>OZ005741.1:40785517-43693717 GCA_963930735.1 Dioctria linearis
GGTATTGGAGCATTCTTAAATACTCGAGATCGTCTTAAAATGAATATGTTTGTGAAAACTGCATTTCCTGATTTGGATTATGCTGAATCCAGTGGACCAGATAATACGATTTTTGATTTCTTTGTAACTCAAACTGGTATATGGCAGCCTTGGAAGACACTCGTAACACCATACATGTATCCGGAGTTATCAACTCCTGATTTTATGAGTATTTTAGTTCCGATAGTCGATAACGTCCGAATTGATTATCTTATCAATACAATTGCGAATCAAGGTAGAGCAGTTATGCTAATTGGAGAACAAGGAACTGCTAAGACAGTTGTAATGAAAAATTTTATGAAAAAAATGAATCCAGAGAATTTTATGGAACGTTCATTTAATTTCTCTTCAGCTACAAGTCCGTATCAATTCCAAAAGACTATTGAAAGTTACGTTGAAAAACGTATGGGAAATACATTCGGACCACCAGGAGGACGTAAACTTATCGTTTTTATCGATGATATTAATTTGCCGGAAATAAATGAGTGGGGAGATCAAATTACAAATGAAATTGTACGGCAAACTATGGATATGAAAGGATTCTATAGTTTAGAGAAACCAGGAGATTTTACAAATATTATCGATGTGCAATTTGTTGCAGCTATGGGTTTACCAGGTGGCGGTCGAAATGATATACCTTCACGTTTGAAACGACAATATTGCATTTTCAACTGTAATATTCCAGATGATGAATCTATTGATAAGATCTTTAGAAGTATGGGTGAAGGACACTATAATACGAAAAGAGGTTTTCTAACAGAAGTACGAAGTTTAGTACAGAAATTAGTACCTTTGACGAGATATCTTTGGCAGAGAACACGAGAGAAATTGCTTCCAACACCAGCAAAATTTCATTATGTTTTTAGTTTACGTGATTTATCGAGAATATGGCAAGGTATGATTGGTACCTTATCTACCGTTATTACATCTGAAAGTGTTTTAATGTCATTATGGAAGCATGAATGTACCCGAGTATTTGCAGATCGTTTTACAATATTTCAAGATAAAGAATGGTTTCGTACGGAATTGATGAGTCTTGTGAAAGAGGAACTAGACGAGAGTTATATGGAAATGATCATATCGAATCCGGTGTTTGTTGATTTTATGCGTGATGCTCCAGAACCGACAGGTGAGGAAGGAGAAGATGCTGATATGGAACTTCCGAAAGTATACGAACCAGTTTTATCGCATGAAGTTCTACGGGAACGGTTGATTATGTTTTTGGCACAATTCAATGAAATGGTTAGAGGATCAGGAATGGATTTGGTATTCTTTCCGGATGCTATGTTGCATTTAGTGAAGATCTCTCGTATTATACGACATCCTAGAGGAAATGTGATGCTTGTAGGTGTTGGTGGTTCTGGAAAACAATCATTAACAAAGTTGGCATCATTTATTGCTGGATATAAGGTATGAAGAATGATTTTTGTTTTAATTGTTTTTATATGTGCTTGGAATGTTTCGGTGTGAGGGTGTTGATCTGCATAATCCGTGTGTCGTACTTTATGTTGTTGGATTTCAATGTATAGGTTGAATCCTTCTCTCGACCATCGCTAGTTAACAGAAAAAATATTTGGGTTGTTCTTTTTGTGACGAACGATTCAAAGGGGTTCTGGTAATTGAACGTATTTTCTATTCAACCTTTTTGAACGGTTTCTTTGTTTGGTGGCTATTTAAGATTGTTGACGTATTTTCTATTCAACCTTTTTGAACGGTTTCTTTGTTTGGTGGCTATTTGAGATTGTTGAGTATTGACCCATGCGTTTTTTGATTGCGATACTAACCTCTGACTCAAAGAAGGCTAGTTCAACTAAGTGTGCTAAAACATATCAGATGACGGATTTTTAGGTATTTTTTTCAGGAAAACACCGATCGTTTTTGTTTTGAAAACAGATTTTTATTTCATTTGCTCGACGTTTCGGGTCCAGGTGCGGCCCTTCTTCAGGAGCTCTACCTACATAAATAATATTGTACATAAGTCAGTTTTCTTGAAAAAACATTTTTTGACATACCTTTTTGTCTGCGCGTATAAATAATTTTCTTAAAAGTAATAATAAATAACAATTATACAGAATGGAACAACTGATTACATTAAAATAAAAATAAAATACATTGCTTGCGATATAACATTCTCTCTGGTCGGACGTGTTTTTAAAATGGGTCCGCACGGATTTTCGTAACTAAAATATTCTTGTACGGTGGAAAATGTTTATTTTTAAATTTCAAGTAGGCTAAATGTGGAAAAAGTAACCTTACACGGTTTTGTGATTATCGGAGCATTGGGCATAGTGTACTGATTGCGGGGCGCTCAAAGACGCTGGATGATACGATAATTATATCCCGTTGTTTAAGCTCTATCGAATAGTTAAAAATGAGTGTGGTATGCAAAACGTGCGATCATGCAACAAAAAGGGAAAATTCTATATCTTGCAAGGGCATGTGCGGCAGGTTCTACCATACAAAACGTATGAATTTAGCGGAATATGATGTTAAATTGATGGGAGCAAATCAAAATATTCTGTTCATATGTAATGACTGTAGAGGATTTATGGAAATTTGCGTGAAAGTAATCCCAGAAAAGTTAAACGAGCTATTAGAGCAGGTGCATAAGCAAAACAAGTATTTAGAATTGCAAAGTAAGACATTTAATGATGTAGTACAGGGTATGAATGATATAAAAAAAGATTAATCAAACGTTTTAAGTGAAATAAAAAAGTTTTATTTATTTTTCCCGCGGACGGGAATCGAACCTACACTTGTTAGAATCGGTCAATGATGGATTCTAACAAGTGTAGGTTCGATTCCCGTCCGCGGGAAAAATAAATAAAATTGAATTTACAATTTATTTGTGCGCTTTCATCGTTACTGGTTAATGCCAGCTGAAAGCAAAAACGTGGCTTAGTAGGCTAGTTACAAATTTGATAAATGCAAGAAGGAAAATCATCTGTCTCCTTAGCTCAGTGGTAAGAGCAGTCGCCCGGCAAGCGGAAGGTCCCGGTTTCAAATCCCGGACGAGGCGGTTGTTTTTTCTTCTTGTATTTATAAATTTGATTTAGAATCATTAAAAATAAAAGTTCTTAAAATTCTTATTTCTCCATCAAATAAAAAAGGTTTGTACAAGGGAAAATAGACCAACATATGCAGATAAAATAAAAATGCAACCAATTTTGGTAAAACCGAAGCGGGATCAACAAAATACAGTTACAGCTAAAGAGATAAAAGAAAACATTAAACCAGATGCATTGTCTATTAAAGTGGCTGGTATGTATAACAGGCAGAATGGTACGGTGGCGATAAATTGCGAGGATGATTCATCGAGGGAAAAAATGCAAAAAGTAATCGAAGAAAAGATGGGGAAAAATTACAACGTTAGTGTACCAAAAATGAGCAAGCCTTGTATTCTAGTGTGTGGTATTGGAGAGGAGTAGGAAAAGGACGATCTAGTTAAAGCAATCCAAAAGCAAAATGGTATTTGTGGGGATATTAAATGTTGGAGATTTTTCAGAGGCCAACAAAAGAAAATGTATAATGCGGTAATAGAAATGGAGCCGGAATTGTATAAAAAGATAATGGTCATGGGAAAAATTAATATAGGATGCGGGATAGATGTTTTATTAGGGAGTATGTACCCGTTAAAAGGTGCTTTAAATGTTGGGGACTCGATCACTTGGCAAAAGATTGCAAAAACAAGGAGGTATGCGCAAAATGTTCTGTAGAGCACGATTCAAGAAGCTGTAATATCAGAGAATTAAAATGTAATAACTGTATATTAGCAAATGGAAGGCTTGGTATTAATATCGATGTTTCCCATGTTTGCAGGGATAAAAATTGTCAAGTATATCAAAGGAAAGTAAAAGTTATTAGAGAAAAAAAATTAGCTATTAGCAATTAAAGAGTATAGCTTGCTTGTATATGAATGTGCAAGGTTTAGTAAATAATTCAGTCGAAATAGAAGGTATGTGGAACAATTTTTTGATCAGCTTACCTCAAGGAATCGCGTGGTATACCGGAAGGTATCTTGATCAGAATCACCCTGTATATAGTGATTGGACATCATATAAATGCAAGACGGAAAATCATCTGTCTCGTTAGCTCAGTGGTAAGAGCAGTCGCCCGGCAAGCGGAAGGTCCCGGTTTCAAATCCCGGACGAGGCGGTTGTTTTTTCTTCTTGTATTTGTAAATTTGATTTAGAATCATTAAAAATAAAAGTTCTTAAAATTCTTATTTCTCCATCATTGACCGATTCTAACAAGTGTAGGTTCGATTCCCGTCCGCGGGAAAAATAAATAAAATTGAATTTACAATTTATTTGTGCGCTTTCATCGTTACTGGTTAATGCCAGCTGAAAGCAAAACGTGGCTTAGTAGGCTGGTTACAAATTTGATAAATGCAAGACGGAAAATCATCTGTCTCGTTAGCTCAGTGGTAAGAGCAGTCGCCCGGCAAGCGGAAGGTCCCGGTTTCAAATCCCGGACGAGGCGGTTGTGTTTTCTTCTTGTATTTGTAAATTTGATTTAGAATCATTAAAAATAAAAGTTCTTAAAATTCTTATTTCTCCATCATTGACCGATTCTAACAAGTGTAGGTTCGATTCCCGTCCGCGGGAAAAATAAATAAAATTGAATTTACAATTTATTTGTGCGCTTTCATCGTTACTGGTTAATGCCAGCTGAAAGCAAAACGTGGCTTAGTAGGCTGGTTACAAATTTGATAAATGCAAGACGGAAAATCATCTGTCTCGTTAGCTCAGTGGTAAGAGCAGTCGCCCGGCAAGCGGAAGGTCCCGGTTTCAAATCCCGGACGAGGCGGTTGTTTTTTCTTCTTGTATTTGTAAATTTGATTTAGAATCATTAAAAATAAAAGTTCTTAAAATTCTTATTTCTCCATCATTGACCGATTCTAACAAGTGTAGGTTCGATTCCCGTCCGCGGGAAAAATAAATATAGGCTCATTAGAAATAAATATAAAGTAAGGGTGCGAAAATATAAGAGTGAATACATTAAAAAGAAGATTAATGAATCAGCCAACCAAAAAGAAATGTGGAGAGCATTAAAAGAGTTAGGGTTGAAGCAAAGAAGATCAGATATTAAAGGAATTAAAATAAACGGTAGCACCTTGGATAGGAATGATGACGTTGCAGAGGCGTTCAACAAATTCTTTGTGCAAAGTATAATAGACATACACAAAGCTATACCTATAGTGAGGTATGCTGAAACAATATCATGCGTAAGTACTTATTTTACTTTTAATACAATAAGTCATAAGGATATTAAGGAAGCATTGAGAGAATTGAAGCAAAAAAAAGACAGCAATTTTTTAAGTCCAAGCATGTTGATTGATTGCTTTGGAGCGCTAGGAAAAATATTTGTAGATATTGTTAATAAATTCCTGTTGGAAGAAAGTTTCACTGATTCATGGAAGGAATCAATAGTAACGCCAATACCTAAAATAAAAAAGTCAGCTAAGTGTGAGGATTATCGACCAGTGAATGCGTTGCCGACATATGAAAAAGTGTTGGAAAGGATAGTGTATAAGCAGCTTATAAAATATTTAGAGGAAAATGCACTTATAATCTCTAATCAGTCGGGCTTCAGGCAGGGGCATTCCTGTGAAACGGCGCTTAATATGGTGATGATAGATTGGAAAGAGCAGATAGCATCAAAAAATAAAATCGCTTGCGTGTTCCTCGATTTTAGGAGAGTGTTCGAAACTGTTGATCATCAACTTCTACTACAAAAAATGTATAAATATGGAATAAGAGGTAAAGAATTGAACTGGTTTACAGAATTTCTGACTGGGAGAACACAGAAAACGAAAGTGGGACAAGCAACATCGAAAGAGGTATCGGTCGATATCGGCGTGCCGCAGGGTTCAGTACTGGGGACACTCATGTTTTCGTTGTATATTAACGACATTAGTAGAGTAGTAAAATATTCAAAGGTGGCACTCTTTGCAGACGACACACTAATGTATATAGCAAGACAAGACGTTAGCGAGGCGGAGAGATTGTTGCAAGAGGACCTCAGCGAACTTAGTGAATGGCTTAAAGCAAATAAATTGAAGTTAAATGTATCAAAAACTAAGTCATTATTAATTAACGGTGAAGGTAATTTGAACCTAATGGTTGACGGAGCAGTAATACTATATGGCTTTAATTTGCTCAGTATGTATTTATATCCTTTATTTATTAGTTCTGTGTCCTGTCTTATGTTTATAACTCTGTTTTTATTAACGTATATGTGGCATGCTTCATTTAGTTCTCGTTTTTTCCTATTATTCTCCGTGTCTAGTATTTCTGCATTATCGAAAGAAAATATATGCCCTGTTTCTATTGAGTGGGGGGATGCTTTATGCTTTATGTTTGATAGTCTAGTTTTAAGCTTTTTGATGTTTGTCCGATGTACGCAGCGTTGCAGTTCTCGCATTCGACCTTGTATACAACGCTGTTTTATTCTTGTGTGGGTATCGGATACTTGGTTTTCGTGTAATTGTTGTTCAGTTTAGTTATTGGTTTGAAGGCTGTTTTTATGTGGTTATTCCCGGTTTTAATTATTTTCGCAATTTTTAGGGATAATGGGTATATAAACGGGATTGATGTATAAATAGGATTGGTATTATCTAATATTATTGCGTTGTTCGGTGTGGGTATCGAATTGTTGAGATTGTTGAAATGGTTGTTTCTTATGGCTCTTTTTATTATTGTTTGGATAATATGTGATGGATTGTTGTTTTTTTGTTAGGATGTCTGTAACGATTCCGGTGTTTTTTTGTAGGAATTTTTTTGTGGCTTACTTTAAAGATTTTGTTGGCGAGGGATTGTGCTGTGTTTATCTTAGTGTTATGCGGGTGGTTTGAATAATAGTTTAAAATCCTATTAGAGCTACAAGGTTTGCAATACCAGTCTGGTATAATGTGTTGATTCCTTGTTCTATGTAAACGTATGTCAAGAAAGGGGATGCTATTGTTAATCTCTTTTTCTATTGTCAATTTAAATCTATGGTGCATGTTATTGAAACTATTAAAAAAGTTAATTTCTGAGTCCTTGGGTATACCGCAAATAATGTCGTCTACATATTTTCTTAAAAAAGTTGGTTCTATTTCCGTTTGTTTTAAGGCTTCATCAATTATAAAATCTAATGCCATTTCTGCTAAGATACCTGAAAGTGGATTACCCATCGCTAGACCGAATTTCTGTTTATAGAATTTGTTATTATGTGAGAAGTAGTTACATTCCATAACGCAGAAAATGACTATTTCTTTGAACAGATCTTGATCTATTGGTGTCAGAGTTTCTATAGTAGACCATTTCATTTCAATAATTTTTAGCGCCAGTTCTATATGTCAACATTTGTGTATAATGATTCTACATCTAGTGATATCACAATGTCGTTCGGCTTTAGTAGTATGTTGTCCAGGAATTCCTTTAGGTCATTTGTATTTTTTATATTGCGTGTACTGTCGGAGGTCGTTTTCTGTAAAATATTGCCGATGTACTTAGAGAGATCGTAACTTGGACTATTTATTGTTGATATTACAGGTCTCATGGGTATGTATGGCTTATGAATCTTTGGGAGGCCGTATAGACGGGGGCATGTGCTTGTATCGGTAGAGAGCTGTTTTCGTTTTAACTTGTTGATGTAGTGTCTGTTTTCCATGTTTAGAACGAGTCAATTGTTTGTTCTTTGCAATTTAATGGTTGGGTCATTTTCTATGGAAATATATGTGCTATCATTATTTAACAGCTGTTCAATTTTGGTTGTGTAGTCTTCTATCGTCATTACTACCGTCAGATTGCCCGTGTCAGATCTGGTTTTATATAGGTTTGGATTCTCTTTATCAACCCGATCGAAAACGTAAAAAATCAGCTATCAAATCAGCTGTAAACTCAAAAATATCAGAGTAAGTGAGATGTCATTCCATAGTCGAGGTTAACCAACATTCTAAAGGCTTAAACATAATTGCGACGATAGAGCGGTCGACGGATTCCTACGCAATTTGAGCTCCATAAAACGTTTCTATAGAAAACTGTTCTTATAATTGCTATAATCGTCGGCCGTCGGCCTCTCTGGTCGTTGTAATTGAATTAATTCAATAAAGTGAATGATGGCCGTCGGCAGCTGCAGGTTCCTATTTAATAAACGCTCCATAAAACGTTCCTGGCGGAAATTGTTCCTATTACTGCAATAGCCGTCGGCCGTCGCAATTGTGTTTGTATTTAGACCTTAAGATCCAGTAACTCTCTCTTCTTCTTAGCAGAAGTCAGTCTTAATTGCATTGGTGTAGTACTCACGCGCCTTTTATGATGTAGGTCGATAGTGTAGGTCGCATTGGCATAGTCAATATTTGTAGAAGCGTGAAAACAGTTTGACTTCTCAAAATATCAGGGTGGAATGAAAATGTTCGAGAATATATGTAACTTAAAAAAATATCATATTTGCAGGCAATTCATTGAAGTTCAGTATTGATTGATTGACTTAAGAAGTTTGTGACCCCTTTTAGGTCCCCCGAACGAAGGCCAAGTCAAGGCCCATTGTTCACCCTCCAGACCCATCCGCGAGCGCTCATAGGTCCCAACCGGACGCTTTTATAAATTTCAGTATTGGCTCCCAGCCCTCCTTGCCGGCATCATGCAACTCTTCCAGGAGGTGTGAACCAAGAATTCTGTAACGTATTCCTGAGAGCGCCGGGCAGTGACATAGAAAGTGGGTCATTTTTTCGGACTCCTCTCCGCAACCCCTGCATATAGGATCATCAACAAGTCTCATCCTGTGAAGGTGGATCCTGAGAGAGGAATGCCCAGTGAGAATGGACACCAGAGTTCTCAGGGTTGGCTTGTTGAATGTTAGGAGCTTATTCGTATTATTTGAGTTTGGTGTACCCCACAGTTCCTTTGTTGTCCTACCCGTAAGTTCAGTATTGACAGCTTGCGTAATTAAGGAACTCGCGTTCATCTTCAATCCATAGTGTAGCTGGAAGTGGTGAGATCAAAAAACATTGTGGTCAAAAAAGATTGACACTGTCTAGGAATGCAATCGCATCCTTGCTGAGAATATTTTTTTTTTTTTTTGGATTTGGCTCTTGGGTTATAGTAGTCGGCATATAAAACATTAGAGCTGCAGCTTTCATTACTTTTTGCTCTTATACCAAAACCGATGGTACCTGGCATAGTGATAAATATACGATTGAAGAAACTGAATCAGTGTCGAATCGAATATGAATAAATAAAAGACAATCAGGTATGGAGTGGTTATTTTGAGGACCTATGTGTACAAAGGGAGTGAAGTAAAAGGTGATCTAGACCTATCGATCGAACAACGTGTTTGCAAGAAGTTGGACTTTTTCGCATCTTAACTTAAGTTCTGACACAAGACTTTAGCAATAAAATTTTGACACTTAAGTATTCTAGAACAAGTGGCAGCACCGATTTTTAGATTCCACCAATGAATTAGGATCCACACATAAAATTTAGTTCAGTTTTCTTTAAGCATTAAAATGGAATGGACCGTAAAGGAAAATTGGATCGCAATCATTGCGTTGCACAAGTGCAATCACTCTGCAAGTGACACTTTTAAATTGCTCGAGCAACTTAATTTAACACGTAATTTTATTTATCGAACCATAAAACGGTACAACGAGGTCGGCTCAGCAGATGACCGAACAAGATCCGGTCGACCACGTTCTGTACGGACAACAGGCGCCATAAATGCGGTAAGGACCCGAATTCGCCGAAATCCGATTCGACGACAAAAAGTAATGGCTCAGCAGATGAAGATAAGCAAGATAAGCATGTCAAGAATTATATCCGAGAATCTCAAGTTAAAAGCTTATCGTGGAAGTACTGGCCAACTTTTGACACCTGCTTTAAAAAAAATACGACTGGAAAGATCAAAAAAGCTTCTGCGACTATACGTTAGCAACAAACACCGGGACATCCTTTTCACTGATGAGAAAATTTTCACCATCGAGGAAAAAGTAAATAGGCAAAATAGTAGAGTTTATGCACATAGCAGTAAAGAAGCGGAAGAAATGATTCCTCGTATTCAGCGTGACCACCATCCCGTTTCTGTAATGGTTTGGCTAGGAGTGTCTTATCTTGCTGCAACAGAGATGCATTTTTGTGAAAATGTGTAAAAACTGGTGCCAAAGTTTATCAAGACACCATCCTGGAAAACGTAGTGAAGCCTCTCAGTGCAACAATGTTCAACCAACAACACTGGGGTTTCCAATAGGATTCAGCTCTTGCTCATAAAGCCAGGTCCACTCAGGCATGGTTACAAACCAATGTTCCGGAATTTATTGCTCATGAAGATTCGCTGTCAGAAAGCCCGGACCTGAACACACTGGATTATAAAATATGGAGCGGTTTAGAGGAAAAAGTCTGCTCGTCCCGCCACAGGAACAGAAAGCTTGAAGCGAGCTTTGATAAAGGCTGTGGCAAATTTAAGCTTAGAAACCGTCCGTGATTCAATAGATGATTGGCCTCGTCGTTTGATGGCTTGTGTTAAGGCTAAGGGTGGCCACTTTGAATAATTTGTAGGTGTAAGCGTCTAGTATTAGGTTGTGAATTAATTTATATAAAAACTTTTAATAAAGGCCTTTTTATTTTTCTAATATCCTTTCTTATATTTGTGTCAAAACTTATGAAATGACTAGGTATATTCATATAAGAACTAATTGAGCCAATAAGCCAATTTTTGCGTCGCAGACATTTCTATGGCTTTATAAGTCGATTGCAATTTTGTCCGAAAAATTCTCTTTAGGGATGGAGCAAAAAAACAAATATACATCGTCGAAGTTAAATCCATAAGTAATTCACTACCTTGCTTTACACCCGGTAAAAATTAGTTTGGTACCGGCTTTTTCACCTTATTTTTGGAAAATGAAGAGAAGGAGTTATCTCTATTTTCAACAAGATGGCGCCACATGCGATTTATGGAAGATAGTTGTTTTATTAAAAGAAAAGTTTTGTAAATTCGTTTCTTCCCGAAATTGTGACATCAGTTGGCCACAAAGATCATACGATTTGATTACTCTGAACCTTTTTTCGGGGATTCGTGGAATCACAAGTATATGCTAATTGCTAATAAATCGAGAGATCGTTTCATGACTTGAAGGCCAATATAATTTTCATTATTGTATGTATTGGATCGCCGGAATTTATGACATTAAACGAGCTCGTGGACGATATTTCAGTAATATTGTATTTCATATATAATTCCATTGATGGCATTTTAAAATGTGACACTAAAAGCTAATTATGATCCCTGTAGTTACCTTTTGCAAGCATGGATGTTTTGGGAATTTCCGGGTAGAATAACGATATATAAGAGCCTTTATGTAGACAAAGGATATGCATTTTAGACTATTTGCCTAACAACCGCCGAAAGCAAAACCTTACATTACGTAATGTTCACATATCCTCCAGATAGATATAATTAGGTTTCTAAGTATAGGTGTATGTATGTAAAAAAATACGTGTCTATCTATTTCTATTCTTAAGCTCAATATAGATACTTAGAAAATCATCAAAACTCTTCGTACTCTTTTTAGATTTTCCAAATCAGCTTAACACGTTCCTACAATATTGCCAATTTCTTGGAGGATCTTAAACTGTTATACAGAACATGTGGGGTTCAAGGCAAGGGTACCACATTTCTTTTCTCCGATTTAGATATCAAAGAAGAAGGCTTTCTGGAATACCTCAATAACATACTTTCATCTGGTGTTATTTCCAATTTATTTAATCGTGATGAACAATCTGAAATTGTCTCGGAACTGACACCAATAATGAAACGAGAAAATCAAAAAAAGACAGCTACACCTGAAAGTGTTATGGAATATTTTCTGCAACGAACATGTAGCAATCTTCATGTAGTATTCTGTTTTTCACCAGTTGGTGAAACTTTTAGAACTCGAGTACAAAGATTTCCTGCTCTAGTTTCTGGATGTACAATTAATTGGTTCCAGCCATGGCCTAAAGATGCCCTCGTTTCAGTTGCTCGACATTTTCTTGCTGGTTTTGAAATTGAATGCACCGAAGATGTTAAAGAAGAGCTAGTTCATGCTTTAGGATCAATTCAGGATATTGTTGCGGAAACTTCAATTGATTACTTTCAAAGATTTCGACGTGCTACTCATGTTACTCCAAAGTCTTATTTGAATTTCATTTCCGGTTATAAATGTATCTATTTGGAAAAGCAAACCGAATTGGGAGATGGAGTTGAAAAAATGGACACTGGTCTAGAGAAATTGAAAGAAGCATCTGTATCTGTGGAAATATTAAAGAAAGATTTAGCTGTTATGGAAAAGGATTTGGCTGAAGCATCTAAAAAAGCTGAAACCGTTTTAGTTGAGGTAACTGAACGAGCGATGCAAGCTGAAATTGTTAAAAATCAAGTAATGATAGTTAAAGAAAAAGCTGAAGCTCTTGTTGCATGTATTGCCCATGAGAAAGCATTGGCTGAAGAGAAACTAGAAGCAGCAAAGCCGGCTTTAGAAGAAGCAGAGGCCGCTTTGAATACGATTAAACCAGCTCATATAGCAACAGTAAGAAAACTCGGTCGTCCACCACATTTGATTATGCGTATCATGGATAGCGTGCTGATTCTCTTCAAAAGGAAGCTTCATCCATGTATTTCTGATGGTGGAACTCCATGCCCGAAACCGTCCTGGCAAGAATCTTTAAAGGTATTTGTTTGTTTTTTTTTTTTTTTTTTTTTACAAACAATTTACTTTAATTTTCTTGATTTTGATTTTCAGATGATGGCCAGTACAACTTTCCTTCTGCAGCTACAGAACTATCCAAAGGACACCATAAATGATGAAATGATAGATTTACTCCAACCATATTTTAGAATGGAAGACTACAACATGGATACAGCACGTAGAGTTTGTGGAGATGTTGCCGGACTTCTTTCATGGACCAAAGCAATGGCATTCTTTCATGGTGTAAACAAAGAAGTTCTACCGTTGAAAGCTAATTTGGCTATGCAAGAGGCTAGACTTAAGGTAATTATTGTTTTTGTTTTTTTTTACTATGTATATCAGAAAATTGGTGCTATACGCATAGAAAGGATTGAAAAGGTTACATGCCTGATTTTAATTAAATTTTCTATTTTGGTTTTTATGATAGATATAGAAGGTAATTTTAATTAATATTTTCTTGATAACGGTACCAACGAAAAGTATTAATTTCCTTTGAAGGGGTGTACTTTTTGTTCATCTGTCTATCCATCCCTATTGCGGCAGTCAGTACTAAAATGTCCTACCACATGGCAAGCTTGGAATTTTAATTCAGTAGTCATACCATCATCATCGCAAACCAAAGTATACATAGATAAAGGTTTGAAGGAAGCGTGTATCCGTTCTATCAAAAATACGTCATTAGACTCCCGTCATGAATTTCGAATGGCGTGAACTTTTCCATGAAGTTTCCCGAATATCTCAAGGAATTTCATGTTGACAAATATCTCAAGGAATTTCATGTTGAGCTCGCATAGACATGGGTGAAAACAGGACCTTCTTGGGCTTTTTCAGAAGCAGCACAAGGTGACTTCTCTAGATTTCGATGCCTGCAAGTATGATCATGGTAGCACTTATGAAGATTGTGCTCAGGGTTGGGCGTAATCTGATTGCAGTGTAATTTAATTAATAATTCCATTACAGTTTAGTGAGATTACAAAGTAATCTAAGTAAATTGTATTCGATTACATATCAATCAGATTACTCATGAGAGAATATGTAATCTATAAAAAGTGTAATCTGTTACAATATAATTAGATTATTTTGTAATCTAATTACATTGTAACAGATTACTTTGTAGATTACTTAAAAGTAATTAATAATATAATGAAATGAATTGGAAGAAAATAGTATTGTTCTCGTACGAAATTAGTTTTAGGGAGTTTTATGAAGAATTAGAATACAAATATCTTAAATGTCTTAAATGTAATCACATTAATTAGATTAACATGTAGTGGGATTAACTTGTAATCGATTAATGTGTAATCAGATTAACTTGTAATCACACTACACGTTAATCGATTACATTATGTAATTATGGAAATGGATTACATTAGTAATCTGTTACAAAGTAATCTGATTACAGAATTCATGGTTAATTGTAATTGTTAATCATTAATCAGATTACATTTTGCCCAACACTGAGTGCTGCATACCTCAACCAAGCTTGCCATTGGCTATGCGATCTAAGGACATCCTCTGATGTGGTGAATCTGTATACCGTGGCACTCATTCTGCCATCTTCAGTCCAAAAAATTATAAATACCAGCACAGTACTTGAGCCGACGCTCATCCGTATCCAATAGAAAATTAGAAAATTAGAAATATTTATTTAGGAATACTGTACACAAGAATTAATAATCTTTTTTCGTACATTAGATTTAAAGGTGCTAGAGATCGAGTTTTCAAGGGTAACAGAAAAAAGAAATATACAGAAACAATTTTTCTAAATTATAAAACAAGTTAAAAAAAAAAAATTAATATAATAAGGGCTACTATAAGAACTTAGTTTCCTTTCAGAGCTAAATTTAAAAATTTACCGTAAATTCTGCTGTGGAGATCATGAGTATAATTCATAATAGCAAAGGAGTAATAAATATTATACTACGTACAAGTATTTCCATGTGCCGCCTAAATACTCCGACAGTGCCTGCAGTTTGGACATTCAAGGGAAGGTTATTCCATAGACGGGCAATTTGGACAAGATAAGAACCCTCCATGTAAGATTTATAGACACGTGGAAGCAATATATTCCTATTACGTCATGATAGTGTGAACTGGAAAAATTCTCGTAACTATCTAGGTCGATCACAATTAATTAGATTATATAAGAAAACTAGAGCACGTCGACGCAAGTAGGGAAACAGTGGACAGCCAAGAACTCGAGATCTAAATGGCGAGGCATGGTCAAACCTGCGAAGTCCATAAATAAAGCGGATGCAGTGGTTGAAAGCTACTTCCATCTTACGGGCACAGCAACTATCCAGTTTAGCAGAAAATAACACTGTCATAAGTGAAGTGAGGTACAATTAAAGTTTTAATTAATCTGAGGCGATTTTCAATAGATAGGATACTCGCTAAGAGCCAGAGACTACGCAGCCCTGCATAAACTTTTCTGATAATGCTGTTAACGTAGTCGCAACACTTCATTTCGCTATTTAAAATAATACCAAGAGTAGTGACTTTATTCAGCATAGGCAGCGAAACGTTGTTTAAAACTACAGGTGGTATATCAGAAGAATTCAATTTTTGATTGTGGAAATAAATACAGTGAGACTTGATAGGATTTAAAACCAACTGATTATTCCTCGACCAGACATTGATTCTGTTGAGATCACAGTTCATTCGATCAATGCAGTCTTCTAAGAGCCCAATAGGTCTATTGAGATATAACTGGACATCGTCCGCATATAAATAGATATTCACATCCTGGAGAATGTCAGGCAAGTCATTTATAAACAGACTGAAGAGCAAAGGACCCAATATAGAACCTTGAGGGACCCCACTTATTAGTGGTAGTGCAGTAGACAATACTTCGTTGGCTTTGACTCACTGTTTACGATCGGTCAGAAAGTTGTTAATTAAAGCAACGGCTGAGTTGCTAAAATTGAATGAGCTAGCTAGTTTATCGAGGAGGATACGGTGATTCACGCTATCAAAAGCCTTAGAGAAATCTAAAAATACTAGGACCATAAAATGGTCTCGGTCTAGAGCGCTTCTTATGTCCGAAGTTACTTTCAACACAGCTGTCTCACAGCTGTGAAATCGCCGGAATCCCGATTGCCAACCCGTCAGAAAATCACCCCGGTCGAGATATTCAAATATCTGTTTATACATACAAATACTTTGGATATAAAGCACAAAATACTGATTGGGCGAAAATCCGCTGCAGATTTCGGAGAGGATTTTTTCGGAATGGGCGTGACGGTTTCAAACTTCCAAGCACTGGGAATGAACCGTGGTGGTAAGTTATCAGGTCCAGTAGCTTCAGATTTGATTGAGGATGTAGCAGCGAGAAGTTCACTATAATCGACTCCTCTAAAAGAAAAGTTATTGCCATTATTATTGGACACAGACAAAGATCTTGTTGAATTACCTATGCTGGGAGTAGAATTACTTAGCTCAGTGGGCGCAGTATTGAATGATGTAAAGAATATGTTTAGTTCTTCAGGGTCGAGATCAATTTTAGAATTATAATTACTGCCTTTGACGGCCCCAGCTTGCCTTAAATTTCGCCACAGCGTCTTTGAACTAAGCGTTAGGTTAAATTTGGAGCTGAAATATTGGCGCTTTGCTCGTCGAGCTTCTGCGGTCGCCCTATTTCGAGCAGCTGTGTATAGAGATCGCGCTTCATCAGTCCGTAGCCGCCTATAGCGATGATACAAATATTCACGTTCGGCAATGAGAGATCGAACTCTTGGCGAGAACCATAGGGACAACCATCAATGGGTATATTTTCTTTTTATTGGGACAAATTTTTCAAAGAGGTAGTTAATAAGGATGAGAAAATTTCTACTTGACCGTCGACTGATTCGCAGCAAAAGATTTCATTCCACGGCAGATGCAAGCATTCATCAAATAAACGATGTTCATCAATATTTTTGTAGTTACGATATGTAATACCTAATAATAGGACTGAACAAGGCGTGATGTCTTTACTGAGAGCTTAAACGGCTGTCGCTTTCTTGCAAATACCACTTACCTGCTGGGTATACAATATCTTTGTAAAATTCTGTAAGAAATCTTGGTGGTGGTGGTGGTGGTGCTGCTATTGCTGGGATTTTCTCTTCATTTGCCTTCGATGTAAAAGATAATGGCTTCGTTATTGTGCTGAGGTCGAAGCCATTGCAACGAATTCCGCAAAATTCTCTACTTTGTCCGGTCGTTACAGTTATGTATAGATACTATAGTTATAGGTATACCTACTGCTGCGATTGTTTTTGGAGCGTAGCTTCAAGGTCCTGGCTGCAGACTTCTGCAAGTGAGATGACTGAAGATTTTTGGCCTTTTCAGATTGGTACTTCATAAACATTTTTTTTTGTATTCTCATTTTTTTTATATTATTATCACAAAATGCAAGAAAAACTGATTGTAAAAAAATTATGTTTTCAACAACTAGATGACGCCTCTGTAGAAAAATAAAATTTACGAAGTTCCATAATTAACTCACGCAATCTGCAAAGTGCTTACTTGGAATTCAATAAATTTAATAAACCTTTTTTCCCATTAGGTTGCTATGGAAGACTTAGCTGGAGCTGAAGAGCAATTACGAGAACGCGAATCAGCTTTACGAGAAGTAAAGGAACAGTATGATGCCGCTGTTAGTGAAAAGCAACGTCTTACAGATGCAGCCAATGTCTGCTTGCGAAAAATGACAGCAGCTACAGCACTTATAAATGGACTTAAAGATGAAAGACGTCGCTGGAAAGAGCAAAGTAAAGAATTCAAAATTCAACTTGGTAAATTAGTCGGAGATGTTCTACTCGCCACCGGTTTCTTATCATATTGTGGTCCTTATAATCAAGAATTTCGCGAGAATTTAATCAAAACTTGGATGGGTATACTGAGAAACAAAGAAATCCCATACACATTTAATTTGAATATTATCAGCATGTTGGTGGAGTCATCATTAATATCTGAATGGACATTACAAGGCCTTCCGAACGATGAACTTTCCGTACAGAATGCATTGATTGTCACCAAAGCTAGTAGCTATCCACTTTTGATAGATCCACAAAGTCAAGGGAAAATTTGGATTAAAACTAAGGAGGAGGAAAATGATCTTCAAATTTCGTCAATAAATCATAAATATTTCCGGACACATCTAGAAGATTGCCTATCACTTGGTCGACCGCTATTAATTGAAGACGTCGGCATAGAATTGGATCCAATACTTGATAATGTGTTGGAAAAGAATTTCATCAAATCTGGTACTATAGAAAAAGTTCTGGTCGGTGATAAGGAATGTGATGTTATGCCTGGATTTATGCTTTATATAACAACAAAATTACCAAATCCTTCCTTTAGTCCTGAGGTAAGCGCTAAAACATCTGTAATTGATTTCACTGTTACAATGCGAGGTCTAGAAGATCAACTTTTGGGACGTGTAATATTAATGGAAAAATCTGATCTTGAAGCTGAAAGAGTAGCTCTGTTCGAGAGTGTAATGCAGAATCAAAGAAGTATGAAAGAGTTGGAAGAGAATTTATTGTATAGGCTCAGTTCATCACAAGGATCTCTGGTTGATGATGAAGCTCTAATTCAGGTGTTACAAGAAACAAAAAAAACTGCAGAAGAAGTTAATGAAAAACTTATCGGTGCTGAAGTAACTGAAAGAAAAATTATGAAAGCTCGTGAAGAATTCCGTGCTGTAGCTGCTCGTGGATCTATTCTTTATTTTCTTATAGTCGAAATGAGTAATGTGAATGTCATGTACCAAAATTCTCTGAAACAATTTCTTGTCACATTCAATAATTCCATTACGAAATCAACAAAAAGTGTCGTCACAGAAGAAAGGATCAATATCATTCTGAAATATTTAACTTATGAGGTCTGGGTTTTTACTAATAGAAGTTTATATGAGCGGCATAAGCAATTGTTTACATTGATGTTAGCCATAAAAATCGACTACCACAAAGGGATTATCACACATGAAGAATTTATGGCTTTTATTAAAGGTGGGGCTTCATTGGATTTGAATGCAGTCGTTCAGAAACCATTTCGCTGGATTTTGGATATAACATGGTTAAATTTAGTTGAAATTAGTAAACTTCCAGCATTTCAAAATGTACTTAAAGTGGTAAGTAACTAAAACTGAATTTCTTTATTCATAATTCTATATAAAATTCCCATCATCCCATCATCTGGTGCTACAGGTAGCTATAACTTTTGTTTGGTTTTCTCTTTTTTCAGATTGAGTCAAATGAAAAAGAGTGGCGAGCTTGGTATGAACTAGAAAAACCTGAACAGGATGAGATTCCGTGCGGATACCAAAATACTTTGGATGGATTTAGAAAGCTTTTGCTTATTCGTTCGTGGAGTCCTGATAGAACTATATCACAGGCGAAGAAATATATTGAAGGTATGTATGTATGTATGTATGTGTTTAGGTATAGGTATAGACGATGTATATGCATAGATAGCCAGATATCAAAGGACTGGCAGTCCTCTGTTTCTAATTAATTTTAAAACCGATTATCTCCTGGGCGGGTGGGATTTCGAATTGGGGAAATTAATGCTTTTCTCTGCGGATTGTGCTGGTTTGCATAATCAGTTTGAAAATTATCATGGATGATGAATGATGATCCGATCTGAAGCTATGGGGAGATGTTAGCAAGCAGGTATGCAGGCAGGCAGGCAGGCAGGAATCATTTGATATTTGTAAAACAAGGAAGGTTTTAGCAGCATAAACCTTTTTATCATTCAATTAGTAAGCGATTATGATATCGCACATAGTCAGTTATGTTGATGTTCTTGAAGGAATTGTCCTTTGGAATATTTCATGAATGGTGCTTAATACCACGATTGAAATGGTTTCGCCAGTTTTATATGATATTTCAGTTTGCCTTTAAGCTATCAATTTTCTTAGCTGCTTAAGATTTTAGTTTTGCTGTAAAATTTTTCTAGTTCTTTCGTTTGCTCTTAAATTTCTTTAATATGAAAAGTAATTTATTTATGAATTTTGTAGATAACTAGTTTTTGTCTGTGACTTCGGCTTCATAGAATTCGTACCAAGCATTCTAGATTAGATATATAAACTGCAACACAATTAAACAGTAATTCAGCGATTTTATATCAAACCGAACAGTTTTGGCCGATTTTCATACGGTACTGACCCTCTCAGATTTTGATGAAATTTATAAATTTTGTGTGCAGTTAGATACAATCGTTTTTGTAGCGAAATTTCAAGTTCTCATGAGTTTTTACAAAATCTAATCCGTATACATTCGTAATTCTTTGCAGCGCTTAAAACAAAATTATAAAGAAAAATCCGCTAGAGGTCTCTACTGGTCAAAAAGTCGATAAGTTTCAAAAAGTATTATTATTAACAAAAATTTCAGGTACCAGAATAATATGTTGTGTTGATACTTCAACAAAGATCTTTTAATATGTGAAACCTCAATTATTAGAATTTTTGTGGTCAGTCCTAAGATACGAGCGAAAGAATAACTTTGTGGTTGGTACCCAGTACCACACAATTCCTGATAACTCGATCGCTAGATACATCATAAATTGTTACCAATAGCCTTGCTGCTTTGTAAATAGTTAGAATCTCCGCTTGGAGCACACCACAGTAATCCGGTAGGCGGTACGATTCCCGTATTTGAAGGAATGCTGAATACACCCCGGCTCCCACTCCATGTATCCATCTGTAAAGACACATTTATCAGAGTTTTTTGTCATTTCAGAAAAATTAAAAAAAGAAGGAAATTTAGAACCTTAAAATAAATGTTCTTGCTGCGCTGGTAAGAATTTCGAAATTTCGATTTTTTTTTCAATTACGAAAATCCGTTATCTTAGGTAGATAATAACGGGCTGTTATGTTGGAATTGAAAAATAAATAATGGTATAATCTTGCGCTAAAAATACGTCGATTGTTTTGAAAAATCTCAAGTTTAGTACTTCGATTTTTCGAAATTCGAAAATCTAAAAATGCCAAAAGCTGACCACCATGAATGTGTATTATGTGTTCTAAACTTCCATTCTTCTCTACTAGTTTTTGCCAGCTTGCTACGCTGCGCTGAGGATGGGGAAAGGACGAAGGAGTGGATGTGGGATGGGGGATGGTTAGCTACTATATAAAAAAGGAATGAAGAGAAACGGAGTGAGTGAAGTTATGAAGAAGAGAGTGGAGCAATCTCTGGATTTGATTTTAAAATTTTTCCATTTCACTTTAAAGAGGGCGGAGGGGAAGGATTGTTCTATTAGCATAAGGTAAATTTCCCAAAAATGGCACACATCCCAAGGATTAATATTACCACAATATAATGTTAGAAACAGTTCAACAAAGTCCCGAGAGGTGGCATCGGCTAGCAAAAATAACGGTTTTTGGCGCCAATTTGGCCGAAAAGTGAGGTGGATTGAAGATTATTGTTGCGATCCTAACTTCATGTCTCTTTTTTACAGTTTTTGTTCAGAGGAATACTATCCATACTCCGAAATAAATTCCCCCTCCCCGGAAAAGATGAACCTCAAGTAGGCGCATATAGGGCATATAAAAAATTGAAGAGATGGAAATGTTCTTGCTGCGGTGGTAAGAATTTCGATTTTTTTTTTCAATTACGAAAACCCGTTATCTTAAATAGATAATAATGGGCTGTTATGTTGGAATTGAATAATAAATAATAGTATTATCTTGCGCTGAAAATACTTCGATTTTTTTGAAAAATCTCAAGTTTAGTACTTTCAATTTTCGAAATTCGAAAATCTAAAAACGCCAAAAGCTGACCACCATAATTGTTATATATATATATATTATGTGTTCTAATTTCATTAAAATCAGTTTATAATTACGGCAGCTCTGAGCATATCCAATTTTTGGTGCCTATCGACTTTGACACCTCCAACCCCACATAAAAATCAATAAAAATTTCTATCAGCTAATAGCATTTCGAAAGTTGTATTCGCATTTAACGTTTCATATCGAACGATAGTAATATGACAAAAATACAGGTGTTGGAAAAATTCCCCCACTCTAAAACTACCGCCCCTCTGAAAATATTTTCTTCTATGAATTATGAGCGTTAATTAGATAAAGAGCGAATAAAAAAACCAGTTTACAGATAGGACTTAACCCTATCGAGTTATGTCCATTAGAAAATTATAGAATCTAGTACTACACTTCGAATAGAAAACAGTGTAATATTTAAAAACTAAGTATGCACATCACATCGAAAGACCTTAACGTAACAGATATGCTCAATTTTTTTCAAAAATTAGAAAATCTACTACGCCCCCTGCGGGGGTCATAGTTTGTTCTAGCATATTTTGAAAAATCTAGTACACCATCAGATAGCCAATTTTTTTTTGCTCCGAAATCAAACGGCTGAGCTACAATTAAAAGCATTTTAAGACCCTAATTCCTCCCGTTACCCTCGGGCAGAAAAAAAGTACCATATGTGATGCAGGGCTCAATTGTGTAATGACAAAAAAAAAATACCCGAACAAAATCGGCCGGTAATCTTCGAAGGAGATAACGGTTTCAATATGTATGGTGGTTTCCCCTCTCATTTATACGATTTTCAGCCCCCTTTAGCTCCCTCTCCCCTTCTCGCCGAACTTGAAAAATCTCATTTGAGATCTTAATCAATCATCTACGATGCTTGGTTGAGAAAATATAGCCGCTTAAAGTTGACATTTTGAACTCTTACCCATCCCAGTACTTACCCCTCCCATAAAAATTCAATAACATCAAAAGATGTGCACTAACGGGATCTATGTAAATTCCAAGTTTGTAAAAAAGAGTTTTTTTCGAAATTACCCCCCTCCATTTTCGAAATTCGAATTCGAAATTATGCCTATGTCATCCGTAAATTAGTTTCGAATACAATAAGCCTATATATACTTCTCTACGATATCTGCATATCACCAAACACCCCTGCACAAAAAAATTCGAAATCAGTTCTCAATTATACGTACGTACGTAATGGTAAAATTTAAGCATTATTTTAGGTAAATCTGACAACTTAGTCATATACATTCCTGCGATCCAGTGTTGTGCAATATGAGTACGAGCAAAGATTAGACGCGCAAGCATGTGGTGTGCTCTGATTCAAAACGTGACGCTTTTTGCACAATATTTGGAGTGCGTCTTAGTAGCCGAAAAATTGTTAAATTATGTGCTGACACTGCGCATTTTAAGTTCATTTGTGCCAAAGAAAAAGTCCGAAAAATCCTTCTCAATTTCTGGTACCCGACTATCTTTCATTCCTGGGTAGGGCATAACTCTGCAATTTTTGTGGTCCTTCAGGTAATTTCTTATGACATGGTCCGCTGATTTACCAATTGTCCAGGAGAATTCACCATGGCTCCACGGCGAGTTAATGCCACCTTTTTGCTTTGCTTATTATTTACTAAAATTCCGCTAGGCATTATGAATATTTCTCAGTGTATTTCAATCGAAAAATAAATAAAAATAAAATTGCAAAAAAATTAGGACGAACCATTTACCAAAATTTATCAAGAGCAATTTTGCGTGTATGTATAATTCTTATTTTTCCCATAATCGAACTCACAATTTTTAGAATCGGTCATAGATGGAGAATAGAACTATTTTAAGAACTTTTATTTTTAGCGATTCTTAATTAAATCATATATACAAAAGGAAAAAGCAACCGCCTCGTGCGGGGCTTGAACCCGGGGACTTTCCGCTTTCCGGGCAACTGCTCTTACCACTGATGCTTTTGCTTCTTGCATCTATCTAGTCAGAGGTAAGAACAGTTGCCTGAAAAGCGGAAGGTCCCAATTTCAAACCACGGGCGAGACGATTATTTTTTCCTCGTGCATTTATGATTGAATTTAGAATCGTTAAAAATAAAAGTTCTTAAAATTCTTCTATTCTCCGTGTATAATACATTTTGCACATTTCCACACTTTCTATCGAATTACTTCACAAACTACAAGTACCGTTCTTGTACGCGAAATCTTTTGTTGGTGTTAGCCATAACTAGGATGCAGATGAGTTGTGTCTTTCCGTCTTGCTACAGATATGAGATACCACAATATTCTATGGAGTATTTATAATCATAACTAGTACCTTTCCTTTAACCCCTGCTCTTGACAAAGCTTGAGGCTAAAAATATTTATTATCTATACAGGAAAGTAGAATAAGTGATACTACTGCTCCTACTCATATTGAAGCTACGATTACTCAGAGAGTGCCTCTAAACGAAGCCAATTCTTTAGGTGCCATCGATTCCTAAACTTGCCCCAAAAATCCACAACTTACCTTCCCCTAGTTCTTTTCCCCGCCCTACCTCTAACAACTAACATCAAAAGAAGTATGTCATACAGTACGCCGGATATGGCGAATTATCCGTAAAGGAACATACGACAGGGAAACAGAGAAAATTTCAAATAGGACCAAAGGACACACAAGAGGACAAGAGAGGACATAGAATCGAAATGAGGGCTAAAGACTGGCCCTAATGACCGAAGATGACTAAAAAAGATGAAAAGATTATCGGGGGAAACAACGCCAATCAAATGAGGAAAAATAGCACTTATGTGACTTGACTTCAAGGCTGTATATATGGGGTGGGTTTGAGGGGTTCAAACCCCCTCCATCGTTGTTGTCTATACTTTTGTTAATCTGATAAGCCAAATTTTTACCCACAATTCTTTATATGTAGCGGCTCACAACAATTGGCTTTGTCATTTTATAACTCTCCTCCGTGGCCCTTTCCGATAAAGCAACTTTAGGAAAAATCGCAGTGGTATTTAAATTTTTTTTTTCACATTTAAAGGGAATATTAATTCTAAGTTTGACTTGCTTTTGTTCCTAAAACACTAAATTTTACTGTAAATAATTAAAATATTGTAATATGAGTTTCTTCATAGGTTTTTGTACAAAGGAGTATCTATGGTCTATTGAATCTAAGATCAAGTCAAATAGCAAAGACTCTTGGCACTATATTAATGGCAAACGTAAGTCAACCGGATTTCCTGAAGTAGTAGAATATAAAAATTCAAAATCTCAAGATATTATATCTACCTGTAACATATAACTAGATTATTTTGAAATAATTTATTGTGTGAATCATAGTGATGACTACATTCCAACATTTGACGTTGGCTACATTTCGATAGCTATGAAGGATGTTCAGTCTGCTATAAATAATTTAGGCTCTAGTACAAAGCCTGATATGGACAGCATATGTACTAATTTTCTTAAAAATTACTTATCATCTCTTTCCTATCCCCTTTTAAGTCTTATTTCGTCTGTTAGTTTCGGATGCTTTTTGGATGCATGGATGAGATCTTATGTAACTTCTATCCACAAATCTGGATCAAAAAATTTTGTAATAAACTATCGTGCTGTATTTATTATGAATAACATACCAAAATTGCTGGATTCTTTAGTCAACTCTAAAATTTCGTTTATAGTAAAGGAGTTTATTTCTTCGAATCTACATGGATTTATATATATATATTTATTTTGCAATTTTTTCAAATTATCTTTTTAATTCTATTGAAGAGCATGCCCAGGTCGATTCGATATATACCGACTTTTCCAAAGCTTTGATCGTGTTGATATTATGCTTTTAATTAATAAAGCTTATGCGTCTTGCCTTTAAATATAAGTTCCTCAGATAGATTTCTTCATTTTTAACAAATCGTAGGCAATATGTTAAAATGAGCAATAAATTGTCAAGGTCATCGAGATAAATTCGGGTATTCCTCAGGGTAGTCACCTTCGTCCGCTTCTATATTTGCTATTTATCAACCACATTGTTAATGTTTTTTGCTTTGGGAAATGTTAATTGTTTGCAAATGACTTGAAATTATTTATGAAATTAAAATCTATTACCGATTGCATATTTCTTCAAAACGATCTAAATGCCCTTGGTAGATGGTGCTCAGTGAATAACTAATCTATCTAAATGTAAAGTATTGTCGTTTTACCAAAAAGCTACACTAATAGTCTTCGATTTTAAAATTGGAGCTTCATCTGTTCCCAGAGTAGCGGAAACTAAAGATATAGGAGTCATTTTTGATTTTAAGTTATCCATTCATTAGCCATATAGAATATATTATTTCTAAAGCTTTTATGGTGTTAGGCTTTATAAGACGGAACGCAAAGGAATTAAGATGTCCTTAGTCCTTAATAGCTCTTTTTTATTCATTGGTAAGATCCATAGTGGAATACTCCTCCGTTATATGGTGTCCGTTCTATTAAGTACATATAAATTGTATCGAAGCAATACAAAAGTCATTCACAAGACTGGGGCTAGGTAAACACCCTTATTGGAGGTATAACATGCCTTAATATGACATACGCTGACGCTGATAACGACAACAAGCTGGACTTCAGAAAAGAAGTTGTGTGAGCAACGTTTATTAGAGATATTATACGTTATCGTATAAAATTACCGGAATTCCTCTCAATGATTAATTAGTATGTATCAGAAAGGCTTATAAGACAACGTCATTTGCTACCATATCATAGAACCAATTACGGTTATAATGAATCTATCACTAATCCCGTTGTACAATTTAACAAATATACACATATACCTACTGATATTGATCTGTCTAGAGAGATATTTAAAAGTTGCATTTTTAAATTGCAGAATCTACATGGTTAGTTCGTAATTTATTCTTAAGGCTTAGTCTGTAGACAGGAAATAAATAAATAATTAAACTAATATTTTCCATGAGCATTCCATGATTTTATTTAAATAGCTTAAAAAATTATTTGTTTACATTTTAGGGCATTTTAGATAAATGCTTTAAAAAAATAAATTTTGTTTTCTTATTAAATTTTTTTATATTGCTTTTTTGCCCCGCCTACCAAGCGTTCATCGAAATGTTAAAATTGAAATGAATGAAGTACTTTCTCCCCCTCCCCGGAAAGAAGGATTTATTTATTTATTTATTTAAAGATCATTAGTTGAATTACATAGATTTTAATAATCTAACTTAATTAACAACTAATGTAAAAGGCCCACGGCTACTAGGCCATCTGGGCAGCTATCTGGGGTTTATAGCAGACTTATTTTTAACTTACATATTTCAAAAGTTCATTTACAATTTTGTTTGAAGTTATTATTATTTTTGGTATTATGCCTAGGCCTGGCTAATCTAAAAAAATTCTAAAATTATTTGTGTATATTTAAATTAACTATGTTCTAAGCTAGTTTGTATAGGATAAAGAGTCTATTGTCTATTTTTAAGTGACTAGTTCATGTACTTACTCTCTAAGGCCTTAATTATTTTACTTTGTATTTTTTTATATAGTTTTCTTCTTACTAAAATTCTTTCTTTCCATTATCTTATCATTACCATTCCTTTTGTTTTTTTTTTTTAAGTATATAAATGTAATTGTAATTGTATTGTTGTAATTGTATAGATATATGTATATATTTTTATTTTTCTTTTTATTATTATTTCCTTTTCTTTTTGGTTCTTTCCTTCCTTTTCCCCTTTTTAATTTTAATTAAAATATATATGTATATATTTTTTTTTTCTCTTTCTCTTTTTTTTTTTTTAAATTTTTAAAATTTCATATAAAACGGTGTGGCTGTGTTAGAGTCTGGTGTGTAGTTGTCCGTCTTGTAGGTATGTCCTCAATGCATAGAGTAGTGTGTCCGTATCCTCCTCACTGTATGTAAGGAGTTCTGTAGGTGTTTTGCTCGTTCGGCGTTCGTTAAGTAGTCTCTGTAGTCTCTATGCATTACTGAAGAATGTGTGCCGTCGTTAATTAGGTATTCCGGCAGTAGGGACAGGTGGGGGCAGGCTCTCTAGTAAAGATATGTTTTTTTTCACTGGAAGAATATGACCAAGTCTCAACCTCGCGATAGATATCATTTTATCCCTTGGAGCGTCGGGCATGATGGGCTTGTCAGATGATTTGTGGTGTGAGGCAAGGAAAGAACAGGATAAGCTCCAGGCGGCGCTTCTGACATTGTGTTGGAGGCTACCTGCATGTGCCCTGGGGGCTTTGTAGCTCGGCGGCGTGATTTCTATACTGTCGCAGCGTAGCGCGTCTTTGGCAAGTGTGTCCGCTTTTTCATTACCCGGGATGCCGACATGGGCTGGGCACCATGCCAAGGTGATCTTACCAGTGTGAAGGGACCTCCTGACATTGGATGCCAGGGGGTTTCTATTTTTTATATTTTCAATAGCCATCAGCGAGGACAGGCTGTCCGAAAATATTGCGCAGGTGCCTTCATGCTTAACAGCCCACCTCACGGCCTCCCAGATAGCCGTAAGTTCAGCCGAAAAGACATCTGCCCAGAATGGTGAGGGAGACTTCGTCTTTATCTTTGTCCGAACAGATAGCAATGCCGACTTCCTCCTGATTTTTTGAGGCGTCAGTGTAGATGTTTCTGTTTGCGTTTATGCGTCTGTATGTGTCTGTATGGAGTCTTATTTTAGATGTATTGTCAGGGTGCTCGTAGGTTTTTTCGTCTGTTAGAATTCTCTCCAGGGGGGAGTTGTCCACAGGGTTTAGTCCCTCTCCAAAAAAGTCTGAAAATCCTGGGGTTGGTCTTTGCGCACAATCTCAACTGGTCCAAACAAGCAGCGATTGTGACAGACTCTATTAAAAGTCGAAACAATCTGCTAAAAATCATATGTAGAAGGAACTCCGGTCCACCTCTGGAGACAGTTATTAGGATCGCTAAACAACTTGTCGTTGGCAAGGTAGATTATTGCCTCACTATCTACGGCTACACAAACAAGAAGAACGTTCGCAAGATCCAGACATCCCTCAATGCTACGGCCAGATTGGCTCTTGGCGCACTGCGCACCACACCGATTCAAAGTCTGTTGGTTGAGTCAGGATTCCCTACCCTACCCCAGAGAAGAGAGGAGCTTGCCAGCAACCTTTTCCTTAAAACCCTACACAATTCCAAATCTCCACTTCATCTCCTAGCCTTGGACATCCTATCCTCTAACCCTATCCCCACCAGACGCACCTGTGCCGGCTTGACACGTGCGATTGTAAGCATCCCTGACACCCTCCGGAAAGAAGGATAATAAAACTAAACTTAGTACTGGTTTTTTTCTTTTTGTATAAAAAGTCGACCTTTATATTGTTTTTTTTTTTTTTGGGAATATAGATAGTAAAAATATGGTTAAATAACACGTTTTCGAACATAACTTTTTAAATATCTGCAGATCCACCGAGTCTTACTTCAAATTATCGGGAACTCAATTATCTAAATATAGCACTTATAGATAAATAGAATTCTTCGAATCTTCTTGGAATGTCATCATAAATTAAAGGCTTAATAAATTAATATATTAAATTTACATAAAATTCCGATTATTGAGTAATTCTAAGCTATTCTTTCGTTTCTAGAGTGTATTAGCTTACTAGGATAAACCCCTGCCATTCATGATCTATACTATATACGGCCTTGCTTGACTTGATTTGACTTGATGCGCCTTTGTTTGGTTATGTTCGCGTGAACATTATAAAAATAATAACGAAAGGAGGAGGCACTGTTTTTTTTGCAATGGATAAATTAATTTATAAGAATTATTGAGTACAAATCAAGCCATGTAAACATTTTTAAAAAAAAAAAACATTATTTTCTAGAATCACTGGGCCCTGAATATAGTGAAATGCAAATCCTTGACTTGGAATCAACATGGCAAGAATCAGAGCCAGCAACTCCCTTAGTATGTCTTCTATCGATTGGTTCAGATCCTACAGTTCAAATTGGAATTTTAGCAAAACAGAAAGGAATTCGTAAGTTTTAATCTGAGATTTTCATTAATAATAATAATAATATTAAAAAAAACCACACACACACACAAATTTAAAGCCTTAAAATCTGTCTCAATGGGGCAAGGACAAGAGGTCTACGCACGTCTACTTATTATGGATTCAATGCAAACTGGAGGATGGGTTCTACTTCAAAATGTCCATCTTTCACTTAGTTTTTGTTATGAAGTCATCGATATTCTAGTGGAAAACGATAATATTGAAGAATCCTTTCGTTTATGGTTTACAACAGAAGTACATCAAGAATTCCCGATAGGACTGTTACAATTGGCGATCAAATTTACAAACGAACCACCTCAAGGTATTCGTGCAAGTCTCAAAAGAAGCTATCAGGTAACATTTACATCTCAGTCGATTCTATAATTTTATATTTACATAATTTCGTTTTACTACAGTCATTTACTCAGGACTTCCTGGACTATACTTCAGCACCGCAATGGCCTCCATTACTGTATACCGTCGCATTTCTACACACTATAGTTCAAGAGAGACGAAAATTTGGTCCACTCGGATGGAATGTTCCGTACGAATTTAATCAGGCTGATTTTGCTGCAAGTATACAATTCATTCAGAATCATTTAGATGAAATGGATCCGAAAAAAGGCGTCTCTTGGCAGACAGTGTGTTTTATGTTGGGCGAAGTACAGTATGGCGGTAGGGTAACTGATGATTTTGATAAGAGATTGCTCATTACATTTACACAAATTTGGTTCTCTGAATCCATTTTAAATCCGACATTTGAGTTTTATAAGGGCTACAAAGTACCCAATTCGAAACAACTTCAGGGCTATTTCGATTATATAAATAGCATGCCAAGTAATGATACACCTGAGGTTTTTGGATTGCATCCGAATGCAGACATCACTTACCAGATAAACACAGCTAAAGGTACGTTTTCATATTATTTATCATAGCGTCCATTTAGCGGGTGGAGTCGAAAAGTTTTCCCTTAGTTAGTTAGTTAGTTACCTTACACCAACTGTTGCCAGGTGATTTATTGCAAATTAAATAACTTTCTTTAGTACGCTAATTTTCGCAACACTCGCTCTTCTCTAACTTGGGACGAATTAAAAACTTTTGCTCAGCGCTTGAAATTAAAAATTCAAATTCATTTATAATTCAGAAGGGAGTTATATCGCGGGTGGACGTATACCTGTTTTTCATGTTGTAAATTTTAACAAACTTTTACATACAGCGCAGAAACTGAAGGCGGTAATCAGGTAGGGTAGGAATGTTTGCGGCTAAGTATTAAGTAGTAGTGCAGTTCGACAGGATGCCGACTGGTCGTCATTTTTTTTATCTGTTCTTTTTAATTAATTCATTTAAAATTTTACGATTTTGTTTTTTTGTTTACATTTTTACCCAGTTATTGAAATCAGAGCGAAGAGTTATGCTGTTTTTTATAGGTGCTTTTAAAATTTTCATATATATTTAGGAAGATGAAAAAGTAAGATTTTGATTAAAAAAAAAAAATTGGTGGGCGTATGGGTATAATTAATAAGAAAAAAAAATGAAATAGAATAAAAATATTTAGACGCGTAAAAAAATAATTGAGATATAAAAATCGTTATTATATTGTTGTTGATCTACAGGATATGATATGAACTACGTTCGAGATTTTTTTCACAATTTTAATTTAAATGCTCTAAAAAATAGACTAGGTACCAGTGGCGGTTCGTGGGATTCAAAAGAAGTTAAGCAATACATTTTGTGTAAATTATAGCTTCGCTTTTCAGACTATTTCATTGCAACTATAAGTAATTATACATGTACCAAAGTCAATGATGTCAATAATACACAATATAAATATTCATATTTATTCTTGCTCCAGAAAGAGAAGGCAGCCATTATCATCGTTAAATAAATCAGCGATGCAACCATATCGTTCATTTGATTCATTCGCAGTAAATACTGCCTGCCGCGCCATAATTAAGCAAATATGAAAATTACACTCAATATCCCCTTTCATAACGCAACGTAAGAAACGTACGTAAAAAAATCTAATCATGTAGGTACTTAATTCATTCTTTTCAATTCAATTACCATTATTATTGAACATCCGCCGAAATCCTCAAATAAAAGCAAGAATCCTACATTCTCTCGCAATTAAACAGAAACGATCATAATATTATAGATAGTCATTATCTTATTTTTGCACAATATGAATAAAAAATGTTAAAAAAACTTTTAAAATAAAAAACATTCAAACATTTAAGGCCGTCAACACCAAAGAGGATAATCCTATTTCCTGTGTATAGATTATTCCTATCCGAGAATAATGCTGCTTGCTTTGGTCGTAAACACCAACTCGTGTAAAACAATGAATTTTTTGCTTATGTAACATTACTTTCGGATATTTTCGGTATATCGAAATAAAACAGTATTATGTTTTAATTTTAATTTTACCCACAGAAATACTCGGATCTTGGTTGGTGTTTGTGCATTACACCTGAATATGGATTACTCTGGTTGGTGTTTACGGTCCTTAAAGTCAAACGATATAATATAATTTAAAATATTGTTACTGGATAGATCAAGCTTTGCAATGAAACTTTTCTTGGGTGAAAGAAAAAAATATTTTTTAACTTAGTAGGTACCTACCTATAATTTATTTATGAAAGCTATTTACTTAAAAAGTTTTTTTAATATATTTTATTTTCTAATCATTACATTTTGAATACTTGAGTACTTTACTTGAAATCCACTTGGAGCTCAGGTAGGGCGGTTGATTGAATTAATTCCAATTAGTTGACTTGAATTTTTCTTGAATTTAATTTGCCAATTAATTAAGTTGAAATTTACGCATTCAATGAGCGTTTTCATGATATTTTGTTTGCATCAAGCATACTTCAAGTATACTTCAAAATTGGACAACTCCATGAGCGTAGTTACCAAACTCCCCCCAAAACACCCAAAAACGTAAAAAATTAAGCCCACTGACTAATTCTAAAAAAAAAATTCCATGTAAATCCATCCACGTTTACTATTCTAAAACTATTCCTAATATTTGACAATATTCGTCACGAAGGTCGGATAAAAGTTATTTAAAAACAGCTACGACTTTATTAACATCTGGCAGCATTTAAATAAGTCGTGAGCATGACCGACACCCACCCGCACCAGCATATACTTGTGAATTTATCAATGAAACTTACTATCACGGGGTGTAATTCAATTGCCAAACGGTACGCTGCGGCCAGCGTACCATACCAATGTAGGCATGCAAACTCTTGAGTGAATATGAGTCTAAAAAGTTAAATGTATTTAACTTTTTACATTGGCTTTGTTGTTGTAAATACCCTGTAAGGATTTCAGCGTTACTAGAATGCCAGTGGCAACGGTGTTTGATTCTAATGCCGTTCAATCCATACCACGCGAATATTATGTAGCTTGTTTGACAAGACAAATCGTGGTGGATCTGGTGTTAAGGGGAATGATGGTGGGTGGCTCATACGCTACATTTTGGACAGCGTACCATACAGAATGTTAGTAGCGATACAATGACATTGGGCTGTGTCAAAACCCTCGAGAATACTTCCCAAGCCATGAAACAGAAATCTATATGTGTGCGTGCTTAGTCCGTTTTGTAAAATGTTCTATATTGATAATTATGGAAAAGTGCTAAACATTGGCTTTATATATGCCATAGAGCCTAAACTACTATCCATACAGGAAAATAGTCTTCTAGTAATTTACAGCTTGGTTGCTTACCTTCGCAAAGGCTACACTTCCTATATACCTTACGTAACAAAATAATAAAATAATTTTGATTACAAAGTAACCTTACCATTTTACGCTCAATACCTCTCTGCTGAGTGATAATTGCATGTGTGTATGTGCAGCCGTAGTCCGAATCTGTAGGCAGCTACATTCGATATCATCAGCCCACGGTATGCCATGACGGCACAGCGACATTGCAATGATCACTCAGCTGAGAATTTTTGTTTGAGGAATCGTAGTTATTTGGTTAAGATAATTTTTTTTTAAATAATTTTGTTAGGAAAGGTATGAAAATTTTATTACGGCTCGGAAGATAAGAAAACAAGCTTAAGATTAACAGAACACCATTTTTCTGTGTGAATAGTAGTTTAGGGCGGAGGAGCTATTAAAATCAAACTTTTGTGACTTTTACATAAGAACACTGCAAATATTTTAGAATGTAAGGACTACGTTGGGCCTCGCATGTGGTAGGGAGGGAGTCTGTTTCATGGCTTGTGAAGTATTCTCGAGGGTTTTGGCTGTGTGGCATGATATTAGTTTGTAGGATAAAATTGGGCGTTACTTATAAAATATTTCAGGTTTTATCTAGTGATGCCAGAGGAGTAAATTTGTTTGATTTTTATAAATTTTTTTGTTAAATCTTCTAAGAATATTTTAAAGCAAAATGATTTGTCATTTATGTTTGGATTTTTTTATTTTGTCAAGGGAAGCAGTGCTTCCTTTGCTTCCAATGAGAAGCCGCGCTTGCTAGGTACTTATTTAAAAGTCCTTTAATCTAAAATTGCCAACTTCATTGCTCCTCACATCATGAGTTCCAATGAGATTCAAAACAGGCTGAGGATGCTTCTTAATATATTTTGCCGTAAGTCGAATGGTCTAAACATCTGCTGATTGAATGCTCGCAGTCTGAGATCTAAAATGGATGAAATGTTAGATATTTTTACAGGTTCTGATATCCATGCTATTTTGTTTAGTGAATCTTGGCTGAACTCTCACATCCCCTCACCTCTTGTAGCTATTGCCGGTTATAAACTTTTTCGAAATGACAGATTACATCGAATGGATGGAGGGGTTGCTGTTTTTGTTAAAGCTTGTCTGAAGGCCAAACTTATTAATTATTCGAGTTTACAAAATATTGGATATGTTTGTGTTGAAGTTGACAATGGTTTTGGTTTTGTTATCTTCAGTTTACTATCCACCGGAAGTTTTTAATGTTGGAAATTCCGAGGAACTTGCAAATATATTCACTGACCTTACTCACAGATGTTCGAACCAAATCGGTTCGAATATATTTTGGTTTTACCGATTACTTTAAAAGGAAAACATCCTGAAAACAATGTGTCAAATTTTTATGAAAATTAAATCTAATTTGATTACTCTTAATCAAAAAACAGGTACACAACCTAACAAAGCCATGTATTTGTCATCTACATAACACATTGCACAAATACAATACAACAATATAGCCTCATTGAGCAGATCAAATTAAAATTCTTATCACATGATTGAAGCAATTAGATTCGTGCTAAAAACAATTGCTGAAAAAGAACATATGCAAAAATACCATGCTAAAATTGACTTTTAAAAGCAAAACAAATTCAATCTAATTACAAATTTTCTCAAAAATAGGTACAGCATCTAACCAAAGCATGTGTTGTCATGTAGCATACAATGCATGGCACAAATAGAATCAGATCAAGCAGATCAATTTGCAACGCTATCATCATTATAAGTACTATCGAACGGGAATTTCTTCTCTACATGATAGAGATAACATTTTTTGCAAATATACAGAATTCAATTTAACACAGCAGCATGGGTTGCTTTAAATTTCTTGTTACTATGCATTTTGCTCGTTGCTATGCATATTTTATCTCTAGTACCGTAAAATTACAGAATCACGGCTGCTACTCCATCATTGGTGTCGTGTGCAAGCAAGGTCTATATAAACAGCAGTTTGACTTGATTCGATCTCTTTTGTGATTTAGCAGTGCAGTGATTAAGTTGGCGATTTTATTCCTTTGTGTTCTTTCCTAGTGATTTTTCCTAGTGTGTATTTTATTATTAAATTAAATACTTGGTTTAATTGACAGCTAAAATAAAATATTCTTATTCTGGGTACCGACTGGATTAAGGAGTTTGTTTTAGATAGCGATTAAATTAAAGGTTTTTTTTATTGTGGGTAGCGACTGCAATAAAAAATATTATTAACAATACACTTTATTTCTGGTCTCGACGGAAATAAAGAATCTTTCTTTGGGTCTCGACTGAAGTTAAGATATATACTAACATTCACTTTAAGTCGGGTCTCGACTGACTTAAAGAATATTATCTCGGGTCTCGACTGAGATAATATATTACTAACAAATAACTTTATTGCGGGTCTCGACTGTAATAAAGTTTCTTATTGCGGGTCTCGACTGTAATAAGAAATCTACTAACTCACACCACTTTATTGCGGGTCTCGACTGTAATAAAGAGTCTTACTGTGGGTATCGACTGTAGTAAGACAATTACTAACACAAACACTTTATTGCGGGTCTCGACTGTAATAAAGATTCTTGCTGCGGCTCTCGACTGTAGTAAGAAAATCACTAACACAAAACACTTTATTGCGGGCTTTGACTGTAATAATACAATTCCTAACAAATCCACTTTATTGCGGGTATCGACTGCAATAAAGAATATCCTCATCCCACACCTCAGTCAAATAAAAGGTCAAGTAAATTAGCTGCTATATATCGATCAGGTGAGTACAAGTCAATTGCTACAGTTGTGTAAATCAAATTTATATACTAATCATTTAATAAACATTGGTTTCAGCTTTTTATATTATAACATATATATATATATATATATCTTGTAGTTCTCAAGTTTTAGTATTTATTGAACTTGAAACATTTAGTGCAGTGAATAAACAAATAAAAACCACTAGCTTTATACCAGTGGCATAAATTTCACTACACCTTTCATTTATTGCATGTACGCACTGACTACGGGCAGTACACAGATATTCTAACGTCATAATAGGCGGTGATTTCAATGTAAACTTGCTTTGCAAGACCACCAGGTCTGATGAGTTTATATTTTTTCTGCAGTCCATGCACATCAATGTCATAAATTAACTCCCAATATACTTCAATACAGGCAATCCATCTCTGCTGGACCTATTTGCTACTTCCGACACGGATGCGGTGCTGTTTCAGAATCAATTAAGCCCTCCATCGACTTTCGACCATGACTTTCTGTTTTTAATTTATAACTTTTCTATCAATCCAATTCAGTTAAGGAATTCCTTTACATTCAGAGATTTTAGTAGTATTAATATGCCTGCTCTGGTTGCAGAATGTGCAACTATCCTTTGGATGTCGGTTAATTATTGTCCCTCCGTTTATGCTCCTTTTTAATAAATAAGTTACCTGTCCATGGTTTACCGCGGAAATTAAGGGATTGATTGTTGAACGTGATTTTTTACACCGAAGATTTTTGCGTATAAGGACCGAAGTTAATCGTGATGCTTACAAACACATTAGAAATTTTACTAATACTAAAATTCGAGCCGCTAAGCGTCGGTACTTTGAATCAAAATTCGATTCCAATCTACCGCAAAGAAAAATGTGGAAAAATCTCAGAAATGCTGGCGTGTTTGGCAAAGGTGTCTCAGAATGTGATGCTGATCCTGATTGCCTTAATAAGTTCTTTACTTCTCATAACATCTTTTCCTCATCTAGTTCAGATGTTACTCCTACCACTTCTTCTGAGGTCCCTGATTATCTGGCATATGAAGGCGATTTCAGCTTTAAACTGTGTTGATGTTGTCCAAGTAGTTAACACCATTAATGCTGTCAAGTCTGAGACAATGGGATCCGATCAAATATCGCCCCGTTTTATAAAAATTATTTTGCCCTGGCTCGTCTATCCTATCCTCCACATTTTCAATACGAGCTTAACATCCTCGCAATTTCCTAGAATTTGGAAAAGTACGATTGTGCTGCCCTTTGCTAAAGTTGCATCTCCCAAGCCCAAGCGATTTTCGTCCAATTAGTATGTTGTGTTTTTTGTCTAAGGAGCTGGAGAGGCTTATGCATGAACAGATCTTACTTTACTTGGAATCAAATCAATTGCTCACCCCGTGGCAGTCAGGATTTAGAGCTGGGCACAGCTGTGATGCTGCCTTATTAAAAGTAACGTCCGACATTCGTAGAGCTCTTGATAAGAATCACCTGACTGTCCTGGCACTCCTGGATTTTTCGAAAGTCTTCGACAGCGTCAACCATTCTAAGCTCCTTACCGTCTTATTAAGAAAATTTGGATTTTCTTCATCTGCGGCATCACTTATCGGTAGCTTTCTTATTGGACGATCTCAGCAAGTCAAAGTCCATGATTTACTTTCGAGAAGCTTGCCTCTCACGTGTGGGGTACCTCAGGGTTCACCCTTAGGCCCTTTATTGTTCAGTATGTACATAACTGATCTGCCCAACGTAATAAGAAACTCCAAAATACACTTGTATGCGGATGACATCCAGATATACCTGGATAGGCCAGTTGGCCTGATAGAGGATTGTGTCGAGAGATTTAACACAGATCTGAACAGAATTTCTGAGTGGTCCAAGAGGCACGACTTACTTTTAAATCCTAATAAATCAAATTATATGATTTTGAATCGTGAGAGGCTTGATGTATCACAATTTCCAACTGTAACTCTGAATGGCACAGCTTTACCTTACGTTACCTCTGTTCGAAATCTGGGAATTATCTTCAACTCTTCTATGAATTCCTGCGACCACATTAAAAATACATTGGGTAAAATTTATGGCAATCTTCGAAGGTTGTGTTTGTCTGCAAGGATTCTGTCTCCTGCTCTTCGCTCTAGACTGGTGAGGACACTTCTTTTGCCCTATTTCACAAGCGGATGCATTGTCTTCCCTCACTTGGATTCGATATGTACGAGATGTCGCTTTCAATGAGTGCATTCGTTTTATTCATGGATTGAGATGATATGATCACATTTCCCGCTTTCGTAACTCTCTATTGGGTATGTCATTAGATGTTTATCTGACATTGATAAATTTGATTTTTCCTCATAAGGTCATCTACACCAGGCGTCCTGGATATCTATTTTCCGACCTCAGCTTTTTAAACTCTGATAGGCACTTAATGCTGCGTGTTTCCCGCTATCAACATAGAATTTTAGAACGCTCTCACATTGTTCATGTTGCTCGCCTTTGGAACATTCTACCGGCGGCATAGCAGCTTACTAGCTCGGCCAGTTCATTTAGGGTACGTCTAACTCGTCATCTTGCTTCAGATGAGAGTCATGCGGGCGGAAATTGCCCTCACACTCCGAAATAATTATGCGCTTTTATTCTTGTTTTTATTATTATTTCCAGGTCATTTTTATTTCTATTTTCAGTTTTCCATTACCTATGGCTTCCTGTTTTGTTTTGTATGCTTTCTCATTCCCTGCACTGCTGTTAGTTCTTGCTATTGGCCAGATAGATAAATATGGCAGAACTTATGGGATTCTAGATCCTTCAGAGAAGGAATCCTATAAAGTTTATAAGAATTCAGAATCACCACGTTTGGGCATATCTAAAATTTGACGCAAGATGATTCGCATCTGATGACAATCTGGTAGATATGCTAGAAAATTCGCGGTGATACTTTGCCGGATTTGATTCTCTTAGTGTAATCTATCTATATAAATAAAAGTCAATTGCCGCATGTATGTTACATCATCAGTTGAGAACGGTTCAATCGATTTGGCTCAATTTTCTATTGTTGTGTTCGTAATTATCAGGACAAGGTTTGTAAGGAAAGAAAAATTAGAATCGGCAGCTCCTTCTTGGTGTTGCCATACAAAACTTTGCTTTTTCACTATATATTTGGAAACTGCCTGAGAACGCCTCGACGTGGAGGTTTTTTTAAAAAGGCATTTTTAAAAAAATTGTAAATTTAAGTTCAAAAATGGGACCAAAACTTCTTCGTAGGGTTGTCATACGAAAATTTCGTTTTTAACCATATTCTTGAGCACTGCCTGAGAAAGCGTCGACGTAGAGTGTTAAAACTTGGTGTTTTCATAGCAATAGTAAATACGAGTTCAAAATGGTCTAAATTTGGCAACCTGTTCTTGGTGTTACCATATAAAAATTTGGTTTTCACTATATATTTAGATAATGCCTGAGAACGCGTCGACCTGGAGAGTTCAAATTTTGTGCATTGCATTTTCGTATAAATTACTAATATAAGTTCAAAAATGGACCAAATCGGGTGACCTCTTCTTGGTGTGACCATACAAAACTTTTATTTTTTACTATACATGTATTTGGACACTGCCTCACGCGTCGACGTAGAGAGTTGAAATCTTGTACATGGGCCTTAAAAAAAGGGAAATTTAAGTTCGAAAATGGGACCAATAGATCAACTCCTTCGTAGGGTTGCCATACAAATATTTCGTTTTTGAATATATATTTGGGCACTGCCCTTTCTTGGTGTTGCCATACAAAACTTTGTTTTTCGATATATACATACTTGGGAGCTGCCTGAGAAGGTGTCGAGGTGGAGAACTCACATTTTATGCACGGCGTTTTCATAAAAATTGCAAATACAGGTCCAAAGTTGAAGCAAATCGGGCAACCCTTTCTTGGTGTTGCCATACAAAGCTTTAGTTTTTCACTATATATTTGGACACTGCCTCATACGTCGACGTAGAGAGCTGACATTTTGTACACGGACCTTATAAAAAAGGGAAATTTAACTTCGAAAATAGGACCAATCGGGCAACTGCTTCATAGGGTTGCCATACAAAAATTTCGTTTTTTACTATTTATAGTTATTATGTATCTCTAACCACCTCACCCTTGCAACACCCACCCCACCTATTTAGATATCTATATTATCGCCGGGTAACGCCGGCGGGCTCACCTAGATATTATATAAATAAAATAAATAAATAAAAATTCTGTGAAATAACAATTTCGTTTACTTGCACAAAAAAAAAAGTAATTAAAAGAAGAAAAAATGACCTGTCAGTCCAAAGAATAGTCAGCAGTTTCTGTTGATCTCCTTAGCAATTTTTGACAAATCCTATTGGGGTAATCAGTATGAAAAAGTAATTGTACCCGCTGAATATAGTACGAGTGAAAGTCTTCCAAGCGAAGTATGTGAATAATATTAGTTCTAGGAATGATCGTGTACTTATTGAGCAGTCTCATTCAATCTCCTAAATAATTTCTTCTATTTGCTTCGGATCAGCTCCTGGGATACCTTCGCAAGATCCTCCATATTCCTGTTAAACGGCCTTCCATATACACCAAGTGAGAGTGTTGGAGAGAACTCTATAATCTGAAACTGGTTTAATTTTTAATTAATGGGAGATCGGTCATTTCACACTCTTTTCACAATGATCCCAGTGCGTTAATTGACATAAAAAATAAGAGGAAAATACTTGGAAAGGGAAACATTGCTAGTTTCAATCCACCTCATCATCGCAGAGGATTTCAATAGAGTCTAAGGGCGAGACTGCTTTCGCTTCGCTTTGCAAGTACATAGAAATAGTGCATTTCTGCATATCTGCGAGGCGAGTAAGCCATTATCAATCATAAAAGTTCAGTTAGTAAAAATCTTCTTACAAATGCTTTTGATTTACTTATCCGCAATTTTGTTGTATTTATGATCCATTAGGGAACATTTTTTTAATTAATCTGAGCAAGCAAACCTAGAGTACCTATGTGAAAGTTTTTGAAATAGTACTGGATTCAAAGAGTCTCCTGGCTTTGAAAATAATCGCTGTCAAATGTTCGAAAAAATTAAGCATTTTTTTTTTGTTTAGATCATATAATGAAAGGAAGTGCAATAAGCCCGAAAAATTGCGGCATTTCCAACCATATGGTGCAATTTTTTTTGAGGCCAGCCCGTCCCTTTAACTCGTACACGAATTTTTCTGCCTATTTATTTATACATTTCTTTTTTACTATTTTCGACACTCTCGCAGACCCACTTTTCGTCATCACATCGAGCTGAAATTTGGCACACAAGTTCATGTCGCGTGACAACTGAATCTATCAAAATTTGAACCGGAAATTTCCATGGAAAACCCGGAAAATCGGGAAAAATCATTTGAAAAATTGGTACAAATTTGATTAGTGATAAATCCGTTTCAGGAAAAATGCAGTTTCCCGATTTTTCCGAAAATTTTTTCCGGGATTTCCAGACTTTTCCGGAAAATTTTCCGGTAAAATTTTTTTTCTATGTTATGCAGGATCAAATTCCCTTTCAACTGGCATCATTACTTTCTCTCCGACAATGGTGAAAACTTGCAGAAAAAATCGAGGAAAATTTATGTAAAACGCTTTTGCGGAGTTTTTCCGACCAAGGAAGCGTTTGAGCGTTTTGCAACCTAAGACAAAGTTGTAGAGCGAAATGAGTTGCATAAAGCCGCTTTTGTTTAAAACTCCATGGAAAAACCCGGAAAAGCGGGAAAATCGTCGGAAAAATTTTCATCGATATGATTAGTGATAAATCTGTTTCAGGAAAAATGCAGACTTTTCCAATTTTTCTGGAAAATTTTCCGAAAATTTCCGGAATTTTCCGACTATTCCGGAAAATTTTCCGACAAAAAAAATTCGTAAGCTATGCGGAATCATTTTTTCCGTCCTACTGGCATCAATGCTTTCTCTTCCACAATCAAGAAAACTTGCATGAAAAATCGAGGAAAATTCATGTAAATTTTTAAAAAAATTTCATAGTATATAATACGAAAAGTCTGTGCAAAACATGGAAAATCGGGAAAATTCATATCATATGGGATCAAGCTGGAATACAGCTAAAAAGCGCTGTTTAAAACATAATTTGAATTTCAGAAAACCGTTGCAGTACTTCAACGATTTGATACTAGAAAAAGTAGAAAATAAACTTTTCTTCACACACATAGGTGGACTCAGATTTTATTCGCTGACAATCACCGATATATTTCAGTATGATCAATCAGAGGTAATAAGTGATTTGATTCATGAAGAGAAAGAATATTCAAGAGAAATGTCCCAATCAAAAAATCTGAGTCCATCTCTGTGTGTGAAGAAAGTCTATTTTCTACTTTTTCATGCGGCTTGGCCTCAGTTTTGTTTGAAAACTCGTTTTTTACTTATTTTATTATGTATTCGTTATGCTCATGGAAGTAGTAAATCTGAAATATTTTTGAAGGAAGGTTTGGCGTAATTATTTAAAATAAAACAAAATTGTTAGCTGCCACTGACACATTGAACTAAAAAAAAACAACAACAAAATTTGGGAACAGAAAACGTTAACAAAAAAATATTTTGAACACTTATCTTGATATTTTTGTTTCCCTTCCATTTTCGTACTTCTTTTGGACGTATTTGCGGAAACAAAACTTTCTAGTTTGATTTCAGGTCTTCAACTTGCCTGAAAGACCCCTTCCGGGATTATTTCGGCGATTATTGCAACAGCATCGCACAGCACAATTCATTGTTGAAATATATTCTCCCGTTTATTATTTTAAGTCCAATGCTTAATCACTAAATTATCACTTTGAATATTTTTATTTCGAATTAACACAATTAACGGAACAATTTAACGTTTTTTAATTAAATAACACACAAAATACAAATCCCGGAGCAAAAAGACGAATCTGACGTTTAATTCGAATTGACACAATTGACTTAATGTCAAGTTCTCTTGGTTAAACCGTGGTTAAACCTTGATTACACTTGGTTAAACCTTGGTTAGACTTAGTTAAACTTGGTTAAACCTTCGTTAAACTTTGGTTAAACCTTGGTTAAACTTGGTTAAACCTTCGTTAAACTTGGTTAAACTTTGGTTAAACTTGGTTAAACCTTGGTTAAGCATGGTTAAATTCATTTTGTCTTTCCACCCATTCGCCTAAGGACCGAGTTTCCGTCACCCCGATAGGGTTTTTTTTTGCACGATATCTCGCTTCCTTTTGTTATATGTTCTAAGCTTTTTTTTGGCGTACATCTATATAAATAAAAATAATAAAAAAATTAATCGAAAGGATCAGGGTAGAAACTGCAATAAAAAGTCAAAAAACCGTGAATATCTTGAATAGATGCCATCAAAAATCGCGGAACATATACGGGGGTTATTCTGATAGACATTAACGTCCACTATTGTCCTGGATAGGGAAATTGAAAGGGTCCTCCTATGTAATGTTTTTTTTTCTTCTTAATTTTGATATTTAAAAAATAACGGAATCCAATGTGTACCTACCATTTCCGTCACTTATTTTCTCCAGAGGATTAAAGTAGAATTTAATGATTAGTATATTTCAAGACGGAAATTTTTTTAAAAAATCTTCTTCTTCACATCTCTAATTAAGCATCATTTGTAATAAAAAAATTTCCTTGATTCACAAAAAAAAACTTCATTCGCTTGTACTCACAGGCTAAAAACATTAATTAAATAAATCTATTGTGATGCTTTATCAGCTATCAGCTATAATTGCAAACTCAGATAAGTCAACTTCACTCGGCTTAAATATTGTGTAAAGAAATAATTTTAATTTTTCTTTTCTTTATTGATAATCTTTATAAAGTACATTTGAAGAATAATTATTCACGAATTATTCCTTGATCAAGTGCTATACATACCTCCTCCTTAAAAAAAGGTGTTAGGTGTCAAATCTGAAATTATAATTTATTACACTTGAACGGATTAAACCTAAAAAGATATGAAAATATATCTTTGATGGATGGCAAAAACAACTTAGTCCTTTCACTTAAATTGATTAATTGATGATAATTTGTCGATTAGATTTAGACATTAATTTAAAAGAACGACTGTAAATCATGCTAGAATTATTTACATCTCTGCCCGAAAGAAAAAGTCGAAAATTATGAATTTTACAAGAAATAGATTTTAAAAATTGTTTTTTTTTTGGGAAAAAATTTCCAGTTTCCATCAAAAATATCGAGGGTTCAAAATTAGTAGAAAAAATTTATAATTGGTCGTTGATATTTTGCAAACTTGAATATGAAATGCATAATGCTCTCCTGACTTATGTACAGGTGACTTTATAGCGTTATTCACAGCCTGGCTGTATAAGTAGTGTAGTTATCTATTCTACAAAGATCATTTTAAGACATTACAAGTAGCGTTAAGAATGGAAGAAAAAAAAAAATTGTTATTTGAAAAGCAAAATAGTAGTAGCAAAATAACAATATTTATAAACTAGCTAAAGTTGCCCGTTCTAAGAAAGGGATTCTTTCTTAAGTTTGTAAAATTATTTTTGATTTATTTTTATTGTTTTTAATTTTTTTAAATATTTTTATTTTTTTTAACTTTTATTTTTTATTTTTATTCTTATTTTTTTTATCTTTTTTTATTTTATTTTTTATATAAATTTTTTTTTCATTGAAAAAAAAAAGGATTCTGAAACTCGAACGGGTTAAGGCTGAATGGTAGAAAAACTCTGGATTCTTCGTTTCCCAAAATTTAACTATGTTAGTAGTAGTGTGAGCTTTCGTTCTAATTACATTACCCTGGTAGACAAATCATGATGAGCTCATGAAATTTATTCGCGTTTGAATCAAAACGGGGGGCAAATTATTTATTTATTTATTCACAGACAGTGTGCATGAGATATTGCATCTCTTTCACTTACTTAGAAATGAATACTTTGCTTCTCTTTTGTGCATTTCACAATATTAGAACAGCACTTCGATGAGCGTCACGATGAGCTTATTAATGAGCATGTCAATGAGTGTCATGATGAGTTTATTAATGAGAATGTTAATGAAAGTCATGATGAGTTCATAAATATGAATCTGTTTTAACGATTGATTTCATATAATTTTCCGAATCCAAACTCCAGTTCCAATTAAACTATGAGACGCTGAGGCGTAAGGATTTGGGCATAACATCTTGTTCAACATATGAGCAACAGTCTTTCCGCAGAAGAACAAATCAAAAAATTAATTTAAAATCAATAATTTAAAAATTTAACTTAAAATCCGATAAATTTCAAAAATTAATTAAAATTTTTCTAGTACAAATATCATCTGACACGGTGTAGAAAACTTCTTCTTTTATTCTTAAAATCTGGTGAGATAAAAGATCACAGAATAACCTTTCAAGGACTTTTGAGCAAAACGGAAGTATACTAATTGGGTGAAAATCTTCCTTACCTTTTGGATTGGGCTTTTTATTATTCGGAATAAGTTTAGCAAGTTTCCACCATGAAGGAAAACAAGATGTTGTAATTCAAGTATTAATAATATGCGTCAAATATTGAATAATAAAGGGTAAAATAATACGCAAGAACCTAGGATTTATATTATCAACACCCATCTCATCCGATTTGATCGATTCAATGGCAAAAATTAGATCTTCAGCATTAACCATAGAGAATGAAAAACCCTCAAAACTAATCCCATTATCAAGGACATTAATAGCAAAACTCTCACTGTTGCTATCTCTACTAACATAGGCCTCTATAAAGTAATTGTTGAGTACCTCTGGTTTAATATCACAATTAACAACTAAATTTCGAAGACCAAGGTGTTTAATATTCTTTCATAGGCATTTAGATGGAAGAGATGGATCAAGTTTACAAGTAAAGAATTTCTGCTTGGCGTCACGAATAGCTTTAACTAGAAGGAAATGAGTCTTAAAAATTTGTCAAATCCCTCTCACGCATAAAAGTCATTTTATATGGTCTATTTCTTAACACCTTGGATTTAATGGGAACAAAATCATTGTACAGGTTTAACGTTAACATCGCCCGTTGCATAGATAGGACCCCAGTCAATAGTGCTAGCTCTAAGCAAAAGACCAAAAGTGTCAACATTGTTTAAGGAACTGGAAACTGGAGGAAAGATTCGGAACAGGAAACATAAATGAAGCAGTAACCACTTCATGGTCCGTAATCCCTGGTAAGGCAAATTGTCGAAGATTTAACACAATGTCATCATGATTCGTTATAATAACATCTAAAAGGGCAGAAATGTCTTGTCGGCATTCCATTGATGGATCTTAAAAAATATTCGTTTTTGACTACTATCAGACAAAAAATCCATATTTAAATCACCAAGAATTATAATGGAAGCATATTGACACTCATCATAAAAACTACTAAGAGAAGAAACCCTAGGTGGTAACAAGGATTTTCTCAGCAGAGAAAGTTACCTCTGGGCCTTGACAGCTTGATAAGGAGACAATACGTGCATGGATGCCTTGACGAACAAAGTCGTTGGGAAATATAAAATTATGTAAGCCATAAAAGATAATTTTAAAGTGTTGTGGCATAAAAGGGAATTCCCGTCTGTTATCTGTTATCCAGAATAGTGTTAGATATTTGACCTTCTTCGAGAATTCCACTACTGTTCCCAAAGATGATGGTGCTGGTAGATAAAGCTTCCTTTTTCTCATGAATGGAAACGATTACAATTTTACCAGGTTTGGCACAAATTCCTATTATCTGTCACCAGTTGTGTACTATGTTAAGGACATTCGGCATTATATCAGAGAATACCCATCCGATCATCTTTTCCCTTGATTATTATAACCAGGTCGTCCACATATTTTTAATTATGATAGCCAGAGTAGGGGATCATCGGCAATTATAGATCATAGCAGAGAGGACAACGCCCCACCGTTTGACAATCCCTTGGTTATGACTATTACCGAGTATCTTCCTGAGTTAGTTGTGATTATCCGTCTTCCAAGCTTTTCTCCATTTTACCAAAATCAGAAGTTTTAAATTTTTCCGGATATACACAGGTCAGCGAGGGAGAATCGTAAAGCAATGCGGTTGAAATATTCAAACGTAACTATGTTCAAAATTTTGCTTAACTGACACACATACTACATACGCACGCACGAACACTAGCATAACTGAATTTTATCAAAGTCACACAATATATATTACGTACACAATAGAAAAGTAGAATATATTTAAACGAATTGCATTGTTAATTAAAAGTTTAATTACGTGACTGTGTAACTGCATTTGCGTAATCAATCAAATGCGGAATTTACAATCCAATTCAAATTTCTTTTATATGCTTTTACGCTTGTATTTAAAGCAAAGAATTTTTGTAAAAAAACCTTTCACACTCTCACTGGCTGTTCGGTCTGTAAGCACCGAAATTAATTGTTGCTTGCAGCGAATTCATGAAGGTTATTATAAAATGCTATAAAACACTCCTAAAATTATCTTCTATAGTTAATGAAATTTTTATTTGCGTGAAAAGATAATAAATGTAGCTAAAAAAAGTTAAGGTATATTTTAATGTAAAATATGTGATTTGAGAGTTATAATACCTACCTCAAAATTCAGAATAATAATAAAATAATAGAATAATAGAAGTGATTTTTTACCAATAAGCTGCAATGGTATAGCGAATTTCCCAAGAGCATTTTCTTCCCACATACAGGGTGTTTCCTATATGGTTGTCCATAGAGCGAGAGGTGAAAGCACTCAGATACCGTTTGGCAGATACAGGGTGATTAAGAAATTATGTTACGTTTTCCTCCCAAAACACCCTGAAATTGAAACTTTTGCTGAGTACTGACTGAGTACTGAGTCAGTACCAAGATTTGCAAGTTTCATACATTTTTCAATGCGAATTTCTTGCAAACTATTTTTAGCAGAGTAATGATTTATATCTTAAATTAAAGGTAACGAAGGAGTCTAGTAAATAACGTCGGCAAAAATTAAAAAAAGTGTATTGGAATGGAGATATTAGCTCGAAAACTTATAAAAAATGGTAAAAACTGAAGTTTTTTAAATCAAAATCCTGTTAGTAGGTATTCGCATTTCTTTAGATTCTGACTATTTTGGAAAGATAAAGCCAAGATCTAGCAAATAGCGTTGAGTTTTTTCATTTTTAGTCTTGTTTTTTTTTTTTTAATTATTTGACTCAAATAGTACTTGTTTTTTCATCCGATATTTCACCGAGTAGAAATTGCAATATTTCGTTGAAAGTGGTTGAAATACAAAGAAAAATAGTAAATTTAACAATTATGTGAAGAAAAATTTAGGAGAGTTAATTCTCGTTAAAATTTTTCAATTTGTTTGAACTACAAATTTTCATTTTTCGTCTTAAATTATCGCATGTTGGGTTTCTGTCTTTTACGCTAGATGTCTCTAATGTGCTTTTGGTCTAGGTCTAGGCTAATTTTATATGAATTTTCTCACTTTCAGGACACAAACCTACGTATAGTAAATTTTATTGCCCATAGGCTTGCTGGTATCTAAATTGAAATTTTTGCTGAGTACTGAATCCTCTTAAATCTAATGTATAGGCTGCAGATCTTTGGACGTCCCCCACCACCTTGAATTTGCAACTTACTTGAACACTGGATGAAGCTTTTTCATGTATATTTCAAAAATGGACTAAATCAGGCAGTCTCTTCTTGGTGTTGCTATAAAAAACTGATTTTCACCTTATTTCATTTCTCCTTTCATCTAGGGCATAATATTATTGGTCTAATTGTTAGACCTTAGACCAATCATAATTTTCTCTTGTTTAGTATAACAGAGTACGGAAACGAATACTCATGTGCGCACATGCACTGCTCATTACTCACTAGTGAGCAATTTAAATTAAGAAAGTGCACACTTGCATGCGCCCACGAAGTATTCCATTGCTCATTACTCGTGAATGAATAATTCAAAGTAAGAAAGCGCACAAGCATTTTCTCACTGCTCAAACTAACTCGAATCTGAGGTGTTGGCATTTGTGTAGTTAAAAGCGTGAGGAGTACTTTTAAAAGGTGCAGAGTTAATAAAAGTTAGTCTTGGAATGTGTAGAGAGTGTTAGTTGACAATCATTTCTTGACTATTTTGTTTTTACATATTTTAACTACCGATCACCACCAGACCAATTTCTTAGGCGACAGTCTTTATAAAATGTAACTTATCTTAAACAAGTAATAAAATAAGTAAAAAACGAGTTTTCAAACAAAACTGAAGCCAAGCCGCATGAAAAAGTAGAACAGAGGTGTACTCAGATTTTATTCGCTGACAATCAACGATATATTTCAGCATGATCAATCAAAGGTAATAAGTGATTTGATTCATGAAGAGAAAGAATATTCAAGAGAAATGTCTCAATCAAAAAATCTGAGTCCACCTCTGTGTGTGAAGAAAAGTTTATTTTCTACTTTTTCATGCGGCTTGGCCTCAGTTTTGTTTGAAAACTCGTTTTTTACTTATTTTATTTTCTGCCTTTTTCACGTTAACTGAATTGTTCTAATATCAATTTAACCGAATTTAATTATATTTTTACTTAATTCTAATTTAATTTTAGTTTCTTACTTTCTTTTTAATTTTCCGTTTTCCTTTAATTGTTCTTATATTTATCCTGAAATTTCGTTCTTTCTTCTTTATTTTGAGTCAATTTTTGAATAACTATTCGCAGTGAAATTTTTCTGCGTCCATACGACTCGACAGTTTCCAATCGACTGACCGTACTTCGAACACAATCCGAACAGTTTCGATAACTCGGACTGTGGTTCACCAAGGTTTTGAAAAATTTGAAATTTTGAAGGCAGTTACGATGAAATGATTGGAAGTCAGCACTTTAAGTAATGTTTGGTGCCGATCCGAAAACAAAAATTTTTCGAGTATCAAATCGTTGAAGTACTGCAACGGCTTTCTGAAATTCAAATTATATCTTAAACAGCGCCTTTTTAGCTGTATTCCAACTTGATCCCATATAACATGAATTTTCCCGATTTTCCATGTTTTCCACAGACTTTTCCTATTACTATGAATTTTTTTAAAAAATTTACATGAATTTTCCTCGATTTTTCATGCAAGTTTTCATGATTGTTGAAGAGAAAGTATTGATGCCAGTAGGACGGAAAAAAATGATTCAGCATAGCTTATAAAACTTTTTTGTTGGATAATTTTCCGGAAAAGTCGGAAAATTCCGGAAATTTTCGGAAAATTTTCCAGAAAAATTGGAAAATTCTGGATTTTTCCTGAAACAGATTTATCACTAATCATATCAATGAAAATTTTACCGATGATTTTTCCGGGTTTTCCATGGAGTTTTCCACAAAAGGAACTTTATGCAACTCATTTCGCTCTACAGCTTTGTTTTAGGTTGCAAAATGCTCAAACGCTTCCTTGGTCAGAAAAACTCCGGAAAAGCGTTTTACATGAATTTTTCTCGATTTTTTCTGCAAGTTTTCACCATTGGCGGAGAGAAAGTGATGATGCCAGTTGATAGGGAACTTGATCCTGCACAATTTAGAAAACTTTTTTACCGGAAAACTTTCCGGAAAAGTCGGAAAATTCCGGAAATTTTTTTCGGAAAAATCGGGAAACTCTGCATTTTTCCTGAAACGAATTTATCACTAATCAAATTTGTACCAAATTTTCAAATGATTTTTCCCGATTTTCCAGGTTTTCCATTCAAATTTCCGGTTCAAATTTTGACAGATTCAATTGTCACGTGACATGAGCCTGTGTGCCAAATTTCAGCTCACTGTGGTGACGAAAAGTAGGTCTACGAGAGTGTCGAAAATAGTAAAAAAGAAATATCTAAATAAATAGGCAGAAAAATTCGTGTACGAGTTAAAGGGACGGGCTGGCCTCAAGAAAGCTAGATTTGGTCTAAAAGGCGTATTCTTACGATACCCATTTGTAATTTCGTATGGTCACACATCTGTGCAAGCTTGATTTTTGAAGTGGTTTTTCGCACATATGCATCTCTAGAACATATATGTATCTCGGACAGAAAAAATGATTATAACCAATTTTATAGGATTTCATATTCTAAAGAGTTTTTCAGTATAATAAAAGCGTCTAAGGCTGATCATTTTAACAGTATACGTAAAAAACTTAAAATTTTTATATGGCAAGACCAAGAAGGGGGATTTACTCCATTTTTGAAACTTTATTTACTATTTCTATGAGAACATCGTGTACAATATGTTAGCTCTCTACGTTGACGGGTTCTCAGGGCTCAGGCAGTGGTCAAATATATAGTGAAAAACGAAAGTTTTGTATGGCAACGCCATGAAGGAGTTACCCGATTTGTCCACTTTTCGAATTAAAATTTACTTTCCCAAGTGTAAAATTTCAGTATACTGCATCAAGAATACTCGTGTGGGATGTCCCAATGGGAACAATTCACGCATGTGCATATGAATTTTTAAGAAATGAATGCGCGCATAAGTCGTATATTACACGTTTGTCTTTCGCGTGCGCACATGAATGTGCGTTTCCTTACACTGGTTTTATACATGAAATGTGCCTGACTGTTCTCATGCAATTTTTAACGCCATGGCCTGCAATAAAGAACGCAGTTGATAGACAATCATTATAAAATACACATATGAAAAAAGGCAATGTCTGTTTCATGTGTTTAAAAGAACAAAAAAACGCATTACCTACCTACAAACATTTATCGAAAAAAAAACATTAGACGAACATTTTGTTTTTTCAGCGTGTATCTGAAAGATACATGATTTTCTCATACATTTTTCAACCCTAATTACAAGGTAATGACTTCAATGCTACAAAGGTCTCCGCACAAATCGCTCGTTTTAATGATATCTTTCTACATGGATATAGCCTGTGGTAATTCCTGTATTTGTCCCTAGTATTTATTACCGCCTATTTACCTGAATATTGATTGCGGCAGGCAGTACAAGGATGAGCTCATCTTCGGTAGGTTTTCTTTTTATTTTTTTCTCATTCATACAATACGGAAAACGATTTTTTCTTAAGTCGACTTTAGCTACTATGGGGAAAGGTTTTCTGTTACATAGGCATACATACATACATATGTACACATATTTTTATCTTTACAAAACTTTAATTTCCTCACGCCAACTTCTGTTAAAATAAATTTTCATTTCAATTTTAAGGCATACTTGACACGATCCTTAGCGTACAGCCAAAAGAAGGAGGTAACACAGGTGGTGAGACACGTGAAAGCATCGTATACCAATTAGCTGAGGACATGTTGAGAAAATTGCCATGTCTATATAACGCTTACGAAGTCAGGGACAATTTAACACGTATGGGAGCTCTCCTTCCGATGAACATTTTCCTAAGGTACGTATCTGACTTACTTTTACCTACCAACTACATAGTCTCCAAAATTATCCTTGATGAATTCATTGAATTCATTTTACAGGCAAGAAATTGACCGAATGCAGCGCGTCATTAAGACCGTCTATTCCTGTCTGTGTGATTTGAAATTGGCAATTGACGGTACAATCGTAATGAGCCAATCACTCCGGGAATCCTTAGATGCTATGTATGATGCCAGAATACCAGAGAGCTGGATGAAGGTAAGTCAATTTATACAGGCTTCAGAAAATAAGATAAATGTCGAAAATAAATCACGCAACAATTTACGTATTTTAAGATGGATTACTTTGCTGGTTCTATCTATGGCTCTACACAGAGATTTATTTAGGGTGAAAAAAGTCGAGTTTTCCACATCAAAACTTCAAAGAATTAGAACGATGTCTTTGCCGCTTTGGATTTTCATTCATTTTTTTCTTTATGGGTTGGTTAAGAAAATATCTCCACCACCATTGAAATGAAATTTTACGCGGATCATTCGTTTCACAAAATACCAAGTTTTTCGAACTTTGCTTTGTGATCTTTTTTTTCTTAAAATTGAATTGCTCGATTCGCGAAAGTCTAGGGATATTTTTCTAAGAGCTCTCCATGAGATTGTTTCAGTGATTTTTTTTTTTTTTAAAGAAAGGAAGTTGCCATTACTGCAATATCCGCCAATCACTTAGAGACTTCAAGCGTTCTTAGGTTAAATAATGGGTGAGAGTTAATTTGATTTTTGCGTTCTTGGGTGTAAAAAAATAAAAAAAAGAAAAGAAAATTGTATTTCACGTTTAGGATTTTTTTTGTGTGCACGCAGGTTCATTTATCATTTCTGGAATTTAAGGAATAGAAAGATAATTATTTACAGTCATTTTCATTTTATGCATTTCTTATAAACTTACAAGTTCATAGTTGTGTTTAGAGAAAGGCAAATTTCGAATATATTTTGGAAGTTGCATCTGAGCATAGCAAATTTTTTTTTTTATATATTAATAAGCCAAGCTCAGGGTATACTTTATGATGCAAATCATAGCGTGGTAGGAAGGAGATAGCGAAAGGAATTAGGGAACGTGAGGCGGAGGTGCTGATGTATCTCACTCTTAAACTTTCGCAGATTGTATGCCGGAGGAAGGACGGAAGATGTTAAACTGTTCCACATTTGCATAGTTCGGGACAGGGGCGTAGGAACGAAATTTTTGCTGGGTGGGCAAGTTTGAAATCTTTACCCCCCCCCCCCCCCCCTAACTTTTCGATGATAATAATTTTGTATGAAACATGTTTGTGATTGTTTATTAGTATTATACTCAAAAGTTTTTGTTGGTTCTAAATAAGTTTTTCAAAATTTTGAGTTTTTATAATTCAATTTTATTTACACAATTTATCCATTTACATTTTCAGTTCATTCAAACTTTTACGCTTTACATTTTCTTGCTAAAATTACAATACAAAAGTCTTGATTATAATTCTACTTTTCTCAACCTTAAACCTAGATTACTGCAGAACTTTGCCAAACACAGATTTGCGTTTTTCTGACCGTGCCACAAATTCTTTCATTATAACATTAAAATCTAAAGCAGCTGTGAGTTCTTTATGTACATTTAATAGCAAAAGGTGTGTGAGGCGCTTTTGGGACATCGAATTCCTTAAGTAAGTTTTCAACCTTCTTAAAGCGCTGAAAGATCGTTCAGAAGTCGCGGCGGACGCAGGTACGGGTAAGATCAAAATTATCAGTAAAATTACTTCATCCAACATATCCCTAGTTGTCGTCGGTAGCTTCGCGAGTTTGTCGCTCAATTCGGAACAGTTGGAGCTCGCAATGTCAGACACACTTTGGAGCAGAAAAAGTTGAGCATGCAATCTGCTAATATTAAAATCTTCAGCAAAGACACCAAGTTCTTCCGCGAACTTTGCTTCGTCGCCAACTAAACCTTTAGTCGCGTTTAACAGTACAGTTTCGAGTGACACTAGAATAGATAAACCATTTTGGTCGAACCTTTCACTCAATTCTGATATTTGCAAATTTAAAATTTCGAAATAGGTTTTTCTTAACGAAACTTTGGCTGAAAGTCGCACCGGTGGAACAGATTTTGAAGTATGCTCGTAACGTTTGTTCGGTTGTCTCACGCGGGGTTCTTTGAAAGGGTTCAAGTCAAACTCGTTCGATTCTTCAAGTGTTTTTTCAAATAAATGGTCGAACTCTGTGTCTGTGCGCAACAATTGCAATCTCGAAGAAAGTAAATCAGCAACTTGTTTCGCACCTGTAGCTGTTAGACCAGAAGCTTGTAGCGCTCGCGCAAGTTGCTCGCAAGGAGCAAAAATTTGAATGCTGACGTTGAGGAAAAAATGGGTTTCAGACTGTTCAAGTTTCAGCAATCAGCCGTGGATTTGACCTTTTTTTTCGGGCTTTACAGTTTCGCAGATTTCGAGCTGAACTAATGTTTCCTGCACTCGTAAATAATTCTCTTTGAATCTTTTCAAAGATTGCACACGCGTGTGCACCATCGCGTAGGACATAAAGCGAGTAATCGAGTAAGTTTATCAACCGGCAAATCATCATCTGATGACGTTTAATCGTCTTCATATGCTTGTAGATCGACTTTATCGTACATTTTCTTTCTTTTTGCCGATTCTAAAATGGTATTCGAAACATCTTTAACTGAGCACATAGCATCGCATACCCCGCTTTGTAGTTTAGCTGTTTCTTGGAGGACAAGATCCAGTGAATGGTTGGCGCAATGGACGTAGATTGATTTTGGTTGCTCGTCCTTCAACAACTTCTGCACGCCATTGTGACGCCCAGCCATGGTAGGTGCTCTATCGAACATGCTTTTAAGTTAGTTGGATGATTCATTAAACAGGGGATACTTACAATAGTGACAATAGGATCATCAATTTTGGTTGTCCTATTGGCTATTAAAAACAAAAGACCATAAAAGGACATTGCCAATCAGAAGTCAAAAAGTGCATTGTTTACGCACCATCGAAAGTTCTGTCTAGAGGATTATCGATGAGTCACCTAATCCGGTTAGACTAGAAAGGTCGACTTTTTCGTGATCTTTTTGCCCCTAAAATGGTCTTACACCAATTTGTATTTAAACAATAAAATTTTAATCCCTTTAACAAAGCGGGCATAGCCCACCCAGGGAAATTCCAGGGTGGGCAGCTGCCCACCCTGCCCATAAGGTTCCTACGCCCCTGGTTCGGGATAAAAAAGTCGATATGATCAACGGTCAATAATCTTGGGCAATATCCAATAAAATTAACGCTTTGTGACCAGCTCTGGCTAACACAAGGAAATTGTATTCCATTCTAGGTCTGATGTAAGGACTTGTAGAGGTACGCTAGATTCAATCGGTTGAAATATTTTCTACACCTGTTCAGGGATCCAAGACATTTCGATGCTTCTTTGGCAACAGAGAAGATGTGATCTGTCCATGCATACATAGTATATCCCACAGTATTGCACAAATAAGAATAATCTAGTGAAAACTAATTTTAGCATTTGATTTCAAAAGCTATGATTATGATCTTGGGTCATTTCAAATGAAATTATAAGGTGTATTAAGTTTGTCATTCCGTTTATAACTAATAGAAAGAAACAATGATGGCACAGCAAAATGAATTGGACCTCCACCCATAATATTTTAAGTTATTTGGATTTTTTGATTTTTTTATATCTCTCCTCCCTCTCCATAGTTTGAGAAAGTGTTTACATAGAAACCTGAAATATTGCACATGGGCTTTAAAAAAAAAATTAGAAAATGGAACCAATCGGGCAGCTCCTTGGTAGGGTTGCCATAAAAAAAATTATTTTTCGCCGTGTATTGTATTTTGTACACGATGTTTTCATAGCAATAGTAAAAAAAAAAATCAAAAATGGACGAAATCAGGCAACCCCTTCTTGGTGTTGGCATACAAAAATGAGTTTTTAACTGTTAACAAGTAAAAAAGCTAGAATTGGTCTAAGACCAATTCTTATGATACCCTAGATGAATGCCTGTATGAAATTTCGTATGGTCACCAATCTGTGCGAGCTTGATTTTTGAAGCTGGTTTTCGCATATATTTCTAGAACGATTCGTGGGACAGAAAAATTGATTATAACCAATTTTATAGGATTTCGTATTCTGAAGAAGTTTTTAGTACAATAAAAATGTCTTGGACTGATCGTTCTCACAGTATACGTAAAAAACCTAAATTTTTATATGGCATTACCAAGAAGGAGTTGCCTGATTTAGTCCATTTTTGAAACTTTTATTTGTTAGTACAACGAAAATGTCATGTGCCAAATTTCAGCCCTGTAAATCGATGCGTTCTCAGGCAGTGTCGAAATATATTGTGGAAAACGAAAGTTTTGTATGGCAACCCCACGAAGGAGTTGCCCAATTAATCTCATTTTCGAACTTAATTTTATTTTTTTTTAAACTCCGTGTACAAAATTTCAGCTCTATCAGTATACGCGTTCTCGAGTTATCGTGCGCACAGACGGACGGACAGACGGACAGATGGACAGACGGACAGACGGACGGACATACAAAAATCAAAATAACTTTTAATATTATGTATGGGTGTCCAATCCATTTTGCTCTACCATCAATATTTAGTGGTGTTACAAGCGGAATGACAATCTTACGCAACGATTACACGAGTCAATAGAGCTGACGGACAGTCCTGATTTTGTCTGTCGAATTTACTGACGAAAAACGATTTGCGTTCGATCAATTCTATATGCATATCTAACGATTTCTTCATTAATCCGTCTTTTATCTCTACAAAATAAAAATAAAATGTATGTTAAACACTTTTCAGTCATTTCCGACTCAAAAGAGAGCAGTTTAGGAATATAAACACACTAAACACACACACAGCATCTACCTTTTATTTTCAATTTCCGCCATCTTAATTGTACGTTTGACAGTTTATTGACTAGTCCGTACTGACTCGTCAGAAATCTTGTCAGTACAGACTGGTCAGTAAAAAAGAGTAGTCAGTAGGGGTTTACACGAGTCTGTGTAAGTGTCAATCGCTGTCAGAGTCAGTTCTACTGACTCGTGTAATCCCCGGGTTAGTATACCCTATAGATTTCATCTAGGGTATAAAAAGGAAATATATTATTGGAGAAACGACATCAAGCCATCTGTCAGTCACTTAATGTACTTCTTGAATTCGTATGTTTTCTGTACTTTAACTTACAGCGAATTCGAATGGGCTGCTCTATTTGCTCTAGAATTGCTCGAACTTAGAACTTTTGTTCGAATGACATTTTCAATTTGCTCTCTGTCAGATTTCGTGTTCGAATGAAAAAAAAAAATGCTCGCAGAGAGGGCGAAAAGAGCACTTTTTCAACTCTGTAAAGTGAAGTGAGATTTGTGGTTGCTCTTTTAGGTTATAAAAAAATTGGCAAGTAAAACGTACATATTCCTTGTTGTTAAATCGAATGTTTAAAATTTCTTGTGAAATATTATTTCTATTTCTGGCTCTGTAGTTATGGATGTTTTAAGGTTGGCCGAGCTATTAAGCTCATCTTCAGCAAGTGATGATGAAGAAGAATTTTCCGTGATAGCTTTGGTTTACAATAGCTCCACCAAAAGAATTAAAGTCTGTAATTTTGGGGCGACAATTACTTCGTACACCAATGAAGAGGTACAATCTTGTATACGTTTTTTTAAATTATTATTTATCTTAATGTTTCTGCATTCGTTTTGTTCCGAAAACATTTTCGAGTTTCAAAAACAGCTATAGATTCTCTCGCAAAGTGTTACGCGAAATTCAGTACGCAGAATTTGAACCATGGAGGTGTTACTCAAGCTGATAATATAGTTCACCTTCTTTTTTTATGGTAAACAATGATGATGATGATTGGGAAGAAAATTTTGAACTGGAAACTGAAACCACACATGTTGAAGACGTATCAAGTACAGTAACAGTTTCTGGCACCCAGCATTTGCGCAACAATGGGGAAATAAAAAGAAACAACCCAAAAAATTTAATTATTGGCGAAAGACCACAAACTTAGGATAAAAATAAAGGCCACATATTTTATGTGAATTCATTTTAATAAACTAAAAATATATGAATAATATAAAAACAAAGGTTTTCAACTTTACTATACGAAAACTATTCCATTCTATCAAACGCTGTTTATGTGAGAAGTATAGAAATAAGGCTGCTGCTAAATATTATTAAATCATTTTAGCATATAAATTCTCTTATCAGCTCCATTTCTCTCTGTGTCTACGCTCTTTTGCTTCTTCCTTTTTGTTATGTAGCTCAAACAAAGTATTTCTTATAATATTTTTCAAAGTTTTGAAGTCATGAAAACATCTTTAGTTTGATCTGCTTTTTTCATCTCTGGTTCAATACTGTCATCAATGGAGCTAATTAGAATAAACTCTTCTTCAAAAGAGACTGTTACTCGAGAAGATCCAGACTTTTTATTATAGTCAATGGCAAGTTTTTTCTTTTCATTACCGTTTTATACCGACTTTCACATTATGTTGGACTAAAATATAACGCAAATTGTTTTACCAGGTCTTCAGCAATCATTGCCCATATCTTTTTTTTATTTTTAAATATTTTAAATGGTCCTATTTCACTTATATTGTTGTAGTATTTATCAAGGAACGCTTTTGTTTCCACATCATACCAGGCTGCGAACAAACAAGGATATTTAGAAATTTTATGCTCAATTGCTAAAGGTTCGTATTATAAATTTACTTATTTTTATCGGATAACTTCACGCCAGAATGGAGTACTCACAACAATCTACAAAATAATTACCTTCAATGTTTTGCAAATAAGTAGTTGTGTATTAATTTCTTACCATCAATATCTTCACTTCCCATTTTTGCAGTTACAAATTTTTTTCCAACAATCATCTTCTTCTTATTCCCTTCTGTCAAAAGCACATCTAGACTTCAAGAGTGCATACAATCACAATCGAACATATTTATATTTTCCCCGATGGGAGAGCAGAAAACGAAGCATATCTAGAGCAGAGCTCAAAGCCCGCCTCGGAGCAAGGTCAAATCTAGATTTCCCATTCGAAATTACCATTAATCCTTTTATTGAATTGTATCTATCTTCATTCTAGTCTTATAGTTTTTGACACTTCATATTTGTATACCTTTTTATATATCACTTTTTCCATCGTGTCTTCATCTAAAATCATCGGATTATACAGATTAACTGTGACCATACACCCTGTAGTTTTAAAGATACAGGGTGTTTTGTGAAAAACTAGCAATTTTTCTAAATCAGAAATGGTTGAGAAGGCCGCCATTGCCATACAATTTTTTGTTTGACTATCACCTCCTGTGATATAGACCTCCGTGACGGATACACCCTGTATAAGAGCAATTTTTGTAGATCTAAGAAAAAAATTTCACATAGTTGATTATTTGAATTTTCTGGACGAGCTAGGAATAAGAAATGTACGTGTATCCAATAACATAATTGCAAGCTACTTAAAAAATATAAAATTATTAACTAAAACCCGGAAAAAGTCTTCGCATGGGTGCACCGTGAGGTTCCATATTGGGGCCGAACCTTTATTTGTTATATATTATTAATTACGTGTGTCACAAAAATTTGATTCTACGTTAATCTATGTTATACTATTGAGTAAGAAGTATAATAGAGAACGAAAGCAGAGCGAGCTAAATAACAGTATTGGCAGAATTTCGGTACACAGAAGACAAAAATTAGGCAAATATGAGAAAATTTAGTTGTCTTCGATAATAAATAGCGTCATATCATAGCACAGATTTTAATCGAATCTTCTTGTTTTGTTTCTTCTGTAATTTTAAAGTGCATTTAATATGTTGTTTAATTAAGTGCACAAGCAAAGATAACCTAATAACAAGATAAGAAGCAGCCAAACAAAATTGGACATTTTTCGTGTTCTCAAGACTGAAATAAGTATATGTCATATACTCTCGTGTTTTGCACTCATGGGGAAAAAGAACTTGCCTATGCATTATTGTAGTGCAACTAAAACAACGAGCTCAAAACAAAAATTGAGAGAACGTAGGATTACCCGAATGATAAAATCTTCTTGAATACCTTTAAAATTCCTTCAAACATTTTCGAGCCACATGATAGACATAGGCGTAACCAGGGTTTTGTTGTGGGGTGGGCCAAGTAGGGGTCAGCTTGAAGAATATTCTTCAATCAGGTATTGTTTTTCAAAAATGTGTAAAAGTTTCTAAGACATTAATCAGTGTTAACACCAACACCAAGTTTCCTTACATCAAGCAAACTATTTTATTGATTACCGTTGTTGATCGAATACAAAATACATATGATTTTTTTCTTCAAATCTACTAGCATTACGATTTCTACTGGATTGAGAAAACTTTCACAGAAAGAAGAAAACTTCTTTTATCGGCAATAAAACCGTAGATCTAATAGAAACAACAAAGAACATTTTACATGAAGTCAATATGATATATGGTATATAAAACAAATCCTTTTCTAGAATAACGAAAAGTAGACTACATTTGAGCAATTCTATTCTTAGGATATAACCTTTTCTCATATTCTGTATGAAAATTTTCTGCTATTATCATAATCGGAGATAATTGAGAAAATATATTTACTACTATTAATCTAATTTTTCTATATTCATTTGAATAAGACGAAGCAATTTGTTTTCTTACATTCAAAATCCCACCTTACTTTCCTTGATACACATGGAACAGAGCTTTTTCTCAGTGAAAATTTCTCTCAGTGCATTATCGTTTAATTTGAATTCGTCACCATCCATCACTACGTTTTATATTAATATCGTCATAATCATAGCAGAAATTGCCAAAAACCAATTAAATAAGCATTTTTTTCTGCAAATCGGCTCAATACCTTTCCAGCTGTAAGATTTTTTAACAATGGCATTCTCTGTGTTGAGCAGTAAAATGCGTGACATGCGAGAGAATCGTTCTTGAAGCATTGTGCCAAAGTTAATATAATAAAAAAATAATAAAATAATAAGTTAAGAAGCTGTAGAGCAAAATGGGAAAATTTCTGGTGTTTTTTAGAATGAAACAAGTAATTTCGTATACTTTCGTCTTTTGCATGAATGGGGGAAAAGAACTTGGCTATGCACTATAGTAGTGCAACTGAGATAACGAGTGAAAAACAAAAATCGAGAGAACGTAGGATTACCCGAACGACAAAATCTTATTAAATCCCTCAAAATCCTTTCAATCTATTCATAATAATGTACATCAGGTCACACTACCTCCCATTTTTAAGAAAAAGATAAATTTCGCTTTGGCCCAGATGCTGAAAGGAGATGTAAAATTTCTCTCAAATGAAATTCGCATTTTTCCCGAAAATATCAGAAAATTCAGCATGAGTTCTCCCACTTAATCTCTTCATAGCAAAACGAATGTAAACAGAAACACGTGCTGTTCAAATATCATAGGATTACAGCAACAACATGTGTCCTTTTAAACCTTTTACAACAACAACATGTGTCCTAACATTATCAATATTTCATGAAAACCGGTTTTCACAAAAGCGCGGGAGCATTTTATGAGAGTAAAACGTGAAAACTCCGCCCCTTCTCATTTATTTATGAAAATGAAACATTTGCCATTCTGTTTTGGTGCATGCAACTTGCGCTTTCACATTTTTTGTCTTTATTGAAAAAAGTTTTAAAGAGAGTTTGATTTTTTTTTCGATCTTTTTTCTTTCTTTCTTCCTTTTCTTGCCGTGTGCATTTTAAGCTTCTTAACTTATTATTAGGTAAACTTTGCCGATATCCGCAGCTGGTCTCCAAGGTGAAGAGTCTCTAGTCGATAGAATAATGTAGGTAAGGGAAGTCGGCAAATTAGATCCGTAACTTCGGGATAAAGTATAGTTCAGACAAGCGAAGTTACTGTCCCAAGTAGCCTCGTTTTCAGTCCGTCACCCCCTCTTGACATACCCATCAGTTTACTTGCGCCAGTACGAAAACGAGTTCCACTCACTTCAACTTTTTAGCGAAGTGGAACCTGAGAAATAGTCAAGTTGAGTGTATTTTCTGCAATTGGTACACGTTTTGATTCAGGTAGTCATTTATAATATCAGCTGGTGTGGAACATGTGAAATGTCAACACATTTATTTAAAAATGGTTTCAAGGAAAAAAGTTATTATTAGAAAGACAATAAATCGTCTAACGAAAAAATTAAAAGTAATTTTGGAAGAGAGAGTTCGAAGGAATAGCAAACTATGGGTACGAGACTGGATAAAAAGAAGGGACGAATTGGGAGCGACAGAAAATCTTTTAAGGGAATTACGTACAGAGGATCCAGATTCGTTTAAAAATCACCTGCGGCTTACTCCAAGCCAATTTGATTGGTTATACGGTAAAATTAGAAATAGGATCCAAAAATCAGATTCATGGATGAGAAATGCCATCCCCGCCAAGCTGAAGTTAGAAATAACTTTTAGGTTTATTGGATCTGGAGACAGTTTCGCTTCTTTAGCGTATTTGTACAGGGTTCCAAAAAACTCAATTTCGGTTTTCCTGCCAGAAACCTTTTCCGCAATTTGCAATACTTTATCAGATTTCCTTAAGGTATTGTACATACAAAAAAATATGACATTGTCGAAGTGTTAGTAACACAAATATTTTTTCTGTTTATAGCCTCCACAGAATGAGATCATTGGAATGAAATTCAAGATGGCTTCAATGAGAAATGGAATTTTCGGTTTTGTTGTGGTGCTTTAGACGGCAAACACGTCCAAATAAAATGTCCCCCCAAAAGTGGTTCTTTTTATTATAATTATAAAGGAACTTATAGTGTCGTTCTGTTAGCAATCGTTGACTATGATTACTGTTTCACTTTAGTTGATATTGGTGCGAACAGGCGCTGTAATGATTCATCTATACTGAAGGACTCTAAACTAATGTCAGTCTTGGCTGGTGAAACAGGAAATTTTCCAAATGATAGAGTGATAGTGTGCGACGATGCATTCCCTTTAAAAACATTTCTTATAAAACCCTACAGTAGAAGTAGACGGTTAAGTTATGAGGAACGCATTTTTAACTATAGGTTATCGAGAGCGCGAAGGATTGCAGAAAACGCATTTGGAATATTGTGTTCTCGTTTTCGAATATTTGAAAGGTCTATCTCATTAAAGTTGTCTACAATAGACTTATTAATAAAAACATGCTGTCATTTACATAATTGGCTCCGCAGAACTACGAAGGATTACATTACGCAAAGTTCAGTGGATTTTGAGGATCCTGCAACCGGAAAGATAACAATGGGGTCTTGGAGACAAGATACAAATTTCGAAAGTATAAGAAATAAGTAGGGATCAAATAATAGCCCCAAGGCAGCTTATATGCTACAGGATTCTTTTAAAAGTTATTTTTGTAATGCGGGGTCAGTCCCTTGGCAAGAGAAAATGATTGGTCTGCAAAAGTAATAATGAAAGAAAATAAATGTCTTAAAACTCAACTCAGTTTTACTATTGATAAATAAACACTACTTAACTAACCCTAAACAAATTAATGAAAACTATTCACAGCACAGTTTATCTTGTGTTAGTGTAGCATGGAATTCGATCATTCTATCGAATCTACATCACCCTTATTATGGTTGTTACCTTACTCCAAGTGACAGCACTATGCAAAATTCATAGGAACGAAAGGAAACAAAGAAGAAGAAACAGATTTTACATGAAGAAATTAAGTGAGAATTGTCGACAGGAAAATGCAAGTGACAAAAGTCGACGGCTCACTGCACATTTCTCTGTTTTTGCTGCTGCGGCTGTCGATTTTTATTTCGTTTGCTAGGTGTTCCTATGGATTTTACACACAGTCGTGTCACTTGAAGTAAGGTGACAACCATAATAGGGGTAATATATATGAGAATATATATATATATGAGTATAGATATCTATGTATACACAAAGAACGAACGTATAAAATAAATAATCATACAAAAATATCACACATTGATCACTTTAAAATTGCACATATGTATATGCGCTGCACCTAGTCGGAGTCTAAAAATGAGACATCTAATGCCTGCTGCAGGATATCACTATTGCACAAAAGCCGGTATTTTTTTGTTTTTTGTATGTCCTCTTGGCAATTGAGAGCATGCCTGAGAGGCAATGCTCTTAGCTGTGCTGCTATATTTAGCCCAAAAAACGAAAACTCATCATCGGTGTCGGCGGTTGTTTTGGTAATTTCGTCCAGCCGATCAATTTCCTTTTGGATTTGCACAACGGAGCTCTTCTTCCTTTTTTTCCCTTTTGGCAGATTTTCTTTCTCGTCCTCATTGTGCACCGTTTCACTTATCTGAAATTTTCAAATTAAAAATACACATCTGTCTTACTTCTTACAATATAGTATAATTTCATAATAACCTGAATTAAATATGTTAAAATTTACTACATTTGTTTGCGTCTGCCTTGACAATGTCGAGCTCCGCAAAAAATTTGCTGCTTCAAACCAAATAAGTCTCGGCTTGTATATATCGTCCTCTCCTGCTCCTGATTTTTTATAAGTGGACTGGATCGACTTATATTTTGCTTTTAAAGCAACTACATCACCTATGTATACTCCTAGATCATTAAGATCCCTTAGGAGCTTTTCCCAAGCTACTTCACGAAGATCGCGCTTTTTATAATTCTGTGAGTGTACATCCCACAAAACAGAGTGGTTTTCCAAACAGACAAAAAACATTAATATGTTTTCCGTTGTCCACTTCGTTCCGAACATATTGATTGCAAATAAAAATATTTGAATTTATTGAAATCCTTTAAATAGTATAAAAATACAGCCAAAAATTGAAACCGTGCGTTTGTTTACAAGCCACAAAACACAAATGTGTTGACATTTCACATGTTCCACACCAGCTGATATTATAAATGACTACCTGAATCAAAACGTGTACCAATTGCAGAAAATACACTCAACTTGACTATTTCTCAGGTTCCACTTCGCTAAAAAGTTGAAGTGAGTGGAACTCGTTTTCGTACTGGCGCAAGTAAACTGATGGGTATGTCAAGAGGAGGTGAGGGACTGAAAACGAGGCTACTTGGGACAGTTACTTCGCTTGTATGAACTATACTTAAGGATTGGCTCTGAAGATTGAGATAGTCGGGCTTGATTGGGAAACAATATTATTGTCTATGTACTCGATCTGGGTAAATTAGGATTTATACAATTTTTTTCTTCTAAAGATTGTGTTTATCTGTTCCCCGGATAGAAGTTTACGTAACCAATTGTGGAACTTTCTTGCTAATAATTTATAATTTATAAATGATTTTTTTTAAGGAATTATTTTTATTATAAATTTATAACGGCTCTAATTTAACAATCAAATCAGAACTGGCACGGACTTGGGGAATCCGACTGTCTAATTAAAACAAAGCATTGTGATGGCCCTAACGGGTGTTGACACAAGTGATTTCTGCCTAGTGCTCTGAATGTCAAAGTGAAGATATTCAAGTAAACGCGGGTTAACGGCGGGAGTAACTACGACTCTCTTAAGAACTTTGGTCAGAGGCAGACGTGTCTGTCGTTGCTCCGCATAAGTAATATACAAATCTCGGGTTGTACTCAGTGAATTTTTATAAATTTTTATATTACGGTTTAATTTAATGTTTTGAATTTGTATAAGTAATCCGCATTGATTTTGAATAACGGAATCCCGAGTTTAGGAGAGTTTAGTGTTTGTTGGGTGCCGTTATATGTGGTATTTGTCTAACTTTCGTGTAGTAATTGTCAGACATTTGAAACTTTGTATATCGATAAATAGGGCGAGATAGAGTAGTTTCTGATTTTAACTATGAAAATCCCGCCTTTCGTTCGTGCGTGGCGGGCTTTTGAAGTTTATCCCTGGAGCCCGGCTGTTTGCCGCCGGCAGAGTACCATATTTCTCCATCTTTAAACCGGAAGTGGTATAACGGGAATTCTCGGTACAGTTGGTTATCGGGAGTCTCTGAATACAAAGAAAAAAGCCGCATTTGATTCGGACTGTGCGTTCAGGAGTTAGAGGGTTCTAGGGATTTAGGGAGGTTGCCACCGGCAGAGGACCGCTTTTTTTGCCAATTCTGAACGGTGAGTGCTAGAACGGTGATTTTTGAGATATTTGCTTATCTCGGCGTTCTAAGCATACTGCAAAAAACCGCACTAAAATCGGACGTACCGTTTGAGAGTTGGCGGGTCCGGCGAATTCTTGTATGGTGGCCACCGGCAGAGGACCGCTTTTTTTTCGAATTCTGAACGGTAAATGCTAGAACGGTGGTTTTTGAGATATTTGCTTATCTCGGCGTTCTAAGCATACTGCAAAAAACCGCACTAAAATCGGACGTACCGTTTGGGAGTTGGCGGGTCCTGCATATTTGCCACCGACGGAGGTGGTTGTCAGTCCGATTTATGTTGGTCCGTCCAAATTTTTTCCTTTTTATTTGTTTAAGTTTTATCTGCTTCGTTTTGATCCGTCCGATTTTTTGATTTGTTAGTATTGTATTTTGTTTATTTAACAATTTTATATTTTGACAACTCCTATATACATTATTCATTAGTCTGCCCTATCGATTTTTTATTTTTTTTTTGTTTTTTTTTTGGTCCGTCTTATGGAGTATTTACTTTAATTCATGACGATATTCCAATCGATATATACCAAACTGTGATAGTAAATTGCTGTTTGTTTGTTTGGCTTAGTCCGTCCGATAGTAGCTAATTATTTATTTTAATACCTAATATTTGTCTATTTGTTTATATTTTATTTATTGACCTTGTACCGTCGTTTTTTTTTACATATTTGTTTATTTTAATCATTTGACATTTTGGCTACATGCAATGTTTTGGGCAATAGTCGCTAGTCAACAGTCACTCGTCTTTATTTCTGCGGATGTTACTGACCTTGAGGGTAACGCAAGATAGGTTAGTTATAAGCGAAAGGGATTTTATCTAAAATCCCGGGAGGTCTGGATCCAACCATACCAGAGATTGTGGTGTTGAAAAAATAAACAAACATCGTTCCTTAACTCTGCTCACTTGCAGTGGGGAGCGCTAAGAAACAGTCTACAGGCAGGCGACCAAATTGTTGTATCGCCATGTCGTCACCACAAGACTTAATTTGTATATGTGGGAAAGAATATGCCACGATAAATAGATTAAAATATCACAAAAGCAGATTCTGCGATGGGGTGCCACTTGATCATCAAAGCTACGGATGTGGTCTATGTGAGATGGGCTTCTCGACTAAGGGAGGCCTGAAATTGCACGAGAAAAAACTCATCCTGTGGCGTATAATCAAGCCATGGAGGACGAAGCATGAAAACCCTCCAGACTCTGGACCGAAGATGGGATAAACGGTATGGCAAAGAGTGAAGCAGAATATGCAGGCAATGATTATTGCACTATTTACTCGGTCTATCAAACAGAACGTTATATGCCATAAAAGCTAGAAGGAAACAGCACGCTTATAAGGAGAAAGTATTCTCTTATAAACAAGCTCTAGCAGAACGGGAATCGGAAATTCAACAGGGATCCGAGCTGAATAATAATACGTCAGAGGTTTACAGCAACAAACTGAAAGATATGCTAAGAACTCTCTTAGCTAATGAGACTGCTGAAACGCCTCGTTGGGAAACTTTAACCAACATTATTAATATGCCGCCTGAGGAAGCAAAACAGAGATTGGAGATTTGGAGCTGCTCGTTTATAGAGAAACACAGCAAAAAAAAGGTAGGTCACAATGACCAAAATCGAATGAGTAACGAGGATATCCTAAAAACAAAGATAAACGATCCTAACATGAATATGCGCAAGAAACGACCCCTACGATACAAACTCGCGCAGTTAAAATATAAAAAAAACCGCCGGATATTCGCCACGGAGTTACTTGACGGTATGTCCTACGATATGAAGGATACCAAACCGAATAAAGAAGATATCCATAATAGCTATCTAGAGGTATTCTCATCGTCATCCCCGCCGGATGGAGAGACTATTAAGAACTTTTATCCGGAGGAGTTCCAAGTCAGCCAGCCCATTGAGGCTGAAGATATAAAGACGGCCATCAAGTGTCAGAAGAGCAGAGCACCAGGACCGGAAGGGATAACCCTGGAAAGAATGAGGAAAATTGAAATTGCCGACTAGCTATTACTTTACAACAGCATGCTACTCCTTGAATCCGTGCCTTCTATACTCAAGGACAGTAGAACGACACTGATCCCCAAAACCAAAATAAATTTACAACTGGTTGGTAATTGAAGGCCGATTACCATATCATCTCTAATCTGGAGAATCTTCTCTAAGATTATGGCAAGGAGACTAGAGTTATGTAAACTTCTTGAGAGTCAGAGGGGTTTTACAAGGATCGACGGATTCTTCGCAAACAACATTATAGTTGAGGCGCTAATTAAACAGCACAGGAGAAGGGGTCACCCTCTTAATATAATATCGCTAGACATACAAAAAGCATTTCATAGCGTTTCTCACAATAGTATCCGCAGGGCCATGGAGAGACTAAAAATTGATTCTAAATTTGTAAATCTAATCTGTGAAGCATACAGTGAGGATCATACTACTCTTCACTGCGGTTCTATGGTTTTTATTTATTGCAGTAATGGACGAACTGCTTTTTCAACTTAACAGCTTATCAGGCGTGAACGTTGGAGGCGAAGAAAAAGAGTGCTGTTTGGCCTATGGTGATGACATAATCCTCATATCTAAAACACCAGACGATGGAAGAAGGGCGCTAGATCTATGTGTGAATTTCTTTAAAAACAGAGGTATGCACCTAAATGTAGGGAAGTGCAGGGCCTTAACGCTGAAAACGGTGCCAAGTAAAAAAAGGTATGCGTCGTTACTGAACCCACCTTTAAGGTAGGGGACGCATGGATCCCTCAGCTCACCATAAGCGAGGAGTTCAGATACTTGGGCCGAAAGTTTAGTTTTGAAGGTATGGTCCCCTGTGATGCAAATCAACTTCAGGAGCAACTCAAGAAAATCACGGGGCCCCCTTGAAACCGCAACAGAAATTCGCCATTTTGAAGGACTACCTGATGCCAAGATACATAAGTAGTTTGCTACGGCCAAACGTCACCAAAAAGTTGCTGCGGAAGGTTGATCAGCAGTTTAGAACCTCGATTAAGAAGATTCTACATTTACCAGTGCATTGTAGTAACACAATTTTTTATTCGCCTTGCAAATACGTAGGACTGGGCGTCTTTAATTTTGAAATGATGATCCCAACAATCAGTCTGGCAAGATGGAAGAGACTCGAGGACACATCGAATCACCTAAAAATCGTACTGTCTCTGGGAGAGCAGTGGAAGGTGAAATTGGAAAGAATCGTGGGGGAATTAAAAAAAAACAGAGAATGTAAGAAGCCACTTTGCACAGCAGTTGGAGGCGTCATTCTCTGGTAATGGTCTAAATCATGCACAATTTCATTCGGCTTGCAGCGAGGTTATTAAATCTTCCCACGTTTTTGGTCGGGTGAGGATTTCATTAGGGCGGTGCATCTAAGATTAAATCTAATACCAACCAAGAGCATCCCTTACAACAACATCGAGGATAGGAGATGGATGGGCGGATGCAACAAGGCGGAATCCTTATCGCACGTCTTAGAGAATTGTCCTGCAACGCACTGGGAAAGCATCAATCCACATAATTACGTATTGAAAAGACTGACGGAAAGTGCAAAGAGGAGGAAATGAACCGCTTTAGTGGAGCCGCATCTTAGAGGGCTGGACGGAAGACTAAGGAAGCCGGACATTATCCTTATAAAAAACAATAGATTAATTGTATCAGACGTAGCTGTTAATTGGGAGGGGTCTCTACCCCTAGCGCACAACTATTCACACAAACAATCGCTATACAGTGAAAAGCCATTCATAGATGAGCCAAAACGAAAATACCCCGACCATACTATCAATGTACTTCCCTTGATAGTTGGAGCCAGGGGAACATGGTGCAATGAAAACAGGCACCTCATCAAACTCCTGGGCCTCTCCAAGAAAGATGTAGCTGACATCATTTTCACTACGATGAGGGGAGGCTGGATGATACATCGATAATTTATGCGGAAAATCTGGCACACAAGGAACAACATCCCACCGAGAAATGGTTGATCCCTGACAAAAATCCAGGGAAAAGATGATCCCCATTATGTAAACAAAATAAACATATAAAATTTGTCTAATATTAACTTAAACACTCATATATCACGTGGTTTATAATACTATGAAATAAGGGGATAAATGCCCAATACCCAAATGCCTCGTCATCTAATTAGTGACGCGCATGAATGGATTAACGAGATTCCTACTGTCCCTATCTACTATCTAGCGAAACTACAGCCAAGGGAACGGGCTTGGAATGATCAGCGGGGAAAGAAGACCCTGTTAAACTTGACTATAGTCTGGGATTGTAAGGAGACATAAGAGGTGTAACATAAGTGGGAGATGCATAGTTTTCGGATTATGTTTTCGCCAATGAAATACCGCTACTCTTATCGTTTCCTTACTTACTTGATAAAATGGAACGTGTTTCATTTACTGAGCCATTATACGGATATATTTTTATAATATATTTTATGGTATTTTGTTTTGATGCAAGCTTCTTGTTCATAGTACTCAAGAGTTTGTTATATAACCTAAAATTTCAATGAAATTATATTTTAAACAGATTTTTCTTTATAGAGGATTTGATTTTTATATATAATAGTATATTGTTATTTGGTATGACTCTTACACTCTGGTATGATCCAATTTAAGAACATTCCCAGGTAGGTAGTTTGACTGAGGCGGTACATCATTCAAATAATAACGGAGGTGTCCCAAGGCCAGCTCAGTGCGGACAGAAACCACACATAGAGCAAAAGGGCACAAGCTGACTTGATCCCGGTGTTCAGTACACATAGGGATCCTTTTGGTTTAACGAGTTTTTAACAAGAGGTGTCAGAAAAGTTACTACAGGGATAACTGGCTTGTGGCGGCCAAGCGTTCATAGCGACGTCGCTTTTTGATTTTTCGATGTCGGCTCTTCCTATCATTGTGAAGCAAAATTTACCAAGCGTTGGATTGTTCACCCATGCAAGGGAACGCGAGCTGGGTTAAGACCGTCGTGAGACAGATTAGTTTTACCCTATTGATGATAAATGTTATTACGACAGCATTCTTGCGTAGTACGAGAGAAACCGCAGGTACAGACCAATGGCACAATACTTGTTCGAGCGAACAGGGGTATGACGCTACGCCCGCTGGATTATGCCTGAACGCCTCTCAGGTCGTATCCATGCTGTACAGTAATAATAGTAATGAGGCAATTGTATTGTACGCCATTATACCAATTCAAGTTTATAATTTGAAATTATAAACGACATCGGATGACTATGATGCCAATGATTTATATAACAAAGTTAATATGGGTTGTATGAAAGAAATCTAACAATACCTATAACAAAATATTTTGCTTTTATTCTAGCTGTGTTAAAAAAAAACACAGTAAGTTTTTGGTAGTCGTACAATAATTTAAACATTAGACTTGGCATCACTGGTTGTAACCTATGTTGTTGCTGTAATCCTATGATATTATGATTATGATGAATACCACGGGTTTCTATTTCTTGGAATTTTTTATATATGCCTATTTTAGAGAAAAATTTCAGCATTTGAGCAGATTTAATTCTAATATTGATTGCAATAATTGTAGGCCGAATATTCTTAATTGTTCGTTATACAATAATACAAGTCGATTTAGCATTTTTTTCATTGCTCAGGTATACCTATCTCACGGAATAATTAACCATAATCCATAGTATATCTTATCTATATTGTGTAAATAAAGAAAAAAGGTGAACTGTGTGAATTCAAAAATAAATTTAAAAAAATATCGCTTGTTTCGCGTGTTTCTACAATATATTAAAATTTATTATTTAGATTTTATTTTCATTATGTGTACTAACAATATCAAAGAAATAATCGATGATGATTTTGTGATGAGTGATTCAAATGATATCCCAAACAGCATTACAATTTTCGAAGTTCTGTCCACATCCAGCATTGATAATCATTCCAATGAATCTACTTGCGGAGTGTTAGAATCATTAGCAAAACGCACACACCATTGCCTTCTTCAGCTCCATTTGAGAGAATGTTCTCATTTGCAACAATGGTAAACATTGCACGTTATAGTAGCCTTACAGATGACTTCTTTGAGGATCGTGTGATCCTCAAAGCTAACCATAATTATCTAGACAAAAAACCCGACAAATGATGTAACAATAATAATAAATCATATCATTTTAGTCGATTGAAATTTTATGCGACTAACCCGTAAATTGTCTGGCCAACTAAAATTTCAATCGATTGAATTTTCAATCGAGGGAACCAATTAATATTTTAATCGATTGAAAATTCAATCGATTGAAATTTTAGTTGATTTCTTGGTAAATTTTTCAATTGATTAACGCCCAGGTCTGGGGTCAAGTACATTGCGTCACATCTTTCTACCGGAGTTAAGCACATAAGTGTAAGTAAGCTGTTTAGCTTTAACATGTATTAATGTGCATTAGTAATAATTAATGGTTGATTAGCATATTGACATTTTGTATAAATAAGCTAGAACAATTTAATAAAACAACGAATTGGTATTCTGACTATCAACGAAGCTGCATTTTTTATTTAAAGGGGCATCTGCTAATTCTAGCTAGCCCAGAGTCAAACAGGGCAATTGCTACTAATTCTAGCTTGCCCAGAGTCAAACAGGGCAATTGCTACTAATTCTAGCTTGCCCAGAGTCAAAAGGGGGATCTGCCTTCTATAAAGCCCTCATAAAGAGATCTGCTTTTTAAGCTTCTCACTACGTGCCGATATCTCTCACCACAGATTCTACTAATCATACTACATAGTCTCTCAACCTGTAACCATTTAAGCTATTACAATATAATTGGGACATCATGAACAGCAACTAACATACTCTCAAAGAATTGAATAGACTCACTTCATAAATATTCGCAAAATTTTGTAGTCCTGCAGTCGCAGTTCAACTTTAAACTGTTCTTACTAGGTGAAATGCGAATTTGACGAAAAACATTTACAGAACCTTTTCTTCTGGCAATTTCAATTAGTTTTACATTGTTATGAACAAAAAAAGAATCTATAAATTTTAGTTACTAAACTACTGATTTTAATCCATACTCCAATCATAGAAGGAGAGGAGTGTTAGAAATGAATAAATTGCATTTTAAACGAAGCAACTCTGCGACATTTTTATTATGACATAAAATCAATAAAAACAACGAAAAAAGCTAGAGTTAGTCTAAAACCAATTCTTGCGATATCCTTGGGCTTAGATGAATGCCTCCGTATTTAATTTGGTATGGTGTGTGTGAAAGTTTGATTGTTAAAATGGTTTTTCGCATCGGTTAAAACGGTTTGTCGGATAGTAAAAATGATTATAACCATTTTCATAGGATCTTATATATTGAAGAACTTTTCAGTACATTAAAAACATCGAGGACTAATGGTTTTCACAGTATATGTAAAAAACATAAATTTGTGTATGGCAATTGGCATTTGATAGTGTTTGTCACAAGAGACTCTTGATGAAACTGTCTTCGCGATTTGGTTTCTCCCACTCCGGCCATTCTTTTAATTAGACATTTTCTGTTCGGTAGATCCCAACGTGTCATATTGAATAATGGTCATTCCTCAGATATTTTGCCGCTTTCCTGTGGTGTGCCCCAGGGGTCTATTCTTGGCCCCTTATTATTCAGTTTATACATAAATGACCTCCCAGAGGTGACACATGACGGGAAAGTTCACCTATATGCAGATGATGTCCAGCTTTATTTGAGTCGTCCCATAGGTCTTATCGAAGATTGTGTAAGCCGCATTAACTATAACGAATTTACTGCTGGTCAATCGACAATGTTCTTAGTCTTAACCCTAGTAAATCCCAGTGCATTGCATTCTATCCACGACAAATCGATCTGTCTGCATTGCCAGAAATTCTACTTAATGGCATCAATATCCCATACGTTAGTAGGACTCGAAATCTTGGAGTGTACCTTAATTGCCGGATGAGCTGCTATGATCACATAAGTGCCATACTATCTAAAATCTATGCTGGCCTTCGTCGTGTTTGGATATATTCTAGTATCATGCCACTAAGCTGACGTGTGACTTTGGTCAAACTACTCTTGCTCCCTCATTTCACTAATGGATGCCTTATTTTCCCAGCCTTAGATTCTGTGTCCTCTAGAAAACTTAAAGTGGCATTCAATGATTGTATTAGGTTTATTTACGGGCTGCGCAGATATGATCATGTATCCTATTACAGCCTCTCATTGCTGGGCTGTTCTCTAGAGACATATTTGAAACGTAGGAACCTGGGTTTTCTTTATAGGATATTGCAATTGGGCCAGCCTCCTTAAGGCGATGACACAATGGTGGCTTCGGCTCTCGCTCCGGCTTCGGAGCCGAAGCCAGCTACTGTCAAATCGTTGAAATCGAAGCCGACTATGACACAATGGCGGCTTCGTAGATTCGTAGTACAGAGGGAATTAAAGAAAAGTAGAATGAATAATAATAAACGGGTGCAAGTGTTGAATTTAGTTGCGATGGCGAGTTACGGTTACTTGATTTTGAAATCTTTAAGAAAAGAAAGGAAAGGACGTTTTTGGGTGCGTGAAATTTACATGCAAAGGTGGGAGCATGGTTTTTTTGAAACGACTTACAAATTAATTAAGTCGTCCGACCATGAGATGTTTAAGCAGACATTTAGGATGGGAGTGAGCAGCTTTAACGTTTTGCTCAGTTTGGTCCATGAAAAGTTGCAAAAAGTTTGCATAAGAAAGCCAATAGAGCCGGAGTGCAGATTGGAATTAACCTTAATGTATGTACATTTATTTCATTTATTTTATAAAAAAATAATGATAACTTTATTTCAGGTATCTGGCATATGGTGTTCCACGGCAAATCTTGGCTCTAAAATTTAGAATGGGAGTGTCTACTGTGGCAAAAATAATTTTGGAGACGCCTCAAGTATTGTGGGATGAACTTTCACCAATTTATTTGAAGCAAAACTGTCAAGACGATTGGTCACAAATCGCTCAAGAGTTTGAGGGAATGTGGAACTTTCCAAATTGTGTGGGAGCTATCGACGGCAAGCACATTCATATAGTCTGTCCGCCGAACGCAGGGTCGGAGTATTTTAACTATAAACACCGGCATAGTATTGTACTAATGGCAGTATGTGACGCCAAATATCAATTTACCGCCATCGATATTGGGACCCCTGGCAGCAGAAGCGACGGTGGTGTGTTTAAAGAAAGTAGTTTCGGAGAGCGTCTTTTAAGAAATACTTTGGATTTGCCTCCGGAGAAAGTCTTAACAAGAAGTTCGCTGAAGATACCACATTATTTTGTGGGTGATGCGGCATTCCCTCTTAGGACAAACCTTATGAGACCGTTTCCAGGGCGAAATGTAACGGATCAGCAGGAATATTTCAATCGTCGATTATCGAGGGCCAGGAGAACAAGTGAAATGCTTTTGGTATAATGTCTTGCCGGTGGAGAGTTCTACTGCATGACATATATTGCCACCCAAAAAATGTAAGAAAAATTGTTTCCGCTACAGTTGTCTTGCACAACTACTTACGTAAAGAATGTGTTGAATATTGCCCACCAAATTTCGCAGACCGTGACACGGGTGAGTCTATCCAAGATGGACAATGGCGACAAGAAACCACGCAACTTCAGTCTGCATCTCCCTTTGGGAGATCAAATCATGCTTCGAAACCAGCTTTTGCACAGTGAGAACAACCTTGCCAATACATTTGTATTACTAGATTTCCGTAAATTAATAAAAAAAATTAGTTAAGCTTCATGTTTTATTTTTTTTTTCTCGAAATAATCGCAGTGTTTTATTGACATAGTATAATACTCCCTCCTGTATCTCGTCTAACTCGTTCACCGAGAGTTCGGCCAGGTCAATTTTTTTGGCAACAGATTGCATAATAATTTCAGTGGGCGATGGCTCCGTTGTTTTCAAGAACTTATTCGCCCCGTCCAAAAAGTTTGAATACTGTTTATCAATTGCATTCAATGGGCCAGAATTCCTTTCACCACCTGCTCTTTTTCTGGCAGGAGTGCTATCTAGAATTAGAGCACGTGGTACCTCTCCTGAAAGGACTTCCGTTGCTTCTGTCGTAGAGGTCATCGAGTCCTCTAATGCAGTTGGCGATAGCAAACACGGTTCGTCTGGCACTTCCAGCTCAAAAGTACTCTGCGCCGTCTCCCCATCCAGCCCTACTTCCAGTGGCAACGGTTGGTAATTACTGATAGTTTTTCTAGAAAAGCAAAATATTATATTTTCATATTAAAAAAAAATAATATTATTTTTTCCTTACATTGGGGCTATATGTGCATCTACAAAATTTAGCAGATCAAAAAATCTCCATTTGGGCTTATTAACCCCTCCACTTCCAGACGGAGTAGTCCGCATTTTGGCCAACTCAAGTCTATACGTATTCCTCAGAGACTTCCACCTCGCTTTCAATTTCTCCTCTAAGTAAAAAATATTTTTTTTTAATTCAAATAATTCAAATAATACATACTGCTTCATAATCACAACTTTAATTTATATTATTAAGTTATCAAATGTTTAGAAAAATTTTGAAAAGTAATAATTAATTAAAAAACAATACAATACAATACAAAAATGAATTAAAATAAAAGCACACTCACTAGGAATACCAATTTCCTCGCTTATCCTTTTCCACACTTTTTCCTTTTTAAAATAATTTTTGTAGTCTTTTTCACTTTTTACATACAACAAGGAATTTTCCTTCACCATTTCAATTAACTTTTCTTCGTATGACATTGTGAAGCCGCTGAAAATCAAATATCAACTGATAGCGGCTGCGGCTCCCAAATCGAAGCCAGAGCCGGAGCCGCCATTGGGTTAAGTAGCACTGCCATACTCACATTTGATTTGGACAGGCTTCGGCTCCGGAGCCGGAGCTAGAGCCGAAGCCACCATTGTGTCATGGCCTTTAGCTAGCTGATTTTCTGCAACCGTTACAGTCCACCAGGGGTCGCAAATTACTGCTGGAGCGTTGTCGTACTACTAATCTCACTGGTTCTTATTTTGTTCAGATTATTCACCTCTGGAACAGTTTACCCTCCCGGGTTCAATGCGCGGGCTCGGTCGGCACTTTCAGGCGACTTCTTCTCAATTGTGCGATTTAGCTGCTCTTCATTTAAGCCCGACATCTGTATTCATTCATTTGCATGTAATTTTTCTTAATTTTTCTTAATTTTTCTTACTTTCTTGTAGTTCATATATTCTTTTAATATCTTTTTCTTCCTTTTTTAGGTTTTTTTTGTTCCTATTAGGCATATATTTTGCTTCTTATTTTTTCAACTTTTCTTAATGTTATTAGATTGAACTTTGCAATTTTCATATATACACATATTTTTTTTTCTCTTAGTTTAGTTCTAATTATTTTAAGGTAGTCTATAAGTATTCTATTCCCGTTATTATACCTTATTTTATTATATAGGATACTATTAAAATATTTTAATCTTATTGCATCTGGGCCGTAACAACGAATAATTGAATTGAATTGAATACCATGAACAAGCCCAATTTATTCCACTTTTGAAATAGTATTTACTATTTTTCGAAAATATTGTATACCTATGCAATTTCATTTTTTAACGTCAATTCATTTTCTATCAATGTCCAAATATATAGTGAGAAACCAACGTTTTGTATGGCAACACCATAACAGGGTTGCTCGGCTTATTCCATGTTGTATTTACTAATTTTATGTAAGCACTGTGTACAAAAATTCACCTCTATAATTCAACGTGTTCTCAGTGTCATTGACAGTGTCCAAAAATATAGTAAAAACCGAAATTTTTGCAAGGCAACTCTGAAGGAGTTACCTGATTTGTCCCATTTTCGAACTTATGTAAATCTTTTTTTTTAAACGGCCGCACGCACAATTTCAGCTCTCTAAATAAACGCATTCTCGAGTTATCGTGAGGACGGATGAATGGACAGACAGATAGACAGACGGACAGACAGACAGAAGGACATGCAAAAATATCAAAATAATTTTTAATATTATGCGTGGAGGTCCAATAAATTTTTTTCTGTGCGTTAGAAACAGAATAACAAACTTAGTATATCCTGGCGCCTATGAGTATACAACTTCATATAAAACTGTCATGCCAGCTATTGAATTGGTACCCTTTAATATGACAAGACGGGTCACTATAATTTGCTATTCTTGTGATTAGTAAAATGTAAATAGTTAAAATTATATTCATTAAATTTGTATGAGCTATAAACAATTTCGACAACAAATTTTAGGTATCCTGGGAATCAACTACTCTTGGATTCTGGTATACAGAGCTTTTGGAGAGGAACTTACAATTTCGAACATGGTGCTATACGGATAGACCGAAGGTAAGTCTTAATTGGAACTAAAAATAATTTAATTATCCTACAAATAAAACGTTTAGCAAGAGTTTATCTTAAAACCGTGAAAATAATCAAATTACTGAATTCTATACAATTAAAAGTCGAAACAGATCCTTTCAATTGTCAACAAAACATTTTACAGTTGGCTGCTATTTGATTTAATTGAAACGTGATTCCAAAATGAATTCACTCCATGTCCTCATTCACTCACTCACGACGTCACTAAATTACTCACTCATTCACTCACTAGAATAAGCAATCGCTTTAATGTATATAGGCGTACCGTGCAAATGTTCAATAACATTCCCCGTCTGTTTATTTTTTGATTAGGTTTTCTGGATGACGGGTTTCTTTAACCCTCAAGGATTTCTAACTGCAATGAGACAGGTGAGTTTTATTATGTTTGATTACATTCACATTATACTAGATGCACCAAAGGACACTCAACTCATATAGGTAACCTGGCATTTTATCGTAGGTAATAATTGTTGATAAATGCGGTGGGAATAATTTTTTCGACTGATTTCCGTTCTTGCGAGCGATAGACAACATCAGGAATTCCTTCGAACGGAAACCACCAAAAAGGATTTTAGCAATTATCAATCGCTCTTTGGAAAAATATAAAATTGCTGCTAAGTGAAATGAATATTTTTTAGCTTCTTAAAAAATCAAGAAACAAGTAGGAATGAAAAAAAGAAAAGAAAGAAATTTTGAATTCAATACTGTAAGTTTTGTGGGTGATTGTGACTTAGGTTAAGGTTAAGCGTAAGGGCGACTAGATCATTAGAACCCTGGGAATACTGCGACCAAAATTGATCTATTGTATCTTCCACTACAGTGGTTTAGGATAAATCTAGCCTTCTTACGAGCTCGATTATTGCTTTGGGGTTCAGTTTGTAAATCTTATTTCTATTTGGAATGATAAATGCTTCTCCAGTGATTTGCAATCTTAAAGCTGTAAGGACGGGAAAGTCGTAGATGATATGCTTTAAGGTTTCATTTTCTTCTTCGCATAGTCGACACAGTATTTCTTCAGAAAATACCGGAAAGGGTCATGTCTCGTGACTGCTTCCAGTGAGTCCATAATGCACTTTGGCATCATGGGTTAACCTTTTTGAAACCGCTGTAAATCTATCCTGCTTCCCTTCAGAATCTCAGGACACATCTGAGAGCTTTTTACTTTGCAGCTCTCCCAGATTTGAAAAGAAGTAGCTACCTAAGAGTCTACCACTTTTATTCATCAGAGCGGGGCACTCGCAAGGTACGTATTGGACGGATTTGATTTCCTCCGCATCCTTACAGCTCCTGCAGAAATCGTTTGTCACTATTCCCAGTCTTCTAGCATGGTCTTTTATGGTCTTGTGACCCGCAATTACCCCTACTAGATTTCTGGTTTTTGTTGTATTGACATTAAGTAGTTCTTTTTTCCTCTTCCTGCCATATGCAGGCCACAATTGTCTCGTAATAAGGCAGGTTTCCCTGGTGATTCACCGAAGACTTGCCTTTTGATAGGCTCCTCTAATGATCACCTCTTTTAAAGCTTTGCTTGGGTTCCTCACATAAGCTATTTCTGCGGAGCTATCCATTTCATACCCCCTTTTTAACTCATCAGCCATCTCGTTACAAAAAAATCGCGAATATCGCGTTTCCAGCTGAAAATATCGCGAAACGAACGTGGTGATATCTTTGTGGCCAGGTACCCAGCATAGGGTTACTTTGTACACCTTCTGCCGTGTATTCAAAGTCTCAAGGCTGGTCTTGCATAGCTGCACCTATTTTGATTTTACTAGTACAGCATCTAGCGCTTTGATGGCTGCCTGACTATCAGTGTATATGCAGGTGTGTCATGCAGAATTTCTGCACATAAATACCAATATTGCCGCCTGGTAAACCGCTGCGAGTTCTGACTGAAAGACATTACGTTTGTACAGCAGTCTAAAGGACTTGTGCAACTGGGCAATCTCTGCAGTACACTCCATGCTCGCACTCTATTTGGATCCATCTTTAAAGATACCAATTTCAGATGTTACAATCATCTCGTTCCCATTCCAATTACTCCTGTTGGGAATCATTGCATTGACACCCTCACCAAAAGCTATTTGTTAGTCAGTTTCTTTCCTGCAATTACTGCAGTCCATCTTCTATAGTATATTGGAATGCCCAAAACCCCTCTTCATCCTCCAACCACTCACTCTCAGCCTCACAACACTATAGCGCGAATAAATCAAGAATGACCTTCAGTGCCGCCATTAGCGTGGTGCGTAGACACCCAGTTGTTACCAGGTAAGCGACCCACTGGATTTTTGACCGCACATTCAGGTTACATTCCTCATCAGTACCGCCACCAGACCGTGGAGCCGTAGCAGAGGATCGGCGGAACAATAGCAGTGTACATCCGACGTACCATCATCAGTTTTAATCCCCTGTTGCCCCCAAAGATTTTGCTGCATATGTAGAAGGCCATACTGACACGTTCTTCTAAGTTAGCCTTCCATCTCAGCTTGGAGTCAAGTGTGCCTCCTAGATACCTTACTTGACTGGAGAGAGCAATACCTTCTCCATAAAAAAAAATCACTAGCTTTGTCTTAGAGGGGTTTGCCCTTAATCCACTACTGAACCAGTTATTAAGCTTAAGCAGCGGTCGGCTTTAATAACTGCACTCGTTTCATATTTGGTCACCATGTTTCTCCTTATAATAATGGTAAATTAGTCTACAGCTATCCCTCTAACTACAAAAACGGAGATATAGTTTTCAAGTTACTGCACCATAGTCTTGTGCATCCTAACCAGTTGTCACATATTGATCACCGAGTTCAGAGAATGTGCACGGTTCGTGGAGGTGACGGGACTCTTTTTCGCTGGCTCTATGCCTGCCAGGCTCTGCAGAATTTAATGGATTTGGTGAAACAATTGTGTCAGTTGGTCCTTTCGTCTTGCGGCATCACACAGACATCGTTTCTGTTGGGATCAACGACATGTACTCAAGTACATAATTTGATCAGCTTCGTCTTGACGTTAGCAAAGTCAACGATTCACTTATACGACATGAGAGCGGGTACTGGAAATCAGAACACTAGCACAACAATACACAGCGGATCACGTAAGCGTCTTTTTGTTGCCAGGATAAAGAAGCAGCTATGCCTCGAGTATCACCTGGCAGGAGATGAAGAAATATTTAACTGTACGTGGCAACAAATTGCATCCGTGCAGGACGGAGTACTTACCCTTAACTGGTGATAATAGGACGGAGCATTTGTAGAAACTTGTGCAAACAAATGTAACGTAAATTTCCTAAAATGAAAATTTGCTCCGGCCGAGCAGTAAGCGAGGGAGCAATCCTACTCCAATTTTTGGAGTGAAATCTTTGTACTCTTATGTCATCTCAAACTCTAGTCTGGTAGTCGCACTACTCGAGCTTTCAATTTTATGAAATAGTCGTCCACTGGAATGCTTGAGTTCCGTAGGCACTTTTTCGTCCAATAGATTATAGGCCGACGTGAAAGCTCTCTTAGCTGGACAGTTTCGTTTACTTCTTCTGTGCCTTCGAACGAGAATCAAATGTTTAAACACCTGACGAAGAATTTTGCGTGAACTCAACGAGTTGCACTGAATGTTTGTTGCCTTTACCAAACAGCCAACTGTCAAGACTCACAGTCTTGTTTAGGTTTGTCATTTACTGTGTCGTGATCAAAAAAGTAAGGATTTTTGGTAATGATTTACGACTTAGAGCTATTACCCTAAAAGTGAAGTGGATTAATCAAGTTGTGTAATTTAATTCGTGAAAGTGGCAGTTATTTTATGTCTATCAACTTAGGCTTCCCAGGAACACTTCCTGATGTCTCCGCTTGACGTCAAACCTTTAAGCCAACGGATTAGCGGACCTGTCACACTTTCCCTTGCGGCCTCACAGCACATGTTTTCTCACGTGATCACAAATGTGGTTTTCTCGTTGGAATTTCGCGCTTCCACAATCTCTCAACGACAAGTCCAATCTGTGTTGTTTTTAATTTGTGCTAGTTTTAAAGCTCGATTTGAGGTACATTAATCTACGTGGCGTGAATATGCATGAACTTGTGCAAGTAATTTAGTGTACGTGTAGGTACGTTTGCATAGAAGAACCTATGCGAAAATGTGAGAATGGTGATCAGGCCAACTTACAAGGGGGAATCTCCACTTGCTCGGATTTTCTATTGTTGGTGCCCAATTGTGAAACTTTTAATGATAAAATAAGTCGCCCCTTTTTTGGTACCAACCTCCACTTTCTGTAGCTAGCAGCAACTGCGCTCGGTAGTTACTTTTTCGGCGAATTGGGGAAGCGAGCAGACAGGAAGTTGGGGGAGCTAGTAAGTTTCATTAACTCCTGTGGCTGGTTTCACCGCACCCTCTAAAACTGGGATATCATTCCCAAGCAGGTTCCCATCAAGGTGGTATCACAATTGACCGCAATGATCTAAGTGAGACTGATCGCAGAGATCCCCACGCTATGGCCGCCAAAATAACCTAATCTAACCCTAACCTTGTTCTTACACAAACGTAGAGCAATAGATGATTTTATGTCTTAGTTTAAGTCCGATAATAGGAATTTCTTACGAAAATGTAGGATAATAGTATTAATTTCAGATCTCAATTCAATTTCAATAACGGGAACTTTGATTTTACAGACTATAGAGGAGCAGAGTCCTTGTGGTTTTACGTGAGCATATACCAAGTATGGCTTGATCTCAAGGCATTCTTCAGGCTCGGATTAGTTAGCGGCAATCAACGCCCTCATGTCATAACAATGAGTACCAATATGCCAATAGAGCATGAAATGACATCACCTTACTGGTCGAAGCAGGACCTATACAATCTATGCCGATCTAGGGTCACGGCACCCTTCACCACAGCCACGTCGATGCTCCCATAAAGGGGCCACCGCCGGTTGAGGTGAATAATTCCAATTATCCAGGGCACTCAATCGCGAGCTACCAGGTTAGCTAAAGAAGGGCTACCCATTTGGTATGGCTTTCGTAAAGCATGATCAACAGAACATGAATACTCCCAGCGATATCACCATGCAAGATATCCCTTTTTCTAATGGGATTGGTAAGAGGAGCAGAAAGCTGTTATGGCTTTCCGTGAGCGCCTACCATTATGGCTTAATCTCACGGCACTCTTAATGCACGGATTGAAGACAAGCGACAATCAACGCCCTTGTGAGACAGAATAAAATTTATATTCTGTCTCAGCAAGTACCAGTTTATGTCAGTGCATGCTTGACATTAGACTTACTGGTCGAAGCGAGACCTACCAGAAATCTCATCCGATCTTTGGGTCACGGCACCTGGTTGATTTAGCGCAACTCCACGCCAAGAGCCAATCCTCTAAGCATACATAAATAAGCGATCAACCTTCAAATTCACGGACGCAGTATGCAATTTTGTCAAAAGAACAAACTACTCTGTTTAGAGAAGAATATTCGCCTAAGTTATGCAGACTCAGATAATCTCACTCTGCCCGCGATATGGGCTACCACAACCACTACGATGCTCGCACAAGGGAGCCTTCCCAAGTTGAGGCGAATATTGCTCAAAGAGCTCTATTCGGGGTTCTTCAACCCCGTAGTACAAAGTTAGCAATGTCGGCTACCCAATTGGTATGGCTTCGTATAACATGATCATACGTTCATGAGTACTCCCAGTGGACCTTCATGCTGATCCTTAAACGTTACTGGTACCTCCGTTCGGGCTTAATCATATTAGCACTTATAAAGTGACAGCAGTGGAACACGAGAAGGTTATGATCCGCCCTTTAGGCTAGGAGAGGCTTGAGACTAACTCCAGTAGTCTTATAGCATACCAAGGTACAAATACCAAGCTGCATACTAGGTCATATACGAGCTAGGCTTCACTAAGTACACGCACTTTCATCAGTAATCAGATGTACAGGACCTCAGCACAACGAAGCATGGTGCTTTTCACATCCAGTTATTCTCCCTTGGCAGCTCTGCGCTTCACTAACCCTTTGCACCGCCAGGGTAAGAGGAGCAATAATAAGGTTATATTTCAATTTAGTTTCAAAAACTGTAAAAAAAGCACAAAAAATTACTTATGTTTCCTTCATTCTCTTGTACCGCCCAAAAGAAGCGGGACTAAGTAATCCGTTTGGTAGCTCGTCCGTTCTTAAACGGATCCGCAAGTTTTTCCATCTTTCTGAAAATCCTCGAATACGGTGAATAAACTCAAGAGACTCCACTTGTTGGTTTACTCGGGGGGTTTTTTGTTTTTTTATAAGCACTTTTACAATTTTTGATGTGGTTTTTCTTTTTAACAATTTTTCTTTTTTTTTGACTCGCTTCTTTCAACTTTACGCTCCTCAGCTTGACGTTTTGACAATTAAATTTATATATCGGGAAGTATAAAAACCACGTCAGAGGTGGTGAACTGAGTTGATAATGAAGTCATCTTGCAATGGCGGAAGCGTCTGTAGACTGGCCTCGCGGGACCCTATCGGTTACGCGCTAAGTTTTTCGTACGTTTGACATTTTCATCCCTTTACTCTTATTGCTCTGTTGAAGTATATCTAAAGCGTAGAGCATTATTCTTCCTTTTCAACCTATTGCACAACTCTCAGCCCGCTTACATGAGGACCATGTTTCAACCCTTGAACTCTGCCAGAGGCTATAAACTGCAAATACCTCGTTTTCAGACCTCTGTAGTTGATATATCCTACATTGTTCAAATCACTCGGATGTGGAATTCATTGCCACACAATATCCAGAAGGCTAACTCGATCGGCACTTTCAGGCGTCTTCTTGTAAATTTTTTGACGTAAGTAGTTTTGCTGTTGTGACCCTCACGCGCAGATTATATCATTGTTATCGAAGTTATCTAATTTGGTTTTATCTTATTTTATTCTCATTTGCTATAATTGTTTTTGGAATTAATTTTTGTATCTTAATCTTAGTTATTTATCCATAATTTATTTGTTATTATTGTTTATATTTTTTCCCCCATCTATTATTATTGTTGTAGTATTAATATTTAATTTAGTTTACATATTTTTATTCAGTTATATTACGGTATTTCCACTCTAATTGGTGCTAAGAAAAAGATATGTAAATCTTGTAGTATCTCTCCCAAATAAACAAATATTCTATTCTATTATTCGGTTTCGGTTCGTAGCGCACTAGCTAGAACTCCTTGATTTTTGCTTTTGATGAAAGAAGCTTTGGAACGAACACTTTCCGCTTGGGCTAACACACTTTTAAAAAAGTAAATAACTGTGATATTGTAAAAATTATTTTTGTATCATTATTTTTCGCACTTTTTGCCCTTTCTATTTTACACTTTTTATTGTTGTGTCTATATTGCATCCTTTTCAGGCTCTTTTTCTTAATTTTATACTTTTTATAATGTTTTGATAATTAAAGTTCATATATACAGGGTGTCCAGGAAGTCGACGTCAAGCCGGAATCGAGTGATAGGCCATATCATAATAGTTACCAGAAAAATATAAAAAAAAAATACAAGTCATGTATTTTTTAAATTATAGGCATTTTTTTTTTTAGAAAATGTACTATCTGTCTCACTCACACTTCATGGAATGACTCCGCCGTCTCACTCAAACTAGAACCTTAAAGTTACGGTCTTAAGACAAGTTTTGGGTATACACTAGAATCATTTTTAGTAGGTAAAAAGAAATTTTTCGAAACTTGGTTTTTTTTCCCGTAATCTAAGAAATAGTGTAGCAAAATTGAAAAAAAAATAAAGATTTGTAGCAACAGGAGCTAAAAAAACCATCACGGGTGGGTGTACATTTTCTTTGAAAAAAAAAGAAATGCCTATAATTTAATAAAATAAGTAAAAAATGAGTTTGCAAACAAATTTGAGGCCAAGCCGCATGAAAAAGTAGAAAATAAACTTTTCTTCACACACAGAGGTGGACTCAGATTTTTTGATTGGGACATTTCTCTTGAATATTCTTTCTCTTCATGAATCAAATCACTTATTACCTCTGATTGATCATCTGAAATATATAGGTGATTGTCAGCGAATAAAATCTGAGTCCACCTCTGTGTGTGAATAAAAGTTTATTTTCTACTTTTTCATGCGGCTTGGCCTCAGTTTTGTGTGAAAACTCGTTTTTACTTATTTTATTTTCTGCCTTTTTCACGTTAACTAAATTGTTATTACGTGCTGCATGGAGAAATTTTAAAACAATTTTTAAGTCATGTTTGGTGCCGATCCGAAAACAAAAATTTTTCAAGTATCAAATCGTTGAAGTACTGCAACGGTTTACTGAAGTTCAAATTATGACTTAAACAGCCGTTTTTAGCTGTATTCCAACTTGATCCCATATAACATGAATTTTCCCGATTTTCCATGTTTTCCACAGACTTTTCCTATTACTATGAAATTTTTTTAAAAGTTTACATGAATTTTCCTCGATTTTTCATGCAAGTTTTCATGATTGTTGAAGAGAAAGTATTGATGCCAGTAGGACGGACAAAAAAATGATTCCGCATAGCTTATGAAACTTTTTTGTCGGAAAAATTTTCCGGAACAGTCGGAAAATTCCGGAAATTTTCGGACAATTTTCCAGAAAAATTTGATAATTCTGCATTTTTCCTTAAACAGATTTATCACTATAATCATATCGATGAAAATTTTTCCGATGATTTTCCTGCTTTTCCGGGTTCTCCATGGAGTTTTCCACAAAAGCAACTTTATGCAACTCATTTCGCTCTACAACTTTGTCTTAGGTTGCAAAACGCTCAAACGCTTCCTTGGTCGGAAAAACTCCGGAAAAGCGTTTTACATGAATTTTCCTCGATTTTTTGTGCAAGTTTTCGCCATTGGCGGAGAGAAAGTAATGATGCCAGTTGATAGGGAACTTGATCCTACATAATTTAGAAAACTTTTTTACCGGAAAATTTTCCGGAAAAGTCGGAAAATTCCGGAAATTTTTTTCAGAAAAATCGGAAAACTCTGCATTTGTCCTGAAACGAATTTATCACTAATCAAATTTGTACCAAATTTTCAAATGATTTTTCCCGATTTTCCTGGTTTTCCATGGAAATTTCCGGTTCAAATTTTGATAGATTCAATTGTCACGCGACATGTGTGCCAAATTTCAGCTCGCTGTGATGACGAAAAGTGAGTCTACGAGAGTGTCGAAAATAGTAAAAAAGAAATATCAGACAGACATATTCCTGTCCGAGTTAAAGGGACGGGCTGGCCTCAAAAAATACAATTTTTTTAAATATTTTTCTGGTAACTACTATGATTCCGATTCCGGCTTTACGTCGACTTCCGGGACACCCTGTATACATAAAAAAAAATATATATTATTATTGTTTATCACCCCAAAACATGAGATGTTTCCGCTGGTTGGTCCGAAGCTACCATACACCACCGCAAGCAACAAGATTTACATTAACTGTAACCCAACTCCTCTGAAAGTCTGCAATTCTACGAGCTGGAACATCTAGTACACACACACTCACATAGTAATCAAAAAGTATTCTCCTGTAACAAATAAATTTCGGTGGAGGTAAATAATTTTGTAACTTTAAATTGAACATGGATTACCCTGCTTTAAAGGAGATTCTCAATTCCTAAATCAAAGAAGCGAACGGAATGGAATACAGGTTGCAATCCTTTGTGGATTTTGTCTTGTGGCTGGAAATAAGAATAAATAAATTGAAAATGACATTCTTCTCCGCATGTATACCACCCGCAACATACTTACATTTTCATACAAACATATACCAAACATATGTACAACAGGTGTGTACTAATGATTAAAATTTTTCTTTGAAGGAGGTAACAAGGGCGCATAAAGGTTGGGCACTCGACTCAGTTGTTCTACAGAACCAAATAACTCGTTATAGCAAAGAGGATATAACGGATCAACCCACGGAAGGTGTTTACGTGCATGGACTATTTCTGGAAGGTAAGAGAGAGTAGGTACCTACTTTAAGAAAAAAGGAAAACCGCACCATATGAAGACAAATAAAATTTATTTAGTTTAGTACACAAGAGAGCTTCAGGGTTACTTTTTTCGTAGCCTTCATGTTTTTTTTTCCTCCTCCACTATATCAGAATTTTTTTTTTGGGATTCGTTCTCTTGTTTGTATCTTTTCTAAGATCCATTCACTTGCGATAATTTAATTTACGACAACTTGTTACACTGCCGACGAACGGACCTTCATGGAGGGGGAGGGCAAGCAAAATAAACTTCAAAATAAACTTTGGAGAAATTGTTGAGGTTTTCCGATGAAATATTGAGCACGTTCGGAAAATTATTTTTTATTAAGTTCTGTTGAATAAATGCCAACATTTTTGGGATGTGTTTGTTGTTGATGGAGGTTATTTCGTTAAATATTGTATATTTATGGGGGAAGAAAATTTATGTCCGACACAAGTGTTTTGTTTAGTGCAATATTTGCTGATGGAATAGGGTACGTACGTACATACCTCAAAGTAAAAAAGTTTCATAGTAGGTATATTCATTGATACAAAAGCCGCTCTGAAATGAAAATGGGGAAACCTTTTTTGGTAATGATTACTCTTCTTTTCAGATACACCTACCTACACTTAATTATGAAACTCTCAATTAAAATTAGTGAGCTCAAGGACTGACAACTTTGGGATTCTTTCAGCTATACATTCGGGAATTGGGGCTATGTATATATGTACATAATTCTGCTAGCATTTCAGATCAGGATTGTAGCTATGGCGCATATATGATATCATTGCAAAATAATATCCTCAGCTAGTTCTGATTTTTAACGTTAATTCATATCATTTTGTCTGTAAGAAATATGTGCATAGAAGTTATTTTGGGAATTAGTAGCTGATTTTGACATTAAAAATTAGAAAACGATTACCATGTATAACTAGCAAGAAAAAGGAGAATAGGTATTTTGTCCTCACCGTTGTAGTAGCATTTCGTTTGAGACTTGGAATGAAAGATCTTTTGAAGCATATCATTTTATACTATGACAACCAATTCGCAATGTATTGGAAAGAAAAGTTTGTAAGCAATTAGATATCTTATGTCTGTCGTAATTGGGGGAGTAAAAAAATCGACTCACACAGTAAACTTATATTTACCTAGAATTGAGTTATACATTTTTTTATAGATATTATTTTGAAGTTGTTATACCCTAGGCAGACGGGAAAAATCAATGATCATTCATTCGTAATTGAATTTTTCCAAAATCGCTTTACTTTTGAATTTTAATTTTGATAATTAAAAATGTGCTGTCAATTACGTATAAAACTTGACAGGACTTTCGTTTTAATTCACAAAATCTTGGATAACTTGATTTTTGAAAAAAATCTATTACGAACGAATGATCATTGACTTTGCCCGTCTGCCTAGGGTGTAAGATTCAACTTTTAAGGGATACAAAAAAAATTGTTTTTTTCCTTGGCTGTTTATTGCTGTGCACGCATATTTTTATGAATGTTTTCGCGAGCGCAGAGTTCTATGGCGTGGCCTGGAAAATAGCAGGTGAAATCTCCAGTGTCTTTGCAAGACTGTATTTCAGCCCATATATGTATGGATCCATTTGACTACCATAAAAGCTAAGTCACCAGAATGCCATTGTAAACGGTCGCCTTATGGCTGCCATCTGTAAAATCATTAAACTAGGACAACAAGTTCGAAAGCAGCCCCGGACATTTTAGCTTGAAACCCGGACATTGTTGCCAAATAATTTTCTGTTTTACTTACTAATGAAATAGGTTGAAATTGTTATGCATAGTTTCTTTTTTTATTTATTAATTATAAAATTAGTCAGTTTACAAAAAAACCGTAAAATAAAACGATGTGAATGAACTAAATTAAATCTCTCTTACATTTAGGAACATAAATAAAAATTAGAAATACAATTTTACATTTAAATTTAGTGTTCCATATAGCTTTCAAAATAGCTTCATTTCTCGGGAAAGGTGAAGCTTCGAGGCGATAAACTTTAACGTCAACAGACCACTTTCTCGATCTCTGGACACCAAGAGACCCATGCAAAAAAATCTCTAAAGATACCAAATTTTTAGAAATTGTTTTCTTCTCCGGCTCTGGTTTCCCGTGGTGTGTTTCAAATCAATCGGGTTTCCATGCTCGGTCTCTAGTCTTCGAAGTTTGCTCATTTTTCGTCTCTAGATTTCCGGAGACTATTGTGTGTTCTGCTGTTAAGTTAACTGTGGAGTGAGTTTGGCAAGGTTTTTTGTTAATTTTTATTTAATTTATCATAGGGTAACTCCATCGAAAATCGAACAAAATTTACACTTTCCCAACGTTCTTCTTTTGCTGAAAGTTAAGTTTTTTTGTCGTGCGATGAATACTGCCTGAATTATACTAAATTTAAACTAACTTTGAAACCCTTAGAATTTTCCAATTTTTGGTATGTGTAGTTACTACACATACCTGAAAGTTATATTAAAGAAAAGATAACTTTGAATCCAATGCCTTTTATAAGAAAAACAAGTAAAAAAGCTTAAGATGGTATAGATGAATACCCGTAAGTAATTTCGTATGGTCACCTATCTGCACAAGTTTGATTTTTGAAGTGGTTTTTCGCATATTTCTAGAACGATCCGTTGGAAAGTATAAATGATGATGAGCAATTTCAAAGGATTTCATGTTCTGAAGAACTTTTCAGTGCATTTAAAACGTCTATTTCTGATCGTTTTCACAGTATACGTACAAATCTTAAATTTATATATGGCAACACCAAGAATCCGTTGCCCAATTTAGTCCAGGCAGTGTGAAAATATACAGTAAAAAACGAAATTTGTGTATGGCAACCCTAGGAAAGTGTTTCCCGATTTGTCCCATTTTCGAACTTAATTTACTTTTTTTTTAAAGCCCGTGTGCAAATTTTCAGCTCTTTAAATATACGCGTTCCCAAGCAATGGTGCGTGTAATGGCTTTAAAGAAGAGTCATTTTTTCGTCAATGGGTGATGGTTATTTTCGGAAAAAAAAAAATCACACTTTGTTGTGTTGTCCTTTATCCCGTAAAATTTTTGCAAAAAATTTTTTAAAGCTTTTTCACTTTCTTTCTAACAATGTAGGTACATAAAACAGACACAGGTATACAAGGCAAGTTACACAAACAATTGTTGTACTGCTAGCCTCGTTACTGGGCTAAGACTGGCTGGGACCAGAATAGAGAACTTGAGTGAGAGTCGAGTCGGTCTGACTGTCGGCATTATCAACTACACCGTACATACACAAAAAAAAAAATTATTTAATTGGTTTACAAAATATTAAAACCCGGACAGTATAGAAAACCCCGCTCGGACTCTCCCCGAACGCCCTCCAAACTACGATAAATCCGGGGAAACCCGGACGGATGGCAGCCCTTCCTTAAGATAACCTTGTTTCAAAATTACAGTGTTTCAGCATAACATCACAGATTGGGTTAACTATTGGGTCCTCTAGGAGTTCTTGAAGGACTTTCAAGTGGGTAACCAGAGATTTCCAGTGGTCAGAAGAATTGCCCTCTGCAGTCTTACTGCGTTTATTGCTCCTTCCTAGCATTTAGTGGAAATAATTCCAATGTAGTCTCTAAGGCTTCAGTTCAGCAGGTACACATGGCATCGGTTATTCCTATATACAAAATTTTATAGTTTTTGAAAATTAGGTTGTGCTGTCCTTTGTTTAGGGTTTGTCCACCAAACGAGTTAAACGTATGTATATGTAAACATGGCTCGTATAATGGATATATATGATCACAGGGTCAAATTTAGTTTATGACTCCAGGTTCTGCCGAAGAGCCTGCGACCGGCGAACTAGCCTGGGCTAACAGGCTAATGCCCCAATATTTTACCTTCTTTAAAAATTCCACTAGTGATCCATCAAGAGATGCTGCTTGTAAATAAAGCTTCCTTTTGAGCGTGAATGGAACGATTATTTTTTTGACTGGATTGGTACGAAGTTCTATCGTCTGGCATAACTTGTGAACTATGTTAAGGGCTTTTTGCATTAGAACTGAGATTATTAGATCATATTTGCCCTTAATTGTTATGACCTGAGTTGATCAGCTCTTGTATCGACAACTAGAGTGTATAGGAGAGAGCACAGAACCCTATGCATATCCCATCAAGCTACCTCTAATTCTTCGTTTTCTAAATATTTCTTTTATCCATTTTATCAAAGAAGTTTCAACTCCTCTTTTGCATTCTCTATGGATTCAAAAGAGGTGGTATTATCAAATACTCCTTCGTAATCCCAGAATACGTATAGTGCTCATAGTCTCATGATAATTCTTCTCTTGTTTATTGTTCAAAATTCTTTTGTCCGGAGACGACACCACATTCAATTTCTTGCTCCTGATCATTGTTGACCGATTTCATCTCTTTTATCTGGTAATTCAGCAGGAAAAACTAGTGCCAATCGATTCAAATACACACTATCACAAAATTTCAACCTGGAGGATGAATTCCAAAAACTTTGAATCCTGCCTACATATTTGTGCTGCTTCTACTCTCTTTCAACTGTTCCATAAAATCGTTCCATAATATTTTCGATATAACATTTCTTTTTGCCTACGTGATTCGGTTGTTACAATTTTTTTCCCAGGCTACAACTGTTAAGGCCTAACCACAATTTGCATAAGCTTTCATATGCAAGCCTTGAAAATATCACGAATGTTTCCTTATGCAGCACTAACATTTGTATGAAATTTACAAAAACTGTCAAATTTGCTTATCCAAGGTACGATGATGAGCGTACAGACAGAAGTTGACGAAAGGAATTAAAACTTGACGAACAGCTTCATATTCCTATTGTGTGGGGTTGTCTTTATGAGAAGCATTTGATCGCGCCTTTGCATATGCACATTATGGTTAGCCCTAATCTAATCTTGACCCGGCTTGAGGATGGTAGTAATACTTTCCATATTATAACACAAGAAAATTTTCACTTTATCCCCATATTTAGATACCAATAAGAAAAATCTCAAAGCCCCGGTTTCCGCTAGAAATTGAAAGAAATTTCAATGCACTTACGGAACATTGAAATAAAATTCCAAATCCTCGTAGCTCCTAGGTGCGTACAGATTGACCTGCATCTCCTACGCAATTTTTCGTATTTCCTTATTGCCATTCTAATTCGAAACAACCCGTATATGTATACATACTGTCTGTGACATATATTAGGCAGCTTTTTTATATAACTAACTTTGCCAGCCACTTATCCCTTTGCCCACAGAACACCATGCTATCATCCTCTCCCATTTACAGCAGCGATATTATCTTTTAAAAGTCTACGTAGTTAACAATTTATTCAAGGATTATTTTAAGGATATCATACATATGCAAGATGAAAAACTTCATTGAAAACTACAATTCCATAACACACGTACATGTAATTAATCAAATATCTCACTCAAGATGTACTTACCTATACCCTTTCATGTTCAGATTATTACCATGGTGAAATCAAATTACTACCATGAGTCCTTTTTTTTCCGCAAAACACTTTAAGTAAATTAAGATTCCGCAAAACTCCGGATATAGGAAATACACAAAACAAAAAGCCTCCCTTGTTTCTATCAACTCTTGTGAAATTCTTTACATTTTTTAGATGCTGGTCGACCCGACTCAATTTATGTCAAAAAATGTCGCTCAACATTGGCAGGATATGGTTGGCCTTAATAAAGAGTTGAAAATTTAACCCTATTTCGTCCTGACCAAATGAAATTAAATGTCTCCTTTTATAAGGGTCACCCACCCCACTACAACCCCAGATCCAGACATCACATCACATTGAGGACACAATCATCGTTGTAAATAAATTATGTGTGCGAGAGAGAGAGAGAAAGAGGGTGCGAGACAGAAGGAGGGAGCAAAGGAGTTAGATTTTAATTTAATTGTGCAGAATAAGTGTCCTGGGAATCGCTGAAGTTTTTGATCATGACGAAATTTGTCTGTTAAATTAATCTAAAAGAAAACCAAATGTTGTGACCTTTCTCTTCGAAGAATTTCAGTTCTAATTATATTCGAAATTTTACAACACTGTTTTTAATTTGTGGTTTTTTGTTTTATGTTTTTTTCTTCATATTTCAGGAGCTTCTCTGGATAGGCGTAGTGGAAAACTAATAGAGTCAAAATCTAAGGTTTTGTATGAGCAAATGCCTGTCATCTATATCTACGCTATTAATACGACTGCAGGAAAGGATCCGAAGCTTTACGAATGTCCAATCTACAGGAAACCACAAAGAACGGATGCAAAGTACATCGGATCTATTGACTTCGAAACGGATTTCAGAGCAAGCCATTGGACTATGCGAGGAGTTGCATTGCTGTGTGACATTAAATAAGGCGGGTCACATGCGTAGTGTAGGGGGAGGCGAACCTTTAATAGATTTTTGTAAGGGAACAAAAAAGTTTGTATTGTGTAATTGTTTTTTTTTTTTTTAATAAAAGATTTTTAAATTATTTAAGGCACGAATGTATGTTTTTTATGTTTTCTTTAGTTACCTGTTCTGAATAATAAAAATGAACGGTTGGTAACACCTTTCAAAAGGATCGTTTGAGGTGACTCAGAAAATATAGATTAAAAGTATCTCAGGACGTATTTTTACGATCGAAGAGATAGGATGGGCAGTAAGCATAGCTTCAAGTTTGGTTACGTGTCATTCTTTAGTGCGTACAAATTTATAGTTTTGTGGAGATGAATGTGGGAATTATGATTAAGAGCTGAAAAGTGTGGGTGCTGAGATAGTACAGGAGAATGCCGATAGAGGGGTAATACCCGTCAGTGCAATATCTCAACAAATGTTACAAATACTGATATGTTTTACAGGGTTAATAACTGAAACGATCTCACAAGCGAATGCAGTGAAGCGCTTCAACAGTTATCCTGTCTTGCTTAGTGTGGAGAGGCTTACGTCGTATTTTAGCTAGAATTTGAATAGAATACGATTAGAGGTATGTGCTCATATTGAACACTTATTTTAGTTTAAAATTCAGTTCAGGTTTTTTTAGAGACTGTATTCTGGATTTTTTGTTTTATTTTTATGATATTGTTAAAGCTCAGAGGATCCTCTATGAAGTGGCAGGAAAAAAAGAAGGGGTGGAGAATTGACGATTGCCGGGTTGGCTCAAAGAGTTTACGCTGTGTATTTCGCTTGAGAGTTAGCGGCTCATAACAAGGGAGGAGGAGGGGGAGGCAGAGGATGGTAAGCCGCCTCACAATCGTATTGTTCTTCTTATAGGCTGGCCCAAAATGGACGTAATGAACCTTGTGACACTGTACGAAACTGAGCTTTACTTCTGGATGATTAACATTTTTATCCCAAATGAACGTCACATTTCGTAACGATTCTAATCTTAACATTAAATGTTTTCTATTTCAAAAAGTGTAAAAAGCAAAAAATTTTAACGAATGAAAATTTATTGTACGTAAGTAATCTTGCCCAAAATGATTTAAACAGATGCGTACGTATACGTAAACAGCCACCCTTACGGCACTTTACTTACGACAATTTGACATTTAAACTTAACGAAAGTTTCCGTACGCACGTTAAAGGTTATTTTGAATAGTTCTGTTTAATTTAAAGGGCGCATTCACCTTACGTAAGTAACTTTACTTACCCAAATCCAGCCTTATGAGGGAATTCTATGGTATGGCCAAATTCGACCTAAAGGTATGGTGGTGAGCTCTAGTTACAACTCGTAGTTCAAATAGGGAGATTTCTACGTGAGATCTGGCTAGAGATTTCGTCAAAGAAATAGCCATAGGTGCTTCAGGGAATCAATAGTTGCTATTATTATGTCATTGCTAATAAGTCGAGAAGCCTTTTCTTTGATTTTCCTAACGCGGACAATGCACACTGTCCAGCTCCTGACACTATATGAGAATTATATTTTAATCTAGAACTAATTTCAGACTTGTGTATTTGCGCCAAGTCTGATGAAGTAAATTATTTGTTACAGCTTTGCAAGAAGCGCAGGAGTTTCATAGCATTTTTGACAATTAAGATGATCGGATCAACTAAGATTGTTATACATTTGAATGTCTAAGATGTATAGCGATTGCGAGTTTGACGTTTCTCTCCATCGAAGGAAATGAGTTGAACGGGTGTTGGGTTATGTTTGAGTAATTACTCAGTCAACACTGCGTTTTGCATGCATTAAATAAAACCCGATTCGCTTCACCCCAAGGGAGTAAGTATTGTTATAAAAGGTCATTGTTTAGCGAACTAGACATGTGGCGTGGCTATGTTTGTTAACTATAACATTCCCGCTAGAGTCGGCTATAGAGTTTCACGAGTACACGAAATCAAGACTGATGTTGACTGTAAAAAGCGAATAGGATTGAAAATGGGAACTAGCAGATCATTAATTAAATAATAAAGAGATTAGGAGAGAGAATAGAGCCCTGCAGTACACCAGCATTCATTACAGATGCAGATTTAGATACAGATGCAACTCTGTTCAATATAACTTGGATTGAACGACGATAGAGAAAACTTTCAATATATTTTAATAAAGGAGGACCAAATGCCTGAAGTTTAGCTAAAAGTGCAGGACTCTATCGGAAGCCTTCGAAATATTTAATGCGATGATTTCAGATTCATCAAAATTATGGAGACATTAGCTCCAACGCTCGGTAAAAATTTTTAGTAAATCTCCAGTAGAGCGGCCAGAGCTAAGACCGTTTTGCGGCCGATGGTTAGCCTCTAGATATCATTTTCCTTGATTGCTACTTAATATGTAATTTTTCCTGTCGGAATCAGTAAAAATGGTCTCAAGCAGTAATTCAAATAAACTGATCGCCATTAGCCCCAAATTATTATATTGGTTTTTCCTTTTTCTTATCGAAGATGGCGAGAAATCGTAATCCTTACGGCGACGCCTTATAAGGCCATTTTAAAGCGAGAATTATAAGGACTTCAGTAAAAAAAACTGTAAATATGTCCCAACACATTTTCGAAATATGAAGGAATAGTTGCAAAATGATTGTTCTTAATAAATAATTAAAAGATTAAATCTTTCCGACTTACCCTTAGTTAGAAAATCAGACTGGACGAAGATGTAATAAAATTGTCTCATATCTTTGCGATTTGGTGAGTTGTATTAAAAAGTATCCTGAAACTGCAGGATAAATCCAGCTGAAATTCATAATACGTTAGAAAGTGGAGAGAATCTAAATTATGAGTTCCGCCTGAATCCTGAAGACTGATTTTATGTTTTGCATTTTTGAGAAAAAACAGCTACACTGTCCAGAGTAAACCCAAATCTAGCTAAAAGTGGAGAGATTCCAGTTTCGAACACTTTCTGAAATTTAATTTGTATTTGAAACTAAAAATTGAAACTCCGGGATAAAGCCAAATAGCTGAATTCAATGTGTTTGAAGCTGGAGAGATTGTAGATTCGAGTTCTGCTCAAATCCTGAAAATGGATTTTGTTTTTGCATTCTCAAGACAACCCATCTCAAACTTCGGAATAAAGCCAAACCCAGCTGAAGCTCTTAGTGCTTTAGAAAGTGGAGAGATTGTAGATTCATATTCTGATGAAATCTTGACAGCGGATTAGTTTATATATTTAATAACAATGGCCTCAAATTCCGGGATAAAGCCAAATAGCTGAATTCAAAGTGCGTTAGGAGGTGGAGAGATTCTAGATTTCAGTTCCGCCTAAATTCCGAAAACGGTTTTATTTTTGCATTTTTGAGAAAAAACGCCTACACTGTCCAGAGTAAAGCCAAATCTAACTAAAAGTGGAGAGATTCCAGTTTCGATTACTTTCTGTAATTTAATTTGTATTTGAAACTAAAAATTGAAACTCCGGGATAAAGCCAAATAGCTGAATTCAAAGTGTATTTGAAGCTGGAGAGATTGTAGATTCGAGTTCTACCCAAATCCTGAAGATAGATTTTTTTTGTATTCTGGAGAAAACCCATCTCAAACTTCGGGATAAAGCCAAACCCAGCTGAAGTTCGTAGTGCTTCAAAAGTGGAGAGATTGTAGATTCGAGTTCTGCCCAAATCCTGAAAATGGATTTTGTTTTTGCATTCTCGAGAAAACCCATCTCAAACTTCGGAATAAAGCCAAACCCAGCTGAAGTTCTTAGTGCTTTTGAAAGTGGAGAGATTGTAGATTCATATTCTGACTAAATCCTGACAGTGGATTATTTTATATATTTAATAACAATGGTCTCAAATTCCGGGATAAAGCCAAATAGCTCAATTCAAAGTGCGTCAGAATGTGGAGAGATTTTAGATTTCAGTTCCACCTAAATTTCGAAAATGGTTTTATTTTTGTATTTTTTAGAAAAAAAAAAGCTTGACGCTACAGCAAAATTCAGCTGAACGTTTGGAGAGATTTTATATTCGAAAACTTACCTTAATTTATTTTTTTTAATTGAAAATTTAAAAATATATTGTTTGCAATGGTTGGTTGCCCCTGCAGGCCTAATCGATCTGTTTTGAGCTGCAGTTGGTATGATTGCAGAGGAATAGGGTCTGTGCGGATCACAGATATCAACAAACCCTTTTATGTTTTTAGTAATATATTTGATATTGCTTAATAAATTAATCTTTTGTATACATGATTTAACAACATTTATTCTTTTTTGATTTTATATATTCTGCTGTATGTATGTATATGTATAAGTGATAAAAATACAGATTTCTTTAACGTTGTTATTATTATGTACCAAGCTTGTTGAGAGCAAGAACTTATAATATGTAAAACAAAAAAATCATAAAGAGCCTTGGCATTAGTAAAATAGGATAGCTTTTTACATCATATTTCTAATTTTGGTTACCTCTCTAGTTGTGTATGTAACAAGATTTTTTTTTTATTTTTTCATTAACTTTTAGACATCCAGTTATACGTTATAAAGTATAAATAAAAATTTTTGAAATGTTAACTAAATTCTATTATTTATAAAAAACGTTTTTTTTTTTTTAGCTTTACATCTTTTCCCCTTGATAATGAAAAATTTGAACAAAACTTAAATCTAAAAATTAAATAGAGTAAAAAAAGAAAAAAAAAGAACTTACCTAAACAAAAGTGTATAAATTAAAACAATCTCAAAGACGGATAAAGGGAAAATAATTATTTCTTCGTGTATCTATTTTTGTGCAAACTGTAGAGATATTTTATTTGGAAGTCATCATCATCATCATCATTATCCTTAGCATTGTGCAAGTTCTTTTTGTTGTCTTCATTGTCGCCGCGTAAAAACTCCACAAAGTGATTGTAACTTGGACTATCCCGCTTGCCCACATTCTTCAGGATGGCTCGGTTTATCTCCACCTGAAATAGGTTTAAAAGAGAAAAAAAAAGACGAGTAGATTAGCTAAAATAGGTGTAACTCTTTTGTTTTTTAATAGCATATTATCCTAGAATCTAAGCATACGTGGCTGCGGCTGCATACATAGTAATTTCGAACGCCTACTTTTTGAGCGTATATAACAATTGAAAGACGACTACTCATTAGTTCTAATGAGTTTCCGATCGTTACATCTGGAAAGGATGTCAATGCAGAGACATTTACACAAGGAGACGGGCAGATAAATGAACTTTTCCACATCTTTAAGGATTCTCTTTCGTCAATGAATAACTGGGGCGATAGCTCTTGGGTGGATATATCCTTAAGCTACTCTGTTCTGTGATTTTTTTCGCCTATTTTTTTCATCACATTCTATTTATAGACTTTTTACAACAAGAATAGCTGCAAGCGATGTCGAAGATGGAAATTTTGGCGGAGAGATTTGTAGAAAAGGATTCACTATGATTGTGGAAATGTCAACAAAATAAAATCGATTTTTGATTACATTAATTTTATAAGAGTAATATTTTAATTAATTTTTTATTGGATATTTCTGAAGATTTATATAGGAAGACTTAATAGAAATAAGTCCATCTTTACAATTCAATTGAGGAGGGTAAAATAATTTGACCTAAGGAGTCTTTCGATCTAAGTATACACATTAAAATATGCGAAAGTATAACAACTACTACCCTGGTAGACATATCATGATGAGCTCATCAATGAACTCCTCATGAGCAATCAGATGAACGTACTAATGAAATTTATTCGAGTTTGAATCTAAACCGGGAAAAAACTCATTTATTTTCTTATTCACAGATAGTGTGCATGAGAATTGCATCTCTTTCATTTATTTAGAAATGTATGCTGTGCTTCTCTTTTATGCATTTTACAATATTAGATGAGCACTTCGATGAGTACATAATGAGTGTCACGATAAGCTTATTAATGAGCATGTCAATGACGGTCTCGATGAGCTTATTAATGAGCATGTCAATGAGTGTCGCGATGAGTTTATTAATGAGCATAGCAATGACTGTCACGATGAGCTTATTAATGAGCATGTCAATGAGTGTCATGATGAGTTCATAAACGAGAATCTGATTTTAGGATTGATTTCATATATTTTTCCGAATTCAAACTCCGGTTGCAAATCAAAGTCTGAGACGCTGAAGCGTAAGGATTTTGACATATGGGCGATAGTCTTTTTGGGGGAAACAAATCAAAAAATTTATTTAAAATAAATAATTTGAAAACTTAAATAAATAAATCACAAAAATCAATTCAAATTTTCCTAGAATTGTCATCTGACACGGTGATGACAAGAATAAATATTTATTTATTGCTGGTTTAGTATATTGGAGCAGTTTCATGATATCCAATGAGCACTTCGATGAAATTTAATGAATGCTCATCAGGAGCACTGACATATATAAAATGGACTGCTGATACTACTGAAATTCCTTACATTTTTTGACATTATTATGGCATCATTTTTCTATAGTTGTCCCTTTTTGGTTTAACTACCTTATTCCGCTGAACTACAAATAATAAGTTCTATACAAAATACACCATAGTCCACTTTCAGTTCAGTAGTTTTCCAAATGAATATATAGGATAGAAATAGATGGCAATACAATATTTGTAATCCTTTCTCTGTCCCCCATAGCTACTTTTAGGGGCAGGTAGACAAAAATTGCTTAATTTTATTTCTTTAAAAATTAAGTTTAAAAAATATTTGATGTTGTAGGAGATAAGCTTCCAAGAAGAGAAATAAATTCGAGTGCTTCTATAATTTGTTGAACTTTTAATATGAATATTCAAGCAAAAGTAAAACTTGAAATTAAGATAATTGTCACACCCTGCCAAAAAAAGTTGACCCATATGAAATAGCAAATCAGGCAGTCCATGTTATATATGTCAGTGATCAGGAGGCTCATCGGGAATTAATTTTCTATATGTTTCTTTATGAATTGCAAACACCTTGATACTTATCAGTCAAATTAGTATTGGTTTACATAATTATTGTTCCTTGCGGGGCAGGAGGCAAGGTAAAACTGTGAGCAATTTCTACTAGGGTAGTAATCCAGGACTTTAGACAAAAATATATTTGTAGAAAATCAATGAAAAAATTTGAGAAAGAAGAGTAGGCATTAAATAGAATGATAAAATTTATACAAATTAATCTCCAGTTAAATAGGACGACGACTATCAACGAAAAGCATTCCCTCCGAACAAACATATGACCTTCATTCAATAGTTATGGACCCTCAACAAGATGATTCCTTTTCAGTTATTCTAAGCAGGTCAAAAATCTGAATATAGTTACAAAGATAAATTTTTGTATTTAATCTTTATTCAACAGATTACCTTTGAGTATACAATTACGATTCCGTTGGAAGAAGGAAAGATGAAAAAAAAAGGCTAAAAACTTAAACATGAAAACGAGAGGACTCTGTATCACAGTGATCTTCCCATCAGTATAAAAATATACGATTCGTATGTTTAAAAGATCTAAAAGACATTTGTGGTGTTCTATGAGAATGAGGAGCTTAGGCTGAAAAGAATCTTTTTAAGGGTGTGGCGGTGTCGGTTTCACTTTAACGTTTACTTCTAATACAACGTCAACGCTCTCCGAAGATACTCACGATTTCCAGTCCGGGAAACTGTTTCAACAACGATTGTAAGTTTTGTGGAACCAGTTGATCGGCTATTTTGTGTGCTGTGGGCAAGGTAAGTATTTTGAGCGCTCCCAATTTTGTTAGGTGTCAAACGAATCTGTACCACAGCGTATCACCCTCAAGTAAATGGGTTTCTCGAACGATGGCACAGAGCGCACAAAACTACAATCATGAGCTACAGAGAAGAGTCTTGGTCCAAAGTTCTATCTATATGGTTCTATTAGGCCTGAGGACAGTTTTCCAGAGAGAAATTCCTCGCTACGCCAGCAGAATTGGTCTTCAGGTAAAAGCTTACGGCTATCTGGTGATTTTTTACAAAAATTGAAATTTCTCTTCGACATTTTTTTCTGCGACATCAGACCAACCCCCGCTTCAGATAATTCAAGTCATTCTCCATTTAAATTCAAACAGGTGAGTTTTCTCAGCCAGCGCATGAAGGCTCGGTAACACATACAACTACACCTGATTCTACGGATTATCGTATACCACCTTCAGATTATTGGGTGCAATGTTAGCACCATATTAGATTTCTTTCTGACATAGTATGCAACTTCCCCAGCAAATCACTCGCACGGGACGAATCAAAAATTCACTCAAATCCACCTAAACGCTTTTTACCAGACTAATTCGGGGGTTACACGAGATAGTACAGCTCGCATGCAACTTGCACAGCCATACTTTTTGCACGTGTAATCCCTACTGGCATGCGGAGTTGCTTAGCTTTCAGCAAGATGAAAAATCATGGCAGCTGGGGTTATAGTAATTTGACCTTATACAGTATTCAAGATGGCGAAAAAGAAAGGTTTGAGAGAAATTGATAAATTTCCACGGGGATAATGAGATTTTCTGAGGTCATTTGCATTACATCATTTACCAACACCTTCCTCTTCATTTTTTGAGGCCACCCTTTAACTCGTACACCAATTTGTCTTTTATATATATCTTTTTTACTATTTTCGACACTCTCGTAGACCCACTTTTCGTCATCACAGCGAGCTGAAATTTGGCACACAGGTTCATGTCGCGTGACAATTGAATCTGTCAAAATTTGAACCGGAATTTTCCATGGAAAATCCGGAAAATCGGGAAAAATCATTTGAAAGTTTGGTACAAATTTGATTAGTGTTAAATCCGTTTCAGGAAAAATGCAGAGTTTTCCGAAAAAAATTTCCGGAATTTTCCGGCTTTTCCGGTAAAAAAGTTTCCTAAATTATGCAGGATCAAGTTCCCTATCAACTGGCATCATTACTTTCTCTCCGACAATGGTGAAAACTTCAGAAAAAATGCAGAAAAAATCGAGGAACATTCATGTAAAACGCTTTTCCGGAGTTTTTCCGACCAAGGAAGCGTTTGATCGTTTTGCAACATAAGACAAAGTTGTAGAGCGAAATGAGTTGCATAAAGTTGCTTTTGTGGAAAATTCCATGGAAAACCCGCAAAAGCGGGAAAATCATCGGAAAAATTTTCATCGATATGATTAGTGATAAATCTGTTTCAGGAAAAATGCAGAATTTTCCAATTTTTCTGGAAAATTTTCCGAAAAATTCCGGAATTTTCCGACTTTTCCGGGAAATTTTCCGACAAAAAAGTTTTATAAGCTATGGGGGGAATCATTTTTTTTCCATCCTACTGGCATCAATACTTTCTCTTCAACAAACATGAAAACTTGCATGAAAAATCGAGGAAAAATCATTTAAATTTTTAAAAAAAATTCATAGTAATAGGAAAAGTCTGTGGAAAACATTGCACCTAACTGAATTTCACTTTATTTGAAATAATGCGACTGTACCCTATAATTCAACGCATAGCATGGCAGGAGGGAGATAGGGATTAGGGAAGAACATGACGAGAGTATTGGTGGAACTGATGTATTTTGAATCTTGGCAGATTATATCCAGACAGAAGATAGTAGATTGTTCCACATTCGCACTGTTCGGGATTAGCATTACAGAATTTTACTGTATGGCCGAAAGCATATTGGAGAGTAAAAGAACGAGCGCGACTTTCAGCACAACTATTAAATGCTGGACTTGATCTAGAAGGCTCTATTTTGAACAGTATCAAAAAAAAAAAAACAAGCTAAGAGCACACATCGGCCAACCCAGGCCTAGGTGTGAGAATTATATCCCATTTCAAGTGTGATATAGTACTTTTAAAGGAATGCTAGATTCGATGGGCTGAAGTTTTCCTCACACCTTTTCAGAAATTCAAGACATTTCGATTCTTGGCTATAAACGAGAATCTCATGAGGGTCATTATTCAATGATCGATCAAGCAATGTCGATTGACACATATGATATTTCATCTGTACTCCGCAAGAGTGTCATGTCATCAGCTAAACTATGGGTGGGATTAAATGTAAGGGAAAGCAGATCATTAAGGAAAATTAAGAAGAGATGGAGAAATAACCGAGTCCTCGTGCACATCGGCGTTTATTAGGGCTAGGTACAGATTTAACGCAATCTAATACTATTGGTAGTAGGCGACCAGATAAAAAACTTTCAATCCATGATAGAATAGGAGGAAAGAGACCAAGTACTTTATGTTTTGCTAAAAACGCAGGATGTCAGATTCTATCAAAGGCATATTTGAAATATCTAGGAAACAATTTTGAACACAGCGGAGACTAGACAAGTATCAAGGAACTGCCTAACGTGTATTCGGCAAGGAACAGTTAGATCGACACAGCCTGATGACTATGATGCCTTAAACCCAAGTAATTTTTTGATTGGTGAACCCCTCACCAGCACATTACCGGAGCCTAATCTAACCGAAACATCAACATCTCGTCTGGGGTGCTGGCAACTACTCAAAGCCATGGTACAAGAGTTTTTGAAAAAGCATGCTGTTGGAGTATCTTTTATCTCTGCAGGAGCGTTATAAATAGCGTATAAATGGGGACTCAATCAAAAGGAACGAATTCGTTATAATAAGCGATGCTAATCTTCCTCCATCACGATTCCAACATTTCGTAAGAAAAGTCAGTAAGTCTCCAGATGAGCCTCCAGATCGGAAGCTATATTGGCGATTGTCGACGTATTAGTTTGGAGTTAACAATAGATTCAGAAACCATCGAAAGAATCAAGGTGATTCCAATTGATCGACTAGAATTAGAATTTCTAATCACTCTAAATGACAGAAAGAATAACCCAAGTCCTCAGTCATTCGAAGAGTCGTTTGCCCTCTGTTGATGCAAGTTTTTTTTTTTTTTTATTATTAGTCCAAACTCAGGGCATACCTTATAATACAAAGCATAGCATGGCAGGAAGGAAAAATGGACAGGAAAGTGGCGGTAGTGCCCATGTATGTCACTCTTAAACTTTCGAAAATCTTCGAAAATTGAATGCCGGAGGAAGAACAAATAATGGTAGGCTGTTCCACATTCGCACAATTCGGAATAAAAAAGCATCATGCAATTTTACTGTACGGCAGAAAGTAATTTCAATTTGCAGTGCAGGAATTATTCTACAAAGGATCAGACTAGCTATTTCATTTGAACATTGACCATGCTTTCAAGACTGCGGCTGTACTCGGGTGAGTCGATATGACAAATTATTGACAAATCGCCAATGCGCTGCAGGCTCTCTTTTTTTCACAATATCTAATGAAGCTAAGCTGTGCGACTAGCCTTGGCCCAGATATTGGAATTGTATTCCATTTTAGGAGGTCTGATGTAGGACGTGTAGGGGGTTGAAATATTCTTACACCTTTTCAAAAATTTAACACATTTCGATGCTTCTTTCGCAACAGAGAAGATGCAGTCTGTCCAGGTTAACTTACTGGAAATGTTAATGACAAGAATGCATGAAGACGGTGTATCGTAAATCATGCGTAAAAGAAATGGGATTTGAAAATTATATTCTTGGTTTAAACAGATGAGGCGGCAGCTTTGGAACATAGATGCATTGAAATCGACGTGATTCACTTTGCCCCAAGCGAAGATATTGGTCCCTTATTGCTTAATTCAACGGATTAATGAATCCCGCCGCAAGTAAGATTCACTTCCTCTTCACGATGGGATTTTTTAATCCGCAGAATGCCACATTGAATATCAGTTTTCAACTTTCGAAAATGTAATCAGCTGATGATTTATTCAAATGTAAAGCATTAAGTGGGGCTACGGGTCATTTCTACGCACTCAAAAGTTATGGGTAATAAATTACTATGGATATTATCGCGTTATTTCTTGATTTAGAGGACGATGAGGAAATATCATTAAGTATATTAGTGAGAACGAGTAAGTCGATTATATTTATGTTTATTATTTTTTTTTTATAAGATCTTTTTTTTTGTCTTTAAGTTTAAGCTTAACACGCCAGCAGCCAGCTTTAATGTATGCGTTAAGCGAAATAAGTAAGGATATTGCTCCTACAGTGCGGTCTACATCAGTTCCATTGGAATCTAAGGAAGCTATCAGCTTGCAATAGAAAATAATTTTAAAGTAGGTTTATTGCAACCCACTTTGTCTCAGCATTTAGCAAGTGTACTTAATTGAATACAAGCGAAACTATGTCCACAATGGATTAAATCAGACATGAACCTTTTACATCCGCAACTTTTATATCACGAATCTTAAACGCCACAATAAATAGGCAGGATTCAATTCACTTCTTTTTAATAATCAAAGGAAACTTGATTTTCTCATTTGAAATGTTTTCGATGATAATCACAAACTGCCAAATTCGCAAACTTAGTTCTCCCAGCGGATTCAACAATAGAGGCCATTATCAAGGTCGTTATTCAATTATCTACTCATGCAATTTAGCTCCCTCTAGGGTCCGCAAGAGTATCAAAGGAGTATGCGAAACCAAGGGTATTGCTATCGGTAAAACTGTGGATGGGATTGAAAGTAAAAGAAAGCAAATCAATAATGAAAATTAAGAAGAGAGATGGAGAGACAACAGAACCCTGGGGTGCACCGCATTTATAGGCTGAGTATCTGATGAAATGCCATCTAGCGCAACTTTTAGAGGATGGGAGAGACTAAGTGCTTTAAGTATGACAGTTAGAGAATATGTCAGCCTCTATCAAAGCCCTGTGAAATATCTAGGGCAAAGATTTTAAATTGTGAATACAACGATTCCAATGTTCCGTCAGAAAAGTCAGCAAGTCTCCATGCCGAAAGCGATATTGGTGATTATTGATGAGTTTGTTTTGTTGTTAGATAATTTATTAATTTGAAGTTAATGATAAATTTAAAAACCTTTGAAAGAATCGAAGTGATTGCAATTGGTTGATAATTTTAGGAATAGCTCCCCTCTTCTTTCTTGGGAATAGGCTGAACGTGAGCTAGTTTCCAAACAGTTGGAAATTTTCTTATCGATAAGACAAGTATAGAATAGTTTATGCAGAGGCTTAGCGTAGCGTTGAGAATTTGAAGCGAATCTAGCAGCCAAAATATTAGTTTTATCCCAGGAGTCAATAACATTTTCATCATTGTTATAAGTAGTGAGATAAACTGGTGAAATTGTTCCTGATATTATGTTTGATGAGAGACCAGAAACCTTTGCTACCTTTACGGCTTGCCGAAATTTTTTGTCTATTATTCTATGGTCAAAAAGAAATTTCTCTCTCTGGATAATGAACTTGAAGGAAGTGTTTCGTGCATTCCACATGTCTGATGATGTAAGAATTTCTCACATGCCTTGGACAAGGTTAAATTAAAACTAGAAATAATCCCAAGAGTATAGAAAACAGTTTATTATGTATTTACTTGAAGTTTTCACCAGAATGGGATACGGGAACACATATATGATTTATTATTGCCCGAATGTCCTTATGTTGGATAAAAATAAATAAAAAATAAACAGTCTAACAAAAACTATTCCATTACTTTTAAATTACTTTTCTCTGCGATGATGGTGTACACCTCGGTCATAATTCCTCTTGGGGAATTCGACTTTCAACAGTTCATAAAATTTTTTATTTAAGTATTGATTGACTCCATATAGCACCTCTTACCGGGAGAAATTGGCGGTAGACCACATTACTTTCGATAAATAATAACAGAATTAGCAAGTTTTTGATGTAAAAGTCTAAAGCTCCTGGGTAAAATTGCAAGATTTCGGCGGCACAACTTAATTTACCAAATGAGCATCATCTTCGGTACCCGTTAACGACTTCAGTGCTTCAACTTGCATCATCATCATCATCATCACTGTATTTACCTTTAGAAAAGATAAAAAGTTTTCCTCCACGGGAAAATGGTAATCTCCTGAATGCGTCTAAAAATCCCAGGAGTTGATATTTCAACAGTTGACAAACTTTGCCACTCAAAATTCCCTCATTTTTTGTTTTTTTCTTTTATTCAATGTTTTTTGTGTGTTTTGTGTTTCTTTTTTTTTTTTTATTCAAATCGGAGATTTTTATTAACTTTTTCATGTTGTTGCAAATAATGAAGTCATGCGTGGGAAGACAGTAAACAGGACTTATACAGTAATAATCTTATGTCGTCTCTATTCTACCTTTACATTTTTGGCAGGATAAAGTAAGTCTAAATCCATAGAGTACCTATCACGTAAAATATTTTATTTTTGAAAATGTCTACCTGAGTTGCAATCTTAACATGTACACACACATACGAGTATGTGTGCTTTTGATCATCTAAATGAGGAGAGAGACTTTCTTATGGGTAGAAAGATAAATAGCAACATAAAATGGATGCTGATGCTTATAAGTTTCTTATTATTCAGATCAGAACAGGCTGTAGATGTAGTATGTAGGTACATACAGCACCTGTAGAGGGCAGTCGTAAATTAAGCCAAGCCAACAGAACAGAAGTGAAAGTTGAATGAAATTAATATTTCCAAGGATGAGGTAGAAAAGTAGGTAGTAGAAATAGACTTTCTTGATGAAATCTTTCGCCATATTTAAGTACAAACTCAGAAATTCATTCTCACATTTATTGGGCGAAAAGAAAAGTCGCCCATTCCAATACAACATCAGAACGTCGTCAGAGTGTTATCAAATATGGAAATCATCACTTGAGCGTCCGTTGATTTTCTTAGACAGTATTTTGTTGTTATTGTTGTGAAAATGTGTTCAACCCTTATGGTTCTCTCCCCTTTGTTAGTGTCATTGTTAAATTTGTTTTCACATCGACAGTATACTCCTCATCCTCACTTACACGACCCAATCCACGGCGCACCGGCCCCATACAGGCCTATGAATCTACTCCTCGTAAAAGTAAACTTTTCGTGTAAAAATTTTCAACTGAATTTTCCTCTCTACATAGAGATGTAGAAGTCGATCGCACTCGTGAAAATTTCTCTATGGAAATTGTTTCCATTGAGAAAGCAAACTTTCCCGAAACCCCTTAAGCTGTGATGTGAATAGTTTTCATTCATAACTTTTAAGCTGTTGCCAAGATTATGAATATCCAAAATTATGTAATATATGCAATAGCACGTCACCGTTACTATTGAAAGGGTTATTGGACTCTAAAGCCATGCTGCGATTATTTGAATGAAAAAGGAATTCGAGCAATTTCCTTTGGAATCCCTAGCTAATTTCCTGGCAACATACATACATTATCATTTTACTGGATTCGTTAGGAGGATTCGTGTTCGGTAGCGATTTGTACTGAGAAATTTATGCGTCTATTGGAAATTGAAAGGGTAGGTAATCAAAAGCAGCAGGAAATATGTCAAGCGCTTGTAAAGAGAAGCGCTTCCACACCATAGCTAGAAAATATCTTGTCCGAAGCGCTCTCTTACCATAGCCAAAGGAATCTTTGCGGAAGCAGTTCTATTCTCTGAGTTTAGGCTTATTCGTTTTTGTTGTAAAATGATGACTCATATGTATCTGAAAGCACAGTTTCATTCTGTAGTAGGTAATCAGTTAAAGTGTGCGGTTAATTGAAATTTAATTTTATTTAAAATAAAATGGAGCACATTCAAAATAAAACTGGGATTATTCATTAAGACCTTATCCTGATTCCCTCTGTATTCCCCAAACTCGCTCCAAGACTGCTACGGCTACCCTACAAGCGCTCCAAGAATGCTACCCTGCAAGGTCTCCAAGATTGCCATCCTACAAGCGATCCAAGAGTCCCACCATACAAGCGCTCCAAGAGCGCTTCACAAGAATTTAGAACTGAGCGCTTCCCTATGCGTACATGCTCACGTTAAAACGATATGAAGAAGGATATGGTGGGGAAGCGCTGCAAGCTTCCAAAGAAGCGCTCTTGCATTCGTCTTTGAGTGCTTCCATTTCCCGATGGGATCCCAGCGGGAATTGGAAACATCACAGGATGCAAGCGGAAGCTATACTCAGAAACATAGATGCATAGCTTTTCGTTGGACACCTCATTTACTTTTAACATTACATGTCATTAGTAGGAAGCAATAGAAAAGCTTTTCTACCGCTTCCTCCAAGCTGCCATTGGAAGGCCAGACAACTTTTTCCGCTGTGATCTCTTCCAACAAGCTTCAAATCGACTATCATGGAAGCAATTGAGAAAAAGTACTTTGCTTCCACATGGCTTCCACTGGAAGGCCTGGCAATTTTTCCTGCTGGAATGGTACACGTAGTTTTTATACACGGGTGATACACGTTCTTGAGACAGCACAAAAAACTTCATTATTTGATCTATACGCACACAAATTGAGTACATGCATACATATGTAATAAAACACTTCCCAGCTGGAAAAATTCTAGGACCTTCTAATGGAAGCCCTCTGGAAATAAGGTATTTTTCTCAATTGCTTCCATGTTAGTCGCATTGAAGTTTGGTGGAAGAGAACACAGCGTAAAAAGTTGTCTGGCCTTCCAATGGTAGCTTGGAGGAGCCGGTAGAAAAGCTTTTCTATTGCTTCCTCCTAATGACATGTAATGTTAAAAAGAAATGAAGTGTCCAACGAAAAGCCACGCATTTATGCCTTTTGAGCAGAGCTTCGCGCTTGCATTGCTCAATTCCCGCTCAATAACCTTCTGCTATTGATTATTTATATATAGATGTGCACAGAATCATTGACGTCTTAGAAATGAGATGTCGCTACTTGTCAAAAATGTGATTGTAACTTTTGTTTAATGGTAAAAATACAATTTTTCCAGCTTATAATATAAAAATGTTTCAAAACTAAATCAAAACTCCTTACCAGTCATTAATAATTCTTTTATTAGAAGTTTTAAAGCTGGAAATAACAAACGAAAGACACGTAGTGACATCTCCTTTCTAAGATGTCAATGATTCTGGGCACATCTATTTATAAATAATCAATGCTTCTGCTCTAAATTGGAAAATACACGAAAATATTCTAAAATAGTGCTAAAAAACCATTTTTAGTACGGTGTATGGAGTGTGTATCATCGTGTGTCAGGGGACTTAAGAAGTTTTATGCATTATTGGCGGCTGACAACGGCGAAAGAAATGAATGGCAATTAGAGGCTGACAACGCACAAATGAAAGTATTGTATCTGAAAATAACTCCAATCGGCCACCAAAGTGAATAAAAATTCTACCGAAAAATTTTCTTTAAATTTCTAAAAATAAAAAAAAACATTTTTTATTGCATATTTACGCGTCTACGCTCATAAAAATTGTTGTCGGCCTCAGAAAATGCATATAAATTCTAAGAAAAAATTATGGCCTTCAGTTCATCGGGTGAAGGCATAGTTTATTTCATATTGGAGCGAGGCACTGTTGGTTTACCTTTGTTTACGCCATCAAGTGCAAGTCGAGGCATCGTCGATTTTATATTCGAGAAAAGCGTTGCTGATTTAGGTCTACTTGCCCAGTCTTTGTATGCTATTAGATTGTCTATGATTAAGGCCTGTCGATTGCGACTTGATATTAGGTTGAAGTCGATGCTGAGGTGAAATTTGTAATTAAATTAAAGCTTCAATTGCTTGAACAAACCAGAAATCCCGACTTCTGTGGTTGAAATGAAATTGGCCGCAACCAACACCAACTTTTCACTTTGAGCAAAGTTTAGTTTCATTTGCAGTCGAAGTCGTAGTTGCAATTGTATTTTGCCACATGCACTTACCATTTGGCCAAGATCGTAGTCTAGACTGATCAGTCATAATTGTAATTCAGGCCCAAGGTATATAGAACACAAGGTACTCCCATTAAAATTTTGACACATTGCAGCTGATAGCATATGACGTAATTCTATGACTAATGTACATACATTTTTATATGAAAGACAGACAGAGGAGAGAGAGTATTGTGTTCTCGTCACTAATGGCGGAACGTGGTTCATAATGGGAATACTATTTATTCTATATACCTTGATTCAGGCGTAAAGGATTTCTGCCTTGCTCTAGTAAAAGATAGAAACGTGGGTGTGTTCGTGAACATTAGGAACATTTTCTATTAATAACAACATATCTTAACCACAATTTTCGACATAACTAACCCGGGGATTACACGAGATAGTACAGCTTGCATGCAAGCCTCTCTTCCAACGCGACTTTTAACTTGACAGCAGAAGGAAGTTCGGTTGATGTCTTATCATCTTGCATGCAAGTTCATTTAAAAAATGGCATTGAGACGTAAAGTCTTGCGTATATTGGAAAATTATAGCAAAAAAGGAAGTAGCAGATATTAAAAACCCAAGAAAAACTGAGGAGGAAGCTGTTGGTAAATGAAGCAATGCAAATGATCCCAGAAAATCTCATTTTACCAGTATAAATTTATCAATTTCTCTCAAGTATTTCTTTTCCGCCATCTTGAAAACTGTATAAATGTCAAATTACTATCACCTTAGCTGTCATGGTTTTTCATCATGCAAGCTGAGCTGCCAGCATGGCAGTAGAGGTTACACGTGCAAGAAGTATGGCAGTGCAGCTTGCATGCAAGCTGTACTATTACGTGTAACCCCCCGGGTAACTAAAGGCTTAAACACAATTGCGACGACCGACGCCTATTGCAGTAATAGGAACAATTTTCTCTTGGAACATTTTATGGAGCATATATTGCATAGGAATTCGTCGGTTGCTCTATCGTCGCAATTGTGTTTAAGCCTTAACTTGGTTACCAGAAACAGGGTTTTCATTTTTCTAATATGCGTTCTTCATCTGTATATTTACTTATTTGTGGTTGGAGGTATGTACTCACCTGTTTCGTGTTCTCCCTCATTTGTCTTCGGGCGATTTCTAGTAGTAATCGTTGCCTTAGAACGTCAAGAGGATTCACAATTGACAAAGATGGCTTTGTTCGTTTTGTTAGCATGTAATCGTCCTGTAAAATGTAAAGGAAATTTTTATTATTTATATGGAAAATGATTTTCTGAAAGTTTAACGTCAATTCTCTTTATTTTTTAGATGTTTTTTAGAATTTGGTAACTGATTGTTTTGAGATTTTCAAACATTTTATAAGGTAGCAGCTAGTAAAGTCCGAAGGGTAATAAGACCCACATTCAAAAATTCCTACTAAAATGAATCGCAGCAATCTAAAACCCTCGAGAATACTTCCCAAAGCCATGAAAGAGAAATCTATATGTAATGCGTTGTGACGTTGACGGCACAGCGACATTACAATTATTACTCAGCTGAGAATTTTTGTTTGAGAAATCGTAGTCATTTGGTTAAGATAAATTTTGTTTTAATAATTTTATTAGGAAAGGTATGAAAATTTTATTACGGTTCGAAAGATAAGAAAGCAAGCTTAAGAATATCGGAGCACCATTTTTCTGTATGAATACTAGTTTAGGGCGGAGGAGCAGCTATTCAAATCAAACTTTTGCCAGTTTTACATAAGAACACTGCAAATATTTTAGAATGTAAGGACTCCGATGGGCTTTGCATGTGGTAGGGAGGGAGTCTGTTTCATGGCTTGTGAATGCACACATGCATTAAGTCGACACGAACGCTGTCGAGGCAGAATTATTTTTTAAATTTACCTTATATCAGGTAAAAAAAATTACCTTGTTTTCATCTTTTTTACTAAGCTCCAAAAACCAACAAGCCAACCCTGAGAACTCTGGTGTCCATTCTCACTGGGGCCACCTTCACAGGATGAGACTTGTTGATGATCCTATATGCAGGGGTTGCGGAGAGGAGTCCGAAACATTGACCCACCTTCTATGTCACTGCCCGGCACTCTCAGGAATATGTTACAGAATTCTTGGTTCACACCTCCTGGAAGAGTTGCATGATGCCGGCAAGGAGGGCTGGGAGCCAATACTGAAATTTATAAGAGCGTCCGGTTGAGACCTATGAGCGATCGCTCATGGGTCTGGAGGGTGAACAATGGGCCTTGACTTGGCCTTCGTTCGGGGGACCTGAAAGGGGTCCCAAACCTCATAAATCAATCAATCAATCAATCAATCTTATCTACCGTATATAATTAAAAAAGCACAGTGAAGACAAAAAGATTTTTTTTTTTTTTTATGTATAGGGTCTTTCATTAAGAGTGATAGGATTGTAATTTTAAATAAAACAACAATGGTTTGACATATCAATTTAATTTTTGCTTTATTTTAAAGATGTCGTTCAAATGCCCACCGCGGTTTTGTTTACACTGACGCACCCGATCACTCCAATTTTTTATCACCGTGTCCAACATTTGCGGCTATATGCCGGCGATTGCTTGACGAATATTTGCTTCCAAATGATCCAAAGTCTGTGGATTGTCAGCATAGACTTGTGCTTTGACGTATCCCTAAAGGAAATAATCTAGGGGTGTCAAATCACATGACCGCGGCGGCCAATTCGCAAATCCTCGTCGTGAGATGATCCAATCGCCAAACTTATCTTTCAGCAAGTCGAGCGTAGCATTAGCTGTATGGCACGTAGCGCCACCACATCTCTTCAATATCGATGTTCTCAAGTTCTGGCCGTAGAAATTCGATTAACATGGCTCTATAGCGGTCGCCATTGACGGTTACGGTTGTTCCCTCCTCATTTCGGAAGAAATAAGGTCGGATGATGCCGCCATGCCATAAACCGCACCACACAGTGAGTTTTTCGGGATGCAACGGCATTTCATGTAATACTTGTGGGTTGTTCTCGCACCAGTAACGGCAATTCTGCTTATTTACAAAGCCATTCATCCAAAAATGCGACTCGTCTGAGAAAATGATTTTTTGGCCAAAATTGGGATCATCTTCCAAATGCTCATGGGCCCAATCAGCAAACTCTCGACGCATTCCGTGATCGTTTGGCTTCAGTTCTTCAGTCAAAACGACTTCGTAAGGATGTAGGCCCAAATCCTTACGCAAAATTCTCCAAGTTGATGTCTGAGAAAGCCCCAATGGTGGCGATCGTCCTGAAATCGACAAATTTGGCTCTTCGGCAATACTGGTCGCTGCAGCTGCGATATTCTCCTTACTTCGCACATTTCTTTGTGTTGTTGATGGCTTCTTGTCTTGTAAAGAGAACTCACGCTCAAAATTTTCCACAGTGCGGCGTATAGCCTGCGCAGAGTAACGGTGATGGCGACCCAATTCTCTGGTGAACAAACGTTGAGCACCCAAAACTGAGCTCGAAATTTGGTAATATTTTTTAATAACTTCTAAACGTTCGGGAAGCGTCAAACGCTGCATTATGAAACTGCAAACTATAATGAATATTTTGACACATGGAAGTACAAAAAAAAATATCTCAGCAACCGAGAAATCTCTACTGAAATATACTATCACCACTATTGAAAGACCCTATATATACATATAATATATAGATTTAATATTTACCCATCCAAATTAAAAACACATTTATTTGAGTACCACTACTTAAAGCAAAGCACAATGCTGGGCACATCTCGATAATTGCATAGTAGATTAAAGTTTTAGCAGAACAAATAAAAAATAATGAGATCTTAATGTAGAAATATACAAGACAAGAGCAAGTAGATAACTATTTTTCTAATCATTTATGGATATTATATCACATCTGCATCTTCAGATAAGTTTTCATATAAATGTGAATTAATTTTGCTGTACACTGAGAAAAATAACACTGGTAAATTTAACAAAACTGGTGTGATTACTTTTTTACCAAAAAAACTAGTTCCATTCAACCAGAATTAAGTTAGATCAACCGAAATAAGAAGCTGTTTTAACCAAGCCCTATTTCGAGCTAGTTTGCTTGAACAAAAATGATTTTGTTATTTTTAACTTGGTTTTTTAAATTGAGAATAACAAAATGCTCAGTCGGTTACACTTAACTCACAGGAATATAACAAAATTATTGGTTAAACCGGCGTTTATTCCTTCAAACAAATGACAATGTTATTTACAACCATAACACTTAGTTAAATATCACCAAATAACTTGTTTACATTTAACTAAATTACTTGGTTCTTAATATTAAGAACTTAGGCTCGGTTCAATACGATTTCGTTACTTAGTACATGGTTGGACTAATTTAACCAAGCTCGCTTGGTAAGAATAAACAGAACTTGGTTAAACCTAGCTTTAGCTAAAGCAAATTTCTTGTCATTGGTAGAAATTTCGTTTCAGTTTGTGCTGCGCAGTGATATATTTCAGTGGTTTAATCGCAAAAAATTCGAACGAAAGTATTTTAAAGCGTTGTTAATGTTATATTGCATATCCATGGTGAAAGGGATAAGTGAAGTTCGCAGACATAAAACACCAATCCGCGGAGAGCTGCAAAGTTTCAAATTGTTTTCATATTCCAGAAATTTGTATTGTAATTATTTAATAGAAAAATGCTTTGGTAAGTAAAATTTATTGTAATGCCTTTCTGGCTTTTCTATAGTAAATTTTTCAAAAAACAGTTTTTTACTGTCGCAAATTTTAAATACGCCAGGGATTGCCTTTTCTATAGTAAATTTTTCAAAAATTAATTTTTTACTCTCGCAAATTTTAAATACGCCAGGGATTGCCTTTTCTATAGTGAATTTTTCAAAAAATAATTTTTTACTGTCGCAAATTTTAAATCCGCCAGGGATTGTCTTTTCTATAGTAAATTTTTCAAAAAATAATTTTTTACTGTCGCAAATTTTAAATACGCCAGGGATTGGCTTTTCTATAGTGAATTTTTCAAAAAATAGTTTTTACTGTCGCAAATTTTAAAACTCAATAAACTTAACCAAAGGTTTTGGTTATAATACAACTCAAACGAAACTTGGTTGATTTGACTAGTTCAATTAGTTGAGCAAAAAATAACAAAATAAATTTGTTTGTTATAACCAAAAGCTCGATAGGCTGAAAACAAGCCAAGCACTTGGTTAGTGTAATCTTGGTTTTTGATGGTATTTACCAGTACTTTTTTCTCAGTGTACATAGGCACTGTAGGTTCAAATTCCACACAACCTTCACGCTTAATAACTTAACTTCTGATGCCAGAAGAACGCCATTGACTGATTCAGTTTTCAGTTTATTTCTAAGTTTTGATTACATAAGAAATATTAAGAAATATTTTTGAAAACACCCTTTTACAGTCTGCGTTCGAGTGAGGCAAAGAAAAAAGTCTCGTTGCAAATTTTGATAAGAATTTGAATTCCTGGCAATTATCAATGTCTTATATTTGAGTTAATTTAAAATAAAATTCATTAGCGGCAACATTTTCAATCTCTTTGAATTCTTGAGGTAATGAAAAAGATGGTAATTTTCGCCACTCATTATCCAAATCTTGTGCTGGAATGTCATCACAAATTTTACCACACTGTTTGTGCAATTCATCAATTGATATCAATAGCGTGTATTGGTTTTAAAATATATATAGTCTTTAAAATGAAATCAGTAATCACCAAAGTCAAATCGCTTTTTAATTTCCATACAGCTAATTTTGTAGAATTCAGCACCCTGTGAGATCTAAACTCGAATTCTTTACCTTCAAAATTTTCTCCTAAGATTGTCTTAATACGCTCAAGCTCTTGCATTACTGGATACAGGCAAATATATTTTCGTTATTGATAGGAACAATATTTCAAAAGTAGGATCTATATTTTCCACTTTATGATCTAGAAATTTTACTGTAAACATCAGTTATTACAATTTAACATAGATGACTCAAAATATGCATTTATTGAATGGAATTTTGGAACAATCCATTCTAGAAACAGATAATACAGAGTTTTCCAATAAGAGGTGTTATTTTGATATTCAAAGAAAAATGCTACTTTTTGAGATAAATGTTCGGATCTTTATTTCATTATAAAGAGGAAGGTATGCCGTTAATAATGTAAAATAACATCAGCCAAATGACCACCACGACCACGCCTACAGGACCATATCCTTTTCATGAAATTTTCCATAACCAAATCGCAAAGTGGCTGCCCTATGTCCTCGACAGCCTCACGAATTCCATCTTTGAGGTCTTGAATCGACGCTGGGCTGTTGGCGTAGACCTTCTCTTTCACGTGGCCCCAAAGGAAAAAGTCGCAAGGTGTTAAGTCACAAGATCTCGGTGGCCAATTGTGATCACCTCTTCGAGAGATAACACGGTCCGGAAACTTTTCCCGTAAAAGATCAATGGTTTCGTTGCTTGTATGGCACGTAGCGCCGTCTTGTTGAAAGTAAACGTTGTCCAGATCAATACCATCCAATTCCGGCCATAAAAAATCATTAATCATCTATCGATACCTCAATACATTCACCGTAACTGTTGCTCCAGCCTCATTTTCGAAAAAGTAAGGTCCAATGACTCCGCGGGACCATAAACAGGACCAAACAGTCACACGTTGAGGATAGAGAGGCTTTTCAACAATAACTCTTGGGTTTTCCGAGCCCCATATGCGACAATTTTGCTTGTTGACGAAGCCATCGAGGTGGAAATGAGCCTCATCACTCAAGATGAGTTTTCGATGGAATTCCGGATCATTTTCATGCATTTCAAGGACCCAATCAGCAAAGACTCGACGTTGTTGATGATCGGCCGGCTTGAGTTCTTGTGTTAACTGAACTTTTAAAGCCTTAAGACCCAAATCTTTATGCAAAATACGGTGTAATGTATCGTTCTATTTTTATTAATGGCGTAGCTTCTATTTATCAAATGTCAAAAAATGACAGCTCCAAAAGTGACATCTACCGAAATAGCGGGCTAATTAAAATAAAACCTCTTATTGGAAAACCCTTTACAATTTTGTTATAGGTTCTGAAAATTTTTCAAATATGTGTCTTGTGGCAATTATATGTTGTGTAAGCCACTGATCAGTAAAAAATATTTGAAATACAGTCCAATTTTCTAGTAGACGACTTACTACCGGAAATAAAGATAGCCACCTTGTTTGCGTAAGACGAAGTAATTTATAGGGCTGTAAATCATAATATGTTTGAAATGAACTTAAGAAATATTCTGCAGTTTGTTACTATGCTTGAAATAACTATAAATTTCTCTCGCTAATATTTCACCTTATTTGGGAAAAGCACGACAAGCTGACGAAGCATATAAATGTAGCGAATGACAGATGCATTAAAGTTTCTCTAAAACGTGACGAAACTGAATGATGCTCGCCCATCATTAGGCTGTATCCATCACTTTCAAATCCAATTATGTTTTTAGTGGGAATGTTTTTCAACGTAAAGGCGCTAATAATTAAATTGAACAAGACTTCATTTGGTCTAGTAATATCAGTGGATAGCATTGGCTGGCTAGATATATTAATAAGCTCATAAAAATTACTTAGAACTGTGCCAATTTGTGAATCAAAATATCTAACCACGATACAAACTGATTTCTGTGTAGATATATTTATTTATTTATTCAAAAGTTAAGACGACAGTATACAGATACAGTTAGTCCATTAATATACTACCGTATAATTATTACAATTTTACAAGAAAGGAAACAAGTTGTATGAAATTATGAACATTTTTTTTTTTTTTTTTTTTTAGATATGCTCACCACACTACTTAGTTAAAAGTTAATAAGAAATTCATTCAGGTTTACAATTTCAATTAACAATAATTCTGGAGGTGAGTTAGGGAGAAATAATATTAAAAATAATACGAAAAGTAAAAGAGGGTGAAGAATGATGAGTTACAAGAATTTGAAGGAAAACTCAGGAACGTGAAAATTATTTAGTAACCATTAAGAAAGAGAGGATATAACATAGTGGTAGCCTTAAATCGCAGACCCGTAATATGGAAGTATGTAAAATTATACCGGAAATAAATTGCTAGAGGATATTTCATTAAAAATTATTTGCTTGAAACTAGCGAGGCTTCTATTATTAAATAAATCGACATTATTAAAGAAAGTATTATGACTTTTTTGAATACGGAAGATGGGTGATTTATTTCTTAAATTAGTTCTGGCAAATGGAAGATTAAACGTGTTGAAATTACGCGATAGACGAGATGGAACATTAAAGCTTAGGTTCGATATTAATTCAGGACAATCCACTATGTTGCTAGTAATCTTATACAAAAAAATTTCATCCAAAATAAGTCTGCGGTTTTGAAGTGTAATCATTGAAAAATTATTTAGTCGTTGAGGATATTCGCATTGACTACCGGATAGTTTATATTGGAGATATCTTGTGAAACGCCTTAATGGAAGCTCCAGTTCATTTATATATATGGAATAAAACGGATTCCATACTGGTGAGGCATATTCCAAAATGCTTCTTACAATGGAGTTAAATATTGTTATATGCGAATGCGCAGATTTGAAAGATTTACATGATCTAAATAAAAATCTTAAGACTTTCAAAGCTCTAGCCGTTATATAGTTAACATGAGAAGAAAATAATAATTTATCGTCAAAAATAACTCCAAGATCTTTAATTTCATGCACCAAAGACAGCGCGGCATTATTTATTGAATAATCAAATTGAAGTCTCTGCCGTTTCCTAGAAAAGGATATAAATTTGCATTTGGTAATATTAAGGGATTAAAAGTTTTCTTCGCACCAGTTTTTCAATTTATTTAGATCATTTTGTAATATTTGGCAATCATTTACAGTATTTATCACACGAAAAATTTTCGCATCATCTGCATAAAGAAGGTACTGTGATTCCATGCTTTCCGGCAAGTCATTAATATATATTGTAAATATGAACGGACCAAGAACTGTACCTTGCGGGACTCCCGAAAGTTGTTTAAAGGGCATAGATTGAAATCCATTCAAAACTACGACACTATCTCTTTCGCTTAGGTAAGAAAACATCCATTTAATAACATCCTCATGGAATCCCAAGGATCGCATCTTTACTACTATTCTTTTATGTTGAACTTTAACGAAAGCCTTAGTAAAGTCAGTCCACTATATAAGCTTTGTAACATTCTTTTAACAGTATTTTAGAAATTTTTCGAAAATAGGAAAAAGTCTGATAAATCTCTGGATTTTTAGTGCGAATATACATATTTCTATACTTCTGTTTCAATTTCATTGCCATACGTAATTGCGGAGAAAACCAATTTGGAAAATTATTGGAGGAATTAGGCACTTTCGGAACAAAGATCTCAATACATTGATTCAGGATATTATACAAATTACCAAATGATCTGTCAACATTATTTTTAATGACTTGTGCGAAATCGTATGAAGATAAAAATTCATTTATTCTTTCGTAATTAGCTAATTTGAAATTTCTCGTACTCGTTTTACATTGGCCCATGTGCTGGAATTTATCTAAAGTAAGTAATACATCAAGAGGAGGGTGGTGGGTACAATACGACTCAGTGGCGTTGGAGATTTATGAACCGATATATTCTGACTTAATGTGTCCGATAATACCAAATCGAGAATTCTCTCATTGCCATTCAATTGGTCATTGTATTGATTTAATCCACAAAAGGACATACAATTTTGAAGACAGTTACCAGGACGAGTTATGTTTCCCGAATAATACATACAATTGTTAATATTTTCATATAACCAGTTTAAAGAAGGCAAATTAAAATCGCCCACAATTATTGTTTTGGAATTTGATGGCAGTAATAATGATTTGTTACAGACATTTGAAAAAAAACAGAGTCATAGACTTCGCAAGAACTTTGTGGTGGTATGTATATACACCAAAAATAAAGTGAGAAATTATTAATTGTAATTAAGACTACTAAGTCTTCATTGTTTGTTTCCAGTGCCACTTCTCGGCAAGATTTAAATCTATTATGCACAGCTATTACGCACCCGCCACCGTCTAGTTTATTTGTTTGGTCATAATTACGATCTTTTCTAAACACGGTATACCTATTATCAAAAATTTCACTACTCATTACTCCATCCGATTGCGATTTACACAAACCAGCTTTATAAAACAAAGTTCTCTTAGACCTAGATAAAAATTCATTAATATAAACTCTATTATTGTCAGTATAGTCTAGATGATTGGTACAAAGATCCTTTTTCAACTTATATGCCGCTAATACCCGATCATGTATGAATTCGCTTCTGTATTTGACTATAATCGGTTTAGATTTAGATTGTTTTCCTGATCTGTAGGCCTTTAAAACGTCACCATCACCCAGAGGAAGTTTGAATACATTATGAACTTTCTTGACCACTTCCAAAATGTTTTCATTGTCATCAACTAACTACTAACACACTAAATTTTGTTTGTTTTAATATATACTAATAAGATTTTCTTTAAAACTAACTCCTATAACATTTTTTAATATATACCAGTTGCCTTGGTCCACTTCAATTTCATTCCGGCCGCGATTTTCGAATCAGGAAATGATTTCTTAATTAATTCGGTCAAATGAACTATTTCTCTAAAAGATATATTGTGCTTAGCTAAAAACGAGCAAAGCTTCAATTCAGCCCGCTCAGTCTCTAAACTTTTCTGTTTAGCGCTTTTTGTTGAAGAAACAAAGGTTAAAATTATTTTGGATGAACCACCAAAAGTACCACATTTGAGTACATGTTTTTTAGAGGCACTATGTCTCTTTATAATTGATAACTCAGCAAGAAAATACTGTACCGCAAATTTTGCATTTTGCTTTCAAATCATCATCAGGTACACTGCTTAGCCAGTTTTTAAAATCTGGTTGTGCCAACCAATCCTTCCAGAAACGCTTCTGGAGTCTTTTCCTTTTCCCAGCAGAAGTCCCAAATTCGCCCTCGTCACACGAGCCATCAGAATCGAACATATTTTTATACCCTAGATGAAATCTATAGGGTATACTAAGCTTGTCATTCCGTTTGTAACACCTCGAAATAATGATGGTAGAGCAAAATGAATTGGACACCCACGCATAATATTAAAAGTTATTTTGATTTTTGCATGTCCGTCCGTCCGTCCGTCCGTCTGTCTGTCTGTCTGTGCGCACGATAACTCGAGAACGCGTTCACCTAGAAAGTTGAAATTTTGTACACGGACATTAAAAAAAAAGTAAAATTAAGTTCGAAAATGAGACAAATCGGGCAACTCTTTCGTGGAGTTGCCATACAAAAATTTCGTTTTCCACGATATATTTGGACACTACCTGAGAACACGTCGATATAGAAAGCTGAAATTTGGTATACTGTGTTTTCATACTAATAGCAAATAAAATTTCAAAAATGGGCTAAATCGGGCAACCCCTTCTTGGTGTTGCCATATAATAATTTTGGTTTTTTACATATACTTTGAAAACGATCAGTCCTAGACATTTTTATTGTACTAAAAACTTCTTCAGAATAAGAAATCCTATAAAATTTGTTATAATCATTTTTTCTGTCCGACGAGCCGTTCTAGAAATATATATGAGAAACCAATGCAAAAAATCTAAATTGCTCCAATGGGTGACCATACGAAATTTCATACGTGCATTCATCTAGTAGGGTATCATAAGAATTGGTCTTAGACCAATTCTAGCTTTTACACTTGTTTTTCTTAAAATATTAAGCTACAAAATTATAGTATTCATGACTTTGAATTAAATCTCACCTTTTTTAAACTATTCTTCTAAATGCACGGGTAATTTTTTTCCGGTGAAATACAAACCTACTTTCTACACTTAATACAACCAGCACAAAAATTAAGTTTCACATTGTCGCATTTTCGGTTCTTCCCCTGCTGTCTAGTTTCTACTATGCATTTCAAAAGCTAAATCTGTTACAATTCCACATTCAACATAATTGTTTTATATTGTAGATGGCTATAGCAAAAATAGCAAACAAGCTGCATTCGTGCGCGTAGTACAAAGTTCCAGTTTAGACGGATCAGTACAGTATGCTATCTCTGCCGGACGAAAACTTGTGAGTAACATGATGGGTGGGAGCATCAATGAAGTATCACACTACCGACAGATTTCGTGCGGCAGAGGCAGCATACTGACTCGTCTAATCTGGCTCAAACGAAAGTAATTCTATCCGAATTTGGTTAGATTTTAAATTACCGTGGACTCCTCATACGGTAGGTTTTTTTTACCGTAGGTAGAAATCCAAGTCAACCCAAGTAGCCATTTGCGAAATTTGTACGACAACTTATCGACAAACACTTGTCATTTGTCGACAGAATCATGTGACAAAAATGTCCAGGAAATGTGTTCAGGGTTTACACATTTCGTCTAACAAATGTCACATTCATCACAACAAATTTGTCATACTTTGTGGGTGCTTTTGTCATAATTTGTTTCCATATTTTTTGACAAAATTAAGAGCCAAAATCTTCACAAAAACTGGTCAGAATTTTTTGACATTGTTAACCAAGTAATGTGATATGTTTGTTGTTAAACTGTGTGATTTTGGTGGCATTTATGTCAGCTTTTATTTTGTGTCGGGGATTCAAATTAAAATATTATTTCAGTTCAAAAGCCATATATTTCTTATAAAATGTTTGTATAAAATTAAGTTTTCAAATTTTTTATTAAAGTTCTCTAAACTTAAAAAGTCACTAGACGCTGACGGTATTTCTTCCCTGGTCCATAATTAATTTGTGTGTTCAACACTAAGTTTTTAACAGATTTTGCTTTATTTATTTTATATTTATATTGCTTGCTTAAGTTTTTTATTAATTTAATTTTAGCTTTTTTTAAACATAAACACAAAAACACAGCGAAAACCACTAACAACTTTCGTGTCCACTACAAAATATCCAAACTATCCAAAATGGCGATAGACCGACAGTAACATTTTCATGTCATTCACTTTCTGGTTTTGTGACCACCAATTTTTGTGGCACTGTTTACACAAAATAGTGACCAAAAAAGGCTGTCAGAGAAATGTCTTAAATTTGTGACATTTAGTTGAAGCAATTTTGCTTGTCACATTATGTATAACAATTATGTGACAGACAGTTCACATATTTCTGTCGTTACATATTTTGGCTACTTGGGAATTTACCTTGAAATACGGTAATTACCGTATGTCTGGCAACTCTGGGGTGTATCCGGTAGCTTGCGCCGCCATCTTGCCAGTAACGAATGGGACGTCACCGAGAAGAGTACGGCTGTTTGGAATTATAATTTTCGCCTATAGACAAAATGATAAGTTCTCTTCTTTAGTTACTATTTTCACATGTAGTAACTTGTTTAATATCAGTGTTAGGTAATGGCCCCTATTGTTCAATCCGACGGATTAATGATTCCTGCCGCAAGTGAGATTCACTTCCTCCTCACGATGTGATTTCTTAATCTGCTGGCAGAAGTGGCACATTGAGTATAACTTTTCAACTTTCGCATTAATGAGGATCTGCAGCGAATACACAATTGGTCACTAGACAATAAATTGTTACTCAACCCATCAAAATCAAATTGCTTAGCTGTGTATAGAGGAGTTATCGATAAATCTGACATTCCACCGGTGATGCTCAACAATATGATATTGGAATATGTTGATTCCATAAAGAACTTGGGCATTCAATTTAACTCAAAGTTCAACTGCTGTAACTATACCACTCAAATGTTGGGGAAAATATATGGCAGCCTGCGCCAGTTGTGGATTAGCTCTAGCTGTCTACCCACATGCCTTCGTAAAAAATTAGCCCTAACGCTTGTTATGCCTCATTTTACCTATGGTAGTCTCGTTTACAGTGGGCTTGATTCTGTATGTCGAAGAAAACTGGTAGTTGCTTTTAATGATATGGTGCGCTACATTTACAAGTTTCCGCGGTACGCTCATGTATCTGAATACGCAACATCACTACTTGGAACCTCGATTGAGACTTATCTTGATCGTCGTAGACTAATATTCTTACATAAGCTAATTATAGGAAAAACCGCAATGTATCTGCATGACAAACTGCACTTCCTGCAGTCGGCCAGAAATCTTCAACTTCTTGTTCCGAGGTGTGCCTCTAGATATGGTGAGCGTTCTTACTTTGTCCAGACTATCCACAAGTGGAACTTTCTTCCAAGTAATGTTCAGCGCATTGGGTCCAGCAGGGAATTTGCCAAGTTATTAGAGGACTTATAGTTTAGAAATGGCCTTCATATCTTAGAATAGTTGTAGTATTCCTTAAATCTTAATACAGATAGTTTGGTAGTTTAGTATATATAAGAATTGAACTGAATTGAAGTTTTCTATATTTTTATTTTTATTTTATTTTTTATTTTTATTTTATTTTTTTTATTTTTATTTTATTTTATATTATTTTTTTTTACTTTTGCTATTTATTTCCTTGAGTAGTACTAACATAAGATGTTGTAATCTTCAGTACGGCACCAAATAAAGTATTATTATTATTAATCAGCTGATGATTTATTCATATGTAATGCATAAAGTGGGGCTACGGGTCATTTTTACGCATTCAAAAGTTATGGGTAATAAATTACTATGGACATCATCGCGTTATTTCTTGATTTAGAGGACGATGAGGAACTATCATAAGTCAATTATTTTTATGTTTATTTATTTTTTTTTATATAAAATCTTTTTTTCTTTCTTTAAGATGAGTCAGTACAAGATTTGCAGTTTCATACATTTTTCAATGCAAATTTCTCGCAAACTATTTGTGACAGAATAATGATTTATATCTTAAATTAAAGGTAACGAAGATGTCTAGTAAATAACGTCGAAAAGAAATTAAAAAAAAGTGTATTCGAATGGAGATATTAGCTCGAAAACTTGTAAAAAATGGTAAAAACTGAAGTTTTTTTTAAATCAAATCCCTGTTAGTAGGTATTCCCATTTCTTTAGATTGTGACTATTTTGGATAAAGCCTAGCTCTAGTAAATAACGTTGAGTTTTTTCATGTTTAGTCTCCTTTTTTTTAATTATTTGACTCAAATAGTACTTGTTTTTTCTCCCGATATTTCACCGACAAGATATTGCAATATTTCGTTGAAAGTGGTTGAAACAAAGAAAAATAGTATATTTAACAATTATGTGCAAACAAAATTTAGGAGAGTTAATTCTCGTTAAAAATTTCAATTTCTTTGAACTACAAAATATTCATTTTTCGTTTTAAATTATCGCATATAGGGTTTCTGTTTTTTACGCTAGATGTCTCTAATGTGCGTATGGTCTATAGGTCTAGTCTAATTTTATATGAATTTTCTCAATTTCAGGATACAAACCTAGGTATAGTAAATTTTATTGCCTACAGGCTCGCTGGTATCTAAATTGAAACTTTTGCTGAGTACTGACTCCTCTTATTTTTAAGAAAAATTTTAGGCTTAATATGCCAGCAGCCAGCTTTAATGTATGCGTTAAGCGAAATAAGTAAGGATATTGCTCCTACAGTGCCGTCTAAATCAATTCCATTGGAATCTAAAGTGACAAATCTTTTGCTGAAGGATCCTTTCAGCGTGCAATAGCAAATAATTTTAAAGTAGGTATGTCCACAATGGATCAAATTAGACATGAATCTTTTACATCCGCAACTTTCATATCACGAATCTTAAACGTCACAATAAATTGGCAGGATTCAATTCACTTCTTTTCAATAATCAAGGGAAACTTGATTTTCTCACTTCGAATGTTTTCGATAATCACAAACTGGCAAGTTCGCAAACTTAGTTCTCCCGGCGGATTCAGCAATAGGGGACAAATGTAGGTTATGATGTCGGTGCTTATTTTCTCCAGCATTGTGTTCATTTGATTTTGTAAAATCTTGTGGTAGGCCTAAAAAGGCCCACTGGATTATACCGTGGTCCTTTTTATCCCACCTAGCATATATTCTCAATGAAACTAATTTTGATATATAGGATTATGATAGTGACATTTTTTTGTTCCATAATTTGGATTTAGTCTGTTGTAGGTTAAAAAAAAGTTTAACTTAAGTGGTTGGGGTTCCTTATATTCCAACTTGTGGGGAGTGGGAGGGGGGAGTCCGTTTGTCTTTTATTCCAAATATTATAAAAATAACCGAATTTTGTTGATTTTCTTAGTTTTAGCAAGTATAAAGGAAATCAATCCACTGATTAGATTTTGAGAAAGTTAAGTTTTGCTTTGGGCCTTATTATACTGTGGTAGTTTAATAAAGCCCATGGAAAATGGAAAATGTTTTCTAAAACAGAATTATTTTTTTTAATACTCGCTTCTGTTACAGTTTTTGTCATTTTGTAGTTGTGCAAATAAATAAACTTCACGTAAAACTTGTTTTTGTAGTTCTATATCACCCAATACTTAATTTGTTGCATTTTCAAATTAGGTGGACCTTATTTGCTGCAGGTACCTGAGGAACTTGGGTTATTCTGCAGTTTTGAGACATTAAGGTACGTTTCACTTGAAGGGAGGGGAAGGGGGAGGGGTGGATATGTTGTATATCGCAATATATGGATAATGCAAGCAAATCATTTAATTTGACAATCAGAACCAGCTTAACACAAGCTCGCTGCATGGACACGTTTAATAAATTAACGTCTCAACATGCGTTTCATCATTTAGTCGGTGTTAGTACTAGTATGTTACACTAAACATAGACCGAGCACCGGATAAAATGACATGCAACATAGAACAAGACAATTTAAAAAAGTTAATTAAAACAAAATTAAATAGGCGTTTTTTTAAAACATGCTTAGGGACGTGAACAACAAAATTCTCAGCCATATTATTGACTGTAATACACATGCGATTAATAGGTTCATACATGCTAAAGTTAGACCTTGAAGAGTTAACATGCAACAGAGGTAGCCTTCTCAAATTGTGGCTACTATCACGGAAAGAGATTTTGTTACGTAATAATAGAGAATCAATATTCGCGTTTAAGAGTTGATGCACAAATGTTACATCGGCAACCAAGCGACGTTTCTCAAGCGAGTGCATATTCAAAAGCTTCCAGCGATCCTCGTAGGGTGGAAGAATTAAAGAATTATTCCAGGGTAGATGCCTGAAGGCAAATCGTAAGAAGTTCCGCTGAACAGACTCGATACGGTCGATGTGTGTACCGTAAAATGGAGACCAGACCGGGCTAGCATACTCAAGAAGTGGTCTCACAAAGCAAGTGTACAAACGCAATGTTATGGTAGGATTTGAAAACTCTCGGGACCAACGTTTTATAAAGCCCAGCATAGAACTAGTCTTTGAAACCATGTAGTTTATATGGGAGATAAAATTCAATCTGTGGTCACATTTGACACCCAAGTCACAGACAGAGTCCACACGGCGAACCGAGAAATCTGATTCCTGTGGAAAGTCATAACCTCACATTTGTTGATATTGAGTTCCAAATAATTGCTCTTGCACCAATTGTAAAATTTTTGAAGGTCACCCTGTACCTGTTCACAATCGTTAACAGATTTAATCTGAGCAAAAAGCTTAATATCGTCAGCATAAATCAAGATCTTACAGTACCTTACAACAGAGACAATGTCGTCAATAGACAGAATAAAGAACAATACTCAAGAGATGGAATGGCGGAATAAGATTTGGTATGTTCTGTTATCCAAATAAGACTCCGTCCATTTTAGAAATATTGGGGGAAACCCATATTTTTCCATTTTAAACAGTATCACGGAGTGAGATAACTTGTCGAACGCCTTACTAAAGTCTGTATAAATGCAATCTGTCTGATAGCCTTTTGCAAATCCGCAAATGGTATACAAGACAAATTCCAACAAATTAGTGGTTGTAGACCTGCCCGAAATAAACCCATGCTGGTTTGAAGAGAGCAAATTCTTACAGGAAGATGATAGTTGAGAGTAAATGATAGATTGGAATAATTTGGGCATGCAAGATAATTTTGCAATAGGTCTATAGTTAGAAATTTCATTTTTACTACCTTTTTTGTGGATAGCTATGATAAAGGAGTTTTTCCATAGCTGCGGGAAACAACCACTATCGAGCGATTTTTGGAAGATAATTCTCAGCGGAGCTACCAGGGCGAGGCGGCATGACTTAAAAAAGGCTGGAGGGATCCCATCAGGACCAGTTGTGAAGTCATTTGGAAGCCCATTAATATGATCCAGTGTATCCTCTTCTGAAATTGAAGGGATAGTGAATGAAACGTTATGGGAATCATTCATATGACTGAAGTTGCCATTTTGAGGTTGAAAATTTGATGAGGCAAAGGCATTGTCAAAAAATGAAGCAAACATATCGCAAATTTCAGACGAATCATCACTAGCAGAATCCTTGTACCTCATGGTATTGGGGTAGTTGTCCGTTTTTTTCTTCATATTAATAAACTTATAAAACATGCGTGGGTCACTAAATAATTTCGTACGCATCCTTTGAACATATTCATCATAAAGTGCAGAAGAAAGTTCTCTGAACTTATTATAGGATGTGAGGAAGTTGCTGTGACTTATAATGTCCTTGTCCCTCATATAACTTTTCCATAGTTTATTCTTCCTATTTTTAAGACGTTTAAGTTCTTTATTGAACCATGGCGGTGATGTTTTATTCAACCGCTGACGCTCGCGGGGAATACAAGAAGAAAATAAATCGAAAAGAATTATGTAAAACTTAGAAACGTCTTCATCAACACTATTGCAAGACAGAAATGTATAGAAATCAATAGAGGTAAGTCTACTGGAAAGTTTCTGAAAAGTCAGCCTTTCTAAAATTGAAAAAGTATTGCGCTTCGTCACAATATGTGAGGTTTTCGGTTACATAGCACCGTGTAATTTGAAGAGGGGGGTGGTATTTGTCATGAGCAGACATTATAACTGGGCTAGGTTCAACTAATACGTTACCCGCGTCAGTAGAAAATACCAGGTCTAACTGCCTACCCATGTCATTCTTAACATTACTGATTTGTCTGAGACCAAGAGATGAAATAGTGTCAAGGAAAAGTGATTCCCTTGTTGTCAAGTTATTAAGTGGAAGATGGTCATCGTCATCATCATTAAGTACCCATTGTATATTGGGTAGCTTAAAATCACCAATAAGTAGTAATTCGTCAAGAGGTCGATATGGCGATAAATATTCTTATCTTCTTGGGTTTGCTTTTCAATCGCGGACGGGTCGCTTTTTTAACGCATAAAAGTTTTTTTTGTCGGAATTATATGCGTTTCTATCGCATTCGCTTATTTTAATGGTGGTGTAAATGTTGTATCGCATATAAGTCATGCAAGCAATTTATTTTATAACCGTTATGTTGATAAATATTCTAATACATATATTTGGGTTTACTATTCAATCGCTAACGGATCGTGTTTTTTTTTTACTTAAAAGGTTCTTTTTGTTGCCGGACTCATTTTCAGCAATAAACTTTATCCTTAAGTCGCTAAATTGCATATTTACATAGTTGATTTGGGATATTTTAAATACATTCACTATTTCTCCCACTCTTGAAGAAATAACAACTCAAAGGCAATTTCCAATGGGAAAATACAGAAATAACGTCGATAACAGTAAAATATCTTTAAAATAGTTTATATGTAGGGTAGTAGCACCTAAAGTCAGCAGTTCCTTTTTACACAAAATTGCCTTAAATAAGAATATGATCTCACAAATTTTCCTGCGAACAACTAATTACGCATGCCCTTAAACCTGTTCTCAAGAAATTAAAAAAAAATTTATTGCACTTGTCCTTCGTAGCTGTATTATTATCATCAGTATCCTTAGGGATCCTATTGAAGATGGTAATGAACAGGTTTTGTTAAAAAATAAATAGTGGAAAGTGTTAGAAATTTTGTTTATTTTCTTGTGAAATAAGTAATAAGTTAATTAAAAAAGTATTCTATACAAATAGTATTTATTTACGAGTTTTTTAATGCATTTGGAAAATCTACCTACAAAAATATATTTAATTTTGAAGGTGCTGTGTTAAGAAAACGATATTTGATTGAGTTGTCTATCCCCAGCACAGCATGCTGGAGACTGGATCTCATTCAAAATTAGTTTAATCCAGTAGTCAGCACCCTTTTGACAATGAAGTCCTTGCTGGTGCTACTCGAAATAGGAAACTAACCCCTGCAAATAATTTATTGAAGGGTCCTTTTCTCGAATTATCTTCAATTGAGAATCCTTGCTTCAAGCCGCAGAGTACACTTAACATTTTCTTTTTCACAGTTTCGAGTATTCTCCTATAATGCATAAATGATGCATTCATGCTTATGAATGTGTTATGGTTGTTGGATATTTCTTCGAGAATTTTATCACAAAAATGCCGTTACAGCGCTCTGTTTTCATCGTTTTCAGTACTGAAAACGATTTGCTATCGAAATTTGTTTCGAAATGAGATCGCGCTTTTGCAATTTGCTTAAGCATCTCTTTTGCTTCATTATGTTTGCAGGGATCGTTCCTTAGTTCGAATCTAGGCTAGCTCATTGCAAGCATACATCGCAAGCAATTAATCGTTTTATATATATTTTCTATATAGGTATTTTGGACAATGAATTCCAAAAGACGGGTTATTCATAAGTACAGCGAGCAGGCTTTGGCAGATGCTTTGAGGACTGTGCGAGAGAAACGACTAATTATCATGCAGGCTAGTAAAGAATTCAATATTCCTCGGGGCACTTTGCAGGATAGAATCCATGGACATGTCAAAGAAGGTCCTAGAAGAATGGGACCACATACAGTTCATTCTCCTGAGGAGGAAACGAAGTTAGTGCAATGGTTAATGGGAGCTAAATGCGGATTTCCTCAGAAACCTGATGATCTCCTCAATACGGTGCAACGAATAATATTGAAAGGTGAAAGATCTACACCTTTCAAGAATGGAAGACCAGGAAAGAAATGGTACTACGCATTTTTAAAACGTCATCCAGAGCTTAGTCTGCGAAATCCAGAAACCGTGTCAAACGGGAGAGCCATAATTACGGACGAAGGAATCAAAGAGTGGTTTTCAGAACTGAAGAAATATTTGACATCTATAAATGCCTCTGATATTTTAGAAGAAGCGGCGCGAATATTTAATGGAGACGAGACTAATTTCAGTTTAGCTCAAAAAACAGGAAATATTATTGCACCGAAGGGGTGGAACAATATTTACCAATTTAAGCCTGGAAATGAAAAGGACACGCTTACCGTCCTACTAGTTTTATCAGCAGACGATCAAACACTTCCTCCAATGGTCGTGTTTCTATACGTTCGGCCTCCAGCAGCAGTCATCAACAGCATGCTCAACGATTGGATTTTGGGGAAATCGGAAACTGGTTGGATGAGTAGCGAAACTTTTTTCGAGTATGTCACGAATGGATTTAATAACTGGCTTACAGCTAAAAAAATATAAAAAGACCAGTGCTTCTTCTGGTTGATGGCCACAAATCTCATTTAACTGCTAAACTGAGTGACTTCTGCAGAAATAATGAAATCGTGCTCTATTCGCTTCCGCCAAATACAACACATATTTTGCAGCCAGCTGATGTGGGATTTTTTAAAGGACTTAAGGATGGTTACAAAGGGGTTTTGCGGGAGTATCAACGCATGCCCGGAATACATGGAAAAGCAATCACGAAAGAAAATTTGAGTGCAATGCTGCAAACTATATTGAGTAAAAAGGATAGAACTGAAGTAGTCAAAAATTCGTTCGTTCCGGAAATGTGGTATATACCCATTTAACCCTAATGCTGTTGACTACACCAAGTGCTCTAGAGACGATAAATGAGCACATTAATACACGGGCTAGCGGCCTATACGCAAAGGCATATAATAATGCAATTAAAATAGTCGAATCAATTAAAGATATAACCTTTCAGAGGCACATATTTACTACAACTTAGTTATTCGAATAATTGAAAAAGCACAGGAAAATAATCCTCCTTCTTTGGAGGAAAATACTGACGATCAAGGCCCAACCGAAAGAGATATTGATCAAGAAAGTAATCAAGAAGAGTCTGTAAAATAGATTAAAGCGAAAGGCTGAAAATACTCTACAAAAATCTGGTGCAAAACGTAAAGGTACGCTATGAATCAATAAACATATAGAGAGATAACTTTATATAAATCTATGCCGAAGGCAAATTTGAATCGATAATTTAATAAAATGATATTAAAATTCAAAAATTGACTGCTTTTTATTAATTTGTTTTCATATAAAACTTAAATTTAAGCCGCATGCTGGAGAAAGGAAACTAGAATGCCGAGCATTGGGTTCTTTGTGCTGACTTTAGGAGAATTTTCCCAATTTTCTATTTTTATTACAATTTTAATTAGTAAATGAAAAATTGCGATATTTTAGTATTGTAAATTTAAAATACACTAAGACCTCGCTTTGCGTCGTTTCGTTTTGCGTTTTTTCGAAGTTGCGTCGTTACTGAAGTAAGACGCATTTTCGCTATGAGTCGTTGTTTTTTCGTATTGCGTTGCTTTTTTTTCATTATTCGGAGAATCATTTTGAAATACATACATTTTTTTTTAATTTTCTGAACCGTAGATTCGTGTTTTGTAAAATTAAATTTTTTTGGATTTTCGGAGAATCACAAAATTAAAGTTTACATTCAATTGTTAGTTGGTTGTTGGTTGCAGTGGAAGGTTTTTTGTTAATCATTGTAAAAATCATAGTTGCAGTGGAGGGTTTGCTTTTGATTATAAACTTTAAGGTAAGTAAAATATATTTAAATATTAAAAGGCTGTAACCCTGTTTTTTTAAATTTATATTTCAACTTTTTAGACCATAATAATCATGAGTGGAAAAAGCAGTGTTGGTAGAGTTACAAAAAAAAAAGAAAACTATAACTTTGGAAATTAAATTGGACATATTACGACGCTTTGATAATGGATAAAAGGCTGTAGACATAGCAAAAGCTCTTGATCTTGCTGCTACAACTGTGTCAGAACTATTCAAGCTCGAGATAGAACTAAAACAAAAGAGGCTGCTAAATCTGTAACATCTTTAGACGCCAAGACTATGACTCGTACAAGGAGTGGTTTTATGATTAAAATGGAGTCCTTGCTTTCTATTTGGATTCAAAATCAGATTGCACAGAAAATTCCATTAAGCAAAATGGTAATCCAGGCAAAAGTAAAAAGCTTATTTGAAGATATTAAAGGCAAATCTATGTGTAACGACGGTGCAAGCGGTAGTGCCACTGAAAAAGAAGAACATTTTGAGGCTAGTCACGGTTGGTTTGAGAGATTCAAAACTCGCGCAAATCTACACAGCATTGCTCTCAAAGGCGAAGCAGCTAGTGCAGACACCGTCGCTGCGGACTGTTTCCCTACAGGGTTAAAAGCAATAGTTCACGAGGGTGGTTATGTCCCAAAACAAGTTTTCAATATTGGCGAGACTGGTTTATTTTGGAAACGTCTACCAAAAAAAACTTTTATATCAAAAACTGGATTTAAAGCTAGTAAAGATAGACTGACTCTACTTCTAGGAGGCAATGCAAATGGTGATTTTAAGTTTAAGCCGTTACTTGTTTACCAATCAGAAAATCCTAGATCTTTGAAGGGCTGTTCAAAAGATCGACTTTCTGTACACTGGCGAGCGAATAAAAAAGCATGGATGACGGCATTATTATTTAAAGACTGGGTTTCCACGTATGCTATTCCTGAAATTAAAGCTTATTGCAATAAAGAGAACTTAGACTTCAAAGCTTTAGTTTTAGTAGATAATGCCCCTGCGGTCACCCGGATTATATTGATGATTTATCAGAAAATGTTAAATTTGTGTTTTTACCACCGAACACCACATCATTGATACAGCCGATGGATCAGGGTGTAATTTCGAATTTTAAAAGCTATTATCTCCGACGAACATTTAAGCTGATTTTGAGTGAAACTGATGGATCCGATAAGACTACAATGCAGCAATTTTGAAAAGATTTTAATATTTTGAAGGCAATCGACATTATTTCTCAGTCTTGGGAGGAGGTAAAATCATCTTGCATGAACGGTGTTTGGCGCCTCAAAATATGGCCAGAATGTGTGCACAAGAAAAAAAGTGACAGTTCCTCTTTAGAAGTTGATGAGGATGAAGCACATACTGTTTGTCATGAAATCGCTAACTTAGCAAGAGAATCTAATTTTGAAGGGATGGATGAGACTGACATAGCTTCTCATAACCAAGAAATGTCTAACGAGGAATTGATGCAACTGGATTTGGAAACCGTTAACGAAGAAGACAGCTCGATAGATATAACTGACCGTCGAAATTTAACTTCACAACAAATTTCTAAAGCAATGAGTCTAATAGACGAAGCAATTGAGATTTTTTCAAAAAATGATCCTGACATCGAAAGAAGTGTAAAAGTTTCTCGAGCGGTAGCAAATGGTATTAATTGTTACAAGGAACTTTACACTTTACCTTAATATCAGGAAAAAAAGCTGTTCAGCAAAACTTTGGACAATTTTTTTTGAAAAAGAGACTCCAAGGGCCATAAGCTCGTCTACAGAGTCTGAATAATTTCATAATTTATTTCTTTATTTTGTGTACATATTTTTAATTTTTAATTGAATTACTAGTCTTTTTTATGTTTTTAAATGAATTAATAAAGTTTTACATTTGTTTTGTTATTTAAATATTCTTCTTTTTTTAACATTTAAGGACTGAAAGAAAATTACGGTAACCTATCTTTGCTGTTTATATGATTTCGTTTCGATTTGAGTCGCGATTTTTTGAAACGTATCTACGACGCAAAGCGAGGTTAATGTTCCTGTGTCTACATCCCCAAAACTAATTATTTAAAAATTTTTACAAGCTATAATTTCAAGAAAATGCGTTAAGGTGCTGACCACTAGCGACTCTACCCTATCTCGTACTCATTACATTTGGTATCAGCTATCTAGTCAATAAAAATGCAATAATAGCAGCAAAAAATGAAAGCCAATCCTAATTTATTTTAATTCTCGGGCTATCGCCAAAACATCGTCATGTCAATAGATAGACAGGAAAACTTCTGCCGTCTTTAACATCACTTCACAGCAATTAATCGCCAAAATGTTTGCTGGGAGGAATTTACTTCAACATTTTTCATTCAGAATCTTAAAGTAATGCTAAATATACATAATTGGACGAGGACAATTTGGTCCAAAGAATTTGCATTTATTCATGTAGCTACACTGCTATATAATTTTACATATTTTTCTTGAAAATTAGATATATTAAAATCTGCCTGTGAAATTCCACTAAAATGCGTTCAATTTTGAGCTAAACATTTTTCTCGATATTTATTTCCCTCCCAATATCCTTCCTTCTTATGTATGTCTTATCTCTTTATTTGAAATCCTATTGATCCTGAAATCCTACTCTACTATAATTTCATAACATAGAGAATATGGATATTAAAAAAAATATATATAAGCTTGTAAAAGGGTATCTCGCCTTTGTACTTATCAGAAACACCAAACCCCCCAACACTAATATTTATCGGATATTTCTTTCACATATTTCTTGTAAAAAGGAATTAATTCTGACACCGAATTATAATCTGTGCATTAAATGGAAACAACATTAGGCTTCCAATTAAGAGAATCCCTTTAACACAACAGAAATGGATTTTATCTGCCTTAAAACTTCGAAAGATTGAAATTCGACAGAGATAAACCATTGACATAAATCCCTGTCTACATTTAGCTGTCATCGGCCTATTACCCAGAGCTATTGATTAATACTCCTTTCACCTGATGCCATGTTTTGAGGCTGTCCACATGTCCGAAATTGTAAGGGATAGTTGAGTTATCCCCAATCCTTTTGCTTTGAAAATTTTAAATGCTTTTTACAGAAGGGCATGAACATCAATCGATTCATTCCTTGCTGGTACACATTTCTATATTGTTTTTGGTTTTAATTAAATTTAATTTAGGATCCCGTTGTTGTTGAGTCCAAAATGCATTTACGCCACCCATATTAGCTAACGAAGTACTTTGAAGCAGTTTCTATTACCCTAATGGGAGTATGCTGCAAATATAGTCAGAATTAATTTTTGGAGACTGTAATCAATTTTATTGCAAAATTTAAGAAAAAATTCCAAGACGAAAAGTAAACCGCCATTTTAATATATTTGCTTGACTCCTACTACAAAATGGGTGAAATAAAAATAAATACCCGAAAATAAGAAGTTGTTCTGTTGCCAAACACGTACAATCTTTAATTTTAGTCATTACGGGAAGGCCGTTTCTCTAAAAGCAAATTACGAAACTGGATATCAGTAAGACCAGCAGGTTACTGCTCTGTAAGCAACTCAATAATCACAATATGCGTCTCAATTTCTGAACTAAACTTTCTAAGTTTTCCCATATCTATGGACTAACAGGACTAGCAGGGCTAGAAATGACGAAGTTCAATAATCGTACAATAGGACGACAACATAGCTCGTAGCAAATATTTCAAAATGTGTTTCCCATGAATATTTTTAATTATTTTAGCGGTCATATAATCTCATAGCAACTGAATAAATTATTTTCCAATTTTTAGGGCATCTATACTCACTCACTGATTTACTGACTGACGTCTTCTGTATCTCAAGAACAACAAGCGATTTTTCTTATAGAGATTCTTCAGCACCTAAGAGGCCTAAAATTGTCCTAGATCTAAATCCATTTATCAGTTTATATCCGTGTAACGTGCTGAAATTTCGCATGGCGGTATGCCTAACATGTTCAATGTTAAATAAGAAAGGGGTTTCAAAAATTCAGATTCTAAGAGAGAGGCCTGAAATTCGCTTAGGACCACAACACTTCCAACGACGAACTGGACTTGTTTTGGACCTCACTATTTCCGAAACTTTCAGAGTTTGTATGGAATATGAAAATACCTCATTCGTTTGTTTTTTTTCCCCCTACCACGCCTGCCTTCAACGCAATATTTGATATCAAGATTTTTGAAGGGGTCCTACCCACTTGTTGCAAAACGGCTCTATTAAGAGTTACAACCGATATACGCAGCTCGGTAAATAAGTATGAGCTATGTGTCCTAGCTTTACTTGAATTTTCTAAAGCGTTCGACTCGATAGGCTACTCTTTATAATTATCTAAGTTGTCCACTAACTTTCAATTTCATTCAACTGCAGTTTCCCTTATCGGCAGTTCTCTGTCTGGCAGGTTTCAGCGTGTAAGAATAGGGAACAGTTTTTCTGATGCCTTGCGAGTAAGAACTCGTGGTGTGCCTCAAGGATCTATTTTGGGCCCTTTGCTTTTCAGCATGTATATTAATGATCTTCCTGAGGTTATTGAGGATTGTAAAAAATTAACATATATGCTGATGATGTGCAGTTAAATATTGGTCGTCCCATTGGTCTAATGGAAGATTGTATCTACCGTTTAAATTCTGACTTGACGAATGTCTCGAGTTGGGCGACTAATAATGGTTCACAACTGAGCCCCCAAAAATGCCAATGCATTCCATTTTATCGACGACCGATTGAAGTTTCTGATTTACCGCCTATATTTCTGGATAATCAAGTATTAGAATTTACTGATCGTGTGCGAAATCTAGGGGTTTTTCTCAACTCCTGGATGAAATGTTGTGATCAGATTAGTCATATTTTGGGAAAAGTTAATGGTTGTCTTCGACGGTTGTGGTTGTCTTCTGCAATTTTACCTTTTAGCATTCGTTCAATGCTAGTTAAGTCCCTGCTTCTACCCCACCTTACAGCTAGCTGTCTAATATTCCCGTACTTGGATTCTGTATGCTCAATAAAATTAGTTGCATTCAATGACTGTATGGGGTTTATGTTTGGCCTAAGAAGATTTGATCATGTTTCACCACATAGTGGCGATCTGCTTGGTTGTCCCTTGATGGAATATTTAAGGCGTAGGCCTTTTGCATCCCTTCACAAAATTATACACTCCAAAATGGCTCAGTACCTTTTTAACCAACTTGAATTTCTAAAATTGTGGCAGACATTCGAACTTATTGATACCTAGGTTTCAGCATTCCATAATGGAGGACTCTTACTTTGTTCGAGCTATTCGGGCCTGGAATAATTTACCAACTGATACTCAGCTTGTGGACTCGACTGATAGGTTCTGGAGGTTGATGGCACAGAGTTACATTGCCACCACTTAAAATGTTTCCGTTCTGAAGGGGGGTGGTCCTGGCATTGAGTATATAGTTTCAGTAATTTTAGTTTGTTGTTTGTTAATATTATATCTTTTTGTATTATATAAATCTTTATTTTTATTTTTTTTTCTTATGTCTTATTTTATATTTCACATATGCATTTTACATCTTTTTTAAAGTATTTAGTTTAAGTTTTTACTAAGCTAGTTAGTCCAACGTTCTTTGTACTAAAAAGATGTGTAATCTTATTGTACGTTAAGCCTTTAATAAATCTAAATCTAAATCTCTAGTAGAACCCGTGCTCCAATCCCACCACATTTAATTTAATCTGAAAATATTGTACATGCCATCGTTGAAACTACTCATGTGTGCGACGTTTCAAGAAAATCTGTTCAGTTTAAGTGGGGTCAAATAATTTGTTTAAAATTGTTTTCGCAGGAACTAAGTAAAAATCAGTAGTAGCGTTTTAGCCTGGCCGCCCTCGTATATTCTAACTTGGTAGTTGGTAAGCTCTTGGCGGTGGAATTACAAAATATCGATTTAATAGATGGGTAACTCATACAAGATGCACCTTGAATTCATATTATAAAATGAAGAACTCAAAAAAGCAATTTTGTACCACTTTTCAATGTAGTACGAGAAAAGTATTTAGAGGGCGAAAATTTCTCTCATCAGTTAACCCAATATTCAGGAACTATATTCAAATGTGTGGATTGAATTGAGAATATTAATAACTAACCTGAAGAGTTGTTTAAAACTTAAGCTGATAAAACCTATCTGCGGTCAATAATATCTCGAATGCAGATGAACGAACTTAGTTAACTCTAGCACACGAAAAATAAATTGCGGGAGAAACATAGTTTTTTTCTTCAAATTTATGTGAATTGAAGAGCAGAGATAGGCATCGCGCCGTCCTAAAAATCTCACCCTGGGACCGGATTCTGTAACATGGAGAGTTGCGGATATGACAATTCTTCTGACTAACTCTCCACTAAGAATTCTGTAACTTTGGGAATTTGTATTGAGAATTACCAAATTCTCTATTGCACTCGACAGAACTCCCGACTATATTAGCAGTATTGTCTGTTTTTCTTGTATTTTGTTAAAGTATACCGGTAAAATTCAATAATGGATTCACCAAACATCCTGGCTATATTAAAAACAAACACATCATGAAGATCTATGAAATACTTACAGAGATATACTGATTTTGGTGTCTCAATGCATTTCCTAAAAGTTTTAAATCACACGAAAAATGGTTAATTTGGTCGCCTTTCAGTACAGAAGAGATTTCATACAAATTTTTTAAATATATACGGTAAAGCTTGTTTGTAGGATAAAATTGCATCTACATTTTATCCCCTAAGTAGATGTGTAAATAGTATTTTTGAGTCTATTAAAACGGTTTGGGATGATAACTGGAAAAGAAGTGAATCAGTCCTTTTTAATGAAACGTGTTTTAGTACAAAACTGAACATGTTTTCAACTCTAATGGAAGTGAATGAAATCAGGGACCGCAAATAACTGGTATTTTGAAAACTTTAAACATAAAAAGCTGGGATAAACCATGATCGGGGAATTTTTGTGGAATATACCAAAAGATGTCTCGTGAAACCCGTTTCGAATCCTGCAAAGCTTTTGAAAACTTAACTTTTTATTAAAAAAAGCTAAAAAGAACCAAGCTGGAAAGGCTTTTTATTTTATCTGGCAAAAATAAAAAGCCAGCTGGGCTTTCTATTTTTTCTGGTAAAATAAGGTTTCAAAGCCGGAAGTATAAAAAGCCAAGCTGGTTTCTTATTTTCAGGGTCCGGACCAGTTATGAAGTTTTTTTTGATACTCGACTAGGAAAAGTAAGAAACCAGTTTGGCCTTTTTATACTTCCTCAAAAAAAATAACCACGCTTCAAAACCTGTTACTTCCAGCCAAGCTGGCTTTTTATTATTGCCAGAAAAAATAGAAAGCCCAGCTGGCTTTTTATTATTGTCAGAAAAAATAGAAAGCCCAGCTGGCTTTTTATTTTTGTCAGAAAAAATAAAAAGCCTTTCCAGCTTAGTTTTTTTAGCTTCTAATTATTATCGGTCAGAAATAGGCTTTTTTCGTAAAAAGCCATAACTGATTCGGTAGAAATAACCGAAGAAATTTATGTAAAATATGAGCCAATTTAAAAAAATCTGTTTTCGGCGGTAGAAGGTTAGTCATGAGGTTAAAAAGATCACCAAAGTTAACTACATCCCTCAATTACCGTCTCCTCCTCCTTTAATTTAATACCAAATTTATCCCCCGTGAGAGTGGTATGACCCTCACCATCAACATACCCACCCCATAATTTGTTCACCTATATTCTTTTACTGTACACTCTAATTCCATCGGAAAAACCTCCGTTGCTCTGCAAACCTCCCACACAGATCCCTATAAAATCTGCAAATTTCTGTTAATCGATAAAAATATATATAGTCTATAAAAGAGATTTCTCAGTTTTCTTATTGGACTCAAAGTTCATGAGATCCTACAACTTATTGCAACTCCTCAAATTTTTTTAATTTCTTTTTTTAATTTCTGTTGATCCGCTCCCATTTTTATCTTTTACCCAGCTCATTTCCCCCCATCCTCCTAAATTATATTCGCCTCCAGCTTCCATTGTTTTTGATACCATATACATATGTGCATTCCTCTCCTATTCATTCTCCCGCTATTCTGGACAAACTCGAAGAAACTTACACTTCTACATGCCTCAAAAACTACCATTCTAAAAATCAAATTTCAATTTATCTCGATACGTCGGGAAGTAATAGACCCATGTACCTATCTTGATTATAAACAGAAAACTCAATTCTCTACACCAAAAACTGATATCCTTTCTCGTTTTGCAATTTTTCACACTTCTCAGGTTTTCCCTAATTGCGAATGGAGAGTTAGAAAACTTTAATCGGAGAAAACGAAAATCTCATCTCAAACATTCTCCAACTCTCCGGAAATCCGACTTCAAGTCGCCGGGCAGATACGGTATTGCTAAGACCAGCACTAAGTACTATAATTAGCAGCCTAAGGAAGACTTTTCAGGTTTTTGGAGTTTCTAAAATGAAAATCTACAACTCCAATTATCATGATTGCAGGATTTAGTATGGAAAGCGATCTTGTGGAGGAGAGATTCTGTAGTAGAAGTTTCCAAAAAATTACACTGTGCTACAACGAAAATATACTTTCGATGAGACATAGTATAGGTTGTAGGTCTAGTGAAACTAAAAGTAGTGGCATACCAGAAATTTCTCATACACCCTCAAAATCTCATTTTAGATCCATAAAACCATTATTCGGTAGGTCCATGTATATAATTATTTATAACTCCGCCATTTTTTATTCGATGTCGAATTTTTTGTCGTATATGAAAGAAGAGAGATAGGCCTTTCAACTGTATGTTCGTTTTTTCGTTGCGATGAAAACTCACGAAGTTGAAGTCGAAAAACATTCGAAATTTACCATTTTTGACTCATTTTTTCAACTTTGACAACAATTTGATGGCTTATTTTGCTCTACAATTTTTTTTTTATGTTCACATCATTAATAGCGAATTCGATTTTGCGTCTAATGAGCATTTGTTAACTAAAATTGGTTGAAATTTGACTGAGTTATCGAATTTTTGCTCATTAAGCAGCTATAATTCCGTATAAAGAAAGTTGAAGAAGCACTGGGCTTTAACCGTAAATAGTGTGAAAACGTTAAAAAATTCAACATATCGACAACTACAAGAAATACAATAACAACTGCAACAAATATAACAACAAATTCAAAAGCTGTTGTCAGCAACGCCAATTTAGAATTAAGTTTCATGACGCATGCCTTCATGATGCAGTAGTTTTAATGACAATTTTGTTTGGAAGAGCGGTAATACCAAGTATCCTTGTTACCATTTTGAGTGCGATCAAATGGGAAATTTAAGTGTGCGTGTAAAAAGTGAATATTGGTGGACATGTTGTAGCCCATTTCACCGCAGGCACTGAAAAATTCGTGTAAAACGTTTACATAGTCAAAACTTTCTTGTTGCCAAGAAAATTATTGCACAATGAAACAAAACTATTCCAGGCTCGTCTTTCCACAGTAGTCAGTTTGGTTTCAAATTGTTGTTCCACATAATTTTCCAAATTTGTGACAACTAATATTCCTGAAAATTAACTAAAATCAATTGAAATATTGCTGTAGGTACTTATTCCCAACAAATGAAGATGTAGGGAACCTTCTTTGATTTTAGCTTCTCTCAATCCAGGAAACTTTGTTCTGAGTTTACAAAATGCTTCGCTGTCGATGTTCAATTTTTTCACGAACTGCTTAATTTAGCCGATTTTCAAATGTAGTGGCGGATGACATCTTCGGGCCGCACAAGTGAAATGTTCAAAACATTTTACTTTCCAATTTGAAAATATGTAGGTAGTGTCCACTCAGTTCGTTCATACCTATTTCGCGCACGACTATCGCACTCGCAAAAGTAGCAAGGAAACTTGGTATTGCCGCCTTACATTCCAAACAGAATTGTCATTAAAACTACTGCATCATGAGGGCATGCGTCATGAAACTTAATTCTAAATAGGCGTTGCTGACAACAGCTTTTGAATTTGTTGTTATATTTGTTGCAGTTGTTATTGTATTTCTTGTAGTTGTCGATATGTTGAATTTTTTAAATTTTCTTACTATTTACGGTTAAAGCCCAGTGCTTCTTCAACTTTCTGCGTAGTTCAATATTATACGTAATTATAGCTGCTTAATGAGCAAAAATTCGATAACTCAGTCAAATTTCAACCAATTTTAGTTAATTAATGCTCATTAGACGCAAAATTGAATTCGCTTTTAATTATGTGAACAGAAAAAAAATATTGTAGAGCAAAATTAGCCATCAAATTGTTGTCAAAGTTGAAAAAATGAGTAAAAAATGGTAAATTTCGAAATGTTTCGTCTTCAACTTCGTGAGATTTCATCGCAACGAAAAAACTAACATACAATTGAAAGACCTATCTCTCTTCTTTCATATACCACAAAAAAAATTGACATCGAATAAAAAATGGCGGAGTTATAAATTATTATATACATGGACCTACCGAATAACGGTTTTTTGGTCTAAAATGAGATTTTGAGGGTGTATGAGAAATTTCTAGTATGTCACTACTTTTAGTTCCACTAGACCTACAACTTACACTATGTCTCGTCAAAAGTATATCGAGTTTATCTTTTTTTGTAACAATGTGTTATTATTGATCCCTTCTCAATTGGGACTGAAGGCAGGCTTAGTATTTTCTGTGGACTCGTGTCAATAATTTGTGACAGAAAACTCGACAAGGTATTTTAGTAATAATAATTTTGTGTCACAATTTTCTTTTTTTTTTAATTTAAGTTAACACAAAATAATATAAAATAAAAGAAAATGTATAAAGAAAAATTCTACGTAGGTAAGTAAATATTTTTACATCGATCAATTAAAAGCACAAAGACATCTTCTACATATTACCATACCTCTCTACAACGAAATTACGAATCTTTCCAAAGAAATTATTAAAAACTTAATTAACAGCATGAACGCACTATATCCCCCCCCCCCTCCCCTTACTAAGATTCTTGGTAAAAACAAGGAAATTTTTGGTTTATACCATATATAATATATATATAATATATATATATATATATAATATATATATATATAATATGGACTGCTTAACTTTTTATTTCATGTGCGCAGTGTCAAAAAAGTGCTTACGTTAGTGCCAACATTGAAAAAAATCATTGGCGGGAAGGAAGTTGAAAAAGTTTAAGCGCGCAGTTCGAAAAGTGATTTTAATAAAACTTTTCGAATTTCTGTTGCGTATCTAATGAGAATATATTGCCTTTGGCAAAACACTTTTTATCAGTAATAACTCTAAATATTTATTTATTTTTAAAACATTTTTTTTTCCAACAATCAACTTGTTTATTTGTTGTTTACAGTTTTATCTCAGTTGGTACTTGGAGCTTAGACCGAAAGAGTCAGTAATATAAAAGTGAGCCAACTTTCTGCAGTGTATTTCTATGAACATAGTCAGCTCATATTATACATGTCAGTGGTTTATCCGCAAAACGCTTATCACTTTTTAAATGAAAGTCAATTCAATTCAAACTACAGATTCTGACGATGAAATAAATGGTCGTTTACAACGCTTCCATTTGCACATCACAAAACTTTACAACTTTTCGAATTCAAATCGATTTCAACTCACCTGCATCATACTTGAATCTGCATAATCCTGAAACTCTCTTTGGGCTGTGGATACAAACTGGCTGGCGCAGAAAAGTGTCGTCACGAATGGCCAGAGCCACACGGTGGCTTTCATATTTCTGAAATGAGACATGCACTTAATTAGTAATTTAATTTTACCCAGATGTTTAAAGTGTGTGTAGCTTAAGTATATATCTGCCTACTCTTTGCCTTTAACTACCTGTAAATGTAGACTGTATAAAATCGTTTTATAACTCTAGTTTTCATGTCAGTTATACGATGATATACCTGAACAGAAGTATATGTAGATGCGGATGCAATTATACAACTTCTATGGGCATAGAAGTTTCTATTTCGAATGAAGTAACATAGAAGTCGTTTAAAATATAAAAAAATAAATAAATTAACAGTTAATTATTAAATATAAAACTTTCAAGTAAAATACATGTGTAGTCAAGTATTCCTTAACAGGTTACACGAATTTTACATCTCGTAATTATCATCAGCACGAAATAAACTCTAGGTGTTGCCAGGAAACTAGTTATATACATAGGAAAAGTTAGTAAAGAGTAAAGACCAATAAAACTAACTTGGCTGCAATGCAATCTCCAATTTACACTTTTCGCTCTGTGTCGACTGCTTAATTACTTTCTGGCACATTTTCAACTACATATTTTACCTGTTCGGAAAATTGGAAACTGTTCTCTTCAAGGTACATGAAGTTAAAGTTAAATAAAATAAAATTACGAAACAAGCAGGTGGGTGCACTTGAATTCAGGAAGTCTTAATTACTTCTAGAGTAGTTGTTCTGTACATACATACAAGGCATACAGGGTGTCCTGTAAGTGGTGTGAAACGCCATGGCTATGGATATGTCATACTTGGGGGGAATAACGGGACTTATATTTGAGTATGTTTTTTACCTCACCCTATAACTTCTCCGTTTTGAAGTTATTACTCAATAAAGCTAAAATTTCGGAATTTTAACTCATTTGTTTTATTTAACTACTATTTTTGTAAAAAAAAAAAACAAAACATGTTATCAAGATCAATTTGTCATATTAGAGTTAAGAAGTCCAAAAGCTTAGCTTTAAAATGACCTATTGTACTCTGTACCCAGAAAGTGACCCTTTCTGCGTTTTTTGCGCAAATCCAGCGAATAAGTTCAATTAGTGCCAGAAAGTAGGCAATTATATTTTAGGGACGAGCTTTTTTGGCCATTTTCACTGGATATGTTCAAGAAAAAGTGCAAAAAACGCAGAAATGGTTACATTTTGGGTACAGAGTGTAATAGCCCATTTTAAAGGGGGGCCTCATAAATCTATAATGAAAAATTGGTGTTGATGACGTGTTTTTTGGTGGGGAGGAGGGAAAATGTTGATACAAGATTGGAAAGGTCCAACGATTATCAATCTAAAATTTTTTAAATCATCATCATAACGTTCAGAAGTTACAGGGATATCTATAAAAACACGCCTCCCTCCCTCACGCATAAATTTTTTTGCTCGTCTAAGTATGACCTATCCATAGCCTTCGGGCTTTACACCACTTAAAGGACACCCTGTATATCGACGATGTTTTGCAAAAAGGGAGTAATTAGTATTTTAAGAGTTTTTCAGGATATTCTTTCTGAAGGCAAAAATTAGTTTAGTTTATAATACCACTTAGACTACTGGTGGTTTGCGGGACACGTAATAATCCGTTTTTCATTGTCTGCTGGTGGAAGTCGCGTCCTGTTATTTATACAGGTTTTGCAACGACGAATTATTTTATCATCAGTGGGAAAAAGCCGCTCTAAGAAACCGCCTGAAGCGCTTCCGTGGCAGCTCGCAACACTTCTTTTCTCTATCCAAGTTCATTGCTTTTTAACATAGGCATATCCGCAGAGGCAAGCGCTTCAATGGTGTTATTAAGAAGCGAAGAATTTTTTGAAGTTGTCCTTTCAAAAGCTTTAATGGAGCTTTTTGAATAATCATCGCAGTGTTTTTACTTAGCCTCATTACAGGACTTCAAGACTGATTCCTGAGAACTTTCGATTGCCCATGATTATTCGTGGTATTGCAATTTATTAAATTTATTAAATAACCCAATATTCTTAATTTTTTTCTCACTTTATAACAAAAACTTCAGCAGATTACTCCAAGTCACTCTGAAGTTCATGAGAAATGCGTTATTTCGTACAGTAGTGGAAAAATCCAGATTTTATATTTGTGGTAAATTAGATGAGATCATTTGCACTTCTGCTAGAGCTCATCAAATAATCTTCTATCTTGCTTCCAAGTGATGGCTATAGAAGCTCTTGAGTTACTTACTTGCGTTTTTGCTTATTTTTTTGGATAGATCAGTGAATATTCTTCTAAAGAGCTGCTGCCAAATGATGTCTAGGAAAGTGCTTCAATTATACTCCTTCAGATCACTGGTTTTTCGACCTAAATGGGCGTTTTTGTGGACAGATGGGTGAGGATGAAAAAATAAAAAGCTAAGGAATTTCGGACTAAAGGCTCCAGTTTCTTATCGAACGCGTAAATATTCATTCGATCAATCCCAGTCTCTGAGAAATATTATTTATTAAATATTTTCGGCCGACGTAGACATATATGACGATATTGAAATTCTTGCTTCCAAAATTTAAGGATTTATGTAAACCACGTCAAAAAATATCTGTCGACGAAGCAATAATTCCGCGAAGAGGGAGATTATCATTTCGCGTATACAATTCAAGCAAGATAATCAAATGCACGGTACTAGTTCGAATGGATCCGCGAAGCTACCACAGGATATTCATATATGCAACTTTGAAATATATTGTGTACAAGGAAAACAGTTAATAGAAATTCTGGAAACTATTCTTACTCTATATTTCGAATTGTGGCATAAACTTGTTTATAGGTATTTCTTTTTAAATAGTGTGTCTACAAGTGAGGCCCTCTTGGATGAAAAAAAAAAAGAAAATGCGGTACAATTCGGTAAAACCGAGATCTCCCGGTGGAATTGAAAAACTTCCCACTGAAAAAAGGCGAGACAATTTTTCACCGAAAAAGAAACATCCTCGTACAAGTTTGGAGATCGAAAATATACGTTAGGATGATTTCCGCAATTCATTCTTCTTAAATGCTGAGATGCCATAATATAGACTGGCCTACCAAAGAATATTTAATAAAACCAAATTCAGTAAAAGAATATGACAAATATATGGGTAGGTCTGTTGAACTGCACTTTATTTAATTCTTTTGCTGTGTGCAAATGACCATTCCCGACTACAATATTATATAATAATTTCGTTCTGGAAACTGCTCGATAATGGAGAGCTGATCGTACCGAAGTAGACCCGAATCGCAAACCAGAACCATCAAGATTATCAGAATCATCAAGACCATCAGATATGGCGTACTCCAAATTCTGATCATCCAGGAACGCTTTCTATGGACATGATAGTCCATAAACTACAAAAAATAATCGGGACCGAAAAAAAATAAAATAAAAGTTAAATGAAGTGAAACCCCAAAACTCTGTATGGCAACACCAAGAAGGCGTTGCCCGAATTAATGAATTTTTGAAATTTTATTTAACGCTGTGGACAAAATTTCAGGTGTCTTCGTCGACGCGTTCTCAGGCCGTTTCCAAATTGCAAAACCAAAATCTTATATGGCAACACTAGGAACGGATTGACCGATTTAGTCTATTTTTGAAATTTTATTTACTATTGCTATGAAAATACTAATGTATCAAATTTAAGCTCTTTCCGTCAACGCGTTCTCGACCAGTGCCCAAATATATAGCAAAAACAAAATTTTTGTATGGCAACCCTACGAAGGAGTTGCCCGATTTGTCCAATTTCTGAAATTAAATTTTCTTTTTTTTTAAAGCCCATTATTATATTCACCTACAATAGCAGGGCATTTTATAATCATGTTTCTGTCATATCTTCTAACTCTTCCTTCAGGATCAGTCCCGACGAAATTAGATAGCATACAAAGACTGGAAACGTAGAATATAAAATTAACGATGTTTCGACGATGCCTGGACTTGGCACTTGATGATTCATACAAAATCACCATTGCCTCGACCCGATGAAGGGAAAGCCACATTCTTTTCTTAGAAATTTAGAAATTTACTGGATATTGCTTCCTTCGAATTTATATGGATTCGCCGAGGCCGAGAGCAGTGCCTCGCTCCAATATAAAACTGACAATGCCTCGACCTGATATAGCGAAGACCGCCATTTTTTCTTGCAAAATTCACTGGAAATTTTCCCCTTATAATTTAAACGCACTTTAGGAGGGCGACAAGTCGTCCACCAAAATGAATAACATTTCTACCGAAACATTTTGTGTCGACGCGTCTCGTCTACGCCAATAAAAATTGTTGTCGCCCTCCAAAACTGAGTTTAAATTATAAGCACAAATTTCCAGTGAATTTCTAAGAAAAAATTGAGTTCAACCCTTCATCGGGTCGGGGCAACGGTGGTTTTGTATGGATCGAGGCATTGCTGATTTACCCTTTGGGCACGAAATCAAGTGCCAAGACGAGGCAGGGTATCCTCGAGGCATCGTTAATTTCATATTTGGGAAAAGCGTTCCATTTTTGCTCTACGTTTCCAGTCTTTGTGTATTATTCTGTCTATGTTATTGCCAAAGTTACCTAATGACAAGTTAAGAAGCTGTAGAGCAAAATTGGAAAATTTCTGGTGTTTTTTAGAATGAAACAAGTAATTTTGCATGAATGGGGGAAAAGAACTTGGATATGTAGGTACTATTGTAGTGCAACTGAGACAACGAGTTAAAAACAAAAATCGAGAGAACGTAGGATTACCCGAACGACCAAATCTTATTAAATCCCTCAAAATCCTTTCAACCTATTCATAATAACGTACATCAGGTCACACTACCTCCCATTTTTAAGAAAAAGATAAATTTCGCTTTGGACCAGATGCTGCCAGGAGATGTAAAATTCCTCTCAAATAAAATTCGCATTTTTCCCGAAAATATCAGAGAATCCAACATGAGTTCTCCCACTTAATCTCTTCATAGCAAAACGAATGTAAACAGAAACACGTGCTGTTCAAATATCATAGGATTACAGCAACAACATGTGTCCAAGCATTTCAATATTTCATGAAAACCGATTTTCACAAAAGCGTGGGAACATTTTATGAGAGTAAAACGTGAAAAGTCCGCCCCTTCTCATTTATTTACGAAAATGAAACATTGCCATTCTGTTTCGTTGCATGCAATTTGCGCTTTCACATTTTTTATCTTTGTTCATAAAATTTTTAAAGAGAGTTTGATTTTTTTTTCTTTCTTTCTTACTTTTCTTGCCATGGGCATTTTAAAGGTAAAACACTCGGAAATCTCAGCAGCTTCCTAACTTTTCATTAGGGAACTTTGACTTTGTTATGGCTGACTTTTTATTTCTTCCTTGATTTCACTCTCCCGGAGCGCTCTCATGGCGAAGGGTGTATAGGGACATTGCACACCTGTGCCGACAATGTCGAAGGGAGGTCGGGGAACGGCAAGGAGGACATTCCATCTGTGCCCTCACAATACGGACAGGTAAGTGGTGTAAAGGTCCTTTCCGAACTGGGTATGTTCCGACGATTTTTTTTTTGATATGGCATGTGACAGCGGCAGGTTTTCGGTTACCCACCCAATAACTCTACCGCAATAGCTGAGGTGCTAGCGTGCCGCTGCTCACTGATTGTGCTATCCGCTTGCTGCTGATAGCCATGGACTTTATGTCCAAAGCACTCACTCACTATGCTTCCATAACAACAGTGTGATTTTTATTTTGCCCTAGGTAACTATTTGCAATAGAGCTTTAATTCTGTTACTGCTAAAGAAACATCTAATTTAGTATGATACGTGAAAAGCATAGACTCTATTTCATTCTCCTCTCTATTGCCGTCACATTCACCTTATAAATGGCACAAAATGTTTCTGTCGTTTTACTTTCATAAATGAAAAGTTATAGTGTAAGCATAATGTCTAGTATAAAATAAAAGCATACTCTCTCCGTGTGGAGTGTTTAAAATCTTTTGCATGTCAAAGGATACACTTAAGAAAATATTTTTTCCACTTAAATTTTAATTAATCTTCTACCCTAGCCACACAGCACAATCTAATCACACGTGTATCTAGGTTTAAACACTTGTGGGGGGCGAGCATATTGAAACAAGGCGCCATTACCTAAAATTAAATTAAATTTTTTTATTTTTCAAAAAAGGAAGAAATTTTTTCCTCCAGCCTTAAGTTGTTCAAAAAAAGTATATTCACATTTTATATTAAAGGAAAACGTAACAAAATAAAATTAATATAAGTATGTTACCACGTATGTACCTAAATTAAATTATAAATAAATAAGGCAACTACAACAGCCTCTTTCGTCTGGGTTTGATTCTTGCAAAATTATCTACATATAACCATGTTCAGTAGCCAGCTGTTTTTCCCAGCAAGTCTAAAGATTCTATCGTACAAAATGTTATGCAAGGAGCGAATTCTTTATGGCTGTGTTATACCCTTGATTTTTGAAAATATATGGTGGTGTGATAGGGTGTTTGAGGCTGTTGCCTTCTTTTGTAGTAGATTCCGCAATTGGTAAAATTTTATAGTTTTCAAATTTTTCATATGTTCAGCTTCACCTAAGTTAGTTTTAAATTTATTAACAATGTTACTTTAGCTTAAGTACCTACGTTATTAGTTTTTAAATGCGAATCTTTAAGGATAATATTTGTTCAAGAAGGCATATTTTTGGATTCTCCGGTATATAGCAAAATCTAAAAAAAAATTTATTTGTTATTTCATCACACAACCCATATTTGATTTTGGGTGACAAGTTTCAAGTCTTGGTTTTGACTCATCAACAGGTCCCAAAAACCGAAATTTAGTGACTTGAAAAACAAACGAAAAAATAGAACAATGAAAAGAAATGAAGAAATGAAAAAAACCAAAAAGTTTAGAAAATTAGACAAAAAAAATTTATTAAAAAACCAGATTCATTCGAAACGTATCGAACCTGTGTACGCCCGTAGTGGGCTGAAAAAAGAAAAAGGAAGATGATGATGCGTTTCGTGTTAGCAGAAAACCTTACACTCATCGGTACGGCTTGGTTTTCTGCCTGCCGTAGACGCTTGAATCAGATCAAATTGATCTCATGTCATATAAACTCAAAATAAACTCTGGGTGTAAATTATATGAGGCAAAAACTCCTGTTTTGAATAAAAAAAAATTTTCTATTTTTCTCAATTTTTAATTTTTTTAAATTTCTTTATTTCTTTTCTTTGTTCTATTTTTTTATTTTATTTTTCAAGTCACTCAATTTCGCTGTTTGGGACCTGTTGATGAGTCAAAACCAAGACTTGAAACTTGTCACCCATAATCAAATGGGTTGTGTGATGAAATAACATTTTTTTTAGATTTTGCTATACACCGGAGAATCAAAAAAAAATGGCTTCTTGAACAAATATAAGTTTGCCCCCGGTAAAAAATCTTAACTCTTTCAGGGGCACGATATGATAAAATTAAAAAAATTAACGAAATTTAGTCAAACTGAGAATATTCCATTTATTGAAAAAAAAAAAAAAATTTAAATTAATATTGTTTGATTGCAGAGTCCTGCGTAAGGACATGGTATGAATTTTATACCACCGCACATAATACGATCACATTTTGTGAAAATCTATAAAACACGTTTTTGTTTTACTAAGGCACAAAGGAACGTTGCACATAGAGCAAATCCACTGAGGAATGTTGCACGTAGAGCAAATCTACTGTTTCGTCTTTGGTGTCCCTTTTTACTGCATTTGGCACAGCGCCGTAATGTACATCTTATTGGCTGATGTGATGAGCCTGCCGCTCGAATGGATGGGCTTGTTGTTTTTTATCTGAACTTTTTCAGTACAGTTGTCAAATAGTTGATAATATCCAATTTAAACTCCTTTAGAGGTTTCTTGTAGTCGACAACTTTTGCTAAGATATAAGCATTCACGACGCACACATCCAAAAAATGAAAGAAAATCCTATGCCACCATTTCTGACTCTTTTTGTCAACCTCGTAATATTTTTTGAGCTGGTCAAACTTATCAACATTATTCATATTTGAATTATATTCAGCAATAACTTCGAGGCAAGGAACTAACTCTGAAGTACCATCGGGTTTTCTTCGTGTAACTTTAGTTACTTTTTCAGGATCATGGAAATTTGAAAGCATAGTAACCGATCTTTTGTCTTTCCACTTTAGATAAAGTAATCCAGAGTCACTTGTTTTCCAGTCGCTTTCACCGCGGGAGAGTTTCCTGTCCTCTTTCAAGTCTGATGGTAAAAATTTCCGATTGGCTTGTACAGTGCCACATGCGTATATCCCATTCCGCTTCAACTCAACCATCAAATAACATGTTGTAAAAATATTATCAAAATATAATTTGTGATTTTTACCAATAAAAGGAGAGCTCATGTGCAAAACGACGCTTTCGCCTAAGTTTTTCTGAATATCGTTGCCTTTTTTGCCTGTATATATTTCAAAGTTACATATCTAATCACTCTTATCGCAAAGCATCCATACTATATATCCTCGTTTTATGGGCTTTTTAGGCAAGCACTGCTTCAGAGAACTGCGACCTTTAAACTTAATCATCGATTCGTCTACCGCAAGAAGTACTCCTGGCTCAAAACATTTTTCATATCTTTCCAAAAGCATAGCCAGTAAGGGTTGTACTTTGTATAGTCAGCTGAAATTTGGAGAATCCCTGCTAGGCATCAATGACGAATCGTTCTAATGAATATTTCCTAAAATTCAACTAAACCTCTTAACTGACATCAGTTTGGATATACTATGTGTCGTTCAATCCAGGTCTACTAGACCACTAATCACGGTAGCTCGCTTGCGGTTTTATTCCCATAAGAAAATTTATTCCAATAAAAACTTTGATTTCTGCACTATTGGTAGGCAGATAAAACTTTTCCGATTGCTGTGCAAATAAATTAGTTTGGAATACTATATGTTCAACGATTTGATCAGTGAGTAATGCACTGAAATTATCCCTTGGATCGTTTAAAGGAAGATTTGCAATGATCTCCGAAGGACCATAGTGTGTTCCCTTGAATTGTTCTGGTTCAGTTATACGGAAATTTCTGCTCCATTTCGGTGGATTAAAAGCTTTTGCATTCCAAACTTTTTTTAAATCGCTCAGAATAATTTCGTCATCAGTTTCGAAATCATCCCTTGATATCTATAATGTTTCAACACTTGTAGCACTAAAAATGCTATATTTTGGTAAAAGTGGCTTACATAAGGCTGAGATACTTCGAAAGTAGATGGTTCTTCGTTTTCGGATTCCTCATAAGATGGTAGTACCTTATCTTCTTCCAGAGTGTTTTCCTCATCTTCTTCCAGAGTGTTATCATCTTCATCATAGCATAAAATTGCCGCGATATGCTCGGAGCGCAGAATTTTTCGATTCATGACTGTATTCAATTATAGTTTAATAACAAAACATCCTTCTTTATAGGTACCTTTTAAAAAAATTTACCTGTTTCGAAAAATTATTATTTGCGCGGTGGTATATAAAACTAACCACTTAGTCTAACCTCTCAAATCTCTTTAAAAAATAATTCACAGTAAACGCCAATATGTTTTCAAATAATCGCCTGTTAATTTAAAACTAAACTAGGAACAAAACACCTTAATTCGCCTGAACACGATACAATAAGAATATAAATACCGTTATGTTTTTCATGGAATTTACGTACAGTTACGTACGCCTACCAAGATATTATAATTTTTTTACAAAGAATATGTTCCGAGAACAAATCCTCGTTGCCAAAGTTCACTGGAAATTTTTTTTAAAAATGTGGTATATATTTTAGACCATTGGCCCTGAAAGAGTTAAAGAGTAATCTGTAATTTTGTTTAAGGATAATGAAAAATATTTTCAAATTTTACACATGACGCCATCTAAAGCCAAGCAATAAACCTTATCGCGACTACCATATATATAAATACTTCTATACACAAGAGCTACACGTTCATTCGTACATAGAAAGATATACCAAAACCACATCAAAGTGACTGTAACTGCTTTAATATTACCAGCAAATTTCAGCAATTTCAATTATAAATACAAACATATGTTGAATGTTGTCATATAAATCGGTTTTTAGTGGTGAATCACTATGTTGGTATCAATCCTTACAACTTTACTGGTGTCGCGATCTGACAATTATTTTGATAAATCGTCGTAGTTTACACAAAACTATTTTCTGCGCATAACATTACTACTATTTTCCAAATTATGATCAAAATTTAGTAAAGAGCCGCAATTGATATTATGTACATATTTATGCATAAACTTACACGTAAAAAATTAAAATTAAATTTAAAATGCTACGCCTGCTTAACTTTTACCTTTGATAATAGCTTTTCAATATTTTATGGCTTATACTTTGTACACAGGCGCAGTTATATTCTAGATATGTTTCTCGCAAAACTAATTTTTAATTTTAATCAAATCAATCCAATAATCAACAGAAATTTATTCCATCTGCTAAATAGAAAATTTCTGGAAGGAAATGCAGAAAATCGAAAAAATTAATTCCATGCCCAATTTCTGTTTTCGGAAATGTCAACAATGCCATATCTACCGCATACAAATTAAGAGGAAAAAATTTCACAAATATTCCTAAGAAAAAATTATCTATGCTCATAAAAATGTGTAGTGGATCAGCGAACCGAATCAATCCAACTTTTTTTGGGGTGCTACTGGGAAAAATTTCTATAGAAAAATTTTCAAGAAAATTCGCAAGAAAAAAATAATTTTAATTGACTAAGTGAGTCACATCTTTCCGATGTGGATTTCTTTTCCATGAAATGGATGCAATATTTAGGAGAGGTAAACTAAAGGCTGAACTACAATAGAAATATTCGTAAGTACATTTACTTACGTAAAGCGAACGCGCCTTTTAATTTAACAGGCGTACACAAAATAACTTTAACTCGTGTGAGAGGAACTTTCGTTAAGTTTAAATATCCAATTTTCAGTAAGTATAGTGCGGTAAGAATGGCACATTCCGTAAGAACGCGATGTGTCAAACAGTAAAACTTAAAATGGAATAAAAATGGTACTGTGAACTAGAAAACACAAATCTTCAATTAAATCAACTTCCAATTGTTAATTTTTTCACTTTTACAATCTTTCAAAATTGAAAACATTAAATATCAAGAAAATAACTCTTACGGAATGTGATATATGTATATTTAGGCTAAAAGTATCAATTTTTTGTAAGTAAACCTCAGTCTCGTTTAATTACGTAAAGTTATTTACTTCTATTGTAGTTCAGCCTTAAGACCGTCGTTTGCACTCATTGAAAGACGAAAACAAAAACGCTGAACCGAAAAACTCACTTTTCTAACCCGCAACAGCGAATATTTCCAATTAAACTTTACTAAAAAATAGAAAAATTGCTATTTTTTCATTATTATTAATTTTTAGGGTTCCGTACCGACAGGGTAAAAACGGAAACCCTTATACTAAGCCTCCGATGTCCGTCCGTCCGTCAACAGGCTCTCATGAACCGTAATACGTAGGCAGTTGAAATTGTCACAGACTGTGTATTTCTATTGTCCACCTCTGTGTGTTAAGAAAAGTTTATTTTCTAATTTTTCATGCGGCTTGGCCTCAGTTTTGTTTGAAAACTCGTTTTTTACTTATTTTATTTTCTGCCTTTTTCACGTTAACTAAATTGTTATTACGTGCTGCATGGAGATATTTTAAAACAATTTTTAAGTCATGTTTGGTGCCAATCCAAAAACAAAAAATTTTTCGAGTATCAAATCGTTGAAGTACTGTAACGGTTTTCTGAAATTCAAATTATGTTTTAAACAGCGCTTTTTAGCTGTATTCCAACTTGATCCGATATAACATTATTTTTCCCGATTTTCCATGTTTTCCACAGACTTTCCCTATTACTATGAAATTTTTTTAAATTTTCTTAAATTTTCCTCAATTTTTCATACAAGATTTCATGATTGTTTATTATTATTTATGCCAGTAGGACGGAAAAAAATGATTCCGCATAGCTTACAAATTTTTTTTGTCGGAAAATTCCGGAAATGTTCGGAAAATTTTCCAGAAAAATTGGAAAATTCTGCATTTTTTCTGAAACAGATTTATCACTTATCATATCGATGAAAATTTTTCCGATGATTTTCCCGCTTTTCCGGTTTTTCCATGGAGTTTTCCACAAAAGCAACTTTATGCAACTCATTTCGCTCTACAACTTTGTCTCAGGTTGTAAAACGCTCAAATATTTCCTTGGTCGGAAAAACTCCGGAAAAGCGTTAGACATGAATTTTCCTCGATTTTTTCTACAAGTTTTCACTATTGTCGGAGAGAAAGTAATGATAGGGAACTTGCTCCTGCATAATTTAGAAAACTTTTTTACCGGAAAATTTTCCGGAAAAGTCGGAAAATTCCGGAAATTTTTTTCGGAAAAATCGGAAAACTCTGCATTTTTCCTGAAACGGATTTATCACTAATTAAATTTGTACCAAATTTTCAAATGATTTTTCCCGATTTTCCTGGTTTTCCATGGAAGTTTGCGTTTCAAATTTTGATAGATTCAATTGTCACGCGACATGAATCTGTGTGCCAAATTTCAGTTCGCTGTGATGACAAAAAGTGGGTCTACGAGAGTGTCGAAAATAGTAAAAAAGAAATATATAAATAAATAGACAGACAAATTCGTGTACGAGTTAAAGGGACGGACTGGCCTCAATAAAATAAAATTAAAAATTAAGGGTTGACCCACATACAAGAAACGCGTTTTATTCACATTCATTATAAGCCGGCATAGTTTTTTGAAATTACAGCATTATTATTTTTCTTTCAAATGTCGCTTACTCTCATTTGAAAAAATAAATAAAAAGCACATGGCGTTAAATTTTGTACGATGGTTCAGAGCCCTTCGTGCGGAATTTCGACTCGCACTTTCCAGAGGTTTTTACTTTGCTTTTCGAGAAAAGCAATTTTCAACGTTTTCATTGAATTTTCGTTCAGAAACAATGAACAAAATTAACAATTTCTTGCGAATAAGGAAAAACTAAGAATTCTTCGACCTTTTAGTTGAGTTTAATTGGAAATATTCGCTGTTGCGGGGTAGAAAAGTGAGCTTTTCGGTTCAGCGTTTTCGTCTTCCCATGTGCAAATGTCCTAAGTATGACAAAATTTCATTGTAGGTGTTTGTTACAAACACATACAAAAATTCTACAACATCGCAAAGTCGTTCTAGGGCAAATACTGTTTAAATTATGACGAAATAAATATGCGTTGTTTTTAGAATTATACTTAATTATATTAGAAATAAACTGCTTCACACGAAAATCACAACTTCAGTATATTTATGCTTAATTCGTATAATCTGAATTACGTTGGTAGGAAAGAGTCACATTTTGATGATGTGACTCCGGGGAGGGGTGGGGCGTGGGGCGATCGCTCCCCCCCCCTTAATACGCTTCTGGATCTAATGAATCAGTATTGCTAATTATTCATTAAACTGCCGTGTGTCACATAGTATTCATAATTATGGCTCAAAAATCAGATCATAATGAAGTAGGTACACTAATGAAGTAGTTCTTTTTCCTTCATTAGAGCTCTAACTGTACTTTAGCATATATAATATAAATCTGAAGCTCCGCTGTGCATCTGCGCATTTGAAAAATAAGAAGAAGATATGCAAAGCACAAACTGTATTTAAAAAATATTTTTCAATTTAATGTTTATTCATTTCTATATCGTTAAATTGAAAAATAAAATAAATAAAAAAAATAATTTATAACGTGGATTATATCGATTTCACTTCTTCATTGTCATAAGTATGTCAAAACTAGTTTGACAGAACAACTTAATTAAAGAAATGGCTGTGTGTAAGCAGCTTCGAGCAAGAAACTAAATGGAGTTGACATGACCATGGTAGAGCGTCACCACTTTTAAGTTGTATGGGTACCCCAGTGAAGTCGAGAACATGTCTCGGCATATGGAGTCGCCATGCTAATTAATGGCGGGAAATTTTAAATATTATTTAAATGAAAGTGGGATACAAGGCGAGATCTATTAGATATTCGCGTAGTAACAAATATATCTACATAACACACATATTCTCATTGAACAAATTCATTGGGAATTTTGTTTGGGCGGAAACTGATGGAAAAAATAAATATTTACATATATCAGTTGGTAATCTGAAAAACATAAAAATCCAGTTAATTGGGTAATTTTCATTTTTTCTTGTATCTAACTACGTCTATGCGTCAGGTTCCAAACAAGAAAAACAAATGTGCCAGAGTACCAAGCTTCCGCTTTGAAATCTGACAGTCAGGGTCCAATATGGCCGGACCTCACGCACACATAAAGCGGCATTTTGGTTACGCTCATGTACACATATTTTATACACAATGCCTACTCCATTAGTTTCCTAGAGGTTTCCTAGAAGGTAAGCATGAATCATTATGGTCTAAAGAGTTGTTAGTTAATTATTCACTAGGAACGCTGTATGCCTAGGGCATTGAATTGTTTCCTGGAAAAATCTTCTCAAAAACGTGCTTCTCATAGTTATCCTTCTATATAGCTGAAGTATTTTCATTACTTTTCATTTTGAATGCTTTACACATGGCACATTTACCTTTTTTAGGTAAGTCAATACCGATATTACATTCTTTTTTCCAGATTGATCTAACAACCTTTTACCTTGTTTTCAGGAGTTTTATTTACTGATTCCATTGATCTCTCACCTTTCATCCGGCTTTGATGTTCGAATATCAGTCCGGATATATTGAAGTATATCTTCCTTATTTCTCACTTTTATGAAGGGTTTAAAAAAAATTTTTTTTTCAAACCCCCAAGCTTGCACCCGTATTTTGGGAAAAAAATATTTTCGGCCTTGATGGTCTTTCTTTTACCAGGTTGTTGTTCAATAGAACTAAGTAGGCAGTTTCTTTGTTGCTTTGGAAAAATAATATCTCGGCCAGTTTTTGTGAATGGTTTCTTCTCTGTATCATTAGCACCCACAAGGTTTGGGATTTACCTTTCTTTCAACACCAGAATTTTTTATCATTTGCTGCCCTTTAGGCAATTTCTTTTTCTTCCTCATTCCGCTAATTGTAATCTGAGATTCATCATAATTCTCCTCAGATGAAGCATTTTCTGTTGATGTCGACATTTGGTTATTATTTTGAGAATCTTGATTTTGATTTGCGTCGGTGGTATGAAAACGAAATGGTTTTCGTCATTGTCAGGAACAGTTCCAAATCTATTTGGCAGTATGTTATCTCCTTACACAATATTTCATATTTCTGGCTGTGAAACAACATCTTCGTTATAATCCAAAACATAACACGTCATCCGATTCTATTAATATTTTAAACCGAGCTAGAGTTTCCCGTTCTTAGAAGAGGATTCTCTCTTAGGTTTGTTTGTAAAAACAAATTTAGTATTTTATTTTTTTTTATCTATTTTTCATTTTTAAATGTTTTTTTTTGTTATTTTATTTATTTTTTTTTTAGGTCATTCCCTTTAACTCGTATACGAATTTCTCTGTCTAGGTATTTCTTTTTTACTATTTTCGACACTCTCGTATACCCACTTTCATCACAGCGAGCTGAAATTTGGCACACAGATTCATGTCGCGTGACAATTGAATCAATCAAAATTTGAAACGCAAATTTCCATGGAAAACCCGGAAAAACGGGAAAAATCATTTGAAAATTTGGTACAAATTTAATTAGTGATAAATCCGTTTCAGGAAAAATGCAGAGTTTTCCGATTTTTCCGAAAAAATTTTCCGGAATTTCCCGACTTTTCCGGAAAATTTTCCGGTAAAAAAGTTTTCTAAATTATGCAGGAGCAAGTTCCCTATCATTACTTTCTCTCCGACAATGGTGAAAACTTGCAGAAAAAATCGCGGAAAATTCATGTAAAACGCTTTTCTGTAGTTTTTCCGACCAAGGAAGCGTTTGAGCGTTTTACACCCTAAGACAAAGTTGTAGACCGAAATGAGTTGCGTAAAGTTGCTTTTGTGGAAAACTCCGTGGAAAACCCAGAAAAGCGGGAAAATCATCGGACAAATTTTCATCGATATGATTAGTGATAAATATGTTTCAAGACAAATGCAGAATTTTCCAATTTTTTGGAAAATTTGCGGAATTTTCCGACTTTTCCGGAAAATTTTCAGACAAAAAAGTTTTATAGCTATGCGGAATCATTTTTTCCCGTCCTTCAACAATCATGAAAACTTGCATGAAAAATCGAGGAAAATTCATGTAAATTTTTAAAAAAAATTCATAGTAATAGGAAAAGTCTGTGGAAAACATGGAAAATCGGGAAAATTCATGTTATATAGGATCAAGTTGGAATACAGCTAAAAAGCGCTGTTTAAAACATAATTTGAATTTCAGAAAACCGTTTGATACTCGAAAATTTTTTGTTTTCGGATCGGCACCAAACATGACTTAAAAATTGTTTTAAAATATCTCCATGCAGCACGTAATAACAATTTAGTTAACGTGAAAAAGGCAGAAAATAAAATGAATAAAAAACGAGTTTTCAAACAAAACTTAGGCCAAGCCGCATGAAAAAGTAGAACAGAGGTGGACTCAGATTTTATTCGCTGACAATCACCGATATATTTCAGTATGATCAATCAGAGGTAATAAGTGATTTGATTCATGAAGAGAAAGAATATTCAAGAGAAATGCCCCAATCAAAAAATCTGAGTCCACCTCTGTGTGTGAAGAAAAGTTTATTTTCTACTTTTTCATGCGGCTTGGCCTCAGTTTTATTTGAAAACTCGTTTTTTACTTATTTTATTAACTACAAAACTAACCGGTACAAATACCAAATAATTACTTGGTTAATTTACCAGTAGTGATATTTCGCTGTTAATATATTTAGTTGAAATAAAAGTGTTTGATTTTAAGCCACATGTGAAAATCGCTTGGCATTACCATAATATTTTCCAGGATATTTTTCTCTCCGAACTTCGTTAGAACTTCCTTTCATCATTAACTAACACGAAATTGAATTTTGTGAGATAATTCTCATATACCTACAATTTTCTTGCTGGTGCTTTCAATCAACAATTTTCTGTTTTACTATTCGTTTCGGGACTACAAAACTTTGTGACATCGTTTGCTCGGCCGCCAATATTTTTGGTCGGTAGTAAAACGTCTTGATTTGTCGTTGATTATCATCAGTGGAGTAAGGGGTCCTCCAAATAATAACAGCTGGTATGATTTCAATTTCTTGCTTTATTGCTTATGTCCCTAATAGAGGATGGGGTAGAAATATGGGATACCTATTATAAAGTAATCCCCTGATAATTGCAACCCGCTTATTGCCAAAAACCTTTTATTATCATACATTTCCGAAGCCCGCAACATTTTCCTAGTAATTTCGAATACTTTTACTCTATTAATAGCAACCCCGCCAATTAACAATCTATTTTTAATGTAAATTTCCCCGCGGTTTGTAACAGTCAGGTTCAATTTTTCCGTTCAGTGTATTCGTATATTAAGGTGGCCCAAAAATGTATGAATTTGGAAGTATTAAAATATCTGAATGCTTCAGAATATGTTGGCTAATGAATGCTAAATTTCTATGCTAAATTTCAGTGCAATTCATTTGTATTTAGAGGTCGTTCAAATCGAAAATAGTTTTTTTTTAGCTGGTTTGGACTTTCAGGAAAACTCTTTCAACGTTCTCTGTTATAAATTTTTAAGTTGACATTATTTTTTCTTGATAATTTTTTACAATTTATGGAAACTTAGTTACATAAACTTATTGCAATGAAAGACGTTTTAGAAAATTAAATTTTTATATTTTTTATAAATTATTTATAATGAAAATTCGGCCCGGAACTCCAATTGTTTGAATTCGCGAAAATTTGTTCGTAGTCGATGCTGAGGTGAAATTTGTAATTAAATTACGACATCTCCTAAAAAAGATATTTCTGATTTTGTCATATACATTATATACAGGGTGTCCCAGGAAATAGTGTCAAGCGGAAGACCAGAGGTAGAGCACCCGCACGGGTACCCGAATCATTCCGTGTATGCTCTGTGATTTTTGTAGTTTACGAGTTATGATTTTTTTCGTGATTTTTTACCAAACTACTAATTCGAAGACATTTTTGAGTAATTCAGACAAATTGCTGATTTTTTTTCCCAATTTAGCTGAGTGTTGGGCCCAATCAATACAAAAAGACTTGATTCCATAGCTTATACCATTGCGTCAAAACATATTTTTAAATTACATAAAATTCAAAATAATAAAATGTGCCAAAACCTTTGAGGCCGATTTAAAAAAAAAAGTCAAGTAACTCTTTTCCCACCAAACTTATTTTATAAACTTAATTTCATATGACATCATTTAGGTATGAAGTATCCAAAGTAAAATATCTTCTGCGAATTGGAGTTGATAATGAGCTGAGGTGAACAATGAAACCCGTTCTCCGATCGGACATAACCCTACCGAGTTAGATTTAAGGTGCGAAAAATCTAGCACCCCAGTTAGAATAGATTAAAGACTTAGAGTACGTTTTGAATAGAAATTTAGCTATGATGCCAAAGAGATATCTCAATAAAATTTACACGGTAAATAGCCAATGAAATGGAGAAGTTTTTAAAATCACTTTTGAGTGAAAAAGTTATGGTGACTGTTTTTTTTAAATTGCCCTCAAAGATTTTGGCACATTTTATTATTTTGAACTTTATGGAATTTACAAATTTCTTTTGGTGCAATGATATGAGCTACGGAATCAAATTTTTTTGCATTGGGTGGGCCTAACACTGAACTAAATTGAAAAAAAAATCAGTAATTTGTCTCAATTATTCAAGTCACTAGACCAAAATTGTCTTCGAATTAGTAGTTTGGTAAAAAATCACGGAAAACTCATAACTCGTAAACTAAAAAAATCGCAGAACATGCATGGGATTATTCGGGTACCCCTAAACGTGGACACTATTCCTTGGATACCCTGTACATACATAGTTCTTGAATAAAAATATTTCTTGGCAAATTTCTGTTATTTTTTAAATTTAGGTATAAGCAGCTCTATAAGATATAGTTCATTTGTTGTATCTTAAATCGCCATCTTTTTATAATAACATATAGTATATATAGTATATAGTAAATATATGTAGCATGTAGTCGGCAATCGCCTACTAGCAAAAATTCGAATATTTTGTGCTTTTATTCGGGGATTTTTATAAAAGCACATTTTGTGCTTATAATTAGGTTTATTGGTTATTGGTTTTATGCGGGGATTACTGTAGTTTTAATGATAACATGCCCCAAAATAACATATCCAAAAAATAAATGGTATAAAGATAGAAAACTTGGTTCACTTATCAGTGATATTAACATAAATAATGTAGACTACAGCACGCTCAAAATTTATTTATTTAAACAAAAAATATCAAAATTAGAAATTTTCAAAGCAGGGACTCCAGTTTCCCTTAGGCTGAGACGAATTTCCCAGAATAGGGAACACTTGATCATTAAGCATTTAAATGAAACATTATTGAGATGGTTTAATTTGCTTTAATAAACACCATGATAAATCATTAGTTTTTTGACTTAATTAGAAGATAAAACAAATCAAAATTACGATCTAGTCTCCCCTAAAGGTCGTGTTTCTACAACAATTATCAATGATAACAAAAACGTGAAATGCTTAAAGCTCCTACAACGCACAGTCCTCATGGCCCCACGGCATATCAATAATCGAGTTCAAAATAATGCAGAAAGGAGTATTGTTTTTAAAGGCGAGGGGACGAAAGAACCAAACCCAGAAGCCAAAGCGGCTCATTGTGCTAACGTGCTAAAAATAAGAGAAGAACTCTCAACAAAATCTTCTTATCCTGGTGTGGTAAACTTCCACAGATAGGAGGTCCGACCCAAGCGCATCCAGTCTACTCCGAGCAAAGGCCAGTCAAGCGCAGGGCTATCAACAACTCCCATATTTGTTAGATGAGCGCGAAGCGAGTTGTGGCCGATGATTATACCAACCACAGTTTTGCATTATTTTCTTTAGAACCCCAAGAGAAAATCAATTAAATTTCCATTAGGCCCATAAAGAAAACAAAGGTTCAAGAATATAAACACCAGCACCGGCTCCCTCATTAGTGAGAGCGCATGGAGCCTGAGATTCCTAGGAGGTCAAGCCTTTGTAGGGCCGTCAGCTTCCATATCGCAGTCCCCAGTTGCGTACTCGGGCACCTCGCATTAGAAGCGTGCTACTTAGTAGCGAGGTCTACATTCAGTGCACACAACTCGAATTCATGCCCCATGTGCTGCCAATTTTTTCCTGCATTGAGCAAAGCCCCTCATAGTCGCATTAACTTTTCCTTCTTTATGCATCCCCTAAGTTAGCTTCGAGGCTAGGTAGACAATGAGGTGCTTAATATGGAGAGACAGCTGCAGAGGATGTCCAAACAGCTTTGGAAGAATAAAGTGGGTGTCACACCGAGAGCGACGTGGCGCAGAACTAGAGTACATTTGGATAAAATTCGCCGCTCTATTTTACCGCGCTCCACCGCGCTGTGCCACTCCGGGTGTGACCAAGCCTTAAAGTATCCGAGCTTACGACTTTTGACATTGAGCAACAAGCTGTTTTTTATTGTTATATCATGACGGGTGCACCAATTTTACACCAGCAACAGCGAGAGAAACCATGACGATTTTAAAAGATTGATCTCACTTAATGGTGGTATTAATTGGCCACCTTATTCCACCACACCAAACTTCTTCAGACTGTTTTTATGAAGATATTTGAAAGAAAGTATAAGCCAAAATCACTTATCGACTTAAAAAACAACACTAAAAATTGAATACCAGAGATTTTGAACAAAGTTTTGGAAACTGTTGTCACAAAATTGAGCCTTTGTACAAATTCGAATGGAGGTCATTTAAAAGGTATGATTTTTTATAAGTGACATTTAAAAAAATATTTTTAGATTTTGTTATATCGAAATGAAATAGCATCATTAATTTTTCAACACCCTGTATAAACATTGCAATTAGAATAAAAACAATCTCTCTAGGTATTATTCCAGGCAACGAAATCTTAAGATATTTTGTCGAACTGGTAAATAGTTTCCATGACCCTAAGAAATAGTTTAACGAAAATTAAGGAAAATTTCGAAACTTTCATACCACTCCAATTTCTAGAGTGTAATAGGCTCTGTTTCAATTAATCTACTAAGAACTCAAAACAATGTTGAAAAATGCCATTGGCATTAGGAGCTTACATATAAATATAATAGTAAAAATGAAATTAGAATGAGCCAGAAACTAGGGCTCAGTCCACAAAATAAGTAAACTACAAATGAAATATAATAATAATAAAATAAGTAAAAAACGAGTTTTCAAACAAAACTGAGGCCAAGCCGCATGAAAAGTAGTTTTTGATCGGGACATTTCTCTTGAATATTCTTTCTCTTCATGAATCAAATCACTTATTACCTCTGATTGATCATTCTGAAATATATCGGTGATTGTCAGCGAATAAAATCTGAGTCCACCACTGTGTGTGAAGAAAAGTTTATTTTCTACTTTTTCATGCCACCAAAACGATCAAAAACCTCACCAAAACGATTGACAGTCTCTAAGAGATCAACATTGTCTATGTTTTTTGAGTCGCAACGATGAAGTGTAACCATCACAGTTGCGCTTAGAGTTCAAAAACTACCAAAATTGCTTAGGTTCAACACACAAAGCCGATCTCATTCAATATACATAATAATCGTTGTACGAGTCAGTCAAACACGAAATCTACTGAGTACACGAATTAGAAAAATTTACGTAATCAGCATCACTCCTTGAGGAACAGAACCTCAAATTTTTAAGATGCTTCAAGGAGCCATTGAAACACGGTTGACAATTCAATACACTCTTCGGACGAACAAGTAGTGCACAGTGAGTAAAACAAAGAAATATTAGCTGTGTTCTTTTGTGTGCGCAGAACAGAGGAGAACAAAAGATACATCAAAGACGCCTCATACATTTTCATAAAAAGATTTAATGAAGCGAACAGTACAAATAGTTCGCTTCAATCCACAGAACAATTTGTTCTCTACAGTATATATGGGAGTTCTAGAGCAAGGTACACAAATCACTAAATATTTCGTTAGCAAAATTTTATGAATTGTTTTCTATTTCTGTTTTGTAATATCTAAGTTTGCTCTAATTAATACAATCATGAACAAATATAAAAAGTATTAAATGGTGATATGTTATATATTTTGTTTAAAATAATAGCTGTGTTAATTAGTTGCATACCACTAGGCGAACCAATAAAGATAATAATTAATTGACATTAATTCCAAAAACTTTTAAATTTTGATAAAATGTTGGGTGAGATAAAAAAAAATAATAAATTTAATTTTGTAACCATCACAGATGTCCGAAACATTCGAAAAATTGAAAAAAAATATTGTCTTTAAAACTTTTATAAAAATTGTTTCAATATTCTTGCTTAAATCAGGGTGACCACGAGTGACTGACTAATGCTCATTAAAAATTGTTTACATCACTGGTACCCGAATATGGACTTAACCATATTATCTCTATCAAGAAAAAACAACGGTGATTCAAATCCAATGGACGGTAATCCAACATGGTTTGTAAGACAATCTCTACAAAACTTGTACCCAGTTATCGAGTTTAAACTTGATTTTGTCATTGTAATTAATGAAGAAAAAATTTCACTTCGCTATACTTCTCAACCATATTCCTAATATACACTGCCGGCCAACTGTTTAAGACCGCACACATTTTCTCATACATCTCTGATTATTTAAGTCATATAATTTTGATGTTTTGTCCCTTTATTTATTGAGGGAATACCATATACCTGCGAAATTGCCGACTCTTATCTGCTTGTAATTATTTTACAAGAGTTTTTTCCGAGTATTTGGCTCTTTTCAAAGTCACAGTTTAAACTTTGCATCCGGAGAGAAAAGTTAGAGAGGGCTGAATCGTAAATTAGTCAGAAAAGCCTAGTACTAAGGTCCGCGCTAAACTAAATTTTAGCGGGTCTCCAATATCGGGCTACTCGTTAGAAGCTAAAATATGACAGCGGAGACTCAGAGAAAAGATATATTAAAAACAAGAAGAAGAATTTTGCAATTTTTTTACGGAAATACCTTAAACGCGCGGACATAATATTTGAAAAAATAGGTAGTTAAAAATATTTGGAAATATCAAAAATATAAAAATAATATGCATAATGTATACAATAAAAAAAAATAACAATGATATTAAAAATACGACCACGAAAAGAAATCTAATACATCCGTACTTACAGCAAAGACGTACAAAACTACGTTAACTACAAAAATCCGGTCAATAAATTTATAAAATCTCAGAACTCTTTTTAGTGCGCTAAAGAACGGCCCGGGCGGGTAAATTCAAGTTAAATTTTTTGGAGACTGACTGGTGGTGGCATCTCTAATCAAAACCCAAAGACATATTTAGCGCGTTGACCTTAGTACCGCTTTCGCTAAACTTCAGGATAAATTTTCGCCAATATCCTTTAGCTTGCTAAATTTTCATACAAAATTTAGCTTAGCGCGGAGTTTAGTAGTAGGCTAAAAGAGTAAAGGCTAAAACACAATGTGGGCAACACGAAAAAAATGTCCGTGAAAATACAATGGGAGCGACACGAGCGCGACCAGAGCTGTCATTCTCCAATTAAATTTATTCTGTTATTTGTGTTCTAAATTAAAAATAGAAAAAAATTTCGAATAAATTAAAAAAGATTAGCCGTTTTGGCTAATGAAGATAAAAAAACAGAACCAACATAGAAGAAGAAGGTGTATCCAAGAGTAATATAAATCTCAGCTGGAGTTGGATTTCTATGCGGATGCATTTTTTTTTTTTTTTGTATAATACGGTGACATTTTACCACCTCAATAAACTTTTCTTCCATTTTTTATTCAACCAACTTTGATATTTTCGATGCCATTATTATTTGCTGATATTTTTAATCTATCAAGTCATAAATATGATTGCAATGAACGCAACCCAAAATCATAATTTTCCTAAACCCACCCTATACGTGCGACAAATTTCAATTTTCATTTAAGTTCAACGACAACGTCGAACGATGTCGTCAGCATTGTATTTTATACCATACCCCGCCATGTTATTAGAGCCCAATTGACAGCGTTTTTTACGGCGTTTTTGTCGTGTCGCTCACATTGTGTTTTAACCTGAAGTGTTCATAAAAATAATAATGGGTAGCGGTAAGCGATTTAATGAAGAAGAGATCGGCGAAATTCGGCCTTATAAAGAACAAGGATTGCCTAACAGAGCAATAGCAAGAAAATCAATAGAATTCGGTGCGTAGTGGATAACTTTTTACAGGATCCTGACAACTATGGAACAGGACAAAAAGGGGGAGTAAAGACAACAGCGTACGATCGACGTCGCATTTTGAAGGTACACAGTAAAAAATAATTCCCTAAAGTGAGTAGCAACAGTTTGTGCAACACAGGTTAGGCATTTGTCGATAAGATTAGGGATAGCTCCACCAGACTAGGTTTTTGTCCCTAAAATGTACGGAAAAACATAAAAAATGAAATATTCCCTGAAATGTAGGGAAAACCGTACAAAAATGAAAGTTCCCTACATTTTAGGGGGGAAAACAAAAATTCCTTACATTTGAGGGAGAAAAACCTAGTCTGGTGGAGCTTTCCCTAATAATAGGGGATATTACCTAAAATGTAGGGAAAAACATTTAAAAAAATATGAAAATTCCCTTCATTTTATTTTATCAAATATATGGATTTTAAATTGTTGTTTTGTTTTTGTTCCCTAAAATGTAGGGACTATTCCTTAAAATTTAGAGAATATTCCCTAAAATGTAGGTGGTCTCTTTTAAAAAACATAAGAATGAGCTGAAAAGCTCATTTGTTATGGTCCATACTACTAAGTAGTATGTAAGTTATATTGGTGTACTGGGCATGTTTAAACAAAATATTGAAAAACAATATATGACTTGTTTTCAAGAACAATGTGTGAATTATATAAACGAAAATATATTTCCTCAAAAAATGTAGCATAATACCTAATTCGTAGAATGTTCTCTTCCTTATATCCAAGAGAGCTTAACATTTCGGGAATTTTACGTACTTTAGAGGTTTTCTGGCGCTAGATACCTAAATTCATTGAATGTTCCATTGATTTTGCGAAATTAAACTGATTTTCCCTTTCTATCAGAGAAAATTATATTTATTTTTAGGGAAAAACGTGTCTTAAATTTTAGGGAATAGTCCTAATATTTGTTACAGTGTAGCATCACAGTCAACGGCATCTGCTAGCCAAATTGCTGTGGAAGTTGGTGTTTTTGCAAACATAAGATCTGTTCGGCTAACTATCCAACCTTAAGACGTCGTCGTTCGAAGAAGAAACCCTTTCTTACTAAGTGCCAGAAGGAAGCGCGCCTGCAATATGCTTAAAATCACATGAATTGAACTACACAATGGAAAAAGGTTATTTTTTCCGACGGAAAACGACTCTTTGGCTGGACCCGATAGATCCTAATATTACTTTCATGAAATTAGTAAGCAGATTAGGGTTTCTTATGGTTTAGGGTTCCACTTCATACAACAGACCAATTGAGCTCGTCATCATTCATAAAAAGATGACAGGAAGAAAGTTTAAGGAATTGTTTGAAATACAAAACAAGTCAATTTGAAGAAAGTCATGGAAAGCCAGAATTGGATATTGCAACACGATCATGCACCTATTCTGCCAGCACGTGTTGTAACTTAATATCTATCGGAGCAAATGCATTACCCTCTAGATTGGCTGTCGATGTCTCCAGACTTAAACATCATTGAAAACCTCTGGGGAATGGCTTACTCGGAAAGTTTTTCAAGATGGTCGACAGTACAATAATACCGAAGAATTAACAGAAGCGATCAATGTAATGTGGTAGCAAAGCCCATCGAATATTATTAAGAATATCTATGATTCCTTACCTAGGCGCCTTTATGAGGTTATAAGATTATTTGGTAAAAATACTCGTTATTGAAATGTTATCAATAAATTATTACCACAAAAAGTGTTTTTATTTCTGAATTTAGCCTTTTTTAGGGTTCCGTACCCAAAGGGTAACAACGCGAACCCTATTACTAAGACTTCGCTGTCCGTCCGTCACCAGGTTTTATCTCATGAACTGTAATAGGTAGGCAGTTGAAATTTTCACAGACTTTGTATTTCTATTGACGATATAACAACAAATAATAAAAATAAAATTAAACGGGGCCTCCATATTATTATTATCATAAGTAGACAATTTATTTCCAAATGACAGCATTATTTTTACACATGACGCCTACTCTCATTTGGAAAAATAAATAAAAACTTCATAGTGTTAAATTTTGTACGATGGTACGGAAACCTTCGTGGGCGAGTCCGACTCGCACTTGGCATTTTGGAAAGAGCCAAATAATCGGAGAAAAAATCCTGGAAAATAATAACAAGCAAGTAAAAGCCGACAATTTTGCAGGTAGTTAGAATTCCCTCAATAAATAAAGGGACAAAACATCAAAACTGTATAACTTAAATAATAAGATATATGAGAAAATATGCATGGCTTCAAACAGTTGGTTAGCAGTGTATGATTTATAAAATCGTGGACTTTGAATTAACTAAACATGTACTTGGGTTAGGCTTTTCGATCAGATACTGCTAGCTACAAACTACAAGAAAAGCATTATATTAATGCTGTGCACTGTTTTCGGTTTCGAGACAAGGTTTAAATTAGTTTAGCAAAATAATACGTGAGTTTCATAATATTTTTATTAAATCAGACTATATTATGTACAAGTTGCGGTCTATCGGTCCATCTTCAGAGAGATCTCTGTTGCTACTAATTGCCAATGTAATATGAACGAACCTTAATTAACTGATCTACGTTGGACAAACATCATACAAACACTATAAAACTGGATGTACTGAAAAATCTATCTGCTCATTAAGAATTATTTTGCCTACTGCTTTAGCTTTAACTATTTAAATTATTTATAGTATAATTGTATCTATTTTCTGTTAAATGTCTTGCCATGATTGACAATGCTTTTGATTCTTGGAATATGTTCTTGAAACCATGCACTGAAACTCCTCCCAATCTATCAAATATAGATGGCGTCACAATTATTAAATTTTATCTCATATACGTCTGATTTTTCTAAAGTGTTGATATTTTTTTTCGCATTCATTAATTTATTTTTCACAATATTCTTATATTAATGAGCAGATAGATTTTTCAGTACATTCAGTTTTAAAGTCTTTGTATTATATTTGTCTAACTTAGATCACTTAATTTCGGTTCGTTCATATTACTTTGGCAATTATTAGCAACACACATTTCTCTGAAGATCGAAACTCGTACGTGTTAGAGTTTAATTTAATAAAAATATTATGAAACTAAAGTATTGTTTTGCTATTCTTATTTAAACCTTGTCTCAAAGACAAGACAAACAAGTTAAACTTATAAAAATTTTCGTAATTAATAGAGGGTTGCAAGTTTATACTATGATGAGGTAAAGGACATTCGAAGGGCTATGTAAAATTTGAAAAACGTTTACGATATTTTCAGTTTCACGACTATAAAAAGTCCAAAATATAATTGTTATTAATTTTTGTCTACTTAAGTTTGCGGCCCTGTCTTATGATTGTAAACTTACCAAATTTTGGCGAATAACGATTAGAACATTTGCAACTGAATTATAAAATTTTTTTTTTTTTTGAAATTCGTAGCCAAGTAAGTAATTGTTCTATTGTTTTGCAGCACTTTTGGAACTTAATTTTTTAATTATAATTAATAGAAACGTTATTTTACAATTAATTTGCAAATTTAACAAATTGTTAAAATTAAATTGCTTGTGAATTTTTTTATACTTGTTTTGTTTTTGCAATTTTTTATATAATGGTTGTAAAGTGAAATTTATTTTTATTGTACTACACCCAATCAGCCATAAAAGTTTAAAAACTTTTAATATTTATATGAAATTTTGTAATTTAATTGTCTTTATTGACTGGCCTAATAATGGGCATAATGGAACTTTGTAGAAACTGGATTTTATAAAAATGAGATTTTGTAAAAACTAAATTTTCTTAGCGAAATTTCGATACATGTATGTACGGGGGTAAATATATATCCAACCTGCATTTGTATTCCACCAACTAAAAGTCTATAGAAAAGTGAAAAATAATTCCAGAAATTTCTTTACCACCCGTATACAGTTCCTTATGAAAGTTTTTCGGACGAATTTATATAAATTTATTATTAAAGGCAAAAAGATCCGAGTACTAACATCCGAGCCATATTAAATCCCAATTGGATTAAAAAATCCACACACTTCTGAAATTTGATGGAAATCGAGAAGCGGATCAACACTTTTTTGTTACCGAGACAATTTTATATGAAAAAGCAATAAAATAAAGGTTTAGGAAAATTTGAGACGATATGAAGAACAATTTTATTATTCCTTAAAAATCCTCTTGAAGAATTCTAATAGTTATACATATTATATTGTATTTAGTAAACTAAATCTTTCACAGAAATAGAAATATCGTCGGTGATACTGCATAATCGCGAATGTGCTAAGTTAAAATTAAAGTTAAATTTTCAGCGAACACTAAACTCAATTTCTTTTTATTTTTATTATTATTATGACAAAATTATTGGTACTGAACCTTAGGCTAGGACGAGATATAAAATATTTTTCGGATTTTAAACATAAAATTGATAAAACAACAAATTATAGTTTCTTAGCTACGTTGCCATTAGTTATCGCATTAACTTAAAAAACTGGATTTTGCTACTCTATGCAGTTATGCGGTTATATGGGTATTTCTAGTCTCGCGGTTATGCAGTAGTATAGGTATCATCGACGATATCATTACTAAATTTGAATTCATAATATTTTTCTAATATATTTCCCCAATTTTATTATTATCCATTCGAGATATGAAAAAAATTAAAAACAAAATTCCCCCTAAACACGAACAACTGTAAATATAATTTAAAAATTAACTGTACACAAAATCACTCATTTTTAAAGGAACATAAATTACGTTCAAGGACTAATATTGCGATTTACTATACTTTCAAACACAAAACACCATCAAAAAAACTGCATTAGAAAACCACACGTACCAATATAAAAACCAAAAAAAAAAAAATTATCACAGAATTTCAAATTTTTTAACTCAATTGAGAAGGATAATAATAAACAAAATCACACAAACAGAATCCCCTTTCTTTCTGCTCTGTATGGGGGGAACTTTGAACTTTCGTATAACACTGCTTGAAGAAAGTAACTTTTATTTATTTTTTATTTTTTTTTTTTTTAAATTGTGTATATACCGAAAATTGCCGCCAAAAAACTTCTTTTTATATTTATGTCCGGCCGGATGCAACAGGCATCGAATGAGAAGTGGAACTCAAGACAAGACGATCCCTACGTTCGCTTTTTATTAAAAAATCGTAGAGCATGCGTCCTAGAGAGAACCACATGTTGAAGCCCACGCTTTATCTCCTGTTTGTGCCGTTAGGATTCTCTCATATTTGATTCAACCAAAACTTTACTGATGAAATACCTACTCAAGCTATGAGCTGTGTAGTGCGAAGTTTTCCATTGATTTGCACTCAATTAAACCGAGCAGACATTTTAATTGTTGTCACGTCATTACAAAATTGTCCCGCTTGACTAAATCACTTCGCTGTTGTTTTTTTTTTGTTGTTTTTTTTTTAAGCGATTTCCATGCATTTGTTAATAAGAAAGTAACGACTTTTTCCAGGAGCCGTCCGTGGGCACATATTAATGTAGTTCCATTCAGATGAACTCAATCAAGATGGACTGGATAAACTGGATATAGTCGGGTCACATCAAGGACTCAAATTTATATCGACGTCATGTAGAATCTTCATCAAAGTAGTAAAAACTCATTTATAAAAGCGTTTCGGTTAGATACAAAAAAAAAAGACAAAAACAAATTCAAAACTCACCTGAGCTGTGAAACGACTTCCTTTAAAATACATTTTCGCGAGGCATCTGCTTGTCGCTTTTCCTTTTTTTTCCATTATTGTTGTTATGTTTTTAGTAGGTGGGAAATGATGTTTTGTCCATAAATCGAGGTGGAAAAGTAATCCTTCCATTTGAGCGGTGGTGGGGGTTTCTTTTTTTTTTTATGTTTAAAATTGTTTTTGGTGAAATTTTTCTTATGAGAATGAAGATTTTCTTTGCATGTGGCGCGTATATTATTACGAACATCTTTGGAATATTGCATTGTTACGTGTTTACGACTGTCGAATATTATTACGATTTTCATATATATAATGGTCTAAAATTGGATGTTTTTGTGGCTTTTGGAAGAATTTATTAGAGCTTACTATGCATACATATACAAAATATCTATACTATGGAAATTTGAAAAATCTCGGGAACTAGGAAGAGATATAATTATGTATTTGGGAACTTTAAAACTAATGTACTTGCTAGATTTGGACACGTATACTCACATACTATAATTGTTTCTGGGGACTCCTATTCTTCCGCACATGAAGTTTGTACTGCATGTGTATTTAACCCTAGAGTCTACACCAAGGTACAAATGTATGCACCTTTGCTGAGAAAACAATTGCAATTTTGAAATAGAAATATTTGTCGCAGGAATTTCAAATTCCATGATAGCATCAAACATATCTCTTACTAGGTTTTAGCATTGAAAACAGAAAGACGTTATTGTCGCCTATAAATATTGGTTTGCCCCAAAGTATATAGAAGACTGTAGCGCGCCACGTGCTCTTAAAAGAAGCACGCCACTGTGCTATCAATTCCGTCAACCCAGACCTGACAACCATACAGTACCCCACCATTCGATATTCCAATCGCTGGAATATCGCTTCCAGACTCCAGGCGTAAATCCTATAAAGTAGCCAATACGACTAAAATCTCTCTCAAAATTTTTGTAAATTTCATTAGTTAGGAATAAAGTGAATTATTATAAGCCAAACATTTTCTAATTCACCCTGATTCCTACAAGACAAATTATTCCCATTAAGATTTTGACACATTGCAGCTGATATAGCCTGTGACGTAATTCTGTGACTAATGTATATACATTTTTATAGGAAAGTCAGAGAGAGAGTCAAAGTTAACTTAATAGGTATTATTAGGTATAATCTTTGGTATTTTCCTATACATTTCACGATATTACGTCACTAATGGCGGAACGTGGTTCGTAATGTGAATACCTTGTATATTATATACCTTGGGTTTGCCTCATCCGCCAAATTTGACATTTTGAGTTAGGTACGGTTTTTGTTTGCCAAACGGGCTAAATGCTGGCTAAATTCCAGTTTGCATTGGAAATTTAGCCAGCTAATTCCAGGGCTGTGCCAAACCAAAGTGGAATTTAGCCAATTGCTCAGCTGTCACTTTTATTTCAAAAGCAAAGCAATTGTGTGGCATTTAAGATGGATTTGCAAGAAATAAAGAAGGAAGTTATGGCCGTAATATTATTTTCTTGTATTTGGTCATTTTACAAATAAATACTTCTAAAAATCTATCAAATAAACCGCACTTGTCAAATAATTAGACGAATGTGAAGAAGAAGAATTAGCAAGCTCGAAAATTTACTAAATGAAAAAGTAATAGATTTAGCCAGCATTAGCCCGTTTGGCAAACGTCCTTAATCAGCTTTTCTCTAAATTAATATTGGTTTACCCCAAATCAAATTTGTGCGTACATGGGGCATAAAATATATGAATTGCTTTAAAATATTCCTTTAAATATTGTTTTGATACACGTGCGGAAATTTAAAACGATATTTAAAATTGAATTGCTCCATGTGGCTAAAAACACTGCAACGTAGAGCAAATCAATTCTGCTGAAATCTTTGTTTGCTCCGTGTAGTTTCAGCTATATTGTCTTATACAGGGTGTCCCGGAAGGGTACCGCCATACTGCACCCGTAGAATTTTGACATAAAAAGGAACAGAAAAGTCCAATAGGACATTTGTCCTATCTTGCGTAGTATTGGCGTTATTAAGGGAAATCTGATTTTTGTTAGAATCCGCTCCGTAACTTGCAGTTTACCCTATAACGCGGTAAATACTTTGCGAAAATAAATCTCGCCTAGCAATTTTTTTAGAGCAACAAATTATCTTTTAAACTATGTATTAAAATTCTCTAAAATCATATGCCTTCCTTTATTTTTGACTTAGAATGTGTCGTCGTGCTTTTTGATCAAAATAATCCCCGATTTGAAAGTATTAATTCTTGGAAATTTCTTATAAGAACGGGGTGTGCAATTATGGGAACAACTTCTTCATTTTATGACCTTTTAAATTCCCGAAACAATCATTTACCTAAAATCAACGGTTTCAAAAGCCCCAAAGCAAAGTACGCGTAGGGTACTGTACCTGAACAAACTAATTTCTGAATTAAGCCCTGCGGCAGATGTCTTGAAAAGAAGTTAATCCTTATTTTTAAGAAGCCATAAAATTGTTATTTCATTTATTATTTATTTATTACGCTCGCTAGTACTGACTCATATCGGGGTTATTTGTGCATGTAGCTTTTACGAGTTTGTCTGATAGTTTAAATAGCTCACTGCATTGCTCTACATCTTCAATTCGATTGAAAAGTTTGTAAAGGCGAGCCAGCAAAGAAAGTTTGCAGAAATATTTTTTTATTTTTTAATACTTCCTTGGTCATCTTGTCATCTTAATATTTTCTTCCTTGTTCATATCGTGGCTAAAATTGACTGCCGTTAGTATTTTTTCAAAATTCCAAATTCATCTTTTGAGGAATACACAGATACCCATTACATTTACAGTTTCTGCGATGGAAATGCAAGGGGGGCATGTGAGGAATACAGAAGGAGGTTTCCCAATTAGAGGCAGCCAGATCGCTAGACTTTCGGCGAAGTACATCGTCATCTAAGAGAAGCAGGAGAATTTTCACATCATGAAGGCCGATCTCGTATGGCATCAATTCTTAAACAGAGAGGAAGAAGTTCATCGAAACATAGAGGAAGATCCAACGATAAGCATTTCGTCCATAATGGGATTCCTCAGGTCATCTGTCGCCCGCATAATTAAAAGTGAATGTTTGCATCCTTCCCAAGTAACAATTTTTCCAATTTTTGGTGACTGAAAGTGATGGGTAGTTTTATAAGGGGTAATGAATGGTTACTCGGTTATATAAGAATTTCAGTGGTTATATAAGAGTTTTATAATATTACCAATTGGAGATGTAGTTATATTAGAGTTTTTCGGTTACTAATGGTTATCGTGGAAATAAGTTACTAAAGGTTTTATAAGTTGGTGATGGAAATGTTTGAATCACCAGCCTATATAACTTAGAGTAACCATTACTAGAAGGTATATAAGAAAGTTTTATAATTGTTTTGATCACCACGTTATAAACTTATTGGTAATAAGTGTTTATTGCTGTATCCGTGGTTACCCTTATATAACTCGACAACTTTCAGTAATTTAGGTGACTTTAATAAAAATTGGGAACTTTCGGTAATACATATATCCACTATAAAATATCGTAAAATTTGTTGGTGGCTCTTTAGTAACTACGGTGATCGTTATAAAAACAAATTACTTTTAGTGTCGAATGGAGCCATTATAAAACTGTTTTTCTTTATATAACATAATATAACCAAAGGGTATATAAGAACACTAACGTTTGCTTTTTGTGACTATAATTAAGATATATAACATTACCAAAGGCTACATATTATGACTAAAGGGTATATAAGGACCATTTTCGAAGCATGGTAGTGCCTTTAATTTATATAATATTTCTAGAAGTTTTATAAGGGTCATTCAGTTTATATAAAACTACTTGAAGTTTTATAATGGTAATTTGTTCATTTAAGTACAACCCGCCATTTTCTCATCTGTCCATTGCAGATAAAAAAGAAAATGTCAGTTAAGCCAATTTTTTAAATTGCAGATATATGGCTTCCGTTTTATTTTTATATGAAGAAAATACATTTTTTAGGTACATAACATTTCTAAAGTATTATGTTATGTAATTTTTCTGAATTAATGTCACATAAGTGAAAATCTTAAATTTTGTCATATTTAATTAAAATTATTAAATATTGCTTATTTTTGGAGCGGTCTGTATTTTTTGGAAGTATCTATGATGATATTCACAGTAAAATTTCAATTGCAGCTGAATTTCACCACATATGCCGAACAATTGTACTGCTAAAATGTAAAAATATTAAACCCTTACATTATAAAAATACAATACAAAAAAAAATCGAAATTCTATGTCAAGATAGGTTTCGTAAATATTTGCATATTATTGTTTTATAAAGGTAACGAAAAATAATTTCCCTAACATTTCTATCACTGAATGTAATCAATCTGAGAATTCCGAGCGTTGTGGAAATGTTACCATCACCATTATAAACAAAGTTTATAAAGGTAACCGAAACATTACCGCAACCACTGCTATGACCAAAATAAATTAATCGAGAGCACTTTGGGTTATATAAGGGTTATATAAGAAGTTATATTAAGGTAACCAGAATATTTTGGTTACTCATTTTATAAAACTTTTAGTTATATAACGTTACCTAAATCAAGTCACGGTAACCTTTATATAATCCTCCATTTAAGCTCTATAAGGGGTTTATAGTGGTTACAAAGACGTTTCGAGTACCAGTCTATATAACTCAAGTTATATAATTTGGTAATGGAAACCTTGCGGTTACTACTACATATATAAAAAAAAATTGTTTCTTGGGTTACCAGTACCAAAAGGTCCAGGAGTTGTTACCGCGGGTCTACAGCCAGCGAATGGAGTTTTGTCGTTGGATACTTCATAAAAGCCGAAGAAGCATCGGCTTTATCAAGAAGATACTCTGGACAGACGAAGGGAGCTTCAGAACAGCCGGTTTATTTAATCAGCATAACCGTCACATTTGAAGTGCCGACGATCCTAGGGCAGTACTAGAGACTGCATTCCAATACGATTTCAGGATAAATTTCTGGGCAGAAATCGGCGGAAACCCTCTTATTGGACCATATACATATCTTACACCACACTTAATTCAGATATTTACATAGATTTTCTCCAAAATGAACTGCCGACTCTTTTTGAAGAAGTTCCCGAGTACTTAGGGTCAACATGTGACATCAATATGATGGTGCACCTGCACACTCAGAATGAAACGTGAATATCTACAGCAGACATTCCCCCATGGATTGGACGTTTTGGATCAGTTCCGTGGCCACTCAGATCTCCGGATTTAAATCCTCTAGATTTCTATTTCTGGGGTGTTTAAAAGAGAAGGTTTACTCCACGCCATTGTCAACGTCGGCATAACTTCAACAAAAAATATTAGAAATTTCTAATGATATGAAAAGTGACACTTTTGTATAAAATTTAGTTCGCCGATCATTTTTACGTAGGCGTAGGATGTGTCTTCGAGCGAATGGGGGACATTTCGAACACTTATTGTAGAAAGTAAGTAAGCTAGATTTAATTATTTAAATGATATCATTTAAGATTAATAAATTAATGTATTTGATAAGAGTAAATTGAAATAAACTGTTTGTTTCTAATAATCATTAATTTCAATAATCCTTTAAGAGGAGTCAAGATTTGCAAGTTTCATACATTTTGCAATGCGAATTTCATGCAAACTATTTGTGACTGAATAATGATTTATATCTTAAATTAAAGGTAACGAAGAAGTCTAGTAAATAACGTCGGCAAAAATTAAAAAAAATGTATTGGAATGGAGATATTAGCTCGAAAACTTGTAAAAAATGGTAAAAACTGAAGTTTTTTAAATCAAATTCCAAATTTTGGGAAGATAAAGCCTAGATCTAGCAAATAACGTTGAGTTTCTTCATTTTTAGAGGCGTTTTTTTTAATTATTTGACTCTAATAGACTTGTTTTTCTCCCGATATTTCACCGACGAGAAATTGCAATATTTCGTTGAAAGTTGTTGAACTCCAAAGCAAAATAGTATATTTAACAATTATGAGCAAAAAAACTTTAAGTCTCGTTAAAAATTTTCAATTTCTTTGAAGTACAAATTTTCATTTTTCGTCTTAAATTATCGCATGTTGCGTTTCTGTCTTTTACGCTAGATGTCTCTAAGGTGCTTTTGGTCTAGGTCTAGGCTAATTTTATATGAATTTTGTCACTTTCAGGACACAAACCTACGTATAGTAAATTTTATTGCCTACAGACTCGCTGGTATCTAAATTGAAACTTTTGCTGAGTACTGAGTCCTCTTAATGTGATTATATAATAACATGGGTGCAGTATGGCAACACCGGCAGACCCTGTATAAATAGAATTTTTGTATTTAAAAAAAGAAGAGCCTTTTAAGGTATATTATAAAATGTCTGCAGCACAGGCACAATTTATTTCGGAGTCAATTTTGATGACAGCTGACAGAAGTAAACTTGGAACACTGAACAATTTAAGGACTGTTTAAAAAAAAAAGACCACCTATGAACAATGAAAGCAACAAGAGAAACATTTTGTTTTGTTTATTGTTATCAAATCATTTTTATTGAACTATTGCTTAATTATCTACATTTTTCATAACCGACATGATATAATTACTACATGCTATAAAATTGGTGAACTTTTTTCTTTACGTTCCTCATTAAATTTTGTACAGACCAGTATCGAACGGATCGGACGCTCCTTTATGCTGTCTGTTAAAAATGTTTATGTTAGCAGAGTGTTTTTTGTTTACATTTTTTGTCAATATTAGACCAATATTTTTCGATTGGTCTTAGTTTTGGACAACTTGGAGGATTCACTTCCTTGGTTACAACGGGTATGCATTGGGCTGGGCATCGTAGAAATCTCTCGTTTTCTGCTGTAGTGGCAAGTTGCTAAATCCGGCCAGAAAATTTTCATACAAAATTTGGCTCCTGGATTTTGAAACTGGGTTTTTTTTCTGGTGCTCTGTTCGGTGTTTTCTGAATATGGAAACTTCTCCCTTCTTTTAATTCTATTGACCCATAGCATATGACGTTCCAGCCATAACAGAAATATCTATCAATGACATGCCGGCATTTCGTTTAAAGTTGTCTACCACTTCTTTGGGCAATTTTTGGTCTATCGAATCTGATTTCTTTCCTGACCCGGACTTTCTCTGGACACTATAAGATTCTCGAAATTTACTGAGAATATTTTGAATGGTCTTCGGAATTTTCAACTTTTTAGCTAAGCTTCTTTGAAACATATTCAGATTTTCCATATGGCATAAGAATTTTGCATTTAATAGCTGCAATTATATGTGCACACCTTTTTATAATGCAGTCTTACCAGCGGTCGGTAATTTTCTTTACCTGATGATAAGTAATGGAAGCGGAGATAGGTAGTCGGTTGTTTTCTGAAACAGTCCTTATTTAAAAACAATGTACCGATTGAAATCAAGCAAGCTGGATTTAAAGAAAAGGTAAAAGATATAAAATCTCTTTTAGTTTATCTTCCAGATACAAATAGAAATTATAATTAAAACAGTTTTGATTCTCGAGTTATTACATATTTTATTTTGTTTCTATTATTTTTTATTTTCCTTTTTTTTTTATTAACTTTACTGAATGAAATAATATTTGTTCAAGTAGGCCTTTTGGGATTCTCCGTACAAACGAACGGCAAAAAAGGGATTTTTTTTATTAACTTTATTACACAATTATTTTATTTAGGGTGGCAAAATTTCAATGGAGAATTTTATTTGCATCCTTCTATTTTCATTAATTTATTTTTCGAGTCAATCAATTCTATTTGTTTGGGACCTGTTAATGAGTCGAACCAAAATTTGAAACTATGCCGCCCTGGAATATATAAAAAAATTCCTTTTTTTTTTTTGGTTTAGTTTGTATCGGAGAATACCAAAAAGATCTACTTGAACAAATATAAACTTTACCGGTAAAAAAAATCATAGATTTCACTAGAGTCATAAGCACTTGAAAAGGATTTAACACATACAAAACTGTCTGACTCTCTAGAATAATTTTAGCACCAGAAATTTAATGAAACGATGTATATCGAGTGTTAAAATTTCATTTGCATCACAAAAACAAATTCTCTTCCTACGAATTATAACTGTTCATTCAAATTAGACACATTTCTTCCTCATTAAATTTAATAGCAAATATTTCAAAAATCATAAAACATTCAGGTCAAAGGGGAAAGAAGAACATTCACCCAAAATTTTACTTGTAAATATAAAATGTATACACTGGAAGAAGACATTTTGGCCAAAGGTCAGGACCACCCATCTCTGCAACTTTAGGAATAACAGAAATTATTAAAATCTCGTTATGAGGAAAAGCAGAAAATATAATCCTTCGCAAATTTTCTCAGATTATTAACTGCTACTAAAGAAATTCTTAACATTCAAACTGACGACGATGTTCAACTACCAGAAATACTTGAATGAATTTTCGAAATTCCTTACTAAGTTCTATCTAATTTTAATAATTTGAAGTTGCCGCGAATTTCCTAAGAAATCCTTTTTTTTTTGTTTTGTTGTAGTAGTTACGTCACTTTCATAATTATTTCATAATAAAAAGTTGACGAGATTAAAGATGTTTGGAAATTAGGTAATTTTTTAGTTTCGATTCAATTTAAAATGGGCTCAGACTTACTTAGGCTGTCACAATAAAATTAAATAAATGAATTCTTTTAGGTTAAAGAGAAGAAAAAAAATTTGAGTTGGTCTACGACCAATTCTTACGATAGTCCTAGATGTATGTCCGTATGTAATTTCGTGACTCCTATCTATTTCTAGAATGGTTCGTAGGACAGTAAAAATAATCGATTTTATAAGAAGAGCTTTTCAGTAGGTACCTACAATATCGCGTGTGATCGTCTTCACAATATACGTAAAAAAAACCTTATTGTATGGCAACACCAAGAGGGGGTTGCCGAACTTAGTCGATTTTTATACCCTAGATCCATTAGGGTATACTGAGTTTGTCATTCCGTTTGTACCGCACAGAATAATGCTACTGAAGCAAAATGGATTGGATTGATTTTTGCATGGCCGTCTGTCCGTCTGTCCGGCGTCATGATAATATGAAAATGCGTTAACATAGTGTTCTGCAATTTTGCATACGACCTTTTTAAAAAAAAAAAATAAATAAAGTTCTAAAATGGAACCGATAGGTTCGTATGGTTGTCATACAAAAATTTCGTTTTTCACTATATGTTTGGGCACTGCTTGAGAACTCGTAGAGAGTCCGAAAAGTTTGTACACAGCGCATTCACTTTGTGGGTAAAGCAGAAGAAGAAGAAGAAGATTCAAGCTGGGAAGAACTTCTTCTTCTTTGAGAAGTAGTTATGTCAAAACATAATAAAATAGGTGGTAATTTATGAGCAATATTCTTTGTGTGCCTAAGTTCGTTCAGAGGAAAAGCAAATAAAATTTGCATAGTTTTTACCATAAGTTTAATAACAGACTGAATCTTAAAGAGTGTTAAGTTTTTAAACTACAGGTAACTTCAAACCGAACCAAATTATGCTCAATTTTGTTTGTTGTAGGAAAGATTTGGTGCTGGTTTTAGTGCTTCAAAGACTTGGGAACTCTAAGAAGTTTTTGAAGACTGAATGCTTACATTAAATCGAACGAAGTTTGGTGAACTTTTGATGTCTATAAAGTTAGCCCAGCCATTTTCGAAATTTTGAAAAATAATGGGTGTGCTGGATTATGCTCGACTTTTGCTGCATTCTACCGCAAAGAAAAATCAAAAAATTCAAAAATTACGGTTTTTATGATGAAAATAAAAAAAAAATTTTAAAAATTTGGCGCAGCCATTTTAGAAATTTTGAAAAATGAAGGGTGTGCTGGATTGTGCTCAACTTGCGCTACGTTGTGGCGTAAAGAAAAATATTTTGTTTTAAAAAATTAGGCTTTTTACGAGCCAATTTTGAAAAAAAAAACAAAAGTTAGTCAAACGATTTTTTTTATTGCAAAAATCAAGGTTGTACCGAGTTGTTGTACTACGTTCTACCGTAAGACACAATGGCACAATGCAGCACAAGTTGAGAACAACTCAATACAACCTTCACCATGATTGGCCTAATTTAAAAATCTTAACCAAATTAAATTGTTCAGATTCATTTCTGATAAAACACAGTACACTCTTTACATTTTTTTCAAATGTCGGAAATAGGCGGACAAATTTTTGTGAAAATCATATTTTCTTTATAAAGAGATTCATTAATTTTTTTTCCCATTGTAGCATAATGCGGCAGAAATCTCACACGAGCCAGCACATTCGTTATGTTTTATAATAAACTTTTTATGGGTAAAATAGTTAATCCAGCAATTTTAGAACATTAGCAACCTTTTTTTTCGGTAATAACATTTTTACGAATAAAATACGATTTTGAACGAAATTTCACACAGATATTTTCGAAAAAAGAAAGATAATAATAATATACTACATCAGGCTGCAGTTGCATTATGTCGCAAATTTAAATAAAATATTTATTAAGCTTTTTATTTCAGCAGCGCGATTTGGTATGATAAAATATGTGTAGAAGAAGTGGCATTTTCGAGTTCTGTTCGACTTCTGCTATGTTTTAGGCTTCTCAGAATACCTGTTAGGTGTATCTCGAATCGGAAATACTATTGACATGGCAGAACTGATGAATCCTGACATCAAAGAGTGCGTGGGTTCGTGTGAGTGAGTGAGCGAAAAGGTCCTAATGATTGAGGGAACGAAAAAGCGTGGATGTTACTAAAAAAATTACAAATTTATTCATCTATTACATAAATGCACATATGTGCATGAACAAATTCGTCTCCCGTAAATATTTTGGACAATCCTTTTTTTGAGCCTCCATCCATGTACAGCCAATTTTCATGTTTTTTTTATATAAACTGTGTAATGGCCGAGCGATCCCTGCCGAAAAGTTCCGTTGTAGTCGATTATTCCCGCAAGCAAATAATTTTTCTCTAAAGTTTTATACTTATAGGAATATTTTCCAATTTCATGGTGAAGGTTGTGTTGAGTTGTATTCAACTTGTGCTGCATTGTGCCACAAAGAAAAATGGTTCATAAAGTGTTATTTCCGAGATTCTGACCCTTTCCTTACGGTAGAACGTAGTACAAGTTAAACACAACTCAGTACAACCTTGATTTTTGCAATAAAACAAAATCGCTCGACTAACTTTTTTTTTCAAAAATGGCTCGTAAAAAGCGTAATTTTTAAAACAAAATATTTTTCTTTACGGCACAACGTAGCGCAAGCTGAGCACAATCCAGCACACCCTTCAATTTTTCAAAATTTCGAAAATGGCTGGGGTAAATTTTTTTAAAAAAACTTATTTTCATCATAAAAAATTTAATTTTTGAATTTTGTGATTTTTCTTTGCGGCAGAATGCAGCACAAGTCGAGCACAATCCGCACACATTTTATTTTTCAAAATTTCGAAAATGACTGGGCTAAATTTTTTTGAAAATTTTATTTTCCTCATAAAAAGTTTAATTTGTGAAAAAAAATGTTTTTCTTTGCGGCACAACGCAACACAATTCGAGCACAATCCAGCACACCCTTCATTTTTCAAAATTTCGAAAATGGCTGGGCTAACTTTTTTTGAAAATTTTATTTTCCTCATAAAAAGTTTAATTTATGGAAAAAAAAAAATTTTCTTTACTGCACAACGCAACATAATTCGAGCAAAATTCAGCACAAGTTTTATATGTGAAAATTTCGAAAATGGCTGGGCTAACTTTATAGATATGAACTTTTGATGCTGTCAACTAAAAATGAAGTGATAATTGCTTTACCGATTCCATTGATATATGATCTTAGTTAGCTCCATTTATAGGGATGCAAGGTATTTTCGACCTTTGAATTAACTAACCCAAAGATGTGCCAAAGACAGCAATTTGTACACCGTTCGGGCTATTTAGGTTTACTCGTATGACCTTTGTGCATGCAATGCGGTCCAAACATTCCAAAGGGTCATACATACCATACTTGAGGAGTTTAAATGTTGCTTTGTCTATTTAGATGACATTCTCGTCGCCTCAAAATCTGAGCATATTGACCATTTGGAGCAAATTTTCGCCCGTCTGGAAGCTTTTGGACTTATTATCAAGTCGACACAAATTACCAACGTGGATTTCGTCTTCCGAGGTAATTTTTTTAAGCCACTTAATTTCGCCAGATGACATTAACCCACCAGACGAAAGAGCGAAAGCCATTGCGAATAATAATCTACCGGCTACAGTGAACGATTTGACGACGTTTTCTCGGCAAGATTAACCCCTATAACCATTTTTTACCAGATGCAGCAGAGCATCAAGCACTCTTAAACAACTATATTTACGAGGCTCCAAAAAAAATGGTAAGAAAAAAATAAGCTGGTCTGAGGAAGCTGTTAAGGCTTTCAAATTGGTAAAAAAAAACAAATAGCTTAGGTGGAACTTTTAGTATTCCCTAATTCTTCTTCGAAGTTAGCTCTATGGATTGATGCCTCTGATACGGCCGCAGGAGCTGCGGTGTAGCAAAAGTCGGACCACCCCTGAAAACTTCTGGGTTTCTTTTCGATCAAACTTAATATATGCAACGCAAGTACAGCATGCACGATAGAGTATTGTTGACACCCTATGAAGATATCAAATACTTTCCTTTTTTGTTAGAAGGTCGACCATTCACATTGTCCACTGACCACAAGCCCCTGGCTTTCGCTTTTAACCAGAACCCTGAGAAGACGTCACCCATACGACATCTGGAATTTATCGGTCAGCTTACCACTGATATCAAGCCATATAAAGACATGTAGTAGCTGAAGGCTAGAAGAAATTCACATTCTTAGTCTGATAGACTTTGTTTCCCGTGTCGACAAACAAATTAATTAACCTGAGTCACTAACTCTCCTTCAAATTCATCATGTAAATTTGAAAAGTATCCCATTTTTGGTACTGGTAAGCAAATCTACTGTAAAATTTTGGCGAATAGTAATCGACCTTTTATTCCAAAGTCTTTTGGGAAACAAATTTTTAACACGGTACAGTGCCATTCTGGTCACTTAAAAAACCTTTGAACTCCTTTCCACCTAAGTTCTAGCCGGTTCAAGGACATTGATTTTGATATTGTCGGTCCCCTCCCACCTTCCAATGATTTCAGATATTGTTTCATCGTCATTGATAGATTCACATTCGTTGGCCTAAGGCTGCTCAATCTGATCCAGCATTTCTTGCTGAGCTCTCTAAATTATTAGGTTTTGCTCGTAGCCGAACTACCGCATACCAGCCTCAAGCAAACGGGCTACTATTATGACCAACAGAAACAGAACTTGGTCAAAGATTTTACCATTCGTATTGTTAGGTCTCATCTCAGGACAATGGTCAGGGAGGAATTTTTACCAATTTCAGCGGAGTTAGTTTACCGAGAAGATTTACGCCTGCCTGGAAATTTTCTTCAAAACTTCCAGTTAAATCCCCTTTAAGTAGGGAATTAATAAGAGAAAAATAAAAATGTTTTTCAAAAAGGAGTCTGAAGTTTTATGTCCGTATCGACGAACTAAGGATGAATGGTGCTCCCGCAAATAAATACTTAAATATTAGTAGGCCCGTGGCTCATTTTTTTATGGTGTTTTCTACATTGATAAGCTTATGACTAATGAATAAAATGTACTTTCTTCACAACTTTCCGAAGCATAGATGATAAGAGTTCGCCCATGACTCTGTCAATATTAATACTCCGACTTTCCTCATTTTCGATTCGCAGTATCGCAGGAGAATTAAGCCGCATCCGTGACATGGTACTACTAAGGTAAGTTCGGGAGTTGCTGTAGTGTCTGGTAATGTGAGATAGAGCTACGGAGCTGTACACAGATCCGGGACACTGCTTGTTATAGCAGGACTATCTACAATGAACAGTTCAGCTAGTTCTCTAATAGTTGAAATTTCTCGAATCCTTTCCAGCATCATGGATCGAAAACTTATAAGTTGTTGAGAAAAAGTAGACGATAAATATTCTAAATAATACTCGTAGAGGCGATTTGGTTTTTCAACGATTTCATTATCTATTAAGCCACTGAGATATTGCTGTTGAAACAGCGAAAATCATTCCGTCAGGCTATTCACACTTTCATAGCTTACTGTCAATTGTTGAGTTATGTTATCCAGACAACGGTTAAAAACAAAAATTCGGAGTTTGTATTCCTTGATCTATAGCCAACTTATCAAAAAACTTCTTCACATGGCGCTGGCGTATTTTTTTGAAAGCTGGACTTACTTTCCAAGGTGTCGCGATTTCTTTAGCTTCTTTTAAAATTGTCGGGAAATCCTGTCTGAACTCCATCATATTTTTCTGAGTTTGCTGCAGCATTGAGGTGGCTGTCAATATATCAATGGCTTGGGGTCTTGTAGAGTTCCAAAGTCTTATGAATTGAACAAAAAACTGACAACGACTTGAGCGACAGCTGGAACGAGGACTGTTTGGAGAGCAAGTTCTCACTGATTGGAAAAAATCCAATCTAGTAAACAGATAGTCAGGTTGTCCAGATATCATCAAATTACGGAGGAATAATATCGCACGATATTTAAAAAATGTTTCTAACGTGCATCCGAAGATTGAATTTAAATATTTCGAGACATGGTCATATCGCCTCAAGCCGAACAGTAAAATTAAAAGCCATTTTGAGCTTACGCCATGAAGCTGAATCAAAACCACAAAAAACTTCACAGCCATAGGTCAAGATAGGGATAATTAACGATTTGACTAACATAATCCGCTTGTCAACAGGAGTAAATGCTGCATTGGCCGAAAGTTTACGTAGTATTCCATAAACCTTGGAGACAAGCCCATTTATATGATTGGTCCAGTTCAACGTACGATCAAAAATAATTCCAAGATTCCTTACAGTAGTACTACATATAAACAATAGTCACACTATTCAGGATAATATAGATCCCGATAGCATTAGATTTAGAGGCATTTAAGCTCAAGCCATTATTAATAGCCCAATTAAGCACATCAGCAAGATCTTCGTTTATACGGCATATAGCATCCTCCAGCAATCCTACAGGCCTGGAGATTTAAAGCTGAATATCATCTTCATACATGTGGTAATCAAAATTTATCAAAATCATTTGAAGATCATTAATAAAGATAGTGAATAATAAGGGTCCCAAGATGGAGCCCTGAGGAACTCCACTCCGCAAAGGTAAGAAGCCAGAAGCAGAATTATAGAACAGACCACACTTTGTTGTCGCACGCTGAGGTAAGAAAAAACCAACTTTTGCATGCAAAATTTGAATTTAAAGGCAAGTTTACTTAATAACAATATGTGGGGAATAGTCAAGGAGGACAAGCGTTGTAAATTTATCATTGTCAATTGATTTTCTAATGTCCTCTGTTATATTAAGCAACGCTGAGGTACAGCTTTGCTTGGATCTAAAGCCCGATTGAAGATTAGATAGAAGATTCTCCCTAACTAAAAAATCGGTGATTTGAGTGTGAAGAATTTTTTCAAAGGCTTTAGAGAGAAAAGGCAAAATGGAAATAGGACGATATTCCGTTGAAACACGGGACCTCTTCTTTAGATTTTATTTTAAATTTGAGTGAATACCTCACTAATACTTTGAAATAAAATTCGTATATAGGTAATATAGAATATTTAAAAAAAATGCTATTGATCCACCATTTGTGTAACTTGCTGATTTAATTGGCATTGGGTATAATGATAACTCCGCAATAGTAGCTAAAAATTAATCTATTTCGGAGTTAATAAACATAAAAAGTTCTGAACGTAAAATATGCAAATTTGTAAACTCTACTTATACTTTTTTCTTAAATGTGGATAAAAAAAAATTAAGTGACCTTTTATTTTTATTCACTCTATAAGGATGTACATATATGTTTCTAACGTTTTTAGGAGTGAAAAACTAGACACAGTTCGGATACAAAATAAAAGGGATGGACTCTATTCAACACCGCTTCGGAGTCGAAATCACTCCCAATTTTTTTCTGTGTATAATATACAATTTCCATTCTATCTCCAGATACTATATAAATATATGAATACTGTAAAAATTACTAATATTATCTTCAGCAGTTTTTCCAGTTCTCGCTAAAATCTCCGAGCCTGTAATATTAGTGCAACACAAAATAGAATCCAACTATATCTACCTGTTTTCTCAATAGTTCACAAAAATTTTATATACCCCAGGAATTGGTTACCCGATTTTAATAATTTTCAAACTTTGATATAAAATTTTATTTTTTTAATAATAACCGTAAACAAAGTTTCAGCCCGTTTCAAATTTTCCCAACAGAGATTAGTCTATGCTTATTGCATTTACCACATATTTCACTTAGGATGCTGATAAATTTATTTTGGATTAATATTAACTTTTGTCTCGAATTCTTCATTACCATTTTTTTTTTTTTATTTCCCAAATGATACATTTTTTATAATCGAAAATCTGTTATGACTGATATAGTAATTTTTTAAAAGTCATTTTAAATTTTCATAAACAATAGTGACCAAGTTATCTCAATTATAAATTAAACCGAAATCATCAGAAAATCAAAGATGCAATTTCAATCTCACCTCACTTTTTGTATATTTCTAATAATTCAATATGGAAAAATTCACATTTAAAACTAATATACTTATAAAATCATCGTCATTCGTATTATATATTTAAAAATCAACCATTTTCTATTATCTATTATAGTAGGTACTACATTATATACAGTTTTTTGATTTATATACAAAATTTTCAACATTCAAAACACCACCACCATCAAAAATGTAATATTATAAATTATTAAAATTTTTCACACTTTTTGGCCGCCGTCCAGGTTTTACATGATGAAAATTCGTCAAAATTCCTTTCAATTTATTCGCGGCCATTTTTCTTTCATGAACTTTCAAATGTTTCGACAAGTGATCAGATCGTGCAAAACATTTAATGCAATATGTACATTTGTACGGTTTAATTCCAGAATGTGATCGCCTATGTCTAGCTAATTCATCTGATCTTGAAAATTTCCATGTACAATTTGGCCAATTACAAATATACGGTTTATCACCCATATGTCGACGAAGATGTGCCTTTAAATGTGCTGGTTTTGCATAGACTTTTGTACAACCTTCATATGTACATGGAAATATTTTTTCACTTTCAGGTTCAATTAATACCTTTGTCGATGATGGAGATAATAAATCGATTTCACTATTCGACGTAAACTTATGATTAAGATTATCAGAACTTTCTTTAAGAAATAAATTGCACGAATCATTACAAAACGGTGTCCTTTCTGACAGGAAATTCGTCAATTCTGGTAATCCAATGTAGTTTTCTAGTAATGAATTATCCAAATTATCTAAGTCGTTGCTGGATGATGGCAGCAGATCACTGCATGAAAAATAATCGAAATTTTGTATAAAATCAGTTTTTCTTATATTCTCGAAGGTGGTGTTGTTGTTGTTGCCTGTGTCCACGTCTAGTAAACTGCTACTATTATTTAGTGTAAAACTATCTTGATGATCCACAAATTCGTAAAAATTTCTTGATAAAATGCTGTCAACTTCTACGGTATCAGCAGTATGAATCGGTGAACTAGTATCAACGGTATAATCCCAACAAGAATTAAATTCACTATCGAGCTCTGAATAGAGTTGATGAAAGCCGTTAGATAAAAAATCCATTGCATCCGATGTTTTCGGCCTCCCAGATTTCTAGCAACTGAACACGAGCTGACCGTTACAAATCTCTTTAAATCTGATCCTATCCCCTAAAACATATACCCGGGCTGTGAGCGAGACCATAAACTGATAATGACAATTTTTGCACTAAATTAGTTCTTAATTATGTTTTGATAAGGGACCTTCGCGCAGTCGCATACAAATATTACTGTCTATCTATCTGTCTGTCTGTCTGTCTGTCTGTCTGTGTATGTAAAAGTATATGCAACTTCTGTTATGATCACATTTAACTGGAAATATATCGAGCGCCAATGGATCCGTTGTCCGAAGATTCCCAAGGGAGTCATTAAATCATTTCATGTACCAGACAGTGTCAGTCTAACCGATCGATCACCATCTTCTACGTACTTTTTTCACACCATTTATCGCTCTACGACTGGGAATTGAATTGGATTAGAATTTCTCGGTTGAGTTCGACGTCAGTTCAAGTCGTCGTTGTCGTCGATTGTGTTAATAGATCTTCGGTGATCGTGTTACTTTTCTTGATTTTGGAATCGTCGTCATTTGGAATTCGTCGTTTTGATTTTTCGGTGTGGAAATTTTCGTGATTTACATATTTTATCGGCAGTCCGAGTACAGAGTGATCGACATGTGTTTCATTCGTTTCATTAGTTAAGTGCATCATTGACAGTAGGCAGATAAATATTTTCGCTGAAGATACTTTCATTGGACATGGTTTTTTTTTTTTTTTTTATCATTTCTCGTAAAACAATAAAAAGTATGCGGGGAGGAGACAGATGGATAGAGATGGATAGGATCAAATCACGTGTGTAAAACTATAGTTATCAGTTTAGAATGTGTTTTTTGGATTTTTGAATTGAAATCTCTTTTATATCATTCTTCAAAGAATACACATTTTCGATTTTGATGCATCAATTACGGTTCTAAATTACAACTGGATGAGATTATTACAGGAATACAACAAAGCAGTCAAAAATCTTGTCTGATTCCGGGAATGAGCTGATCTGTTGTGTACATACATATGTATATAATCTGAAATCATTTGATCCATACCCAACAATTAACTGTGCTTAGGTACAATGCAAGTGAAGGGCACAAGATAGGTGATCGTACGCACGTGCAATAATGATTTTGTTTGATTTTTATATAATTATTTTGCATAGAACGATGTGCAAATTAGAAAAGATTTATTATACCTTCTACAAAGCTTTCCTACTTTTTTTTTTGTTATATGTATTATTTTGTTTTTTTTTATTTGTTTTTGTTATATGTATTAAAAAACAAAATCGTTGTGCTCTCTGCGTAATTCTAACTTGAAATTGATTTGGAAGTGCCCAATTAACCTCGCAGACCACCTTCTCCTGGGATTTTTCGATTTCAGATTTTGATATTCCATGATTATTTCAATTCTATCGACGAACAAGGCTACTTAGATTAAAACTTCCCCTAATACAACAAATTTTATAGCCAAAGTAATAACTTTTCTACCATCAGTGATTAATATACTTTTCTTTAAAACTCAGAAGCCTAATCATAATTTTACTTGCGCAAAACAACATCATACGTCGTCGATTCGACGTTTACATTAATATTTATGATTATCTTTTTTTTTAGAAATTTTATATACAATTTTTATATATTTTTAGTAATTTTATACTTAATTCTATCAGTAAAACCACAAAATAAAATACAAAAATTAAAGCAACACTACACGCAATGTTTGGAGTATTTAAAAATATATTCAGCGGCGTATACCATATGTCGAATCGACGTACATTAGACTTCTAGTATTAAAAATATCTTTTGCTATGAAAACTCGGCAGAAGAAGAAAAAAGTGCCTCTTTACCTCTATCTTTGCTACCTTAATTTTTAATATTAAAGACGGGACTTAAACCACGGATGATCCTTTGGTACTACAACTAGCGTCATCTGACCCATGCTAACCTACGGTTGTATGGTGTGGTGGAAGGCAAAGGAGCTCGCCAATCATCGCAAGAAATTGGAGTAGATTCACAGGGTGTGCGTCCTTAGTGTAAGTGACGTTCTCAAGTCAACCAGGTCGAGGGCTCTTGAGTTCATCCTTAACATACACCCGTGCATATACATCTCAAGAAAGGGGTGTCAATCGTTGCGCTAAGTCTGTATCTCAATTGGAGCTAGATTCACACTGGTACAAGAGTTCCACATGAATCCATCTTTGAATTCGTGCAGTGCATCGTACCTGATATAGGCAGGGATAGCGATCATCTGCTCGAGACATTCTGTGCTTCAACCATTGACAAAACCTATCATATATACCTACAGACGGATCAAAATCGGCAGAGAGCACTGGAGCAGGTATTTTCTACGACGAGCCTCACATGGAAATTTCCATACACCATGAAGGCCATCCTTGAAGCGGGAAGGTATCCCCTAAACTCAGATACTGAGAACAAGGATATTGCAATCTGCTCGAACAGCTAAGCAGCTGTCAAGGCCTTGGCGAAACCAATTGGGATTGGACCAAAACACCTTGCCTCTACTATCTTGGCTTGAGCCGGCTGCCAACACAGTCGCCTTTGGTAGGATGATCTTTGAAATGAAACGAAAAAGCTACTGGGACTAAGCAATCCAATCCTGAGAACTCAATTGTCAATTCTCAATGGACACTCTCTTCTCCGGGTTCACCTGCATAGGACGGGGCTTGTTGAAGATCCAGTATGCAGGGGATACGGAGAGGAATCCGAAACAGTGACTCATTTTCTTTGTTACTGCCCGTCCCTCTCAGGAAAACGTTACAGAGTCCTCCTGGAAGTACTGAGTGAATCCGGAAAGGGGGATTTGGGCCCAATTTTGAATTTTGTTAGAGCGTCTGGTTGGGACTGATGAGCAATTGCTCATAAGTCTGGAGAATAAGCAATGGGCCTTATTTTAACCTACGTTCCAGGGACCCTTTTCGGACTCCAACCTCGTTTCAATCCATCCAATATTAAAGATTGAATAAAACAAAAAATTAAGATTTGATTTCTAAATCTGGCAATTTATATTCCCGGCAACTCTCTCTCTCTCTCTCTCTCTCTCTCTGTCTCTCTCTCTATCTATCTCTCTCTGTATCTCTCTCTCTCTCTCTCCTCTTATAGTACAATAGAATTCTATTAAATCAGTGAAAGAGTGGAAAGAGTTAAATCACTTAAAATAATTAATCCAGCTTATTCCAGTAAAATTACGAAGCCCAATGTCACATAACTTTTTGTTATATGTAAGAAAAGCTCCTGGTAATGTCTAGAAAGGAGCATTTGTACAAAATAAAAATACATTTCATCAGGAAAAAGACAAAATTTCCAGATAAAACAGGACCTAATCTCTCCCCAATCTCTTTAATTTCATTTCTTTGTTTTAAGAAAGCCTGCATAATGCCGCCCAATTCGAATGTTTTTCTGAATCGAATTTTTTAGTAGCTGTTTAAATCGATATAATATGCAGCAGTTCTACAACAAAACGATCATCCATCAGCCCCGACCCCTTCCAATTTTGATGAGAGTATCAGAATTAGTTAAGTATTAAAAAATATTGTACCCATATTTTTTTGTTGAAGCTGCCGTCCTCAGGTCTTGGATACAAGGTGACTCAAATTTTAATGCTCTCACTGTATACCTACGTATTTTTTAATTTGCTGATTACTTGGAATAGGGGTTCGTCTATTCTTTTGTGTGATATTTAAAATTATTATTAGTATTTAATGGATCTTTCCAAAGAAAAAAAATTTTAAATTAAAATGAAATATTGAAAAAAAAACTAAATTCTTATTAATTTTGGATTTTTTACCCCCTCCGGAAAAAACATCGCCCTAAAAAATATTGCTTTGAAATGCTATAATATTAATGGATATCATATCAAAATTTTGCGCATGTTCATCTTCTAGTTTAGGAGATACAATTTTTTTATTAGCGTCTCTGTAAAATTTCATACTAAAATCTTATAATTTACTCAAAAATAGTTATTTAATTATTGTTTTTAGATACGTTAATGAAATATGTGCTTAAAAAATATTATAATAATAGTTCTGTTTTATTATTTCATAAATTTTATAATTTTATTTTGATTATTATTATATTTATATTATTAATATGAAACTGTGCTAATTTTTAGTACCTGCTATTGTCTTGACACGGTTATTTCTATTTTTAATTTTTCTTTCAATATCGGCGTAATTTTTCGTTGAAACGTCATTTTGAACTTTTTTGTGAAACATCCCAATCGTACGGATGTTTCGATGTTTGAATTTCACTATTTTGCAAGCTAGGTTATGTCGCATTTTTGTTTTTACAATTCCTCTAAACCCATTCAGACCTGATGTACGTGTAATTGTGTAACGTTACGTTTCTCGTACATTATTTGTGTTTTCTACACAATTCAAAATTTTAAAAACCAACTTTGATTGCTTTGCTTTACATTTTAGGAAATTTCACAACGCTACCCAGCACCATCTGTCATATTTATGTTGAAAAATATTTTGTTTCATGTGTACGTCAAAAGTGAATTGAAATCGAAGAGGTAAGACCTTAGAATATAGAGACAACATGAAGTGTTGATACCTGTAAAATTCGTGTGCATGAACGTGGCTTTTTTCCGGGTATCGTGAAGTAGGTCAGAATTATATTGAAGAAAGAGACAAATATATTTTAAACTGTCAAACGAAATTTCCTTTTTTGAAAGAATTTGAATCTGGTGAAAATATACGTGGGAAATAATTTTATAGGCAAGTATAGATATAAATTATTATTTTGTGTAGTTTACACACATTTTTATATTAAAGTAAATTGTAATTAATAACAAAAACGATGAAATATTTGTTTATTGAAGATTTGTTTACGTTTGTGACAGCTGAGAAACTCCCTGGGTATCTGGGCGCAGTGGCAGCGACTAAAAGCATTTTCGGTGGGAACAGCTGCAGTATTTTCAACCATATATCTCGTTGCCCCGCTTTCTATATTTTGGATCTACTACACGGCTGTACTGAGCTTTAACTACAGCGCCAACAGAAACTAACACAACTAGAATTTAGCGTAGTCACACTTCCGGTAATCTCTATATTCTAAGGGTAAAACGCACAAAGTTATTGGAATATAAATTGTGTAATTGTTCTAAGAATTTTAATACAAAGTGAGGCTATAACTATTGCGTTTATTTATGATAACAATTCAAAGCTGTATATGATAATAAGGTATTTGGATCAATAAACCGAATTATATAAGTGTGAGTACGTATTTGGGTACATTCGGTCCTAACGTGTGTATTTCTCCTTTCAGACTGAAGTGAAATTATTTTATTTAAAATTTTTACAATGTCATTTACGAGTAAAGAAATCGCGGAGATAACCATGCTTAGCATGCTTTATAAATCGGAATATATTATATAAAAATTGGAGTTGGTAATCCTATACATTCATTGCGTAATGAGGATAATCAGGAGCAGGTGGGGGAGGATGCTATGGATGATGAATATTCCATTCCAGAAGAGAATCTTGCAAGTGCAGCGATTCTGGAGGATCAAAATGAAGAGACGTTTTCATATACAGAGAAAAAAAAACACTGAAATAATTTTGAAGCTGAAACCGAGGCAACCGAGGATACCAAGACCAAGATTGTAAACATGCTCACAAGACCAACACCAAGACCATGTGTACGTTAACAAGACCAAGCCCAAGACCACATTATGCAAGACCAACACTCATTATGAAAGACCACATTATGCAAGATAAAAATCTGGTAATTTGTGCAATAGCGAAGCATAGTTATGATCGGTACGTACTTTACCGGAATTTGAGAGAAAAACTGCCTAAATACAAATAGGCAACGCTTTTATACAGGTTAAATCTTGATTTGTAGGCCGGCGTTAAGGTGGCCGAGTAGGAAGCGTACTTGGTTTCTACTCTTGGGATCTAGGTTCGAATCCAGTCAAACGTCATTTTTTTCCAAGAGAGAACTTGACGAGTATTTCGGTCTACCACGGCTACAAGTGTCGAAGATATATTACAGTGGTGGAGACGAAACGAAACAAGGCTTCCCATTTTGTCCAAAATAGCTCGGGACTTCTTGTCCATTTCAGCAACCACAGTTCCTGCTGAGAGACTTTTTTCCAGAGCATCTTTAGTGATCCGAAAACACCGAAATCGGCTCAATAATGAATCTGCTCGATGGTTATTGTGCATTAACTCGTGGGCAAAAGAAATGTAATAAATATATTGGATTCACAAAATGTCGTTTCTGTTGCTTCCTTTCTCTTTCATTTTCATAGTTCAATCACAAGTCATAGCACTATTGTATTTTATTTATATAAAGATTAAAAGGACACAAATAACACATCCCGTGAACAGACAAGATTTATTTAGACGGGGATAAGGTAGTTTTTAACTATTTATAAATTTATGGCATGATACATCAATTATAGAATTGCGCAAAAAAACGAAATGCTAGATTAAAACTAAAACCAAAAGTTGACTGTACAGCCCAAAGCTAAAACCTACTACAAGATCACAGACAATACCAAGACTGAATTGCAAGACCAAGAGCTAGAACAAGACCAAGACCAACACCAAGACTTGACTATGCAAGACCAAAACCAAGACCAATATTATACCAATCTTACCAAGAGCAAAACCAAGACTAAGTTTGCAAGACCAAGACCAACACCAAGACCATTATAGTCTTGGGCTTGGTCTTGTATTTTCACATCACTACCGCTGTGAGTCTAGGGCATAAGGATATATTTGAAAAAATTGCTGAATGCACCAATGTATATGCGCAGCAAAAATATGCTACAAATTTCGAACCAACCAACTCTATAGAAATGAAAGCGTTGATTGGCTTGCTTCAAATTTATGCCTTAGACACACAGCACTCTTAATGAAGAAATAACTAACGACTCATTAGTCTATAATGATTCATTATAAACTGCGGACACATAGCCATTTCTTTAATTAAGTTGTGCTGTCAAACTGGTTTTGATGAACTTATCACCTTAAAGAAGCAATATGAATCGACTTACGCGATAAACTTTGTTTTCATTTGTTTATTTTCGAATTTAACAATTAACAAATGAGAAAAACATTATATTTAAAAAAATATTAATAATATAATTTGTGAATTGCATTTCTTCTTCTTATTTTTCAAATCGGCAGATGCGCAGCGGAGCTCCAGACTTACATTATATGCCAAATCTAGCACATTTTTCCTCATTATAGCTATAATGAAGGAGGAAAACACTTCATTAGTGTACTTCATTATCATCTGATTTTCGAGCTATAATGACATATACTATTTGACACATTTTAATGAGTAGTTAGTACAAATGATTCATTAGTTCGTGCTGTGTGTCTAGGGTATTACACGCATAAGGATATTTTGGAATAAGAATTTTGGCATTGATATGTATTCAAGAAGTCTATGTCCAGGGACAGGTTTTTTCAACTGAGAAATAATAGCTCGACGAAAACTTGGCAATTGATGAACAAATCGCTTGTCAATTTTTCAATATGAAAGGGAAATCCCAATCCATGGGCAGTTAAAATATTTGTACTATGTGGGAAAAGTAGGATTGCCGACGACTTTATTGCGTTTCAAGGAAGTAAGACAGAGTTATGCAAAAATACAAATCTGAAAGCTTTTTGCCTTGAAACTTCAGTTGTTTTACACTTATGTAAAAGAATACATAACAAAGACCATGAGTTATATTTTGATAGTTATTTTACACCTTTCGAATTATTGCAAATTTTTAAAAAATAGACAAATTCACGCTGCTGGAACTATTCGTGTGAATCGATTTTCTAATCCTCCCATGTTAACGGACAAACAAATGAAAAAAAACCCAGAGGATTTCCGGATGAAAATTTCTAGTAGAGATGGTGATATTGTACTTGTTAAATGGCAGGACAATAAATCGGTGGTGCTGGCTTCAAATGTTATTGGGATTGGGGTCCAGGATGAAGCTAAAAGGTATGAGAAGGAAAATAATAGATATGTTTCGATTAAACGACCCGAGATTGTTCAGCTTTTTATTAGTTATATGGAAGGAGTAGATTTACTGGATAAGCTGAAAAGTTATTATCGGACTTACTTTAGGTCTAAAAACAGGACTCTATGAACAATAACCCCTTTTTTTTATTTCGCTGTTGGTCAGAGTTGGTAAGAATATAAACGTGATTGCGAAATAGAAACCAAAATGACAACAACTGGACTTGATGGATTTTCGAATGGAAGTTGTCAATGGACTTATTTATGCCGGTGTAGCAATTAATCAAAAATCTGAAAGATCATCACGATCAGTTATGGTTGATATAGAGATTGAGATCCGCAGAAAATATAAAGAAATTATTCCGAAAAAAAAACAAATAAGATTAGACGACGTTACTCATATGCCTGGTCATAGCGGTGAATAGGAAGTTCGGTATAAGCTCAACGGTTGTTCGTGGAGATCGCAGATTTATTGCATGAAATTCAATGTACATTTCTATTTATCAGACTGTGGGCCTTATAACCCTACCTAACCTACAACTTATATTCTCAATGAAACTAATGTTCCTATATAGGATTATGATAGTGACATTATTGTTGTTCCACAGCATGAAGACTGTGTGAATTAACTCTTTTGTAGTTTAAGAAATTTGTAACTAAAGTTGTTGGGGACCTTATTATTCCCCTGGGGGTCAAAAGGGCCCATTTTTATTTTTTACTGGAAATTATTAAAAATAACCCGTGGAAAAGGTTTTATAAAACTGTTTTTTTTTTCAAATAAATAAACTGCACGGAAAACCTGTTTTTGTAGTTCTATATCACCAAATACTTGATATATTGCATTTTCAAATTAGGTGGGACTTATTTGCCGCAGTTACCTTATATTACTTATACTTACTGTTTAATTTTTATTTCTTTTTTAACTTTTTAAATCCTTTATATTAAGAAAGAATTTTTTGGGATTCTCCGGTATATAGCAAAAGCTAAAAAATGTTCTAATTTGTTATTACATCACACAACCCATTAATTTTTTGTGACAAGTTTCAAGTCTTGGTTTGACTCATCAACAGATCCCGAATAGGGAAATTGGGTGATTTGAAAAACAAATGAAAAAAATGTTTTTTCTATTTTTCTCAAACTTTTCATTTTTCTTCTTTTTTTCATTTTTTCATTTGTTTTTCAAATCACCCAATTTCGCTATTTGGGACCTGTTGATGAGTCAAACCAAGACTTGAAACTTGTCACCAAAAATTAATGAGTTATGTGATGAAATAACAAATTAGAACATTTTCTAGCTTTTGCTATATACCGGAGAGTCCCAAAAAATTCTTTCTTGAACAAATTTAAGTTTAAATTAAAGGTATCGAAGAAGTCTAGTAAATAACGTCGGCAAAAATTAAAAAAAAGTGTACTGGAATGGGGATATTAGCTCGAAAACTTGTAAAAAATGGTAAAAACTGAAGTTTTTTAAATCAAATCCCTGTTAGTAGGTATTCCCATTTCTTTAGAATGTGACTATTTTGGGAAGATAAAGCCTAGATCTAGCAAATAACGTTGAGTTTTTTGCATTTTTAATGGCGTTTTTTTTAATTATTTGACTTTAATAGTACTTCTTTTTTCTCCCGATATTTCACCGACTAGAAATTGCAATATTTCGTTGAAAAAGGTTGAAATACAAAGAAAAATAGTATATTTAACAATTATGTGCAAAAAAAATTTAGGAGAGTTAATTCTCGTTAAAACTTTTCAATTTCTTTGAACTACAAATTTTCATTTTTCGTCTTAAATTATCGCATGTTGGGTTTCTGTCTTTAATGTGGTTGTGGTCTAGGTCTAGGCTAATTTTATAAGAATTTTCCTACTTTCAGGATACAAAACTATGTATTGTAATTTTTTTTGCCTACAGGCTCGCTGGTATCTAAATTGAAACTTTTGCGGAGTACTGACTCCTCTTAACTTCACCGCCGGGCTTGACCGCAGACTTAGAAAGTCAAAATTCACCCACTTCCGTATCCAATCAAGCTGAAATTTTCCACATCGATTTATCGTCGATGACGATGCACTTTGGTATCATACACACATAAATGCGCGCGTTAAAAAAACACTTTAGCAAAAAACAGTATCAATCGCCTCGCATATTAAGGATTTATAGTGAAAAACTTTGTTTTCATGGGTTGATTTTTATTATAATAATTTTTTATATCTCACCTATATTAAAATAGATTATTTTTTGCATACAGTTTTACATACCATTGAGACCCACCGTACGCAATTGCGTACATAATAAAAATCCGTGAAAATATAACAAAAAAAATTGTTTTATTATCTACAGATTGTTTTTCAATTAATATTCGCGAAAAAATAATGTTTTGCTCCAAGAAAAATAATTCAGGACTGAATGGGTTAAGGTATCGTAAGGTCCTTTCCCATGGCATATTAGAAAAAAGTGCCATTCAGCCTGAAAATTGAACTCTTTCATCCTTTGACATATAGTATATCAGGTCATCCTATTTTTGTATGGACCTTGAGAGCCATCCGAAAAATGAATAATTTTTTTTTAACAGAAACTAACTTCTAACGAAACTGTAATTTTGCGATAATTTATACAATTTTTATTCACTTTATACAAACAACATTCGCAAAACATTTTTCTATCTATTCACTTTAATTGCTGTTTGTATATCTATATATGTACACGTACTTAACTAGTCTTCGAAAATATTTTTTTTTTCATCCCAAACTCATTAAGGCTTTTCTTTTTCTTTTTTTGATTTTTTCCAACCACCATTATCCATTTATACGCTGAAATATTTTCTACTAACGAAAAATATTTCTTTTCGTTTTCAGCTCACAATTTTTCGTGCGATTCTATTATTAAGCTTAATGGTTCCGTAAGTACCAAAAATATATTATAACAAAAAAAAAAGGGAGGCAGAGAATAAGCCTAGAACAATATTCTTCACATTCGAATTGAAAAAAGAAATCTATCCCTATGACTCTGAAAAGAATGCCGACATTTGTCTACTCCTATTCGGACACTTAAATGCACGGTGATTTACTGGATATGAATGATTCTGTTATTTTGGGTAATTAGAGTTTTCATTTTCCATTTTGAGTTCATAAAAAAAAATTCTAATTTGGCAACGTACAACAATAAAATGGCCGCAGATTGTGATAATCAGTCATAGGTATTTTTATTGGATGGATTGTCGCAAAGGCAGATTAAGAATTTTTTCGCACCTGAAGCTCAAAACCATTTCGCTCTTTTCCGGGCCCTCCTTTTATATGATATGAGGAAAGAAAAAAAAACTTAGGCTTTTAATTGGGAAATTGAGGACTATTTTGTGACTTATGCTGATACAACAGTACAGATTTGAACTAAAAGTGAACATTGGGAAAAATGCTTATGCAGCTTAACAAGTTTTTCTTTGTTTTAATGATACAAATCTATTTATAATTTCATCTTCAGAAATAAAATTCAAAATTCCATGAAAAACGTTTATTATTGCCAGTTCACTTGCCTTCTCATCTCAAAGTGTGTTTCTGAGGTAATCTTTGATCCTTGTTAATACGAAACAAAAACTCTCTCCACAGGCGTTGGTAGATGAAAGGCAGAGATTTGTACTACCTCGATATTAGGAAACGTCGAGATCAATTTTTCAGATTATAAACTTTGTAGAAGTTCTCTCAAATTTAGGCTGAAATCATGACCACTATACGAATCACAAAATATTTATAATGAAAACATTTGTGAGGAAAATAATCATCCATTTCGTTTTTATCTATGTCTTTAAGTTGCTGCGCTTTTGTTCTTATTTCCTCGTCAGATGATAATACAAATATTTTTCAAAACAGTAGAACAGATCCAAAATTTTGTCATATGTTATCGATTTTTTTTTTTGTTAGCTGTGTAATAAGTATGTCTATAATTGTAATGAAAACATTTACTCCTATATTCTCCCCTCCATTAAAATCTGTCTCATCTAATCTAGTTTCGTCGTCTTGTAGCTTTCTTTTCTCGGCCCTTTTGTTAATCCTGGCACCCAGTAATTTTTTTCACATTTTTTCAAAATCATTGAAATTATTTCTCAGACTTCTTATAAATGATTCATATAATTTCACAACCAAAAGGATGTCCGTAGTTATGGTGTGTAGCATTTTACTAGTTTACGATCAAAATGGGCTAATTGGGGCAACCCCTTCTTATTGTTGCCATCATATAATGTTTTAGGGTTTTTACGTATACTGTGAAAACGATCAGTCCTACTAGACGTTTCTTTTGTACTGAAACGTTTTTTATAATATGAAATCCTGGGAAATTGATTAAAATCATTTTAACTGTCCGACGAACCGTTCTGACCTTATGTACCTACGGGAATTCATCTAGCTAGGGCATCAAATCTTTAAAAAAATTCGTATACCATGGAAATATTCTAAGTATTGATACTAATTTCATACCAATTTGCACAGCTAGTATATTCCAGGGTTGCCAGGTACGACATATAAGCGATAAAACGATGACAAATTTTTGTCAATTATCGACAAAATAATGTGCAAATATGATTTGAAACTGTGGTCAGGGTTGACTCTAATTATTGTCACATAATCTGAGACATAAACCATATTTAAGCTTGTCACAGTAATGTTAATTAATTCTGTGAGATTTGATTCACTTATATTTGTGACATTTAAATGTCAGCATTTTGTCAAACTGTAATAGTAGTAGTTTATAGGTATTTAAAACTGAAGTGGTAAAAAAATACACGAATTTTTGAAAAAAATTTATTTATTTATGAAATTATTAAAATAATAGCGTTCGCAGCAATCTTTATTGCGGATAATTTAATGATATCTGAAAACAAGGAAAATAAAAACAATTAAAACTTTAATTATAAGAGTAAATAATAATATCAATTTACCTATTTTTGCCAAGAAATGTATTTTCTCACACTTTGTTCACAGTTTCGTGTGAAATATTTTTCAATAAAAAATGGTATGAACCCAAGTAGCCATTTGTGAAATTTTTACGACAAATTATCGACAAACACATGTCATTTGTCGACAGAATCATGTGACAAAAATGTCCGGCAAATGTGTTCAAGGTTTACACATTTCGTCTAATAAATGTCACATTCATCACAACAGATATGCCATACTTTGTGGATACTTTTGTCATAATTTGTTTGAATATTTTTTGACAAAATTAAGAGACAAAATCTTCACAAAAACTGATCACAATTAATAGGAAGACCTTCTAAAATGGACTTTTCGTTTTGATGATGCTCAGAGTAAGTTCGGTCTCGAAAGTCCTTATCCTTTCTCAAGCATTTGGAAATTCCTTTGAAGTATATATTTCCAATATAACTTCCTTTAACTGTACATTTTGAACAACCAAAATAAGAGTTAAATGGTTTCATGTATGTAACTTCTGCTTTTGCAGGTGCATCGCAAATAAATCCAGAAATTTTTAAACTAACTCTCTTGCCATTATAATCTATAGAGTTTATTAAAATGTCTTTCATTTCGTTAGCAAATGGTGTTAAAAAACTGTTGCACGACTTACGTAAACCTAACAAAATAAGTAAATTTATTTATCTTTGGAATGCTTATTTGTATTGGCCAAAGTGTATTTGTGGTGCTTTTAAATATTGGCAGGCCGTCAATGTTAATAAAACACTCTAGTTGAATATCTTCACTTTCGTTTATATCACCGTACAGCGTGTCAAGTCTACGCAAAATAGACTCTTTTATACCATAATGGTAATATTTACCAGCAGGAACACCAGCGAAGCTGGAAGCCTCTCGGGGCGTTTTAAGAAGTATTCTACCATCTGAAGGTACCTCTAAACCAAAGTCTTTTAACACTTTTAAAAGTTTACTTAATGCATCCAACTTTATTTTGTAATTTAAAGCCCACAATCTTAATTTGTGGCATAAATTAAATTTTTCATTTCCTGAATATTTAATATTAATTTGCTCATATTTTCAAATTGTTCATTAAACTTCTCTGAACATAAAAAATCACTGGCCGTTGACGGCATTTCTTCTCTGCCCCATAATTTATTTGTTTTTTCAACACTTAAACTTTTAACAGTTTTTGGACATTTTATTTTATTTATTATTTATGTTGCCTGCTTAAAAAAATTTTTTTTTCATTTTAATTTACCTTTTTTCTTATCACAAACACCAAAATCACAATAAAAACAACTAACAACGACTTTAGCGTCACTACAAATATCCAATATCCAAAATGGCGATAACCCAACAACAACATTTTCATGTCGACAAAATGTCATTCACTTTCTGTCAAACTATTCTGTGACATTTCGTTTTCACAATTATTTCTGCTTTTTCGATATAATTTTGTGATGACATTACTTGTTTACCCAGGATACTATTATTGACTGCAACGACACACCCACGTTGTTTATGTGTGTGTGTGTGTGTACTGCATATGTATGTATCACAGGTATAAGAACATATTAAATATTTAATGAGAAATTATGATGAACGAACCTAATCCTACAAGATGTTAATCTCCCGAATTGGAATAAGCTTCGTTCTAAAGAAAGTGCAAATTAAAAAGAAACTAAAAAAAAACCACCAAAAACATTAAAAGGACTTACGAAATGGGGTAAATGTATTAAATTAAAAAAAGTGTATGATGGTCACGACAGATCTTATTTAACTTATTAAATATTTTCTTTCGACATATAGAAACAAAGCAAAATAACTCCGCATATATACCTCTGAACAAAATATGCTCCTTGAAAGAACGTCTTTCTTTTTCCTCTTCTTTGAAGTATTTGCCCATGTCCTTTAGTTATTTTCTATTTCCAAATTTAATTCAGTGGAAAAGATTTGTTTACTTTTGCTAACAAATAAAGAAAAAAGGTTAATTTCCTAAGGGGAAATAAATTAAAATTTAAACTTATTGTTACTTCGTTTATGTACACAAATACCGTTCCCACGTGGAAAAGATAGATTTGAACTAAAGACAATATTCTTGCGATGCCTTTTTAATGATTTCCCTTTTTCAATGAATAGGTTCTCAAATATACATAGACAGTCAACACAGAAGGATAGACATTATGAAGAGAAAATGGGTTTAGTTGGGTCGAGATTAAATCCTGAACAATTTAAGACCTTTTGCATAGAAAATTTGATGAACTTCTTCAGTTGGGAGATATTTTTTCTCATTTTTGTTATTTTGGTTGAATGTAAAAAATGAAAGAAATAGGGCATCAGTACCAACTTAGAAAATGGTGTGAAAAATGTATTTTCTTTAATTATATATATTACAAACATGAATCTACCTGGTGGTGGTATTTTAGGAAATATAAGTCTCATAGTAGTCTCTTAAGACCGTCTCTTACTCTTAACAAACAAAATTAAATTACTATCGGAAGAATGTAAATAAAGGATACAACCGCTGGCGCTTTAAAAACAAATCTCCGTCATTGCACCATTTACATGCGATGACCATTATGCCATTTCCATATGGCATGAACAGTGTGTGTAGACGCTTGAGCCATAGTCCTTTCTTATAGCAAGATAGATGGCAAACTCTATGGAAAGCAATTATGGTGACCAGCTATCTCGATGTCCATACATTTGACATTTGTTTACAACAAAGATGGCGTGAATGGAGAGATTTGGTTTGTGTCGACTCTTTTCCGTGCCATTTCTTCAAATGAAAATTTGTTCTATAATTTGCCCACCCCAAATAATATTTGACATGTCAAGCCATAATATATGGAGATCGAATGGCTTACGTATAAAGAAGGTGATTAAATTTTCCATTTGGAATTTTTTCTCCATTTACTACTTGCTTCTTGACAAAATGGAAATTGTCAAAACCTTTCCACTTCAGGGGTAAACAAAAAGAAAACGTTGTAAATCGATAAAAAAATCAAAGGAAAATGTTCCCTTTAAGAAACTCGTTAAAATAGTTCTTCAAATTCTTCTAAGAAAGGATAATTTTGTTATGGTAGGGTACTTAAGTAGGTCAGCTATATATGTATATGTATGCAGGATATACCATTCCTACCATTAAAGGATTAAGTTATTCATGGTCATACATAATTAAATGTACTCTGTCAGGTCTTTTTGCAATTTCTATTGTATTTTTTATAGATTTTCCCATCTTATTTCACGCAAGGAATGCAAGGACATCAGGGAAACTTGGTTTTCAGATTAACTTTTATGTCAACCAACACCTGTATTACCGATGAGTTTTGACATGTTTCACAGATCTGGAGGTATTGTGTATTGAATGTATGTAGGATTTGTAAATTTCTATTTTTTGCATAAGTAAAATTTTCAAATTCAACAAAACTTTTAACAAAACAAAACGAAGTTGAAATATTTGGTAATTAAAAATTAAACAAAAAATGGAGTGTAAAAAAAACAAATATGGAAATTGGCAGATCAGAAACCAGGCTTCATAGTCATATTCCAATAAAATTGATTGAAATGCCTATACCTATAGCTTTATGGTGGTGGTCGAAGTGAGAAAGAAGTTGGAATATTTATGTCAAAAATAGTCTGAAATCAGTTATCATTGGCTTTTCTTCGTTTCAGTCCTTGGATTTTTTTTCGAATGCAGTCCTATTTTTTATAGGTGAATTCTTGTTGCTTTACTTTCCCCTAATAGGCTTAACCCGAAAAATGAACTTGAATATGAGAAGTCCATATATTAATTAGTGATCCCCAATATGGCTTTCGTGCTGGCCTCTCTACTGGAGATTTACTAACATTCCTTACCTTCTCCATAATTTTGATGAATCTAAAGGTATCACATTAGATATCTCGAAGGCCTTCGATAGAACCTGGAATCCTGCTCTTTTAGCGAAACTTCAAGCAATAGGTCTAGACCTCCTTTATTTAGAATGGATTGAAAGTTTTCTCTCCCGCCGTTCAATTCCAATTATATTGGACGGAGTTACTTCTGACCGTTTTATAATACATGCCTATGTATCGCAAGGTTCTGTTCTCTCTCCTACTCTCTTCTTCATTTTTATTACTTTCCCACTTTTAATTGTATTCATAGTTTTGCAGACGACTACAACCTTGATTTCGTTCGACTCTATAGCTGATTCCCGTGGGAATGTTATAGTTGATAAACAAAGTAACATGCTCAATTCACTAAACTATAATCTCACAGCAATACTCGCTTGAAGCAGAGTCAATACCCGCTCAACGGAAATTGATGAAGAAGATATTTCGAACTCTCAATCTCTAAACATATTAGGCATTGAAATATCTAACAATTTTAGTTGGTCTCCTCCTAATTTTGGTATTGCCAAAAAACTCAATGAAATGCCTGGGCTGCTTGCAAGGGTTCTGTGAAAATACATTTATTCAGTCGTCTAACATATTGAAAAAAAGTTTGAATATAAATATATGAAATGATTAGATTACCTCTTATACTATGTGAACAAAACTACTTGAATATAAAAATGACAAAAAACACTACATTTATGTAATAAATTAACTGACAAAAAATAAATAAATTAACACAAAAAATAAATACGTTCTAAAATTAAAGACTAGAAAGGTACTGAGCTGCATCAACTGCATCACAGACCCCTTGAAAAGGACTCTAAGACTCAGAGTCGAAACGTCGGGTAAATTTGAATAAAATACTAACACAAAGTTTTGTAGTTTTTTCTCACTGATCGGAGATTCCCAAAAAAGCTTACATCCTGTCCTATATTGAAAAATCCCCTATCAAAAACATTACAAAAATTGCTAGCTGTTTATACATACCTGCACTGAACTCCCACACTAGCAAACTTGAGCTCAACACATACATGGAGTAGCTTTACTTAATTTATAAGCATTCATGTTTTTTATTTGCTCTAAGAATTGATCACTTATCAATTTTCATTCGTTCGTTCTCAGCAAACATGGCGAAATGCAGAAGATTCACTTTCTTGTTACCTGGACGATAAAATATCTGGTGGATGATGATCATATTCGTATTGCTTTCTCAACTTCGAACGGGAGAAACTGTTAATCCGAAAAGCAAAACATCTTGAAGAAACGAATACGCATCTTCTACATCCTTTTCTTATCGTGTATAAGAAACGCATCCGATTATTCAAGATGTTTCGCTTTCTTATCGTCAAAGCAAATCGTTCAAGAATCGTCCAAATAAATCCTTTGGAATTTGTAGGTAGTAAGGCAATCAGGAAGACATTTCTCTAAAGTGGGTATATATATTTTTTTTTACTATGAATTGGTGGAATTAAAATTACTGTCATGGATTCTAACGAGGCGTTGTTCCAAATGATAGATTCCTGTATCATAGAGATGACAAATAAGCGAAACTATTGTCCTCTTATCTCCACATTTAAAATCAGAAAACGAAATTGTTTGTAAATTCATCTTCTTTTCATCTACGCAAGACAAAGAAGAAATCATTTAACCGTATTCGCTTTAAATTCGCGTGGAAGATACTTTGGCAATATCATCCACATATCGTCCTGAAGATTTTTCATACAAATGTTTGCTGGGTTCATTAATTCATACCACCTCGAAATATTATGAAAGACTTTCGGCTTCACTTATGTTGGGGAACCTGTTGAAGACTGGCGCACTTTATAAAGTGACTTACTCACAATTTCTCTGTTTCTTTTGGGTGTCTTCGGTAATTTGTTTTCAATTCTGTTCCATTCGTTCTAAATTGTTGCTTGGTAACGAGCGCATGTTAAGACATGATATTTGTGTGAAGCTGTTTTTTGGTAAAAAAAAAAGTAAAATCTTCTCTTCCAGCTATTTTAATTATTAAAAAAACACAAAAGTTAAATAGCTGATTATCATTATGAGGGCTTAAGAGGAGTCAGTACTAGGATTTGCAAGTTTCATACATTTTTCAATGCGAATTTCTTGCAAACTATTTGTGACTGAATAATGATTTAGATCTTAAATTAAAGGTAATGAAGAGAAGTCTAGTAAATAACGTCGGCAAAAATTAAAAAAAAGTGTATTGGAATGGAGATATTAGCTCGAAAGCTTGTAAAAAATGGTAAATCAAATTCCTGTTAGTAGATATTCCCATTTCTTTAGATTGTGACTATTTTGGGAAGATAAAGCCTAGATCTAGCAAATAACGTTGAGCTTTTTCATTTTTAGTGGCGTTTTTTTTTAATTATTTGAATAGTACTTATTTTTTCTCCCGATATTTCACCGATTAGAAATTGCAATATTTCGTTGAAAGTGGTTGAAATACAAAGAAAAATAGTATATTTAACAATTATGTGCAAAAACAGTTTTAGGAGAGTTAATTCTCGTTAAAATTTTCAATTTCTTTGAACTACAAATTTTCATTTTTCGTCTTAAATTGTCGCATGTTGGGTTTCTGTCGTTTACGCTAGATGTCTCTAATGTGCTTTTGGTCTAGGTCTAGGCTAATTTTATATGAATTTTCTCACTTTCAGGACACAAACCTAAACGTAGTAAATTTTATTGCCTACAGGCTCGCTGTTATCTAAATTGAAACTTTTGCTGAGTACTGACTCCTTTTAATTCTGATATTAAATAATACGAAATTTTATTGGGAATGCCTCATTTCGGGATTCAGACCCAACCAATAGGAAATATAGATTAAATTGATAAATTAAAGTGGCTGCGATTTAGAGTGGTGCACAGTGGTGTGTTGACATATAATATTTTGTGCAAATTTGAACATTATTATAATTTATTTCTAATAGGTAGCTAAATGTAGGTACTCTCGCATTTTATTACAGAAATAAATCTTTTTAATGTATCTAACAATTTTGGTTTTAATGTTTGGTACAGTTTTTATTATTTTTCATGCATTTTTGTTCTCTCCACTCCTGAACATGAGCTGTGGCACTCTAAAACAAGGGTTTCGATGACTGGCACATTAAAGATAGGGCTAGTGTATTTTATGTATAGTTTCGTTGCGGTGTAATATTTCCATTTTTTTTTAAACAATGGTAGAAACAAAACACATTTTTTTTACCGCATAACTAAAACAAGAATATTGAATAACAAAATAGTTCTGGGTCGTATAAAAAAAAGTATGCCACTCGTCAATTTTGTATATTCTATTTATGTTCTGAAGGACTATTAACTGTTGTTGGGAATTCTGGCAGAATCATGGTTTTGTGGGTAGATATGTGCTCAATTATAATAAAATAATTAAAAACGAGTTTTCAAACAAAACTGAGGCCAAGCCGCATGAAAGAGTAGAAAATAAACTTGTTCTTCACACACAGAGGTGGATTCAGATTTTATTCGCTGACAATCACCGATATATTTCAGTATGATCAATCAGAGGTAATAAGTGATTTGATTCATGATGAGAAAGAACATTCAAGAGAAATGTCCCAATCAAAAAATCTGAGTCCACCTTTGTGTGTGAAGAAAAGTTTATTTTCTACTTTTTCATGCGGCTTGGCCTCAGTTTTGTTTGAAAACTTGTTTTTTACTTATTTTATTTTCTGCCTTTTTCACGTTATCTAAATTGTTATTACGTGCTGCATGGAGATATTTTAAAACAATTTTTAAGTCATGTTTGGTGCCGATCCGAAAACAAAAATTTTTCGAGTATCAAATCGTTGAAGTACTGCAACGGTTTTCTGAAATTCAAATTATGTTTTAAACAGCGATTTTTAGCTGTATTCCAACTTGATCCCATATAACATGAATTTTCCCGATTTTCCATGTTTACCACAGACTTTTCCTATTACTATGAAATTTTTTTTTAAATTTCCATGAATTTTCCTCGATTTTTCATGCAAGTTTTAATGATTGTTGAAGAATAAGTATTGATGCCAGTAGAACGGAAAAAAAATTATTCCGCATAGCTTATAAAACTTTTTTGTCGGAAAATTTTCCGGAAAAGTCGGAAAATTCCGGAAATTTTCGGAATATTTTCCAGAAAAATTGGAAAATTCTGCATTTTTCTTGAAACATATTTATCACTAATCATATCGATGAAAACTTGTCCGATGATTTTCCCGCTTTTCCGTGTTTTCCACGGAGTTTTCCACAAAAGCAACGTTATGCAACTTATTTTGCTCTACAACTTTGTCTTAGGTTGCAAAACGCTCAAACGCTTCCTTGATCTGAAAAACTCCGGAAAAGCGTTTTACATGAATATTCCTCGATTTTTTCTGCAAGTTTTCACCATTGTCGGATAGAAAGTAATGATGCCAGTTGATAGGGAACTTGATCCTGTATAATTTGGAAAACTTTTTTCTCGGAAAATTTTCCGGAAAAGTAGGAAAATTCCGGAAAATCGGAAAACTCTGCATTTTTCCTGAAACGGATTTATCACTAATCAAATTTGTACCAAATTTTCAAATGATTTTTCCCGATTTTCCGGGGATTTCCATGGAAATTTTCGATTCAAATTTTGATAGATTCAATTGTCACGTGACATGAACCTGTGTGCCAAATTTCAGCTCGCTGTGATGACGACCCACTCTACTAGAGTGTCGAAAATAGTAAAAAAGAAATATATAAATAAATAGACAGACAAATTCGTGTACGAGTTAAAAATGGGAATGGCCTCAAAAACAAATCGTCTTACCACTCTAATCCTGCCACGTGTTCAGTCTTACTAGCAATTGTCTTAATGCCTTGATATTTCATTAAAATTTGAAAGCTAGACATATTTGGAATTTTTATAGAAACCAAATTGTATAGCTAAGTATCATCCAAAAATACATCAAAAACTCAATTGAATTGGACAAATGTCACATTTTTTTAAATATTATGCTCCACAGATACACATGAAAGTTACAGTTACAATATGAAAGGTTAACCATCAGAGATTTAACAAATCTAAAGCGTGTGAATTTTCACAAATTTCACAAGCACTTATTTCCTTTTCTTATCCCTGTATTCTATTCACATAAGGATAGCGGCAAAAAATGTAAAATTTCACAGAAAGGAAATTGTGAATAATTCAATTTGTTTGTTATTAAATGACGATTTCATATTCAGTGGAGTTTTACTGTGTGTATGTGCAAACATATGAGATAAATTTAATTTACGTGTCCCCTAACATTCTCCCAACCTCGTTCCCATTTACGTGTAATTTTAAAGGGGAAAAGTTGAAAAACATCATGAAGTAAAGGGCCGTGACTGTTCTTTTCTAGAGCTTCGGTTTCATTTTGATGATGTAGTACAGCTGAAGAAAATATTACAAAAAAAAAATATGAAAAAAAAACATCCAGAAATTTTTTCCTTTTTTTTATTTCCATGCTCGCGTGAGTTTTCTTCCTTTTTTGTGAGTGAAATTGAAATTTGAACGGGGGATATGACCTGTTTTCACCAATTTTGCATGCATTGTAATTCACTCAAGGAGATTTTATTTCAGCGCAATACTTTGGTAGTCAAAAAAGACACTGTTGCTTACCCGCGGCGGAAGTAATTCTACCGTGAATTGTGACGCGCCGAGAATAATGTACAATTTGCGCCCCCTCAGTACTTGGGAATTTCATAGCCGCACCTCGACTTAAGTATATATGAATGTTTATGTATAGGCGTCCTTTATAACGAAGTGAAATAATCTCCAGTGGCAATGATCCTTTTAATTAAAGGCATTACTCAAAGGTAACGGTAGCGTTAAATTGTATCCTTTTTTTTTTCTTTATAGTGTACGAAATTATGTTGCAGATAAGTTTAGTGGCGCTTCTTGGAATACTTATACTTAAATTTTTTAGATCAATACCGATTTTTAATTTTATGAGGTTAATTCAAGTAGAGAAAATTATTGAGAAGGGGGTAAAAAGTATCTCAGCTGAGATTTATTTTAAATTCACCATTTAAATTGAGAATCTGAGTTCCAAAAGTGTTTACATCCTTTTCCCAAAATGAAGAAATCAACTGTCGGTAAACTTCTTTTGACAATCCTTTTTCCAAATATACTGGAAATTAGTTCAAAGTATGGTATATCTTAGAGGTCGCAGTGAATAGATTATAGAGGGAATCTCTGTCTGCATACCTCATATTAATAATTTGTGTATATACTGTGCAAAAAAAATTGCTCACTCAAATTTTGTCGGAGTTTTCATGACTAAGCCCATATGTGTCATTTGTAGTGCTCGATGCGAAATATAATGGTTACTTCCAACATTTTTACACAAATTAAACCCGTTCTTAAATAAAAGACAAATTTCGTGAACAAAAAGGCTGATGTTTCGGAATTACGGCGAAGCTTTGAGTTTCAATAGGGTTTAGAAGGTTGAAGAAATTAAATACTATCATTAGCGTTATGCACTTTTTAATTTTTTTTTCTTTAATAAACTAATAAATTAACGAATGAAATAATTCAATAATTTGTCGGCCCTCCCGTGGCCTTTATCATAGCTTTACAACTATTAGGCATGGATTCTGCTAAATTTCGCAATGTACTGGCTTTTATGGACTCTCAAATATCCCTGATCAGACGTTTCAATGCTGCAATTATCTTTGGTCGGTTCCTTGCTACTTTAAGTTTCAATATATCCTAGATATTTTCGATTGGATTGAGATCTGGGCTATATGGAGGTCATCTTACCAACTCGATATTATTCTCTTGCAGGTAGGTCTTCACCTTTAAATTGAAAAATAAGCAAAAATTATTATGCATTTTAAAACTTGTTGCTCCTTGCTGATAGGTTAATTAAAAATATTTTATTTAACTAAATTCTTACAATGCTACTTACCGTTCTAGCAGTGTGGCATGGAGCATTGTCATGCTGGAAGATAAAGTCACATTTATATCAAAACAACTCGATACTTGTGAGCTCAAGCTGATTCCGTAAAACATCCAAATGCACCTTCGCTATGTTTTTTCGGTCAATAAAGCACAGTCGACCCTTTTCATCTCCAGAAAAGCAACACAACACTATTACACCTTCCGTTTCCTAAGCAAAGTCTGCACGCCTTCTTCACGCAGTCTTTCTCCACGCCTTCTCCGAACAAAGAGTCAACCATCTCCAACATGCCGCTTGAATTTTGATTCGTCGTAGAAGATTACTTTGTCCCACATCTCTTGGGTCCACAAAATATGCTCTTTAGCCCAAAATAGAAGCATTCATCTCATCTGTTGGGTCAAAAGTGGCTTCCTCATAAAACGACAGCCTGGAATTTTGACCTCTTTTAATCTCTGCCTTACAGCGCTTGTAGAAATTTTTATCCCACGTGCTCGAAAAAGATCATGCCGAAGGTCTGTAGAAGTTCTAAATCTATTACGTGGACTTTGGAGCGCCAAGAATCTATCCTCAACATGTGTTGTCTTCCGCGGCCTACCAGACCCACTGTTTCGTTTCGTACTGCCCGTTCCACGAAATTTTTTTAAATTCCATACAACAATTCGTTGCGCACAACCCAATCTAGCTGTCATTACACGTGTCGACAAATTCTCTCGTGCCAATACCAACATATTGCTTTTTAACTCTGCATTAACTTTTCCCATTTTTTTATAAATTTCACTCCAAACTCACTTCAACAAGACTTATCAAAACATAATGCAATATTTGAAAAATTTCCTTGCTATTTATAAAAACTAGACACCCGTAAGTACCTAATGGCTACAATAAAATTTACACTCTCGCCTTCAATTCCAAGAAATTCGAGCAGATGTCTGGAAAATGCAAGTGAGCAATTTTTTTTGCACAGTACTGTATATATATACAGTCAAACCTCTCTAAGTCGAACTACATCTCACTCGAATTTCTCTTTAAGTCGAAATTTTTGCACTTAATTTGGCACTCCCTTGGATTTTTGATAGAAAACCTTTCTCCTAACTGGAATTTCCTTATCTCAAAAACCTCCCTAAATGAAACTTATTTTCAGAAATTTTTGGTTTTTTGCTCTCCTCTAACTCGAATAAATTCAGATAAACCCTTTCTACTTGTTTGAAAAGTTTGCTATGCCTTACTTTGTTTTTAAACTTTTTATTCTATTCTACTTAGAAATATAGTTTTGTTGCGAGTCTATATTTTTGGATCTGGATTCGACGAACGTAGTTATTCAGCGAAAGTGTTCGAATTGTATACAATTTTTTCTTCTTATTTCACCATTGAAGATAACTTCTTTTCCAAGTGAACTGGTAAAAAATTAACAAAATTAAGAATTTTTTCTTCATAACTAATAAACCTATAAATTTTTACAGAGACATGGCCAAAAGACAACTTAAATCTTTAGATCTCCAAACAAAAATAAAGTTGATAGATGAAATTGAAAAAGGAGGAAAAAAAGGATATTGCATATAAATTTAGCCTACCGCCTAGTAGATTATCAACAATTTGGATCAAAAGAGAAGAACTGCGAAAAAAGTACCAATCTGTTGCAATTAGTGGGCGCTTGAAACGAGATAGAGCTTGCTGGATAAATATAAACCTGTTACCGCTTCTGTCGAATTACAATCCGAATGATATTTTCAATGTAGACGAAACAGAACTTTTTTTACAAGTGTTTACCAAATCGAACATTAGCAGAAAAGTGTTTTGGTGGTAAACACAGTAAAGAAAGAGTCGCCTGTTTAGTTGGAGCGAATATGAGCGGCTCTGAGAAATTAAAATTATTTGTAATTGGGAAGAGTGCCAAACCTCGTTGTTTCCGTCATATCAAAACACTTCCGGTTGAATATGCTGTAAATAAACGGGCTTGGATGACTGGAAATTTTTTCAGCAAATGGTTGCTCAAAATGGACAAACAATTTTTGAAAGAAAAACGACGGGTATTGTTTTTTATAGACAATTGCCCAGCTCATCCCAAGGAAATTGCTCCTAAACTGAAATCAATAAAACTGCTATATTTTCCACCTAATATGACTAGCAAAGTGCAGCCCATGGATATGGAGATTATTCAAACTTTGAAACAACATTACCGCCGACGAATTTTAAGAAAAATTTTGAATCACTGGGAAACTAAAAAGAAAATTTTTCGTTATAACTTTGCATGGACTCAAAACGTTGGATCCTCGACTATAAGAAATTACTTTCGTAAATATGGTTTTAAAACTCCTGAATTGGATTGTAATGAAGAAGATGAATTGCCGCTCATTACATTTGTAGAACGTAACGTGGAGGACGAATTAGAAGACACATGGAAAATTCTGATTGAAATCGACTATAGTGCTGGCAATTGTAACTGGACAGATTATGTTGAAGTTGATGACAACGTGTTAACAAGTCCTTTTCTTGAGGAGGATGCTCTTGAATCCACAAATGATGAAGATTCTGATGACGAAATACCGGAAAGTGAAGAAAATAACGTTATTGTATCAACGAAACATCAAAACTTTGCAATATGCAATCGAAACAATAACGGACGTTCCTGATAAAGTTCAAATGTCCTTAAACAAGATTGAATGTTTTCTCAATAAAAAAAATTATACTCAGAAGAAACAATTAAAAATTACCGATTTTTTCAACACATAATTCTATTAATAATAATAAATAATTTATTAACAAAACCAGAACATCTTTAATGAAAACTCCTTACCTCCTAATTCCCCCATCCTCCATAACTCGAAATTCCGCAAACCCTCCTTAACTCGAATTGATTCCACTGGCAAGTGCGATTCTGACTTAGACAGGTTGTTTGACTATATATAAATTGACTCTTTTATTGCTATTTTATTTTATTGTATAATGGTTAATTAAATCTAAGGAGCAAGAGCTAAATTAAATATTCCGCAGATCAGGACAGAACAAAAGCTACACAAAAGAATGCCTCATAAATTTTCATAGAAGATTTATAAATGAAGCGAACAGTACAAATAGTTCACTTCAATCGACAGAACAATTTGTTCTCTGAGTTCTAAAACAAGATGCACAAAAGAACAAAACTTATGGCGTCACTCAGCATATATGCCACAAACTATACATGTTCGACTTGTGAAAAGCTTACTACTACCATTGTGTATTAGAACTATATAGTTTTTGCGAAACGAAGTATGACTTAGTACCTTGTTGTACTGTAGAGGCGCTACTACTGCAGACGTAACCAAAAGGTAAGCCAGCAATGCTTCTCCCCAATATAAAATCAAGGCGTCGCGTCGAGTCGAGCACTCGTTATTTTATATTCTAGTAACGCTTTTCTGGGTGCTCTACGTCTACTGCGTATGCCTTGTGGCGGGGATACAACAGAGAACTATAAAAGAGCGGTAGATCACGTACATCCACGGTATACATACTAACAAGGTATGACTATCCGGCACCATATATTCGCCATTTTCTCTGTTAATCGATTCGCATGACGCGTTTCTTAAAAAGTAAAAAATATAAAGTTTAATATTTATGTAAATTTTTTCAACTGGATCCATTTAAAATCTTAAAATAAGTACAATTTTACTTTCTAAACAGAAAGATAAATTGAAGGAAGAGTATTAGAATTATATTCCACATTTTAATTCGTCACTAACCCCACTTTTTACAGTTCGTTATGATGCATTTCAAATTGCCTTCTATTTGAGAAAATTGCGATTACCACTAACTAATTTCACTATAGAAATAATAAAAAGATCTTAAATAATTAAAGTAGGAGTACAAATCACAAGTATTTCAGTCTTATTTTGCATTTTTTATCGATAAAACTTTCGTGGCACTTTGCTTTGATCTGAACTGATTTCCCTGAAATGAGGTTTAAACTAACAAAGTCAATATATGTATATTTATGGTAAGAAACTCATATGATATTTATTGCAGCGTTTTCATTGAATCCAGTGGAATAAATTTACATAAATATTAGCACCTTATTTGTCCCGTTTTAAGAATCGATTCGTGTGACGTCACACGCACTTGACAGCCCGGACAATCATACCTTGTTACTCTGTATATCGTGACGTACACGTACATTCTTCTCTCATGATTAGGGTTTCCAATCCGGATATCCGGATATCAAATTATCCGGATTGTCCGACCCATTTTGACTATTCGGTAATCCGGATATTTTTGACATTTTTTTTTTCAGGAAAATACTGTTTTCTTTCTAACTGTTCAGCTATTTTCAAAAGATTATACAATTACTTTCTCAAGTGGCAGTTTTATTTATTATTATTATTTATTTATTAAAGTTTCTTTGCATAAATAAATAAGTTGTCTTGTGGATGTTTTTTTATCCAAATTTTAAATGAAACAAGTAAGAAAACTAGAATTGGTCCAAGAGTAATTCTTATGATACCCTAGATGAATGCGCTTATGACCCGGTTTGGACGGGTCAAAAAGCTGCCTCTGCTCCACGAAAACTTCTCGGCAATATGATGGTTGGGGGCAAGAATGAAGCATCACCCAACCTACAGATTTCGTGCGGCAGAGGCAGCATACTGATTATCTAAGTGGTTGTTTCTAGAACGGTTCGTTGGATAGTAAAAATTATTATAACTAGTTTCATAACATTTCATATTCTGAAGAACTTTTGAGACCACAAAAAACGTCTAGGACTGATTCTTTTCACAGAATACCTACGTAAACGATCAAAATTTTTATATGGCCCAATTTAGCTCATTTATGAAATTATTTTTACTATTTTTATGAAAACGTCGCGTAGAAAATTTCAGCTCGCTGATGCTCTCTAAAGCAATGTCCAAATATGTCCTTGAAGGAGTTACCCGATTTGTCCCATTTTCGAACTTTAATTTACTTTTTTTTTTCTTTTTTAAAAAAGCTCATGTGCAAAATTTCAATTCTCTAAGTACATGCGTTCTCAAGTTATCGTGCGGACACACAGATAGATAGACAAACGGACAGACGGACAGACATGCAAAAATCAAAATAACTCTTAAAATTATACATGGGTGTTCATTCCATTTTGCTCTACCATAATTTTTTTTATGCGTTACAAACCGAAGGACAAACTTAGTATACCCAATAGATTTCATCTAGGGTATAACAAAAGCTACTAAGCACTGAAATTACATGATAACAGTGTGGTTAAAAATTAAATATATTTATAAATAAAATATTGAGTTAATCGCCCAAAAAGGTAGTATATACATTGATTATGGAGTAAATAGATGTCTCCAGATTCCGGTGTAGGAGTTCTGTTACCCGGCGTTATCCATATATGCCGTGATTATCTATATAAAATCGACGATGGCTAGAATTGTTGACCTAACCAAGGAGAAAGCCAGCAGTCAACGATGCGACATTTAAGTTTTAACCATTTAAGGGCAATCAAGTTTAAAAGAATTGTTAGATGTCCTATTACCACTAAGACTGCAGCAAATTAAATATAAATTCAGCGACACTTCTGACCGCTGAATGTGCTTATAAATTTCTATTTGATAGCTTAGACGAGTTTAGAACGAACTTTGGTTAAAATTTATGGAAACAGAATAAAAAACTAATGGATGAACGTCGAGATAAAATGATTATGAAAGTAAATCTTCTTAGAAGCAGGCAATATACCACATTCCATAAATATTTTGATTAAAATTCAAAAGGTGCTCCCATTTCATTGCCAGTTTGCAGGGATAACTGGAAGTGGCAATTTCTTCTGTTGATGAGCAGAGCAACGCAAAAAACATATTATTCAATACATTTCTTACAATAAAGCCAGCATTTACAGTTTCAATCAATTACAATTTTGAAATTTTCAATGCAATAACTTTTTAAAAACAAAATAAATTTAAATCATATAATGTTTTTTTACTATTTATTAATTATTAATGTACATAATTAAAATATTTTAATAAAAAAATTATAAAACACCATGAAATATTGGATTCAAGCTATTTATTTATTTTGTTCTTTGTTATCCGGATATCCGGATTATCCGGATATTTTGAGTTTTCAGTATTCGATATCCGGATAGTCATTAATGTCGGATAATTGGAAACCGTACTCATGATTGAATCATTGACGTGTTAAAATCAAGCTCCTCATAGTACCTTCCTGATATTTTCCTGCTTCGCGTTGAAATGCATTCTTGGCAGGGCTCTTGATCGCCAAACAGTTCCTATTGTTATAACGTTTTTTCGTATGACAATAATTATTGAGTCACTTCTGACACCAGTTTTTGTTAACTAAATTTTGACACTTTAATATTTGTCCCCATTAATTAGTGGAAATTAAAAAAAAAACTATTCGTTGACTTGGTCTATTTTTATTACTTAATTTATAAGTCTTACACGACAGGAAAATATTTTCCACTCCTTTTTCATTAATAAGAAAGAATAAAGTTAAATAAAATTTAGTAGTTACACAATAATTAAACGATTTTCCAATAATTAAAATGTTCATAATACTTAATAGTTTCACAATTATTTTTGGTCTCACGAAATGTGTTTTTCAATAATTAAAATGTTAACAATAAATAAAGTTTTACAAATTTTAAAGATGCAAGCAAAATGCACTATTAATTTTGTGTTAGCTCAGAAAATTAGAATCTTTGTTAAACTTTTGATATGAATACCCTTAACTGAATATAATTTCTCAGTGCAAAGATTCCCATTTATATACAAACTTAAACGCAATTAGAAGGATCTAGAAAAATAATTGGGTAGGGGCTCTTTCAAAATGTGCAGATTCGGAGGGATACATTCATTGATGGGTCTTTGATCATGAGATTAAACCCCTTATTTAATTGCAAGGGACAATATCCGATGAATAAGCGCATAAATAAATAGCTATCCATAGCGGAATCGGATATTCATGTGTTTGTTTATAATCTTGAGTTATGCTTTTAATCCAAGATTTTGTTTACATTAACACATTTCAAGCTTCCAATATTAATTTCAAATATTATTCAAGCAATGAAGAAAATGTTTCTTATAAATATTCGCGCTCAATTAAAATTTGACACTTGTTGTTTATTGAAAAGTGCTTATAAGCTTGGACACTTTGTCCAATGCTTAATTCATTCATCGGATATGGAAAAATTTTGATAACTTCATAATAATTCTTAAGCTCGTCCTTCCATTTTAAAATGCGTTTTTACGTTTTATTGAACGTAAAATATGAAAATTAAATAATTTTAAAGATTTCATGTCATGATACATGCAAGAATATATGAAATATAAAAATTACATAACACTATTATTGCTGACAAGGCATTCTTGGCTGGGATCTGAACCGCCAAGCATATCGTCGTGTTATTACAAGCTTTACTATTATTATTATTATTATTATAGTTTTAATATCCAAGAACTGAATTTAATTGTTATATCCGCCATTAAAAATGAATATTTATGTGAGTTTTTAATAGGTTACACAGGTTGTTCCCATTGACGCAACTATGCAGGTGCAAGAGTTGCCCCCCCCCCCCGAATGCGGACTGTCAGCCCAAGGATATTATAAAAATTCCTAAAAACACATTCGTTAATTCGTACAAATTAAATTGAATCCGTTCGAATTAGAATCGAAATTGCTTTAACGAGTTCTTTTATTCAATAAAGCCTCTGAAAATATTTTTAAAATTTTTAAAAACTATTCTGAGATTGTTTTGATATTCCACTGAATTTTTAACAAAGGCGTGTTTTGTAGGTGAAATCATGTAGAACTATTTGGACAATTTGTGCGAAAATTTTAATTGATAACCTTTGATATCAATGAAGTTTTGAAATTTTCGTAAAACTTTGGTTAATTTTCCGGAAGAAAAGCATTTTTAAGCTTTTTCAATTCTAATCCCAACGGTTTCAGCAATAAGGCTGATTATCCTTATAAGGAAGAAATATCGAAATTTAAAGCTTCAATAATATTCTTATTATGTAGCTACGGTACGTTATAGAATAAAACTATTTTAGCACTTAAGACAATAAATTCTTCGGGAAACTGAGAAATTGACAGAAAAACATTAAAATTCTCTAGAACCTACTCGAGTCTCGAAAAGAAGAAGGAAACCGGACTTTCTGATAAAGTCCAATCTATGTAAAAATAATTTAGTAGACTTTCCATCAGATATAAGTCCAAGGCCATCCGAATATTGGAGTATTGTATATTTACAACCAAGTGAGGGATAACATTATCATCACTAACTTCAAAAATAAGTTTGAAAATCTACCTTTAGCATAAAGTTGTACCTGACAAATAGCGAGGCATTTGTAGAAAATTATAAAAATGTTTCAATTTCCACCTTACAAGCTAAAACAAAAATAATAAAGAACATGTTCCAAAACAAGAGCATTGTGATAAATTTGGAAAGACTGAAAACAGAAATTAATAAAGACTTCTGCGCAAATTAATACAAGTAGCTGTAAGCAGCTCTGGGTTTCCCTGTCAGCTCGGCCGGCTGTGAACGGAGCTTTAACATCGAGTTAAAACTTGAATAAGAACAACTACTTCAGGAGTAGTTTTGAACATGACACTCATACACATTTAAAATGAGATAATTAAAAACAAACTAACAGCTCAACAGGTGCTAAATAAGTTTGCAGAAAAAAAACGTAAACTAAAGCGTATACAGAATTTAACTACCGCTTTATGGGGGTTTAATAAAAACGTAAATAATTTATCTAAAATGTGTATCTAATTTCACACCTTCACTTAAGTACTTACGTACATTGGTACTAGTACCAGTACCAAGACCTAAGCTTATGATTTTTTTAAGTACAGGTCCCGGTACTGATACTCAAGTACTGGTACTTAACGCTCTTACTACAAATACGGCCATAACGCGAAATTAAGAAGACTACTAAGCTGGTAATACTCATGAGTTGGTATACTTCACAAACAAAATGTTTGTTAAAACCTATGTACGAAAGTTGGGGGACCTGGCCCACTCCAGAAAAAAAAGTCCTAATTACGCCAATTACCAAATGCAGTACATAATAAATACAAATAATAAATAGTTAATAACCCGTATTACCATAATATTAGTTTCGATTCGGTGTTTCAATTATTTTGGAAATTATTCTCGAAAAATTTCAAATAATATCGAATAATTTTTCAAATCTTTCCATCTTCCACATTCATCTCTTAAAATATTTACCATTAATTCTGAGAAGTACCCTGTATGATTTGGTTATAGTTTATATATTTGATTTTTTGTAGGATTTCAACTGCCATTTTGTAGCTGCGGATAACTGTGATATCATTCTTAACACACACATACCTATTTATGGCATTTGCTTAGCTTTAGAATTTCGACAGTTTCCAGCGACTACTATACTAACGCTCCCAGTGGAATAATTGACAGAAGGAACACATATATTAGGATAACACGTACTAGATAAATCGAAGAGGATTACAACCGTCGATAAATCTTAAAATTCATATGTGTTCCTGTCTCGTTTGTATTTTTGTTTTTTAAGCTATTTGATTTGCAGTCGCATTTAATTTTAAAACATTCCATTCTTTATCATCATCATGATAAATAAATAAAAATAGGAATAGGACGGAAATGTTTAGGGAAGTACTCTTCCAAGTACATCAGATTACTTCGGATGTTAGCCATTCCATATAAGCGTGTTATCATACTAAGCTGTCTGTTTGCCTTCCAAGTTTCTTTTCATTATATTTTGTCAGTTATAAATTAGATTCACAGCAGGATTTATTGATTAAAAGCATGTGTAGGTACCTATTGAATATTTAAGATATTTTGATTTCTGATTCTGACATTTTTTCTAAACCTCCTGCTGTGTGAAAATATCCCATACCTATCATATTACATGGCTCATATCAAACTTCTTTTGTGAATTTTCAAACTTGACCATAAAATAGAAGCTCATCTCTCTATTATGTATGTAGTTCCTTATAAGAATCGAGCGTGTAAAATTTATAAAAACATAGGTTAACAGTTTTTTTCTTCCACTTAACTAATTCTCATATCCTTCTCTATCTTGTTCCTGAAATATGCCAATTTGTTAGAGAGTATTTCCACAAGAGTTTTGTGACGCTAAAATGCACGGAGAATTTATCATAAGAATACCACATGCCACCTCGTAAGCACTCCTGAACTCACACTTTTATTCCATTTGGAAAGCAAAAGGATAAAAATCCTTGTTTTTCTGAAACATATATATGTATATGCCATAACATCAAAATTTCATATGAATCTTCTCCATCCAACTTGTTTCACTCTAAGAAAGTGATTTCTTCTCAACTTCTTGTAAGTTTTGATTTAAGCACTCAGGCGTTATTACTTTTATTATCTTGTTATATAGAAGGTTCCGTAAGCTACTTAAAAACTTTTTAAATTTTTCTGAAAATTGATAATTTAATGGAGTATACACACGTAGTTTATGTATGAATGTAACTAAGTGAATTTTAAAATTTTTTTTTCTAATTTAACGTAATGTTTACATAGATATTACGAAGGAAAAGTTCTTTTGAAGGTGAATCATACCAAATCATATTTGTAAACCTAATAAAAATAAAAATTTTGTAAAGTTCTACGTACAGTGTTGCCTAAAGTAATTTTTTTATACCATGCGAAATTAATTTTATCCTTAAATTGAGCAATAAATAACATTCGCGCGTAGCACAGCAAAGAAAAAACAACTCCTAAACTTTATTATCCAGCTGGCTGATAGTTTTTCCATTGAAAATGCTGCAGAATTCAGTGCAGCTTTCTCTGATCTAACACAAAACAAAAATATCGTAATGTTGCCTGAGGGGGGGGGGGGGGGACAACGCCTTCTATCGTGTCCAAAACTATCCTATCTCTCAAGCTGGAACCAACCAAATACATTTACAAAACTTCATTGAAATCAGTAGGGCGGTTTCGGAGATTGGCGTGTACGAACACAGGGACATGGGGTTTTTATACCCTAGATGAAATTTATAGATCAAATTTATATATATGTACTAAGTTTGTCATTCCGTTTGTAACACCTCGAAATAATGATGGTAGAGCAAAATGGATTGGACACACACGCATTATATTAAAAGTTATTTTGATTTTTGCATGTCCGTCCGTCCGTCTGTGCGCACGATAACTCGAGAACGCGTATACTTAGAGAGCTGAAATTTGGTACACGGACTTTAAAAAAAAGTAAAATTAAGTTCGAAAATGAGACAAATCGGGCAACTCCTTCATGGGGATATAGAGAACTGAAATGTGGTACTTGGTGTTTTCATTGTACTAGCAAATAAAATTTTAAAAATGGACAAAATCGGGCAACTCCTTCTTGGTGTTGCCATATAAAAATTTTGGTTTTTTACGTATACTGTCAAAACGATCAGAAGACATTTTTATTGTACTAAAAACTTCTTCAGAATACGAAATCCTATAAAATTAGTTATAATAATTTTTTCTGTCCGACAAACCTTTCTGGAAATATATGCGAAAAACCACTTCAAAAATCAAACTTGCACAGAAGGGTGACAATACGAAATTTCATACGGGCATTTATCTATGTCTTTAAAGTTAGCCCAGCCTTTTTCGAAATTTTCAAAAATAAAGCTTGTGCTGAATTGTGCTCGAATTGTGTTGCGTTGTGCCGCAAAGAAATTTTTTTTTTTCACAAATTAAACTTTTTATGAGGAAAATAAAATTTTCAAAAAAAGTTAGCCCAGCCATTTTCGAAATTTTGAAAAATAGAGGTTGTGCTGGATTGTGCTTGACTTGTGCTGCATTGTGTCGCCAAGCAAAATCAAAAAATTCAAAAATTAAATTTTTTATGATGAAAATAAAAAATTTTTAAAAGAAGTTAGCGCAGCCATTTTCGAAATTTGGAAAATAAAAAAATTAATTTTTGAATTTTTTGATTTTGCTTTGCGGCACAATGCAGCACACCCTCTTTTTTTCAAAATTTCGAAAATGGCTGGGCTAACTTTTTTTGAAAATTTTATTTTCCTCATAAAAAGTTTAATTTGTGACAAAAAATTTTTTTCTTTGTGGCACAACGCAACACAATTCGAGCACAATTCAGCACAAGCTTTATTTTTGAAAATTTCAAAAAAGGCTGGGCTAACTTTATGGATATCCAATTCTAGCTTTTTTACTTATTATATATTAAGATATCTACCAGCGGCTGGATTCCGCAACAATGAGTTTTCGCGTGTACACAAAATTTTGTGTACACCACTTTGTTCCGATTCCGCAAATGTGGAAATGAGTTTTTCTGTCAAAATTGACTGATATTTTCACACGGCCATTTTGGTCGTTAATTTTGAAGAAATACCTCTGAGATTTTGCCAAGCGGTATTTTCAAAATTATTATTATTTATTAATAAATAATACAAATTTTACCATTCTCTAAGCCGTAGTCACCTTAATACTAGTAAATTCATTTCTTATAACTAAACTTAACTTCTTCAAAAAGACTATTTTCTCACACAAACAACATTTAGTACAGAAAAATTTTCATTCAGCACTTAAGTGTACACAGATACTTACCGATTCGCTTGCGCTTACGTGAGTTTTTCAAATCGTGTACACTTGCAAATTTGTCACAGTTGCTGAATCCAGCCCCAGGAGTATACAGTATATAAATAGCTTACAACTTACAACTTACTTAACTCCCATTTCACTACTATCCCTACCCTTTCCTCACTTAGTTCTAGTCATCTGGATTTAAATCGTTTAATGTTTCCCTCAAAAAATGATCAGCTTTGTTTTTCTTTCAGATGTGTCGATGCCAGGGAGATTGTCGTGGCAATTGGTGCCTTCAAATCTAATGCAGTGGGGCCAGATGGTATTTCACCTAGGTTTATCACGCTTCTTCTGACTCTGATAATACATCTGATTCTCTTTTTTTTTTAATACTTGCCTTACCATGTCGATATGTCCTTCTGATTGGAAATTTGCTAGCTACAGTTGTGCTTGTGCTTAAAGCCAATGCACCTGAGGTTCTCGATGATTTTCGACCAATTAGCCTATTAGGATTTCATGCTAAGGTCCTGGAAAAGTTAATGGTTTAGCAAATATCTGATCACTTAGAAAACTTTAACTTATTAAGTCCGTTTCAGTCCGGTGTTCGGAATTCTCGTAGTTGTGACACAGCCCTTCTGAATGTCATAAAAGATATTCGCAGCTCGCTCGATAGGGACCATCTATATAGTCTATATAGTCAATCATTCCAATTTGCTTAGAAAGTTGACCTCAGACTCACTCATCTACTGTGTCCTTAATCCGCACCTTTCTCTCAAATAGATTCCACCAGGTTAAGGTGAAGGATCGTGTTTCCAGTGCTTTATCTTTAAATTGTGGTGTCCCTCAAGGCTCTATTCTTGGCTCCTTGCTCTTCAGTCTGTATATAAATGACCTTCCTAATGTTGTTGAAGGCTGAAAAGTTCACTTGTATGCCGATGATGTGCTGGTGTATCTCAGTCGACCAATTGGACTTGTGGAGGATTGTATCGACAGGCTGAATTCCGACTTATGCAATATTGTACGCTGGGCTGATGACAATCTTTTATTATTTAATGCCGTAAAGTCGCAGTGCATTACCTTCTATCGCAGAGCAGTTGAGGTATCTAATCTTCCACCTATATTTTTAAATAACACAGTTCAGCAATTTTCGAATCGTGTAAAAAATCTTGGTATTCCCTCAGTTGCTGTGACCATGTTAACGATATGACAGGTAGGATTTATGGTAGGCCTCGTCGGCTGTGGTTATTTTCGGGAACCTTGTCTACGAATATGCGTTGAGATACGGGTTAAATCTTTGATTCTGCCATACTTTTTCTATGGCTGTCTCCTCACTTATGTTCCTCCTGTTCTACCAAACTAAGTGTAGTAGTAACTACTTGGTTGCTCCTTAAAGCTATACCGTTTACATAGGCAAATCTACGTAATCCCATATATACTAAAAAACCTAGCAATTTATTTAATAAATTAGAATTTTTGGGCTCCACAAGGCGTTTCAATTTGCTAATACCAAACTTTCATTATTCAGTTATGGAAAACTCTTACTTTTTCATGCTGTTCGAGTTCAGCGTACAGGCTCGACTCGTGGGTTTATGGAGCAGATAGCGCGTTGTAGCACCATTTTGGAATAGGCATTTGGTTTTGTTTTAGGTGGTCTTGGTTTTGTGTTTTCTACTTCTTAGTTGTTATATATTCGTATCTTTTTATTTCTTTGATTTTTTTATTTATTTATTTCAATTGTTATCTTATGTTTTAAGTATTATTCACTCGTTTTATTTACGTTGTTTAATAATCCGAATTTAATTTTTAATCTGTTTATTTTTATTTTAAAATTTATATTATTAGTTGCTTGCAATGACTGATTTATTTTCATTTCCGCCTTTCTTTTTTCGTACTAAAAAAAGATATTTATATTCTTGCAGTAGGTACATAACCATAAATAAACAATTCTATTATTTTCTATTCAGTTCTATTTTTGAGTAAAATTTTTGATAACTGTCAAGCATAAAATTATATTTTATTCTGCTGGCTATTAACCTTCACCTTTCAATAATATTGAACAGCTGATAGAGGTTTTTAAGTATAGTCACTGTTCTAAAAGGCAAAGAATTATGATTCCATTGCCGAACTGTCTGATTCACTCCATTAATTGTTTTCAGAATACCAAATTAATGTCATGGCCCTCGTCAATAGCTTGGTGGAAATTTTCTTAATTACTAACTATCTCTATAGTAATACATATTACTAACATCTCTCTGTTTAACTTGAATAGTCTGTTTGGAATTACAAATTATTATTAAACTCTTCCTGTTGAGTTCCGTTCTATCCAGGCGGATAAATCTTTGATAAGCACACATTCAAGACAATGTTTAAATCTTGCTATTACGTGGATGCGATCCAATAACTTCTTAAGTTGGAACGGATTCCTAGAGTTATTACATTGGACATATTTGTTTCATAATACTTTAAGACGTTTTGGGAAGATTTCTTTCGAAATATTTGACGGTTTATGCCTTCCGGTCTTCTGGTCTTTTTTTAGTAACATATAAAAATCAACGTGTAACGGCTGGCATAAATGTAGTTCAGCAAACAGCAAGTGAGACCATCTGTATAGCGAAAAGTGGCTTATTAAATTATCTTTCAGTAAAATTACTACTAATCTTGAATTCCTTAGTATGAGGTCAAAAAAAGGTTAGAAGTCAATCAGTAAATATTACACAATTTAATCCCAATTTACTTCATTTAAAACGGGTAAATTTCAGACCACCATTTGTGTGGTGACACGTCTGCGCCTAGTCGTACATTTCCGAACACTTGACCAACTCCTGTTGAAACCTAGCAAATTTAATTTCGAAATTCGCGTCTAGTAGCACTTTACTGAACGTAGCAAGGCTTAGCTAGGTAGGCTTTTTCTTTTGTTTAAAAATACAAAACAAAAACAGGTCCAATTTAAACAGAAACTTATTTTCAGAGTCTCCGCTTTTTAAAAACTTTCTATCAACTTACAGACCCCTGACTCAGAAAGTTTGTGTCTGAGCGCCTGAGAATGCCGTTCGTGACGAAATAGATTTAGGCTAGAAAACGTTGATGGATTTACATTTGGTTATTTTATTTAGAATGGGTGAATGGGAGCTTTCCGATGGGGTAAAACGTTCTTACTTGTTAGGGGTTTTGGGGTGATGGTGTTTACTACAACCCTTAGAGATTCGAGAGTCGAGTTTCGAAAATCGAATTTCAAGAGTCGATTGTCGAGAGTGGAATTTCGAGAGTCGAACTTTTAGAGTCGAATTTCGTTTCCAGAGTCGATTTTTGACAGTCGAGTTTTGAGAATCGAATCTTGAGAGTCGAATTTTAGGAGTCCATTTTCCATAGTCGAATTTTGAGTGGAATTTCGAGAGGCGATTTTCGATGGTCGAATTTCGAGAGTCGATTTTCGAGAGTTGATTTTCGATTGTCGAATTTCGAGAGTCCAGTTTCGGAATTCGGCTCTCCAGCACCAGGGTGCCAGTTCGTTTACGATGGACCTAAATAAAATATATTAAAAAAAACTTTTCAAATAAATAACTTTTGTAAATAAAATGGACTAAAAGTAAAAATAAATTTTTTCTTTCTCACTGATTTAAACAAGAAAAGTTTAATGTAAAATATGAAATTCTACAACTCAGATTAGATCATATGGAAAATAGCTAATGCTATTCCTATTGCAAAAAAAAATGTCTGCTACTGAGCTGGGACACTACCGTCCCATCAGCATTCTCAGTTTTCTTTCCAAAATCTTGGAAAAGCTTATGCAAGCGCAGATTGAAAATTATGTAACATGTAATGATCTCCTGACGAAATATCAGTGTGGCTTTCGTGCACGACACCGCTGCGTTACTCAAGGTCACTACGGACTTACGATCGGCTCTAGATGAGGGAGATCTTGGTGTGATGGTTTTGTTAGACTTCTCAGGGGCATTTGATTATGTTGTACATGAAAAACTGCTGCGTAAGTTATATGCAAACTTTTATTTCTCCTCTTATGCTGTTAAAATGATATCCAATTTTCCCTCAAATAGGTCGCAACAGGTGGTCATTAAAGGAGTTCCTTCTTCCCGAATGCATTTAACATGTGGAGTTCCTCAAGGTTCAGTCTTAGAACCTATTCTTTTTAGTCTCTACATTAACGATTTATGTGATTGTGTCGAACTCTTTTCTTTTTATCTTTCCACTATGTTTTCTTTTCCTTTTCTTTTCTTTCCCTTTCTATTTTTACTATTTTTGTAATATATTGTAAATATTACGTTTTTATTTCTCTCTCTCTTTTTATTTTAATTTTATTTTGTTGTTTATTAGCTAACCTAGCCGTACTTTGCATTGTACTAGTATAAGATTTCTAATCTTGTGTACAAATTAGGTAAATGAAATGATTGATTGATATAAAATTCTATGTTGGCAATACTCACAAGTTACCTTGTCTCCGCGCCCTGTACGTGTTTATAAGTTGCGGAAAATTCCTGAGTACTTTTAACTCATAGCACTCCTCCCACCGCAGCCGCAACTTTCTTCCAAAGTGCATTATAAATACGTGTGGTCGTAATTAACCCGAAGACCACCGGCCCTACATCCACCGGCCCATCGGTCTAGCGCCCGATCGCCCGTCCTCCCAGTCCGGCTCTCAAATATTAGAATTACTTTAAGAATATATATTTAAGTATTCCAGCACCGTACTGCTGTTTATTATTATAATTTACTTCTATTTCTGTGCAGCCTAGGGCTTTGGGAAATATAAATCTGGCCAAATACATTTTTCTTATTTATCTAATCAATTCTAATCAGTTGTGGTATTCTATGATTTCTATTGACCCTCCAATCATACAACGGTGATTATATGTATCCTTCATGTACACATTTATGTACATACTTGATTACCTACATATTTACATAAAAACTCAGAGATTTCAACAAAATTGTTTGCACACTGTACTTTGGCCTAATAAAAAACTCCGAAATATACCTAGATACAAATCTCCCAGGTGGCATGGTTACGAGTATGTCCACGTCTAATGTCATTATAAGTTCAGGTCTGATTTTATTATCTGACTGTGGTTATTTCCGATGACATCCATTTCATGTGTAGGAGGAAGTCCATCAGAATTACATACATGACATGTTAAGGATTTTCTGCATACACAGCTTTTCTGCATACAGAGCTTTGCTATAGATACATTTGAATCTTTTGTAACCTTCAGGACAGTACCCATAAGCTTTTCAATTTTATTCATTAGATTCCTTCAATCACAACTTGAATCTATCTTTAAAGTGAAACTATTGAGGTGGAGGAATATCCAGATATGAATTAGGATATATATCACAACCAAATGAAATCACTTTGATGTACACGTGTAAAAAGATTGAGGATGAGATCTCAAGAGATTGATTTTCTTATCTAGGCTAACTTCATACGTCGTTGCGATTGTTAGTTTTCGAATTATGATTTGCCCAATTTTCACAGTGTAGGTACCTTAGTTTTAATAAGTGTATTTCATTGCGTATTCCAGTGTACATATATAAAAAAAAGAGTTCATGGTAGCTCTTTAAAAAAAAATCCACATGGCGCCCGAAAAAAATTGATTTTCTCATTTTGCTAAACATTTATTCTTGACCATAATCCAACTCCACTGAGCTACCCCCTTTGCGCACCTAACTAGGGCAGCGTAACAAATTTGGGAGGACGTGGTACAAACAAAAAGTGAAGGGATATGTATGCATTGAATGAAAATCCCACCTTACAGCACTGTGGAATTCAGAAGAGCTATGACCAAAAATCCTTCAGGACATTTCTAAATATATGAGAAATTTGCACAACATGTCAAGGGATTTAACTGGATCTGCATGGTTAATGACTGAACGCAAATACATCTCTAGGCCTTGGGTAACATTTTGACTTGATTATTAGCTCACTACCTAAATTGAACCATTGTTGTTGGAATTATTCAGTAAATTTTTTCTGCTATTCCCGCTGTCAGAGGGATGAGTCCTCTTTTGTGGTGAGTTATATTATTGTATGGAGGAAGGAGCCCATGCTAATGTAAATTACAAATTTAAACTTCAAAATTTATTGGAAGAACCGTTTCGTATTGACCAGAAACCCTAATACTCTTCAGTATGGAGTAAAATTTAATAAAAAATTCCACAAAAAACATACCATCCTTTCCATCACCTTCTCATCTGCATTCATTTTTCAGCACTTTGCACTAATTTCAAAACAAAATTTCGTTCGCTCAATTTTAATATTTTAAACTAACTCCACTATATTAGTTTGAAAATAAAATATCGACGGATGTAAGTAAAAGTCAGTAACATGTAGGTCACTTGCTGATTATCAGCAGCTCAGTAACACATCAGTACATCACTACCTCTTACAATGTGGCATATATCATTAAGATATTAGTGCTGCTGATAATCAGCACATCAGCTCATCAGTAGCCTGGGGTTGATTCTGATCTCTTTGTCGTAGCTTATAGGCGTATATTTTTCTCACATATTTTGACATTTCACCACATACTTTTATATTCACCATATTCATTTTGATTTATCCTTTTCATCAAACACAAAATAAACTAAAATGAATTTGCAATGAATTAATGTCAGAATACACGCCTAAAAGTACGACAAATTAGCTTCCGAGGTTGCGACAAACATTTTATACTGTGGTAAATGGATATTTTACACTTAATTGGAGCAATACAAGTGCTTAATTGCGAAATAATATTTTGAATATGTAATGTGAAGTATCATTTTCAGCTCACATGCTGAACTAAATAAAAACACGAAAAAATCTTTTCATTTAGGCATTAAACAACAACCTCGGAAGCAGTTGACTAATATTTCGTACCTTTAGGCGTGTATTCAGACATTAATTCATGCAAATTCATTTTAGTTTATTTTGTGGTTGATGAAAAGGATAAATCAAAATGAATATGGTGAATATAAAAGTACGACAAATTTGAGGTGAAATGTCAAAACGTGACTGAAAATATACGCCTAAGCTACGACAAAGAGATCAGTGGGGTGATTCTGTTATATTTTTGTTCTATTTAGTCGTGAATTTTGACATATTTTGTCTACTTTTTTTTCAACACAGTTCATTTTGTGTCTTCACTAGTATCTACCACAAAATGAAGTATAATGAATTTTCGATGAACAAACGTCAAAAAACACGACTAAATATACGACAAATTAGTCAACTGCTCCCAGAAGTTGTGACAAAAATGTTACACTGGTAAATGGAAACTCTATACCTAATTAGAGCATTACAAGTGCTTAAATTCGAAACATTATTTTGAATTTGTAATGTGAAGTTTCATTTTCAGTTCATTCTACGTCATGCAAGGCTTGCTGAACTGAATAAAAACACGAAAAAATCAGTAGAAAAGTTCATTTCATTTAGTCGATTATTTTGACATTCAAGTACGACAAAAGATCAGAATCACCCTCCAGAATAACCCCCCTGGTGTGGCATTTGCCTTAGGCATATACTCTGAAGCTTATTCATTGCAAATTCATTTTAGTTCATTCTGTGGTTGATAAAAGCGATAAATTAAAATGGTGAAAACAAACGTACGACAAATTTGTGGTAAAATATCAAAATATGTGATAAAAATATACTTTTCGACCAGCCACTGGATAAACTAAGAAAAACTTGTTGGTGGTAAATTTCTCATCTCTAGACCATATCCAGTGCCTTATGGCGGCAGGGAATAATCACCCAATTTGAAAATTGCAATGTGAAATCTTGTTAGCATATGATTCACACTTGCTTTTGACAAAACATTTTTGTATGGGCAATTGAGTGACCTTATTATCAAACTTCTACGGTAGGCAATTAGAGATAGGCATACTGATGAGACATCTCTGATTGCTGGGTCGAAAAGTTTGATTTTTTTCGCATTTTCGATGCATTATACAAATTCATTAAAATTATTTTCAGTGAATTTTAGTCTATAGAGAGGAAGAAATTGTCCACCTACGATAAAAATATACGGCTAAGTTATGACAAAAGATCAGAATCAGTACCCAGTTGCAAAAAATTTCATCCTTCTTGGCATATATTTTTACGTTTATTCACTGCAAATTCATTTTAGTTAATTTTGTGGTAAATAAAAAGGATAAATCTAAATGAACTATAGTGAAAACCAAACTAGGACAAAATTGCAGTGAAATATCGAAATATGTGACAAAAATATACGACAAAAAATATGACGAGAGTTCAGAGTCAGTACCTTGAATGCGGAATACATGTTGAAGCACTTAATGCTAAATGTAAAGAAATTTTTAGTATAGACTTGAGATGGTATCTCAATCAAGCAAATATAGCTCTCAATAGAAGAGATTTAAGTTTAATGAAAGCCCCTATCAGATGTAGCAGCAAAACTTTGATTCATCGGACACTACAAAAAAAATGTGCAGCCAAGTTTGCAACAACAAATTTTATCATGACCTTACGAAATAGCAAATGCTACTAGCAGCAAGGTTCGGAGCAACTAGCATGCAAAATATTTACGTTTTTAATCTGTTGCATCACACACGGGACTATGATTACACAGCTTCACAACATTTATAATATATGTACGTATATATGTGCAGAATATCTATTGCTTAGTATTCTAATAAAAAGACATTTCAACACTTGATGTTTTTATAAAACGAAGAACATTCCTAAAATTATTTGGTCTAAAAACCACGACTAGATTGACTAATTCAATCGTTGTCAATAAAAATATTATTTCAACACCTTTTCTTGAATTGATTTTCCTTCAAGTAAAAATCTTCTCATCTGTAATAACAAGATAAAAAGGAAAACGTTGAAAAGAATTTTTGTTGCTATGAAAAATAAATATCGAAAATATGATTTCCTTTTCAATGCATTAATTTTAAATTTATTTTTAAATCCTTTGAAGTGTTTATACTTTTTACACATTGTTTCCGAAGGAAGTGCCTTGAAATTATTTTTATTAATTTTATTTTATTAAATTCGTACAATTGTATATGGATACCAATTAATTACCTTCTTGAAACTTAGGATTAACTCAAACTACACCACTTCCATCTATTATTGAAAACTTCTGTCACCTTAATTGAAGATTTTCAAAAGAAAATTGTGGTTTCGTAGGAACAAGTAGTCAAAAAGTGTATTTTTCTGTAGCTATCTCGGATATGGAGGAACAAGTCCATGTAAAAAAATACTACTGCGGTATTATTGCAAAACGTAGAATTCGATTTCGAGTTCGAATTCGAGTACAGATTTTTCTAAATAGGCACTTACGCAAAATTCAAAAAATTCTCAAATATAGCAAAAAATTTCGAGTAAGAAGTGCTGAATGAATGAGGTCATAACTAAGCAACTGGCTTTCAGATGCAATGCCATCTTTACGAATCAGGCCGCTGAGCCTAGGCCCAGGGCCCAAGATTCATGGGCCTCCTAGGCCCTGCGATAGTAGACCCACCGATGTTCAATTCTTCGAACTTCTATACATGGCAACACGTTTTTGTACAAAGTGACGTATATTGACTGTATTTGCAGCCCCAGTATTTTTTAAATTTCCGGCATTTTTTCATGGTATAGGTACTTTCAGTAGCTAAACTCAATGGGCGCTATTCATAGACAAACACTAAAATCGACTTTGGTAAAAGTAAACTTTATATTTAAAGTCCGCATTAAGATAAGATATTTTAACTAAAGTATACACATGGTAACAAATTGGGGAAATACAAATTTCCCATGCCTAGGAAATTGAAAATAAATCTGTAGTTAAGGTAAGTAAATAAATGCATAACTTCTCTCTATCTTATTTGTATAAAGTATAATAAATATATAAGGATAAGATAAGGGAACTCACTGAAAACTGGCTCTGTGAGGAAAAGGATTTTCTCTTGAGTATTTATTCCAAAACAGTGTAAGGTAATAAACACCATCAAAGAATCGTTAACAGGTAATCCTCTATTATTCAGTCTTTTCGGTAGATTGTTTTTACCAAGTTAATTATATAGCAGGCAGATTCCTTACTAAATCTGTACCGTGAAAAAAAATTTATGTCATCCATTTCAAATGGGTCTTGTGAAGAATTATATATTTTTTGACATCGGAAATTATTTACATCATTAATTATAGCTAAATCTTCTTCGAATCTTTAATCAATATCAATCTTTTGTTAAAAATTCTTAACACTACTATTATTTTTTTGAAGAAAAAACTTTTTAAAAATGAAGAAACAACACTCTGAATATAAAGTATACTTACAGACGTCAAAAGTCTGTTTTAAAGTTAAAGTCAATTTTTATCCCTAAAGTCAATTGTTAGTGCTTTACATAAAATCAACTTTAAAATAAAGTCAACTTAAAGTTTTAAATTGTCTATGAATAGCGCCCAATCTATTTTGTAATCAGCGAAAAAATTTATACTGTTGGTTTATGTTAGGCCTAACGCGTACTGGAGACTTTTTTTCACGCAACTTTTTGGTAACTATCGCCATCCTGCTTAACGAAAAATTTCACTTAATGTTTGGTGAACTACGATCCTATCCTGAAAAATTCATTTTATATTTCCGTTTGAGTTTTTAGAAATTTGAAGTTTTTCTACTACAGATTTTGAGACCTGCTATAACTTATCAAAGTACCAATATGCGATCATCAATTGAGCCCGAACAGAGACTTTCTGTAACTCCAAGGTCTATAAGCACTTTCATGGATATTTCTCCGCACATTTATATCTTCAAATTGCTATCAGAGTATTTCTTTCAAAATTTTGTTGTATTGGGTGGTCTCATTTGCACTTATCCTATTAATGCTTCATTATTAATATCTTCCTCTCACACTATCAGTAGCCATTTCTCAAAAAAAGATTCGTAAGCTTCTTCCTAGTTCTACAACTTCTCCCAAAACAATGGCAGTCAAGCGGTGAGAAAACTGTTACTAGTGCGTGCACATTTATATAAACATCAAGGTGTGGTGATAGTTTCGTTAGCCAAAATTAAGCCAAAATTAGAGCCTACAGAATTGACGGTGCGCGATAGGCCTTTACATACTTTGTTATTATTCCTGTTGATAATCCAAAGTAATTTTATTTATTGGGAGGTCCCAATATCCTAAATTGCATAAAATGCACATACACAGAACAAGGTATGCTCATAATATGATATAATATTGTTACGCGCCACAAAGTGATACAAGCGACATCTATTGGAAATGGAAACAACTTTAGGTTAGTGACATCCTAGTAAACTGGGTTTGGAGAATGGAATATTCAGGAAGGTTCTAGGATAATTCGTAGAGTATAAATACGGCGCTGCTCACATCCAGGAGGCGAGTATTATTTCAGACAGCGAAGTGAACGAAGTAAACTTTTTGGATTGCGATAATTAGAAGTACAGTACTAGCGATAAATAAAGAGTTGATTTGATAATTATTTGTGAATTTGTGAGAGTAAACAGTAAAGTTAAATAAAGAAAGAACTTTTGAATTATATCTGAAATATTGTGTTTTAAATTACGAACTAAGGCCACGCTCGTAACAACTGGTGTCAGAAGTAAAATAAAATCGCGATAATTTTATATTAAACTGTGAGTGAATTACAAAAGACGTAAGAATGGGACGCAAGCTAGAGGAGCTTCGCATACAGGAATTGAAAGTGGAGTTGGGGAAGCGGTCATTACAAACGACTGGCCTAAAGAATGTTCTAGTCGAGCGACTTAGACAAGCTTTGATAGAGGAAGAAAAGAATCCTGAAACATTCGTTTTCGAAGAAGAACCAGAAATTGAGGAAGAGCCTGCAATGAACATAGAACAGCTTTTAAGTACTTTAATGAGCAAAATGGAAGCCCGTTTTGATGAACAAAAGAATTCTCTCCAGGAACAAAAGAATTCTCTCGAGGACCACAAGAAATCTATGAAAACCCGTTTGGACGAACAAAAGAATTCTCTCCAGGAACAAAAGACTTCTCTCGAGGACCACAAGAAATCTATGGAAACCCGTTTGGACGAACAAAAGAATTCTCTCCAGGAACACAAGAAATCTATAGAAACCCGTTTGGACGAACAAAAGAATTCTCTCCAGGAACAAAAGAATTCTATGGAATCCCGTTTAGATGAGCAGAAGAATACTTTGGATGAACAAAAGAATTCTATGGCATCCCGTTTAGATGAGCAGAAGAATGCTTTGGATGAACAAAAGAATTCCATGGAGTCCCGTTTAGATGAACAGAAGAAATCACTGGAAACGCGTTTCGATGAACAAAAGAGTTCTCTGGAGAATTGTCTAGAAAATCGCTTAGAGGAACAAAAGAATTTCCTGAAAAACTCGTAAGACGAACAAAACTTAAAAATTGAAGGAATCGAGCAAGAAGTGGCGGAAGTTCAACAAAAAGTGACCGAATAGCTTGACAACTTCAAATCAGATTTGGAGAAGATGAAGCATCGACAACCACGGCACGAAGGAATTGAAATATCCAATGCAGGCAGAATGAAACCTCCAATATTTGATGGACAAAATTCGTGGCATATTTTCAAGAGACAATTCGAGGCTGCTTCCGAAGTAAACGGATGGAATGATGCAGACAAAGCTACAGCTCTGGTATTAGCACTTCGACGTTCTGCATCAGAGCTTTTACAAACTATACCGATAGAAAGGCAACGTGATTATACTTCATTAGTACAGGCGATAGAGTTACGTTATGGAGATGAACACATGCAGCAAGTATATCGCCTACAGCTACGCAACAGGATTCAAAAGCATGGCGAATCACTACAACAACTGCAGGCAGATGTAGAAAGATTAGCGCATCTGTCATACTCCAGCGTGAATGCGGATTTTCTCAATGAAGTGGCGACGGAGGCATTTGTGAACGCTATTACAGATCAAAATTTACAACAATCATTAAGGCTAGCAGGAAAGAAATCAACAGCAGAAGCACTAGACTCATACGAATCCGCCAGACAAGCTTCACGGAGTGCAGTACGAGTGAGAGAAATTTCAGTGGAAGAATGTACTTGTAATAGAGTGCAATCATCACAGAGCCCGCCTTCACGTGGTGTCCCTCGATGCTGGAATTGTAATAGACCAGGGCACCTTCAAAGAGACTGCAGAAAACGTCGACGAGTGAAATCACCAGAAGAAGAGGGGAAAGAAGAATGCCAAAGATGTCGAGCCAGGGAACAAGCAATTCGTGGAGAGACTAGATATCAAACAACGACTAGTCGCATCGTCTCTCCTCTTGAGCAGTCGGAAAACTAGTAAAAACCAACTTCGTGGGGCAGAAGTTGGTTGGTGGAATCGACAGCCCCGAAGTCATCATCCAAGTAAGTCAGTTACAGAGAAATAATAGCAGTCTTGTTATATATGGAAGTGTAGGAAAAAATGACTGCGTTGTCACTATCGACACTGGAGCTTCGAGATCAATTATTAGAGCGGATCTTGTCAAGACCAAAAGGCTTCACAATACCACCAAATATTTACTAAGAACAGCAACTGGAGCCGCAGCACAAGTTTTTGGAGAAATAACTTTGGATATTCAACTAGGTGAACTACTATTTCCTCACAATTTCCTAGTTTCAGACATAATGGATGAATGCATCCTTGGAGTAGACTTTATGACCACATATAAAATAAATTTAGATGTCGGAGAACGAATACTCAAATATGGCAACATAGAAATTCCTATGAGACTAGGAGGAGGAACAGATTATCCTGCAAAAATAAGGACGATGGTCTGTGAGAATATGACTCTCTCTGCATTTTCGGAGACGCTAGTATGAACAAAGCTTACTGATGACATCGGGACCTGCCGATTCTATTTGGTGGAGCCTAACCCTACAAAAGTAACATCGAACATCATCGTTGGTAAGACTTTAGTGAAGACAGAAGGCTCAACATTAATTCCAGTCAGAGTGCTCAACACATCCGAAAATGAGGTACAACTAAAAGAAGGTGCTATAATTGGAAATTGTGAGCCCGTTTACCAAATCGTCAATTTAGATAATGGTAGTAATATTAAGGAGGCAATATGTATACCAGCTACTACTCAACAGTTTCAGAAACTTCTTTCATCTAGTGCCTTAAGTGAACAGCAATACAACGATGCCAAAGAGATGATCGATGAATTTTCGGAATTATTTGCAATGAATGATGATGATTTCGGCAAAACAAATCTTGTCCAGCATCGGATCACAACAGGAGATTCTAGGCCCATTCGGCAACCACCACGAAGACTACCATTAGCCAAACAACCAGAAGTTGCAGATATGATAAATTCCATGAAAGAACAAGGCATAATTGAGGAATCTAACAGCCCTTGGACATCGCCAGTTGTTTTGGTCAGGAAAAAGGATGGCAACACCCGATTCTGTGTGGACTACCGCCAACTAAGTAATGTAACAAGAAAGGATAGCTATCCGTTACCAAGGATTGATGACACATTGGACACCCTTTCCGGAGCGCAATGGTTTTCCACATTGGATTTGAAGAGTGGTTACTGGCAAGTGGAAATACATCCCGAGGACCGAGACAAAACTGCTTTCTCAGTTGGAAGTGGCTTATGGCAATTCAAAGTTATGCCATTCGGATTATGTAATGCTCCAGCCACATTCGAACGACTCATGGAATGTGTTTTACGAGGATTAACCTGGAAAACATGTCTTGTCTACTTAGATGACATAATTGTGATCGGAAGGACATTCGAGGAACATAAAAACAACTTACGGGACATACTTCAAAGACTGAGAGATGCAAAACTGAAGCTCAGTACGAATAAATGTGCTCTATTCAAGAATGAAGTAACATATTTGGGGCATATAGTTTCATCACAAGGAGTAAGAACTGATCCAGAGAAGATAAGAGCTGTGAAAAATTAGCCTGCTCCAAAGGACAAACATCAATTAAGGAGTTTTCTTGGATTAGCTACCTAGTACAGGCGATTCGTAAAAGGTTTTGCAGATATAGCAAGGAGCCTACATCAACTTACAGAAAAAGGAAAGCCGTTCATATCGTCAGATAAATGTAACGAGAGTTTTGCAAATTTGAAGCAACAGCTCTGTGGAACTCCAGTGCTTCACTATCCAAAGCTGGGAAAAACTTTTATATTGGACACGGATGCCAGCAATGTAGGTATTGGTGCAATGCTTTCACAGGAGGAGGATGGTCAAGAGGTGCCAGTAGCTTATTTTAGCAAAGCACTCTCAAAATCAGAGAGAAATTATTGTGCTACAAGGAAAGAGCTATTTTCCATTGTAAACTCAACCAAGCATTTCCATAAATATCTCTACGGGCAGAAATTTATCCTCCGCACTGACCATGCAGCGCTTAAATGGCTTTTGCAGTTTAAGAACCCTGAAGGGCAAGTGGCGAGATGGATAGAGCGACTCCAAGCTTATGACTTTGAAATCCAACACCGAAGAGGACGTATCCATGGAAATGCAGACGCCCTTTCACGACGTCCATGCAAAGTTGAATGCAAACATTGCGTTCGGCTGGAAGAAAAAGAAAAGGAGGCAACTATACAGCTGATGACGGTGGAACCATCGACAGGTTGGAACAACGAGAGCTTGCGAACAGCTCAACGGGAAGACCCAGACATAGCACCTATTCTTGCTTGGAAAGAAGACATGGAAAGACTACAATGGCAAGATATCTCGGAGAAGAGTGAGAAACTGAAGAGCTACTGGGCTCAATGGAACTCTCTTCACGTTGAATGTGGTATATTAAAGCGCAAGTGGGAATCAACTAACGGCGAGTCATTCCGAATGCAAATAGTCGTGCCAGCATCCCAGGTCAAAGATGTTCTAGAAAAAATGCACAGTGGAGCATCTGGAGGACATTTGGGGGTGAATAAAATAATTTCCAAAATACGTGAAAGGTTTTATTGGTTACATATGCGGGAGGATGTTGAACAACTCCTCTGCATCCACAATCTGATGGCATGGTAGAGCGCTTCAACAGAACATTGATCGAGCATCTAAAGAAAGTAGTCGACTATCACCAACGCGATTGGGATCGATATATTCCCATGTTCTTAATGGCCTATCGATCAGCTGTACACAACACGACCGGACAAACTCCAGCAAAAGTGATATTCGGAAAGGAGATGCGTTTACCCAGCGATCTCAAGTTTGGTACACCCATAGGTGAACAAAAGTTACCAGACGATTATGTATCGGAACTTAGACAACGATTAGCTGATGTACACGAAGTCACGAGAGCAAAATTAGCAATAAATACCGATCGGATGAAGACCCGCTATGACTTACGTGCTAACTCAGCAGGATTTAATGAAGGTGACCTTGTTTGGCTGTACAACCCGAAACGACGTAAGGGACGTTCTCCCAAATTACAACAACACTGGGAAGGACCGTATTCAGTAGTGACTAGAATAAATGACGTAGTATATAGGATTCAGCGGGGTACAAGAGGCAAACGGAAAATCGTTCATCTAGATCGTTTATGTCAATACTGCGAGCATCAAGACCGTGGATCACCTGTTGTTCGGGACGAACAATTTTAAGAAGGGGGCAGTGTTACTCGCCACAAAGTGATACAAGCGACATCTATTGGAAATGGAAACAACTTTAGGTTAGTGACATCCTAGTAAACTGGGTTTGGAGAATGGAATATTCAGGAAGGTTCTAGGATAATTCGTAGAGTATAAATACGGCGCTGCTCACATCCAGGAGGCGAGTATTATTTCAGACAGCGAAGTGAACGAAGTAAACTATTTGGATTGCGATAATTAGAAGTACAGTACTAGCGATAAATAAAGAGTTGATTTGATAATTATTTGTGAATTTGTGAGGTTAAACAGTAAAGTTAAATAAAGAAAGAACTTTTGAATTATATCTGTGTTTTAAATTACGTACTAAGCCCACGCTCGTAACAATATAATGTCACGACATCACAATACCAGAATTTACATGAAAAATAACAACAAAACTATAAATACAAAATACAAAATAATCTTAATAGATATGTTTCAACAACAACACTACGCTTCTGAGCTTCAATATGCAGAATAATGGTCATGAAAACAGAAAATGTTACACAAACAAGATTCATTTCCGTCCTATTTCCTTGAGGAATCACAACAGCAATTAGGAAGAAGGAATCAGTTCTTAAATATTCTAAATCAGTTTCATCTACAGCGACCAGAAAATAACAATAACAAGAACGTGAAAACTTTACGAATTCATTTTCAAGCATCGTCCAGGCTGTCTTAAAAATAAGTTCATATTTTAGTATTGAATAACAATTAAAAGAGAAAAAGAAATTTTCCTTTTTTTTTTGGGTTCCGTACCCAAAAGGTAAAAACGGGAACCCTATTACTAAGGCTCCGATGACCGTCCGTCCGTCACCGGGCTGTATCTCATAAACCGTAATAGGTAGACAGTTGAAATTTTCAAAGAGTGAGTAATACTATAGCTGCTATAACAACAAATAATGAAAATAAAAAATAATAATAAAATAAAAATAACATAGTGTTAAATTTTGTAGGATGCTACGGAATCCTTCGTGTGCGAATCCGACTCGCACTTGGCCGGTTTTTTTATATTCACTCTTTATTGAAATTTGGAAATTAAACGTGGGGAACAATTTAGCTGAACAAATTCGGATTCCTTCGAATGTATTTAACATGACGTTTCTGAATATTTTCGGGTTAAATAAATTTAAGGAATTGACCCACTTTTTTTTTTAAGTTATTCACAGTTGTAGACATTTCACTATAAATTTGATTTTTACCACAGTTCAGGGGTGGATTCCGCAACTGTGAAGAATTTGCCAGTGTACACGATTTGAAGAACTCACCGTGAGGGAAATTGTACACTTTTGAATTTCAAGCAATTCCGTACGTATCCAGGCGCGTATACAGGCGGAGGGTCACGGGGGTTATGCCCCCCCCCCCCCAAGGGCCTCCTCACCTTCAAGGTGAATTTAATATAGCGCTGGACTGTAGAGTGAGTTGTAAAAGTTTAAGGACGATTTTCGTATGGTACGGACACAATGTGTAGCTAACGCCGGCGATTGATATTGGTGCTCTAACTCACTTTTCTAATCTGCGGGGACAGCTAGCGCTGGTTTGGGCGTTCATTTGTCTTCTTTTGAGTAGTATTAGTGGAGTCTGGATTGGGTATATTATATTAGTCATTCGTTCGTAGCTCTTCGTCTTTGAAATTCGTACGATTTTTTTTAGAATTTTCTTGTGTTTTATATGTATAGTGTCGAAAAGTCATTCATCTATCATACCTATTACAGGATGGTAAGTAAATTTGGAATACTACATATTTATTTTAGTGTTTGATTAGTTAGAAAAAGGCACGCAATGCTTAACAGCCCGATTATAATGATGCTTTTATATTTTTGTTGCAGCGTTTACTCCTATAGATGGAAAAGCACATAATTTCGAGAAAGTGTTATTGTTTCTAAGAAATTGGTCAGCGATTAGAAATTTTTTTTTTTTTACTTATCTAATTTTCTGACATAAAATCAATGATGACAGGACAACTTGGTGGGGAGCTCACAGCTACTTTACAAATTTTGATTCAGGATTCTTCCAGTGGAACCCTAGTTCCATGCAAACATCCATTATTTTTCGTAGCGACACTTATTCAAGTCTGAGTTGTTCAAAATCTTAACGTTCGTAGGGAAACATTAAATTCTTGAAACGGTCCAAACGAATTGGTGGAACGAGGCCGAATATTATGTAGTCTTACTCTCCATCGATTACACTTTATAATCCTTTAGTGTCCAATGCTCCGATACGCAATTTAAATTTAAGTAGTTTTTATTTAATATCGCGCGTATCAATCCGGTACATGTCCATTATACAGATGCGTATGCCATAGTTTAATTAAAGAAATAAAAATATTCATTTGAATGTGAAATATAAATAGATACAATCTCCCTCAGTAACCTATACAAAGGAGTTTTTGAAACTTTAAGAAACCCCAACAAGATTTCATGATGGGGTATACACCTATATCCCCCAAGGGTATATGAAGGGGAGATTTACAAAGGCGATGAAAAATACCTGTGATTCCAACAAAAGAAGGACTTTCGGTAAAGGTATGTAGGTATATATGTAATTTTTGTTCCATATTTCCTGTAAATCGTACAAGTTTATTTTGTTTCCTTAATTCACATCTTTACAGACAAAACTTTTCTCTATGTAAACTTTACGAATATTTTTGCCCAAAATTTATCATAAACAACAAATTTCCATGGCCTGCAGGAAAGCAGATTATTAACCCTCGAGTGACAGAATAATTCAACAAAAACTTTGCTTTACGTTTCAAGCGAAAATCTAAATAAGTCGACGAATGGCTGGCCATAATGAGAGATCTGTAAGTGTCCTGTGGAATTTCCATGACTGACGTAGAGCAGCATTACCTAAATAGAAGAGCCAGAACTAATCTCATTTACATTAATTTTTTTCGCTGATTTTATCTATTTAAATACGCATGAGATTAGACTGATTGCAGTCTTTTTGTTGTGAAATTAACATTTTTTTCTCTTGTGGAGAGAATATTTCGATGAGGCTCTTGAATAAGAAGGAGATTGATGTTGGCTCCTTCAATTAATTATTCCCGACTTTATCTGTAATTTGGAACAATCTTTTCATTTTTCAAACAGACAAGTATTTTGTAAGAATGATGTTGAAGTCTTAAAATTAAATAAAGGCAATAATTATTATATAAAAAAAAAAAAAACTGTAACGAAGATAAATACAGACAGTGATTTTTTATTTAATTTATATTTTTATTTTACTAGAAGTTTTTTCCAGTGTATCTGTCAAATTAGACTTTAAAACATATTCGGGGTTCGAGGTGAGACGTTGCTCTTTCTTTTTTGAACGAACGAATTAAATTAAATTTTTAGAAGTTTTTAATTTAATTTTTAAAGAATGGTTTTATTAAAGTATTCTTTTTTGTCTGTTTTTTAATTACAATTATATCAGAATTTTTTTCATATTTCTCCTTTTAGCTTATTAAACTTTGCCTAATGGTTTTCCAACTTTGTTAAGACTTCAAAAAAATACGATTTCTCGAACTCTATAAAATAAGAAATAAAAGAGTCATAAAGGCCCAATTCTGAGAGGAATATGATGAATGTGGGAGTATAGTTCATATTTGAATTCAACAATTTTGGCCATGGCAATTACAGACGTATAACCTGGTGCATTGTCTATGGCGGGAATGATTTTTTTCCAAATGACGCTGATTTTAAGAGTTAAATTGATCTACTATCATGTGATCATTTAACCCATTAAAGCCTACCCATAGATCCCGTCGTGGGATAGTATTGAAATCTTATCGGAATGCTTGTATAGGTCATAGAAGTTAGCTATAAAATTTTCAGATTTTTCCCTGCAGGCATACCTGAGATATGAAATAGGTATTTAAATACCAAACAGGCTTTAACGGGTTCTTAGTTTACTTGAATTTTTGAATAAACGAAAATCTGCTTAGAATAGTAATAAAGAAATATTATTTGCGCTAGTGTGTAGGCTTGCATTAGCTGGTAGTAACATTTCAGATTTTTCTCATTACTATTTAGCACGCGTGTTGTAAGTTTGGAACTGTGTAGTAGAGATACATACATTCGTGCCCATGTAAGTTTAGTGCTCCATATTAAAAGCTCGTCATTGTGTTGTTTTTCGAAATATTAACTTAATTTAAATTGGAGGCGAAAGAGGATAATTTGTGTCAAGAGGAAGGCAATTATCGCCCTGCGGACAAAATAAATGTGATCATTGCTCCATAGGAAATGGTTGAAGTGACATTGTAGAATTGGACGGCAATCTGCAGCTGATCACCGATGGAAATTAGTAGCTGCCTTGTGAATTAGATTCCATTCTGAGATCGAGTATTCATTGCAATGGGCACTGTCGAATGCGTTGTGATAATATCCCAATGGAAGTTGACGAAGAAGATATAAGTGATGAGTCACATCCTTGAAACTCACGTGGTAACTCTGGCCGTAAAATTTTTTACGCAATGCTTGATAAGCGCGTTACATCAAACTAGACTCTTCGCAAAAATGATTAGATTGAGGATCCATTCCTTGGCATGCTGTACATCCCTGGCTACTATACTTTGCAAATACTCGCCCATACTGATCCAATCCAGCGTAGCTGGTATGCTAATTAATCAAGGATTCTGTGGATAGAGACAGATTTAACCGAATCAAACAGAATGTGCATGTTTGTGGCAGCAAGAAATTGAATAATGAACACAAACTTTCAAATTTATCTCCACTGATTGAGCTAATACACAATTTATGTAATTCGGTGTGTTGTCACACAATTTGTGAATCACGAGCAAACGATTGCATATTACGTACGGCATTCCTGCAAAATATTTCTTAAAAGCAAGCCAATTAAATTTGGTTGTAAGTGTATTGATGCTTGGCATTTACCACTGGATACTGCTACTGCTACCTGTTTATTATAGCATGCTGGAGCATTAAGAAATACGGATACAAATTATGGCCTTGGCAAAAGCGCAACGCTGTGCTGCAATAGTTGTCTCATCTGGAGAATCGTGTAAATCACAATATGAAAAATCAGGAATGAAGAAGCATCCGCGTGGTACATCTGATTTTCAATTTGACAGGAATAATAACTTGCGGTGGAATGACAACTGGGTAATTATTAAAACTTTCAATTGATTCACACCATTGATTGTTTACCTGTTCCATTTTATGCTCGAATGTCTTACTTTTTACGGACTTACGCTAATGTGTCGTGCCAAGCGCTAGATAAGTAGATCCGCAATATGGAGGCAATCAAACAGCCGTTGCTCTTTCATGAATAAAATAAACCAATGGGTCGGCGTTGACCTTTTAACAATGCCATAAGCAGTGTTGGGCAAAATTTAATTATATTAACGATTAACGATTACGATTAAAAGTATCAATCATCAATCAGGAACAATGATTTAAATATTTAATCGTTTAAAGAAATCATGTGAAACGATTAATGATTAATTAATCATAAAATGTAGTCGCTTAATCGTTTTCAAAAATGATTAATTTATTTTAATCTCCACTAATTATTTTATTTAACTTTCAAGCATTTTTAATATTTTTGAGTAATCTTGTTAAGCACTGATCAAAGAAACGAACGTGCCTTAACGTATGATGGGGTAATTTGCCTCAGTTGCACTCCCCTGTTCCCAGTTGCATTCCCCTGTTCCCAGTATGTTAACATGTTTGAATTTTATGAGAAAGAAATTTGCCAACATTTTGTCAGAATTAAGCATTACGCACAGTTAAGCGGACTGAACTTGGTGATTCATGTTTGAAAGTGTTTTTATTTTCTTGCAAGTTTTATACCAAAGGCTTGTACCATTTAGTCTTGCCAAGTATAAGTACTCTCGTCTCGTACGGTTTAATAGATGAGAACAGTTTGAGGAATTTGTGTAAAGTCCTTTAAATGTGATTTCATTTTAGTTCTGTTTTCTATTTTTTGGTTTCTTATACGTATTCTTGGAAAAATGGAGGGTGGTAATGGCTGTGGAGTATCTGGATTGTCGTGTGTGTATATTGATAGCAATGAAAGCAGCAGCAGTGAAGCTACAAATTCAACTTGTGTAAACACCTGCAATTCATTGCTCATGGAAGAAAAAACATTTTTTGAGGTCTTAACGGAAAAGGATAGCTCGAATCCAAACATTGTAACAGCACAATGCTTAAAATGTAAACCGAAAGTGGTAAAAATCAAAGGTTTTAAAAGTGCAACTTCCAACTTTATATCCCACTTGAAACGAATACACGGAGAACAGTCTGTACAGGAGTATAAAATGTTAATAGGTGTAAAACGAAGAGAGAAATACAACGGCTCATCAAGGTTGAGCTCTTTGATTAGGAGATTATCGACGGACACTTTCGATGAAGATATTGCTAAATTTATCATACATTCGATGATTCCTTTACGATCTATTGAGGATCCTTATTTTATTGCAATTTTTAAGAATTTACAGCATCCTGATGTAACGGTGATGAGCCGACGTAATCTCGGCCGTCGTATCAAGTCACTATTTCAAACCTTTAAAACAAACGTAATAAATGACTTGCAACAGACTACTTTTGTATGCACTACGGCAGATATATGGTCCGGTAAAAAAAGAAGTTTTTTCGGGGTTACTGCGCATTGGATTAATTGCAATTTTGAAAGGCCATCGGCTGCATTGGCTTATCGGAGATTTCGAAGCACCCATTCTTATAACAGAATAGCAGATCTATTGCTCTCAGTTAATGCGGAGTACGGACTGGGACAAGATATAATCGTTGCCACCGTAACAGATAATGCGTCGAATTTCGTTAAAGCTTTTAAAGTTTTTGGCGTCGATATTCCCTGTCTCAAGATAGAGGAGGAAAATGGAGAAAGCAACGAGTCGAGGGGAACTAATTCCGATTCGGAAGCAAAGGATAATATTGCGCCGGAACCAATTGAACTAAGTTTACTAGCTCATCTCCGATGCTGTGCTCATACATTAAGCCTGTGTGCTACAAGTAATGCAGCGCAAGTGCTTCAAATTCACAAGGATTTGTCAATTATCCACTCGTCTGTGATTAGGAAATGCAACTCTCTGTGGAAGGCAGCCGGGCGGCCAAAATCGTCTGAAATTTTGCAAAGCATATTAGGGCATACGTTATCTAGACCGGGGGAAACTAGATGGAACAGCTTATATGATTCACTTCGGCAAATACACAATTGTTCTTCTAAGTGTACTGAGTTATTTAAGGCTCTGAACATCAAAGGATCGTTCACTGAAAGAGATATAAAATATATTGAGGAACATTTGGAATGCGCTGAGCCCGTTGCAAAAGCATTGGATTTGCTGCAAGGAGAAAATAACACTTTTTACGGAATACTTCTACCTTGTCTATTATCTTTAAGAAGAAAGCTTCAGCATCTTATGACCAAACAGTGGTTGTATTGTAAGCCCCTTTCGGAAGCATTTGCAAATCCTGTTGAGGAGAGATTCTCAGATTTTTTTTATTTCTCTACTCCTACAGCAGAAAGGGCAGCGATAGCAGCTCTATCTTATCCTCGGTTTAAGAAAAAGTGGTTTCCATGCATACCTGCTCATCACCAAGAACTATTGCTTAAAGCCTTCAATAAGGCCGTAAAACAGGAAATATTGAGTGATTTTGGAGAGGAGCACCAAACAGTTTTACCAAATTCAACATCGGAAGACGACTTCTTCGAATTTGGGTCACCACCAACAACTTCTTCAGTTTTAAATCAACAATCGACGACTGAATTGCAAATTTTGCACTTTTTTGCTGATAATAAGGATAAATTAAACATGCTAAACGAATATCCTGCTGTACGAAAGGTATTTACTATAATTCAGACAATGATCTCGCGACAGATGAGTATTATTGATTACTTAACTTTCTAGGTATTCATGAAATACAACACTCCTCTGCCATCGTCAGCCCCAGTGGAAAGACTTTTTTCTTATGCGACGATGACTAATCTACCCAAGTCACACAGGTTATCTGATACCCTATTTGAAGAAAGGGTGCTTTTAAAATCTAATTTAAAATAATTCATTATATATTATTTATTTATTTTGTACGCTCTAATAAAATGTAGAAGTTTTTTGTTTTTTTTTTTAAGTATCTATAAGTGTATTCAGCATTGTGTAGTTCGAAATCTAAAATGTTTAATTTCATAATTTTGGTTTTTATTTCTAATAGTGTTTTCATAGTTATTTCATTGTTTTTATTTCATTGTATTTCATTTTTACTAATAACTAATAAACTTATCTTGAGCTACCAATACCTCATTCAGTTTTTCAAATTAACAAATCAATCGAGAAATATACGATTAACGATTAAAAGCTAAGGAGTAAATAACGATTAATACCCGTCGATTGAACTTCATTATACTCGATTGACGATTAAATTGATCAATCGATTAAATTAATCACGATTACTTTCTTGAGATTAATTTTTCAATCATAATTTTCAATCGTTAATCTAATTAAAAAATTTAATCGATTAATGCCCAATACTGGCCATAAGCAACTACCGCTTTAGAGTACGGAGAAAGAAGTGGTATTGGCCATTGCTTTTTGTGCTCGAAGTATGAACACCTATGAGACTATTTGATTTTCGTATGAATATTGTGGAAGGTCTGGTAACACCGCGGGAGGTTCGTACTTTAAATTGATAAAAAAAGAAAATGTTTATTGTGACACTAAAACTGAGCTTGCTTGTACTAAATGCAACGTGAATCTGCATCCCAAGTGCTTCATCGACTCTACCATAATGACGTTTCACGTGATTTAGAAAATATTTTAGTTTTTTATTTTTTGTAATATTTTATTTTCATATAATTAAACAATCTTGAATTCTGTCAAAGAGTTCTTTTTCAATTTTCATGTGTATTTTGTTCACACTTTGACCTGTTGGGTATTTAAATACCCATCAAAGTAAATTATCTCCAGAGATCCAAGGATTCATTCGAAACTTTTGTGCCAATTTCTTATTTGTGGAAAATTCATGAAATTGGACTGCGGAAAAAAGTAAGTAAATATAAACATTTCGATTTTTTCGTAAAAATTAATAATAGTTCTATCTTTCTCCTCTCTAATAGAAAAGGAATGAATGTGATAGCTCTTACCCGTCGCCAGATATATTTTTTTGAACTTTTTGAACACGCTAGTATTTTTGGGTATTTAAATACCCAACAGGCATTAATGGGTTAACTGGACAGGGGAATTGAACGAATTGCAGAAAATTGTGGTTATGACTTTTCCAGGCGAAAAAACTCTTTTTCTTACCTTCGAAGGATGTTCGCCAGAAGAGCTCCACTGTGTTGATTGGATTATAATTATGGATCCATGTTTTATTTAGAATTCTTATTATAATTAATAATATGGTGAATTCAGTCAGAGTCCCTTCCCCCACCCCTCCACCCCACCCCGGTCAGATATTTTGATATATTACCCCTAATTACGGTAGGGTATCCATTCGAACTTGATGTATTTTACAAAATCTACAACGTTTTCAACCATCTTTGTGACATTCTCTGGCAATGAGAATATCTTTTCTAGTTGCTACCAAGAGGTTGGACGTGCTCAGCAGTTTCGTTATTTTCAATACAGAAGTGCAGACAAGTCTCACTATTGACCTCACCCAACTTCTTAAGTTAATCTACTAAAGCAACATCAACTAGATTTTGCGCTTATTTCACAAATCAATTATTTTGCTATTATTTCTTTAAATTATCGATTAAAGTTATTAACTATATCTAACTATTTAACCTTCTTTAGGAGTTAGCCTGTTCTTGTTTTTTCACCTTTTCCCAGGAATAAAACAGAACCTTATCGTTGTTTATATTCTGAACAATATTAACAAATAGCTATAGAAATAAGAAAAAAGTCACGGTTTCACCTGCTAATTATAAATTAAAAATTAACTGTAACATAAGTAACTACATCAAACTTCTCTCATATCCCCACAATTGGACATTTTGTACTTGTAATTTCCCAGTTTTCCAATCATAACTCTCATATGGTATCACTAAATTTTAAGATCAATTTCACGAAATAATTTTCCTACAAGCATTAAAAATTCGTAAATATTGATCTTCCTTGTGACTCATTAATGTGAGTTATTCGCATTGTCGAGTTCTTTTACTGCCTTTTTTATCTATCACCTAAAGGCTTAACAAAATTACGACGACCGCCAACCATCCTACCAGCGAAACGCACTGTATTCAAGAACCAAGTTTCCTAATCCATTTCTAATTCCTTTCCGTCCATCTGAGGTCTCTTTCTTCCACAGGATAGTTCGACAAACCTATTAACTTAAACCATTAAAATATATGTGGTATTAAAACAAAAGGAGGAAAATTTTGTCAAACAGCGAAACCGCATTTGCAGGAAATGGCAAAAGAGCTGCAAGAGAATTACGCCATTATTCTCTCTGTTGAAGAAGCTCGAACAAGAATTAATAGCCTAACAAAGCGAAATCGGTAATATGTGCAGTAATTCAAAGCTATAATGTCTTATAATTAACCTAAATTTGTTTAATTAGAAAATATAAACAAATAACTGACAGGTCTGAAGGGTCTCCATCTGAGTGGGAGTTTTGCGGTGAAATTACTGCATTTATTGGCGAGATTAAAGAAAACAGGCAAAAAGAATTTGTAGTAGAAAGTATATTTTATTATTGAAGGTTAAAGCAGAAATAATTTATTATTATTTTATTATATTTTTTATAAAATAGATTAATAAAATTCGATTATAAGCTTGGTATCGCTGACTGTAGATGTACTAGATTTCGAGGCTTATTCACCAGTAACTGAATCTTCTACGTCGATGTCATGGGCATAGTAGTACTCTACCCGAGTATCATCATCATCAAGTGTGCCATCATTTTTAGATGGAAACACTTCGGCAGCAGGACTATCTCCGGCAGCTGGACCATCAAAACCTAGTACAGCACGTCCTAAAAATAGAAGAGGGAGTGATACAATCAATGAGATTTTATTAGAAGTGGGAAAGGAGGACTGCTGAGTGCTCCAAAGATTTCGTCGGACAATAAAAAAAAAACGAAGAAGGAAGGAATCCACTTTTGCGAGAAAATATAAAATTGCAAAAAAAACAGCTCAGAGGCATTTTCCACTACTCGCGGACGTTTCCTGAGTTGATAATTGAATTTCTGTTCATTTACGTTTCGACATACAGAAAATTGAAATGCCTTCATCACTGATTTGGAAAGCTTAAACGCTGAATCACGCACGGAACTTTCACACCTTTAACTCTCTTACTATTGTTTTCAAAAATGGAGTTTTCTTCGTGTTGTATTTTCATGAGGGATTTTTCCATATTTTTCAAATTATCAACCAAAAAATGAAATGTTGATCTGTCCACTCGAAACGCATTTTTGAAATTCTTATCACACATCTTGGGCACATTTTTTTTCCCAATATAGCGAGTTTTGGATCTAAGGATCTAAAAACTATAGCATAAATATTATAAGTATATAATAATTCAAAACTAGCGATTACTTTTGTAGGCACCCTCCACGAATTATTTAAAATGCACAATTTTCTCGTCTTTTGCTCATAATTGCTGATAACGTTTGACCTCTCCAGAAAATTATTCATATATTTAACATAAAATTAATTTATTTGGTGACATTCTTACAAAAAAAATTTTACTTTGACTTTTCAGTGACAGCGAATGTCCAACTATACCACGAACAAACGTGTGTTCGGGGCCGACTATACTATGTACGTTGTATAAAATGGGGGGGGGGGACACATATGGTATTAATACCGGTTAAACCTTTACCACGTAGTATAGCCGTCCCTGACACACAATGTTTGTAGTATAGATTGACATTCGGTGTCACTGAAAAGTCAAAGTATGTAGAATTTTTTGTAAAAATGTCACCAAATAAATTAATTTCATGTTATATGAATAATTTATTATTAATAAATTTGCTGAAGAGGTCAAACGCGCAGTTAAATTTGTTAGCAATGTAAAGACGAGCAGCGCTTTATAGAAAATTGCACATTTTAAATAAGACATGGAGGGTCAATTGAAGGGTGCCTACAAAAGTAATCCTTAGTTTTGAATTATAATATACTCATATTTCTTATATCCTTAGATTCACAATTCCCAATATTGAAAAACGATATGCCCAATATGTGTGGTGAGGATTTCAAGAACACACTTCGAGTCGACAAATCAACATCCAAAGACTATATTAACAAAATATGGTTAAATGAAGCAAAAAAATTACATTTTACAGGAATAGCTGGACACACAGGCATTGGAAATATAATAAGAAATGCACTTTAGAAATATTTTGGTAAGTCTTTATTATATTCTGAAATTTTTTTATTTTTGTTTCGACATGCAAAATTCTAACAATTTTTTTTTTTTTGCAAATTTATATTTTCTCTTTTTAGAACGTGTTGTATTAGATTTTGTTGGCCCAGCTGTCGTTAATGGCCCTGCCGGCGACGTTTTTCCAATTGAAAATGATGTCGGACATAATGGTGATGGATGACGCTATGGTAAAGCATGTAATGGAACTATGTTGAGTGATTGGCTTGGACGTGAAGTCCAGACTGCCAGCATGAGCTGACAGATCACTCGGTGGAAAGCGTTGACTGCAGGGCGGCACGCTAGCTCGCCTCAGGTATTGGCGGAGAGTGTGGGGAGGTTCCACGAAAAACCTGTCGCTGCCGCCTGCCATATACAAAAAAAATCTCGGGCCTTAAACCAAAAACACCGGCACACATTCAGTCCTGAAGGGACCTTTACGTCCTTACCTACATCCTCATTGAAGGCGCAGATGGTCTGCTTTCCTGCATGCCCCCCACCCAACTGACTCTGAGGGCAGATATTTACAGAGTCCCTTGTAGATCTGAAAAGAGAGAGGATAGTGGACCTAGACGACCTTCATGTGAGAGGGCTCCGGGAAAGCGAAAGGAGAAAACCAAAAAAAAAAACTCTACGGTGCCATTACGTTATAAAAAAATTCTTATTATTCAGGAATAAAAGATTATCAAAGAAAATGCCTAAATACAATTTCAGTCCTGTCCTAGATTGAATCTATGCTATTTGCTACCATGACAGAATTTTACAGGTAATTCCGTAAGCTATTGTATATACTATCCAAACTATATACACTTCTCACAAAATGGTATGTAAACTTCCCTTTTAAATTATAAGCCAATAATTTAACTTATTTGTATTTGATTGAATTTGATAAATAATTTTATACACTGCATAATGCTATTCAACTGTATATACATATACTTAATTGGATTTACAAACAATTCCCTAGACTGTAAGTAACTATATGATTTCTTATTTGATCCTTTAACTCTGTATGTACTTCTGTAATGACCGATATTTCACTAAAGTGTAGTAATGAAATAGAAAACGTAATATTGATACAAAAAAAAGAACAAAAGGCAACAACTTACATATCTTGATTATTGAGGGTCCACCGCAGAGGCGCCTCCGAGGATGTCCTGCTTGCTACTATTTAGAAATTTATCTGATACATGTATTTTCTTAATGTTAAACCTATCGAGAACCACCTTCTACTTTCCCCTTTTTATCAAACTTTAGGACATTTGGGTGAAACTGTTGCAGTAGCTGTCTAGAACCAGATTTAAGTCATGCTACTTAGATGCAATACTGTTGGGCGTGACTTGAATTTGTTAGCAATTATTTGTACTGTTGATGTGCAGGTTATAGAGGTTATGTTAGATTTCGCGAAATGCTGAAATTGACGTGTCTGGATCCAACTTTAGGTTAAGCCAGGACGCCTGATGATATCCTCAATTGATTGGTCCATTATACACCAGTAAGATTTGTTTGGTTTTTTTTTTCTCCTGTATTGCTTTGCGATAAGGACAAGGACAAATTATGCTGTCGGTATCAATGGACAATTATTTCTGTTAAATTCCGCGATGAATATGTTGGTATGAAGTTGAATGAAGCTGGATTCTCTACTGAACATGAATTCAGCTTTTCTCTTCGTAAAATTATAACAAAAAAAAAACTTTCCAAAACTTTAAAAAGCAGTTGATGATATTATAAAATTTTCGTTTTTCCCAATAAAAATTCACAAAAAAAATCCAAGTTTGGAATACGATTTCTGTTTGTACCTTTTACAATTCATTCAGCAACTCTATGTAGATATATATTAGCTTTCCCACTTTTGCCCTCTATTTCGTTGTACACCTACTTATTCACTTCGATTTAACGTAGATATTCTGCTATATATATATTTTGGTGTCATGTAAATCCCATACAACTCTCTAAAATGTGCCCAACATTATGCAGATCTTTGACAAGAGAGCTCACTCAAATAAATGTTGATTCGAAAGGAATCTGCGATACTGACACGATGTGAAATTTTCAGCATATCCCGAAGTGACTGCAGAATTATTATTATTAATTGCAAGTATCTGTTGAGATATAATCTCGGCTATGAACGGCGAGGTGGCGATTCTGTCGGACGCTATTTTTAAGATTTTCGCGTACAGGGTTAGTTTCCTGGCCGATGTTTTTGGACAAATTCTCAATTTCACTACTTCTTTTGTTCACTGGCTGGAAGATTTGACAAGACAGAGACGATTGTCTTCTTCTTCTCCAACAGCAGGCAAGAATTCTTCGAGATTGGGTGTGCGGACTGTCGGTATGGCAGCCGGCCGGCATACATGCTGCAGTAATTCTCAGTGTAGCATACTGCTATATGCAGTACGCTACAACCATAACAAGTCACGCTATACAGACTAACTTTGTTACTCTGTTCTCTGTATATCGTGGGTAAAACACTGTACCCATGACTCGGACGTGGAAGACTCAGCTCAGATGGAGACCTTTCAAACCTGCCAGTTATTTGTTTCTCTTTTCTAATTAAACAAATGTATATTATTTATAATACACTAAGGCTTTGTATTGCTATTTACCGATATCGCTTTGTCAGATTATTGATTCTTGTTTCGACTTCTTCCACAAACAACACAATCGCATAATTATCTTGCAACTCAGTTGCTATTTCTTTAAAATGAGGCTATTTTTTCGTTGCCCCCGCAATTCGCCAATTTTGCTTGGCCACACTTTTACCACACTATTATTTTTGCGATCTCGCTGCTCGACAACATTTTCCTCCTTTTATTAAAACACAAATTTTTGATAGAATTAAAAATGGCTTGTCAAAAAAAATTTCACATATTTTTGTTACTTTTTTTCGCTATGTAAAATGGCAGTGGTATCAGTAGAAAACTGTCTTTACTTGGTTTGAATATCAGGATACCAGCAAAAATTGTTGTGCTTCATTATTAGGTACGTTCATGGTATAACAGGTACTTCCAGCTAGTATCCACCTAGTATGTGAAGCCACACATCTAGTATACAACGTAGTTTTCAAATATCATGGCATCAATACCATATGTGTGTCTATGGTACAACTTTGACATATTATCGATGCTATGGTATCAATACCGCATGTCCACAGTATAGTGAACGGAAATCTTTGCTCTAAAGGCACGACGATACATTCTAAGTCAAAAATAAAGGAAGGCATATCATCTTGGAAAATTTTTAATAAACAGTTTAAAGTTAATTTGTTGCTCTAAAAAAATTACTAGGTGCGATTTATTTCCACAAAGTATTTACCGAGTTATAGGGTAAACTGTACGCTACGGAGCGGATTCTAAGAAAAATCAGTTTTTCCTTAATAACTCCAAAACTACGCCAGATAGGACATATTTCCTGTTGGACTTTTCTGTTCCTTTTTCTGTCAAGATTCTATGGGTGCAGTATGGTGGTACCCTTCCGGGACACCCTGTATATAAGCTCGAAATCAGGCAATGTGGAGCATCTCCATCATTGGGTTGACTATTCAAAATTCTCGATTTTGCGCATATTTTCATTTTAGTACTGGTGAAGAGTGTGCTGAAATCTGAAAAATTTCGAGCATGGACTACATCAAGCAATCTGTTCATATAGGGTTGCCATATTTCAACAGTCTAACGAACACATTTTTAAAACTGGGGAGTAGTCTGGAATTGAGCTAATTATATAAAGTTTCTTTCTAGTTTTGATAGGAATTTACATGAAACTGTTTTGTCAAAATGGTGTTGACAATGACATAAAAAATTTCGATGAGCAGTATATACAGGATATCAAATAAAATAAGATTTATTAAACAAATTTCCATGTGAGCTTTCGCCCTTTTACATGTAATTACTCCAGAAAGGAAAGCAAAAAAAGAATATGGATGTAAGTGGTACAAGTGAGTGAGAAATTATTATATCAAAAAAGAACAAATAAACAATAATAATAAGAATACAAAAAAAAAAGATTTTATAAACATAACAAGCAATAAAAATGACATTAAATTAAATCACGCAAAACAAGGGAAGGATTGTTGCGGTATAGAAAAAAAGCAGATATTCAGCTATGGCAAGAAAAATAATTGAAGGCATTAGTTTTGAAATTGCTGCTCTTCAGTATATGGGAGTTCTCGAACAAGGTACACAAAAGAACACAGCTATTATTTACATACATACATACATAGATACCTGGGCTGTTATAAATTATTAAGGCAGCGAAGCAATTAAATTTTAAACTTAATAGTCTTAATTGTGTGGAGAGTGATGGCTTCTTGAAACTATTTAAATGGCTCAAACTTTTTAAAACCAATTCCTAATTACCATAGAAATTTAAGGACAAGCATTTCTTTAAAAATGCTAAATTGTCACCAATATTTATCAGGAATTTTACATTACAGGTGGGGTATAGGCAAGCAAAGCTCTCCCTATTTAATGATGAACATCAACTTGAAAAGGGTAAATAATGAATAGCATGACACTGAAATAGGAGATCTTCGAAATCACCGATATGTTTAAATAAATAAAATGAGGTAAATAAATAATATTCAAAAATATCTAAGAAATACAATTTATGATTAAAAAAATATAACATCCAAAAGGTTGTGTAAATAAAAAACCTTTTTGCTAATCAGATTCGAGCTAAACAAAATTGAGAAGAAACAGAAATTAATTATTTTCTCTTGGCTTTTGGAATTCCCTAAGGATGAGTAAAACTCACTTGAAGATATTCAAGAGATATGACTCTTCTTCACTTTGCTACGATGTGAAAACCACCAGAAGGTGTTCAAGCGCAATATTTAATTAGACACCTACTCCAAAGGATTACCGAAACCCCCTTAATTAACACTTCAATACAACCAAATTGAGGGTTCAGTCCATTTCTTTATAAAAGGTTTTCCCCAGAAAATGGCTTCATCCATTAAAGTTTTCGACTATATGTCTGTATACTTACATGAGTTACTGCAGAGCTTTCTTTAGTGACTAAACTTGGGTCATCTCTAACAACATTTTCTTAACGTAAATTGTTCCCTTTACACCACTTGATAAGTATCTTTCTAATTGTTATACTGAAGATATACATACATACATATACAAATACATGTACATACAGTCATCTATAGACAATTATAGAAAGTATATCCGAACAAATATTACTTAAAAGTGGGTTGGGAATCTCATAATTTACTGAGAAGTATTTCTTTTAATATTTTATTAGCAGTGAAAAGGTTCTTTATATTTTTGTAGCTCAAACAAACGAAGAAATATAATAGCTGGCAACATTTAAAAAATATATTTTCACAATTTTCATGGCAATTCTTTTTCCATTATTTGCCTGTTACAAGTCCTGAAATTCAAGGGGTGTGTGGTTTTTTTCATATTTTCCTTAAGGCCTCAGGACTAAAATTTAAGAGACACAAAAACCCGGGACGAAGACATTCATTTTGTCCTTTAAATAATTTCTTATTTACACTTATAGAGAGTTACTTTATTAGGGTAAAATAAAAAGTGCATAGATTTTAGAATCTTCAAAGTGTGGTTAGGTTAGGTAGGTTTATGAGAATTTGCAGACATGACAGCTATTCTTGATATTTCAAAACGATAAATTTTATTTTCATCATAACAAGTATATTAGTTTAGTAGTGGGGTACACAGTAAAAAGTTTTTCCCTAAAGTGACTGCCAACAATTTCTGGCACAAAGCTTAGGTATTTTTCGATAATATTAGGGAAAGTTCCACCTTGGAAAACGTAGATTAGTTCTTTATCCCTGTTGTAAATAAATCCAAAGTAAATTTTCAGATAGATAATTAGCACTTTATTTTCATTTGTTTTCAATATAAACTTTCCTCCCAACCTCACTCGACCACAGTCAGTTTGCGATTGCAGATTTGGCAAAATTATGTGAAGATCCGTTGCACTGATAACAGATTGTAATCAGCAAAGAACAATGGATAGTCGATCGAGTGAAGTTGTTTTACAGCATATACAGAGAGAATTATTAACAATGACTTTAAATAGAATAGATTGCAACTTGAAATTATGTTAATGACAATAGCAATTTAATACAATGAAATATTTAGCAAATTAATACAGCAAACAAATATTTCAGATGAATGATATGACAAGGTTTTTATTATTACAAATATTTCCGAACATCCCGGCGTCCGCTGGAGAATCCAGGTTTACTTCATAGGTAAAGGAACAATTTTGGTAATAGGGCGCAAGTGCCTGCCATTAGCTGATCGAATTGTGAAAACTCGAGAGAGACCATCTGGACCTGGATGGATTTCCTCAACGCGTGCTAGAGCCCACTTTGATGGAGGCAAGTTTGGTTCTTTAAGTACAACCAGATCACCCACACTGATCTCCTTGACGGGTGTGCACCACTTAGCTCGCTGCTGCAGAGAGGTCAAATATTCCAGATGCCATCTTTTCCAGAAATCTCGCATCATGTTTTGCAGAAGTTCCCAATTTTTTAGTCGTGACTGCGGTATGTTTGACAGATCAGGTTCTGGAAGTGCTGTATAAGGTTGACCTATAAGAAAATGAGCAGGAGTTAGAATATCTAAGTCATGATCAGAAATTGGACATAATGGCCTAGAGTTAAGCAAAGCTTCGATCTGGGTTAAAACGGTATACATTTCTTCATAGGTTAGAACGTTGTTACCAATGACTCGCTTCATGTGGGTTTTAACGGATTTGACAGAAGCTTCCCACAGTCCTCCGAAATGAGGAGCTGCAGGAGGAATGAAAGACCACATGATTCCATCCATGGAAAGATAATCCTGTACAATGTTGTTATGGGACTCGGACTGTAGTAGAGCATGCATTTCAGACAGTTTTCGTTGAGCGCCTTTAAAATTCGTCCCATTATCGGAGTAGATATGAACACATTTACCTCTGCGTGCAATGAAGCGTTTTAAGGCTGCGAGGAAGGCATCCGTAGTTAGGTCGCTTACCAATTCTAAGTGCAATGCCTTGGTCGTGAAACAAACAAATAGGCATATATATCCTTTGGTATGTCTTGAATTTCTCCCACGATGTAATCGGAGTAATAAAGGACCAGCATAATCAATGCCAACCTGCGAGAACGGTCGAGCATAGTTAATTCGTTGAGCAGGTAAGTCACCCATCATCTGGTGAACAGAAGTTTGCCGCTGACGAAAGCATGAAATACACTCGTGAATGATCTTTCGCACCATGTTTCGACAGCCTAAAATCCAATATTCCTGTCGTAGAATAACAAGTAGTTCTGATGCACCCGCGTGGCAGTTCTGATTATGATAGTATTTGATTATCAAACGAGTAAAGGCATGTGATTTTGGAAGAATGATTGGGTGCTTGGTTTTAAATGAAAGAGCAGAGTGTTGGATTCTTCCTCCAACACGAAGTATGCCTTGATCATCGAGAAATGGTGATAGTTTGACAAGCTGGCTTTTCAATGTAAGTTGTCGATTATTTCGCAGCTTTTGAAGCTCGGATGAGAATGCAAGCCTCTGTACATGCAATGTAAGCAAATGATTTGCATATTTGATTTCATCAACTTGAAGGGGACCTGATCTTCTTAAATGTGGACATGCACGTTTTTTAAGATTGTGCATATATCGCAAACAACTAGCGTAAACTCTAAGTAGTCGTATCCAATTTGAAAATTTTGCCATTAGTTCATCCAATAATGATTCCTTATGCTCAACGACAAAGGCCTGAACAAAATTGCTTCTTTCCTCGGTTTTTGCGTCCACTTCTTCGTTTTGAGATATTGCGTTCGAAGTTATCCAGTCTTCATGTCTAACTTGAAGCCAATGAGGACCTTGCCACCAAAGCTCATGACTCATTAAGTTGGATGCTAAGATACCACGCGAAGCACAGTCTGCTAGATTTGAAGATGACTTTACATGTCTCCAATGTTGTCTGGGTAATGTTTCCAATATTTCCGATGTTCTATTGGCAATAAACGATTTCCAGCGACGGGGTACAGATGAAAGCCAGTGTAGGACTATTTGTGAGTCAGTCCACGCAAATATTTTACAAGATGGCACTACGAGTGAGTCTCTTACTTTTACGAAGAGACGACTTAACATCACAGATGCACAAAGTTCTAAACGAGGCAAAGATATCTGTTTTAGTGGAGCAACTTTGCTCTTAGCTGCAATTAGGCGAATATGGAACACTCCATTTGGATCACGGCTGCGGCAATAAATAACAGCAACAAATGCATTTTCCGAGGTATCGGAAAATCCGTGTAGTTCAATGTCTTCAGCTGACGTCCATATGTGTCTTGGTATGTGAAGTTTTTCCACATTAGCTAGATCATTCCTTAAGATCATCCATCTTTCAGCTAGGCTATCCGGTATTAAATCATCCCAATCTAAATTATGAAGCCAAAGCTGTTGAAGAAAGATCTTGATAGCAACAGTAACAGGTGTGAGAAATCCTAATGGATCGAAGATTTTGGAAGCGTCAGAGAGTATTTTGCGTTTGGTTGCAAGTATCTCACAAGGTAATGAAACTTTGAACGAGAAAGTGTCAACAGCTGGAAACCACTGTAAACCGAGAGCTTTCACAGATTTTGAATCGTCTTTGATTTCCAGTGGAGACAATTCGCAATGTTCTTGTGGTAATGAGGTCAATAAGGGCCAACAGTTGCTGCTAAATTTTCGAAGTTTGAACCCCGCATATTCAAGTAACCGAATCAAATCATCTTTCAGCGAAATTACATCTCCAGTAGAATCAGCTCCCGTCATAACATCGTCGACATAGAAAGATTCAAGAATGGCCTTGGAAGCCCGAGGTAGAATATCTTGGTAGTCGGAAGCCAATTGCTGTAAGGTTCGAACAGCTAGAAAGGGTGCACAAGCTGTACCGTAGGTTACCGTTGTTAGTCGATAATGTTGAATAGGATCGTCAGGTGAAAAACGCCAAAGGATGCGTTGAAAGTCCAAATGGTTTTGAGAAACCCAGATTTGCCTAATCATTTTCTCAATGTCGGCAGTGAAAGCATATTTATGGCGACGAAAACGAAGACAAACAGACAACAAGTCTCGTTGAATTGGTGGGCCAATGAGTAGAATATCGTTTAATGATATACCAGACGGCGTCTTGCAGGATCCATCAAAGACGACGCGAAGCTTTGTCGTCGAGCTGTCCAGTTTAAACACTGCATGATGAGGCAGGTAAGCGTGAGTGTCTGTATTAATCTCGTTATTTGGAATAAGTTTCATATGACCCATAGTTAGATACTCCTGCATAAACTTATGATATTCTTGTTTCAATTTAACATTTTTTTGAAAGCGTTGTTCCATAGATTGCAACCGAGCCATGGCTGCCGAGAAATTGTCGCCAAGAATTAAAGGACTGCCTTTGAAAGGCAATTCAACTACATATCTACCATCACCAGAACGCGTATGAGTTTGTACGAAATTAGTCTCAGCTGCTTGTTCGTCGGGAGTGAAGGTTGCTTCGTTTGAAATATTTTCGATCTCCCAGAATCTCTGAATACTTGCGTCGATGTCCAATTCTGAATGATAAGTACAAATAGAAGAAGAGATGTTTTCATCATTGTTGAGATGATTGATAATATTCCCGGCTATCACCCATCCGAAGATAGTCAGCTGTGCTATAGGACCGAATTCATCGGATTTTATACAACCTTCTTCCAGTACATGAAATATCTTATCAGCACCTAAGAGGATATCAATTGGACCCGCTACATTATACGTTGGATCCGCCAATGATAATGATGAAAATCTTTCAAATGAGTTGGTTTTCAAATTCGTACTTGGTAGCAGAGATGTAATCCTATTGAGAATGAAGGCATTAATAAAGATGCTCTTCGAATTGACACGAGAAAAAAGTTCAAGTTCAACGACCCCTTTAGTTGTGCTAGCGCCTGTAGAAGATACGCCGGTGACATGAATCTTAGCATGCCTACGTCTTAATCCTAATCTGCGTACACACGAGTCGGTCACGAATGAAACCTGAGAGCCCGAATCGAGTAGTATGCGACAGGTGTGAATCTGCCCTCGAGAATCCTGAAGATGTACTAATGCAGTGGGAAGAAGCGATATAGGACGGCATATTTGATGTGATATGGAATGAGTACTCAAAACTGTAGGATATGTTTGATTGTTTTCATATAGCAATGGTTGCTTGGACGTTACCTCCGAGTTTTCGGGAGTGATATTAGCAGCCGATGATGACCCAGGAACCGATAGATTAGTTTTAGATGCATGAGATACCTTGTGTGAAGGCTCGCGATGAGATTGATTATAATCTTGCTGCATGTGTACTAATGTATGATGTCGGCGATGACAACGTCGACAAGACTGTTTGGACTTGCATAAAGATGAAGTGTGTCCTGGACGTAAGCAATTAAAACATAAGCGGCTATTGCTGACAAAATTTCGACGAGAAACAACATCTAATGATTGGAACACAGGACAATGAAACAGAGAATGCTCCCCTTTACATTTCGGACAGGACGAATTTGACGATGAATGCAAACTTTTAACTATACTAGACGAATTTGTTCGTTTGTAGGTCGAGTGAGGATTGCGAACTGGGGGCTGTGCATCTTCAAGAGCACGACATCGTTTGTCGAGAAAGTCTAACAACTGTTGTATGGTTCGAAACTCTACGTCTGTGGTTTCCTCTGCCCAATATTGTCTTGTGTTAGTATCAACTTTATTCAGAAGCAAATATATAATCCAAGGATCACGTTCTTCTGCTTTACTACCTAGTGCCTTCAGACCTCAAATAAGCTCATCAGATCCATCTGAAAGCTTTCTCAGTGCATGTGCTGATGGATTTGAAAGAGAAGGTAAACTCAAAAAATTTTTGATAAATGATTTTACAATTTGGTTTGTCTTGTTATATCGCTGATTAAGCCTTTCCCAAGCTTGCTGATAATTGTCCTCAGATATTGGAATGTGCCGGAGCAACCCAGCCGCTTCATCCTTCAGCAAGCCTTTAAGGTAGTGAAATTTCTGAGTGTCGGTTAAGTTGGAATTATCGTGAACTGTCCCGATATATAAATCACGAAAGGATACCCACTCAGCATAATTCCCAGAAAATGATGGAATTGTGATTTTGGGTAGTTTTGTATCCGAAGTCGCAGAATTTACGCAAGTTCTGGAGAATTTTTCGAGAAAACTAGCTTGTTGATCAGCAAGGCGATTAACTGCATTAGGATCGATAGGTTCTCTGTTCTGACGCTCTTTGATGGCTTGAGAAAGTTGCACCTTCGCACTAAAATATTTTGATTCGAATTGTTCATTCTCAACCTCTTGATCGACATACCCGGGTTCATTACAAAATTGGTACATTTGATTCTGAATTTGTCCGAATTCTGTCCAAGCTTCATTGAGTTTATCTAACCTTTCTTGCAAAGATTCAAGAGGGGTATCATCGACAATCCTCTCGCAATACGAAGCGATTCTGGTCACCATACCTTTAACACGACCGCGCTTAGCTTTAATAATTTCCATTTTATACGTATTACACGAGATAGCTATGAAATATAGAGTCTTACGAAATGTTATAACTAGACTTGATTCGCAAATCTAAACTCGATAATAGTATAAAGTCCGATATACTACGAACCACAGGCACAGATATTTAATGCACAGTCTTAATTAACTGAAATATGTTTATATTGATCGATGAAGCTTTGAAAATTATGTTACTCACAATGTTGTTTAATTATATAAATGTGTATAATAAATTTAAAAAATGTATGTATATATTTCAATAATTAACACAATATTCAACATACATAAAGTTAGTGCAACAAATAAACATTCAATTTCTGGAATAATTATTCTTCAGATTCTATGATAATTGTGAATCATTGTTTTACGAGTATGACTGGATCCTTTGTTCATCTCAAATTAAATACATTGCGGTACTGCACATCCGTTATGCACAGTCTAATCAATCACCCTTTTGCACTTTGCTCGAATTACGAAGTTTATTCAATTTAAATCAGGAAGATTATGTTTCTCGCATCCAATTAAATTTCACTGTTGTTTAGTTTCCAAATTTAGACAGCACGTAAATTGAAATTTTTACTTACAGTTTATCCTCAACGAATAATAAGATACCGCTTTATTGTTCTAATTTACTTCTTCTCCCAATGATGATCCCACAAACAATGAACTTCGCTGCAATCTCATAAAATTTCACAAATGATCACAAATCTCTATTTTCCATTAATATCCGGCTTCACGAAGGACCAATAAATGTTGTAAATAAATCCAAAGTAAATTTTCAGATAGATAATTAGCACTTTATTTTCATTTGTTTTCAATATAAACTTTCCTCCCAACCTCACTCGACCACAGTCAGTTTGCGATTGCAGATTTGGCAAAATTATGTGAAGATCCGTTGCACTGATAACAGATTGTAATCAGCAAAGAACAATGGATAGTCGATCGAGTGAAGTTGTTTTACAGCATATACAGAGAGAATTATTAACAATGACTTTAAATAGAATAGATTGCAACTTGAAATTATGTTAATGACAATAGCAATTTAATACAATGAAATATTTAGCAAATTAATACAGCAAACAAATATTTATTTCAGATGAATGATATGACAAGGTTTTTATTATTACAAATATTTCCGAACAATCCCTATAATGCACGTGGGTAAAATGTAGGAATTTTTTAATTTTTTGTTTTTTTTTAATGTAGGGAATATTTCCTAAAATTGAGGGAATAGGTAATAGGTTATAGCTACACACACCTTTGAAAAACATAACAATGAGCTTAATAGCTCAAGGCTGAACTACAATAGAAGTAAATAGCTTTACGAAATTGAACGAGACTGAGGTTTACTTCCGAAAAATTGATATTTTTAGCCTAAATACATATCACATTCCGTAAGGGTTATTATCTTGATATTTAATGCTTTCAATTTTGAAAAGTGGTAAAAGTGAAAAAATTAACAAACGGAAGTTGATTTAATTGAAGATTTGTGCCTTCTATTAATTCGTAGTACCATTTTTATTCCATTTTAATTTTTACATTGCACTTTTAATCATTTAGTAATAATTTAATTGTTGGGACACATCGCGTTCTTACGGAATGAGCGATTCTTAGCGCACTATACTTACGGAAAATTGGATATTTAAACTTAACGAAAGTTCCCCTCACACGAGTTATAGTTAATTTGTGTACGCCTGTTAAATTAAAGGGCGCGTTCGCTTTACGTAAGTAAATGTACTTACGTATACTTCTATTGTACTCGTAGTTCAGGCTTCATTTCTTATGTGCCATCATTTGATTAGATTAGATTTGTGAAGGGGTGTATAGGCTTTAGCCTCGCAATCACTGCGACCTGAAAGATCTATTGTGAGTCCCCGTTGAATTTGCTCCATTTATAGGTTTAGACTGTTAATAAAGTCTAGAACCATTCTGGGCTTAAGGTTCCATACGTAACTTGGTGGAGGAAAAGCATGTTCAAGGTGGAGTAATCTCCGCCTGGCCAATGCTTCGCAGTTGCAGAGCAAGTGCTCCGAGGTTTCATGAGCATCCTGACAGAAGCGGCAGGATGAAGTCTCAGCCAAACCCAGCTTGTTTAGGTGATACCTCAAGGGGCAATGGCCTGAGAAGAGCTCAGTGATTATTTTGAGCTCTGTTCTTCCAAGGAGTAGGAGTTCTTTTGTTTTTCCGCCAGAGGTGTCGATAAACTTTTTTGCCTTACGAAGTTCTTGTAGCCTTTCCCAATACAGGGATTTTTGTTTATTCTCCCAGTTATTTAAGGTAGCTTTGAGGTAACACTTTGAAGTGCCACAAAATGGCTCTGGTCCAACAAACTGAGTTTCCGCTCCTCTTTTGGCTAGGCCATCCGCAATTTCATTGCCTTTGTGCCCTCATGTCCAGGTACCCACATGAAAATAACTTTGTGTCTCCTTGATAGACTTTTGAGGGTTTGTAGACATTCCCAGACTATCCCTGACTTGATAGTGTAGGACTTTAAGGCCTTGAAGGCAGCTTGACTGTCCGAGAGGATATTAATGATTGAGCCATTTATGGCTCTTTTAATGCAGGTATTGGCACATTCTTCTATGGCCAATACCTCGGCTTGGAATACGGTAGGGGTAGAGCCTAGAGCCTTTGATATATGGCATCTGGGGCCATCATACTACCATAGATGTTTTTTTCATTAGTGCATGGTGTTTCCCACTAGGAGGTGATTGTACTCACCTATGCGAACCAAAAATTGTACGGTTGGGGGGGGGGGGGGGGGGGGGGCATATCAACCGTTTAGGCGTTACAGGGTGATTAAGAAGAAAAGCTAGATTTTCACAAAACACCCTGTATATTAAAAACTACAGGGCGTACGGTCACACTTAAGAGCTCATTGTATGCAGAACTTTATGGACTCAGCTCCATAGCCCTCTCCCATCAAGAATTATGGTTGTGTAAACTAAAAATTTCGGATTTTCTTACCTTATTTTTTTATTTAATTTTAATTTTATTCTTGCAAAAATGTCATTAACATAACTTTTTTTTTATAAAAACTTTAACTGTAGACTCTCCTCTTTAATGTGACTTTAATGTATATATAGTATGGAAATTAAGGCCTAAACACAATTACGACGACCGGCGACAACTATGAGCAGCAACCACTGTCAAAGTCCTCCGTGGACAAATATGAAACACAATTGCAGCGACAACGAAAAAGAAGAAGATACCTCTTGATATGGTTTTGTTGTCTCGTACTGTATTTGTGGTGAAAACATACATACGTTTTTTCCTTTTTATGGGTCCTCCGAAAGTGCCGATGGTGTAAGTTACATATATAAATATTCGTGCGGTCGAACGCAGTCAATCAACCGCTCTTCAAAACTCATTTTTTGTTTGTTCACTTTAAATTTTATTTTGCCGCGTTTTTCCTGCTTGACCAAGCCAATCCTTTGCCTTGCAATTATATGGACAGTCATCAGTGCGATAAACTTAAAGAGCCATAAAAATTGGCACAGTTCAACATTACCTATTTGGCAGGCCTGCAGTTGGCGATGAAATTAGAAATTTTACCAATCGCGGCGATGAGCGAAAATGTAGTCATCGCCGGTAGTCGCAATTGTGTTCGATTGGATAGCAAAGTGAAGGTTTGAAATTTTTGACAGTGGTTGTTGCTTGTAGTTGTCGTCGGTCGTCGCAATTGTGTTTAGGCCTTTAGTGCTGAGCCACTGGGCACGCTCAAACAAAATATTGAAAAACATATATGAATTGTTTTTAAGAAACAATGTGTGAATTATATGAACGAAAATATATTTCCATAAAAAATGTAGCATAATAGCAAATTTATTGAATGTTCTCTTCGTTATATCCATGAGAGCTAAACATTTCGAGAATTTTACAGGTTTACTGGTTTTATAGGTTTACTGGTGCCAAATGCCTAAGTTCAATTGAAATTCAAATTCAATTTATTTGCAACAATTGTACACGTAAGATAAAATATCTTATTAATGTGCACAAGCCAGAATAACAGAATTACAAAAATAGTACACTGAGAATTAGAAAAGGAATAACATATTTAAGTATTTAATTAAAGTTATTAATGCGTAATACTAAATATAAAGAAGTGACTACATAACAAACTTACTAATATTACCAAAAGAAGAATTAATAATTAAGAAAGAATAGAGATGGAGTAAACAATTAGTACACTACATTTGTTTAAACTACTAGGCGTTAATGCCTTGAAAATGCTACTATTTATTATGCTCAATGAGTGGAACTGGATCAAATTTTTAACCGAAACAGGTAAGTTGTTCCAGTTTGTAATAGAATGGTTGAAGAACAGGCGTCTTGTTACTAAAAATTGTGATCTTGGTACAATGAGATTCAGTGTCCTGCTAGATCTTGCAAATTGAAGTTTTTCGTATAGTTATAATGGAACATGATTTTTTATTATCTTCGCCAAAAATACCAGCGAACGAAATTTGTAATACGTAAATAAGCCACAACCCAAAATTGAATCCGAGAACGGAGATACATGATCATATCTTCGAAGACCATACACATACCTAACCACAGAGTTAAAGGCAATCTCAAGTTTACGGAAATTATCGTAATTGAGTTTGCCAAAGACCTCACAGCCGTAAGTAAATACCGGTATTAAAAGTAGACGTACCATCAGTAACCTTATTAAAAACCGGTGTAAAATCACTAGATATCCATAGCGCACGTAAACCACCAAACCACCACAGTCCGCACGTGGTGTCTAAATAAAGGCCTTAGCATAAACCCCAACAAAACGGTTATCGTTCCGTTCACAAGAAGATCGAAGCTTTCACTAACGGCTCCTCTTCTTGATAATACGGAATTGATATTTTCAGACGAAGTCAAATATCTGGGGATAACCCTAGATAAGAAACTTACCTGGAATTCGCATCTGTCCAGAGTGACGGATAGAGCGATGCGATCTCTCTACACGTGTCGTCGCTTCATTGGCAGAACATAGGGTCTGAAGCCAAAAATGATGTACTGGACGTACACCACGGTTGTTAGACCCATGGTCACCTATGCGGCCCTCGCATGGTGGCCAAAAACTAATCAAAAGACGGCTGAGGCTCTGCTTTAAAAAACCCAGCGGCTTGCCTGTCTAGGAATAACTGGTGCCATGAGAACCTGTCCTACAGCAGCCATGGAAGCCTTATTATACCTTGCACCCCTGCATTTGCAGGTAAAAAAGGAAGCGATCTCCAGTGCTATTAGGGTACAAACGGAGAAACAGTTAAAGCCAGGCGATCTGGTTGGTCATTTAAGTATCTTAAAACAGACATGCTTCGAGCAAGTGACGACAATATCTGATATAATCACACCCAGAATGGATTTTGTAAGACCATTCCAAGTGGTTCTTGGAGACCGACAGCAATGGCGCTCCACTAAACCGTCCTTCCAACAAGGATCGATGGTGTGGTATACAGACGGCTCAAAAACAAACAGTGTGGTTGGATTGGGGGTATACGGCCCCAAATGCCATATATCAAAGGCTATAGGCTCTACCCTACCGTATTCCAAGCCGAGGTATTGGCCATAGAAGAATGTGCCAATACCTGCATTAAAAGAGCCATAAATGGCTCAACCATTAATATCCTCTCGGACAGTCAAGCTGCACTCAAGGCCTTAAAGTCCTACACTGTCAAGTCAGGGATAGTCTGGGAATGTCTACAAGCCCTCAAAAATCTATCAAGGAGACACAAAGTTATTCTCATGTGGGTACCTGGACATGAGGGCACAAAGGCAATGAAATTGCGGATGGCCTAGGCAAAAGAGGAGCGGAAACTGAGTTTGTCGGACCAGAGCCATTTTGTGGCACTTCAAAGTGTTACCTCAGAGCTACCCTAAATAACTGGGAGAATAAACAAAAATCCCTGTATTGGGAAAGGCTACAAGGACTTCGTCAGGCAAAAAAGTGTATCGACTCCTCTGGCGGAAAAACAAAAGAACTCCTACTCCTTAGAAGAACAGAGCTCAAAATGATCACTGAGCTCTTCTCAGGCCATTGCCCCTTGAGGTATCACCTAAACAAGCTGGGTTTGGCTGAGACTTCATCCTGCCGCTTCTGTCAGGATGCTCACGATACCTCGGAGCACTTGCTCTGCAACTGCGAAGCATTGGCCAGGCGGAGATTACTCCACCTTGAACATGCTTTTCCTCCACCAAGTTACGTATAGAACCTTAAGCCCAGAATGGTTCTAGACTTTATTAACAGTCTAAACCTATAAATGGAGCAAATTCAACGGGGACTCACAATAGATCTTTCAGGTCGCAGTGATTGCGAGGCTAACGCCTATACACCCCTTCACAAATCTAATCTAATCTAAACCACCATAAATTTTACTAACAATGTTGTTGATGTGGTCATCCCACGTAAATAAACAATTGAAAATTATTCCAAGGTTCCTGACAGTGTGTACAAGGGGAATAACAGTGTTATTAATTATAATTGGAGGAAATCCTTCTATGTCGAGTTTTGTGCGATTTATGACCAAACATTTGGATTTTGCTGGGTTCAGCTTTAGCCTATTAGATACGGACCACAAGTTAATTGATTGAAGATCTTCATTAATACAGCTAGTAGCATCCTCAATAAGGCCAAGGGCTCTAGAGAGGTACAATTGCGCATCATCAGCGTATAAATGCATTTTGCTATGATTAACTAGAGAAAAAATATCATTGATAAAAATTGGAAATAGTAGGGTTCCGAGGATCGATCCTTGTGACACACCGGTTAAGACAGGAAGAAATGATGACTGGCATCTATTTACTAGTACTGCTTGGGACCTATTACTGAGATAATTATAAATCAATTTAACTGCTTGAGAAGAAAATCCGGTTAACCGAATCAAATGCTTTTGAAAAGTCGAGAAAAACTAGAACTGTTAAGTCTCCCTTGTCAATAGCACGAACAACATCATCACTCACTTTGAGCAGAGCGGTAGTACACCCATGACCATTCCTAAAACCCGATTGACAGTCATGTAGACACTTATTTAAATGTAAAAATTGTGAGATTTGAAGACACATGACTTTTTCTACAATTTTCGAGAGAAAAGGTAGTATACTAATAGGACGATACTCAACACTACCTCCAACGGAGTTCTTGGGAACCGGTATAACTTTGGAAAATTTCCAAGCAGCTGGGAAAGTTATGGTAGAAAAACATGTATTACAGATGTGAGCAAGAGGTTGAACAATATAATCCGAGCATAATCTGATAAATCTGGGATTCAGACATCCTACTCCGGTCGCATTAGAAGTAATACTATACATATTACTGTCGACACATCACTTGTAGTAACTCGGTAAAAATCAAAAAAATTAGATTCATGATCAGTGCTGAAATAGTCAGGATCCGACTCATTGATATCATTGTCTGCTCTAGCTGATGTAAATTGAACATTTAAAGAATGTGGATCAAGGGTGCACTCATTTTTACCTGATTTAGCAATTCTACACTTCCTCAAATTATTCCAAAGGACCTTGGTAGAAAGATTGATATTTAGCTTGGAAGCGTAGCATTTCATTGAATATTCCATAGATTTGGAGGAAATTAAACTAATTTTCCCTTTCTATCCGAGAAAATGACATTTTTTTTTAGGAACAATATGTCTAAAATTTAGGGAATCGTCCTACTTTTTTACAGTATAGCCTTGCCCTGCAAAAGGGTGGGTAGCTTTGATTTTTGGATTATGTTTTTTTTACCAAACTTATGTAATATTAATTTTGGTCAACTGATTAAAATTAAGTAATACCTACTTGTATTACTATCTGATAGCGTTAGCAGAGACAATTTTTACACCTTTTTTTCCGGAGATCATTAAACATATATGGGGAGTTTTCATAAAGTTTTAGCAAGTGCCCTGGTTACTATCCGACTATCTCCGTGATACAGATTCCTTGGCTCACTTCTTCCAGATGAACTACATGAAGCGGAAAGGGTTGGTAGCCAATCCTAAATTTTTTCAGAGCATCCGGCTGGAATTTATTATTATTTATAGCTTCTAAATCTGGAGGGTGAATAATGGGCCTTATTGTAAGGTATAAGCTCTAGTCCAGAGAATCCTTAGAGCTCTCAGCCCCTGTACAATCCATCCAACCTGGTGATCTGGTTCTAATAAATAAAACAGAAAATGTTTCGTCGGTCGCAGTTTAAATAATTTCTCAGTATTGTTGTTAGTCTGAATTAACGCACAAAATTGAAATAGTTCTTTAAAAATGTCTCCGAGATGGCAACTCCTTTTTATATAACGTACAAAGCAGACGATGAGTCAAAATGGTCTAACTAGCTAACGGAATTGAGTATGCATTTTCTAAAAGATCTTATTAAGTACCTCATTTTATATGCTATGAAAGCCAAGGCCTAATTTATTGTAGAACTGTATATAAAGAACATTAAGTAGAACAATTTCAGAGAATTTCTTATTTTTACGATTATAAATTAAATTAATAAATACCAGAGAAAAATCAACTGCCACGTCCGGGCTTTGAATCTAGGACATTCCGTAGGTACACTATAGCATAACAGTTATTTAATTTATTATATTTACTAGACTTAAAACTAAAAGAAACTTAAAAACTGAATCCATTGTATTTTAGAATGACTTGTACGGAGGTGTATCGGGAACTCACGTAACTACCTCCATCCCCCACATCGATTTTTTTTTCATACACCACAGAAATCACAAAAATTCTTGAATTCCTGAGCTTTGAGGTACACATGCCACCCACACAATGGACAAAAATGAAACCCAACTAAGCGCTACTCAAGCAAATAAATCACAGTTAGTGACAATAGTGTGATTGGTAGTAGAAACAGTAAATGGGAAGTTTAAAAGTTGATTTATACTATTGCATCAAGACTCTTAATAAGAACGTCCTAGGATCAGATAACATCTCTGCTAATTTCTTGGGGGGTGTCAGTGGTATCGGCCTTCAAATTGTTAATCGAAATGAGCCCACCATTTTTGCTAGAGAGACACCTTCTCTTAAAGATGTTTTCCTGACGTCTGATCGTGATAAGGTCTTATTCTTCAATCAGTTCTCTGTACCTGGAATTTCACTCCATGACCTTATCTTCTTAACTTATGAACTTCAGTCTCCACCCTTGAATGAAATTACTTCAATTAGTTATAGAGATTACAACCGTATTAATCTAAATGGGCTCATCAATGACATTTCAAAGTTTTATCTCTCATCAGTCCTGACGATCAAGTCGCTCACTTCAACACCTTGGTGAAAACTTCTTTATGAAAAGCATGTTCCTCTTCACATTCGGTCCTAACAATTTAAATAGATGCTTTGTTATAAATCCCAGCTCTATGTTTTCAAGCACTCCACCAGCAGCACCAGCTCCGGTACCCTCCACTTGTGTGGAAGATAGTACAGTTGTATTCAACTTTGGATGTGTCGCCTATGATGAGGTGCTAAAGACTGCATACTCAATCAGTTCTAATTCTACGGGTATGGATGAGATCCCATCACGCATTCTCAAAGGTATTCTGCCTCACATACTCCCTTATGTTACTCATATATTTAATGCTTGTATTACTACCTCCACCTGCCCCTCTCTGTGGAAATCAGCCTTAGTAGTCCCCGTTCCTAAAAATAGGAGTGCTCTGTCTCCTGAAGATTTTCGCCCAATAAGTCTCCTCTTATACACTTCTAAAATATATGAAACGCTTCTGAACTGGCAATTGACGAACTACGTAGCTGGTGAAAATCCATTGATCCCTTGGCAGTCCGGCTTTCGGGAAAATCATAGTTGCACTGCAGTTCTCCTCAAAGTTACTGATGATATAAGAATTGCTATGGACTCTGACTTGGCTTCCATTTTAGTGCTTCTTGATTTCTCCAAGGCCTTTGATTCAGTTAGTCATGCAAAATTATGTTATAAACTTCGTAATACGTTCAAGTTTTCCTTATTGAGTACTTATCTAATCGAGATCAAAGGGTCCGAGTGAATGGGCTTCTTTCTAGCCCGATCAGAATTAGGTGTGGGGTACCACAAGGATCTACTCTCACTCCATCTCTTTTCGCACCCTTTTATAAATGATATTGCAGTAGTACTCCAGCATTCAAACATACTCTTGTACGCAGATGATGTACAGTTATATCTGTCGTGATCCGTTGGGCTACTAGAGGATTGTATTTGCAGAGTTAATGAAGATCTGAAAGACGTCTCATCTTGGGCACTTTTGAATGGCCTGGTTCTTAATCCAGTGAAATCTCGGTCAAATGGAAACTGGACACTCGCGATTTCTCGCCCATTATTCTTAATAATATGATTGTCCCATACTCTGATGTCATTAAAAATTTGGGGTTATCTATGAACAAAGCACTCACTTGGAATGAACATGTCAATGCCAGTAGTGGGTAAAATCTATGGTAACTTACGTAGCCTGTGGCCATCTGCTTCATTCACGCCACAACAGGGTCGACTGAAGCTTGTTAAAACCTTCCTGGTACCCTTAATTATGTATGGAGTGGTAGTAGATGGCTGTATGAATGCAGTATGCTCGCGAAACTTCATGTTGCGTTTAACTCGTGTGTTCGCTACGTTTTCACTCTTCGTAGATTCGATCATGTATCCCCCCTTCGCTGCAGTTTGAAACAATATCTTAAATACCGCACAGTAATTTTTCTTTTCTGCTTAATGTACAACAAGCCGCCTCGGTATCTTTTCGAAAATCTTAATTTTGCCATATCGTCCAGGTCAAGATCTCTAATCGTACCCAGACATACTGTCCTGCCTCTCGGAATCAAACGCATAAACAATCTGGTCGCCTTCAAAAGTGAACTTTTCGAGCACTATAAAAATACATAAATTGTTATCTGCATCTAATTCTAAAAAATTCGAGCAATTTCTATTTCCTTCTATTATATATATTTTACAACTATTCTCTGAGGTAGCAATTGTTAGCATCTTATAAGTAATTTTACAATACGTAAATAAAATATTTCATTGAGTTAATATTTATATGCCGTCATACATTTACTTTAGCACTTACTTATAATTAAGATTAGGGGGGACTCCGTAATTTCCTTGATGTACAACATATGAAGATGATTTTAGCTCAGATGATAATAAACTATCACCCGCCAGGGATTGCCTTTTCTATAGTAAATTTTTTACTGTCGCAAATTTTAAATACGCCAGGGATTGCCTTTCCTATAGTAAATTATTCAAAAAATAATTTTTTACTGTCGCAAATTTTAATTACGCCAGGGATTGCCTTTTCTATAGTAAATTTTTCACAAATTAATTTTTTACTGTCGCAAATTTTAAATACGCCAGGGATTGCCTTTTCTATAGTAAATTTTTCAAAAACTAATTTTCTACTGTCGCAAATTTTAATTGCGCCAGGGATTGCCTTTTCTACAGTAAATTTTTCAAAAAATAATTTTTTACTGTCGCAAATTTTAAATACGCCAGGGATTGCCTTTTCTATAGTAAATTTTTCAAAAACTAATTTTTTACTGTCGCAAATTTTATTTACGCCAGGGATTGCCTTTTCTATAGTAAATTTTTCAAAAAATAATTTTATACTGTCGCAAATTTTAATTGCGCCAAGGATTGCCTTTTCTATAGTAAATTTTTCAAAAAATAATTTTCTACTGTCGCAAATTTTAAATACGCCAGGGATTGCCTTTTCTTTAGTAAATTTTTCAAAAATTAATTTTTTACTGTCGCAAATTTTAAATCCGCCAGGGATTGTCTTTTCTATAGTAAATTTTTCAAAAAATAATTTTTTACTGTCGCAAATTTTAATTACGCCAGGGATTGCCTTTTCTATAGTAAATTTTTCAAAAATTAATTTTATACTGTCGCAAATTTTAATTACGCCAGGGATTGCCTTTTCTATAGTAAATTATTCAAAAAATAATTTTTTACTGTCGCAAATTTTAATTACGCCAGGGATTGCCTTTTCTATAGTAAATTTTTCAAAAATTAATTTTTTACTGTCGCAAATTTTAAATACGCCAGGGTTTGCCTTTTCTATAGTAAATTTTTCAAAAACTAATTTTCTACTGTCGCAAATTTTAATTGCGCCAGGGATTGCCTTTTCTACAGTAAATTTTTCAAAAAATAATTTTTTACTGTCGCAAATTTTAATTACGCCAGGGATTGCATTTTCTATAGTAAATTTTTCACAAATTAATTTTTTACTGTAGCAAATATTAAATACGCCAGGGATTGCCTTTTCTATAGTAAATTTTTCAAAAATTAATTTTTTACTGTCGCAAATTTTAGATACGCCAGGGATTGCCTTTTCTATAGTAAATTATTCAAAAAATAATTTTTTACTGTCGCAAATTTTAATTACGCCAGGGATTGCCTTTTCTATAGTAAATTTTTCACAAATTAATTTTTTACTGTCGCAAATTTTAAATACGCCAGGGATTGCCTTTTCTATAGTAAATTTTTCAAAAATTAATTTTTTACTGTCGCAAATTTTAAATCCGCCAGGGATTGCCTTTTCTATAGTAAATTATTCAAAAAATAATTTTTTACTGTCGCAAATTTTAATTACGCCAGGGATTGCCTTTTCTATAGTAAATTTTTCACAAATTAATTTTTTACTGTCGCAAATTTTAAATATGCCAGGGATTGCCTTTTCTATAGTAAATTTTTCAAAAACTAATTTTCTACTGTCGCAAATTTTAATTGCGCCAGGGATTGCCTTTTCTACAGTAAATTTTTCAAAAAATAATTTTTTACTGTCGCAAATTTTAAATACGCCAGGGATTGCCTTTTCTATAGTAAATTTTTCAAAAACTAATTTTTTACTGTCGCAAATTTTATTTACGCCAGGGATTGCCTTTTCTATAGTAAATTTTTCAAAAAATAATTTTATACTGTCGCAAATTTTAATTGCGCCAAGGATTGCCTTTTCTATAGTAAATTTTTCAAAAAATAATTTTCTACTGTCGCAAATTTTAAATACGCCAGGGATTGCCTTTTCTTTAGTAAATTTTTCAAAAATTAATTTTTTACTGTCGCAAATTTTAAATCCGCCAGGGATTGCCTTTTCTATAGTAAATTATTCAAAAAATAATTTTCTACTGTCGCAAATTTTAAATACGCCAGGGATTGCCTTTTCTTTAGTAAATTTTTCAAAAATTAATTTTTTACTGTAGCAAATATTAAATACGCCAGGGATTGCCTTTTCTATAGTAAATTTTTCAAAAATTAATTTTTTACTGTCGCAAATTTTAAATACGCCAGGGATTGCCTTTTCTATAGTAAATTATTCAAAAAATAATTTTTTACTGTCGCAAATTTTAATTACGCCAGGGATTGCCTTTTCTATAGTACATTTTTCACAAATTAATTTTTTACTGTCGCAAATTTTAAATACGCCAGGGATTGCCTTTTCTATAGTAAATTTTTCAAAAATTAATTTTTTACTGTCGCAAATTTTAAATCCGCCAGGAATTGCCTTTTCTATAGTAAATTATTCAAAAAATAATTTTTTACTGTCGCAAATTTGAATTACGCCAGGGATTGCCTTTTCTATAGTAAATTTTTCACAAATTAATTTTTTACTGTCGCAAATTTTAAATACGCCAGGGATTGCCTTTTCTATAGTAAATTTTTCAAAAACTAATTTTCTACTGTCGCAAATTTTAATTGCGCCAGGGATTGCCTTTTCTACAGTAAATTTTTCAAAAAATAATTTTTTACTGTCGCAAATTTTAAATACGCCAGGGATTGCCTTTTCTATAGTAAATTTTTCAAAAACTAATTTTTTACTGTCGCAAATTTTATTTACGCCAGGGATTGCCTTTTCTATAGTAAATTTTTCAAAAAATAATTTTATACTGTCGCAAATTTTAATTGCGCCAAGGATTGCCTTTTCTATAGTAAATTTTTCAAAAAATAATTTTCTACTGTCGCAAATTTTAAATACGCCAGGGATTGCCTTTTCTTTAGTAAATTTTTCAAAAATTAATTTTTTACTGTCGCAAATTTTAAATCCGCCAGGGATTGCCTTTTCTATAGTAAATTTTTCAAAAAATAATTTTTTACTGTCGCAAATTTTAATTGCGCCAGGGATTGCCTTTTCTATAGTAAATTTTTCAAAAATTAATTTTATACTGTCGCAAATTTTAATTACGCCAGGGATTGCCTTTTCTATAGTAAATTATTCAAAAAATAATTTTTTACTGTCGCAAATTTTAATTACGCCAGGGATTGCCTTTTCTATAGTAAATTTTTCACAAATTAATTTTTTACTGTCGCAAATTTTAAATACGCCAGGGATTGCCTTTTCTATAGTAAATTTTTCAAAAACTAATTTTCTACTGTCGCAAATTTTAATTGCGCCAGGCATTGCCTTTTCTACAGTAAATTTTTCAAAAAATAATTTTTTACTGTCGCAAATTTTAAATACGCCAGGGATTGCCTTTTCTTTAGTAAATTTTTCAAAAATTAATTTTTTACTGTCGCAAATTTTAAATCCGCCAGGGATTGCCTTTTCTATAGTAAATTATTCAAAAAATAATTTTTTACTGTCGCAAATTTTAATTACGCCAGGGATTGCCTTTTCTATAGTAAATTTTTCACAAATTAATTTTTTGCTGTAGCAAATATTAAATACGCCAGGGATTGCCTTTTCTATAGTAAATTTTTCAAAAATTAATTTTTTACTGTCGCAAATTTTAGATACGCCGGGGATTGCCTTTTCTATAGTAAATTATTCAAAAAATAATTTTTTACTGTCGCAAATTTTAAATACGCCAGGGATTGCCTTTTCTACAGTAAATTTTTCATGTCGCTAGTTATAGGACGTCAAAGTAAAACATTGGATTTTTTTTTCTTTTTAATTTGAACGATGTTCCCGCCAAAATGCCTGATATCCTTTACATTTTCTTGCAGGACTTAAAAAACCTCAGAGTGTTACCTTTCATTTGGTCCTACACAAGTACTTACCTATATACATGACACCGTTTTTTTTTTTGTATAAACCTGTTGTTATGAATTTCATACAAATTTAATTCCTTTCCCTGATGGATTTTTCTCATTGTTCTATTCCTCAATTTCTGTCACTGTTATGCAAAAGCGAATTAAAAATCTTGAAAGGCTACAACAGCAATAATTTAATTCCCATTCAAAAATAATATTTGGAATGAAACAGTTTCAATCTCTTTAAAGCGAATTTCAGTCTAATTCCTGTCAATATTATGACAGCCAGAGGATTTGCAAGCATTGATAGCCAACGCGCATTGGTGTTATGGCGTTATATTTTTAATTAATCAAGCAAAACGAATATAAGTACTTTAATTGCCAGGGACTGAATTATAATTATGAAATATCGATGTCCTGTGCATTTTGTGGTGGTCACAATAATCCCGATAGGCTATTCTTAATAAGCCGATTAAATCTGAAATCCTCTAGACCTATGTCATTGTGTGTATGTGTGGAGATATGAAAGGGCTGATCATATAGTAGTCATAATCAAAATTAATCACGTTTTTAATACATAAATGAAAATTTTTCGATGTGAGAGGATATTATCTCAGCAGGTGTAACATTTCCCGAAGGATCTGGTAGGGTCATGAAAGGTTATTAGATGTTGTGTATATTGGTAGGAAAATTATTTTCTTGTTTTGTATTCTAAGCGAATCTTTTCTATATATGTATGTACACGAAATGACGTAAAAAGGGATTTCTCTTAATTAAGTTGTTCAAGCAAAAAAAAAACGTTACCTATACACAAAAGATATACCTACTTTGTACATGTATATACATATGATGTGCGTATGTGTGTATAGATAATCCAGAGAAGAGTAAAACTATCATTTCAAATTCAAAGCATTTATCTCATAAGTTATTCAGGGCCAAAATAGAACTGGCGCCTAGATATAAAATAATAATTTCGAAATTATCTTAATAGATATATATGTACATAGTCGTACATACATATGTACATATTGTCAGGTTTTTACGCTGGTTCTTCAATTTATTATCTGTGCCAATAATAATCTATCAAAATGTGGTATCCGTATCAGGTTTCATATGTAGTTCTCTAGCAGCCGCGATTCTATAGCTATTAGAATTAATTTGACACGTTTTTATCTCGAAACATGCCGTGACATCGCATTTTGTGATATTGCGTGCAATCAGAATGTGAACTTGAATATCAAATTGTTCTAAGTGTGGCACACTTTTCAGTGGCGTATTTATAGAGGTGGAGGGCTGATTTATTCGTAACATACAAACAAAAGTGCTTTAGTGGATTAACGTGAGCATCTGCCAAGTATAGCTTAATCTCACGGCGATCTTCATGCACGGATTAATTTTTTGATTGAAGCGATAATTGGCGCCCTCAAAAGATATTGCTGCTTCGTTGCGTACTAGTCAAGCCAGTGCATGCTTGGCATTCTTACTGGTAGAGGCGTGACCAATATAAATCCTTGGCCGTTCTTTGGGTTACTTTAGCGCAATTTCACGACGAAATGCCTTCCAATCCAAGAGCGTTGTACGTTCAAAATGACACCTTCAGCGATCAGAAAAATAACCGCCTATGTCACACTAGACTCGAAACATCTCTCTCTGCCTGCATATGGGCCACCACAGTCACCACATTGCTCCCATTATGCGTGCGTATCCAATCCATTTGCTCTACCAGCATAGTTTCTATGCGTTACAAACGGAATGACAAACTTAATTTCATCATCTAGTAGGGTATAAAAATTATGCTCGGAAATAGGGCCCCAGGAAACAAAGTTGTAACTAATTTATTTATTTGCTTTTCAAAGAGCACGGGTCTCAATGAGGTCAATATTTATAACCTTCCTCTAAGAAAATCCTCGCATACTTACAAATGGCCATCAACCTTGTAGATTTCATCGATGTCCAAGATGACGAAAAAACTCGGCATCACCCCAGTTCAGCATTCTAATTATCGTCAAAAATGGGAACGTGGAGTCATAAAATCGACAGACGTACATTTCCTCATCGAACACGGTAAGATTGAAAAGGCTGCAAAGATCCCGCCAAGTTCTACGTCTGATTATTGGTTGTCTCGAACGTGTTTGTTTTTTTAACCGTCCAAAAGTTTTTCGCCATCTTCAATGATGATCTGAGTCAACAGAACAGATTCCGCTGGTGTTTGCCTTGATCGATGGAAGACTTCTACGAGCAAGACTTTAATCGTCCTAATAACTTCAGAGATCACTATAAACATAAAGATCACTTCCCAGATTTTGGGGTAAGAACGTTTAGCTAGCAAATTCGTAAATAAATTGAAGCCATTGGAGGCCATTTTGAACATTTATTTTTATTTTTTTAACGTTTATTGGTGTTGGTTCGTTCGTTTCATTTCATTTCATTTCAATCTTGTAAAAGTTCTACAAAATTTTATCGCATCCCGTAAAGTTGTGGAGAAACATTCGCTTTTTATTATTGGTTTTGGTATAGAGTTCGTGCACTCTTAAACCTTAAGGGGGAATACCAGTGAACGGAAAAATCAAATTTTTAGTCTATCCACCGGTATAATGGTTTGAGCATGAGAAAATATTATCTGTGCTTTAAGCTTTTAAGCTCTATATTCTTTGCACAGGTAACAACGTTTCTACTACCACACCTATATACACGTAGTTAATTGGGAAGAATTTCTTTTCTACTCAGCTCACACAGCCATGTACTTCATCTTCGTGATAAAATCAGAACGTGTTCACACTACCTGAAAATTGTCCAATAATTACAGGTCTCAGATGGAAAGTATGCAGAAGAAATCGAATTTTTAGTAAAAATTCCAAACCTTCCCAAGAAGACATATGCAATGCATCGAGAAGCTCCGAAATTTGTGAAGTATCCTTAGTAGAATGGTGACTCATGTTTTACTGCGAAGTTTTAATATGCGTAATGGACAATTTCATATTAAATGTGGTGCTTGACGTATTCGGACGTCTTAAACGAACGGTTTCTCGTGAAAGATAAAATAATTTTGAAGTTTAAAAAATTTATTGGAAGGTAAATAATCTTTAAGATACAAGTGTTTTAAAATAAAATTAACTAGGCTAAGACAATTTTTAAATTTACACGGCTCTCTGTCCGTCGACCTAGCGGGCTGGAAAAAAATTTTTGATTTCAAAATTGAGTAAAAGTTGTTATCCCGTTTTTCATAATTACTTCCAGATCATGCCATCAGATTCAATTTCATATCATGCCAGCAGAACTACTTCCGCATCATGCCAGTATAATCAGTTCGTAAGAAGTTTTATGCATGCCTTCTCTCCAATGATATCGCAATATAAAAACGAATTTAACTAGGACACGAGGATTCATTTATCCAAAACTTCCCAGGAAAGTCTCCAGCATGCATGTTAATGCTTCTTTCTTCACTAACGTCAGTAAATTTTTGACGCTTGTATAAGCTTTCTGCGCCACGCGTCACCTAGCAACACTTTTGTACACAAAAAATAGGTGTGTCCGTGATAATACCTCCTAAAGCAGCAAGTGTGTCCATGATAATATCATTTATTGGCAATTGTATTATTTTATTATTACGCTGTAAGCATAAGTTTTCTTATAATTTTTATGCAATATCGCGTAAATAACATTACAATGTTTAATTTTAGATACTTTGTAACTTTTAAATTACATTGGAACGCTGTTACACAACTTTAATCGAAAAGTGTTCATTTTATCAAATTTTGTTTAGCTAAAATATTAGCCTCAAAAATCCAAAAATGAAAAATTAAAAAAACTTTTCTGATCCGTTAATGGCAGATCTATAGATTTAAATATATCAAAATCGGGTCATAAATGAATTTCACTTAGCTGCAAATTGGTGCAAGAGATGACATTCTTTAACAATTTTACAAATTTCAGATAATTATATAAAAATTTCTGGATTAATTTTGAGAAGTTTTCTACAATTATCTGACGGATTGGACCTTTATCTATACAAAAAAAAATATTTAGATTAAAAAACACACCTGTTCTCGAGATATCGGGTGCAAGCCGAAGGTCAATTTGCACTGGTATTCCCTCTTAACTAGGGCTGCCATCCATGTTTGGAGGGCGTCCGTGGATCCTCCGGACGTGGTTTTCTATACCGTCCGGGTTTTAAAATTATGGAAACCAATTAATTAAAATTTTAATTTTTGTGCGTACTATACGTCATTTTTCACTTTAATTTTTTATTTTTTTTGGAAATCAAAAAATAAAAGAAATCTGAATTTAATTTCAAGAACTGTATTTAACTTCGACTAACTCGATTAAAACACGATTAATACGCTAGACACACAGCACGAACTAATGAATCATTTGTACTAACTATTCATTAAAATGCCGTGTGTCAAATAGTATATGTCATTATAGCTCGAAAATCAGATGATAATGAAGTACACTAATGAAGTGTTTTCCTCCTTCATTATAGCTATAATGAGCAAAAATGTGCTAGATTTGGCATATAATGTAAGTCTGGAGCTCCGCTGTGCATCTGCCGATTTGAAAAATAAGAAGAAGAAATGCAAAGAAATGCAAATCACAATTTATATTGTTAATATTTTTTTAAATAAAATGTGTCTCTCATTTGGAAATTGTTAAATTGAAAATAAAATAAATGAAAACAAAGTTTATCACGTTAATTCGATCCATATTGCTTCTTTAATGTGATAAGTTCATCAAAACCAGTTTGACAGCACAACTTAATTAAAGAAATGGATGTGTGTCCGCAGTTTATAATGAATCATTATAGACTAATGAGTCGTTAGTTATTTCTTCATTAAGAGTGCTGTGTGTCTAGGGCATTAGAACTAATTACCTTAAAAAATATCTTTCCTAATTATTAATTTAGAAATTTTCATTTACGCTAATTCAGCTAAACGTGCCGACGCGACGTTGAGTTTGTAACTCGAGATATTTGTTTTTCACGATTTCGCGAATGAAATCGTGGGAAGCTTATTTTTAATAATAACCGGCCAAGTACCGTACCATTGTACAAAATTTAACACTATGTACTTTTTATTTATTTTTTCAAATGAGAGTAAAAATGCCTACTTATAATAATAATAATGAATGAGAATAAAACGAGGGAAAAAACGCCGAAAAAGTCACGTTTCTTGTATGGGGGCCTCCTTTAGTTTTTAATTTTATTTTATTTTTATTATTTGTTGTTATATCGTCTACCTATTGCGGCTCATGAGATATAACCTGGTGACGGACGGAGAGCGAAGTCTTAGTAATAGGGTTCCCGTTGATACCCTTTGGGTACGGAACCCTAAAAACGGAAATAATTACATAATGCATGTGAATGTGTCTAGAAAAATGCTGAGTTCGCCGGGAATATATCTCGTGTACGGTGTACCTGATAACGCCGCCAGACAGACCGATACGACTCTCAAGCGGTGTAGCCACTTGGATCCAAATAAATCCATTGGGATACATTTTGTGCAGAATTTTAATTTTGGATAAATGGATACTTTTTTTGCAATGGATACATTCTTTTCTTTTTGCACATTTCTTTCTTAGAACAATGAAAAAATTGTGCAAATCTTGAGAATTTATGAACGCATAAAGTTATCACATCGGCGGCAAATCTATTCCATTTTATTATTGTTCACGTGCAAGTCCATAACCTTCAAGCTGTTCTCATTAACTATTTAGCCATCTATTTTTATAATAATACAATAATATGATTATATTTTATAGACTGCTTTACAAGTGTGAAATAATAAATTGCTAAAGTTGCTCGTTCTTTGAACGGGGTTCTCTCTTAAGTTTGTAAATTTTTTTAATTTTTTTTTTTTAATTTATTTTAATATTTTTAATTTTCTTTTATTTTATACCTTAGATGATATTAAATTTGTCACTCCGTTTGTAACGCATAGAATAGAAATAATGATGGTAGAGAAAAATGGACTGGACACTCACGTAAAATATTAAAACATATTTAGATTTTTGCATGTCCATCTGTCAGTCGAGAGCGCGCTGACTTAGAAAACAGATTTTGTACACGGCGTTTTTAAGAAAAAAGGCTCGAAAATGTGACAAGTCCTTCGTAAGTTTAGCATAAAAACCTTAGTTTTTCACTATACGTTTGAACACTGCCTGAGAGCGCATCAACGTAGAAAGCTAAAATTATGTATAAGAAGTTTTTATAAACATAGTAAATGCAATTTTAACAAGTACAAAAGCTAGAATTGGTCTAGGACCAATTCTTATGATACCCTAGATGAATGCCCTTATGAAATTTCGTATTGTCACACTTCTGTGCAAGTTTGATTTTTGAAGTGGTTTTTCGCATATATTTTTAGAACGGTTTGTCGGACAGAAAAAAATGATTATAATCAATTTTATAGGATTTCGTATTCTATATATATATATATATTTTTAGTGCAATGAAAATGTCTTGGACTGATCGTCTTCAAAGTATACGTAAAAAACCTAAATTTTTATATGGCAACACCCCGATTTAGTCCATTTTTGAAATTTTATTTGCTAGTGCAATGAAAACACCCTGTACCAAATTTCAGCTCTCTACCGTCAACGCGTTCTCAGGCAGTGTCCAAATATATACCGGAAAACGAAATTTGTGTATGGCAACCCCACGAAGGAGTTGCCCGATTTGTCTCATTTTCGAACTTAACTTTTACTTTTTTTTTAAAGTCTGTGTACAAAATTTCAGCTCTCTAAGTATACGCGTTCTCGAGTTATCGTGCGCACAGACGGTCGGACGGACGGATGGACGGAGGGACGGACATGCAAAAATCAAAATAACTTTTAATATTATGCATGGGTGTCCAATCCATTTTGCTCTACCATCATTATTTCGAGGTGTTACAAACGGAATGACAAACTTAGTATACCCTATAGATTTCATCTAGGGTATAAAAATGGCCTAAATCGGGCAACTCGTTCATTATGTTGCCATTAAAAATGGAATTTTTTTACGTAAACTATGAAAAGGATTAGTCCTAGATGTTTTTCTTGTACTAAAAAGTACTTCAGAATATGATATCATATATTATTAATTTTACTTACTTTTTGCTGTCCGACGAACCGTTCTAGAAATATATGCGAAAAACCACTTCAACACCCAAATTTTCATTTTTTAAATATATTTTTCAGTAAAAAAAAAGCATTCTTGGATTCGAACTCGTTACAGACAGTCTGGGGTTTTCTTAAGTGTTTCTAATATTTTTTTTTTGTTTTTTCATCAAAAGAAAGAATGCTGGATTCGTCCGCGTTACAGACAGAGCCTGGACTTTTCTATATACAATATTTATTACAGCATATAGTGGGTTTAAATTTAAATCGTTATTAATTGTAAGTCATTAACTGAGGAAAGTTTTATTTTTTTATGAAAAAAGATTAATTTTCACATTCACCGAGTCAAAATATAACAACAATCCTGACCATAGTACTGTGCTTATCAGGGATTTCCATTGCATAGGAAAACATAAATATTTATCATTGTGATTTTAGCAATTATATCATAAAAATAAAAGTGGAGACGTTTTTGGATCACTAAATACATTTTTCTGAAATTTTGGATACAAAATATTTATTCTCGGCGGCAACACAGCTCTCAAGCGTCTCAGTCAGTCTTACTCAGTAGCGAAGAGAGCAGAACAACCGTTGCTTGTGTAAACTGCATTGTGTGCCTATATTTTATGTTCCGCGCGCTTACATAATCAATGTAAAATCTCGATACTATAGTGTGTCAATTCATGTAAGTAAAATAACTGCAAATACCCGCGTGCAAATACGGGAAGTAACCAGTGCTGTGCTGGAGTGGGCTCCCCTCGGCTCGCGCGAGCCCATTGTTAAATGTTTTGAAACTTTGCGAGCCCATTGTAAAAAGTAGGTTTTTAGAGTTTTCATAATCCCAATCTATCGTCTACCAAGTACCAGGCCCAATGTAACGGCGTGAAATTGTTGTTATATAAATGTCAGGATTACCTTGGGCTTTAATTTGTTCCTCCGTTATTTCTCCCTGACCATAAAAAATATTGTTCAATTGAAACATTAATTATTTGAAGGATTCTGTTGGATGCTATGACGCTAAAATAGAGGATATGCTTAAATCTAAAGCGTTTGAAGGTTTAAAAATAGAAAGCAAGGAAAAGTATATGAAACTCCCACGCGACAAACTATTAACTTGTATTGTTTCGTCCCGTAAAGAAAGATTATTGAGTTAATACAATGATATATTACGAACCTAAGATAATGAAATTATTAGTGATGAAGAATTTAAAAATATTTTTAACGTCTGCTATCCGGAACAGTGGCAAATGGAAGAAGTATTATATCCGTGGCGAGAAGGCGAAAAAAGAATAAAAACTTTGAGTTTTATTTTAAAGTGTGATATAAAGATTAATGAATTTAGAGAACTTGTTGAGGCTAAACAAGTAGAAAGATCAAGTGAACAACCAGTTTCTATAAAATGAGCTAGAAACATTATAGAGACTGTTGCAATTGGCAATGCTGAGGCCGAAAGAGCTTTCAGCGCAATGAACAAATGTAGCGACACAAAAACGAACAACATTAACTGTCCAACACATTGCAGATTTTATGACAATTTCTTTAAATAGTAAACCATTGCATCAATTTGATCCAAACGCTTATGTAAAATCTTTTCTGCGCACTCATCATTCAGCAATTGAACCAGCAAATAGAAAATCGGCAGCAAAGATAGTGGAGGAAGAACATTCTATATGGAGCTTTATGGAATAATTTTATTTTAGTTGATATTCTAGTTAATTTTAGTTTGTATTTTTTTATATTAAACATTTTGCTTGATAGTAGTTTCCATATTGTGATATTTTGATTTTGTATTGTATTGCGTTTGTTTTTGTTTCTTTAAATTTTTCATATAAATTATTTTATAAAAATAAGTTTTAGTTTTTTTTTAAATAACCATGAAAAAAATCCCCCCCCCTACGGCGCCGTCCCCGTGCAGCGGCCCCATTGTTAACATTTATCCAGCACACCACTGGAAGTAACCCAAGTGGCGACATATCATGAGAGGAAAAGATTACCCATATAAAAAGAGTCTGTTGTTTTCATAAAAATGAAAAAAAAAATGTAAGAAAATTTGTGTAAAATAAAGGATGGGTATACATATAACCATAGATAGTACAAGAGCTAGATGTCGCATGGCATACTAGAGTAAAGTATACACATTGTGAAATGGGTAGTGCATTCTGGAATGGATCATAACATGTTTTAGAGCGTGCTGAAAGCAAATGTTTTTATATACATTTGATCGACTTTCTCAACACTTCAGAAAGAATCACTCGACGTATACATCATTTCAAATGTTGTGCCATTTCGGATGGACCACCCAGCCATATTAATTTTGTATACATTTTTGATACTGCATGCGACATCTAGTTCTTGTGCCATCTATGATATAACTTGATGAAGAATAAATAGTCACATTTAAAAAAGAAAAACATCGGACTTTTAACGAAAATTTTAATTTTACTGGAGGTTTTGCGTAATATATATGTATAACTGACAATACTCGATGGACTGTAGTTGAAAATACTGTTTTATTTCTACAAGAAAAGAACATCGAAATTGATCACAAAAAATTGATAGATGAGTAGGTGAATTTAAAACCTTTCAATCAAAATCAAAGCGACCAAGACAGGCTTTTGACGGCAAATCAACTTTGGATTAATTTTTTAAAACATCGAATGCTTATTTGTGCATCGGGTTACTCAAGATTTCACAGAATTTCTTAGCAGATTTCCTCATAATACCGAGAGAATTTTTTACTAATTTCTCAACAGTGGACGAAAGAAGGAAACTTACTGAACACACAAACGGTTACGTCATACTCATCAAAGCAAAATAGCAAAATATAATTGCAAAGATTTTAATTGTGTTGATTTTTATTAATTTTTCCTTCTTCAAAACAGCTTCCTTGCTTTTTTGAAGGCTATATGGAAGAGTGAATGGTATAAAATGTAATAAGTTGTTTTTAGTTCCTTTAGGTAATATTGTTACGAGCATGGCCTCAGTTCGTTATTTAAAACACAATATTTCGGATATAATTCAAAAGTTCTTTCTTTATTTAACTTTGCTGTTTACTCTCACAAATTCACAAATAATTATCAAATCAACTCTTTATAGTTATCGCTAGTACTGTACTTCTAATTATCGCAATCCAACTAGTTTACTTCGTTCACTTCACTGTCTGAAATAAGACTCCGCCTCCTGGATGTGAGTAGCACCGTATTTATACTGTACAAATTATACTAGAACCTTCCAGAATATTCGTTTTCCGAACCCAAGGTTTACTAAGATGGCACTAGCCTAAAGTTGCTTCGATTTCCAACAGATGTCGCGTGTGTCACTTTGTGGCAATACAATTTATGTTTTCTTTCTACAGAAGTAAAATTGTATCTTTATAACTTTAAGAAGATTTATTTTTGTTCTTAAATGGAAGAGAGATTTATTTTATTTCGTTGGCAACGTTTTGTTTTACTATTTTACTGTTTTTTTTTTTGTAAACTGACTAATTTTATAGTAAATAAATAAAAAAACAAGACACTATAGCAATTTGAGCCCATTTTATTAGTAAGTAAAATAAGGAAAATTATCTTGTAATGATGTCCGGGTTTTATGCTAACAAATCCGGGGGTTTCGAGCTCGTAGTCCTTAGTTTGATAATTTCAGAAATGGCAGCCCTACACTTAACCCGCCCGCTCTTTATCATCTTTATCGAGGTACATAACATTCATTGTACGATTGATGGAGGTGCATAGCTACATCAAAAGCAAACAAGAATAGAATTATTATTTTTTTTTATAAATGTCAAACGTCCCCAGCGCTCAATGCTGCTTTCCATTGCTTATAATTTGTTTGATAAATTTCACTTTTCTGTTTCTTTCCGCCTATATTGCTGCTTTAAACTTTTATAGTATCACAAACACGACCATTTGGATCTGTTATTAACCAGCACATAATCCTTTCCAAAGAAAGCTCTAAAAACTAATATGTGTAAATTCAAAATCTCATATCGTTTTCGGGATTAACCACAATGATTACCTACTTCTTTTTTCAAAGAGTTGAAAAGGAACTTGTCATCAAACACTTGTTGAAAATTTAATAATTTTATTAATTACACACGACTACCGGTAAGATTAATTATATCTAAAACAAAAGTGATGTTATTAGAACTGTTTGCTTCAATTATTACTCGCATTAATAGTAGGTATGTAGAATGTATGTAGGTGTATGTAGGTGGATATATATCTACCTATCCTTGAGTACAAATCTTGCAAATATTTATGTTCTTTGTGGTAATTTTCTCTCCACAATGAATTTATTCGGAAAATTTACAAATATTTTTGGTTTATTTTACGCATAAATATCGCCTAAGGGGAACAAGCCTATAGCTGATATCCAAAATCAAGTTTTCCGTGTGTAGTAGGAGTAGGAGACTTTATTTTGCTTACGTAAATATTTAAATCTCAAATGAAAGCACCACGCTCTCTCTCTCTTTCTATGATGATTACATTGAAAATTGGAGATTGAAGTATTTAGCATAAAGTAATGGAATTTTACACACGAAATACCAGAATTATGCATGCGCGGCAGATTGTTAAAATTTTGTTTTTTTTTTTTTTTTTTTGTACAGGTAGAAACTCCCTCATTTAATTAGTGCCACGACTTTCTGAGATAAATGAATGACATAAAAGTAAAATATTTTTGTATGTTGCTATGTGGGATCACATCATAAAAAAAGAATTTCTCAATTTAGGATGTAATAGCGGAAATTTTCGAAAATGTTATTCCGAGGCGCCAAAATGGCGAGTAGCCGAATTCCGTAGGAGAAAAGTCCCGATTTGTAAAATGTTAATAACAAATTAGTAATAGATTGTAGATAGAGTTATTAAGAAGCAACAATATTTGCTATCATCACAATTCAGTCTCAACATCCAAAATTCATCTCAACTGGATCTCTTCCTAACAGCTAACACCTAATCCTATACTATTAGTAAACCAGGTTAGCCCACCCGATAGTTTTGACCATGATTTCTTATACATGACATATAATTTTCCAATATGTTTCGCTCCCTTGTCTACTTCTTTCACGGTAAGAGGGCAACAATCTGGATTACGACAGGATGTTCAGTGACTGTATGGCGATTTCCTGCGAATCGGGCCAGACAAGTACATATCAATATGGGTTTACTTACAATCAGCTTTTCGGTGGATGCCCTTGACTCTCACGCAGAATAGATAGACCTCTGTCATTCCCTCAGTCATGCGAAGGTTCTTTAATTCGAGGGCAAATCCTGCTTTACTCGTAGAAATTTTTAGCCTGTGCAGGCTGGGTATATACTACAAAGACCCTTGATGGATACCCAGGTATTTTGACCTGAGTACCAACCAGATGTCATACGTGGTAAGATGTTGTATATTCGTGTGCACTGAGTCCTGGAGCGAGTCTTATGCCCACAGTATTTCTTGGCTTGAAGTGGGGGTTCTTATTAAACGATGGTTTGAAGGCCAGTGTAAGAGTACTTGACGTAACTAAGTTATCACTTTTACAGATTAATGAGAGTAGGTTTGTAATGTTGTTCAGTAGAGAACACTGTCAGCAGATCTTGACTAGTAGATTGAAGTCGTGACGGTTTATAGTGCCCCTGTAATGATACCCATAGATGAGTAGTTAACGACTGAAATGCTGCTGTCAATTCCTGGAAAGTTAGAACGAAGAATTGTGTTCGAATAGAAATCAAATGATTTGTTCCAGCACTCGCGTATTATCTTGTCAAGGCCACAATTTCTTTGAACAATGGAATACCACAATTGTATCGATCAATGGTGTCGCTGTTCTTTACTTCGTACTCTCGGTGGCTGACATCTTTGGGTCAGAGAATACCTGTAAGGATTGTAATTACCCAGCTGACCTAATGTCGAGCTAAACAGGGTATATTCATTGTCTAAACTTGATAGCTACGATTGAACTCGGTAGTTTGACCTTGAGTAGAGGTGAGTAGTTTCTATCAGAGTCTTCCTTGTTCACAAATCTGTGGTGGAACTAAAAAGAAAATGAAAGAAAAGAACGGGACCGCTACCTGATCGGGCATGAACAAGCCTTATTAAACTGATGAATTAAAAGTTGCAGATATTAATGTGCTTGATCTTGTTTCCTTTATTAATTTCTCAGATCCAGGCAGAAAAATTCAAACGTTGGTTTTTTGGAAATCAACTTACTCTCTGTTTCCGTACTTTCAAATACAAATTCCAGCCTACTTATTTCTGACCTTCTACACTCAGCAAGGTATTACTGGGATGGAACCCCGAAAATGGCTGATTGGTCTTGCGTTCAGAGAAGTGCGGACAGAGACAGATGTGTCGCCACAGACCTTCCCACCTGTAAAGTTGATCGCAATGACCTAAACAAGTCTACTTTCACATCTATTTAATCTCCGTATAATACACCCGCTCAACTTCTATTGGGCGCCGATAGTACCCGATGTTGAGCCGGTGTATTATCCGAAGATTGAATAGATACAGCTATCTCCCTCATCAAAAATTTTTTGATCTGCTTCATCGCATCAGTAAAGGTCACTCATTCAGTATCATTCCCCCCAACTGTCTACTGTGGTATATCTCAGGGTTATATTCCTGGTCCTCTTCTATTCTGTTAGTACATAAATGTTCTGCCCACGATTTTCCAAGATACTTCGGTCCACTTTTACGCTGATTATACGTTCAAATTTATTTAAATAAGCAAATTGGCTTAATCGAGGTTGATTTTATTCGGCTTAACGATGACCTAAATAGTTAGGATCTGTGACTGAGCTAAACGCAATTACCCAATTCTAAATCCAAGCAAGTCGAATTGTCTATTTTTGAGGCTGCAGAAAGAATGTCTGTGACACGCAATGCTACTCTGGAGAATATTTAAAAAAAAACTTTTTTTTTATTTTTATGATTCCAAATCAAATTATTAAATACAAGAGAAAAAACAACTGCCTCGTTCGGGTTTTGAAGCCAGAACCCTGCCGCTTTTCGGGCGACTGCTCTTATCTCTGAGCTAACAAGACAGATGTCTTTACCTCTATTTATTAATTTGTCTAGCCTATTAAGCCACAAGAGGTAAATACATCTATCTCGTTAGCTCAGAGGTAAGAGCAGTCGCCTGGAAAGCAGTACGTCCCGCCTTCAAAAACCGGACAAGCCTGTTGTTTTTTCTCTTGTATTTAATAATTTGATTTGCAATCGGAAAAATAAAAAGTTTTCTATTACATCTGACCGATTCTAAAAAAACAATTGCGAGTTCGAGTCCCGGATGGGACAAGGTTAAGAATACCCTGGAGAACTGTGTGCAAGGGAATACATACAAACAAGTAGTTCTTACATTCCTAGTACCTTGGTCAGCTATAAGATTACAGGCTGTAATCTTAAGCCTCTCCAGACTCGAAAGGCGAATTGCAACCTCTACATTAGCCCCTTAGCCCCGCTGGAACTGTCGATTATAGACAGCGCGAAAAATATTAAGCCCGGATGGAGTAACCAGTCCCATTTTCAAAGAAAGAATTCTGCATGGAAAATCTACTGAGAGTAACCATGACCTTATGGCCATGAATTATGAAGCCATATCAATTACATGAACTATATCTCTAATTTGTTAGTGCCACGGGATCGGGTGCCCATAGAAGATTTAGGTTTTCCACCACGAGCAACGTGGTGACCACGAGTTGGTCCATATCGCGGACAGAGAAAGTATATTTTCGAGTCTAGCATGACATAGGCGGACACCATGCTTATCAAAAGAATTGTCTCTTTTTATGCACAACGACCTAGGATGAGAAGGTATGGTCATCTACGTACTACATGTTCATATATTTGGCTCTCGACACGGATTTTGGCTTGAACAACCGAGTGACCCAAATATCGGTTTGAGATAATCACTTTTGGCCACCAAAAGTTTCCGCCGTAAAAAAGTATGGATCAGTATAAGGTCATTTTAGGACTCAGACCCCATTTTGTCCCGTAAAGCCTCTGTCAAGCAGAGTCCCCACATAACTTTATTGGTTATCATTTTGAGGTGCGGATTCCTCCGGGTAAGCTTGCTATTTAGGATTACTCAGGTCACTCACTACTATTGCCATTATATAGAAATTAAGCACACCAACTTTATTCCAATGCATGAATGAAAACTCCACATTTTCCGATATATAGGCTGTTCCTGTTGATTTTCTGTTCTAAGAAAATTACATGATTCTCAAATAAATAGAAATTACTAAGAATTAGTTGATTTGATTAAGTGTTTTGAAAGTTACCAACACGACTATTCCAACACAATCATAAAATATTTGTAAGATTTGGACTTGTTTGCAGATATGGTAAGCTTCTTTATTTCATCGTATGCGGGGATGCAAATTATATCCCATTTTTCAGATACCTTTATACCTACATTCATATATCTCTAGCTGTATTTCTTTGTAAAACTGAATTCCTTTCTAAAATCATAATTTAATTTTTTTAAGTTAAATGGTACAACGATACACGAAGTAAATGGAATTCGTCTGCAGTATTCCTTTGATTCTGGTCGACTCATTGCAATAAGAGTGTTTTCAATTTTAAACTTTCTTAAAACAAGATGTCAAACACACAAAGTCCCTGCAATTTATCCAATTAAGCCGTTTCAATGCAAATTATCTTTATTTCGGTTTTCCTTATTTTCTTTTCTTACGCAAAGGTGAAAAGGTTATCTAACATCTGTGGTTTCGAAGTTTTGTCTAATTTATTCTGGGAAAAAAATTATTTTGGATTACAATTTGCAAAGTTGTATTGTTGTCTGTAATGTTTTCATTATCATAGGTGTATACATATCACGATAACTTAAAAATATAACTCTTGACTTTAGCATTCGACGGAAAAGTCCATATTTAAATCACGTTATAATACGCATAAACTTCTCAAGAAAGTTTCAAGACATGACTGGCATTTGTGTTAATTAAATAAAATAATAAATTGAAGAAGTTCTTCAATAATCAGAAATTGTTAGTCGTGTCTCGGAACTTTGTTGAAAAGTTCTTGTGCATTACTTGAATTAATGCGAAATTGGTTACGTCCAATCGTTCAAAATTAAATTCCTATATTACGCTTTGAGACTTCAATCTAATTAATAAAAAAAGGTTGAGCATCAAAAGATTGTATCGAAAATCAATATTCTACTGGCTATACTGACCGGAGATGAATATAGAAGTCCCAGTAATACATACACAAAGGGAAGGTCGGTAGAAACTCTTCTAAATAAAGTAGTCGGTACCATTGAGATATCCTTCAAGTTCATGGAATATTACACAGTGAGAGGCTTTTAACAACACCAAAATAGAGGCAATTGTGGGTGATCTCGAGATTTCGGGTGCAAGCCGAAGGTTAATTTTTCAATTTTCACTGGAAGAACGCACGAAACTTTTTTGTATGTAGTAATATGTATCAAGGGGCTGCGTCGTCGCGCCTAGCCCCTAGTTTCAAGTTTTAATATGAATACACATTATGAGATTTTTCTTCTTCGGGACTAATGTCTCCATAATTACTTAATTTTTAATTAAATGGAGTCAAATGTGCAGTGTCACACAAATGAAGTCCATCAAGGACCCTTTTCTCTTAATTTTCAAAGGGACGAAATCTTAATCAATTCAGTGAAGTGAAAGTGCAGTATAAATTCCACATACCGTCATTAAAATGAACTGAATTTATTGGAAATTGAAAAGTTTTTCCAATAAAGTTATCAGTGACAGCCATCAGCTGATCATGGAAGAAATTTCTTTGTCGCGCTTACTTCTCTTTTTGGTCTCTTTGAACAAACAAAATTGTCATCTACTCAAAATGCTTTGCAACTACAGTAAATATTCGCAAATTTTCTTGATAGCATTTAATTAAATTATTGAACTTTGTCATGATCTTTACTCACATTGAGGAACTTTCAATGACATTTCAAATGAAAGAATTTTCGTCCATAGTCTGACTCATCTTATTTCCTTGAAATGACTGAATTTCAAATTAAGTCGTTATGGACACAGTCTGCCTAGACCCCTTGCTCATTGACATATAATAAGAATGGACTGAGCGTTCTTGCTTCAAAAATGGTACAAATTTTAAACAGGATGTGAAAACCTTTTATTTCGTACAATTGTACACCGATTCATAATTTATTATTATTTGTCGATTGCAAACCCTAAGGATGTTACAAAACAATATTGCATTAAATACAAATTGTTTAGGAAGTTAAGCTTGTCTTAATTAACACAAAAATTTATTTTTAATATTACTGAAAAATGTGTTCCTCTGGAGATTTGATGTCAAACATAATTGAGCTTGAATGAGATAGACGTTAGTATATAAGCAATATATTTGTCTGAATTTGTATGTCAATTCCAATGCATTCCATTTAATACAACCGTACTATTTACAAAATTGGTTACAGTTCAACGTAGGAGACAAACAGATTTTAACCAAAATTTGTGCCATTTTTGACTATAGGAATTAAATAGTATGGCTCAGTCTATTCTTATTATATATGTCAGTGATATATGCCCTCAAACTATGTTAGCTTAGAGGAGAATTGAAGAATATTTCAAAGAGAGCGATACAAAAGTTATTTTATTTCTACTAAAGTCTGTGTCAAAAATAATAGTTCGCGTAAAGTTTTTTGCAATACATGTTTTGCATAATTAAAATAATATGTGTAACCCAAGTAACATTTCCCCTCTTTTTCATGTCGAATTTACGTCTATTCGACGTAAATTAGGGCAGCGACTAATTGTGGTTAAGTTAAGATTACCTAATATTTACGTCCGATTTACGTAAGTGGAGAATGAGAAGACGTCGTATCGACGTAAATAAATATTAGGGAAATTAGGGAATATTTTCCTATAGGGCACAGGACTCATTTCCTTGATTTGGTAAATTTATCGTAAATTTCACGTCGAATTTACCTAAATTTTCCTTAATCTCGACCTATTTTCTACCTAGTTTAACTCATGTTAAGGTGTGTGTTAATATAGAAGGAATTACATTTTATAAGAATTGTATGTTTATATTTTCCCTAGTAGGTAATGTAAATATTATGAACAAGGCACATAACTCCAAACTGAAAGATTATGAGAAGTATTGCTTTAACAAAGTATATAGAAATTATGGCCTTATTCAAAATTAATTCTCGCAGCTTCTAAGCGATCAATTTTTAACACGAGAAAAATTTTATTGATAAATAAGGAAATAATTTATCGAAAAACAACAACGCGCTTTCAAAATATTGTATATTCAAAAAAAAAAAAAAATTTTAAATGTTTTTAAATTATTCTTTGGTTTCCGATTTAGAGCATTGAAATTAATTTAAATATGCTTTAATCGTTCTGAAATTAAGAAAAATTCATTTATTTGGGTTTTCTTTGCAGAAACTATGGAAAAAATTAAATTAAGGTATTATGCAATTTTTCTATTCATTCCTTTAATATATGGCAGCCATGTTTTGTTAAATAAATATGGCGCATATTACATTTCTCGACCTAGAAGTTAGTTTGACTTACAATTTTTCCTTATACGACGAATTTCCTGGATAGCAAGACGAAATAACCAAATTTTTCGACTTTGAGGGCAAAAATCCTTATTTAGGTAATTTTGAGTTCAAAGGTTATAATAATTTTTTTCCATAAATAAATTTCAACTTAAAATAAGGCATTTCGCCCTAAATTATGGAATTTCGCTTAAATAGGTAAAAGAGATTTGACAATTGAAAGAATTGAATTGATTTATTTACATCTTAAAACCATGTGATACCATTTGGATACAAGATTTGTTAAAAAGCAGGTGAATGCAAATGCAGATGAATATGCTTATATTCCGCGTGGCTGGGAAGCAAATAATTAAGTTTACCTATTGGCCCAAGTCAAGTGTAACATCTTTAAGAAAAGATGCAAATGGTATTCCACAGCCTGACTGATTCCGATATAAATGTGTCGTAAATAGGAGCAACATTTGTAATTTTGATGAAATGATTCTATGGGAGAAGCAGTTCTATAATTCCAGTGATAATGAAGCCAAACAAAAGTAAATGAACTTTAATTTTTGGTTGTATTATTACGTAATTTCAACTATTAGGGATTTCGCCAAACGTGGCCATTTAGTCCAATTTACCTTGGGGTTAACGTTTTTGGGAATTCGGACTTTGAGGGCGTACACAATCGAAAAGGGAATTATTTAGGGAATATTTACGTTATCTTGCCTTGAACTTGGGAATAGATCTAACTACAAAGTCCATACATTTCCTTAAAGTTGACCTCAAAGTTAAGTAAAATTTAGGCAAAAAGGAATTATTACGTAATTTTTCCCTAATAATTAACTACAAAGTTAAGATTACTTTGAGGACCGAATATAAGGAATTATTAAGTAAAATTTCCTTCCTAATTAACCTTAAAATAGGTCGATCGGCCCTCAAAGATAGGAAAGTCAACCTCCAATGTTACTTGGGTAACAGATTTTATTTTTTCCCTTAAATCATCCAATTAGAATTATAGACGAAAAAATCTAGTGGAACTAAGCACCATTAGCCCCACCGTTAAATGTATCTTTGCTTTATGAAATTTTTCAAATTAACAGATATCGCCAAATAATATCAGGGATACTATTTTAATAATATCACTAAAACGCAATGACATTTCGTGATACTATTTGGTTCGTGATACTATATGGCAATATCCGTTAGTTATGAATTTATAGTATGGTGACGCCATATTGACAAATTTACAACTTATATGAGAACAAGCAAAAAATCTATAATTGGTCCAAGACCAATTCTTATGATACCCTAGATGAATACCCGTATGTAATTTCGTGGTCAATGGGCACCCATCAGTGCACTTTCATATTCTGAAGAACTTTTCGATACATTAAAACCATATAGGACATATCGTGTTCACAGTATACGAAAAATCCTAAGTTTTTATATGGCAACACTAAGAAGGGGTTGCCCCATTTAGTCCATTTTTGAAATTATATTTACTATGAAAACATATGTACAACATCTCAGCACTCTACGTTGACGCGTCCTCAGGTGGCGTCCAAATATATAGTGAAAAAGGAAATGTTTGTATGGCAACCCTTCGAAACAGTTACCCGATTTGTCTCATTTTCGAACTTAATTTTACTTTTTTTTTTTAAAGCCCATATGCAAAATTTCAACTCTATAAGCACACGCGTTCTCGAGTTATCGTGAGAACGAATGGACGGACGGACGGACATGCAAAAATCAAAATAACTTTTAATTTTATGCATGGGTTTCTAATTCATTTTGCTCTACCATCATTCTTTCTAGGTGTTATAAACGGAATGACAAACTTAGTATACCCTTTAGATTTCATCTAGGGTATAACAAGCAACACAAAGCTGTATTTCTAGACTAAACTAGATTAAAGGGCGGTAAGCTAGAGCCAAGGAATTCCTGTTCCTATACAAAAATTATGTAAAAAAAGAACAAAGGTCATGGAATGCTCAAGGAATTTTTTTCTGTGCCGATTTCTTCAAGCCTCTATAATGCAAAAGAAAAGAAATTCGAAACAGAAAGCTCTAGTTCTAGATTGACACAAAGATGTCGTTCTTTTCCGATAAATCCATTTATGTCTATATTTCTTGGAGAATTCTGTTAGGAATTTCGACGTTTGCAGATAATTCGAAAAATTAAAAGAAGGAACGGCCATTTTTCACTAAACTTCCACACTTTTCATGTACATTATTCTTCAAAAATAACAAATATAATAACACTTCCGATATGGTAAAATTACATACCTTTCAGAATTATCCATAACAGGAATAACAGTGAACTATTTATTTATTACCGGGTAATTATTTTAAATCTGCTACAATCAAAATCATATCAAACAGTAAAACTCTCGAAAAATCTACGTGCATACATATGTACACACATACATATATATATGTGCATACTACTTACAAATAATTTTCTTCACCTTGATTTCATTGCAACAATTTTTCTTCGAAGAGGATACCAAAATATAAAATCGTAGGTAATGTTTTATATAACAAAATAATTAAAAACAAAAGAAACAACAATTGCGCAGCATCCACAATATCGTTTTACCTTATAATGTTTCAATTCATTCCAGAAATTTGTATCCACAGCAAAATTCTTGATAAAATTCTAATTTTCGGAAAAAATTGAAATAAAGTTTAAATTTGATTAAACGATGAGATGGACGTAAAAGAGCGAAAAAAGTTTTCCAAAGTTATAATTGGTCTTACGATGAGGAGACTTCAGCAAAGCATGAATTTTTGATATGATAAACGAGCCTTCATTGTATGGAAAAATTTCGTCGTGAATATCCACCATATTTTGACGTTTTGAAATTATTTATAAATGTGTTTTCATGTATACCTATACCTATACCTATATTGTTACGTGCGTGACCTTAATTCATTATTTAAAATCCAATAGTTGTATATAATTCAAAATTTTCTTTGTTTTATTTAATTTTACCGTTTAGTCTCAGAAATTCACAAACAATTATCAAGTCATCTCTTTAGTTATCGCTAGTACTGTACTTCTTATTATCACAATCCAAATAGTTTACTTCGTTCACTTCACTGTCTGAAGTAAGACTCCCCCCCCCTCCCCTCTTCTAAGAGGAGAGCCGTATTTATACTCTACAAATTATCCTAGAACCTTCCCGTAAATTCTATTCTTCGAACCCAAAGTTTACTAAGATTTCAATAACTTAAAGTTGTTTCCGTTTCCAACAGATGTCGCTTGTGTCACTATGTTACGCGTAACAATATTTTACTTCAGGAGAAAATTTGTCAAAAGTGCTATTACATTTTTACCTGAATGCTAATTAAAGCCTAATTCTAATTGATTAGTTGTAATCAGATGAAATTTTATTTAATCAACGCTAATTTTCTTTCTCCATCTCAGTTAAAGCTTCGTTCTGGTTAAAGTACTTCATCCGTGCTTCTCCATCTATGTGAGGAAATTCGTATTAATATCGATAATGTCTACATCTGCCTTACGTTTACTGTAAAGCTGTATAGCAGATTTTTCTCAAAAGTAGAGCCTAATAATCTTACTTCCCGTTTAGTAAGGCTTTCTTCAGATCTCCCCCAGGGATCTATTCTGGGAGCTATTCTGCTCATGTATATTGATGATATTGAACTAAATGTAAATAGAGTTTGTATTCAGCTATATGCCTATCATTTCCAGCTTGTATGACCATGCTTATTATTTCTTGTTTGGGTGCACAGTCCAAAAATAATCAGTTAATTCCCAACTGATTGATGTGCAGAGGAAAACGGGGCTGAGCAGTCGTTGGGAAGGCAATGCGGTTCTTCATATATTGACTTTTTAACAGTGGCCGTAGCATATTTTCTTTTTACTTCTTCCATCATTCCCTTGTTTTTTTTATTCCCCCTAGAGCATTTACATTTGATTAAGGTCTTTCTTTGTATGCTGCGAAATCTATACTATAATTATAAAAACTATACGAACACAACTACAAGAGAAGCTATCTTGATGCAATTTTTTACAATACCCTAGATGAATGTTCCGGTTTAGTTTAAACACCCCTCATTGAAACCCATTTCATTCCGAATTATTATTATTTTTTTTTTTCAAAATTTTACTAGTTCTGCAATTATTATAAAGTTTTAAGTATAAAACTTAGAAATTCAACTGATTTAATTTTTTTATTTGCTAATAGTACAGAAATTATGTGTTGCGAAAACGCAGCACCACTGACATGTATAACATGAACCACTGACACCACTGAAATTGCTTACATTATCATGGGATCACTTTTCTATAGTTGTCTCTTTTTGGTTTTATTACTGGATTCCACTGAACTGGAAATATCCGAAATCCACCTTAGTTCAGTTTCAGTTCAGTGGATTTTCCAAATGAATATATAGAATAGAAATAGATGGCAATATAGCATTTGTAATCCTTTCTCTGTCCCCCATGCTACTTTTAGGAATAGGCTTAATTTTATTTCCTGAAAAATCGAGTTTAAGGAATATTTTATGTTATAGGAGATAAGCTTCCAATAAAAATAATAATTTTGAATATATTTGGAATTTGTTGAGCCTGTGACATTGTTGAGCTGCGAAAATAAAACTTTAAATGAAGATAGTTTTCACACCCCTGCCAACAAAAGTGGACCCATATGAAATAGAAGATCAAGCAGTCTCTGTTGTAAATGTCAGTGCGCAATAGTGGAGTTGATTGAGTTCGTAGGAGAGAAAGGAAATATACCCAGCAAACATTACGATTGGCCTACGAATAGCTTTCTTATAATTTCTTATTGCCAGAACGAGCATTTTTGTTGCCGGCAATAAAGCATTTTTATAGCCTACGTTTAACATGACGGAGGTAAATGTTGCATCGCATATGAATCGTGTAAGTAATTCATTTGATGATCGCCATGGCGATAAATATCCTTTTCTTCTTTCGTTTGGTTTTTCTAGACGACCACATTTGACGAAAGAACAACTGTAAATGAAATAATTTCTACAGGTAGAGTACTGAATATAGGCAATAAAAGTGCAATAATATGGCAATAAGAAAGAGATTCGTAGGCCAATCGTAATGCTTCCGGGAATATAATTGACTTTAGCTCTCGAGCTATTGCCAAAACATCGCCATGGTATTAAAAGGGCAACACAGTTTTTATTGCCATTTATATCGCCAGAGCAATTTATCGCCACAATGTTTGCTGGGTATATTTATTCCCAGCATATAACTTATAAGTTATATGATTTTTCGTTCTACACTCATATTTGTGACTAAGCTCTATTTCTTGACATGGGCCCACCCAAAACCCTCGAGAATACTTCACAAGCCATGAAACAGACTCCCTCACTACCACATGCGAGGCCCAACGGAGTGCTAACATTTTAAAATATTTGCAAAGTTCTTATATAAAACTGACAAAAGTTTGATTTGAATAGCTACTCCGCCCTAAACTACTATTCATACAGAAAACTGGTGTTCTGATAATCTTAAGATTGCTTTCTTATCTTCCGAACAGAAATAAAATTTTTATACCTTTCCCAATAAAATTATTTAAAAAAATTTATCTTAACCAAATGACTACGATTTCTCAAACAAAAATTCTCAGCTGAGTAATCATTGTAAAGTGGCTGATGATATCGAATGTATCTGCCTACAGATTCGGACTCCGGCTGCACATACACACATGCAATTATTACTCAGCTGAGACATATTGAACGTAAAATGGTAAGATTACTTTTTAATCAAAACTATTTTATTATTTTGTTAAGTAAAGTATACAGTAAGTGTAGCCTTTGAGAAGGTAAGAAACCAAGCTATAAATTACTACAAGACTATTTTCCCGTATGGATAGTAGTTTAGTATCTATGCCATATATAAAGTCAATGTTTGGTACTTTTCCATAAGTATCAATATAAAACATTTTAAAGAACGGACACCCAACGCACACAAATAAATTTCTGTTTCATGGCTTGGGAAAGATTCTCGAGCGTTTTGGCCCACCAAGGTGACTTCTTCAGACAGGTATTAATTTCATCCACGGATGAGTCCCTCTCTATCACCAGTAGAGTTTCTCGGAAAGTCACCAGCCAGCAAATATTGTTATCTCTGATGTCTTGTAGACTTCGATTCAATGCTTCGACAGCTCCTCCTTTGTACTCCTTTGGTACTCTCATCCCAGACTAATATAATATACCCTAAACTGGTGCAAAAAAGCCTCCCGAGCGCTGTTTTTAACTGAAGTTACAAATGGACGATTCTTCCTCCGAACGGAAGCTTTAGTAAGAATAGAGTGCGCAGTATGTCCCGCAGTGAGCTAGTAATTTATTCTGAACTTTGTTTATTTACCAACAATCGCTAAACTTTATCTTCTACTTTCGCCAGAGCCTCGTGATGGGTAAAATCATTGAATGTTATATCCTGTCCATATGTCTCTGTTGCAGACTACGTAATACGTCTTCGTCCGTGTAGCATTTTTGTATTTATCCCACCACTGCTGAGAATTCGAAACGCTTGCATTATTATCAAAGAATAAAAGTAGAGACTACTCTTTAGGACTTTTTACCGGAGTAAACTTATATTTGTTCAGAAAACCAAGCTGTACCGATGAGTGTATGGTTTTCTGCTAACACGAAACGCTTTGGTTCTTAGATCAATTCTACCTTTTTTACTTGTTTAAAGAGAAATTTCTTATTGCATTTTCCCTATAAGTGAAATTGATGAAATGATGAAATTGAGGGTATAGATGTCGATAAACTGAACACAAAGAAGACATTAAAACACTAAATTTAAAAGTAGTACAAAATTTTATTGTTGCCTTTAATAGGCGAAAGAAAATTAATATTTGTTACAATATACAGGGTGTCCCAGAAATCAAAGTCAAGCTGGAATCTGGCAATAGACCAAGTCGTAACAGTTATCAAAAAAATATGGAAAATAATCTTGGTCATGTACTTTTCAAATTATAAGGATTCAAAAATAAATCTTAAAAACTGACACCCTGTGATGATCTTTCAAGTCCTGTGACTGCAAATATTAACTTTTCGTCAGTTTTTTTTTTCTGTGATGTAACCATGAATAACCCTTCTGTAAATTACAGTTAAAAGTTAAAGCATAACTGCCTCAGTTCCAAATAAAAAGTTAGATTTTTGCCCAACATTGCATTCAAAATAATTACATTACCCAACTTTAACCGACTGTACTGTAAAAAAAAATGTACTACACTATTTTAGCAAGTAACATTAAAAGATGGCGCGTTTAATAAGGATTCTAAAATGGTATAAGACTTACTACAATATTTCTTAGATTACGGAAAAAAAAATTGTTTCTTCAGGAAACCCACCTACTAAAAATGATTCTAGTGTACCCAAAGCTTGCCATAAGACCGTAACTTTAAGATTCTAGTTTGAGTGAGACGGAGAGTCATTGCATGAAATGTGAGTAAGCAAGATAGTGACGCTAGCTCGTCAAATCATTGAGTTTTTACAAATGTGCACCGTCTACTCTCCACAGAGGCCCTACTTCCAAATCAAGTACATGGTGAAGGAAGAGTTTCTTGCCTTACGAGGACGTTGACCCAAGTACTTCGGTACGTGCAATCCAGGAAAGCACAGGAGTGCCTAAAAGTATAGCTTACCGAATTTTACAAAAACATAAGCTCCAGAATTACGGAAGCAGTTGAATTTATCAACAGGAAGATTTGCCCGTCTGATAGCCCGATCCTTCTTAAGAAGATGCCGAACTTGTATTGCAGCTGAAGGAAGGCAGTTTGAATATCTTTTGTAAATAATAAATCTTAGCATCCAAATAATTTTACACTTAAAGAAAATTTGTCCTAAATTCAACAAAAAGTTAAGATCTCTAACTTGAAAGTGTCACTATCTGTCTCACTCACACTTCATGTAATGACTCTCCATCTCACTCAAACTAGAATCTTAAAGTTGCGGTCCTACGGCAAGCTTTAGGTAAACTAGAATCATTTTTAGTAGGTGAAAAGAACTTTTTCGAAACTGGTCTACTTGAAGAAAAAAAAATTTTTCCGTAATCTAACGAATAATGTAGCAAGTGTTATACCATTTTAGAATCCGTATTAAATGCGTCAACTTTTAAAGTTACTTGCCAAACTGGCGTAGTCCATTTTTTTTTTCATTACTGTCAGTTAAATAAAGTTGGGTGAAATATTAATTTTCTATTCGTTGTTCAGCGAAATGTGACATTATCTTCCAGGCTGGAGCAGTTGGCTTAGAATTTAAAGCAGCAGGTTACATAAGCACTATTCGGGATTAGATAAGAAAAATAAAATTGAAAAAAAGTAAAGATTTGTAGCAACAGGAGCTAAAAAACCATCACAAGGTGTACATTTTCTCGAAAACAAAAGAAATGTCTGTAATTTTAAAAATACATGTCTTAGTTTTTTTTTTATATTTTTCTGATAACTGTTACGACTTGGTCCGGCTTGACATTGATTTCTTGGACACCCTGTATACATATTTTACAAACAGATACATCAGGCTTTATTCTCTAAATTTATATTTGGCTATCTAATAGAATTTTTGTAAACTAAATCACATAAAATTGTAATATGGCGTAGTGAGTATCTCAATTTCAAATTACATAAGATTGCATAGACATTATATTTTCCCATTTTAAAAAAAGTGGACTTAGTACATAATCTGAATCTACCCTGACCACATAAGTAATTCGAATTACCGTGACCGTTACTGTACATATGTAGCAATTTAATTTACTATTTTACTAAGTTTGGGAAACGAATAAAAATATTTTATCATAACAATTTCAGAGAATTTTATTAGGTATAACAGATAACAGAAGACGCAACTCAATATCGTTTATGAAAAATTACTAAGCACAATAGTCGGTATCTTAATTAACCAAATAAAAACAACAAATTTTATTACATAATTGCAATATTGCAACTAAATGGTTACTATGACAAGGCTTAATGTACATTAAGTGCGATTAGAAGTTTTATAAAAAACAATTTAAGTATCAACATAGAATAACTACACTGAGAAAAATTTCAGATGTTATAACAAATATTCGCCGCGTTTGAAGAATTATTGTTAAAACAATTCTTTCGTAATTAAAATATACGGAAACGCATTCATTTCCAACGCTTTTCTTTGACCCTGCGACCGCACGTGCCATTTGAAAAAAATGTTTGATTTTGGATTAAGTCCTTTGCAAACGCAATAGTTTGTTTCAAACGCGTCTATGTTCAAAATTACAATCTAATAGAAACGCATTGGTTGTTGCACAAATTTTTAGCTGGAACTTCAGAAGAGTTACCACGAAAAATTTTGAAGTGAACAGGATTTGTTTACATTTTAACTATTCAGTTTCTCCAAGATTTGTAGTGTGTCATTTTGTTTCCGGAGTTTGCTTAGTTCGGAAGTTCGTGCTCAATATGACTGCAGTAAATTCCTTTAGTGACGTGCAATTAGTGTTTGTAGAACATCAGGACTCAGCTAAGGTTTACTCAGCCGGTTTACTTGAAATTTTGAAAAGCTGGGATTTGGAAAATGTTTATGTTATATTGGAAGGTTGTTATATTTATTTAATCATAAATTATAAAATTATAACAAAAAAGTTAATTGATTAGAAGCCGGAGTTGGTGCGGAAGAATTGAAATACATCGATATAAGATATATTGAACAGTTATTTCCCAGTTTTTCACAAATTGGCGTTAACTCTTTCAGGCTAGGTGGTTAGTGTTGCTGACCACCTAAAAATCATTCAGATTGGTGTACTTAACGCCATCTACAGGCGATTTACTATATTTAGTTGTCTTTTGTTTGAACATGTTTATACGCGAATGGTGGCAACGCTGCTTTTAGTTCAGTACGCAGAAGAAAGTGATAGAGCTAAGTTGTCGATTTTTAAAAGTTATATAAATTTGTTTTTAATTTTGATTTTGTTACTACATACTCGTAGGTAAGTTTTCTTTACAATTTTATTATTTTCCTTTTAAATGTGCTCAATCAATTATAAAAACAGACAATTGAAGTGAAAACTGTTGATTTTTTTGGTTAAAAAATCATATATATAAGTGGTTAGTGTAGCTAACCACTGTGACACATACAGGAAAAACTTAACTGTTTTATATAGAGAATATTTCTCATGTTATTCGCCTAAAGTATTTAAAATTTTCATGCAGAATGGCGCGTAGAACACTGGGGGAGGAGAATATTTATAAGTTGTTATACGAAGAGATTCCTGATGGAGATAGCTTCTATGGAGGAAATTCTGATGAAGATTTAGAGGATATTGCTCACAGCACTGAGGAAGAATATATAAATATTGATGAAATTCAGGAAGAATTTGAATATGAGGATGTCATCCCTCTAGCCAGGTTATGAACTTATTCTGCGAATTTTCTGCCACTCAACAACGATTCATTCGATGAGTCACAGGTTAATTCTATACCTGATCCTAGCGAAGTGATTCCCAAATGGAAAAGATCTTTTCATATGGCAGAACCAGATGATTTCACTGCGTCTGTGGACCTACCTGAACATATTTTGAAATTAACAGAGCCCACGCCACCTCAACTTTTTCAGATGTTTTGCACACGTGAATTACAGGAACAATATATGCCAAAAAACCAATAAAAAGGGGCTATAAAGTGTGCATGAAATGTGCGTCAACAGGGTATTGCTTAGATTTTGAATTATACACGGGAAAAGATGGTGATAAGGTACAGAAGGATTTAGGCGGAAAAGTAGTCAGGAAGTTTTGCAGTAATCTTGAAGGCAAGAATTTTAAAGTTTACTTTGACAACTATTTCAACAACTACCCATTGCAAATTGAACTACACAAACTATCTGTTTTGGCTTGTGGTACAGTAAATACATCTCGAAAATACCTACCATCTTTGAAAGAAGATAAACAACTGAAACGGGGAGAATTTGATTATAAGATAAGCGATACCAACGTGAGCATATTGAAATGGAAGGAAAAAAGGTCAGTTGATATTCTGTCTAATTATCATTATCCCAAAAATGTGGGAGTAGTTGTGAGAAGGGAACGTAGTGGCCATCCTGAGAAAGTAACATGCCCGGAAGCGATAATGGACTACAATCAAAATATGAATTTTGTAGACAAATTTGACCAATTGAAAAGTTGTTACTGTATTGACCAGAAATCAAGAAAGTGGTGTCACCGGATATTTTTTCATTTTTTGGTTTGTGCTCTCATAAATTCATTTATAATTTATAAAGATATGCAAGTGCAAGCCCACTCAAATATGGAAAAACTGGTTTTGAAGGATTTTAGACGTAGTGTATACCAAGGTATGCTGGCTCCTTCCTATGTAAATAGTCGTAAAAGAAATACATCCCCATTCACGTCACCCAGGGCTTCTCCGAGTCCTGCATTCATAAAAAAAAGCAAACCAACTGTTCCAATGGAAATGCGGTTAGAAAACAGTAAGCATAAGCTGGTACGAAGTACTTCTAGAAGATGTGCCAAATGTAATACAAAAGCACCATATATGTTTGTGAAACGTGCAGAGTTCCATTGTGCCTACGAAAAGGAAAGAGTTGTTTTAATGGTTTTCATGATAAGAAGTAGTGTATAACATAACTTTTTTCCGATATAATAAAAATTCTCTAAAAAAATGCTTTTTTATTGACTATATAGTCAAGATAGTCACTGTAGCTAACCACCTCATTCCTCGAAAACCTGAAACTCGCACTATCCAAAACATATTTTTTTCTATTATTTAGAAATCTAGCATTAAAAATAATACAATTTTTTACTTTTTGAATCAAGGATATAAAAGCGTGGCTGAAAGAGTTAAAGCGAAATTCTGTGAAAAATGGAATAATTGGCGTAAGGATACAGTGCGTACATGAATGTGAAGAAAATCATTTTGATATTATTTTAATCTGCGTGGAGCTAAGTATTATGTATATTATTGTTAAGAATTTCTGCTGCAAAATATAAAAATAATAGTGAAAAGTTGTTTATATTTATGTTACAATAGTCCTGACTGGACCTGTTTAATCGGATTAATACATGTGTTTATGATAAATATAATAGCAAAATATACATTTTGGACCTATCTTATTAGATTGGAAAAGACGACGAAACCCGTTCTGTTGGATCTTCTGTGGTGAATTGGGTTAACCAGCTTCCGAGCACATCTACGGCATCAACGAAATATTCTATTAAAATAGAGGTAAACTTAAGATAGAAAGACGATCTTTTTAATTTAATAATTTTTTTTTAAATAAAAGAAGGTAAACATTGAAGAAATCCTTCAACAGTCCTCAAAAGGAATATTCGCTCTTCAGTATTATAGGAAAAACAAAAATCTTACTCCGGAGTTTCAGCAAAGTGTTGCAAATTGTGTAGTGGATTTTCTAACTGCAAAAAATGAAAAGTGTTGGCTGTATCTGATCTGAATCTAATAAGCAAAAAAATTGTTGACGTATTTCCAGTGAGTGAATACAGTGCATTTAATTTAAAATACTAACAATCATGTTTAAGGAAACTTACTACGTTTGCCGTTCTAAGGGAAGAAAGCATCCTAGTGGAAAGCTTCATGATAGATATTTTAATACTAGAAAACGACTTAGAAGGAGCACGCAAAAACTCACCAAATGTGTATAAGAAACACCAGCTGAATAGGAAAAAACTGAAATTGACGACAATCTCTCAAACAATTTAAATAATTGGCTTAAATACAACGATAATCCTTTTGAAGAAGTAAATGACAAATGGTTACGGACATCTGCTTATCGCCGATATATATACTTTTTAAATCTGATAGTCTCGGCAACTTTTTGGAAAATTGGCCCTTATAATTATAAGCATGCATCACTTGGTCCTAAGCTAGTATGACACTAAAAAATATTGCTTTTGGTTCTGATTAATTACTTCTTTTTTGTAGATTAATACAGATTTTAAGCACATTTATCCTAAGAAAGGAGATAATCTCTATGAAAATTGGCAATATTTTGTTTTAAAGATTATTCCATATTTTAAAAACAATATTCGCGACAAGGAATCCATTGATTGTCTGAAAAAACTGGAAAAAAAATAAATGAAAGTATGAACAAAAATGTTTTAAGTTTAATAGATCTAATTATAATGTTTAAATTTTCAGATTCTACAGATTGCATTATTTGTTGTCTTTTGAATGCAATTATTATCCCATCTATACGCACATGCACCGATGGTAATAACATTAGGAGACGAAAGACAACCATTAAGGATGCCTGTGATGCTCTTGTTTTACATATTAAAGACATAACCAATGTTTTGTTTTTTTTTACCTTCACTCCACATCTTTTTTGCAATATGTATAACAACAAGAGAAAAAGTTACAATTGCTCTAAGACCAATAATATTATAACATAGATGAACATAAAAGTTAAATTAGGGAAAACCCAAAGTTCTGTATGGCAACACCAAGAAGGGGTTGCCCAATTTAGTTCATTTTTGAAATTTTATTTACTATTTTTATGAAAACATATTTCAGTACAATACGTCGATAATTTCTCAGGTAGTGTCCAAATATATAGTGAAAACCCAAAGTTTTGTATAGTAACACCAAGAAAGGGTTGCCCGGTTTGGTCCATTTTTGAAATTCTATTTGCTATTGATATGAGAACACCATGTACAAAATTTCAGCTCACGAAGTTAATGCGTTCTCGGGCAGTGACTAAATATATTGTGAAAACCGAAAATAATTTTGTGTGGCAATCCTACGATGGAGTTGCCCGGTTTGCCCCATTCTCGAAATGAAATTTACGTTTTTTTTTTTAATAAGTACACGTGCTCTCGAGTTATCGTGCGGACGGGCAGACAAACTTATATTTAAGTAGATTTCATCTAGGGTATAAAAAGTGGCAATCTAAGACAAATGTTCCTAAACATGACATCATAAGAGCGATTTTAATGTTTACTGAATGCCATTAATAATTAAAAGGATGCAGTCATCTCTATTAAATATTTAACGCCTTGATTATCTGTAGGAAGTCATTACAGTTCTCTCGACGACATGGTTTGATGATTATCTCAGATACATTCAATCTCTTTATTACCTACCATGCTTGCATATGTACATCCTTTCATCCATAAGTCGGAAAACTTCATTTTCGCTATTCAATTTGTGAAAATGAGTTTGATACATGGAAAATTGATATTTATAATGCCGTAAATCTCAATGAGGAGTGTAAGCATAGTCTGCACTGGCAAGGATATCACTTGCGAGGAAGCTTTTATTGGAATTCTCTGTGCATATTGCGTGCCGACTACATTTTGCTTACGTGATTCGATAAAATCAAACAATCGCTGGTATTTACATAATTAGAATATTTACGAGATCCATGTATGTAGGTGTATATGCTATGACTATGATATCGTCTCTAAACCCAAGATGCCTTATGTATCCATAAAATGTACACGTGTTATATGTGATGTACGAGTATACGGTTTGAGTTATTCCCTACTTGTTTGCTTTCAATTTATATAGGTCGGCTTTTATGTACCTACCAGGCTACCACTAAACATAGGATTTAATATTAAATTCTCCTACCGGTTGCAATATGTATATTATGTACATGTGTATGTATGTATATCGTAGTTATAATTGCCTAAATATTCTATGCCTTGTTTCACGTTGGAATAATGAATTCTTTGAACAAGAACTTTTATGTTGGGTAGGGACAAAATACAAGATTACCAACTTAATTATGTACATATATATACACTTACTATATCTAATATATGTATATAAAGTTATATTTAATGTGCACAAGTATGAACGTTCAACATTTTGCTTATTTTGCGTGGAATTGCATAAAATTGGGCGCGATTTCTATTGTCAGTAGCAAAAAATGAATGAAATTATGCATCGTAAAAACAGATTTATTTAAAAAAACCGTTGCATGTATGTACATAGCTAGGTACATGCGTAGGATCCAATGACAGGAGTGAGCTTTCCAAATCTTACAAGAAAATGCAACAGTTATCAGGTAGGTATTTTGGCGGGAAAATTGTTAAAACTAAAAAAAAGCACTGACTTATAACAATGGACTGAGCGATTTGCTATTTCATGTGGCGCACAAATATTGTGTTTCTGTATATCATCGTTAGAGCACCCTTTAAAACGTTTACTACATAAAAAACAAGTAAAACTCAACTAATCCGGACTGCGTTCCAAAACATAGCTACAGTTGACTACAGTTGACTTCAATCGTTTCAAAACCCATTAGTCAACTGAAATATTGTTGCGAGCGTGGCCTTTGGTTCGTTATTTAAAACACAATATTAAGTAATTAATATATAAGTTCTTTATTACACTTAAATCATATAAAGTTCACAAACATTCATCTAATCAACTCAACTCTAATTATCGCTAACACTGTACTTTCAATTATCGCAATCTAATTACACACTATTGCTTCTTTATTACTTTCGCTTCTTAACACTGCAACGTCTAAAACAAGACTCTTTCCCTGGCGATGACAACTGTTATATTTATACCCTAGAAACACTCCGGATTATTCTGGAGTGTTCTATTCCAAAAGCTTCTTGACTATTCTATTTGTTCTATTCCTGAACTTTCATAATCGATTCTCCGAACCTGAAGTCATTTACTCTCCGAACCTGAAGTTGTTTATTGCCAGTAGATGTCACCAGTTGTCTCTTTCTATTGCACGTAACAATATGTTAGGTGAGTTGACTATTGTGCGCTATGAAGTCAGCTATAGTCAACTGTGGCTATGTTTTGGAATGCACTCCAGATGATCCATTGTTATAAGTCAATGGCCTGAAGTGATGGTTTGACATTCATTGGAAATCTTATACCCTAGACAAACTGTGTCCATAATGACTTAATTTGAAATTCAGTCATTTAAAGGAAATGAACAGGTGACAGACTACATATATGGACGAAAAAATTTTCATTTTGAATGTCATTGACAGTTCCTCAATGTAAGTTAAGATCATGGCAGAATTCAATAATTTAATTAAATGCTATAAAAAAAATATTTGCGAGTATTTACTGTAGTTGCAAAGCATTTAGTAGAAGACAATTTTAATTGTTCAAAAAGATCAAAAAGGGGAGAAATCGACAAAGAAATTTCTATCATAATCAACTGATCGCTGTCACTGCTTACTTTATTGGAAAAACTTTCCACTTTCCAATAAATTCAGCTCATTTTAATGACGGTAGGTGGCAGTTTTACTGCAATTTCACTAAATGGAGTAAAATTTGGTCCATTTGAAAATGAAGCGAAATGTTGCAAATGGGTCCTTGATGGGCTTTATTTGACTGACACACTGCACATTTGACTCCATTTAATTAAAAATTAAGTCATTATGGAGACAGTCTGCGCGTCTAGGATATTAGACATGTGCAAGAAAGTTACGGGTTGTTTTGTATTCTCTTAATTACCCTGTAACTCCGAAACAATTGAGATTCGCCCCCCCCCTTTCCATAGAATCTTTTGTTCAAAATCACACTGCTTACAGAACATTGAAACTCAATATTGAAATTGCGAAAAATTTCGCGGTATGAGTTTATTGCAATCTGACCCTAGTTATAAACCATAATCATTTAATACACGCACCTTTTAGAACCAAATTTTATATTAACCCGGGTGTTACACCTGCACTGCCATACTTCTTGCACGTGTAATCCAACTGTCATACAACTTTCAGCGAACTTGCATGATGAAAATTCATAGCAGCAGGAGATAGTAATTTGACATTTATACAGTTTTCAAAATGGCGGAAGAGAAATGCTTGAGAGAATTTGATAAATTTATTCTTGGAAAATGAGATTTTCTGGGATCATTTGCATTACATCATTTACCCATACCTTCCTCTTAATTTTTTCTTGGGTTTTTATCGTTCTGCTTCTTTGTTTATTGCTATTATTTACCAATATACGCAAGACCTTACGTTTCGATGCCATTTTTTAAATGAACTTACATGCAAGCTGATAAGACATCAACCGAACTGCCTTCTGCTGTCAAGTTTAAAATCGCGTTGGAGGGAGGCTTGCATGCAAGCTGTACTTGCAGGTGTAACCCCTGGGTAAAATGTTGCTGCAACTTTTTCTGACTTTTGATATATGACATTTGTCAAGTTGAAGCGCCTATTTCGTTTTTATTTACCATATAGACAAGTAATTTCACAATATTTGCTCGCATTTTGTACGCGAGTGGAACTTTCTCAAAGCAAATCATAAATCAAATGTAAGTTCTTTAATTAATTCTCAGTATCGTAAACCGCAAGTGTGTTTCTGAAATTCTATTATTGCAATATGACATAATTGCAATATCAATATCTCAATTTGAAGCCGCACGTCTATCCCCGATATAACGTAGTTAAGAAACTTATTTTGTCATTTTCATGTCTAAAATAAATAAAAAATATATTTCTCGTCTTATTCTAGAGCTCACCAACAATTTTGTCATTATAACAAAAAATTAACTGAAAACTTTATGTTAATTTACGCGGTAGTGACATTAGTAATCTGGCGGTTATGCTGATCACCGATGATATACATATTTATGAATATAAGTATTCAATTTAGTTAGAATTAGTAATCAAAACTATATTTATTATTTTTATGAAAAGAGGTTGCCCTATTCAGTCCATTTTTGAAATTGTATTTACTATTTTTATGAAAGCGCCCTGTTCAAAATTTCAGTACACTACGTCGATGCGCTCTCAGACAGTATCCAAATATACAGTGAAAATAGATTACATGGCAACCCTACGAAGGAGTTACCTGATTTGTCCCACTTTTGAATTTAAATCTACAATTCTTAAAAAAGCCGTGTGCAAGATTTCAGCTTCTAGTAAACGCGTTTTCAAGTTATAGAGAAGACAGACAGGCGGACATGCAAAATCAAAATATTAATAATAACAGCATTATTTCTATGCGTTACAAACGGAATGACAAACTTAGTATACCCTATGAAATCATCTAGGGTATAAAAATGCAGTTTCAACATAATGTAGATGCATCAACGTACGTTAGACCAGTTATCGAAATTCCTACGTTTTATTACGGTATTATAGGAGCGAGTATGCTGACGTGAAGACAGCTCACCCTGTGAGCAGCGTTAGCACACGGCGGCATGCTAGCACCTTGGCTAGTGCGGGAGAGTTGTGGGTATGGGGCGGGGGGGGGAGGTAAATAAAATCTGCCCTTAGCCAAAAGAAAAATCGTGCCTTCAAGTCCCAAGCACACCACATCCGGTCCAAAAGGGACCCTTACACCACTTATCTTTACGGCGCAGATGTCCTGCTTTCTTTGACGTGCCCCATTCCCTCAATGACACTGTGGACAGTATTTTCGCAGTGTCCCTAAGATTACAAAGTTGAGTGGAGGAGCGAATCTATTCGACCATCATCCTGAGAGGGCTCCGGGAGAGTGAAAGGAGTTAAAGCATTAAGAGCTCAGTACTTCATCACGAAAACCAGTTCATTAGATCGAAGATAGTCATGCGTTCATCCCAAGGCCGTAGCGAAAACTAATTTGTAATACAAAACTCTAGTTATATTTTCAGATTCAATAGTACAAGTACCTACCTGCTTACAGTTCCAGGCCTTACATTAGTCTGTAACAGTTCATGGGACTAGGATATCTCTATGTCATACTGATTGGGAACATATGGTCCCTTGCAAAATAACTTAATTCAGTTCAATTAGTTCATTAATAAATGATATGCTAGTGAGCCGCACCAATAAGGTTGCGCAATACCTTTGGATACGCTCCTCTAAACTATATCAAAAAAATAATTTAACCTGCTCTATAACAAGACAAAAAGAAATACCTATACGCACATTCTATAGTGTAGCCAACAACTTTGTAACCTAAACTCTAAATATTAAGACCTTCTTGCATACTAAAAGTTAAGATCGGTGTTTCTTAGTTGTATTAATAATGATTCCAATGATTGGAGATATATAAAATGAACTTTTATAGTTTTGTACCATATCTTATGCTAATATTTGCTTCTCTTAATTACATTACAGTATAAACTAATGTTTTCATAATATCAATATAGCGAAAATGCAATATAATATCAAGTATACTACAATAAGAACAAGACTTATTTGGTATATCTTTGCTGGAACTCCTCCGAAGAGGCGCCTCCGCTTAGTGACAGCTATGCAATAATTTGAATAATTTAAATTATAGTACGCTACATTACATTTAGTGGCGGACGGTCCCGTACAGATAATTTTATGTCGTTTAAGCGACTTACATACGATACAACTGTTGGTCCAACTGTTGTACCACCCTGTGTTGGCATACAACCGTTGTATGGTGTATGGGCCACTGACTTATAATAATGGACTGAGCGTACTGCCATTTTCTTATAGGAAAGAATGGCACAAGTTTTATGTTTTTCTCTTTTGTCCTATGGCAGAGTTGGAGCTACCAACACAAAATATTGCTTACTGAACGTTTTCTTATGCCATTTGATGTTTTTATGTTAGCTACAGATGCAATCACCGCAAAAAGAATAAGGTAAAGAGAATGTTTGCCATGCTCCGTCTCTCTTGCCCATACGCAGGATTTAGGTAAAAATAACCGTTTGAAAATTAAAGTCGGAATGAGTTCATTTCTTATAAGCCATTAAAATATCACTCGGACACAAGAAAATATATTTTTTTAATTTAATTCGATTTTCCGATGTAAAATTTCATCTGATTGGTTGTGTTTTATATGTTTGTTATGTAGTAAACGTTTTAAAAGGTTCTCTAATGGTGATATACAGAAACACAATATTTGTGCAACATGAAATAGCAAATCGCTCAGTCCATTGTTATAAGTCAGTGGTGTGGGTCAGTTGTTCGAAGCATTCAAAGGTCGCAAGCTCGGTTGGATCGTTGGGTGTGCATGCAGGTAAACCGTTGTCGTATATGCGACCGTTGTATGATGTATGTGCTTGTTGTTCAACCGTTTATCCGATTTCATCATCCGTTAAGTTTTCATACAGTGAGCATCGTTTTCTGTTATAATTATAAAAGCGGAAGAAATGGGTCCAACACTTGCATCGTATGTGGACTACCATACAACTGTTGGTCCAACGGTTGTACAACAGCCATTGGTCCAACAGTTCTATCGTGTGTGGGTAGCTTTATGCTCTAAAATCGACGATGCCGGGAATTTGACCTCACAAGCACTGGATGTAGAGTTCCTTGCCTTCTACCCTTCTTCAAAAATGATATATGGAAGTAGGCACAAAGTGCACATATAAAATTGAATGTATATACATTTCTATAGGAAAGACAGAGAGAGCGCAGAGGATTGTGTTCTCTGTACCGTGTTTTCTTATACCATATTCAGATCGCGCCGAAATTACGTAATTTTGACGAGGAAATTTTGAAATCATGCGCGGGTGTTCACACTGCTACTGAGATGATATATGATGATTATAATGGCGGAACGGGAATAGCTTGTATTTTATATACCTTCGATACAGAGAACACATTACGACAATACTCTCTGCGCTCTCTCTGTCTTTCCTATAGAAATGTATATACATTTGTCACGAAATTACGTCACAGAACATATGCCAATATTTTAATGGGAATACTTGTAATCTATGTATATGCCTTGAGTCTAGTCCAAGGTATATAGAAGAGAAGTATTCCCATTAAAATGTTGACACATTGCAGCTGATAGCCTGTGACGTAATGCTGTGACTAATGTATATACATTTTTATAGAAAAGACAGAGAGAGGAGAGAGAGTATTGTGTTCTCTGTACCATACTTTCCTATACTTTTCACAATATTACGTCACCTAATGATGGAGCATGCTTCCTAATGGAAAATATCTCAGGTTTTCACAAGCTTCTTCTTCTCTCTTTTTTCTCGTGAATCGCCCTCCGTCAGCCGTCAAGTGTCCAATCGTGCAGAAATATTGCAGCACGATCGCAATGTGAGCAGAACACATGAGCACCGTCACTAGCTGTCAGTGATGCAGGTGCAGCATACTGATTCATGCAGCACGCTGCGACCATAACAGCTTTTATACAATCTGAGCGGAAAGGAAGGATAAAATTCGTGTGTAAAGCCTAGTATTGTGTTCATTTCGCGGATAATTTTTGTATGGAAATTTAGCGGTGAAATTACAAAATACAAGCAACTTTTATATGAAAAACTCCTTCAGTAAGACAAGGCAAGAAGACTGTGGATGTCGCCTGCTGACCGGCCCGCTACTCTCTTTTTTCGACTTTGTTCATGGCTTGGCTCAATACCATTTTTCCACACTAAAATTTTGACGTTCGAAGTTGAAGAAATTGGAATACAAGAGTGGCAGTGTATTTTTATTTTTTCTGACAAAAAAATGCCATCTTCATTTAGACAATTCTTTTGAAAAGAAATTAAAATAGTAAGTATAAATGTAATTTTCCTTACTATTTCGAGATTGATATTAAAAAAAAAAGTATAAAAACAAATCAGTTTAATTTGAAATAAAAAACAAGTAAAAACCTAGAATTGGTCTTATGATACCCTAGATGAATGTATGTAATTTCTGTGTAAGTTTGATTTTGATGTGGTTTTTCGCATATATTTCTAGAGAGGTTCGTCGGGCAGTAAAAATGATTATAACCAATTTCATAGGATTTCATATTATGAAGAGCTTTTCAGTACAATAAAAACATCTAGGACTTATCGTTTCCACAGTAAACGTAAAAAACCTTAATTTTTATTTATTTAATGGTGCAGTTAAAATTTTTCCAGCATATAACCTAATTAAAAATTATATCCGGTCATTGAAAATTCTTTTATTAGAAGTTTTAAAGCTAGAATTAACAACAAATAGCCAATAGCGACATCTCCTTTCTAAGACGTTAATGATTCTGGGCGCATTTATAAATAAATAAATAATCATCATTCATTTGTGATTTGGTTATCATTTTTGTTTATGCTTGAAATTTGTAAGTACTAATTTACAGTTTATTAAAATAATTCTTTACGGACTGCAACCAAGTGAATTTCCTTTAATTTTTAACAGTTAAAAACAAAATCCAAAACAATACAAATGTTACTTAAAATGTTTACTACTATCTGTTAGATGGCGTCATCATAGTGATTCTTAATTCAAGAACATACCCTCATATCCTAGAATGCTTTGTTTGTTTGCAAAAAATATGGCGGCGGATGTGTATACGACAGTGTCACTTTAGTGAATATTTTTCATTTTTGTGATTATGTGCTTAATAAACAATATAAAGTGATTAATTTTAATACAGTGAAATAATAACTCTACAATAAAACTATTATCTTTGTTGTTTTAACAGTACTTTTAGAGTGAATTTTATTATTACAAATCTCAATCAAAACTGAAGCTGACCAATACCCATATAAATTGATTTAGCCAATTTTCATGTTTGGCATGAAGTAAGCGGCAAAATTTTGTCCAAAGTAATGTCAGGCGGGCGCGATTCCGGCGGTTCAACCGCAAGTGGAGTTAATGGGTTAAAAAATTCAAAGACCCGTGGGCGACCGGCGAAAAAAACTTGCACTTGGTGTGGCGAAGGAAAGATTGCTCTTCAGTATGTTCTTCCAACGATTTATAATGGGACAAAAGAATTCTGTTCAGGCAATTGCATCTCTGAATATCGGAAAGCGTACAGTAAGGGTGCGTGTATTCAGTGTGATAATGTTATTCGTGAAAATGCTCCCAGCAAGGAGTTCTGTTCATCATTTTGTATGAATAAACATCAAAAAAGAAATGGTACAAACACTTCCAGGCTATCCTTAAACAATAATAATAATACAAGGGAACAAGAAAGAAATTCAACAAGAATAAGTCCTGCAACAACACCAACAGGACCTTTTCAATATGAAAGTTTTCATGTTTTCAATTGGGATGAGTATTTAAAGGTGAATTACCTACATAAGTGATATTTTCTAAATTCTATAGTAAACTCCTGTCTATATCTGTTAACTCCTATAGGATACTGGTAGTGAGGCTGCCCCAGCAGAATGTTTTAAGCAGGCAAGAAATCCACCACAAAACGATTTTAAAATTGGAATGAAACTGGAAGCCTTAGATCCTAGAAATATTACATCTACTTGCATTGCAACAGTAGTAAGTGTTTTAGGTTCCCGATTACGCTTGCGGCTAGATGGAAGCGATACTCAAAATGATTTTTGGCGTTTGGTTGACTCAAATGAAATACATCCAATTGGACACTGTGAGAAGAATAGTGGAATGTTACAGCCACCATTAGGATATCGTATGAACGCAAGCAGTTGGCCTACGTTTCTTTGTAAAACTTTAAATGGAGCCGAACAAGCACCCCAAGAAATATTTCAACCTGAACCTGACGATCCTCCTAAGAATCTTTTTAAGGTAAGAGAAAAAACTGAATTCTTCAAAAAATAAATTATCTAATTACTTTTAATTTACATTAATTAGGTTGGTCAAAAGCTTGAAGCTGTGGACAAAAAAAATCCCCAACTTATTTGCTGTGCAACGGTGGATGATGTTAAAGATGATCAAATACATGTCACTTTCGATGGTTGGAGAGGTGCTTTTGATTATTGGTGCGATTATAAATCTCGCGATATATTCCCGGCTGGATGGTGTGCTAGAAGTTGCCACCCCATGCAACCACCGGGAAATAAAAATCGGATGGATTCAAGTTCAAGTAAACAACGATCGAGACCATCGTATACAATTATTACACAGCCTGATGCTATGATGCCAGCAACACCGGCTACAGCACATTTTCACACAAAATGTATAGGTGGGCCATTTATAAAAAGTTCAAAACTTCCATCAATGGTCACAGGACCAAGTCATCAAGCATTAGCTAAATTATGTCTACAAGAAATTCTTGCTGCAAGCCCAGATACGTCACAATTGTCCCCGCTACTATTTGCCCTGGAGGGTGATGTTCATATTGTAACAGCCGCCGGAAAAAACTTTACGGTAATTATCAATTAATTTATGAATTTGTGTTGTCCAGTTATTTATTTTTTAATCACTAAAAACTTACTTTTTCTCATTTTTAGGTAAAAATTCCATCACAGTTAAGAATGAATCTTAAACACGACAATGGTTTAGCTGAATTTCTTGAAAATTTGTGCACTTCATGTCACGCTTGTCCAAATTTAATAACACTAGAACCTGGACCTGATCAATGTGAGAAATGTGCTCAAACAGAAAAACGGGCAAAAAGGCGTGAACAATCACCTCCACCTGTACCACCAAAAAAGAAAGCTGTTGCAGAGCAAGCCTCAGCAACATCTACATCATCTACAGATGCAACAGATACAAATTGCATTTCTACAGGTACATTGAGCACAGAGATAAGTTGCCATAATTCGTTAAGCGATAATTGTATCGCCAATTCAGCAACACAAACTGTAACAGTTACAACTTCAGTTCAAACACCTACAACGAATGCGAACTCAACGCAATTGTTAAAGAGCCAACCTGTGGACTGGTCCATAGAAGAGGTTATACATTTTATTGCTTCCAATGATCCAGCATTAGCGATACATGCTGATTTGTTTCGGAAACACGTAAGTATTGCTATTGTACTCAATTTGAATGCTTGTTCTTTGACTATTATAATCTAATTGTCGGCTTGTTTATATTCCTCTCAGTTTGATATTATTTTTGGTTTATTGTATAGCCTGTGTACATTGGCCCCAAGTTTTATAATCTGGTTGTTTCACCAAGGAAAATTTCGGGGTTTCACTGCATCAATCAGGAAGTAGCTCTCATAATATGAAAGTATCACTTAGATATATGCAACGGCTGTTTCAATATCCTCTTTTGTCTTTAACAAATTTATCGATTCGTTTAGGCTTTATGTTAGCTGAATCAGAACCAGTCTAACACAAGCTCGCTGTAGTGACACGTTTAATATAAATAAACGGTCAACAATACTTACATGCTTTTCATCACTTAGTTTGTGGGTTTTTGGGTTAGTATGTTAACTCTTTCATTAGTGAGTTAATTTTTTTAGCATACACGTCCCAGGAGTGAGTTATTTTTGAATATTTAGATAGACTTCGCAAATTGAAAATAACTTTTAAATCCACTTACCGATTTTAATAAAATTTGAAATATAGATTTCTAACAATATTTCACAACTATCTAAAAACCAAAATATTTTTGTATGAACGGGTTGTAAATTGTTTTGCACAAAAAGCTAAAAAGTTGAAAATTCAACAATTAGAAAGAAATAAAACTCAAAATTTTTTTCCTATTTTAGTTATAGTAAATTGCAACTCTAAAAATATGAACCGTCTGGGGTTTCCAATCTCTACTTACATATTTTATTTTTCACCAATATTCATTTATTATATATTTAGACCTAAAAATACAAATAAAATATTAGTATAAAAAAGAATTATGTAAAACAAAAAACCACCCAAAATGGGCTGGACAACGGCTGGACACAAGAGGTTGTGGCCGTACCATGTATAGCGATAAAACTGAAAGGGTTAAACTAAACCAAACAACGGATGAAATGACATGAAATGAAATATAGAAACAGAAAATTAAATAGACGTTCTTTTAAAACATCTTTGGAAACGTAAACGACAAAATGCCTATCCTTAATATTAACAGCAATACACATGCGATTAATGGGTTCGTACATGCTAAAGGTTTTATTATTGTTACAAAAGCATGATGGAGATTAATTTAGATACAATTGAGAGTTATTAGTTTGATATTTGGCTTTCAGCTAAGAGTGCTTATGCATTCCTATTTGTTTAGATAATTTATCGTACTTGACCTCAAACTTACCTTATTTGCCAGCCTCAGAGGTAGTGTCTTGAATCCATTTTTTTCCGATAACTTTGACTGCATTAATGATTGTTGAATTCTTGCGATATGCCTTCGACCCTTATTACACTAATGATTTTTTAGGAACTCTGTTTGGCTTAGGTAAGGAGACTACTTCTGTGTTCTTAGTTCAATACTTTCCCTTACAGCCATTGCTTAGAACGTTCTTTTAACTTCTGGTAAACCTCAGATTGAGATCTATAATAAATTTTTAGAAGACCCTTTATCGATAGAAAAGATCAATGTCTTGTCGTTTTCCATCAATTGTCCTGTTTATCACTCTGCATTCGGAGGTACAGTGTCTGTCAAAACAAAAAAAAACAAAAACTAAAAATGATAACCACTGCATGTTTCGCTAGGTCAAAACAAAGGGAACTGGAATTTCCAATGTCTTCTAAACTTCTGTTTTGTAATATCCCAGAGATTCTCTAGCGGATTTAATCCTGGAAAATGTATTACGTCAATCTTCTTTTCATTCAGCCATATTTTTAAAAATTTGTATGTGTGTTTCTAGTCGGTTGTCTTGTTGGAACCTCCACTTCAATGCACATATTATCGGCGGCGTGTGGAAGCCTAACGCTTTCCATTGTATTTTTATACTGTAATCTGTACATGATGCCTTCAATTGAATGTAGTGGTCGCACTCCTTGAGCGGGAACACATCCCTAAACCATTACATATTTTCTTTCTCCATGCTTCATTGTTCGAATACAATATTTTGGATTTAACCGCTCACTCGGCAGTCTACAAGCTTGTATCAACCCATCTGAATGTTGCAGATTAAGCTTTGATTTGTCAGAACAGAGAATAGTTTTTTTTAACGGCACAGGATCCAATCACGATGACTCCTGGCCATGTTCAAACGTACTCGTCTGCTCCGTGCAGAAAGTTTTTTCTGTTAGGACCCTATACTATCCCGATATAGTTTTGGCTTCCAGTAGCTTTAATTAGTTTTGTCTCTATATTTTCTAATTCGGCTTCCTTTTTGTTCATTGTGGTCTTGTCACTCGGCTATAGTTCCTGTGGCGTAATTTTTCCTGCCTCAGGTGGCTTGCTATTTGAAAAAGAAAGCTGATATTGTGTGCATTCAGCCCCACCAATCGTTTGTTTAATTTTTATGAAATCAATCAAATCAATGAATTTATTATACATTTAATTCAACAATAAAAAGAAACTCATTTTTCCGTCAAGGTCAAAAATGATCCCCGATTAAAAGATATGACGGATCAACGTTAGAACTAAGAATTCCTTCCAATAAGGTCTGCCTACGATGTTCCACTCTTATGAACTCAGTATCGTTAGGTTTTTATCACGGATGCGCTTAGCATATGTTCAGTGGTTACCCATTAAGTACATAATAATAACAATGTGTATTTCTAGTTTCTGATTGAACAATGGGAACAATAATGGGAAACAAAGACAGTCTTTTCTTCTAATAAACTTAAGCAATGAGCTATTATCGGGGGTTAGAAAGCCTCGATCCATACTAATTTGTTTATTATTTATACCTAATGCGCTATGGTTAGAGTTCACTGATTATTTGACTGAACTGATTACTAAGTATATCTTAGGTGATGCATACTAGTGAGTAGACATGTTCTTAGCAGATCTGACATCAATTGTGTTTGTACTGAAATTTTCTGTGGTTATTATATTTCCGCATAATTATATTTTTTGAAGTAGTTACAGTGGATAACGGGGGCGTTTGTTATATGTATTACTGAACAGAATAGATTAATTGCATTGATTTATAATATTTAATTCATTCTCTGAACTTGGTGCAACAGTGTTGTCCATTATATAGCTGATAAAGGGGGGGGGGGGCGAAGTAGAAAAAATTCAGATAGCAGAGCTCAAGTGGGTACTAGGAACACAGTTAAGAGTACGATTGAATGACAGAATGATGACATTGAAGAGCTCTTATCTAAGCTAGAGCTAAGGTTAGTCAAATGTTTTGATAGCTGCCTTAAAGGTTCGGATACAAAATTATTGGCAGAATTAAACACCGCTGTGCAACTCTTATCTTAGGAGCTGAGCTTGCAAACAGAAACTGAAAGAATCCGAAAGTGAATGTGTGTCGCTCAAAAATGATATAGCAGAACTTTGACGTGACCGGTGTCTATCTGATGCTATAATAATGGGAATCCTGAAGAGCCTGGTGAGAATCTAATGAATATCTGTAAAAACATTGCAAACCGAGTTCAGCACAACCTAACTTCTCAAGTGAAAATAATTGGACTGCTTATGCTCCTGTTATTATGATTCGTGCTAACAACTGTTAGCTGTTTTTGACTTCATTTAAGCATTGAACTATGGAAGAGTAATATTTTTGTTTCTTCAATACGCAGAGTTATATATATTTTTTATTGGTGTTAAGATAGAGTTGTTGTTTATAGGCTGTATTCGATTATCTCAACAAGAAGGACAAGTAGGTAAACGATCGTTTCCTAAAGGTGGCACATTGATTACAGGCATTTATGGTTAGGATTTACCCATTACTGATTTTTCTTGACGATTCGTATATCTTCGTAACTAAATCATCAGTTTCTAACTCATTGTCGTTTATCAATTAAACGATTCGAATTAATTTCCAAATTATTTCTGAATTCAAACTTATTTTCCATTTCCTAACACATTTTCGGAATGAGCTACATTTCAGTTTCAGTTGTATTAACAAAGTATGAATCTAAATTTAAGCAAATTGGAAAATGAAGATGATATAGAGGAAGAATTCCAAAATTCAACTATTCAATGAAATGTCGTTGACTTGGTTAGCTTCCTTCGAACTCCTTCTAAGTTCACTTAGCTCTGTGAAATATTAGGTGCGCACTGTAAAAATTTAAGAAAGCGAAAACTTGGGAAAGCTATGCTGACAAAAATACCTTAATGTATGTGACAGTGACGAAACAGATATATTTCAACTTAATTGAACACTTTGATCTGCGTGTAAGGCATCGTATTCAATGGAGCAAAATCTGCACTTATCCACAGCTTTAAAAAAAAATTAAATAAAAGACAAAATATTTCTTAGATTAGATAAGTTTTTAGCGGGGCGAGTGACCTTTGCATTACAGCCATGAATTAGCTTATTGTGCACCGCTTTCCTTTATAGTTCATCAAATGATTCCATTCATTCTAAGAAGAGCAGTATCTTTTTGGCCGTTTGTACATCCAAAAACGAAAACACTAAACCGAAAAACACAAATTTTGTCCTAAATGTAATAAAATATTGGATTTTTATTCTAATTACAGTTTCATTAAAAATATATCCATCTGCAAATGAAATTTATTTGGTTGCCTTTATAGGGTTTTAAAAGATTCAATGAATAGTGTAAAATTACAAGACCTTCTTTGGAGGGAGGGCAACATTTTATTGGCCAAAGCATTTAAATAAAAGTAAGTGATTTTGGAATCAGTTGGTTATCTTCTTCAGCTTATCCTTCATTATTTTCGTATGAAGGAAGCCTCAATGATTTAAAAAAAAAAATACAAATATTTACAGCTTTACATGGGAAAGACTAATTAGAGCCTAAAAGATTAAAAGACTGATATAATAACGAATGTAAACCAAAAACTTTTCTCAGGATGTTAGTAAGAAAACAGCATAAAACATCCCTATGACCGAGAAAAGAGCACATGCTGGACCATTCATTTTATTATAAGTCCTCAATATTTTACATTTGAAGTTTACTGTTTAATTTGCCTAGATTCGCTAAACGCTTATATATTACAACAAATGAGCCCGACATATGAAAGTTCTAATGATTCATATAAAAATGCTGTTCTCGTTGCGAAGAAATTCGTATTTAACCTGACGTCCAGTACTATATAAAAATAAATCTGTTAAATGCGAGTTGGGCTCTGACAATCAGGTTTCCGTAGCAGAAATTTATCAATGAACAGTCGATCGACCGAATTCAAGTATATTTAAATCTAATCCAAATATGTTCAAACACGCAAGAGTAATTTTACAAGAGTTGTCTTAATTGTTAACTCAAAAAACTGTAATTTTCAGCAACTAGGAAGCTGACGAAAAATGGGACAATTTCCCTGTTAGAAATGATTCACCTACCTTAACCATGATAATATTAACATTTTAGCTTTAGAAACCTAGAAGATCGGGGAAAAGTTATTTTTTCGAACATTTTGGGCTTTATCCTTATAACCAATTTATTAAAAAAAAAATTTCGAATCGTTGAAAGTAACTGATACCCCACATGATACAAAAGAAAAATTTTAGGGAGCCCAACCCACCCCATTAAAATTAAAAAAATAATATTTCATAATCTTTGACTGTTGGAATATGTACCCGTCATGAAGACCTAACATTCTGTAAAATTTCGAATTCCTACGTCACGTCGTTTTCGATAAAAAAATTCTGTGACAGACAGAAGCTTAGAGTTACTAAGGATCATCTAACAGTCCATATGATTCTGTTTCAATAGCTCCATTTTATGATTCTATTCATTTAGTTTAAATTTGATCTAGGCACTTCTGATGCTATTACTTCATGGGATATTATTAAAACATTGTATGATGATGGATACAAACATAATTACGAAAATGTGCTTAGAATTCAAAAAAGAATAGAGACAAGAGTGGAACCAAATAACTTTCAAAAATTTGAAATAAAACCAGCTACCTATACGAATATTAAGTTGGTCTATAGCATCAGCCATCCGCATTTTAAATAAGTTGAAAAAATTACATAAGGATAATCTTACTCAGAAAGTTGAATCAACTGCACATTTCGAAAAATTTCACAGCTTATTCGATATTTTTAATGTTAAATATATATCCTTTCACAGCCAGTATAAAACACATCTATCACTTGATAATACATTTGCAATAGAATTTTTAAGTGAAATTAAATTCTACCATAGAGTATGGAGAAAATTGCGGTTTGATGCTTCGTTTGGGCAGTAGAAGGGAGGTTTTGTGACTTTAGATACTTTCTCCATTAACCATCTCCATAACCACCAATTAAAAATCTTGTTATAAGCAGAGATAAAGAAACTGATTTTAAGGAAGTTAGATTTGATCAAGAATATATACGTGATCCAGTAAGAATAACTAATAAGTTCAACTTATATTTTATAGAAAGTATTAGAGAAATTAATGATTCTATTCCCACTGTGCAATATGTTTTACCAAATAGAAGGACACCTTGTAGATTTACAATGACATACTGTGATACAAAAATGATCTGTGATATATTGAAAGAGTGCAATAAGAAGAAAGACTTCAATGGCTTAAACTGTGATATAATCTTCCAATCAATAGAACTATTAGGTCCTGTGCTATTGAAAATTATAAACTTATCGCTACAGACAGGTATTTTCCCTAAAATCTGGAAGGAATCGATAGTTGAGTAGTAGAGGAAGTGAGGAATTTCGTCCGATAAATATGATACCCGTGGAAGAAAATATATTGGAACGACATGTAGCTAAAAGACTAGTGGAGTACATCCAATCGAATAATTTATTAGCCGAAGAACAGTCAGGTTTTAGAGGTGGACACTCATGTGAACCCGCCCTAAATTGGATATTATTTGACTTGAAGAAGGAACTGGATGCCGGTAATGCTGTTATATCTGTATTTTTAGATTTTAAACGGGCTTTTGAGACCTTACACAAATCTTGTTTCAGAAACTTTCAATGTATGGAATAGAGGGAGTAGAATATAAGTGGTTCGAATCTTATCTATCAGACGATGGCAGAGAATAACATATTCTCAAAGTCAGTCGAAGTTGTGTACCACAAGGTTCAATACTGGGTGTTTTCCTATTTCTGTTATATATTAATGATGTTAAGAATGTGATTAGTCATAGTAAATTGTCGTTATTCGCGGATGACACTTTAATATTTATAAGTGGTAAGAACATATCCAGTATGTGTACTAATTTAAATGCAGACTTAGAAAGCGTTAACAACTGGTTAAAGATGAATAAATTAAAGTTAAATCTAGCAAAGTCCAACTGTATGAAGTTTAATTTCGTTGATAACATATCGGTACACAATCGGACAATCTTACATATCTCGGTATTATATTAGACAATAAACTAAACAAACAAAACAAAAACATGCAGACTACATATGTGGCAAAATCGCAAAAAAAATCGGGTTTTTAAGAAGAATACGAAATATGTTAGGTGTAAGGAATGCAATTATGTTATATAATGCATTGGTTTTACCACATTTTCAATATTGTTCAACACTTTTATATACGAGCTCGAATGAAGTAAAGGAACGTCTTCAAATTGTTGCAAAACAAAGCTATGCGCATGATTTTAAAATGTAATTTGTACACGCCGAACCGGAATATGTTGGAGACCCTATAGTGGATGAATGTAAAGCAGCGCTAAACATATAATGCAATGGTTTTCATCTTTAAAATCAAATATAATTTACTTCTTCCGGCCTACTTAAGTGGAAATGTTGTATATGTATCTGAAGCGCAGCCGTACAATTTAAGCCAAAATAATAACTTCAGGCTAAGACGATGGAACAAAAGCAGCACACAAAATTCTTTGATGTATAGGGGACTACAGTATTTCAATAATTTACCAGGTGAACTGAAAGCCGAAAACAGAATGCACCTATTTAAGATAAAGCTAGCAGAATTTATTAAAAATAATTATATTTAAATTTTACATATATTAGCGGCCAATTAAATTAAATTAAGTCTAAAGAACTATGAAGTTTGATAAATGAAATGTTATTTATAAAATTTTTTGAAACTAATAAATACTACTACTACCTCCTGTAACTTTTTTGTTGCGCATACTGTGAAGATAACTGTGATGTCTACAATATCCAATAAATGTCCAATCACCTCTCCAAGTCAAGACAGTTAAGGATGTCAAACTAAAAAAATCGAGTAACAATTATATTTTCATTTTTTCAAACCAAGAAATCATACAGAAAATGTTTAGGAGGATTGATTGAAATGTAGCATTATGATTCTTATTACTGAATCTTCATAAATTTTGTATACTTTTTAAATTTATGATTCTTATGCGAAATTATAAAACGTAACTTTCTTTTTGGATTTATATTTTAAAAATCAGAAATAATTATTAAATAACTTAAATGAAAAATAGAAATTAAACCTGATTTTTATTTAAAAAATCAAAACTAGAAATCTGAAAATGATTTTTATTTTAAAAATCAATTATAAAATTCAACAAAAAATCTATACCAATTCTTAAGGCTGAATTACAATGGACGCAACTGAACGGAGAGATATGTCAAACCGGTTTACTTTGTATGCTTTTCAAATGGAGTTGCGAACAATGGACGGACAAAAACGCAGTCATACGCAGCAAGTTTAATAAAATCTGAAATTAACGCAACTGAACGGATAAACATAACCTCAAATTAGCTTTGGGATTGTTTATTTCGTTCCGTCAAGTGAAACTGTGCTGCGGTAAGTGTGAAATAAGCAGAGAAGAAATGGAATGAAAATTTTTTTTTGATTTTATCCATATTTGTGTTTAAATTTTGGGTCAAACGTCACTGTCACTTTCAATTAATCATGCGTCCATTGTAAGCAGCTAACCTTTACGTCCGTTTTACTGCGCAAATTTGACATTTCACACCGTTTAGTTACGTCCATTGTAATTCAGCCTTAATGATACCTTAGATGAGCCAGCCCGTATGTAATTTCCATCGACTCCCATATCTTGTACAATCTTCGGCATATTTCGACACATCTTTGATATCAACCGCCAAAGTATTTTTCACCCGACAAATAATTATGTGAAATGAAAATAATTTTATGCTTTTTATTTTCGATTTTTAAAATAAAAATCAATTCCCGATTTTTATTTTTGATTTTTTAAAAAAAAATCAGTTTTTAATTTTTGGTTTTGATTATTAGAAAAAAAAAATCAGTAATCTTTTACACATGATTTTTTTTTTTTTTTATCATTTAGAAACGTTACGGTCCCTGAAAAAAAATGACCATTTTCCCGCCAAAATGTATGGTCACTATAGGTTTCTTTGGCAAAATTTGGAAACCTCAGAATGTTACCTTTTATTTGATCCTATGTACATGCAACCGGTTTTAGATCTTCCTAAAATCAGTTTATCGCAGGATCAAATGAAAATATGCTAGAAAATAAATTTATTCATCATTAGTAGCAAATCAATAAAGTCTTAAACGAAATCATAAAGATAGCAATGAAAAATATGAAATCAACCATTCTATATATCTCAGAAGTGATAAATCGCAACAAAATTTTTTAGTATTGCTTGCTTTTGTAGTTCTCCGATGCAAGTCGATGCAGTACAGTAGCTCTCCAGTCATCAAAAAAAAAAGCAAGGCACAAATAATTTCATTAGAAAGACAGATTTAAATACATTTGCATGTACACGATCAAGCTTCGTATGAAGTATTTCTCTATAAACTAAAAAGTTTCAAAGTTCCATGTCAGAATACATGCAAGTGCATAGGGAACCAATATAAAGATGGGCAGCCAGATGACGGTAATCATGATAAGCAAATACATTTACTTTAGTGTAGTTTCAAAAATGCGGCGCTGTTAGATTCGGCTCTTGTGGACAAAATATATGAGAATTTCCGTCATACCATTTCGGTCTCTATAGATTTATTTACTCTATGATATTAGGTATCTTTATCTTGAATGACACACGAAGATTGTATTTAACTACGATTCTGTCATATCAATTCCAGTATTAGATTTGCTTCTATTCGTTTCATTATAAAGCGTAGTCCTTTGAGTCCCACTCGCTATATCCATTTGCTATTTTTCAATAACGTTGTTGAGTGCCGTTAAATTTTATGCGCATTGCGGAAGGTTCACTTAGATAGCCCATCATTTGGATCTTAATTAGCTTCCTGGTGGTTGTCGTTTGTATACACTTGTTCCACCACTTTGCTGCTGATATTAATGGATTTGACTACTGATTTGTAAAGCCACATCATATGTTTAGCTTGATTCCGTTGTGCTAGCAAATTCTCTACAGCTCCACGACGTTAGTGTACTTTTCTGGACTGTATTATCGATACCCTTCAATTAAGCTTATCATCGAGAGTTTTCCCGACATATTTAGCCTCTTTGGACATATGGAAACTCCTCATCTAAGAGGGTAGGGTTGGTTATATTCCTCAGTTTCTAATATGCCTTTCCACTATTTTCTCCATTGCTTTAAGGGCTGATGGGTTGATACATCCTGCGCTTGGCATCAGATTGCCACCTGATTTACCTTTCTCCATGCTTTAGGGATATATCCATATGCAAAGCTTGCTCGAAAGATTTTAATTAGGATTGGTAAGAGTTCGTCCAATTCTCTGTAGAGGACAGTGGGGAAAACTTGATCTTCACCCGGCGATTTATATAGTTTAAATGAGTTTATGGCCCGTTTAAGGGAGTGTGATGTGAAGATTTTGGCAGCAGCCCACCAGTCTTCTCGCGTGGACCAGTTATCATCTGCCGGAGAAGATTTGTTGTTCTCTGCTTCAAACTCACTTACTACAGAGCCTGAAAAATTTGTCTATGTAAGAAGATCCATAGTTTTTTTTTGTTCTAATGTAGCCTCAATAATGTTTTTCTAATAATCCTAGTGTGTTAGTTGGTCCTTTGAACAGTACCTTGTCGCCTCAATAATGTTTTTCTAATAATCCTAGTGTGTTAGTCGGTCCTTTGAACAGTACCTTGTCGATTCCAACACAAACAGACATTTCATTAATAATTTCCATGAATCTCCGCCATTTAGATCTCTTTAATTTATTTCATAGCCTGCGTACCTATGCCCTGAGTTTGGTAAGCTGATTGTTCCACCAGTGGTCATTTCGATTTGTCACCCTTTTCTTCAGACGACAGTTCTCAGAATATGAGGGCAACACGGCTTGTTGGATTAACCGCTAATTCAATATCCTCTCTTGTATTGACAGAGTGGATCGATTCGTTTAGGCTTTCTGCTAGTTGCCTTTTATAGGCCACGTCTAGGAGAACGATATAGAAGTGCTTTAGTAGAGTCAGGCACCTACGATGTCAAATCTTATTTGTTTATGATCTAACGTTGGAAAATCTTCCGAAACGTGCCACTTGTTAACCTTCGAACTTATTGAATATTTGTTAGATTCCACATTATGTTTAATAAAATAAAATTTACTTTCTCTTATTAAAAAAAAAACATGTTCACTTTCAGGAGATCGATGGAAAAGCTTTACTACTACTAAATTCAGACATGATGATGAAGTACATGGGTCTCAAACTGGGACCAGCCTTAAAAATTTGCAATCTAGTAAATAAGGTAAAAGGACGAAGGCATCAACCGCTGTAAATACATTGTAAAGTTATAATATTACTGTAAATGTTGATATATATATTGAATATATATAATTTTTTAAACAGCATTCAATAAAAATACAATGGAATAAAAGTAAACAATATAAAACAGAAAAAATTAAATTTTGTTATTAATTGTGATAAGTTTTCTCTGCAAACAGAAACTAGTGTGGTATGTAAAATAAATACATAAAAACGATGAAGAGAAATCTCTCATCAATAATAAATGTACAAAACGTAAAATCTAATTACATCTTAAGATCAAGACAAATTTCTGTTCCTTTTGCTAAAAAGAATGATGTACGGAGTGTTAGAGATAAATAATATCATTTTGTAGAGTTAATAAGTGCTGTCAGAAAGCAAAGGGCAAAGGTCAAAACAGTAAAAATTGTCTTGTGCATACACACACATACATATTATGTGTAGTGTGATGCAGCTTAGAGTATATGAGTTATGACAGAGTTTTGTTTTTAAGGAAGGAAGGCAGGCAGGCAGGCAGGCAGGGCAAGCAGATACACCAATATCGAATTTAGAAAGAAAAAAATTAAGAACACTGGATCATTTGCTTCACAATAAATAGTTGTAACTGCAGTAACTGTAATCTTATACATTATAATCTCTTCTTACCCATGGAATTAAGCGACTGATTTAAAAAAAAAAAGAAAAGAAACCAACAGCAACAAGTAAATACGTTCACTTTGTTTTTAGTAGTCGTAATGATAGAAATTCTTTTTTCAAGGTCACTATAATCCTGGAAACTAGAAGTAAAAATTTTAATATTGTTAATTTGACTTAAGTGAAAAATAATAAAAAAAAAAAAGCAAAAAGCATATTTCCAACAATCCAACGTGTGTTATAACTTAATTTGTAAACTTTGTGGAAAAGTTTTTCCTTTACCTTATTTCATCCTTTTTTAATCAATGTTTTCATTTATGTCCGGTTATGAGCATAATGCATGACGATTATTTGAATTTGGATACGGACCACTTGATATTGGTATTTCAATAGAAATTCGGGTGTGTATCGTAATCGATAGTTGCCTTAAAATTTGTGAGAAAGCCTAATGTGAAGACTGCGTCAGCCTCAAGGGAAAAACTGTTTTCTACTATTTAGAATATATGCTTGACCGGAAATTGAATCTGAATATACCCCCGGTATCGACAATGAAGGTGCACACTGACCCGCTCATATCGACATATGTACGTTATACAAAATAAGTTGGAGAAACGTTGGACCCTTGTTTCTTCTGCTTCTGCTGGGAGGGGTTGGTATTCTCCCAACTCGTAGTGATTTATATGCGTAGTATACGGTAGTTACGTAATGGAACTCTACGGACTCGCAAAACAGAATCAGACTAGTTATACACCCTTATTATAGTTGCCACTTCACTTCAAGCGACACGACTATGTAAAATTCATAAGAACGAAAAGAAATAAAGGAGAATAGACAGATTTTAACTGAAATTTTTTAAAAATTAAGTAAGTAAAGTCGAGAGCTCACCGCATATTTTCTGTTTTCGGCTGACGTTGTCGATTTTTATTTCGTTTACTGGATGTTCCTATAAATTTTACATAGTCGTGTCACTTGAAGTGAAGTGACAACCTTAATAAGGGTGAAAATTGGGCCACGGTTTTCGGTCTGTGCACCAATCCACTGAAGACTGATCTATGCGTTTGACTAATAAAAGGGATATTTCTATAATTAACATACCCTGTGTTGACTCCACATGTTTGGTACTAAAGAACAGAGTAAAATACCTTAGAATTCTACCATGTGTTTCAGAGCAAAAAGGAAAAGTGAAGACTAATACCACGGATGATCCTACGGATATGCACTAGCGTTATCCGACCCATTCTAACCTATGGCTCTGTGGTGTGGTGGAAAGCAATGAATCTCACCAATCACCGTAAGATATTGGATAAGGTTCAAGGAATGTGATTCCTTAATGTAAGCGGAGCACTCAACTCAACTAGTACTCTTATCCTTGAGGTTATCACCCGACATACACCCAATGCAAATTTACATTAATAAGGAGGCGTCAATCACAGCTCGAAAACTACATCTCAACCAGAACTGGATTCATCTTGGAATAAGAGTTCCACACGAATCCATCTTTAAACTTGTGCAGCTGGTCGTACGTGACATCAAAAGAGACAGCGATCTAGTCCCCCAGACCATGCTAAAAGGCAACTTCAAAACGAAAAACCGATATAGGGCGGAAAGGGAATGTCACTCTGTGCTTCAACCATTGACAAACTTTTATTTACACAAACGGTTCCAAATCATCTGGCAATGGCCATACACCTTGAAAGCCACGTCACGGTTTTCCAGGCAGAGGTCAATGCCATCCTTGAAGAGGGAGAATATATATATATTCAACTCAGGGGGTAGGGAGTGTTGGGACCAATCCTAAACTTTGTAAGAACGTCTGGCTAGGATTTATGAGTGTAAACACTGGGTCTGCTGTGGCTAAAGCTCTAGAGAGTCCTTAAGATTCTTAATCTCTTTCAAATCCATCCATCCAAGCTTGGTCATTCACACAGTACACAGCAGATGTTGATTGCTTTCAACCTCCTTCTCGTCCAATAGCTGCAAAATTCATTATATGAGCTTGCATGCGTACCACATATATTTACAGATCTAAAGCATCCCGTTTGATTACTTATGTTTGCTGTTAGAAGTTATTTGGTACTGGTGGCTAGCAGATATCCAGATATGTCCGACTAAATAAAAATGCATTAGTTCTGTACATCTAGTAAGTATTCACTTATCTGCGATTAAAGTATTCTGGAAAACTCTACTGAAACAAAATAAAAACTCTTCTTATATTCCTTAAGAGGTGCTCGCAGACGTACTGCACTGTACTACCCACTTAGAATTTATAATTACCAAGCAGCAAATTTGATAAAGATTGATAAAATATCCCTGCTTGAGACAGAAAAATCATTTCTTTGATTATTTTTAGATATACGCACGAGGCTAGATGTACTCGGCTGAGAGAAAGTATTTTAAGATAAAAATAAAACAAGAATAGAAAGGAATTCTCGCAGCTCATTGGTTATGGCTCCCTTATATTACGGTAGATTTTCGATGTTTTACATATCAACCGACTCATTATGTTTTGTTCTACAAATATCTCTTCTTAAATTATTACATTTTCGTATCATTTCTGTTCCGGCAAGAATTATTTTTATTGAGATTTTTTGTAACTGTAAATACTATAAGTATCCGATTTTTACATCATATTTATTTATTTGAAGCTCATCAATGCAAATTCCTACAAGAATCGCTGCAAGAAATGATACGAAAAGAAAACGTAAGGAACTTTCGTTGAGCGACTTCTATATGTATAATTGGCACTGTTTAAAAAGGAGTCCAAATAGGATAAACATAACTCAAATTAGGTCTGGCAAAGGCATAGTAAAGAAATTTAGCCAAATATAAGAATCATCTAATTCCCTAACCATCTCTTTACACAACCCAGAGTAGCACTAGCCCTTTTTACAATGGAAACTATATGAATATCAAACGAAACATTGGAATTGAAAATGATCAATACCCAAATCATATATAAATTAATCAAAATGCAATCTCTGAATTAGACTAAATTGAGCCCGCATTATTTATGTAAATTATGAAGAGTAGCGGGCCGAAATGGATACCTTATGGAACACCAAGAGAGTTTGTTGCCGACATGAATTACATTGCCGTAATAAATATAGATTTTACTAACGAGTTTTTTTTTCATATGCCAGTGGAACAAGCTTTAATACTAGGCTTGGAATTTCTAGCAAACGATAGAGTTGGTTGGTAAAATTCTGTCAGCGGGAACAATAAATTGGGCGCAAAATTTGTGTACGGGGCAGTAGTGTTTTAATTAACTAGCACCGAATCTTTCATTTCTTCTCTACTGGTGAGGTGGGTATATTGAATAAAAAATTAAACACGAAGCACCTTATCTGTAAATATATGTAGAGTACGTCAATCCCTGGATCGACTGGGCCTTATCTCCCAAAGAGGCCAGATTCATCAACAGACTTTATGCTGGTCATAGCATAGGTAAGACGTCAAGCTTTTTCAAAAGATAGGAAAGTCCCAACGTCATAGAGCACAGCATTCAGTTCAATCAGAAGTAACTTCCCAATATTTTAGGCGCCAGTTCGCTGGAGAGCCTACTGGAGTCCTGTGAGTTCAGCAGACTCAAAGAGCTAACACGCTTTGCCTCAACCTCTCCGGACTTCTATATGTGTAACAAGCCATGAACAAAGTCCAAAAAAGAGAGCAGCGGGCCGGTCAGCAGGCGACATCCACAGTCTTCTTGCCTTGTCTTACTGAAGGAATTTTTCATATAAAAGTTGCTTGTATTTTGTTCAAACGCTATAATTTCCGTAAATTTGTTCTACATCCTATTTTTTTTAAAACGATTAGAAAGAAAACATATTTGGCTGCAATTTGTTTTAACTTCATTTTGCTGTGGGAGCGACAGTTTTGGGGTTTAGGACCTGCTTAATATGAAATTTTAGTTTCTCCTCCATGACTAGTATACATAAAGCAGTGAGAGTGAGCTCTTACAGCATGCTGTACCCGGCACGTTAAGGCCTTTTAATGTGTCGGTGCCTTCGGCGACTTCATGGCTTGTATTATATTCCGGGGGTTACCGCACTGCTCAAAGACCGTCCTACTTCACTCCCATTGTAGTGGTTGCTCATCCCTGTGATGCTCTGTGGATGCCTTATATATTCTTTCTATCATTGCTTGACCAGTAGCCATTGCAATTACAACCCATCGAGAACATCAACCAAAATCATTGAACGTAACAACACACGGATACCAGCAAGCACAGTTAATTTATTCTTCCAGCCGGACATGGCAATCCAGTTAGTCGGACACGGCACACGTTTTTTTATTTTGGTTATACCCCATAGGGTCAAGCCACTTTAAAAGAAATTCAACTCGCGAGTCGAGCCCACAGTTGCGAATCGAGAATCAATTGAAGAAACAGGAAAAGAATAAGAAGAAGAAGAGTACGTGAAGAAGCTGATGTGCTGTGATGTAATTTGTGTAAGAAAGAGAGAGTACTATACATTTAATGCTATTTCGTCACCTAATGGTGGAACGTGGCTCGTAATGAGAATACTTCTATTCTCTGTACCGTGACTCGGATTTCACTTAATTCACACACTTTTAACGTTAAAAATAAGTTATGGTCGTAGCGTAAGGCAAGTAGCAATATGCTACTCGATGGCTAGCAGCAGCACCTAGCGTGAGCCACACGACGAACGTGCGATTGTCGAGACTCGACCACACGTTTCCAGTCTGACTGGGACAAGTGCAAAAAAAAATTGAGAAAAGGAAGAAGAAGACAATCGTCTCTGTCTTGTCAAACCTTCACGCAGTGTACACATCGAAAAGTGAAACTATAATTTTCCAAAGACATCGGCAAACCCAATCAACCCCTCATCTCAAGAAATCCGGAGAAAAAAGGAAAATAGCAGAATTCCAGCAGCAGCAAGTCCCTCCAACGACTGCGATAGCCTTCCCAATATAATAATAATTCCTGCCAACAATATAAAAGTACCTCGTATCCACATTTCCCTAATGCTGGGAAAACAGGCCCGCAACAACTTCTATAACTGCTACTGCAACAGCAACAGTTGTAACAACCTCAATATCGGCACAATAGACACTCCAATAATTTGATTGTAATTTTATCAAATCCACAACAATCGCAGCATGTAATATTTATGTTACAAAAATAATAACATCAGTTGTTCATTTACATAAAGAAACGGAGACAACAGTAGTGGTTCCAGTAATATTATGGACGGGAAACAGAGATTACGTTTAACGAATTCATCAGTGCCTATGTCCACAACAGTTTCATCAATCCAGAAATTACCAACTGGAACCGTAGTAGTAATAGAAGAAATTTCTGGAATAGAGATGATATCCCCAGTGAAAATTCAGTAGCGGCCACATCAACCCACACGGTTAGTAGTACAACTTCAAATTTAACTAGCATTAGTAGTGTAGTAGTGTTCTTAAATCAGATTAGAGATAAGAGTTCCAAGAACACTATCAGTGATCTAAATAGTAGTTTAGAGTTTCTCTGTCTACAGCTGAGGAACAAGCCATCAATCAGACTTCAACAGTTGCTAAATAATAGAACTAGTCACATCAAAATGTTTTAAGCTCCTTTAAATTTTTATCCAGATGTGTTTAGTGAAAGTCATGAACGAATAATTCGAGCTCTACAAATATTGAAGTCCAATCTGGGCGATATATATTATATTATACACATATTTCTATTAATTACATTTCGCAGTATTTTTAAGAAGGTTTTATGTGGAACATACAACATACTACAAGATTTTGACGTGTATGCGCTAGAATTGAATATATTTCAAAAGTTGTTCATGAAGACGTTATTTTGAGAACTATTTGGATAATTATTCATTTGAAATTCTTTTTAATTAGTTTATTATGATAAGTTATATACATGAATCAAATTTTGCTGCATGAAATATTAATTTTCTCAAGATTTGTGCATGCTTCATTCGAAATTGAAATTGACGATTTTTTTGAAATGATAAGAATTTTCGAAAATTGGGGTCATACCTGCCGCCAATACATTAAACATTTTTATTCTGAAACTTTCGCTTACATTGAAGAGCTGGGCGATATATCGATATATCAGTAGTAGCAAAAAGAAAAACAAAAATTTATTTACATTAATTAATAATAACACGGACATGAAGCATATAAAGGAAAATTTAACGATGAATAGGTTGGAATAATAATAATAAGAATATTGTAAACTTTTGCAAATGCATATACTTAAAAATTGAATTGTTGTAAAAAGTTGTAAAGTATTAATATCAGAAGCAAGAATTGTAGTCTAGGGCTCTCAATTATAACGTAACAATGAAGTGCTGAACGCTTTTATTTCTCCTTCCACTTTCCTGGAGCCCTCTCACATGAAGTTCGTCTAGGTCCACTACGCTCTCTCTTTTCAGGTCTATGTACAAGGGACTCTGAAAATATCTGCCCTCAGAGTCAGTTGGGTGGTTGGGGAGGTTGCAGGAAAGCAGACCATCTGCGCCTTCAATGTGGATGTAGGTAAGTGACGTAAGGGTCCCTTCAGGACCGAATGTGTGCCGGCGTTTGATTTTTGTAAGTAGGCACGAATTCTTTTTTGTATGTGGCAGGCGGCAGCGGCATGTTTTCTTGGAACTTCCCCACACTTTCCGCCAATAACCGAGGCGAACTAGCGTGCCGCCCTGCAGTCAACGCTGTCCGCCGAGTGATCTGTCAGCTAATGCTGGCAGTCGGGACTTCACGTCCAAGTCATTCACTCAACATAGTTCCATAACACCTGTTGAGGAGGTCGACTAAATGTATATAAAACTGTTGTTAAAACAACATTTACTCTCGGCACGCTCAAATCAATGTTGTGGTTCATGTGGAGTTACCAAATAATTTTTCTGAATCCTTCATATAAATTGTAATACCGTGACGACTCAAGTCAAGTGTCAAAATAATAAGTAGGCATACCTTGTTACTCTGTATACCGTGATAGCCGTTGTAATTTTAATGTTAGTATATGTTCTCCATTTTTTAAGTTGGTACGCATATAATGGAGCTCTAAAAGTAGGCTAAGAACAGTTTTAGATGAACATTGTAGAGAAAATCCAAAAAGTAAGGGATTTGTGTATATATGTCTGTAATATACTGTACGGTATAATGTGCCTCAGCCCAACTAGCACCTTTGAGGAAAATCTTATAACGCATGGATTTCTTATTTACTACATATTTTGATTTCGTAAATATGTAATTAAATTATAGTAGGTAGCTAATACACTTATGTATACATATGCTTAATATAGACATATATATTCATAACAAATACCAAGCAACATTTTGTTTAGACCACAAAGGTATAGCGGCGGTACGAAGTACGCACAAGGGCAAATTATGTCATCAGATGTCATACCTAACTGAGGAAGTCGTACCTAATCGCAAAGGAAAAAACTAGGTCAAGCGTATAGAAAATTACCGTCTAAGCGAGCGTTCATCTATGGCACATTGCTACAATTGCGTTATCAGTAACGGTTGATATTTGATTCTCAAGAAAAGCATGACAATTATTCCCCACATCAGTACAAAACAATAACAACAAAAGTGATCTTGTACTCTAGAGATCAATGGATGCTGTGGATGGAAAAAGTTCGCAGAGAGATTAAGATCACGACTTTAAAGAAATATTCGTATTCGGGGCGACCACGGGCATGATCATATATATGTATACACCTACGTCGAAAGGTATTAGTGCTACTTTAGCAATTATACTACTCTCATCACCATGTTGCCTCATGCCTTGCCTCTTGAAACTTGCTCGAGAAAGTACACGGTTTCGTCTCCACAAAGAAAGAGTCCCCACCAGACCCCAACCCAAGTATAAAATCAAGAGTTGAGCGGGAATATTTTTGTATACCTTTCTTAATACCGTGGCGCTGCGAGATCTATACCGCTGCTGTGCCACCTAAAACGATGATCAAGAGTGCAACGCAACTCTTGTGTGCTTTTGCTTAGCTTGTCGTCGGCTTTTTCGAATTTTTGGTTTAGTGCATGGTAACCGGTCGGCGAGTTTCTTCTGTCGATCGATCGAATTTATACGGACCGATCGCGCTTTTATGAGTCGCTTATCAAGTTTTTCTGCGATTTTATTAAGAAAAATCGTTTTCTAATTATTAATTACGTTGACTTTGATGTTTTTATTTCGACGGTAAGTGCTGATTGATTAGGAAAATCCAAGAGAGTTCCATTTCTGTGACCGGATATTATTTTGAATCGATGTCCACTCGTGGTTATGAAAGGTGCGAATATATGTGTATAGTGGATACCTACCTGTAACATGTTCTTACACGCATTTTTGCTTTCGCAAGTTAAAAGTTAATGAAATTTTTGTATACTACTCGTATACATAAAAATAATATCCTTGAGCATGTGGCTGTGTATGCAGGTTTAACTATAAAATAAACTAAAATCAACTTTTCGATAGACCTTTCCGTCCCGTTTAGGTACAAAGCAAATATTTACCAACTGTGTTTTGTAGCTCTTTAAAATACTGTCAACACCCTAAATATTCCATAATGGTATAAAAATTCTTAAGATCACCATAAATGCTTGAGACATACAAAGGCCGCAGCCGTTTACCATATTTTCTCTCGTTACCATTCGCTGGCTGAGAGTGTTTTTTTTTTTGTTGTTTATGTGATATGCGCGCGGTGTTGTGAGTTTGTCGTATTTAAAAATGCAAACAAAAGCAAATGAGCAGAAACTTGATATTTTTCGTATTCGAATCATATACTCGCTGGCGACTTTAGTTATTATAATGACATCATGGAGAGTTATATTCCAATTAAGTTTTTCACCATTCAATACGACTTCTTAGTTGTTCCCAGGTATGCGATGTTGAGATTTACCAATACGCAGTCGTTATAAGCGAACTATATGGTTTATTTGTATGCTCTACAAGTTTTGGTGTGATTACTTTTATACTAAAATACTATACGATTGATGAAATAGTAATTAAACAGAAAAAACTAAATCGGTAAAGGTAATTTTTATAGTATAATTAAAATATTATTAAAAAAAAATTTAATATTCACGGCGGGACTGTCATTTAATGATTTGCCCACATACAAAAAGAGCTGCATTACCTACATATGCATGAAACATAATTATTTCCCTACTGATATGTCAAATGCAACAGGCAAACCACATTTCTTATTTACAATTTTAATTACCTTGCAAATAACGCCTACCTTTGATGTGCTTACTAAAACATAAATTATCCCCATCCCCACAGAACAGCGTAATCAGTTTATCGTGACGTACACGCGATCTAGACTAAAACCTTTTTTTTTTCTTTTTTTTAAGATAATGTTGCAGTCTTGGAATATGGATTGGATTACAGTTTATCAAAGTGAAATTTTTATATTCTTTTGTAAGCTTGGCTTTAGACAAAACATAAACGTGCCATATTCGTTGAGTCCTTATCGTTAACGAGTTTTCTTTTATGGGTAAAAGTCCATTAGACGATCACTATAAAATACAACAAGAGAAACAGTTATAATTGGTCTAAGACCATTATACCCTAGATGAAAATAAGCCCGTTTAGACCGTGCCATTTAGGACTAGTATTACGTAGTTCGACTTACGTAGTACTAATATTAAGTGGTCTAAACATGCCGTATTACGAAAAACTAGTCCTACTTTAATTCGGTTTCTGATGCGGTATTGACCTACAAAAATTAGTATTAAATGGAGACATTACGTCACATAAGGTAATGCGAGGCTGTTTGTAAATAGTGACGCCCTTATACATAATTAATAAATAATTGTTGCAGATTATCTTATAATGTTTTGCCATTAGCCTGAAAATTTGCATGTTTTATCTTGGGTATTTAGTAATATAAATAGCAGTATTTCCTCATTCTGATTTTAAATATTCTTCTATGCTCCATTTTCTTGTGCATGCGGTGTACAAACAAACTCAATATATTATTTTTCATTTTTCTCCTGAAATAGCAGGCAGATCTGACAATTTTGACAACTGTCAAAGCTTTAATACGAGCGGAATAACAGCAGCAGGATTAGTACTACGTAATTCGACTTACGTAAAACTAGTCCTAAATAGCTGCGATCTAAACGTACTCAATCATGAAAGTTAAATTAATTGAAAACCAAAAGTTTTGTATGGCAACACCAGGAGGGGGTTGCCCGATTTAGTCCATTTTTGAAATTTTAATTAGTATTCAGTTGAAATTTAACTTAATTTCTGTTTTAGTGCTCCTGTAAGACGCATATGTATATGTATAACTTTAATTTTAATTTAAATGGGCCCAACCCTGTCTAACGGGAGTAATACCACAGAAATTAAATTAAATCTCAACTAAATGGCTTGGTGAATACTGCCCTAAGCTTCAGCTCTCTACATCGACGCGTATGGCAGCCCTACGAAGGAGTTGCCCAATTGGTCCCATTTTCGAACTTGACTTTCCTTTTTTTCAAAGTCCGTGTGTAAAATTTTAGCGCTCTAAGTGAACGCGCTCTTGGTTATCGTGGGGACGAACAAGAAGACGGAAGGACAGGCTGTTTACAATTTATCTATATACGTAGTATAGGTGAAAGAAGTATGTATAGTACATATGTATATGTATACATTATGCATGAATGAATGTTCCAATTAAAATATAAAATTACCTCGACCTTTTGTAGAGAAGCCCTCAATTTTTTCTTAGAAATTTTCTGGAAAATTTTTCTTTGGCTTTTTTATGCATATTATTGGAGACCGACGCAGAATCTGAAAAGGAGTTATTTTCGGCCACCATGAGTGAATAGAAGTTCTGCAGAAACATTTTCTATAAATTTCTAAAAATAAAAATGAATGCATTTCAAAATTCAAATAATCTCCGAAGTTATAGCAAATAGAAGTGAGCGCGGCAAGGAGTTTAGTTGTTTTCTCTTTTGGATTTTTTCTGAAACTACGTTTTTCAAACTGGTGTATAAGATATCTCAAGATCTGTTTAACTGATTTTAATAAAATTCAAACCACATATTCTTTATAATATTATCTATCAGAAATAAGAAAATTTTTTATAATAAATATCAAATTTTACACCATACCTATTTTTTCACAAGAGAGGATTTATAAGGTATAATATGTATGTATGTATTAATACATGCATATACAGTGGAATTAAACAACTTTGTGCTCTCAATTACGAATTTTTTGCGATCTATTAAGTACAGTATCGACCAGAGGATATACAAATTTTGACTTCCATTTCTCAATGTACATATCTATATTTAAAAAGGACCCCTAAGAGTTTCGCGGGTGGACTTTTGAATTCTTATCTACGCCACTGCAGACGGACATGGACAATTTAAAGTAACTTTTAATATTATGTGTCGGTGTTCAATCAATCCATTTTGCTCTACCATCATTATTTCTGTACGTTACCAACGGAATGACGAACTTAGTATACCCTATAGATTTCATCTAGGGTATGAAAATGCCTGAACATTTTTCAGGGTAGATAAAATAGCCAGCCTGGCAAAGCAGTTTTACAGAAAATTAAATTAATTTGACATTTTGGTGAAGGAAGACTGTGGAAACTAAATTTTCGAGGAAAAAAGTGAAAAATCTAAGTGGTTTGCGTCCGGCAATTATAAAATGAATCGAATCTTTTTTATTTTAGCAAAGCAAATGCATTCAACAGAATTCCTCCCACAACAGAGATTAAGACAATGTAAAAAGAAAAAGTAAACTGTCTAACTGCTATTTTATTCCATTCAGAAGGACGAAATGTAATCTGGTTGCTTAATGCTCTTCAGGGTGTCTAGAAACATATCTGCCTTGTCCAATTGTCCGAGCAATACCTTTAAAAATAGGAAAAAAGTACATATGTTGAGCCGTCTTCTGCGTACTGTACTCAAGTAATCAGCTCCTCATCTAATCTTTGAATACGTACTCTGGGTCTGGATGAAACAGAGAATGTGATTCCTATTTCACGCTAAATAGAATTTTCCCCTTGAAGTTGGCAACTAATATAATCTCGAGGAGTTGTTACTGTCCCGCTGTTAATATCAGGTATGACCGACTTCACAAGTTCAAGGAAGGACTCATGTGGGTCTCTCGTGCAAATGTGAATTCAGTTCTGATTCAGATTCAATCTCAGAACATCAGTTGATGCCTCCGATTTAATGTGAATTTATACGGAGTGTATACTACGGGTGGCCTCAACAAGCGCCCGAGTACCAGGACATCTGAATGCATCACATGATCTAAGGAGGCATATTATGTACACCATGTCCAATACTTTCGATGATTGGTAACATCTAAATATCTCAAAAGCGTTGAGAAGCTTGATATTTATTGACATCTTCGTTTGAAAGAAATTTACAAAGATCACTTTTCACATGTTTTCTACAAATACTTACGGTCAGTACTTTGATTGGGCCATAGAGATCATAATAAATTATTTGAAAACAATATTATTAGAAATTGAAACTGTTTTCTTTTATTACAGACTTCCATCATGCTTATTCCAATAGTACTCTTCTCAATCACCATAACGCAAATTGTAGGAGAAAGCTGTGGACCAAATTTCTCTGACAAATGTAATTGCGGAACAACCGACTATGATGGCCTATCACGATACGTAGTTAATTGCACCGATACAGGATTAAATAGCACAAGTGTCCTAGAATATACACCTGACAATGCACAAGTTTTAATCTTTACAGGAAACAATATACCCGACTTGCCATGGAACGTTTTTGGTACGACCAGTGACTACAGTTCCTTAATAGTTATAGATATGAGCAATAATCATTTGAGAGGGATTAGAAACAAATCATACCATTATGTCCAAAACGTGAAACGTTTAATCCTAAATCACAATAATCTGAGTATATCACGGAACGACGATGAAACAAATCACCTTTATCCTCGTGCATTCTCAAATTTTCTCAATCTTGAGGCATTACACTTAACAGATGCTTTTGCGGATAACATATCGGCTGAAGATCTGCATGACCTATTTATAAACAGTAAATTAACAAAACTACGGAAATTACACCTGGAGCAAAACGGAATCACAAAATTCAAAGACAGACGAGTATTTTGCGATCTACCAAGCTTACAAGATCTTCATTTGGGTGATAATAATCTGAAAGAGATTAATTTTAATGTTGTCTGCTTACCAAATTTGAGATTTCTGGATCTTGAGCGAAACAAATTTGAATATGTAAGTACTAAGGATCTCGAGCTACTCGATGAACTTCAGGCTCAATCTAATCGAACAACTGAACTGATTGTGGATTTTGGTCTTAATCCTTTTGTGTGCGATTGCAGAATTGGCCCTTTCAAAAATTGGTTGCAAACAACACCAGTTACTGTCCGTAATAAAGACAATCTTATATGCTATAGAGACAAGAGCAACTTTGAGAAAATTATAACAGTTCAAGTTGCAGAATGCATTGAAAAGTCACCATAATCTAGACCCGGCGGTGATGAATATACAATTTGGAAAGAGTTATAATTAGCCTACTCCTCGAAAAACTCCAGAAAACTGACAATTTGAGAGTATTCAAATATAATTTCAACCCACTTCGAATATTATAATTTGACAACATTCCAGACACCGGGAAAAATTCGTACTTCGAAACATCGAATCGCCTGCTTCGACGTCTATCAATAACCCCAATTCATACCGTCTAATAACTAAATCACCAGGCACCAGGGCAGTCATATTTTAAATTTAATAATGGCAAAAGATGTTACTTACGCAAAAAAAAATGGTTGAATGTAACGTTTCAACAGGGGAGAAATCACCTACCGAAGTGACATTAGGAGAGAAATATTTGTAGCTAAGAAAAAAAGAAAAAAAAAAAGATTCCATCAGTGAATTGCAACGTAATTCTATATTCTAAGCTAGTAACATAAAAGTCGTTAAAATCAAAGATGTCAATAAATTATTAAAAAAATGAGGGAAAATACCTCATTAAATTGTGAGAATTTTATTAGTTCTCCGACGCTTCGGCCTATATTTCGAACCGCTTTCAAGGATGCAGTCTAATTATGAACGTTACTAGAAATAAAACTTAAAAACAAAGTCAACTTACGGATTAAATATATTGGAGAAATATTAACTTGATAAAAAAACATAGCACTGATTAAAAAGTACAATATAAATAAATAAATAGATAAATAACAGAACATGATAAAAAGATATAACTATAGGCTGTTGTGGAGGATTATCCAATCACTCGTCAAAATCTCTCTCCAAGTGCGCACAATAAATGGTATTAATTGTATATCTGTTTTTTTTTGTCATGGTGTTAGTAGTTTTCTTGCCTCTATCAATAATAGCTGTGTTCTTTTGTGTACCTTGTTCTAGAACTCCCATATACTGGAGAAAACAAATTGTTCTGTCGATTGAAGCGAAATATTTGGACTATTCGCTTCATTTAAATCTTTTTATGCAAATGTATGAGGCGTTCTTTTGTGTATCTTTTGCTCTGCCCTGTTTTTCATGATATAAGATACAGGCATTTTCAAAATCTGGAAAATAGTTGGATAATGTACAGTGCGTTGTTAGCGCTGTTTTATCATGGTTTCCGCATTTTAAGTCGGATTTATTGCTTGTAATCTTATTTTTAAGGAATTGCTCTGTTGTTCCAACATAGCTCATCGGACAATTAACGTTATTGTTACCCTTGCAAGGTATTTTTTAAATAACACCCGAAACTAGTTGTTTGTGTGTAGGATCCTTGAGTTTGGTGAAATAGTTTTTTATTGTTTTGAGTGGCTTGAAGACTAGTTTAATTTTATGATCCTGGGGCTTAAGGATTTTTGAAAACCTTTCAGAAAATCCAGTGATATAAGTTGCACTTTTAGATCTCAACAGACTTTCAGATCTACTTTTATTATCAATTTCAACATTATGCATGCTATGTTGAAACAACAGCTTTAGGCTGAACCACAATGGCCGTAAAGGTAATAAAGTTTGTCGAACGTGCCCTTTAAATTAAACAGACGTACCCAAATCAACTTTAACTCGTCGGAGGATAGCTTTCGTTAAGTTTAAGGGCCGTATTCACCAAGCCATTTAATACAAATTTAATTTTAATTTAATTTTTATTGAGGGACCGCAATTAAATTTTTGTAGCTATTCACCAACCTTAATAAAATAAACAATTTCGGACATTTCGGACTATCAGCTGCAAGATTTCCGAATTTGGCAAGTGACAGTTCTCGTGAGAGTTCATGTAATTTAAATATTATTTAAAAAGTTAAAAGAAGTTTTTATCTATTATTTAAATAAAGAAGTTTTTATGTAGTATTAAAAATAATTTATAAAATATGTACAATTCGTTTTATTTAAAAATAGCCGATATTAAGCAATTGTTTCCTCAAAATTTTAACTGCGCTATTAAAAATATGACATTTGACTGCATGAATCTTCAATCAGCTGATATCGAAATTAAATTTATTTAAGAGAGGGTAAGGCCTCACTTAAAATTAAATTAAAATTTAATTTTCATTAAATCGACTCGGTAAGTGTGGTTGGTGAATAGCTTTAATTGAAATTTTTTTTTAATTTTGCTTGGTGAATATGGCCCTAAATGTAAAATTTTCCATAAGTATAGTGCGCTAAAGGCTCAACTACGATTGGAGTAAGGAATTTACGATTTTGAACGAGACTGAGGTTTACTTACGAAAAATTGATATTTTTAGCCTAAATAAATATCACATTCCGTAAGGGTTATTATTATTTTATGTGATCAATTTTGAAAAGATGTATAAAAGTGAAAAAATTAACAAATGCAAGTTGATTTAATCGAAGATTTGTGCTTTCCATTAATTCTCAGTACCATTTTTATTCCATTTTAATTTTTACATTGCACTTTTAATCATTTAGTAATAATTTAATTGTTTGACACATCGCTTTCTTACGAAATGAACGATTTTTACCGCACATTTACTGACTGCAATATGGCATTTAAACTTAACGAAAGTTCCCCTCTGACGAGTTTCAGTTAATTTATGAACGTCTGTTAAATTTAAAGGGCGCATTCGCTTTACGTAAATAAATATACTTACGTATATATAAATTGTAGTTGAGCCTTAAGAGTCGTTCATTAGTTACAGACGCGATGTGTCATACAATTAAATTATTATTAAATGAATTAAAAGTGGAATATAAAAACTGAAATGGAACAATAATGGTACTGCGAATTAATAGCAGACACAAATCTTCAATTAAATCAACTTCCATTTGTTAATTTTTTCACTTTTACCACTTTTTAAAATTGAACACATTAAATATCAAGATAATAACGCTTACGGAATATGATATCGATTTAGGGTAAAAATTTCAATCATCCGTAAGTAAACCTCAGTCTTGTTGTTCAAATTCGTAAGTTCTTTACGTCTATTGTGGTTCAGCCTTTTCCTATTACCATTCTCCTTCAATATGTTCTCTTAATTTTTTCTATTTTCACTCTTTGAAATTTTTTTTTTTTTGCTATGCTTTAAAACTCTGGCGATAAAGATTTTGGGTCTGTTTAATTTCTGATGTAATTTTCTTCGCAAACTGTTCATCGAAAAACTTTTCTTCGAAAATTTCATTTATTTGATAACAAATTGTTCACTTTCAGGGCTTCCCTACAACAGGTCGAGGCGTATATATGTTGCGTATGTTACATAAAAGTACTTTCGTGTCGAAAACAGAACAGTTTTACCACAACTACAGCTGTCGTAGCTTCATACACTATAAAACAAGCAACCGGTTGGTTTCAATTTCCACTGGATTTTGTACCACACTCCTGGATAACGGTTTTTGTTATTTTTCCATTATTGAAATCGAAAGATTATTTTCATATTTTTCTCACTTTGCGCTTTGCTATAAACAATGGTTAAACATTTTTTCGAAGAAGTGTCGCTGTGAAGAAAACTTTTCAAAAAAATGTCGCTTCGAAGCAAAATTTATCGAAGAAAGGTAGGTGAATCGTTCAAGATGCAAAGATTTGTAGTGCTTAAAAACGTACCCGAAGAAGTCGGTTGTTGGTAGTATCACTCAGTTATTATTGATTTTTTTTTCTTGTATAACTCCAAGTATTCATGTAAACGTACACTGAAGTCCCATCGAAATTGGTATAAAAGATTTCATCTGTAGAGTTATAGGACATAAAAATGACACAAGAAGCTCAAAGTAGAAGTTTCACAAAACACGTATTAACTTTCTGGATGTATTGAAAATAGATTTTAAATGTTGGTATATATAGATTTCTTTTGACAAAGTAATATTGAAATGAATAAAACAGGAAACGTTAAAACCGTTAACATGTCCAAAGCTAAGAGGCTTTAAATTCTCGAATTCCACGACAAACTTCGACGACTGCATTTTAAACTGCTTGAAGTCGCTTGTGTTATTCATTTTAGCAAGAAGTGTTCATAGGGCATTTCGAGCACAGATTATATACGCAAGTACGTCGTAGATGTACTACAGATCTAGAGCATTCCGTTTGGTTTCTTATGTTTGCTGTTAGAAGTTATTTGGTACTGGTGGCTAGCAGTTATCCAGATATGTCCGACTAAATAAAAATGCATTAGTTCTGTAAATCTAGTAAGTATTCACTTATCTGCAATTAAAGTATACTGGAAAAACTCTACTAAAACAAAATAAAAACTCTTCTTATATTCCTTAAGAGGCGCTCGCAGACGTACTGCACTATATTACCCACTTAGAATTTATAATTACCAAGCAGCAAATGTGATAAAGATTGATAAAATATCCCTGCTTGAGACAGAAAAATCATTTCTTTGATTATTTTTAGATATACGCACGAGGCTAGATATACTCGGCTGAGAGAAAGTATTTTAAGATAAAAATAAAACAAGAATAGAAAGGAACTCTCGCTGCTCATTGGTTGTGGCTCCCTTATATTACGGTAGATTTTCGATGTTTTACATATCAACCGACTCATTATGTTTTGTTCTACAAATATCTCTTCTTAAATTATTACATTTTCGTATCATTTCTGTTCCGACAAGAATTATTTTTATTGAGATTTTTTGTAACTGTAAATACTATAAGTATCCGATTTTTACATCATATTTATTTATTTGAAGCTCATCAATGCAAATTCCTACAAGAATCGCTGCAAGAAATGATACGAAAAGAAAACGTAAGGAACTTTCGTTGAGCGACTTCTATATGTATAATTGGCACTGTTTAAAAAGGAGTCCAAATAGGATAAACATAACTCAAATTAGGTCTGGCAAAGGCATAGTAAAGAAATTTAGCCAAATATAAGAATCATCTAATTCCCTAACCATCTCTTTACATAACCCAGAGTAGCACTAGCCCTTTTTACAATGGAAACTATATGAATATCAAACGAAACATTGGAATTGAAAATTATCAATACCCAAATCATATATAAATTAATCAAAATGCAATCTCTGAGTTAGACTAAATTGAGCCCGCATCATTTATATAAATTATGAAGAGTAGCGGGCCGAAATGGTTACCTTATGGAACACCAAGAGAGTTTGTTGCCGACATGAATTACATTGGCGTAATAAATATACATTTTACTGACGAGTTTTTTCATATGCCAGTGGACCAAGAAGCTTTAATACTAGGTTTGAAATTTCTAGCAAACGATGGAGTTGGTTGGTAAAATGCTGTCAGCGGGAATAATAAATTGGGCGCAAAAGCTGTGTACGGGGCAGTAGTGTGTTAATTAACTAGCACCGAATATTTCATTTCTTCTCTACTGGTGAGGTGGGTATATTGAATAAAAAATTAAACACGAAGCACCTTATCTGTAAATATATGTAGAGTACGTCAATCCCTGGATCGACTGGGCCTTATCTCCCAAAGAGGCCAGATTCATCAACAGACTCTATGCTGGTCATAGCATAGGTAAGACGCCAAGCTTTTTCAAACAATAGGAAAGTCCGACCTAGTCAACTGCAACCCATGCAACACACCGAACGTCATAGAGCATAGCATTCAGTTCAATCAGAAGTAACTTCCCAATATTTTAGGCGCCAGTTCGCTGGAGATCCTACTGGAGTCCTGTGAGTTCAGCCGACTCAAAGAGCTAGAAAGCTTTGCTTCAAACTCTCTGGACTGCTATATGTGTAACTTAGCCATTCATTCACTGCAACTACTTGTTTCTGTTTTTTCTTAGCGCAATGCTCAAAACCGTCCTACTCCACTCCCATTGTAGTGGTTGCTCATCCCTATATTATATGCTATGTGTGATGTTTTGTGGATGTCTTATATATTCTTTCTATCATTGCTTGACCAGTAGCCATTGCAATTACAATCCATCGAGAACATCAACCAAAATCATTGAAAGTGACAACAGACGGATACCAGCAAGCACAGTTAATTTATTCTTCCAGCCGGACATGGCAATCCAGTTAGTCGGACACGGCACACGTTTTTATTTTGGTTATACCCCATAGAGTCAAGCCACTGTAAAAGAAATTCAACTCGCGAGTCGAGCCCACAGTTCCGAATCTAGAATCAATTGAAGAAGCAGAAGAAGAAGAAGAAGAATAAGAAGATGTATAAGAAGAAGAGTACGTGAAGAAGCTGATGTGCTGTGATGTAATTTGTGTAAGAAAGACAGAGAGAGAAGAGAGAGTATTGTGTTATCTGTACCGTACTTTCCTATACATTTAATGCTATTTCGTCACCTAATGGTGGAACGTGGCTCGTAATTAGAATACTTCTATTCTCTGTACCGTGACTCGGACTTCACCTTTTGACGTTAAAAGTAATTTCAGAGTTCCGTGACCACGATATTTAAAATGATGGATACGTCGAGTAATTTGTATTTTCTCACATCTGCCCTATTGAGGAGATCGACTAAATGTATATAAAACTGTTGTTAAAACAACATTTACTCTCGGCACGCTCAAATCAAATCAATGTTGTGGTTCATGTGGAGTTACCAAATAATTTTTCTGAATCCTTCATATAAATTGTGATACCGTGACGTCACAAGTCAAGTGTCAAAATAATAAGTAGGCATACCTTGTTACTCTGTATACCGTGATTGTTTACTTGCTATCACCGGTAAGAGTTTCTCCAGTGGAGGAAGGTAACTTGAAAGAGCTATAGTTACGCATAGCCGTTGTAATTTTGATGTTAGAAGATGTTCTCAATTTTTTAAGTTGGTACGCATATAATGGAGCTCTAAAAGTAGGCTAAGAACAGTTTTTGATGAAAATTCTAGAGAAAATCCAAAAAGTAAGGGATTTGTGTATATATGTATGTAATATACTGTACGGTATAATGTGCCTCAGCCCAACTAGCACCTTTGAGGAAAATCTTATAACGCATGGATTTCTTATTTACTACAAATTTTGATTTCGTAAATATGTAATTAAATTATAGTATGTAGCTAATACACTTATGTATACATTAGACATACATATATATTCATAACAAATACCAAGCAACATTTTGTTAAGACACGAAGTATGCACAAGGGCAAATTATGTCATCAGATGTCATACCTAACTGAGGAAGCCGTACCTAATCGCAAAGGAAAAAACTAGGTCAAGCGTATAGAAAATTACCGTCTAAGCGAGCGTTCATCTATGGCACATTGCTACAATTGCGTTATCAGTAACGGTTGATATTTGATTCTCAAGAAAAGCATGACAATTATTCCCCACATCAGTACAAAACAATAACAACAAAAGTGATCTTGTACTCTAGAGATCAATGGATGCTGTGGATGGAAAAAGTTCGCAGAGAGATTAAGATCGCGACTTTAAAGAAATATTCGTATGCGGGGCGACCACGGCATAATACCTATTTCCCCCCTCACTCTTCGTATAGCATGATCATACATATGTATACACCTACGTCGAAAGGTATTAGTGCTACTTTAGCATAATTATACTACTCTCACCACAATGTTGCCTCATGCCTTGCCTCTTGAAACTTGCTCGAGAAAGTACACGGTTTCGTCTCCACAAGAGTCTCCACCAGACCCCAACCCAAGTATAAAATCTAGAGTTGAGCGGGAATATTTTTGTATACCTTTCTTAATACCGTGGCGCTGCGAGATCTATACCGCTGCTGTGCCACCTAAAACGATCATCAAGAGTGCAACGCAACTCTTGTGTGCTTTTGCTTAGCTTGTCGTCGGCTTTTTCGAATTTTTGGTTTAGTGCATGGTAACCGGTCGGCGAGTTTCTTCTGTCGATCGATCGAATTTATACGGACCGATCGCGCTTTTATGAGTCACTTACACGTTTTTTTGCGATTTTGTTAAGAAAAATCGTTTTCTAATTATTAATTACGTTGACTTTGATGTTTTTATTTCGACGGTAAGTGCTGATTGATTAGGAAAATCCAAGAGAGTTCCATTTCTGTGACCGGATATTATTTTGAATCGATGTCCACTCGTGGTTATGAAAGGTGCGAATATATGTACATATATATGTGTATAGTGGATACCTACCTGTAACATGTTCTTACACGCATAAATTTTGCTTTCGCAAGTTAAAAGTTAATGAAATTTTTGTATACTATTCGTATACATAAAAATAATATGCTTGAGCATGTGGCTGTGTATGCAGGTTTAACTATAAAATAAACTAAAATCAACTTTTCGATAGACCCTGCCGTCCCGTTTAGGTACAAAGCAAATATTTACCAACTGTGTTTTGTAGCTCTTTAAAATACTGTCAACACCCTAAATATTCCATAATGGTATAAAAATTCTTAAGATCACCATAAATGCTTGAGACACACAAAGGCCGCAGCCGTTTACCATATTTTCTCTCGTTACCATTCGCTAGCTGAGAGTGTTTTTTTTTTGTTTATTTGATATGCGCGCGGTGTTGTGTGTCGTATTTAAAAATGCAAACAAAAGCAAATGAGCAGAAACTTGATATTTTTCGTATTCGAATCATATACTCGCTGGCGACTTTAGTTATTATAATGACATCATGGAGAGTTATATTCCAATTAAGTTTTTCACCATTCAATACGACTTCTTAGTTGTTCCCAGGTATGCGATGTTGAGATTTACCAATACGCAGTCGTTATAAGCGAACTATATGGTTTATTTGTATGCTCTACAAGTTTTGGTGTGATTACTTTTATACTAAAATACTATACGATTGATGAAATAGTAATTAAACAGAAAAAACTAAAACGGCAAGTGTAATTATTATAGTATAATTAAAATATTATTAAAAAAAATTTTAATATTCACGGCGGGACTGTCATTTAATGATTGGCCCACATACATACAAAAAGAGCTGCATTACCTACATATGCATAAAACATAATTATTTCCCTACTGATATGTCAAATGCAACAGGCAAACCACATTTCTTATTTACAATTTTAATTACCTTGCAAATAACGCCTACCTTTGAATACCCACTCTGTGCTTACTAAAACATAAATTATCCCCATCCCCGCAGAACAGCGCAATCAGTTTATCGTGACGTACACGCGATCTAGACTAAAATCTTTTTTTCTTTTTCTTTTTTTTTTATGATAATGCAGTCTTGGAATATGGATTGGATTACAGTTTATCAAAGTGAAATTTTTATATTCTTTTGTAAGCTTGGCTTTAGACAAAACATAAACGTGCCATATTCGTTGAGTCCTTATCGTTAACGAGTTTTCTTTTATGGGTAAAAGTCCAATTACCACTATAAAATACAAACAGTAGTATTTAGAAGACCCACGTCTTATGGGTGCCTTCCAAATGGGAAAGCAGAACGACATTTTTAAATACCTATGTGCTGTTCCCATCTTAATACATCATCAAACAGATCCATTCCTCACTTAGAGTATACAGCAATATATATTTTTGCTATATATTCTAAGATTCCTCATGGTAGGTAAAATAATCAATCTGACGAAGCAGTTTTACGGCCAAAGAAGTCTTCTGCGTTCGGCAATAATAAAATGAATCGAATTTGTTTTCTTTTTCAAGCAATTGCAATTTTGATATGCAAGCATTGTTCCTCAGAAAAAATCAAAACTGATATTTTCGTAATTGCACAACTTTGATTATTTTAGCAAAGCAAATGTATTCAATAGAATTCCTCCCCCAACAGAGATTAATACAATGTAAAAAGAAAAAGTAAACTGTCTAACTGCTGTTTTATTCCATTCAGAAGGACGAAATGTAATCTGGTTGCTTAATGCTCTTCAGGGTGTCTAGAAACATATCTGCCTTGTCCAATTTCCGAGCAATACCTTTAAAAACAGGAACAATGTACATGTTGAACCGTCTTGTGTGTACTGTACTCAAGTAATCAGCTCCTCATCTCATCTTTGAATACGTACTCTGGGTCTGGATGAAACAGAGAATGTGATTCCTATTTCACCCTGGGCCATCCCAGACGAGTATTCTTGATGCAGTATGCAAACTGGTTTTTTAGGGAAGAGGTGAAAAGACGCGGAGAGATATCTCTTTGCGTCTTTTCGCCTCTTCCCTAAATAACCGGTTTGCATACTGCATCAAGAATACTCTTCTGGGATGGCCCAATAGAATTTTCCCCTTGAACTTGGCAACTGATATAATCTCGAGGAGTTGTTACTGTCCCACTTTACAAGTTCAAGGAAGGACTCATGTGGGTCTCTCGTGCAAATGTGTGAATTCAGTTCTGATTGAGATTCAATCTCAGAACAGCAGTTGATGCCTCCGATTTAATGTGAATTTATACGGAGTGTATACTAAGGGTGGTCTCAACAAGCGCCCGAGTACCAGGACATCTGAATGCATTACATGAGCTAAGGAGGCATATTATCTACACCATGTCCAATACTTTAGATGATTGGTAACATCTAAATATCTCAAAAGCGTTGAGCATCTTGATATTTATTGACATCTTCGTTTGAAAGAAATTTACAAAGATCACTTTTCACATGTTTTCTACAAATACTTACGGTCAGTACTTTGATTGGGCCATAGAGATCATAATAAATTATTTGAAAACAATATTATTAGAAATTGAAACTGTTTTCTTTTATTACAGGCTTCCATCATGCTTATTCCAATAGTACTCTTCTCAATCACCATAACGCAAATTGTAGGAGAAAGCTGTGGACCAAATTTCCCTGACAAATGTAATTGTGGAACAACCGACTATGATGACCTATCACGATATGTAGTTAATTGCACCGATACAGGATTACATAACACAAGTGTCCTAGAATATACACCTGACAATGCACAAGTTTTAATCTTTACAGGAAACAATATACCCGAGTTACCATGGAATACTTTTGGTACAATCAATGACTACATTTCCTTAACAGTTATAGATATGAGCAATAATCATATAAGAGAAATTAGAGGTAAATCATATCATCATGTCCAAAACGTGAAACGTTTAATCCTAAATCACAACAATCTGAGTATATCACGGAACGACGATGAAACAAATCACCATCATCCTCGAGTATTCTCAAATTTTCTCAATCTTGAAGCATTGCACTTAACAGATGCTTTTGCGGATAACACATCGTCTGAATTGAGTGAAGATTTGCATGATATATTTATGAACAGTAACTTAACAAAACTACGGAAATTACACCTGGAACAAAACGAAATCACAAAATTCAAAGACAGACGAGTATTTTGCGATCTACCAAGCTTACAAGATCTTCATTTGGGTGATAATAATCTGAAAGAGATTAATTTTAATGTTGTCTGCTTACCAAATTTGAGATTTCTGGATCTTGAGCGAAACAAATTTGAATATGTAAGTACTAAGGATCTCGAGCTACTCGATGAACTTCAGGCTCAATCTAATCGAACAACTGAACTGATTGTGGATTTTGGTCTTAATCCTTTTGTGTGCGATTGCAGAATTAGCCCTTTCAAAAATTGGTTGCAAACAACACCAGTTACTGTCCGTAATAAAGGCAATCTTATATGCTATAGAGATGAAAGCAACTTTGAGAGAATTATAACAGTTCAAGTTGATAAATGCATTGAAAAGTCACCACAATCTAGACCCAATGATGGATATACAATTACGCTTGTTTTTTTACTAGTAGTACTTAGTTTCATTCTTATTGGGCTAGTCTCTACACTGATTTATATGAGCAGGGATAGGATTAAATACTTTGTGTCTCCAGTTCTCGACACTGTTTCGAAGAAAGTCCATTACACTACTATTAAGGATGAAGAATGTCCTGAAGTACATGTCTAAATATCATATTTGCATTGCTTCAAAGATTTATCAAAATTTTGAATGGTTATTTTTTTTAAATTTCTCTAGCCATAACATTGAATGAGATCTGTGATTTAATTTAACTTTAGTGGTAAGACCTTTTGATAATGATTTAACAAGTGTTTTTAAACATAATAAGAATAACTGCCTTGTAAAGGAGATAATGATGATTGTATCAAATACAAATTTCTATGAAAATCAAAATGTGTACGTTTTTTAACACACCTAAATAAATACATTATAACGTCACACAAATTTACTACATCAAGCTTAAAATACCTATGTATAAGAATGAAAAAAAAAATTAAATAAACTTGACTTAATGCTTAATATGCTGTATATAAAATTTGTTTTGTCTATCTACAATGATTGACTTTACAAACAGTTAAAGCGTGTATTCCCGAACGTTACAATAATGATTCGATGAATATGTGAAGAAAATGAGTGCTGCCAAACGCGTATTGACTTCAAATATACTTGAGTCAAGTAAATCATAAAATGTTGTTCGATTTACTTGAAAAAATTCATGTAAACGCAACTTCACTATTGGAAATATTTTCATTTGTGCGAAATATGAAAACGGCAAAGAAGAACAAGAAGAATATTATTGTTCATAATTCAGGCTGTGATTTTTAGCACTTTTCTCATGAATTTATCTAAAAATCGGCAATTCTCTATTGAAGATAATGCAGTTGTCAAAGGTAAAATGTCAATTCAAGCAAATTTCAAGTCAAGTAATTGGAATTAATTCAACCAAAACCCCACTTGAGCTTCAAGTGGATTTCAAGTCAAGTATTCATGTAAACGTACTCAGCTGGGAGTTTTTGTTTGAGAAATCGTAGTTCAGATAATTTTTTTTTATATAATTTTGTTAGGAAAGATATAACAATTTTATTTCGATTCGGAAGATAAGAAAGCAAGGTTAAGATTATCAGAACACCATTTTTCTATATGAATAGTAGTTTAAGGCAGAGGAGTTATTCAAATTAAACTTTTGTCAGTTTTACATAAGAACACTGCAAATATTTTAGAATGTTAGGAATCCGTTGAGGCTCTCATGTGGTAGTGAGGGAGTCTGTTTCATGGCTTGTGAAGTATTCTCGAGGGTTTTGGTGCTGCACTGGCATAAATACCAATTCCAGTGGTGAAGTTGCTGGTAGGAACACCAAATACCATAACGAAAAGTCTTCACTGGCAGAGGAACTAAATCCAGTGGATAGAGAACTCTTAACATTGCCAGTAGGGTAGAAACACTCACCTGACAGAATATAACCACAAATAAGTAAATATACAGATAACGAATCGAATAGGAAAATTGAAAACCAGAAGTCATATAGTGGGAAAGCACCAATATGTAGTCGGCCAAAAATCCATAGCTAGAACTTTTGGTAGCCATACGATAACTGTCACAAGCATGTTACTATGAAAACATTTTGTACTGAGAATTTAAAGCATTTAACATATGTTTAGCATAACAACACTACTAATATATACCCGAATTTTAATAAAAAATATAAGTTTCAAAAAGTACACTTTTACCCTATAGTCGGCCAACAAAGTCCTAACTCCGGCCATAATGTTACCTAATGTCGGCCAAAGAAAAAGAAAACAGCTCTAAGTAAAGTTCAGACTTTTATTTTAATACAAATATATTAGTATTCACAGCAACTTATTGCATTTAGCAAAAACAAACAACAAATATAAAAATAATGAGTAACAAAGCGTCTTTTCAATATATTAAAGTAGGTCGGAGGTCAAAAGCTCAAGCTCAAGTACCTATGTACTATATATTTGGAAACTGCCTGAGAACGCGTGGACATTGAGAGCTCAAGTTTTGTATACGGCGTTTTCATAAAAATTCCAAGTACAAGTTCCAAAATGGACTAAATCGGGCAACCCCTTCTTTGTATTGCCATACAAAATTTTGGGTTTTCACTATATATTTGGTCACGACCTGAAAACGCATTGATGGAGAGATCTAAAATTTTGTACGCAGCGTTTTCATAAAAATAGTAAATACACTTTCAAAAATGAGCAAAATCGGGCAATCGCTTCTAGTGTTGCCATATAAAACTTTGGGTATTCACTATATTTAACTTTTATTTTCATCTAGGATATAATGTTATTGGTCTTAGATCATCTTAGATCATCGCATGTATTGAGAAAAATTTTTTTACATGTCATTTATCCAAAAAATCAGAAATATTAACAAATGGCGGAGATATAACATAGTAAAGCAAAGTATTTTTTTTGCGCGCGCGTTGATGGTGAATGCTCTCGGCATCGATGTGGGTGTCGGAAAAAAAATTAACGTATTTATAAATGCATAATGAATTTATCTTTAGTGTGAACAATATTATAAAAAAAATGATTATAATAAAAATTCGAAGCTTAACATTTTTTTACTCATTTTTTTGCGCTTGGGTCATATACACCCCAGTTCCTATATTTTGCATATATTTTTCCGTTCTTTGTTTCACATTTATAAGTACTCTGTTGCGAACATTTTTCTCGTGGAAAGTTAATTGCCACGACTTACCAGTTCTTCATAATGATGAGTTAAAAATATATCCATTTTTGTACCAAAAATCGGCAATTTTTTCATCTTACGAATGACTGATTAACTTCTTTTGCAGTTATCTTCAAAACCATTTCTCGGACTCAAAAACTAATTACATATCTAATTAGGGGACAAAATGTAGATGTGATTTCATCCTACGTTTAAGCTTTAACGTGCATATTTAAAATTTTTATAGCATCTCTTCTGTACTGGAAGACGACCAAATTGACCATTTTTGCGTGATTTAAAATTTTTAGCGGGTACCATGAGACACCAAAATCCATATTTCTCTGTAAGTATTGCAAGGATTTCCATAATTTGTTTTTGTAAATATAGCCACGATATGCAGTGAATTCATAATTCAATTTGAAAATCCTAGGTATATAGATACCTTCACAAAGGACAAGCCGAGATTTTTGCCGAGTGGAATAGAGAGTTTGGTAAATCTCATTTAAATTCCCCAAGTTACAGAGCTCCGAGTGGAGAGTTAAGTAGAACTCTCATCTCCACAGCTCTCCGAGTTAGTGAGTCCGGCCCCAGGTCCAGACATCGCGGATTTTGTGTTGCAGCGAAGCATTGATGGCTTACCCTTTGGTTACATCTGCTCTGCAGTAGTAGTGCCTCTACAACACAACAAGGTACTAAGTCAAATTGTGTTTCGCAATCGCTATATAGTTCTATACACAATATAACCCTTGTGCATAGAGCTATATAGTGATTGCGAAACGAAGATTTAATTAGTACCTTGTTGTATTGTAGAGGTGCTACTACTGCAGACGTAACCAAAGGGTAAAGTCTGCAGGCCAATTCAGAATCGGCGCAGCATGCATCAACGCAGCATGCACTAGCTGTGATGCAAGGTTTGATATCATGGGTTCATATGGCGCAATTCGTAATGGACGCTCAGATGCATGATGCATTGATGCATGTTGCATGGGTTTGGAAAATATCAAATTTTGATGCATGCTGCAACAGTTTTGCCAACACACTGAGGTAAAAAATAAATTTCACATCTTATTTATAGCCTAGTACTAAGGTCGGCGCTAAGCTAAATTTTGTATGAAAATCTAGCAAGCTAAATGATATTGGCGAAAATTTATCCTGAATTTTAGCGAGAGCGGTACTAAGGTCAACGCGCTAAATGTGCCTTTGGGTTTTGATTAGAGATGGCACCACTAGTAAGTCTCCAAAAAATTTAGCTTGAATTTATCCGCCCAGGCCGTTCTTTAGCGCGCTAAAAATATTTCTTGTCAGAGTTCTGAGATTTGATAAATTTAATGACCGGATTTTTGTAGTTAACTTAGTTTTGTACGTCTTTGCTGTAAGTTCGGATGAATTGGATTTCTTCTCGCGGCCGTATTTTCAATATCATTGTTAATTTTTTTTTCTTATTGTATATACATTATGCATATTATTTTTATATTTTTAATATTTCTAAATAATTTTAACTATTAGTTTTTAGAAATATTATGACCGGGCGTTGTATTTCCGTAAAAAAATTGCAAAATGCTTCTTCTTCTTGTTTTTAATATATCTTTTCTCTGAGTCTCCGCTGTCATATTTTAGCTGCTAAAGAACGGCCCGATATTGGAGACCCGCTAAAATTTAGCTTAGCGCGGACCTTAGTACTAGGCTTATCTCTCAAACCAATTCAGAATCGGCGCAGCATGCATCGTGATGCATGCTGCAAAGATTCTGCTAACCAATTCACAATCTAAGGCCAAAATACGTTCCCGACCCTAGGCCACGGGCCAAAGCAACTTGAAATTTTAGTTTTTCCTCCATGACATTCAAAAAGCTGAGAGTGAGCTCTTACTGTATGCTGTACCCGGCACGTTAAGATCCTTTAATGTGTCGGTGCCTTCGGCGACTTCATGGCTTTGTATTATATTCCGGGGGTTACGGTTCAATGGAATAACTTTTGACGCAATGAGAATGCAATAGTATCATATCCGTGTAATTTGTCAGATTGAAATTTTCTGGGAAATAACATCACGAATAACGTAAAATGAAAATGAAAATTGTACTTTAAAATATTTTGGCGTGATTGCGAATGAATTTGGTGGAGTAATAGTTCAATATTGATATGTGATGCTTAGTGTCATTCAGTTGTGACATTTCTCATGTGGATGTGTGAGTTTTTCGGTGTAACACCGCCGATTCTTCGGGTGTATAGCCAGGGCGTAACCCCCGGAATATAATACAAGCCATGAAGTCGCCGAAGGCACCGACACATTAAAATGCCTTAACGTGCCGGGTACAGCATGCAGTAAGAGCTCACTCTCACTGCTTTTGTATACTCGTCATGGAAGAAAAACTAAAATTCCATTTTAAACAGGTCCTAAGGCCCAAAACTGTCGCTTCCACAGCAAAATGAAGTTAAAACCAATTGCAGCGGAATATGTTTTCTTTCTAATGGTTTTAAAAAAATATAGCATGTAGAACAAATTTAGGGAAATTATAGCGTTTGAACAAAATACAAGCAACTTTTATTAGAAAAACTGCTTCAGTAAGACAAGGCAAAAAGACTGTGGATGTCGCCTGTTGACCGGCCCGCTGCTCTCTTTTTTCGACTTTGTTCATGGCTTGTATCTTGCGGGGGCTACGGCCAGGGTCATTTAATGTACACTTTTTCTAGCAGTGCAGGTCAATGGAACGATTTCGGTGTAACACTGCAAGAAAAGTGTAACACTTCTAATAGAAAACGTGATCAATGGAAACCGATATTAATTTCTTTATTTTCAAAATGTCGCCCTAACGACACCGAACCTAACATCTACCAGAAAGAATAATCACAAGACTCTTCTTCTTGTTCTATAGTCATCAAATTTAGTTGAGCTTGTAAGAGATAGACGTATATAAAAAATATATTTGCCTGAATTTTTATGTCAATTCCAATGCATTCCAATTAATACAGCCGTACTGTTTCCAAAATTGGTTGCAGTTCAGTGTCAGTGTGCATTTTGAGCTTGAAAGATTTTAGTCAACATTTTTGCCATTTTTGACTATAGGAATTCGATAGGATGGCTCAGTCCATTCTTATAGCACAAAATTTTTCCTCCCCCGAATACTTCTCCCCTTAAAAACTACTGAAAAACTTCGTAGTGTGGGCTATGGCATGGCAATAAATAACATTCATCATTCGATATATCTATTTATGTTGTAGAAGTCGATATAATCAAACGATATTTAAATAAATCGATTATATTTTGACATCTCGAACGAGAATTTGAATTACAACTTTCATTCAATTCAAGTTAATTCAACTTTCAACTTCTTCCGATTTGATCCTGTCCGGAAGGGGATATTGTTTTGTTTTGGTTGTTGTACAGTACAGGTGGAGGTTGGTGACTAATGAAGGCGTTCAACATTCCTGACTAGTAACAAATAAAAATAATTATACAAGTCTTAGCTAAAAATTTTTTTTGTAAAGAAACCGGTTTCTTCTTGGTTGTTTTACGAAGAAACAACAACAAGACAGTTTAATGTGATAATTACAAAGATTTCTAAGCTGAAATTTATCTTGGCGGTCAGGGCTTGACCCGCTTGACCACTACTTGAAGTCTGAACACTGGAGGAAGAGATAATAGCAAGTGTGGTGCAGCAAGAAGATGATGTTATTATATTTCCAACGGTAGTTTCACATCCCACCCCTGGGTGTTGTCGATGTAGTGATAGTGACAGACAGATTGGTAACAACAAATCCATAGAAGCAGCACAAACAGAACAAGCCATCGGAGTATAGTCAACAGTTAGTTAGCTAGGTAGTTGTTGCTTTACCTGTCAGTAATTTATGCACTAGAAATTCCAATCATCGACGTTTCAAAAATAGTTTACTTCGGTAAATCAAGGCGTTAACATCATTGACTAAGTCTGACGTAATTTTTCCCTTTTCTCTTGTAGTATTTGGTTGGAGTGCGCGGCAATTATTTAAATGCGGCTTACTAAAATTTAACTTTTGGAAACTTCATTCGTAATAATTTTCGAGACCGTAATAAAACTGGATTTAATCGGGGTCATAAGTTTATAGCAAATTGGCTGGACATAAATGTGTTAAAAAAAATGCCAGATAAAATGGAAGAAAATTTATTGAAATTATTGAGCGGACTTCAGTTAGAGGAGGTCTCACCTCATTTGTGTGATTTTACGTTGAAAGAACAAAACGCGGCCACCGAAGCTCAAGGAATACAACCTTCAGCATCTTCAGACTTTATTCCAGTTTTAGGAAAATCAGTGACCTACATTGTTGCGTGTGTTTTTGTTAATGATCGGAATGAAATCTTAATGATGCAAGAGGCTAAACAATCCTGCGCTGGAAAATGGTATCTTCCAGCTGGTCGGATAGAACCTGGGGAAACAATTGTTGAAGCAGCAATTCGGGAAGTATACGAAGAAACTGGACTTAACGCTGAAATGACAACATTACTAGCAGTTGAAGCGGCTGGAGGATCTTGGTTTCGATTTGTTTTAACTGGAAACATAATTGGCGGTGATCTGAAGACACCTGCTCTTGCTGATAAGGAATCTCTACAAGCAAAGTGGATCGGCAACATAGATGAACTTAGCTTAAGATCTTCTGACATACTCTCTCTTATTGAATTGGGTAGAAATTATAAAAATAGAGGTCTAAATACATGGCACGAAAAAATTCTTCCAGCTAAACAATCTCATCATAAAAACTATCTTCGTGTCATAGTAGCAATACGGAAACGTACAACTAACAGTCTTCATGTTCTACTGAGCGAAAAAAATGCATACCACTTCCCAACAGTTGAAATACATCCGGCACGTAGTTTACATTCGACGTTGCGCAAGTTTATGATTGAATTGTTTGGTGCTGAGCTACCACAACATCGGCCACATGGAATTATTTCTATTGAGCATAGCCCGTCTCCAATGCCGCATACCACTGATGGCATATGCATTACTTTACTTGTCGTTTTTAGACCACCACTCGAAGAAGTCAGTCTGATAGGAAAATGCGTTTGGCACGAGCTGTCTGGACATTTGAGCGATAAACTGGCAAAAATACTACTGACAAAGAATTCTGCATTCGTCTTGCATGTTATACGATAAGATCTCCTTTTACTGTTGGCATTTCCGAATTTAATCGATGCTTGGAATCTCAAAGATAGAGAGTTGTAAATATTATTGATATATATATATATTGAAGATATTTATTACTTATTTTTTTTTTTTACATATTTTATGCTTCTATCTAAATCTGTTAAACCTCTAGAAGCGGTTGATATTTTTAATAAAAATTTATTTATAAAATGTTTGTCGTTTTCTTTTTTTCCCATAAAGACCGTGAGTGAAGGAAGTTATTATTAAATAGAGTTATTTTTGCTATGCAAATTTTCAAAGATTCGGGAGACATTTTTCAAGTTATGAAGAAGAAGATGTTTTTACTAATAATTGATACCTACCCCAAGTAAGTGCACTATTTTTTTTTTTCGAATTGCACTTATTGAAAAGTGACCAATGAATAATAAATGCAATTCGCCCTAATACTTAGGCAAAATTGGTTTTCAGAAATTTTCAAAGAGTGGTCTAATTTTGATTTCACTCTTACTAATGCCCTTGTTGACTTAGTTGCATGTATCTATCTCTATGTCATTTGTGAATTCCATTCTCCTCAACGCTTCTGGTTGGCTCTACACCCCATGATTACATTTTATTAACTTATGATGTTCAAATTGGTAATAACGCCAGGCCGAGCTTCACATACCGGAATTATAATAGCATGAATCTAAACATCCGACTGGAGCAATCTATATATACCTACAAGATGATAAAATGTCGATTTTCAATCTCAAATTCTGTTATTGAATCAACATAAATTGCCTATTTAATAGACACGTTCCAATTAAATCTTTTATGGTACAAAGCAACAAATATCCTAATGAAATTATAAATTTAATTAATCAAAAGGACAATGCATATAGGAGATGAGCTTTCGTACAGCCTATTTGAGATATGCGTATCGCAGACGCTGTAACTTTGATATACCTACATCGGCTATTTTGAAATCGAGCATAACCTGAGACAGTTGGCATTATATCCGAAAAACAGTCAAATTGATGCCGATCCTTAATATACATATTTAAATACTGTTTGAGTTAGGAAACATCAACTGTTCTTTAACAGGAATGTATGAAAACGATGCTATGGAAGCTGGGTCTTCAGTAAATTCCGAAGCAATTGGTGACGGCACTCATTCACTCATTCTAAATTTGTGAAGCTTACTCTCGCTGCTATTTTTCACCCAGTCAATAATATTTTGTAAACCGCAATGTTTCATTTTGAATGAATAATGGCTTAGATTATGCTCCGTGGCTAATACCTTTGACTTCTTAAAGGCTTTTGTCAGAAATGAAACTACACAGGAATGTAGGCAATGTAGATCTATAAATGAGAGATTCCCGAAATTGATATCAAACTCTGCGGACATTAGCCCTTTTGGGAGGAAAACTCTTCATTTACTCGAAAATGATAATTTTTAGCTACTTTGAAACTACTTCTTCAGTTCTTTACTTTGTTTTAATCTTAATGTCAACTTCAATTTCATTTCAATTCAACTTCAATTTCATTTCAATTCAACTTTATTTCAATTCAACTTCAATTTCATTTTAAAAATAACTATAAGTCCCTCTAATTTTACCACCTCGTTTATAATTCTATTACATGATAGTTTCTGTTGCAACGATTTTGGCCGTTGTGTTCTTGTTGTTTTTCTTGACTTTGTACTCAACCTATAATACTATTATCTATTTTATACTCGATGTACCTAACGTTCTTAAATAAAGTATAAAAAATAAGTACCTTTCTTTTCTTGGCGAAACTTTTGTGTTTGTCACAGGATCGCTGGGGGCATACGCATATTTTCGGGAGAAGCGGATGAATCAAACAAAAAATCCGTGAATCTGACAGCGCAATGCAAAAACTATGCTAGAAATAGTAAAGAAAAAGTTCAAATTCACTTAACTAAACTGGGTGGACGGACATGTGCTCATTTAAGCCGTCAATTCGCCTTTTCTAGGCCCTTAAATGTCTGGATGCAAAAAAAATATATATATATATATATAATGAGAACTAAAGCAATGAAAGGAAAGATAAGATGGCTCTAGAAAGACCATTGACTTATAACAATGGACTGAACGATTTGCTATTTCATGTGGCACAAATATTGTGTTTCTGTATATCACCGTTAGAGTACCATTTAAAACGTTTACTACATAAAAAACATGTCGCCATAGGGCGAAAGAGAAAACTGTAAAACTTGTGCCATTCTTTCCTATAGGAAAATGGCAATACGCTCAGTCTGTTCTTATAAGTTAGTGAGAGATACTGAACGTGGGAGTGAGCAAGCTCTATCAAGCAAAGAAATGTAATGATTTAATAAAAAAACAAAAAAAAACGTCAGAAACCCGTAGGCGTAGGTCGTGGTACTGGTTTAAGTGTTGAACGAACATGGTTCCAAATAGACTTGAGCTTAGATGATCGAATTTGGCCGCTTAAGCCGAAGCCGTTTCAATTGTAAACAAAATCAGTACAAAATGAATGCTCATTTGATCACAGTGTACTGCAAAAATCTAGTGAATTTAGATCAGCTGAGCATAAAAACCAACGGTGACCGCTGGATCTTTCTATTATTTTACTCAAAATATAGTTAAATTTTGCCGCCCTTTTTCTGTAGTATTCGAAAAAAGCTTCATCTGCTTTCAACATATTGTGTAGATGATGTTCACCTATGTAATATCTGCTGTTTCGCATTAGATGAATGGAGTGTTTCTTTACAAATGCTTTCGGATAACAAAAGCTCTTTACTCAAAGATAGTTACGTACGTTGTTATAATTCCAAAGCTACTGACGTGAAAAGTGTTCGTGATACCTCCTAACTTTGAAAATACTAGCTCAAGCTAATTCGTATGTAAAGCGTGATGCCAGCTGATGGTTGTGCTGCTGGTGAGGTGCGTAACCGCCACCAAAAACTAGCTCAAGCTAGCTCGCGCTTACAGCCCATCGAACCAGCTGGCGCCAGTATAACTGACGGGGTTTAAAAGCGCAGCCTAAGGCATCCCTTAAAAACTTCGTCTTTTTTTTTTTATACATTTATTAACAAATTGTCAAAAATAAAATAAAAACATAAAAATATCATATAAACGGAATGAACATTCGAATGTAGTCTGTGCGCTCACTGCTATTCAAATCTGTATAACTTGACAGCCTTGTGAGGAATAAATATTTAAAATGCCAACATTTATAAAACCTACTTAAGCTAAAAAAAAAACTTTAAAGAAAAATACACACAAAAATGATTGTAAAATAAAAGAATATTAAAGAATCAAAACGTACATAATTGCGAATTTTTCAAATTTTGTTCACCATCAAAGACTAGTTAAAGAAAAAAACTTTAAAAAATAAGTAAGACAATTTTTGGAAATGTCGTTAAACAAAGCACACCACATACTCTAATTGATACCTTCTAAAGGCAAATAAATGCAGTGCATTCAAATAAGTTTTTTTTTTTGCTGCTTCTAAAAAAAAACTTCTCCCTACGGCCATACTTTATTAAAGAGATCCATAAACGAATCATATATCATAAATGTGATAGCAACATCTAAGCAAACTCGGCTAAGTCGAGGAACAGTTCCTTTGTAAAAAGCAGCTGGTCCTTCGTTTTTCCATATTTGTACTGCGCAGTCTAATGTGTTTTTATATTTTGAAGCTTCTAATCCTTGCATTCTAGTTTTTACTACATCAATTGGTGTATTGCCAAAAACTGATGCAGCACCAGCGAATGCACCAAAAGCTCCAACATACAGCTTAGGAACACTTTTATTTTGATCACCTCCCTTGTATAAGTCCTTGAGGCTTTCCATTACGAAAAAACGTATCGCCTGATTAGATCCTTGTTTTATTATTGTAGCAGTCAATCCTTTATAAATTCCCAGAAGTCCTATAAATCATACCGTATTAGCAGAATTAAATTAATATTGATTTAAGATAAAAACTCACCTTCTTGCTTAACTATAGCTCCTACACCATGGAAGAAACCCTTAAATTTCGGATTGGCACTTCGTTGATCGTTGATGAATTTCACTTTAACTGTTTCCATTGGAGTAACAGCTACAATAGCTTCACAAACTCCTGCACCCAAACCAGCTAATAATTTTCCAGAGGTACTAAGTTGTCCTTTTGAGTCAACCATTCGATTCTTAAGAGCTTCGAAGGCGCCAAATCTGTGTACATAAATTAATTGGATTTCATTAAAAACTGATTCAAAATAATATTTAAAAAATCTATGTAAAATTTTGCTTGCTTTGGAAATTAAAAATTAAGATCGTGTCTTTTTAAAATCTCCTTAATCAGGCCAGCTACTTAAATATCCTCGAGAAATATAGATAAATCTGAGATTTCATGCACTGCCACTGTAGTTATTCTAACATGTTTCTTTAAAATGCACAGATAAAACTCAGTTAGCAGCAACAGCAAGCCAACTAGGCATAGCGCTATTGTTACTCATCGGTTCTTATTATCCTATAAAACGACTGAATCTGTTCAACTCTAAATGACTCTTTCCTCATTCCTTCATCATATTTCACTTCCCGCTAAAGTCATGCGTTATATGGCTAAAAGAGTAAAAAATCTACCTTTTAACAAAAGCTACCCCAAATGAAGGCATATGGGTTAAGCTATCGCTGAGAGCCTCATGTACAAAATTTCTCAGAGATTACAGCATCAATAAAAAAAAATCGGTTCATAACGAGGAACGATTCTTAATAGTAATTTTGATGGTGATCAGTCTGTGGAAAGCTAAGACATATGGCCACAGAGCATTCTTAATGGATTAAAACCTTACTGACTACAATATTCTCGAATTGGACTTTAACAAGGGCTTCATTGTTAAAATCTTAACCAGGAATGAGTGGAATGGCAATGATCTGCCTAAGAATTTCAACACAGTGCTATTAACTGACGGTTCCAAGGTGTGCATGTCTTTTCTGAGCTACAGAATACATCAAAATCCTGCCGTTTGCTTTAAGCGTCTGAAGGTATGTCTGGTGCTGAGGTCGACGTAAAATGTTACAAGTTTCAACAACAGTCAAGGCACTATTAGCACTTGACTTGGATACTATAACATCCATCTCGCCATTCAAAGAAGTCGTTAGTAAGACGTTTTGTATTTGACCAGATGCTAATGTCACGCAATCTATGTAAATCTTGCCACTTGATTTTTATGGGATTCCCACTTTTTTATAACTCGAGAGAGAACGAAAATACGTTCCCGTTATCTTAATTTCGGGGAAAAGAAAACGAATTTTTGTTTTCGAACTACAAAAGCAGGAGTACCGTAAAAATCAAGTGATAACAGTTATAAGCTCGTGACTATCAGAATAAAGGCCTATCCAAAGCGAACTCCAGATGTAAAAATATATTCACATTCCCAAAGATATGGCCTGACTATATAAAATGAGTAAAGTAAGGAAACTGCTTAGCAGGACCCTCGTTGAGATTAGCTAGCCATACACGATGGGATTTGAACGCGCAAGCAATCCTTCCGGAAAGCTTGCACAATTACGTGGCGTGTGCTTAAAGCTCGTTTGTAACAGACGGTTAACTCTTTCCGAACGGAGTGCCTGTATAATTTAGGGCTGTCAAGTCAACTAGACATTTTTTATATAAATTTTTGTCATCTGGAGTGACGTGTTATCCTCTTTAAAACTTCAACGTTCGAGACGACACTCCTTTGTTGTTTGTGAGGAATATAATTATTTAAATACGGCATGACAAACAAACAAAAAATAGCAATTGTATGTGCTCTCATGTATTTAGCCAGTATGAAACTGAATAAAAAAAAAGAATTGGAGATTCTGGCAAAAAAAGTGGTTAAAATTAGGAAATGAATTTAGGTCTTAGGGGAAGTGAACGATAGCAGTCTCCACGATTTGTACAATTATTTAAGAATGGATGCAACAATCTTTGGGATTTTGCTATCCAAAATTATACCATTTATTGAAAAAAGGATACAGTTATTAGGCAGTATTCCAGCACAAGAGAGACTTATAGCCACATGTTTTTTTGTATAATTCTATAAAATTAATTAACTAAAAATTCCTTTGGCAAATTCGTTAAATCCGACATACTTCACATAAATTCGACATTTGTCGCATGATGGTATTTCGCAACGACGGACGAAAAACACAGTAGGGACTGCTCGCACACGCAATCATCGTAAGTGTGTGGCTCTCAGAGAGATAAATTTGGGGAGAAAATGAGATGATTGCCCACGCGCAATATTGGCCTGCTGTCATAACCACAGAGCCACACACTAAGCTGTTTGCATGCGCGCAATCCCTTGCATTCCCAGTTTCCACATGATTACGCGTATGTGTGTGAACGACAAGCCACGCTACGATTATCCCCGAGCAATCATGTGCATGGAATTGACAGTTTTCCTTTCCTCTTCAGCCACACATTTAGAAATTATACCCATGCGCAATCGTGTCAGTTGATAACTTGTGTTCTACTCGAGCTGTTTAGTTTTTTTGAAATATGAATGTTATACGGTGCATTTCCATTTAATTTTATTGATGTAGAATCTTTTAGAAAGGAGTTAAAGAAAGTTGAGAAATCGAACAGAAATGGGAAATCAGCGGACGAAATTTATATTCCTTCATTTTTGTATTACTTTTAGCTATCGTTTACATTTGAACACGAATAAAACCCAGTGGTAGCTTAGATAATTTTACTAATCAAAGGCTGATAAAAGGCTCAACTTCCCTTAGTAAAAAGGCAAAATACCGTGCATCCATTCTCAAATAGTTGTATCAGCTGTTAAATCGGCTGAAGAGTTTGTTTTCCACTCTGTAAGTAATTTCATGTCACTAAACTCATCACTATTAGCAAACCATTTTTTTGTCATATTTTTCTAATCCTTTTCTTTTTTAAATTTGCTTGGGCAATATACTACATCATAGCGCAAACGGTTGCTCGGAATTTAAATTCCTCTGTCATATCGAAACTTAACGGAAAAATTATTGCAAAAGCAAACAGTTTACCTTGAAGGATAAGTATCAACTTCAAAAGAATTCGGAACGGCATTTGAAACGTTCATAATTTTACACATTCCACAAGCCACACTTCTGGTCTGAAAGCAACAACAATTTTTATTTTTATTTTTTCACGTCATTTGAAAGCTCAAAATCATGCCCGCAATCCTGCAAGAAAGATTGTGTAGTGTGTGGGCGAAGAACTTTTTTTCAGTAAGACCCGCAATCCGGCAAGCAAAGCCTTGCGTAATTTCTAAAGGTTGGCACGGGCGCTTTCTTCTCAGTGTGTGGCTAATCGTTTGTAAACCAAAAGGGAAATAATTGCTCGCACGCAAATACCATCGTGTATGGCTGATATGGAGAGGTTCCTTTCAATACTTTACTTTACTTGCAAATTTCCTACACATGTCAGAATCATACATTTGGGCTTATGTAACTACTCAATGATATTAAAGAAATCTATACGAAAAAGGTAAAGGAGATAATTCACTTTTCAAGCTCCACTAGATGAATTTAACTGTGATATATTAATATATACCTTCAATTAGCATTTCCCAAAGTTATTTGCATCAGGAGATATTAATCATAAACTCTACAATCGTGTTATTATGTAACGCATGACATCAAAACGTCACCTCTAAACTAACATTCTAGATTACATATATACATACATATATAAACATATCGTTTTCTTATGAAACATTCTCCCGACTTGCAATGACAAGAATCATTCTGATTGTCTGCAATACTCAATACTCAGTGCCCCTCTACCATTTATTTTCTCTACAAATAGGAAAGTTGGCCTATAATTTTTCAACTAATTTGCAGTACTTAATGTCATAAATCATTATAGAAGTCATACATCGGTTTGGTGGGGAGCTTGAGGGGCTCTGGCCATTTAATATTATTACCTTGTAGCTGATTTTGGTATGCTTCCATATAACAGTACACTTAATCCTCGATAAAGTCCAAAAAAACCTCGGGTTTGTACTGTTTTCTTAACACAATCAAAAATTCCATTGTATTTTTTGGCTGCACCTGCAATGAAATTTTTTTAGTGTTTAAAATATGTTTTCATCTTGAATTTGATAAAAGATAATCATGATATGAAAAATATAGAAGCTATCGAATCTATTTTTGAAACTTTGTTAAATAGAAATTAAAACTCGTAACAGATCATTCAAGACGCATTTGTAAGTGTAAAATCACTCCCCAAGATTATGAGCTGAAAATAAAATCGACTGATTTCTCTCATTATCAATAATTGCATGTGAGTCCAAATAGAAATTGAGATAAGTTATCAATTCGGCTGGACAGTCCGTCACGTCATGTTAGGAGATATGTTTGTACGTGTTAAAATAAAAATAAAAAATAAAAACAACTCAAAATAATATATTCATCGGTAATAAAGATAGGTTCAAGTGATATCGTTGGGATTTGGATTTTTTTATCTTCATGCACAGTTCACAGTTGAAAGAAATACCCAGATCGTTGTTGATCAAAGATTTGCGTAAAATTTTCCTTTAATAAAATTTTATATTTGCCAAGTTCTAGTTAGATTATCTACGGCAATGATCCGTATTCCAAATTTATATTAAAACAAGTAAAAAAGCTAGAATTGGTCTAAGACCAATTCTTATGATACCCTAGCTAGATAATTGCCCTTATGAAATTTCGTATTATCACCCTTCTGTGCAAGTTTGATTTCTGAAGTGGTTTTTCGCATATATTTGTAGAACAGTTTGTGGGCCAGAAAAAATGATTATAACCAATTTCGTAGGATTTCGTATTCTGAAGAAGTTTTTAGTACAATAAAAATGTCTAAGACTGATCGTTTTCACAGTATACGTAAAAAATCTAAATTTTTATGTGGTAACACCAAGAAGGAGTTGCCCGATTTAGTCCATTTTTGAAGCTTTTTTTTGCTAGTATAATGAAAACACCATGTACCAAATTTCAGCTCTCTACGTCGACACGTTCTTAGGCAGTGTCCAAATATATAGTGGAAAACGAAATTTGTGTATGTCCGATTTGTCTTATTTTCGAACTTAATTGTTCATGTACAAAATTTCAACTCTCTAAGTATACACGTTCTCGAGTTATCGTACGCACAGACGAACGGACAGACGGACATGCAAAAATCAAAATAACTTTTAATATTATGCGTGGGTGTCCAATCCATTTTGCTCTACCATCATTATTTCGAGGTGTTACAAACGGAATGACAAACTTAGTATACCCTATAGATTTCATCTAGGGTATAAAAACATGAGAATTCTGCTAAATATCCAGTTCTGACGCTAAATAGGTTATTTTAATTAATCTGATGTTGGACTTTACATGGGGCTCTGATGATGAGCGAATATGGAAGAACTTTATGGGTTTTATAGACAACTTCAAATTGAAATATTTTAATGTCACGAATGATACTAGATAGATTAGTTCTGGAGATCTCACTAGTTTAAGAAAAATATTAACTCTAACATGACTAAATACTGCAGTTTTAGTGCAATGCTAAAACCTAACTCAATAAATAGAAAGGCTTGCTTTATACGCGATTTTCATCCATAGTTTAGATCTCCTCGTTTTGATAGATGATATGAATATCAAATCGGCGCCAACACCTCTGGCCTTGAAAACTTTATCAGTAAGCAAATTGGTCTAAATAGAATCTTCAGCTCTCATCGCCTCAACTCGAAAAGAAATGGACTATGCAACTGTTATTTCCGGGTAGAGGAATATTTTAAAAGATGTCCGAAGATTTAAATGAACACCATCACTTCAATAAGGTTTGTAACGTGGTTGGACTGGGTTCGGGTCAGATTTAGACTAAAGTAAAGGGTGAATGGGTTGTCCAACGATGAATTTAAAAGAGAAGATGTGAATGTATTTTAACTCCAATTGGTTATTTATTGAACGAATTAAAGCCTAAATACATTTGAGCTTGTCTGCTAACTAATGTTTAACTAAAATAATTCATTTCGTTCGAATGTAATACATGTATTTGATATGTGTGCGCTCGTATTCCGTAGAGGAGACGAGAATACGCACATACCTTCGTGAGCAGAATACGGATGGTCTTGTTTTTCTTAGAATAGACGTGGATCTACACACGTCTCAAAGAACAGAAAACAGATGGTGTCGTATTCACTAGAATAGACGTGGATGCACACACGTCTCGGAAAACAGAATACGGATATTGCAGGCGTGGATGCATACAGGTCTTAATAAACAGAATACGGATAGTCTCGTATTCTCCAGAACAATCTAGTTATGTGGATGATCCCACTCAACTATACTGGTGGATGATGTTCACTCTCAAAGAAAATTTGATCTTGCAAGCTATCGCACTGCGAAATCTTGTTCGGTCGACCCGTGGAGATAATAATACACTAAATGTGGAATGTTAATCAAAATCATATAATTAGTAGTGAAAAAGCATTTGTAAATGGTAAATAACTAGAATGGACTACCGACTAGCGACGCCAAAAGTTTCGCAACGATTACTCCTCACTTCACAGACAATTAAAAAGCGGGAAACGTTACAAAAAAAAAAAATTGCATCAAATAGCCCGTAATATAGCGTGGGAAAGCAGTCTATGAAAAGATATCCAAAGGGTAATAAATAGCTCATCAACGAGGAGCAATAATTCAATATTCGAGGACCATCCAAAACGACAAATAATTGCCTCTATAAGTTGCTAAGGTTGACCCGAGTATACACTTCGAAGACGGAAAAAATCTCTAAAGAGATCTAGCCTCTAGAGACTTTTTTGGTCTCCGGTTTCCCGTCGTAAATTTTACAACAAAGTCGCACTCGTGAACAACCCTTAAAGCTTTGAGTGAACCTTCGCGGATTGAAAATATTAAAAAAAAAAAAAGTACTTGGTAGCATGAGTATGGCATTGAGAATCATTCTTATAAGGTCTAGGCCTAATCATATACAGACAACAGAAAGGGACAATAATGGGTGTCCTTGTTTACACCTGTTTTGTATACTTTGGATATACAGTCACAAAATTCTGTGTATACATGCCCGATTGAGAGTTTGAGTCAAGCAAACGGCAGTGTGCCAGAATCCTGCCCCAGGATAATCACAAATTCTCTCTATAAAATCTATAGTCGTTACCAGTCGTCCTAATAATAAAAGGTTAATCAATTTTTGGTATCCAGAATTATTAGAAGAGATATTTCTTCTATTCGAGTTATCAAAAGCTTAAAATAAAGCATGTCTCTTCTAATAAAATCTGGATAACACAAATTTAATGTTAATCTTTTGGGGCATAAAATATCCATACTAAAGATAAAGAAATACAATTTCGCAAATTTTTATAATTAAATTAAATTAAAACATTTACAGCTTACCTTTTTCATCTAGTTGCAGTTGTGTCTTAACATATTCGGTGGGGAATGTAATACAAATCTCGATACCTCCAGTAATACCACCGGCAATAATACCCTTAAGACCTTTGGAGCCTCCTCCTCCAGCAGCAGCAGCTGCTCCAGTATTATTCATCCATGGCCGATGGTTAAATGGGCTGACAAAACTTTCTAAACATCTGTTTCTACCATAGGAATCCATGTTTTACTGAAGGTTGGAATGTTATAATCTGTGTAGAAGAAAAAAACAAATATATTATATTATATTATATTAAGTATATTGTACATAGACTATCTAGTGATAGTCCCTAATGAATTTTAAGAGTTCTTTTATTAAATAATCATATAAAAGAACAAAAAACGCTTATAAAGCAGCTATTAAATAACAATTAAAAACAGACCACGATAGCATGACCTTAGCAGCCTATGGAAGAAGTGAGAGAAGGAAAGTTATTGTAAAATAAAAAAAAAGAAAACGTTGAATATTTATACCAACATCACCCAGAAATAAAAAGAAAAAAACGAAACCGAAATAACTGATGACAACTTAACAGGCTATTATTAGTATTTACGGTTAGAATTAAACGAGTTAGGTGCACCTCCAAGAATTTGAAAATTTCATACAGTTACGAAAAACTGTATATTGCATTTTCAGACTTAATTAAACCTTTTCCTGAAAGAATTAAACTTTTTCCACAAAGAATTAAACCTTCTTCATAAAAAATTAAACAAAATCCAGAAACAATAAAACTAAATTCATAAACAATTAAAAACCAACGATTTTTTTAATTGTTTTGTTCATTCCTTAGAGCTTATAGATAAAATTTCGCATATAGAAGATGCATGGTTAATTTTGGATAATGCCGCCATACACAAGACAAATCCTGTTCGAGAGGTTGTTGCCAGCGATAATAACTTCAATTTCTTCTCCATATTCACCTATGCTCAGTACTATAGACAGAGCAAGCATTTACAAAGATTAAAGGAGCTGCGAGGAGAATTCTTGCAGATACATCTGTTGAGCACAGCCTTACTTCGGTTATAGAAGGTAGCGTTGGGAAGATAAATGCTACAGATACTGTATATTTCATAATGAATATGATTATGAAAATTAGCCCTGAATCGCGTGCGAACCGCTTCACTAACCAAAAACTATTTAAAAATATAAAAACAAATAAAAAAATCATTGTTTTAATTCTTTATGAATTTAGTTTTATCATTTATGGATTTTGTTTAATTCTTTGTGGAAAAGGTTTAATTCATTCTGGAAAAGGTTTAATTAAATTTGAAAATGCTATAATTAAGGTGTCATATTTTATTATAATATAGCAACCCAACCAGGACTTTCACTTATTATATTCGCAGTCCTATACACTTTAATCTATTTATTTTTTAATATTTTCTTGCACCTCCTTTGGCTTTTCAAATCAATTCGCTTAGGCATACTACGAATACAGACATATATCATAGTTTCAGGTATCGCATTATGACAAGGAACGTAAACATGCACTTAAGTGTAGTGAGATCTAACATAGAATAAGTAAGGAGTTCATATCAAATATCAGACATATCAATTTATATTGATCCTAACGTATTGTTTCATTTCATGAGCCGCAAATTTAGAATAGTAACACAAGAAATTGAAAAAAAACGGATTACGGATAACGCAATTATTTCTGCCCTAGAGTATCAGTGTTATAAGAATGAGATTCTTACAGAGCAAAGTTTAGGTTAGGTAAGAATGGCGGCCATCGTACAAGCACGTACCACCAGCCACTCTTAGACCATCTATGCTCAAATTGTAATGCCACCTTATTTGGAACCCTACCTGGAAAAGGTACCTCAGATTTAGGGGGTGCGCTGAAACCAACCACAACAGTTGATGAACCTTACCAGGTTAGGTCCCCCCACTCTTATTCTGCTAATTCACACAGTTCACTTAGCAGAAAAAGTAGGCTCCAAGCGTATTTCTTCTATGCTTAGCAAGGTTAGGATATTCGCAGAGTAGGTGTTGAACGCTCTCAACAGGTTACTCGTCCATACAGCTTCTGTAGAAGTCATTGTATGGAGTTTGCATGCGCTCTAAATATTTGCCAAAGAGACAGTGTACCGTGATAACTGCAATGAGATTACGCACATCATTCCGGTTCCTCCTTGTCTTCCCATGACAAATTTCGGGCCACAGGTGTCTTGAAATCGCGCATCTCGTCAGTTTCTTCCCATCTGCGATTTGTCAGCTTACAGGCCTGTACATCAAGAATCCTCTTCACTGGTTCTGGGGGCCACTCTATGGATTCCTCTGCTAGACATAGGGGAAGGTGGGTAGATATGAACCACTTTTTTTCGAGAAGACATTTCAACTGTAATATCCCTCCGCCGATAGGATGAAATGCATGAAATTGAAGCCTATTCTTTTAAATTTGTATTGACATAAACATTTCTTAGTCTTAATATATATTCTATATATACAGGGTGTCCCGTAAGTCGACGTCAAGCCGGAATCGGGTGATAGACCAAATCATAACAGTTACCAGAAAAATATAAAAAAAATTCTAAGTCATGTATTTTTCAAATTATAGACATTTCTTTTGTTTTCAAGAAAATGTACACCTTGTGATGGTTTTTTAGCTCCTATTACTACAAATCTTTACTTTTTTTCAATTTTATTTTTTTTGTGTAATCCCGAATAGCGCTTATGTAACCTGCTGCTTTCAAATCTAAGCCTACTGTTCCAGCTTGGAAGAAAATGTCACATTTTGCCGAACCAAGAATAGAAAATTAATATTTCACCCAACTTTAACTGATTGTAATGAAAAAAAAAAATGTACTACGCCAGTTTGGCAAGTAACTTTAAAAGTTGGCGCATTTAATAAGGATTATGAAATGGTTTAACACTTCCTACCATATTTCTTAGATTACGGAAAAAAAAAATGTTTCTTCAAGAAACCCAGTTTCGAAAAAAAATTTTCACCTACTAAAAATGATTCTAGTGTACCCAAAGCTTGCCGTAAGACCATAACTTTAAGCTTCTAGTTTGACTGAGACGGAGAGTCATTACATGAAGTATGAGTGAGACAGATAGTGACGCTTTCAAGTTAGAGATCCTAACTTTTTGTTTAATTTATGACAAATTTTCCATAAGTTTAAAATTAAACACCAATTATTTGGATGCTAAGATTTATTATTTACAAAAGATGTTCAGCTCAATACAAGTTCGACATCTTCTTAAAAAGGATCGGGTTATCAGACGGGCAAATCTTTCATTGATGACAAATTCAACTGCTTCCGTAATTCTGGAGCTCATGTTTTTGTAAAATTCGGTGAGCTATGCTTTTAGGCACTTCTGTGCTTTCCTGGATTATACGTACCAAAGTACTTGGATATTCTTCAACTGATTGAAGTACTACGTCCTCGTAAGGTAAGGAACTCTTTCTTCCCATGTACTTGGTTTGGAAGTCGGCCCTCTGTGGAGAGTAGACGATGCACATTTGTAAAAACTCAATGATTTCACGAGCGAGCGTCACTATCTTGCTCACTCACACTTCATGTAATCACTCTCCGTCTGACTCAAACTAAAATCTGAAAGATACGGTCTTACGGCAAGCGTTGTGTACACTAGAATCATTTTTAGTAGGTGAAAAGAAATTTTTCGAAACTGGGTTTCTTGAAGAAAAAAAATTTTTTTTCCGTAATTTAAGAAATACTGTAGCAAGTGTTATACCATTTCAGAATCCTTATTAAATGCGCCAACTTTTAAAGTTACTTGCCAAACTGGCGTAGTACATTTTTTTTTCATTACAGTCAGTTAAAATTGGGTGAAATATTAATTTTCTATTCTTGATCCGGCAAAATGTGACATTTTCTTCCAAGCTGGAACAGTAGCCTTAGATTTTAAAGCAGCAAGTTACATAAGAGCTATTCGGAATTACACAAAAAAAATAAAATTGAAAAAAAGTAAAGATTTGTAGCAATAGGAGCTAAAAAACCATCACAAGGTGTACATTTTCTTGAAAACAAAAGAAATGTCTATAATTTGAAAAATACATGACTTAGAATTTTTTTTATATTTTTCTGGTAACTGTTATGATTTGGTCTATCACCCGATTCCGGCTTGACGTCGACTTACGGGACACCCTGTATATATATATATATTCTAAGTTATTGACAGAAATTCAAAAAAAAGTGCTTTGGTTCAGTTCTCCCCACATGTGTGGTGAAATGAACCAAGAAGGGGGATATATGAGCCAAGTGCAAATTTTAATAGAAAAATAGCAAATAAGTTAAAGTTAGACTTTTTTATTATAAAATAAATAACAAAACATAACAATTCAGTTAACGAAATAAAAAAGGAAAATAGGAACGTTTCAATTAAATGGTGTTAACGCATGTTAAAATGTGAGAAGGACACGGGCAGTTGATAGCGGCCTTGTTGTTCCTAATGGAAGCGGTGGTGGTAACACACATAATGATGTCTCGTATCGGTAACAACGCCATATCAGGAACAGTCAACAGTCAACTTCTGCTATCGCCCACAAGCAATGGTGCATTTCTACCCAGTAGCACTTTATTTATTCAAATAATTTTTTTTAAACAAAACTTTTAAATTTACTAAATTTGTTACTTTTATTTAAATTAGTGCTTCATGTTATTAACATTATGTTGGCATTATAAATAATTTGTTAGTTACCAGTCAGCTAAACACAAAGATATGTGGAGCGCTCAAAAATAGTTTCCACGTGGTAAACTCAACTCACTCAACTAACACGCCTGCACTCGAGCACAGTTTGTGGACGATTGAAATAAATGAAACAGTTGTAAGACTGTTTCCATTTTGTCTTTATTACATATCTCTGCCTATTCGCATTTAAGTTATACGGGCTTGGTTCATCTTACCCCACGGTCCATTTCTACCCACCTTCCCCTATATTGTACAGACCAAAACAAATCATTTAAAAAATAAAAAAATTTACCAAATAGTTACAAAAATGAAATTTTTAAACATTAATATTCAACCAAATAAAATATACCGGTTAGAAGTAATACAAATTCAAAAGTTTTGGATTGGTTTTCTCATTCTAAATGAATCTGCATGAATCGACAAAGCAATGCCAGGATAATTTAATTCTGTATATTTTGTATATAAAAAGAAACGAAGTAGAACCATTTCAATTTCAAGTTTATTGAATATGTACAGTGTTATTTTCCAATAATAATAATTGTACATATTTGAAAAATCTAGGGAACATAACTTACACTATTGCACATCACATATACAAACATAATTGAAAATTGTTCTGCTTGCATAATGAGAAAAATTCGTCAAAACTATTTGAAAATAAATCGTTCGACTTTTTTTTGAACGATTTTGAGCGATTAAAGTTTAATTGAAACCGAACTGATTTCCTTCAGAGTTTTAAAATAAAAGTTGACTTACTATTTTAGGTGTTAGGTGATTTATTTCTTTTACAAAAAAATATAAAAAAATACCTCTCACAAGGAATAGAGCTTACGACAATATATAAAAAATTTAGAGCAATTCGACAATGCTGGGTTATAATTATTTTCAAACCCACACACACAGGAATAGTGGCTTTCTCTAATGAATATACTTCGAAGAATGTTAATTACTTTTAATGCTTATTTCTGATTTGGAAAACTGCCGGCGATAAATAAGAAATGTACAAACACTGACAACATAATATTTTATATCTATAGTTAAAGAGTGTTCTTGTCATTCTATAATAAGCAGAATAAATGTTATTTTTTGTTAAGTGTTTTGTATAGTCAATAGTGTATCGAATGGTAGAGTAATTAGAAACAGCTGGATACCTACACGTAGCACTGTTGGGGAAAATGTAACCAAATTGATGATTAACACGATTTCAGATTGATACTATTAATCAGAAAAGTAATCATTTTTGGCGATTAATTACTAAACTAATCAAATGTATGTAGTTAAAAGATAACAAATATCTTAACTGTGAGGGCAATTGAATATATGTCTGAATCGGCAAATGTAATAATCACATACACTTTCGTATGAAATGTTCAAAATAGAGTTGTCCTGAAATCGAACTTAAATTATAACGGCATGTAGATATGAACCATCTAGAAAAAGATATATCAGAATATAATAGTTTATTATTATTTCGTTAATTACTTTCCAATCGATAAACAAGGGCCCAAATCCAAATTGTACCTAAACCACAACCATTTTCTATAACATAAATTCTTACGTTCACAGGTTGTTTGTGCTCTTAGAACTACAATTTTAAAATCTATTGAAAATGTTCATTTGTAATCTAAAAATGTAATCATTTAATTATGATTACATTTTACCCAATATTACTCGATGTTATCATGATCGATGTAATCATGACTGATTTAATCTGATTACAAAAGTAGTTGATTACGTACCTACTATAGATACATATGGACGACATTGCTATACTGGAACGGATATGCTTTGCTTGCTTTATGAATTTATATAAAACGCAATTTATGTATGTATGTACATGGTATGCAAAAAGTACGTTGAATGGTACCGAAGTAATATTAATTATTTATCGACTTCAATAAAAACAATCAAACCATTTTGCGTTAATTTTACTTAGGTCGAAATAAGTAAGAGAAAGAATTAAATAGTGCAACTTGTATTGAAAATCAGATAGAGTGACATCATTTAAAAATGGTCATGGCAATATCACTGATATACATAATATGTATGGACTGCTCGTCGCTATAAATTTGCATAGTCAATTGGGACGAGTTTCCGTTAGTTTCAGATAACTTTGAAACATCATTTGAGGTGATCTTAGGGGACCGTCAGCAGTGGTACACTGGGAACCTACCCTTTGAAAAGGGATCTCTTAAATGATACACGGATGGATTCAAAATGGAAGGTAGAACAAGCGCGGGTATATATGGACCGAAGTGGTATCTCGCATTTTCTAAGCATAAATTCAGGCCATAGAACTCTGCGCTCACGAAATAATTCACAAGAATATGCGTGGAGCTAAAATATACATAATATCAGACAGCCAAGCAGCACTCAAAGCATTAAACTCGTTTACCTTTAGTCTGGGACTGCTTTACTGTCTTGAAGCAACTGGTCGAAGCAAATAGCGCGACACTAATTTGGGTGCCAGAACATGACGGCAATAAAGGCATCGAGATTGCGGACCACATAGCAAAGGAAGGAGCCGGATCTTCCGTTATTGCTCCTGAGCTAATTTTTGGATACCCCCAAAGTTATCTCTCAGCTTAGATCAGGGTTTGGAACTACAGAATTAAAGGAGCACACTGGGAAAATATCCCTAAGACAAGCGAAGAAGTTTGTAAAGTATTTGCAACATAGGACGAAGTGATTTCTAATATTCAACAGGAAGGAATTAAGGCTCATAACGGGCCTATTTACTGGGCACTGCCGGTGAACACGTCCTGTGTGACTGTGAAGCTCTGGGCCCCATAAGGCTAAGACATCTAGAAAAGGTATTCCCACTGCCAGAAGATATTGTAAGGATGGCCTCCAAGAACGTCATAGGCTTTATAAAAGACCTTAAGTTCGAATGGACGCCCTAGGGCATTTAAGGGTAACGTCACAAAAGATCTTATAGGTCGCGGTGACGTGACTAGATGAGAGGCGATAACTGCGTGTGCACCCCCCCCCCCCACAAATAATAATAAATAGTTTCCCTTTCCGTAAAGGCACTCTTTACCACAAAAATAGCAAATTCAAGAAAATCACACAGACTAAAAATAGATAACTCCTTTCACTTCCCGATTTAAGTACTTTTTAGGATAAGTAAATTTTATAATGGATTTTACAGGCCGGGCGATAAGAAGAACTACGGGTACACCTATATTGGGCCCCGAGGTAAAATAAGAAAAAGAATTTAAAGTAAATGTTAAAAATATTTATGTTCATTACTTAATAATAGAAAAAAATTAATAAATGTTTCATTGTTTTAACTCTTGTCCAGTCATGGACTCGAACTTGAAATATTTAGAATCGGTCAGATGGAATAGAAGAATTTTTAGAAAAACATCTGTGTCTTGTTAGCTCAGAGGTAAGAACAGTCGCGTGGAAAGCGGCAGGTCCCGGCTTCAAAATCCGGACGAGGCGGTTGTTTTTTCTCTTGTATGTAATAATTTGATTTGAATCGTAAAAATAAAAAGTTTTTCTAAAAATTCTTCTATGTGATATTTTTAATGTCCCAACATTTATGTTGCCGGGTCTGCACTTATAACTTACAATAGTGTCCCAAATGAAAACAAAGATCGACCTGTCCTTCTTATATGTACATATAATGTAAGCGGAGAATGCACATTTAACTCCACAGAACTAGATAAATAATTTGAGAGTGAACGAATTTTTTCAATTCTATTTTAATTTTCATATATGCTTTACTTCAACTTAAAATTTCTAAATTAACAATAAATTTGAAATATTTTCTAAACTCTCCATTCAGTTTCAAACCTACCATATGTATGTACGTACATAAAGTGCTAAAACACCAATTTCTTGTGGAATCTCTTTTCCAGTATCAAATTAGATCACGTTTGTAAATATTTATGCATAATATATGTATACAAGGCAAGTACAGAGTATGTGTTTACTTTAGCGTTTGTCATAGAAAAAACCCAGAACTTAACCACTGCATCTAAGATATAAAAAGAAATGAGACAATTTAAAATTGTTATTTGCTTAAGATTTTGCTCAAATTTATCTCAAATTTATTTTATTTAAAATTAGACTGATATATAAACTAAATTCGAATGAAGCTTTTGGATCTTCATCCAAACATGGGTTGATAACAGTACTTAATTCGTTGAAAAAAGATGAGATTAAAATTGAGTTTATCTTTAATTTAGAGTGATAAGTGTATTCGACTATTTAGGGCCGTTTACATCAAGCATATCATTTCGGTTGGTTTTAAATTAATATTTCTCTATCGTCCAATGATTTCTTCATCATTCAGATATAAGAATACTTAAAATCTAAAATATCTAGAATATTGTTTTATACAAACGGCCCTTAGAGTATGGCGTGGTGTTACGTTAGTAAACGAAGTACTAACTCTTATAAGGTATATGTATAGAAGAAATATTGTAGAAAGAACAAGGTGGATTTGGAAGAGGATGTGAATGTATAACCAATTGAACATCCAACAATCACTAGAATTCAACTCTACCAATGCAATTCAAATCAGCAACACGCTAAATAAAAATCATGGGCATCATACGAGCTAACTAAAAAGAAAAGAGTACATTGGCGCATTACAAATAGCTACCAAATTACCTTCGGCAATGCCATACGGGATATTACAATTCCTAGAAGTTAAGCGGGATCTCCAACATTTCGAAAAAAAGACACTATACTAGACAGATATAGATCGCTATATACATATTTTTCAATGCAAATACTCACATAAACGCGATAGATCACAGCGATACAAAAGAATTTCTGTAGCGTTTTGACCAGCGATTGAAATGTCTATCGCAGCATGCACAATTTCAGTCGTCTAACGCGAGCGTTGAGAAACAAAATGGATAGTGAAAATTCAAGTGGGTGCTGGAAAATGAATTGAAATCATATAAAGGAATACCAAATTTTATATGATCTGAATTTAAAACATTATAAAATTATTAGAAAAAACGACAAAGTGAGGGATGATATTGCCAATGAGTTGAATACAAGTTAGGTTAGATTAAACCTGCCGTATCGCGAGGCAATTATGGCTTGTATATGACAGGAGAGGACAAGAGAACTGTTTAATTACCAGGAATCTAGTAGGGGTCATTACGGTTCATTGGGCCATAGGAGACCATGCTAGAAGGCGAATCTGTTCAGCGCGTATTCTCTGAGTGCCCCGCCCTGATGAACAAAAGAGGTAGGCTATTGGGTAGCTACTTTTTTCCAAGTCTAGGGAGTTGCAAAATAAAGAGTTTCGATGCATCCTGAGTTTCTTAAGGGAAGCAAGATGGATCTAAGACAAATTTTTGGGTTATCCCATGAAGACAAAGGACACAATAGACCCACTGGTGGTCTAAGTGAAGCAGCCTAGCTACTTAAAGCGGCACCCTTCTTACCTAACGTAACCTATGTAACTTATGGGAGTGATTAAGCTACTGGGACCCTGCAGACACCGCGTCGAGATTTGATTTATTGTGTCCTCCCGTAAAGTGGTTAGGCTAAATCTAATAGAGGAATTTTTAGAAAAACTTTTCATTTTTACGATTCCAAAACAAATTACAAGAGAAAAAAAACAACCGCCTCGTCTGGTTTATTAAGCCAGTTGTTTTTTCTCTTGTATTTAATAATTTGATTTGGAATCGTTGAAAAAGAAAGTTTTTCTAAAAATTCTTCTATACCATCTGACTGGTTTTAAAAATTGTGAGCTCAAATTCCGCATAGGACAAGATTAAAATTAGACTAAATCTAGCCCAGAATACAAGTGGTAAGTGTTAAACGAAGTGAGGTTATAGTACAAGAAAATTTCTTCCGTTGTTCTTCTTCCATTAACTTCAAAATTTATCAAACCCCTCATTTTCGATTCAGATGATTCTAAAATTCTAAATGTTGAGTGTAATAACTACCGGTCTCATTCGTGGTTTGTAGAAAAATATGAGAACGTATGGGGGCTTAAATAATTTAAATAGTTTTTTCAGGCTGTGTTGCAAAAATTCTCCATTTTGCGCCAAAACTCCGAACTCGTTTTCAATTATTTACTTGTCAGGATATGCAAATTTAAATATTGTACTGATATTTCGGACGGTTTTGTCTTGTATACCTTGCTGCGAAAGGACGCATCAAGTAAAATCCTTAATCGAAAATCGAGATATGAGGTATTCTTTGATTTTGATCAGGAAAACATTTCTCGGCTGGTATACTTCGAACAAACCGCGCTCAAATTTCATTTCTATAGAAGAAGCACTTAAAACTCCTGCAGCACTACTTTTTATAAAAATTTATATTCGAGATCAACGATGGCCAGTAAGACAATTTCAAACTTAAAATTAAGTCGAGCCAGTATGTATTGAATGGACATTTAATGGTAACATGTAATACAATTGGGAAACTGTAATTTGTCCTGATATCCGTGCTCAGATTTTTCCAAAATGTCTTTATTTAGTTCAGGCGTCTATACACATATCGCTATCATTGTGATCCATCGGCGTTGGTGTGAAAATGTAACCCTTTCTGAGTTTTTTATACTTTTTCTTAAGCATATCCAGCAAAAAAGTTCAATAAATGCCAGAAATTCCATACCTACAGTTGAGGCTTTCATGACGCCATAACCTTACCCATTCAGACTGCCACTTACTTTTGACATTACACAGCTTTATATACATACAAACATATATAGAAACCTATGCCTGCACGGAAGGTCAAAATCTGATTTACAGGGTTCCTGTACAGTAGGTAACTCTAATTAGAAGTCTCACATAAAACAAAACAACGAAAACGTTAGCATTTTGTTGGTATTTGATGGAGTCAACAACGTCGGCCTGTGTGACCTAGTCACGTTACGTTTTTTACCACCCAGCCGATGTCACAATTAGTTAATATTTGGAATACTTAAGGCCAAAACGCAGTCGACGCTATAAGCATCATGCTGCTTAGCTAACCTCCAAGGCTAAATAAATGAAAGCATGAAATCCAGTCAAATAGGCCGAAAAAATGTTAAAGATAGTATTAAATTTATTTCAGGCTGCAATTTTGAGGGTTTGTGTAGGGTGGTCGTCGTTAGAGTATTGTCGCAAAAATGCGGCGTCCCAGGGCCAAAAAAAAAAGGGGTGAAAGACAATAAAAACACCCTCAAGCGCGTGATAATCTATTCGACTTCCGTGCGGATCGGAAGTGGTGAAATTTTTAAAAAAATAAAAAAATGTGACCAACCCCTATCTCGTATGGGCGAGAGAGGGACAGCAAAAGAAGCTAAGGGTGGACACATCGCTATATCCACTAACATGTGTCCGATTATTTCAATTCTACAACATTTTGCTTCAAAAGCTAGCAACCAAAAGAAGCGTGAGTTTTTCAAAGAAGGCACGGAAAAACGGGAGAGTCATCGGACTATATTACCATGTTTACATGTAGAGTTGAAAGATTGAGTCGAGATTGAGTTGAATTTTCGACTCGTGTTTTTTTGCACGCAGGGTTGAGAGATTGAGTTGAGAACGGGTCAAAATAGTCGAAGTGACAGTTCAACATAAGACTTATTTATGGTATTTTTTGTGTTGGAGTTATAAAAGTTTAAATTATCTTAATATATAAAAATCCAGTGTCACTGTGGTTGTTCACGCTAATCTCCGTAACCACCCAACCGATTTCAGTGAAATATTGTGAATATATTTGGTTGGTTCCAACTTGAGAGATGATAGTTTCGGACACGATAGACGGCGCTGTTGTCCAGACGTAAAATACTGCTTGACAACGCGTAAATGTGGAAAGCTGAAATTTTGTACACAGCGTTTTCATAGAAATTGAAAATATATGTTCAAAAATATACTAAATCGCCCTGCCATACAAATATTTCGTTTTTAGTATATTTTTGGACACTGTCGAACAACGCGTGCACGTAGAGAGCTGAAATTTGGTACGCGGTGTTTTCATAGCAATATCAAATAAAATTAAAAAAAAACAGACTAAATCGGGCAACCCCTTCTTGGTGTAGCCATACAAAATTTAGGTTTTTTACTATATATTTGGAAACTTTCCGAGAACGCGTCGACGTGGATAGCTCAAATTGTATGCACGGCGTTTTTAAAAAAAAATGTAAATTTAGGTTTAAAAATTGGACAAATCGGGCAACTATTTCGTAGGGTTGCCATACAAAAATTTCTATTTTAACTATATATTTGGGCACTGTCTGGGAATGGGTCGACGTGGAGAACTAAAATTTGGTACATGGTGTTAGCAATAGTAAATAAAATTACAAAAATGGTCGAAAACGGGCGACCTTTTCTTGATGTTGCCATACAAAACTTTAGTTTTTCACTATATACATATATGGACAATGCTTCACGTATCGAAGTAGAGAGCTGAAATTTTGTACACGGGCCTTTTTTTAAAAAACTGTAAATTAAGTTCAAATATGGGACCAATTGGGCAACTCCTTCGTATAGTTGCCATACAAAAATTTCGTGTTTTACTAAATATTTGGGCACTGCTTGAAAACGCGTCGACGTAGAGAGCAACATTCTCCAACACATATGAATGTCTGCGGGTCATACACGCGCGTAGACACACACATACACACACTGTGAAACCCTAGAGAAACCCTTCCCCAACACATTTAGGTATATATGTATATTATCGCCGGGGAGCGCCGTCGGGCTCCTTCTAGTATATGTATATGTCGTAGCCATTTGACGTAACTCAGCATTTCACGAAAAGTCTACACACTTCATGGAGAGTTGGTAAATAGTGTAACAGTTTTTTACATTATGTGTCTGAAATTTTTAGTCACTTCATCAAATGCTAAAAGTATTTACGCCGATAGTGTAATACCACTCGATATAACGAAATATTAGGAGAGGGAGGTAGGTGGTGAAGGGGGAGGTCGCACCCAGGCCTGCGAAACCCACACCCACACACACCCACATATACAAACATATACACACATACACACACCACATCCGATCCGCACGCATGGCAAATAGATTGTCACGCGTTCGGGGGTGTTTTTATTGTCCTTTACCCCTTTGTTTTGGCTCTGGGACGCCGAAATTTTGCGACAATACTCCCACGACCACCCTACATCAACCCTCAAAATTGCAGCCTGAAACAAATAAAATACTATCTTTAGCATTTTTTCGGCTTATTTGACTGGACTAAGAAACTTAACAATGATAACCTCTTTTATAGTTGAAATTTGTTTACCTAAACATAACACCTTAATAAAGTTTTTTTTTTTCTATAATTTTAATTTTCTTTTCATTTTGATTTTCTTTAGAAAATACATCCGGAGGAAATATGGGAACTATTTTGTTTTCTATGTTGTGCATATATTTATGTTTTACTGCATTATGTTGGCTGAGCTGCCGCAACAAGCATCAAAATTTGAATTTTTCCAAATCGAGCAGCAAGCATCATGATGCTTCGAAAAAGCCTTGTATCTTAATATGCTCGCCATGATATAAAAGCGGATGACTATGTCGATTGCGTTCTGGACTTTACGTCGACGTACCAGATGTCATACATGTCCGAAGCATCTCAGTCACACCGATAAGATTTCTACTAATTAAGACGATTATCCCACCTTTAAACTAAATTTATAACATTCTCTGCAGCCATATTAGTTATGAAATTAATTGTTGGTCAGATTTTCCATACCTCTGTGCTGCTTGGGAGGTTAGCGAACTCATAATACGCAGACTGAAAACTTATTTACACAAGATGTTTAAGTCTAATCTTCAGATTTCGTCAGTAAAGTGATCTATGTAGTCTTAAATAATCTACTTTGAATACAGACAGATCCAGAAAATATCAATAAGAAAAAGAAAAACAATGGATTTTGTAACTAATGGAACACATGCTCCAACATGATAGTGATAATATTAACATTATTGTTTTTATATATATGTAGTTAATCCTCAACAAGTGGTTAAAGTAAAGCACTCTCCAATCAAGCTATGTATGTATATTTAAAAAAAAAAAACAAAATCATTTTCCATTTCAGTAATTGCTTTTTCAATACGTATTTTTTTAAGGAAACCCCAAAAATGTGCTTAATCAATGATTAAAAAACAAAATACGTAAACAACTTTCGAAATTTTTTTAGGGCATCTGGAAATTTTGAAATAAGCAAAAATTGTCTTACCTGATTTTCATAAATATAGTAAATGACATAAAAAAGAAGCAATTCCCCCGACCTCAAATTAAAAATTGATATAAAGAAGTTAGTACAGAGACGTAATCATTTTAAAATGCACACAAAGTTTTTTCGCCGGGTATTGCTTACTTTATTAAAACAAACCCCTCCTCCTCGAAACTATGAATATTTGCAAAGTTAATTACTTATGTAAGCGAAGTGCAGAGGCAATAAAATCAATTGAAAACAGTTTAAGGAAATGCCTTCTTATAAGATATATCACTTTCTCAGCAATTGTTAACCTCTTTATAACCATATCTATGTAGGTCTATGTAGGTAGTTCAAATTTTCCATAAAAACAAAGTCATGCTCGTGCCTAATGAAGATCACTAAATACCTTAATAGTTTTTCTTCTTTATTTATTATTTACAAGAGAATGAACCTTCACACCCTTGCTTTCACTCACCGGAAAACTTTTTGTAGAAAATAACACACCGAAACCAAAGCGCAAGATCGGCAATATCCGAAATGTAACAATTTAGTTTCTTCTTATTAAATAAGAAGTACGAATTAATTAAGTTGTGATATCATACGATAGTATGATTAATGATTACTACTTCAACCAGTCCGCGACTAAGTCTGCTACAGACTGAGGGCAATCCGCGAAAACCATCACGACTAACCGATGACCCCATACCGATACGGGACGGGCCGGGCACTATACAAAACTTCTCTGCTGTTGCTGGAGATAGAAAAAGAAAAAAAATCATCGGTTATATTATGTGCTTTCGCGGTTATCAAATAAGTTGAAGATATTTATGTCGAAGCACTGCCAGATTTAAAGTTCCTTTTTAGTTAAAATGAAAAGAAATAATGTGACAAAAAATTAATTATATTTTCTTCGTTATATTGTGCACATAAAACATCAAGGTGAGCATTCCTTTTACCTTTTAGAGTTGCACTAAGGGTCCGTTTATACTTAGATACTAAGTAGGATCGGAATTTGTATAGTCACTAGTATCTAAATTTGTATCTCCACATTTTTCGAAAAGTTTTGACTTCTATTCACTTTATAGGGTCACTTCTCCATATACTAAGTTGTTGCTTTCGCAGTAATAAAATGTTATCAGATGCAAAAGATTTCTTTTTTTTTAAGTGCATCGTTAGTAGTCGTTTTTGACAAATTTGAAAATGATAAAAGAAAGTGGTAGCAACGTGAATCTTTAAATAACCTGAAACTCATGAGGCATATAATAATTCGTTTATCGCCTGTTAGTGATTGTGTAACTTCTGAACGACTTGAGGTCATATTCCCACAATATATTTGTTTTGTCGAGACGATCTTTCATAGCTATGCTATGATCCGATAGGTGACGCTTAAAGAACAAAATATTTACGATCAATTCGCAAGAACCAAGAACATTACTTTATTCTGAAGATCGAACATATTTCACATGGAATAAATCATCAAAAAAATGGGAGCCACGCAAACGAGGTGTTGCTGTTATCACTTATGAAGGAATATTTGCAGCAAAGACATTAGGCCGATTATACACTGTTCATCCAAAACAATGTGAGAGCTTTTATTTAATATTGTTATTAATAAATGTACATGGTCCAGCGTCATATTTGTGATCAATTAATGTTCGATAATGACGTTTGCCGAGAACTGCAATTGCTTGAAGGTGACAATCATTGGAATACAACTCTTGCCGATGCAGCACTTAGTTCTTCTACACATCAAATTCTTTAATTATTCGCCATATTGTTGTCAAGATGTTTTCCAACAAACTTAACTGAATTATTGGAAAAATATAACGATTCAATGAATGAAGATATACTCCACAGAATTCGAACAACAAATCAAGGCGCAAATCTTCAATTCACACCAGAAATGGTCGTTTGAAAACTCCGAGCAAAGTCAGAGAGATGGCTCTACTGTCGCGTATCGAGGTTATGGTTAGTTAGTAGCATCTCTTGGAAGAACACACACCAAGTTTCAGCCAGATCGGACTATTTCTTTGTGTTTGGTATTTGATTTGTTTGGTATATTGATTAAACACTACTTTATGAAAGGCAAAACGCCTCAGGAGACTAAAGAGAAGCTTGATTATGGTGACTCTGCACCTTCGATTAGAACAGTTTATCAGTGGTTTCAAAATTTTCGGAGTGGCCATATGGGCACAAGTGACGCTGAACGTTCTGTACGCCCTGTTGAGGTTACTACTCCAGAAATCATTGATAAAATCCATGATATGGTGATGGATGACAAAAGAGTGAAGGTGCGTGAGATTTCTAGTGCTGTGGGCATCTCGAATGAACGGGTACATAGTATTTTGCATCAACATTTGGACATGACAAAGCTATCCGCAAGATGGGTGCCGCGATTGCTCACGCTTGACCAAAAACGAAATCGTGTGAAGTGTTGCAAGGACGGCTTGTAGCTGTTCCAGAAGAATCCGCAGGACTTTAAGCGTCGTTTCGTCACTGTGGATGAAACATGGATACATCACTACACTCCTGAGACCAAAGAACAATCTAAACAATGGGTTACCAAGGGGGAATCTGCGCCAAAAAAGGCGAAGACCGTTCCTTCGGCCGGAAAGATTATGGCGACTGTCTTTTGGGATTCGCAAGGAATAATCCTCATCGACTATCTGGAAAAGGGTAAAACTATTACAAGTGCATATTATTCATCGTTATTGGACCGTTTGAAAACCGAGCTGCAAGAAAAACGCCCACGATTGGCCAACAAAAAAGTCCTTTTCCATCACGACAACGCACCAGTTCACACCTCAGCAGTTGTGGTCGCAAAATTAATGGAAATAGGGTTCCAACTCGTTTCACATCCCCCCCTATTCTCCAGACTTGGCTCCCTCGGACTACTATTTGTTCCCCAATATGAAGAAATGGCTGGCGGGAAAAAGATTTTATTCAAACGAGGAGGTGATTGCAGAAACGAATGGCTATTTTTCAGACTTGGACAAATCCTATTATTCGGAAGGGATCAACAAACTAGAGCAGCGTTGGACGAAGTGTATAAGCCTAAAAGGAGACTATGTTGAAAAATAAAAAAGGTTTACCCCAAAAAATTAAGTAGTTTTTATTTTTGCACGGACTTTTCAAACGACCGTATAACGAAGCATTGGTTATGATCGAAGACATGTGCGTACTCTTTTCGAATGAACCACTCATAAATTTGGGAATGCCTTCACCTAATCGACCAGCAAACAATGAGAAACACAATTTAATACTAACGACTTGGCTTTATTTGTTACGACAAATGAATAATTGTTGTCAAACGAACAAAAAGCCATTTATGAGAGAGTTATATTTGCGATTGCAGGAAAAAAAAGTTTTTTCTTTTTGGACGCGTCAGATGGAACTGATAAAACGTTTTTAATTGCCAAAGTTATATCTCAAGGGACACATCGCATTAGCAATTTCTTCATCAGGCATCGCTGTAACTTTATTGAATGGTGGAAGAATAACCCATTTGACTCTAAAGCTACCATTTAACATACAGACCAATGAAAATGCAGTATATAACATCAAAAAACACTGTCGCATTATTATCGGGGATGAATATATGTACAATGAATGGCTCATAAACATTCACTGGAAGCATTAAATCGAACCCTAAAAGATTTAAATGTCAACGAAAGATTATTTGGTGGTAGTCTAATTTTTTTGTCAGGTGATTTCAGACAAACATAATCGGTTATTCCACGATCAACGAATGTTTAAAATCATTTATTTTGTGGCGATATGTCCATATATTCCAACTCAAAATAAACATGTGTGTTCCACTACAAAACGATTTATCCGCTGAAGTATTTTCCAAACAATTGCTGAATATTGATAATGGAAAAATTGGTTTTATTGAAAATACACAATTCATTAAATTGCCTGAAAATGTCAGCAACATTGTTGACTCGAAAAATGCATTAATATAGAAAGTCTATTTCAAAATATACGAAACAGTTATCATAACCATCAATAATTACTCAGTGAGCGAGCAATTTTGGCTGCTAAAAATGTCGATGTTGACGAAATCAACTTCAAAATACAAGAAACATTGCCTGGTGAATTAATTTCGTTTAAATCAATTGACACAGTGGTAGATGAAAATGAAAGCGTTATATATCCCAGAATTCTTGAATTCACTCGATTTACCGCAACTTCCACCACATAAATTACATTTGAAAATTGGTTCACCCATTATTTTGCTTCGAAACTTAAATGCACCCAGACTTCGCTATGGAATGAGATTAGTTATTAAAAATATTATGGGAAATGTCATTGAAGCGATAATATTAAACGGAAAATTCAGAGGAGACAATGTTTTACTGCCGCTCACCACGTTTACAAATTCGCATTTGTTTGACATTTGCGATGACCATAAACAAGGAAAAATAATGACAATATACGGATTGGATTTGGAAAATCTATGTTTTTCTCACGTTGCGTTCTCATGTTGCGTGTTCAGAAATTACTTTTAAAAATGCCAATTTAAATCTAAGATTCTATTTTCAAAATTCAATGTACGAACTTTAAGTTTGAATTTTCATTACCAATGTTCAATTTTAAACATTAAACAGTTCATTTTTCTTCATTCAAATAAACTGCCATTTTTCGGTCCCCTTACCTATCCTCCAATCTTATACAGTGACTTTAACCAAATCAAACTCATCCGCCATCGACTTATAGGCCAGTTAGTATGCTTATTTGTAAATGAGTTAACTTCGCAAGGTGGCAGCTATTTTAAAAGCACAAGAATTAGAAATTCTATATCAACAGCCGATCAGCTACATTAAAATTCTTTTGCATCTTTGATGTGCATATGCGAGGTGTGATAAAAAAATACAGTGAATGAATTTTTATAGCAGCAACTGCTGACGCTATCCATTTGAAGTTATCCGTCTGATAGCCTGATTCTTTGAGAAAGTTAGTGTTAAGTTTGAACAAGTTGTGACTTGTTACTTGGCTTCCAGAATAGAAAGAGTGAGGTCATGTTTACCGTGTCTGTCGCACATCATGGATTTCGAATAACGTGTTAATATTAAGTTTTGTCTTAAGTTGCCCAAAAGTCCGAAAGAAGATCATGAATTGCTAAAATAAAAAAATAAATTACAGGATATTACTAGGCTCCATATCGTGATCATGAAATTCTTCCGCGAAAATTTGCTTAACCTTAGTTCGAAATCTTATCTTTGGCCAAGGAACTAATGATCTAACATGCTAGCAAGCTATAGAAAAATGTATTGTCATCCATATCTTTCTCAATCCACATCTTGAGTATTGTCCTTTCGTTTAAGGTATTGGAGTTTTTCCTTTTCCGCATCCAAGAAAACAAGACCAAGAGGATCCATATTCTACTCTCATACATAAATCTACTGAATTTACTCGCTATAAATGTTACCAAAGCACCCACAAAAGAAATAACAATTCATTTCATGTCTGCAGTGCTAGGCTCAGTGCAATGGTTGGTTCGGGGGGGGGGGGGGGGGTAAATATTATCATCGCACACCAAGCTCAGGGCGATACTCCGCTGTTATTGCCATGCCCTTGTCAAGTCGATTGTACCGCATAGAATGTCGAAAATATTATATAAATATAGAAAATAGAAAATAATTATACAGCTCATTATACACATACTTAATATTAAAAGGCATTATGATTTTTGGCATGCTCATCCGGCTGTGGTGAAGACGCACGCGAGAGCTTGTTGACTTATTTTGAGCACGATCTTTTTATACCCTAGATGAAATCTCATGGACTATACCAAGTTTGTCATTTCGTTTGTAACGCATAAATATAATGTTGGTAGCGCAAAATAGAAGCATGAGTGTTCAACGCTTAACATTAAAGTTTATTTTAATTTTTGCATGTCCGTCCTCTCGATAGCTCGAGAACGCGCTTACTTAGAGAGTTGAAGAAGTATTGCACACGACCTTTTTTTAGAAACTTGTCCCAAGCGTATTCGATGCAGCAAGATTTTTCCAAAACTTGCAGCTCAATTTGAAAAAGTTAAAATTTTAATGCTTTCTGCTTACAGATGTGCCATCATAATCGTGAAAAAAAATATAAATTTGGCTTACAACTTTCTTGTTCTGAAAAAATATTAACAAAGCACAATGTTGAAAAAAAATAAATGAATTTATTATTAAAGCAAATGGGATTGATGAACAATAAATGACATGGTCTACATCCAAATTTAATTGATCCTCTAAAGAGAATGATACTTTTTTATATTATTAAGCCAAGCCCTATGATACAAACATGAAATAAAGGAGGGAAAGTATTGGGAGACATAAGCAGAATGGTGGAGGGGCTGATGTATATCACTCTTAAACCTTCGCAGATTGTAAGCCAGAGGAAAAAAAATGGTAGACTGCTCCACATTCGCACAGTTCTGGATAAAAACATATCACGCAGGAATCAGTCTATGCGGGATCAGATTAGATATTTCATCAGAACATTCACCATGCATCTAACGAAAAAGAAGTGAAAGGCATACGACATTGCCGCGATGACCTAGCAAGTCGATATACACGTTATTACCACATCGCCAATGAGCTTGAAGTCTCTCTTTTGGAAGGTAACTATTCAAACTTAGACTGTATGCTCAACCCCGGCTTAGATGTGCGAATTGTATTCCATTCTAGGTCTGTTACAAGACTTGTAGAAAAACGCTAGATACGATGGCTGAAATATTTCTTACACCTTTTAAGAAATCCAAGTAATTTCGATTTTTGTTTGGCAACAGAGAAGATGTGATCTGTCCAGTAACTTATTGGAAATATTTAAAATTAGTACTCCTTCAAAAGAAACAGGAATGGTAAAAATATGATCTTCTTTTAAAGCGATGAGACAGCTTTGGGTCTTAGACGCATTGAATTCGACGTAATTTGTTTTGCCCCAAGCCAATAATATCAAGATTGCTATTCAATGATCTAATCATGCAATCTGGCATTCCCTTTGAAGTCCGAAAGAGTGTCAAAGGAGTAAGCGAAATCAAGGATACTGTCATCGGTAAAACTAGGGATGAGATTAAAAATAAGGGAAAACAGGTCATTAATGAAAATAAGAGATAACAAAGCCGTGAGGAACACCAGAATTTATAGGGTGAGGTTCAGAAGAAACGCCATCTAATACCACACGTATTAGGCGACCCGGATAAAAAATTTCAATCCATAATAGAAGAGTCGGGGGGGGGGGGGGGGTCATGTGCTTTGAGTTTGGTTAAAAGAACTAGATGCCAGACTCTATCAAAGGCCCTTTAAATATCTAGGGCAACGATTTTAGACTTAACAAAATTGTGAAGACTACCGTTCTAACATTCCGTTAGAAAAATCAGCAAGTCTCCAGATTTGCGTCCAGTCCGAAAGCGATATTGGTAATCGTTGATGAGTTGATTATCCTGACTATATAGATACTTCATTAATTTGGAGATAATGATAGATTCAAGAACCTTCGAAAGAATCGAAGTGATTGCAAATTGGTCGATATTATTATCTTATTTCCACTGTATTTCCACTCTAGTGATGTTGCTAATGCAAAGCTTATGTGATCAAATCAAATCCAGATTAATCTTGTATTATTATTGACAACTATCTGTAATGAATAAACGGACAAGTTGTACACCTGACAAAGCCAGTCTAGGGAGCATATCTGAATTTCCATAAATTATACATAATCACCTTCTTACGTCGATATTCATACCAATTAGGCGGTGTTGTATCACCCGGAATAAATAGTACCATTAATAGCAGGAAATTTCTTCTGCAAAGATTTCATGAATTCGGAAATATCTTTTATCACTATTATTATTTATTAAGGAATTAAGTTTCTTTTCATTATGATATTGACATGGGCAGTTTTGAATTGCAATTACTGACTTAACGAACAAAGAGCTACGGAGCTCCAAAATCGTAACTCTTAACATTGAAATCAAAGGAAGAAATGTAATCTGATTCGATAGGACAAGTGAACTGTTATATAAAAATTCTACAGAGAGTAGTCATAATGATTTTCAATACTTGAAATAAAAGAAAGAGGTTAATTGGACTGATGCTAGTGATGTTATTATGGTCAAATGGTATGATAGTGGAATGATACAACTCGTTCAGACAATTTACGGGATTGGATCCATGAATTCAATGCATCGATTTAATCGATACATGAGAGAATGGACAAAATTGATTTTTTGATATCTGTATCTGCTCTGTACCATATACACATACGAAGTTTAAGAATCGTCGGTGTACCATAATTTCCTGTTAAAAACTTCAAGCAATATTTACGTGTGAACCAAAATCATCACTTTTCGTGACAACAGGTACAATCAATGCGCATGTATACGTTAAGGAATATCCTCAGAAGCGTCTAATTCCTTTCTTTAGAAAGCATGATGCATCAGCTTTCTTTTGACCGGATTTAAAAACTTGCCACTACGGCAGAAAAGCTTGATATTTCTACGATGCCTAATGTATACCAGTAGTACCCAAGCAAACGAATCCTCCAACTTGTCTGGAACTATTTTGGGCTAATATTAAAAAAATAAAATAAAAAATAAATCCGCTAACATAGACGCTTTGAAGACATAGTATAAAAGGAAGTCCGATACGTTCGATACTGTCTCTGTACAAAATTTAATGAAGAACGTAAAGCAAAAAGTCAACTAATTTTAAAGCACGTAGTAATTATATCATGTCGGTTGTGTATAATGCATGATTAAGTAATCGTTCAATAATAATTATTTGATGACAAAAAAAAAGTGTTTCTTGGTGATTTCATCATTCATAGGTGGTCACTTTATTCTGAATCAGTCCTTAATTGACTTAGAAATATATAACTTATGGCGCGAATATAGGCAAGATTGTTCAACACAAAAGATACTAAAAACCGAACAGTTAGATTTGTTAGTTTTCCGCTATGATATATTAAATAGCATATTACGATGATCAAAAATTAGCACCCCATATTATTACTTTAATCGAATGCCTGAATCACTGGCATGTAATAAGAGTCGAATGACTGAATGTACAAAAATGCTGCTCAGCTAAAAAAATACAATGAATTTTCAGCTAATAAAAGCATTATAAGTTCAGTTAAATTTTGTATAATTTCAATTATTCGGTGTAAAAAAAAACAGAAAGTAATAGTGTACATGTCTCTCTTTTGCATCCTCAATTGTTGTTTAGAATTTGATTCGAATAAAAACATTTTTCCGCATTGTACCAAACTGTGTATTTTGGTGTTAGAATTTAACGTCGTGAAATATTTTCCATTCAATGAAAACTAATTTGTAATTATGCTGTGTAGTTTTGAGAACGAAATGACAATTATCGTGAGACTGCTGTGCCATTTTTTAAGCAAGAATGGTCAATCCGTTTATATTATAAATGTCTCTGGGCTGAATTTAAAAAACCAATTGTGGACAACTATGATTTATGAAAAATATGGCTAGTTAAAAATAATTACAACTAAATAAGATCAAATTTAGCAATTAAATATCTCTGATGAATTACGTCACCTGAAACAAGTAAATGAACTGAAAATGCATTTTGTAAAGTTTACTTGAAAATTCTAGAAAGGAACGAGCATAACGAATCTAATCAAGAAAAGACGAAAATTTCGCGTGAAATATATACTATAATTCTAATGCTACAATTCTGTTAAGCCTTTAAAAGAAATTGTAAAACTTAGAGCAGAGGTTAAACGTGTTTTATTTTGCATTCAACATAATTATCATTTTTTTCAAATGAATTCTCTTCCGACCATGATTCGCACTGCACATTCCTTGATTACATTGATTTCAATCAAAGAAAAACTAAATTACTGAAATATGTACTTAAATATAAATGAAATAGTGAGTGGAAATTCTAAATCTTTATCATCAATCTTAAAAGCATTTCCATTTCCTGAACTAAGTAACCAGTTAAGGTCTGTTATTTACCAGGCATAAGTCTATTTTGGAAAAATATTACGATCCCGAATTATAAAAGATTGGTTAAGTCTGTAATCAGTAACTAATGCCTTGAGAGAATTAATTATAGAAATTTGACAAATTTAATGTTAGAGCTTTGCTCATTGCGCAACAGAAGTACATCGGCGAAACGAAATTTTATACAAAGCTTTTTTCCATCTTTGGCTACGGAAGTATTTGCGGACAATGTATTGAGAAGAAAATTGAGCTTGCATGTTACTAGTTCAGTTTATTATACAATTCATTTACTAATCTAGGTTTACAATAGAATATACACAAATATGTACACCAATAAAATTAACTTGAAAATGTCTTTTGTGTTCGCATTGCTAGGACACATCTCTTGCAGTTGTGCATTTCACATTTGTCGCTTATTGTAGGAACGTGACGAGGTCCAGGTGTTGGAAATATGTATGTTTAGGCAGGTTGTCGTGGATTTGTAAATGCTAATCCTGGATTGCTTTTTTTTATTACGTTAACCAGGCAAGCGCAATATGTATACAGAGTTCTTGCAATTGTTTTATAAAAGTGTTCTATAATAGTGAAGTGCATAGAAATGCACAAGAATCGCAATTTGTACTTTAAGTTATGAACTGGGGTATTATAACTACCAAACTAAATTTATTTGCGATCCATGTCAAATATAAAAGTATAAAGTGTGCTTCGAAACAATTCAGGAATGAAATTTGCTTCCCTAAATGCATTGACGGCATGACAGACCTACAAAAGACAATCATTGCTGTTAATACAATCACAATTTGTCAAGTTACATTGGGGAGATATTATAATAAAAAACTTTAACTTGATTGAAAGCAAATAAAATTCAAAAGATGTCAAAAAAACAGAAACAGTATAAGGACCCATGTCGCAGAGAGAAAAAATTACCTGGTAGAGAAAGAAAAGCGGAGTTATCGGGCGCTTAAATGTGTAATGTAATGGCAATATTCATAATTTAAAATTTTATTATATTTATCTTTTTAATCTATTTTTATTTACGACCCATAAGATATATTATTCTCTCTGAATATTTCGAAGCAACTTACGGTAGCCGTTTTTGAAAGGTTACGATCTAATGAGTTTCGGCTTTCTGCTCTCTCACATCTGTGAATTTTGAATCGGAGCTAAAATGAGCTTGAAACGACTGGATTACTTTTAATTCCAAGCATTTTTGAAAACAAATGCGAAACTGGATTAATCAATTTCAATTTAGAATACCCCCTGCCCTCATTGGTTAAATTTACGTACAACAACTTTGGATACATTTAAAGAGTTGGATAATATAGTGGCATATCATAAAAACAATAAAACACTTTTTAGGTTTGGTAAAAATTCATTGTTCTTTTTCACGAGCAAAACCAAGGTTCAAATCCTTTAGTCATTATGCGACTAAAATATCGGAGATGAAAGGGAAAAAAACCAATACTCGAAGTTTCTATTTATGCCGGCATCACCAAATCTGGAGAAAATATTTACAGAATACCTCCTTGAATTAATTACAAACTTTTTGTGTCACAACAACCCCGAAGTTCATTGCACCCTTTTTATGTTTTTTTTAGCGGTTTATTTATTAACATATACTGTACACTGCAGTTATAATCTACTATAAACTATAGCATATCTATTTTTGCTAGTCTTCTAAGGAATTATGTGTAATCGCATTTTACATGTGATGGGGGGTCTAAGCCTAGATTATTATTACATTGTTTTAGAATGGAATTGAATCTAATTGAGTCCTTCTTACATAAGCCACCATAAATTTACTTGTTAAAGTAAGAATTGATTAATCTATATAATAGCCCAATGCCTCTAATAACATCCTAGAACTCTTCACCTAAATTAGACTAACATTATTCACAATGACATACTCACACTAAATCGTACTGTATTAATCCATAATAATAAAAATTTGAGAGAATATATACGAATAATAGTTGTTGTATAAAAAAGTTATATTTGATTATCAAAACTTGTTAAATATATCAACACCCGACATTAGTTTTTCATGTCAAATGATGTTTTGACATATTTTTTTCATGTAAAAAGCTGTTGTAAGGTACAGATTCTCGTCTACCAGCAGTGACATCTACATGTCGTTTTACGTGATGCGGAATCACGGAAATAACACAAACCTCCAAATCAATTTCCCAATACACCCCAACCCACTTCCGAGCCGCCATCCGGCGGGGCGTAGAGAAAAGCTTTTGCATTAAAAAAAAAAGTAAGAAAATAAAGTTTCGGAAAGCAACAATTTAAAGTTTGTGGTGAAGTGAAGAAGGTTTTTGAGTTTCCTAATTAAAGCAATTTATTTAAGTTTCTTGAGTTTAGAGAAGTTTTGTTTTTGGTTTTTGTAGTGTAAGAAGTAAGAAGGTGGTATCTTTCTTGAGTTTCCACAATTTATTTAGAAAGTTTTTGTGAAGAAGGAAGTTTTCTACGTTCTTGAGTTTCCTTAATTTTGTGGTTTTTCTATTATCATATTTTGAGGTACGCGCATTGAAAGCAAACATTTATTTAGCGAATAAAAAGTTTTTGTGAAGTATATTGTATAGTGTGTTCTCTGTACCGTACTCAACCTCAAAATGTACACTGAACTGTAACCAATTTTGGGAACAGTACGGCTGTATTAATAAAGGGTAAGCCAATGCCTCACCACAGTATACATACAGAACAGCTCAGAACAAACTACTGAAAAGTGAATTTTAGAATTTTAAATACAAAAAAAAGCCTCAAAATTTCTTTCATAAGAGGGAACTATTGAGTATGATACGGAAGTAAATGGGCCAACGGTAGCTACTTGCACAATCTATGGGAAGAAGTGTTAGTTTTATGTAAATACATGATGTAATTTGAAACAAACAATGAATGTGCCCTCAAAGTTATTGTGGTGACGGACGGACGGCACACGGACATGCAAAAAAATAAATAATTAATAATACATATGCGTGGGTGTCTAATCCTTTTGGCTCTTATCAGCATTATTTCTATGCGTTACAAACGGAATGATAAGCTCATACCCTATGAGACTTTATCTAAGGTATAAAAATAATGAGTTTATAAAATTAAAAAATTTGTTAAAATATTTTTGGAATGTAAATCGATATATAATTGTGTTCAAATTTTCAGGAACATCAATCAAAAACAGCAAACTAAAAAGTATAATAAATTGATTTCTAGGCCGCTCTCACTCCGCTCATAGTACAGACAATTTGAATATCACACGATCACAATATGAACTACATCGACGTATGGGAAAAAATAATCGATGAATTTGTAAAAATGTTGTTTATATTTTCGAAAATGTTCCCATTTTGAGCTGTTAGAATTAGTTATCAACTATTTCTTTATATTTACGTCTGTAAGATAAAATCTGTAGAAGGACAATAATACAATACTAAATTATACAACTGTGAAAAAAATCGGCGTCTAAGAAATTTGCAATACTATTACGATTACAATGCTGCGTTCATTTTCCTGATCCATATAAAAAGAGACACACGGATTTATAAATGGATAAAAAATCATCAAATTGCCAACTTTTGAAGAATTAAAACTTCAGAATTAGAACCAAATATTTTAGATTTATTTTGGCATTTTGTAAAAATTGAAAGGCAATTTGATAATTTGCCCCACTGACATGTATATAAATGGACTGCTTGTTGAACCAAAATTGCATGAAAGCAAATGGCACCACTTTCATATTCCTGTCTCTTTCCGTGGGAGCATACTTTCCCACTGAACTGTAACGTTTAGGAACGAGAAATTGCTTGTAAAAATCCTTGTAAAAAACACTTTCTTCGACTCATAATTAAAATCTAACGATACAAATAGTCCAGATACTTTTATTGTAAATTCGGTAAATCCCACGGACATGCATATAAGTAAATTCGCAAATAATTTAAATATGGCGCCAGTTTACGACAGTTGGTAGTACATCATGCCTTGACTTGATGTGATGACTGCTGGTACCGAAGATGCAAGCTCTGCAAGAAAAGCTTTTGCGATTGCATCCAAACTTTCAGATTGAGCTTTCAAATATTTGTTCGCTTCGCTAGAGCAAAACTGTTCAAAATGGTACAAGTGAAGCCATCTAACATTATAACAAGGAAGCATTTTCGCATATTACCATAGATAGAGAAAACTATGTTGAGAATTTTTCAACAGAGCTTTGCTCAAGTGCCCCTAATCTATTTCTAATAGTACATGGCCCATGGCATGGGTAGTCCATTGCCGTCTTTATGTTCCAAGCCATGACACAAAGCGATTGTTTTTTTTTTACTGGCAAAAGTACGAAATCGTACTACTATTAATACATTCAAAGAGCAGGCGAGATAACTTACATAGATGTGAAAACCTTATAAAAAAGCGGTCGAATTAAAACGAGCTAATGGCCCTCTAATAGAAAGCTCTATACATTATCTCTCTCTCTCTCTTGCTGTATTATGCCACATAAATTCTTCGCAATGATAGCTTTCTTTGGTTGAATAAAAAGTTAAAGAGTTTTGAAAAAGTGATCCGGGTTTATGTGGAGATTTTTTTATCTAGTTGTATGTTGTCTGTGCCAAAAGTATACAAAATCGTACTACTCTAATAAATTCAAAGAATTTAATGTCACGGCCGGGAACATATGGAGTAAAGACCGCAATGGCCGTAACCCCCGGAATAGCAAGCCATGAACAAAGTCTGAAAAAGAGGGCAGCGGGCCGGTAAGCAGGCGAACATCGCAGTGTTCTTGCCTTGTCTTACTGCAGGAGTTTTTCATATAAGTCTGTATTTTGTTCAAACGCTATAATTTCCATAAATTTGTTCTACATGCTCTTTTTTTTTAAAAAACCATTAGAAAGAAAACATTTGGCTGCAATTTGTTTTAACTTAATTTTTCTGCAGAAGCGATAGTTTTAGGCCTTAGGACCTGTTTAAGATGAAATCTAAGTTCTTCCTACATGATGAGTGTACTAATGCTGCATGGCTGCAGGCCCGTTAAGGCATTTTAAAGAAAAATGTCACGACACACCGTTCGACAACGACAATACGAAAAGTGAAATGAAGTGAGAGTGATTGTAGATCTTGACACTTCAGTGAGTCGATAACTATAAGGGTGTAATAGAAAAACCGGCTCGTCACTTCAGCCAGGCAGCGGCAGCATACGCATAGTGAAACATAAAGGAGCATTTACAGTGGCAGAGTAGAGTAGAGTCACCTGATTGCATTGTCTCTCCTTGTCTCAAGCTTACACTCTAACGTAAGTTCTTCGCGCTTCCCACCAGAGTGGATTTCACAGAGTAACGTCAGATTCGAAAAATTCCTAATCTCACCACGTTGGTGAGATGATAAGAGAAAACGCAATCTGGTGACTCCACTTTACTCTGCCATTGTAAACGCTCTTTAAACTGTGCATGGCTGCTGGCATCCGGAATTTCTGCAGCTGTGGGGTGGCGGAGAACAGAGCAATAATTTCGCAGTCTCAAATCTTTGCTTCTTCCCGTCTGTTACCTCCATATAACATACATACATACAACTTGTGCATTTTTAGAGGCCAGATGAGGCTTCTTGTTAAGTTAGATGTTCTTTGGTTATACCCAAAACATCCCTTACGATGCCAATTTCACTACACTTCTGCAGGACCTATATCACTAATAAAGACGTGATTTTCACTTTATTTCAGTTTAATGCTGAGGTTTTTCGCTATATAATTTCCCCATACTATGTGTATAATAAACGAATTATACGGTCTCATCAGTAACTCTTAGTCCATAGCATACCTAGTACATGAATTAGCCATCTACTGGTAATTTTGGTAATTTTTTATAAAAACTGTGAGGGTAGAAAGGTGGAAAACTCTTAAAAACTTCTGTACTCAACTTGGAAGGAAAAGTAACTAAAAAAGTGGCTAATAGCTAAAAGTAAACATTACACTGTCGCCGCCATATTTTAAGGTAGACGCCACAGGACGATATACCTCCCTAGCTTGAACATCGCGCCTGGAGTTTCGAAAATCTGTGATATCATTGTTAAATTCCACTTAAGTTTTGTTTTTGCTTTTTGTAAACCACAGGATAATTTAAAATTATTTTCGGTAACTTTTAATAGAAAATATATGAAAACTTGTTCAAAATTAGATTTCTGACCAAACGAGTTTCGCTTAATCCTCTCAGCGAAGTTCTTATGCTCTAGAGTCCCGGCCCATTCCAACCACTTTTTTGGTTTTGCAATGCAACGGGCAACCTTTAAAAAAAACTGTGAAAAGGCAACCCCCACCCCCCACATATCTTATTTTCGGCATAAAACGATCTAAAACAGGCGTGTCCAACCCACGGCCCAGGACGGTTTTGAATGCCGCCCAACAAAACTCATATACATAAATACTTCCTCAGTTAATTTTATAAAATATTTTCTTTAGCTATATAACATTTCCATGGGAGTAGTTACTTCTCGACATAATAAATGTGGATATAATTGCGCAATGTGGCCAAAGAAAGCTTTCAATGTGCAATTGTACTTAGTCAAATTGACACTGAAGACTTTGAGGACATTATTTATTTTTCGGAAGTAAGATGGTTAAGTCGGGGTGAAATGTTGAAAAGATTTTATGATTTGCGAAATGAAATCAAGTCATTTATGGAATCAAGAATAAAATCTGTGCCAGGCTCACAGATTTTGCTTTTTTAGTAGACTTGACAGCTCATTTAAATTTGGGTTTTCAAAGTGGAAAACAATTCATAATACTGTGCCTCAAACTATAACGGCTTTCGATATGAAACTGAAATTATGGTAGTCACAAATTCAAGCAAATAATTTTATGTATTTTGAAACGTTGGTTAAACACTGTCCTGAGAGTAACGAAAAATATGGAAACTTGATTTTCGATTTGACACAGGAATTTGAGAGAAGAAATCAAGATTTCCAAAAAATTCATCAATTTCTTGACATATTTGCGACTCCATATTTAGTCGACATAAACTTACAAGGCAAATTTTTCAAAATAAAATGGCTGCAATCTGATGTTCAACTTTAACAAAAATTTAATGATTTCTCTTTACTGAACTTTTATAAGTATTATCTTCCAAGAGAAAAGTACCCCTTGATTCACAATTCATGCCATCGCTATTTGGAAGCACCAACAACTGTTTTCTAAGACGAAGCACACATAGAATACAAATAGGAGCAAAATAACTTATGAGCACTTTGAGAACTCACTGAGAGTTGCAACAACTTCGATCGCAAAATATTGAAGCAATATTGTCTCAAAACCAATGTCAAATATCACATCAATTTCATGTTGCTATTTCCTTAATTTTATATTAAAAAAAAATATTAATTATTAAGCTTAAATTACTTAAAATTGTTAACTAAGTATGTATACTCATCATTTTTGTTCATTAGCTATCTTTAGGGTGCGTATATTTCATGTGTGGCCCAATATAACTCGTCTACTTCCAATGTGTCCCAGAGAAGCTTAAAGGTTGGCCACCCCTGATCTAAAACATGGTTTTCACAAGCTCCTGTCCCATAGTCACCTCGTTCTCGCCCCCACCTCCTCTTGACGTTCCAACCAGTTTCCTGCGCCCGCCAGTATGAAAACAAGTTCCACGCACTTCAACTTTTTAGCGAAGTGGAACATCAGAAATACTCAAATTAAGTATATTTTCTGCAATTGCTACTGGTTTTGACGTATGTAGTCATTTATAATATTATCTGGTCTGGAAACTTGTGAAATGTGAACAGATTTATGAGAAAATGGTTTCAAGTGAAAAATTAAATATTGAGATGGTCATAAATTTTGCAGCAATGTAATTAAGAACAATTTTGGAGACGAAAATTCTAAGAAAAAAGAAAGTGTGAGTACGTTCCTTGCAAAAGCAATATAATTATCATTTAAATTTATGAAATTTCTTACCGAAAAATAAAAAGCACTCCCTTTGTATGCAAGCCAAGACACAAATCTGTTCCCATTGATATTACAAATGACTACATATATCAAAACCTGTATTGCAGAAAATATACTTAATTTGACTATTTCTTTACTTCGCCAAAAAGTTGAAATGCGTGCATCTTCTTTTCTGGCGCAGATAAACTGGTGAGTACGTCAAGAGGAGGTGAGGGGCTGAAAATGAGATTACTTGCGCCAGTAACTCGTTTGTGAAAATCATGCTTTAAGACAGTTTGTGGCTGTAATCGGCGAAAGATAAATAACATAAAAATTCAGAAAAATATCTGAATTGATTCCATCTCACGCGTGCTGCTGCTGTTCTTGTGGAAATTATTTAAACTGTTGTCCGTTAGAGATGAATTTCAACTAGTATAATCTGATCTTAACTAATACAGAAATATCTTGCACGCAGTTTTGCACACATTCTTAATCCCTATAAGAAATTTTCAGACAAAATGACTCTTTCTCTTCCTTCTATAGTTCGCCTCTTGCCTGCTCATCTAAAATTGGCTACAGTAAAAACATATATCAATTCAAGAAAAAACTTCAATTGAAAAGAATAACACATTTATTTCATTTTTCAAATGATTAAATACAAAAAAAAATCTGACCAGTATTTTTAATTCTTCATTACCATAAAAAAGTAAAATTTATTTTCAATGAGCAAGAAAAAACCTTCAAATTTTCACATTCAGAAAGAAGTTAAAAGATAGAACCATGCTACATTATATAAAAAAAAAACTAAAGCTAAAATAGATACTATATGATAGCAATATGTGTGTGAGTGTGCAAAAGGTGTTTTTCCAAAATTCTGAATGTCGCTTTATCCGCGTTCAACGCGATTCATTCCTCATTGTTGGCAGTCAGTAGAGAATTAAATGTTGTGTTGTGTGTGTGTGACGTTTAGGAACATTTTTTAAATACAAGTAAAATTTTTAAGCAGCCTTGTATGTTCTGACACACTTGATGTCATTGATGGTCATGGTCTGTAAAAAGAAGAATACACTCGTGAGTCTATGCATATATATATATATATATATATATTTTTTTTTATTATTATTAAGCCAAGCTCATGAGATACCCACCCCATGATGCAAAGCACAGCATGGCCGGAAGGAGATAGGAAAAGGAGTTGGGAGCATGAATCATTCTACAAGGGATCAGACTAGATAGTTCATCAGAACATTGACCATGCATATAGTGTTAAAGGAGCGAAAGGCATCCAACATTGCGGCGATGCTCAAGTGAATCCATATGACAAGTTACTGTCAGATCGCCAAAGAGCTTGAGGCTCTATCTTGAATAATATCTAATGAAGTTAAAGCATGCGACCATTTCCGACCCAGATTTGGGAATTGTATTTCATTCTAGGTTTGCTGTGGGACTTGTAGAGGAAAGCTAGATTCGATGGGCTGAATAATTCTTACACATTTTCAGAAATCCAACACATTTCGATGCTTCTTTGGCAACAGAGAAGATGTGATCTGTCGATCTTAGCTTGCTGGAAATATTAATGCCAAGAATGCATAAAGGCAGTGTATCGTAAGTCAGTGCTCCTTCAAAGGAAACGAGAGTGAACAAATTATAATGATATATTTAGAAAGTATTTATATTTTACATCCAAATAGCCTCGTTGTCGTGGGCCACGTAACTTTATTGTAGTAGACTTATGTAGTTCATAAGGTTACGCAATACAGAAATTTTTCAATTTTAATATATTTTACAGTTGTAATCGGCTTCAATAATAAGAATTGAATCCTCTTAATTTCTAAACTCAAAGGTCTAATATGCTTTTCTAAATCATCTAATATAATCAAAATGCTATTATAAGCTTGAGCTTCGAAAACCCAATGACTACTATTCTATATTGTGGTAGGCAGTACCAGTGAAAATTGTTTTGTGAACACACATCGTCTCCTCAAATAAAAGATGTTCCTACGAAATTCCTTAAATATACACGGCAGGAGGTGATAGTACTCACCTACTCAAACAAAATTTTTTTATGGCAGGGCGCGGAGGGGGCATATCAACCGTTTAGGAGATACAGGGTGATTAAGAAAAACTAGTTTTTCACGAATCACCCTGTATCTTAAAAAGTACATGGCGTACAGTCACAATTAAGAGCTCAGTGTATGCAGATCTTCATGACCTTTCCAACGACTGCTCAACCAACCCTGTACTCCTCTCATCTGAAACGTTATTGTGGTCTAAACTAAATATTTCGGATTTTTTTACTTTTTTTTACTTTGACCTCTATTTTTTTTGGAAAAAGATCATTAACATAACTTTTTTTTTATAAAAACTGTAAACTTTAGACTCTCCTCTTTAATTTGACCTTTTATTTACACTCGTCCTAAACGTAGCTGTTAAATAGTTAATCGCTCACAACCTATTCAGGTCATACCGATATTTTTGTTTGCAGTCACCAAGGGAATAAATTATCTTTGAAAATAGGTTTCAGAATTGCTTTTAGAATAGTTTAAGAGCTAATAACACTTTAACGGTTACAGATAGCATATAGGATGTTAATGATCTTTTTGCAAACAAAAAATAGAGGTCAAATTAAGAAAAAAAGGTAAGAAAATATGAAATTTAGTTTAGATCACAATAACTTTTGTGATGAGAGGAGTACCAGGGTGGTTGAACAATCGTTGGAAGGCCACAAAGTTCTGCATACAATAAGCTCTTAACTGTGACCGTAAGCCCTGTACTTTTTCTTAATCACCCTCATAAAATTTTTTGTTTGCTAGCTGAAGTATTATCACCTCCTGCTCTATTGTCCTCATAGGCGGAAATACCCTGTAAAGAGCTACTCATCTGTGGTTATGGTGAGGATTTAAAAATATAAACGACTGCCTTAAGGGAAATGAGAAAGTAAAAAAAAAGAAAAAAAAAATTATATCAATGAAAATCAGTCTTCATCTATTTTTTTAAAATGAATCAGTTTGACCTAAACGTCGTAAAAAAAAACATCTGAATATTAAATTATCACTTACCGCTACCATTTCACAGTCATTAAAATCACGAATGATTTGGGTGGGTTTTTCACCTTTTTGATCGTGAACAAGCTTATCGTCATTTTCAAAAGTGCAAATACTTTTCACTTTTCTTCCATCGAGAGTTTCTTCATCAAACTCTTCGCCAGGTTTGAATTTTATTGTACTTGTTTTAAATGTTGATGATGTTGTCAGGGTATAATCGTCTCCGTCTTTTACCAATTCAACAGTTGGACTGACAGTATTGCCCATTTTACGAAGAACCATTCCAACTCCTGAAAAAGTAAAAATATATAATACATATTTACATTTTTAAAGCAATTTTAAATTACAAAATAAAATAAAACCGCACACAGTTTCTCTTAACCTTTCACACAATGTCGATTTAAAATAATAAGAAAAATCTTGAAAATTGATATCACAAATGCTGCCTTCGCGGTTAGGAAATTGTAAATAAAATATCAATTTACAGAAATTATTTATGATTTGTTGTAGAGTAACTAATCTCATAGCTAAAACATTATCAAGGTTTTTATTTACAATGTTTTGCTCTCAAATTATTAATGAATAAAATATTATTTAACCACATGCGAGAAATACAAGTAATCCTGTCCAAAATCAGGTCGTCCGGCAAGCGGAAGGTCCCGGTTTCAAACCCCGGACGAGCCGGTTGTTTTTTTCTTGCATTTATAAATTTGATTTAGAATCGTTAAAAATAAAAGTTCTTAAAATTCTTCTTTCTCCGTCATTTACTATAAGATTGTAAATCTTGAAGTATTTTTTAAATCTTAACAAATAATAATAAATAACAAATCTAAAGGATATAATAAGTTTGGAATTCCGTTTGTAACGCATACAAATAATTATGGTACAACAAAATTTTTAATATTATGCGTGGGTATTCAATCATTTTGCTCTAGCTTCTATCCGTTACAAACGGAATGACGAAACTTAGTATACCCTATAGATTTCATCTAGGGTATACAAATACACGGTGAGAATATTTTTTTCTCTAGTCTCTGGTTTATAGGGACTGAAATCTCCAATCTCTCTGGAAATCAATTTGTAAGTCTCTGGCGAGCATAAGAAAAAAAGTCTCTAGAGGCACGTCTCTAAAGTGTATACAGGAAATTTATTTTTGGTCTCTACATTAGACCTCAAGGGATCTTTGTTAATTGTTAAGAAAGGAATTGTTAGAAAGAATTATATCAATATATGCTTCTGTTCAAAAGTTTTTAATACTTTTATGTTAAGCGAAAATTGAAAAAGTTTAAACGAAATTATATCCTTGATGTAAAAATTTTACGGGATAAAGTATAACGCAACCACCATTTTTCCAGCAACATTGTACTTTTTCCTTTAAAATAACCTACAAACCATGCATATGTGATAATTAGAACCATATGTTAACCAATTGGATCAAAATCCCCGATCTAGTAGAATTACACTAGGAAGCTGTAAGCTGCTAGCCCGTTGTTGTGGGAGGAAACGCATAAAGACGTCGACCAGAGCCAACAAATCAGTATGTACCTGTTCTTTACTCAGGACAGTAAGTAGTAATTCAAGGTGAAGAATGTAAAGTATAGTGCAAGTCGACAAAGTCTTTTTGTGGAAGCGGCCAAGGGGCGCAACAACGGGTTGAACTAAGTGTTTTATATTGAAATCTTTGTTACACACATATATATAGCTCAGCATACGAAAAATAGCTAATTGTAAGGGTTTCAAAGTCCTTTAATTCAGGCAATATGCATCGGATGATGATGTTTTTTAAAACTTTCAGCAAAAGAACAACGAAATTGGTGATGGTGGAGTTGGAAAAGTGAGAACTTTGATCGATTTTTTATGGAAAAACTCTATAATAAATTCTTCAGAGAGAAAAGGTGGTTCATGGAGGACAAAGCCATTTCGTACTTAGTCGAGCAAAAAAATATATTTGTGGTACATGATCGGAAGAATACTCAAAATCATCGCAAACAAATTCTTGAAAGTTATCTTTAAATCAATTAAAAGACTTTTTATTTAAACTAATCTCATCTTTTATTCCTAATTACTAATATTGAGCGATAACTATTCTTCAATTAACTTCAATTCGCTGTCTCATATTTCGGTATAAGTATAATATCATAATTGACTTTCTCCTATATTACAGTTTTTAACGTAACTTAGATTTCGCCATGTCCTACACTCTCCTTTTTGCCTTAATTTTTCCTTGAATCTTCAAATAATTTATAAGAAATCACAAAACGTCGCGATATTCTCCTAAAGATGCTTAATATTCAATTTATCTAGACGGAAAGGAGTGCGCCTTCCCACAATCGAATCAATTTTAAAATTGAATTAGTCCAATTAAACAACATACCGCCGGCCGTCAGCAGAATTAGTGTTGTTATGTTTAAACGGCTGGGGGCTGAATGTATTCAAGACAAAACGATGCAGTGTTACCCTCACAAATACTATAACTGTCCATTGGCTCAAAGAGCATTCCATTCCTTTGCACAGATTCAATTACTCATCTCCGGCTTTTTATCAGATCATGACGAGTTTATTATTAATTTTTTTTTTCTTGTATTTATTTCATTCCATTTATCAATATCTCAAGATGCACATTTTGAGTGTTATTTGATCAGTGAGAATGAATGTGGTCGCTTCGTTCACATCAAAATTATTTTGAAGCTCATTGCTGTACTGCAATGATGATAAAAGCAATAATTCTTCTCTAGAGAAAAAAATCTTGTTAATTTTTGTAGAAATATGATTGTATGTCACGTCACAGTCACAGCCCCCCGCCACGACAGCCTGCATTACTCCGAGCATATATTAATTCGAATGTCTCCATCCTGGTTATAGGGGTACATTCAATAGAGCAATTGAACCAGTAAATGAATAAATAGACGGCAAACTAGCAGGAGGCTGGTTTTTGTGTGAGATACTGGAATTGTCGTTTTATCATTGCTTACTTAAATACAAAACTCTTCAAGTCGTGCTGATAAATGCGACCATTGTCCACTTAATAGTCTATCTTTCACCTCCTCAAAATTTTATTTATAGACAAGAGTTACTTAACCTCTGGACTTTGAATATCACAAAAATATTTAACACAGGTCAAAATTCCGTTTAAAAATGTTAATTAAATTGTCGTCAGTTATTTTGTTGCGTTGATAAATTTTACTTCATTACCTCAAATTAGTTGATTTTAAAATCACAATGAGAAATATGTATTTTTTTTTTTTTTTTACTTTTAAATATTCAAATCAATGGGTGACCTTCTCCTGACGGATGAAGAGCTTGTAAGTGCAAAAAGTATACTTACATAGATATGAGTATGTACTTTAGAAATTTTCTCGTTTTTTGATAAATTCACGCTTCTGTTGTCTATACAAAAAAAAAAACCGCACATATGTATGTACTTCAAAACCGGATATAAGTAATAATGTCAGAATTTGTGTTCATAGTCATCTCACGATCAGTAGCAACAGAAAAGTTATATAGCAACGTTAATTCTTTTCAAATCGAACAAGTAAATTTTGTAATAATGTTTGTGGCGTGATCGTGGAATTTTTACTTGCCACAAAATATCAATTTTATTTATTCACCACAGTTGTTACTCATTTATACTTCGTTTTCATCTGAAAATTTTCTGGTGTTGTTGGTATAAGAAAGTTTTGTGGAAATAATGTTGTCTGTATTTACTTTTTAAATTAAAAAGAAAAAATCTTATCAGTGGGTAATTGACCTTTTTCATTTGCTCTATACATATGGATTCAAATTCATTGTACTTTATTTAATCTTGATTTATATGAGACCTCATTCGGTTGTACGAACTTTATTTATTAATTTCTTGTGCTTCCAATGAAATTGCCAGCAGTGAGATATAGTATATTTGTAAATATGAGCATGAATTTTATGTAATCTGAAACTATTCTTCTAAAACTGTCTCAATTCTTGAGTATGCGTTCAATACGTTCGACTAAAGAATTAAGTCATTCAAGAAAATGTTTACTTTAGGAATTAAGTTTCGTTGTAGATAATAAACAAAATTTTGTTAAAAAAGTTATACAAATGCTCCTTGAAAAAACGATTTACTTTTCGCAATTCCCTTGCTGATGAACAAATCTGATTGCGGTTGAATTTTGTTCATTTGTTCTTGTAACTCTGTAGGATCTATTTTTATAAAAGTAACAGTCATAAAATATACATAAATTCTCAAATCTTCCCGCATAATATTCAAAAATGTAATTTCCTAATGTTTAACTTAAATTTATATTAGTGCTAAATCAAACGAATTCAAAACATCAATTATTTTTTAATGATAATTTCATAACTAATTTTGATTTTTTTTTTACTTTTATTTCATATTGAATGAACATAGAATAGAAGACTTCTTTTTCATAATTAGACAATTTCGAGACTTGCTCTTATAGTGAATTTTCATTTTTGAGCGATATGTGTTGCGAGTGCTCAAAGATAATTTCGTTGTCATTTCAATTATCGCAGTGCACCATTGAAATAGGAGATAAGCACGTTAAGGATATAGCTTTTGAAATGAAAATACTGTTGGTGATAAGAAACAAACATACTGAAAGACCCAGTTTAGAACCACTCTCTTATGAAAACTTTAATCGTTTACAGAAGAGCATTCAAAAGGGTTCCAAAACCTCAATAAGATTGCGTGAAATTCAATTGAACCAAAACATTATTACATGGAAATTTAAAAAAGATTTATTTTAGATTGTTTTTAAATAAGCAATGTGTACGAGAACAGAAAACACCTAACCACCAAACAAACATTTCTTATTCACTCGTTCTTTGATTGAAAAATCGAATGTCGGATAGATTCACGCGATGCAATCTATCGATAAGAGTTCCAAAAATTAAATTAAATAAAAGAATTGATCGACAATAATGTATAGTAGGTCTAGTCAAATCAACAATATTACAGTTTATTACTATTGCCAGAAGAGATGTTTCCGAGCCAATCATAGTAAAAACGATTCACAAGAAAATAGAAGCACCATTTCTTTGGAAAAGAGTTGTTTACGTCTCGCAAGAATCTTATAGAAAGCTGTAGCGGTCATGGACGTATCGTAGGCTTTCAGCAGATTTCTTTAATTAAAATGAACTTGTAATTATCTATCATAAAGCCTATGATCACATACGGTTCCCTTCTCTGGTGACTTGTAACTAGAGTAAAAGGTTCCATACGTAACGTCCAACCGCAGCCTTCAGAGGCAATACTTGCCCACCTTTCGTTATATATATATGTATTGTATATAACAGAGGAAAGCATTCTCACTGCTATAAGACTACAAAAGACAAATATTCTCAAACCGAACAATCTGGCTGGCCATTTGCAAATTCATAAGGGTTCCGTTAGTTAATTCCATTTCGGATATTATGACGTTACGTCTGGTAAACTATTCTTTAAGAATTGAGTCTCTTTTCATACAGAAATGCACGCCATAGCTTTGGGTATACCAATAACTATAGAAAACAATTCATACTAAGTCTAAGATTTGGATTTTTGAAATACCCTAGGATAAATGGCCAGTTGTTTTTTTTTTTCACAGGAAGACTCTAGACACCATGGATGAAGAACATACAAGATTGCATTAAGAACTCAGTAATACGAATTTTCGCAGATTTGTTAATACAAACATTTTTGATTTGAAGTAGACTACAGGAAAATTTAGTTCGTTTTAAGCTTCGAATAAGTTTTAAGTAACTATTTGAGCAGGCAACAAACAGGTACTTTTTCTATTAAAGGTAAAACCGAGATTTTAGAAAAAATTAGATCGCGGATATATGTAGCGGTAAAAGATTGGCAGAATAGTATGATTATTACTCTGCTAAAATCAGTAACATAAAGTGAAATGTTGAGAAAATTCAAAGACAAAAATTTGATATCAGCTGCGGCATGTTCTTTTTATACGATTGCCTAAAATTTTTAGTTTTGTATAAAAAAACTGAAACTGTCACCGAAAAACTTATCGACATAAGAATATTAAAAATTTGCGGTAAGAATTTGTCGAATGATGAAATAGACATTAATCCTTTTCAAATTAAACTTCAAAAAAGGGTATAGGAAATAGATTTGGAAGTTCAACAATATTCGCAAAGCCGGTTACTAAACGAAAAATTGCTATAGCTATACATATTTAATTTATAATTTATGTAAAGACCAGGGTATGGTTTTTTTGTACATGTCCGTGGTACAAGTGTTTGTAGTATCAAGGTATATTTAAGGCGCACCATTTATAAAACCAAATACATATAAACAAGTTTTACCCGAGTTGGAATCCAAAGATATAGGAGGAATAGAATTCCAACACTTTCAATTCTTCATTACTGAAAAATCTTTATTTTTTTCATGACTTTTCTTTAAAGCTAAATAACTGCACATTTGTCCGACAAACTAACTCCCAGAATAACTTAAGTGTCATATGTTGATAAGTAAAATCGAATAACATTGCGTTTATGTAGTTGGTACCTACAGTCAGTATGGAAAATGAAATGATCAAGGTACAGCATCTTCTCCTACTCCTTCCATTTCCAGAAAAGTTACTTCACAATTTTCTAGAAAGCAAAAAATCGTATCTGAATATACACGATGGATCTCACTATTTTTTAAGTCATGAGTCTTTCTTTGGACTGTCGAATTACGTAGATGACATCGGATATATTTAAAGAACAACTTGTGTAGTCCTTTGTTGTATCAGAAAGATATTTATAAAAAAAAAAGATTTACCACAAAAAAACTCTTCTATTGATTGATTCACTATTTCAAGAAAATGAAGCCGAAATGATAAGCAGTGATTGTCAAGTTGTAAAATGTTTCCAGTCTCCAAATTGCACGGCTACAAAAGAGGATTACATAAAAAAAAAATTTTAGTGCATCACTCTCCACCTCCAGGATACTACTCTATTTTTATCTAAGGGAAAATTGGTCAAAGTTGATGTTGGACTGAACATATGAAATATTTAAATTTCCAAAATTCTCATTTCTATGTAAATAGCAATAGATTAACTTCCGATGTTTACTTTGTCTTAACATTCTCATTTTTGTAAATTGCAATAGATTATCTTCGGGTCTTTATTTTGCACCTACATATATTTATCTTTATTAGTATAAAATACTTAATACGATATATGTACAAGTTGGAACTACTGTTACTTATGCTATCTTTATCTGTTTATCCTGTACTGTTATATAAGGCAGAATCAATCTAAATTATGAACATACAATATTTGTATCTAAACTTTGAACTTTTATTACTTATTATCCTGTATTAAACTCTGTACTCAATATATTAATATCTAAATCGCTTTACCCAACGTTTTCAATTTTATATTATATAAAATTGCATAGACATTAGATTTTCCCATTTAAAAAACTGGGCTAGTGCATAATCTATATCTAATCACACTGACCACATAATTAATTCAAATTACCGTGACCGTTACTGTATATGTAGCAATATATTTAATTTACTATTTTACAAGTTTGGGAAGCGAACATAAATATTTTATCATAACAATTTGATAGCCTTCTCTAATTCCGATAACAGAAAATGCAACTCAATATCTTTGAGGAAAAATTCCTGAGAATAATCGGTATCTTAATTAAAAAAAAATCAAGAACACTTTTTGTTACATAATTGCAATATTGCACCTAATGAATGACTTAATATACACTAAATGCGATTAGAAGTTTTATAAAAATGTTAAATATGGACAAAGTACAACTAAGATACCCCTTATTGGCTTAAGGGGGCAGTAGTTGTAAGTGAGCTTGCAGAACTAAGGCTGTGCTATGAGCCGTTTTACCCAGATTTAAAGTGCAGAATTTTTTTTTTTTTTTTATGGAATTAATTGAATTTATTTATTATGATTAATATAATAAAAATCAGAGTTTTCTTTCCTAGTGTTAGCTCGCTAATTCTTGCTTTGTTTTCATCAATCATACCTACCGACCTATATCTAACCTTACATTCATTTTAGCGTCTAACAGCGAAAATGTTTTTCTAATTAGAATCAGTTATTCGATAATTGGATAAGGTACATTATATGGAGTACGTACCTACTTGGTAATTGGTTACAAATTATACCTAATTATAAATTAGAATTAATAGCAGAGGCGAATAAATAAAAATAATAAATCCAGTTATTTTAAAAACTTATGATTTTGTTGGGAAAATACACCGAGCTCTTTATATACTCTGCAATATATATATATATATATATATATATATACATATAAAGCGTGCCTATGAATGGATACCTTAGATTTGTGCATCTAAAGTCATATTCGTAAGCTTCCAAATTTAAAATCCAAAATGCAATTTTTTGAAAGCATTTTTTATGTAATTTAAAGTTTACAACATGCAAAGCCGGGCATAAATAATCTAACTCAAATTTTTTTTATATAGTACATGTGGGTGATAATACGAAAATATACTCATGGTCATCAGCATCACATAAAAAATTGACTCTAAATTCTATATTTTTACCCGATCTTTGACCCGATTATGAAACAATCCATAGTGCATTTCAAAGTCCGAAATTTAGAAGAAAAATTTAACTAACGGAAGTTTTGGTTATACACTAAGAAACATTAATGAACCGGCATTTTAAACATTTAAAACGGGAACGGATCACTTACAAGATTATATGCTTTTTTAGATCTCATGTCACTACTCTTTTCTGGAATAATTCCGAATGAATATAATTAGCTTGTCTTGTCGCAAAAAACAAAATATGCTGGGAAACTCACTTTCCATTTCAATAATAAAAAAAAAAACTTTTTGCATAAAATCAATACTACCACTTGCGAAAGATGAAGCAAAAAAAATTTGCAATTTAGAAAACTTAATTCTTAACATAAATATTAACTTACCGAGAGCTTTCATGTATTCATCAAAATTTTCGGATTTATCCAATTTATATTTTTTTCCTTCCCAAGCAGGCATTTTGAAAGAACTTTAGAATTTATTGCAAAAAAAAAAGAACTTTTTACCGGTTTAAAATGGAATAATTGAAAGATTCACTCTACCACAAGCGACAATCAACCGTACTATGAAATGAAGATTTGACAAGCGAATGAAACTGCACGAAAGCTTCTGGTCCATTTTATACACGATTTTTCACCATGCGTGTTTTTTTTTAACAAATATTTCACACTGTAATTTGTTTAGTATTGCCATAATACGAGTTAACACGAAATATAATATTTTTTATGGTTTAATATGTTTAAGAAACTTTAAGGTATTGTGAAAAGAGGTTATTATAGTCATAAAAGTCTAATGTGAATTTTAACTTTTCACTCACCTAGGGATTTCACGACGAAACACAACATGCATTGCAAGACCCTCTTCCAACGCGTTTTTAAATTTGTCAGCGGAAGGCAGTTCGCTTGGTTTATATCGGCATTTATAGCAATAAAGGAAGTAACAGAATCGGAAAAACAGAAGAAAAAAGGAAGAGGAAGGTGTTGGTAAATAATTTATATGATCCTAGAAACACTTATTTTACTGGTATAACATTATTAATTTATAAAGCTCCGCTCTCAAATATTTCTCGTCCGCCATCTTGAAAACTGTATAATGAAAAATTACTATAACCTGACTGCTATGATATTTCATCACAGAAGTTCGCTGAAAGCAGAGCTGCATCACTGACATATATAAAATGGACTGCTGATACTACTGAAATTCCTTACATTATTTGACATTATTATGGGATCACTTTTCTATAGTTGTCCCTTTTTGGTTTAACTACTTTATTCCGCTGAACTACAAATAATAAGTTCTATACAAAATACACCATAGCCCAGTTTCAGTTCAGTGGGTTTCCAAATGAATATATAGGATAGAAATAGATGGCAATACAATATTTGTAATCCTTTCTCTGTCCCCCATAGCTACTTTTAGGGGCAGGTAGACAAAAATTGCTTAATTTTATTTCTTTAAAAATTTAATTTCGAGTGCTTCTATAATTTGTTGAACTTTCAATATGAATATTAAAGCAAAAGTAAAACTTGAAATTAAGATAATTGTCACACCCTGCCTAAAAAAGTTGACCCATATGAAATAGCAAATCAGGCAGTCCATTTTATATATGTCAGTGAGCTGCATACATGGCAGTGACGTAACCAAGCCATGAAGAAAGTCGAAAAAAAGGAGGCGACATCCACAGTCTTCTTGCCTTGTCTTACTGCAGGGGTTTTTCATATAAAAGTTGTTTGTATTTTGTTTAAACGCTATAATTTCCATGAATTTGTTCTACATGCTATTTTTTTTAAACTATTAGAAAGGAAACATATTTGACTGAAATTTTTTTTAACTTCATTTTGCTATGGGAGCGACAGTTTTGGCTTTTAGGACCTATTTAAGATGAAAGTATACAAAAAGCAGTGAGAGTGAGCTCTTACTGCATGCTGTACTTGGCACGTTAAGGCCTTTTAATGTGTCGGTGCCTTCAGCGACTTCATAGCTTGTATTATATTCCGGGGGTTACGTAAGCACACATCTCGACAATCTACTTACGAATGCATTTGTCCATAAGCTAAACAGCTGTTTGACCGTAAAGTGGTGTTCGTTCATAGAGATGCCATGGATAGTGTAATATGCAAAATGGCTGCGATAATTTTGTGACAGTTTCAAAGCCGAATAGTATGGGAAGTGGGGACAATTGTTATTCGATTTTTTGCTTCTCATTTTGCCCCTTTTCCTCTAGTACCAGTTTTTGCATGCTGTAAGCTCTCTTTCTTCCACTTTAGATTTACATAGGAATCATTGTATTTAAAATTGATTAGTGTATTAGTAAAAATGTTGAAAGAGAAAGTATAATCACATTATAGAAGCATCCTCTTCATGTGACAGTTTTGACAGCGCTGTTCTGCTGTATGAACATACTGTGCCAATACAATGGCAACAAAATAGTTTCGGCCATTTTGAAATTTCTGATTGGAGCGTTGGGCTGTGTATCACAAATTCACAGCACGCCGTGGGTTCTGTTTCTATACAATATCGAAATCTATCAGTTTTTAACACAACATTTAGCGTCTCGGCATCATCAGCAGTCGTTGAGACAATTTTCTTTGGATTTGCAGGATTTCTATTGCAAAGTTAACAGCGATAAATTATAGTCGTTTATTCAAATATTCATTACCTTTTACTTGTAAATAAAAAAGGTGAACATATTTTGACTAACAAATATCAAAATCATCATTATTTAACTTAATCAAAAGCGAATTTAAAGATGAAAATCGACGACGATTCAGAACCAATAAGCAATCCCGCTAAATCTATGTATCATCACCTGGACCTCAAAATAGCGAGAAGGAAGTGCGAAATGGATTATGTAAAGAAATATATCACACTACTGCAAGGTAAGCGTATTGATATTAATAATAAATTTACTTTCATAAATTCCTGTACCATATCAGATCACTGCAAAAATTCTGATGCCATGTTAGAAATGCTTGAGTACAAAGTTAAATACAGTGAACTCTACTACGCCAAATTAATTGAAGGCTTTGAAAAAAAGTTGAAAAAAATGTCCGGTGAAGGAGGCGATTGTAACAAAAGCGATGAGAAACAGAACGACGAGGATGATCGAGAACTATCAAATGAAGCAGTTGGATTACTATCTGAATTAAAACAACTCTGTAATCCCTACAATTTGAAAAAGAGAGTTGTAGAAGAAATTGACTTTACAAGCAAGGCAGACATAGAAATTCTGAATGCAGCTAAGGTGCCGGGAGAAAGTCTCGAAGAATTGCAAAATAGTACGATAGCGCAGGCTATAGAAAGAGATTCACAAGAGGCAAACAAAATGGATCATCAGCTATTTTAAAAAGTTTTTTCAAAATGAAATTTTAGTTACGTTTGGATTTTGCTTTTATTTTCATATTGTAATTTGCTTAAATAGAATAACAACTTAAACTAACTGGGGGCAGAAATTAAAGCATGTTCAGTAACATAAATTCAGCTTTATTGTATATACCTACTGTGCTGAATTTGGTATCGACCAAGCCGTACGTTTTGAATTTAATGCGAATATTTTAAACTGAGGTGGTAGAATATTTATTGATTTTGATGCGAGAAAATGAATTTAATAGAGAAATCTACAGAGGCAATTTCTGCTTCACAATTTGCTAGTATCTCAGAGCCTTTTTCTCAAAGTTCATAGCAAATAAATAATCAAAACGAGATTTTACGATTTAAATGTAGTAGAAATATACGGCAATCTATAAAATGGTGTCCTTCATCATATTCAGGGATCTAGATTTATTTCCATAAAAACTAACGTTAACGAATATTATATATTGTTTTTAATGAAAGTTTTCATAATTTATTGATAATTTGAAAATGAGCTTCACACCCCTCTTGAGAGTTTCAAAGGCAGGCGCATTTAGGGCCTGTCCGGATCCAAGTCTTCGTCTTCGTCTTCGTCTTGTTATTACAGCTAGTGACGTAACATCGAGACAAGCTCTATCCGAATCCATGTCTATGCCACCGAGCTTTGCTAGTTTATATAACAGTTTTGACATTTGGTTAGCTTGATCACCGAGTCAAGGTTCGAGTTGACTTATTTAAATAGACAACGTATTGTGAGGTTGTGTTTGTTTGCTGTCTGTGAAATCAAGCTGAGCAAACGAACGAATTCGGACAGGTTAGCTTCGTCTTCGTCTAACTATTATAATAGCTGAGCTTGTTCTGTTACGTCACTAGCTGTAATAACAAGACGAAGACTTGGATCCGGACAGGCCCTTAGATTACAGCTCAGGAAATTTAAATAATTTTTTTAGTCAAATATAAGGTTGATTCCATTAAAGCAAGAAACACAGTGCTGGTTCTTCCAACCTCGCCGGCCTCACCAACTGACAATTCTGTAGAATATATGAGATCAAGGATCTGTTCAATATTACAGTTATAGCTGCTTTGATAGCACAGTAGAGCAACACTGCGAACTGTCAAATTTAGCCATAGCAAGAAAAAGCGACTGCGAGATTTTGGACAGCCATACGCTGCTTCTATCTATCTATATGTGTGAATTGTCAAAAGCTTGCATTTAACTCCGAATTTTTATATTGAATTGCTACCCAAATTATGAGCGACCAGAAATAATTTTGTCTCTATCGTAAATATTTACCCCTTCAAGAAATTTTAGGAGTTTATTTTCCAGTGCCAACATTTTAAAGAAAATGAAAATAATTTATTAATCATTACGTGTTGTGAATTTTTGGTACAGTTATTCTTTATACAAAAAACTGTGACTTAATTGAATACGCATACAACTAATTTCGTTAATCATATAATAAGGAACTACGCGTAGTAACATTATTTGTGCTGGCACGTGCTAGCAGAATAGGAGGAAATTCCCTTTTTCCCAAAAAACTGCTCGTGTGGGAAGGCCCCAAGGTACATAGAGGACCGTGAAAGCCCATAAGAAGGCATGGATAGAAGAAGAATTGACGTCAGCTGTATTGTGGATTCTATACAGATGTCAAACTTGAATCATGGTTTTGTTGAGCCCGGCAAGTTTATTGTTAATTCGCACGAATTTAACAAAATGTGCATCAATTAATAATATTAAAAAATTGAATATAATCCCTTTTCTGATTCAGGTATGTTCAATTTAATTGTCATTTTTTAATAAATTGGCCTGAGGTCTGAGATGTTAACCTTAAATTATTCGTTCAATCTCTAGTTATCAATAAAATAAAAATGATGCTCTACTTTTTTTAATTAAATACGAAATTTCTGTTGATATTAATACCGTATTTGTTTCTAGCTTAAACATTTGTCCGATATTCGTCTACCTGAATATTGAAAAATTATGATCTGAGAAAGCCCAGATTTTCCAAAATTCAAAGTAAAAAAAAAAAAAATCCTGGAAATATTTCCTTATATCTCAATAGATTATTTAATTTTTATTAGAGTTTTTATTTTACAATTTAAACAACCAAAACAGCGAGCTTAGTTTTAACATAATGATGCCAGATAATTCTTTGATTGCATTTGATAATTTGAATTGGACATTGCAAACGAGTTGGACCCCCCCCCCCCCCCCCCCCCCCCCCCTTGAATTCCATTCCTTCTTCTAGGTATTTCAATCATTCAATTGCCTATATAACTAGTTTACCATCTAACGATATTTCTTTTTTTCTTTTTAACAGCGTGAAAACTATGGAACGGAGACTACTGTAAAAGCTGCACCTATAGATGCTAAAAAGCAAAAAGTTAGTAAAGCTATGAAAGCATACCTCCAACGAGCTCAAGAGCATGATGAATTTATGAAAACAAAAAATTTCGATTATCAAATTGGTAAAAGGCATTTAGCTAATATGATGGGCGAGGATGCAGAAACCTTCACACAGGAGGATATCGATGTAAGTTCAAATGTAATATTTCGTTTTAGTTCTAAAATGAATTCATATTTTTTAGCGTGCTATTGAATATCTGTTACCGTCAGGATTATTTGAAAAAAAAGCTAGACCAATGTTGAAACCACCAGAGGAAATTTTCCCAGCCAGAAAAGCAGCTGAATTTGACGAAACTGGACGTCCTTTTCACAGCATGTTTTATACGGGGAAACCAAATTTTTTTAAGCTGCTTTATGTAAGTTTTGCGAAAATACCAGTATTTACCTTTCCTATTTATGCAATTTATTTTATTTTCTTTGATTTCCTTTTTAGGATATTGTTGAAGAAATAAACAAACTGTATGAATTCGATGAAAGAATGATGAGAAAAGGAAATAATCCTGATCCTAATCAAAAACTGTAAGATTATTACTTTCACTTTTCACGAATGTTATTCATATATATATTTGTTGATGTATAATTGCAGTGATTCAACAGGTTATGAGTGGTTATCCAAGGAACAGATAGAAAAGAAATTGGTGGAAGCAATCGCAGATATAGAGTATACAAATTTTGTAAATGCTATGGATCGACTACTTTCTTTGCCATACTCCTATAAAGCAGTAGATTTTATTAACAAGTATAGAAAGTCGTTGTTGGGCCAAACTGCTATATCTGAAATACCAAAACCGCAGTACGATGAAAAAGGAAGAATGTTTATAACAACTTACGGTAAGTTTTTATTTTTTTATTTTCGAATTGTTTGAATTAAATTGTTGGTTTTTGTTTGCTTGATTTGTAGAATGCAAAAGAAAAAATTCTCGAGGTGAGGTTACAATTCGGATGCCAGGAACTGGGGAGATATCAATTAATGGACAGCCTTTAACTTATTTTGAAAATGTTCAACCTAGAGAACAGGTTAGTGGAATATATCTAGTTCTAAGAGCCTTAGGTCCTCCAGTGTACGACGAATCATCTCAGGGTCATACAACTGAAATTTACTCATAACTATGATAACAGCTGTGGAAATGAGTGCTTTTTTTTTAAGAAATCTACTTATTTTATCAATTGTATCAATTATTTACAGAGTATTACGCTGAGTTGCAAACCGGTTATGATTGCAGGTAGTTTTTATTTTGCAGATAGATAATATTTGGTCTTACCTTGAAGTATCATTGCTATTTTAAAATTAAACAAATAACAATTCTGCTGTCCATGTGGCTTCAAGGTTTTCGTGGTCGTCCACCCAAATGCAGCGTGTTAGTTTCTCCCGTCGTTTTATATTTCTTAATAAGTCGCGAAATTATAGATTTAATAATATTATATTTTTTTGCGATTGAAATTTGGGAACATCCGTTACAATACTGTTCAATTAATTTTGACTTAAAACTATTATGAAACTTGTTTAGCGCCATAATAAAAAGGAAAATTCAATCGATCTTATAAAGTAAACTAATCAAAAATTATTAATATCTGTTTTCAGCAATTCACTGGCATAAATGTGCAAAAGTTATATAGACAAAAATCCCGTTGGGTAAAGATTCTTTCCTAGTTTGTTGCAAAGTTGCTATTGTTTCGCACACTTCAAAATGCAGAAGCCTGCTATTTTTAATTTATTTTTACAGTTATGAAATCTTTGGTTTTTGTGAAGTATGTTAATTTGTTGGTGTTTGATGAGTGGATTATTTTTTTTGTTATAAGTGAATTAAAACTAAGAAAAAAACATGATTTCTTTTTTGATTGAAATGGTTGCTATTGTTTTGCACAACACTATGTGTACAGTTTTTATATTCAATAATGAAAATTTAAAAGTATGTATATCACTAATTGTAATTATTCTTGTTCTTATTCATTACTCCCGAGTACGGGATATCTTCAGTTTTGAATTCTATTTCGTTGCCGAGTCAGGCGTTAATCTTGTGGCATTATTTGAATTGAATATGTTAATTATTTTATACCCATTTAAATGTAATATGTCCATGTAGTTTAGCACACATTGTTGATTACTAAGTATGTCGATATTTGTGTCTGCCATTAGTAGGAGGTTGTTATGCCTTTGAAATTCCACATCGAGATATTCGAGAAAATCAGTAATGGTACCCGCTGGGCTTCAATTATCTTCTCATGTTAAGCAATCTCGGTTTCAACTTAGATTCAAAGCTAACGTTGAAGCCGCATGTGGATGAGAAGACATTTATTTTATGACATATTCAGACCTTATTCAACATGAATTAGTAAATAAGACAATTCAAGACAAAATCAAGCTGAGCAGTTATCTTCAATTTGCTAAAATAAATACCGACAATTTTGTGGTTGTTATGCCCGAAAGAAAGCTATATTGTTTTGTAGAGAGCAAATTCTTAAAGGAAATCGACAGCTATAAGTAAATAGTAAATTGAAATAACTTAAGCATACAAGATAGCACTTGACCGAGAGGTATTATTAAAGAAGCTATGGATATATGGGATCAGAGAAGTGGAATTGGATTGGTTTCGTTCATATTTGTCGGGAAGAACTCAAAGAACAAAGATAAATGACCTGTTATCAGTATCATTGGACGTTTCAATGGTTTATTGTTCCTTCTATATACATATTTATGATATCAATGGGATTTTGAAATCGTGCAAAATTGCTTTATTCGCAGATGATACTCTTGAATTGAATTGCATTGAAAATTACTTTATTGGGCAACCTTAGTATTTAAGAGGAGTCAGTACCAATATTTGCAAGTTTCATACATTTTTCAATGCGAATTTATGGGAAACTATTTGTACCAGAATAATGATTTATACCTTAAATTAAAGGTAATGAAGAGGTCTAGTAAATAACGTCGGAAAAATTAAAAAAAAATGTATTGGAATGGATATATTAGCTCGAAAAAAAATAATAAAAATTGAAGTTTTTTAAATCAAATTCCTGTTAGTAGGTATTCTCATACAATTTTAGAAAGATAAAGCTTGGATCTAGCAAATAACGTCTATTTTTTTCATTTTTAGTGGCGCTTTTTGTAATTATTATTTGACTCTAATAGTATACTTGTTTTTCTCCCGATATTTCACCGACGAGAAATTGCAATATTTCGTTGAAAGTTGTTGAAATACAAAGCAAAATAGTATATTTCACAATTATGTGCAAAAATTTTTTGGAGAGTTAATTCTCGTTAAAATTGTTCAATTGCTTTGAACAGCAAATTTTCATTTTTCGTCTTAAATTGTTGTATGTTGGGTTTCTGGCTTTTTCGCTAGATGTCTCTAATGTAACTTGTGGTCTAGGTCTAGGCTAATCTTATATGAAGTTTCTCACTTTCAAGACACAAACCTATGTACAGTATTTTTTTTTGCCTACAGGTTCGCTGGTAAATTCAAACTCCTCTTAAGCCTAATACAATAAAGTTACTTGGCTCACGGCTACTAGGCTAACTGAGCGCTGCCGGACTTATAAGCTAGCGTTCTTAAGTTATCCTGTGCCTGTTAGCTTGCCATTTTTTTCCTTTTTTTCTCTTTTTTTCCTTATAAGTTTCTTAAGAAGAGTCAGTACTCACCAAAAGTTTCAATTTAGATACCAGCGAGCCTGTAGGCAATAAAATTTACTATACGTAGTTTTGTGCCTGAAAGTGGGAAAATTCATATAAAATTATCCTAGACCTAGACCACAGACCACATTAGAGACATCTAGCGTAAAAGACAGAAACTTAAGGGTTTACGAAGTTCATATTGTTGATACAAATTCAGTGGATTGCTCGCAGGCTCATTCCTAGTGCCTAGATGTCTACTTAAATCTAATGTTTCGTTTCTGCGATATGTTTCAATTTGCTTGACTTAACCCACTTGTTTCCCTTTTTTTTTATATATTACATTGTTTGCTTGTACATTATTCTTAAGGGAATGACTATATCTAAGATACAATCAGATACAAAGTTTATTGGATCCTAGTTAGAAAATTTTACATTTATAGTAATAATTCATTTATTATTATTATTGTTTTTTTGGTGGGGTTAAAAATTGAAAGTAAATACGACCAAAACAAAGTATATGACATTAATGGTGAAGGAATGCTTAAATTGTATTAAATTTAATTTTTCGCAGTAGATATTGATTGCTCAAAAGTGAAACTCAGAGATCATAGAATTACATTTATATAAAAAAATTACAAAGAAAATCAGATAATTGAGAAGAATCAGGAACATGTTAAGTACAAATATTGCAATGTGCTCCACATTTCACACCGCTGTGAAAGATATAATTGAAATTCGAAACTGTTTAAAGATGAAGCAAAGGCTGTGATGAAATTATTTCTATTTTTAATATGAAAAAGAAAATGTAGTTACTGGAATACTTGTACATATAAACACTTGGTTACAAAGAGGGATGTTTAGCTCTATAATTTACGAGGAAATGATGATTTTAGATTGGTAAGGTGTAATAAGAGTTGTACTCAAAATTGCTTAATGTACAAAGGATTCAACTTTTTTAATGATCTTCCATACGCAATCAAGAGTGAGAATAATTTGAATGTATTTAAAAGAGAAATGCTTAAATTTGTAGTCAGTAATGTGCAATGAGCTTTCATATACTATATGTATCCCTTTATATACCCTAGATGAAATCTATAGGACTTAGTATGTCATTCAGTTTGTAACGCATAGAAATAACACTGTTAGAGCAGACTGGATTGAGCATCCACCCATAATATTTAAAGTTATTTTGATTTTTGCAAGTCCGTCCTTCTATGCGTACGATAACTCGAGAGCGCTTTTACTTAGATAGCTGAAATTTTGCACACTGGCTTTTAAAAAAAAGAGTAAATTAAAATTCGAAAATTGGACAAGTCAGGTAAATCCGTCGGGTTGCCATACCAAAATTTCTTTTTCCACTATATATTTAGACACTGCCTGATAATGCGTCACCGTAGAGAGCTGAAATATTGAACACGGCTTTTTTATAAAAATAGTAAATATAGTTTCATATACGGCTAAATCGGGCAACCCCTTCTTGGTGTTACCATATAAAAATTTAGGGTTTTTACATATTCTGTGAAAACGGTCAGTCTTAGACGATTTTATAGTACTGAAAACTTCTATAAAACATGAAATTCTATGAAATTGATTATAATCCTTTTTACTGTCCGACGAACTGTTCTAAAAATATATCCGAAAAACCGTGGAATAGTAAAAATGATTATAGCCAATTTCACAGGATTTTGTATTCTGAAGAGCTTTTCAGTACAATAGAAACGTCTAAGACGCATCGTTTTCAACTATATATACAGGGTGTTTCCCCTTAGGAGGTCCATAGAGCGGGAGGTGATAGTACTCACCTAGACGAACCAAAAATTGTACGGCAGGGGGGAGGGCAATATCAACCGTTCAGGAGTTACAGGGTGATTCATAAAAAAAGCTAGGTTTTCACAAAACAGCCTGTATATTAAAAACTACAGGGCGTATGGTCACAGTTAAGGGCTCACTGTACGCAGAACTTCATGGCCTTTCCAACGACAGCTCAAACAGTCCCGTACCCCTCTCCCCTAAGAATTTATGAAGGTCTAAACTAAAAATTTCGGATTTTCTTTCCTTTTTTTTACTTTGACCTCTATTATTTTTGCAAAAAGGCAGTTAACATAACTTTTTTTTATAAAAACTGCAAACTGCAGACTCTCCTCTTTAATATGACCTATTACACCCAATGTGCTATCTGAAGCCCTTTAAGAGTTATTAGCTCTAAACCTATTCTCAAACCTATTTTCAAACCTATTCTCAACGATAATTTGTTCCCTTAGCACGTCATTTTAAAAAATATCGTCTTTTTTCGGTGTGACCTGAATAGGTTATGAGTTAATAACTGTTTAACGGCTACAGTTAAGACATAGGATGTAATAGGTCAACTTAAAGAGGAGAGTCTGCAGTTTACAGTTTTTATAAAAAAAAGTTATGTTAATGACCTTTTTGCAAAAATAATAGAGGTCAAAGTAAAAAAAAAGGAAAGAAAATCCGAAATTTTTAGTTTAGACCTTCATAACTTCTTAGGGGAGAGGGGTACGGGGCTGTTTGAGCTGTCGTTGGAAAGGCCATGAAGTTCTGCGTACAGTGAGCCCTTAACTGTGACCATACGCCCTGTAGTTTTTAATATACAGGGTGTTTTGTGAAAACCTAGCTTTTTTTATGAATCACCCTGTAACTCCTGAACGGTTGATATTGCCCTCCCCCTGCCGTACAATTTTTGGTTCGTCTAGGTGAGTACTATCACCTCCCGCTCTATGGACCTCCTAAGGGGAAACACCCTGTATACTAAGTTTATCATTCCATTCGTAACACTTCGAATTAATGATGGTAGAGCAAAATGCATTGGACAACCACGCATAATATTAAAAGTTGTTTTGAATTTTATCCGTCCGTCCGTCTGTGCACACGATAACTCGAGAACGCGTTCACTTAGAAAGTTGAAATTTTGTACACGGATCTTAAAAAATAAAAGTAAAATTAAGTTCGAAAATGAGACAAATCTGGAAATTCCTCGTGGGGTTGCTATACAAAAATTTCGTTTTCCACTATATATTTGGACACTGCCTGGGAACGCGTTGGCAAATTTGGTACATAGTGTTTTTATAGTAATAAAAAATTAAATTTCAAAAATGGACTAAATCGGACAACCCTTTCTTGGCGTTGCCAGTCCTAAACATTTTTATTGTACTAAAAACTACTTCAGAATACTTAATCCTATAAAATTGGTTATAATCATTTTTTCTGTCCGACGAACCGAAAAACAACTTCAAAAATAAAACATGTATAGATCGGTGACCATACGAAATTTCATACTGGCATTCATTCTAGACCTAGGGTATCATACGAATTGGTCTTAGACCAATTCTAGCTCTTTTACTTGTTTTTTTTTTCGTAATTTCATCACACAGCTTATTGATTTAGGGCAGTAAGTTTCTAGTCTGCGTTTGACTCATCAACAGCTCCCAAATAACGAAATTGAGTCTCTCGAAAGTAACCATCTTGAAGAAATATAAAGTTTACCCGTTAATAAATCAGAGTTATTTTACTATTTTTATGAAAACGCCCTGTACAAAATTTCAGCTCTCTACGTTGACGCGTTCTTAGGTAGTGTACTCCAAATATATAGCGAAAAATGAAATTTTTGTATGGCAATCCTATGAAGGAGGTATCCCATTTATCACATTTCCGAACTTAACTTTACTTTTTTTAAAATGCCCGTGTGCGAAATTTCATCCTAATTAAACGCGTTCTCGAGTTATCCAGAGGGCGGACGAACGACCAGACGGATTTTCTCTCTTAAGTTTGTAAGTTTTTCTTTATTGTTTTTTAATTTGTTTAAATTTTTGTTAAATTTACTACAATATTTTTTTTTTTTTGATCTATTTTTTAGTTTTTTTAATATATTTTCATTAAAAAAAGCATGCTGTGATTCGTCCGCGTTACAGACAAAGTCTGGGCTATAAGTTTATACTAGCTAAAGTCCATTCTTGTAACGGGATCACATCTTTTACATATATTACTGTTCAAAAATTTCATGAAAAACCACATTTCTTGTAAAGATTCTTCCATCATTCAGCAGCTTTCCTTGTTGTCGATTTTCATGAATGTGTATGACCATTTGTTGGAGCTCGTTTCGATAACTCTTCAACAGACTTTCACTGAATGTTGTCTCTGGAGATCGACTAGGTTACCCCCATTAATCATTGCTTGAGGGATTTCGATTATGTCGTCATAATTTAGTTCAGGAATTGATGAATGGTTTCCTTTTCCAACATCTAAGAGCCAATTGTTGTGCTTATCCTGTCCTTTACTACGCATGTTTTTTGTGAGTGATAGTGTCATGAAATGCTGCCACAATCTACTTGATTTAATGTTACTTTCGATAATGCCCACGCGCGTTCGTCTGGAAACAACTAGTGGAGTTTGTCGAAAATCGCCTCCCATAACTACCATTTTTTCTCCAAATGGCAGCTCATTTGCAGAAATTACTTGCAGAAGCTTGTTGTTATTGTATTGTTATTTATGTGTCTGTCTTAAAACTTCAGCTTCAGGGGAATTAAGATGCATCGGTGAAACGGAAGTATCGATCGAGAAGCGGAACTGGAAGTTTCAATCCGCTGTGTATTGTTCGTCCATCTTTCATCAGAGTTGCGGCTATTCCGGTTATGAAAAAACCCTGCTCAAATTTATATTTGTTTAGCGGTTACATCTAAGTAGAAAAAGCCTGCTGGGACTCGTCCGCATTATAGACAGAGTTTGGGTTTTTCTATATATTTTTATTATTATATAAGGAGTACAACTACCAACTCAGCTAATTAGTTCAGTAGTACCAGCAGCATTATTATACCCTAGATGAAATCATAGGGTATACTAAGTTTGTCATTCCGTTTGTAACGCATATACAGAAATAATTATGGTAGAGCAAAATGGATTGGACACCCACGCATGATATTAAAGGTTATTTTGATTTTTCCATGTCCGTGCGCCGTCCGTCCGTCCGCACTTTAGCTCGAGAGCACGTGTACTTAGAGAGCTGAAACTTTGCACATGGGCTTTTGAAAAATAAAGTAAAATTAAGTTCGAAAATTTGACAAATCGAGTAACTTCTTCGTAGGGTTGCCATACAAAAATGTCGTTTTCGCTACATACTTGGATTCTGCCTGAGAATGTGTCGACGTAGAGAGCTGAGATTTTGTACACTGTGTTTTTGTAAAAATAGTAAATATAATTACAAAAATGGACTACATCGGGCAACCTCTTCTTGGTGTTGCCATATAAAATTTTTGGAGGTTTATGTGTACTGTTAAGACGATCAGTTGTAGACGTTTTTATTGTACTGAAAAGTTCCTCAGAGCACACCATCCTATAAAATTGGTTATAATAATTTTTTCTGTCCGACGAACCGTTCTAGAAATATGTATATGCGAAAAACCACCTTAAAAATCAAACCTGCACAGATGGGTACCATACGAAATTTCATACGGGCATTCATTCTAGACCTAGAGTATCATACGAATTGGTCTTAGACCAATTCTAGCTTTTTTACTTGTTTTATGATTATATTTTCATCTTTTATTTGGAGGACATGTCAAGTATGTATTTCCTTTTTATTCAACTTCAAACAAAAGTATGTATGTATCTATATAGTATACATATAGTAAGCCTATTTCTAAGATACTGTAAACGACCGTAGAAATACAGCAGAATCTCACTAATCTGGCACTTCAATAGACCGACACGTCCAATGATCCGGCACCATCCGCCCGCCCCGCCCTCACCTTTCCGGATTACCCGAATGATAAAATCTTCTTAAATATCACCAAAATCCTTCCAAACTATTCATAATAATGTACATCAGGTCACACTACCTCAATATTTTAAGAAAAAGATAAATTTCGCTTCGGCCAAGGTGCTGAAAGGAGATGTAAAATTTCTGTAAAATAAAATTCTCATTTCTCCCAAAAATATCAGAGAATCTAGTATGGATCACACCCACTTAATCTCTTCGGAACAAAACGAAAGTAAACAAAAGCACGTGCTGTTCAAATATCCATACGATTGCAGCAACAAACATTGGGTACAACCAAAGAACATATAACGTAACAAGAAGCTTCATCTGGTCTCTAAAAATGCTCAAGTTGTATAGTTATTTAGTGATGCGGTCGGGAGGTAATAGACGGGAAGAGGCAAAGATTTGAAACTGAGAGAATATTGCTTTGTTATCCACCACCCCATAGCTATACACACGCCGACGCCAGCAGCCATGCACAGTTTTATGTTTCACTATGCTGTCTAGCTGAAAATGGCTACCATGAAAATGTTTAGCCCAAGCACACGAATCAATGTAACTGACAGACAGTGATTGTGACAGACTGCTTGTCGCCCACCAAATCCTATCCCATCCGCTCATCTTACTCTCCCTCTGTTCTGCTGCAATGCGTAAATGATAATTCTCTCAAACAAAGTATTCTTGATGAAACCGGTTTCTTAGAGAAGAGGTAAAAGAAAGCAAATGGAACACGCAATGCAATGCTTGGGCATGATGTGGAGTGCAGGCTCTGGCTCTGGTGCTGTGCTGAGTGCTGGTGCTTTTACGACCCGCCATCCGCCACTTACCTCTGGTGACTGATGATTGGCGGCGCCCGGCGGGCCCTCATTCAAAGCAGAGTTTTCGTAAAATTTGTGAAAGCGGGTCGTAATATCACCACCTGTGAGTGGCGGATCCAGAGTTTTCATACAAATTGTGAGAGCGGGTCGTAGTGGAACGACCCGCAATATAAACCTTTTCAATATACCAGATGCCTTTCTGTTAGAAGTTCTTTGGTACAACTCTCTCAATACATATTAAAGAAAAACGTGTTTTCACAAAAGCGCGGGAGCATTTTATGAGCGGAAAATCTGCAAACTCCAGCCCTTCTCATTTATTTACGAAAATAAATCATTTGCCATTCTGTTTCGTTGCATATAATCTCTTCTGTGTCCTATCTTCTCATTAGTTAATCTTCGCCGTCGTCGTCAAGCAGTCTAACCTCAAAACTTATCACGTGCATGTGCGTACATATTTACCTGCTGTTTTCAAGTGAGAATATTGTAGTTAAAAATGTCAAGTAAACGGAAACACAAGACTCTGGCTTTGAAAGATAAAATGGACATTTTAAAGAAGTTAGATAGTGGAGAAAACATGTGCAAATTGGCAAAAGAATATGGAGTTGGGCGCGCTACTATACACGATCTTAAGAAAAAAAAAAAACAAAAGATAGTGAACCACGTGAAGACAATGGAATCTGGACCAGGAAAGCGTAAAACATTAAGAGTTGGTGATTGTTCAAAGATGGAAATCGCTCTCTACATGTGGTTCATGCAAGAGCGTCCAAAACACATTCCTGTATCTGGAGAAATTCTGAAAGCAAAAGCTGTCGGTTTTTATAAAAAAATTACCAAAAAGGATGATTTTCGTGCCAGTGATGGGTGGCTGGATAAATTTAAAAAAGGTTAACCATATCGGGTGAAAAATTTGTCAAGCGACGAATCTGCAGTGCAGCCATTTATCAAGCATTTTAAAGACAAAGTAGAGGAACTGGGTCTTCTTCCTGACCAAATCTATAATGCAGACGAGAGTGGTCTGTTCTGGAGACTGTTGCCCAATAAAACATTCGTATCTTCTAAAGAAGCGAGCGCACCAGGTCGTAAAGTGAGTAAAGATAGAATCACATTTATGCCATGTTCAAATGCTACTGGAACACACAAATTGGATTTGTTAGTGATTGGTAAAGCTAAAAATCCCAGAGCTTTTAAGAACATTTTTCTGCCAGTCTGCTACAAGAACCAATTTAAAAGTTGGGTCACGAGAGAGGTATTTAGTGAATGGTTCCATAAAGAGTTTGTCCCAGAAATGCAGAAGTTTATGAAAGATCCAACTTGCTCATAAAAGCTTTACTCGTACTTGACAATGCTCCAGGCCACCCAAATGAACAAGAACTTAGATCAAGTGATGGGAATATCCAAACCATCTTCCTACCACCAAACTGCACACCTTTAATGCAGCCGATGGATCAAAATGTTATCCAGAAAGTAAAGTCCCTGTATAAAAATAAATTGCTCATCCATATTATTTCTCGGGATGGTAACATAAGGCAGAGCCTCAAAGAATTGAATTTGAAGGATGTTGTATTCTCTCTCGCTCACGCATGGAGCTCTGTTTGACCTGACTTAATCCAATCATAATGGAAAAAGCTATGTCCTACAATGAATACTGTATCACAAGAAACAGAAGAATGGGATCCTGAAGATAATCTACCTATGTCCGATTGGTTGCAAAATTTATCAGAAAGAGGATTCGAGACAAGTGAAGAAGATTTAAATTCTTGGTTTGAGGGGACCGACGAAACAGTGCAAATTATGACAGATGAAGAAATATGTGAAGCAGTACAAGAAGAAGAAGAAAGCCTTGTAGAAATATTGCAGCCACCAACTACTACAACTGTAAAAGTAAAACCAGATACAGCATTTAATTGTTTCAATACCTGCATAACATGGGCTGAAAAAAACGGCGTATCTGCTAAAGATATTGCAATTCTTCGAAACATGCGAGAAAAGGTTTTTAAACAAGGACTACAAGTTGCACAAAGACAAACCTCCATTAAGGATTATTTTAAAACTATGTAATTAATTAATTGTGAGATATCTTACAGTTATAAAAAAAAACGTGTAGAACATTAACACAATATATTGTGTTCCCTTTATGAACTGCTTTATTTTATTTATTATGAATTTTTCTATACAATCCAGTAATCCGAACATTCCAATAATCCGGCACCCTCTGGTTTTTAATAGTGCCGGATTAGTGAGATTCTACGTAATGCTTCAAATAAAATTAGATTTAGAAATTTCAAATATTTTGTTTCCTTTACTATGTATGACGTCCTTCACTACAACTCTGCCAACTCTTTCAAATTTGCACGTTTATAACGTGGGCGGTGGTGGTCAGATAATCTGTTTTCTTTGGAAAAACTTTAAAACTCCACGCTTACTTGATGTGCTGCTGGCGGGGGATCATGTCGCAAAAATTAAATTACAAAGTCATTTTGTTTTTGGCGACTAAATTACATAATTTAATCAATATAATTATTATGTCCAGTTTTTTGTTTTTCTTTTAACTTTAATATACGTGTTACGATTCGTGTTTTAGTGCTATTTAATGGCCTGAACGAAGATGCGTGAGAATTGTATAACTTAATCCCTGTGTTTAGTGAGTTTACTTATATATGGGATTGCTTCCTGTATGCCTCCATAAAGCGGTTTTTTTTTTCGTATTACAAGTAAATTCACATCTTCATTCCATGTATTTTATTTTTACAAATAATTTCTCACCAGAGTTCACTTAGCGTGAAAATAGAAAATGTCATCAACCTTTAATTGAAGTGTTTTCGTTTAAGCGTCGTCTTATTATTACTCACCTCCTGAACGCTGCCCCCTTAACGCACTTGGGTGAAACATACACACCTGATGTTTATATAATAATAAAATTACAGAAATTGTTGTGTTAAAAAAAAACCTTCGTTGAAGCGAAATGTTAGTTATGTCAGCGCTATTTTGTTGTTTTTTGTGAATTTTATGCGACTTGGAGAGTATCATAGCTTTTATTTCACTGGCTACATACACATATTATGCCGGGTGTTCAGTTAAAAATTATAATTATATTTCCCGTTAGTTTCACACAGACTTTATGTTTAATTTAAGAAATTTTTATTTTACCGGTGGCGTTTATTGAACTTTGAAGATTTTCTTAAGAATTTTAAAGCTTGGAAAATTTCCATATTAACAATGGACTGTTCTGGGAATTGGTCGACATTGTTTTTTTTTTGTTTTTGTACATTCATTCCAAGCGTTTATTTGGTTCTGTAAAAGAGCTTTAAATTTGGCTCATATTTTATCTAGACATGTCTGCTCTCCATCAAGTCACAATTTTAATCGCCAGTTTACATATGTTTATGTTATGCAACTGAGATAAGATTAGGTTTAGATCTTCACAGATCTCTTTTAATCTGTTTTGCAGCTTATATGATTCAGATGTATTGTCTGTAGCGATAGTGAAAAGTGCTAATTCTTACCTTCGTCGTTGTACATATTATGGAGGTCTTTATATATCAAATCTAGGGCTCTTGTTAACATCTGTTGGTTGGCATTTCAACCATCATTATATCGATATAGTAACCTTTAGTAAATCTCCTACTAAGCACTTCTGAGGCAGCTTTTGTATGGTGCAGATTTATGTAGAGTAGTTTTTTGTGGTTTTTAGGAAGTGAAACTATCTGTAATGTGTGTGAGAGACTTACAGGCAAAAAAAGGAGCATTAATGCCTTTCATAGGACAAAAACCATTTTGCGATATTTCTTACAACACCGTGAAGCTTACCATCCAAAGATGGATCCAGAACCAAATGGACCAGAGATGGGCCTCAATGATAAGCTCCAGACAAGCCAAAAGATTCATTAAAGGACCTTCATCAAAGAAGAGCCGGGATCTTTTGGATGTTTAGGAATGAACTAAGAATCATTACAGGAGTCCTAAGAGGATACTCCAAACTAAACAAAAACACATGCATCGAATAGGTATGATGTATGTAGGCTAGGTATCGAAGAGGATGAAACATCGAACAAATCTTATGCGAATGCGAGGCCATTGCACATTGTACAGGGTTTTCCAATAAGAGGTGTTATTTTGATATTCAAAGAAAAATGCCATTTTTTGAGATAAATGATCGGATCTTTATTTCATTATAAAGAGGAAGGTATGCCGTTAATAATGGAAAATAACATCAGCCAAATGACCACCACGACTACGCCTACAGGACCATATCCTTTTCATGAAATTTTCCATACCCAAATCGCAAAGTGGCTGCCCTATGTCCTCGATAGCCTCACGAATTCCATCTTTGAGGTCTTGAATCGACGCTGGGCTGTTGGCGTAGACCTTCTCTTTCACGTGGCCCCAAAGGAAGAAGTCGCAAGGTGTTAAGTCACAAGATCTCGGTGGCCAATTCTGATCACCTCTTCGAGAGATAACACGGTGCGGAAACTTTTCCCGTAAAAGATCAATGGTTTCGTTGCTTGTATGGCACGTAGCGCCGTCTTGTTGAAAGTAAACGTTGTCCAGATCAATACCATCCAATTCCGGCCATAAAAAATCATTAATCATCTGTCGATAGCGCAATCCATTCACCGTAACTGTTGCTCCAGCCTCATTTTCGAAAAAAGTAAGGTCCAATGCCCCGCGGCGGGACCATAAACCGCACCAAACAGTCACACGTTGAGGATAGAGAGGCTTTTCAACAATAACTCTTGGGTTTTCCGAACCCCAGATGCGACAATTTTGCTTGTTGACGAAGCCATCGAGGTGGAAATGAGCCTCATCACTCAAGATGAGTTTTCGATGGAATTCCGGATCATTTTCATGCATTTCAAGGACCCAATCAGCAAAGACTCGACGTTGTTGATGATCGGCCGGCTTGAGTTCTTGTGTTAACTGAACTTTATAAGCCTTAAGACCCAAATCTTTATGCAAAATACGGTGTAATGACGTTTGTGGAATGCCTAATTCCAAAGAACGACGAGGAAAGGACAAACCTGGGTTTTCTTCAACACTTTCGGCTACAGCAGCAATATTCTCGTCTGTTCGTGCACGGGTTTTATTCTTCACATCACTAACTTGTCCCGACAGATCGAATTTTTCTACCAATTTCTGTATTGCGGTCCGACAAGGTGCTTCACGACGACCCAAAAATGTTCGAGTTTTACGAACCGTCTCTGCCACATTTTCACCATTTTTATAGTGAATTTTAATAATTTCAATGCGTTGTTGAATCGTGTATCGTTCCATTTTTATTAATGGCGTAGTTTCTACTTGTCAAATTTAAAAAAAAATGACAGCTCCAAAAGTGACATCTACCGAAATAGGGGGCTAATTAAAATAACACCTCTTATTGGAAAACCCGTATTAGATTCGGTCCTGTCAGATTTATGAAAATATGAAAATAAGATTTCTCACCAATTTTACACAAATGATACCGATCAGTAAAAAGAAGGGCAGGGATCAATCGAAAAAATAAAAAATAATGGGTTAAATATTTTTACATGCCTAACGCTGTAAATTTCATTAAAACCAAAGGTGCATCGGTATATGAGAATCTCCAAAACCCACCCACACATCAACTCGTAATTTTGGATTCATGATCGTGATTTGATTTGATCAAAAAAAAAAATTCGTCTAAAGACGACAACTAATGAATTTTTAAATATGCAATTCATAAAAAAAAAAGTCTTAAATTATATGTCTAATTCTAAAAATCTTCATTTTAATCTTGTATCTGTGGCGGTATTAATTATAGTACTAATATCGCATATATTATGTGGCTAATATCTTGTTCAATCTTAAAGACGTTTTTAGTACAGCTTCTACTAAGATTTTTATCATCATCATCATCATCAGCCATCCATAAGTAAAGTAAGAGATTCTTGGTTTTTGTAAAAGAGATAGATAGAGATAGAGAGAAAGAGAAAGAGAGGGTATTAAGTATATTATATCGCCGCCGTTTGAGTAACGTTGAATTAAGCTGTGATAAAGATGAAAAGCTATACGATCCCAACCGACCCAGTCTCGATCTCGGTTGACTTGATCTCTGCATGAAATTTCACCAAAACTCAGTCTAACAAGTCTCGCCGTTGGAATTATATCGTCTTCGCGAGTAATTCATTCAGTTGTTTTTTTTGTTTTTTCGATTTCTTGCCACCCATAGTAGGTTTCAATCTCTGGCCACATACATATTACATATGTATCTAGATAACAACTATCTCCACTAAAATGGACATTTTTGTCGTAGTGAATAATAAATTTTAAAAAATTTTGTCTCGAGATTTTAAAATAAAATGCTTTTTCAAAGGAGTTAAAAGACGGGCCAACACCATGTGAAGTGAATTGTTTTGTTTGAATTAATTTTAAATTTTTATTTATTTTTATTTATTTATCATGAATTAAACGCATCTCATTTATACCTATAAATATAAATTTGATGTTGCGTAAAGAAAAAAAAAATTATTGTGTGTTGATCCTTTTAGGTCAGTGGACTATCATGACTATCATTCTTCCAAACCGGTCAAATTGGGTTTTTTTGTTTTTTTTTTTTTAAAGCTTCACATTTAGTTTCTCGTTTTAAGTGAATAATAAGCTTTTGCTTATTTTCTTGTCCGTTAAGTCTTTAAAATAGGTTGCCCTTTGTTATCACAGCCCCATTTTCAAGATCAAGGGCGCTCTATTCCGCATTCTATGCGATAATATAATTTACGTATCTGCGGAGAAAAAACATTTTTTTTTCTTTAATGTGTTAAGTAGTTTTAGAGTTTATTACTTTTTTTTTTATATACATATATATAGCGCTGAGGAATGCATTCTATATAGTGAAGGAAAGTAGTGATAAATTCACTGATAATAATCAAATTCAGACAACATATATAAAGCAATTTATCTATTATTGGGAGTGATTACGGACCAGTGTTAAAGTTTTCAAGATATTGTATTGTGTGTGTATGTGTGTGTGTATGTATGTGCATATAGTGTTGACACTTAAATCTTATTGTCGAGTTAGGATTACTTTACTTCTGTATATATATATATATGAGGTTCGTTAAAGCAATTGAACTTGGCGTAAGTTTTATCTTCATATACATATTCTTCATTTTGTTTAATAAATATATTTATCATATAAATACATAAATGTATAATGCCTTATTTATTATATACATACATAGGTATTTTATTTTTTGTTATTATTATATTGCAATGTGCTGATAGGGAGATAATTTAGTACAAAGACCTTTAAGCGCCAAATATTCCTAAATTAATTAACCTACCTAGTACTGGTGTTCTATTCTAGTCTTGCAAAGCATTTGCTGTATTTTAAAATTTCCATTACAAAATATATTTAAAGCAAATGTAAAATAATTACGTTTCTGTGGTATAAACGAGCAGCCCTGACTGATGAATTCTTCCTGATTGCTATGCAGCAGCAAGGTAAAAGGTTATTTTACCTTTTATAATAATTCAATATTAGAGGGATACTATTATTCTACCACCAGGTCTTCTACCATAGCGATAGAATATTTGCAATAGATATTTAGATTGGATATACAATTTTCAATGTTAAACTGAAAAACATGTACGCACATGTGTATTACTTTTATAACTTTATTATATAGAGTGTAACAAAAATATAGGCGTTTTCTATGATTAGAAATATAAATATATTTCCTATAACGATTCGTTTTATGCAGCCGTTCCAGACTTTAGAACCCGACCATCTCTGATTTGAATGAAACTTTCAGGGGTTTTTTCTTTTATGAAATATCGTAATTTCTGATCTGATCCATATAGTCGGCTTAATAAGAAAACACTGTAACTCCATTTTAGAAAATTTTTCAGGAGAAAGGAAAAAGTTATTTTTTGATAATTCTGCAAGATTTTTGTCAATATTTTGATGCAGTTTTATTTAAAAACAAATTATAGATTAGTAGAAATAAGTTTCAATTAATTGGGATAGTTTATAATGGAGTTACTGCAATTACAAACGATAAAAATAAAGAGACTTAATTTAACGAAAAGAAAATTTATTAGAAAAAAAGTACAAAAAAGAAAAACTTAACAAAATAAAAATTAAATTCATAATTTAGAAAATTTACTATATAATATAAAAAAAAAAGAATAAAATAAATCCGAATTTATAGTTAAATAAAAAAACGAAAATAAACAAAAGTTCCTTTCTAGTTTTCATAGGTAATGTCGTAAAATGTGTGGTAATCGGCATCCAATATCTCCTTGAGAGATTGAAGGTGTTCGTATTTTTTTTTGTTTTTTTAATTTTAATTCGTTTCGAATAAAGTCCTGGTAGCTCATGAATAGCTCGAGGATGTGTGCTTTTATTTCGTCTTAACGATAAATCACTACAATCTTCGGTGAATCTAAGTTTATATTTTATAGCGCCATTTAGACAATATTTCAATGCCCGCAAATCAACTACAACAGAATCACCAGATCTTTTCCCAGGGCGAATTGAAAAAAAAAATTTGAATGTGTTGACAGTCTTTCAAAAAAAATGTTTGTTTCAAGTATGTGACTTCGTAAGGCTTTGGAATTTTTCTTCTAGCATCTTTGCAGACATTAACACGCTAATTTGTTTGTTGCGTAACACTCGTTCGATGCACGAATGCATAGAGTCGACCTCCATTTGTGTGTGACCCTTTTCTAGAAATAATTTCTGCTCTATTTCCAAGTTGTGAAGTATTGCAATATGCTTTTTTTTTAATTATTAGGTAAAGGAAATTTTGCAAACACAGCAAAAACCATCTCGCGTTTTCAAATCAAAAATTGTAAAATTTTGAACTACAAGCTTTGTTTTCCCAAGTAACATTCCCCTCTTTTTCAGGTCGAATTCACGTCTATTCGACGTAAATTAGGGCAGCGACTAATTGTGGTTAAGATTACTTACGTCAGATTTACGTAAGTGGAGAGTGAGAGGACGTCGTATCGACGTAAATATTAGGGAAATTTGGGAATATTTCCCTATAGCGCACAGGACTCATTTCCTTGATTTGGTAAATTTAACGTAAATTTCACGTCGAATTTACGTAAATTTTCATTAATCTCGACCTATTTTCTACCTAGTTTAACACATGTTAAGGTGTGTGTTAATATAGAAGGAATTACATTTTATAAGAATTGCATATGTGTATATTTTCCCTAGTAGGTAATGTAAATATTATGAACTAGGCACATAACTCTAAATTGAAAGATTATGTGAAGTACTGCTTTAACAAAGTATACAGAAATTATGGCCTTACTCAAAATTAATTCTCGCAGCTTCTAAGCGATCAATTTTTAAAACGCGAAAAATTTTATTGATAAATATGGAAATAATTTATCGAAAAACAACAACGCGCTTTCAAAATATTGTATATTTAAAAAAATAATAATTTTAAATGTTTTTAAATTATTCTTTGGTTTACGATTTAGAACATTGAAATTAATTTAAATATGCTTTAATCGTTCTGAAATTAAGAAAAATTCATTTATTTGGGTTTTCTTTGCAGAAACTATGGAAAAAATTAAATTAAGGTATTATGCAATTTTTCTATTCATTCCTTTAATATATGGCAGCCATGTTTTGTTAAATAAATACGGCGCATATTACATTTCTCGACCTAGAAGTTAGTTTGACTTAAAATTTTTCCTTATACGACGAATTTCCTGGATGGCAAGACGAAGTAACCAAATTTTTCGACTTTGAGGGCAAAAATCCTTATTTAGGTAATTTTGTGTTCAAAGGTTATAATAATTTTTTTCTATAAATAAATTTCAACTTAAAATAAAGCATTTCGCCCTAAATTATGGAATTTCGCCTTAAATAGGTAAAAGAGATTTGACAATTGATAGAATTGAATTGATTTATTTACTTAAAAATAGTAAATCATGTGATTAGCATCATCATTTGGATACATGATTTGTTAAAAAGCGGGTGAATGCAAATGCAGTTGAATATGCGTATATTCCGCATGGTTGGGAAGCAAATAATTAAGTTTACCTATTGGCCCAAGTCAAGTGTAGCATCTTTAAGAAAAGATGCAAATGTTATTCCAGAGTCTAAACAAAAGTAAATGAACTTTAATTTTTGGTTGTATTATTACGTAATTTCAACTATTAGGGATTTCTCCAAACGTGGCCATTTAGTTCAATTTACCTTGAGGTTAACTTTTTTGGGAATTCGGACTTTGAGGGCGAATACAATCGAATAGGGTATTATTTAGGGAATATTTACGTTATCTTGCCTTGAACTTGGGAATAGATCTAACTACAAAGTCCTTAAAGTTGACCTCAAAGTTAAGTAAAATTTAGGTGAAAAGTAAGGAAATTTGCCTCAGATTTAGGATAATTTCCTTATTTCTCCTAATTCCTACGAGGTAAATTAAAAAGGAACTATTACGTAATTTTTCCCTAATAATTAACTACAAAGTCAAGATTACCTTGAGGACCTAATTTAAGAAATTATTAAGTAAATTTTCCTTCCTAATTAACCTTAAAGGGGAGTGGCCTTTGAAGTTAAATTTTAAGTCTAATTTACGTAATTTTAACCAAAATAGGTCGATCGGCCCTCAAAGATAGGAAATTCAACCTTCAATGTTACTTGGGTTGTAGTAAAAGCTGGACGCATTCGACTTGGGGCACAACAAAACCGACTGCAGATCCATGATAAATGCAAAGAATTATCTGCTGATTTATCATTTGCTTTTTCAGATCTGGCTTCTTCTTTCTTTGCTTGATGCAAATTAAGGGGTAACGCCACTGTAAATTTTTTGAAAAATCGATTTTGTTTTTATTGGCTTAAAAAATAGTTTAAATCCTCTAGAATAAGAAAAAAAAGGTCCCGTGCCAGAAATTTGTTTTTTCCTTTGAAAATGGAGATCGCCACCAAGCGCGTCAAACTTGCTCCGAAACGACTACCTGAAGCCTGAAACACAATTGGAGCTTTTCAGCCAGCTTTATCGCCAGCTTTCTTCTAAAGCTGGCTGAGAAAGCCGAATTGAACACAACTGACCTTTTTGACATTTGCAACTTTAACTTGTTTATCGGAAAACTTTTATTTTTTACCATCATTTTTTTATTTTTTCCAATAAAAAACTATTCTCAAAACTTTAAACGCGTTTTTCTCGAAACACGGTTTTTCAAAATGGCAAGCAGCATAACTCGAACAATTTTCATATTTTCTACTTGAAATTTTGACTAGATGGGAACACTAACATTATCTAGAGAATGCCGTATGGGATTTTCAATAACTTTATTTGTTGATTTTTTCGTCAAAAATCAAACTTTTTTTCAAACGCGCGCCAAATCTACAAAAATTAATACTTTTAAAAATCCGTACGGCATTCTAGCTATAAGCCTCTAAATTAATGTTTTTTTTTTGTTTTGGTCTAGATTCAAATTTGCACCAGTGGTGCTGCGTGCCACGGAGCCCTGCAAGCAAAACATGTCCCGAGAAATTTATCAATAAAATTCCATGTATGCCCGATAATACCCTTAAAAGGTTTTTTCAAACACCTTTAATTTCGCGAGAAAAAAATTCGTGAACAAAACCTTTTTTTTTTTAGCCGTTACAGTGGCGTTACCCCTTAAATAAATCTTCGGATATATTGCCTGCCTTGTAAGCGATGCATGTATTGCATTCATCCTTTTTGGGTTTAAATAAAGACAAATTGTTTTCTTCAAACATTAGAAAAAACTCACACAAGTAGATAGCGGTGAGATATTCTGAGATGCACACCATTCATCTTTATAAACGTTGTTTAGATCAGCTTTCGGTTTGAAAACTGGTTCCAGGTACTGTTTAGTGGACGAAGATCTAGTGAGACTCTACGTGGCAAGATTTGAAAAGAATTCTTGTAGAATAACTCGTTCCTTGCTTTCGACTTATTTGAAACACTTTTTGTCACTTGTAAAAGTAAAAAGTAAGTAAAGTAAAAGTACTTTTTTCGCCCCATGTTAATGCCCAAAAGAGTCTAAAAATTTGATCTTTTTCATTGTCACGCCATTTTTTGTGGTTGATTTTGTGACGTTTAGATCGACTTCGGCTCGTGTTATTTCCATTTTACGTCGTTCAATAGTATGGCGCATACTGGAGTTATGTGTTTTTCGATATGAAAATTTGTCAGTTCCAAATAAGTGGTTTACGTTTTTGTTATTTTTCCGGTTTTTTAACTGAAATGGAGTTCTGTTATTTTACTGAAACGTGAGAAATTATAAATCGAATTTGTAAAAAAGTTGAGTTACGGTGTTTTCTTATTCACCCGACGATATGTGAAATAAAGCTAAATACTTTATATTTTTCACAAAAGATACGAACACCCCGAACGATTTTATTATTGTTAATAATAGTATTTATCTTTTTTCAAAATTTTACTAGACTTAGCTATAATCTGTGTGTGTCAAAAATTGCGGTGGTGTCCGAACTCTTTTTGGTAGCTACGAATTTTTAAATTTATCGTTTTCTCAAACTAAAGGTTCATATGTACAATATGCGATTCTTTAATCAGCCTGAAACAAATTCTTCTGTATTTTCGATGGACGTTCTTGTCGAGCCTATATGATCAAAACAAATCAACTTCACACTTAGGTAAGATCAAAACTTCTTCTTGATAATAGAACGGTCCTACAACTTCCTGAAGGATTCACCAGCAGGAAATGGGAACATTATAATATACGCAGAATGCTCTTATAATTTTTCTCTCAAGGGTATTCTGCCTAATGTCTTGTTGATAGTTAACCAAATGGGGAATGCCTAGGATATTACCGGTCTGATTAATTGCTTGTATAATAGGAATTTAACTTGAGTGGACAGGCCGGAGCTTTTCGCATGGGGGGACTAATGAGACCATATGCTACGTTGGATTTCTTAATTCCGGCCTCTGCATGTTCCTGAATTTGAAGATTTTGCTCAATCTAACTCCAAGATACTTTATCGAGTCTTTCAGTTTGATCTCGAAGCTACTGAGGGTTCTGACAGTCCTTGAATTGGATGCGGGCTTTCGAAAGAGGATAATTAACTTGAATTCCCACCTAGTGTAATAGTTCAACAGGTCCATTAATTTTCTCTTAAAGCTAAGAATTGCATAAATTCGACTAGGGGCGGATGAATATGTGATAGAATCATCCGCGTATAGTAGAGCGGTTGTAGTGGAGTCGTTAGCCGGCTGATGTGATGTGAAGATGTTGAAGAGGAGCGGGCCGAGAACAGAGCCTTACGGTACTCCTGCCAAGATGGGATATAGGGTTGAAGAAGTTCCATTTAGTTCAACGAAAAACTGTCTGTCAGATAAGAAGTTATAGACGAGTCTTGTGATTTCTGCTGGGAATTGAAAATGGGTGATTTTATAAATAAGCCCTTTGATCCACATTGTGTCAAATGCCTTGGCTATATCTAAACTACATGCCGCTGTGATGAGGCCTTGGTTTAGACCCCTCGTCACGTCATTGTGCAGTTTGAGTAGTGCGTGTGTGGTAGAGTGACCTGGTTTGAAACCAAATTGGTATTTAGGGATAATGTTCCTTTCTTCACTAAATCATAGAATTGCGTTTTTCACAAAGTATTTCTAATTTTTTACCAATCACAGATAGTAAGGCGATTGGCCTGAAGTCGTTGATGTTTGTAGCTTTGGACTTCTTAGGGACTGGGAAAATTTTTTTGCTGTCTTCCATTTATGTGGGAAGTAGCCATTGTTTAAGCAGTTATTAAACATTGTTGCCTGCAGCAGAAAGCCAATGGGGGGAAGTTTTTTCAGGAGAAAACCTGAGATGTTGTCATGGCCTGATGACTTCTTGCTATTTCCGGATTTTATGAGATATTCGGTGTAGAGTGGGTTAACGAATATATCCATTCCTGCATTAGTCGGTTGATAGGAGAGGTTATTTTCAACAAATTGCTCCGCATATTTTGGGGCGAAGCTATTTGTTATCGCGATGGGACTGGATAATATTCCTTCCCCAGTAGAAATTTGAGCTGGGGGTAATTGCCTACGATTGGCTAGCCTATTTATTTAGCTAAAAGTATTAGAGTTGGACTTTATTGTGTTAAGCTTCTTGATGAACTCTAGGTTCATGAAGTTCCTTGTTTGAGCAGTAATAATCATACTCAAGCGATAGAGGAGAGCAATACTGGGGATTTGTAGCATTATGTAATGCTAAGTTTCTCTACAAGTTGATCAATTTCTGAGTTAGTAAAATTTCTATTTGTAGGGATATCAAGAGTTTCAAGCTGTTCAGAGATATACTGTGAGAAATGTGCCCAGTTTGTGGAAGCGAACGATATGAAGCTCCTTTCGTCAATTGGCAGGAAATTAATTTTGGGGTCCAGCGTGATCATTCGCTTTACTGCGTGATGATCAGATTTTGCACCTACTGCCACACAGTGATAATGATGATCATGGTGCATTTATAGTATACCAATTTATACTTATCTTTAGTCACCTCTTAAAGGTTATGGTAAGGTAGTTAGGAAAAAGTAATAACGGATTAGGGAGATTCAGTTTATATAGATTTGAATTGCAGGTATAAATTAGTCATTTTTTACCTACCCTTATATGTATTTCGGGCAGCAGCAGATAAATATGTTGATGAAGCACTGTGCGCTATCGGTTAGAGGCAGGACTTAATACTCCCAGGCATGGCATTTTTTGCAACTGTCCTAAGCAAGCCCGTCATAGAATACCAGAAGTTATAAAGATATACACATTTTGTGAATACAAGCTGTACATTCCGAAGGTGCTAGAGTTCGTTGAGAACACCCAGAGAGTAATAACTGGACCGAACTACTGGAATTCTAAAATGTCACTCATGACTTCAATGCAGCCTCGCTCAGTGATATTAATGACATGATGAGGAATGCTTTATAAGATGGTTCTAAGCTAGATTTTAACACGAGAGGTGCTATGACTAAAGAAGAGATGCATTTTTGGATCGGACGCAATTGCGATCAATTCGATTCCATGTTGGAGCAAACTACTCCCTCATTAAGCCAGAGATGTAGAAATTCAAGAAACATTTTAGGTATATTTCTCACAAAACTGCGAGTTGGTGATTCCAACAAGAGATTTGCGACATTGTTTAATATGTCAAGGCAAAACCTTGAGTGGTTGATTGCTATAGCACGTGAATGAGGCAGGATAACAGAATTATATTTCAAAGAAGATTTCGAGTTTTAAATCTAGGAAATAGTTTCAACACGGTAATTTATTTCATAGTGAGGAAAACAGACCTGCCAGCACGATCTACCCTAAAATATGTCTAATATGGTTGTAATAGAGCTAGAGCGAGGAATTAAACGACTGCACCTTATTTTTAGACTACTATTGTAAATATAGCCCGATTCCAAAACTTTACGATCCTACTAAGTATGCCGTAATGATCTCATTGAAAATATTTCTTAGGTTTACTAGACAAATTTTTGGTCTTCTTGGAATAATCCTATTAATTTACCTTCCATACACTTATTTGAAAAGAGAAAGGTAATTTTCAGAATTTATTTTTTTTATTTTTTTCGGATACGCTTTGCGGTTCTCAGGCCTGAGAATGATAGTTAAACTTCAATTCTATCAAATAAGCTTCTTCAGGTTCAAATCTCGAATGGGATGCTTTCATCTAACTCGATTAAGTAGAAAAAGTAGTTACTCATGATGAAGAGTATCAGCTGGTCAAATTCATCTCCATTTGCCCTAAAATAGATAACTTCAAGCCAAGTAATTAAGATCGTTAAACTTTTGTTCTGCTGATTTATCCTTGGTTTTGTCGAGTTTTGGTGGATAATAATGAAGCTATTACTAAAGTAGTAAACATTTTTAAATTTTTAATCCACTGTTGAGCTACTCATCTAATCTTTGAAACAGATTTGCATTTGATTATTATGTTGAATAATAATAATCTTATCATAAAGAATCAATATTTACCCATTTCTCATGGAAATTTTACAATTTTCAAAATGAGGGCAACAACAAGGTACATAAATATTTTATCTTTTCATGTTGTTATAAAATTTCATCAACTTTATTTGTTTTACTAAGCACCCTTGAACTTTTTCTTAAAAAAATCATAGATTTTGTAAATCTCAACTACAGCGGTGAAACAAACAAGGAAGAAAAAAATATTGATTATATTCAGTTTGAGCAGTAGTTTCTAGTGTAAATTTGAAGTGTTCAGAATTTAAAGTTATTTCTAAGTATTTCAGAAAAATAAAGAGTCGTATAGGCCTAAATGGTCGAGCATGAAGGTGGTTAATTTTTTTTTGTCCAGGGGGCAGTAGTGATTGTTCATAAAAAATATTTTACATAAACTTAGCGTCCAAGTTTCTTGTGAAGTGAATAGAAATAACCTTCTAAATACTTTTTTTTTTTTTGGAAAAGCAGTCCCAAATGTAAGCTTTTCAACTGATCAGCTTTATCGCACATGAGGGACTCTTTGCTGGTATCGCCAGATTTCCCTTATTGGTGGTACCTACTTATAATTCTTATTGTATAAGTGTGAATTGATCCTTATTCGTAGTATCTCTTCTTCAAACCATCCCAGCTGACTACTGAATATTTACGATATGATCCATTAACCACAATCATTGTTATATTCTCATCTCAGATGTTATTATTATTATTATTATTTATTATATAATTGTTCAGTACTCACTTAATTAATATTCATAACAAATTCTATACATTTTTTTTTTATAAAAATTCCATCTTGTTTCATTTTTTATATCACTAGGAAGCTCATTGAAGAAGAGTAGAAAACCTCTATATATCAGTGAGTTCTGACCAGCTCGTCTGTTACATCTCGGCAGTCTTATATCATTGTTTCTTCTTAGTTGATATGGTTGGACATCCGCCACATATTGTATAAGTTCATTTAGGTATCTCGATAGTTTTTGATTCTTCATTTTATAAATAAATAGAAGCATATTCAACTGCAGTCTCTGTCGGACATTCAACCACTTTAAAGTATCGAGCATACATTGTATTGGTGTATATCTGTTGCATCTTAAAATTATCCTCATTTGCGCTTTTCATTGATATATTTTTCCTGATTCTTCTAAAGAATCCCACCTTTTACCGATTTTTTTTACAAATATACTCTATATGGTTTTTAAAGTTCAAGTCTCTATCCACTATCACTCCTAAATACTTTTTTAATCTTACCATCCTTTTTAGTAGTCATAAATTTTGTTTTACTCACATTCAATTTAAGTTTGTTAATTTCAAACCACTTGTTGAAATTTTTTAAATCTTGCTCTAATTTTTCCTTACAGTCTTGCACATTTGTCCGAACAATATATATAAGCGCGTCATCTGCGAAGAGCTTAATTTCACCATATACCACTGCATCTTAAATATCATTTATATATATCAAGAAAAGCAGAGCTCCCAATACCGAACCCTGCGGCACACCTAGTCTGTTATACATTAATTCCGACAAGATATTATCCACTCTTGTTCTTTGACAGCGATCACTTAAATAATCAACAAACCATTTTAACTCTTTATTGTTAACTCCATATTTGTTTAGCTTATTTAGTAATATACATGGTTCAACCGTCTCAAAAGCTCGCTTGAAGTCCAAAAACACGGTCAAGACAACTTTTTTTTTTATCCACTTCTTCTTTCCACTGTGTAATGACCAAATTTAACGCAGTTTCGCAAGAATGAATTTTACGAAAACCCGACTGTGTCTTAAAAAATAAGTTGTTAGTCTACATATATTCTTCTAGTTGTACTTGCAATGCTTTTTCTAATATTTTCTCCATTAATGGTAACATGTTGATTGGTCTGTATTCTTCACATTTAACGGTGTTTTTAACTTTTTCAATTGGAATCACAAGAGATTCCTTCCAGCATTTCGAAAATACTCAACTAGATAAAGATTTATTAACTATGGTAGTTATAACCGTTATTAATTCCCTATTTTCAGTTATAATTCTAGGGCTAAGTTTCTTATAGTCTTTCTTCTGGTTGAGGCATTTTACATATTTGAATTATTTCCCTATCATTTAGTAATTTAAATGCAAAGCGCTTGTCTGTCATATGAATTGCATTCTCGTAGGCCTTAGATGGTATAGATCTGTTAATAGTCTCCACACTTTGTATTAAATATTCGTTGAATTTATCTGCGATTTCCTTCTTCGCGTTATCTTACTATCTCCAAACTCTATACATTGTATTGTATTGCTTGTATTTTTTAGCACTGTCCGCTTAATTTCTTTCCACATATGTTTGGCATCATGTGCGTTAATTATTTTGCATTCTATATTTCTGCTTTTTGCTTTATTTATACTTATTTTGTAAATATTTCTAATTTTTTTATATTTTATCCATTCATGTTCACTATCTAACATTCGGGCTCTGTTGTTATATTGAATAATTTTATCTTCTTTCAACCTCTTTAATTCTTGACTTGAAGTTATTAATAAATTCACAGTAAGGAAAGTGGTAGGAGATAGAGAATGTGAATGGTAACATTCTCTATCTCCTACCACTTTCCTTACTGTGAATTTATTAATAACTTCACTTAACTTTTTATCTAGCTCGCTCGCGCAATACGAAACGTCTTCATTGTTATTAAGAGCAAGGACCGAAAATATTTGGTATTTTGGGAATATTAAACAAACAAACAAACAAACAAACAAACAAACAAAAAACGGATATATTATGATCACTCAATTTAGTGAATATACAAAAATATTTCTCGTGGGACCCGCTTCGATTCCTGTAAAGCTTTTGACAAGTTAACTTAAAAAAAAACAAAGTTTTGCTAAAACTGTTATTTTTGTCATATAATAATTTAAAGTTAAAACAAGTAAAAAAGATAAAATTGGTTTAAGACAAATTCTTATGATACTGTTGCGAGCGTGGCCTTTGGTTCGTTATTTAAAACACAATATTAAATAATTAATATATAAGTTCTTTATTTCACTCTAATCATATAAAGTTCACAAACATTCATTTAATCAACTCAACTCTAATTATCGCTATTACTGTACTTTCAATTATCGCAATCTAATTACACACTATCGCTTCTTTATTACTTTCGCTTCTTAACACTGCAACGTCTAAAACAAGACTCTTTTCTGGCGATGACAACTGTTATATTTATACCCTAGAAACTCTCCGGATTATTCTGGAGTGTTCTATTTCAAAAGCTTCTTGACTATTCTATTTGTTCTATTCCTGAACTTTCCTCTAGATTTCATAATCGATTCTCCGAACCTGAAGTCATTTACTCTCCGAACCTGAAGTTGTTTATTGCCAGTAGATGTCACCAGTTGTCTCTTTCTATTGCACATAACAATACCCTAGATCATGGGTGGCCAAACTTTCAGCTTCCCTGGGCCACATTGGAAGTAGGCGAGTTATATTGGGCCACACCCCACAGTTAAGAATTTTAAGTAATTTAACCTTCATTAATTCATAAATTTTTTATTATAAAATTAAAGAAATAGCAACATGAAATTGATGTGATATTTGGACATTGTTTTTGAGGCAATAGTGCTTCGATATTTTGCTATTGAAGTTGTTGCAACTCTCAGTGTGCTCTCAAGGTGCTCATAAGTTGTTTTGCTCCTATTTTTATTCTTTGTGTGGTTCATCTTAAAAAATAGGTGCTTCCAAATAGCGATGGCACGAATTGTGAAGCAAGGGGTACTTTTCTCTGGGAAGATAATTCTTATAAAAGTCCAGTAAAGAGAAATTATTAAATTATTTTTCTCAAAGTTGAACATCAGATTGCAGCTCTAGCCATTTCATTTGAAAATTTGCTGGCAAGTTTATGTCGACTAAAAATGGAGTCGCAAATATGTCAAAAAAATGTATGGTTTTTTTAGAAATCCTGAAATATTTTCTCAGATTTCGAAAATCAAGTTTGCATATTTTTCGTTACTCTCAGGTCAGTGTTTTTAGCCAACGTTTCAAAATACATAAAATTATTTGCTTGAATTTGTGACTACCATAGTTTCAGTTTCATTTCGAAAGCCGTTATAGTTTGAGGCATAGTATTATGAGTTGTTTTTCACTTTGAAGACGCAAATTTAGCTCATTTAAATGAGCTGTCAAGTCTACTTACAAAAAAGCAAAATCTGTGAGCCTGGTTTCATCACCAAGTTCTGGCACAGATTTTATTCTTGATTCCATAAATGACTTGATTTAATTTCACAAATCATAAAATCTTTTCAACATTTTACCTCGACTTAATCATCTTACTTCCGAAAAATAAATAATATCCTCAATGTCTTCAGTGTCAATTTGACTAAGTACAATTGCACATTGAATGTTTTCTTTGGCCACATTGCGCAATTGTATATTTATTATGTCGAGAAGTATCTACTCCCATGGAAATGTTATATAGATAAAGAAAACGTTTTATAAAATTAATTGAGAAAGTATTTAAGTACTATATATTAGTTTTGTTGGGCCGCATTCAAAACCATCCAGGGACACATGCAGCCCGCGGACCGCGGGTTGGACACGCCTGCCCTAGATGAATGCCCGTATGTAATTTCTTATGGTAACTCATCTGTGCAAGTTTGATTTTGAAGTGGTTTTTTGCATATATTTCTAGCACGGTTCGTTCGATAGTAAAAATGATTATAACGAATTTCATAGGATTTTATATTTCTGAAGAAATTTTCAGTACAATAAAAATGTCTAGGACTGATCGTTACAAAACCACAATTTTTATATGGCAGCACTAAAAAGGGATTACCCGATTTAGTCCATTTTTGAAACTTTATTTACTATATTACTATATATAGTGAAAAACGAAATTTTTTTATGGCAACCCTAAGCCCGAAGTATGTAGTTACCCGATTTGTCCCATTTTCGAATTTAAGTTTATTTTTTATTTATTTTTTGTAGACCGTGTGCAAAATTTCAGTTCCCTAACGCGTTCTCGAGTTATCGTGACAGACGGACACGGAAATATCAAAATAACTTTTAAATTTATGCGTGGTTGTCCAACCCATTTTTCTCTACTATAGCATTATTTCTGTTCGTTACAAACGGAATGACAAACTTAGTACATCTTATGATGATTTCATCTAGGGTATAAAAACTAAGTTAAAAGGCCAAGATGGCCACTTATTTTTTCAAGTCAAGTTGCATTTTTGGGCTAGGAGAAAAAATACTTTTCCATTAAAAATAATTCGGATATGGAAACCCTCTAATTGCTTTTCAAACGGCAACAACAAAAGTTGGCTAATCAGATGTTAAAATGGCCTCTTTCTTTCACTTTAGTGTGCGTTGATCTACAATATTTGCGATTAAAGGATCTCGGTGCTAAAATAAGCAACACAGCAGTAAAATGAGAAGAAAACACAATTTTTAATTACGGGAGTTTTTTTTTCAATTCTCAGACCTCACGAATTGAAAACCACACTACGAACTTTACCAGGAACATGAGAAAGAATTCAAAAAGTAAGATCTGAATGTTGCAAATAACAAAGTTAAGTTTTGTGTTGAAATGTCTGTAAGAGATAAATTAAAAGCTTGTATTGATTTGGTAGCTAAAGATGGGCATACTTTATCAATTTTTAATTCGGGTGTATTCAAAAGAAATTAAGCATTCTCCAAACTCTTAAAGTATGTTGAATATGAATTTTCTTTGTTTAATTCAATAATGAGATGTCTAACCTAATTATAATTGCCTTTGTCTCTGTGAAATATGTTCGATTTGATTAAATTTAGTTTTTAGTTTTTAGTTCAGACAATCATAGCTCTTGAGAGGTACGGGGCTCGTTGAGCAGTCGTTGGAAAGGTCATGGAGCTTTGGCATACAAAGAGCTCTTAACTGTGACCGTACGCCATGTACTTTTTAAGGTACAGGGTGTTTTGTAAAAAACTAGCTTTTTTCTTAATCACCCTGTAACTCCTAAACGGTGTTGATATCCCCCCTGCCATAGAATTTTTTGTTGGTCTAGGTGAGTACTATCACCTCCTGCTCTCTATTACCTGCTAGGTGGAAAAACTATTGAATTTTGGCAAAATATAATAAAAGCGTCCTATGGAATTCAAGGTTCTTTATCAAAAAAATAAATAAAACATTATTTTTAAAAGGGTTTTTTTCGACACTGCTTAATTGGCTAAAAAAATAATTAAGAGTAGGATAAGTGCACCAATTCGTTAATTTATTGTTCAATTTGCGTTCAATTCGTTCTATAACATGCCCTAAAACGACGTATTTTCATTAAAATGCAGATGTTTTTATATCTCCATGTTCTGTATTGTACATATGTACTTTCTACCCCCAAAGTATGCAACAGAATCGTTGAGTTAAAGTTCGGTCATCAGAGCCAAATTCATAGTTGTCGGAATGTAAATAATGCACAAATGCAATAAAACATTTTTTTTATTTTCGGAATAACCACATTAATTTTAATGGTCGCGAAATGATTACTATCATATGACAGTTTCCGTGTGTACTGGTGGCCGGAAATTAGAATTGAATTTTTACCTTGCCCCAAATTGTGGCTTACACGGACACATTATTAATTAGTCCAATTTAATGCTTTGCACATAAGGAAATATGGAAATATATACTGATACAACGCTAAATGAAACATTGTCGAACATTCGACAAGGAAAATTTGCTATTAGAGTAGCTAGCTAAAAAAATATATATATATAGGATAAATTGTCTGGAAGGCATCCTGAAAGCGTAGGAAAGTCTGGACCACAAAATACTTTAACAAGACTTGGTGTGAGTCGTTAGTCAAATGTGGATTGCTATTAAGTCCAGATAGACTTTTAAACATAGTAAAAAAAAAATGAGCAAAACTATGGTACAACTGCATCTTTCAAAAATTGGAGAATAGGGCGATAATAGTTTAAGGGACCATCTCAGTGTAACAGGCCCAAAAATTGTCAATTTTCTGATGGATAGGTGGGGGGGATCGGGATGATTTTTTTTTTAACGAATAGACCACTCTTTAGCAATACAAAAATATTTTTTTCACTAGTTTTTATTTATTTTTACTTGTTGTTAATAATTCTTTTAGAAAGTGAGTTAAAAAAATGCGGGAAATCGGTGTCCACGGTTGTGGCCGCAGTTTGCATCAGAAAAAAAAGATCAAATTGATTTATTAATCTGTAGGGAAGCCGCTGTTTTTTTTTTCTTTTTTTTTTTAAAAGTTTGACAAAATGGCGACGGTTTGAGGAAAAAGTACGAAATTTAGCCCTGTTTTTCAACAGTTTTTCGAGTGAAAAAATAGGAAGATTTAAATAAAAAACTTCCTTAGGGACATAAAGAATGAAGTAAAGAAAATTCCGTAAAAATTTCAAGTCGATATCTTTAAAATTCTCCGTCTAAGAGTTGACACCGTTTGTAAAAAGGGCATTTCGAGAAAAACGTGTTTAAAGTTTGAAGGATGGTTTTTTTTACATAAATTGTCTACTTACAATCAATCGGCTATCCCAGCTACATACAAAATCCATTCTGAATAACAACACGAAACTGACGAATTTGACAACTCTATTTCGATTATAGAAGAGCAGGTAAGAACTCTAGGTAGGGATGTGCCGTTAGGGACGGAACAAAAGAAATGACGCGCGTCGCCTTACACTCCAATCTCTTTTTCTAAGAACGGTTGTAGCGACGGTAATAATGCGAATTTTAATTTGAAAATTTGACAGAACACGCACAACTATATGTACTTCAAGATGAGACAAAAAACAATCAATTTTTCAAAAAATTTACACTGAGATGGTCCCTTAACTGAAATGCAAATCAGAGCTTGCACATCGAATTCGCGAAGATCGTAACTGAAGCCAGAGATATAATTTCTGAAGAGATTTTTCGAAAATAGTTTGACATATTTGAAGAAACAGTTGCATTCCCCTAGCCCCAATAGCCATGTCATAAGACTGGTTTTTAGGTCGTTCTGAGTCAGGCTACATGAAAATATATCGCGATTGGGTTAAATACATGATTAATTAATGTGAACAAATTCAAAAACATGTGGTCATTTTTATTGACGGTCACAAGTCCCATTTAATATTATAGTTAAAGGAATTTTTCAGCACAAACGGGATATTTTTATACGCACTTCCTCCCAGTACAAAACATTATGCTACAACCAGCAGATTTTGGTGTTTTCAATTAATGTTCCATCAAAAGAAATTGGAGTGATTAAGTGATGATCTTGTTTTAAAGAGATGAAACACATCTTAGATGCATTGAATTCGACACAATTTACCAATAACAATTCAATCATGCAATATCGTTTGACACATGTGACATTCTCTCTGGAGTCCGGAAGAGTATCAAGGGAAAGGAGTAAGCGGAAATCAAGATACTATCAACGGCAAAACTATGGATTGGAGTAAAAGTAAGGAAAAGTAGATCATTCATGAAAATTAAAAGGAAAGACGGAGAAATAACAGAGCCCTAGGGCACACCGGAATTTATAGGATGACGCGCAGGGGCGGATTTCCCTATAGGCCGAGTAGGCCCGGGCCTAGGGCGGCAGATTTAGGGGGCGGCAAAACTTGGTGGGAATATTTTTTTTTTTAGTAGTGAACCCACACGTCAACGTTTAAAAAAAATAATTCGTTGGAAAGTGTTATTTTTAATTCTACTCCATTTTTTTCAAATCTACTCCGATTTATGAGGCAGCCTACTCCGCTAATTCTAGCCTGGGGTCCCTTCACTGGATATAGATCATTCAATTTTTCGTGTTTTACAGGGAGTAGGGGGGCGGCAATCTTCCATAGGCCTAGGGCGGCCAAGTGATCAAATCCGCCCCTGGTGACGCGTTCATATAAGGCGTGTCGCAAAAGTTTTGAGACAAATTCAAAAGTTTCGTGTTTGGAATAGAAACAAGATATTTGAAAGTAGTTGCCAAAGGCATTTACTTTTATTCAGAAACTATAACACTAAACATTTAAGCTGTGGCTAAAGACCCGTTATCTTCGATTTTACGTAGCTTGTGGCGAACGCTCTTCATCAAGGCTTGGACGACCGAAATGTCAATTTCTTTCAATTTTCGCTTAATTCTACCGACTAATTGTTGTTCCGATTTAGCTTCCCAGCCTCTATGTAGACTGCCCGTTTGAGAATAGCCCAAAATCTTTCGATTGGAATTGCCTGTGGAACGTTTGGTGGGTTGTCATTTTTGGGCATAAATGGCACTTTTTGCTTATTTAACCAAAAGATAGTTTTTTTTTCGAATAATGACACCGTGCCAAATACGGCCAAAATATTATTTTGTCTTGAGCGTGATGTGTTGGAATAATTTTTTTTTCAATTTCGGCAAGCACTGGCTGGTATAAACATCAGAATCAACTGCTGGACCACCGATTGGTTGAATATACGGCGCTAATATTCCTTTCAATGAAATAGCAATCCATACCAACACCCTTGGCTCGTACTTCTCTTTGGGAGCAAATCTGACATTATCGGGTGCGGTTTCAATATTATCGGTATAAAAAAAAATCGTTACCGCTCAAATTGTGACACGAAAAATGCGAAAAAACTTTCATCATCCAAAATGATGAATGTGTTGTTCGCAAAATGTTTCAAACGCAGTGCACGACAACATCTCGGTATTCTTTCTAACTGCTTTGTTGGGTATTTGGGTGCTCGCTTAAGTTTTCGCTTGCAGAAATTATTTTCCCGTAAAATGCGATGAATTGTATCTTTGCCAACACCAAATTTTCGCCCCAATCGCCTTGTTGACTGTCCAACCTTGTTTTTTGCATTTTCTACAACTTGTTTCGTTGTTCTAGCTTTCAACTTCTTTGGTCGACCAATTTTTGATTTATTTTCTAGTTGTTTGCCTTCCTTACAATCTTTCATATATCGTTGCATGGGAAATATCTTTGTCTTTGAACACTTCCAAAATTTCACTTGTACTTAACCTTCCAAAAACTTTGGCGACAGCATTTCGCAAATCTATTTTGTACGACATTGCGAATGCAACTTTCCGGCCACATTGACTTTGAAAATGCTGTATAGATACACTTACATCTTCTAAGTGCATGGTTCAACTCATTTCATGCAACAGTGTGCAGGGCTGAACAATTCAAATTTGTTTCAAAACTTTTGCGACACGCCTTACAATACAATTCATATTAGGCGACCAGATAAAAAAACTTTCAATCCAGAATAGAAGAAGACTAAGGAGGGGAGAGATTAATAGGTTTAAGTTTAACTGAAAAGTATGTTGAACTTAAATATAGCTTTAAAGCAAAATTTTACTTTTTATTTAAATTTATTAAACGTTGTTATATAACTCCTTCTTAATTTGTTCTTTTTAACTTAATAAAATTCAAAAGATGCTGTTATCTAAAACAACACAACTTGAATTGAATTAGTTTTAATCGTTAATAGTTTTAATGTCACTGTGAATTTTATCACAATTTTTTATTTTTTAATTGCTTTTTAAATCTAGAATAAAGAAAAAATCAATAAATTTATATCTTTCAAAACGACATTTATTTATAAAAGCAGTTTTTATAATGTTTTTTTTTTGCCCTGGATGCAAATTAGCCCCTTTACTTAGTGGACGCATACTGGTGATTTCCGAATACACTGATTAATATTTTCAATTATTATGCAAACTAGATAAATGTTTTTAGTTTTGAATTTAAATTAAAAGATGAATATTCAGCTTATAATTTTACTAAAAAAGTTTAAACATTAGGTGCGTTCACTGACACGATAGCGTCCTGTAGCGTTGTGATAGCGTTGTATTGTGAACAAATGTCAAAACAATTACTTTGACAGTTAGTCACTACAGTGGTGACTCTTGTGTAATCAAATTGCAGTGAACGCAAAAGTGAATAACGTACCAAATCAAATATTTTTGACGTTTGCAAAAAATAAGTAAATTAAAAGTAAACATGAACCTCAAATTGCAAATAGCGTTAACGTTGGGAGATGATCTTTTTTCGACATTACAAGGAAATAAAGTAATGCATTGAAATTGATTTATAATAAAAAAAACTTTTTCGCCCATCACACAGGCCATATTGTTCTCATCAACCAAAATGGATATATTTTCTGCTTCCATTTCCATATCAATGTCACTTTGACAACACGCACAACTTTACTATTATAAATAAGGGTAGTGGAATAATGCGCGCTACCTTTTAATCTTGGGCGTCTCAGTGAACGCGTGAGAAAGTAAAAGAAAGTGACGATCTGTCATTTTCTGTGTACAGTGAACGCACGATAGCGTTGTGTAGTGACTCAGTAGTGACATTATGTTACTATTTTGCTGTCAGTCAACACACCCATTGACATTAAGTAAATTTCACTAAAAACCATTTTTTTAGGGATGACATTTCTTTAAATCGACGCGAATTGGTGCGTTTACCCTACCTTCAACCAGTTACCAGTATAAAGCTTTCATGCTTTCTTTTCTAGCTTCAAAACTATTATCGGTCTGGAATAATAAGTAAAGATCTGGTTCGGTTCCTGATTAAAAGTTTTCGTAAATGTAACAATACTGGTTAAAAAAAAAAAGGGGGAGCAAATATATGAATGAACATAATTCAAAATAAAAATCACGAGAAATAAGCTGATCATAGTTTTTTAGTTTCCCTTCAAAATACTTTTTAAGTACCTAATCTGTACTAAAAAAAAAACAAATAAAATAACTGGAAAAATTATGGTGCATTCATGTTTATGAAGATATTTTATACCGGAACTGTTTACAAAAATTTCGGTGTGATGCGACGAAAACATCAAAAATTTTTTTTCCTAAAACAGAAACACGTTTTTGTTTTATATTTTTTTTTTGTTTTTAATATATCGACCATCGAAAACGTGACATTAACTCGAAATAAAAATGAGGAAAGCAATAAAAATAGAAGACTAGTCCAAATCGGAGAAGCATTCAAAAATTTAAATATTTTATGTACATTTATAATAAATTTAAACGTAAACGTGTGTAGGAGTTATGCGTTGATAAAAAAGAAAGAAGCAATCCTCGATCTATAGAATCAACTTTAAGCATACATACATAGGCGAAATGCAAGAAAAACACATTTTTTATGTAAATGCATTGGATTTACCCATAATAAAAATTTATAAGCTGCTGGAAGTTTTTACATTTATCAGCAGATTATATAAAAAAAAAACTAAATTTTGTATTTGCTTTTCGCAAGCCGTGGCCAATGTCATGACATAAATTTTTCTTAGCTTTACCAATCTTACAAGGTCAGGAAGTAATAATACTCATAGCATGTACCACGTACAGTACATCGAAGTATGTATATCAGATGTACGTGAAATACTTCATTTCTACCGAGACTTACAGTCTACCAACATAATAAAACAATGAATAATAAATTTTTCATGTTTTCTGTTTTTTTTTTGTGTTATTATTATTAGAGACTTGAGTGAGAGACTTTAACAATTATAATTGTATCCCGGAAATTATTTTTTTCGTTCGACGCGGCTGGGCGGCGGTGGCGCAGTTCACAAAGCCTTTGTAGATAGATAAACATCATTTATTATGATTTATTATTTTTTTTTTATTTTTTTAGTATTTAGTTTAGTTTTTTATACATATTATTCTGGTCCATAAAAATCTGAAGATGATACAATAAAAAATATGGGCTTGTCAGTATTCGCGGTAAATATTTTGAATGATCAGACTTAACATAAGTCGGCCGGGTATTGTTCATTTAGTCTTGGTTAGTCGACCCCTAGAATAGAGTAGGCTGTTCGCACAGGCGCTGTAGACATATTTGTTTTTTTTTTGTTCTCGCCAACGCATTTAATTAAACACAGTTTTTGATAGTACGAGTTGGGACGAACATTTAAAAACATTGTTCTGGCTTGTTGTGGTATGACAGGTGTAACACTAAGTTGTTTCGCTGATGAAATTAGAAGTCTTCTATATATACATAGTCAAATTTATCAAAGTTTACTTTAAATCAATTTGAATTGGATATTGGCATTGATTTTATACATATAGATATGCCACCGCCGAGCACAATATGTTGTTACCTCTTCTCACTGAGTCGCCACTGTAGTACCTTATCATCAGCTCACAAAACCGTCCGCCATCTGTAAGCAAAACTTGGCGAATATGAGCATAATAAGTTGTCTTCGATAATAAATAGCGCCATATCACAGCAAAGAATCTAATCTAATATTGTTTTTTCCGTCTTTCTTTATCTAATGATGTGTACATAGAAATGTCGAAAAAATCTGTAATAAAGAAATTTAAAGGCATATCTTGATTAGTATTAAGATGTTTTGAAGGATTTGGCAAATATGTATGATACGTGATTTAAGTGAAAAGAATTTCATACTTCGCTTTCCCACCAGAAACTTGCAGAACAGACAAAACTCTTATCTAAGCACTGCGGGCTTCCAAGAAATTTTTCGGGTGGATTTTCGATAGAATTTCTGCGATCTGCCTTTTCACATCTGGTTGTTGACTGAGGTATGCATTGATTTTTCGTGACTAGTTTGAAATATTTTCCGCTAATCAATTTGTCTCATTTGATGAAATTTCTTAGAATTTTTGGTTCGGATCGGGGCATAGGCATACAGAAAGCAATATCTTATGAGCGTGAACTTTACTTTTTTTTATACCCTAGATGAAATCTAAAGGGTATACTAAATTTGTCATTCCGTTTGTAACACATAGAAATAATAATGCTAGAGCAAAATGGATTGATCTCATGCATAAAATTAAAAGTTATTTTGATTTTTGCATGTCCGTCTGTCTGTCCGTCCTCACGATAACTCGAGAACGCGTGTACTTAGAAAGCTGAAATTTTGCGCAAGGGGCTTTAAAAAAAAACAGCAAAATTAGGTTTAAAAATGGGGAAAATCGAGTCACTCCTTCGTACGGTTGCCATACAAAAATTTCATTTTCACTACATATTTCGACATTGCCTGAGAATGCGTCAACGTAGAGCGTTGAAATTTTGTAGGTACATAGTGTTTTCATAAAACCAGTAAATACAATTTCAAAAACAGATCAAATCGGGCAACTCCTTCTTGGTGTTGCCATTTAAAAATTTAGGATTTTTACATATTCTGTGAAAACGATCACACCTATACGGTTTTAATGTACTGGAAAGTTCTTCAGAATATGAAATCCTATAAAGTTGGTTCTAATCATATTTCCTGTTCGACAAACCGTTCTAGAGATATATTCAAAAACCTCTTCAAAACTCAAACTTGCGCAGATGGGTGACTATACGAAATTATAAACGAGCATTCATCTAGGGTATCATAAGAATTGGTTTTATACCAATTCTAGCTTTTTTACTTGATTCTTATAAATTACTGGAAATTTTTCTTCAGAATTCTTATGCATTATTGATTGCCGAGAACGATCTAATAAAGTTGAATTGATTCGGGTGCTCGCAGCGCCTGAGGCTAGATAGAACATTCTTTTGATTTACGGATGGTTCCAAAACAAATGAGGGAGATGGGGCAGGAGCATATGGTTCAAGATGAGTCGACATATATATAATTGAGCTACAAATTAGGAAAAATATCAAGAGAATCCACATGAACAAACATAGCTGTATTACTGGCTCTTTAATCAAATAGATTCAACTCCAAACTGATTTGGGACTGCCTGCTGGAGTTAATTAAATTAACGCACTCCAATTTATTTGCACAAATATGGGTGCCTTTACACTGCAATATCGCAGACAACGGGATAGGGGTCCAACTAGCCAGGAAAGGATCCGAAATGGAATTCCTACAGCCAATGCCCTTCAGTTACGCTGCCTGATGAGAGGGCTTGCGTTTACCTGTGCCCTTTCCGTTATACAGGTGAAAAAAGTAGTTTTTAAAATAATTTTAGTTCGATTTTTTTTTCATCTATTTTCATAAGCATCAAACAATATAAATTTACTATTTCCAGACAGTTTTCTTATTGCTGGCACCGTTCTAGACGTTTTTTTTCGTTAAAAACCAACGTCTTTTCGGCCGTACTCTTACACATTTATTCCCTATCACACTCCAATCGATTTGGCTATTGACAATCAACCGAATTTCTACCTGACAAATTAATTTCATGTTGTTCCTTCGATAACTAAACCAACTCGTATAAAAATTACAGCCATAATAAAATCATTTTTTTTAAATATATTTTTATCGAAAAAAAAGCGTCTGGCAGATACTAGCAGCAAAAAAAACTGTGGGAATAATGAAATTATATTATTCAATGTTTATACATATGTCTATAAAAACTAATAAAAAAGAAAACAAAATCGAACTAAAATTACTTTGAAAACTGCTTTGTTTACCTGTGGAACGGAATGGACACAGGTAAACGCAACCCCTCTCACCAAACAGATGGGCCGCATACCTATTGAGATGGTGACGCTGCTAGCTCTCGTACTATGTATATGTAAAAAATTTTAATGATCTGCAACTGGCTGCTGCTGTTGACGCGTTGGCTGAAAGGAGGCATTGAAATATTGACGCGATTTTGAAATTAGAATAAACCATTCCTAATTTGAAAATAATTTATTTATTTAACTAAGTTACTGAAATAATATGTCAAATGAAATATGTATTAAATTACATATGCATTAATTTAAATAATAATTTCTTGTAGAACAGAAGGAATACATAATTCAACAAAAAAATCTCTTACGAAGTACTTCATAAAAAGCAAATTTATTGAGAAAAAATCTGAAATTCCTTTGAATTCCTTTATTGCATTTTTTCCACATTCCTAGACATTGTTAGATAGGGAAGAATAAAAAACATTTGTAATATCCTCATATTTTCAATTTTTTCTAATAGATGGCGCCATCTGTAAACATGATTTCAGTCATTCGGTAAAAATTTCACCTTGTTTTCTAATTTGGTACATGTAAGGCCGTCTGTCGAGAAGAGGTAACAGATCTGGTGGAATATCTATATGTATAAAATCAATGATATTGGTGAATTCGTTCTAGATCTTTATTTACTTTATAAATCGGCACAAAAAGTATGTCATCAGCATACAAATGAATTTTACATATCCTGTAGAAAAATTGGCAAATCATTAATATATACGTAGATGCTGAAATTTCCGAAATGCAACCCTGTGATAGTGGTCTGTAGTTATCGCACGTCCTATGTTAAATATCTTTTAAGAAGCTTTGAAATACATGTGTAGATTGAGGAAGATGTAAGCTTAAATTCATTAATTTCAGCAACAACTTATTATTGCTGACACTGTCAAAAGATTTTTGCCGAATACTTTAGAAAGGTTGTCTTCGGATTTAAATGTGCAGTGTGTCACGCAACTGACGACCATTAAGGCAGAAACACATCCAAGCAAGCCTCAGGCCTGGCCTCTCTCAGGCTTCCTCACAGCTCGCCTCAAGGCTTGCCTCAGAGAAATGAAAACAAAATGACACCACCGAGCTCGGTACTGTCATTGTAATTTTGATGGTATTTGCGATAATTCTTTTACATTCTGAGCAGAAATAATTTATTATCGGTTTTCAAAAATGTTGATTATAAATTTCAAGTGATCCTTAAGTGGCAAATATCTCGTTTGACAAAGCAAAATTAAAGAAAAAAAGAAATCTGTTGACAGAAGTAGGCCTGAGAGAGAAAAATATTCACCATTGAGCAAAGCGCGCTTTGCGGCTAGGTTTTGAGGCTAGCTGCTGGCTTGGTTTTGTGTTGCATCACTTAAAAACCCGTGTTGGAAATTTTGACAACATCTCGAGGAAGCCTCGAGGCCTGGATGTGTTTCTGCCATTAAGGACTTCAGTTTGAAATGGAGCAACTTCATTTAGTGAAATTGTATTAAAAGTACCAACTTCTGTCAGTACAATGTAAGCTAATTTATTGGAAATTGGCAAGATTTTCCAATAAATTCAGCACTGACAGTTATCTGCTGATTATGAAATTTGACATTTGATTTTCTTCTCTTTTTGATTTTTTTCAACAATAAGGAAAATAATTCTGTCTAAATTTGCAGCTGCAGCAAATATTCACAAATAAATTTTCTTGTCTAATATTAAATTAAATTGTTAAACTCTGCCATGATCTTTACTCACAGTGAGGAACTGTCAAGTGACATTTAAATGTCAATGACATTTCAAATGAATTAATTTCTTTATTTTCTTAAAATGAATGAATTTAAAATTAAGTCATTATGGAGACATTTTTGTCTAGTGTATCATGCTTTGGGTTTGCTGTAAATCAATTTGATATGTTTCGTTGGTTTGGTTCATGTCTTGAGTTATCAGAATTTTAATTCGTAATGAATTTGAAATTATTGACAAAAATATATAAGAAGAATCTAAAGAATAATCTGAAAAAAAATCGGCAGCACCACCAAAAGCGATATTTCGCTTTCTTAGCTCCTTCCCAAACTGTTCTCTTAAGGGGTAACGCCACTGTAATAGCTAAACAAAAAAGGTTTTTTCACGAATTTTTTTCTCGCGAAATGAAAGGTGTTTGGAAAAAACCTTTTAAGGGTATTATCGGGCATAAGTTGAACTTTATTGATAAATTTTTTGACAGCGAAAAAAACAAAATGGCGGCTCCAAAGCCATCTTCCCGGGACATGTCTTGCTTTCAGGGCTCCGCGGCACGCAGCACCACAGGTGCACATTTGAATCTAGACCAAAACAAAAAAAAAACCATTAATCTAGTGGTTCATAGCTAGAGAATGCCGTATGGATTTTTAAAAATATTAATTTTTGTAAATTTGGCGCGCGTTTGAAAAAAAAGTTTGATTTTTGACGAAAAAAGCGGCAGGTTTTTTGTTAATATAAAATCAACAAATAAAGTTATTGAAAATCCTATACGGCATTCTCTAGATAATGTTAATGTTCACATCTGGTCAAAATTTCAACTCAAAAATATGAAAATTGTTCGAGTTATGCTGCGTGCCATTTTGAAAAACCGTGTTTCGTGAAAAACGCGTTTAAAGTTTTGAGAATAGTTTTTTATTGGAAAAAATAAAAAAAATGAAGGTAAAAAATAAAAGTTTTCCGATAAACAAGTTAAAGTTGCAAATGTCAAAAAGGTCAGTTGTGTTCAATTCGGTTTTTTCAGTCAGCTTTAGAAGAAAGCTGGCGATAAAGCTGGCTGAAATGCTCCAATTGTGTTTCAGGCTTCAGGTAGTCGTTTCGGAGCAAGTTTGACGCGCTTGGTGGCGACCTCCATTTTCAAAGGAAAAGAAAATTTTTCTGGCACGGGACTTTTTTTTCTTATTCTAGAGGATTTTAACTATTTTTTAAGCCAATAAAAACAAAATCGATTTTTCAAAAAAATTACAGTGGCGTTACCCCTTAAGGGACCACCTCTTTTCACATTCTTCTTCTACAATAAAATAATGTAATAAGAGTGATTTCATTAATATTTAGTTAATATCATTGAATAAACAAACGCGACTCTTACCGCACTTTACTTGTATCAATTCAACACTTTACTTTTTCAGACTTCCCTTTCGACGCTTAAAATTATTTTGGGTACGTATGTATAATTTGAAGGGCGCGTTCGGCTTATGTAAGTAACTATACTTACGTATAAGTCCCTTGTGGTCCCTGATGGGTCACCTCAAGATTGTTTTTTTTACGGACAGAATTGATTTTGTTAACTGCAAAGACTCAACCCCAATTAATTTAGGGCCCATAATTATTTGGGCCTCTTGAATTCGAAAAGAAAAACTGGTGTTGAAAAAGTTTTTTTTAAATAACTTTTATCTACTCACTAATCCTTGGCTTAACTTTACAACTTTGTGCGTAGGGCCGTTTGCACATCGAAAGGTGAAAACGAAAACGCTGAACCGAAAAACTCACTTTTCTATCCCGCAACAGCGAATATGTACAATTAAACTAAACTAAAAGGGTTAAAAATACTTATTTTTTCATTATTCGTAAGAAATTTGTTATTTTTTACATTGTTTTTTGAGAAAAGAACATTTCATTGTTTTTCTGAACGAAAATTCAACGAAAACATTTAAAAATGTTTTTCTCGGAAAGCAAATTAAAAATTAACAATTTATTGCGAAAAGTGAAAAAATAAGTATTTTTCGACCTTTTAGTTAAGTTTAATTGGAAATATTCGCTGTTACGGGGTAGAAAAGTGAGTTTTTCGGTAGAGCGTTTTCGTTTTCGTCTTTCGATGTACAAACGGCCTATGGCGACGAAAATGTGAAATTTTAGGAATAGTTTTAGTAGTAGTAAATGGGGGATTTACATGGGGTTTTCTGATTTACAATTGGGTGGCTTCCGGGTGCGTGGTGGAGGGGATTAACTACCACCTTCGGGCCGTGTGTGATATCAAATCAACGCTCTTACTGAGTAATTAAAGGAAATATTTTCTTTTCTTCTGTAATAAATTTTATAACTGACTGACCGAGTATCGTTAAAATGCGTGATTTTCGAATTTGTGTACAGAGGGAGGGTGTGGGTTGATGCGGCGGGGCTAATTTTTCTTTTCAACACTTTAGCATAATGTTTTACATCATGGGGACATTTCAATCTTATCTGTTTGATATAAAATAAATTTTTACAGTTTATTTTTACGTGAAAGTACTTAGATTAAAGTGGGATAATTTTCTAAACTATTTACTACAGAGAAAAGAAAATTACTCTACAACCTTCGCAAGAGAACGTAGATGCGAATTAATTCATACGCATTTATATCAGATTGATTATGTATCGTTTTATGAGTTTTTAGCAAAAATGTAATAACTAAAAAGTAGAAAATAACTTGCACTAAAAAGTAAGAAATAATGTTTTTTTTTTTTCAGTGATATACACAGCAAAATTTTCATTGCAAACATTTAAAGATAGACGAGATAATATAATTTTAAAATATTTCTATTTAATCTGAGCTCTAACATTTCTTATTTTGCAATGAAACTTTTCTTGTGTATATCAGCTGAGAAAGAAAAAATATATTTTATTTTTTAGTGCAATTTATTTATAAAAGTTTTTTTTTAATGTATTTTATTTTATATATACGCATATGCATATGTAGAAATATTTAGTACAATAAATATTCCGAAATTTTAATTTTGTTGATCTATAACTTCAAAACGAAGACTAAGAGGAGAAAAACTTATGGAGAACCTCAAGAATTATTTATTTAATAAATATTATAATTAAATATATGGTGTAACCTTCTGGAGTTAGAGCGCAATTTAAAAAATATGAAGGAAAAGTTTTAAACACTTCCTTCCACTCAAACAATAAATTTACTTATCCCCCCCACCCCCATCGTTTTTCTCTGTCATACAATTTTTTTATATCTGTCCACAGTCTCTATCATATCTTTTAGTAGTGTAGGATTAATTTACCTCTAGTTTACAAATTTAAGACAATTTTTCGCTCATTTTAAACCCCCATCCACAGCAAACAATGTTTCACACAAAAAATCGAATAAATACGAAATATAAAAAATAAATAAAAATAAAACATTTAGCCATACAATCATGCGTTTTTATAGTCACTATAAGTGAAAATTAGCAATTAGTCATTGTCAGTTGACTACATGACATACATATGTAGGTACTAAAATGGTCATTCACTTAATTTTTATTACTCTTACTTCTGTTAACATGTCTAAAAACAAGCTTTCCTTTGAAAAAGCATTTTAACTAAAGCTTAAAATCCAAATTATATTTATATAAAATTTTAATAAACTTTTAGTAGCTCGGATATAAAAAGTACGAATGTACTTGAGATTATTACAATGTTCCACGAGTTGATCTATAAATTTTCGTTAAATGTGATAAAACCATCCAAATAAAAATAAGTGCAATTTCCGACAAAGGACAAAAATAAAACTGCAACAAATGAATGAAATTACAACTACTTTCGATCATATAATCATCATGCCATTGAACACCATTATGCCGAGTTAATTTTATTATTTATCTGTGTACAATAGAAATCGATGAAGTGTGAAGAGAATTTTCAGCTCTCATTCATTTGAATTTTCGCGAAAAACGTACAGAGAATCATCACAGTATCCGGCGATACAGAAAAAAGACTGAACACAGTGTCAATGGTGAAAAAGTTTAATTTAATTCTGGTGTGCCATCCATCCATAATAATATACATAAAATAAAATAAAAAAGAAACGAAAAAAAAATTGCTATTAACACAAAAGAAAAACCAAAGTACAATCAGAAAGCAAATAAAAGTGTTTTTTTTTTTCAAAAAGCAGTCGATTTTCCAAAACTTGATTTGTCCAAGTTATGGAAAATTTAGGTTACAAGGAAGGCTCTACTAAACCCAGAAGGATTTCCAGAGCTGCTAGTGTTGCTGTTAAAAATGAGGAAACACCGCTATCAAACTCAAATAGGTAAGAAATTTATAATTTTATTTTATTTTTTTATTATACTTTTTTACTTATTTATTATTGAAGTGGATTGATTAAAAAAGAAAAAAAAATACTTTTAAAATTATTATTTATTTGTTCATACTTTGCTTAACTTTTCAAGTATAGTTTCTCTTCGAATATAGTGGTTCAACGTGATACCTTCAAATTATACTCGATTTATTGTGTCTGCACCTTAACTCATTCTATAAGAAATTTGGTTCTCTCTGCTAGTATTTAACTCTTCAACGTGCCAAATAAGTGACCAACTCTACAGCAATCTTGTAAATTTTTAACAAGTGAAAGGGGAATGCAGAGACCAATCCAATTTTATTTCCGATGTAGATTTTGTACATGTCAATTGGAATATTTTTGATACGGTTTCACAGCCATAGAGCATCAATATTCAAGTGATTGTATTTAAAAAAAAATTGTTTTCGGATTACAGCATACTTTGCGCTTGAGCATTGGATTTTTAAATCATTTTTCCCACCTCTTTTTGTGGTGACCATATATACAGAGCTGCTTAAAGACTACGACCCCAGCCAACCAATTTGTAGTAAGCCTGACTAATGGGTTCCATATGAATCAATCCTTGAATTTGTTTAGTTTGTCACAACTGAATGCTTGTTTCTTGATTCCGCTGCTCCTTCGAATTACGGCCCTATCGGTAATAAAGGATGCTTGACAACGACAGGTCCATGGATTAAAATTGTATGAAGGTTGTGCGGCTCATACGATACAATTCATACAAATCTACTTATAGTTTTGGATTGTCTGTCTATAGTATATGTCGCGAATTTTTCATTGTCAATTTGGAAACCATTCGATATATAGCTTTTAAAATTATTTTTAGCCTGGTAATAATCCGAATATCTATGTCTGTTTGTTATTTCAGCATCAAGCCCAGGATCATTAAAAAAAATCTACGACTAGAATTGCTATCATTGGTATTTCCAAAGTCAAGTTTCGGAAAATCTGGAATGAGACTCATCTTTTGAAACTTTGAACTCCCGCCCCTCCCAGAGCTTGCCCCTCCCGCAAAAATGAAGAAGCGGAATAACGAAATCTACGTAAATATCAAGTTTGGTAAAAAAATGTTTTTTCGAAATTACCCCCTCCATTTTCGGAATTCGAAATCGAGAAGTACCCTATGTAATAGTCAGTTCAGATTCCCGTACAATGACATATAAACGGTTGTCGTAGGTTAAAAACTGTAGGAGGAGATAGAATCCTACGAAAAAAATGAAGATTCCCTCGATGGGCACATCTTCCAAATGTTTGCTTATAACGTTTGATTGTTATTGTTGATAGCACTTATGGAGATCATTTTGGAAAGGGGACATAATGCGCAAATTTTTCCATAGTTTTGCCAAGTTCATGCAATGGTGATATTTCGAATAAGTGTACACTGAAGCGCGACAAAAATTTTGGTGAAATAAAAAATTCTACAGAAAACAATTATAACTTATTATACATTCTTAGAAAGGCCAATATGTGTTCTTTTAAATAAAGGTTTGAACGTCACAATGCATTAATTACAATAGAACTTATAACGAAATTACTCTGAAGAGGTATGCAGAATCTCGAAAATCGATATTATCGATTTACTCGAAAACCAAGCGGAGTTCGATATAAAACTATCTAGACTTTTTTGATCCAAATGACCTCTACTTTCATCCCCTTAAAGGATTAAAGACATTTACGGAACACCCTGTATATAAAATTTCAGCAAGATCGGATGTCATTTACTTATTTTAGAAAAAAAAAAAATTAAAACTATAAAAATTTCGGTTCGCCACATTCCGCCATCTGCCGGGGGTCCCTGAAAACTCACGGGCATACGACTTTCAGAATGAGATAGCTGCATGTCTCCTCTGTCGTGGGCATTTTATACGAATGAATTTGGTGCTTTCTTTCAGACTCTACACCAATTTAACTGCATTTTGCATATTTGAGCATTTTTCAAGGAGTAAGCCTATAAAAATATCTCGATTTTTACTTTCATCCGTACCCGGGCATGTGGGTAGTTTTTGGAAAAGTCTCGGCTAATTTGGCGCCAAAAACTTTTATTTCTAAATTACTCATTCCACATTTTTGCCATCTAGCGGCACTTTTTTCAAATATTTTCAACGTCTTTTAATAGCCATATTAATCCTTGGGATGTGTGCCATTTTTACACAATTTATTTCATACTAATAGGATAGTCTTTCCCTCCTCTCAAGATGGAAACTGGGAAAAAAATATAAAAATAAATTCGAGGCATGACTCCCCTCTTTTGTTCATTGCTCCACTCCCTCCACTCTTTCCCTCCTTCTCCCCTCTCAAAAAGGAGATGGAAACTGTTTTGTTCGTTGCAGAGGGACGTTTTTCGCCATTCTTCTTTCATATGATAGCTAATCACCTCCCCCTCCCCATGGGCAAGCGTACCCGTCCCAGCTCTCCTGGGCGGTATGTTTCATCTCTAAAGATCGATGTTTTACAAGTTTTGTTTTATTTAGAGAAGCAATTTTTGTCTCGATATAATTTATCTTATCCTTTATTATATCCCCATAGTTTCATTAGTAAATACGATTTTAATTGAGCGATAGGGCTTTAAAATATATTTTACCATCTGAATCTGCACTGTTAACAAACATATGTTTGTATTCAATCTGCTTCGAGTCATCACATCCCCACTTCGATATTAATTCCAAAGAATTTATTGCACTCGTCTTCACTTAAGGTTTCAACTATTTCTGCCAAATAAATTAGTAATCGTGTGGCTGTATGATCCAATAAATGAAGATAAGGATTTATTTCGCCATGATTTTCGGTCACAGGAATAGGGTAAGACTCTTTTTTTTTGCCTCCTGTAATAAATTGTAACAAAGGTATACCACTAATAATCTTTCGCGTGTTGCGTCGCGAGCTTGTTTCTTGAAACAATTTAATTTGACATTCAGGTCTTTTGGTTACAATCGGTAAGTCAAGAGTTTTTGAAGCCAACTTTCATTATTTTTTAAGAAAATATCATTTTTTCTGTGTAGTTTTTCCAATCTATTTTTAAATTCAAACTTAAGGGGAGGCTATCGTCGAGAGGGATGAAAAAAGCATGATATATTTTTTTTTTTTTTCATAAAATAAATACTTTTGGAAATGGTTTTTAACGTATTTTATACTTCTATCAATGGAGAGTAATTTCCAATTTTATTTATAAAAGAAAAAAAAAAGTCCAAAATGGCCGCTCCAGCACCCATCAAACAAAACCGTGCACGGCGTGTTTTGGTCTGCGCGGGGTGCTCCACAGCTCTGCCAATTCAGTCAAAGCAAATATGGTTGAAAATTATTAAACTAGATAAAATTTGAGGGGCCTTACCGGTTTTCGTTTTTATAAAAACCTCTGAATAACAAAATGCTAGCCGTTTAAAAAAAAAAACCCCCCCACTTCTTCAACGGACGAAAAAACTATTTCTAAATCAATTTTTGACAAAAATCGCATCCTGATAGCCCCCCGCCAATTGAATTTACTTTCAATTGCGCCAAGATGTTTCCCCCGTAAGCACGCTCCGAGTGCCTCAGCTACCTGTTTTCTAACCGGCGGACGACTACGCTCTCAATAGGCTGTGAATTCTAAAATACTTTAGGTATGAAAATATCCTTTTACCAACATGTTCTAAATACTTCAAGGATGAAAACTATGAAAAAAAAATCGAATTTTTCATTGTCATGAACGGTAACGTCCCCTTAAGATTATTTATTTTCATATTAATTTTTTTGCATTGATTTCTGAATATTGATCTCTACTCTTCTAAAATTTCTAGTTTTTTTTTTTTTTATGTTTGCATTACGTCATATAATTGCTTTCTTGTAAACACGTAGTTTAGATTTCACTAAGTTTATCAATCTGAACAGTTCATCTTCTGTATTCGAACTCTATCTTTGGCAGTGAAATAGCTAACGCAGAAAGTTCGCTAAATTGATTTTTGTTTGCAGCATCTTTATATTTACTAGACACCTCCATCCAAAAGAGGTTTGTATTATTGACGTTTTCCCACTTCAAAAAATTAATTTTATTCCATTGAGTTAAAATCTTGTCAATAATTTCTTTTTCGATTCCCATATTTTCCGCAATTCACTTATTTCTTTAACAACTTTTAAGACTTCTACTACATTTAATACTGCAATTTTTTTCAATATTTCAATATTTGTAGGTAGCTTTAGTTGCAGCTCTTCTATTAAGTTCAATGTAAAATCGTTGCATCGGGTGCGTACAATGTTTTCTTCTTCAGCCGTTATACTAGTTTTTCGAAAAGCAGACTCAAAACTATAAGCCAGGTATGGTGACGGATCTATATGATATTTAACGGCTGACGAAAATAAGTCAATCCGATATAATTTGAATTTTTACACAAAGCGATTTAATAGAAGATGTGAGGCAAGTTAAAAGTTTTGAGGGATCGATGTTATCCCTTTCGAATAATTTCACAGCTATACTTGTACTTCAGAAACAACACTTTTTAAGTAAATTAAATAAAGTTGATTTGTTGGGTTCGTGTACATTTAGTGTAAAATATAACAATTCTCTTTCTCATGACTCAATTGAAAATGTAATCATAATTCATCCCACTCAGTGTTGGGCGTAATCTGATTGCAGTGTAATTGAATTAATAATTCCATTACAGTTTAGTCAAATTACAAAGTAATCTAATTAAATTGTATTCGATTACATATCAATCAGATTACTTATGAGAGAATATGTAATCTATCAAAGGTGTAATCTGTTACAATATAATTAGATTATTTTGTAATCTAATTACATTGTAACAGATTACTTTGTAGATTACTTAAAAGTAATTAATAATATAATGAAATGAATTGAAAGAAAATAGTATTGTTCTCGTACGAAATTAGTTTTAGAGAGTTTTATGAAGAATTAGAATACAAATATCTTAAGTATCTTAAATGTCTTAAATATAATCACATTAATTGGATTAACATGTAGTGGGATTAACATGTAATCGATTAATGTGTAATCAGATTAACTTGTAATCACATTACACGTTAATCGATTACATTATGTAATTATGGAAATGGATTACATTAGTAATCTGTTACAAAGTAATCTGATTACAGATTACTTGGTTAATTGTAATTGTTAATCATTAATCAAATTACGTTTTGCCCAACACTGATCCCACTGCTCTAATAGTATGCGAAACATGACAGGTTCAATTGACAGCCAACGAGTATCACATACTTTTAAAATCTTAAGTGTCTCTTTTCTACTTTGATGCATCTTGATTTGTTTCAACTTAATAACTCAACTCAGTATTTGACCTTCGTGGAAAAAATTGCGGTATACCTAAAATATCCTTTACGATACCGATTTCACACATTTTTTGCTACACACAGTAAGCATGGAATTTTTCTTCAGTACCGAAATCAAATAAGGCTTCGTTCTAGTTTGACGTTTACGGTTTCGCTACTTTTCCCATATTTAACAATAATAGTACCTTCTAATCCTGTCCATCCATAGCATACAAATATTTGAATATATTTTCCGTATATATATTGTTTGAATTTTTCTAAAAACTGTAAGCCTTGTGTAGAAAGTTGGAAAAGTTCTCAAAAATGCCTGTAATGAAAAAAACAGCTTTGGAAAGAAAAAGTGGCAAATAGCTAAAATTAAAAAAATGCGGCCAAATGCTTTAAAAAGTGGCTAAATTGCCAACACTACTGTTAATTTCGAACAATAATAAGGTAGAGGAGTAATTGAGCTATGTGTTATTCGGAAGCTCGTCATAGCCACCTGCATTTTGTCTGAATTATCGTCTTAGTTAACTTGATATCAAGCCAGACACAGTATCGTATTGTAGCTGTTATTTAGATAGCCGGTAGTCCGGTCGTCCCATAATTACCTTCATTGTGCTTAGCTACCAATTTTGAAAATTGGTTATATAGGTATCATCGTGAATTGTCGTAATCGCACATTAATAATTTTATATTTACCATGGGTAGTTATATATCACATAGTCACCTCGGTACTATCAGCGATCTTCATAGCATCTTGGCTATTGTCGTAGGCTGCTTATCTTTATGGTCTTTTAGTTAGTTTATTCCGTTTTTTTTTCGGTATAGCATAGGTGGCCTTATCGCACTATGATTACCCTTAGTATAGCTACCGATTTACTTTGATTTGGTCATATGGAGAGTTAGTTTTGATTATTATTACATCATTTTGCTTGGGTTGTCTCGTTCGGATTTATATCGTTATATACATATATCACCGCTATGGATTCTTATCTTAGTACCAGCATCCACTGAATCACCGACCTTCCACCTTTTCCCTGATTCGCTGACCTCAGTCTCTTGTCAACTTGATGAACGATGTTCATCTCTCCTGATTTTTATCCTTGACTAAGAGAATGCTTCACGATCATGCAAATCTGAGATGGAAACCTTTAGGTTCCGATCTGTCACATTGCAACAAATTCCCCCGCCCCCCCCCCCCCCCATGTGCACGTTTCCTGTTAAGGCTCATCGTAGTAAAGACTGACCGAGGGCTTAAGCGATTAGGCTGATTCTGAGCGTCAACACTTTAATGAGTGGCAGGACTCGAAGAGAGAGAGAGAGAGAGAGAGAAGTTTATTTTTATGGCTTCAGCAATGGCTGAATATATATTTTTTTTGTATAACGATTTTTGTGTGGGTCGTCGTGTCGTCGCGTTGTTCCGTCAGACCCCGACACCTTTTGTTTTTAACTTGAATATCGTTGACTTTCAGTTGGATTGCTTGGTATATTTATTTATTTTGTTTTTGTTGTTAACATAACAACGGCCAATCGCAGTTAGCGTCAAATTTTAGTGTCTTGGATCAGTTTTCACTGTCAATATCACTGTCGCGTTTTTTTTTCGAGTTTTTGAATGTTATTGGTATCACAATAGAAGTCATTTTTCTAGTCGGATTTTCAGTGGGACCAGATCGATTTTATCTCGTGAATGGTTATTATAGGCTAAGTTATATTTTCTTTCTCGTGGGCAGGCACGCAGTAATTCTATTACTTTCGCGTTCTTTCAAGATGCCTTTAGTAAATTCTTCTTTTTGGTAAAATTTTTTTTTCCTCAAGACAATCGTACGTGTTAGGTTAGATCTCGGTAGCCCTAAAAAGGCATCCGCCAAGCTTCACTTGCGAACTACGGGTTATCGCAAGCCCTCTTACTACTTCCTCAGTGGTGAGTGATAGCCCTCTTTCATTTTGCTACTGATCCCTTCTGGGTTAGCCTTTTTATGGCCAAAACTGAAAAATATTGATACATGAAGACATGTGGTTTTTTCAACAAGGTGGGGCTACGTGTCATACAGCCAGAGAGACTTTGCAATTACTGCATATAAAGTTTCCAGACCGTGTTATTTCCAGATTTGGTGACGTCAATTGGCTTTCAAGATCCTGTGATTTGACACCGTTAGACTTCCTTCTCTGGGGCCATGTGAAAACACAGATCTCGAAACGTGGAAGCATTGAAAGCTGAAATTATTCGAGTTATTGATGAGATAGAGCCGCAACTCTGCCAGAATGTGATTGAAAATTTTGATAAAAGAATCAGAGAAGTAGAGACGCAAGAGGTGGTCACATGGGAGATATCATTTTTAGATTATAAATGGCAAACATTGTATTTGAAAAATAAATAAAAACTTTTTCAGTTTCAATTCAAATTCTATGTGTTTTAATTATTTACTTTTGAAAACTCAATTTGAAAGACCCAGTAGTAACCACTAGTTATTATAGTTTTCAAAATATATTTATTTATGAATACTAACTAAACTCTATAAACTTTATTATATTACTGCGAACGTACAAATATTCAAAAAAAATTACTTAAAAAAGTACTCCAAAATGTACTCAGTACTTTTTATAAACTTAGTACTTAGTTACAAGTACTTTTCATACATGCGGTACTTGTACTTACGCTGAAGTACTCAGGCCTTCGATACTTGTACTTGTACTTAAGTACTTTTTCTTTGGTACTTGCCCTGCTCTGTATGTAGATATGTATCGAAAACCAAAGAAATATTTGGCTACATTTTCTGCTACGAAAAAATTATTCTGATCACTGTTTTCAACCCATTTTGCTCTAATAGCATTATTTCTGTGTATTATTCAAACGGAATGACAAACTTATATACTCTATGATTTCGTTATCATAAAAGCATGGCATTCTATAAGATTTCTATTAAAAAATCACGAGATTTTGGAAAAGGGGATTTTAGTGCCTTGCATTATGTGGTTGCCAACCTTGAAAGAACATATTTTTTTAATGCGGCGCAATATAAGCAAGTTACATAAATGATGCGTCGTAGATTTCTCTTGGCACCATACTTCATCATGGGCTGTATAATATCCATTGATTCAGATGGCGTTGCTAAGAATTTCCAGAATTGATACAACCACTGAACTGAGTGTGACGTCTGTGGGTGTATATATTCGATCGAACAAAAAATAAACAATGTCACCGATGAAGTTTGAACCTCTATAATTTGTGAATATCTGTCGTACAAATTGGGCCACTCCATTTTATAGTATTTATAACGGAAATGATCGATTCTTAAAATATATATGATAAAAATAGTAGTTAAATAAAAAAAAACTAGTAAAATTTCTGAAATATACAGGGTGTCCCGTATGTGGTGTGGCACCCGAAGGCTACGGATAGGTCATGCTTAGATAAACAAAAAATTGTATTGGGATGGGGGGTCGTAATGGTTTCCGAGATACCGGACTTTAAGATATTTGGGTATGTTTTTATAGATCACCCTGTAACTTCTGAACGATACACAATAAAAAGGTCATTTCCAAATGTTAATTGCCTACTTTCTGGCACTTACTTTTTCAGCCATTTTCGCTGGAGATACTTAAGAAAAAATGCAAAAAAACGCAGAAAGGGTTATATTTTCGGTACAGAGTGTGATAGATCATTTTAAAGCTAAGCTTTTGGGCTTTTAAATTCAATATGAAAAATTGATATTGATGATAAAAATAGTAGTTAAATAAAAAAAAGCTAGTAAAATTTCTGAAATTTTAACTTTGTTGAGCCATAACTTAGGGTGATATAGACTATTGGAAAGGTCCAACGATTATCTATCAAACAAATCATCATGATAGGGTGTAACGTTCAGAAGTTACAGGGTGATCAATAAAAACATACCCAAATATCTTAAAATCCCGTTATCTCGTAAACCGTTACGACCCCCCCCCCCCCCCTTATACAATTTTTTGTTTGTCCAAGCATGACCTATCCGTAGCCTTCGTGTGCCAGACCACATACGGGACACCCTGTATATATTGTTAAATTAAAAATAATCAGTCCACTTAAAAATATCTTTAAATTCTTTTTTTTGTTTTGTTTTTTTTTTCACTAATTAAACACTAATTTTACAGATACAAAACGATTCCGCCGGGTATGATGGTACGATGGCGTAACAATCCTGAAGCTATGCTAGATACCCAATATCCAACTGGAGATTTTGAGTATATGGAATGTGGACCATCACCACCAGCTGAAAGTGCACCAAGTATGTACGACAGTTTTGAAGAACCGAACACCGAATTGAGCGTACAAATATGCAGTGATACACTACGAATTAGTCTAATTGATCAAATGAAAAATATTGGACGTATGAGGCTTCTAGAAGACATTGAACAAGGAAATATCATAGCGGATAATATTCAACAATTTTTCGAAACTTCATCGAAATTAGAAAAAACAATTTCTTTCCTTTGGTCAGCTTTTCTAAAAAGATGGGATTTACTTGAAGGATTACTTTTGATTGGTGCTGAATTAAATTTTTGTGATCAAAATGGATTTTCAGCATTACATTTAGCTGCTTTTAGTGGTTGCCTTACATCGACTAGTTTTCTTATTTCAAAACAAATGGATGTAAATATGCAACCAAAATGTTATACACCATTACATTGTGCTGCTTTTGGAAATTCTGTAGAAGCTGTAAAAATGTTATTAAATAACGGTGCATTAATTTCTATTGATACAAAAAAGCCTAGCTGTGAAGAGTCTCTTTTACATTGTGCTGTCCGAGCTAATTCATTGGATTGCGTTAAATTATTTATTGAAGAGGGTGCTGATGTGAATTCATTAAAACCGAACGGAACAAATGCTATACATTTAGCTGCAGATTTAGGTAATGCACAGTGTTTAGAAGCACTTTTGCATGCTCCAGGTGCTGATCCGAACATAAGAATTTGTATACGTGAAAAAGAATCAACAGCACTACATTTGGCCGCTGATGAAGGTAATGTTGAATGTGTTGATTTACTTTTGGCTAAAGGTGCTGATGCTAAACTAAAAAATCATCGAGGATTTACTGCATTACATTTAGCTGCAAGAACATCAAGTTTAGAATGTGTAGAATCACTTCTTCGAAATGGTAATGCCGATCCAAATGCAGAAGATTTTGATCATAGGACTCCATTACATGCTGCTGTTGGAAAATCTGAATATGCTTTTGATATTCTAGAAACATTGATATCATGGGGAGCAAATGTTAATCATAAAGATATCTATGGATTTACAGCACTTCATCTTGCTGCTCTCGATGGACTTGCCCAGTGTGTAGAGATGCTTATATTTCATGGTGCTGATGTTACAACAAAATCAAAAAAAGGTACAACTGCTCTTAATGTTATTACAAGAAAAACACCTGCTTCTGTTGCTATGATTAGGCAAAAACTTGATGCAGCCATAACTTTACATCACTCTCAGGATGTTGTGAATAGAGAAGTTGAATTAGAATTAGATTTTCGTCAATTACTTCAACATTGTCATCCACGTGAAATTAGCTATTTAAATACATTCGTCGATGAAGGACAAAAAGAAATTTTAGAACATCCACTTTGTTCTGCATTTCTGTACATCAAATGGGGAAAAATTCGAAAATACTACATTGGTCGCTTGATATTTTGTTTTACGTTTGTTCTATTTTTAACACTTTATGTTCTTACTGCTTTGGCGCATAATTGTTATAATGGCAGCAAGGATGACAACACTACAATTCAAGCACAAGAACTATGCCAAAAGCAATCCATACTTGGAGATATGCTTCGTAATAATCCGTTTGTAATGGAAATGCAATGGTGGGTATTGGTTGCTATAACAATTGTTGAAATATTTCGAAAACTTTATGGAATAACAGGATATTCATCGATTCGACATTATGTTACACAAGTGGAAAATATTATGGAATGGTTTGTCATATCAAGTGTTTTCGTCATATCATATATTTACACGAAACAAACATACACGTTTCAGAATCATATTGGTGCTTTTGCTGTTCTACTTGGATGGACTAATTTAATGCTAATGATTGGTCAGTTACCTGTTTTCGATGTTTATGTTGCAATGTATACGAAAGTGCAAGGAGAATTTGCGAAATTATTTATGGCATATTCGTGTATGCTTGTCGGATTTACAATTAGTTTTTGTGTTATATTTCCATCATCTTCATCATTTGCAAATCCATTTATGGGATTTATAACAGTTCTTGTAATGATGATCGGTGAACAAGATTTATCATTGTTAATCAATGATCCGGATGGAAAAGATCCACCATTTCTACTTGAAATAAGTGCACAAATCACTTTTGTTCTATTTCTTTTGTTTGTTACTATAATTTTGATGAATCTTCTTGTTGGTATTGCGGTACATGATATTCAAGGATTAAAAAAAACTGCTGGATTATCAAAATTAGTAAGACAAACAAAACTTATATCCTATATAGAATCTGCTCTATTCAATGGCTATCTACCAACTTGGTTGCGGAATCTTTTACATTATACTGCTTTAGTATCACCACAGGCATATCGAGTGGTACTCTGTGTAAAACCGTTAAATCCAAGTGAAAAACGTTTACCAAGAGAAATTTTGATGACAGCATATGAAGTAGCTAAACAACGTAAACATTTTGGACATACAATTTCGGCTCGTAGCTCTGCAGCTACATATTTTTCATATAAAAATAAGCATAACAATAATAACAGTCAAGAGTCTGATTATGGATTTGAAACAGCCAGTATATGTACATTGACTACGAAAATTGATGACAATGCAGAACGTATAGAAGCTTTAACAATAGAAATTCAAGAATTGAAACAGGTATTAATACAGCAACAGCAGCAAGCCAGTAAAGTTATTGATAAACTTCTTTTAGTTATTTCCAATCAGCAGAGAAATAATTTCAAAAAATGATTTTTTTTTTGTCTTTCAAGACATATCTTTGCGTGCTTTAGTTTCTTGTTAGTTGATGTATTTATGTTTATTCAATTATTATATTATTATTATGTATTATCATTATTATTACAAGCATGTTGCTGTATATTTGAGAATATTTAAGAAGGATCCATTTAGATTGAAAGATGATTGTTACAATTTATTATATGTTTTATGTTTTTTTTAATAAATAATGACATTATGGCTGTGTGTTACCTTGCAAAGGAGATTATTTTTTCTATGCACATGAGTTTTTTTTTCTATATACATATATATATTATGTACATATGTAGGTTCCGACATCATGTTTCATCTGTAGCTCTTAATGAGAAAATATTTTATATATCTGCGGATAGACAAAGATTATGTCGTTCTTGAATTTAAAATAAAATACCCAAGAGAGTCAGAAAACGTAAATCCAGATCTATCCTACCATACGAGCAGCTACCCAGTAAACATTTTAAAGACAAAAGGACGATCTATAAACCGTCATTCGTACATGGAGCGAAAGGATGTCAGAGTCAAAAAGCCGTGCAAAAGTCGGCAGTTGGTCGTTCTGATGACGACAATGTTCAACTTAAAAACCATTAAAAGGCGGTCAAAGCAGTCGTCGTTATTTAAGGCAGTAAGACGTCCTATATATGTACTTTTATGACGTACATGAAACGTCTTTTTGAAGGTCACAAGGATGATCAATAAACCGTCATTCGTACATCGGGGAAAAAAGAAATCAGACTCAGAGTCACATTAAAAAACTAAAAAAACTAATTTATTCATTTGTACTATAGTTTACATATTGTTGCGAGCGTGGTCTTTGGTTCGTTATTTAAAACACAATATTAAATAATTAATATATAAGTTCTTTATTCCACTTTCATCATATAAAATTCACAAACATTCATTTAATCAACTAAACTCTAATTATCGCTAACACTGTACTATCAATTATCGCAATCTAATTACACACTTTCGCTTCTTGCTACTTTCGCTTGTTAACACTGCAACGTCTAAGACAAGAATCTTTTTCTGGCGAGGACAACTGTTATATTTATACCCTAGAAACTCTCCGGATCATTCTGGAGTGTTCTATTCCAAAAGCTTCTTGACTATTCTATTTGTTCTATTCCTGAACTTTCCTGTAGATTTCATAATCGATTCCCCGAACCTGAAGTTGTTTACTCTCCATTGTCAGTAGATGTCACCAGTTGTCTCTTTCTATTGCACGTAACAATATTTTTGAACTATGTTTTAAATTATTTATTTTCAAGCATTTCCTAAGTGATGATCCTACACCTTTTCCCCCAACTTGTCGAAATTTTTCAGTCTGAAATAAAATATATTATTATTTTCTTTTAATACTTCTGAATTGATTTTAAATTTCATCTGTTTTTTAAGCAATGCGCTTTAGGCCAAATCCTTTTCAAGCTTATTTATGTCATCTGGCAGCATTAAAGGCAATTTTGGCAGCAAATCAAAAAAAAACTGACGCTTGAGATGTTTTGTTTCATTGAAAAGGCCTTGGACTCCCTCATTCAAAAAATACTTCCCAATATACTTTTTTGTACAGCTTCTTAGAGACTTTTGATTTTTTTTTTTTTTATTATATTCCTCCTTTTAACTCTTAACAATCAATTATTTAAAACTTTCTTATAAAAAATAAATAGTTTCGCACCTAAACAACACAAATGTACAATATAAAATTTCAAGTTGCCACTGCTTACTGGAACAACGCACGAAATCTCTCTGATTCCACGAATGCAACTGCATCACCTGCTGATCAGCATAGCTGAACAACACAACCCCACAATATAAAATTCCAAATACGACTGCTTATGGACACAATCAATGCACGAAATTCTTTCTGATTCGACGACTGTTTTCTGTCTTAACTGTATATTTAAACAAAACGCCCATAAATCTTTCCGAAAGACGTTCCAACGCCGTCAAATTGTTAGAAATCTCTCTGTGTGTCTAAATCACTACAAAAATGACGTGAATATGGCGATAATCTTTAGTTCGTCTGAAGTTCACTAAATTTTTATCGCCATGGTAGAATAAGATAATGAAATGACTTATATAAGACGCCAAAATGACGTTTCCGTTTGCAGTCAATTTTAAGTCATATATTGGCAATTTATAGACAGACTTGGTCTCAATATGTCCTAACTATGTCCATAAAATGAACCGACAGATGGTGTAATGACAACAAATTTATGAATGTAAATAAGACCACAAAAATATAGATTGAGATCTTAATATTTCGTACATAGGACGTCAGAAGCACGTTTAATTTTTGGGTCAATTTGAAGTTATTAATTGACGTTCTATAGACAAACTTGGTCACTAAATGTTGGAAATTTTTCTCTCTCAGGCCTACTTCTGTCAACAGATGTACTGTCAAAATTACAATCGCAGCAATGAGCCCGGTGGTATCATTTTGTTTTTGTTAAGTTCCAATGTGAGCTTAGCATAAAAAGGGGCAGGTGCCGGTTTAATAAATGATAAGACAAGTCGAATTTCAAAATAACAAAATTCACTATTTTATTTATCACAAAAAATTCTTAAGGCTATAGGCAATTCAGGTACTTTAAACAAACTTCGGCTTTACTCTAATTCATAGCTAATCTAATAAAATTCACTAATTCAATAAAATGCATCAATTCATCGATTACCTCTAATACTAAAAATATATATTTCAAAGTGGTGAACCTCCACTAGCGTTTTTACTCCGTGATCTGTGGATCAGAAGAAAAAGAAAATGATTATTAATTAAATTAATAAAAATGGGGTTGGGGTGACAGACTGAGCGTCATAGACCTGCTCAGACTAATGATAGCTGGGTTCAAAGACTCCCAGAATCAGATGCTGAAATATTATTAATTTTGTAAAAAATGTTAGTAAAACTGGGAATCAGAAATACTTGGTTTTGTTAAGCAAGACTTAATATGGTGTCAGAACTACCTACCGATCTGTCTTGTTGCTTGGTCAAATCGCAAGTGATTTTCTGATCCCAGCAGCTCGCTATTTATAGGCAGAAACACAATGGGATTGTGTCTGCCGGTGGCTTTAACAATGACGTATGCGTCATTTTTTGAAACTTCATACATTTAGTCCCGATGTGACGTCATCGCAGACTAATGAGAATGATATTCTGTCCTCAGTGTTTTGAAATTTAATTTTTAGCTCCATTATATATCCATTACCACCCCTTGTTCTTGTCTCCAATTAGAAAGGAAAGGTTTCAAATCCACAAAAAATGCAAACTTATCACACTAGCTCTGACATACATATGTAAATTTATAGTAAAGGGTTTTCCAATAAGAGGTGTTATTTTAATTAGCCCGCTATTTCGGTAGATGTCAGTTTTGGAGCTGTCATTTTTTGACATATGACAAGTAGAAACTACGCCATTAATAAAAATGAAATTATTAAAATTCACTATAAAAATGGTGAAAATGTGGCAGAGACGGTTCGTAAAACTCGAACATATTTGGGTCGACGTGAAGCACCTTGTCGGACCGCAATACAGAAATTGGTAGAAAAATTCGAGCTGTCGGGACAAGTTAGTGATGTGAAGAATAAAACCCGTGCACCTCGCTCAAGAACAGCCGAGAATATTGCTGCTGTAATCGAAAGTGTTGAAGAAAACCCAGGTTTTTCCATTCCTCGTCGTTCTTTGGAATTAGGCATTCCACAAACGTCATTACACCGTATTTTGCATAAAGATTTGGGTCTTAAGGCTTATAAAGTTCAGTTAACACAAGAACTCAAGCCGGCCGATCATCAACAACGTCGAGAGTCTTTGCTGATTGGGTCCTTGAAATGCATGAAAATGATCCGGAATTCCATCGAAAACTCATCTTGAGTGATGAGGCCCATTTCCACCTCGATGGCTTCGTCAACAAGCAAAATTGTCGCATCTGGGGCTGGGAAAACCCAAGAGTTATTGCTAAAAGCCTCTCTATCCTCAACGTGTGACTGTTTGGTGCGGTTTATGGTCCCGCCGCCGGGCATTGGACCTTACTTTTTCGAAAATGAGGCTGAAGCAACAGTTACGGTGAATGGATTGCGCTATCGACAGATGATTAATGATTTTTTATGGCCAGAATTGGATGGTATTGATCTAGACAACGTTTACTTTCAACAAGACGGCGCTACGTGCCATACAAGCAACGAAACCATTGATCTTTTACGGGAAAAGTTTCCGGACCGTGTTATTTCTCGAAGAGGTGATCACAATTGGTCACCGAAATCTTGTGACCTAACACCTTGCGACTTCTTCCTTTGGGGCTACGTGAAAGAGAAGGTCTACGCCAACAGCCCAGCGTCGATTCAAGACCTCAAAGATGGAATTCGTGAGGCTATCGAGGACATAGGGCAGCCACTTTGCGATTTGGTTATGGAAAATTTCATGAAAAGGATATGGTCCTGTAGGCGTGGTCGTGGTGGTCATTCGGCTGATGTTATTTTCCATTATTAACGGCATACCCTCTTTATAATGAAATAAAGATCCGATCATTTATCTCAAAAAATGCCATTTTTCTTTGAATATCAAAATAACACCTCTTATTGGAAAACCCTTTATATAACGTATGGAAGCAGATACTGCCTTCTTTATTACAGGCCATGGCGTTATTAAATGCATATGTATGAGAAACGTGTCGTTTTAAAGCTTTTAGGATTGTGAATTATGGGGAAACAAACACGTTTCATTTTTAAAAATTTATCCTGAATAAACCGCGCTTCTGATGATGATAGTTCTAACGACTATTTATAGATCAAAATGTTTACTTTTAGGAAATGTAAAATAATTTTGGGTATTTCAATAAAACAATTTATTGTTCCTCGTTTGTCCAAACTCCACCCAATTCGCTGTGAAATGACAGTATGTACAGTTTTCTCTCAAGACGAAAGATATTCTTCCCCCTTGCAAATCATGAATATGATTTTCTAATGAATAATTAAACTTACGAATTTTAAATAATATTTTAATTGATTTTAATTACATTTAATTTGTTTGTAGATGTCATAAAAACACCAATTTAACATTTTTTGATGATCAATTTGTCTTTCTCTAATTTTGGAAAATTATTTAGAAGCGAAAAAAGAAAGAGAGAAAAAGCTTTCGCTGCAATTCAAATTGATTTATTTTTATTGTCCCAAAGTTACTGCCTTTACGAATTCTTGTCATGCATTAATCATAAAGATATATTTTGATAAATTATCTTATGAATCTTTACTTATAAATAATTTTAATATTAATTGTGATATTTACACTGTGTGGTGGCAATTCTATATTGTCAACTTTTCAAAATTAGAGAATGATAAATTGATGGTAAAAAAACGTAAAATTGATGTTTTAAGAAGTCTTGAAAGAAATTTAAATATTATATTAAATTCGTAAGTTTAATTATTATTAATTTGAATTTTTCATTTATTAGAAAATCATATTCATAATTTTCAAGAGGGAAGAATATCTTTCATCTTGAGCGAAAGTTTTACTCTCATTTCAGAGTTTAGAAAAACACAGAAACAATTAATTGTTTTGCTGAAATGCTCACAATTATTGGTCCGTATTGCTCAATCCGACAGATTAATGATTCCCGCCGCAAGTAAGATTCATTTCCTCTTCCCGATGCAATTTTTCTATCCCCCGAAGGAACTACCACATTCAGTATCAGGATTCGATTCACTTGTTTTCAATAATCAAAGGAAACTTGATTTTTTCCCTTAGAACGTTTTTGATAACAAAACACAAACTGGCAAATTCGCAAACTTAGTTCTCCCGGCGGATTCAGAAATAGGGGCCACTTTCACTTTCCTAAAAGTAAACATTTCGACATATCAATAGTTGTTAGAACTATCGTCACCAGAAGTGTGGTTTAATCAGGATAAATTTTTAAACATAGAATCATGTTTGTTTCCCATACTGCGCAATGTTAATAGCTAACCAACGACACGTTTCGTTTCTCATACATAAGCAAGTAGACAAAAATCTTAAAACCATGGTAAAAAAAAAAATTACCTAATTTGAATGTACGATGCTAAATTACCAAAGTAAATGAGGTAATAATTTTAAATTTACTTGTAAATAGTTAAACATAGACATTAACATTCTTTACCCTAATTTCTACTTATTAATAACAATTTAATTGAAACAAGGAGAAATTTTATTAAATCACCATTAAATTTAGTTTTGACGAAAAGGATATCAAAAAATAGCTCATAAAACTTGTCTTAGCTAAGGTTACCGTTCATAATGGTGAAAAATTCGATTTTTTTTTTTTATAATTTTCATCCTTTATGTATTTAGAACACGTGAGTCGAGTCGAAGGATAATGATAGAAACATATAATAGATGCAACATTATCAGTGTCTTGATCAACCTTATACGCAGGTCGGTGGAGAGCAGGTCAGCATACAACCAAAAGTCGGCGAAGCAAACCATAAATCTTATCTTTCATTCTAACATGGTCACAAAAAACTATTTGAGAATTTAATATAATGCCTAAGTTTATAACTTTCTGTCAATATCGGGGAAAGTAGGTAAGGTCATAACTTCCTCTTCATACCGCTAGCGCTTGAGATTTGTTGGGGTTGAATATTGAATAATTGTTGATTGACCATTTTAAAATGTTTTGAAGATCTTCATTAATTCTGCTGAAACAGTCCTCTAAGAGACCAATAGAATTGCATATCATCAGCGTGCAATAGTCGAGAATTCATTAATAGAAAGCCTCAAGAGCAGAGGTCCTAATATTGATCCTTGTGACACACCGACCGTCGAAGAAAGCCTATAGGAAATAATTTCATCCACTTTAACTCGCTCCGAGCGATTCTCCAAACAGTTATTAATTAACTTCAGCCCAGGCGAACCCAATCCAAAGAAGCTTTTTAGGAGTTTCATGTCATCGATGCCTACGAAGCTTCTGTGTAGTCAAGAAGGACTAAGATCACAATGTGATTATCATCCAAAGCAGTTCTAATGTATGTAGTAATTTTGAAAATAGCTATCCCGCGACTATGCCCCTGGCGAAAACCTGACTTCAACGGCACAAGGACTTCATATGATCTTAGCGCTCAGATATTTGATACAGACACAGATTTGGTGTTGCTTGCCATGAATTTTTGGATAATATAATAGATGTTCTACCATAAATGTTTGTAAAAAATAATATTAAATCAATATTTTTTTCAAATATCCACTTATTGAAGATCAGCGCTGATCGATAAAAATCGCCCATTTTCCCCTTATGCTATAAATTTACCCTCAAAGAAAAAATAACGCAAACTCCCCCCCCCCCAAAATTCCCCTGTGAAGAGAAAAATCCCCTATTTTGGGGTGAAAGTCCCCCAACCTGGCATCACTGACTTAGTGTAGTTTTATTATTAAAGATCTTTCAAAAGTGACATTTCGAATCGAAGTGTGCACCAACCGTTCAGTTGCTATCCCTACTTTTTCAATCATGTGATGTGCTGAAAAGCACATCGGTTGAACGCCTGAACGCACGGCTTGTGTAAAAATGTTAACTTTTGTTCAGGAGGGGAAATGCATTCAACTGTCAAATTTTTCTTGTCCGAAAAGTTAACATACATATTAAGGGTAAAAAACTTTCGAGCCTGTGTAAAAACTTGGAAGCCTGGGTAAAAACTTTCGAATAAACATACAGGGGAGGGGGCCTATTGTTGAATTACGAATGGTTTTTACGAATTCATTATATAACGAATGGTTGAAAACGAATCGTTCGTATTCTTGAACTTCATCGTTATAAAGTCGAAGTGGTGAAAAAGTTGTTCAACATAACAAGTGTGGTAGGATTAAATCTGTCAATTTACAAATTGAATATTGTCAACTGTTTCATGCTTTAAAATATAATTTGTAAAAAATAGCTAGTTTCAGTGAATTATCATTATTGTTTGCGTCTGAAATTGTTGAAAAGTCTATGGAAAATGAGTTACGTCGATCGTTAATCGGTTCCTGCACCCTTAATTCATCGCTGGATAGGAAAAATTTTGCAGGAGGACCTCCACCAGTGCCATTCAAATATTTTTTTGCTACCGCAGATTTTCGTTTCACCATACATTTTAAATCCTGCTAACTCTGGAAATTTTCTATTAGCATTGTTTTGAATATAATATTATAAAAAAATTCAAATGAATTTATGTACATTTCTTTCTCCAAATTGTCCAGTCTTTTGCGCTCCAGGTATGGAATTTAATACTGATGCTAACTTTTCCCACAATTCCGTGGCATTTTTTGAACTGAAAGAGTTATAATATTTACAAATTTCAGTTTCGGGTTTTCCTCTAAAAATTATCTTTTATCTGCCATTATTATCCGTAAAATAGCAGCTGATTCACTCTTCGTTTGGCATAACGAATGGTTGAACCCACTCGTTAAATAACGAAGGGTTTGCGTTCGGTATATAACGAATGCAGATTTCAGGAATACCACTTGTGTCGATTCCGAATGGTTTTGACAATATAACGAATACGGAATGTGCCTTTGTTATTCAGGAATATGCCCCCAGATCTATTATGTGGAATAATCGCAACGAAAATTGGTTTCTTAAGAAGAATTAGGCGATATTTGAGAATGGAGACCGCAATAACATTATATACTTTGTCGTACTTCCACATTTTAATTATTGTTCTTCGGTGGTACTGTAGAAATGGAACACCAGGCTTCAACTTCTGCAAAATAAAGCAGTGTAAATATAAGATACACCGACGCGATACATGTCAGAGATTCTCCAGTGGATGAATAAAAATCAACGCTTGACGTATAACGGAATGATTTTTGTGTTTAAGATAAATAATGAAATGCCTGAATATTTATACAGAAATATTGTAAACTACTTACCTTGGTCAAAAAGAAAATTAAAAATATAAATTTATTCGTCAAAGTTGATTTTGTGTCGCTTTAAACATAAACTGCAACGCACTTATGCCATCGCGCTTAATTCAATCCTCGAAACATTTTTTATATGTACTCAGTTTTCGGTATGGCGGTATCAGAGCCGTCTTCAATTTTTTCATTATTTCCTTTCGGCTGCTAAAACGCGTTCCCCGGAGCGGTTTCTTGAGTTGACCAAAAAGGAAGAAGTCGCAGGGAGCCAAATCAGGCGAATTCGTTTGCTTCTGGTTGGTATTTGCTCTGTTCTTGGGAAAAAAAACTCACGGATAATGATGTAATTATGTGACAATATCCGTGAGTTGTTTGCCAAATAAATCAGCTCTTTTTGAGCGAATTGCTTTCCACAAACGTCTGATCTTCGGGCAAGAATTCATAATGTACAACACCGTTGTAATCCATGAAAACCGTGAGCATTTCGTTGTTTTCGACTGAAAACGACGTGGTTTTTTCGGTCTTGGTTCATACGGTGTACGCCATTCACTTGCTTGATATCTGGGCTGCGTGTCATACGCATAAATTCACGTCTTGTCTCCAGTAATGATGCGTTTGATGAATGTTGGGTGGGATTCAGACTCGAAAGTCATCTCTTTCGCTATGTCAACAAGGTCCCTTTTTTGCATGAAATTCAGGTCTTTTGGCATCAGGTTTACAACGTCTCAACCCCAAATCATTAACACAATTTTCTTCAATGGCACAGTAAGCGATATTCAGGCTGTTTGCCCAGTTCTCTGATAGTTAATTTGTAGTTTTCTGCCAACATGCTGCGATCATCATCCTCGACGGGCTCACGATCACTTTTGAAGGTTTTGTGCCACACACACGATAGGGGGTATCATTGCCGAAAGACTCCTCTAACATGTAAGTATGTATGTCACTCTTGAACCTTCGCAGATTGTAACCCCGAGGAAAAACAGAATATGTTAGACTATTCCGCATTCGCACAGTACGGCCGAAAGTATTTTGCGGGATGAAAGGATGTACGCAGCCTGCAACGCTTGTATTGCGTGCAGGAATTAATCTATACTCGATATATTTTAGAAAATGTGCATTGAAATGGATAATTAGTTAGACGCAGAATTGTTAAATAGTTATATTTATATTTTAGTATTTTATATAGCCACACGAACTATTAATAAATCAATCAATTAAAAACCCGCCCGCAAAAAACGTCTTGTGACTTTTTTGTGCTGAGGAAAAACCACTCTGTTTTTTAAGACGTGCAAGAAGTGGTTATAATAATAGCCGGTTGCGCATTGTCGGTTTAAGCTTTTGCTCAGTGATTTTGCTATTTCACAGTGCTAGATCAAGTGTTGAACTTGATTCAAAGTTGACTTGAACTTAGGCCACCGAATTTGGCCGCTTAAGTCAATGCTCAAGCCTAGTATCGAGTTATAAATTTTAGCGCTGGTAAAATCGCAAGCAAAATATTTACTGATGATTTTACTAGTGCAGTACGGAGTTCACTGGTAAAAAGTGAATGTTTGTCTATGGCGCATTGTATGTCTCCACTTATTTTACTGAACATTTTAATGCGCGGAGCATTAAAATGCTGGTAAAATTATGACATTTTCTGTTTCTATGACAATTTTCAGATTGTTTTTTAAATTTATTGAAGGAATTAATTTTAATTGAAATTTTTTAGATTGTTTTATTTATTTATTGGAGGATTTAATTTCTTTTAACAATTTTCAGATTAATTAAGTCCATCCTTAATTCTAAATTGTAAAAACGTTTATCTAAACTTTTTAATAATTTGAAATTTTTCCGTGATAAGATTTTTAACATCTGTCACTTTCTTTTCTCCAAATTAATCAACGTCAAAATTTTACTACCAGTGATTTTAATGTGAAAAATTTGGAGACCGCGTTAAATTTTACTTTGCTCGAACTCGATACTAGGCTTCAGAGTATAAGTGAGTGAAACGTCATTATTTTTGGAACAGGCGCAGTGAGAATACGTTTATTTATTGATTGCTGTAATTTGTTTCAATTGTAAAAAAAAAAAAAAAGAATTAACACTCATTGCATCACAGTGTACTTAGCCCAGTCGGGTTAGTAAAGACTTCTTCCAAACTTCGGAAAAATTCCCATTAGCAATTTTATTGCTCTAACATTTAGGGGGGGTCACTGGTAGTCTAAATTCAAAATGGTGGGCAAATTCCGCCGGTGCGTTAAGGCCAAATCACAATCGGCGCAGCATGCATCAGCTGTGATGCAAGGTTTGATATCATGGGATTATATGGCGCAAGTCTTAGTCAACGTATCATTAAGCATGCTGCATTTCAAATTTTGATGCATGTTGCAACAGTTCTGCCAACATACTGAGGTAAAAAAATAAATTTTACATCTTATTTATCTCTCATATTTTCACCGGATCTATTTTTTTCAAAGCAAAACGATTAAATTAAAATTATGCACAAAACAAAAATTCGGTATTAAGGTGTTAGGTTTACGTAAATAAATGTGAACTATAAAAAAGATTAGCATTACAAAGTTTCCTATATTGCTTGCTGCGCCGGCCGATTGCGAATTGACCTTTAGCCGCCATCTTGAACTTAAGATGAAATTGTTTTTGTTCAATATCTCGGCTCGGCCATTTTTAACTTTTCAACAAAAGTGGTAAGGCCTTAAGATGTTGTAAATTTGATTCTCTACAACTTTAGTCCTAACAATTTTTATCGTGTGATTGATATTTTTCGAATTAAGCTGGAAAAAAGTGGCAAAGTATAATTATCGAATTATCTCGTTTGTTATTAACTTTAGGACATAAATGTACAGAAACAAATGTAGGAGGAACTTTTGAATTAATAAAAACTTTTCTTATCCCAATAGAAATGATAAGCTTTATTCCAGACTATCTACATCTCAACCTGTTGTGTGATGCCTGAGACAACTTACAACTAGATGTGCAAAACTCCATATAAATCCGGAACACTTTTTGAAAGCTCTTTAACTTTTTATTCAACCAAAGAAAGCTATCATTGCGAAGAATTTATGTGGCATAATGCAGCAAGAGAGAGAGAGAATGTGTAGAGCTTTCTATTAGAGGGTCATTAGCTCGTTTTAGTTGGACCGCGTTTTTGTGGGGTTTTGCACATATGTAAGTTGTCTCAGGTGATGCCAACCTAACTTGTAATTATCTTCTTACGTCATCTCACGCACAAACACACTCTTGTACCCTACTTCATATTATAGTTTTGCTACGCTATCATACTATTCTAAGCTGTGCTAGGTTTATACAAAAATTAATATTTACAGTGCCTACACAAAGTTGCATAGAATTACATTTCCTTACAATTTTGATCTCAACAATTTTTTTTTCCTAGATGCAATATCTAACGTCCTACCCTTACGACACCCTCCGCTCGCTCCCCACCATCAAAAAGCTTAGAACAAGAAAATTGCTGACGGGAAGTCTTCCGAGGTCATAATGCTAACCAGACAGTGCTAACTGCAATAATCTGAAACTGAATGTGAAGCCGAACATAAAAACGAACTGTGAGACAGCTTTGAGTTGATCTACAGCTTATTCTAAATGTGTTTTATTACTTACTTAGGCTGCGAAAATTTCCTCTCAGACGATTGCTTTTGACATTGCCTTTCCTTTTTTAACTCATTTATATTTAACATCCAAAATTTACTGCGGGATCATCTTGGTCTAATATAAGGGACCTGTTTTTTTTTCCTTTTGAAGTACGGAACCCTAACAAATTAAAAACAAAAAAACTAAATCTAGCTCTGTTACAAGTAGCGTAATGAGCCGAAATCTTTCATAGAACTCGACGGACGTGCATTTTTGGATTAAATGAAACCTTTTTCGCATTGAACCTCAGGAAATAAAAATCTCAATTAAGTTAATTATATATTTCATTTTCTCTACACAGTGAAAGGAGGGTGGGGGGGGGGGGGGGGGGGTATCCTGGCCCCTACATAGTTACGCTAGTGGTGCTCTCTCCTACTCTCTTCCTCATTTTTATTAATGATCTGGTAGCTCGCACTGTCAATCCTATTCATAATCATGCAGACAACAGCTCCCTTGATTTCGTGTATTCATTCGACTCTATAGCAGCTGATTTCCATGGGAAACCATCTTAGTTGATCCGATCACATTTTTTGTATTGTCAAAAACGCAATTAAATGCTTAGTCTTCTTGCAAAGATGCAAAGATGATTTTACTCCATCAGACTTGGCGCAAATCTACAAGTCTCATATCAGGCCTAGATTAGAACATATACATATAACTCCCATATTTGAGCAGGGGCTGGACGCACTGTATTGTCTGCGTTAGACAAAGTCCAAAAGAATCCCTTCCGGCTTATTAGCGATCTATCATAATAGCAACTATTGATTCCCTAGAGCATCAGCGTAACTAATATCGGATGTCTATCTCTCTTTTATCTCTACTTCTATGGCTATTGCTCTGATGAACTGTCTAGCATGATCTCTTTTCGAATATTCTTCATGCGCACCACACGAGCAGTAATCCGGGCTCGACTTTATACTCTTGAAGTCAAATTCGGCAGTACCATGAAATTCCGTGAATCTTTCATAATCAGAACAGTACGAATGTGGAATAGTTTGCTATCCTCTATTTTCCTTCTCAGCTATAAGCCGCAAATATTCAAGCGTAATGCACATCGTCATTTCCGAGGCTCAACTCAATAATCATATCAATTCCCTACCCCTTTTTCCTTTCCTGCCAAGGCTATTGTGCTACAACATCATAGGGTATCCCCTGAGCTTTGACAACATCATAAAAAAAAATCCAATATATAAAAATGTATAAAAATTTTCACATTCATTTACGCTATTAAACTAGATCAGCAACAAGCTCTCTTTACAATGGGCACCATAAAGTAAATACATAATTGCTGTGCGTAATGCGGTATGCAGCAGTAGCTAATACAATTAGCTTGTCTTTTGATAAGACACAAATTCTTGGAAAAATATCGTAAACAATATTCTTTATTTATACTTTGTATACATATTATATGAAAACATATAAAATAATATACCTATCCAGACTGAGGGATTTATATGAGATGATAAAGTCCAGTTTTCTTATCACTATTATTCTGATAATAATGATGATGATGATGATGCGTTGCTGCTGAAAAAAGATGCTTTGCACTGGAACAATCTTTCTTTACTTATGTATGCCGAAAAAAAAGATTCCATTCATCTGAAATTAAAAGGTTATTAGCACCTTGTTAAGAATGCTTGCCGACGACATAACCTGAATGAAACGGAATCTAGAAAGTGATGAAAGTTGTTAACAATTTTCGGGTGATCTCATGAATTCATTCGCCTCTATAGGAATATTAAATTTAAAACTTAATGGAAAATTTACATTGATGACATCGAATAATGGCTATATATGGGGAGCTACAGCTACAAACATAATAATTAATGAAAATTAAAAAAAACAAAAATCATCTTTTAACGATAATTTCATCTGTAATTTCTGCCTTACCTTCAGCACGCAAAAGATCATAAATTTTTGCTTTATTTTTTTTTTTTTTCAAATTTACATACAAACAACACACGCCTCGCAATCATATTCAAATCATCCATAAAATAGGGCAGAAGAAAAGAGCACAAGAAATATAATTTGTGTAACGTTCCGAGTACGCTTCAAGGTAACAAGTTCAATTACAACGACTGACCAACAACCAACGGCTGGTCAACTGAGCTTGATAGTTATTTAATTTACAGCCCACTTAAAGATTTTTAAATCGCAATCTCATCCCGCATATACGGATAAATTGCATTTACAATGCACTCCACAAGATGCAGCATCCATAAAGGCGGCGAAAAGCTTTTTAATAATGTGATTGCAAAATATCGCGAGTTTTAAAAAAGTTTTTAGTGCTCATTAAATATTTTAAAATTTTTACCTCATTCAAAAAAAAAAAAAAAAAAATTAACTCAAAATTTTTATTAATTACAGATACTTTTCCCTTTGATTTTCTCTGATATGTTGGGAAAAGTCGACGTTGAAGCCACTATTGCTGATGGTGGTCCATCCGGTCAAGCAGGCGCAATACGATGGGGTATCGCAATGAGTTTGCGCAGTTTTATTGATTCAGAAATGGTCGAGAAAATGCGATTGGGTAAGTTGAATAATAATAATAAATAAATAAAAAATAATATGAAATATTTTTACTTGATTTAATTTCAACACGTTGTCATTGTTGTTGTTGTTATCATTGCAATCGGTGTGATATTTTGTCGCGCTGTTGCGATGTTTTGTTGCTCTCTTATTTAACATGTTGAGCTTTAAAATGATCCCTTGAACGGCACTTCCTTCGCGCTTCTTTCTTTAATTGAAGAACATTTTGCGTCACACTCAACTCACTCGTTCGTCTTTTGTCCGCCCGTCGACGACTTTTAAACTAATTTTAATCAAATTAAAGTCTTCACAGAGAAGAGAGATAAAACTGCCGCCAGAATAGCACCCCGTTGATGTTTATGCAATGACATTGGTTATTTGTGGTAACTTTACGGGGAGTTTTTTTTTCGTCGTAAGGGCGGGGGATAATATAACATGATGATCACACGTGTTTGGGTGTGTTCTTCTGTATACATTATGTATGTTCGCGTACTCAGTTTTTGGGACAATGCATTGCAATGAATTTGCACGAATTTACCCAATTTCCGTTCTCGTACTTTCTCGTGCACATAAAATTACACGAGTTTTGCATACGTCACAGCTTCCCCTCTCGCATGAATTTACCCGAAGTTTTTAGTTACTGCACAATTCTTAGAACATACATATAAGGTCTGTCTGTTTACTTTTGAGTAAAAATCTTTGCGTAAAAATCAAGTAAAAACTTTTATGCGGAAGAGGGCATAATTGAACAAAAGTTACCAGACACTTCTCGAGTAAATTTTGTTGAGCTTGCCATGTGTCAAAAATTTTGCTGCTACGTTTCTGTCTGAAACCAAAAAACAATTAATTAATTTAAAAATACGTTTTAAAAACCTCACCCTCTTTATTATTTTTTTTTTAAATCTCGACTCTTTAGATTATCATTTTACATTCATTCGATAACACAACAAACGGCTTAACCTCAAATTTAATACTTTTGACAGTCAGCTGATTGCATATCGAAGTTACACATCCTCTTGATCATGAGTAAAAATGTGCAACTTTATGCAAGAGGGGAAAGGTATAAATTTACTTGATTTTTACGAGCTCAAAAGTAAACAGACGGTTTGTGGGTAAAACTGCGTAAAAGTTTTTACACCGAGTAAAAACTTTCGAGCTAACAGACAGGCCTATAGCAAACAGGAATGGTGATAAACCAAATTTTGCGTAATGAATTTCTGGTTGTGTTGGTAGTCCATTTTTACATGCATTTACCCGCCATCCCTATTCTAAGCCATATCCCACACAGGGCATATTGGCACTTTTTTCAGGCGAGAAGTATTCGGGGCGTGGAAAAATGCTGAAATGCCAAGTTTCGATCGGTAGTACGGGCAGCATACCAATACTACAGCAAACCGGCCATTTTGAAATTGCACAATTTCTGAAATTTCTCATCGGACGGCTGTACAGATGTTTATTTGTGATTTGAGGTGATAATATAATAATTAAATAATCATTTCGTGTTGTGAATTTGTGATACAGTAATTGTTTATATAAAAAACTGTGACTTAATTGAACACGCACACAATTAATTTCGGTAATCTTATAAGGAACTACGCGAAGGAACATTATTGTTTGGCACGTCTTAGCCAAATTCCGAACTCCCCTAAAATGTTCTCGTCTGGGTTGGGCCTATGCAATTTGTATGTCAATTTGCAAAAAGTAAACAAAGGTTTTGAGCGGAGCATCTGTGATAAAAAATGTTCTTTTTCTACTTTATTTTGATTCAATTCACATAATTAATCTATATATAAATCTTTGCTTCTATTAACAAAAAAGATAATTCAGGTAGTGCAGTTGCCTCAAACAGGATTCCCTAGTTTATAATCCAATTTATATTTGCAAGCATTAACCGAACACTTCATTTCTGTTTTTTTAATTGTTATGAACGTTTTAACAGGCACTAGTGTCACTATAAAACTTTACACAAAATAAACTTCCAAATTAAATAGTTTTGAAAATACCTGAGTCCGTACTTTTGTTGAATTTCGCAAAAGAATTTTAGATTGCATAAACCTGTTCACAAAACAAAAGCACATTTGACAATTATGCGCGCAGTTTTGACAAATTCTCATTCCAGCATCGGCGCGTTTAGGGCGGAGACCAAACCAGTTTTCGCACACTAGTTTGGTATGAATAAGGTTTCGGTTTATGCGGTCCAGTAGCATAACCTCAAATTGTAAATGGTACAACTGTCAACAACTAGAATGAATCGCGTTAAGCGGGGGAATCGAAAAAAAACATATTTCTGAAGGATTATGTTGGCCGAAACTTACCACCAGATGAAGAAAACTTCAACGTCTGCTTAAATAAAGCCAGAGCTAAGGTTGAGATAGCGTTTGGTCATCTCAAGAATCGTTGGAGAATATTAGCCAAAAAATGCGATGTCGATTATCCTTTCATGCTTAAAATCGTTACAGCATGCTATACACTTCAAAATGTAATTAAATATTCTCAAGGAAATTCATGATGCAAAAAAAAAGAAATGAAGAACTAGTCTGCGTCTGCGATGAACAGTCTGGAAGAGAACAAATATATGTAGAACGTGCTACCCCATTTGCGATCGAAATTCGTCACCATTTAAAGGAATACCTAAAGATAAGTCACGGAGAAAGGTGGAAGTAGGTATAGCTTCTGACTGTACTATAGTGTTCGCTACGAAAACTGAGAATTTAAGGCACAAAAGAAAGAATTAAATACTAAAAAAAAACGCACTTCAGAAAGTCTTGCTCTTGGTTTTGCATTCACTCTTCAAATGCCTGCTCTTGAAGCAATAATTTTTCTTGCTCTTGCATATATTTGCCTTTGAAGATTCGCCTGCGCAGCACCCCAAACCTGAACAGCGTTTTCCAAGGCTTTCGCATAAGAAGTCCGACCTGAAATTAATAAATTTTTATGTGATGCAGTAAAACATAAATTGTTAAAATTTTCACGTACCACCGCGACCTTTTGTTTGCTGTGTCAAAGTATTATGTTCGCCCTCTTCTAAATTGGAAACATGTGTTACATCATCTGAAAATAATAATACTATTTTAGAGAGCAAATTTTATGATAATATATTGGTACTTTACCTGGAGTATCATTTTCCTCTGACTCATTTCGGTAAAAAAATATTTTCCAGCAGTAGATTCAACTCCACAGTACATTGAGTAGGCTACTCTGGGACGGCAAGAAAATATTACTGCGAGCTTTCCCATGAAGGGAAGTCAATTTTACGGCACCACTTTTTGGATTTTTTTTGCTTTATATTGAAATATGTACCGCGCTTTCAATTTATTGTATTTAATTATTACTTGGTTAACTTCTCTGTTTTATCCCTTTGAATTTAGCTCATGCGTAACCTTGCAAAAAACATCCTTTAGTCTTTAGTCAATACACAAGTCCAGTAATGTTGCTGTTTCTTCAAAGCTCCAACGATTCATATTATCTTTTGTGTATTCACCCACCAAATGTAAAATTCTTATGCTTACTGTCAAGTGTTCGAGGTGTATTTTAAGGTTACGTTTTGGTAATTTAATGTCTATTTCCATTGATATTTTAAGAAAAGTGCAAGTCAATCAATGAAAAACCAGTTCAATGGAACAACTTTTGACGCGATGAGAATGTAATAGTAGCTCATATCCATGTAATTTGTCAGATTGCAATTTTCTGGGAACAATAATATCACGAATAACGTAAAAATTATGAAAATTGTCATTTAAAAGATTTTGGCGTGATTGCGGATGAATTTGGTAGAGCAGCAGTTGAAGATTTATATGTGAAGCTCAATGACATTCAGTTGTGACATTTCTCAGATAGATGTGTGCGTATTCCGGTGTAACACCGCCGATTATTCGAGTGTAACACCACAGGCGTTTTGACGTACACCATTTCTAGCAGTGCAGGTCAATGGAACAATTTTGGTGTAACACTACAAGAAAAGTGTAACACTTCTGCTAGAAAACGTAATCAATGGAAATCGGTATAAGTATTCAATGCTCTCATGGGACTTTTCAAGAATGCAACAAGTTAAAAAAAAATAAAACAATACTTATTAGCAAATGTTATTCCACACTTCTTCTTCTTGTTTTTCACGAAGTTGCATGAAAAGCGTTCCCTTAATTTTTCATGCATTTTACATTCTTTCCCCACCACACGAGTAAGTTTTTACCCAGAAGGCAGAAAGTTTTTGCACGAGAAGTACGCGAACAGACCTATTTTATCTCGTTTTTTATATACAATTGCGTTGGATAATTGTACCTCCTTCTAGAAAATATTTCATAAATACCCAGCCATAATTAATTTTTAAGATATTTCAATTAACGTCAAGCAGTATCTTTAATAAGCCAAGGACTTTTCTACGAGCAACATTCTAGATATCCTCCAAAAATAAGAAACCCTATTTGAGATATCTTAGTTCAGTTTCATACGCTGATATAGTATCGACACTCTTCATCATCATTCATCAACTAAAGATCATACATATGCGTTGGTAACTTTAGTGTGGCTTGTACTTATAATTTCAGTTAAGAGCTTTAATTTCGATTTACTGAATTTAAGAATTTATTTTCTTTGCCTAGTATGCAATGAACATTTTTGATTTTATTTTTGTACTGCAGTATAGTTCCATCCAGTGGATAGATTGAAAAACCAGGTTGGGATCCGGACTGCATCCCTCGAACGTACGCCACAACGAGACCCATTCTTCACCCTCCAGAATAATGGGCAATTGCTCATAAGGCCCAACCGGACGCTCTAACAAAATTCAAAATTGGCCCCCAACCCTCCTTACACACTTCATGCAATTCATTCCAGAGGTGTGAGCCAAGGAATCTGTAACACGTTTTCCTGAGAGAGTTGGAAAGTGACAAGGAAAATGAGCCAACATTTCGGATTCCTTTTCGCATCCTCAGCATACCGGATTCTCAACAAGCCCCATCTTGTGTAGGTGACCCCTGAGAAGAGAGTGCTCAGTAGAATTAACACTAGAGTTTACAGAGTTGACTTGTTTAGTTCCAATAGATTTTTCGTTTCGTTTGTGTTAAGTTTGCCCCACAGCTCCTTTGTAGTTCTATCTGACGGGTCATCCAACCAAAGGCGACTGTGTTGGTAGTCGGCCCAAGCCGACATAGTAGAGGCAAGGTGTTTTGGTTGAATCCCAATTGTGGAGGAGAATACCTCCGTCCGAGGTTGCACTAAGACGAGCAAGTTCGTCCACCATTTCATTCCCTGGCTGCAGGAATTCATAGATGAATTCATGTGGAATTCTTGTATCAGTGTGAATCCAGTTCTGATGAAGATACAGTCCCAGCGCAGCAATTAATCTCCCCTGCTTGAAGTGTATATTCATGGGGTTTATGATGAGGATGACCTCAAGGACCCCAGAGCTGGTTGATATGAGAACGACGCTTACACTAAGGAGATAAAATCTTTGAATCTTATGATGATTGACGAACTCCATTGCATTCCACCACACCACAGAATCGTAGGTTAGTATGGGTCGGATGTAGATCTATAGGATCTTCCGTGGTTTAACCCCACTTTTTCGCTATGGATCTACGACACATCGCCAATATCTTAAAACCTTTATTCGCTCCGTCCTCAATGTGTGCTTTCCAGCTTAGTTTTCTATCTAATATGATACCTAGGCTGTCCTTCAGTTCCAAACGTGTGAAGCCGATAGAGGTCTGGTTCAATCTGGGAATGTTCCTATTCTTAGTAAAAAGACATAGATCTGATTTCAATGGGTTGATGCAAAATCCGAAATCTGTAGCCCAGTCTAGTCGGATTGCGCTCTGCACCAGTCCGTAAAGTTCTGACTCGTAGCTACCGGTAACAAATATCATCAGCTCGTCTGCATAACATACTGTCTTGTACCCCATCCGGGTGAGTATTAGCAAAAGATCATCCATAATAAACACCCACTACAAATGTGATAAAATACCGCCTTGAGGGGTGTCACTCTGAACTTTGCATACCTCGCTGATTTCGGCAAAGGCAATTCTATTTTTCAACATGCGTGGGATCCAGTATTTTAGGAATTGGTTCACTCCATGTTTTGCTAGTATTTCAGTAAACTTATGTAGAAGAAGATTATTGAAGGGCACCTTCTACATCAATGAAAACAGTCAGCGTAGATTGTTTAAAGAGGAAGCCATTTTCAATTGAGTGCATAACCTCGTGGAGGGCCGTTTTAACTGACCTATCCCTTAAATACGCGTGGTGGAGTTCTGAGAATCTGCTTCTTGAAATGGATCATCTCAATTCCCACTATCAATTGCGCTCCACTGTTTTAAGTAGGAACGAATTCAAGCTTATTTGTCTATATGCCTTAGCAGCTGACTAATTTTCTCGGCCAGCTTTGGGAATAAACACAACACGCACTTCTTTCCACAGCTTTGATACAAGCCCTAAAGAGAAGTGCTAGTTTGCTAATCAATAATGCCTTAGACACACAGCACTCTTAATGAAGAAATAACTAACGACTCATTAGTCTATAATGATTCATTATAAACTGCGGACACAGCCATTTCTTTAATTAAGTTGAGGTGTCAAACTGGTTTTGATAAACTTATCACCTTAAAGAAGCAATATGAATCGAATTAACGCGATAAACTTTGTTTTCATTTATTTTATTTTCGAATTTAACAATTAACAAATGAGAAAAACATTATATTAAAAAAAATATTAATAATATAATTTGTGTTTTGCATTTCTTTGCATTTCTTCTTCTTATTTTTCAAATCGGCAGATGCACAGCGGAGCTCCAGATTTACATTATATGTCAAATCTAGCACATTTTTCCTCATTATAGCTATAATGAAGGAGGAAAACACTTCATTAATGCACTTCATTATCATCTGATTTTCGAGCTATAATGACATATACTATTTGACACACAGCATTTTAATGAATAGTTAGTACAAATGATTCATTAGTTCGTGCTGTGTGTCTAGGGTATAAGTCACTCGAGTTTTGAAGTAGGGCAGGAAAGATGCTGTCTTTGCCTGGGAGTTTTAAAGGGTTTAAACGAATTCACTGCCCATTTTACCGACTCTTCCGTGATGAAGGCCACGTCTCTATCCCCAGGGGCAATTTTATAATGAACAGTCTCGGTTCACCAGATATTCGTCATCAGGACCATCGGGGATGTGTTCGTCGAACAAGATTTCTAACAACTCACTATTTGTGATGAGTTCGGTTTGATTGCGTATCTTGGATAGAAATCTGTTGAGTCTTGATATCTCATTAACACCATCTGCTCACAGAAAAATTGCCACGAATTTCTTTTCGATCTACGGATCGAATATTTGTAATGACGTAGATCGTGCTGATAAGCCGACCACTTGTTTGTGCCATTTCATATTCTGGCTTTGTTGTACAGCCTACGCACAATTCTACGCTGATCTGTTAGTTTCAATCCATTCATAGTTCCAGTATGATGATTTCTTCCTCTCTTCACATATATTGATTTTTCCCGTGAGATAGGTTCTTGTTTGTTCACAAAAGTGTTCATATCCAATGAAGAGAGATTGTGTGTCCTCCTTATCATAGTGCAACGCTAGTTTTGTGGTCCAGAAGAAGATTGAATAAATTGAAGTCACAAATAAAAGCTAGTTCAATTTGTAAGCAATTTGACTACTACTGTCCCAGGTTTCAGAGTTTTTCGAATCTCACGGTTCTGATCTTTTCCTCCTATATAGTTTTCTTTCAACTTTTATAGCTTCTCCTCTCTCATCTACAGATCTGTTGTAGACATTTGATGTATTTTAGCACTTCATGAAAAGTCTAGGCACTTCATTAAGTGTAAGCAGATAGTGTAACAATTTGCGATTAACGATTTTTTACACTAAGTGGTTGAAATTCTTATTCTCTTCATGAACTGGTACGAGCCTTTACGCCGATATCTAATACCAACTGATATAACCGAATACTACGAGAGGGAGATGAGCGGTGAAGGACGAGGTCGCGCAAAGATCACACACACGCGCCGTGTGTGTGTTGTGTTGTGTTACAGAAATTTGCGCGACCTCCACCTTCACCACTCATCTCCTTGCCTTAGTTTTTGGTTATATCGTTTGGTATTACACTATCGGCGTAAAGGCTCGTACCACTTCATCAAGTGATTACAAATTTCAGCCATGGTCTATTATTCAATAATAATTAAGTATTTTAAAAGGAAGTCTTTTTTTCTTCATATAATTTTTCAGCAATCAATAATTGTAAAATCAATCCCGAAAAACATTAGTAGTCACCATGGCTTTTTTTCTCCTGATGCGTCGCTTCAAAACAACAATGTAACGTGGTCTTTATTTACCTTCAAGCCACTAGTAACTTCCACACTTTCTTGTTTTTCGAAAAAGTTTTGTCAGTGATCTTTTTCCAAAAACAATCAGCCTGATCTACATTGAATATCTGATGTGAAACAGCTTCGTTTTTCTCACAATTATTGTAGCAACTTGTGGTAGAAAATTTTCACCTGCTAAGCATGTCTATGCCTCACCTATGAATTTAAGATTCCCTAATGAATATATCGTCTTAAATTCCTATAAACCAGCCTTTAGTGCTAGAAAAATTCGTTTATTTTTTATCAGAAGCTAAATCTTGTCTATTTTAAACTGCTAACAATAATCGCGTCTTTTTCTCTTATCATACAACTGCTCGTGGGTATTTCTTTTGAGTAATTCCCTCACGGCTTTCTTTATATCTTCTATTTTAGGGTTTCTTGTATAAGAGCAATTTAAGAATACTAAAGATCTACCGTTGTTAAAACGGTCAACTGTTTAAGATAGATTCTAGACCTTGCACTACCCAGATAATTTTAAGCAAGTAAAATTATTAAAAACACAATATGATGTCTCTCTTAGCAATTACAGTGGAAATCGGTTAACGCAAAATCGTGAGGACCAGCGGAAAATTTTCGTGGCATCCGAATTTCTTATATACATATACGGAAAAACATTTATATTATTTAAAAATTTGTGTATAGGCATTGCATCCTCTTTTTCTTCGTTCTGTTCTTACCTGAGTCTAGATTTTGATGGTCTAATTATTTCCAGAATTTCATACTCGGTCAACATTGGAGCAGTATCAATATGGTCGTCGCGTAACATCCATGGCTAAATTCAGAGTTGTGCATACCGCAAATTATTGTGTAATTAATTAAATTTCTTCGGGACAAGAAATCTCTAGTGAGAGTCATTACCGAAAAAAAAGCATGATTGAAACAATTTTTAATAGTCGTTTTTTACACATCGCTAGGCTGCACATATAAGAGTCCAAAATTGTTGCTCCATTAGTATCTTCATCTTCTTCTAACACACGCTATAAATTTCCTAAACGGAAACTTTCTGCAGTCTAGGCTTTCAGGTTCTTAATGATGCCCTGATCACAAAGTTGTAATATGTTTGTGGTGTTCGAATTTCGTGGTAATAGAAAAGCAAGTAAGAATTCAAATGTTTTCATATTTAACGATATTTCGTGTTACCATTTTGCTATATAAGAATTAATGAAAATCTTTTTACGAAACGGATTCTGGGCGTTTGTTTTGTGCTCTGCAATATATTGTGCAATCAGTTTTCGTGTTAAGTGAACTCTACTAACACTTAGTAATGGTGTTAGGATGAGAGGAGTACTCTAGACGCTAGTGTCCTCTAGTGTAATAAATTCCATGAACGTTTATAGAAAACTAAACCTATCTGACCGCATAAAATGAGGTCGCGTTTAAAAAGTACAATGTTAATATAGGTAGAATTTATCGCGTAAAAAGAAGCTCTCGTAAAAAAAAAAGTGCCGCGTAAATCGAGGGGCGCTTGTACCTAATTATCATTAATTCGTATTGATTATGTCCCTGCCCCAGAAGAACGGAATAACTAAGTGTTCCACAAGCGTTTTTCATCGAGAAACATTCTCATTGGGAAAAAGAGTGCTCTAAGAAAGTTCCTGCAGTACTTCCCTGGAAGCTCGCAGCACTACTTTTCTGTATCTCAGTTCATTGCTTTATTGCATGCCCGAAGAGGCAAGCGCTTCATTACAGTTCTTAAGAACTGCTCTAAGGAGTATGCTAAATGATTGACGAAGATATTTTTTGAAGGTATGCTTTCAAAAAGCTTAAATGAACTTTTTGAATAAAATTATCGCAGTGCTTCTTCCATAACCTCATAAGAGGACTTCAAGACTGACTCCTGAAAATACTAGTAAGCTAGCTTGCGCTTACTTATTTGTAGTATTAAATTTTATTAAGTTGATTAAATAAACCAATATTCTTCAATTTATTTTATTTTCACTTAATAACAAGAACATCAGCAGATTACTTGCTAATCACTCTGAACTTCACATTGAAAATTATAAAAATACGCTGCCTCGCACAATAATGGAAATTTCCAGTTTTAGATTCATGGAAAATTTGATGAAATCATCCTTTGTTGAACTTCTGCTGGAGCTCATCAAATGAGCCTGCCGCACATTGAACACAGCACAGCACTGCGTAGGAAGGGGTAGCGTATGCTTTTGTAATATACATAAGTAAATGGCCCACAGCATATTGCTTGTGCTGTGTGCAATATGCAGACGGTCACTTACTAATGTGTATTATTACAAAAACCTATGCTACCCTGCCCTATGCTGTGCTGTGCTGCGATCAATGTGCGGCAGGCCGTAGTCTTCTATAGAGCTTCCAAGTGATGGCTGATTTACTGACTTACGTCTTTGCTTAATCAGCGAATAATTTATTCTTCCAAAGAGCTTCGAAGGTGATGTCTACGGAAGCGCTCAAATTGTGCTTCTTTTAGAAGCACTGGTTTTTCATTCCAATTGGACCCGACATACATATCTTTATTCATTATGTATTTTAATTTATAAGTATACTAGAATTCTACACAAATATTAACAAAAAAAAAACCTTTTTTGATTTAATTTTATAGCTGGACTTTTGACACGTGATTGGCGCCGTCGAGAGAGAAAGAAACCGGGACAAGAAGGTGCACGCAGGAAGTATACTTGGAAGAAACGATAGAAAACTCTTGATAAATCTTATACAAATAAAACAATAGAAATTCTTTTAAATCTTTTGCATTACATTTTATTTAAAGGTTTCAAACCTAAAATACACATTCCTGTATGTAAAATCTTTTTAGCACTATCAAAAAGGAGCATCCGTTGAGCCTGTATTTCACTAGAAATTTCATTTTTTATATTCAAACGTTTTAGAGCTCGACTTGTAGCGTTACTAAAATTAAATAAAAATCTGTCTTAAAATTATATATATAAAAAAAAAAAAATTAAATACAAACCTTAAAGTAAACAGGTAATTAACAAGTATGCAAGCTTCAAGACTTTCCTCCGCTCTTATAATAATTTCAGGAAATCGTCCTATTTCAACGATCAAATCAATAGCCTCCGGTTCTTTTAGTAAAGAAGAATTTGGTATTTTCGCTGGACTAATTCGAAGATTTTCCATTAAATTCCACAGACGACAGTGAGTATATTGAAGTTTAATTCCTGTATCACCATTTACTTGCAGTACTTTATCCCAACTGAACTCATAATCACGTTGTCGTCGTTGTTTTAAATCATTTACTATAACAGCAGACACTCCCAAAATATCTGCAACATTAGAATCTGGCTGTTGAATATCAACTTTTGTAGCTGAAATAAATATTAGAAGTCGTTTATATTATTATTATTATTTTGTTCTCTTCCAGATTCAACAAGGCCTACCTACTCGGGGATTGAATTTGTTTTTGCATCATAATATCTTTGGCTTCATCTAAAATATCCTGCAGGAAGACGACATTACCAGAACGAGTACTCATTCCTTTAATACGTCCAAATTTAATATGAGTCATTCGTTCTACGGTAAGATCAATATCCAATTGCTTTGCTATATGAAAGCATGCATTAAAATGATCTGTTTGAGCATTGTCCACTACATAGAAAATTTTATCGAATTTATATTTGCTAACACGATCAACAATTGCTGCAATATCTCTAAGTAAATATAAAGTAGATCCATCACTTTTTATAACTGGTATACGACGATCTTCAACTTGTACGACTTTTCTTCCATCTATTTCATTTAGAAGGAGACCGTGTTTTGTAAGAGATTTAATTACTTCTTGAATTTCTTGTTGACTATATTGAGATTCCCAAGCATAATCATCAAATTGAACTCCAAGCCGATTGTAAACCTGTTTTAATTCATCAATTGTGAATTGTCGTATTTTTTCCCACATTTTCATTTCATCAGAATCTCTTGTCGATTCTAATTTAGTAAAAGCTTCTCTAGCCTTTGTAGCTATTGTAGAATCCGTTTTGGCTGCTTTATTTGCTAAAACATAAGCATTGTACAGATTTTGTATTGGATTTGATTTCATATCATTGTCACTGATCGTACACATTTCTAAACCAATTTGTAGCATACCAAATTGAGTGCCCCAATCGCCAAGATAATTTAATTTAACTACATCGTTCCCTGTGTACCGGAGTAAATTTGCAATAAAATTTCCAATAATTGTAGATCTTAAATGACCGACATGAAAAGGTTTTGCAATATTTGGTGAACTAAATTCAACAACGAATTTCTGTTTTTCTTTATGATGTAGCTGTAGTGAAAAGTCTTGACAAGGCAATCGGACATCATTTAAGATCTCCTCTATAAAGGTGTCTGGATTCAATTTGAAAACGATAACCGGAGAAGCACGTGAACTTTTCTCTTTAATTATCATAGAAACTTCTTTAATTAGCCGGTCATCGTATTTAGCATCGACAATTTGCTTAATTAATGTTGCGCCATTATCTTCGAATAAATTACGCGTTTTAATTACCGGAAGATGTAGTTCAGGAGCTTTTTCAGACTTACGTAGCTCGAAAATTGATGGAAGATTCCTGAGAAGATATTGTCTCTTGTCGGATTTGACTAATTCGACTATCTGGAAAATAAAAAAATAAATTTTTATTGTAAGAAAATTGTACTTTTTAGTATTTTTAGCTTTATTATGCATAAGATTTTATGATAATGTTATTGTTACAGGAGAATGCATATAGTAACTAAAGTTGAGGTTATTTAAATTATATTTAGATATTTTTTGTTAGATAAGAGCAGAGGTGTAAGATGTAAAGAAAATTATACAATTTGTATTCATTAATCAATTTACTCAACAATAAGATTGCTGAGTAGATTTTGCTTTCTGAAAATCATTAGGAGGGAGGGATAAAATGTATATGAGAACAGAGATGAAAACAATATTTCAAAAATAATTGGTCGGATGAAAACGCTGAAAGTGCCAATAATTTGAAGTTGGAATAAAATATAAAAATGTGTTTAGTTTTCACAAGGAATACAATACAGATTTGGGGAGCGTAGCATATACCAACAAACTTGTGGTGGGATTTTTTTGCGACATTCGACTTTATAAGGATTATCGGCGAGCATTTTAAATCAAAAATATTATTATTGTTTTATTTGTTGGCACTTTCAGCCATGGTTTAAAATGTTCGAGCCTTTTAATTGCTCTTGCTCTTGCTCTTACTTTGCTCTTAATTGAAACAAAGTAAAATTACTTTGCTTTGTTCTACTCTGAAAAAATCCTTAAGCATTTTACATTACTTTCCTTTGCTCTGAAGACAGCTCTGCTCTAAATGATTTGCTCCTGAAAACTTTTTGCTCTGACAATTTTAGCTTTACTTTGCTGTTGAATGCTTTAAATACTTTGCTCCGCTCTCATGTTTTTGCAAAGAAATTTTATAACACTAATTTGGGTCATAGGTAAAATTTAAATAAAAAAGAAGATAATGTCCCTGTTTTAAGAAAAAAAGAAAACTTATATAGGTGTTCGAATACAACAAAGTATCAACATAACCAAAACAAGAAATAAAAGTTTCTAAGTAATTAAAAAGTAATTCGACGTACGTAATATAAAAAAAGAAACAAAAATATTATTCTAATGAGTTCCTTAAGTCATTATCTTCCTCAAACAATGATAAAGTGTTGACCGCTTCATTCAGGAAATTTCGATTGAGTTTTATTATTAAAATGTCCTCAAGAAGATCTTGCTTAAGCTGGGCCCTTAAATCTGATAGAATCAGTTTAAGAGCAGAAAATGCTCTTTCTATAGAGGTATTGCGAAACATGTGTTTAGCTCGTTTATTCAGTTGCACTACAATAATGCATAGCCAAGTTCCTTTTCCCCATTAATGCAAAAGACGAAAGTATATGAAATTACTTATTTCATTCTAAAATAACACAAAACATTTCCAATTTTGTTCTACTGCTTCCGATCTTCTTATTAGGTAATATTTGACACAGTAATCAATCAAAGCAATTCAAAATTACACAACATTTCTTTATCTCTTTCCATACACGCTTCTTGAGACTTGAGAGCAAAGTAAGAGCAAAGTGAACAAAATTGCTAGAGCAATTTTAAACCCTTTTCACATTAAAAGCAAAAAGAGCTTGGCAAATTTTCATTAAATACTTTCGGAGCAAAGAGCAAAGCAATTGCCAACGCTTGTTTTAATAACCAGAGCAAGTGGGAGCGATATATATCGAAAGCTTTTTTGTCTATAACAAAGCATAGCACTGAGACCTTTGCTTCTGTTTGCTCCTGCTTTCAAAGCCTGCTCTTTCAGCATTTTCACCCGACACTCGTCAATTACTCCACAAACTTCTTAAAGTTCTTCTAACCAATCGCACATAGTGCTGGGACATCGGAGTGCAACATCGATGTGCAGCATGGATATTGACATCGCCCAACAAACATCGATGTGGCGATAATATCTCTGAACAAATGTCTGACTAGTATATCATAGAAAAAATGCTGTTTTTCGTCTTTATTAATAACTTAATAAAAATAACAAAAACAAAACGAAACAAGTAACCTCTTCAATTCTAAATTAAAAGTTTGCTAAAAATAACGCATAAATGAATTAAATAAATATGAAAAATTATAGGTCTGAAAACTTCTTATCTACAGACTGAAGAAAAAATAACTGGCAAAGGCGTTTTCCCTGCAAACTGTTTCTCTTTTGAGTTATAGTCTCGCCTGCCTTAGAGAACAGACATTCGGCTGGCAAGGAAGTAGCCATAATGGACAACATTTTTGCTGCAAGACGTGATAAGCCAAGATATATAAGATTAATATGAAGTGGTTCCAAAGGAGCGCTTAAATAAAAGGCTATTTGCGATTGCCTACATTCCGAACTTCCTTCTGTTGTTTTTTCAATCACCAGGCGGATGTGATTGGTACATAAATTGAACTTTGTTGAGCCTGAGAAAGAACTTGCAGGTAGACGTTTTCTTAAGGGGCCCATAAGCAGTTACGCATGTTGGCCAACTCGAGTAGGACAACGATGTTGTCACGCAGATTTGGCCGTGTTTGGGCCTGTTTGTGGTGTGACACGTATGTCAAGCGGTTGGACGAAAATCAAATTAGTTTAATTTTAGTGGCGGGGCTACAAGTTTGACAACATATTGAACCATGCAGGGCGATGTTTATCAATTCGTTATTCTGGACTGAAGTCTATTGAAGAAATGATAGCAATTAATAATTCTAGCAGCTCCTGAAATGTATTCCTATCCTCATGTTGGACAGTAAGTTTGGCAGTGTGTGGAGACAAAGCTTTCGTGTGTGGCACACCAAGATGGACAACATGTTCGCTGTGTATGGGCCGCTTTAGATGAAATAATAAACAAACCTGTATCGCTCTGCTGTGGCCTAACTTCGTTAGCCTCCATTAAAGTCAGTGACAGCAGTGTGATGTAAGGTCATTCTGATTGTTTCCTCCCAACTATTTAAAAGAATTCTGATTGGTTCCCCCGAACAATGTTTTCTGTGCCAGCCCAAATCATTTTAAAAACTAATGATTATCAATTGTAACGATGCTTTGAAAATGAAATGAACAATCACTTCACTATTTCTCTTTCCGTCTCACCACGAAAATTTGATTGAAATATACGTACTTCTTTTTTCAAATCTAGATAATTTTTTTTGCATTTTATTTGCTTTTTACAGTATGCATACCGTAAGAAGCATGTAATTCCCTAACATTGAAAGGATAACATCGATGTAGGTCGATGTTTTAGTGCGTCAACATCGATGGAAAAATATCGAACATCGAGAGCCCAAACATCGATGTTTTGAAAACATCAATGAACATCGCCCAGCACTAATCGGTTTAATGGATAGCACATTCCCTGATAATTATAATATAAAGATCTTCCACCCACTCTTCTGTCCCTATGCCTTTTGTTAACCAAACCAGTAAAAAACCATTTTTTTTTATATAATCTTGAATTCGGAAGAATTTCAAGGACTATTAAGGATAAAATTATCGATTGACTGTGATCAAAAAATAAGGTGAGTTTTTCATTTAAACTTCGCGGGTTACTATGAAATCGTATGCACAGTTGCATGTCAATATATTCAATTGCTGCAGAGCTACATGTGTTTTTGCAAACATACAAAAGTGAGTTTTTCGATTTTTACTATGTCTGATTTTGTTGAGCAAAGAATTTGCATTACATTTTGCCTGCGGAATGAATATTCTACCGCACGTAAAAATCCTACATTTTTAATGGCAACACCAAGAAATGGTTGCCCAATTTAGTCCAATTTTGAAATTATATTTCCTTTTTTTATGAAAATACTATGTAACAAATTCAGCTCTCTATGTCAACGCGTTCTCATGCAGTGCCCAAATATAATATATATTATATTATAGTGAGGAGTTGCCCGATTCGGCCCATTTTCGAAGTTAAATTTACTTATTTTTAAACAAGTCCGTGTGCTAAATTGCAGCCCTCTAAATATACGCGTTCTCGAGTTATCGTGCGCACATACAGACGGACGAACGGACATGCAAAAATCAAAATAACTTTTAATATTATGCGTGTGGGCCCAATCCATTTTGTTTGAAATTTATTATAACCTGACGAAATCTGTATTATGTGTTTGATATTAAATTTGTAATCCGGGTGTAGGGCTTCTTCCTGCTTGCGAATGACCCTTCGACCATTGGTTCGTAACTATAACGTGAAGTCAAAATAAAATCGTAACCTATAATCCCTAATATCTCCCAGATATCGATTTTTAGGTAAATCTTACCATAAGTATTCGTCCACCATTTTCGAGCCGGTATGATTTTATGTTATATAAAGTTCTAAGGTGTATTTTCATCTAAGATGTGTAAGTGTGACAAATTTCAGATGAAGACAACATAAGAAGAATGTGAAATTAGCGTTAAAAGTGTTCAATCACGTTGCGCGTTTCAAATCATACATATAAAAAATATATTTATGTATTCTTATCATTACCAAAAGACTTATATAACGTCTATTCCCCGAAAAACACAGAGCTTCTTTAAGCTATTTAAAAATTATTTCAACTCACCTCGAATATTATAATTTAACCTTGACACTACAGAGCAATTACCAGGAAATGTTCATGTTCCGAAGCTTCGAAGCATTGGTAAAACATTCATGCTTCGAAGGATTCGAATTCGAAGTTTCAAAGTTTCAACCGCCTGCTTGGAATTCTATCAACTGCCCTAGTAATTAGATAAAAATTTATATTTATATAAAAAAGGAGTGGCTTTTGTTAAGCTAATAAAGTTATTATTATTAATATATTATGGAGAGAGGAGAAACCAGCTGAAACAACAATCTAAGACAAATGTACGAACCACCAAGGAAAAGTAAAATTTATTATGAAGCTTATAAATAAGCAATTCATATGGACTGAAATGCTTTCCTACAGACCGAGAGAATATAAATAATACTGCTACTTTCATTGCATCCGAAAGGAACAAGTGAAATATTCCCTGAATATTTCGAAAAATGCCCGAAAGGAAGATAAAATAAAGCCTAAAGTAGATGAAACAAGGCCCGAAAAATAATATCCAAATATAGGATGCGAAATAAGGCCCGAAAATATATTATGGAGTAAGGTCCGATCCCTACAACTGATGGCTTATTCTTATTGCATCTTTTGCTCGAATTTGATTTGTTTAAAGGAAACGTTTCGTCTTGTAATCGACATTATTTATTGGACGGGACCTTTACGATTGTGTCTATACGATATTTTCAACAGCTTTTTTGATTATTCATGTCCGAGATAATCGGGGTTAAAGGACTAAGAGTGCGTGAAACGTATGTTTGTTTTTTTTTTTTTTTTATATTATTAAGCCAAGCTCAGGGGATACCCTATGATGCAAAGCACAGCATGGCAGGAAGGAGATAGTGAAAGGATTAGGGGATATGAGGAGAATGGCGGAGGTGCCGATGTATGTCACCCTTAAACTTCCGCAGATTGTATGCCGGGGGAAAAACAGAAGATGGTAAGCTGTTCCACATTCGCACTGTTCGGGATAAAAAAGCATCACGGAATTTTACTGTACGGCCAAAAGTAATTTGAAGGGTTAAGGGATGTGCGCGGTTTGCAGCGCGAGTATTGCGTGCAGGAATCATTCTACAAGGGATTAGACTAGAGATTTCATCAGAACATTGACCATGCATATAGCGATAAAGGAGCGAAAGGCATCCAACATTGCGGCGGTGCTCGAGTGAGTCGATATGACAAGTTATTGCCAAATCGCCAATGAGCTTGAAGGCTCTCTTTTGGACAATATCCAATGAAGCTAAGGCTGTGCGACCAGCCCCGGCCCATATATGGGAGTTGTATTCCATTCTAGGTCTAATGTAGGACTTGTAGAGGAGCGCTAGATTTGACGGGCTGAAATATTTCTTACACCTTTTCAGAAATCCAAGACATTTCGATGCTTCTTTGGCAACAGAGAAGATGTGATCTGTCCAGTTTAACTTACTGGAAATATTAATGCCAAGAATGCTTAGTGACGGTGAATCAGAAATTAATGCTCCATCAAAAGAAACGGGTGTGGTTAAGTTATGATCTTGTTTTAATGAGATGAGACAGCTTTGGGTCTTAGATGCATTGAATTCGACGCGATTCGCTTTGCCCCAAGCGAGGATATTGTTAAGATCGTTATTCAATGAGTCAAAGGAGTAAGCGAAATCAAGAGTACTGTCATCTGCGAAACTATGGATGGGATTGAAAGTAAGGGAAAGCAGATCATTAATGAAAATTAAAAAGAGAGTTGGAGAGATAACAGAGCCTTGAGGCACACCGGCATTTATGGGATGCGGTTCAGATGTAACGCCATCTAATACAACACGTATTTGGCGACTAGATAGGAAACTTTCAATCCATAATAGAAGAGGAGAGAGACCAAGTGCTTTAAGTTTGGCTAAAAGGGCTGGATGCCAGACTCTATCAAAGGCCCTTGAAATATCCAGGGCAACGATTTTAGACTCACCAAAATTGTGAAGACTACGGTTCCAACGTTCCGTCAGAAAGGTCAGCAAGTCTCCAGATGAGCGTCCAGCTCGGAAGCCATATTGGCGATCGTTGATGAGATGATTAGTTTCTAGATACTTCATTAATTTTGAGTTAATGATAGATTCAAAAACCTTTGAAAGAATCGAAGTGATCGCAATTGGTCGATAATTTGAGGGATCGCTACCCTCTCCTTTTTTGGGAATAGGCTGAACGTGAGCTAGTTTCCAAGCAGTTGGGAATTTCCCTGTCGAATAAGACAAGTAGAATAGTTTGCGCAGAGGTTTAGCCAAGGATGAGGCACAGCTTTTAATTAACAGGGGCGAAAAACCATCAGGACCTGCGGCTTTGGAGACATTGATCCCCTTAAGGACCCTGAACACATCTCTCGTACGAACGTGTATTGGCTCTTGTACACATTCACACGGGCGATGCACAACAGGTGTTTGTGAAGTGGGTGGAAGACAAGAATTTGAAGCGAATCTAGCAGCTAAAATATTAGCTTTATCCAGGGAGTCAACAATCACTTCACCATTATTAAGTAGTGAAGGTATAGAGGAACTGGTGAAGTTGTTCCTGATGGTTTTGACCAGAGACCAGAAACCTTTGCTACCTTGCGGCTTGCCAAGATTCTTTGTCTAATATTCTGGTCAAAAAGAAATTTTTCTCTCTGGATAATGGACTTGCAGGTGTTCCGTGCTGTCTTGTAGACTTGTTTCATTTCCGGACATGGATGCAATTGATAGGCACGAAAAGCAGACTCTTTCGCTTTTATAGCTTGGTTGCACTTATCGTTAAACCAGGAGCGATCATGCTGTTGTTGAGATCTGCTGTAAGAATACGGAATTTATTCACGCATGCCAAGATTTAGTATGTTACTAAATTCTAATGTGCATTCATCAACATCCCTCGAAGCAAAACAGACCGACCAATCAATTTCTCTAAGATACTTATTGAGACTTTCCCAATCAGCATTCTTATAGTGCCAAAGAAGCCTACTTGTTGGTGGAGAGGTAGGGCGGCACATGTTTGAGGTGGTAAATTGAGCCGTAATTAAACAATGGTCTGAATTTCCGAGAGGGGAACCGACTGAGATGGAATATTTGTCAGGATGAGATGTTAGAAACAAGTCGAGTAAATTAGCTTTATCTCCAGCTGCATCAGGAATTCGCGTTGGTGCATCCACTAGCTGTTGCAAATTAAATGATTCACAGAAGAGTTCAACGAAACGGCCCGCAGGACTTGTGGAAGAAGAATGTCTGAGCCACGGTATATTATGAACATTAAAATCGCCTGCCAGGACGATTTCGGAAGAGGGGGAGACAGAAAGCAAATGATCAATATTGTTGGAGATATTGTCAAATACGGATACCGTGTCGTCATCAGACATATTTGGGCTGCTTAAACAGCTACATATATTCCTAAACGACCAACAGTAAAAAGATGTCTTACTCCTGTTAGATGCTAAGATTGTTTTCTTCAAAGCGCATTTTGTTTTAACTTTCTACCTTTCACCGTTTGTGAGTTATGACACAAAAATTATTCCAATGCATGAAAAGTCTCCAGCGAAAAAGTTCAAAAGTTTTGCCAGACCGAAATCGAACCCACACTTGTTAGAATCGGTCAAAGATGAAGAATAGAAGAATTTTAAGAATTTTTTTTTAAAGAATCTAAATCAAATCGTAAAGAGGAACAAGCAACCGCCTCTTCCGGGGTTTGAAGCCGAGACCTTACGCTTGCCGGGCGACTCTCTTACCACTCAGCTAACGAGACAGATGATCTTCCCTCTTCAATAACTGCCAGAAAGTAGGAAATTATCAGCCATTTTCGTTGGATATGCTTAAGGAAAAGTGTAAAAACGCAGAAAGGGTTCCATTTTAAAGCTAAGCTTTTGGCCTTCTGAAAACCAATATGAAAAATTGGTCACGTTTTTATTTTGTACTAGTTAAATAAGAAAAACGAGTAAAAATTCAGAAATTTGAACTTTGTTGAGCAATAACTTCAAAACGGAGAGGAAGAGGGAATAATTTACATACGGTTGGAAAGCTCCAACGATTATATATCAAATAATAATCAAATCATAATCATATAGTGTAACATTCAGAAGCTACAGTGATCTATGAATGCATACGCAAATATCCTGAAGTCCCGTTTTCTCGGAAACCCCCACAATTTTTTGCTCGTCTAATGGCCGGTTTCACAGTCCAGGCCTAAGCCACGGGTGTGGCTTAAGCCCAGAGCTTAACCTACTCCGTTTCACAGTACTCAGTAAACTGAGGTTTAGTTAAGCCGCAGATGAAAATTTTTAAGTTGTCAGCACTGCTGTAATTGTGAGTTTTTTTAAAGGAAAATTGCGCCATTGTGGATTAAAAACCAAGCGAAAGAAGAACTTTTTATTTACCAGTTTGTTGTGGTTTTTATATGGAAGGATATGAAATCCAAAATCATTGTTGCAGAATGTTTCGACAACGTAAACCATCATAGCCAAATGTTTCTACAGTCGGAACCGGGAATAAAAATCAACGTCATCCCATTCCTCGAAATGTTGCGGGCGCCTTCTTACAATGTTTTCACAGGTCACACCTTGTGATATTATATTATACATTTCTTCGTCGCTTATTTCCTCTGCATCAGATAAATAACTCATTTTTGTCTTAAACTGTTTGGTTTCTTCCTAAAACTTCAAACGCAATGCTGACACTAGCTGCCTGACAGTACTCAAAACTGTTAACTAGATAACTTATTTTCGCTTGGAAAATTTCAATTTAGTTTTAAAGTATAACTTTTGAAATATGTACGTTCGTTTAATAACAAAAATTATAATATTTAGGCAAAATATATAATTAGCAATAATTTGTGTTTCACACCACAATCTGAATCTTAAGCCTTCAAGATGACGGGCTTAAGTTAAGCTTGACTTAAGCTAGTTATATTACTTAAGCCTTGACTGTGAAACCGAAATATTTATTAAGCCATCGCTGTGGCTCAAGCCTTGACTGTGAAACCGGCTATAAGTATGACTTCAACTTCTTGATTATTATCCACCACTTATGAAACACCCCGTATATGTAAATAGTAAGGCATTCGATAGATTTATCTAAAGTCGGATAGATTATTATCTTACATTGTATTCGCTCCGTTGCCAGGTAGAAATCTTAGGTTAAATTTCAATTAAATAGAAACTGAAGAATTGATTTTTTGTGCTCATATTTTATTTTTAGATATCGATCGTCTAGTTCAATCTAGTTCAATACTAGAACAAATAAAAATTAATTATTTCGAGATAATTGACATTTTACGTTGTAATGAAATAGTTTTTTTTTCAAAACAACTTCAGTTCAGTACTGGAATGGGATTTATAGCCTGTTCTCATTATTAGCATTTGTCAAATAAAGATTCAAATAATGAGCATTGTACCTACTTTATTTATTGCAATACTTAACTTCAGAACGAATTTTTCGAATTGTTTCAGTATTAATCTAGACGATCAATATATCCAGTTATCTACATTTTAAACGTTTATGAATAAAATATTACAGAAACAAATTTTATTACGAAATAACGGCCGATCGCGTCAGATGATATAACATCCTAAATTTTGAAATAGAGCCAAAATGTTGGTTCTAATTTCATATAGGCCCATATTGCTGAATCCCTTGAAGAACTAGCTCGCGAATTTGCCAGTTTGTGATTATCGAAAACGTTCGAAGTGAAAAAATTAAGTTTCCCTTGATTATTGAAAACAAGTGAATCGAATTCTGATACTGAACGTGGCAGTTCTGTCGATTGATTGAAAAAACGCATCATGAAGAGGAAGTGAATCGTACTTGCAGCAGGAATCATTAATCCCTCAGATCCAGCAATACGGGGCATAAGCTCATCGGTTATGGAGCCGAAAAAAATCTCAGATGACGCCATAAATGAAATATTAATATGCAGGGTTCTTCACGAGGCATATTAGCATGCAAAGATTACAGATTATTCTTCCTTGTCTTAGGTCTATATAACGTAACTGACTTTTCTAAATAGTAATCTCAGTGGCTCGGTGTGTGGATGAGGTTTGGGGGAATATTTAAGTACATTTGTCCATTTAATGTGCCAAATTTTGTTGGCTGACAATTTAAACTTTAAAAGTTAACTTTGCACTGCATTATCAGCAAGGATTAAGGCAACTTTTATGTTTAAATTCTGAAGAGCTATTTCATAGCAAAGGGCGCTGTCGTTGAACTACAAACATTTAAAAATAAATATTTTAAAACAACTTTGTCCGATTTATATAAAATATTTACCCGTTCAGAAATTGCTTTTCTTAACTTAAAAGACATAATTTGTTATTTAACTGGAAACAAATTCTTTTCCAAATTGAACCAACTTGAACCAACTTGACTTAACGTAACCAAGAAAAGAGACGTTAACGAAAAGTCAAAGCTTGCTGACAGATTCGTGGAGTATGTTCAGAATAATTTGGTATTGCATTGTCTGAACACCGCCTAGGCATCCGCGCAAAATTTTTTCCCACAGAAGGTTTTAGGGAAGGAAGGAAATCCTTCCCCTGGCTTAAGCCTCGTTGTGTTCATTTCGCGCATACATTTTGTATGGTAATTAGAGGTAAAATTTAGTTGCGAAATATTTAGCCAAATCCATGAATAAAATGGTGTGTTTTACTAGCTAAAAATTTGTTTAGTTTTGACAAGTAGATGGCACTAATTTCCCAAATATATTTATATGCAATACTATATATATATATATATACACAGTGTTTCCAATTAATTCAGCGTGCATTTGTACGAAATATTTGTGCCATTCTTATTATATGTCAGTAGTTCAAGCAGTTGAAGCTTTAATTTATGCAATGCAATGCAATGCAATCTTAATATAGAGAATACAGGAAGTGTGATAACCCAAATTTAGCGTAGTCAAATTCTGGTTGTTTAGATATCTGTTGTCGCAGTAGTGAAAGCTCAGTACAGCCGTGTAGTAGGATCAATATAGAGAGCGGGGCAACAAAACCACAAAACAACGGTAGACAAAACACTTAGCGACCACTAGTGTGAGGCATCGCCCGCCCTGAAGAAATTTTCGAAAAGGATCCACGTTTTCCCGACAAAATGGCAGAAGACGATCCTTGAATTTTTAGTTAATTTTACTATAGCCGATTTGCGTTTCTTTCGGAAACCAAAGGGACACCTTTTGGAGAAAATTTTATATTTATGATCCTTGAATCCTTCAGCTTCTTTTGAGCCATCTTCGGTCAAAATTAATTAAAAAATTTAGCTAATTTTTTTGTAATGCTTTATGTAGGTATCTATCTGGTGATAGGTATCTATCTGATCATATCTTTTGGAAAAAAATTTTTTTGTTACTGAAGTTGCCCCACTAGTTTATTTGCGCCAGTACGAAAACGAGTTCCACACCAACTTTTTAAGCCCGGTACGCTAGAGCCAAGGAATTAGGTCAAGGAATTTTTCCACTTATTTCTTAAAGAAAATTTGAGGAATTTATGACAATTTGGATTTGTCAATTGTGTGATATTTCTGACAATAAAGAAAGTGAAGAAATGGATAATTTCCAATGAAAAATGAAGATACACGTAAAACAATTTTTAGTCGTCCATTTGTCATTTTAAAATTGATACACCTCTTGCAAAATCGCCGTTCCTTCGTTCAATTTTTCAATTATTCCACCAACGGCAAAATTCCTTACAGAAATAAGTGCATCGGTACTTATTTCTTCAAAAAATATTGACATAAATGGATTTTTCGTAAAAGAGCGACATCTTTTTGTCAATCGGGAAGTAGAGTTTTTCTGTTCGAATTACTTTTCTCTAGCGTACAACCTCAAGGAATCGGCCAAGAAAAAAATTCCTTGAGCATTCCATGACACTTTTTTTACATAGTTTTTGTATAGGAACAAAAATTCCTTGGCTCTAGCGTACCGGGCTTTAGCGAAGTGGAGCCTGAGAAATAGTCAAATCCCTTCAAGCAAGGCGAAACAAAAACGTAACGAAATGTAAGCATGCTTGCATAGAAGTGTACGCAAAAGAAACGCTTTGGTATTGTGAATGCGTAACAGAAACGAATCATCAGGCCAAAGAGAAGTGAAACTGAAAAGCGTAGACTGTCAGTGTAGTGGTAGTTCGCAAACTGTACTCTAAAGTGTTACGTTTTCGGAATGAAAATTACGTTCAGTTAACGAAACGTTTTGCATGAGGACTCAATGGCTTTTGAAGAAAACAACAGATTTTTCTATTTTAATTTATTTTATAAAAATAGCATCACAAAAATAGAACAAAAAAACGTTTATTAAGGAACCTTAGCTTACACTACGTTACAATGTTTTAGGTTCATCGAGTAGGGTATAGATAATTGGATTATCGATAGACTACAAAATAGTTTAGTAAACTGACAAAAGTTCAATAATAATAATATAAGTAATTCAAATTTGTTGACACTCCAAAGTTTTAATAAAATAAAAATTAACGCGGCGTTTTGTTATTCACAAACAAATTAACATGCATAACACAGCTGCCTACTGTCAGGTTCTATGACACAGGTCAATAAATCCAGAAGTACGTTTTCAATACGTTTTCGTTTCACTTTTGGTGTACACTCTCAAATGCTTAGAGGGAGGTACGTTTTCAGTACGTTTTTGTTACGCTATGATTATAGTGTTCATGTACTATAGAGCCGTGGGTGTATTAGTAAAACGCGGTTCGTAAAGTTTACGTTTCGTTTCACTTTAGGTGTATACTCTCAAATGTTTAGAGGGATTGAGTGTATTTTCTGCAATTGGTACACGTTTTAATGTGTGTAGTCATTTATAATATCATCTGGCGTGGAACTTGTGAAATAGCAATTTTGCAATTAGCGAAGAATTATGGAACCAATAAACGATTTTATAAAAAAAAAACGAGTCCAACAGACGATTACGCATTGATTGAACTGGTTATAAATAAAATAAAAATAAAAATAAGAATTTTCCGGCTGACTTGATGCAAAATTCGGCATCAAGGTTTTCGAAAAAACTATTATCCACGAAACGTTTAAATTAATTAACAATCACCAACAAACGACCAACAATCGATAAGTGCAATAAAAAATTAAAAAGGTAAAAGCTTGATGGAGCTCTAAAATCCGCTCATCGGAGAAAAAAAAAAGAGCAATAGTTGCCAATGCCATCTGACAAGCCAAGCTCATGAAAAACCAATTTTTGAACAGTCAAAACTTAAATTCGCATGAATTTAGGGCAAGATAGGTGTGGTCTTTTTTTGAATGTTTAAACATTTTAGAATTTATACAATTTTAAACTTATATCCTTTTAATTTAATATGAAAATCGATGGTTCCCTCGATGATGTTCAGAAAACGCGCTTTTATAATATTTATCACAATATCATCAAGAAATTATTGAAGCAAGCTCCATTTTCAGAGATGGAATTGACTTCAATCTTGGTGGTTTATTATAAATATTGTTTGACACGAGGCGTAAAAACCAAACATATGTCGCAGGTCCAGTTTAATAGTTTTTTCGAATTGGTCTTCAACATTCATGATATATTTATTGTTGAAAGGATTATGATGACCTTAGGAAATCGACAACGCAACTATATCACTGCTGAGGAGTGGGTGAATATGTTCAAGATTTACTTGAGAAGCACACTCGAGGAAAAAATGCAATTTTGCTTTGCTGTAAGTATGATACTAGTTCTTCAGTAAATTTGTAACCGTCTATATCCAGTCGATTACACCATTTACTAAATTCGTTTAAATATTTAGCTTTTAGCTAGACTTTTATTATGTACTGTGTCAATTAGAACATACATATAACAAAGAGCAAATCTTATCAGCCAAATTAAGTGCAGCTTCTACATGATGAAAATTTTGCTCTCTTAAGCCTACTTTTTCCTTCTGTGTTATTCTCTGGGGGCAAGCCTTGAGCCAGGAGGCATGAGAAGGACCCGGCCTGAGTCTTGCTTGGATCTGTTTCTAAGGGGAAAACCCAATGATTGCGTTACGTGCGCTAATGCATTGGCTAAGTTAAAATATGTCTTTTATATGGAACTTGACCAAATGACCAAATGCGTTGAACTTACAAAAGTTCACCTTAAGCCTTTATGGCCGATTGATCTGTCAATTGGATGCTTACGTAATATGGGGATAGATTTGTTCGTTTCAATTTCATTCGTGCTTACCAATTTTCTAATTAGAAGTTTCTTTGCTTACCCACTAGCTATAACTTTTCCCGAAATGATTGTGATTTACACGAAGAAACTAATAAATATTTATAATTATAATTATAAACAATATAAATATATATAATAATAAATATAAAATTATATAATAGTAAGTATTTAACCGAAAACTTGAAGTAACTTGAAGGTTAACGCTCTTCTAAATAAATACTTGTTTGGGAGTTATAAATTTCGCACAATGTACTTTGCTTTTAGTATTGCATTTACTTCTCAGTTTATATTTTCCCAACGACATGTAGACTGATATGCTATTAATGCTTTTGTAGGTGTACAATTTAGATGAGACAGATCTATTGACTCGCGACGTCCTTCAAAAACTTATCAGAATGTCTGGTGAGGACGAAGAGGAGGCAGAATTGCTGGCAGATGTAGGTGTATAATAATTGAATCAATTCTTTTATACTAATTCTCTCACCATCTTCAGGAATTGGTTGATATTGCTATAAAAAGAATGGATTTAGATCGTGATGGAAAAATTTCTTATGAAGATTATACCACAGCAGTTAGGCGATCTCCTGCATTGATGGAATTTCTTGGACAATGCATTCCGAATAAAGATGGTATTGTTCAGGCAGCTATCTGCTGTAATCTTGATTCAGTTTTGCGACAACAAGGATTGTAATACTTAAGCTGTCAAAACGTAATTTTAGAACGAAAACGAACGATTCTAATGAAAAATTTCTGTTCAAAGAAAATATTGTATGAATTTCTTATTCGATTTGATATTTATTATATAAGTCTGTCATTTAAATGATGGTGTATTCTTTTGTGTCTCTTGCGCTGATGCAGTCATAACAGTACGTTTACATTAATACTGAAAGAAGAAAATTTCAAGTGTAGTAATTAATTCAACCAAAAACCTCAAGGTATATAGAAGACAAGATTCCCATTAAAATTTTGACACATTGCAGCTGATACCCTGTGACGTAATTCTGTGACTACTGTATATACATTTTTATAGAGAGGTGAGAGAGTATTGTGTTCTTTGTACCGTACTTTCCTATACATTTCACGATATACTTCACCTAATAGGGAAACATGGTTCGTAATGGGAATAGCTTGTATTCTATATACCTTGCAAGAACCCTATTTGAGTTGCAAGTCAAACTGTTTCATTGTAAAGTGGTGTTCGTTCCGTTGACAAATGTATTACTATTACGGACCACGTTCCGCCATTAATGACGAATTATCGTACAAAGAACACAACACTCAAAGTCAAAGTATATTTTATTGAGGCCAAGAATACATGGAAGTTTTAGTACACGACTTACGTTATCTATTATCCCTAAGGTATGTTCGACTTGCTGATATGTCTGAAATTATCTACTGCTGGTATTATTATTAAATGACTACAGATCATTATTTGATATTTTGATTTCGTTCTATTTCTTATATGTCCTACGAGTATGCTTGCTCCCGGAATACTAACAACGTTGCCTTCAGTGGCGAGAACACAACACTGTCTTTCCTATAAAAATGTATATACATCACAGAATTACGTCACAGGCGATCAGCTGCAATGTGTCAAAATTTTAATGGGAATACTATATATTCCTTGATCCGCGCATTAAAATGTTCAGTAAAATAAGTGGACAGTTACAAAGCGCCATCTATCTTAAAATAGAGAAATATCAATTACTCCATACTGCACTAGTAACAATTATCTGTAAAATTTTTACTTGCGATTTTACCAGCGAAAAGTCACATTTTACTTGAACATGATACTGGGCTTTACATATATAAATTTTCTATGAATGCATTACATTTTTTTGGAAAACTTATTCTAGCTACTTTTGGGCTAATTGCATAAACATTATTTACGACAGTAAAATCAGAGATACATATATTGGTTTCTGTACAGTGGAGTGGTAACATTTTCTCAAGAATATTTAAGAAAAAACATGAAAAATTTACCTTAATATACTTTCTATTCAATTTTAAAGTTATAATCTATTACTGTTTAGTAGTAAAATTTATTACATAATTTCATTTGTGCAATCAACCTTTCTCTTTTCCTGGTAGTGTTCATATCATTATCTCTGTCATTTTATTCTGTCAACTAGTCAGCAACTAATGGGAAACGGTTGCTGCAGCCATCGTTGACTTTTTCTAATTTTCGATTGAGCGCAAGTGTGAAAAAATATCGAGTCGCCGCGATTTGCAAAATAATTTCGTCGCCATTCGAATTAGATTTTTTTCCTACATAATAGGCAAGAAAACTTTGACTATACATTGCATAGTCGAGAAATCAGGAAATTTCTACTGTGAAAATCGTCTGAAATTAATCGAATATTAGGGCGGACACCTTCACAGAGAGTCTGCACGGCTCTAGGCTCTACGTACGGCGGGCGGCGGTTCAGAATATTTTTCCAATTCATGAAGTTTAATATTTTCCATTAATTTATTGTAAAAATCAGTTTAATTATAGTGTGCATGCGTAAAATAAAAATGAACAAGTTTTAAGTGATTAAAAAAATAAAAAATTCAGAAAGTGTAATTATAGCAGAGAGAAGTTTTCGTGTGAAGTGCGGTGGTGCTGTTTTCTGAAGATAAATTTCTTTCTTCCAAAACGAGAAAAATTGCATTGAAATTAATGAAATAAAGTGAAACCTGCAGTTCTATAGAATCATTCGTATATCATCCACTTGTATTTTGGTTGTGTGTGCATTGCAAGTTGTTCGATTTGAATAATTTTTTATTTGTGTGTGGAAGCTGTTCGGGTTGCTCTAGAACCAGTAACTGAATTTCGACGAGGACAATGGCTGGACAGACGATCAATGACAGATTGCTTGCGGCTAGACACAGTTTGGCTGGACAGGGATTGGCTAAATCAGTTTGTAAAGCAACAACAGAAGAACTGATTGGACCTAAGAAAAAGCACTTGGATTGTAAGTATACTCGCAATAAACATTAACTGCTACAACAAATATTATGAATCCAAAAGAACTCACAATTCGATATGAATCCTATTACACACAGGCTGTTCCCTTTAGTGACGTAGTAGTTTTGTAATCGATTGGGTCCTTCTCCTCGATTCGAAGTTAAAAGAGTTGTTGTTGAGGTGGCCACAATATCGATCCGTTAGAAAGAATTGTGCCATTTCAGTAAGAACTCAGATGCAGATATGAGGAGCAATTTACAGCGACAGCTTACACCTGCACTTATGCATTTTTTCCGTTTGAAATTTTTCTGGTTTACTAATGGGGGAGTACATAAATATTTGTACCGTAATTGTAGGCTTACAAGATTTTCTGGTCATTATTTTAGCTGCTCTGGAGATATTGAATAAAATTATACGAGAGAATAAAACCACAGATATTTTCGTTACTGGACAGATGGAAAATATTTCTATATGATTTATCCTAGTCTAGGGTTATTAGATTAGGTACATACCGATGTTATGGTATTATCCATGTTGTTACGTAAATAATTTCAGGATATTTTCATTTTCATTTTTAATTTGTGCGCAACTATTTATTTACATACTAAACTCAAATATGAAATTAGAAAAAACACATAAGTTCCGAAGCTCATAACGACAGTGTCCTTGTGGTATGTGCTTGAATGTCAAAATAATAATGAAAAGTTGAAATTTAATTTGCGTTTCTCCTAAAAGGAGTAACTTAGATTTCTCATCAAGTAGGTATGTATATGATGTTTACAGAATTCCTTCCAGAGTTTGGTGCATCCCGGGCCTACATCCATGGAGCAAAGTGAAGATTCATAATTTTTTTTTTCTGGGGGTAGAAAGCCATAGCACATTTCATATCAATTTATTCTTACAGCTAGCCCATTTTTGTCACATACGTCAGACAAAATATCCATCCTTTTCTAAGTGCAGAATGGGCTAATTCTGATTTGAATTTCTGAATATAGGTACATAGATATGGCCTGTACATTTAAAATGTAGGAGGAAGAAAAAAATATTATTCCAATGATCGGAAAGGCTACTGAGAATCTTGGCTTTCGGTCTCCCGTTTGAACTAGTAAAAACACCTTACCTAGTTCATCAATATATTCACTGTTGACCCAGTGTTTGTTTACTTTCGAATAAAGGTAAATGATTTTATTTAATTATGACTTTTCCAAGATCATTATTTTCGGTAGAGCAAAAAAAAAAATTATTTGCATTGAAATTGTATGTAAAACACCGCTGTTAAATATAAAGCTTACGCCCAAGGAACTCAAAAAAGCATTACAAGAAATCATATTAACGTTGCTGTACTGTTTAGTTTTATCTATCGTCTTGCCTCACATTCCTGTTGTCATGCCAAGGACTCTAAGTATCCCTTTTTTTTTTTAAAAAAACTAGAAGTTAGGCCCTCCTTGGATTAAGGCTGAGCGTAATGCTAATTTCTCCAGATGAGTATTTTTGCAAAATCAGTTTAAAAACATTCAGATTTTTCACACACGTGCAGTTTAGCTGAAATCTTTAAATTCATAAACTATGAATGTGCGTGTATTGCACGAAAAGTTGCTGACTTAGTTCTAAACAACCAAAAATGTAAAATGTAGTACGTGAAACGAACTTAGTCCTATCCTACGAATGCAATAGATTATCTTTGACGTTTTCTTTTTAAGTCAATCCTCTTCAACTCTTGTTAAACCGTTTTGCATACTGTTGTAAAACACATGAAAGTCTTCATAGACTCTACCCTTTTTCTCTGAAAATGTAGACTACAACCTCATAGAAATCTATTTTTTAAGTGGTATTTGATCACTATTTATATGCAACTTACAATTTATACTGTAGTCCTCCCTATACCAGAGATATTGTTTGGTTGATTCTCTTGAAGATGTCCAGATTTAATTAAGACCTGAAAAAAATATTTTCGCGGGTTCAATAAGATATAATTAGATACCTGTAACAGATTTTTTACTCATCTTACTTAATACAGCGGTTACCCCTTATTTTGATGTTATCAGAAATCTTCGCCTACCTATGAGCATAATCCTCACTTTGAAGCACCAGGTTAACTTAGTCATTGGCAAGATTTTCGGAAATTTGGGTATTCTATGACTCGCCATTTTTCTACTCCACAGCGCATTAGGTTGAAAATATTTAAGTCTCTACTGATTCCATTGATCATGTTTTCTATCGATGTAGGTGTAACGTTGGATGCTGAGAACTCTTAGAAACTGAATGTAGCGCTCAACTTACGTATGGACTTGCTATGTCTAAAGTCTTGTTGTTTTTTTTTAAATAAACCGTGATTATATAGGTTGTCCCAGAAGTCGAGCCTTTCCTCTCCTTTATACCTAGGATTCCTCACTCAATGTGGAGAAAAAATTGTATGGGACTGATAAAAATTAGCTTATATCAAGAACAGTTGCATGTAGGAGGTACATTGAAAGGTAACATTGTAAAGTTTCTAAATCTTGCAAGAGAATGTAACGGTTGTCAGACATTTTGGTGGGAAAATCCTTAAAATTTAAAAATATTAGGAATTTTCTTTACTTTGATGTCCTATAGCTAGCGACTTGAGGGGGGCGGAGTGATGGTTCGAGATTCGTTGGAAAGCTTAAACGGTTGTATAATAACGAAGTTACAGGGTGTTAGGAGATAAGGTACCCAAAATCAAAAAAATATCCATACCACCCACACCCTGGATTCTCCGCCCCTCCTCTCATACAATTTTTTGCTTCACAAAGTCATCAGGTTTGCTTGTACACAATAGTTTCGTCAGATTTCATTCATGGCAGACTTCAGTCTCAACTCAAGCTCCGACTTGCGCTCCTCATGCACATGCAAATCATCCGACTGGACCGTGCACGGCCCAGTCGTATGATTTGCTTGAGCGTGTGTAGCGGCCTTTACATTTTTGTTAAGCATATTCAATAAAAATGCCTGGAATTTAGCTGTAAAACTGTACAAAAAACGAAAGGGGAATGCCCACTTTTCATACAACTTTAGGCCCGACACCTCCCGACGATGCATTATGATGCTCTGAACATATTTTATTAACAATGTTTATTTCAATTCAGCGGGGAAAGCTTTGGAGATCGGATGTTGCTTGAGCGACTTTTCTACATCTCGTGATCGTGCGGAAATCGTGAGTCGTGGAAAATGACTTCCTATGAGAAAAATATTCACAACGGAGCACTCATGGCCATGGATGAAAGAACTGGAAAAATATATGCGAATTGTAATAGCTGGGGTGTATGTGACCCAAGTGCATGAAAATGGGTCTTGCGGCGACAAAAACGTCCCGAGAAAGTTTTCTGAATCGGGAAAAATATACACCACCCGATAATGCTTGGCGAGATTTTTAATTCGTTATGCAATTTCCGGTATTGGAAACACCCCGCGGGGGTGGGGGGGGGGGGGGGGGGGAAACATCTAGTACCTCAGTTCGAATAAAAAAGACGGAAATACTAAAAAAGTGAGCATGGCTATAAATAGGTATTTAAACCTCCGAGTATAGGAGTGTGGGTACTCAAACTTCTTCTCAGAACCTAAGGAATTCGGTTCTGTACTAGATTTTCCAAAATGTACTAGATCAAACTTTGACCCCCTTTCCCTTTCCTCCGCTAGATAGAAATAAACATTTTTAATGAAAAATGTTCAAGAGTATCATAATGCATCGTTTAAGACATCTCATGTCTGGAGGTGTCGGACCTAAAATGGCCATTCCCCTTTGGGTAGATAGTGTGTCGTTGATCATTTTAATCTGAAAGCTTTAGGCTTCTTAAATTCAACAATATGAAAATAGTCTTGATAACTTGTTTTATATGACAAAATAACGTTAATATGGAAAAAAATATGCAAAAGTTCTGCAAAATCAAGTTTACAGCTCTATAACGAAAGATAGAGTGTGGCTGCAAGGTTAGTCGATATTGTGGAAGTTACAAGATGGCATATAAAATAGTGAAAAATCTGTTTACCTTGCAGCTTCGGGACCATTAGTTGTCAGTTCTCTTGCTGCTTAAATCTAAAAAAAAAACCCCGGGGTAAATGTACTAGTACCCGGACACTTAACGTTTCATCTTACTTTTTTGCCCAATCATTTTATTGCTATTAAGAATATTCATTATATATATTTTTTTATTATTACTTAAGCTGGGGTTTGAAAAAAAAGTTCGCTTTTAGCTAGTATTCGGACACCAACATTTAGTATTCGGACTACAGTTTCAGTGTCCGGACATAGGCTTTTTGGAAGAAATTTATTACAAATTTTTTGTTAAAAATAAACACAAATGAGTTTTTCATAAAACTATATACATTTTATTAATTAAAAGAATTATAAACACATTTTAAAGCACTTTTCTCTTTAAAAAAACTAAAGAATTTATGCAGGCAAATACCTACTTCTAACTTGGTAATAATGAAAAAGAAAATTCCTAAGTAATTTTAAAAATATTATAAAGTAGATAACTAAAAAAAAACAATAGTCTAAAAAAAGTTATCGCATATTAGTTTTGTTGTTAATATTTCCAGCACACGAGTCTTTGCTTGCTCCTCGTAAGATAATGAAAACATTGGACTGGACTTGGGATAGTATAGTAAAACCAAAAACCTAGTGCAAAAATCCCAATCAATGTTTTTAAATCGTCATCTTCAACATCGCTTTGTAATTCAATTAAAATATTGCTTCTTCTTCTTCTTCTTAATTGACTTTTTTTTAGACTTATTCCTTTTTTATTAGTCTTCTCTATACATCGGCATCGAATTGATCTCGACGACACACAAGGACCATTCGTTGACACACGCAAGAAGGACTAGGTTCTGGAGAAATAGTTTCAACTTTTTTCAATTAGAATCAATAGCTAATCAGTACTCTTTACTAGTTGCAACTTTCTGCCATCATTCAAATCATATGTTCCTCCCGTCAGATCGTTGAATGTAAGATCTAGTTTTTGGTAACGCTTCTGTCGAAGCTTCTGCTCCGGCTTCTTTGATGTTATCCAAAACATGATTTTCGTGAATATTTCTCATTCTTAACTTATGATCCATTAGCTCAATAACCGCAATAGCATTGTGAAACTTCTTTGCTGGAATTGATTCTTGCATTTTCTAATTTATATATCAGCATTTCAACCACATTTTTCACACATTCACTGAAAGCAATGGTTTTCGGGTCGTAAGGATAAAGCCCACATTTCCTGAAGTATTTTTTATGGTGTTTCCAAATTTTTAAACAGTTTCCAGCAAAGGACAAAATTTTTGTCTTTTTTTTGTTATAAGTTGGCCAACATCAGCTGACTGCATTATATGAGTGTTGTTTGGTGGCAATGCATATAAAATTATACTTTTTTCCTTGTAATTTTCACTCAGCTCTAAAGTCAAGTGTGACTTGTGGCTGTCTATGAAAAAGGTGCCTGCGATCTGGTATTTTCTTACTCCTCGAAACACCCATTAACTCCGCCGTTAATTACATATTCGAAAAAGATATCGCTCCTCATCCATCCTTTTTCTGCTTCCAAAATCAGCTTGTTTTATCCCCATTTAGTATTCGGGCAGGATCAGTCATTATGTCGTCCTATCCGATACATTTTAAATATTGGTCCAGTTCTCAAAAACAGTAAACACTGCTTTGCCTTTAGTAATACTTTCTGCTTGTCTTGCAGCCAATGAAGTGTTTTGTTTAAAGAAAGAATTGAGCCATGTTCTTCCTCGTCGACCATCTTCTTAATATGTGTTGACCAAGTTATTTTGTTTAAGTGAAATTCCATACTTGCCAACAACATTCCATAATTATTTTTCAGCACATTTCATAATGCTCAATTTATTTTCTCTGACATCGATGTAGTATAGCTTAAATCACCTCTGCATCATTAGCGAGCGGCTAGTTTTATACGTTTTTTCGATTTGTATGCATAAGTTTTGTCATCTATTATTTTAAAAATTATTATGATTATTTATACTACCAAGGTATCTTTTATTTTTAATTAATCGATTACGTATTAGATATTTTTGTCCGGACACTGAAACTGCCATTTTAGTAGTCGTACAGCAGAAATGGAATTTCTTAAAATGCGTCCGAATACTTAAGGTTTAACTCATTTGAGCCCAAAGTTTAATTTTCGCCATATTTTGAGAATTCGGTTATTTTTGGATTATTTAGTAGTTATAAAACATATAAACGTTGTGTTTTTTTTTTACTTCTTAGAACTCAAAATACGGGGTGGTGTTGGGCTTTGTCAGAACAAAATAAAATACGGTTTTTTATACTTTAACTTTTAGTTATATTCATTCAAACTAAACAGTATTTAATAGTAAATAACAAAAACAAACAAATTCTAGGTAAAAACCAAAAATAATTTCATGTCACATTGAGAAAAAAGTTCAAAATAATAATGATAATTATTTATTTCAATTTATCATGAAATGTTTTAAAGCATTTGTCATGCAAAGCGATCTCACAAGTTTCACATTTCGTTATTGTGTGACTATGATGGTTTCCCATATTTTTCCAAAAGCACTTAAGATAACTGTCGACGGAATTCTAAGCCATTCAGTGTGCAACCATAGGCTTTCGCAAGTGTCCATGAATTGGTGGTAACTGTCAAGTCGATCATCCACAAAACGATTGGCATATACCATTTTTTTCCCGAACACTTATTCTGTAGTTAGATATATGATTATCTAACTGGTCGACACCTCCCATATACATATTGTACACTTTAATAGTGTTAGGTTGCGGTACATCTACTATTTTTTCTCTCTCTGCACATATCTTTTCACGTGGCCTATAGGATTGACGCCATGACTGTTATACCCTAGACACACAGCACGAACTAATGAATCATTTGCACTAACTATTCATTAAAATGCTGTGTGTCAAATAGTATATGTCATTATAGCTCGAAAATCAGATGATAATGAAGTACACTAATGAAGTGTTTTCCTCCTTCATTATAGCTATAATGAGGAAAAATGTGCTAGATTTGGCATATAATGTAAATCTGGAGCTCCGCTGTGCATCTGCCGATTTGAAAAATAAGAAGAAGAAATGCAAAGAAATGCAAATCACAAATTATATTATTAATATTTTTTTAAATATAATGTTTTTCTCATTTGTTAATTGTTAAATTCGAAAAATAAACAAATGAAAACAAAGTTTATCGCGTTAATTCGATTCATATTGCTTCTTTAATGTGATAAGTTCATCAAAGCCAGTTTGACAGCTCAACTTAATTAAAGAAATGGCTGTGTGTCCGCAGTTTATAATGAATCATTATAGACTAATGAGTCGTTAGTTATTTCTTCATTAAGAGTGCTGTGTGTCTAAGGCATCAGATAACATAGTAACTACCTGATTATCTTTCCATCTGGTTATTATCATTTCGTTATCTCTGTCAACAAAGGATTCGTGTTATCCGCGTTTCGTTTTGTTGAAAGCTTTTTTGTCGCTCATGTTGATGTTTTTTACCCAATTTTCATGCACTGTTCCGGAAGCACCATACTGCATTTTAGATAATTTCGCAAACAGATCTGGATTCTTAAAAAAGTTATCGAAGAAAAAATTAAACCGAATATCTGGCATTTCTTTTTTGAATTTTTCAGCAAAGGTGAGAACCACATATTCGCCGAGCCCCATTGATGTATCCCGCACTTGGCAGCGACCTTGGTATACGTCGAATTGATAGAAATACCCTAGTCGACTCGCAGCAAGCCATGCTTTATACCCACGTACTAGTTTGTTTCTAATGAATTGTTTGCATGGATTTCTTCCATAGTATGGTATCATGGCCTCATCAACTGATACATTCTGTTCTAGCGGGGCATATTTCAAAAATTTGTCATTCAAATGGTTAATAAACGGTCTAATCTTCGAATATCTATCATTCTTGTCTAGGTTACTATTATCACAAAAATGTATATTTCGAAATATTTCATCAAATTTTTTCCGACGAATCCACTGTGATATAATGGTGTTGTGCGCGTCATCTCTTTGCTCCCAGAACATGCGTCTCCTCGGAACCGGAACATACCCAGAAATTATCAGTCCTCCACAGAATGCGTAAAAGTGGTTTACGTCTAAATCTAAATTTTCGTTTTTTTTTTATTGCTGGCATACGTTTTAGTTTCACTGACAATATTTTGAACAAATTCGTCGGTGACAAATAATTTAAAATATTCCAATGGATGGGTATCTTTCGAAAATGTCAATTTAGCAACTTCTGTTTCCTTCCATTTACTTTCTCTGTAAAAAGGCGCGGTCAGATATAGATTATCTTCGTCTCCTCTTGCCCACCTCTGATTTATTTTAGCTACACAAAATATCCTACTTGGTTGCTCCTCTAACTGTGGATTACATTCCAAAGTAAGATCGTTGAATACAACTTCAGTCGTCATTCTCCTCATCGCCGGAGTCTGCGTATGTACAATAACTGACTACAGGAGGTGCAATTATTATCTCATCAGGACAAGGTTCATTTTCTGATAAATCCTCAAGTACTTCCAAAATTTCCGCAACGGAGAACCTTCCTGTCCTGAAATATTGATTTTCAAAATTAGAGACAAAAAGCCCACTGGTGCGTGTTCGCACCGTCAATAGAAAACAGCCATGAAAATCTATTTAATCTCCAATAATAATCACGGCGTTAAAAATACAAATAAACTAAAGGATTTCGAATAGGAAGAATATACTGAAATTGTTTTACATAAAAAAAGTAAGACTCACCAGGCACTCATTTCACTATGGTTGATGTTATCACGTCAGCGAAAAATTCACAACTGATTTCAGAGCAGAGTACACATGCAGCTACGTTCTTTTTGTAACGGAAACAATTCTTACGGTACGAGGAGCCGTTAGCCTGCCTATTGACTGCAGAGTCGCATGCCGTACTTAATCCGTCAAAATTAAAAGTATATTTTTCTTAAAGTATCTATCTGGTGCGTTTTTGAACCAGAGGACATAAATGGGTTAATAAAACATGTTTAACTTTTTCTGTCCTATAAAAACATATTTTATAATTGTATTAGAGAGTAAGCTGGAAATAATCTCTTTCAGTGCCCGGAAACTAAACAAAATTGTTTTTCTGTTTTAAATACCGGACATCCAAAAATTTGATGAATTTAATAAAAAATATTTCATATTTTTGATTTAATACTAATAAAATACAATATTCAATCAATACAAAGGCAGATAAACTAAATAAAGCAATACTTAATAATTTTATCTCACTTTCTATGATGTCCAATGCACTAATTGCACTTTACATAAAACACGAGTTAAACTTACTTACGTGAGGTACATACACAGACTTATAAGTATTTTCTCAAAAACGACACGTGTGTTACTCAAATTTTGGAAGTGCATCTAAAAAGATCAAATAAACAAAATTCTAACAGAGTTCTAAGGCTAATGCGTGTACTTTTCTTATTTTTTTGAGGCCATTTCCTTTAACTCGTACACGAATTTGTCTATTTATATATTTCTTTACTATTTTCGACACTCTCGTAGACCCACTTTTCGTCATCACAGCTGAAATTTGGCACACAGGTTCATGTCGCGTGACAATTGAATCTATCAAAATTTGAACCGGAAATTTCCATGGAAAACCCGGAAAATCGGGAAAAATCATTTGAAAATTTGGTACAAATTTGATTAGTGATAAATCCGTTTCAGGAAAAAAGCAGAGTTTTCCGATTTTTCCGAAAGATTTTCCGGAATTTTCCGACTTTTCCGTAAAATTTTCCGGTAAAAAAGTTTTCTAAATTATGCAGGATCAAGTTCCCTATCAACTGGCATTATTACTTTCTCTCCGACAATGGTGAAAACTTGCACAAAAATCAAGGAAAATTCATGTAAAACGCTTTTCCGGAGTTTTTCAGACCAAGGAAGCGTTTGAGCGGTTTGCAACCCAAGACAAAGTTGTAGAGCGAAATGAGTTGCATAAAGTTGCTTTTGTGGAAAACCCGGAAAAGCGGGGAAATCATCGGACAAATTTTCATCGATATGATTAGTGATAAATCTGTTTCAGAAAAAGTGCAGAATTTTCCAATTTTTCTGGAATTTCCGGAAAATTTTCCGACAAAAAAGTTTTATAAGCTATGCGGAATCACTTTTTTTTCCGTCCTACTGGCATCAATACTTTCTCTTCAACAATCATGAAAACGTGCATGAAAAAACGAGGAAAATTCATGTAAATTTTTAAAAAAAATTCATTGTAATAGGAAAAGTCTGTGGAAAATATGGAAAATCGGGAAAATTCATGTTATATGGGATCAAGTTGGAATACAGCTAAAAAGCGCTGTTTAAAACATAAATTGAATTTCAGAAAACCGTTGCAGTACTTCAACGATTTGATACTCGAAAAATTTTTGTTTTCGGATCGGCACCAAACATGACTTAAAAATTGTTTTAAAATATCTCCATGCAGCACGTAATAACAATTTAGTTAACGTGAAAAAGGCAGAAAATAAAATAAGTAAAAAATGAATTTTCAAACAAAACTGAGGCCAAGCCGCATGAAAAAGTAGAAAATAAACTTTTCTTAACACACAGAGGTGGACTCAGAATTTATTCGCTGACAATCACCGATATATTTCAGTATGATCAATCAGAGGGTAATAAGTGATTTGATTCATGAAGAGAAATGTCCCAATCAAAAAATCTGACTTTTTCATGCGGCTTGGCCTCAGTTTTGTTTGAAAACTCGTTTTTTACTTATTTTATTATTAAATTAAATAAAAAGTGTCCGAATACTGGAGCTGTTCGGATACTAGTGCAGTTACCCTACATTAAATTTCTCTTCATTGACGCTGAACTGAAGTCTACAATTTCGTAAAGAAAAACAAGGCAGATAATGAAAGGAGTTTGTTTTTGCTCATTTCTGTACGTCAGCATTGAACAAACTCAAGTCGTGGTTTAACTTTTCTACACCTATGTCAATATTTTGCAGCAGAGCTTATAGATAACGTTGAGTATCAATAAACTGTAGGTACTCCATTTTCTTCCAGTAATATATATTTTTTTATTTGTATTGAATCTATGTATATTTTATTTATTCAAATTAAGCTCTACTCGATTGTGCACAGCTCTCACGACACTCTTACACACTGTAAGTCTCGCCTCCCTTTTTTATAAAACTTAAAATTTTTTGTCATAAAAATTTGTCAATGTCCCCCTTGACCTACCTCATCTTTTGCCCTATATCATTTGTGTGAGTTACGCCTATATAATGTTACAAAAAATGCTAATCCGTTGGTGAAAGGTCTCCGGTATACATAAGACAAAATTTATTACATATGATCGTGACGTAAATTAGACCGATATTTATGGAGAACAAGAATAAAATTACAAAAAATGTTTTTAAACATATTTCGTTAAATTCAAATGTCGACATAAAAAACAATAGCAAAATTTCTTTGTGGCATACCACACTTTTCTTAATCTGGGCTATAAGATCTGACGCAAAACCAAGAGGTCAATATAGATTGTTTGACACCGTTCTAAGAAGTGATGACTAACACCTTTTACATACCACCATAGAGTAAACATAATTTTCTTGAAGTCGGCTAGTCCATTGAGCAAGCTTATTCTCGTTGCAGATAGCAACTCTACAAAAAAAAAAATCATTTCGACATTTGTAATTTTTTAATAAGTTTTTTAATTTTTTAACTTACCATTGCTAGCTAAAGGGTTGTTTTTAATTGTCAAGTGATTTGTTTATGCTTTGTTCTTATAGTAAATAAAATTTATCTCAAATATTTATACAAATTTCGAAAGTGGCTTAAGTAAGTATATAGAAAGGAATTTATCATGAAGGAAGGCTCAATAAGTAACGCTATTTATACGTCGCACTTAACTCTTCGGATAGGGAAATCGCATTGACTTTCATGGACATTGACGATGATAATGACAGGTGAGTGGTCCAGCTTCTTTATGGATATTGGAGCTAGATTTCTCTTTATTGCGAGATCTCGTTCGTGAATGATTTACAGCGGCAACCATGCGTGTCAAGGATCGTACTTGTGTCTCTAAGCTTGAAAGCCTTGACGATAAATCATCATCTGACCTATCTACTGTGACAGTGGGCACACTGCTGCACGCGCCTACTTCCAATATTTTATCAGCCATTTCTGCTAACGCCCGAATATTATCCTTGCTCGTGGATAAAATTATACACACTTGTTGTGGCAATCGATTTAGCCAGAGAGATCGTAACAGTGCCTCAGGTGTAGCAGTACCTGCGAGGTGCTCCATCTCGTTTAGCAATTGCGTAGGACGCTTGTCACCCAATGAGACTTTGTTCATATTTATTAACAGGAGGAGGATTAAGTACGGCATCATGAACCTGGGCTAACACCTTGCTGTCAATCGCGCCTAGAACGTGGTTAAATTTTGTGGCATCTTGGGTAATGCCGCAGATTAAAAATTGTGCTTCGACCTGCGCAAACCAAATATCCGGCGAATCGGCCCAAAATGGTGGTGGGCGTAAAGAAATTCTTGCAATTTCTGCAGCAGATTCATTTTGTTGTTCGCCCTACGGTTGGGTACTTAAATTTTCTCCTTGGTCCTCGTCGTTGGCTCTCTCAAATTTTGCAGTATAATTCGTAACGTCCAGGTAGAAGTCGAAATCGTAATTTCCATGGAGGAGGAAAAGTTTTCTTAGGAACCGCTCGCGCAATAATTTTCGTTCTCGGATAAGTTTAATCTAGCCCGATCACGTCGGGGTCACCACTTTGTGGGGATATAAAGGTTCGACACGTCGTCGAATGTGAGCGCAAAGAAATTACAACCGTAACTAATGAAAGACTTTATTATAATAATTAAATTAATACATCGATGCCTACCACGTTCGATAATACAGTATTGTTTTTCTTGACGTTTATCTTGTTGCAACTTGGATATAAAAATTTGTGAACAATTTCTAAATTGTCCAGTGTTCAGCAGCCACAGCTTTCTTTCAAAGTGGAGAAGATTTCTGGATCTGCTTTCTTCTCATTTTAATTGCTATAAAACTTACATTTCTTCACTCTTTTTCTATCTTATTTTGCTGCACTGGCAATTTCTATTTCCTAATCCAACGGCATTAGATATTGTGACTTTAATGAAAAATCTTATATGAACAATTCCCGTTATAAAAATTTCGGAAGGCAAAAATGAGTTCTGAAAATGTGGTGTCTAAGATAAAAGGAACGTGATAAGAGACTCCAATGCCATCTAGTAGATAGCAGGACAAACCGAAACAACCACCGACCATTACTTTTTTGGTAGGGATAGAGTGAGGACGGCAGCGAGATATTCGATGTTACTTACAAATTGTTGGTTGTCACAAAATTACCTTGACTGACGGAATGTATAAACACCGGGTGCAATTTTTGGAGTTGCGAAGAAGAGAATAGAAAGAAGGTAATAATTACAAAAAAAAAAAAAAAAACAAAGATAAAGACACATTTCAGTAGCAGAGATAAAGAAATGAAAAAATAAAACGAAAGTGTCACCAGAAACATAGTTCAAAGCTCAACTACATATGTATATGTACATATCTAATGGCGAAATGGTTTCCAAGCAATCTCCTGAAAGCGTCAAGAGAACCAGAATTCTTACCGGCAATATATTCCACAAGCGTATGACATGAACAACGTAAGATCTACGGAAACGTGGCATAATTAAGTTCTAATTGCATGCAGAACACGAAAAGTCGTAATTGATCGAACAAATATTTTCAGGTCTTTGTGTAAAGAAAGGTGCTTTCAGATTAAGATGGGTGAACAATGTATAACCAAACAGTTTAAATTTATAAGAGGAAAACATGAGATCTTCGGAAGCCAAGAATAAACCTGACAAAATTATTGAAAGCCACATCGAGTTTACGTGCACTAATACTGTTGAGCTCGGAATATATCAGGCTTCCAAAAGTATAGTGAGGCAAAAGTAGAGTATCTTGACCAATCTAAGACTCATATTCTTGGAGAATATGTTAGCGGATAACCAGAATCCTATCATAAAATAAAGCTCACGCGAGCAAAGCAGTTTTCTAGTAAGCAGATTTGTCTACTGAGATGTATTTGTATATGATCGGCATACGTAAAATTTTACATCACGAACAAATTTGGGCAAATCGCTATGCTAAACAATAAAGATCCGAGAACTGATCCTTGCGGAACCCGACAAGATAGTCCGAGGGGATATTATTTTGTATGTATGTACCATTTTTAATCCTTACCTGCCTCACCTAAGTGTCAGCAATCTCTGTATAAGGAGGAGAGTTGCAAAGGCAGAAATATCAAATACCTAGAAAGTTAGTTTAACCAGAAAATGATAAATGGTCAACACTGTGGAGGGTCTTCAAAAAATTTAAAAGTACCAAAATGCTTACAAGATTAATATCAAGCACCTAACGCAAGTTGTATGTAACCTTTACAGTTATTTTTTGGCCAGCGTCCCAACTGTACCATTGTAAGAAGCCTTTTCTGTTCTAAGTATGTATATACTTGGATCTCTTCATATATTAATATTTCCATGACGTTAGACAAGAAACACAGAATACGCTAATAGTACGAAGATGCAAGAGAAGCTTTTTTCGGTAAGGCTAGCACGGTTCCCATTTTCCATATGCGCGAAAACGTGCAAAAAGTAAAGCCGGAATTGAAAAGATGTGTTAAATGTGTAACAAAGAAAAAAAGAATAATATTTAAGAAACGAGGAGAAAATATAATTAAAAAGTTGAATCTGATCATATTTCATAGATGACTTTTGTAACTTCGCCCACATCAACGCAACGGAAAGAAAATTTTGCTCCATACATATACATATGTACATATGTAAGATTGGGTATATAATATTTTGTGTCGTGGTGACTGATTTATCAGAGCTAAAAAAGAATTTCAGCTCATCAGGGTCAAAAGGACAAGTTGAATTGTTGAGTTTGATTGTGAAAATGTAGTGAGCTTTTTCCAAAATCGGCATTCTCCAGATTAAGGGGTAACGCCACTGTAACGGCTGAAAAAAAGGTTTTTTCACGAATTTTTTTCGCGAAATTAAAGGTATTTGAAAAAATCTTAAGGGTATTATCGCGCATACATTGAACTTTATTGATAAATTTTTGACAGCGAAAAAAAGAAACAATATGGCGGCTCCACAGCCATCTTCGCGGGACATGTTTTCCTTGCAGGGCTCCGCGGCACGCAGCACCACTGGTGCACATTTGAATCTAGACCGAAAAAAAAGCATTAATCTAGTGACTTATAGCTAGAGAATGCCGTACGGATTTTTAAAAATATTAATTTTTGTAGATTTGGCGCGCGTTTGAAAAAAACGGCAGGTTTTTTGGTAATAAAAAATCAACAAATAAAGTTATTGAAAATCCCATACGGCATTCTCTAGATAATGGTAATGTTCACATCTGGTCAAAATTTCAAGTCGAAAATATGAAAATTGTTCGAGTTATTCTGCGTGGCATTTTGAAAAACCGTGTTTCGAGAAAAATGTATTTAAAGTTTTGAGAATAGTTTTTTATTGGAAAAAAAAAATGAAGGTAAAAATTTTTTTACCGTTAGTCTGCAATCCAAGTTGCAAATGTCAAAAAGGTCAGTTGTGTTCAATTCGGCTTTTTCTGTCAGCTTTAGAAGAAAGCTGGCGATAAAGCTGGCTGAAAAGCTCCAAATGTGTTTCAGGCTTCAGGTAGTCGTTTCGGAGCAAGTTTGACGCGCTTGGTGGCGACTAGAGCTGAAAATTGGATCCGGATTTGCTAATATCCGGATACCCGGATCTGCGAACTATCCGATTCCTGAGATCCGGATCCGAACTATCCGGATCCAGATCCGAACTATCCGGATCCAGATCCGAACTATCCGGATCCAGATCCGAACTATCCGGATCCAGATCCGAACTATCCGGATCCAGATCCGACTTTCTGGATCCAGATCCGAACTATCCGAATCCAGATCCGAACTATCCGGATCCAGATCCGAACTAAGCCGGATCCGGACTAAGCAAAAAAGCTTCAAAATTGTGTTGTTTCATTGAGAAAATGAGAATATCATGAAATTTATATTTTCCCAATGAAACAATGCAATCTGAGGGAAATTTTGCTTAGTCTGGATCCGGATAGTTCGGATCCGAATCCGGATAGTTCGGATCCGAGTCCGGATAGTTTGGATCCGGATCCGGATAGTTGGGATCCGAATAATAGGATCCGGATACCCGGATTTGAGGAATCGGATCCTAATTATCTCGGATAATCCGGATAGTAAATTATTCGGATACTTTCAGCTCTAGTGGCGACCTCCATTTTGAAAGGAAAAAAAAAATTTTATCGCACGGGACCTTTTTTTTTCTTATTCTAGAGGGTTTAAACTATTTTTTAAGACAATAAGAAAAACAAAACGATTTTTCAAAAAATTTACAGTAGCGTTACCCGAGGATTTTAAATGTTCGTGATATTAAATTTTTAGCATTTCGAAACGGTCGGGATTGTAACTGATATCGTACCGAACCTATAAATAAAAATACTTTTTGTTCATGATTTTCCTTGCATGCCAGTTGTTCTTGATATCCAATAAAATTCTGAATAAGGATTTTCTTTTACTTACTTTTTTTGTTGTTGCTTAATTATTTCACATTTTTTATAGTCGGTGCATTTCTCTACATAATTAAAAAAAAAAGGAATGAAACACGGACAAATAAAATATTTACAATTTTAAGGACTTTCCCTTAACGATGATTAGCGATAAAGAGACAAAATGTGGAAGCATGATAGAACGAAACCTCGAAATAGAGATGGAAAAATTCGATTCCACGAATGACATTTCATGGCAAATATATATGAAAACTCGAAAGTAAATTTATGATAAAAATTTCGAAAATTATTAAATAATTTATAATGGATATAAGGAATAACAACAAAAGTTCTGCAAATGTACAAAATTGCAGAAAAACTATGCGTTGCAATATTCGTTGTCAGTCGTATTAACGTTTTACGCGTGTGCAGTTATACAAGGTGTTTCCCACTAGGAGGTCAGTAGAGCGGGAGGTGATAGTACTCACTTAGACGAACCAAAAACTGTATGGCAGGGGGGGGGGCATATCAACCGTTTAGGGGTTACAGGGTGATTAAAAAAAAGCCAGTATTTCACAAAACACCCTGTATCTTATAAACTACAGGGTGTACGGTCACACTTAAGAGTTCATTGTATGCAGAACTTCATGGCCTTTCCAAGGACTGCTCAACCACCTCCACACCCATCTCCCATCAAGAATTATTGTTGTCTAAAAAACTAAAAATTTCGGATTTTCTTACCTTTTTTTTTTAATTTAACCTCTATTATTTTTGCAAAAAGGTCGTTAGCACAAATTTTTTTTATAACAACTGTAAGCTGCAGACTCTCCTCTTTAATATGACCTATTACACCCTATGTGTTAACTGTAGCCGTTAAACAGTTATTAATTTTATAGGATTTCTTATTCTGAAGATGTTTTTATTACAATAAAAATGGCTTGGCGTGACCGTTTTCTAAGTATATGTAAAAACCCAAAATTATTATATGGCAACACCAAGAAGGTGTTGCCCGATTTAGCCCATTTTTAAATTTTTTTTGCTATTAGTATGAAAACACAGTGTACCAAATTTCAGCTTTCTATGTCGTCCTGCTCTCAGGTAGTGTCCAAATATATAGTGGAAAACGAAATTTTTGTATGGCAACCCCACGAAGGAGTTGCCCGATTTGTCTCATTTTCGAACTTAATTTTACTTTTTTTTTAATGTGCGTGTACAAACTTTCAGCTTTCTAGGTGAACGCGTTCTCGAGTTATCGTGCGCACAGACAGACAGACAGACAGACAGACAGACGGACGGACGGACGGACGGACGGACGGACATGCAAAAATCAAAATAACTTTTAATATTATGCGTGGGTGTCCAATTTCATTTTGCTCTACCATCATTATTTCGAGGTGTTACAAACGGAATGACAAACTTAGTATACTCCTATAGATTTCATTTAGGGTATAACAATTTGTTAGCGAAAAGGAAAAAAAATTGCCTTTGACGCTATTGAGTACACGGTCCATCGGAAAAGAAATGGACAGTTTGAATATTACAGTTCAATGCTTTGATCATTCGCAAAATAGGATCCAAGTGGGCCCAATTTGTTCTTTAGATGCTGCCGGTATGGTCGTTGTTTTTCGGCCGGTGTTAATGGCATTTTATCTCCTAAAGTTAAAAGTTCAAATGTGATATAATATACCTGAGTTTTTTTTTAAATTGTTGGATCTTGTCAACAGTATTTCGTTTCGTGGACTGAATACTGTTTCACCTAGCCCACTTTTTGATTTTTCAAAAATAAATAATGTTTGTCACGGTTGCATTAAGAGATATTCTGAAAATATAAGCTCGATGCTTACATCTGATTTGCATATACGTCAAAATGATTCCCATTTCATTACATTTAAAATTTTATAGAAGAAATGAGTTATTCAAAAGATTTAAAAAGAAATTGGGTAAGAAAAAAAATGAGTTTCCTTTAAAATTCCTACAATACTGTGCAATATGTATTAACATTTCAACTCCGTTACTCGATGTTCATTCGCATTACCAAAAATTGGTAACGTAGCTGAATAGTAACGCAGTTGAATATTTTTCTTAAAATCGATTGAATTCACTAAATCTAAAATTTTCAAAACACCAACACTGGAAAATCTTTTTCATTTCCCTGGATTAGTTCCTAACGTGTATTCCTTACAATATGCAATACTTACATAGCAATAAAATCTTGGTAACACAGCTGAAAAATATTTAATACACATCGCTTGCACTATCTGTTATTTTCAATGATCTGAACACTTTCGCTGCTGGCTTCATACTGTTGAGTAAAATCACGTGCTTGTGAGTCAGCATTTGCTGAAAAGTTCTAGAACGGTGAATTTGTTGTTGTTGTTTTTTTTAACAGTAACAAAGTGAAAGTAACTTAGTGGAAAAAAATTAGGGACATACCCGTTTCCAAGAAAAAATACTGCACAAACATCGATTTTGATAAAATAAATTTTGAATTCACATGAAAAAATATTCAATGTTGATATAAAACTGTATTGAGCCCTTCTTAATTGTAGAGAAATTATTAAAATTATCGTCAAATTGTTAAAATGTAGACCCGCCGGGACATGGGCTTTATCGAATCCTTATTACAAAGTTGTAAAAATTTGGTAGATTGTTTTGCTGACACAATTATAAAAAAAATAACTGTTCAAAGGAGAAAGGTGACCAAATTAAATTATGTATTTAAAATTTTAACATGTTGGCGTAAATGACGTCTATAGCCGTCCAACGCCAGTGCTTACAGATGCAAATGACTGCTATAGCCCTCCTATATTCTTAGCATTCTAAATAAATGATTAAACTGTATATCACTGTTAAATTCATTTGTTTCATATTTCTTCAATCTTGTTCTAAGAATGAATCATGAAATATTTCTTAATAATTAATATAGTCGTCTTTTTCAGTTATTCTCAGAATAAGAAAGAGATTGCACGAAGAGTTTTAAGATAATCAAGCAAACATTTGGAAGCAACTTACATGAATTTTGTTGATAAGGATCCCTCGCCGAGGCGCCTCTGAGAGGTTTAACTATGCCATTGGATTCTAGCTATCCGGTCTTAAAACATAGGCCTCATCGCTGCGGGCGCCCAATGTGTGACTCGACCCACGACGCATGAAAGCATTTCCTATCAATAATGCCAGGTGAATGAGCAGGATTGTCCACGCCGATTTGATGTACTTGAAGTGTGATGAATCGGAGACACATCCCTGAAGTCCCGTCAGTCTTTGATCAGACCTCAACATGATTTTCCGTGCCGGAAGTCATAGGTGTACCGACAAGCTGGTAACCTAAAAAATTCAGTCGGCCAGTACCCCGCGGCAGTAACCTAACCAACTGATAGCAAAGCTTACCCAGCCCTAACATCTCACTCTGATCTCCGACCGACGCTTGTTCAACGGTGTGTCTCCAAGGCGTCATTAAGGTAGCGACGTGCCAGATTTTCTATCTTAAATTTACAAAGGCTTTATGGAAGTGGAATTCCTACGACAACCTATCTGCCGTAGGGTACCATGTAGGAGGGGTTCTGACGCATTGTCAGTCGAAGGATTGGGGTAAAACGTGTCTATTTTCCAAAAGGTATGCCGACCGCTAAGCTGGGAGGGTCCTTAGCTGCACATTGGCATCCTGTAGTTTACTAGTTAAGCTGGATGGATGCCTTATAAGGGCTACCAGGATTGAAATTTGCACTAGACACAACGTCCCAGAAATATGGATATCACGGCCTGATGTCCTTGGCGTGATAGATTCCTAACGTTCTTCCAGCTCATATAACGAGTTTCCTTTCTTTGACTTAACCCGACACTTCACAAAATTAGCACTGGTCTACTGCTGTAAATTGCTTTGGGCAAAATTCCGTCTGTACACTTCTTGACACATTTTGAAACTAACAAGCTTCGCTCCCTTAGAGGTCCATTAAGAGTTCCAATGTTCCTAAGGATGTGATAGGAACTCGCATGATCAATCATCTGCTGAAAGTATCCGGTAGGGTGAGAAGCCGGTTGCTTGGTTGATTGAGCTCATGAGGGAGCTAGCTATGTAACTTAGCTTCTCATCCCACTTAGTGTGATCCATCTGGATGTATGCCCTAATCCCTGAAAATAGAGACCTGTTCACTCGCTCTGAGACGTTTGCTTGCGGCGAGTAGATTGCTGTTCGCAAGTGTTTGACCCCATACTTATCCAGTAATTTGGCGAACTGAGCCCAGCAAAACTGGACGCCATTGTCAGAGACTATAGTCTCCGGAACTCCGAAGATATGAAATATTTCTGTCTCGATGAATTGACATACATTAAGAATAGATGCCTTTCTCATCGTTGTGAGAATCGGTAATTTAGAAAAGTGGTCAAGAATTATTAGTATGCAGACATTTCCCTTCGCTGACCTGGGATATGGACTTGAAAGATCTCCCATAGGTGGTCTAAGAGTGGTATTGGGGGCCTACGCAGTTTCTGACATCTACTGTCATTCGTGGCCAGTATAAGTGTCTTCTTTATCGTTCCAGTGTTTTCCCTATAGCCCCGTGAGAAGCTAGTGGCAGATCATGCGCTCTTAAAATAACGTCGGAGACAAGCCCTCGTGGAATCCAAAGCTTCCAAGCTTTTTCTTCCTGAATCGGATCAAATGTTCTCGGAACAGTCCGAATATAGACGAAGCCATCCCTGACACAAAGATCTGGCAGTTTATCAGAAGGTGATTTAACTTTCTGCCTCAACTCCTCATATACCAACGAGTTGAAATATGGGGGGGGGGGGGGAGCTAAGTTCAACTTCCGGACCAGGATCTTTAGATGGTGAGAAGCTGTCACAATGGATTCCTGACAGAGCATCCGGAACGACGGTCAAGCTTCCTCTTCTGTGTTCGATGGTGAAGTCGAAACCTTGAAGGTTCAAACTCAGCCATTTCAAGGTCGCATGATCAGTCACTATTTTAAACGGCAGAAGTTCTATGAAGCGCCGGAACTTCTGTACACTTAAGATCGCTGCTAAGCATTCCTGCTCTGTGACTGTGTAATTTCGCTGTGCTGAATTCAACTTTTTGGAGACGTAGGCTATCGGCTTCTCGTAGCCATCGTCATCTAGTTGTAACAGGACTCCACCAATACTTTGTTGGCTCGGATCACACTGGATAACGAATGGTTTGGCGAAATCTGGGCTCACTAACAACGGAGCAGAGGTAAGTTTCTGTTCCAGAGACGTCTGGGCTTCAGGTGTCCATTGGAACTGACTGGGATTTTTCAGAGTGCCTGTAATGGAGGCAGTTAGATCAGCATAGTTCGGAATGAATCGTTGATACCATCCCGCCATACCTAGTAGGCGTCGGATCTGCCCAACAGTTTTAGGTGCCGGATTGTTTTATGTTTATAAAAATATGTTTATTTCATTTTTACTAAATTATTCTCAACAATTATCGTTATGGTCTTTACAGCTACCAAGACGTCTATAGACGTCATTTGTGTATCAGTGAAATCGAAGCTATTAAAAATAAATGACGGCTATAGAGGTCCATAATTTTTTAGGAATATTTGGTGGAAAATATATTAATTTTATTCTGTAAATATGATATCTTGATCGAACTCCCGAAGAACCAACTAATTAACAAAAAAAAAAAAAACAAAAAGAAGTTTTTGTCGTCCATCACCGATTTCAAAGTGAGCGTCAACGTGTTAAAATACTTTTAAAACGAATAAATATATATTATGGGAACTGTGGGACACTTTTGTATAAAAAAATATAATTATTGACCCAGATACGTAGTTGATATTAAACTATGATTGGTTGAATTTAGATTTTGTGAAATTTTCTATCGATTGAAATTTCTCTATTTTTTTCCGAACTATAATTTTTTCACACCTATATACATACAAATGTGTCATATTAAAATAATTGCACTTCTTCATTTTACATTTTTGTATATCAATTAAGTGCAATTTTTTTTTTGCATTTTCCTGAAATAAAATAAGCCGAACTAGAATTCCCATTTTTCTAGTTTCCATATTATAAAAACAAGAGCAGAGCTCAATAATATTTTTCATAGAGGCAATAATATGACGTGACTGGTTTTATTAAAACCATTTTCTAAGCAAATTACTTTCTAAACAAAAATCTGCATGCTAAACTGAATTATAAATTATTACGATTGCGAAATTAAACAATAACCATGCAAAAAGCGTGTTACCGAGCGTATAAAAGGGGCATACCATAAATAAACCAAATCGGGTATAGAGATAGGGAAGAGTCTAATTTAATTTCCCTTCAGTTTCAAATAAATCCCGTAATTGAAATCAGGTTTGTTATTAAAATTTGGATTAAACACGGAGAATGCTTGTAATCTTTCCAAATTATATATTGGCAGTTGGCATTACGACGAATCACTAATGCGGTTTTACATAATCTCAGCAACTTGTCGTGTGACTGGATGGAATCTTAAAGAGTTAGAGGTATCCAAAATGGTTCGTGTAGTGTAATACATATATGTATGTAGTAGGTACCATCGCTACGCCACATAACTGCAACCGGTGAAACTAGTTTGCTCAAAATATTCAATTTCGTTTTCATGGAATATGGAAATTGGTTTTTTCCTTTCTTTTAACACCCGGAATTTTATAGCTAAAAAATTATTAGGGAATTAGATGAATGGACATGCAAAGTCAATCAACGGAATCATGTAATCATGATAATGTTTCTGAATAAAAAAAACCCTGTTTTTAGTTTTATCTAAAAATATTTGAAGAAAATTTTACTTATGTAATTTAATATCAAATTACATTAGTCAAAGGATACCCATGCCATCAGCACATGAGAGGCAGTAAAATGTGCAATATAAATATGTTATAACTTTACTGTCAAGTTAGCATAGAATTGAGGGGCTCAAGTATAGGCTTTTTTGTTAAGGGGTAACGCCACTGTAACGGCTAAAAAAAAAGGTTTTCTCACGAATTTTTATCTCGCGAAATTAAGAGGGGTTACCACCAAAAAAAAGCTCACGATTTCTGTTCTCAAAAGCACAGTCAGACATAAACGCATAGAAGTATGCTATTTGAAAATTGACAAATCAACTATATGTACATACATGCAAAGCTATATGAAGCTGTAGTATTCGTCTGCATTGTACCCCAAAGCATTTCGGGCATCCGCACAGCAGTAAGATAACATAGGCATGGCGAGATTGTTAAGTATGTCTGTAAAAGTTTTCATCGATTTTTTTTGGAACTGATAAAATATTTCTGCGTGAGGAGCAGGCAAGTGGCGAACGAAATGTTTGGGCTCTGTCAAGTTGACCAGACACTTTTCCTTGTAATTTGTCTGGCACCATTTATTGCTTGGGCAAATTTTTTATTTTACTGAAGCCGGTCATGAAATAAAACGCTTCCGAGAATTCTGACTTGTAATATACCATATAATATTGGCAATGTTCAGACTTTGTCAGTTTTACTATTTTATTAACTAGATAACCAAAGAACTACATTCGAGAGATAAACCAACAGAAATTCCAGGTTGAGCTATGTCTGGTGAATTTCCAACTCAATTTTAGTGTAAGACTATATAAAATTTTATCTCTATCTACATAATTCCCACAATTTTGTTCGAATAAAATTTTTCATTTTCAAGGAACATAATTCAACAAGATTAGCATAGTCGGAATTAATAGCTGTGTTCTTTTGTGTACTTGCTTTTAGAACTCCCCTATATTGGAGAGAACAAATTGTTCTGTCGATTGAAGCGAACTATTTGTACTGTTCGCTTCATTTATAAATCTTATATGGAATTGGAATAGTGTTGGTATAGCTTATTTTGAGATAATCAAGGATAACCGAAATATCCAAATTTTCAGAAAAATTACCTTGATTAATTTTTCACGCAAACCTCAAAGCTTCCCAAAATAAATAACGTTTATTTCATGTGATATGAATTTTTAAAGTTACATCTACTAAGCAAAATTTGCCACATTTTTTAAATTTCAAAAGACCGTATCTTGGTCATGAATGGATCGCAACAAAATATTACTATTTTCAATATTGCCAAACTTAAATAATAGTTGCTCACAATTATACACAAATAGATAATAAATAGAACTGCAAAAAAAAGTCTCGCCTCCCAAGCAAAAATAAGAAATTACCAATGATAAAACCTAAAATATTCCGCGAAAGCTACACACGTATACCTAATGCAGAAAATGGCGACATACACTTTCCGAGCATGCAGACTACAGCCCGCAGAGCTTTCAAAATAAATGAATGCTTTCCGAAAGCACGTCATTCCATCTGACGGTGATGAAATGAATTAAAAACGCCAAATTGTATGCAAAATATATAAAAACAAGAAATTTTTGCCGCTACCATGGTTAACATTATTGACTTTATTTCTTTTATCATTGCACTACACAATTTGAGTTTTTCAAAATGAACAGAAAAAGGTTCGATATCTGTCACAAATTAAACTTTCTTTGCAATAATATCATAATTTTGGTAGTTATTCTTCTCTGAAAATAGCAACTTTCAAACGAATATATATTAGTAACCAAAACTTTTTTACTAGTTTTCCCTCCGTCACTTCCTCTACCACTTCAAGATCTTCCATCTTCAAGTACAAATTTATCTACTTGATGTACCATTATTACGTTTTTTTGTACCAAAGTTTGCAAATTTCATGAATTCGAGAGTTTTCTAAAGCTAATTACATACATAAAAAACCCCGAAATCTTTATTTTTGACACGTCATTACCTAAGTTTATGCTTTTTCTCAAACTATGTACAATTTTGATCATGATAATACGCACAAATTTGACGCAAAGTTGTATTAACTTTTCGTGTTTTTTAAGATTTTAGTGGTAACCCCCCTTAAAGGTGTTTGAAAAAAAAAACCTTTTAAGGGTATTATCGGGCATACATACATTAAACTTTATTGATAAATTTTTTGACAACGAAAAAAAAACCAAAATTGCGGCTCCACAGTCATCTTCCCGGGACGTTTTGCTTGCAGGGATCAGCGGCACGCAGCACCACTGGTGCACATTTGAATCTAGACCAAAACAAAAAAAGAATGCCGTACGGATTTTTAAAAATATTAATTTTTGTAGATTTAGCGCGCGTTTGAAAAAAAAGTTTCATTTCTGACGAAAAAAATGGCAGGTTTTTTGTTAATAAAAAATCAACGAATAAAGTAATTGAAAATCCCGTACGGCATTCTCTAGATAATGATAATGTTCACATCTGGTCAAAATTTCAAGTCGAAAATATGAAAATTGTTTGAGTTATGCTGCGTGCCATTTTGAAAAACCGTCTTTCGAGAAAAACGCGTTTAAAGTTTTGAGAATAGTTTTTTATTGGAAAAAAAAAATGATGGTAAAAAATAAAAGTTTTCCGATAAACAAGTTAAAGTTGCAAATGTCAAAAAGGTCAGTTGTGTTCAATTCGGCTTTTTCAGTCAGCTTTAGAAGAAAGCTGCCGATAAAGCTGGCTGAAAAGCTCCAATTATGTTTCAGGCTTCAGGTAGTCGTTTCGGAGCAAGTTTGACTCGCTTGGTGGCGACCTCCGTTTTCAAAGGAAAATTTTTTTTTTCTGGCACGGGACCTTTTTTTTCTTATTCTAGAGGATTTTAACTATTTTTTAAGCCAATAAAAACAAAATCGATTTTTCAAAAAATTTACAGTGGCGTTACCCCTTAAGAGGCAAAAAGGTACAAGTTCACTTTGAGGTTTATCAAAAGTCATATAAATACATTCCCAAAATATAAGAGAAGGAAGAGTAACCCTAATAAACAATACTAGATACTTCGCTGAGTATGAATAAAATGTATGATCTTTACTAAGAGTTATGTAATGCACAGAAAATTGCACCAATCTGAGCTTTCACAAACCGTATATATATCTCACATGCGCTACATGTGACAAACTTAATAATACAGTGAGAAATGCTTTTTCTGAAAATATTAAAATAGGTGCAGCTACATTAAAGGAAATGAACATGACAAAAGCCAATGCTGCGAGAGTAACCAAGAAAAACGCTAAATTTGTATAGGATTTTGCTTTAATTTGCAAGAGACACTACCAGCCCGTTTTTAAGTTGTAGTAAATTCGTATTAGCTGAGACAATTGTGGACATACTATTTCGGAAATTCACAACATAGTGTCCGGATCGGGAATCATGTTCATGTGGCCGAAAAATGAAGCGTCAAGAGGCTCTCAGGAAATAATGTCATGTCTCCTGCGGTTTATCAACAAACTTTCATCCACAATTACTCACATTGATGCGTTTAGCCTTTCCAATTCTCAACCAAGCATTGTTCTAGCAAGTAAGTCCTAAATTCATAAATGGAAAAGACATTTTTGGTAGTTTTTATTCAAATATAGCCGCTTAAAGTTGACACTTTGAACTCCCGACCCTCCCAGAGCTTGCCCCTCCCAGAGCTTGCCCCTCCCAGAGCTTGCCCCTCCCGCAAAAATGAAGATGCGGAATAACGAAATCTACGTAAATATCAAGTTTGGTAAAAAGTGTTTTTTTCGAAATTACCCCCTCCATTTTCGAAATTCGAAATCGAAAAGTACCCTATCTAATAACCAGTTCAGATTCCCGTACAATGCCATATAAATGGTTGTCGTAGATTAAAAACTGTAGGCGGAGATAGAATCCTACGAAAAAACTGAAGATTACCTCGATGGGCACATCCTCAAAATGTTCGCTTATAACTTTTGATTGTTATTGTTGATAGCACTTACGGAGATCATTTTAGAAAGGGGACATAATGCGCAAATTTTTTCATAGTTTTGCCAAGTTCATCCAATGGTGATATTTCGAATAAATGTACACTGAAGCGCGACAAAAATTTTGGTGAAATAAAAAATTCTAGAGAAAACTGCTTTTTTTTTTTTAATAATTGAAGACACAATTAAAACTTATTATACATTCTTAGAAAGACCAATATTTGTTCTTTTAAATAAAGGTTTGAGCGTCACAATCCATTAATTACCTACAATAGAACTTATAACGAAATTACTCTGAAGAGGTATGCAAAATCTCGAAAATCGATATTATCGATTTACTCGAAAACCCAGCGGAGTTCGATATAAAAGTATCTAGACTTTTTTGACCCAAATGACCTCTACTTTCATCCCCTTAAAGGATTAAAGACATTTACGGAACACCCTGTATATTGTGGTTAAATAAAAAACATCGAATTAAAATTCCGAAATTTTAACTTTCATGAGCCATCATTTCAAAACGGAGAAGAGGAGAAAAATGTATAGACCGTTGGAGAAAGGTCCAACAATTATCAATCTTAACAAATTTTAAATCATCATCATAGGGTGTAACGTTCAGAAGTTACAGGGTGCTCTATAAAAACATATGCAAATATCTTTGATTTCCGCTATCTCGGAAATCGTTAGGATTTCCCTTCCCCCACCCATACAATTTGTTTCTTGTCTAAGCATCAAACTTATCCATAGCCTTCGGGTGCAAGATTACATACGGGGACAGCCTGTTGTATTATAATACGGTAACATGCATGCATGAAATTGCACTCAGAAAAATATTTTGTAATAACAAAGTAAAATTACATAAATCTAAAGAAAAAATAGGCATAATTTGGCCCCGAAGAAGGAGTGTTATAAGCTCTAAGAAAAAAAATCCCTTGAATTAAATAAACACATACATATATCATAGTAGTAATGACATTTTCATTGAACTAAATTCACCGTGTATCGAATAAATGAAATAAGTTTCATAGATTTGATGAATTTTCTTCAAAGATCAAAGGAAAAACTTACATAGGATCTTCGTCCTTTGTCATTTAATTTATGAAAGTTTATTTTTAGTTTAATGAGAAAGACTTTTTAGAGTCGAATAAAACTTTTCTTAAAATTTAAAATATGTTTTCATCAATATTTGTTACCTGCAGTTCCTCCTTCCGAATATTATTCAATATGAATACTACTATTTTCCCAATTAATGATTAATAATCTTGAATTAAATCATATCAGTTGAAAGTTGTTATCTATATTATTTTCAAATAAAACTATTATATTTTTTCGAGTCGATTAATTTCACTAACAAAAACTGCTCCTTGAAAAAATTTTGGTTCAAGGGCTGATTATTTAAAAAGGGATCCTAAATGTTCCATAGGATATTACAAACCGTAGTAATTACATAAATAAATAAAAGCCTAATTTTTTAAATAATTTTATTAGTTACAAAAAGAATAAAAATTAAACGTGTTCTAATTTGTTTTAAAAAGAATTCTTTATCCTGTTTGCTTGCTCTCCAGTAGGTAAGTTACACATGTATATGGATAGGGGGTTTCCGTATATCTTCTGATTTTTTAATAAAAAAATTATTCTCTTCGCTTAAAATAATATATCCTAATATATGACTTTTAAAATAAATTTTAAATTCTTGTCCAAGCGAGAGTATAGATTTCTGTGATTGAATAATTTCAATAATTTTATATATCTGTATCTTAGAATCATTTTCGGTTACAAAACAATATTTGTTTTTATATATAGTTCCACAAAAAGTTATAATATCTATTGAAACACAATTACAGTCAAGATCGATTCCTGATACATTTAAAGCTTTGATCAATGAAAAATGTGGGCTCTCAGAAAGCGGTCTTGAGTAGATCTCATTTTTAAAATCCAATATACATATTAAACACGAATTCATATAAATATTTAAAAGAAAGTGAAATGGGAATATTGATTCTTGAAGACATCTTACGAAATTCTAATGTTTCGATTCAAAGCGGAAACACCAGAGATTTTTTACTGGACCAGAATTACGAATGGCTGTAATGTAATGAGTGAAGAAGTGATGTTTTGGCTTCAATGTATCGTTAAACAGTAATTCAATTTTAAAATATTTATGAAAAATTACTCATAAGCCTAATATCATTTAAAATAGCTAAAAGTTTTGAATTTTGATGATCACATGGGAGCAGCACCATATCGTAGAAAAATCTTTGCACAAATGTCCAAACAAGTATTGAATCTTTAGGATATTCTAAATTAAATATGTGCATAATCTTGTAACAAATATCTAATGCTTTCAAGAATGAAGGCAGCTTATAAATATTATTATTAAAAAAAATATAATACTCGCTTAAAGAAAAGTGATCAGTTCCTACTACAAAAATGAAAGGTTGAATGGTTTTCTTCTGTGAATAACAAAAATCAACAATTTTCCGAATTTCCACTTAAACATCATTACTTGAGTGAATCAAGTACATAGATGATTTTTGTGGGAGCTTTTTATTGAGCTTTTAATAACTTTTCGTTTTTTTGTTTTATTATCAATTATAAATTGACGTGATGTTAGGTGGTATTAAGGCATGAAGCAGCAGGAAAACAATTGCATTGCGTGAACCTTAAAAAAATACTAAACAAATTTAGAAATATTTTACTAAAATTATATTATGTAAAGTGAAACCTACTTTCATCTATTTTGATAATATGATCATATTGGTTTAGTAGGTATTGCTCTATGCTTTCGGGGTCTTTGATATTACTTTTAAAATAATCCCATATAAAATTGAATAAAACTTTTCCCAGCAAATTATTAGCAATTCCGGGATACCAAATTTTAAAGTCTATGTCAATCTGTTCAAAGTATTATTATCAGTAAAAAAATACAAAAAGTATTTATTTGTTATTACCAATTTATAACGAAAAGATTTTGTGTAGAGAGGCCATTTATAAAGTATCTCCGAAGACGGAATTTCCTTGTCTGAATAAGTTCTTTCCTGTAAAATGACGTAAGCTGCCATTTTTGAAAAAATGACGTTTTCTGGATAAATATTATTTCTCAACAATATTTCTTTATTGCTCATTTCAGGATTGCGGTTAGAACTTTGACCTGTAGAGGAATTTATATACTTTAATTTAGAATCAACATAAATACTAAAAAGCGTGCTTTTTTCTGGTGATGTTATTATTCCATGATTTGTGTATCATAAGCACTGTCACTGTCCAGGATGAAACTTTCCGCTGAAATTTTTAATTAATTCACTTTGATTCAGGTTTATTATACTCGAATCTATTATTTTATTCCTTTTGCTACTAAAAATATCAAAAAGCACAAAGTCAAATTTATTTTCACAACACTTTTTACAAAACGCACTTTCAAACTGCACGCAGTTCCCGAGAATCTGTGAAGAAACTAAATACGCGTCCCTTCATGTTTGCTGAAGCTTCACATCGAAACTACGATTCGAGTGTTGCCAAATATTAATGAAAATTTCTTAGATCTGAAAAATATTTTTCATTAATTTAAGTAAATTTCGTAGATTTTATTAAATTTATTTCCTGCATTACTTAATTTCTAAGTAAAGTAAGCATTAATCATAATCACATTTAATGCTTGTAATTTAATATCTTTCTTACATTTAATGAAATAATTTCATTACTTTGAAGTACTAAGTAGATATTTCTTACGAAAGAAGAACAAATACATTTGAGCTATGAATTTTTGATTTAAAATAAAAAATAATAAGTTTAAATATTCGAAGATATTTATGTGATTAGTTTTATAAACGCGTGCATTGACTCATGAACAAGTTGAGATTTGAATCTTATGAAATTTTATTTAAGCAAATGTAATATTTCATAATTTAAACAAATAGTTTTTTAGATTAAGTAAATTTTCGAAGATTTTAAATTGAAGAAGTATTTTCTTTAATTATAAAACTTTTATTTTCTGAGTGTGAAAACCCAGTAAATCATGGCAGCAATAATTTTAAAACTGGAAATCTATAATTTCTTTTTATGCGACTATCACTTTAGTTACTCATTCGAATTATTATCACCATTCATTACAATAAAATTTCGTTCGATTTCAGTTTTTTTTCACTATTTATTTGAAACGACTTTAAGCTAAAGAATGGGCGTAAGTTGTTTGTTAATTCACGCACACCGAATTCTGCCTGGTGGTGATGTAACTGTAACCAAATTCGGATTACATATTACAAATCTGCGAATATATGTATGTATGTAGATATAAATTTTAAATTCCAGTTACATCGACGTAATATCCATTTTCTTAGTACATATCTATATTTATTAGATAAAATTTATTTTGTTGACCTCTTTTTTATCTCTCTCCAGTCGTCTCGGAACAGCTGCAATGCTGCTTCATGCAATTCAATTAAAGTCATTGACTGGACTCGCTGTTGCCGTCGAATTGTCTGTAGTTATCTTTTGATGGGCGGTTAGTCTTGAGGGAAATGGCGACTGAGGGAGGATTGGCTTTATCTTAGAGAAAATTAATTGACAACTAAAAAATATGTTATTTTTGAATAAAAGAAAATATATTTCATTCTTTGTTGCACATGCTGCTGTTGAGCTGGAAAAATAACAATGAACCACAGACGATGATGACGAACATGTAATATGATCCTTGGTATATTTTTTGTTTATCAATTAATTTCGTCTAATTGGGTGTTAACATTTTTTATTATGACCATTAAGATCTACTGCGACGCGATATGACTAACGCCGGCCGACACGGGGACAAAAATATGAATATGAATTTGTTTTAATGTTTTTTTATGTTGTATACAAAGGCCAGGGAATACCGTAAAAAGTACAAAGGCAAGAGAATGAGGAATAAGTCTAGCCAGAGCTTACGAAATTACAGACTGATGTTGATAAAGGAATTTTTTTAAAAATATAATTTTAACCATCCTACCTTCATGACATTCTTTTATTGTAATAACAAGAAAACAATTTTTGTTTGGGTAATTTGCTTGTAATTAAATTGAAATTATCCATGAAGAATTTCAAGATAATTATATAAAAAAAAAACAAAGCTGTTTGAGAAAAAATCGATAAGGCGATGTGAGTATTTTTTGAGGTGTAGCTGTCGTTGAAGCAGAATATGCAGTTCTTATAGTATTCCTTAAAAATAAAATCCTAATTTATGTATATATGCGTGAGTCTTTCAATTTACTGTCAAGTCTTTATCTATACTTAATACAGCTTTTTTAATCAGTTTACGGACATTGGGTGCAAATGGTAGCTATGTAAATATATACTTGACTCTGTTTCGTGTGGAACATCAGTTTTTAGCTCACTCTATGATCTCTCTGTTGATACGGCTTCATTTAAAATGATTTTCTTGGTAAGTGGTTCCGGATCTTCCTGTGTGACGTTGGCCTGCATTGCGTTGATAAGCTATTGCCTCGCGAAAGTAATTTTCTCCTTTTTTAATTTTTATTCCATCCTGCTTTGAGATGATCATCTCTAAAGTTTGTTTCGTTGAATTTCTTTCACTTCACTCAGTATTAAGGATTCGGCATTGGAGAGGGTTGAAAAAAGCGAGGTACACCAAACAAAAACAAAACTGTAGGTCCATTCGTTTGCATGCTTGGTGTAGTCCGGAACTACACTCACTCGTTTGTAAGGTGTACACTAGATTAAATTACACCAAGTCATTCGCTTGCTTGTCAAAATGCGGTGTAGTGTACACGGAGTGTAATATTTCTGCACCATCGAAATTATGGGTGTAAGCAGTGTAGAAGGGATGATTTGACAATTGTCATTAGCTTAGACTATAAGGTCATTGTTAAGCAACCGTAATAACTGAAATTAATAAATGGATTTGAGTAAAAAACAAGTGCGTTCAGTAATTTAAATAATTAGATTGATTTGTTGTAAAAGAACCAAATAAGTGTACTCAAACAATTAAATAGAACTTTGATAAATATAATCAAGTATTTTTAGACAATAAAAAATGAATACAGTGACATTAGTTGACCCGGTGGACTTCATTCGTTTGCGAGAGCAGCACTGAAAAACAGCTGATTTCTGGTGGTGGTGTTCTGAGTTACACTTGCACCGAAGCAAACGAATGGACCTTGTCTGTCCGTCCTTACGATAACTCGAAAACGCATTCACTTAGAGTGCCGAAATTTATACATACATACATGCCTTAAAAAAAAAAATGGGACCAATCGGGCAACTTCTTCGAAGGATTGCCATTCAAAAATGTCGTTTTTCGCTATATATTTGGGCACTGGCTGAGAACGCGTCAACTTAGAGAGATGAAATTGGCTGCATGTTGTTTTCATAGCAATAGTGAATAAAATTTCAAAATTGGGCTAACCTCTTCTTGGTGTCGCCATATATATTTGGAAAGTGCTTGAGATTGCGTCGACGTAGAGAGCCAATATTTTATACGTACGCGTTTTCATAAAAATTGCAAATATATGTTTCAAAATGGACCACATCGGGCAACCCCTCTTGGTGTTGCCATACAGAACTTTGAGTTTTCACTTTATTTAACTTTTATTTTATCTGTTTTTGGCATTTTTCTCTTCCCCAAGATTAAATTCTTCACCATATATCTTACTCCTATCTATATCTTCTACTATTTTTCTATAATCGTAAGAACTTTTTTCATACATTTTGTACTCGAATGCTATGTTTTCTTCAAAAATTTGGTTTGTCAGCATTAAAATTTCTTTATTTTGTCCAGTTCTCAAATAGCTTTTAATTATCAGTATTTTTTTAAAAAACAGAAGTTATACTTCCTTTGCATAGTTTTATGCACATCCGATCTAAATGAATTCTTTTGTATGGGAAAAGAGCGAGATATTGTTCGCATATTCCAAATCTCGGAGTAGGTCACCAATATTTACCACTGATCATATGTGTCCTTTTAGTTGGGATTGGTTAAAAATGTTTTTTTTTTCATAATTTATGAATTACCCTATAGCTCCTGTATGATAATGACTTTAATATATAAAATAGATAATGGTTGGGGCTCTCCAACGGTTCATAGCCTTCTCCTCTTTTCCTCCATTTTGAGGTTATGACTCATCGAATTCAAACTTTTGGAATTTAAACTCTTGTTTTTGTTTTCATTTATCTACTATTTAAAAAAAAAACAGCTTTTTTTATTGAATTTAAGAAGCCTACAGACTACGGTTTAAAATTACTTTTCACACTCTGTACCTCAAAATGACACTCTTTTTTTTTTTTTTTGATACTTTGAAAGTCTTTTATTTTTCGTTAGTGAGATCTATACTTGAGTATAAGCATCCGCTGTTTAATATCCATTTTATGGTAGTCATATAGACCGAATAGAGTCTGTTCAGAGATCATTTTCTAAAATTTTCGTTATTTAAATTTCATTTTTGAACTAATATTACTCCACAGTATCGTAAAAGATGCCTGCTATTGGGTATGTCGCCTCAGAAGGGTAGTAGCAGTGCCATTTTTCTTGCTTTTGCCCTTTTAGTCAAGGCATTGAAAACATAAAAGGGAGCTTTCGGTACAAAAGGTCTAGGAGAGTCGAAATTTAGGTGTCCTAATTAATATTCCCAGATTGCGGCCTTAAGCGACCGCCGCCGCTCCCGCCGCCATATTGGAAAAACAGTTTTTTGAATATGTCTTCTTTCTAGTCCCACCTAGCTTACAAATAGCTTTTACAAAAATTATAGAGCATAAAATTTCTTACAACTTTTAGGAAACTTTTTTCAATCAGATGAAAACATCGCAGCGATTTTTGTCAAGCTCAGCAAATTCTACAATTCACAAAAATCTCTGCACTGTTTTCACACGTGTCTTCATCGCAGCGATTTTGAAAATTGTAGAATTTGTTCAGCTTGACTCGTGAACTATTCATCTGATTGAAAAATGTTTTCTACAAAAGTTGCAGGAAATTTTATGCTCTATAATTTTTGTAATAGATATTTGTAACCTAGGTGGTGTTGAAGTGAAAATATGCTCGAAAAATTGGTTTTCGGTACGGTTTTTCTAATATGACGGCGCAAGCGGAGGTCGCTCAAGGTAGCAAATTAGGAATATTAATTAAGGACACCGAACTGTACATAACTACTTAACTTCAATTCTCCTTGACTTTTTTAAAATCGCCTGGATTACTTGCTAAGATTATAATAAAGTGCATGTAATGTAAGATTTATACCTCTGTAGGCAGATAAAAAAAAAATAACTAAATAAAATTCTCAGGCATTTACTGAAATCTTTTTCGTTCGATATGCTGGGAATGCTGAAGAAGTGCAGAAAAAAGCTTGTCATTTGGGGTGTAGAGTGTGACAGGTGATGTTGATCGAAAGTTTTTTTGAAACCTTTGCATTGCAGCCATTCTTTGGCTTATATTGCACCACTCTCTCTATAGTTCATACAATAATCCCCCTTCCTAGGAAGAGCAGTATTTTTTTACCCTTGGTGAAATCATAGGGTATACTAAGTGTGTCATTCCGTTTGTAACACCTAGAAATAATGATGGTAGAGCAAAATGGATTGGACACCACGCATAAAATTAAAAGTTATTTTGATTTTTGCATGTCTGTCCGTTCGTCCGTTTGTCTGTGCGCACGATAACTCGAGAACGCGTATATTTAGAGGGCTGAAATTTAGCTCACTGCTTGCTTAAAAAAAAGTAAATTTAAGTTTGAAAATGGGCCGAATCGAGCAACTCCTTCGTAAGGTTGTCATACAAAAATTTCGTTTTTAACTATACAGGGTGTATCAGACTAATATGATTATATTTTGCTAACTGATTCCTCTCGTCCAGACGAGTAAATAATTGAATGACTGGGTGGGGGGGGGGCAAATGTGACCCTGTAGAGTTACAGGATCATTAGTAAAATACAGGGATGTAAAGGACTCACATTTTGACTCAACTCATCGCTCAACTCAAGCAGTGAGTCCGCTCAATCACTGAGTCCGCTCAACAGTTGAGCGGTGGTTCATCGCTCGAAATTTGAGCGGACTCAATCGTGAGCGAACTCAGTCTTGAGCGGACTCATTGCTTGAATGAACTTGAGCGGACTCACTGCCTGAGCGGACTCATCGTTTGAGTTGAGCGGACTCAAATCATATTTTAAATAAGAAAGGAGGAGGAAGAAGAAATGTTGGCTAAGAAAATTAGCAGAAGCTAAATTAATAAAATATAATATAATGAATGACTTTTTTATAAGCTTTTCTTATTTTATTGAAATTTCAATTTCAATTTTAATTAAATCAGATTCTCATTATGTTATTTAAAATATGATTTGAGTCCGCTCAACTCAAATGATGAGTCCGCTCAGGCAGTGAGTCCGCTCAAGACTTGAGTCCGCTCAAGTCCATTCAAGCAATGAGTCCGCTCAAGACTGAGTCCGCTCACGATTGAGTCCGCTCAACCAGTGAGTCCGCTCAAATTTCGACCGATGAACCACCGCTCAACTGTTGAGCGGACTCAATGATTGAGCGACCTCAAATCCTGAGTTGAGCGATGAGTTGATATGATAAATGAGTCCGCTCAATTACAACCCTGGTAAAATATGCTCTTTTTTCATTAAACACCCAATCTTTTCAAAAGTACACACACTGTACGGTCAATTTAAGACGGCGTTGTATGCAAAACTTCATGGCTTTTCCAACGCCTGCTCAACCACCCCGTACCCCTCCCGCACCAGAGTAATGACGATTCATTTTCAAAATTTCGTTTTTTTTAATTTTCCGTTTTTTTAATACCCCCAGTAACATACACATTTTTTACAAAATTTTAAAAGCCCAGAGTCTCCTCTTTAATTTAACCTAGTACACTTTTGTTGTATCTGTGACGGTTAAGGAGTTATTAGCTCTTAACCTATTCAAGTCATACCGAAATTAGACGATATATTTTTTTTAAATTACGTGTTTTCAGTTACGAAGGGAACAAATTATCTGTAACCTGAATACAGATACAGATACAACATAAGTGTTCTTAAATTAAAGAGGAGACTCTGGGCTTTCGAAATTTTGTCAAAAAAAGTGTATGCTAGTGGGGATATTAAAAAAAACGGAAAAAAACCCGAAATTTTGAATTTGAAGCGTCATAACTCTGGAGTGGGGAGGGGTGCGGGCGTGGTTGAATAGACGTTGGGAAGGCCATGAAGCTCTGCATATAATGCCGACATAAGATAGACCGTACAGGGTGATATTTTGCCCTGCCCCACTCCTGCCATACAATTTTTCATTTGTCTGGCCGAGAAGAACCATTTGGCAAGATATAGTCAAATTAGTCTGGGACACCCTGTATATTTGGACACTACCTGAGAGCGCGATGACGTAGAGAGCTGAAATTTGATATTATATCGTGTTTTCATAGCAATATTAAAAAAAATTAAAAAATTGACTAAATGGGGCAACCCCCTTTTTGATGTTGTCTGTCATATAACAATTTAAGTTTTTTACGTGTACTGTAAAAACGATAAATCCTAGACGTTTTTATTGTACTGAAAAGTTCTTCAGAAATATGAAATCCTGTGAAATTGGTTATAATCATTTTTACTGTTCGACGAACTGTTCAAAAGATATATGCGAAAAACCATACTTCAAAAATTAAACTTGCACAGATACCATACGTAATAACATACGGACATTCATCTAAGGGTATCATAAGAATTGGTCTTTGGCCAATTCTAGATTTTTTACTTGTTTTGGGTAAACTTTCTTCAAAGTCGGCAGCCTGGAATTTACAATGTGCAATAGGCTCTTATTCGTCTAAGATTTAACGCCAAAACATAGTGAGAGCGACAAAACAATACTAGCGATTTAGTTGGCGAGAATGTAGCATTTAAAATACAGTGAGTGAGACAAGACAAGTGTGTTTACTAGGAGCCACTGTATTTGTTTTTATTGTGAAAGAAATGGTAACAAGAAAAACATTAAAAGCAATCCTTTCAGTATATCATTATAGCTTATGCGGATTACTTAAAATTGCAAAGCATAAAGCAAAAACAAAAAAAGAAGAGAAAAGAAGAAGAAGAAGAAGAAGAAGAAGAAGAAGAAGAAGAAGAGATTCCAATACATGGGATGACGCTTATCGTACAGCATAATAACCCTCATTTGCTCTACTAATTCCTTCTCAAAACACATAATTTTCCAAACTATAATTAAAGAAATTTTATTTTTTATTTATTACTATTACATTTTAGTTTTTTAAGCGTCACAAAAATAACTAAATCCAGATAACATGAATGTCAATTATGAATGTCCACAGAGAAATGCCGATTATGTTGGCGACAAATTTAGAGATTTTCCCAAACTTTTTGTTGGCAATTTCTCACGTAGCTTCGTCCTCATTGTGTTAAGTAATATGGGACTACCATATATTCGAATCGTTGACAGCAACCAATTTACGGTGACATTGTTGTGTCTCTCTCACTGTGTTTTGGCCTTAAGTCTACCTAACTACAAAATGAAATGAATTTGAAATCATATTTATATGGTATATGGTATTTATATATTGTTCAGAAGCTATACAGAGTGAGTTATAAAATATGAAGAAAACATTCTTAACCCCTCCAACCTCTAGTCAGTCTTTTCATGAACACTCACTCACACCCTCAAATATATCATTTTCAAGATATATTAAGGTTGAAAATTGTCAGGATCTTATATCATTTCCAAGGATACCTTGTTAATAATGAGTCCCAAAATCAATAAGTCTGGAATATTTGGGGTAAAAATTTGGTCGATTGTGAAAATGTCCCTTTTGGGATCGCCTAATATGGTTCCAGGAAAACACTGGAGTCGGAGAAAGAAATCAGTTTTTGTATTATTAAAATGTCAGCGCACTGATTTGGAAACGTTTCATTATATATTATGAAGAGAAATGTTCGCATGAAAAAAAAAAAAAGAAAAAAACGAGGACAATCTTATGCTTTTCTGTTCAGAACTTTTATTGGATACAGTTATTATGTGCTCTTATGATGAGTCATTGAGTCACTCTGCTTTCGTATACTGCAAAGAATTAAGAAACCACATCTAAAAATAAGACAGTTACTATTAATATAAATTTAAAATTTGAATTTCAAACACATGTGGAATGGGAAGGTGCAGTGCATAAATCAATCTAACCCATATCACAAAAATCATGAATTTGTGAGTTTGAGTCCTATTTAAATAGCGATGACATGTTTTGAATGGAAAAGGTCAATCGAAGTTGGTATATACATATGAAAGGTTCAGTTTTCGTATCAGACATTTTGGAGCAATGAATTAACTTTTATCTCCTATTAAAGAGCATATTCTAGAACTACATATGTGTGTAAAAATAATGAGTATATAAATCCAAAAAAAAAAAAGTGAAACCAGCAAATATCTCCCTTTATGTGTCATTGCTACAACTTGAAAGAACGCCAGAAAAATATGTTTAATATGGATTTCTCGATAGTGAAGTTCATATTATGAGTGTTTTCGCCTCCTGGATAAGTAGGTCTGCAATTACTATATAAATATACACGTAAATATATTATATGCTCTGAGCAATTCATTTAGGTTAACTGCTCTGCCATTCTAAACTCGAATCGCCGCGACCTCATACCACCATCATCAGAATCAAGTCGACTTAATTCTCTTCTTTCAAGTTTAAATGAAGAGTTCATGGGAATACTCTAGACAAAACTCATGAGACTGATGATGGAATGGAGCTGTAAGACATACACCATACATTTTATTTAACTGTAGTGATTGGGATCCAGAATGATGGTGACTGGGATGGGATCCAAACTGGTTTTCTGGTATTTCATTAATGGGTGGGGAGGATGGATCGATGGGAACTATGCAAACCTCTTCGTTTTTTCTTGAATAATTAAATTTTTACTTTTATTTCTTCTTTCGTTTTTTTTTTCAATTTTGTTTCTGTTTCCAGGTTTTTAAGACGCTCTGCGCTCACTCGTCCATGACTATACCAAGAAAAATAACATGTATACCTAGTTGCCTTGAGTCGGTTCCGATTTTGTTGGCAACATTTGCCGGGTAATTATTTAGTTTCCTTGCAATTTAGCAAAAGAAGAAATCATTAATTTCCAGATAAGTTTGTCATTTTAACGGATATTAGATAGACAAACAAGTTGGATGATGCAGATAAATTTTACAATTATATAATTGGTTTTCATAGTAACTTGCGTAAATCGTTAAGTTTAGAAGATGTAATCAATAGTGTGTGGTATATTAATTAAAAGAAATAACGCTCTACTGATAATCACTATCCCAATCTTGGACTATAAAAAGTTTGTTCAGGGCAAACATAACCAATACCTTCGACCCGACCCATATTTAAATCAACAACAATAGGCCTGAAGGCGCGTCCACACATAACAAACATTTTCCACAAATGTTTGAAAAACATTTTTCAAACATTTGTGAAATGTTTAATGAGTGTGGAAGCAAATTTTACAGTTTTGTATTCTTTAAAAAAGTTTCAATTTAATCCAAATGAAATGGAAAACATTAGATGTTTGTTAAAGTTTGTACAGTACTTCGAATTTCGAAATCATTTGAAGAGATCCATGCGAAATTTCGAAAACCGGAAATATGGTCAATTTTTAAATCATTTAATCAATCACGACCACTATACTGTAATCTTTTGTCTAATAATTTTCTCTTCCACCATCTCATTTTTAGCAAATTTTCCTCAAACGTTGAGGCAAGTACAACGAAAGATGCTGCAATGCACGTTATTTCACTCGGAGAATACATTATTAAAACTTAACATTTGGAAAACATTTCTCACACAAATATCCTATTAGTAGTTTGACATATGTTTCAAAAACATTCGACAAACATTTGGCAACATTTGTCAAACATTTGTCAAACATTTATCAAACATTTGTCAAATGTTTTTTTGCCTATTTGCTTTGGGAAATAGTACCCGGAAATTGAAAATGAAACAACATCCAAAATTTTAATACTATTTCGGTCTTAATTTCTTAATTTCGCATGCATGCATACAGATACAGTGTCGATCAAAACAAAGGGAACAGAAAGCAATAAAACTCAATTCTTTTGATATAACTGTATTACAAATGGTTAATACAAAAACAAAATATTATTATTAATTCCTTCAGTCTTTAGAGGAGAAGGTGGTAATATGACCCCTGCTGGTTAAATGGCCCTCCATTGAATTTCAAATTGGAGAAGGGCCTTCTATGATTTCGACAGTGCATTAAGGCAAACACCTGTGGCAAAGAATTTTAGTTAGTATGCGACAGCGCTGTTACGCCGTATTTTGTTTTCTGCGTGCTGTAATAAAAACCTTTTTGCCGTTCGGAAGTTAATGTGTTTTTATTAGAAGAATCGTGTTACGAGTGTTTCAGCGACAATCCGTGGCAAGTTTAGGAAACCTTCTTAAATAATTTCAATGTAAAAACATTCTAATATTTTGTTTTTTGTTTACTGTTGACAATCAGCACATGCGTCTGATGTGGCCCCCTGTTATTGTAGGTATTATGGCGCCAGGGGCCATATTGAATGTGTGGACGGTAACCATTTTCTATATATTTCAAAATTTTGTATCAAATTATTATTTGATATATTTCTTGATTTTTTTTCCATGCTCCAGATGCCTAGAACGAACTTTTCTTCGAAGGCACAACGAAAGGGGAAGGCGTGGGATGCAGATCAAATGAAAAAGGCTATTGAAGTAGTACGAAACAAAACTATGGGGTATGATTCAGAGGTTTCTTTGGATGTAGTTGTGCAGAAATCATTGGGTAGAAAGTGTATACTACCACCATATCTAGAGCAAAAGTTAGGCGACTATATTTTGTTTATGGAGAGCAATTATTATGGTTTGACACGTATGGACGTTAGACGAATGGCTTATCAGTTAGCCACAAAAAATAATATCCCGAACCCTTTTCGTAATGGTGCAGCTGGTCGAGCATGGTTAGATCATTTTTTAAGCAGACATAAAGATCGATTGTCTATCAGAAAACCAATGGGAACTTCGTATGCTCGGGTTCAAGGCTTCAATCGCGAAGCAGCAATTGAATTTTTCGGGCTACTAGAATTGGAATACACCAAACATCAATATCCTCCAGATCGCAGCTACAATGTAGATGCAAATGGGCTAACGCTTGTGCAGACAAAGATAACTTCAGTAATTGGTAAAAAGGGTAAGAGACAAATAGAAGCCTTGACATCAGCAGAACGAGGATCGCTAATGACTTTGGTTTGTACTATGAGTGCAGCTGGTACCTATATACCACCGATGATGATATTCCCCAGAAAGAACTATACCGATCTTTTCATGAAAGGGGCTCCTCCTGGCGCTATTGGGAAAGTTCATCCTTCTGGATGGCTACAATCCAATTTATTTACAGAATGGTTTGAGTATTTTTTAGATAAGACAAAACCAACAGAACAGTCCCCGGTTCTTTTAATCCTAGATGGACATTATAGTCACACACGAAATATTCAAGTTTTAGAGCTTTCTCGTGAAAGACATGTGACTATCATTAGTTTACCTCCACACACAACCCACAGGCTGCAGCCTCTAGACCGTACATTCATGGGTGCACTAAAAACTCACTATAGTGAAGAAGTACGTAAGTTTCTGCTGCATTCTGATAGAATACTCAAGCCTGATGACATAGCTGAGTTGTTTGGAAAGGCTTATTTGAGGTGCAAAACTGGCGAAATAGCAGTAAATGGATTCATAATTACTGGAATATATCCTTTCAACCGCCATATTTTTATCGACGCTGATTTCATAGCTGAATCGTAATCACTGGGAATAAATATCGTGCAACAACCTTCAAATTCTGCACTGGCCAGCAATCAGCCGGCATTATCAGCTGTTGATAAGCAGGGGCCGTCATCAGGTATTTATCAACCGGGCCCTGCATCTGCTATTGATCAGCCGGGACCATCATCAGCCATTTATCAACCGGGATCATCTGTGACCCTGTCCTCGCCTTTAACTACAAATAAAGTTAGACCAACAACCTCTCTCGTTTTGCCAGAAGATATCTTACCTATTCCTAAACCTAAACAAAAGACATCTAATCGGAGAAAAAAGTCTGGAACTACAGCTGTCATCACATCTTCACCATATAAAAGGCAATTGGAGGGATCAATTAAAAGGTCTGAAGAATCGAAGAGTGGACGAGGACGTGGTCGAGGACGTAGACGTGGTCAAGGACGTGGACGTAAACGTACAGGACAAGGTCGAAATCAATGCATTAAGCTCACAGTCAGGACATCTACAGATAGTGAAGAGAACGAGTTGCCAAATGTAGCAAATGACTCTGACTCCGGAGAAATTTTTATTGATGCTGCAGTTTCTGAAAATGATGTAAATTGCATCTTTTGTGAAGGCCATTTCTCTGATGATCTCTGCGGTGAAATTTGGGTGAAATGCCAAAGTTGTGAATTATGGGCACATAATGAACGTGCTGGAGCAGAAGGCGAATACTATGTTTGTTATTTTTGCCGCTAAATTATTAAAACTTTTTCATAGATTTATTATGGCCCCCGGAGTGCCATATTACCCACACAGTTTCTTATAATGGTATTTTGGAATCATTTTGAAAAATATAATATTTTTTGAAAGCTGTGACTTTTATTTACATTTGTAGCTTAGTTTCTTATGACCAATAATATAATAAATATTTTAACATTAATTGACTATTAAAATAATAGTAAATTATTTCGTTATCACATAAAAACAAATTAGGGGCCATATTACCACCTTCTCCTCTACTATTCCAAATGGGCCGTATTTATAAGAAAAACGATTTGCTTTTACTTGCAGAAATCAAAGCATTTACAGCACATTTTTTTTCATAAAAAAAAAATTGAAGGAAAGATTTAAGATAAAAGCAAAAGTTGTTGTTCCAAAGGAAAAGGTTTCACTTTTTTGAAATTCATAAAAAGTACCATTTGCTTTAAAACTGAAGGATGTGCTCCAGAAAATATGCATCTAGTCCCGAGAAGCTTTTGTAGCAAGTATTATTGATTTCCTGTAGGTTGTGGTGAACGTTGTGCTGCGACAACTGTTGGTTGTTGTGTACGTCGGGCTGCGGCATCAGCATTAAGCTGCAATGGTGGTCCTATTTCTAGGTGACATGTAAAAATAATCGTAATCGTACCTGGCATTTATGCGACAGTTGATGGAAGCGATGGATGCGAATGCAATCCATCGCTTTCCATCATTATCGTTACGGAGGAATGAGCTTATTACTCGTTATTTTTCCAATATTTTCGGGTAGGTATTGTTTTATACCGATTTCCATTGATCACATTTTCTAGCAGAAGTGTTACACCAAAATCGTTCCATTGACCTGCACTGCTAGAAAAAGTGTATGTCAAATGAGTCTGGCGCTACACCAGAAAAATCGGCGGTGTTACACCGAAAAACGCACACATCTACATGAGAAATGTCACAACTGAATGTCATTGAGCATCACATATCAATCTTCAACTAAGGCGTGTCGCAAAAATTTTAAGATAAATTCAAAATTTTGGTATTTGGAATTGAAACAAGATATTTGAAAGCAGTTCCGAAAAACATTTACTTTTATTCGGAAACTATAACACTGAATATTTAAACTGTGGCTAATGATCCGTTATCTTCGATTTTACGAACGCTCTTCATCAAGGCTTGGACGACCGAAATGTAAATTTCTTTCAATTTTCGCTTAATTCTCCGACTAATTATTGTTCTGATTTAGCTTCTCAGCCTCTACTGTAGACTGCCCGTTTGAGAATAGCCCAAAATCTTTCGATTAGACATGCCTGTGGAACGTTTGGTGGGATATCATCTTTGGGCATAAATGGCACTTTTTGCTTATTTAACCAGAAGCTCGTTTTTTTCGAATAAGGACACCGTGCCAAATCCCGCCAGATGTCTCGAGCGTGATTTTTTGCGATAAGTTCTTTCAATTTCGGCAAACACTGGCTGGTATATAAATATCAGAATCAACTGCTGGGCCACCGATTGGTCGAATATACGGCGCTGATATTCCTTTCAATGAAATCGCAATCCATACCAACACCTTTGGTTCGTACTTATTTTTGGGAGCATATCTGAGATTATTCGGGGCTGTTTCAATATTAGTATAAAAAAAAATCGTTACAGCTCAAATTTTGACACGAAAATGTGAAATAACTTTCATCATTCAAATTGATGAATATGTTGTTCGCAATAAATGTTTCAAACACAGTGCATTACAGCATTTCGGTATTCTTTCTAGCTGTTTTGTTGTGTATTTGGGTGCTTGCTTACGTTTTTTCGTTTGCAGAAATTATTTTCTCGTAAAATACGATGAATTGTATCTTTGTTAACACCAAATTTTCGCCCAATCGCCTTGTTGACTGTCCAACCTTGTTTTTTGCATTTTCTAGCATATGTTTCGTTGTTCTGGCATACAACTTCTTTGGTCGACAATCTTTTATAACTCGATATATCGTTGCATGGGAAATATCCTTGTCTTTGAACACTTGCCTTGCGCAAATCTGTTTTGTACGCCACACTGACTTGAAAGTGCTCTATAGATACCCGTTACAACTTCTAAGTGCATGGTTCAACTCATTTCATGCAACAGTGTGCAGGGCTGAACAATTCAAATTTGTCTCAAAATTTTTGCGACACGCCTTACCAAATTTATCCGCAATCACACCAAAATCTTTTAAATTACAATTTTCATAATTTTTACGTTATTCGTGATGTTATTTTTTCCAGAAAATTTCAATCTGACAAATTACACGGATATGATAAAGGTGTTAAGTCACAAGATCTCGGTGGCCAATTGTGATCACCTCTTCGAGAGATAACACGGTCCGGCAACTTTTCCCGTAAAAGATCAATGGTTTCGTTGCTTGTATGGCACGTAGCGCCGTCTTGTTGAAAGTAAACGTTGTCCAGATCAATACCATCCAATTCCGGCCATAAAAAATCATTAATCATCTGTCGATAGCGCAATCCATTCACCGTAACTGTTGCTCCAGCCTCATTTTCGAAAAAGTAAGGTCCAATGCCCCGCGGTGGGACCATAAACCGCACCAAACAGTCACACGTTGAGGATAGAGAGGCTTTTCAACAATAACTCTTGGGTTTTCCGAGCCCCAGATGCGACAATTTTGCTTGTTGACGAAGCCATCGAGGTGGAAATGGGCCTAATCACTCAACATGAGTTTTCGATGGAATTCCGGATCATTTTCATGCATTTCAAGGACCCAATCAGCAAAGACTCGACGTTGTTGATGATCGGCCGGCTTGAGTTCTTGTGTTAACTGAACTTTATAAGCCTTAAGACCCAAATCTTAATGCAAAATACGGTGTAATGACGTTTGTGGATTGCCTAATTCCAAAGATCGACGAGGAATGGACAAACCTGGGTTTTCTTCAACACTTTCGGCTACAGCAGCAATATTCTCGGCTGTTCTTCAGCGAGGTGCACGGGTTTTATTCTTCACATCACTAACTTGTCCCGACAGCTTGAATTTTTCTACCAATTTCTGTATTGCGGTCCGACAAGGTGCTTCACGACGACCCAAAAATGTTCGAGTTTTACGAACCATCTCTGCCACATTTTCACCATTTTTATAGTGAATTTTAATAATTTCAATGCGTTGTTGAATCGTGTATCGTTCCATTTTTATTAATGGCGTAGTTTCTACTTGTCAAATGTCAAAAAATGACAGCTCCAAAAGTGACATCTACCGAAATACCGGGCTAATTAAAATAACACCTCTTATTGGAAAACCCTGTACTATTTCATTCTCATTGCGTCAAAAGTTGTTCCATTGAACTCGTTTTTCACTGATTGACGTGCACACTTTTCTTCAATGGAAATCGACATTACTCTTTCGGCAATGAATTTTCATTCAGATTTCTCATCGCCGGTGGCGCTAAATGGTCGTCTGACAGTTCTTCGTTACTTGCCATCTTTAATCACAAATATTCAAGAATTTTAACACAGCTCACTCAAATGTGAAATGAAAACTCCGAGTATCAGTACAACTTCCAAGGGCATCTATGTAAACACACTACTGCAAGTTTTAATTTGTTCGGCGGCGCAACGTATCGCACGTGCCTACCTTTTCTTGTTTTTTCGAGGATTTGCTTGTAAAGAAAAGGAAAATATTATAAATAGAAAATAAAGCAACACCTTTTCCTTCAACTTTCTGCTTGTGAGCTCTACTGATTTCCTATTCACTTTTAAACTGTGTACAGCATTTCTGAATTTTCCACGTCTTGTAAACTTTCAGGCACGGATTAGGGTAAGTGCACAGGAGTGGCGAGGCGAGGTGAAGATATATCGCGAGGTGTAGTGTTCAGAATAAAGCGTTCAGTTTTTTGGTAAATCGCGAAGTGAGATCATAAATTATGTCATCAGATTCTAAAGAAGCAATTTTGTGTTTGTCAAGTAGTGAAACTATATGACATTTTTCATATATAATTGTAGTTTCCGCTGTTTCTCTTGCCACCCGATAAATATAAAACGTCTGGAATTTGGCGAATTTCATCATCTATATGAAGATTTACAGACTGATCCTCATACATTCTTCCAGCTACCAAAATTAGCGCTGGACCTCGCGAAAATATGAAAAATTTCATTCTCGAGCGAGATGATATCTCGAGGTGTCTCGCTATATCACAATCTGCCACAGCGTTGTTATGAACACTCTCATAGTACAGCGTGAAATCATTTTATTTCTTAAACCCTTGATATAACCTCACCTTGTTACGCACATACCCTTACGCGAGCCCGACTCGCTTTTGATAAATTTAAAAATGTTTCGGTGCTAAATAGTTTTGGCGAATGTGTTCCGCATGGGCGGAATTTACTACTCTATTTGGCGCACCCTTATGCTGAATACTATTAACAACCCGACCATCTTCGATTTGGATGAAACTTTCACAGTTTGTAGGGAATACCAAAATAGTTCACCAATATTTTTTGTTTCTTCCTTTTATTTCTCACTTTCAAAAAATCGTGTCTGGAGAACGGAGCAACCGATTTTTCTCATTCAAACGCCAAATGAAGCTTAATGCTTTATTTTTTTTTTAAATATAGTAGCACCGAACGAATTTTGTTGTTGTTAATAATAGTAGGTAGGTATTATTTACGGACTTGTAGCACTTTTTTTTTGTATTTTTATTTTGACGCTAGGCCTTTGTACAAAAAATTGCGATGTTTTTCGGCTTTGTTTTTGAGATAAGAATTTTTAAAGTCACCGTATATGTATACCCAAAGTAACCTGTGTGGGAGTACTGCACTGAGGGGAATATATTGTTTTTTTTTCTACTGAAGAGCTCTAGTAACTTTTTTCTTGTATTGTTTTTTGTAACTAGAAGCTGTACAAAAAATTGCGATGGTGCTCGGTATTGTTGGAACAAGTTGAAATTTGACCGAGATAAAAGGTGGTGGTTTTTCAGTAGCAACTTAATTATTCCTAAACGACTGGAAATCATAAATTGTAGTTTTTCTTAAAAGTGGTTTAAAAGTTGCAAAATTTAGCAGAAAGATGGCGTTGAAAGTGAATCAATGACAGATGAAACGTAGTATGTCATGGAAATCATCTTAGATTCGGTAGTTAGAATTGAATTGAGGTTTCGTGAAAATAATTCTTTTTAGAAGAGATACGGCTTGTAATTAACTACTCCTATTTAGCCCTATTAGGTAACTTCCGAACTAAAAAATTAATTTCAAAACAATAATTAAAAAAAAGAAAAACGAAAATTTTGCCGTTTTTATCTTTACCCACCAGCTGGGTCCACCCCGTAAATTTACACCCTGTGTATTGGGGCATACAATTCTCACATCTGGGCCGGGGTTGGTCGTACAGCTTTAGCTTTAGTAGGTGTTGGTCCAAAAGAGAGCCTTCAAGCTCATTGCCGATTTGGCAATTTGGCAATTTGTCATATCGACTCACTCGAGCACCGCCGCAATGTTGGATGCCTTTCGCCCCTTTATCGCTACATGCATGGTCAATGTTCCCATGAAATATCTAGTTTGATTCCTTGTAGAATGATTCCAGCACGCAATACTCACGCTGCAAATCCCGCACATCCCTTTACCCTTAAAATTACCTTCGGCCGTACAGTAAAATTTCGTAATGGTTTTTTATCCCGAACTCTGCGAATGTGGAACAGTTTACCATCTTCTGTCTTTCCTCCGGCATACAATCTGCGAAAGTTTAAGAGTGACATACATACATCAGCACCACCGCCGCTCTCCTCACATTCACAAATTCCATTCCCTATCTCCTTCCTGCAATGCTGTGCTTTGCATCATAGGGTATCCCCTGGAGCTTGGCTAGCTTGGCTTAATAATTTCTTAGCTATATCATATTCTAAAAAAAAAAAAAAAAAAAAATGGATGTTGAAATCTATCCAACATTTACAAAGACATATCGATTTTGGTGTCTGAAGATAATTTGAGGTTATCCATAAATACAAATAAAAAAGGGCATTGCTCTTCGACCCTCCCATGCAAAGTAATTGATTTTATGAATTTTTAAAATCACCGTCTACCGTAAAATCACGAAATACTATTATTAACAAAATTTTTGTTCGTTCGGTACTGCCATATTTTTTTTATGAAAAATATAAAGCATTAAGCTTCATTTTGCATTTGAATCAGAAAAATTGGTTGCTCCGTTCTCGAGATATGATTTTTAAAAAATGACTTCATCGTAAAATCACGAAATTTCTAACCCCCTAGCGATGGGGCAAGGCATGGTAGGAGGAAATAAAAAAATACGTGTGAGCTATTTTGGTATTCCATACAAAATGTGAAAGTTTCATCTAAATAGGACGTTATCAGTTCGACGACATACGAACGTGTATTATATATACGTCCATAGCGCTCGAAGTTCCCAATTCGGCGGACTTGCTTATACGTCCGTATCGCTCCAGTGTACCATTTATTGGACGTATAGTATATATCCGTCCATAGCACCGAAAGGGTTAAATAGAATTCAGTATTAATCTTAATACTTCTTAAAGGATTGTGGTTGAAAATGTGTCAAATATTTTTTAATTTTTTTTATTGATTTTAGATCAATATTGAATATCGAAAAATAATAGCTATCAATATTGGCTAAGCGTTTCCTTTTGTTGTATTTTTATTTCAATATTGAAAACATTTTGCAAGTAGCAAAAAAAAAGAATGAGAGACATTCCACTTCTGGGAAAAATCGTCAAACCGATTCGTTACAGCCAGTGGTCCATTTTTATCGATTTCGGTATTGGAAAGGATTTCTTAACGAATTTCGTAAATAAATAAAATTTCGCTTTTACAATTTAAGTTCGCATCAATTTCGTTTTATTAAAACTTGCACGGTTCATGATGATCGTCAAGCCAAAAATTAATATTCTTTCCGTATTATTAGTGAATTGGATGTACACTGGTGTGCAAAAAAAAAACGCATCACTGGAATTTTAAAGAATATATTTGATTTATTGGATATTTACATTTCAAGGTTCATCGCGATTGTTCTTAATTTGGTTACTTATTATGCAAATAACATTTTGTGATAACTGTACAGTAATTATTTTTTCTTTTATTGTTAATATTGTACAAAAACAAAAATATGTAGTTAAGCTACAATATACAGGGTGTTTCCCACTAGGAGGTCAGTAGAGCGGGAGGTGATAGTACTCACTTAGACGAACCAAAAATTGTATGGCAGGGGGGGGGGAGGGCATATCAACCGTTTAGGAGTTACAGGGTGATTAAGAAAAAAAAAGTTTTTCACAAAACACCCTGTATCTTATAAACTACAGGGTGTACGGTCACACTTATGTATGCAGAACTTCATGGCCTTTCCAACGACTGCTCAACCACCTCCACATCCCTCTCCAATCATGAATTGTGGTTGTCTAAACTAAAAATTTCGGATTTTCTTACCTTGTTTTTTAATTTAACCTCTATTATTTTTGAAAAAAAGTCATTAACATAACTTTTTTTTATTAAAACTTTAAACTGTAGACTCTCCTCTTTAAGTTGACCTATTACACCCTATGTGTTAACTGTAGCCATTAAACAATTATTAACTCAGGTCACACCGAAATTAGACGATATTTTTTAAAATGACGTGCTAAGGGAACAAATTATCGTTGATAATAGGTTTGAAAATAGGTTTGAGAATAGGTTTAGAGCTAATAACTCTTAAAGGGATTCAGTTAGGACATTTTTAGGACAAATTCCCTTTGTATTTTTGGACGTTGTCTCCTAACAGGTGGTTTTAGAATAGACCACAATTTCTCGATTGGGTTGAGATCGGGACTATTTGGGGACCACCACAAAGTCTCAATACAGTTTTCCAGAAGGTAGTTCGTAACCTATAATATAGAATGCAAGTGAAAAAATTACATAGATTCACTACAATATAATCAATTGAATAATAAGGAAGACATTTCTACCATTCAGTTTTAATAAAATAGTACCTGTCTAGCTTTGTGGCAAGGCGCATTGTCGTGTTGGAAAAGAAATTCTTCATTTTCTGCAAACAGCTCTAAGGCGGAGGGCTTCAAGTCATTTTCCAGAACATCAATGTAGGCATTGGCATTTATTCTTCGGCTAACAAACGTCTGATGTTCACGTCCGCGTGAACAAAAACATGCCCAAACCGTAACTCCGCAATCCCGATGTGGTTAATCTTGTACACATCTATGCAGAAATCCGCCTCGTTTTCTTCTCCGCACATACAGCCTTCCATCAGAATAGTGGAGGTTGAATTTGGATTCGTCTGAATAAATTACTCTATTCCACATATCCTCTGTCCATGAACGGTGTTCGCGCGCCCACTGGAGACGTAATTGTTTCACTCGAGCTGTTTTTTCACGGATCGACGACCGTTTATTTCTTCTTGCATGAGTCTTCGTCGGATGACTGAGGAGGAAATATCGACGTTATGCGCACTCATTAACTCTTGTCTTAAATCCGGAGATGTTTTGAAACGATCCGCCTAAGATCTACGAAATAAAACCCGATCTTGACGAATGGTAGTCTTTCGCGGTCTTCCCGATCTTTCACGACGATCTACGCTGTCAGTCTCTTCGAATTTTTTAATTAGCCGCATAATAGTGGAATCGGAGCATCCTAACCTACGACCTATTTCACGCATAGAAAGATTTTCCCGCCACAACGCGATTGCCAAAGCTTTTTGTTCACTTACTTAGTTGAACCACATTTAACAAAATTTTCTTTCGAAACACAAATGCTTTCACTATCTGAACACTAAATTGAAAAAGAAATCAAACTCGCATCTTTTGCATCTTATATAGTCTATTGTGTCATATTTTTCAGGGCGCTTTGCGAGACTACCTACTAATTAGGAGAAATCATGATTTTCCAAGGATACCTGCCGGTGCTGCGTTTTTTTTTTTTGCACACGAGTATATGTATCGAGAATATGGCTCAGCGGTACTTCGATACTGGTTTAGCAGCCAGGCTCGTAGCTATACCCCCAATACTAAACACATAAGAAACAAGTGAAAAAGCTAGAATTGGTCTAAGGCCAATTCTTATGATACCCTAGATGAATGCCTGTATGAAATTTCGTATGGTCTCTCATTTGAGCAATTTTGATTTTTTGCATTGGTTTCTAGCATATATTTCTAAAACGGCTCGTCGGACAGAAAAAATGATTATAACCAATATTATAGGATTTCTTATTCTGAAGAAGTTTTTAGCACAATAAAAATGTCTTACACTGATCGTTTTCACAGTATACATAAAAAACCTAATTTTTTATATGGCAACACCAAGAATGGGTTGCCTGATTTAGTCCATTTTTGAAATTTTATTTTCTAGTACAATGAAAACACCACGTGCCAAATTTCAGCTCTCTACGGCGACTCGTTCTCAGGCAGTGTTCAAATATATAACGGAAAACGAAATTTTTGTATGGCAACCCCACGAAGGAGTTGCCCGATTTGTCTCATTTTCGAACTTAATTTTACTTTTTTTTTGTCCGTGTACAAAATTTCAGCTCTCTAAGTGTACGCGTTCTCGAGTTATCGTGCGCTCGGACGGACGGACGGACAGATGGACGGACATGCAAAAATCAAAATAACTTTTAATATTATGGATGGGTGTCCAATCCATTTTGCTCTACCATCATTATTTCGAGGTGTTACAAACGGAATGACAAACTTAGTATACCCCTTTAGATTTCATCTAGGGTATAAAAAAGGGATACCAACCGCTAAGAGGGTTTTTCTGTAAGAGGTCATCTGGTACCCTGTCGTATATAAACTATTATCATAGGGTGTCTATTAAGAAATTTATTTACAGGGTATTAACGCGAAAAAAGTACATTTACAATAATAATAAATATTATTATTATAAAAAAAATGCGTAAAGTTTCCTGAAAGCAAATATAAAAATGTTTTTCGAATGTTTCGTGAAGAGTTTAATTCGACATAGCAACACAAAACAAGAAAATCATAAACTTGATGAATGCTATAAGCAAATTAAAACGATTTCAGCTAAATTTTTCAAACAACTTAATTTGCATAAAACTTTTTTTTCTTCTAGAATATAAGCGGCTGCCTCTTCTGAATATATAGCAGAGGTAACGAAGCTTTTGTTTTTTTTTCTGTTGACCACTTAAATTGCGTGTGTGCAACAAATTAATCACCTGCACTCACTCATTTGCAGTATTATGCTACACGAACATAATGTATACTACACGTATGAAGGTGCGTTATGATAATTTAAGTTATTCGATTAAGTAAGCAAGCACACGCTGCTGTTCACAAAAGTCTGATAAAAACTTTGTAACACCTGCGCTTGTCCATTATTTAATTTTCTATAAATTTTGTTGTTGTTTGTAATGAGCAAAAACTGACGACGCCGCCGGCGCTCTAGCTATGCTCAAGGGAGCTATTTCCATAGTGTAATGACCACCACAATAAACAATTGATTTAGAGATAAAGCCACCCATTCATTGGAGGAAATGAAATTTCCTAACTTCAGTCTCCCAGGTTACACATGCATATGAAAGAACAATAGGAAATTCACAATAATTCAGCAAAATAGTTAAAAAAAAAAAAGTTACTAAGAATTTTTTGATGTCATTAGCCGTTTTTTTTTTAATTCACTTGCAACTTTCCACCCAACTGAGAGATCCAGTTTTTATCGTTAAAAAAAAAAAAAGAAATCAACTGAGCTTTATTGATTTAAATTTTGTTGTTTAGTTAAACTCTTGAACTATATTCAATTAGTATAGCCAGATCATAAAATCAAAGGACTTATCAATTGAAATTTACTTCGATAACTAATGACGTATCAATTAAGATTTTTGTTTTTCCATAAATAATTATTATAATAAAACGCAAGTAAATATAATAGAAAACAAAAACGTTGAAGTTTTATAATTAGAATTTGTTTATTATGCAAATTTCTTGTGCAAATGACACGAGTTGGTGCGGGGAACAGTTGACCCAGCCATCCATCCATCCATCCATACATGAGAGAACATTCCAATGACAGTAAACGGTTGAATGACCGAAGATAAAATAGTGAGATTTATACAAATGTTGTGTATGTATTTGTAATACAATCTTACATAATGTAAAAACGTTAAAAAAGTTTTATATATGAAGGTTGTGTGTGTGTGTGTTTAGAAAAAAATTATGTTTTGTTTTAATCTAGCCTTGCTTTAGCATCTTTTGTTTTTTGTTATTCTGTAAATTTTTCTCATTTTCTTGACATTAATAAAAATATAAACAATCTTGAAGATTATACAAGCGAAGGTGAATATAATTAGACCTTGCGCACAAAGCATTTTTAATTTTGTAGACATTATTCAAAAGTTAAATCTCAAACATCACACTAATGAGAATGAAAAATTTAAAGAATTTTCGAAAAAAAAAAATCATTTAAATCAAAATTAATTTAGAATGGACGAAGATTTTTACATTGGTTAAGAGAATTTCTGGATATGAATTTGACAGACTTTTTTTTTTGTAGGTTAATTTTCATAAAAAGTCCATGGAATCAGCAAACAAAAAGAATTTGCCTCTTCCTGTTGGTAGTGCAAGAGTGAACACTTCTACTAATTAAATTTCACCCGAAGCGAAACGGCAAGAATCTATAGTTAGTTTGTGACGTTGACAGGAAGGAGAATTTTTTTGTGGATTAAAAAAAGCCAACATTTTTGAGGTTAACCTTGGGCTGCCATCTGTAAAATCATTAAACTAGGACAACAAGTTCGAAAGCCCCGGACATTTTAGCTTGAAACCCGGACATTGTTGCTAAATAACTTTCTGTTTTACTTACTAATGAAATAGGTTGAAATTGTTATGCATTTTGTCTTTTTTTATTTAATTATTATAAAATTAGTCAGTTTACAAAAAAGACAGTGAAATAAAACGATGTTAATGAACTAAATTAAATCTTTCTTACATTTAGGAACATAAATAAATCTTCTAAAAATTAGAAATACAATTTTACATTTAGTGTGCCATATAGCTTTCAAAATAGCTTCATTTCTCGGGAAAGGTGAAGCTACATGGCGAGAGACCACTTTCTTGATCTTTGGACACCCAGAGACTCATGCATACACTTTGGAGATGCAAAAAAATCTCTAAAGATACCAAATTACTAGAAATTTTTTTTGTTATTTTGTTTCAAATCAATCGGGTTTCCATGCTCGGTCTCTAGTCTTGGAAGTTTGCTCATTTTTCGTCTCCAGATTTCCGGAGACTATTGTGTGTTCTGCTGTTAAGTTAACTATGAAGTGAGTTTGGCAAGGTTTTTTGTTAATTTTTATTTAATTTATCATTTGGTAATTCCATTGAAAATCGAACAAAATTTACATTTTCCCAACGTTCTTATTTTACTGAAAGTTAAGTTTTTTTGTCGTGCGATGAGTACTGCCTGAATTATACTAAATTTAAACTAACTTTGATACCCTTAAAATTTTCCAATTTTTGGTATGTGTAGTTACTAAACATACCTGAAAGTTATATTAAATAAATGATAACTTTGAATCCAAATACCTATCACAGAGGTCACATGGCCTTTAAATTATTTCAGAGAATGTTATATAAAGAATGCCTTTTATAAGAAAAACAAGTAAAAAAGCTAGACTTGGTATAAGATCAATTCTTATGATGCTGTAGATGAATACCCGTACGTAATTTCGTATGGTCACCTATCTGCACAAGTTTGATTTTTGAAGTGGTTTTTCGCATATTTCTACAACGGTTCGTTGAAAAGTATAAATGATGATGACCAATTTCATAGGATTTCATATTCTGAAGAACTTTTCAAACGTCTAGGACTGATCGTTTTCACAGTATACGTACAGATCTTAAATTTTTTTTTTATAAGGCAACACCAAGAATCCGTTGCCCAATTTAGTCTATTTTTGAAATTATATTTACTATTTTCTGTGTACAAAATTTCAGTTCTCTACGTTGACTCGTTCTCAGGCAGTGTGCAAATATACAGTAAAAACGGAAATTTGTATATGGCAACCCTAGGAAAGTGTTACCTGATTTGTCCCATTTTCGAACTTAAATTTACTTTTTTTTTAAAGCCCGTGTGCAAATTTTCAGCTCTTTAAATATACGCGTTCCCAGCCTATCGTGCGGACGGACTCACGGACGGCCGGACAGACGAAAGTCTCAAGTTGGGATAGTAATGGCTTTAAAGAAGAGACATTTTTTTGTCAATAGGGGGCTGGTTATTTTTGAAAAAAAAAATCCCACTTTGTTGTGTTGTTCTTTATCCCGTAAAGTGTTTGCATACATTTTTTAAAGCTTTTCACTTTCTTTCTAACAATCTTTTTCTTGACAATTAACACAGATTTCTGGAGACCAAATATAAATTTCGTGTAAGTATACACTTCTTATGGTCTTCAGAACCTAATTTTTTGATCTGATACAAGAGTCTCTTGCCATGTAAACATTTTGGAGATCTTAGATTCTGTAAACCAGAGACTAAAGAGCAAAGGCCTCTCACCGTGTACATAAAACAAACACAGGTACACAAGGCAAGTTACACAAGCAATTGTTGTACTGCTAGCTTCGTTATTGAGCTAAGACTGGCTGGGACCAGAACGGAGAACTTGAGTGAGAGTCGAGTCGGTCTGACCGTCGGCATTATCAACTACACCGTACATAGACAAAACATTAAATTTTTTCTTAATTGGTTTCCAAAATTTAAACCCGGACAGTATAGAAAGCCCCGCCCGAACTCTCCCCGGACGCCCTTCAAACTAGGACAAATCCGGGGAAACCCGGACGGATGGCAGCCCTAAGTTAACCTCCCAAATTTTTTTTTATTTTTTCATTTTTTTTATTGGCTTAAATCATGCCAAAACAACCCTAGAATCAAAATCTACAACTCCCAAGTTCCGATCTAAGCTCAAAACTTTTAAACCAATTTTAAATCAATAAAATGTCGACGAATGAGAATCCACAGCACGAGAAGTGTCCCGTCGGAGTAGAATTTTGGTGTACTTGGCAGTGCAGTAAAGTGCTTGGGTACCGTTGCAACGTACGAGCACAAGAATCCAATGCATAAGGATGTTTCCAACGCAATAAAACCCATTTATGAAGAACTTAGCTCCGACAAACTTCTGTCACGCTGCTTTTAGCGATTCTTAAGATTTATAGCATTTTTTGAGATTTCAAACGCGTTTTTCTCGAAAACATGTTTTCAAAATCGGCGAGCAGTAGAACTCAAAAAGTTTAGATCCGATTGACTTGAAATTTTAACTGTAGCTTCATCGTTTGATTATCTAGTGAAGTACACACGATTTTAGCGATTGATTAACAAGGAAAAAGTTTATAAACAATTTAAGTCAATTTTTTTCGTTGAAAACAATCGCCATTTCGCGAAAAAAAAATTCTAAAAATATAATCAGATGTACTTCACTAGCAAAACTCATGTAGATAATGAAAAACAATTTTTTTTTGATCTAGGTGGAGTTGGATGAGACTTCTACTGCTCCCCGCTGAAGACCTTTTAGAAATAGCGGTTTACGGTAATCACTGCACAGCAGCCATTTTGTAAAAAAATGCCAATAAAATTTTTTTTTCTCTTCTTCAAGAGTTGCTTAATGAAATGTTATATTATTTGTATGACATTAATCTCAAATGTCCTTAAAAAAATAAATAAAAAAGCCTTGTTTTTAGAACGTTTGGAAGGTATAACCCCTTAAACATTAATTTATTTTTACTTTTAACTAATATGAAATATTTTTACTTTTTATTAAAAAATTATTGAGTATTTTACGAATAAATTTCGTGTTTTCATCAGTTGTGAATTGGCGGGAATTGTTGAGCCTCTTATTCTTTCTTATAACAAAAAAAATTGATTAAAAATTTTTTTACTAAAAAATATTCTTGTGTAATCAACAAAACTCCTGAAAAGAATTCAATTTGAAAAGTAATAGTTCTTACTGAAAGTTTAACGCAGCAAAATATTCAGATTTTGCAATGTGCTTTGAAGCTTAGAATGGAAAATCGCATACACTCTACTTTTACCCGACGTGAAAATGTTTATATTTGTGTCAAATCCAGGGACCGAAAATAACTGGTATTTTGAAAACTTTAAACAAAAAAAGCTGGGATAAATCATGATCGTGGAATTTTGTGGAATATACCAAAAAATGTCTCGTGAAACCCGTTTCGATTCCTGCAAAGCTTTTGAAAACTTAACTTTTTTTAAAAAAAGCTACAAAAACCAAGATGGAAAGGCTTTTTATTTTATCTGGCAAAAATAAAAAGCAAGCTGGGCTTGCTATTTATTCTGGCAAAAGTAATAAGCCAGAGCTTGGCTGTTTATTTTTTCGGGCTGGAAATAAAACATGTTTCGAAGCCGGAAGTATAAAAAGCCAAGCTGGTTTCTTATTTTCGGACCAGTTATGATTTTTTTTTCTTATCCGATATCCGGTAATAAATGTGTAGTTAAGTACTATCAATAATAATAACTAAAGGAAGGTATGATTTACGATGTGCTCTTCTTCTGACTTATTTTAGGATGTCGCCATTAACTTACCGAAAAGCCGGAGTTCTTAAAACTTTAACAACTGCACGAGCGCGGCTTATCGTTGTCGGCTGCTTCCTATCTTTTTTTTATGTTATTTTTGCAGTTACCGCGCTGCAATTAGGGTTCCCATATCCGAATTATTTTTAAAGTAAGAAACCAGTTTGACTTTTTATACTTCCTCAAAAAAATAACCAGCTTCAAAACCTGTTACTTCCAGCTCGAAAAAATAAAAAGCCAAGCTGGCTTTTTGGTGATATTAGGGGACCGTAAACAGTGGCATATTGGGAACGTACCTTTTGAAAAAGGATCTCTAAAATGGTGCATGTGGAGTTAAAATATACACAATATCAGACACCCAAGCGCACTTAAAGTGTTAAATTTGTTTACCTTTGAGTCTAAGCTGGTTTGGAACTTACTGTCTTGAAGCAACTGACCGAAGCAAACAAGGTGACGCTGATCATGGGTGCCAGGACATAAAGGCCTTAAGGGTAACGTTTATAGGCCTTGAGATCATTTTTTAACACCCAAAAAACCACCTCAGCTCAGATAAGGCTTTGGGAGGACAGAACTAAAAAGGTACACTGGGGAAAATATCCCGGAGCTGAAACAAGCGAAGAAGTTCGTAAAGTACCCGCAGCAGATGATAAAAGTACTCCTCACGCTTAGTAGAAAGGAATTAAGGCTCATAACGGGCCGATTTACTGGGCACTCCCCACTTAGATATCATCTCAAAAAGATGGGTAAGGTTGTAAGTGAAACTTGTCGCTTTCGTATGATTGACAACAAAAACACAGAACGTGTTCTGTGTCGCATAAAGTGGGAAACACAATTGCACCGTTTCGATCCGATACGTACAAATGTCAAATTTGCTTATATGAGACGTACGTGTAATTGGACACATTCGCCGAAATGGATCGAAACGGATCGAATCGAAACGGAGAAGTTGAGCAAATTTCAACATTTACGGATGACATAACCTAGAAAAATTACCTGTACAATGTTTGTGTATAACTCAAGATGGATGAAGAAGTTTTTATTGAAGAAATTAAAAAATATGACAAAGGCAACAAATTTTACATGGATGTAAAAAGAAAAGACAAAATCTGGAAAAATTTCAATGAGAAATTTAAAACTGATGGTAAGTTTGAACGGAACAATTGTGCTCATGCACGTAACGGATCGAATTGAATCGAAACGGCGGAATTGTGTTTGGCACTTAAGGCTAAGATATTTGGGAAAGGCATTCCGACTGCCAGAATATAGATTTTGTAAAAGACCTTAAGTTCAAATAGGCGCTCTAGGGCATTTAGGGGTAATGTCACAAAAGATCCTTATAGATCGCGCGGTGACTAGATGACAGGCGGAAACTCTGTTACATCCCCTCACTAATAATAATAAATAAATTAATAATAAATTACTAAGCAATAATAAGATGTTTAATTTTTTCTTGATGATATTTTTTCTCTTTTACACAAATTTCTATTTTTTTCCACATTTCGGAGGTGCATGCCCATTCGTTTCTCGATATGTCGAATTCATTGGCTTCTAATTACTAAACAATAGCCGCCATAGATTTTTTACTTTTGGAATTACCATTCCAATTGTAATCCACATGTTTTACTTCAAATTTCTCCTCAGATATTGAAAACATTTCTTAGATAGAGTCAATGTCCATTTTGCCTGCGGAACCGTCTTCATAGTTTGTTCGAAGTACTCTTTTTTTATGCTCTTCAAACAGCTTGATATATTCATCGGTATCTTGTTTTTTTATTTATTTTTTTCAAAACGCACAATATTGGCAGTACCTAGTCTTCTCGTCATGGACTACTATACTTTGCCGATGAGTGCTGCCATGCTATATGTATAGTAATAAAACCCACGTTTCTGCTAGGATCCATCTCTAGATACTGTGAAAAAACGTGAATTTTTAATATACATATATTTTCTTTTTCTTCAATAGTTTTTTTTTGCGCAAGGTATCAAAATCTGATCTCGTTTGGCATTTGCTGCATATACATAATATATATGTACTATCGAATCGTATGTATGTATGTAGTACCCCTATCGATGTCCATAGTACCACAAAATATGTTAGTGTGATATAATAAAGATGATTTTCGGATTAATTTCGTAGCCAGTATAAATCAACTGCACTAGATTAATTTCTCTGGATGAATTTTAGTTTTACACCTTGCTTACACCCTCTATAGATAAGAAATTTCACAAGCACTGTAAAAATTGATAAAATTTCCCAAATCCTATAACCATGCATTGCTCGCATTACTTTTTTGCAGTGTTGCGGGAATTTATCTTCCACCGTTTGTTTTCTAGGATATTTTCTGTTATTTTCGTTACTTTAGGGTATATTTTTTCGTTTTCAAATGTATATTTACAGATCAAGAAACGGAGTTAAACTAAAAGCATCCAAACGAGCCATTCTCTTGGAAAATCGTGCATAGATTACTTGATAGTCGCTGACTCACAAATGCTCCGATAAGTATCTGCCTTTCAAAATTATAGGTACAGGTATAAGAAGTATGTTCTCCCAAGTTAGGTTCTTTGTTATAGTTCTTGGCGTTATTTTCTGCAAAACTTGTAAAAAATATTCAGAACTTTTGACAACGAGAGCTTCATGAGGATTTACTCATAAATTGAGCTCGAACTAATGATTTTGTAGTGCCACCTATTTACCCATATTACAGAAGAAGCCTATAGGTAACATATTTTTTTTGGTTACCCTGTGTCTTTACCCTTTTAAAAAAAATATAGAAATTATCTCTAATGTGTTCTACAATAATTTACCGACTCTTGAAATTTTTATATGTCTGCCAATAATTTAATTTTCCTCGAATCATCCCGTGCGTCACCGACAATTTTTCTGGAATTCCTCAATTCAATTTCTCCGAATCATCCCGTGCGTCACCGACAGTTTTTCTGGAATTCCCTTAATTACGCTCTTATGCGAAATTTGTTTTTCTTTTTATTTTTTTGTCATTCAAACGGATTTTTATTGTAATCTGCAGTATTTCTATTTTAATACATTTTCTAAAAGATAGACAGGGCTTCGATTGGCGGGCAATATTCTGTGCATCAACCAGAGAGTTTCTGGCTAAGTAGATGTATGTAAAACGCTTTTTTTTCATGTACTTGATTTTTTCTCATAATTCACATGTGCAAAGTAATAATCATTAACAGAGTACCGTTCCAAAAAAAAGCATGCATGATTCTTTCTTAGTCCTCTCAAGGAAATGTTCATAATTGCAACTGGGAAAAACAATAGATACGCCCGCGTAGTTTTATGATTCTTTATTAATCATTGTTCAGGTAATGATAATATCATTTGCCTTAAACTTTAAGCGAGATTTCCCAAAAACATCATTTTTCGTATCGGTTCTCAATGTAACTGAGTCAATTTATATTGGATCAACTTGCAATTTAGTCAAAAGGTAGCTCGTTAGACTAGTTCCAGTTAAGCGTAGCCTTGTTTTTTAAAAATAATCCAAAAAAACTGTCTGAATTTTTGAAGAAAAATGAAATTCTTTTTTCAGTTGACTGCCATTTTGGTAAAAAAGAAAAAGAAAACGGAAACTACAGATATATGTATTTACATACAGGGAGTTTCCTCCATGGTGCTCCATACAGCGGGAAATGATAGCACTTACCTAGGCAAACAAAAAATTGTATAGTAGGGGGAGCAGGGGCATATCAACCGTTTCGGAGTTACAGGGTGATTAAGAAATTATGCTAGCTTTTTAAAAAAATCCTGTATATGTATTAATAAGTACAGGGTATACGGTCACTGTCTTAAGCTGATGGTATGCAGTCGTGGCCTTTCTAACGACTGCTCCTCAACCAGTCGCGTACTCTTCTCCCCTCAGGAGTTATTGTGGCCTAAACTAAAAATTTCGGATTTTCTTACCATGTTTTTTTTAATTTAACCTCTATTATTTTTGCAACAAGGTCGTTAACATAACTTGAAAATGAAAAATGAATGCGTGCGTGTGCATGTATTTCAACTCAAGCGTACTATTATTACGTGAAAATTTAGCTTTTCACTGCGGGGATTTCAATTTGGGTACATATCAGGGTACAATCCAATCGATAAAAATGAGTCAAATTTATAATTTTTGTTGTTACTAATAGTAGGACGGAAGGAGTGGTATTAAGGCTGACAAATTCGAACTACTTATGTCTAAAATTCCTGGCTCACTAATTTTTATTCTTCACGTAAAAAACTTTTTTTAGTTTACTATGTTTTAAAATATTAATGATTTATTAAAAGATAACATTATGATAATGGTTTGCAAGATCGCACTGTTACACTGTCTAACACTTAACTTGAAATGAAAAACAATTGACGAACACGTCATTCATTTTCGTAAATAAATGAGATGGGGCGGAGTTTTCACGTTTTCCTCTCATAAAATGTTCCTGCGCTTTTGTGAATACCGATTCTCATGAAATATTGACAAGAGTTTAGTCACAGGTTGTTGCTGTAATGGACACATACTGTTGTTGTAATCCTATGATATTTGAGCAGCACGTGCTTTTGTTTACATTCGTTTTGTTCTGAGGGGATTAAGTGGGAGAAACTCATGCTGGATTCTCCGATATTTAGGGAAAAATAAGAATTTCATTTGAGACTGATTTTATATCTCCTTTCAGCACCTTGGCCAAAGCGAAATTTAGCTTTTTCTTATAAAATAGAGGCAGTGTCACCTGATGTACATAGTTCGATAGAATTTTGAAGGCATTCAATAAGATTTTGTCGTTCGGGTAATCCTACATTCTCTCAATTTTTGCTTTTAACTCGTTGTCTCAGTTACACTACAATAGTGCATAGCCAAGTTCATTTCCATCATTCACGCAAAGGACGAAAGTATATGAGATTACCTGTTTCGGTCTAAAAAAGACGAAAAATTTCCAATTTTGTTTGGCTGTGTCCTATCTTCTTAATATTAGGTTATCTTTGGTGAAGGTACAAAGCTGCTAGAAACCCGATTTGCATACTGCATCAAGAATACCCATGTGGGATGGCCCCTTCATATATACATAAATACATAAATACGAAACGTGCGAAAAGGTTGAATCCATAGACATTCATATAATTTTTTCTTTTGGGCAATTAGTGATAAGTGATGAGATAAATCATTTTTGAACCAGATAGTTGTTTAATCAGAAGATTATATGTGATCTTATAGTGATATGACCAAAAATTAAGGTAAAGTACCAGAGATATTACTAACCTACCTACCATGGTCATTATAAATTTTCAATTGAAGATGGAATAATCGCTAGTAGATATAAAAAAAATAAAATACAAATCAAACAGTTGGAAATACATTTATAATAAAAAAATCTCAATTTTGCAGTTATCACTAATTGATCTGTGACCACACATATATAAAGTAAATCAAGACTAAATTTTACACCTTTTCAAACTGCGATTTTATATTCGGCTGCACTCGCATTCATTTTACAGCAAAAGTGGTTGGAGAGTGATTCTGATCTTTTGTCATGATTTAGACGTATATTTTAGTCACATATTTTAACACTTCACCACAAATTTGTTGTAATTTTATTATATTCATTATAATCATTTTGATTTATCCTTTTCATCAACCACAAAATAAACTAAAATGAATTTGCAATGAATAAATATCAGAATATACGCCAAAAAGTACGAAACAATTAGTCAACTGCTTCTGAAGTTGTAACAAAAATGATAAACTATGGTAAATGGATATTCTACGCCAATTTAGTAGAGTAATAAAAGCGCTTAAATTCGAAGAAAAATATTTTTGAATTTGTAATGTGAAATGTCATTTTCAGTTCATTCTACGTCATGCAAGGTTTGCTGAACTGAATAAAAACACAAAAAAGCAGTAGAAAAGTTCATTACATCTTGTCGTATATTCTGACATTAATTCATTGGAAATTCATTTTAGTTTATTTTGTGGTTGAAGAAAAGGGTAAATCAAAATGAATATGGTGAATATAAAAGTACGACAGTGGTGATATATGTGAGACTAAAATATATGCATAAGCTACGACAAAATATCAGGAGGGTGATTCTGATCTTTTGTCGTACTATGTAGTCGTGAATTTTTACATATTTTGTCGTACTTTTCGTTTTAACGCAGTTCATTTTGTGTCTTCACTATTATCTACCACAAAATGAACTATAATGAATTTTCGGTGAACAAACGTAAAAAAAGCCGCCTAAATATACGACAAATTAGTCAACTGCACACAGAGGTGGTGACAAAAATTTTACACTGGTAAATGGAAACTCTACACGTAATTAGAGCATTACAAGTGCTTAAATTCGAAAAATTTTATTTTGAATTTGTAATGTGAAGTGTTATTTTCAGTTCATTCTATGTCATGTAAGCAGGGTTGATAAAAATCACGATTTTTTTAAAAAAATCAATTGATTAAAATTGATTAAAATCAGTTTTTTTTTTGGTTAAATTAAATAAGACGAAATTAATCAGATTTGTTATTTATTAATTGCTTTTTCTATCTAATCACGTTTTATTTATTTAGATTTTTGATCAGACACACCAACTTCGCACCCAACTTCTGTACCCAGTTTGTTTCTTAATTTACTATGCACTAAATTGAAAGTGGAAAACACTCGCTCACCCCCCGGAAGAAGCGATTGCGGTGAGCAGTTGTTTTATATTTCTAACTCATCCTGAGCTATGCATTTCTTCATGTTGGCTAATGCTAGCCACCAGTCTAGGGTATTGGTTTTTTTTATGATATCTTCATTCATTAGAATCCTGTAAACTACTCAGTTCTTGCGTTTAATTGAATGACTTTATTTAGTAAATTTGTTCCAGTAGTTGTCCTGTAAAAATTTTAAGGCTTCTTCAGATTCTTTCCCTGATAATTGTTCTTGTGGCAGTTTTGGATTTATCATATATGCCAAAAAGTGTGCCGGCGACATAAATCATGCGCGAATGAAATTCAACTAAACTCAAGGTTGCCAACAGACGCTTCTAAATGGGCGCCAAATGTCTATAGAAAAAGCGCTAAATTTGCCAGTTTTACGTAAAAAAAAGCAATATTAAACCAATGTTACCGCACCACTCTAGGTTATTTCCTCTGGTTTTTATTGTGTAACCGCCAGAATGCGTAGCGTGTAGCGTCCGTACACATCTTTAAACATTCAGAGGAGTGAGTGTAGGCGCAGCAAGAACCATGCAATGCTTGATGAAGGCTGAATGCTGATGGGTGGTGTGGGGTGTGGTGGCCATGGCTGACCTGATCTACAGAACCCTAAATGTTTTCTTAGAAATTTACTGGAAAATTTCTATGATGTTTAGTCAAAAGTCCAAAAATGGCGTTTTTGAGTTATGTATACCAAAATGTTTGAAAAAAAAATTCTCTATCGTTCTGTACTATCTGCATAACTGTAGCTCCCTTCATAATGATTAAAAAGATGGGTCCAAAATGCATAACTCCAAGCAAACTGAATATTATTTCGGTCAAAAACGCACAACTCCGTATTTGTAGTTTTGACCGAACAAAAATCTGAAAAAATCGAAGAGCTTGAAGCAACAACTACACAACTCCCACGAAACAAAAATATCGTTAGGCCGTTTGCACATCGAAAGATGGAAACAAAAACGCTGCGTAAAACTTACCTTTCTACGCTGCAACAGCGAATATTTCCAATTAAATATACTAAAAGGATACCTGAATTAAGCTGTCCATGTCCAAATTATTAAAGTCTCTAAATGAGAAGTAACTTGAACGCTCCGGACACTGGGTAGTCGTAACAGAAGAAGAGTATGTCATGATCGAGGAAACTAGGGGAGTCGATTTGGTTATAAAAAAGGACTCGACGTTTATCCGTTGTAAAAAATAAATCAAGGAGTGTTGGCCTAGAAGTATTAAAATATGTTGGTAGAGAGTTGACGGAATTAAGATATAGGGACTGAATGAAGTGAATAAATTCCATGGATCTATTATTGGAACACAAGATGTCGATATTAAAATCGCGGGTAACAATAATATTGTTATATTGACGAGTCAAATTACTAAGCACAGATTCAAGTTCCGAAGCTCTGTCAATGTCTTTTGAGAAGGCGAGCCTTCATCTCCACTAGCATGAAGCTGAGCCTCTTCACCATCCTTACCTTACCTGTCACTTCCAGCTGTGTTCCATGACTTCTATAAAAATTTAACTGCTAAAAACATAAGCAGTATTGATCCAGACCTGGAGAGCGACTCTAGTTCAGAGGAATAAATTTTAAAGAATAATTTTTGCTATGTACAATAAAAATGTGAATTGAAAATGTTCTCTTTTTTCTTTTTAATAAATGAATAGTTCTTAACATAATTTTAAAGTTTTTGATTCATTTGCTGTGAAATATGTTTGATCAAAACTACATAACTCCCAAAAAATCACTTTAAATTCCTAAAATTTATCCAAAACAGTTATACGTGCATATACAAACATAATCCAAAACATCTTTGCACATAATTATGAAAAAAAAATTAAAAAACTGATTATGGGAAAATTTTCAAAACTTCAAACGTCAATAGCGCAAAAGTACAATTTTGGACTTATGTACTTTTGATTTAACACCATACATTTTTCTTAGAAGTTTTATGCATTATTAGATGCCGACAACCGGCGGGGTCGTACAGGTTCCTTTAACAAATTCCAGGAAGAAATTTTCTGGTAGAACCATGGTTATGCGACATCTTTATGTTATATCATTTTTGGTTTTACCATTTACAGTGCATCGTAATAGATGCCGTATTTATACGCGGGAAAAAGCAAAGCAGATAAATTAGAGAAATGATTTTAATCGTGTGATTTAAAAAAAAAATCAATTGATTTTAATCGTGATTTAAATCATAACAATCCTGCATGCAAGGATTGCTGACCTGAATAAAAACACGAAAAAATCAGTAGAAAAGTTCATTTCATTTATATTTTGACATTCAAGTTCGACAAAAGATCAGAATCACCCTCCAGAATCACTCCCAAGGCACGCTGATTTTCTGTTCAATTTTCTAAAACATAAACAAACAAAAAAGTCATCAAATTTTCAAGTTTACATAAGCCTCAACTTTGATATGTGATGCTGATGACTATATTTAAAGCTGAAATTCATTTGCTGATGATATCAGGATCTTCAAATTTTCCTTCTTAAAATTCTGTAACATACCACAGATACATAATGTGAATTTCATTGGATTATAGCAAAGAAGTGGGGGTAGGAGCATGGGCATGCAGAGTGCGAGTGTGACCTCCGAATTTCGTTTATATAATAATGAAAAAAAATCGATTTTTGACAACAGTAAAAAACTTTCGCTAGAGAAATTTTTTCGTTCACTAAAATTATTCGACCATGGTGAAAAATGTTGTTGTTTCTACATGCATACATACATAGTTACGTAGTTTCATGCTAGGTTATAAAGCCTTTGTCAAACACCGATATATGTAGATACGTATATGTATATGTTTTAAATGAATAAAGTTCGCAGCATGATACGATATGACGAGGATAATAAGGTGAAAATTGAGCGCTTGGGGCTCAGGAGTCAGGAGATGATGACGGTGATGCTGTTTGATGTAGTCAATTTAGCTAAAACATCCATTTCGAGCTGATGAAATTGATGAAAAAATTTAATTTTGCTGCAGGATAGCTCCTAAGTAAGTAATTGAGTTTTCATCTTGAATAAAGTGCCAAGTAGCTCTTTTGTGTTTTATTCTTTGACAAAGTTGTCGGAGTAAAAGGTAAAAATTTCAGAAGGTCATTTATATGAAAATTTCTAGTTGGGTGACATTAGTGTAAAAGGTCATTCATTACCTAATTAATCCCTGCAGAGTATTTTTGGAGCTTTGATACTAAATATATTCAAATGAATCCTCTGAACTTTACTTTGTTTTTTTTTTTTTTTTGACAGGATTTTTTTTTCAGGAATAAACTTTATCCAAAATGATCCGTACCAAATGGTTGTGTAAATGAAAAGAGATTTGGGAGATCCGATAAAAAAAGAAAGAAAAAAAAACTGAATTACACGTTTACACGAACATTTTTTGAGCTACATAGCTATTATAGACCGGGAGATGATGACAGAAAAATCAAAGTCATTTGTTACAAGTATTGCGACCCTTAGAGGGTCGAATTAGGTGATTTAAGAAACGAAAATCATAATTTTAGGGCTGGCCGGCGTGGCGTAATTACAGGCTAATTAATTAAACTTGTCGGAAAAATTACGGTATACAAACGATTTGTTACACAAAAACTCTTACATTTTTTTGTAGTCCGTGAAAATAAACATGGCGATAGCGCAATGCCATTCATGACAATTACAATGCCATACCGTTACGACGGTTCCAAATAACCGCTATACTGCTGCAAACACGTAGATTTTATTAATTATGCAAAACCATTCAATGTTATGCATATTTACAATGCAAATCATTAATTTCGTTATAAAGCAAATATATCTCAGATGGAGCACCTATACTAGAATATTGAGTATGGGAATAAGTTTCCGCCCTTTTCAGAAAGGTGTCGCTAGTGATAGCATTTTTGTGTTCGCTGAAGTACTATACTTGTGATTTATGGGTGTATGTGAGAGGCCTCGAACGCAGTAGTTGACACTAATGTTCCTTAAACCCTGGGCTTTCGAGTATCCGGTTCTTATCCGGGCTTCACGGGTAAGAGTCGAGCATCGATTTTTTGGAATCGGGTAGTGAGGAATTGATTCCTTGGAATCTGGTATTGAAAAATTAATTTGGTTTATAATATGGAAAATCAAGCAAAGCGCGATTCGGGTAGCAGAATTAAGTTATTTTATTATGGCTGAATTCAGAATAAGAATATAATATATATAATAATATAATAAGAACTGATTGTATCCGGATATCAGGATATTCGGAGTGGAGAGTCGATTATATCCCGATACCCGAGTAAATTTGGAATCGATTGAGTACCCGGGAACCCGATACCACTTGCACCCGGGTACAAACCGGAACATTGGTTGAAATTGGTTTCAAGCTTAAATCCATTTATTTTTTGCGTCGAAAAGGTCATCGTTCTTCCCGGAAAAGCATACTTTCGAGAGGAACAGCCGAAAATTTTTCTTTTAAAAGTAGACGTAACCATATATGTAAGTAGCCACACGAGACCACAATAAGCAATAAGCATAAACATAGCCTGCTTCGAGCTGAACAAAAATCTACCTATGATGGGAAAACATTTGGTGACGTGCAAAATGCTTCTTGAACGACAGAAAAGAAAAAGTTTTTTGCATCGCTTTGTCACTGGCGATTAAAAATGGATATAGGTACTACGATAACCCTAAGGCCAATGCCACACGAGCGTCGTATGCCGCGCTACCATTTGACCGCGCGGCATGAGAGTATGTACCTATAATGGAACTGTACACACGAGCTCCCCGCGACCAAAAGGCCGCGCTGTGGCCGCGCGAACCAATTTTGTCTGGCGTTCTCCCCTCATGACGCGCGAACTGTAGAGCGTCATGAGGACTATAGCTAGGCATCTGTATTGCCACACGAGCTGCCAATTGGTCGCGCGTCATATTGAATTAGATGCTCGGAGTGTGAAGTGTTTTTATATGGTGTTAATTTTTTTCAATTATGACTGCAGAAATTGATGTTGAGAGGAAGATAGTAGAGATACGCCAGAGGCCAGAGCTTTGAGATACTAGCAACGAAAAGTACAAGGACCACATTAAAAAAAAATCATGGTTGGAAGTCTGCCGTTGTTTATTCGAGGACTTTGATTTAAAAGACAAAAATAACAAACAAATTATCGGTAAGTACACAATGCCCTGTAAAATATCTTTCGCTGTTATATGGATGTATCCAAAACTTTCTTTCCTTTTTGGGCTTTTTCAAAAGTTTTGAAACAGCATATAAAAAGAATACATTATTTTGAACATCCATTTTGATCAAAAGTTAAAATGAAACTAAATTGCTATAGAGCAGAACAACATAATTTTCAGTAGAGTGAATAAAACAACAACGAATTTGTCATCATGACGCGCGGTCATTTTGAAGCTGGTGTGACAGCAACCAATTTTTCATCATGACGCGCGGACAACTGGCCGCGCGGTCATTTTGCAGCTCATGTGGCATTGGCCTAAGCGACGAAAAGGTGAACCAGGTCCATCGACGCCGAAACGGAATATTTATGCTTCAAAGGTTATGTTGTGTATCTGGTGGGGTCAGAAGGGTGTTGTTTATCCTAAGCTCTTTAAATCGTCCGAAACCATCATTGTTATCGACTGTTTGAATCGAGCTTTCAAGGAAAAACGGCCGGAATGTGGCAGTAGACATGATAAACTCATTTTGCTGCATGACAACGCTAAGCCACACGTTGCTTAACCGCGGTCAAGAAATATATGGAAGGAGTGAATTGAGAAATCTTGCCCCACCTGCCGTACTCCCCAGACATTGCTCCTTCGGATTTCCATGATCCATGACATCAGCCGTTACTGGAGAACGGTTTGCTTCCTACGAAAGTATTGAAAAATGGCTTGATGAATGGTTCGAGTCAAAAGAACCAGATATTTTTTTTTCGAGGAATCCGCTTACTGCCTGAAAAATGGCATAAAATTTGTCGCTTCCGATGGTGGATACTTCATATAGAATAATTGTATTTCATTGTTTAAATAAACGACAAACTTTGTTTAAAAAAGGGCGGAAACTTATTCCCATACTCAATACTTAGGTAGTACATATTCGTGTTTCCCATCGGACCGGAACCATTTTGCGGTATCTCCTATATAATACCGGGAAACTTACTTTTAGTGTTTAGTAGATCCACAACCAAATGAACCAGATTTGGGCATCAATGCTCCAAGCAAGCAAACAGATTCATCATAGGACATTCACAAAAGAAGAGCATGGATCTTTTAAGTCTACCTATGAATTAACTCAGAATCACTACAGGAGTCTTAATCGGACACTGCAAATGCAAGGAAAACATTCATCGAATAGTCATATCACTCAATGTTGTATGTAGCTGATGTTGCGAAGAGCATGACGTCTCATTCATGCGAATGCGAGGCCATTGTACAAAGTAGATATCAGGCTTTTGGCTCATACTTTCTAAAGCCTGCCGAACTCAAGGAAAATTCATAAAAAAAACTGCTGCTCTAAGGAGCAGTGGTGCACATTAAGCCAATAAATGCCTGCAGTGCAAAAGCCGCCCGTCTAGTTAAGAATTTAAATCTTAATACATATACATACGTACATACATACTTACAAAACAAATCGGCTAAAATCTCTTGTAAAAACTGTGAAAATCAACATTTCGAAATTAAAAGTTCTTCTAAATTCTAAAAGCCAAAAGTTCGAAAAAAAAAAATCCCGAAACTTAAATATTTCAACAATGTAAAATTCCGCTTAGTTCCGTAAATCTCGACTTCGGGATTTGTTGTAGATGAGAATTGCCTTATACCCATGACTCAACTTGAAATTCAGTTGTTTCAATGAAGTTAAAATGTGACAGATAGTGAACGAAAAATTAGTTCATTTGAAATGTCAGTTGACAGTTCCTAACTGTGAATACAGGAGGGTGATTCCGATCTTTTGTCGTACTATTTAGTCATGAATTTTGACATATTTTGTCGTACTTTTCCTTTTAACACAGTTCATTTTGTGTCTTCACTATTATCTACCACAAAATGAACTATAATGAATTTTCGGTGAACAAACGTCAAAAAACACGCCTAAATATACGACAAATTAGTCAACTGCTCCCAGAGGTTGTGACAAAAATGTTTACACTGGTAATTAGAGCATTACAAGTGCTTAAATTCGAAACATTATTTTGAATTTGTAATGTGAAGTGTCATTTTCAGTTCATTCTACGTCATGCAAGGGTTGCTGACCTGAATAAAAACACAAAAAAATCAGTAGAAAAGTTCATTTCATTTAGTCGTATATTTTGACATTCAAGTACGACAAAAGATCACAATCACCCTTCAGATCATGGCAGAGTTCAATAACTTAATTAAATGTTATCAAGAAAATTGGCGAGTATTCGCTGTACATACACTTGCAAAGCATTTAGACAGAGGAAAATATTTTTGTTGTTGAAAGAGGCCAACAAGAAAAGATGACTGTCATTGATTACGCGGGGGGGGGGGGGGGGGTCTGTGAAGCGCAATGCTGTCCAAGGTGAAAGCAGCTACATAAGAAGAGGAAAGCATGCATACTTGATGGAAGAAATAAAGAAATTTGTTGGTTTGTTGTGTTGTTGTATTACTGAAGATCGCTTTGGCATTTCCCACGAGAGTACGAACAGTAGGGTAGTATGGGTGAAAGATACCATATGCACGAATTAGTACTTCTCACGGCGATCATGCTTTACGAAAACCATATCAAATGGGTAGCCCGACATTGGCTAACTTGGTACCATAGGGTTGAGGAGCCCTGAATAATTGGAATTATTCACCTCAACTTGGGATGGCCCCTTTATGGTAGCATCGTGGTATCTGTGGTGAAGGATACCGTGACCCTAGATCGGCAGATATTGGATAGGTGTCGCTTCGATCAGTAAGTTGATGTCATGTCATGCGCTATTGGCATACTGGTACTCGTTGTTACGCACATGATAACGTTGATTGTCGAAATCAATCCGAGCATGAAGAATGCCGTGAGATTAAGCCATACTTGGCAGGTGCTCACGTTAAACCACGACAGTTTTCTATCACTGAGGACCTTATTGGACAATCTTTTCACTTTCCATTAAATTCAGTTCATTTTAATGACGGTAGGTGGCACTTTTACAGCAATTTCACTATATGGAGCAAAATTTAGCCCATTTGAAAATTAAACAAAATATTGCATATGCGTCCTTGATGGATTTCATTTATGTGACACACTGCACATTTAACTCCATTTAATTAAAAATTAAGTCATTATGGAGACTGTCGCTCTGGGAATCGATATTTTGTAAAATTGTCCTTGATGCACCTCATTTGTGTGATACACATAAAAATTAAGCCATTATGGCGACATTCTGTCTAGGGTTTTATGTGATATATTGGGTTATTAGAATTTTTTCATTTAAGGAAATATAGAGATTTTATCTTTTTGCCATTTCTCACTTTTCTTCTTGTACGGGGTTCTATTTTAACCCTTATCATTTTTTATTATACGTATTGAAAAATTTGATAAAAGCTCTGAAAACAATTTATAGAAAAGAAGGCGTTAGATAATAAGAGTTCAAAATATCACAGATAAAAAAAAAAAACAGATTACTCCCACAAATTTCTTTGATAAGTGTAGTGAAATTAATATCAGTGAAAATTCGAAAAAAAAATGTTGCCATAAGTATTTCTAGCGGTATCAAAAGTCACACCATAAATAGATAGCGGCTGACAGTTCAAGATCGTGCAGCAGTACAATGGTTACGTGTATGCATACATATGCTCAGATTAAATGATGTAATAAGACACATTTTTTCGAGCTAATTATCGTAAGGTATTTTCTTAGTCGTGGCAGTCCATGAGGAGTATTGAACTTTTTATTGAATTGGCACCACCGTGGATCGCAGTGCACCGCCTGAGTCGTAATTCACATATTTAATTGAGTCATTTCTCATTTAATGAGCGTATCTAATGGTGCACTTATGTACATACATAAGTATACATACTATGCTGGTTGGCTTTCAGCTATAATCATATAAGCCGCCGCGTTGAATTTCAATAAATGCTGCTGTGATTGTTGCAAGCTGGATATACTTTTTTTTTCTGTTTTTGGTTTTTCTTTTCTCTATGGACTCAGGAAACCCCCGAGAGAGTTGTGTTGCTCATGTTTGTTTGTTGCGATAACACCGCTCATTTATAGAAGATTTTTTGTTGTTAAGTCAGAAAATTTCTGTTGAGTGATTACTTAAATGACGAACCCATATGTTGTTGCTTTGAATCTCCTGTCCTATTACTCGACGAGATAGATTACAATATTTTTTAGGGGTCGTGCGTTTCATAATACATATGTAGAATCGATGATGAAAAATTTATAAATTTCACACGTATATTATTATATGACTTATTTAAGTATGTTGTAGTTGTAAACAATTTATGCGTAGCTATGTAATTTTGTTGTGCAATCGATTTTAGAATAGCTGAGAAAATCAAGTTTATCGCAGCCAGTATAATTTCTGTGTTAGAGCTGTTCTAATACTGCAATTAATTGTATAATGACTTTTGAAGCTACTTCAATTAACGTAGACGACATAAAAACCAACTAAATTTGGATTGATTTCAAATCTAGTTAGAATAATCAGTAAAATTCAGCAAATTAATTTAAGGCTGACTGAATGTGGAATGTGAATTATAGCGTTTTCGTTTCTCAGTTATATTTGCCATAATTTTTAAAAATATTAACGTGAAACTCTTCCAACTCAAATGACAGCGGGTTCAATTTTTTGAGAAAAAGATTTTCTAGAAAGTGAATTTTGTTGTTTACCTTGGCTAAAATATTTTTCATTACTTTCATAAATCACAATTTTTTATAATTCTTCATACATATGTAAAACCATGAAAAAAAATTTAGTTGCATCATACTCGATCGGTATAAATGACTTTTAAAACTTCTTTTAATAACTAAATCTAGTTAACCTTCTTTGAAGTTGTACTCGTAATGTTTGTGGATAATGTAAAATGTAAAAAAAAAAAAAAGTTCTAAATGCCAACCGTAAGGTAATAAAACGAATTTTGAGGGTAAATAGAATATTTGTTACCAGCCGGATTAAATAAAAAAAATCTTCTAATTTCGGTATGACCCGAATAGGTTATGAGCTAATATCTGCAAATAGCACATAGAGTGTAATAGGTCAAATTAAAGAAGCTTACAGTTTTTATAAAACTAGTTATGTTAACAACCTTTTTGCAAAAAAATAGAGGTCAAAGTAAGAAAAAAGGTAAGAAAATCCGAAATGTTTAGTTTGGACCCTCATCACTACTGACGGGTGAGGAGTGCGGGGCTGGTTGAGCAGTCGTTGGAAAGGCCATAAAGTTCTACGTACAGTGAGCTCTTAACTGCCGTATGCCCTGTAATTTTTAAAATACAGGTTTGTGAAAAACTAAAACTTTTTTTTGTTAATCTCCCTGTAACTCCGAAACGGTTGATATGGCCCTCCCCCTACCATGCGAAATTTTTTTCGTCTAGGTGAGTACTATCACCTCAACACCCTGTATAATTCACTCTAAAAAAATATTTTAAGTGCATATATGAGCTCAGTTTGGCTGTGCACTTTGACGTATATGGCAGGCAAGAACCAAGCCATACTGATGAGTATACATATGGTTCCTGTTAATGCAAAATATCTACTTTTGCATAGAAATTGCTTTTTTAAAAAGATTTTTTGTATGTAAAAGAGTTTTTTTCCACTCAATACTCGAGCTGCGGATTTGGCAGCAAACTCGATCAATTTCATATTGACTAAATTCACTATGAATTTATTTAATAGCAAAACTCTCTAAATAAATAAACCCTTTAGTTGATATTTTCCCTGTCTGACAGTTGCGAAACATTTTTTCAAACATCTCCACGATGTCATAATCCGGTTAAGGTCCATGATCAACAAGCCATAATTGAACCTGTTTATTATAATAATTTTTGATAGGACTCGTGAAAGCTCTGTCCAGCGAGCTGGTGAATTTTGTGTGTACAGTGAGGTGGGGAAAAGAACAAAGAAATTAAATTAAACTTTTACTTCAAATTAAATAACAGTAACAGTATTTATTTCATTTTATAATTGTCATTCCTTTTCTAGTCAATTCACGATTATGTGTTTAATGGCCAATTTCACAGTTGAGTTTAAGCCAAGGTGTAAGTTAAACCATCCTCTAAGTTTAACGTAGTTTAAACCAAATCGGGTTTCACAGTGCAGTCTTTTAGTAACTTTGGTAGTACTGATTAAATTGTGAACTAAATTTTCTATCGCCGCCATTTTGAAGTAATCTTTCTCTCAATCAATCGGTTAATCGGAAAAAGTAAACAGACCAGAAGGTAGAAAATAAAAAATTGTTATATTGTATGTATAAAATCAATGGTAGAAGTAAAGTTGAGCTATTGCCTTCCCTAGTGTATAAAAAAAGACATATAGTAGAGTCATTGATTTTATACATATAGATATGCCACCAAATCTGTTACCTCTTCTCGACAGATGGCCTTACAAGTACCAAATTAGAAAACAAGATGAAATTTTTACCGAATGACTGAAATCATGTTTACAGATGGCGCCATCTATTAGAAAAAATTGTAAAATATGAGGATATTACAAATGTTTTTTCTTCTTCCCTATCTAACAATGTCTAGGAATGTGGAAAAAAAATGTAATAAAGGAATTCAAAGGAATTTCAGATTTTTTCTCAATAAATTTGCTTTTTATGAGATAGAGAAGTACTTCGTAAGAGATTTTTTTGTTGTTATGTATCCCTTCTGCTGTACAAGAAATTATTATTTAAATTAATACATATTTCATTTGACACATTATTTCAGTAACTTAGGTAAATAAATAAATTATTTTCAAATTAGGAATGGTTTATTCTAATTTCAAAATCGCGTCAATTTTGCAATGGCTCCTTTCAGCTAACGCTTCAACAGCGGCAGCCAGTTGCTGATCATTAAAAATTCTTACATATAGTACAAGAACTAGCAGCGTCACCATCTCAATAGGTATGTGGCCCATCTGTTTGGTGAGAGGGGTTGCGTTTACCTGTGTCCATTCCGTTCCACAGGTAAACAAAGCAGTTTTCAAAATAATTTTAGTTCGATTTTGTTTTCTTTTTTATTAGTTTTTATAGACATATGTATAAACATTGAATAATATAATTTCATTATTCCCACAGTTTTTTTTGCTGCTAGTATCTGCCAGACGCTTTTTTTTCGATAAAAATATATTTAAAAAAAATGGTTTTATTATGGCTGTAATTTTTATACGAGTTGGTTTAGTTATCGAAGGAACAACATGAAATTAATTTCTCAGGCAGAAATTCGGTTGATTGTCAATAACTAAATCGATTGGAGTGTGATAGGGAATAAATGTGTAAGAGTACGGCCGAAAAGACGTTGGTTTTTAACGAAAAAAAAACGTCTAGAACGGTGCCAGCAATGAGAAAACTGTCTGGAAATAGTAAATTTATATTGTTTGATGCTTATGAAAATAGATGAAAAAGAAAATCGAAAAGAAAGGGTATTCGCTGTATTAACTCCATTTCAGATCCGTTCCTGGCTAGTTGGACCCCTATCCCGTTGTCTGCGATATTGCAGTGTAAAGGCACTCATATTTGTGCAAATAAATTGGAGTGCGTTAATTTAATTAACTCCAGCAGGCAGTCCCAAATCAGTTTGGAGTTGAATCTATTTGATTGAAGAGCCAGTAATGCAGCTATGTTTGTTCATGTGGGTTCTCTTGATATTTTTCCTAATTTATAGCTCAATTACATATATGTCGACTCAAGGTTTTGAACCATATGCTCCTGCCCCATCTCCGTCATTTGTTTTGGTGCCATCCGTAAATCAAAAGAATGTTCCATCTAGGTTCAGGCGCTGCGAGCACCTGAATCAATTCAACTTTATTAGACCGTTCTCGGCAACCAATAATGCATAAGAATTCTGAAGAAAAATTTCCAGTAATTTATAAGAATCAAGTTAAAAAGCTAGAATTGGTCTAAGACCAATTCTTATGATACCCTAGATGAATTCTCGTTTATAATTTCGTATAGTCACCCATCTGCGCAAGTTTGAGTTTTGAAGAGGTTTTTGAATATATCTCTAGAACGGTTTGTCGAACAGGAAATATGATTAGAACCAACTTTATAGGATTTCATATTCTGAAGAACTTTCCAGTACATTAAAACCGTATAGGAGTGATCGTTTTCACAGGATACGTAAAAATCCAAAATTTTTATATGGCAACACCAAGAAGGAGTTGTCTGATTTGGTCTATTTTTGAAATTGTATTTACTGGTTTTATGAAAACACTATGTACAAAATTTCAACGCTCTACGTTGACGCGTTCTCAGGCATTGTCCAAATATGTAGTGAAAAATGAAATTTTTGTATGGCAACCGTACGAAGGAGTGACTCGATTTGCCCCATTTTCAAAGCTAATTTTGTTTGTTTTTTAAAAGCCTATTTGCAAAATTTCAGCTTTCTAAGACAGACGGACATGCAAAATCAATATAACTTTTAATTTTATGCATGAGTCCAATCCATTTTGCTCTAGCATTATTATTTCTATGTGTTATAAACGGAATGACTAGATTTCATCTAGTGTATAAAAAAAAGTAATGTTCACGCTCATAAGATATTGCTTTCTGTTTGCCCCAATCCGAACAAAAGTTCTAAGAAATTTCATCAAATGAGATAAATTGCTTGGCGGAAAATATTTCAAACTATTCACGAAAAATCAATGTACCAGTCAACAACCAGATGTGAAAAGGCAGATCGCAGAAATTCTATCGAAAATCCGACCGAAAAATTTCTTAGAAGCCCGCAGTGCCTAGATAAGAGTTTTGTCTGTTCTGCAACTTTGTGGTGGGAAAGCGAATTTCTTTTCATTTAAATCACGTATCATACACATTTGCCAAATCCTTCAAATCATCTTGATACTAATCAAGTTATGCCTTTAAATTTCTTGATTACAGATTTTTTCCACATTTCTACAAATCATTAGATAAAGAAAGACGGAAAAAACAAAATTAGATTAGATTCTTTGCTGTGATATGGCGCTATTTATTATCGAAGACAACTTATTATGCTCATATTCGCCAAGTTTTGCTAACAGATGGCGGACCGTTTTGTGAACAGATGATAAAGTACTACAGTGGTGACTCAGTGAGAAGAGGTAACAACATATTCTGCGCGGCGGTGGCATATCTATATGTATAAAATCAATGGTCTAGGCATTGATTTTATACATATAGATATGCCACCAAATCTGTTACCTATTCTCGACAGATGGCCTTACATGTAGGGAAAAGTGCTGTACCTCGGACCGGTTTTTAGTATTTCCCAAATATCTCAAGTGACTTTTCTTAAATTTACTTATTATGCTATTGGGATATATGTTTTATCTGCACTGTCAACTCGCAAGCCGTCCACAATGTAAGAACTTACGTAGTTTTTTGTTAAATTAAGATTAAATTAAAATCAATGGTAGAGTGCAAGAAAACGGACAAGTATAGATTCGAAGACAAAATGATAAAGTTCTGTAGTTAAACGGAATCTAGCATAAAAATCAAAAGTCGTCACACTCGTTAAAATGATTTGGCCGATTTCTAATTTCTCTCGGTTCTCGACAGAGTTTTAAATTTAACTCAAGAAAGACTTCTTCATCACTAAAAATGTCTAAAAACAAAATGTCAAAAACAAAAAATGTTACTGTCAAAATAAAATGTCACACTTGTCAAATACTTTTATCTTGAGTTTAAACCGAGGGATGGCATGGTTTAAACTGTTGTTTAAACTGGGGCTTAAACCAAACTGTGAAATCCATTCGTCGAGTTTAAACTAAATATTTGGTTTAAACTCAGACTGTGAAACTTGCCGTAAGTAATTTTGAATTTACCCGATTTTAAACGTTTTCGCATTCTGAAAATATATATTAAGCCGGACTAAGTAAATAAATGCAAGCTTTGCGAAAAATATGGAAGTAAAGTGGTATCTACATAAAATGCACACATCCATTTTCAGGGAAGCATCTATTAAAGCAATTTCCTTCTTAACAGGAAACTGAAAAAAAAGTACGTCCTACTTGTGGTAAATTATTTAGCTTCTGGTATCTCCTCCCCCCATCTATTATTGATTTTTTCAACCTCTAAATTCTACGAAATATTTTTCCAAGAGGTACATATGTAGGTAGTATAAACTATTTTTAGAAAATGTTTGTGCATTCTCCTTGTGTGCTTCACTTCACAGCAAATGTTGCTATTTCTGTCTTCTTTATTGAAGTAAAATTTATTAAGAGAAAGGCGCTATCCGTTCATTTCCTCTGTTCGGCTTAAAAATTTATTTTATTTTGATTTATGTAATGTTCATTCATGACATAGAGAACTGCTGTTTTTTGCATCGTAGTAATGCTAAATATACAACACAGATGTAAAATTTTAATAAAATGAAATTTTGCAGAATTTTCATTTTCCCTTGCATTGTTTACAGAAAAGATTGTAGAACAGGAAAAAATAAACAATATGAATTTATGACGAGGTGAACGTAAAATAGATTTATTGGTTTATTTATTTACCTTTATTATTTGTTATTTGTATGCTACATTTAAAAAGTTATCGTTTTAATTATTAAATTATTTATGTTGAAAAAAAAAAAAAAAACACCAAAAGGGCTGCAATTTCCATGTTGAGTGCGAAGAGCTTGGGATCTCAAATTCACTATCACTATCTTGCTCACTCACGCTTCATGTAATGACTCTCCATCTCACTCAAACTAGCATCTTAAAGTTACGGTCTTACGGCAAGCTTTGGGTACACTAGAATCATTTTTAGTAGGTGAAAAGAAATTTTTCGAAACTGGGTTTCTTGAAGAAAAAATTTTTTTTTTCCGTAACCTAAGAAATATTGTAGCAAGTCTTATACCATTTTAGAATCCTTATTAAATGCGTCAACTCTTAAAGTTACTTGCCAAACTGGGCGTAGTACATTTTTTTAAAGGTGGGTGAAATATTAATTTTCTATCCTTGGTTCGGCAAAATGTGACATATTCTTCCAAGCTGGAAGAGTAGGCTTAGAACTTAAAGCAGCAGGTTACATAAGCACTATTCAGGTTTACATAAGAAAAATAAAATTGAAAAAAGTAACGATTTGTAGCAACAGAAGGTAAAAAACCATCACAGGGTGTACATTTTCTCGAAAACAAAAAAAATGTCTATAATTTGAAAAATACATGACTTCTATTTTTTTTTATATTTTTGTGGTAACTATTATGATTTGGTCTATTACCCGATTCCGGCTTGACGTCGACTTACTGGACACCCTGTGTATATATAAAAAAAAAATCTACCTCCGAAACGAGTTACGCGTATTCTCACTTGTAAAACAATTTTTTTACTTATCTCTATGCCACTAACTTGTAAGATATTTGCTTATCTTAGACACCCTTATTTTTCATAAATTTGTTAAATAGATCGTTAGAATTTTCTCGTACACCCTCCGTTTTGAAGTTATGGTTCAAAACAAGAATTCTAACTCAGTTTTTATTTTTCATACAACTCAATTTTTTTTCAAACAACTCATTATCAGTTTAAGAAGCTCAATGCCAAAAGTCCGAGAGGCGGCGGGGAGAAGATTTAACCTACTATGGAAAGCTTGAATGAAAATTTCTCTAATAAAATTTAAATCATTATCATAGAGTGTATCGTTCAGAAGTTACAAGGTGATCTATAAAAACAGAAAACATAGCAAAAATTTGAAAAGAATTTTAACGTGGAAGCTGTTAGGAATTAACTCCGCCCTGGCTATTAAATTTTTTTTAGTCTCAATGCCCCTATCAGCATCCGAATTGTATAATACCACATCCCGAACACCCTGTTTAATACTATAAAACTAGTACTATACAGGGTGTCCCAGACTAATATGACTATAGTTTGCTAAATGATTGCTCTCGTCCAGACAAGCAAAAAATTGTATGGCAGGAGGGGGCAAATGTGACCCTGTCGAGTTACAGGGTCATTAGTAAGATATGCTCTTCTTTCATTAACACTTTATATCTTGAAAGGTACAGAGTATACGGTCTATTGACGGCATTGCATGCAGAGCCTTGGGGTCTTTCCTATGAATGTTAAACTACCCGCGTACCACTCCTCACTCCAGAGTTATGACTACTCAAATTCAAAGCTTCGGTTTTTAAATTATATATATTTTTTATTTGTCCGTTATTCTCTTAAAAATACCCCCACTATATATTACTTTGTTACATGTTTGTTACAAAATTTCGAATGCCCAGGGTCTCCTCTTTAATTTAGCCTAATAAAATTATGTTCTATCTGTGATGGTTAAGGAGCTATTAGTTTTTAGCCTACTCAGCTCACAGATAATTTGTTTCTTTAGTAACTGAAAACACGTAATTTAAAAAAAATATGTATATTAAAAAAACCTTTAAAATAAATAACTTTTGTAAATAAAATGCCCTAAAAAGTGATACCCATAGCCAAGAAAAGTTTAACTGCAAAATAAGAAATGCTGCAACTCGGATTAAATCTTAAAAGTTTGGGCATCCATAACATAATCGCAGTTTTTGAACTGCAACTCATGCCCAAACTTTTGAGATTTAATCTGAGTTGTAGCATTTCTTATTTTACAATTAAACTTTTCTTGTGTATATGACTGCGAAAGAAAAAAATTATTTTTTACTTTTTAGTGCATTTTATTTACAAAAGTTATTTATTTTAAAGGTTTCTTTAATATATTTTATTTTCTACTTTTGAGTCATAAATTCTATACACTCTCTCGAATTTCGGCTCTCAACTCTCCCCGTCGATTCTCGAATATCAAAATTCGATGCTCGACTCTCGAATCTCGACTCTCGAAGCCCGACTCTCGAATCTCGACTCTTGAATTTCGACTCTTGAATTTCGACTCTTGAATCTCGACTCTGGAATCTCTAATTTCGAATCTTGACTGTCGAATATCGACTCTCGAGCCTCGACTTTCGACTCATTCCACACTCGCCCTAAATTGCACAACCCCAAGGGCGGTTGTTACCACCCCTCTCCAAAAGCCCCAACACATAAGAAAATTTTACCATGTTGGAAAGCTCTCCATTCATCCATTCTAAACCACATGTACATTCATCGACGTTTACTACCGTAAAAGTCTTTCTTTCGTCACGAACGGCACTCTCAAGCGCGCAAACACAATGTTTTTGAGTCAGGGGTCTGTAAGTTGATAGAAAGTTATTAAAATATATCGTCTAATTCCGGTTTCCCGCCCAACTAAAGATTCGAAATGGCTTATTTTCTTTTAATAAATATACATACATACCTACATATACAGGGTGTCCCGTATGAAGGCAAGAAAAAAGGCAATTATCTTTTGGAAATGAGCTTTTTAACCCATTTTCGCTGGATGTGTTCAAAAAATGCAGAAAGGGTTACATTTTGAGTACAGAGTGTGATAGGTCATTTAAAAGAGGGGCATCTTGAATCCAATATGAACAAGTAAAAAAGCTAGAATTGGTCTAACCCTAGATGAATGTTTTGTTCTGAATTCGTCGAAATGTCTAATAAAAGCAACATCACAAAAATATCGCTGAGCAAATGTTTTCTCGCTAGTGATTTAGAATGCGTCATAACAGCGGGCGAAATGTAGAAGAATGAGTGGTTAAGATATATCAAAGGCTCAATCATCCAAACTTGGTAGTTCTTACCGCGAGGCTGTTACGGAAATTTAACGTTGCTTTCGAAAGGGTCTCAAAAGGAAACGATTAGAATTGTCGGCAAACAACTCCTGTACTACTTAATTCATGATATTTTGGTCAAAACCCATATCGTCGTGATGGCGTAGCCACCATTTTCATTAGATATCAGATATGGGCCTTGTGGCTCGTAACTATTCCTGAAGATAAATATAATATTTTGCTATCATAGATGAGATAAAAATAAAATCGCTACTTTATGTTAATTACATATTTCCTTATGTACATATAAAAAAACAGTTTTCATTCATAAATAAATTTTTATTTCATAATTGAGAGAAGCTTAGTTTAAAAACAAAATTCTTGGATTTTTCTATGAATATTCCTATTTTTATCACCACGTTTATATACCTTTCTCTAATAATTTATATTTTAATTATATTTTCTTCTTTTCAGATCTGGTCCATTGTACAAATGAACCCAACGTATCCATTCCGCATTTGGCAAATTTACTTATTGAAAGATCACAAAACACAAATTGGGTAGTTGTATATAAGGCCCTTATCACAGTACATCATTTGCTCGCATATGGAAATGAGGTAAATAAAATATCATTAATATAGGATTTAGTATACTTTGCCCGCTAATGGAAAAGCAATTTGGAAATGAAGATGAAATACAGACAGACATACATAAAGCATTCCACATCTACATATTTATACATAAATAATTTTATTCTATTTCTTTTTCATTTCAGCGATTTATGCAGTACCTAGCATCTAGTAATTCCACATTTAATTTAAGTAATTTCCTTGATAAGGGCGGCGTACAAGGTATGCTTTAATTAATTATTATTTTAATGATGTTGTTTTATTTGTCAACCGTTTTTGATATTGTTATAGAAATAATAAAGCAAAGCATTACACTAAATAAGGGGCCGTCGGATTTCTCAGGTTTTGTATAGCCTTCATTGAAGAATTTTTGTTTTTTTTTTTTTTTTATATATATATAAATCTGAATTAACCATAAAAACGTAGAGATAGTGCATATAATATTACATAAAATAGCAATATGACAGAGGTTATGGGAATGTTTTTTTCTCTCTTTTTTTCTAATAAATTTATTTCTTCTAAATACATATTTACATACTTAGCGCCAAGAACATCTATAGATTTATAGTTATGAGAATCTTATTAAATTTTGCTTAATTTAGATGTCTTTGAAAACAATTTGTCCGGCAATGTTATAATACTTAGGAGGACGTCTGATCAATTTCAATCGATGAATGATGATGAGCTTGGGTATATCTCTTCTCTTGTTCGCTTGAAATCGCATCAATCAATTTTGATGATTGAATCGGTTGTTGTAAACGTCAGCGTAGAATGTTTTTATATAGACTGTTACGATTAGAATTATGGAATACTTATAAATTAAGTGAAGATGAGTTCAATTATGGGTGACGGAGATTATTATTACTATTTCTACTAGACTTTATTAGATACTAACTTGATGATTGTCTGGCTACTTATGTAAATTGTTAGATTTTCTTAGACTTCTTTGATTATAATGTAACGTCATCAGTCTTTAGTTTGTCCAAAATTATATAGGAAGATTGAAAGCTGTTAAGATGAAATTTAATTTTTTTTTCCGACTTCATGTTAATTCAATGCATTCAATGGAAACGTATATAAGATAAAAATAATCTTTTATAATGCAGGACTATAGAAAATTAAAGATATGGCTAAGCTATGATATTAAAGAATTCTATAAGCGCGAATTCTCGATAAATTAATGAGCACTCCTGAACTACTCTATAATATGGAGGAATTAAAGCATCGTAAATACTGCAAGAATTTTTTGTGTTGAGTCAAATAAGCAAGATGCCCTGTGCTATAGAGGAAGATAAGTGCCATATCTACCCTAGCGAAAAAGTGTCTAGAGAACACTGGAGCAGCTTTGATCTAAAATGAACATGATCAAATAGCAATCCAAGGACGAACCTAATAACCTAGGCAGACAGACAAAACCAATGATCATTAGTCCGTAATTAGAGTTTTCAAAAACCGCTTTACCTTTGAATTTGAATTTAAATTATTGAAAATGTGCTGTCAATTACATATAAAAATTAATACAAACAAAAACCTCATTTTAGTTCAACAAATCTTGGGTAATTAGATTTTTGAAAAATTTAATTACGAATAAATGATCATTAATTTAGCCCGTCTGTCGCAGGGGTGTCCAAACTTTTTGCTGTGAGGGCCAGTTTGAGATTTAAATCTATTTGCGGGGGCCAAGTAAATATGGTAAAACACCAATTATTAGCAATGATTGCAAATGATTATCCGATAAATTTGCCCTGTATTTAGATTTCAGATACTTCATCCTGGAAAAAGTTTGTTCACACATATAGGTAGTGCCAAACATAGAAATAAATTTACAAGCAAATTGCTTTAAATTTGGAAACTCTTTTGCGTCCAAAAATTCAATCAAGTTTTTTTTCTTGTATTTATCCTTGATTTGATCGTTAGCTTGAAGATCAATTATTTCCATTTGAAACTGACTTGGAAACGTTGGCAACGTTGCAGTTAAATGGATTTTGAAACAGCCGAATTTCCTTTGAATTTATGTCAAGATCAGAAAATCGCTTTTGAAATTGTTGTTTTAAATCCACGATGACTTTTACTGCAAATCTGGTGGGAAATTGCTCCTCAGTTTCTGTATTAAATTTTTCACAGCACGTGAAATGGGTAAAATTACATTCATTTATCTGACTTTCGAGCAATATCAGCTTTGCTCTGAATGCTTTGATTTGCGCGAATAAATCACAAATTAAGTTGTTTTTACCTTTAAATTCAAGTTATTCACGTGTGTCACGACATCTGCAAAACAAGCCAACTTGCAGAGCCACTCAGCATCCGATAAAAGCGGTTCTGGGTGATTTTTCTCCGCAAGAAAAAGATCAATTTCATTTCTGAGCTTGAAGAACTGCAATAACACTTTTCCGCAGCTAAGCCATCGAACTGCAGTATAATACGACAAGTCAACAGACTCGGATTCAATTTGTGCGAGAAAAGATCGGAATTGGCGATGATTGAGTGCATGTGATCGAATAAAATTTACGACATTAAGTTTGTCGTCAACTCCGCGAACAAAAACTAAAAGTTGTGAGGTATCACTAACATCAGTTGATTCATCCATCGCGAGAGAATAATGAGTGACACGCTGTGCTTTCCCAGTAATCTGGTGGAGAATATTATTTCCAATATCGTCAATTCGACGAGCAACACTATTACGGGAAAGACTGATCATCTTGAAAAGTTTCAACTTTTCTGGACATAATTCACCAACAGCTTGCAACATCATGCACTCTTTAACGATGTTTCCATCCATACAGGGTTTCCCTTTTTTCGTTAATAAATAAGCAACTTTCATGCTAACTAATGTCAATGTTTCATTTTCTGAGCTTGCCTTCCTAAATAAATTTTGCTGAGAAGACAAACTACGACGTATTTTTTCAAATTTTTCAGTACGCTGCTTGTCCTTAAATTGTGAGTAAACTGAAGCATTTTTTGTTTCGTAATGTCGACGTAAGTTATATTCCTTCATTACAGCAAAAGTGTCATTGCAAATTACACATACAGCCTTGCCATTCTTTGACTGCGATTGCACAAAGAAGTATTTGAATCCCCAATCTTCTTTAAAAACGGGGCATTCGTCGTCATCAACTTTTCTTTTTTTTCCTTCCATGTTCAACTTTAAAAAATAATATTAACATAATATTTAATTTGTAATATATTAAATATGAATTTAAACATTACAATTTACAAATGAGTCACGCGCAACAGAACACAATAGAAAGAAATCCCAAGGTCAACTGCAAAGATGTTAAATAGGCTCTATCTAGTCACAGTAAATTGCATGAATCAGTAGACTCACTCAAAGAAATTTTGTGACTCATGCTGGTTTTGCGCATTTACTACGCGCACAAAAAATAAAGTTTTAATATGTTTGTAAATTTAAAACCTATATGTGGAACTGCTTGGGTTAAATGTGTTTTACAGTTTACGAAAAAATTTCAAAAACCTTGGCGGGCCGGATAAAATCACCGGCCGGGATGGGTTTGGCCCGTGGGTCGTAGTTTGGACACCTCTGGTCTAGGGTAACACAAATATTGTATGAAACATAAATCTTACGGACGCTTGTATTATTTAATCTAAAGTAAATTAAAATGTAACATTAGAACTACCTACTAGGTTAAGTCTGGGAAATATGTTTGTAGAACAAGTGCCACAGTCTTCTCAGTTCATCATACTTCTAACCGAATACAGCTGATTAACTTAATAACATAATCAATAATTTCACTAACAAAGCCTATAATTTATTTTACAAGGTTACTGATGGCATTTCCAGTTAGAAATGGTAGAAAGTAATGCATTTAAACTTATCTAGATTAAGCATTACCTCTATATTCTCTTCAAGTCGTCATTGATTTGGGTAACACATCCTTTAATAACATAGATCTCTTTTATCGTCCAGATACATCAGGCAAGTCATTGAAAAATAAACTAAACAACTGGGGGTCTAATATAGAACCATGTGGAACACCTTGAAATACCTCAGTTAAAATGAATGTCATTTACGCAAATCTATATTAATAAGAATTTTATTTGAGTAGTCGAAATCGAAAAGCGGAAACTGCTATTAAGAGACATATGCTGTCAAAGCTTTACAAGATATCATGTAATACACGTATGCGGCCAACCTTGGCCTCGACATTATCCAGACTTTTCCTCAGATCGTATTTAATTTTCATTAAAGTATATTTGAAGTTACAATTAAAACGAAAAACATACAGCGAACATGTTATTTAATTTAATTGTATACAATAAAACTTTACAATTTTGCATGTGTACATATCGTTTTTGCGAGGAAGCTAGCATATTGTGTTCGGACGGAAATCGAGAGAAAAAATCCAATATTAAATTAGCCGAATGTTTCTTTGAGATAAGTAAGAAGATGGAAAAGTGGACACAGTTGGGCAAATGTTAAAAATATGTAGAATATTGCAGTCGATACTTTTTTCTTGATTGCAAGTTTTTATAAAAATCTGAAAATGTGCTCGTTAAATCAATAAAGTTGTTTTGTTTCTGTTTAGTACTGTTCGTTAAACAGAGAGCTTTTTGATATTTCGATTTAGGACTGGCCGCTATTTCAGCACACATAAAAAATCGGAATTTGTGCATGGTAGCATTTCTTGGAAGGAGTTGACCAAATTTAATTACTTTTTGAAATTTCACCTGTATTGTAGAAATGGTATGTAAAATTTAAAGACTTTGTGATACTGAGCTCTAAACCAATTACCTAAAAATACATGTACGAAGGGTTTGCCCGATTTCGCCCATTTTTAACTTACAAAATCTGAAATTACAAAACAAAAAAACATTTTTTTTTGTACAAAATTTTGTTAGTTTTTATCGTTATTACAAAAATGCCAGCTGAAAGCAGCTAAAATACAGCTCAGATTTTTAGAGCACTCATCCGGCAAACGAATCTCTGTTCATATAGTTCGTTAAAATCAGACAACTCCTTCGCAGTGTTGTCATGCACAAGTTTTGATTTTCACTGTATATTTGGACACTTCTTGAAAGGGTTGAGATATAAACTGAAATTTTGTACACAGCTAAATAGGGTAACTACTTCGTAGGGTTGTTACATAACAATCTCCATATTTATAGATTTTTCACATATACTGGGAAAATGGTCAATCTCAGGCAGGTCCGGACATGAAGACCCAGGGCCCGCCCTTAGGCAGTTAACAGAGTCAGGGCCGCATTTTAAAGTAATTTAATAAAACTAAAAATTTTACCGTTATTTTTCATTTATTTAACGGACATCGACCTTAGAAAATAAACAAGAAGACTTAGAAATATCACAAAAAAGTACGAAATTGTATACAAAGAAAGTTCGTTGCGTCTAAGAATATTAATATTGCCATGTGACGAGCCTTCATCTCTGTTAAGGAACGGATTACCTCACTATATTCCACAGACTGCATTATTTCTGACTGTACGGTCAATACAGAGAGTGAGTGAAATGAGCCTGATCTCCTCTGGGGTTGATCTTATATAGTTCTTCAATCGTTTTAGCGCTGAAAACGATCGTTCTGACGATCAGTTTGACTCTGCTGTATACAACCAAATCCGGTGCGTTATTTCTACATTTGGATAAATGTCCAAAAAGCCTTTTTCCAGGATGAACTTGTCATAACACCAGGGTCGATAATTGTTTTCCCCGTGTAGCCTAAGCGGACGACAAATGAGCTCGCAGATGCAGACACTCGTTTTTCAAAGTCCCGTCTAAATCTGATAAATAGAAAGCTTTCAAGTTCCATGCGCACTCGCGGATATCTTGAGATACCAAGCTATTACCTTCATGAGAAAGTCAAAGTTTTTACAAAAGTTCTCGTAAGCGGAACCTTTGTAGCTCTGCATTCAACCTGTCGATAATAACGTTGAAAATGGTAACTCTGAAAGCGTCCCTGCCGGATAGTGCGACTTCGATCTCGTTATGTATATTTTACTTCAACAATTGAGAATTTGCTGCCCACAAGAATTTGCCGATCCCAAAAAGGGCAATGCCCATTTTAGACCCGACACCTTCAGACATGAGAGACGTCTTAAACGATGTATGTATTATGATACTCTGAACATTTTTTATTAACAATGTTTATTTCTATTTACCGGGGTAAAGCTGGGGGAAGGGGGTGAAATTTTGATCTATTATATTTTGGAAAATCTAGTACAGAACCAAGTTCCTTAGGTTCTGAGAAGAAGTTTGAGTACTCACACTCCTATACTCGGAGTCTTAAATAGCTATAGCCATCCCAATACTCACTTTTTATGGTTCCGTACCAAATGGGTAACAACGGGAACCCTATTACTAAGACTTCGCTGCCCGTCCGTCCATCACCAGGTTGTATTTCATGAACCGTAATAGGTAGACAGTTGAAATTTTCACAGACTGTGTATTTATATTGCCGCTATAACAACAAATAAAAAAAAAATTAAAGGGGGCCACCATACAAGAAACGTGATTTTTTCGGCGCTTTTTAACCCGTTTTATTCTCATTCATTATTATTATCATAAATAGGCCTTTTTTCAAATGACAGCATTATTATTGTTTTTTAAAATGACAGCATTATTTTAACACATGACGCCTACTCTCATTCAAAAAAATAAATAAAAAGTACATAGTATTAAATTTTGTACGATGTTACGGAACCCTTCGCGCGCGTGTCGGCTCGCACTTGGCCGTTTTTTTAGTATATCCCTCTTTTTTACTCGAACTGAGGCACTAGATGTTTCGCACCTTAGATCGGCTCTAACTCGGTAGAGTTATGTCCGATCAGAAAATGGGTTTCACTATTCGCCTCAGCTCATTACCGCAGCTACAATTCGTAGAAGAAATTTTTTCTCTGCATTCCTTTAGGATAGTGGGTAATAACCCCTGGTCGTGTGAGCGGCGGGGGGGGGGGTGTTTCCAATACCGCATGTTGCATATCGAATTAAAGGTCTCGCCGAGTACTATCGGGTGGTGTATATTTTTCCCGATTGAGAAAACTTTCTCGGGACGTTTTATAATTGGAAAACCCATTTTCATGCACTTGGGTAACTGCATTTCGCATATACTTTTGCAGTTCTTTCTTCCACGGTCATTAGTAGAAAATTCCACCTTTTCACCTAAGATAGTCGCTCAAGCTACAGCCGATCGCCCAAACTTTCCCCGTTAGATAGAAATAAACATTGTTAATAAAATATGTTCAGACTATCATAATGCTTCGTTTAAGACATCTCTCATGTCTGGAGGTGTCTGGCCTAAGGTTGCATGAAAAGTGAGCATTCCCCTTTGTCGCCCTGATTTGCCTATTGTTCAATCTGCCCCTGTATGCAGGAACAATAATGTGAAATAATTTTTTTAATGTCCGGTGTCGCATGTCCTCCATGTATACAATTTCGACTCCTCGCGGGACCCCTCTACAAGTTTGGGACCCAGGCAATTGCCTAGTTTACCTAGGCAGAAATTGGCCGTTGTTCTCAGGCGTATTAAAGGGCTTTTCGGAATATGAAATTAGTGGTAACTATTTTGACTTTAACGGTCTATTATAGAAAGAAATTGAAAAAAAGTCTGGTTATATATATGTAAATGAAATATGCATAATGATACCATCAATAAAAAACAAGCAGCGAGATGCTGTTATACCAAGGACTTATATGATGTCGATTAAGGAGCAATTCCGGTCAGGCAAAAGCAGCGCTTAACATTGTTATGCATCTTGAAATATCGAGTTCCTGATTAAGAGTAGAATTTATGATTCATAAACCATACAGGGCTAGGCAACCGTATACAAATGTGTGTAGAATATAAAATCGAATATTTCGAAAATAAAGACAAAAATAAAATAATTCTATTTTATATGTCATCCACAAAATTTAAAAGCAACTACCATATATATTTTAACAGCTAATTCTTATCCTTGAGCCTATAGTAAACAAAAAAACATTATGTATGTTTCACAAATTTACAAATTTACATATATTTAATTGACTCGAAAAATTGAACTTACTGCTTCAAAGTTATAGTTCCAGCACAAAAAAATAATAATAAACGCTTGTGAAAGCCATAAAAACATCAAAAAAGTTGCCTATAGGCTTAAAACAATTGCAAACTTTTTGATGTGGTTACATACCTAATTACTGAAAGGAAAAAACAAAAAAAAACCCTTAACAAAGCCAACCGCATAAATATGTTTACCTAACCCTTTTCAATTAATGACATCATTCTAATCCAACCTTTTCCTGACCAGCAGGGGGCTCATTCGTTTTACATTTTCACATGGTGACAGGGACTTGACTTATGCCTCTTGTGCTTGTATTATTTAAGTAAATAGAAAAATGCCTAATTTATTTAGAGCTGCCATAAAGTCAGTGAAATCATTTTCGTATTATTATTTTTTATACTGAAATTGCTAATATGGGACCAGATCTGCATGGTGTTTTCATGGAAGTACACAGGTAGAGCAAGAGCAGTCATAAATAATTCAAGTCATGTTGCTGCTTTAATTTGCTTGCACCAGGGCACGTTTTGTTTGAATTATACACAGTATACGCACAGCTGATTTTATTAAGTTGCCATGTAAAGTTTTGAAGATTCTCTTGAGTAGTTAAGTATTGAAATGTCTTTCTTTTCCTATATAAATTATTTATGTTTTATTATAAAATCAGATTTAACTCGTTTGTGGTGTACCGATATTATAGGGAAATTTTTCTTTTGCAAATTTTCAAATTTAAATATTGTCGGCCTTCGTGTATATTTTCGTTGATGTCTTAGTTTTAAAAGGCAAATCTTATTCATGGTTGTAGTCAATGCAACAGAGTTGCGGAATTTTATTTTTCAGAATATATACATACATATTATGAGGTTTGATAAAAAATACGCGGAATTTTCCTGTTTATCAAAAACGCGTTATTTAATCATCAATATTAATTTTTTGCCCTTCAAAGTGGATTCCATCAGATATAATCCATTTGTGCCAGCACTTTTTCCAATCTTCGAAGCACTTCTGGAACGCAAATGGAACGCACATTTCGGTATCCCGATGAGCTCCTTCAGTGATTCTGTATTTATCTCCACAATATTGTCAAAGCGTTGTCCATTGGGATCATTGTGCCTTAGCTTCAACGCCATATCTGCACCCCCCCCCCCCTATCATGTTATCACGAGTTAATATTTGCTTAAGCAGTTAAGATTGTCGGGGTACCATCATTCAGCAATTCCTGAGCAATGTCCATTTTATACTGCTTTTACTCGAAATTTAACAATTTCGGAACGAATTTTCCTACCACATGTCTCATGTCAAAAACAACCAATAAAATTTTGTGTGTCACGCCAATTGATATGCCAACATTACCAGGAACTTTCTGATAGTGATCCAGCGATTGTCCAATATCATGTTTTTTTTAACGTTTTTTGACGTTGTCTTCTGTTGTTGATGTATTGGGACGTCTAAGGCCTGGATTCACTAGCTCGGAGAGTTGTGGAGATGAGAGTTCTTTTGACACTTAACTCTCCACTCGGAATTCTGTAACTAGGGGAATTTGTATTGAGAAGTACCAGACTCTCTATTCCACTCGACAAAACTCTCGGCTTTGTTAGTTGTGGAGAAGTAAGAAGAATATTTCTCAACTTGACAATATTGGCTGCTTTTGATGTATTTTGTGAAGGTAGAAGAGATGCTATAAAAATTTTAAATATGCATGTTAGATATGTAATTAGTTTTTGAGTCCGGTAAATGGTTTTGGAGAAAACTGCAAAACAAGTGAATCAGTCCTTCTTAAAATAAAAAAATTGCCGTTTTTTGGTACAACAATGGACATATTTTCAACTCATCATTATGAAGAACTGGTAAGTCGTGGAAATTCAGTTTGCATGAGAAAAATGTTCACAACAGACTACTAATGTATGTGAAAAAAAGAACGGAAGAAATATATGCAAAATATAGGAATTGGGGTGTATATGATCCAAGTGCAAAAATCCGTCCTTCGGCGGTAAAATGTCAGTAATGAAGTTTAAATGATCAAAAAAAAAACTACACCGCTCAATTACGCGCTTCTCGCTCTTTAACTTGATACCAAACATGACGTATTTTGGACTACCCCCAATGGGGGGGGGGGGGGGGTACGACTCCCTATCTCCAAAAGCCCCTCCCTAGAAATTGTTCACCTATATTTTTGCACCCTAGATCCTAAGTCCGTAGGAAAAACCCCCAATGCTCTACGACCCTCCCACACAAAGTTGGCAGTCTTTCAATATTGCGATAGTTCTCACGTTTTCCGTAACTCCCCAAGTATGTTGTTAGAGAATCTCGAATGGAGAGTTAGGGAGTTTTAATCGGGGAAAACGAAAATTCTCATATCCCAAACTCCCAAATTCTCCGAGTTACAGAATCCGGCCCCAGGATGATTGTCATCTTCAATGTAATTTTAAACACCTTTTGGAAACGCTTGTACCACTTGTAAACTCTTGTTTTACTCAATGAAGGCTTGCCAAAAGCAACATGTCACATTTTTGAATACGGTTCTGCACTTTATTCCATTCTTGAAGGAAAAATTGAATGAAAATTCTTTGTTAAATTTTTTGTATAAGAAAAAATCGCTGAGCACTTCAAAACACGTGTAACCTTTTCAACAATCAAGAATAAAGTAAACATTCACTATGGCTACCAATCAGTAATTGCTGACATGTAATTAAAATTGACTGCTTTTTGAACCAAAAATGCATGAAAGCAAATGGCACCACTTTCATATTCCTGTCTTTTTCCGTGAGAGCATACTTTTCCACTGAACTGTAATGATTCAGCGGTATTTTCAACCAAAACAGCCTTGTAAAAAACACTTCTCTTTCGCCTTATAATTCCAATTTAACAATAGTTCCAAATACTTTTGTGGTAAATTTGGTAAATCCTATTGATGTGCATATAAGTAAATTCGCAAATTATTTAAATATAGAGCCAGCGAGAGCATACTTTCTGAAATCAAAACTGGTGCCACATGAAACAGGAGTTCAGCCAGTCCATTTATATACATGTCAGTGCTACCAATATAGAGGATACGTCATGGACAAGTGTTCCAACACAAAAGTAAATTGTGGCAATTGAACTTATACAGCCCGCAGAATTAAATTTTTATCACCCCTGGTATATTCCTAGCAATATTTATTTGAGATTGTAGAAATCGCTTAAATACAACTTCCAATCTTACTTTTGGTGTAGGATTTTAAAAATTTCCTTGTATGTGTCGTCGCTGTATCAACTTTCAATTTTAGTTCGTTTCGCAAGCTCTTCGTCTTCTTCTTATAATGAGATCATTTGGAAACATTTGGCTTAACATTATCCTTATATCAGATCTTTGGGAAAGAATTCGATTGTAGATTTCAATCGGTGGCATGCTGTCTTCCTCATCTCAGTTATGGGATGATGCCTTCAATATCTTTTTCGAATATTTGGTCACACTATGGTCGGATTAAAATTTTTCCGTGCGCTAGTCAGGAAATAAATTGTGATAATTTATGATAATATTTAAATAAATTTAAATTCAGCTTCTAGTTTGAGTAAAATCGGGCCCCCACACATATTAAAAATAAGTAATTTCAGCTTAGACTATGGGCAAAATGTTGTGTTACCATAGACAAATTTTGGTTTTTGAGGCCAGCCCGTTCCTTTAACTCGTACACGAATTTGTCTGTCTGTATATTTCTTTTTTACTATTTTGAACACTCTCGTAGACCAACTTTTCGTCATCACAGGGAGCTGAAATTTGGCACACAAGTTCATGTTGCGTGACAATTGAATCTATCAAAATTTGAACCGGAAATTTCCATGGAAAACCCGGAAAATCGGGATAAATCATTTGAAGATTTGGTACAAATTTGATTAGTGATAAATCCGTTTCAGGAAAAATGCAGAGTTTCCGATTTTTCTGAAAAAATTTCCGGAATTTTCCGACTTTTCCGGAAAATTTTCCGGTAAAAAAGTTTTCTAAATTATGCAGGATCAAGTTCCCTATCAACTGGCATCATTACTTTCTCTCCGACAATGGTGAAAACTTGCAGAAAAAATCGAGGAAAATTCATGTAAAACGCTTTTCCGGAGTCTTTCCGACCAAGGAAGCGTTTGAGCGTTTTGCAACCTAAGACAAAGTTGTTGAGCGAAATGAGTTGCATAAAGTTGCTTTTGTGGAAAACTCCATGGAAAACCCAAAAAAACGGGAAAATCATCGGAAAAATTTTCATCGATATGATTAGTGATAAATCTGTTTCAGGAAAAATGCAGAATTTTCCAATTTTTCTGGAAAATTTTCCGAAAATTTCCGGAATTTTCCTGGAAAGTTTTCCGAAAATTTCCGGAATTTTCCGACTTTTCCGGAAAATTTTCCGACAAAAAGCGTTTCAATTATAAGCTTTTGTTCTTTAGCGATATTTTGGCGCAAAAGTTCTGTAAATAAAAATAATTTTTACTCGAATAAATTTTTTGAAAAACTGGTAAATCAGTGTCTTTTCAGCCGTCATAAAATTGTTTTAAAATATATCCATGCAGCACGTAATAACAATTTAGTTAACGTGAAAAAGGCAGAAAATAAAATAAGTAAAAAACGAGTTTTCAAACAAAACTGAGGCCAAGCCGCATGAAAAAGTAGAAAATAAACTTTTCTTCACACACAGAGGTGGACTCAGATTTTTTGATTGGGACATTTCTCTTGAATATTCTTTCTCTTCATGAATCAAATCACTTATTACCTCTGATTGATCATACTGAAATATATAGGTGATTGTCAGAGAATAAAATCTGAGTCCAGATCTTATTCATTTCAGGAACTTGATAATGTAGATAATGTTGCTCGTCTTGATTGTCAGCGAATAAAATCTGAGTCCACCTCTGTGTGTGAAGAAAAGTTTATTTTCTACTCTTTCATGCGGCTTGGCCTCAGTTTTGTTTGGAAACTCGTTTTTTACTTATTTTTTTTTATTAAATAAAATTTAGAGCTATTATTACACCAAAGATATTAACGATGTTTAAACTCTAGAGTAGGCATGGACTTTTGGGAAATTGTTACGGGTTATAGGTAGACATGTATATAATATATATATGTAATGAACCGGTAGGATTTTTTTATTTTTTTACTTTTATTTAACCAAGTTTTTGTATTAAATTACAAAAGTTACAATGAAATGTAATAGATAAGAAATAAAATTATTTAATGTTGTAATGGAAAGCTTGAGCCTGCATTTGAGATACAAGATTATTAATAGCGGGATCAATGCCACTATTACATAGGCTCTGATTCTCCGTTCTTCGGACCGGACCCGCCGTAGGCGTTGCCACCTCAAGTATCGGGTCTCTTATTAAAGCGGATGTTTATAGGAAGCATCAGCAGAGATGGGAGAACCTGAATACTTGCAGGTGCACAAAACTGTTTCTTGATGGGCGGGCCCAATAGGAATATCTCTGAATTTTTCATAGGGCTCGGAAAGAAACAATGTAGAACTGTGGTTGTCATCATCACCGGCCACAGCTCGCTTTACGCTCATCTAACAAGTATGTGAGTTGTTGACAGCCCTGAGTCTGTGGATTGCCTGGAAGGAGAGTCTGAGACAACCGAACACTTTCTGTGTGCTTGTCCGGCCTTCGCCCGGAGCAGGCGGGATACTCTAGCCCTATAGTCTAGGGTCTGCCTTCCTATCTGTAGATGAACTGCAAGATTTTCCTCACCAAGACCTGATGCGTTTCATTAAGAGGACTGGAAGGTTCTGGTGATGGAGGCTTCTAGCAGGATAAAACAATGGGCCCCTTTGGCCTCCGTGCTTGGGATCTATCGTCCACTGCCTTTAAAAAAAACTTAGTCTCAAAGCATTTTGCAAATTTTTATCGGTAAACCTGGTTCGAGGCTTATTGATTTTCATCATTGAAAAGAATTGCTCTCATTTATATGTGAATTTGCAAATTCGAAAATAATTGTTTTTTTTTTGGTTTTTTGAAAATGATCTCAGCTTTGGCGGCATATTGTCCATGTAATGTCAACTAGAAATGCCAAGTCGCATACCCATTTGAGAGCATTTATTGCAGACAATGATTTGTCTATTCTAAAAAAAAAAAGAAAGTCTGCTTATCGAAGGCCGTAAAATCTTCTTAACATTTTTTCTTTGCTTAGCCACCTTACCTCGCAGTAGTAACTCATATCGTCATGTCATGACGAAGAAGTCATTCAAGAATGTTTTGAGCTGGATCAAATTAAATTGATGCTCATTACAAGAACATTTATAATATTTTGCATTCTGATGGTATTATGGTGGCAGGTGAGCGAGTTGCGTGAAATCCGAACTATTAGCCGAAGCTGATAGCTCACTCTGTGATTACCGTTGAGGATGCTCCCTAGGATGCACGCTAGGACTCCTTCGTTATTAACGGAGAATGTGGGGTGAGTTACATGAAGAAACCTGTTGCTGTCACGTACCATTTGCAAAAGGAAATTCGTGCCTGATTCAAAATACAACATACATCCGGTCCTGAAGGGACCCTTGCACCACTTACCTTATAGTATGGTGAGGACGTGGTGACATGCCTTCTGGTGCTATATTCTCAGCACGCTATGGCATGGCGGGCATTAAATTTTGTGCAATGTCCCTTGAAAACACACCTGAAAATAGCGGAGGAGTTGACCTTAATTGACCATCACGCCAAGAGAGGCATGATTGAATACTGCTGAATTAAATATTAATGCTCTGTATCAGCAGTATTGAAAATGGATTGTTGTCGTCATCTATTGAGAACTAAAAGATGTAAGCCAAACAGCTTGAAGAAAGTCCGGTTTAATTTGGTCTGGAAGTAAATTCTTCTGCTACGGCGGTACTGATTGCTTGTGACATCCAGGAAATTCCAGACATGCCGTCTCCTTAGGGTAAGTGGGGCTGGCAATTTTCGCGATTTAATTATAAAAAAAAAAAAATGTATATGTTTGATGAAAATTTATTCTGCTATATATTGTATAGATTATCTGCTGGCGTTTTTTTCTTTCAATTAATCAACTTGTATGTCATACCAATTTAACAATTCTCGCTCGATTTTTCTCGACACAAAATAATGCCGGGCGTCGCTCTACTTCCCAGAAGCAAAAAAAAAAACAAACCCACTCTTCTTTCTTCTCTAAACTAAAAGTAGTAGGAAGAGCCTTTCCTTCTACTTTTGTTACCTCGAACGGCACTTTTGCATTCTCTCGGACATGTCATTAGCACCGTCATGCGAAACTCAGCAGTATAGTGCACCGCGTGCGGCAACCGTATCACTATCAGCCCGACGTTAGTGATACAGCATGATGGAACATAGAAGCGTACTGATCAGTGCGGTTGCGACTATTTTACTGTCAGCCAGATGTCAGTGGTGGACCATTAGCAGCGTACCATAGCAATGGATATGAGTAAAATTTCTGTTGGCGGATTATGCAAATGATTATCGTCTTTTTGCACGATCAGAAATTCTTCAGTTCCATTGAAATCTATATCTTCATTTCGTATGAAAATAGCCAATTGCGCTGTATCAGTCAGTGTAAGTCAGTGATTTCGTTCAAAGCAATCGAAAATGCTTCAAATTCAGTCGCACGATCAATCAGTCAAGCTTTTATTGATATCATCAGCCATTTCATATCGAATTAAAAGCTGTGGTGGTTCAAAGCTTGCCCATTGTAAGCTCTCTAGAGTAATAAAAATTGGTGTCGAATCTTTCGAAAAACAAAACGAAAAAATATATTAATTTTTAAAATTTCATCAATTTCGGTTTACACATTAATTACCAATAGTTATGTGAAATATTTTAAATAGTCAAAGCCACGTTTTTGCCACAACTTAGGATTTAATTTAATTTTTAAAAATACTTTTATCATCGTTCTTCTTTCATTTAAGATTTCGAACGATAAAATTATGCAAATCAATATCGAACTTATGTTCCTACATAAGTTTGGAGGTATTCTTAAATTTGTTTAGGGTTAATGCATATAATCTAGTAAATATTAAAAAAAAATTCTAACAACAGTATTGCTATGGATTGGCGACATTTTTCTTTTAGTTGAGTTTCCTGAAGATCTTATACATTAGTAGGCCCTTACAAGCCTTTGCGACCTTTCTCTGAATTCCTTTGTAATGTGATTGAAATATGTACCTATTACTAAAATTTCGGAATTTGTAAAAATGAAGATTTTCTGGTTTTTGTTTTCTATCCTTGATAGAATTGTTTTAATGGTAGTTATCTAGGCTATGTGTACACACATATACATATAAGAATAATACAAATGAAACAAATAATCAATTAAATATAACGAGTAATAACAATATCAAAAAAGACGTATCCTTTGATTTTTCCAAAACTTTTTTTTTATATAATGCTTTACTATGTCCATAAAAATATTAAAATTTTTTAATTGCGATTTCAATAGGAGCATAATGAAAATTATCCTTTCTTTCATGGCTTTGCTTGAAAAGATATGGGTAAGTATTTTTTGTTAAATAAAAATCCGAGTAATATAATCAATATTGTTAGTTTGAATTGATATTGATTGTATTAACACATTCGAATCAAATGTGTTGCAAAGAAAAAAAATATGTACACATATATATAAAAAGTAGGTATCCCCCATTTTTGCAGAAAAATAAAAATGTAACGATAAAAATATAATATCTTATAGAAGTATGGATATGGTGATTGCGAGTGAATGTTTTCTTCCTTAGCTGTAGATGGCGGCAGATGTATTTTTTTTATTTTTTTTTCATAGTTTGGTTTTAAAGTTCCGATTAACTACGCAATATAATTTCATTCAAATGGCTACCTGGACTGATTTGGCAGTAGCTCATACTATCAACCCAATTTTGCAGTACATTTTCGATGGCTTGGGGTCCCTTTTCGCGAATAGATCAATAAATTGTGCTTGTCTGAATTGTTTCTGGACTTTCAGCATGCCATTGACTTTTAACGGCACCCAACAAAAGAGAGTCCAACGACATCAAATCGCATCTTCTCGGCTAAGTAAAATCTCCAAAACGATGATTATTGAACTTAGTGCGCAATAAATCGATTGATTGACGGCTTATGTGGCACGTAGCGCAATCCTGCTGGAACTAAAGCTCGTCCAAGCCCAATTCCTCAATTTGTTAAGAAAAAAAATCGGTTATCATGCCTGTCTGTAGCGTTCCTATTCGTTCATAATCGCCCTTTTGCATTTGCCTGAATGACAAGATCCAGGGGTGGCAGATTAAGTAGTACCTGAAGAGCAGCAGTAGCCGTAGATCGCATGGACCCCGTAATTCCCAGGCAGGCAGGGCTTTGCAGGCCCGCCAGCTACCGCAGATCGCAATCCCCACAAGCGTCATCGGTCACCATACACAGGAGGCATATGTGAGCATGGGTCGAACGATCGACGTGTACATCCAGTGCACAACTCTCGGTCTTATGCCCCATGTGCAGCCTAAGGTTCTCCTGCGTTGAATGAAGACCCTCATAGCCGCATTAACTTTTTCCTCTACGTGCAATCCCCACGTCAGCTTCGAATCAAGGTAGACTCCAAGCTACTTCAGGAGAGAGTTGCAGAGTGTGTCGAAGGAGTTTTGGAAGTTTAGAGTACCCAAGCTTACGTCTTCTGGAGAAGACTACCAAGCTGGTCTTTGTTGGGCTCAGACGGGTGCACCAGTCCTCAAAAATATTGAGGCCTTCTTGCATAAAGGTACAGGCAGCAGCCATGCTGTGCCTGGAGATGAGCAGAGAGATGTCATCCGCATACGCTTCACATGAGAATCCAACGTTCTTCAGCACCGTAATGAGTGTGTCAGCCAACATAAACCAGAGTACCGAGGAGAGCACGTCACCCTGTGCGCAGCCTTTCTCCACCAGCAAACTGAGAGAGTTTCGGGCGCCCACCTCTACTGTTACGTATCGTCGTTTTAACATTTAATCGATCCATCGCACTACAGTGCGGTTAACACCATGTCGATGAGCTGCCTCACATAGCGACTCGAGGGTGGTCCTGTCAAAATCTCCGTCGATGTCCAGAAAGGCTCCCAAGGTAAACAGTCCACGATTCTGTCTCCGCTCATTGACAATAACGATTTAATGGAGAGCCGTCTCAGTAGATCTGCCCCTCCGGTAAGCGTGCTGTGTGGTATTTAACGGAGAGGAGTAGCCCGAACTCCCATGTTATAATCATCCACAGGTCACTCCAGGCATTTCAAAAGGAATGAGGAGAGATGTATGGTTCGAAAACTCTTCGGGTTCATGTATACAATATTATGAATATTGCGGAACTAACTAATAGTAAATAGTACTAGGAAAAAAGTAAATATACTTTTAGTTAATAATTACTAACAAAAATTATTCTTTATTGCTTTTCCGGCCATCACTCTTAGTTCAATTATTTTTTTCGATTATTAAATTATTGAATTGCAAGTTTAAAAATCATTACAAATGTAGATCATAGTTATAAGCTTTATTCACCTTATTAAGTAAGTAACAGATTACTTCGAGAAAGCGAGCTCTTGGCTAAAATGTTTGCAAGGAAATTATGCAGACCTAATATTCATCCATTGTACATACATATACATCTGCCTGTATACTATGATTAAAGAACTTAGGAAGGGAACTTAACAAAATTTGTTGAAGCTTCTTACAACTATCAATGGAATCAAATATTTACCAATAAAGTAGCGTAAAATTTCAAAGAAAATAGTCTTGCAAAGCTCACTAGCTACTGACTGCAAATTTTTGTTATGATATTAATAGTAATGATTTTTTTTTCTAATTGTTTTGTCCAAGTCTGATTTGAATATCAAATATGTATCTGAGTGTAGTTGTGCTGTTAGAATGAAATAGAAAAAAAAATCATTGACGAAATCTATAATGAATTTGCTGTCTATATGAATACCCAAATTCTTTCAAATGGTTCAAAGTTCTGTCTTTTCGTAGATTTTTGATGGCTTAGTATTGGTTTATATATGAGGAGCCTAAAACGTTACATCCATATATTTATTTTCGAAAATTAGCAGCGAAAGGTAAAATGTATTGCAATTATCATACGTTTTGATATAAACGCCCATCTTTATTCAGGGATAACTAAAGATTTTTTTGCGATGTAGTGCAGCTTAGGTTGACATGGGGGATTGTAGGATTGTGGGAGGATTGTAGCAGTAGGTACGGATTAATAAATGGATATTGTTGAAAATGCCAAGCACATTTATTTATATAGGTAGAATTTCAGGACCAAATCGAAATTCGATTCTATTTCACAACCCCAGAGCGATATACAAAATCCATTACATGGAAAAATAAATTACAAAATTTTAAATTTGTAATTCTATACAAGGTGATGGATGGCAATAATTACATTTAATCAAATCAATAAGTCCCGCAGGTATATGGTATGGATCTACAGTCTGACGGTCCAGTGCTTTCCTTCCTCTTCTTAACATATTGATATTGAAAACATATTCATCATTAATTCAAATTAATTATTACATTACTTAGTTAAAAAAAAAAAAATAAAAAAAAAAATAAAATAAAATTAACAAAATGCTTTTCTTCTTTCTTGGCACTATCCAAATAAATCTATCACAGGAGCCGTTGGAGCACGGATAGGTGAGTAATCCCGTATTCGCCTTTAACTTTAAGCTTTCTGCCGGCATTACTAATCCTCTTGGAGTGGATCATGGCATGTGGCATTAATATAAAAATAATAATAATTATAATTAATTAATTAATTGATTTACCAAATTAATTTAACGCCAGTTAATTTTAGGCTATGATATGTCACCATTTATTAGACGATATGCAAAATATCTAAATGAGAAAGCACTCTCATATCGTACAGTTGCATTTGATTTCTGTAAAGTAAAAAGAGGGTAAGTGTCATTGAACTTTAGCAATTTTTAAAATAATAATTAATAATTTTTATTAAACATTATTTTTTATAATTTATAATTATAGAAAAGAAGAAGGTTCACTTCGAACAATGAACGCTGACAAATTATTAAAAACTTTACCGGTGTTGCAAGCACAGCTCGATGGACTCTTAGAATTCGATTGTTCAGCAAATGATTTAACAAATGGTAATTAAAAAATATTTTTTGTTTTACTCTTATTATAAAAATTATTAATATTGATTTATATTTTAGGTGTTATTAATATGTGCTTCATGTTATTATTCAGAGATTTAATTCGACTGTTTGCATGCTATAATGATGGAATTATAAATTTATTGGAGAAATATTTTGATATGAACAAAAAACAATGTCGAGATGCACTTGATCTTTACAAGAAATTTTTAGTTAGAATGGATAGAGTGGGGGAATTTTTGAAAGTTGCTGAGGTAAATATTTACATTTTTTTTTTTTGATAAATTTTTTATTTCTTAATTGAAGGGGACAAGAGAAATTTGCATTTGTGGATTCAGAAAATATGCTAAAGCTATGCAGCATGTTTGTCAGATTTTGTGAAATTTACTGTAAAGATTTTATACAATTACTGGTTTATCGTTTACCGATAATCATCATCAGAGTAGTCCAACTTTAGTAACATTAAAGAACTCCTTTAAATCCCCCTGCAGGATCGATATGGGTGAAATTTTGGATCCGCACTGAGAGAAATATATCAGAGATAGTCACAAAAATTTCAATAGCTGTTTAGCAAGTATTCATTTAATAGCCAAATGCCTCAGCCGTGAACCAGTCAGTGTATTTAGTATTACAATATTAAGGTCTTGATTTTAGCACAACTTTTAGTTTAGTGATTTGTTCTATACGATGTTTCAGATTTAAAGGACAATAATAAAACAAGTTTAGTACTCGCATCCAGGCAAACAGAAATTTATATCACAGACTTGCGTTTTGGTTACAGAGTGTGATAAGTAATTTAAAATTTGATATGCACAATTGGTTTTGATTATCCGTAAAACTCACAAAAAACAACGGGTTATATGGGAAAAAAAGGTAGAAATTCCGAAACATTCATTGAAAATGCTTTAAGATAGTGGTGGTTGTATGTATATTTCTACGGATATAATGAAAATTTTTCTGTAGAACAACTTATCAAAGATATTCGCAGTTAAATTATTTTGGAAATCCGAAAACGCAAATAGCGAATGGGAACTGAGAAGCTCTGTTCTCAGAGGCAGGTTGTCACACCACCAGCATTCGTATGTTAAAAGAAAGTCGGTTGAAACTGCTAGCTACTTTTGTTGATATAAATACATCATTTCACACACGCACATACACACACACACACACACACACACACACACACACACACACACACACACACACACACACACACACACACACACACACACACACACACACACACACACACACACACACACACACACACACACACACACACACACACACACACACACACACACACACACACACACACACACACCAAGCAGATCCGTGGAACTTCGAAGTAGACTGAATTGATTTACCAGGACAAAGCAAGTAATAATAAGTAAAAAAGCTAGAATTGGTCTAAGACCAATTCTTATGATACCCTAGAATCTAGATGAATGCCCTTATGAAATTTCGTATTGTCCCCCCTTCTGTGCAAGTCTGATTTTTGAAGTGGTTTTCGCATATATTTCTAAAACGGTTTGTCGGACAGAATAAAATGATTATAACTAGGGCTCGGAAGTTGATAACCTTAAAATTTAGAAAAATGACCATAAAAAATGCATTTAAAAAGTGACAAAAATAATTAAAAATGCAACTTATATAATTAAAAAATACTTTTGTATTATTTCGACATTATGTAATGTAGATACATACACTTTTTTTTAAATTAAAAAAACGAAAAATTAATTTTATACACATAAATAAAAAAAGGAAAACAGAGTGGATTCCCGTCTAAAAAATAATAACGAAGTAAATCTTTAAAGATTGAAACGATCAGGATATGGAAATAATTAAAATGGTTCGCTGAGTATATACCTACTTATGTTGAGGTATTAGAATGAATTACGAGTGCCATTTTTTTAAGATGTTCAAATGAAAATGAGCGTCGATTATCTCACAGCACATTTTTGTACATTGAAAAAGATCTTTCCACGTCCACAGAAGTAATTAGAGCGTATTTGAAATAAATAGAATCAGCCAATTGTAAATCCTCTGCATCACTATCTAAATCCCATACAGTAATCTCTCCAGTAAGCACTTGTCCAAGATATGACAATGTTTTAAAACCGGAATTTTTATCTCAAACTTTGAGAAGTTTCCCATATACAATTGCAGCAACATCTCCCGGATTTTAATTCATCCTGGGATTTTTGTATTGGAATCAATAAGCTTTCCGCCTTTCCTTTCCAATTTACTACATAATAGCTTCTGATAAAAATGAAAAATTCGATTTTCAGTTTCTATTTTATTATGTGAAATTATATCTGTGCAATTTTAATTGCAGCTGAATCTTCCAGTCAAAACTGGAAATTATATCTTTGAGAACGTCAAAATGTTCAGAGAAATACTTAGTAGCCTTTAACCACGTTCCCCATCGCGTTTATATGGGATGTGGTGGAAGGCGTATATTTGGAGCCTCCAACTTAAATTCTTCTGTACGAGCAGGTGCTTTTAAAAAAATCTTCTTTACACTAGCAATGAGTCTAAGTCTGAGCTAAGCAAGTAATATGTGCCATTTTAGAGTACAATTCTTTTAAACTATTCGCTGATTTTACCATATACGAAACGGCATCCGTCAAAAAGAGTAAGACGTTGTCTTGCTTAACTCCATCTGGCCAGAGAAGGAAAAGAGATTTGTCGAAAGGCTTACATATGGTTGAAGAATTACTCCAAAATTTCTGATGTCAAAAGAAACTCCTCACGTTCTACTATCCCTACGATAACATTCGCTATATAGCGGCCATCTATATCCGTTCTTTCACCGATAGAAATCCAAATATTTTTTTTCTTTTGCAATGTTCTTAATTTGGCTTATCATTTAATCATAGCAACGTTTTTCTTAGCGTGGACTCATCTGGAATCGCGTTATTTGTATATTTTACCAGAAAGGCCCGAAACTTTGGAAGATTGATTTTATTTAAGGGAATATTAGCTGACAGTAATGCCTCGCATAGGTTCTTTGAATATGTCGAAATTTTGCTTGAGGTACATTGTGTTTTCGCACTTAAATTCTCCAAGCCGCGCTTCTTGTGTTTCTCTCGGCCAATGTGTTGTTGAATGCAGAAACGTTTATCTGCGGAAAATTTTATCTCACAAATCTTGCAAAATAATATTACTGCCATCAGTAGAAAATATTTCTTCACCAAATTCAGATACAAACTCTCTCAAATGGCTAGATTTTGTCTGATTTATTTTTGGTAGTTTAGTTTAGTTTACGTTACCGTGTTATTATTCGCGCACTAAAATACAAATATACAGATATATAGGTACATATATAGAAATGACACTTTGAAGTGTTTCACGCTCTCAACAATTTGCCGTACTAAACTAATGGACGGGAAACCGCTTTGCATTTACATTACCATTTTCAGAACAAAATGAATTCGACAACAGTCTTATTTTTCCTAGAATTAAAAAAACTATGCAAGCAGCAATTTCAATCAATTCCTCCTTTCTAGAGATACAAATTAAACGTGTTGCCAGCCTATGAAATTTTATTTTAAAATATATAATAAATACTTGTAAAATTAGGGATGTGATATACTCATATATTCAGTACAGTTACATTAGAAAAAATAATATAAAAATTAGAAAAATGATCTAAAATAATGGGAAAATGACTAAAAAGTTGGGAAAAATGAGCAGATATGAGAAATAAAAGACATGTTTTTAGAATAGTAATACCATAAAATAAGTTTGTATCATAATTAGCATCACTTAGCGACGCATAAAAAAAAAATGCAATTTCATCAACTTCCGAGCCCTAATTATAACCAATTTTATAGGATTTCGTATTCTGAAGAAGTTTTTAGTACAATAAAAATGTCTTGGACTGATCGTTTTCACCGAATACGTAAAAAACCTAAATTTTTATATGGCAACACGAAGAAGGAGTTGCCCGATTTAGTCCATTTTTGAAATTTTATTTCTTAGTACAATGAAAACATCATGTACCAAATTTCAGCTCTCTACGTCGACGCGTTCTCAGGCAGTGTCCAAATACACAGTAGAAAATGAAATTTTTGTATAGCAACCCCACGAAGGAGTTGCCAGATTTGTCTCATTTTCGAACTTAATTTTACTTTTTTTTTTTAAAGTTCGTATACAAAGTTTCAGCTCTCTAAGTATACGCGTTCTCGAGTTATCGTGTTCACAGATGGACGGACGGACAAAAATCCAAAAAAAAACTTTTAATATTATGAATGACTGTCCAATCCAGTTTGCTCTACCATCATTATTTCGAGGTGTTACAAACGGAATGACGAACTTAGTATACCCTATAGATTTCATCTAGGGTATAAAAATATGCAGTTTGGAGACAAATTTGCCGAATTTGAAAATATTTTCTTCCAAGCTCCCCAATATTCTCTAAATCCACACAATAGGTCGTCATAATAAATAAACAACCAACAGATAAACAGTGGTATCGTTAAAATAAGCCTCAGAAGTGTTGATGATTTTTTTTTTAATTTTTTTTATTATATTATTGAAGCTTGGCAATTAAAACGTGAAAAACGATGTCGGCCAGGTGAGAAATTAAACAAAATCACTCATTACAGATTATTAGCACAATACTGAATGCGTCTTCATACTGAGACAACAAGTAATAAATTCTTGACATGTATGTGAAGGAAACTTACCTTAAAAGCCACGCACTTAGAATAGCGAATAATGGAGCTGATAAAATGGATCGATCTTTAGTTTACACAAGCAGCCGATTCCTTTTCAACTGTTATCCTGTTATTATATATATAAAAAAAACTGCTAGATTGAATCTAAGCGGATTCCTTAAAATATTTTTGTACCAGAATCTCTAATAAAAAATAAACCACTAAATGTGTTCGCCATGCAAAGCAACTATGTTTATAACGGTTGTATTACAATAATGCTTTACAATTTGCTGCAATTTCTACATATTTTTACATATGTATTGTGTCATTCTAAATAACATCCATCTGGTTGGCTCTGGAAAATTCCAAGTCTGTGAGACCTGCTTAGTAATAGCAATATTGCTATGCCTTGCTGGGTTTCTATGGAACCTTATTTGGCTAATGTTAGAATTGAGATAGTAAAACAAATGTTTCAAATATTTCTCAAGATATGAAAGAAACTCTCTCACAAATACATGATAGTGTCAAGTAGTCGCAAATTAAATACTGTGGTCCTGATGTATGGCCAAGATGGAAGTGTTCTTTTAAAAAAGTGACTGTTGAATAAATGTAAATTGCTCTAATGTCTAAGCTTTTTCTCCTAACGAAATTATAGCAACATTTTTAAAATGAAATGATACAAATTTCTGAGTAAAATCTAATGGCTGAGACAGCAAAGTTCAGAGTTGTGTGCTGCTGTGCTTTTGTATTTTTCTAGGGAAAATATAGCTTTCATTGGTTGAACTGAAAGTTTTTAATAATTTTGTTAATTAATCCCTATAGAGGTTAACACCTTTAAGGCGCTAAGAAAAAAGCTAAAAATCAGGCGAATAAAATTTTTCCATTATATGAATTATAATTTCTGTAATAGGTCAGTTTACATTTTAATCGGGTTTTGCTGTTTCATAAGAAACAATAAGCGACAATATTTATTATACTAGATTTAGCTTTAATAGTGATACATTGAATTTTCCACTCATTTTATTTTCAGTGTAATGTAAAATATGACAATAACATATAAGAAAACTTCTTGCCCTTTGAAGTAAATTAAGAAATAAAAATTTCATTGTTTTATATATGTAAATATTAAAATTTTTACAACAATGGATTCTTGTTTTCAACTTGAAAGAATGTAGGTATTGACAAGGGTGATATACCAGACTTAACAAAAGCACCAAGTTCTCTGCTGGACGCACTGGAACAGCATTTAGCTACTTTAGAGGGTAAAAAAGGATCTGCAGCAAATACTCCAACACAGTCAGCTAGGTGAGTATAAAATAGAAATAAAATTAATCACATTTTACACATATATTCCAGATCAGGCTAAAATTTGTACAAACATGCCAAATATGTAGATTTTTTGTTTTTGTCACTTTAATTATTTTGTTATCAACTATTTAGATAACCAGATAATTTCTAAATTTCAAGTATGTTTAGCTTAGTGCGAAATATTTGAGGAAAGTTATTTATGATAAATAAGATATAAATGTGGTTGATCTCAGATAATGATATCAATTTAGCTAATCCATAGGTCGGCAGAATCAGTGAAGATTTTAGATGTACAAGCCTATAAGCTGGCAAATCGCAGATGGTGAGAACTGACCATATACGTGATCTCAAGACACCTGTGGCCCGAGATATGTCTTGGGAAGATTGAATCTCTACTGAGAAGGAACCGTAATGATGTGTGTAATTTTATTGCAGTTATCACGGGACACTGCATCTTTGTCAAAATTGCAGAGCGCATGTAAGCTCCATACAATGACCTCTGCGGAAGAGGAATACGCTTGATAGCTACGTTTTCTGCGAATTTTCACATTAACAAGTGTGACTCATTAATACGGTTTGCAATAAATCGATATAAAATTGCGGACCGCCCATGAAACCCGGGGTTGGAGGACTTGGTAAGGCTCATTAACTCTTGTGACTGGTATCAGCGAACCCCTTTAATTTGAGAAATATTTTTTATGTAGGGTCCCAATAAGGTGGCATCACAATGGACCATAGGTGGTATAAGTGTGGCTGTTCGTACTTGCTTTTACGATGGCCGCCACTCTAACCTAAGCTAACCAGCTAATTAATGTGAATCTTACATCTAATGAAATATTTTTTTTTATATAGGCATGTACCTACGTGTCTACCTACGTGTCTACACCTACATTCAACTGTTTTTTTTTAGATAAAACTGTTTCTATGATTCATAAATTCATGCAGTTTGCTTCTACGAACGAGGAAAATGGAGGTTAGTAGCTAATGGAAGCCAGATTAATTCAATTATGAATTGCAGATAAAAACTTATTAAAAAACGGTTGAATGTAGATGTAGGTGCATGTGCAGGATCAAACAAATGGTCACCTTTTGACGTTTCCAATTCTTCCATTTTTCACGTATTTTGGAGGGAAACATATTAAAATTAAAAAAAAAAAATATCAAATTTTTCTAATTGCTTCATTTTGACGTCCTATAACTACCGATAGAAGGGATGTGGTCACTTAAAGTTTGGATGGTTTACTATTATTGCACTCCTAAACTGTATGCCTTTATAAGGCACATAATAAAAAAGTTATTGTAATTTAAGATCTTAGGATGCAGTTATTTTTCGACTCAGTAACTAAAATCTTCTTTGAAATAATTAAAAATATTAGTAGAGGTAGCTATTCTAGGGAAAGTGTTTATTAATTACCTTTAGGTTGTTAGTTGTAAATTACCAGCATTAACATTAGGTGGACAGTAAAATGGTACTGTCACCCAATCTATACAATCTCTTGTGCAATTGCTACAAGCTGCCGCTCATGACTATAGTAAATAATAAGCATTACCACCTCCGAATTGCCTTAACGACCTTCTTGGTATTATTACCTGTGAAACGGAGAAGACTAATTCTCTTGCAGTCCCTTTTTCTATTATTTTTCCCTTCATATTTTGGATTTTCCGGTATATAGCAAAAGCTAAAAAGTTTTTTATTTGTTATTTCATCACACAACCGATTTGATTTTGGGTGACAAATTTCAAGTCTTGGTTTTGACTTATCAACATGTCCCAAATAGCGAAATTGAATGACTTGAAAAACATATGAAAAAATAGAACAAAGAGCATGGCATGAGCTGAAAACTATTTCAGAGAAACATTACGCATTCAGCCCGTGAGCTTATCGGAAACTTGGGATTATTCCCAACGTATGTTTACGAAAATTTCCGGTGGATTCATGTGTCTGTCATCTGCCTGTTATTAGGAAAAGTTCACAATAATATAATAGGAGATTGTCCTGTTTGCTATAGAAATTGGGTTACCATACCTGCAGTAGGACCACCATACCAAGATAGAATTCGAACGCATCACTACACCAAGCATATAAAAGTTAAAAATGCGAAATTCTCCAGTGTCACAAAGCCTCACCTACAAACAAACTAAACCAAACTTTTTACAAATTAATGAAGTTGCCGCATTATCTGGGATCGAAAATAAAACCGAGATTAACATCAGTAATTCGTTGAGGTTTGGCTTTTCTACAAAAAAAAAAAACAAAAAAAATCTTAAATAACTTTTCTCCGGCTTTTTTTCTTTTAAAGAAAAAGTTATCAGTAAACTTTGCGTGCACTATTTAGAGAGCATAAATTGAAGCCCAAAAGAAATAAAACACATACATACATAATGTAGTGATTTTTATTTTAGCTAGAAATTAGTATTTCTTATTTTTATTTTTTTTTGTAATTTTCAACGAATTTTTAAAACACTTTTGTGAGCATTTTTAGTAATTGAATTTTTTCTCTTTTCTTTCTTTATTTTCTTTTTCCTCATTTCCATTTCTCCTATCTCGAAATTCCTCTCTAAACTGAAACTGTGTGTGAACTTTTTCGCTTCTATTTTGGTTGATTATTTTTATTTGCAATTATTTATACTGTGATCTGTACCTAAAAATCGATTATTCATAAAATATATATAAAAAAAAAATATATTTTAATTTTCTATTTTCGTTTTTGGAAAATTGTTGGCCCGTTTTGTTATTATTGGCTTGTAAATGTGTTTGATGAATTTTTGAATCAATACAATGGACACAATTTTAATAATTTCTCAATTTGAAAAAAAAAAAACATATATATTTACACTCAACATTGTATTTATCTCATACACTTATACATTTCGTAATGCAAAAAAAAAAAACGCCTTGAATTTTGTCTTAATTTTTCAATACACACATTTTCGTTAAATCACAAAACAATTTTGAATTCCAAATGATGTTTCCCTCAAATACCACCAAATTTGCACAAAATCACATGAAAACCACATGTAATTTAAAAAAAAAAAAAAAAAAAATCAACCAAAAATAGCAACCAAAAGAACGTAAAGAGTGGTGTGTCTGCCCTATCTTCTACTAGCTCGTCGTTTGGAACTGCTGCTAATTCCACAAGATTCGATACACACGCAAATGGTATCGATGAATCTGTAAAAGCTCAGGCTCTAGCGGAAGAGGAAGCTGCTATGAATCAATATAAGGTAATAATGTGTTTTTTTTTTAGTTTCACATGTTATATATATATTTTTTTAAATAAAAATACCTGAGCTAATCTAGGTTAAAATAGTTTGATAGAGTAAGCAAAGTAAAAAAGAAAAAAAAAACAATACGGTGAACAGTGTAGTAACGAATAAAATATATAATAGTAGTTAATCCATAACGAATTTATTATTTTCATCTGCCTAAATGTTTTCTTTCAATGTAGGTACAAATTTTATCCCAAGCAGAAAAACTTATTGTCGCATGTGGTTGCATTTACGTAACTTTGTGTCGGAACACTAAATTTTATTTATTTTCTTTAACTGCTAGCTATAATTCTACGAGTATCATACACTCCGCGATAAAATGATGAGCCACCCATAAAGTTTATCTGTTTTTTGAAAAGGAGCAAGTACACACGTAAATTTTATTGCCTGTTGTAAAGACAATCTTTGAAAAATGTTAGTATATGTATATGATTGTTTTTTCTTTGAAATTAATTTTGAGCAATTACCTGGTGTTTTCTACGAAAATGATGCTACAAAATGATGACCCAGATGTGACAGTTTTGTTTGGAGAAGGATAAATGAAAAGGACAGTTCTTCTTGTCTCGTCTCATCTCTGGAAACACGATATAAATATAGCACTCGTTATGAAATGAATTATCGACCAACAGCTCAGATAAAAATGAATCCTCCTTTGGCACGGATATCTTAATTCGCGATGGCGACCATTGTGCAAATGTACAGCAGTGAAAGTCTTTCTCGCCTCTGATAGAATAGAACTGACCATGAAACCTAATTCGCCGGTGAATATACTGACGATGGCCCTACCCACCTCCACCACCTTGGTAGAGGTGAGCTGGAAGGATTTCCAAGACAAGTTGACGACCCTCTATCAAGACAACGCTCCCTCCAGCGGTAGGAACTTAAAAATGCAGAAATAGATTCCCAAATAGAGTTATTCCCTAATCGCCTACAGAGAAATATAGATCACTTCGCAAGGACTACTAACACCAAAACCTATTTGTATAAAAACCTTCTGGCAAATCTTCAATACCTGTATAAATACAGCCAAAAACTGCGGAAAATCCTAAACCGCATTTATCATAGAACACTAAACTCCCAAAACGCGGCCTACTAGTCCATTCTATCCCAAGTCAAATGATTATCGATTATCATCGATGATCAAACTAAACTGTTCTGCGATGAGCAGTTTAGACTTGAAAAAATCAAGCCAGGCCCACAGACTTTGGAAAATATTAACAAAGTCTGTTCCAGGAAGCCAAAACTCCCTAAGGTCACAAAGAACAGCCAATACAAGCTAGTTCTCCTACAGAAAAAATGTGATGCATTCATATTTTCAAGGCACATTCAAGGATAACTCAATCCTTAGTATTCCAGCCTTTTTTTGGAAGTAAACAACAGTGTCAATACTTTTGGTGAATTCTTTTCAACAAAACCGAACAGGCATTGAACTGAACCAGAGCTTGTCAGACCTACACCGAACTTAGCCCTGTCCCGAACGGGGACAAGCTGAAAAGAATGCAAGAAAGTAGAATATCCAAAAATGTTCGTCCTTTATAATTTTAATAAAAAAATAAAGCACTTAAATAAAATAATTGTATTTTCACAAAATGTCCACACCTCCCCACTTTAATTACAAGTACTTTCGATTTGACGTTTAGCTCCGAACAGTAATCACAAATTTTCATGGAACAAGAAAGTTCAAACCCGGTGCAGAAACCGAACATAGAATCGCTATGAAAAGAACATACGTGCGGAACCAGTTCTGTGTCGGTGTGGTGAAGAAAACACTTTGGGCGTAGGAACCGAACGAGTTATGGTTCAGTTCAGGTGAAAAGAATTCACCATTTGCTGTATGCAAATGACTCCATACCACAAACCTTCTTCTGCTGGATAATCCCGCAATCTATCCTGAAGAGCAAAATATTTTCACCAACCCTCTGCACCTCTCCGTCTTAATCAAGATAATAAAATCCAAAAAATCAAGTCCCGACAAAATTTCAAATGAAATTATTAAAATGCTTCCACCTATAACTCTTTACTTCCTAGAAACCGTTTTGTTTAATTGCATCATAAGAAAATAAGAGAACAGTTACAATTGGTCTAAAAGCAATAATATTATACCCTAGATGAAAATAAAAGTTTAATGAACTGAAAGCTCAGTATGCACCAAGAAGGGGTTGCCCGATTTAGTTCATTTTTGAACTTGTATTTGCAATTTTTATGAAAAAGCAGTCCATAAAATTCAAGCTCTTTACGTCGACGCGTTCTCCGTTGTCCAAATATATAGTGAAAACAAAAGTTTTGTATGGCAACCCTACCAAGGAGTTACCCGATCTGTCCCATTTTCGAACTTAAATTCACCTTTCTTTTTAAAAGCCCATATGTAAAATTTCAGCACTCTAAGTAAATGTTTTCTAAAGTTATCGTGCGGACCGGCATGCAAAAATCAAAATAACTTTTTTAATATTATGCGTGGCTCACCAATCCGTTCTGTTCTACCATCATTATTTCTATGCGTTACAAACGAAATGACAAACTTAGTTCCGATACTCTATGATTTCATCATCTAAGTCTAGAGTGTAAAAATTGTGCTTGTCTACTTATCATAAAAATTTGTAACACTCCAAGCACTCATCAAATCTACTTTTTTGTACCAACTAATCTTGCCTACAAATTGCAACGAAAACTCTTCGAAGAAATTTCTAAGCAAACTAAAAGGAATGAATGGATAAACAGTTTTAGCGGCACAAGCACACTAATCAATGCAATGTAGGCAACTGGCTCAGAGGCGGAAATACATTAATACCGACATCATATTTACGACGACAAATTAAATGTTGACCTTATAGGAATACCATACTGCTGTATCCAATGGCGCCCCGTCTAAATTTGTCGCCGTAATCGGAGTCGGGAATAATTGAACTTTTGTCGTCGTAGTTGGAGTTTGGCAGTTCTATGTGGAAATTTTTTTGCTTTCCCACTAGCACTAACTTACACGAAGAATCGACCAAACCTTGTTAATCTGTCTTATTTAATTTTTTGTATAAGCTTTGTGTGCCAAGCAACTAACTTTCAATTTTTTTTTATATCTTTCCCATTTTGTCAATAAATAATCAATTTTAGCAGCTATGTTGATGTAAACAAACATAAAAATGTCGTTGTCATTGGATTAATTCGGCGACATTTACGAGGACAGTGTCGCGGTAAATTCAATACCACCAATTCCCATCCCACCCGCTCATCTTACTATTATTCCTCTGTTCTACTGGAATGTAAGAGAAAAATCTCTCAAACAAAATGTTATGCAATCCATGAACATGATGCAGGATGCAGGACGCAGGTGTATGCTCTGATACTGGTGAGTGGTCGTGATGGGTGGGTCGTCAAAGCAGAGAGTTTTCGTACAATTTGCAAGAGTGGGTCGTAATATCACAACCCGCCATATAAAACTTTTCAATATGCCAGATGCATATTCTCTCTATTATATGTTCTTTGGTTTTACTAAAATGAAACTCGATCAAGATATAATTAAAATGCAAATGTAATCGATTCAACCTTACCTAAAATAAATTTTACACCCTGTACTAAGTCTTACTTTCCCGTGCATACGTATGCGATCGACATATTTGTAATGTATTTGTTTACAATATAACTACTGTTTGTTTCTATAAATTTATAAGTGTAGTACACCTAACACATGTGAAAAGTGTAAGTCTAATGCCGCACTCACAATGCAGAGTAGAGCAGAGTGAGCTATGATTCCAGAATGAAGGTGTTCATAATGCAGCGCTATGAAATTTTGAAACTTTGAAATTTACATAACAATGTCATTGTTAAAACAATAAATTCGAAAAAGGAGATACCTGTTGGCACCATCAGCTAGCTTCGAGACTACCTAAAAATTAAAGTCCTTTTTTAGGTTTTTAAATCATGAAGTTTGCAAAAAAATCCCATTGTTTTTTTTTTATTAGCATTCATAAAAAAATATTAAATCAGGAAATAACATGAAAACATGCTAGTTATGATAAAAAGAAGCATGAGGGTTTTTCCACGCCATCTACATGATAGTAGTTCGAAATTTCAGTTTGCAAGCTTTCGGAAATGGCAGCGTGAACCTATTTTGATGAAGTTCAGTCTGCGCTATTCTGAGCCATACAGAGATGGCCATATGCCCTACTGCATGCGAAAAAAAAACATGCTATTTGCCACTCTACGCCACTCTGCTCCACTCTGCATTGTAAAGTCGGCATAATGATTGCGACTTGTAAAGATGCAGTTCAAGCACAGATGTGCATTTTTATCTAACCAACAGATTTCCATTGTTTGCTAAAATTTGTAACCACACACTCTAAATAAAGTGCTCGTGTTGATCGGACGTAAAAGTTTTTAATTATTGACAAATTAGTACTCTAGATCTGTCCATAATTGGTATTGCAAATTAATATGAATAAAATCAGTTAATCTTAACTGTCTTGGTCCAGATTTAATACGTATAGACTCTAGAAGCAATATCGTGTCGATATCATATTTCAAAAGCTGAAAAATCAAAACTATTAGAAATTTTCCTTCGGGTAGGCAAGCGTAACAAATCGAATATCTCAATATATAATGGAAGATGAAAAGCATCTCATCATTTGAGGCCTCTTAAAGTAAAAAGTAAGAGCCTCCATTGCACACACTTGTAAAATGGGTACCAAACAGGACTAATATGCTAAGATGGATCGAACGAGGAATAAAACTTTCGTTGTATAGGCATCATCCAATTCCACAGCCAAGCGTTTTATAAAACACAAAATCTATCAAAAATATGGTCAATATGGTCATTAAAAGTAAATTTGGAGTCAAATAATACACACAAATCAAGTATTTTGTAGTCCCCAAAAGAGAAAAAGGAGATTTTAGATTTGTCAATGTTTAGGAAATTGTTCTCTTATTAATCAATAAAGCTATTTAGGTTTTCCTCCTGCAATTTCACACAATCCAATTTAGACTTTATTGACTTATACACATTTAGGTCATCTACATAGCTCAATACAACAGAATTCATAGCTTCTACATCTATGAACATAATGAACAGAAGGAGTCCCAAGTAACTTCCATGCGCTACACCAGAATTAGCTGTTATTTCTTTAGACTTTGCCGACAAAAATTGCTCACTACCTTAGCGATATTTTAGGTCGGAGGATATCTAACTAAGCAAATATTCAGGAAAGCCAATAGCACATAGGTTATAGATCTGAATACTGTGGGAAGCCTTCTCAAAAGCCATACTGAAGTCAATGTACTCGCAGTGAGTTTCATCTCATTACTCGATAGACTTAATGCAAGATGACGCAAACTGGAGCAAAATCGTGCTTGTTTGAAATGATGATTTTCCTACAGTGATAGTACAAAAACTCAAAGACAATGGTCTCAAAAAGCTTGAAGATATATTCGATAGCCTAGGACTTGGTCGATAATTTGGGATATTCTATCTCTTACCAGACTTAGAAACAGGAGCAATAAATGATCTCTTCCATAATTCAGGAAATTTCCCACCCGGGAGAAACAAATTGAATATAAATATTAAAGGAACAGAATAATTATCATAGCACTATTTTTAAAACAATAGATGGATTCTATCAAGGCCCTCCGAACAAATAGGCTCAAAACTAGACTAGAGAATTCGACAGTGTTGTGATCAATTAATTAACAGGGAATTCCGAAATTTGTAATACTAAGATCAGTGTTCTGCTGTAAAATTTTAACTATGATGCTACGGAATGTAAGATCTTTGTGTCGTAATCGTTTCGAAATATTGTTACGATATTATCAAAATTATGTCGTAACAAGTGTCATTAGATCGAAACCGACAACTTTTCCGACAGATGCCAAGCAGTTTGTTGTTAGTTTGCATTAATGTCAACTAATTTTTTTGAAATGACAGTCATTCTTTTATGGTAGGTATAAATCCAATACCCGGGATGGAATGAAAATAAGTAGACGGACATCTTTGAGAAACAAATATCTAGAATTTTAAGCAGATTAAGTCAGATTTTTATTCGTTATTTTAACTGCAGGGCTTTTATAATATATCCTTTATTTGTAGTTTACTTAAGCCGATCGCACATGCTCAATTTAAACTTCAAAGTTTTTCGTGATTTCAAGGCGAATTGAAGCATTTGTTCAGGCTGAAATACATTAAACTTATTTCAATAAATGGCTGAATTTTATGCTACAGGTTCACATTAACTTCGTTTTGATCTCAGCTGATGAGCTGGCTTTCAGTGATGCTTTGCTATCTGTATATAATATTTTTCTGTTGGTGTAGGATCGGCTGAGGTTTTCGTATGCACATCTAGTGATGACATAAACTTCTGCCTTGAATATCGTGGCGTATTTTCCTACAGATGGGGTTACTATTAATTCGTCAAACAGCGAATAATTACTAAATCGTTTATCTGCTCTTTAATTTTTTATTTAATGCGAAAAGAATTGTCGATATCGAAAGACAAAAATCGACATCGAATTGAAATATGATGAATATTTTTGATTTTTATTTCTATTGATTTCAAGTAGTACCTATATATTCCTCCTTTTTTTGGTTTTATTAGTTTTTAGATTAATTAATTTTATATTCTATCAGTCGAAGGTGCATTCACCAACAAGCGGAGGCGGTGCATTGACAAATCCGTTTCTCTCTTCACCACCAGCATCTCAAGCGAATGCTCCAATTGTTGATCTATTTGGTTCACCGAATGATATTAAAACAACAGATCCAACAAATGCCACAAGTACAAAAGCATCTGATGATCTCCTTCAACTTGGTAATCCTTTTGCGGATATGTTTGGTGGACCAGCTCCTGCATCTATGGGACAACAAGCTCCAGCGGGCACAGGTGCTAATAACATGTGGATAAGTAATGGTAGCTAGCATTTTTTTTTATAATTTGTAGTAAATTTTTGATTAGTAATTTTCATAAATCGCTATTACGCTCCCATAACTGATAAATATTATTATTTTTCCGACACAAAAACAAACAAAAGGCTTCAATGGATCCGCTAGCATGGCACCGACATCAACTACAAATACATTTGTCTCGGAAAGCAATTTCTCTTCAGTATTTGGCAGCACAGAACCGACAAGTAAGTTATTATGCTTTTCTTTGTTGGCTTACGTTACTTATTTATTTGCAATGAAATAATATTTCTATGTTAAATGTTTTAATGATGCTTAAGGTTCAATTTAAGTATAATTTTGGTTATTTTTTCTTAGTTGTTATATACAACACCAAGCAAAGCATGTGTTTATTAATTTTTTTTTTAACAAATCTTATTATTATGAACTTATATGTACCTACTCACATTTTTCCTTAGAGTAACTAACATTTTTCACCGATATTTGTTAAATATTATCAAAGTAAATAATTATAATTGCACGCGTGGGATAATCATCGAAAGCATTTAAATTTATCACTTTTTCTTGGAAATTATACAAAATGTAGTTTTCCAATAAAAAAAATAATAATAATAATAATGTGAAACCCATCGAAAATAAAGATTATTAGATGCTTCTTCTTCCTTGAAGGAATATTATTTTTTTAAGTTAAGCAATTTGATTGATTCTAAAAGGAATATTTTATGAGTTTTTAGTTTGTTTAGTTTTTAAATTAAATGTATTTTAATTGTAATTTTCTGGGGATATGATTCTAACTTACTTGCCGTTCACTTCATATTGAATTCAAAAATTGTACGATATTTTGTGTGTTTGTATGTTGAGAACTTACAAAAATAGTCACACCTTCTTCTGTGGTCTAAGAAAGAAATTATCTATTTTCTTGTTCACAAAATTTCAATTTTTCTTCCTTTAGTATATTTTATATAGTCATAATAATGGAGGAATTTGAACGTTGTGGAATACAAGGAATGTATAGATTTTTATTTTTGACAAAAAAGAAGACATACAGTTTTTCTGAACATTTTTACTATAAGATGAGTTATCTAGATATTTGATATCTTATGAATTAATTGTCTAAATCAGTTTGAATCTTTTAAGGTATCTCTAGCTATTAAAACTGAAGTTTCAACTTCAAATCACAAACAGAGAATTGATTTGTACGGTTCATTCCGGTCGAGTTTGTTGTCAAAGTCAAAAATTCAAAAAACGAAGCGAGATTAAGTTGTTGAAATAAATCGAACGGTTTGAGTTCGAAAAGGATTGTTGTTATTTTTTTTTTGTTGGATATAGTTTTTGCTGTTAACACAATCTTGGTGGGTAACGTAAAAAAATCGACAAAAATCGGTAAAAGTCTACAAATTCGCTTGAAGCGAACGGCAGTATGGCAGAATCTCTGAAAAGTTTTCGTTTGCACGAAAGGCAGAGTGGCTCCCAAAATAATTTGACTTTCATATCTAATAGCTGTAATTTCTCTTTATGTAATTATATACCAAAACCTCGATTTGCATCATTATTTGATTCGAAAAAATACGAAAACACTGAAATGATGTTGTCCAAAATATTTTTTTATTATATACTTTCATCTAAAAAAAAAAAAATGTATGGAAATTAGTTTGTATAATCCACAAAGGAATTAATTTTTATTATTCATATTTGTCTATTATCGTCGGTCGATTGGACTGATTTCAATAACAAAACAAAATCTATCCAAACTTTGAAGTGTCACAGTTGTTTTTAGGTTAGGTTAGGTCACGATAGAGTGGTGGCCATCGCGTGAGCCCCTGCGATCAGCCTAACTTAGACCATTTGCGGTCCATTGTGATACCACCTTAATGGGAACCTACCTGGGGATGATAGTCCAGTTGTAGGGGGTGCGGTGAAACCAGCCGCAAGAGCTAATGAACCTTACCAGGTCCCCCAATTCCGTGTCTGCTAGCTTCCCCAATTCTCCGAAGAACTAGCTGCCGAGCGAATTCCTCCTACGCTTGGCAAGATTGGGGCATTCACACAGCAGGTGCTGAACGCATTCAACCTATTCCTCATTCATACAGCTTCTGCAGAAGTCGTTGTATGGAGCTTGCATACGCTCTGCATGTTTACCAATGTTCACAATTGTTGCCCCGTAATAACTGCGATACACACATCACAACTGTCTTGAAATCGCACTTGTGGTCAATTCTCCCCATCTACGATTTGCCAGCTTCCAGGCCTGTACCTCTAGAATCCTCTTCACTGATTCTGGGGCCAATCTACGGATTCCTCTACTAAACATATATTCATAACTGAATCCTTTTTGGGCAGGGCATCCGCTGCCTCGCTTCCAGGTGACCAGGCACCCAACAGAGAATAACTCTGTGGATAGCGTCCAGTTTCTTTTTTCAAAACAAATTTATTTGTATAGATTTAAGACTATACTTCCACAGAGTGTGCCGCTTCGTGAATTTCGGTATTATCGGTATTCGGTATTATCGTTTGTACAAATTCCCATTACTTTTGATATGAGTCGTACTATATTCGAAAAACACTTAGCTGGAATCTCAAATATGTCTCAAACCATTGTTATTGAGTACTTCCATACCTAAAAATTCGGCTTCTCTAGCGAATTTGGTTAGCTCTCTACGAACGCTTTGGCACTATATTCAGATCTATAACATTAGAAACATATTTTGCACCAAACGGTATCGTGTCTACAAACAATTTTCTCTACGACCTTTTTATAGAGCGATTTCTGTGTCCATACAATAATGCCTGTTCTAACGTTGAACACAGAAGTGCTCTCTTTGTGAATCATAATGACATATTTTTTGCTAAAACTTGTGTTCTGTTTCAAAGTAATTTCCGATAGTGGTGGAAGCATATGCTAAACGCTCTTGCGAGTCCAATTTCAGTAGCTTGCTAACGATTTGAATATTGTATAGATGCATTTTCAAATCAATCTTCAAAATCTAAACATAAACTGCAGTGCATGCGTTCTCATTGCTATTCCTGGGCATTCCCTCATAATTAACGCAAAGGCTCAGCATTTTCATGTGAGGGCAACTCAATCGAGCTCTGTAACTACGCATCATACAAGCCGTTTTTCTGCAATATATGTCTTCAGCTTGTCAAGTAATGATGCGTAGTATGCTCCTGTAATAGTTTTTCCCTTTTGAAGATAAACGATTAAGATAACTCTATGACTATCCCAGAAAACAGTCACCATCACTTTCCCAGTCGAAGGAACAATCTTTGCCTTTTTTGGAGGCAATTCCTTCTCAGTCCAATGTTTTGATTGTATTTTTCTTTTCTGGAGTATAATGGTGTATCCAAGTTTCATGTACAGTAATTCAATGGCACCAGAACTCTGATTTATTGCGCTTAAATTCCGCCAACACAGAGTTGGAAATGTTTATTCGAACATGTTTTTGGTCCAAAGTGAACAAAAGCAGCATCCAACACGCGGACAGCTTTTTCATGCCTAAATTTAATGCAATATGTGACAACCACGCTCTATGAACATGTTCATAGCCTCTGTTATTTCTCTAATTTTAATTTGACGATGTTATCGTCAGTGGTTGCAGGTTTTGGACGTCCCGAACTTTCATCGTCATTCAAGTTGGTATGACCACGTTTAAATTCAGCTGCCCAAAAACGTGTGGTAAATGATGGTATAGAGTGTCCAACTCGTCTTTGATTTGCGTAGGCGTATTGCCTTTCAAAAACAAATATTTAATGACAGCTCGATACTCATCTTCTTCCATTTTCACAAAAACACTCATATCGATTCACTCAAATAATTGTCAAACAACAACTGGGCGTCCAAAATGACATGTATATAAATGGACTGCTCGTTGAACTAAAAATGCATGAAAGAATGCAAATGGCACCACTTTCATATTCCTGTCTCTGTCCGTGAGAGCATACTTTCCCACTGAACTGTAACGATTGGGAACGACAAATTGCTTGAAGTTCAGCGGTATGTCCAGAACTTTCAACTTGGTAATCAAAGCTTTTCTACCAAAATAGTCTTGTGAAAAACACTTTCTTCGGCTCATAATTAAAATTTAACAATACAAATAGTACTCTTGTGGTAAATTCGGTAAATCCCATTGACATGCATATAAGTAAATTCCCAAATAATTTAAATATGACGCCAGTTTACGACAGTTGGTAGCATTGACAGTGAGAGCATACTTTCTGAAAACTGGTGCCACATGAAACAGGTAATCAGTCAGTTCATTTATATACATGTCAGTGACTGTACCTTACGAAATAAAATTTTAAACATACGCATCACCTTTTCAGGTGACTACTTGATCTTTTGAAATAGTATTCCAATAAAATCTACAGACTGTGATTGTACATACGCGAAAGCTTTGCCAATTTTTTTTTTGGTTGCTATGCAAATATTTGTATGTGTACAAAACAATTTTTGGCACATATGAACAGCATCAATATCGGTACAAGATGACAAATTCGAGTTATGTCAGAGTTCCGTCCTAATATGCTTTTTTCCACTGATTTTAAGGTAATGTACATGTGATTTATGCTTCATGAACGTACCACTAATCCAAACATTTTTCATCTCATACCGCATCACTCGGAAAACCTTTTAAAAATATTGACAATCGTATGTGCATAAAACCCTAGCCCTGTTATGGAATACGATACGAATCCAGACGGTATAGATTTTTAGAAAGTTTTTTTTTTTATGTAGGATCGATTCAAAAATCATCGGCACTGCCATTAAAATGTTTACAGATGCCTAATTGTTGACAGTTTGAATACGAAAATCGTATAAATTCACATATTCCATAATACGAGTCTCTAAAATAAATCTGATCTTGCAAACGAAATCGATTATTTTTTATATTTTTTTTTCCCCAATATTTATTTAAAAAGTTACTTTAATTCGCCAGCTATAAATAATAACTTGGGACAATATTCCTTACAAGCTGCCATGGATGATACACAAAATCCATTTTTTCTTTCTGATTCTGATGAAGCAGCCCAACAAACGATACAGCAACAGCATCAACAGCAGCAGCAGCAGCAGCAACAACAACAGCAACAACATCAATTTACAGGTGAAGTTGATCATCATCAGCATCATCAACAACAACATCAGACACAGCAAGCTTGTGGTAGTACTGTGGGTACTAAACCAAACCGTCCGCCACCCCCACAGATGGCCAATCCTATAGGCAGTTCATCACCTGGAAGGACTGCTTTTGAAGATCTTAATGATTCAATTCGAATGGCTTTAGGGGGCTCACCAGCTAAAACAGCTTCTAATGTAGGGGTGGCTTGCGGGGTTTCGGTGAGTCAACAATCGGCAGGTCAGCAATCAATGCAAATATCTGCCGGTATGATGAGCTCACAACAGTACTCTCAGATGCAACCACAACAGCAGGCTATGTCTATGGGAATTTCATCGGTTACTCAAGGTTTTGGGACACAATCGCCACCAAACTACATGTCTTCACCTGTAAAACAACCATTGGCTGGAGGTCTCGTTTTTTTGTCAATTGTTCAGTTTTTCAATTATTTTGTTGTAAAGAGTTGGGAAAATTTTTGTTTGTTTCCAAATTGATTTCATTTTAAGATCTTTTTGTTGCCTTAGCTTAGCGAGCATTTTATTGTTGTTATTTTGTCAGTTCATTGTCGTTAACATTTTCTAAATTTATAGTTTTAGGTTTTATTTTTTTGTTTTAATTAAGATGTAAAATTTTAGTGGCGTTTTCACTATGATCTGAGCAGTGAACTTTAAAATTATAGTTCACATTGATAATGTAAACAAATCCTTTGCAAATAGGTTTTACACGCTTTAAAAGATTTGTAAATATAAAAAGTCAGGGGGCTTCTTCAATGTGTAACAAATACATAATCCTTCGACTAACGCGACCAGAATTGTTGCTAAGTGAACGACCCAATAAGCAATTCGAACGGAATTCCGGTCGTTTTCCTTGTCATTTTTGACGAGTTTACCTGGAAATCCGTACTATTTGCGCACGGAATTCCGCTTCTTTGGCCGAAGGGAACTGCGCCGAGATTCCAAATCTTTGATTGTATTGGTAGATGGAACTGAACGTGGAAACCCATCGGATTTCCATGTTATTTCCTTGTTATTTTCGCATGGAATTCCCAGACTTTTCCATGCCATTTCTATATGGAATTCCTAGGGATTTCAAAGCTTTTTTTAATTTTTTTAAATTAACAGTGGAACATAAATAATTTGTAAGATGCAAAGCAGTAGAAAAAGTTTCAAAAGTATAGAGAAAATAGTCAAACTGTCATGACTTGAATCCTTAAATGCTAAAATAGAGCTTGATAAATTTCGGAACAAAGTTTGACAGATTTAGCGTTTTGTAAGAATTAAAGTCATGGCACCTTGATTATTTTCGCTATACTTTCAAAACTTTTTCTACTGCTATGCACTCTACAAATCAATTCAATTCGCAATCGCCTGTGTTTTGCAGAACACTACACGGAACCAAAATAACACAGCTAATATAAACCATTAACAATTTTTCGTACACCTCCAACACATCTGTAAAGCTGAAAATGGCGTTCGATGTAGCGTGTAAAAACAGCTGTGTGTGTTAGAATGCCGTCACTTTTTTCCGCTGGAATTCCGTGCGAAAATTCCACATCTGGAATTTTTGCTTATTGGGAATGCTTGCTACAGGTTCTCCTATAAAAAAATCGCTAGATCTCCAGGATCCGAAATGAGTGGTGTTAAACGGTCTAGCTAGAGTTCAAGATAGTTTCTGTTTTGTGCTGTAACTGTACTTATATATCAAAGGGCATACGTTAAGTATTCGGCAGAATTGACTTTTTGTGGCGTAAAATGGTGAAAACTAATACCGTCTTCGAAGTTCAGATGAAATTGTTTTTGTAGTTTTTCAAGTTCCTTCTCGCGTCTACAAAATTAGTATCGTAGTCTTAATAAAGGTATAATGCATATTTTAAACGTTGCGATAAATGCATCTGACCAACGAAAACCACCAAGTACCCCTTTTAGGGCCATTTACTGTGTAGTTTGAAATGAATTCGAATCGGCAAATAGAATTCAAGTCCAGAGTAAAAAGATCGATCAGATTGGTTGTGAACGAGGAGCAGCCGAAGGCTAGATCCTAGACCCTGGTAGCATGCTACACAATTCGTTGATGAGAGGCATTCGGGGGGAGGAAAAATTCCGTACTACACTTGTCTAAGCTGCAGCACGGGCAACATACTAATACTACTGCAAGCGAATAGTTTCGGGCATTTTAATATTTTGAAATTTTTAATCGGACGGCTGTGCAATCCTTTACCTGCGATTTGAGGTGATAATATAATAATTAAATTCTTATTAAGTACTGTGAATTTGTGATACAGTTATTATTTACACCAATAATTGTAACTTGATTGAACATGCACACAATTAAACTCGGTAAACATCTTAAGGAACTACTGCCAAGGAAGTTATTGTGATTACACGACTGAGCACAATTGTAGTAAAATGCTCGTGCTTCGCGCTTACTATGTCTGGGTTGGCCCAAGGATCACTCACAATTTGTTATGCAATTTAGAATTAGAATTAAAATTCAATTTATTCAGAAAGCAGTTTGAACAATGTCTCACATTTTGCCTTAAAAGATCATTTTAAATTTCCAGGGATGATTCAATCAAGCTTTTTGAAGCCAATGTCGTGAGCATACCCCCTGAAGCATTGACGACAAACGTTCAATCCATATTTGCGAATAAGCCCATGTCTGTTGAACCAATTAACCATGCGGTTTCAAGCAGTTATGAGCGATCCTTGTAATTCTTCGCAAATTTGTCGAATAATAGCGGTGGATGCCTGTGGATCTGTATTAAAATTAGCAACATGTTTTTTTTTTGGTTTGGACTTGCAAAATCAAGCAAGGGCAAGGGACTAAGACATCTGATGAAACTTACTTTATCAATCAATTTTAAGGGTGCAACTAATTTTACTAAGAGTGGTCCAGTTATGCGAACTAAATACATCACGAATCAAACGTCTCAATTTGTCAATAAATCTCAAAGTGTATGCAAAAGTTTACGAATTTTTCGTAATTCTTTAAGAAATTATACTCCTTATGCTAGATTTGCTGTCCTTCCCGATATGTTTTCATTAGGCAAAGGCGATCCGTTTTGCTTGAGCCGTTAATTGTTTTGATAATGCTGGTCCCTGTGCTGAAAGAGTTAGATTCATTTTAATATATTGAAAAAATCTAGTAGATGTTGGAAAAATGTTGATGCACTCATTCAAAACTGAGGAACAAATTTTAAACCTTCACAGCTCTCATGTGGTCAGGCTAGATTCCACACCCTTTGAATCTTCTTCCATACCAAGACCGCCCAACTATTTTTCCATATAGGCCATATTTTCAATTCATTACAGGTTGACGGGCCAACTACTTTAAAAACTACAACCAATCAAGCTCACGACTATATCCCTAAGCATCGTAGGTAAATCTTCTGACATTCAAGATATCTTAAATACGTTTAGGGATAGTCAAGGCAAGTTAAAACTGCATCTATCCTACCCTAATTATATTAGCTGTTAGGTAGGTATCTAATTTTTTAATATTTGGTTTAAAATCGGAGATTGACTAGAACATCAATCAGAAATATGTTTTGCTGACAGTGAGTTGCGGTATTAATTTTTCAAGTATGTAAGCGTTGTTGAAAAAGAATTTTTCACATACGTACGTTGAATTAAACCTGCAGAGAATTTGCAAAGTTAGGTCACGCCTATCTGGGTAGTTAGTTATTTTTTGTTACCAATTTCAAAAATTCTTCCTAGCCGTTTGACGTTGGTTGAAGGTGTGAAGTCACCGATTCCAAAAACCATTGCTTCAGAAATGTGCTGTTTTGAATTTCAGTTAATTCTAGTTGTAAGTTTGCTGAGTACTCCATTATTTCATTGAAAGCAATTGAAAAGGGGTCTATAAACAGCAAAATACTTTCTTTGTCAGGCTTGAAATCCTGAAACCTTTTCTGAAAAGATTTATACAGTGATTTTATTTTTATTTTATTAGCTCACAAAGCCTCCTAGTGAATGATACAATGGTATGCATACTATTGCCGACCCAAGTAATTTTGTAGCAAGGCAATGCAGCCATTGGTCTGTCCCGGAAGGTGTTTTATCAGGCCCTTCAAAAGATGACTGCTAATGTGTCAATTGATAGATAACTGAACTCAAAAAAAGATAAAGAAAATTACACGAAACGAAATAAAAATTATTTTCAATTTTTAAATCTGTTTGTCAACGCGAAAGTACACTCACCAACATTATTGACATATTGACAGAGACGCAGGCGAAGATATAGAAAAAATTACGTATAGCTCTGTTTCGTTCTTTCATTATTTGTTTACGTTTAAATTTAAAAGTGGTGACTATCCGCTAGGCAAGTGTGTGAGTTGGCGGGAAAATTTAAATACGTTATCGGGCCTCTTCATGGCCCATAGGCCTCGTATTGGTCGGCCTTGTTCCATACAGTATATTCCTTCCCCACCGAAATTTATCACCTTTTTCAAGGTTGCCATACAACAGCGGGTCATATTAATACAATATCTATTGTATTGAGGTGTTGTTCCGCCTGAAGATGTTTAAAGCGGTACAGTTGCGCGTACAACCACATGAAAAAATCACAGTTATAGTATCATTATTATAGTATTCATGTTGGTGCGGTTAAAGGCAGTTCAGTGAGTTGCGACTCGTTCCAAAGCGTTTAGATGCAGTTCAATGAGAGATCAAAATTTTTGATTTCAATTGCTTGTGCATTGTGGCGATTGTAATTATTTCAATCGAGATCTAACAAAAACATGTAGAATACACTGGAAGTAAAATGTACTCAAAAATAGCACTTGTCATCCGAAAATACGCATAAAATATCTCAGGATGTTGTTAACTGACAAGTGATAAAATTCATCGCAAATTGTCATTCTTTTATTGATTGGATGCGCTATAATTTTATTTTTAAAAGCTTTACATGGACATGTTTAACGTTCAAATATCAACCGCTCAAACCACTTCGAATTGAACAGAAATCAGTGCATTAACGCTTTCACCTTTTTATACTTTCTGTTTCTAGAGTTTGAACCGATTACACTCGCATCAGCTCGGCTTCAAATCTCTCCAGGCTGAATATAGTCTTAATAAGCAGTAAAAAACAGTAGAAGATCAATTTATGACACAGCTTAGTATGATTTGAAACTTTTCGGAATCGTTCAAGGTGTAGCTGTAAAAAATTCACTGGCTACGACAAATATTGAAAACCGGAGACATATATAAGAAACTAAAAAAGAAAAAAATTTAAAAGTCTGTAATTTACATACTTCAAAACATTTTCAAAATTGCTCTGAACGGCTCTTTTGTTATACCCCACATCCCTTCCTCGTGTTAAATAACAAAACAAATTATTATTATGTTTTCTCCATGAATTTTTACTTGCAAAGAATTTGTTTTACGCATACCGATTAAAAATGAGATTACTATTCGTGCGGGTTATTATTTAAAGCATTGTTACATTTTACAAATTCACAATACGTAAAATTTTTTTACAGGTAATACCTATCTGACAAATTTAATTTTACGGCAATTATAAAAAATTCAAAGTTACAGCACAATTTTGTAGAATTGTACGTACAAAAACATAGCTAAAATCAAAACAGAATATTTTTCACATTCCTAGGCGAATCACATCTTAAATAGTCCTTTACACAAAATTATACTCATTTCATATATCAAAACTAGCACAAAAATCATATTTTCAAATGCGCAGACATAACAAAAGTAAAAAAAAAACATTTATTGATTGGCTTCATTGAACGAAACGACGCTTTTATATGCTTATCCCAAAAATGCATGGTAGCTGTTCTGTGTGTTTGTGTTCTAACATTAATTTTAGTAGATTTTCGTAAAGTAGTTAAATAGTTGTTCACTGTTTCAAAATTTTCAACTGCATTTTTTAAATAACTATGATTTTATTTTTTAGTTAATTTTGACTATATACACAAAACTGAAGTTTTTTTTCTTCCACTACAGGGAATGTTTCTAAATCTGGACGATCTGATAGTATCATGCGATACGCTTCTTCATTGGTTAAACTTCTGCGTAGACTATTTCATTACTTTCGCTCAAAATGAGTTTTATCAGTCAATTCCTAAAATCATGAAAGACTAGTAATACCTTTAACTATACAGATCAATAACTCTCAGTTTGATTCTGTTGAAACTTTTCGAAGCAATAATTAAAATAGTTCGTTGAAAAAATATCTTAAAGTTCAGCGATCGTCCCATCTGGCCAATCAACAGATAGATGACTTTATGTTGTATCTAATTGAATGCTGGAACCAATCTCTTCATAACTATATGGAATCAAATATTATTGTTTTAGATATTTTGAATTCCTTTAACATGATCTGGCATGTTGCAGCATTAGCAGCTAAAATGAATGTAAAGTCTATATTAATTCAATTTATGTAAGACTTCACAAAGAGTTCATATTGAAATATTTGCTCTGCGATGATCTTACAACAGGAACAGATCAAACTATAATATTCACTCAAAAGCAGCAAGAGTCAATCATAAAGTAACCTGTTGTGGGTGGCATCATGGCTGTATAATTGAATTAGCCTTTCACTATTTGCAGCAGAAGCCCCTCGCAGTGCATCGTGTACTTAGGACATCGGATATCTATAGCATATATGCTATGCATGTACTTAGTTCTTGCTCAACGTATTTGGTCTTGATTCTGTCTTACTATCTTGGATTTCGTTTACTCATTTTTTTACTTTTCATAGTAACGCTACAGACAAGAGTTGCATAATTAGGTTAAACAAAAATCTTAGCTACTAAAATCCACAATTCTGTACTCCTACAACCTCTTTCAACCCGTTTCATTTGATTATCATACACATAATTCTTGAGTATCTTTGGCATTGTCATTTCGAGCAAATTTAGTTGGGATTGGGGCTCATCACATCGTTTCAATTATGAAAAACGCAATGAAGTGCCTTAGTTTCCTTCAGCATTGTAAGAACTTTTTCGGATCTTTGGCTCATTTATACATTTAGATTGGAGCTGTACTAGCGTTAGCTTCGTTAAATATTTGGCAAAAAAAAGGCCTCTGTACTCATATGAGGTGCGAAGGTAACTTTTGTTCTTCTACCGATATTTTTGTGGAAACTATTCCGAAGAAAAATAGTTTGCCTAAGCACCTAAACCTAGTGCGAAATACTTGCGCTGTTAACTGTGCTTATCAATTCAGTCTGTAAATAAATTTCGGCTGTACTATAAAATATTGTGATTTATTCCTAACCTACCATCTGCTATTTTTCTCCCTGGTATTGGTACTGAAAAATGGGTATTGAGCACCCACGTGTTGGTTCGTTCGTCTGTCTGTTCGCACAATATAACTCGGGAGCCTGTTGACTTAGAGTGCACAGTAATTTTATGAAAAAAATAATAGAGTCACCATACAAAACTTTTCAGTTTTGGAAATGTTTTATGTAAACTGAGAAAATTGATCCTTCGAAAATCAAGCCTGATAATAAGGCTCAATGGTTTACCGTTCCGTAACCACCTCAGCAGTAAGATTTTCTTAGTCTTCCACCACAATTTGATAGCTGTTAATGTCAATCCGCGTTTTGTATTCTTTATAAAAATGAATAAAAAAAAGTCACAAGGTCCCAAATGCGGACTGTAGGTCGAAAAAGTTTTCAATTACACTCTAAAAGAGGTCAGGAACTCAATAGTCCGAGAACGAGAAGTGGTGTCTGATGATGTATTGTCTTGGTGGAAGAGAACTAACTCGCTTCGCTTTTTTTTTTAAATTTTTTAAAAAAAATATTCAACCCGTATACCCGGAAGGAGGAATTCGCTGCTGTTTAGTCACCCGTCACGTTGTCTAACACTGTTTTTGTCAGGTCTTGGTTGTATCTCTTATTTTTTTGCTCTAGTTAATTTATGCCTTCTTTTGGGCCTCAGTCAAGTAGTGCGGTATCCACCAAGCACATATCAAATATTCATGCAGATTTGTGTTTTTCGGGTCATGGATATGCTCAGGTATGACTCGATATATCTGTAGATTCACCGGTCGTCGTCAAATAGCATATTTCTTACAGCTTCCATGGTTTGTATTGTAATGAACCACTAATTTACAGTGGCAAATGATGGTGCTTCAACATCAATTGTTTGAGTCAATCCGACTTTAAAATCATAAAGAATCATGGCTCGGAAATTTTTGCGTATTACTTCAATTTTTCTTTACTGCGCGTATGACAATTTTTTTGTACCTATTAAAATAGAAAAGGCTAGCCGTAGTAGTTTCACGTAATTAAGACATTACTAGGATGACACTAATGTGAAAAGTTGCTCGCTAATAGCTTTAATGCTTAAGATGTGGATCACCATAAAAGCACGTAAAATTTCCATGATAATGGCACTACCGAAGTGGTCCTCTTTGTTTCTATTGTCAGAGGTAGTTAACTCTAAATATTGGGGAAGGGCAATTTTTCCAATACTTAATGTTGTTTTTTAGATTCGAAATCGCTGTATTTCCAAGCGCATAATGGTTTCCTGGATCATTACCAGTTTCGTTAATATTTTTATGTGTATCAGTAGCTCATCATTATTATTATAAGTAAAAGGCGAGGCCGGAACGCCCCTAAGCACTACGTCCGGATAGATCTTTTATGCTATGTACCTGTCGTGTTAGGTCCAATCAACGTTCCCATTTTAGAAAGTACTTAAGTTTTCTGGACCGTCTGATGGGGCTACAAAATCTTTGTCCAGCACATTGAGGTCTTTGGTGATCAAGTCCTATGTATTTACAGACTACGTGCTCTGTGGATTCTATCTCTTCGTTGCAGAATCAGCAGTTGTCGACCGTGGTCTTGCCCATTTTATTAAGTATGTACCCACGTGGCCAGTCATTATGCCAGTGAATACCTTGATCTGGTGCTTAGCACAGTTTCACTTTTTTAAAGTCTTTGTATGTTAAGTAAATCAGCTTCTTCGCGTGTTTTAGTCCAGAAAGGTACTGCCATTGTTTCTAGTGAGCCTTTTCTATTTTGGACATTTTTTCTCCTGTTAGGTGCCTTTTTGCATAAGGGTTCGAGTTGGGTAAATGGAGATTCCGCTCCTTTCCTGGCTAAGTAGTTAGCGATCTCATTACCTTCTGGTGCAAGAAGGTGTCCTGATACCTATCTATGGGTTACTTTATTATCCTCTGAACGTAAATCAAGGACAGTCTCAAACCAGATTTCAAGTGAAGACATATGCATTGGAGTATAGTGCTTTTATCGCGACTTGACTGTCGGAGTTTATATATATGTTTGCTTGCCGATAGCGTATTTGTATATTGATTCTAATCACGTTTCTATTTCATTGATTTCTACTTGAAAAACACTTGGTTGGGATCCCAGGGCCTTGCGTAACTTACATATCGGTCCATAGACTCCTATACCCACCATGCCTTCTTTCTTAGATCCGTCTGTATACCAGACAACGAGTGATCCGCGTTGGAATTTCGGTCCGCTGTTCTTCCAGTTTTAGCGGTCTTCTATGACCACTTCAAAGCGACGCTCAAATCTAAGAGTCTTTGAAATTGTGTCTGTGAACTCAATATCCTGAGTCATTTTGAAATTCGTCAAGAATTTTTTGATGACCGACAAAATTTCTAGGTTTCCTGGAGCTGGCAATTAGCATCTTAGCACTAAGAGCACTGTCCTTTTTAATGAAAAGATGTAGAGGAGGTAAGAACATCAGTTCTAAGCCTGATGTGGGACACGTCTGCACCTGTTATTCCGAGGCATGAAATTCTTTGTAGTTTTTGTAACTATATTTGTATTGTTATTTCTTCTGTTTTGATCAACTATACGAGGACGCCATATGTAATGATGGGCCTAGTGATAGTGGTATAAAGCCATTCAAATATTTTCGGATTTAAACCCCATTTTTTGCCATACACTCTTTGGTATATACAGGAAGCTACTGTAGCTTTCTTTATAACCTTGGAAAAATGCTGCTGGTTCCTTCGGAGTTTCTGATCGAGAATAATCCCTAGCAACTTGAGTTTTATAGAGAGATCTATGTTCGTTTCGTGCAAGGAGGGGGTGCCTTTAGATTACGTTTCCTTCTCTTGTGCAAGGGACGATAATTGTTTTACGTTCGAGAGATTTTCTAGGAGCTCGTCTAGCATCATCGACCACAAAAGTGCTGATAGAACACCTCCTCCCTGGCCTGCTTCTTAAGCTAGATTCACAGATTTTTAAGTTTGGTGCTTATCCATACGACTGTCGATGGTTTGCAGCCTTTCTTCAACATTTCTATTGAAGCTAAAGATTTTTTTTTTTTACTATATCCAAAGTATCATGGAATTGCAATAACTTACCCGTTGAGATCGTTAGAAACTTCGACTTTTCATTGTTGATTTGTTATCTAGTTGGTTTCTCTACAGTCTAGACAACATTTTTAATAACAAATTAGTAAGAGAGTATTGAACAGAAAATCAGTTATGGAAAATTGGAAAATGGCCTTATACTAATTATTGCATGCACACTAATTTTTTTTCTTTCTATTTTTTAATATATCTATAAATAATACACTTACCTACCACTCTTTGCTTCTTGCTTTTAATGTTATATTCGTTATAGTTAGGTTTTTTGTTTTTTTTTAATGTTTATATAAAGATTTATAACATAAACGACACAAGGGCGGCTCACTATATACTAACTATAGTTTATTTAATTTTTTTTTTATTTTTTATCTCTGCCGGGGGAATTACATGACTAATCTAAAAAAACCTGGGCAAATCATACACACTTGCACTAATCTTCGGTTTGATGGATATATGAATTTTTTGTATTATTTACGTCATGCACAAAAAAAAATGCTCCTGTTTTTTTGTAATATCTTCTTCTGCACTTTGTGTTCATCGCTTCAAAATCGACATCACAAAAATACATAAACAAAATCAATGTTGTAAAAAAAAAACAAAAAAAAAACAAAAAAAAAATAAAAAATAAAGGCTTTGATGCTTTGGGTGATGTACTGAAGCCAGCGTCATCAGCTGTACCAGTCGTTAGTGCTGCGGCTACTATTCAAACTGGAACTGTTCTTGCTTCAGGTGTTCAACAGCAGCAGCAACATCAGCAACAATTACAACAACAACACATGCAGTCACAACAACAACATCCAGCTCATCAAAATACTGGAAAAATTTTGACTGGAGATTTGGACAGTTCATTGGCCTCCCTTGTGGATAATCTCAATATAAATAAGTCCGCAAGTGCTAAGTAAGATATTATTTTTCAGAATATGTACATAAGTAGACTTGCGCGGTAGCGCCGAGGGTGTTCACCCGACTGAATTTGTTCGTGCTATCAGGAGGAGTCCCCTATTTTGTTCTTGTTAAATGGTTCTATTACTCATGAAAATGGAGTATAGAAAAAAAAATAGACACTTAATTTTTCATGACAAAAGAGTTTTTTTTTCAGCAATATGATATTTAGGGTTTTTTTAAAAAAATCATTTAGTCAGTCCCGTAATTCGACGTCAAGCCGGAATCGGGTGATAACTAGACCAAATATAATAGTTACCAGAAAATTATAAAAAAAAAATCTAAGTCATGTATTTTTCAAATTATAGACATTTCTTTTGTTTTCAATTTTATTTTTCTTATGTAAATCTGAATAGTACTTATGTAACCGGTTGCTTTAAATTCTAAGCTAACTCTTCCAGCTTGGTAGAAAATGTCACATTTTCCTGAATCAAGAATAGAAAATTAACTTTAACTGACTGTAATGAAAAAAAATGTACTACGCCAGTTTGACAAGTAACTTTAAAAGTTGACGCATTTAATAAGGATTCTAAAATGGTATAACACTTGCTACATTATTTCTTAGATTATGGAAAGAAAAATGTTTTTCTTCAAGAAACCCAATTTCGAAAAATTTCTTTTCACCTACTAAAAATGATTCTAGTCTACCCAAAGCTTGCCGTAAGACCGTAACTTTAAGATTCTAGTTTGAGTGAGACGGAGAGTCATTGCATGAAGTGTGAGTGAGACGTTAATCGTTTTGGCATTTGCTAGGTAATCAATGTGAATGACACAGCGTGCATCACAAAAAAACTGTGGCCATGACCTTGTTGACCGACAAGCCCACCTTGACCTTCTTTGGTGCACGTTTACCCGGAGAAACCCACTATTTTGATTGTTTGTCTTTGGTCTCTGGTGTATTGTGATGGACCCATGTTTCGTCCACAGTTACGAAATGACCCAACAGCTCGTTCGGTTTGCGGCTGAACATCGCCAAACCCTCCTTTGAAGTAGTCATACAGTTGCGCTTATGGCTTATAGCTTTTTCATGTCCAAATATTTATGTAAAATTTGATGTACCCGCTCAGTTAAGATGCCTAAAGCCTCAGCCAGCTCACGCACTTTCATTCTCTGATCGTCCAATCTGGTCCATGAATTTTATCGACTATTTCTGGCGTGACGACCTCTTTTGGGCAATCTGCACGTTCGGCGTCACTGTCACTTGTACTGGTACGACCACAATGGAACTCAGTAAACCACTTCTTTACCATTGAAATTGAAGGTGCAGAGTCCCCATAGAATTTATCAAGCATTTTCTTGGTTTCGGTGATTGTTTTTTTTTTTACGCAAAAAGTAATGCTTAATAAGCACTCGAAATTCACTTTTTTTTTCCATTTTCGTTAAAATTCACGAGGTTTTCTGCTTTCAATGGCTGTCAAACACAAACTAAATGGCAGTTGGCGGGAGCAGTGTTGCATTTAAAGTTATGCGCGGGAAATTCAAAAAGTCACCGACTTATCAAACTGCTGCCATACATATAATTCATTACAACGTTACCGAACGATCAAAAGTTAACGCTGCTATAAGAAAAATTGTTGACAAATTTCCGTTCATGTTAGCCAAATTTTACGTTACCGCGAGTTTACTTTATGTACATACATACATAGAGTTACATATACACATATCGAATTATATAACCGACTAAAATTCATATTTTTCTAGGGGTGTACAATGGAATTCACCTAAAAATACAGCGAAACCTGGTGCTAATTGGACGCCACAACCTATGGCTGCAACAACCGGTGCAGGATACAGACCTATGGTAAGTTTCTATACATTTTTCGCTACTACTTATATAAAAAATAATAATAAATCTCTGTGTATCATACGAATCACGCAAATAACCATTTTCATGTAAATTTAATTAAATGTGGTTAATTTTGTGCATATTATCCGTAAATAATTTTGCTAACTTTAATATGGTGCGCTCTAATGATAATCCTTAAAAAAAAAAACTTCCATTTCTACTCTAAATTCGAATGCAAACGGGCTATTTTCAATTGTAAAAAAAATGTTTTTTTGTTTCTTAAAAAATATCTTAAGAATTCCGGATAAAGGGGTTTTTTCTTCCAAATTAGATTAAAAAACTTTGGTGACGGTTTATTTGACAATTTTTTTTATTTTTTATCTTATCATTATATTTCTCTATTGCTATCTTTGTTTATACTTTATTTTTCCTTTTTCTTTTGTTTTTATAAATATTTTTTTGGTTGGTAGGCTCAAGGTATGACAGTAAGTCCTGCACCAAGCACTATAAGTCCGTTTGTACACGCTAGTTATCCTGTTATACCCAATTATCTGCAGGTAAGCTAATATTATTTTTGTTTTTATTTTTATTTATTTTTTTATTTATATTTTATTATTTATTTTGCTGTGTTAAAATTCTTTTGCCCAGTTTGCCGTGTTGCACCATTATTAACTTTTTTCTTCTGTATATAAATAAATATATTGTAAATTTTGTTTAAATTATCTATGAGAAAAAAAAATTATTTTTATATTAAGGTACGTTGACGAATAAAATAAAAAAAATTTACATTTTAATGTGCAATTCATATGGAATTGAGTATGATGTATTTTTCTATGTATACGTGTGGTCGTCTATAAAGAGACCATCTTAATGCTTACCCGAAAATTAGTAGAGGAAACCCATCGATTATGAGGTAAGACTCCTAACTAACAGCTGTCTGACTGAAATCACCCAGAAGGCAACAGCGAATCATGAAGATTATACCAATCGTTTTTAGCCAACCAGGTCATAAGTTTTGAAAGAAGAGTTGGGAGAAACTTAAAGACTGTTATTCTCAAAACAACACATACAATTTCCAGATCATCACAGCTTTAACAGCATACAACATTACACTGTCATTCATCATATTTACATGCAGTATTGAACCATGGTTCAACGTGGATTTAACTCCATGTATATGCGACTCGAGTTTAAATTGAGTCGACTCGATTCGACTAGGCTTTGATGGAGTAGTCGAATCGAAATTGTGTCCTATAAGCGCGGATTGAATAGTCGAGTTGGCAGCTAATAGCTGGGATTTAAAAAAAATTTTAAATAAATTTAATTTATACAAAATTTATAACTTCTACAACTCTATCACAAAAATACCATAAATAAAATGTTATGTTTAAATGTTACTTCAACTATATTTGGAGACCCGTTTTCAACTCAATCTCTTAACACTGCGTGCTCAAAACTACGAGTTTCGAAAACTCAACTCAATATCGACTCAATCTTTCAACTCTGCAAGTAAATAATAGCTGTGTTCCATTGGACTGTACTTGCGAGCACTTTCCGAATGGAACGTAAGTTTGTGTTGTCAAAAGTAAAACATAACCATCAATTTCAGACATTTCTGTTATGTTCCTGCTATAGCAAGTTTCTCATGAAAATAGTTAGGATTATTAATAATATTACTCAAATTAATTTCATTAAATTCAACTGAAAAAGTGGACCTACATATATCAGAGCTACTTTCCTCGAGTACTACCTACTACTTAGAAATTTTAAGGATACAAATTCGTCTCTGTTCGATATTTATTATATTAAAAGTTCTTACCGTATTTATTTTCATAACGATAATGTATAAATATTAATAATTCTCCTGTTCTCGATGAATTAAATAATTTTCTTAGTTTCTAAATAAACATTTTCTCTCAAATTTCATCTATATGACATTTCAATAACCACTTAGCATCCAAATCCACCTAGCGGAAAAGTCTTGCGAAACTATTCAGCTCATCTACCCGCGGACAAGAGTATGAGTAGTTGCGATTAGGTAGAAGTACTTGGGAGTACTTTACACAGCCCAATGGAACACAGCTATGGTAAATATTCGTTGAACAAATCAGAAAGATGATAATTCTCACAAAAAATCTGGAATTCGGGACAAAAGAGCAAAAAATTCTTTCATACAGCCAAGCCCCGATTAGACAAACCACATTGAAATTAGAATTGTTACTAGTTACAAAAAACATGCGTTCGGTTCAAGCAAAATCCAGTTAGCATTTCCATTACTAGAGTGAGATTTCATTGATGTTTTTTGAGCAGAGATTTATGGCCAGAGTAACTGTTTAGGCACAAGTTCTTGAGTTAGGAAGTCACGTACATACATTAGCAGAAATTTCAGCAGGGAATGTATTTTCGAGAAAAAAAATTGTTTTAAGATTTCAATGACGCTTTACTTCATTGTCGGCTGGCTGCAAAATAGATAGTATATAAAGTTGGGAAGCAAACAAAGATGGGAAGCATAAAGTTTACAGCGATCATTTAATTTTTCCCTTAGGGTTAGGTTAGGTAAGAGGCGTGCCGCACTACAGCTAGCGTGCATCACTTAGACCTCTAGTGGGTCTATTGTGCCCCTAGGCCCCATGGGATAACCTTTTCAAGCCGCCCCAGATCCATCCTGCTTCCCTTGGGAAACTCAGGATATCTTCAAGACTCTTTACCTAGTTCCATCCTACTTCTCTCAGAAAACTTAGGTTGTATCTGAATTCTTTGTTTTGCAGTTCCCATAGGGTAGAAAAGAAGTAGCTACCCAATAGCCTACTTCTTTTATTCCTCAAAGCGGGGCATTCGCAAATCACGTGTTGGACGAATTGGATTTCCTCCGAGTCCTTACAGCTCCTGCAGAAATCGTTCGCCGCTATACTCAGCCTTCTAGCATGGTCACCTATGACCCAGTAACCCGTAATGACCTTTACTAGATTCCTGCTATTTGTTCTGCTGCCATTAAGCAGCTCCCTTGTACTTTTCATGCCATATGCAGGCCACAATTGCCTCGCAATACGGCAGGTATCCCTGCTGGTCCACCAGAGGCTTGCCTTTTGATAGGCGTCCCTGATGATTTCCTCTTTTATTGCTCCGATTGGGATCATCACATAAGCTACCGATGCGGAGCTATTCAATTCAAAGCTATTTTTGGCCAACTCATCAGCCATTTCGTTGCCTGAGACATCCTTATGGCCAGGTATCCAGCACAGGGTCACCTTGTGCCTTATAGCCAATTCTTCAAAGCTAGTCTGCGCCAATTTTGATTTTACCAGCACAGCATCCAGCGCCTTGTTGGCTGCCTGGCTATCAGTATATATGCATATATGCCTTGAGGGCTCTCTGATCCCTTTCTAATAGCTTTTCTGAAGGATATGTTGGCCCATTATTTAACAAAAGTAGTACCTTTTCTGCATGTTTGAGAATAAATGTGGACATGTAGTGGCGTCCAATTAATTAAGACATTCTTTTCAAATGACTTCTTATTTAAATTTACGATTTTTGTTGTAATTAATACATGAAAGTCTCTAAAACTTGTTTCTTTTTCTAGAATTATTAATTGATCAAGGTCTGAGAAGTGAAGTACGTCTTATATTCTGTTAGTGTTACGAACAAGGTTTTAATACTAAAACTTTACACACAAAATTTAAGGTCACTTAATTAAGACACTCAAAAACTAGACAAGTTTTTATTAATAATTAACATTTTGATTAACAAAATTTATAATTTTAGTAACGTATTGTGAATCCATATTAGTTTTTATAACCTCAACACATCTTCGCGGCATACTGTCGATGAGTTTGTGGCATTGTGAAAATGAAACGTGCCTCCAGGCTTCTTGAATGTTCCACAAATTATTGGAATTGCTTGGTTTTTGTGATGTTACTGCTTCCTTTAATGTTCCTAATTAGTGGTAGATCGGTTGGTAAGCGCGCTGACTACCATTTTAGGGGTCGTGGGTTCGAATCCCATCTCGATATAGTCCTGCGCTATTTCCTCATACCTAGTTTCCTATCGACTTCTATAGCTTTATAGTAATTTCTCCTACTAACGGGTTAGCACAATGGGTCGCTGTGGCTGGGGTCTTCCGTCCTCTGCCTCGAAAAAAACAATGTTCCAAATAGATTCATCATGGAATTAACAATTAGGACTGTACTGCCAAGTCGATTACATCATGAACAAAATTATCCTTAAGGCATTCCTTCATAATCTGTGAAGTATGCTTGGGAACATTATTTTGCACGTAATTGGCATATTATTGTCGACATATGATACCATGGTATTGGTCCATTATGCCGTAAATTCTCGCAATAGGATTACAATAGGCACCGTGGCCTGATATATACCCCCCCCCCCCCTGTCTGACAGTTTTCCAGATCAAATGCATTGATCCAGCACATGTAAATTTCCATCAGACAAAACCGAAAAAATTTATTTTATTCTCATCGCTCCAAAGAATATTTCTCCAAAATGTAATTGACTTCTTCAGATGTTTCTTTACGAATTTGACTTTTTTTAAGTCTCGGTTCTTAATGTAAGTCACATAAACGTCCTCTAACGCTTCTTTCAGGAATTTCGATATTACATTTGTCCTTTACAATAACTTAAATTTTTATCGCGGTAAATAAAGGATCAGACTTACTAATTCTTTGGATAATGCAATCTTCAGCCTCTACAATTTTTAGAGTTTTTTTTTTTGAACATTTAACATTTGCCGCTGTATCATGCTTTCGTAAATGATTAAGTGCAAATTTTATAGACATTGTAGAAGAAAATATTTAATTATTTAACATTTTTATTTAATACTAATATATACCACCACAGAGACTCACTCTTCAAAAATGAAAAAAATGAAAAAAATCATAAACTTGAGAAAAATAGAAAAAAAAATTTAATAAATTTAATAAATTTTTTTTTCTATTTTTTTCTTTCAGTTTTTTGATTTTTTTCATTTTTTCATTTCTTTTCTTTGTTCTATTTTTTCATTAGTTTTTCAAGTCACTCAATTTCGCTATTTGGGACCTGTTGATGAGTCAAACCAAGACTTGAAACTGGTCACCCAAAATCAAATGGGCTGTGTGATGAAATAACAAATTAAAAAAAAAATTTAGCTTTTGCTATCTACCGGAGAATCCAAATAAATTCCCTCTTGAACAAATATAAGTTTACCCGGTAAAAAGTCTTGAAGAGTAATCTCTATTTTTATTTCAAATATACAGGGTGTCCCGTACGTACCGCATTTTCTTTATACCCTGAATTCCTCACGCAATTTCGAGAAATAAATTGTACGGGAGGAGAGCCAGAAAATGCGCGATGTGGGCAGTAGGTAGGGTTTACTATTTTTAGTACTGTTTCCACTTTACACCCTGTAAATTACTTCATATACACCCCATCATGGCGAAATTTATCTCAGGTGACAGCAAACCGTCTATGCTTTGCAATGAATACCCAACCAGCCCTACTGTCATCTTCAATCTTAAGTTGTAGTACGTCAAAGTCCAAATTTGGAAAAAAGTCCTATTTTTTTTCAAATTTTAACGATTTTTCCGCCAAAATGTACGATAACTATACAGTTTATTTACATGATTTGATGTACCTACCTAAATGCTACCGTTTTTGAGATATTCCCGTTTTTATGATGCATAATTTCATTAATTTTGCTAATTTGCGTGAAATTGCATAAAATTAGGCGCGATTTCTATTATTATTATCAAAATTAATGAAATTATGCATCATAAAAACGGGAATATCTAAAAAACGGTAGCATTTAGGTAGGTACATGCACATAGTCAAATTAAAGGTAACATTCCGGGGTCTTTAAATCTTGTCATAAAACTGTATAGTTATCATGCATTTTGGCGGGAAAATCGTTAAAATTGAAAAAGAAATTGCAAAATTATCCAATTTTTTGACTTTGACATCCTATAACTGCCGACGGAAAGGGAGTAGAGAGGTGGTTGGGCATTTGTTGGAAACCGTAGAGGGTTTACTATTACCTGAGATGCAAATCACCTTCATAGGATGTACAACAAGAAAGTTATATGGTATTGGGATAAAAAGCACCCAAAATCACAAAACCCCGCCTACCGCCCACACCGTGTAACTATTTCCCGGCTCTCCTTCCATACAATTTATTTCTCGAAATTGAGTAAGGAATCCGTGGTATAAAGGAAATGCGGTACGTACGGGACACCCTGTATATTAACACTTTATGTGCGGGGTGCCGCTCCCGCGTCACTAGTACGTGTAGCGGTTGAAAACCATCGGAATGTGATAAAAAAACAAACTTTAGAAAAAACGTTCTATCTTCCAAACCGTTTGTTATTTTTCAATGAAATTTGGAATTCTCACTTACCACAGTATGGTCCTCGATATTATATACTATCTGTCAACAAGTCGCCTAAATTTTTAAAAATATATTGAGGTAATGACATATGTCACACATGTATTGCAGGGTGCACTATGCAGGGTGTAATAATTGGTGCGCCCTCCTTCCCACGTCCGAAACGATGCGTCTTACCACCCCCTTCACCTTATAATTATTTGCTTGACTCCACAACAGCTATCAAACCCTTGAGCTAGGCGCACCAATTATTACACCCTGCATAGTGCACCCATAGTGCACTATAAATCAATTCTAGCTTTTTTACTTATTATTTACTACATAATGGGCATGAAGACAAAAGGGTATAGTGGACGTATATTGGGATTTTTTATACATGTAGATGTAGTTTGGACCTTTCCCAAGAGATTGGTATACAACATTCGTATATACAAATCGGGTAGTTCTACCTTTCCCGCCTTTAATGTAGAGTCTGCTAAAAAGGTAGAACTACCCGTCCCGCAGTTTAGCATCAGTCAGGCGCGCGGGTAGAACTACTTTTCCCGCACATAAAGTGTTAAGATATGCCAGCTTTCAAAATTAATGAACTGTACCTCGCGAAAAAAAGAAAAATTTCATTCTCGAGGTGTCTTGCCACATCGCGCGTTGCCACAGTGTTTTTATGAACACTCTCATAGTACAGCGTACAATCATTTTATTTCTTCAACTCTTTATATAACCTCGCCTGGCCTAGCCTCATCTCGTTGTGCACGTCCTAACTCGTTCATCACTGACTATATGTATATCCTGAAGCTGAGCTGTCGCGCCTAAATGTTACTAGATAGCAGTGGCTATCAATACAATCTGATTTCTTATGATCGTTGTAGGCAATATCTTAAAGTATTTCTTCCCGTTTACAACCTGTAACTTTCTTGATACACACCCTATAAAGGTGGGACTCATCTCAGATGATAGCAAACCGTGAGAAAGGACATCACCTGGGCTTCAGTAAAGGCAGTATTGAGGCAGCCAAAAACCTATAAGAATTTATAAGGGTGTGGACTGCAGCTAGCAAAAAAACGACGTTAGAGGCTGTGCTGTAATTTAATGAATTAAACGGATTTGTGTTCTGAAGTCATAGGGTACGTGCACAACGATGCGAGCTAAGGCGAGACGAGCACAGGCTACATATATCAAGGGTTAAAGGAATAAAATGATTGCACGCTGTACTATGAGAGTGTTCATAACAACGCTGTGACGATGTTGCGAGACACTTCCAGGTATCTCGCTCGAGAATGAACTTTTTCATTATTTCGCGAGGTCCAGCGCGCTAATTTTGATAGCTGGCATATTCTTAAATGTTTTTTCTTTGATATGGCTCTTTACTTATTCTCATATATTGGAAGAATCTATCAGGATCAGTTCGTAAATCTTCATGATGATGAAATTTGTCAAATTCCAGACGCTTCGTACTTATCGGGTGGCTAGCAAAACAGTGGAAAGTACATTTAGTGAAAAATGCCATATAGTTGCACTACATGACAAACACAAAATTCTTCTTGAGAATCTGATGACATAATTTATGCTCTCACTACACGATTTACCAAGAAACTGAACGCTTTGCTGTCAACAATACACTTTGAGATGATAGAGTATACTGGCGAATACTGATGACTCCTAATCAAATTTGACTATCCAGGATTTTTTTTTCATATGCGTTGAGGGGAGGCAAACTGAAGAAACGCAGGCAAGCAATCTGACTAAACGAAGAATTCGAGTTGACGAGCTCAGTGTGTCAAACGAGGGATAAATATTATTTTTTTGAGAGGTTAAAAAAATGGATAAAATCAATCTATAAAGTATTGCGGTCTACATGATTGCAGTAACTTTAATAAAAATATAAGTGCTGAAGATAGGATTCCAGGGTACGTCCAAACAGGAGTATGTTATATATGTGAAATATGGTAAAATCATGGTAGCCCATAATTAAATCTGATATTATCATTCAACACAACATTCAGTATTCTCGGCCAATCGGAATCGAGTTCCGAAAAGATTATATTGCCGTAGGTAAAATTAGATATAATTAGACGACTTTGAACTACCTGGAGATGTGTTGATGTCAGTAGGATTGCTGTAGACAGCTATAGACGATGAATACCTCCCAATTGAGCAGAAGTTCGTTTTTTGAAGATCACACCGGACCTATGTAGCCAGATAAAGATTGAGTTTTTCGGCGTAATCCTCTTGGAGGGAGATGCAACGTCGTCCAAGATATATGCATTTGAACAACGTCTGTATAGAGATGAACCCTTGTGTCTTCAACACCATTCACAAGATCATTAATGAATAACGTGAAAGAAAGAGATCCTAATATTAATCCCTCAAGTACGCCGTGAATTGGATAGTCCAAAACTCAACCTCCTCCCATCTTTACCTGTTGAGCGCGGCCATTGAGGAATGATTGCGTCAGTCTTATAGCAAAGCCTCAGAATCTGAATACTCCGGGACTGAATTGTTCAAAAATCTTCCATAATTGACGCCTATGAGAAATCAATTGTAGTAAGGATTTTGAGGTCATATCATCAATAGGTCTGTTCGCAAATTCCTCGTGCAAAAACTTTCTGGGTAAAAACTTACTCGTGTGGTTGTGGGAAATATGTAAAAAGTATGGAAAAGTACGTAAACAGTTTGTGTGCAAATTAGTTAAAAACAAAAATTTGAGATTTGAGTTAAGTTTATAGTTTTAAGCTTTTGCTCATTTTTGCCCACAGTTCTCCAAATGCAGACAACAGTAGCTTCACGGCAGCATCAACCCAAACGAATTTTTCTCCACATTGAGAAACTTTTAACTCAAGAAAGTTCTATTAATATGTTTACGGTAGAAATTAAATTTATTTACCTTCGTTCTCTCCTTCAATTATTCCATCCAAAGTTGCAGTCGAAGTAAGGTAGTTTCCTTTTGAATATGCGTCTGACTTGATTGAACCTGGTTAACAAACCCAGCAAATAGTTCTGGATCTAAACAGTAAACAAGAACTTATACAAAAGAACCTCTTTTCTGTGGTTTTATTCAAGTTGTTGCACTCTTGCAAATATTTCATGAGAACAGTGAATAATTAATCATCAGCTTCACAAAACATTTTAAATTAATCGTTTTAAAAATTTTTAAGAAAATTAAAAACGTGCTCTTAAACTAAGAATTTTTTTCGCATGTCAGGCAGCTGCGAACTGAACTATCTAAATGTGATTGAGACTTATACTACCGATTTCCATTGATCACGTTTTCTAGTAGGATTGTTACACATTTCTTACAGTGTTACACTGGAATCGTTCCATTGACGTGCACTACTAGAAAAAATGTACGTTAAAGTCACTCTGGTGTTACACTGAAAAACACACACATCTACATGAGAAAGTTATTGCTGAAAGCGTAGAGCATCACATGTTCCTTCCATCTTCAACTATATATTACTCCATCAAATTCATCCCCATTCCCGCCAAAATCTTACAAATTATAATTTTCATAATTTTTACGTTATTCGTGATGTAGTTTTTCAAGTAAATTTTATCCTGATAAATTACATAGATGCGAGCTGTTATTACATTTCTCATCGCGTTAAAAGTGGTTCAATTGAATTCGTTTTCCATTAATTGGCACACACTTTTCTTGAAATATCAATGGAAATCGGTATTTGTTTAATACTACAACCCCTTTTCTTATGACAGTTGTCAGTTCTCCTTAGAAATTCGTCTAATTTTATTTTATATGAAATGTAAAGAAACGGAAAATGTGTATGTTCGTGCAAATGAATTATAATGCTTTCTCCCAAAAATTAGTACAAGAACCTAACCTAATAGCAACTCTGATGTCTGTTGTGACTTTTTAATTGATTTATCGTTTCTTTTTATTTTCTTTTGAGCTATAATTGAACTGTTTCATAAATTTAAATAAATTAATTCTTAAAACTGATGAAAACATCCATACTCACCATAATACTGTATCGTATGCTCTTAAATAAATAAAACTATTCTAATTGCATTTATACATTTAATTGATTTTATTTATTATTAATAAAAAATGTTCTTCTAAATATGTACAGAAAAATTATTACTAAAAACTTTTTTCTCAAAATTTTCATATAGCAAGGAATGCCACAAATGCAACCAATGATGGGTGGTCCAATGACAACAGGTGGAGGTGGGGGAGGAGTACCAATGATGGCATCTGGTATGATGCAAATGGGAGGACAACAATCAATGCCAACAGTTATGTCGTCAACAGGAGCATCAGGACAACAACCAGTCACAGGAATGATGATGCCTCAACAGCAGCAGCAGCAGACAACAACAAATACAAGTCCAGCCCAAAATGGTAACAAAAGCGTGCAACTTGATCCATTCGGGGCATTATAAGTCCAAAATTCTAGCTATAATAAACCAATTATAATAAATTATCGCTGATTGCGACTTCTTAGATTGTATTATATTATACATAAAATTTTCAAGTTAAAAGTAAAAGAAAAACTAATGTTAAAGAAAGAAAATTATATATATATTCGAAATTGCAAATAAAAATCAGATCAATGCTGATAATTACAGCAAGGCTACATACATATGTATGTATATGTACATGTATGTTGTAGGGCGATATAAATAAAAGAGTAAATTAAAGTATAATTAAATTAGAGGAAAATTTTAGAGGTGGGAAGATGGAAAATTAAGTAATATATATATTTTCGAATGTTGATAGACACCATTTACATATATATATATATATATATATATATTTGAGAGCAAGTGAATCATTCACACCCGTATTTAGGCACACATTCATTCAATGGGAAGTCAGGAGAGACCTATACATAAGTTATGAGAAATTATATACATAAAATATTCCTATGTAATTTAAGATGAAATTCATTATATACAAACATTTTTTTTTGTTCTTGTTGTTATGTAATTATTATGCATAAATCTAGTGCGGATGATATTGAAAATTTGCTAAGTTTTAAGTTAGTTGAGTTGAGATGTTGCGAACAGGAATATCATTTTAAATGCTGTCATAATATGTATATTTCGCTGATTAATATTATTATTATTATCATCTAACTATATATTTTTATATTATTTGAAATTTAATTTAATTCATTCACCCTTTATTTTCTTAAGATGTGAATATATGTAGAAATTTAGCCGTCTTTATTATAGTAGAAAATTAGGGTATTTGTACATCTTTACGGTCATAACTAATTTATTGCAAATATTGCGGGTAGTTTTTTGTTTTTAAAAAGAGGGGAAGGAGTGTATCGGAGGATAGAATCTAACAAGCGACTCAATATGTCAATATTTCATGCAGTCACTGAATCATATTTAGAGATGGGTAACTAATACAGACATGAAAATCAATGATCATTCGTTTGTAATTTGAATTTTTAAAAATCGGCTTACTTTTGAATTTTAATTTTAATTATTAAAAATGCTTTGTCAATTACATATAAAAATTGACAGGACTTTCATTTTAATTCACAAAATCTTGGGTAACTAGATTTTTGAAAAATTTAATTACGAATGAATGATTATTGATTTTGTCCGTCTACCTAGGGTATTAGATACAGAAGCGGCTCGTAGAAATGAGCATTGATGGGGCTAATCTACTTTGCTATAAAAATAATGCGAGTTTCAACTCCATCCAAGGATATCGATTTTCCTGTGATCACTTTTGAGGACAACTCTTTATTATTCGCTTTATCAAATTGGAATGAAAAATCTCTTAGATAATCTCGTGAAAGGCCGTGATGGAACCATGAAGCCTTTTTATACCATTAGATGACAAAATCATAGGATATACTATGTTTGTCATTCCGTTTGTAACGCATTAAAATAATGATGGTAGATAGAGCAAAATGGAAAATATTAAAAGTTATTTTGATTTTTCCATGTCCGTCCGGTTGTCTGTCTGTTGTCTGTCCTCACGTAAACTCGAGAACGCGGATACTTAGAGAGCTGAAATTTTGTACACAGACTTAAAAAAAGAGAGCTTAAGGTCAAGATTGGGACAAATCAGGTAAATCTTTCGTATGTTGCAAAAAAAAAAAGAATGTCACTGGATATTTGGATTCTCCCTGAGAACGCGTCGACGGTAGAGAGCTGAATTTTATACACGACGGTTTCATAGAACACAAAAATAGTAAATACAATTTCAAAAATGAACTAGATCGGGCAACCTTTTGGTAGTTGCCATATAAAAATTTAGGATTTTTACGTATATTGTGAAAACGATGAATCCTAGACTGCACAGAATATAAAATAATTTTGGTTAAAATCATTTTATTTAAATGTGGTAACCCAATTTTACAATCAAACTTGTGCAGAGGCGTAACCATACAAAATTACATACCGGCATTCATCTAGGGTATCATAAGAATCGTTTTTAGACCAATTTTAGCCTTTATCACTATTTAAAAAGTCAACGAGGAGATTTTCATCCGTGTGTCATCAAATATTCTTCTAACAGTTATTTTGAAAGCATATTTGAAATCAACCTTCTTTGAATTTTATGTGTCTTTAAATGATGGAGTAAGGTAGTCTTAGAAATAATGTAAGAATGTGCTGCTTTACTTACTTCTTGGCATAATTTGAAAATTTTGAATTTAAAAATTAATTAACAAGTTTTATAAGTTTTCTTATTTTCTTGTTTTAATTGTATGAAAGGATGGCACAAAAACGTGTTGTGCCTTAGCCCGGTCCAAGCACCCTGTCTACCTAGAGCAATTGAAACAATAACATTAAAAAAAATTTACATTGCACTGAAAAAACGGTGAAGTTGTTAATGGAAATCCTTAAAATTTCAATTTTAGTTATGGATGACTTATACAGAAACAAAAAAACAAGTTCCTTTATTGCAGAATGTCTCGAAATATGTATGTAGTCAAAAGAAAAATTGACAGCAGAGTGCACAATTGATTTTTACAATGGCCGAGGGCAAACTAAAATTATAAAATATTAAGGAGACTTCAGTTTGCAAAAGAGAGAATTTTGAAATTACGTTTCTAGGGGAAGAGAATGCATTTGGTTCAAATTACATGCGGTCCGAGGTAGAATATATTCTCCTACATATGTATAATGCGGGGATGCTTTCGCAGTGAAAGACTGGCAGATTAGCCCGAAAATACTAAATATATCAGATAAATTGCAAATTGTGGTTCATATTCTTTACAACTAAAATGCCAAGCAAAATAAATAAAGAAATTAACAGCATGAAAACTACTTTTATTTATTTATTTATTTCAAAGTAAAAAATTGTTACAGTAGCTGTTCAATGAATTAGACGCACTCAATATTTAGAAAATGATTAATATATAGACAAATTTTTTATAAAAGATGTTGTTTTCAACATATATTATTTTATGATTTGTGTAATAATTTGTTGCACTTCCCTTTGATTTAATCACACTTTCTATGCGCACCGGTATACTACAAATACAGGAATTTATCATTTTTTTCAAATCCACAATTATTCCAACATTTTTCTATATATATATTTTTTTAAGAATATCTTCCGTGGTATTAGCAACACTATAAACTTTTGATTTGGGGTAAGCCGAGCAATTTTTCATTGGGTTTAAGTCAGGAGGATTGTTGGGCCAAGAAAGGATATTAAGGTTTTCGTTTGTGACGAAGTTTGCAATAGATTTTGCTGTATGGCAGGGAGCTCCATCTTCAATAAAGTGTAATAAGATTTAGTGTAGTGGAGAGAATTAATATATTGAAGGATAGGACCAATTTATATTAGTCCTGGCGCATCGTTCCTTCAACAAAATATATGTGACCAGGATCATCTCCGTTTGGAAAATTTTGCTTATTTCCAAAATTTGTAAGAAAACTAAGGGGAAATAAAGTGTAATAAAAAGAAATTATTAAATTTTTTCCAGTCATCAGAATTTGAGGGGATAAAAATAGCCTTTTCTTCATTCGACATGGCAGCTTAGGCTTTTTTGCGGGCCTACTATATTTTAAATCTTCGGCGCAATGTCATGACTAATATATCCACTTTTTGCTCATTTAGATGCCTTATTAAAGCACAGCATTATGGATAATTTTCCTATCCGTTCTCTCCGTCATTTTCCTAATTCTATGACAATTTACCCGCTTATTTACTAGCGGTGAGACCGCTGACCGAAAATCCCTTGCCACTCTGTCGACTGTGGTTAGAAAACATGTTAGTTTTCAATAACACTTGTCGTTTTTCACGGCTAATGTCTTTTACAAGGTCAATGTTAAAATCGTTTTTAGATGTTGTTTGTTTTCAATACTCAATAAACTATAAACACTGTATAAAATTTAATAATTTTTCTTTTTAATAAATCACTTGAATAATGTAATTTCGATTTTTAAGGCACTTAGTGTTTTAAATTCATAAATACTGGTTAACTCCGGACTGAATGCACACGAAATGAAAATAATAAATAAGGATACAATTCGCATACCTGCGCTTTAACCTCGTTTTAGGTAAATTGCTTATTTTCCCGACTAACATCTCTCAGGAAAGTGTTTAGATTACCTTTTGCAAAGTAAAATTAATACAAAGAAATCATTTCAAGAAAAAAAGGGAGTATTTCTTTAAAATTTCAGAATTTCCCATGTGCGTCTAATTCATTGAAAAGGTACTGTATATAAAACAGAAACTAGTATAGCAAAACAATAGATTCCAAGTTTCCAGTGGGCGACCAATTAAGGCTCAAGGTCATCAAATTGACGGTTAAAATCTGGCTCCGATATTAGTAATTGTGTTGTGATGTTTATTAATAAAAATCTTTGTTCTGCTTCAGCATTACTAATGGCAACCGTATTAATTTCCTGATTGCCATTGCTTATTATATTTTTCAAATAATTACGAAAATTATTCTTTTTGCTATCAAATTTAACAACATTTATTAAAATTGCTTACAACGTCTATCTACGGACCCACAAGCTCTCGGATGTAGAAAATTTTTCCATGCATAAATTTTGCTGTTATCAATTTTTTTTTGTTACTACTTGATCGAGTAATCTATCAATATTAATTTCATATTTTTTATAATGCCAAATTTCTTGGAAGAATTCTGTTTTTGATATGCTTTGGAGTTAATAACTTCATCCACTTTTTTTCGCAATAAACGTGGCGGTCTTCGAGAATTTAAAAACCATTAAATCTTATAATTAATCGATCTCATCTGCCAATGTTTTTATTTCTATCTTGAAGGGCACCCTCCAATGCCAATCATTAGAAATAAATCTACTAGGAAACATTTGTTTTGTAATCGTTTTGTTATTTCAGAAAACTTTTGGTTAGAATTAAAAGATACGAACGTAAGCAAAGCAGATCAGCTTCGCCATACAGCAAGACCAACTGTTAGGTTCATTTTGGCTTCAAAACTCTTCCAATTTTAATCATTCCAAACTAAAGACTTGAGAAATATCACTAAATTCTTTTTAGTTTTTATTATATTAATGAAAAATATGTACTTGTCCATATTCCATATGTCCATAAAAACTTTAAAATGTTCAATGTCGTTTATAGAATCATCTAGAACAAGTTGCAGACGGTGATTAAAACAATTCCAAATAATAACATTTCGAAAAATTTCTTTGATCCTTAGACGAACTTCAGATTTACAGTCAAGCACAACACTTGCGACGTCATAAAAGAATCCTATTAAATTTAGTTTAAAATAATTCGTATCAAATCCAGCAAATAGTTCTCGCATCTTGGCATCAATTTGCAATTCGAAATTGGGAAAATTTTCGACAATTCTAATATTGTAGATGATTTGATTTTAATGCAAACTATAACCATTGATTAAGTGGTAGCAGTGTCATGGCGTCTTTGGATTTCTGATTTAATTTAATTAAAACAAATAAAATGAAATCAAATAAAAATTGCATACAAAAAATATCTTCAAAATGTTTTTATCAAAAAATATTTTCCCTAAAGGCTTTTTTATTCGTCCATCAGAGAGAAGCAATTATAAAATCACCTCCCATTTGAAAATACAATCAACTAAATGTATGGCATTCGAACGTCTGGGATCTATGTATGATGTCTAACATCTCTGTTGCTCGTTCGCCCCCCTTATAGCGTAGTTATACTCAATAAGAAATTGTTTTAAGCCTAAGGGATGCAATAAAAAAAAATGCTTCTATGGGACCAAAAAAACACTGCTATTCCAGCAGCATGTATTTGGTTAATTTCATGCATAGGAATAATATTTTTCTTATGACAGGATAACGCTGTATTTGTTTCAACTGGAGGTGGTTTCATTTGTGCTTCCATCAATTTCATGTTGGTAGGTCCACTAGGAAGCATTTCGGGTAAATTATGGTCAAGCCGTGCGGACGAGAAGAAATTGTAAATTCTTGAGAGGAATTTCAAGTTGAATAGGGGAATTTTACTTCAGAACAGAGACGTCTTGCAATATGAAGACACAAAGTCGATGTCGAGGTAAATGAGCAAATATTGCGATCAGAGATGATCTATTGTGTCCTTCCAACTGACTTATAACAATGGACTGAGCGATTTGCTATTTCATGTGGCACAAATTTTGTGTTTTTATATATCGGGGTTTTAACACCCTTTAAAACGTTTACTACATAAAAAAAATATGTTAATCATTCAATCAGATAAAATTTTACACCCGAAAATCGAATTAAATTAAAAAATATAATATTTTCTTGTGTCCAATTGATATCTTAATCGCTTATAAGGAATTAAACTCATTCCGACTTTAATTTTCAAAAGGTTATTTTTACCTGAAACCTGCGTATGGGTAAGAGAGACGGAGCATGGTAAACACTATCTTTACATAATTCTTCCTGCGGTGATTGCATTTGCAGCCACCATAAAAACATAGAAAGGCATAAGAAAACGTTCAGTTAGCGATATTTTGTGTTAGTAGCTCCAACTCTGCCATAGCGCGAAAGATAAAACTATAAAACTTGTGCCATTCTTTCCTATAGGAAAATGGCAATACCTACGCTCAGTTCATTGTTATAAGTCAGTGGTTAAGCCAAATCTAGCTAATTTACGAGCACGATTATTTCTTTTGGAGTTAGTTTGCAAACCTTATTTGAAGAGATTAATGCTTCTCCAGTGGTTTGCAATTTTAGAACTGCAGCGCGGGATATTCACTTCACACTTGATATGCTTCGAAATTTTATTTTCTGCTTCTTCTCACAGTTCGCTGTTGTACTTACCTATTTTCTTCAAAAAATAACTCCTAGGTGCGTAAGATGCAGCTAACTAGAGGGGTATAGAGAATTTATTAGAATCATTGCAGTAACTTTTGAATGCGCATAGTTATTCAACGCTTTTGTAAAATTATAATCTTATCGCTTCCCCTCGCGACAAGACCACGCCACGCCACTGGTGGCAGTAGTGGAAGCTTCGTCAATAATAATAATACAAATTTTTAAATTCTTCTCAATTGAATAATTTAAATTCTTCTCGATATGTTCTACTATTTAGGTTACACACTATGTCGAGAATAAAGTCTAATCCCCATGTCCAAACCATTTTTCGCTTAAAATTCTGTTTCACTTTCTATGTATGAGAATTGCCGGTTTCTCTTCGCTAGGCTGTAAACAGAGTTAAAAGACTTTTGTAGTAGAATTAATAAATTTCTTGTTTATCTTATCGATGCATGCATGTTGTCAAACGTCACTTTTCAAGGATTTTTTATGTTCAACAGTTAGGCTCATAAACAACAACGAGGATAATCCTATTTCTTACGTAAAGTTTTATTCCTGTCTGAGAATAACTCAGTTTGCTTTGGACGTAAACACCAATTCATGTAAGATCAAGTGTTTTTTGCTTACGTGGCATTACTTTTGGACTATATCGGTAGATCAAATGACAGAGACGAGACACTGGGTGCGTTTAGGCGGAGACCAAACCAGTTTGGAAGAATTGGTAGCGTTTGGTCACAACCATGTAAAAATACCAACCACTTCGGTATGGTTTGTAATTATGCGGAGTAAAAATCGGTAATTTTGACCGGCTTGGTCTCCGCCTAAACGCGCTCACTCAGAGTTTGTGGAATACATATGAAAATATGAAAAGAGTGGTTAATAATTTAATTTATATAATTTACAATTAAATCCACAAATAAAACTTAGCAATTATATAAATACAAATTGTCATATACATTGGTCACCTATTCGGAATAATCTCCGATTCGAAATTATATCCCCGGCGAATCTCAAATTAATTTTTTGGTGTTTTTGTATTGAACATGAAAATGGATTATTCTGGTTGGTATATTTACAGTTCTAATTGAATGTTTGTGAATGATACAAGAAGTTATTTATAGAAAAACGAAATTCAGTCGTAAAAACCTAAATTTATTTTATGTCTGCTCATTGTTCGCACAAACCATAAAGTTTACATCAAATCCGCTAACCGGCCGGGGTATGGGAAAGTATCTTTGGTGCACTGTAATAAATTTATCATCCCACAGTAAAATACATATAAAAAAAAAAAAGTTTAGGCTCTCCACACTGCGTGAACTCCTGTTCTTCAGAATGATAACTAAGACTTGGAGATAAAAAGGAAAGCATTTATTACAATTAGGAATACGATAAGAAAGTATTTGCCCCGCAATCACTTAATTAACTACCGCGCCAATTTTCAAACGCAATTATTGTTGTCGGTTTAAATTTTATTTTCTTATTATCTAATAGAAATCGTTTGAGGACGATTGCTTTGTAAATAATTTGTATTCTTTATTTTTTTTGTTTTTTTTCTAAATAATTATATTTTACGATAAAGATTATTAACTTACTCTTGTTATGTTAAAATTATAGTTTTTTTAAAAAGAATTATATCGAGTTAATCTTATCTGCTCTTTGTCAGGCAGAAGACAAAAAAGTATATTGAACAAATAAAATATTATTACTTTTAAAAAACTGATTTTGTTTATAATTTTATTTTTATTACCTACATATTATTATTTTACACAGGATATTCAATAGTCCAGAACGACTTTAAAGATTAATAATTAAAAAAAAAAAAACTTTTCTTCTGTAATATTATTTGAGTTGTTTTTTAGCTACCACATATGTAGGAAAATAATGTTTGTAAAATAAGTATGGTTTTTGGCTTTACCAAAACCAGGCTATTTGAAGTCATTTTCACATAACCGATGCGAAAGTTTCCGGCTACATTGCTCTAATTTTATTTCTAATGTTGTGTTTTAGTACGTGAATTTTCCGAGGTTTATTTATATACAATTTGTCCTTCACAAAATCCCAAATAAGATAGTTTGTTGCCGTGAAATCGACTAATTATGAAGGCCATTATTGAATTTCCTCACCCTTCGAAATAATTTTTCATCAAATTTCTCTCTTATGAGCTTCCTGCTATAGCATTTGCCATATGTATAGTAGCCCGATCTTGTAGAATTCAGTAAATCTGAGGTCTGGTCCTCTATCTCTGAACGAAGAAAATTTTCGAACATGCCATGACACTGATCGCCAGTGACCTTTGCTGTATTGTTATTCTTATTTACAAAAAAAAAAAAAAAAAAAAAATGGTTCCAATGACTATCCGATGTTATACCGCATTAAATCAACCATCGAAGAGGGGATGTATAATTGCTGTTGATGGATAGCTCCTTGAATTTTTGGTATCCCGAATTCTGTTCAGTTCTGCTTATTGACGCACCCATTGAAGTGGTGAAAATAGGGTTTATCAATTATAATCAAATTATGAAGAAATTCAACATTTTCCAGCGGTTCAATTCTTAAAAACGTACTCCCATAATTAAGACCCTGTTGATGCCTCTTGGCATTCAATTCTTTCATTAACTGCATCTTGTAGCGAAACAAATGCAAATTTTGTCACAAAATACGGTACAGTGACGATAGAGGGATAGACCTAAGTGGGTAGAACATCTTCGAATAGACGTTCCAAGTTTGTTTTCAATGCTCTATTTCACAAGCTTAAGGACATGAAGGCATTAGGGGACAACGAGATTGCAGACTGCCTTGCAAAGGAAGATTCCAGATCTTTATATATCTGTTTTTGGCCATCGATAGACCTACTTTTCTGCATAGATCAGGCTTTGGTAGGACAAAATTAAATTTAATATACTGGGAAAACACCCTGGGTCTGAGACCAGCATGAAACTCATAACGTATTTGTAACAGACGGCAATAATATTCCTCACGCTCAGCAGGAAAGAGCTAAGGCTCATAACGTGCTTGCTTACCGCGGGCATTACTCACTTAGATCTTAGGGCTATGGGTAAGATCGATAGCGAGACCTTTCGCTTTTGTATGGAAGATGACGAAACTGCTAAACATGTTTTCTGCAACTATGAAGCTCTTGGCTGCATAAGGCCAAAACATCTAGAGAAAGTATTCTCTGTGTTAGAGGTTGTTAGAAAGATGGCCCAAAAGAACGACATAAGTATTGTAAAATACCTCTACCTCGAATGGTTGCCCTAGGGTACTTAGGGATAATGTCACAAAAGATCTTACAGGTAGCATACTTAAAGGATTTCTGTCCATTATGATACCACCTTCTTGGAATTTTACCTGAAAGATCGGTCAAGGTAACTGGAGATGACTGAAGCCATCCGTAAGCAAGAGAGATTGAGCTTTACTAATGCTCCTAAATCTTTGTTATCTATTTCATCGAATTTACGGAACAAATACATAACTTCAACTGAATTCATTCAACAGGGTCTGTATTGTCGTATGCATTCCAAATGTTTGCCAAAGAGGAAGTGTTTTATGATGATGTTAGTGATATTTCGCCCATCAGTAAAACTCCTCCAACAGAATTGATGTTTTATTATTTTCCGTCATAACTTTTGTGAGATAACGTCTTTCCATTATACAAGTTTGCAAGCATAGAATCCTCTAAAATTATTCTGTTTATCTATCATTCTGGTAAATCTGAATCCATGACTGAATTTTCCGTAAAAAGTTCATCCGATGCTTTGTTTCCATATATTCTTTCCCGCATTTAGTTGTCAAAGGTGGAATGAAAATTTGTTGTGAAATATAAAAGTTTGCGTTTTTGAGCAATTTTATAAGAACAGCAATCTTAGGATATTGCTGGCTTTGCGAAAATTTCTCAAAAACGATTTTTTTTTTTTTTTTTGGAATTATTAACGGTGGACCTCGTACCTCGAACCGCTTAAACCATATGCTCAGAGCATTCAAATCTGTTTGTAAGTATTTATACGTAGATGACGGGCAAAACCGCTGTTCAGCAGCTTGTTTAAGGTAAGTTTCGTAATTTGAAATTATATAAAGAGAAAAGCCAAGTGTGTCATACAAATATTTTGTCAATATTTGATAAATGGCAAAAATTGTATCCAAATACAGTTAGTACTCGTACATATAAGTTGTAGAAAATTAAATTTCACACTTACACTTGTAGTTTCCGGGAGCAAAAAAATATAAAAAAAGAAAATAATCAAAATTTCCAGGCTCATTTACAATGGTGTGCCATAGGGATCTATTCTAGGTTCGGTATTATTAAACTTTTTTATTAATAACTTGTAAAGCTTAGTATGTGATGAAAAGATTTATCTCTACGGTAATAATGTATGTACTTAAGTAAGCCTATTGGATTTACCGTTATCGAGGACTTCATATGAAATAATGTTAACACGAGCTCTGGTTATCAGCACAGGTAGTTTAAGGTACTCATCTCGAATTAGTTGAAGTGTTGATAAATAATGTCTCATTTTCAAATCGAGATCGTGATATTGTGTTAGTATACCCCTCGTTATATCAGTATCTTTGTGCATCTTGAGTAACTTAGGTACGAAATCTACTAAACATAGTTCTTTTCTCGGCATTTGTTTTTCTTTGGTTAATGGAATAAGTGTAACAATATCTCCATTCTCTTCCGACCAAGACTTCATCATTTTGCAGTACAAAAATGTCGCTAAATATTTATGGAACATGAATTAAAGCTTAATATGCTTAACTTCTTCTTTTTGGTAACATGAAGTGAATGATGAGCTTTGGAGTTTTACATATATTTCGTATTGATCTCTCTCTCTCTCTCTCTCTCTCTCTCTAATGTCACATATCTACCTCTTCCTTTTTTTGACTTTTTCTTATATAACATTCAAAAATTTAAAGCGAGGTATCTTCAGAGTGGAGAGGAGCACGTGGGTCCAGTTACAATAATCGGAAAGGTTTTTCTCATGGAGCCCTACTTTCACATCTTATGTATGGATCAAGTCATCCTATATAAATCATGCAAAATTAGGGGAAGATAAAAAGAACTTAATTATTATTTTCAATCATCTATGTGTTTGCCGTCGTTCTCTAAAACTCTTCTGCACCCATCTACTAATTTTTCAATACCTTTCTTTTATGTAGAACTCCTTTGGTTTTGAGATTAAATACTTACTCTACAAGTACCCCTTTGGAATCCTCTCTATTATTCATTTAGTTTTGCTCTACTAAATAAACCTGTAGACTTCGGAATAAGTCTGATGGTGTTTCCCATCCGAAATCTCATATTTTTTTTCAGCGACACTCTTTATGCATGTGGTTTAGCGTTGGCTTGGTGGTAACTAACCTGGGTTGTTTCTCCAGTAGTTTTAATCGTTCCAGTTGCTCACACTAGAAGTCCGAAGTTATTATACGGTCTCGTTCCAGAAGCTCTAAATGGTTAATCCTTTCCATATCTCACCAAACAGTAAGCAAAATATTTTACTGGTGAAGATCCTGTTTAGGATTTGATGTGTTGGATGGGTGACGTTCGAGTCAAGCCCTTTTATGTTTGATGTTTTAATTATAACTGAAATACTTTTCGTCACACCGGGTAATGATCTTTTCAAGAGAGCGCTCATTTTCTAAATTCTGACGAGGACATTATGACAAATATGTTTCTTTTTTCCCTTTGATCTTCCGTCAAGTCATGCGATATCTGCTTTCCAAGTTTTTGGCTGTATACAGATTTGAAAATTCTTCAATTAAAACTAATTTCCAAAATTTTCTACTAGAAATAATACATATGCAAATCAGCAAAATATTTAAGAATAATAAAAATTCTTATGAGTAGCGAAACATTAAAAATTTCCAATAAGTTCATAGCAATTTACGCTTAATTATAAATTTAAACATAAAAAATAAAAATTATTCCATTTTATGTATTTGAATGTGTTGTGTACGTGTTATATATATATATCAAGAAGTTATATATATATATATAATAATGTTTATAAGCCACGGAAATTAGCACAGAATTTAGTATTTGTACAACTTAATTGTAAAAAAAAAAAAACAAAAAAACAAAAAAAAATATGTAAAACAAAAACCAAAACTAATGCAAAACGCAAAGTTATTAAATATAATCAGAAAGGAAAGATATTTTATGGAAAATTAGGGAAATTATCTATGGTGATCAAACTGTAAACGAATACTTTTAGGAGTATAGGTGAAATGTTAGTTAAAAAAATTTATTATTATTATTATTATATTCGGGGATTTCCCGCTAAACTGTTATAAAGTAAAATAAAGTGTATCTAATAAAAATCATCAACGACAATATGAGATTTATCTGTGCAAAAAAAAAGAAAAAAAAACTAGTATTATGGAAAAGAAAACTGCAAACCAACTACAAATGCCAAAGATACCTATTTAAAAATTTTGTGTGTACACAGTGATTGGTTGGATTTCTTATCTTAACATTTATTAAAGCAATTTTGATTGAAATTTAAAGACATTTGAACAAATTTAAAATTGTAATTTTGACGAAAAATAAATTTATTAAAAGTTCATTCAACATTTTTTGGCTATAGTTTAAAATCCATGAAAATGGAAAAGGGTTTTAATAGACAGAGTCTAGCTAGCCATGTCTATAGCGTTCTGCAGTTGGCTTAAGGTGTCATATAGGTTTCTCGATAATATGCTTTTGTGTTTTTACTGAAACACTACAGTGAAAAATAAATGTGTAGAAAATTATGCTTTTGCGTTGTTATTTTGTTGTTGTTTTTGATAAAATTATCATCAGTATCAAGCGAAAGGATGATGATCTCTGGGGGTGTTTCTGATGTTTTTGTCGTGGCTTAAGCGTATATTTTTGTCATATATTTTAAAATTTCACCAAAAATTTGTCGTACTGTTATTTTCACCATATTCATTTTGATTTATCATTTTCATCATTGTTATGTGATCGCCAAGCTCAAAGGTTTGGAAATATAGTCGAGTCAAAACCTGCCCTATACCTCTGAAATTCATCGCGCACATAAAAAAATTGACCCTATAAACCAGGCCCAGTTCGAGCTATTAAGGTTGAATTACAATGAGACGTAACGAAACGCAACGGAACGGAGAAAAATGTCAAAACGGCTTTCTTTGTATACTTTTCAAGTGGATGGAGGAAGTCGCAGTCAGAAGTTTGATAAAATCTGAAATTTACGAAACAGAACGGATGAACATAAACTCAAATTTGTGCTAACGGATTTTAAAAGTATTGTGAGTCCTTCTCTTTCATGTTCCCAAAGACAATGTTGTAATATTCCGTAGCGTTTCTATTATAAACTGCTGTTATGTAATTATGTCAGAGCGATTGACTTGGACGTGAAGTCCAGACTGCCAGCATGAGCTGACAGATCACTCGTTGACTGCAGGGCGGCACGCTAGCTTGCCTCGGCTATTGGCGGAGAGTGTGCGGAGGTTCCACGAAAACCTGCCGCTGCCACCAGTCATATACGAAATAAATTCATGCCTGTCTATACAAAAGGCCGTAGCACACATTCAGTCATTAAGGGATCTTTACACCACTTACCTACATCCATTGGGAAGGCAGAGATGTTTGGCCTTCTCTGCTCGCCCCAACCACCCAATCGACACTGAGGGCAGATAGTTTTCAGTGTCCCTATTGACGACCTGAAACCTTAGAGGAGGAGCGGACCTAGTCGACCATCATCCTGAAAGGGCTCCGGGAGAGTGAAAGGAAGAAATTAGAAAACATCGTGCATTGCGACGTTATAAAAGTACTGTTTAATGACTCCTAGGCTATGCACATAAATATTTCGCTTATTATCTATAGCATTCAAGTCCGTACCGTAAACTAGGTTGAACATAAACAAATAATTAGGCTAAGGAATCCATTTACATATAACTACATCATCACATTACAAGAAGGAGTTAGAGACAAACTCCGAACAGAAATATTTTTATTTCATTTACCTTGACTGGAACTGTCCTCCACGAAGGCCTCCTGGAGTAGCCGTGCTTCTGAAAGTAAAAATTTAAAGGAGGGAACTCACTAATTCGACAAGTCCGCCCGGGATTTTCTTTTAAATATGCTACATTTTCTTGATGTAAAGTCTTACTACACGTAGTATCAATGGGGTTGAAGGCCCATACCCCGTGAGGTGGGCATGTACTACACATGAATTCGTTACAAAAAAAACCTTGCAACTTCAACTTGTAATTCCTTAAATGCAGCTATGTAAGTAAGTATATCTACAACTGAGGTAATGTATGTAGAATACCTGCTGGTTCCAAAAATTCAACGGATATATAATCGCATATAGTTAATTATAACTAAGTACTACTAAAGTAAGTAAGTATTGTATACAGTTTCAAAAAAAATCCATTTAAAAGGTTCATTCGTCGGGATATTGTTAAATATAATATCCCTTTGTTGACAGTGAATATAATTCAATATGGAAAATTCATTTATGAATAGTTAAACATACGTGAATGAGTAATAATAACTATAGTATATACGTATATGAATATATATATATATGAAAAAAAAATTTAAATGATTAATAAAGACTTAGCTGGAATATAGAAATCTAAGCTAATAATGCGTATATGTGAATTGGGACTGTAGCTATGGGCAACGTAGATGCCTAATATCCGTGATTTCCCTGAAAATTTCTATCTGCGACTGCGGAATTTCAGCTTTTCTCCTCTGACTGTTTAGACTCCTTGGTTTTACAGGGCTCCATACCTTGGATATGTACATACATCTGTATTGTATGCCCGAAAGGTCTAGCGCTTTTGCTACCTAATTGAACCTCCTGTAGGTGAGATTTAGGCTAATTTAGTTTACCTTATCGTGACGGAATTTTTCCGCCCTGTTCCTTATTTGCCGTTTGAGACATCCTGTACTGCGGCATGCCGAAATCAGATCCCGACTGCAAGTCTATATGCTGTACTAGGACGATGCTTCAATATGTATGTATACCACGAAAAAGGTGGCGTGTTGAAAGTATTCCTTAACTGGAGGTCTATCGCTGTACTTAACACGATGCTTAAACATCCCAATTACGTCCAAAAATGTGGCATCTGGGAATCAGGTCACTCAATGTAACTCTGTAACTCGGCGGTACCAAAAATCGATAAAAATCGGGACATTACGTCCAGTATTGTAGAGGGTTTAACTCGAATCCCCGATTTATGTACTAATTAATATGCGATACTCGTCTTATTTTCTGTGTCACCGCTTTCCTCGAGCCAAAAAAACTTTTTCAATCCCTTTCCGCCAAAAAGAAAAAAAACTTCTTCTTTTTGTTCGTCGGTACTCAGCGCGTCTTTCTTCGCCGTTCATGTCGCTATCGGCTGGCCGTATGCGAACAACTCGTCTCAGTGTGGCATACTGCTACATGCAGTACGGCAAATTCAACAGAGTTTTATAATTTCATCCATATATTTTCGACTCAATTTTGGCCTAAACTTGCCTTTAAATTAAGTATGCGTCCATGCTAAGCTAAGCAGTTAGCGTTCACATAAGTTTAGTTGCGTAAATTTGACATTTCTTTCCGTTCCGTTGCGTTGCGTTTATTGTATTTCAGCCGAGTATGGAACATGGTGTGACATTTCACCAAGTCAGCAATCGAGCGAACAGAAGACACGTTCGCGTATTAAAAAGAAAGCCAAAAAAATCGGGAAATCAGAGTGACACGATGGTATTTTATGGAGTGGAAGTAGTGTGCGATCACGAGTAACAGTCACCAAATAGTGGAGTAAAAAAAGGACTCCCCAGTAATTGAAAAGACACCGGTATTGGCAGATAACGGGGTCCCACGGTACAGAGATACTAGGTATTCTCATTACGAACCACATTCCGGCATTTGTGTCCGAATGTATAGGAAAGTACGGTACAGATAACACAATATTCTCTCTCCTCTCTCTGTCCTTTCAATAGAAATGTATATACGTTATAGGATGAAACACGTCACAGCTCCAGTGTCAAAATTTTAATGAGAATACCTTGTATTACATATACCTTGACGGGGTCGCAAAACAAAGAGAAGCTCTTTCTAGTACCGTTTCTTTGAACACAGTACTACTTGTTTGAGGAAGCAACTCCTTGGTTCCAAATAACATAAACATTTATTTATTCGAGCACCTGTGCCAAAGGCACGCTAAGTTTTGGGTACATCATAGCGAGTTACATAGTAGATACATATTATAGCAAAACGAAACATAAACAAGTAAGAGTAGCAGAGGCTTAGAGCATCCGTAGTAGCTAATTCATTAAGAATAAAAATAATAGTAAAAATAACAGCAAAAATTTAAAAATTTGTAGTATGATTTATAGTGTGATATAACATGGTGACGATAAAATAGAAAAAATAGATAAACAAGTATAGACCAGCGACAAGTAATAGAGGATCTTAGCAACTAAACAATACCTATAGTAGAGGTAATTAATGAATACTTAATACTATATACATCAAACAAAATGAACCATCCTTTCAGCTTTTACTGTTTTTACGTTGGTTCTAAGACTGACTTGACTTGATTTGATTTGATTTGATTTAGCTTGGTTATGAAGCTAAACATATCGGACAGAGGAATTAAAAATATGGAGGGAAGCCACGCAAAGCAATTTGGTTCTAAGCAATTCAGTTGCATCAAGTAGAATTTATACTAAAGTGGGAGGTAGGTTGATGAGTGACGTGAGGGAGATGATATTATAGACGGTATTATAGAAGGTGGCAAATTCTACTCTGCATTCAGAAAGTCGATAGCCGCTGACTTAAATGAGTTTAGTGAGTCATTGCTCCTGGCTTCATCGGTCATCTGATTCCAGATGGTCTTCCACCATATTGCGACAGCACTCTTCGGAGGACAATTCTCGACCGGTTCAGCATGCTCCACTTGATCCGACGCATCAGGTAGTCGGGCAGTAGACCATGTCTAGCCTTGAAAATCAACTTCAGGATACTGAGCTTATTCAGCTTGGCCAGCTGACATGGGATAAGCATTTCGAGGAGCCGACATACGTGAGCCACGCTTAAAGCCGAATACATATCTGGCGCAAGCCATGAAAGCACGGCCCAGTTTATCAAGGTTGCCGCAGGAGATAGAGAACAATACCACATCTGCGTGGAAGAAATGTGGTAAGATCAGAGCAGAGAAGAGTCTAGTACGTGTGGTCCCATCTAGGTTTTGTGACGCTGCATATAGTGAGTGTAAGCCGTAATACACTCTAGCACAGATTTTATTTATCTGTGGTTCCCAGGTCAGACCAGGATCCATGAGCAAGCCCAGGTTAAGCACCGCCTTCGCGGACAACTCGATATTGTGGCCCAATAAATGCAGAGCTGGAAGGTCTGAAGAGTTAGCCACATTCAATGGACGAATGGAGTAAATAATGGCTTGTGTTTTAGTGGGATTAAGGGACAGCCTATTATTAGCTGACCATTCAGCTATCACTGCCAGAGTCCTTTTAATGACCATCGCTGCATCACTGAGGTTGTCTCTAGGAGCACCACAATAGGTCTGAAGATCGTCTGCGTAGATGTGGAAGTGTACATCACTCAACACAGTGGTGATATCATCCATGAAGAGTGTAAATAGGAGCGGCGCCAAAACAGCCCCCTGAGGGACTCCTTCAACCACTGGCCTCATAGACGAGTATGTGCCATTGCTATTTACCAGAAAATATCGGTTACTCAGATAATGGCCAATCAGTCTACATGCAGTGACGGAGAACCCAAAACAGGAACGCAGCTTAGCAAGCAGCATAGATTGACGGACCGAGTCAAAAGCCTTGCTGAAATCTAATAGCACATGAATTACGCCGTTGGCCCTATCACACAGGTCACGAATGCCCGCCGTCACCTCGAGAAGAGCTGTACCCGTTGAGTGAAGCCTCCTGAAGCCTGTTTGGAATTTTGAGACTAGATTATGAGAGCCTACATACTCTGTGATCTGATCAGCAACGATAATCTCTAGGACCTTGGAGATCGTCGGCAATATGAAAATCGGTCTCCATTCAGAAATTTGGGATGGGGAGTTTACTTTGGGGATGGGAGTGATTAGACCCAGCTTCCAGTGATCAGGAAAGTGTGAGTATGAAATTAATCTGTTAAGGAAGATGCATGATGATAGGTAGGATGAAGGGAACAACTATTTTGTAAAACTTGAGAGGTACATAATTGTATCCAGTAGCATTTGATTTCATTTTGCGGAGGGCGTTCACAACCTCAACCTCAGACACATTTGAGAAGCTAAAGACATCATCAGCAACAGTAGAACGTGGATCAGTGAGAATATGTTGAACATTTCTAATCTGTCGCTTATAACGTTTGGCAGCAGTAAGGGGCTGGGACAAAGAAAGTCAGCACGTTTCAGATATTAGAATAGGGTTAGTGCTAACGTGTCTGCCCGGAGCTAATGTTCATCCCGACAAAGCTCGCATTTGAAGGCGAGCCTCAAAAACTTTAAGTTAAATGGAAGCTTTACTGCGAGCAGCAATCCTTTCTACCAGCAATTTCTTCTTCGCAAGAAATTCTTTCCATCAGCAATTTTTATTAACGGCACCGTTTTACTATCAGAGATTCTTTATTGCAAGCGGCCACTTTACATTGTAAGCTGATATCATACTGCACGCAGCGAGTTTCATTGTAGCCAGAAAATCGTACTGCGAGTGACTTTTTTTTACTACAAGCAGCAACTATGGTAGACAATTAGTTGAGGAGTAGAGATTTTAGTTTCGGGACGTTCTAGGATATGTGCCTTGTTAATTTTCTTCAAATTTTTTTTGGTCAAGCAGACCTTATCTTACAGCAAAGCAACTGTAGGAAGCCTCCACGGGACAGCGGCAACATTTACACTGGTGAGTACCTACTGCACAGATTGCCTTTTTTTTGTTCTTAAGAAGAAAAATTACAGTAGCAGTTATTAGATACTTGTATCGCCTGAATTTTGATTATTTTGTACTGTATCCTAAATTCTACAGGTAACTATGAAGCTGACACTTGAATGCAAAGAATTTTCGGAAATATTTGATTCAATATTGAGTTTCTTAAGTAAATTTTTTTCCTATCTTATAGGTATCTTACGTGATTCTCTTTTTTGATCAAATTTCATTATTGCTATTTTATATTATTGTATATGGATTACAACAGATTTCTCAAAAGCATACATGAATGAAATGTGTCTGCGAAAGGTACGATTCAATTTAAACTGAAGATATTATCTGAGGGCGAACAAAAGATGTATTGAAAACTTTTTGAAATAGTGTACCATTTTGCACTTTCAGTCAATATTGTTTTGCAAGATTAAATTTCACTGGAGAATATTATTTACGCGATTAGCTTAAGATTGTTAGTAGTCTCTTATAAAAGTTTCAGTTTCAGTTCAAACTTCTGGGGAAATTTGGTAATTTATTACAAGTTACATTTATAGCAGATCTCCATATTCTTAAGAAGCTCAATATTTAATTCAGATTGCATTATAGAAATTCAATTGTTTTTGAAAATCCAATTAATATGGCTTACAATATGAGGTGAATCTTGTAATATTTCAAGAGTTTTCCAAAATTAGGGTAAGATCTTAAGACCTTTTTGACTGTTTGGCTAAACTACTGTAACTCTGAGCGTATGCCTAGTACAGGTTCATGATAAATTCCTGTTTATATGCTGATAGACTGATAGAATTTCATAGTGGGTGGATATGCTGTAAATGAAAACACAATTCAGCTCTAAAGCTTTTTCTTTCTTTTTCTCTTTCCTCCTTACAGATCCGTACTCGAATATGAAGGTCGTATAGGCCCGCTCCTCCAAAGCAGTTTCAGGTTCATTAGGGACATTGCATTAAAGTGCCGGCAATGTCACAGGGAGTTCGGGAAAAGGCACGTGAAGTTCATATGATCCGATTCTCATAACAGCTACAGGTGAATGGTGTGAAGGTTCCCTTCAGGACTAGATGTGTGTTTCTTCTCGTTCGTTTTTGAGTAAGTCACGATTTCTTCTGTTAACGGTGTGTGGCAGTGGCAGGTTTCTTTCGGTCACCACACACTCTCCGTACATAAATAAAGTCTAACCCAAAACTCTCGAGAATACTTCTCAAGCCATGAAACAGATATCTATATGTGTACGTTGGGAGTCTTATGTCCGTTCTCTAAAATGTTCTATATTAATACTTATGGAAAAGTGCCAAAAATTGACTTTGTATTTGCTATAGAACCTAAACTACTATCCATACAGGGAAATAGTGTTCTAGTAGCTTACAGCTTTGTTCCTTACCTTCTCAAAGGCTACACTTACTATATACGTTACTTAACAAAATAATAAAATAGTTTTGATTACAAAGTAACCTTACCATTTTTGTTAAGTAAGGTATATAGTAAGTGTAGCCTTTGGGAAGGTAAGGAATCAAGCTGTAAATTACTAGAAGACTATTTCCCTGTATGGACAGTAGTTTAGGCTCTATCTTAATATATCAAAATCTCGTGTCACTGCGTTTGTACACGCTAATCTCCGCAACCGCCGACCCGATTTCAATGAAATTTTGTGTATATGTTTGGATGGTTCCAGCTTGAAAGATAGGATATTTTGTACACGATGGATGGAGCTGTTGTCGAGGTCTAGAAAACTGCCTGAGAACGCTTCGACCCGAAAAGCTGAATTTTTGTATACGAAAATTGCAAATACAGGTTCAAAAATGGGCCAAATGGACCCCTTTTTGGTGTTGCCATACAAAACTTTAGTTTTTCATTATATATTTGGAAACTGCTTGAGAACGCGTCGATGTGAAGAGCTCAAATTTTGTACACGGTGTTTTAAAAAATATATATATAAATTTAAGTACAAAATGGTACAAATCGAGCAACTTCTTCGTAGGGTTGCCATACAAAAACTTCGCTTTTAACTATATATTTTGGCACTGCATGAGAACGCGTCGACGTGGAGAACTAAAATTTGGTACTTGGCGTTTTCATAGCAATAGTAAAAAAATTACAAAAATGGTCTGAATCGACAATTCTCTTCTTGATGTTGCCATACAAAATATAGATTTTTCACTAAAATTAATTAAGTTCTTAGTTCTTGGGGTTGCCATACAACAAAATTTTTACGTGATATTTTCATAGCAATGGTAAGTAAAATTTCAAAAATGGACTAAATTGGTTTACCCCTTCTTAGTGATGCCATACAAAACTTTTGTTTTTCACTATATACTTGGAAGCTGTCTGAGAAGGCTTCGAGGTGGAGACTTCTTATGTTGTACACGAGACCAATCGGGCAACTCCTTCGTAGGATTGCCCTACCAAAATTTCTTTACTGTATATTTGGGTACTGCATAAGAATGCGTCAACGTAGAGAGCTACATTCCCCCACACATATGAATGTATGCACACACACACACACACACACATATGCAAACACAGAGTGAAACCCTAGATTACGGAATCGCACGATCGAGTCAGATAATAGCTTAGATATTATTTATCTCTAACCACCCCACCCCACCCCCCTTGCAGTATATATATAAAGTGAATGCCTGGCACTTCGCCATATGTATCAATGTAGAACATTTTTGAGAACGGACTCTCAACGCACACATATAGATTTCTGTTTCATGGCTTGGGAAGTATTAAATTTGGTTAAGACACTAATCATGCCTTGATAGCGTTTGTAGCCGTAAAAGAGAGGGCGCGTTCAACGATTGATTACGTTTCATCTTCGGACTTTGCAGATATGACTATGTCTCAACTTACCGCCATCAGCTGGTGCGGTACCCGCTTACTACATATATCAAGAAAAGAGCGTTAGTGTTCTTCTTTAACCTGCAAAAAATAATGAACCATATTACCTTAGAGAAATGATTAATTTCACTTATTCACATCGAAACAGGAACGTTATTTTTCCTCGTTTTACTAGACTGGTGATGGAGGACTCTTATCAGGTCCAAACTGCCCGCTCTTGGAATGCTCTCCCATCTAGTATCCAGCAATAAATTCCTTTAAGAGCCTCGTTGATCCACATATCTTAATTAGATGCTCGTAATCTTACTTGATTGTCTTGTGAGGATCACTTCTCACAGCGGTGTACTATCGCGAATTATTGTAGCTCTTTTTCTATTGCATTAGTATCTTGTTCTAGTATCAGTTCTGTTTTGTAGTTAATTATAACTGTTTTTGTTAGCCTTATATGCGTAATATGTACCTGAGATTTTAATTTGTCATTTTAAGCGCCATATTTAATATTTATTATTATTATTTACATAAGTTACTTTCATTTGTTATTGTTTTTATATTTTTTTAAGGATTTCCTCCACGTTTTAGACCAACTATTTTTAAGTATAATAAAAGATTGTAATCTTGTATACTATCGCCTCTAATAAATGTTATGTTATGTTATGTTAAGCATTCTCAAGGGTTTTGCACCACGACATGCAACGACGGCACAGCGACATATACAATGATTACTCAGCTGAGAGTTTTTGTTTGAAGAATTGTAGTTGTGTTAGTTGTAGTTTAGGGCGAAGGAGCTAATCAAATCAAACTTTTGTCCGCTTTTAATAAGAATACTGCAAATATTTTAGAATGTTAGGACTCCGTTGGTGCTCTCATGTGGTAGTGAGGGAGTCTATTTCATGGCTTGTGAAGTATTCTCGAGGGTTTTGCCTAACCACAATGTGCATATGCTTGCATATGCAACCCTTGAAAATATCACGAATGCTTCCTTATGCATCACTAATATTTGTATGAAATTTACACAAACTAAATTTGCTTATCCAAGGTATGACACGAGTGTACAGACAGAAATTGACGAAAGGAATTAAAACTTGACGAACGGCTTCTTATTCCTATTGTGGGTTGCCATTATGAAAAAAAAACTTGCTCACGCCTTTACATATACTAGCTTATGCACATTGTGCTTAGCCCTATAGTCCAAGATGCTAGCGTATCGCCCTGCAATAGCAACGCTATCACGGAGTGAGCTGACAGCTACGGCTGATAGTCAGGACTTCACGTCCAGTACCACTCACTCAACTATGCTTCCATAACCGCAAAATGAACTAAAATGAATATCCAATTAATAAACATCAGAATATACACCTAAAAGTTCGACAAATTAGTCAACTGCTTCCGGTGTTGTGATAAAATTTTTAAACTACGGTATATTCCTATTCTACACATACTAAGACAAACATGAGAATTTTATTTGAGAGGAATTTTACGTCTCCTTTCAGCATCTTGGCCAAAGCGAAATTTATCTTTTTCTTAAAAATGGGAGGTAGTGTGACCTGATGTACATTATTATGAATAGTTTGATAGGATTTTGAGGGATTCAATAAGATTTTGTCGTTCGGGTAATCCTACGTTCTCCCGATTTTTGTTTTTAACTCGGTGTCTCAGTTGCACTACAAAAGTGCATAGCCAAGTTCTTTTCCCTTATTCATGCAAAGGACGAAAGTATATGCGATTACCTGTTTCGGTCTAAAAAACACGAAAATTTTCCAATTTTGTTCGGCTGTGTTCTATCTTCTTAATATTAGGTTAACTTTGCCTCAGGCCTGTCCTCTCTCAGGCTTCCTCGCAACTCGCCTCAAGGCTTGCCTCAGTGAAATGAAAACAAAATGATACCACCGGGCTCGGTGCTGTCATTGTAATTTTGATAGTACATCTGTTGACAGAAGTAGGCCTGAGAGAGAAAAATTTCCAACATTGAGCAAAGCGTGCCTTGAGGCTAGCTGCTGGATTGGTTTTGTGTTGCATCAGTTAAAAACCCGTGTTGGAAATTTTGACAGCGCCGTGAGGAAGCCTCGAGCCCTGGATGTGTTTCTGCTATAATTTTCTCAAGCATCAAAGGCATGTCGATGTCACCCTTCACAACACTAAAATCCATTAGGGATTAAGATCCATACAATAAAATAAGAAATATCGGGACTGCACATATTGAGATATTCAAGGATAATCGAAATATTCATTATCCCTTAAAGCAAATTTTCAGAAAAATGACTTTGATTAATTTTTCTCGGAAACCTCAAAGCTTCACAAAGTTTATTTCATGGAGATACGATGATAAGGTTACATCTACTAAGCAAAATTTTCCACATTTTTCAAGTTTTAAAAGACCGTATCTCTGTCACTTATTTCGATCCATATGTGACCGAGATAAATTTCATAAAAAAAAGAAAAGAAAATTACACAAAATTGGTCGATTTTCTGTGTAACGGCTTATAGGATTATATATTTCATATACACAAATTTACAGACCTAGTAACATTCAGTTTGCTCTGCTTTATTCCATAATTATTGGACTGAATTTTTCTAACACGCCCCATTAATAAATAATAGGATAGATGGCACAAGAACTAGATGTCGCATGCCATACTAGAGCAGAGTATATAGATTGTGAAATGGGTAGTGCATTCTGGAACGGGCCACAACATGCCTTAGAGTATGCCGAGAGCAAATGTTTCTCTAACAGCAGTTTTGTATTCGTTTGATCGACCTCGTCAACAATCCAGATACGAAAAACTATGAATCACACGACGTATACATCATTTCAAATGTTGTGGATCATTCCGGAATGGACCATCCAGCCATATAAATTTTGTATACTTTTTTCGTACTGCATACGACATCTAGTTCTTGCGCCATCTATGATAATAGTCACAATTAGAAACAAATAGATTATAAATAGAACTGCCAAAATAATTTCTCACCTTCCAAGCAAAAATAAGAAATTACCAATGATAAAATCTAAAATATTCCGCGAAATCTACACTCATATACATAATGCAGAAAATGGCGGCATACACTTTCCGAGGCTGCCCAGTACAGCGCGCAGTAGAACTTTCAAAACATGTGAATACTTTTCGAAAGCAGATAATTCCATCTGACGGTGATGAAATGAATGAAAAACGCCAAATCGTATGCAAAATAAATAAAAACAAGAAATTATTGACTTTATTTCCTTTATCATTGCACTAAGCAATTTGAGTTTTTCAAAATAAACCGAAAAAGGTTCGATCTTTGTTACAAAATTTTTCTTTCCAATAATATCATAATTGTGATAGTTATTCGTCTCTGAAAATAGCAACCTTCAAACCAAAATATATTAAAGAACCAAAACTTTTTTACTAGGTTTATCTCCGTCACTTCCTCTTCCACTTCATCATTAGATTGAGAGAGGTGAAACTTTCGCCAAGCCTTATTTCTAAAGTTGCCAAGCGTATGATCAGCATTTTGCCAAGGAGGACACGAATACATGACAATGGAACCGTCAAGCAGACCACGTAAATGTAAGAATATGTCGAATTGGTAAAAATAAGAGTTGTCTTGTAGTCAAGTGTGTTTTTTTCAGTATGGAGGCCAAGGTAAACCTGCTAATACATAAAAAAAAAACAATTCTCACCGATATCTTCCTGTCCTCTTAATAAAGAGCTTCAGGTCTAGGCAAAGTAATCTTTTCAGCTTATTCACAGATAGAAGGACAGACCAAAGTTATCCAGCCTAAGCCGGGAAAATGCCGGACAAGCACACAGAAAGTGTTCGATGGTTTCACGCTCTCCTTCCAGGCAAGAGAGCAGGCAGTCATGGTCGTCAACAACTCCCATTTATGTTACATGAGCGTATAGCAAGCTATGATGATGTGATGATACCAACCACAGTTCTGCATTGTTTTCTTTCGAGTCCCAAGAGAAAGTCGGTGAGCTTTTTATTAGGCCCATTAAAAAACGGCTTCGAACACTTTCAAGTGCTTAGGTTGGCCCATTGCGGCTGATGATACGAAGATCCGTTTTGAGCAGAGACCCGGTCACTGAAGTGGAATCGCTAATAGCAGGGTCTGGTGTGTAAGAAACGATGAACACGTCCTGCAGTCTCCCAGTAACTTAGAAGTTATCCGGAGCCACTCAGATCCATTAAGGCTGTCTGGCTGTCTAAAGTGATAACATTGTCCCTTTTCTTGATTTTCGTATCAAGGACCGCCTTTGCTACCATTGCAATGGCGTTATTGGCCCCTTCAATTCTCGACTCTCTATTAGGAAATCTCACAGAGAATCGGCGTCCAAAGCGAAGTTGCGGAACCATCGCATAAAATGGCTTGTACGCCAGAAGGTTACCCCGTTCCAGCCCACATGCCCAAGAGCAGTGGGGAGAACTACTATAGCCGTTCTCCCAACATCCTGTAGTGATTGTAGGGAAGAAACAGACTATCGAGTACCCATCTTGACTTGGTGGGGGTGTTAATGCAATGATGCCCACCAGTAGTGATTAGGATGGGAAGGAGGTGGTCGTATCATCCGATATTTCTATTTTTACGAATGCGTACACAGGGGCTGGAGCTCGCAGCGATTTATCAGGCCGCAATATTGGTATCCATGCGAAGAGAGTCGTCACGGCATATGTACTGATAGCCAGGCAGCCATCCAAGCGCTGGATGCTGTTCTGGTAAAATCAAAATTAGTGCAGTTATGCAAGACCAGCCTTGAGGAATTGACTATAAGGCACAAGGTGACCCTATGCTGGATACCTGACTATAAGGATATCTCAGGAAACGATATGGCTGATAAGTTGGCCAAAAAGGGTTCCGAATTTGATAGCTCCGCAGGCGTAGCTTATGTGAAGATCCCAATCGTATCTTTAAAAGAGGAAATCAACAGGGACGCCTATCAAAAGGCAAGCCTCGGTGGACCAGCAGGGATATTTGCCGTATTGCGAGGCAATTGTGGCCTGCATATGACAATATGACAAGAAAAGGACAAGGAAACTGCTTATTGGCAGCAGAAGAAATACCAGGAATCTAGTACGGGTCATTACGGTTCACTGGGCCATAGGGTACCATGCTAGAGGATTGGGTGTAGCGGAAAACGAATCCGTCCAACACGTGCTTTGCGAATGCCTCGCTTTGATGAATAAAAGAAGTAGGCTATTGGGTAGCTAATTCCCTTCAAGTCTAGGGGAGCTGCAAAGTAAAGAGTTTAGATATATCCTGAGTTTTCTGAGAGAAGCAGGATGGATCTAGGTAAGAAGTCTTAGATTATATCCTGAGTTTCGTATGGGAAGCAGGGTGAATCTGAGACTTACAAGTTTATTCCATGAGGTCTAGGGGCACAATGGACCCACTAGAGGTCTAAGAGATGCAGGCTAGTCATCTAGCGGCACTCCTCTTACCTAACCAAACCTAACCTAGCCCTTTTGCAATCTGCCTAAATGACAAGGTCCAAAAGTGAAAGACTTAGTACGACCTAAAGGTCGGTCGTAGATCACATGGAGTCTGTACTGCCTATGCAAGCAATCTCTTGTAGGCACGCCAGCATTCGGTTCGTAATCCTCACCTACGGCCTCGGCCCTCATGTACAAGCGGCATATGTGAGCATGGGTCTTACTATCGAGGTACAACACCCGATTTCATATTCCACGTGCAGCCAAAGGAGAGGCGATAGCCTAAAATAGGTCACCCGAAATAAGAATCTTAAAGTATGCAGTAAATAAGAGCTTCTCACGATCACTTCAAGTAGTCACCTGATGAAATAAACTAATTTTTGCACAATATTTCTAGAATATTTAGATTAAAGCTCACCACTCTTTGGAACGTTAATTAGGTGATATCAACTTAAAAACCTTTGCAAACCTCCGTCGCCTGAATAATAATGAATAAAGATTTTTAATAAAATTTCCATTTCTGATAATACTAAAAAAAAAAAAAAACAATTCCTCTGAGACATTTATTCAATTTCAATTCCAAACTATCAATTTGAAGTAATACAAAACTGAAAACTGAATGCATAATTACCACTTGATTGGAGTGCAATTTATTTAAGAAAATGAATTTGCAAGAAATTCGGTTATATAACCGGGTGAAAACACACAGAACACACAGAAATCAGATCATATAATGAGGCAAGAGTTCAGGACCTTCGATTATTTTTTAAGACAATCACAAAATCGTCCATTGCTTAATTGTTACGGAAAATGAACATGATCTGAGTTCTGGGCGAACTAATTGGTCCTAATCACCACATCTCCTCCTGTACCACGTCCCTTCATCTCCACCCTATCAAGTTACCAATTATTTATTGATCTCTATAGGGTTTTATCTCCGGTGCCTACATATAACTTTCAAATATGAATCTAAGCGAAATATGGAAAATGAAAATTTCGTGATCGGAGACAAAATAATTGATGCATTTTCATACCCTCGATTTTCTATCCGCGATGAGATATCGACAAAAACAAACTTAGTTGAAAAATTTAAATGTTTGTGTGTGGATATTGTGGGGGAAGATGCTCCTATAGCATAAAAACTCTCCACAATTGAACAGCTCGTAATTCAGTTAGACCCCAAATTTGACCCTAGACAATCGACAGCTGCACTCGCTGCGGAAATGAGGCTAAGAGAGGAACAACTTTTTTTTTGCTATTATCAAGTTGGTGTTTTTTTTTTGATGCAATAGTCTCGTCCCGGATCTCAACCCTATACATGCCATACCTACTGACAAAGAAATTATCCCAATTGCACCACAGAAGATGAGATTTTTGTTGTTGGTTGTTATTTGGAAAAATGCAAACAGACATAATCCACCACGATGCTGTCCTACTACCGAAAAGACAGATTCATGTTGATAATAATTAGTGATTAGCATTGGTACATCCATGGAGGAGATGACTTAGGTATAACAAGTAACTCTATAAGCGTTCCACCAAATTGGATGAATTGGCCAGTCACGTAACATGGATGGAGTTGTGAGACAACAACGACGACTCTCGCATAAACTATTGCAGATTTATGATGGGACATTTCGAGATGTACCATACCCCGTCCGCCTTCCTCTCAACTTTGCATGGTGATTTAAAATTGATGGAGTTTGATGTAATAGTGGGTCGTCGAGTGATTATTCTTGACGCTTTCGAACTCATAAAGTGCTAGGATTTGTAAATTTTAACAACCGTAGAAAATTAGCGTAGGCATTTTTCAATTTATTTAACGATATTTAAAAATATACTTGAGGAATTTATGATTTTATTTATGTTGAATATCATAGAAAATTGCATTTCAGGTTTTGGATGGCATTTGAGGTATTTAAAAAAAAAAAAAAAAAAGAGTAACAAGCCGCAATCAACACTTATGACAAGTTAAGGTCTTGAAAACGCTTTTTTCAGGGGTGAGCAACTTATGAAGATTAAATGAGCACAGCTAACCAGTTAACCACCAACTTTCCTTCGATATTATTTATTTTACGGGAAATTTAAGAAGATTTGGTTTTATATCAATGCGAAAAATGATAGATTAAGAAAATAGGCCTACGTTTTTGAATAAAATTTTTTATTGAAATTTTTATTTAACAAATTTGAACAAGTGAGCCTTTTTTGGAATTTTGGAAGCGTAAGAGGAATACGACTGCAAATTGTCGCTCAGACAAACAGGCATTCTTTTCGAGATATGCCAATCTAGTAAGTATTTTTTGGTCTAATTTTTAGAGGAGTGAATTTATGAGAAAAATTCTTTCTTTTTATTTTCTTATTGCTCGTCGAATGAGCCATCTTCAATCAACATCGATGGCATTTCATATTTTTCACAAATGATGGTTGGGTTGGGTTAGTTAAGAGGGGTGCCGCTATGGTAGTAGGTACTAGCCTACTTCACTTAGACCACCAGTGGGTCCATTGTGCCTGTTGTCCTCATGGGATAACCTAAAAGTTTGTCCTAGATCCATCTTGCTACCTTTAGGAAACTCAGGATGCATCTGAACTCTTTATTTTGCAGCTACCCCAGACTCATCAGAGTGGGGCACTCGCAGAGTACGAGTACGAGTCGTTACAACTCCTGCAGAAATCGTTCGCCGCTATACTCAGCCTTCTAGCATGGTCGCCTATGGCCCAATGACCCATTATGATGCCTACTAGATTCCTGGTATATGTTCTGCTGCCATTAAGCAGTTCTCTTGTCCTCTTCCTGTCATATACAGAGCATAATTGCCTCACGATACGGCAGGTTTTCCTGTTTATCCACTGTAGACTTGACTTTTGATAGGCGTCCATGATGATTTCCTATTTTAAAGCTCCGATCGGGATCCTCACATAAGCTACCGCTGCGGAGCTATCCATTTCAGAGCCCTTTCGTTGCCTGGAATATCCCTGTGGACAACTACCCAACAGAGGGTTACCTTGTACCGCGTAGTCAGTTCTTCAAGGCCGATCTTTCATAAATTCACCAATTTTGATTTAACCAGCACAGCATCCAGCGCCTTAATGGCTGCTAGACTATCTGTGTATATGCAGATGTCTCGTGCGGACTCTCCGTACATAGAAGCCAATATTACCGCGTGGTTAATCGTTACGACCTCTGCCTGAAAGACACTACATTTATCCGGCAGTCTATAAGGCTAATGACACTGACAGTCTCTGGAGTACACTCCAGCCACTGTGCCTGCACTCGTCTTGGATCCATCCATAAATATAGAAATATCTTATGTTACCACCATCTCCTTCCCATCCCAATCACTCCTGGTGGGCATCAATACATTGACACCCCCACCAAAAGTTAAGGAAGGTACTATCAAATACCAGTTTTTTTCCTGCGATCACTGCAGTCTATCTTCCGGTAAATATTGTAATGCCCAAAACCTCTCTCCGTCCACTTACCCTCTGCTCTAAGCCTGACAGCGCTTAGTACAGTTACCCTCCTGCAGTGGAGATCCAGCGGCAGTCAATCCATCATGACCTCCAGTACTGGTGTGGACGTGGTGCACAGGATCGCTTGCTTTCCTCTGGATTTTTGGTTACATTTCCTCGTCAGTGCCGTCTACCAGACCGTGGAGTCGTAGCATAGGATCGATCGAACTATGGCTGGGTACATCCACTGTACCACCCTGGGCTTTAGTCCCCAGTTACCACCAAAAATTCTCTTGCACGTGTAGAAGTTCACAAATGAAAAGTATAGATATATCAAATTGAGAAGCAATTAAAAACGAGTACTTTTCCACAATAAAACTTTTATTTTTATCATCTTCAGAGTGCCTACCACAGATAGCTAAACGAGTACAATACGAATTTAATTTAATCGCTTCTCAATTTGATATAATATGTTCCGCAAAAGTGTTGCGGTTACTTCGATTAATAAAAGAAAAGTATAGGCTTCTTTTTTTCAAAATTTTGGGCGAAAAGATTAATCATCGATTTCGGCAAGTGAGCACTTGTTGAAAGTGTAATAATGGGAGGAATACACGCACCAAATTTCGAGATTGCCGAAAAAGGGAGAGTGAATTTTTGAGAAAAATTATTTTAGGTACATATTTCTATATCCTAGATGAAATCTATAGGGTAATTTTTATTTATTTATTTTTTTATTATTTATTTTTCTATTTTTTATTTAGGCAGGAGGAAGAAAGATCCCAGGCACGGAAGCCAAAGGGGACCCATTGTGCTAACCTGCTAAGTAGGAGAGGCTATGAAGCTACAGAAATTGACAGGAAACTAGGTTAAACGATAGCGCGGGACCGTGTCAAGGTGGGATTCGAGCTCACGACCCCTGGGATGGTAGTCAGCGCGCTTACCAACTGAGCTACCGATGCCACATCTAAAGGGTATACTAAGTTTGTCATTCCGTTTGTAACGTAGAGAAAGAATAATGGTAGAGTAAAATGGATTTTATACAATATTAAAAGTTATTTTGATTTTTACATGTCCGTCTGTTTGTCTGTCTGTCTGTCTATGTGTCTGTCCGCACGATAATTCGAGAACGTGGTGTACTTAGAGAACTGAAATTTTGCATACGGGCTTTTAAAAAAAAAAAAGTAAATTCAAGTTCGAAAATGGGAAACATTGGGTAACTCATTCAAGACGTTGCTATACAAAAATTTCGTTTTCCACTATATATTTGGACACTGCCTGAGAACGCGTCAACGTAGAGAGCTGAAATTTGGTAACAGTGTTTTCATAGCGAAAGTCAATAAATAACTTCAAAAATGGGCTAAATCGGGCAACCTGTTCTTGTTGTTGCTATAAACCACTTCAAAAATCAAAATTGCACAGCTGGGTGATCCTACGAAATTACATGCGGGCATTAATCTAGGGTATCATAACAATTGGTTTCAGACCAATTCTAGCTTTTTTACTTCTGATTTTTATTCTTTGTTGAATAAGCCATTTGTGACGATAGGCTCAAGATGTGTTTTTTGTAAAAAAACTCCGAGGCCCATGGATTTGGGTGAAGTTTTTTACCAACAATTTTATTTCACTGATTTTGACAAGTGACGAAGAAGAGTATGACGCAGTGGCGGATCGTTGTGGTCCTGACCCCCCCCCCCCCCCCCCTGAAAAATTAAAGAAAAAAATATTTAAGTAATTGAGTTATTTGAAAAACTATATATTTTTTATTTATATAATTCAACTTCAAAAAATTATACAAAATATTTTTATTCCAAGACTTAAAAAAATAAAAATTTATTTCAATGAATATTATTGTACGCATGTGATGTATGTGTATAGGTTTTTCTCACAATTTGAGTTTGGGACCCCAACTTTGGGTGATCCGAAGCCCTCGCGAAACACTTCCCAAGCCAGGAAATAGACTTCCTCTCACTGGCGTAATTAACGCCCACGCAGGCCCAGCCACAGGTGGGGGTTCACAGTTTCTCGGGGCCCACGAAAGCCTACAAAATTAATATTTTCATATGAAGTGATGAAATTTGGGGCCACATAAAATAACAACGCTGTATTAATAAGCAGTTAGATTCACTCAATTAAAATTCGGTTTCTGAATTAAAATTATATTAACTCTGTAATGATTTCATTACTTCAGTTCCATTTAAAGGTGTTCATGCCATCATAGGCTTGGAGAAGTTTCAAATATGCTGGCTAGACAGTAGTAATGATACAACAATAAAAAAGTCGAGAATTCTTCTATTAAGTCTTTGTATTTAAACGGAGAAAAAAGGTATACGCCTGAAACTAAAACACTGTAAATTATTTTCTGCGAAATATTTGGCTGGCTTCCTTAGGCTAGACGTACACGCTGCTAGCATGCATCAGAATTCGTAGATGAGAGAAAGGTATTACTTTAACTTTAGGATATTAGCAAAGTAAGCAATGAACGAAAATTAAAATATGTAGAAGATCAAATTTTTTCACGTTTAAAAACTTTTGAAGTCCCCTCAAGCTCCAAATACTGTTGTACGGTGCGGTGTTCAGTGGACTCGAAGTCTGACTTCAAGTAATCGGATATATTTGACTACTTACGTGGCAAGCTTTTTCCCCTTTCACTTTGGCTTGCTTAGGCGTTTCTCTCAGATACTCATCGGTTTTCCTTTTAATTGATTTCGTGAGAATATGTTGGGGCTACCAGTGGTTTTTTAACAGGTTTAGTGATGAATCTAAAGCACGAAGTAAATCTAAACAAATAAGTTTGGCAATCCAGATCTTGGCAACACTGCTCGTAGTACCCACAAAACCTTTTTATTTTTTTGCTCAACTCTGGCTTGGAGTGAGCGCACTGTTGGGAGATCATGAGAATTTTCCCATATTGTGGGAATTTGTGGCCTGAACAAATTAAAAAGGGAGAAGGGAGTAATTTCGTTTTTTCGTACAAAATTATTTCCGAAGTTCAGAAAATATTTTCTTACAATTGACTTAAAAAATTAAATTTTCCTGCGCAAGTATGTTAATTTGCGGGGGGAGGGGGGGGGACATACATCTTTAGTTATGCCACTGCAGTCTATCACTACAACATCAGAGTCCGAGCTTAGTCCTAACTCATAACATTCTAAAATAATTGCAGCGTCTCATGTAAAACCAATAACAGGTGTATAATGGACTGACCACGTCTATAGAAATACACTCCAGAAAGTGGGCTAACTTCTATATAGCGTTCTCTTTCGGTCTAAGCACCAAGTATGACCTGGGAGAGAACTGTAAACAACAAACAAATAAGTGGGCTCATCGAAATAAATGTTTTTAAATTAATTATTTGGGTTAATTAGGGATAAACAGTGTTTTTCCAAAGGCAATATATTCATAGATACTCAACAGAAATTCGAAACGTTTTATTAAAATTACTTTTCAACTTCCGCCAATGGGTTTTTCAATGTTGGCACCAATGTTTGGTTTGAATGACTTCTGTAGTTTGCACCCCAAACTACTATTCTATTAAAAAATTACTTTTTGTAATAAAACTATATTAAAAAATGACACATTATCAACACCGCTTAATGCGGAAACCTTCTTAGTACCTCACTACAGTACTGTGGTGGCTAAACAAAGCGACTTACGGCGCTAGACAATTGGTGCCCCCAATTAATGTTTTTTTGTTATTTTTTGCTTAAGTTAATTGCAGTAAGATGACCAGCCTTCCCCCTAATTTCAATGCTAGAGCCGCCCCTGGCATGACGAGAGGAGTTGCTGACGAAATAATGTAGAGAATTGAACATTGAACATTTTATATCATCGATATCGACGAGTGGATACTCCTTGAAAGTATAAGGCCGTGGTCACTCCGGGAGCGGCGAAGTGTCACGCGAAAAAAAAAATGTATTCATTCACATCGGGGGGAGCAGCGAATGTTTTCCATTTTCGATGAACAAGTTCCTGTTCGATTCTACGAATACTTAATGCCAAAAACCGAATTTGAAGAGTTGGACGGACTTATTGCGAATGAATAAGAAATCTGGCCGCCACTGGCAGCGGAAAAACAATCTTCAAAATCACCGTGCGGCAACTACAGGTTCTTTCACATTGAGTTTTCAAAAGTACGCGCCTGTGTAAAACATTTCAAACACGAACGTCAAGAAACTGCTGCAGTACAAGATCAAGAAAGACGTCAGTATGCTCGTGCCGGTCGGTCAGAAGAAAATATTGGTGCTGTGAGTGAAAGTGTTGCAGTTGACCCCAACATGTGAATTTCCCGACGTTCACAAAAATTGGGACTTTCTGAGTCAACTGTATGGCGTATTATGTACAAAGATTTAGCGTTGAAGGCCTACAAAGTTCAATTGATACAAGAATTGCTGCCACAAGATCATTCCATGCATCGGGACTTTGCTAATTGGATACTGGAACAAAACGACGATTTAAAAAAAAAATCATCTTTTCGGACGAAGCACATTTCGAGATCGGTGGCTACGTTAATAAACAAAACTGTCGTATTTGGGGAGAGGAAAACCCTCGTATGATCCAAGAGATGCGAACGCATCCACAAAGATTTACTGTTTGGTGTGCATTGTGTGCACTGTTTGGTGTGATTGGTCCGTACTTTTTCAAAAATTATGCTGGAAGTGACATAACCGTTAACGGTACCAGATATCGCGACATGATCACAACCTTTTTATGGCCAATACTGGAAAATATTGATACTGAAGACATGTGGTTTCAACAAAGTGGGGCTAAGTGTCATACAGCCAGAGAAACTTTGCAATTACTGCATACAAAGTTTCCAGACCGTGTTATTTCCAGATTTGGTGACGTGAATTGGCCTTCAAGATTCTGTGATTTGATACCGTTAGACTTCTTTCTCTGGGACCAAACACAGGTCTACAAGAATAATCCTCGAAACGTTGAAGCATTGAAAGCAGAAATCATTCGAGTTATTGGTGAGATAGAGCCGCAACTATGCCAGAATGTGATTGAAAATTTTGATAAAAGAATCAGGTACTGTAGAGACGAAAGAGGTGCGAAATTTCATTGAGAAAAACTTGATAATTTTCGAGATATGTTAAAAAAACACCTATCACATATGGGTCACGGTTTTACGTGAACCTACATTACATAAGTTTTAAGTCAAGAATTCGCTAAAGTGTCAAAGGTATGTGTTACGTCCACATACTTTAGGTCAATTCCCTGATAAAATTCAACTTCTCATCATGTTGGAAGAAACGCCAGTCTTCAACCCCCAACGAGGTAGAGAAATCTCTAACATTCCACAACTTCCCACTCCCATCCAATTTCCTTATTCCTCTAAATCTCAAAATTGTTAAATAACAGACAAGAACACAGCTTGCCGTCGCGCAACAAGCTGTTAATAATTTTTCGACATCGTGAAATATAAAATTAATAGTTACTCGAACAATTTAAGTGTAAACTGCATTAAAGACATAATTGAAACCTAGGCCAAAATAAAAGCCTGTAAGTAAAAACTACCAAATATCCCGAGATATCGGTTTGGTTTACGCCATAATTCGTTTTAATTCGTAAATCGCGTGTGAAGAACTGTTGACTTGACTTGAATTGCAGAAACACCCAGTCTTGTTTCAGAATTTACTCGGAACGTTTCTCCACCAGAATTTGATTGGTTTCCTATCCTTTGCAAAAAAAATATAATTTTTTAGGAATTTACTCCTACTGCGGAAATTTACTTCTGCTTCACATTTTCCTTCCATCTAAGCAGGAATTTACTCCTGCTGCAGAAATTTACTTCTGCTTCACTTTTATTCACGTAATTTCAGAAATTTAATTCTGCTACTGCTACTGTGTTCACACGGGTAGACAGAAACTTCTATTTGTTGCGCCTACACGGTTCAGTAGGCCATAATACTGTTTCCACACTGCAGTCTTACATATTGCAGCTACTCGCTGTACTACTTTCAAGCTTCTACAAACGACCCACACGTAGCAGTATACTTTAAAAAAAATCATATCCTATTAATTAGAGAGACTAATTACGGATTACTTTCCTTCTACTTTCAGAAATAAAGGGAGCAGACCATTGTGAAGGAACTTATTTTTGAATTCGCTGAACTATATTTGGATTTTTTTTTTAAATTACTATATTAGATTAAGGTAGTTGTAAGAGTTAAATCATTTGAATTAGGATTATTAGGAAATGAATTTTATGATATTAATTGTAAGCAGTAGGTATAATATACTGAATAAAGAATTTTATATTTGAATTTTAAAGGTTGAGTTATCGTTATAAACCGGCATCCCCCTTCGCTTGAGCACAGATTTCACAGTATGGGCGAAATTAAGGGTGCTGTCATTCACAAAACTGTGGATTGGATTGAAAATAACGAAGATACAAGTCGAGAAAAATAAACAGAGATGGAACAGAGCTCCGAGATTAAGAAAGCGAGACTTAGAAGTAACACCATTAATTACCACCAGATAAAAAACTTTTAATCCATATAACGTGTGGGTTAAAAGTTGGTATTGAGAAAAACTTTCATTTAAGATTAAAATTGTTGGTTGGTTTGGAATAAAACAATGTTTTTAATTTTACAAATTATATAGTATTGGGAATAATTAAATATAATTAAAATATAGAAAATGGACCTTTCTCTTCGATTTTACGTAGCTTACTTTTAACCATCATTCGTTGGACCATGTTTATGTCAATTTCTTTAATTTTTTTCCTGATTCTGGTTTTCAACTACTTCAGATTTTTAGCTTCCCAATCTTCGATGTAAACATACCGAGATAGAACTGCCCAGAAATCCTCAATTGGTCGACATTTTGGAATGTTAGATGAGTTTGCACTCTTTGGTACAAAAGGTATGTTATTTGTCCTCAGCCAATCTTGCGTAGATCTGGCGTAATGGGAAATTGCTAGATCTGGCAAAAATATATACGTCCTCTGTATGAACCATGTTAAATTTTTTTTTTCATTATTGGTAGACATTCCATTTGGTAAACATCGGCACTCATTGCTGAACCCAATGAATTCTTTATTAGGGGTTCTGAAATACTTTTACCAAATATGGTCACCCAAACAAGAAATTTCTTCTCAAATTTGGATTTCGGCTTAAGTTTCACATTCAAAGGAATTTGCTCTTTATTTCTGGTATAATAACTATCATTTCCGCACAAGTCCTTGTTAGAAAAACTAAAATACTTTTCATCATCCATCACAATCCATTTTTGTCTTATCAAAATTTCCCGACGTAATTTGCGACATATTTTTGGTATTATTTCTTGCTCTGAATATTTAGGTGGTTCTTTTCTTTTATTTCATATTTAGTCACCATTTTGCACTGTGATGTCCCCACTGACGTATCATAAGAATGGACTGAGTGTTCTCGCTTGAAAAATGGCACAAATATTGAACATGCTGTGAAAACCCTTTATTTCGCACAATTGCACACCGGTTCATAATTTATTATTATTTGTCGATTGGAAACACTAAAGATGTTATAAAATAGTATTGCATTAAATTAAAATTATTGACGAAGAATTAACCCAAAAATTAATTTTTAATATTACTGAAAAATGTGCTCCACTGCAGATTTGTTGTCAAATTTCACTAAGCTTGTAAGGGCCGGTTTTACAGCTCAAGCTTAAACTTAAGATGTGGCTTAAAAGCAGTTTATCTCTTCAACACAGTTTCACAGTGGTAAGTTAAACCTAGTTTAAACTTAGTTTAAACCACCAAAATTGTGCGTTTAAGGGGGAATATCAGTGTGACATGCTGAAAAATTATATATTTTTTGGTTTTTTTTTTAAAAACGACTCGATGAAATTATTTGAAATTTTGTGTATTAATTATTGAAGTAATGAAGCATGCAAGGAACTTTTATTTTTATTTTTAGTACATTTTATTAAGCGGAAGAGCGGTCGCAACATGGCGTCTCAAAAAAAGACTCCCTGACGGTTGAGAGCATAAGTGCCACAGCAAGCATCTCAAATCAAAAATTCAAAAAGATTATTAAATTATAATAGTATAGCTATCGCAGCATCGTACGAAATTTGAAAATTTTGATTAGTACAAAAATGGCGGCCATTTAAAAAAAAATTGAATTTTACACAAAAATTTTGCAGTAAATTGTTAATAAAAAAGAAGTAAACAATTTATAAAAATATTCTACGATGCGACGATAGCGATAAGTTTTCTGAAGAGAATCCTTCTTGAAAAAAGTCGATTGGACAAAATTTGACAGAGTTATGCTGTCAACCAGGTCAAAAAATTGATTGTGAGAAAAACGCGTTTAAAGTTTTGAAGACACCGTTGAGTCGCACGCTACTCAAAACATGAATTGTAAGACGCACACTACTCGAAATATGGCTTGTAACTGATCAACTGACACAAATATTCATACAACTGCTTCATATGCCTGGCTCCCTCTGGCACGCAGGTGGTCACACAGGTATCAATTTTGGCGTCTGAATAGACGAAGAAGGGTGGTACGCGTCCGGCCGTATAGATGACTCTGGGATCGTCGACGCTTGGCGCCAATTTCGAATAATTCAAAGCCGAATATTGTTTTGAAAATTTGTAGGCATATTCTTAAAGGCCAAAACTATCTATTTAAGCAAAAAAAAAATGTTTCTTTATTCACACTGATATTTCCCTTAAACTCAGTTTATCTTTAAATGTGAATGAAGTGATATTTCGTGCGTTTCAAAGAGTCTCTACTCATTTTCGTAGGTTTAATTAACTTATTTTATTTTTTATTTTATTTTTTTCACTTTCGTAAGTTTAATTAATTAATTTTTTTGTCACAACGATTTGGCCGGAAATATTTTGACAGTAAATGACTCACAATAGTTTGCTAGTTCACAATTATACAGAAAATAGCTTGATAGTTCACAATTCCATAGTGCTGCCATATTAAAAAAGGTCGAATACTGTGAAACTCATTTTGGTTTAAACTCAGTTTAAACTACGAATGGAGTTTAACTAATCCTGACTTTAAACTCGAACTGTGAAACCTGCCCTAAGAGATAGACGTATAAAAACAATATATTTGTCTGAATTTTTTGTCAATTCCAATGCATTCCAATGAATACAGCCGTACTGTTTCCAAGATTGGTTACAGTTCAGTGTACATTTTGAGCTTGGAAGAGACAAATAGATTTTAGCCAAAATTTGTGCCATTTTTGACTATAGGAATTAGATAGGATGGCTCAGTTTATTCTTATTATATGTATGTCAGTGATTGTCCCAATCTTGTTCTCCATACTTTTTAAAATTTTTGTTTGCTTATATCGCCTAAATCCTAGTACGCTGTTCAAGCGAAAATTTCGTTTCCTATACAAAATCTATGTAAAAAAAATGTGGGCGAAAAGTGCCACAAAAATTTCGGTTTAGGATTTCGTAAACTAGTATGCTGTTCGAAAGAAAAAATCAAAGTTTAGATCATGGAATGCAGATGGCGCTAATATGAAGTGGAGACATTTTTCCGCACGGAAAAGTTGACAGATATACCCTTTGATGTTTGGCGCTTTGGCACATATATGTAATTTGTGATATTACGTGTATTACTTCAGTCAGTTTAATGTTATTTAATTTGTGATTTTACATTTTCTCCACAACTTTTTCTCGTGTGAAATTATATGCCCATAATGCAGGCGAAATTTTCGCTTGAACAGCGTACTAGGCTTAAGCTGGGCGGTCAACCAGATTTTGACATTTCATTGAATGGCAATCCACTTTTATAACGCTTTATTACCTTATATATTGTTGACGTTGGAACTCTTTACGCTTTAAAATGATCGATAACCATTTTTGTACTGCTGCTCAAGTAATTCATAAATTCGTCTCCGTAAATCTTCCTTTTTCTCCATAGCAAAAATTGTGACTCATATATTTCACTTCATAATAAACACTGACATAACTGTCCTCACTGGAGTACAAAAATAGTTAAAATTTTTACACTGCGTAGGCTACTGCGTTCAGTGAGAAATTTTTCTCAATACTTTTCAAGTTACCAGACTCTTTCAAATGTTGCAGAGATATCTAGAACAACAATTTAAGACTCATCAAAATTATGAAGATTGCCCTTCCAACTTCCGCATGACATCAGATGAGCATCCAAGCCGGAAGCTATATTGGCAATCGATTGTTATAATGTTAGTTAGTTAAGATTTACTACATCAGATTACCCTGTGGACTGTGTGTCTAATGAAATAAATAAATAATATTTAATAGAAAAATACATATTAATTCAGTACTAATACAGACGCAATCCGAACTACATATGTATGTACATATTTATCTCTTAGCAGATTCATCTTCTAATTTTATCGCAACTTGCCACATAAATCTTCACGAAAAGCGCTAAAATTTCCCAATAAAATATTCAAATTAACAAAACAAAAAAAAAAGGTAAGGCAGCTTCCGACAGGGTTCAGTTATCTTCATTGCACGTGAAGTTATAAAAAAAAAAAAACAAAACAAAAAAAAAATGGTATCCAATTATCTTTGAAAGGCGATTATACCGAAAGCAACCGAATTGCCCTAGCACAGCAAGAAGCCACCAAGTAATTTGGGAATTGGCACAATCTCTGAGTCTTCTCAGAGTCAGTCTTAGACACACCTCCAGAAGGTTAACCTTTCAACCCAACCATGCTATCGATAGGTAATAACTAGTAGCATAGTCTGCTTGAGAATTATTATTTCTTTGTTATTTTGAAGGTACCGCAGCAGCATCTTCGAGTATTTGGCACATCTGTTACCTTGCCTGAGTCTGCTACAACTGTGGTGTCGAAAAAATAAATAAATTAACAATGACACCACGTGGCTAAATGGATGAATAGTTGTTGCGCTGCAATTCTGCTGACAACTCACCTCAACTTATTATTTTTATTTACTTCTGTTACAAAACATACCTATTCAAGTGAAGATGTTGGCCAATTCTAAGATGAAAAAAATAAATAAATAGAAATAATAAACATACAAAAAGTCCCAAGTCAATGTGTGAAGAGAATTTAACCCAGCGTACTTATAGGCGAAAAACTTTTTGGGGAACGTCTCATTAAATTCGGGTTCTTTGGATTTTTCTTAAGATAAAACATTTAATTTTTTACTTACTTTGTTCTCCAAGAAGAGCAAAGTATTTGGGTTAATCATAAGATTAATGAATTTCATAATTTGCGTGAAATTTAGAGCGTAATTAAAATGAATTTCTACAATTTAGAGTTGAGGTCGATGCACACTTACCGACACAGCAAACAGCCAGGCAAAATAGTTTTCTATGAAAACAAGTTAGCTAATTTACATCAACCGGCACCGGCAGATACCGGCATGAAACGGAAACTTAATTGCCGGTCGCTTTCGGTGGCTAGAAATCAGACCGGCAATTGTCGGTTGCTGGTCTAGTTGCAAAATTAACATAGGATCACTTTTCTATAGTTTTCCTGTGATACCTGCCTTAACTGAAAGTTTTCTTTCCGTTTTATGTCGTTATATGTGCACGAAAAATGCCGGTGCTGGTCGATACCTGTCTGTACCGGTTCGTGCTGTGATGGTAAGTGTGCAATTGCATCGACCTTTGATAGGGATTCAATTACAAAATATCTAGAAATTTTATCCTTAGCGAAGTAAAATATTGTTTGCTTGCCATGGGATATAAAAGCAAAACTGGTGAGGTTATACAAGTTTACATGTTCTACACATCTCCAAGTCTGGTGTTAATAGTGAATTTTTTCAATAATTGTCAATACTGAATATTGAACCTCCCCTCTTCATACAATTCTATCGAAGTAATTTGAGTTGAATTAGGCTTGCCTCCAGGAGATGAAAAATATTCATTATTATCATTGAATAAATAACTAATAAGGAAGCTGGGTATCGTGCGAATACAGTGTACGTGTTTAAGCATTTCAATGACAGTGTGACCTATGGTCGTGGGGGGGGGGGGAGAAATGACAAGAGGGTGTCGTTGCTATTTTGTGTCAGTTCAACATTCTGACATTTCATATTATTTGAAAATAAGTTTCGGATTTGAGTTCGCGATATTGTGAAAAATAATTAACTAAACGTGATTTTTACGTAATGGTAGTGTGAAATAAGTGCGGAATATTTCTTTTGTGGAAGACATTTTGTGTAATAGAGACTCCGGAGTCCTAAATTATCATAATGAAGTGCGCTGTGCTGTGCTGCAGGAATGAACAGAGTTATTGTCGTTGGAAAGCATTCTTCAAGTAAGCTTAATAGATTTACTTATTAATTATATTGTTTTAAACAAAATAAAAGTGAAATATCTGTAAAAATAAAGAGCCATGGCAAAAGATTTAACATTTTACCAATGCCGGTTTATTTGTTTACAATTGAATTGTCATTGGTTGCTAAATTATTCCAGTCATACAAAGGCAACACCAAGAAATATTATCTGAAAATAAGGGGGAGCTAAAAATTTGTTTATTTTACATAGTAATTTGGATTATAAAAAATGTTCGCTTTCAGAATGTCAGAATTTCATTACTTCCATGACGAAATGAATACAAACAGAGCACACTAATACATTTCGCCGAGATGCTTACGTTTTCACCCGATATGCCGTTTCCTTATTAGTTATTTATTCAATGATTATTATACTAGAAAGTCTGCCGATAGGTGACAAACAAAAGCCCACTGTTTGTTATGTTTGTAAAAAATACAACAGTGTTCTGAACTGCCTTTATTCATATTTTTCTGCTTCTACATTTGTAACTTAAATTTGTTCACAGTGTTGGTGTCCCTCAGGGCAGCCATATTGAATCATAGGTGCAAATGTACTTTCTACTCTGTTGCAATAGATGATGACGTCTATAGGATATACTAAGTTTGTCATTCCGTTTGTAGAGCATAGAAACAATGCTAGTCGAGCAAAATGGATTGAATGCCCATGCATAATATTAAAATTTTAAAATTCATCATCATCATCATCATCATGATCATCATCATCATCATGATCATGATCATCATCATCATCATGATCATGATCATCATCATCATCATCATCATCATCATCATCATCATCATCATCATCATCATCATCATGATCATGATCATCATCATCATCATCATCATCATCATCATCATCATCATCATCATCATCATCATCATCATCATCATCATCATCATGATCATCATCATCATCATCATCATCATCATCATCATCATCATCATCATCATCATCATCATCATCATCATCATCATCATCATCATCATCATCATCATCATCATCATCATCATCATCATCATCATCATCATCATCATCATCATCATCATCATCATCATCATCATCATCATCATCATCATCATCATCATCATCATCATCATCATCATCATCATCATCATCATCATCATCATCATCATCATCATCATCATCATCATCATCATCATCATCATCATCATCATCATCATCATCATCATCATCATCATCATCATCATCATCATCATCATCATCATCATCATCATCATCATCATCATCATCATCATCATCATCATCATCATCATCATCATCATCATCATCATCATCATCATCATCATCATCATCATCATCATCATCATCATCATCATCATCATCATCATCATCATCATCATCATCATCATCATCATCATCATCATCATCATCATCATCATCATCATCATCATCATCATCATCATCATCATCATCATCATCATCATCATCATCATCATCATCATCATCATCATCATCATCATCATCATCATCATCATCATCATCATCATCATCATCATCATCATCATCATCATCATCATCATCATCATCATCATCATCATCATCATCATCATCATCATCATCATCATCATCATCATCATCATCATCATCATCATCATCATCATCATCATCATCATCATCATCATCATCATCATCATCATCATCATCATCATCATCATCATCATCATCATCATCATCATCATCATCATCATCATCATCATCATCATCATCATCATCATCATCATCATCATCATCCGCCTTCTTTAATCCTACGAGGAATATACGGCGGAAACGGCTGGTCTCCATCGGATCCTGTTTCGTACAACAGCTTTTGTGAGAATACTCCTTCTGCATGTGGTTCTTGGTCTTGGTATATGCGGGTTCCAGTCGAGGCCTGCTTTGCGATGTTATTAATTTTACGTCGGTCGTAGCGTGTGGCCAGGCTAATCAAATTCCATTTTTTTCGTGTGATGTTATGCTATGAATTGGGTAACCTTCCACGACTCGCAACCATTTAGCAGTAATATTTTCCCATTGGAGTTGAAAAGGCGTAACTTAATTTTAATGGAGATTTCACTGGAATTCCACATCCGGGGCATATGGAAAAATGCTCTGCTCGATTTGTTTATATCGGAATTTATGTCTTTTTCTATATCACCAGATTGGGTAATTATTCTACTGAGGTGGAGGTGCCATACAAAAATTTCGTTTTTCACTATATATTGCCTGAGAACGCGTAAACGTAGAGAGCTGAAATTTCGTACACGGTGTTTTCATAAAAATATTAGTAATACAAAAACGAGCAACACTTTAATTGTGTTGACATAAAAATGAAAATGAGAAAATTATCAGTTCTAGACGTTTTTATCGAATTGAAAAGTTCATCATAATATAAAATTGGAAAATTGTTTAGTTGCGAAAAACCACTTTAACAATCAAACTTGCACAGAGGGATGACCATGCGAAATTACATACGGGCGGACATTCATTCTAAGGTATCGTAAAAATTTGTCTTAGTTGGTCTAGCATTTTCCTTGTTTTGTTGACATTTGGTACATTCATTAGCTGTCTTCTTTTGTGTCTGTAGAACAGGGCAGAATAAAAACAGAACGCCTCATACATTTTCATAGAAGGTTTAAATGAAGCGAATAGAACAAATAGTTCGCTTCAATCGACAGAACAATTTGTTCTCCCCAGTATATTAGAGTTCTAGAACAAGGTACACAAAAGAGCACAGCTATTGTTTACGGAAAGAAGTGTATGGATGATTTGTTAAAAGAAAAAGTATATCGGAAGCATGATTTTACTAGCATTCACAAAAGAAGCTACAAAAGTAAGTGGTAAAAAAATCTCAAAGTTGGATTCCATTGAAATCTGACTGCGGCGAGGGCGTAAAAATCTGATGTGATTTACTGACATTTTGACATGTCAAAATATAAATAATCGGAAGGTAAGTAGTAAGAGTTTTCAAACAAAACTGAGGCCAAGCCGCATGAAAAAGTAGAAAATAAATTTTTCTTCACACACAGAGGTAGACTTAGATTTTTTGATTGGGACATTTCTGTTGAATATTCTTTCTCTTCATGAATCCACTTATTACTTCTAATTGATCATACTGAAAAATATCGGTGATTGAGTCCACCTCTGTGTGTGAAGAAAAGTTTATTTTCTACTTTTTCATGCGGCTTGGCCTCAGTTTTGTTTGAAAACTCGTTTTTTACTTTTTTATTTTCTGCCTTTTTCACGTTAACTAAATTGTTATTACGTGCTGCATGGAGATATTTTAAAACAATTTTTAAGTCATGTTTGATGCCGATCCGAAAACAAAAAATTTTCGAGTATCAAATCGTTGAAGTACTGCAATGGTTTTCTGGAATTCAAATTATGTTTTAAACAGCGCTTTTTGAATTTTCCCGATTTTCCATGTTTTCCACAGACTTTTCCTATTACTATGAATTTTTTTTAAAAATTTACATGAATTTTCCTCGATTTTTCATGCAGGTTTTCATGATTGTTGAAGAGAAAGTATTGATGCCAGTAGGACGGGAAAAAAATGATTCCGCATAGCTTATAAAACTTTTTTGTCGGAAAATTTCGGAAATTTCCGGAAAATTTTCCAGAAAAATTGGAAAAGTCTGCATTTTTCCTGAAACAGATTTATCACTAATCATATCGATGAAAATTTTTTCCGATGATTTTCCCACTTTTCTGGGTTTTCCACGGAGCTTTCCACAAAAGCAATTTTATGCAACTCATTTCGTTCTACAACCTTGTCTTAGGTTGCAAAACGCTCAAACGCTTCCTTGGTCGGAAAAACTCCGGAAAAACGTTTTACATGAATTTTCCTCGATTTTTTCTGAAAGTTTTCACCATTGTCGGAGAGAAAGTAATGATGCCAGTTGATAGGGAACTTGATCCTGCCTTATTTAAAAAAAAAATTTTACCAGAAAATTTTCCGGAAAAGTCGGAAAATTCCGGAAATTTTTTTCGGAAAACTCTGCATTTTTCCTGAAACGGATTTATCACTAATCAAATTTGTACCAAATTTTCAAATGATTTTTCCCGATTTTCCGGGTTTTCCATGGAAATTTCAGGTTCAAATTTTGATAGATTCAATTGTCACGCGACACGAAGTTGTGTGCCAACTTTCAGCTCGCGGTGATGACGAAAAGTGGGTCTATGAGAGTGTCGAAAATAGTAAAAAAGAAATATATAAATAGACAGATAAATTCGTGTACGAGTTAAAGGGACGGGCTGGCCTCAAAAAAGGAACATTTTTGATATGAAAAATTGTTTTTGTTCTTTTTATTAGTAAAAAAATGATTTTAACCTAAAAAATCGAAATGGAAATGTAATTCGAAGCAAAACGATTTAAAATAAGAAACTGGAAATAAATAAACTCTGATTGCAATCTTTGGTCATATCTTCTGTAAATTTCAATCGATTTTTATTGAAAGTTGGGACTATTAGCAGTTACCTAAGAAGTTAGTCAAATTATTAACTAGATGATACCTAAAGAGCTTTCCTTGGAGTAGGTAATACTGGTTAATCAACTATAGGTAAATAACCAGTTTATTAACCATTAGAAATTTAATTATGACTTAAGCACTAAGCCAACTAAGGTAAATGCCCAGATAATTGACTGGCATATTTTCAAATTAACCAATCAGGTAAAATTAGCCAGAAAAACTAACTAATTAGAAAAATTCAAATAATTAACTTGATAATTATCTAGTATCAGTAAGTGAGTGAAAAAGTAAACAATATTTGGACGGAAGGCATATGTATGATTAGGTGAATTTCCCCTGATGCAGTATTCCAGAGATTCCAAGTACGTCGGCCAGGGTGGCATATTGTGCAAACACCTGCTACAAAGTCTATCACCAAAAATCTCTTAATGAAGTACATCAGGTTTTTGTGAGGAGAAGTTTTTTTAGCTCACCCACAGATAGGAGGGCAGACGTAAGCGTTCCCAGCCTGCTCCGGGCAAAGGCGGAACAAGCACACAACAAGTGTTCGGTTGTCTCAGGCTCTCTCTCCAGGCTCAACAGATACTCAAGGCTGTCAACAACTTCCATATTTGTTAGATGAGCATGGAGCGAGCAGTAGCCGGTGATAGTGTTAACCACAGTTCTACATTGTTTCCTTTCGAGCTTCAAGAGAAAATCAGGCAAATTCCTATTCCGCCCATTAAGAAAAAGTTTTCTGCACCTGCAAGTGCTTAGGTTCGTCCATCTCTGCTGATGCTTTATCGAAATTCCACTTTAATGAGGGAACCGATAACCGAGGTGGAAACGATTACAGCGGGTTCTGATCCAAAGAACGAAGAACTAGAGTCGGACCAGGTCAGCCTTTTCATTTCTCAAAATACCCATGTGATCCGAAACCCACTGAAAGGATACCTTGATGTGGATACACAGTTTATCCACGGACGACCTGCCGTCTTCCAGTAACTTATAAATTATCCGTGGGCCACTCAAAGTCATCAAGGCTGCCTGACTATCCAAAAGGGTGTCAATGTTTTTACCCTTGATCTCCATATCAAGAGCTATGTTCGCTGCCATTGCAATTGACTTCAGCCTGGAGGACAGTGGTATATTTTCCAAGTGAGTAATCCGACCCAATGTCAAGGTCAAAAAATTAAACACCCGCACTGACTCCTTCATTAGTGAAAGAACCGTCTTTGAAAATTTGTAGAGACGACCGGGGAAGGCTCAGTAAAGCACACTCCTCAACCTACGATTCCCTTTGAGGAAAACTCACAGAGAAGCACACCATGCCGACCAGTTGCTTCATACAGTAACTTAGGAGTGGCCCTGTCAAAAGCCCCGTTGATATCCAGAAAGGCTCCCAAGGTAAAAAGTTCACGATCCAGTCCCCGTTCAATGACGGTAACCATTTAATCGGGAGCCATCTCAGTAGATCTACCCCTCCGGTAAGCGTGCTGTAAGGCATTTAAGGGAGACGCTTTTAGGGCTACTCTTCAATATATACATTCACGAGCCTCTCCAGGTATTTCAAAAGGAATGAGGAAAGGCTTATTGTTCGAAGACTCTTTAGGTCCATATAATATGCCTAACTAGTCTTCGGATCGAAGGCAACCCTCACCTTCCTTCATACCTCATTGACATATCCAAAAACGATACATGCTCTGAAAATGGAATCAATGTATGGAGCCGGCACAACGGTTTCTGCCTTAAGGCCTCAGGCCACCCTAGAGGCCGAAAAAAATAGGCGTTTTTGGGAAGTTTTTTCAGAAATATTACGAAATAAATCGAGATTACAGAAATGGAACTTTTTTATACATATCATTATTTGCATAATATATTTTTTTTGAGGCAATTTATTTCAAAATGGCGGCGGTACAGCGTTTTTGCGACGACGTCTTTTTTTCTATGCTCCACGGCCGGAATAACAGCTCCTGTAATTTAATGAATCATGATTAGGGCCTGAATTTTTTCGATTATATATAGTATAAGCTAGAGAAGTAAGTAGGATTTTTTCGATATATTGATTTTTGACAAAATGGCGCACTTCTAAAGTGGAAAGTGAGAAAATTGCTATTGTTTATAATTATTAATAATAAATGAACTATGCAATATAAAAAAAAAATCCTACCTACTTCTATAGACAATGTATTTTTGAAGATATATTCCAAATTTCAAGTCAATCGGTTGAAAATTGTCTGAGTTTTGTTTCCGGCCAACTACAAAAATGTAGTTTTGAGATAAACGCGTTTAAAGTTTTGAGTAGTAGAAAATCATGAATAATTAGCTCGTTTATGTTGGACCGCGTTTTTGTGAGGTTTTGCACATCTAGATGTAAGTTGTCTCAGGCCATGCCTAACTATCTGAAACAGCCGTCAAGAAATAAATGTTTTCAATAACATCTGCCGTATACCTGCCCTAGTCCCCTAACGGACCTTCTCGCTAACGCTCAAAAACGGAGTACTTAAAGATTTTTCTCGGCCATAATCTTTTGGGACATCATTTTTGAGGCCTTAAGGGACCCTTTAAAACAAAGAAAAAAAATGGATTTTTCGAAAATTCTAGGGTGGCCTAAGGCCTTAAGAACGACCGAAAGAATTCCGTCAGGACCCGGGGATTTGAAAACCTTAGAATGATACACAATTTTATTGGAATTTCAGGAAATAATTTTCTTTAATTTATTACTGATATGACCTTATTATGTAAAAAAAAATTGCAACTAACAATGAATAGCTGAAACAAGGTCAAATAGAATTCAAATTTACGCTGGGTAGGTTAGGTATCAATTCATCATTGCAAAAAATTCATACTCAATAAAAACCCTGCTGAAGAATTTTCAAATCTTCAATTATCCCGAATTGAGTCTTTTGAAGAAGACAAAAAAAAAAAAAGAGAAGCAGAAAACTCAACTCTCTGCAATTGTGAAATTAACAAGCCGCGAAACTGTATCATTAACTCCTACGAAAATTAAAATTGTTTTTGTTTTTTTTTATGCAATCACTGCAATTGTCTTCAGCAATTTCTTTATCTCTTCAACTGTAGACAGTCAAACAGTGTAGACAAACGGGGCCGATATTGCTTAATATAAATTTTTCCTATAATTAAAAGCCACCACAGTACTGGTTCCAACACGATGAAATTAGAAAGAAACGACCGACCAGAAAATCTTATATCTCACATTATTTAGAAAAATTTGAAAACGAGATTTTTTACATGCAACAAAACAAGGCGGCCACAGATTGATGGCAGTAGTAAACTACCAGAGGGAGGTCTATGATGGTCTTTTGATGTATCCACCACATATCATGCATTGGGGAGCTCTCATATGTGAATGTATGTATATATTTAAAAAAAAAAAAAAACACAACAATGAGTCCGTCATCTTTGCTCCAATTATGCCAGTCCAACGACTTCTTATTAAGATTTTGAGATTTTTTTCATAACATCTTCAATGTAAAAAGATAGACCCAGAGATATCTTGATTGCACTGAAGAATGGAAAGAAAAAAAAATACTTTTACGGAGCAGAGCTGGCATAGTGCCATATTACGTAAAATGTAAAGAGGTTTCCTGACACCCAATATTCCTTCGAGATTGAGATTAATAAAAGTCGAAAATCGGGTGCAAAAAGTATAAAAGCGGGTCGTAAGCTGCCCCTGGGCGACTTATACTAAAAAAAAAACTTAGAGGTCACCTTTCATATATTTAAGTGTGTATTGAGGTATGTAAGTTCCAACGGTTAAGAGTGTATGTTTTATGTACAAAGCATTCCGCATTGTAATTAAATTTGCTAGACAACACGTAATTCGACTATTTATTTCATTTTGAATGAGCTATCATCGCTCGTAGAGAATTATGTATGTATGTGTGTGAAGTATTAAAATTTTGCTGGTTGCGGTGCACTTAGGTTACGTGCGCGCGCATCTAATTCAATAATCCGTGTGACTTTTTACTGCGTGGGTTATGATTTGAAATGCAAATGATTTCCTTGTTCGCCTGCGACTCTAGATTTGATTGTTTACTTATGATCATCTAGGTATGTACATATGTAGGTACCTACTTTCTATAAAAATTATTTAAAAGGGAAAAAATCAATTAACCTTGGACTAGATTAGTTAGATTCATATTAAATCGGTGACTGAGCAATTGAATATTATTTTGAAGTGCATATGTTAATTTGATGAAACAAATTGGTCCAATGATCCAAATTGAATGAAAACGAGATCGTAGTGCAAAAAAAAACCAACCAAAAAAGGCAACACGATGTAAAAACCATCGCAAGTAAATATTCAATTTGTGATTTAACAAGGTTTACTTTTTTTGCATTTTTTGATCAATAGAGAGAAACACATGAAATTAGTTGAAAGTTATACACCAATTTTAGAAAATAAGACAAAGTCTATAGATATTACCTTGACAAATTGAATTAGTAAGAGTTTTGTGAGCTAAAAGTTGTCTCTTAGAATTGACAACTCTTTGGATGCTATCTGTTGAAAGCACAATGAAACAAAATTGAGTTTCTAGCTATTGTAGCTACTGCTAACACCTAAATAAAACGCTTAGAAACATCAATTAATGCATAGATTAGTTTATCATGCATTGGATTATCTAAGAATGATAAAAACGAAATACACCTATCCTCCGATTTACACCGAAGATAGGTTCCTTGAAAACCGTGTAAATCGTATTCGTAGATTTTTATACGTAAAACCGTGTAAATCTAGAACAAACTAAATTGTGCACAATTCAGTCATTTATTTCAACATAAAATAAAACTAAATATATCTTAAAAAACATAAAATAACGGTTTATTCATAAAATGAAAAAAAATTAAAGGTATACAGGGTGTCCCGTAAGTCGACGTCAAGCCGGAATCGGGTGATAGACCAAATCATAACAGTTACCAGAAAAATTTAAAAAAAATCTAAGTCATGTATTTTTCAAATTATAGACATTTCTTTTGTTTTGGAGAAAATGTACTCCCTGTGGTGGTTTTTTTAGCTCCTGTTGCTACAAATCTTTACTTTTTTTCAATTTTATTTTTCTTATCTAATCCCGAATAGTCCTTATGTAACCTGCTGCTTTAAATTCTAAGCCTAATGTTCCAGCTTGGAAGAAAATGTCACATTTTGCCGAACCAAGAATAGAAAATTAATATTTCACCTAACTTTATCTGACATGTAATGAAAAAAAATGTACTGCGACAGTTTGGCAAGTAACTTTAAAAGTTGACGCATTTAATATGGATTCTAAAATGGTGTAACACTTGCTACATTATTTCTTACATTATGGATTTTTTTTTTCCAAGAAGCTCAATTTCGTTTTTTTTTCACCTACTAAAAATAATTCTAGTATATTCCAAGCTTGCCGTAAGACCGTAACTTTAAGATTCTTATTTGAGTGAGACGGAGAGTCATTGCCTGAAGTGTGAGTGAGCAAGATAATGACGCTAGGGAGTCAAATCATCGAGGTTTTCAAATATGCACCGTCTACTCTCCACAGAGGGCCGACTTCCAAACCAAGTATATAGTGAAGAAAGAAGTTCCTTACTTTGCGAGGACGTAGTACTTCAAGCAGTTGAAGAAGACCCAAGTACTTCGGTACGTGCAATCTAGGAAAGCACAGAAGTGCCTAAAAGTATAGCTCACCGAATTTTACAAAAACATGAGCTCCAGAATTACGAAAGCAGTTGAATTTGTCAACAATGGAAGATTTGCCCGTCTGATAACCCGATCCTTTTTAAGAAGATGTCAAATTTGTATTGCAGCTGAAGGAAGACAGTTTGAATATCTTTTGTAAATAATAAATCTTAGCATCCAAATAATTGGTGTTTAATTTTAAACTTATGGAAAATTTGTCCTAAATTCAACAAAAAGTTAGCATCTCTAACTTGAGAGCGTCACTATCTGTCTCACTCACACTTCATTTAATGACTCTCCGTCTCAGTCAAATTAGAAGCTTAAAGTTACGGTCTTACGGCAAGCTTTGGGTACACTAGAATCATTTTTAGTAGGTGAAAAGAAATTTTTCGAAACTGGGATTCTTGAAGAAAAAATTGGTATTTTCCATAATCTAAGAAATAATGTAGCAAGTGTTACACCATTTTAGAATCCATATTAAATGCGTCAACTTTTAAATTTACGTGACAAACTGGCGTAGTACATTTTTTTTTTCATTACATGTCAGATAAAGTTAGGTGAAATATTAATTTTCTATTCTTGGTTCGGCAAAATGTTACATTTTCTTCCAAGCTGGAACATTAGGCTTAGAATTTAAAGCAGCAGGTTACATAAGGACTATTCAGGATTATATAAGAAAAATAAAATTGAAAAAAAAGTAAAGATTTGTAGCAACAGGAGCTGAAAAACCATCACAGGGTGTACATTTTCTCGAGAACAACGGCTTGATGTCGACTTACAAGACACCCTATATATGCATGTAATTCGTTGTATATATATAAACGAGAAAATATACAAAGAATTAAAAAATTTATTTACTGTTTACGAAAGTGACTAAAATCATCAAAAGCTCTAAACGAGGTGGTGTTTAAAAAAAAAAACAGCAAAAATATTTTTCCTTAACTTTCTCCCGGGACTATTATGCCGCATTCACAAAGCAGAGTGGACCAGATTTGAGCAGAGTGAGCTTTGAGTCCAGAGCGAAGCTGTTCACAATACACCGCAATAAAATGCCATAGCAACGCCAAATCACATCCTTGTCGTTGTCAGAATCATAAATTCGAAAAAGGAGACAACTGTTGCTCCATGAGATTGCTTCGAAACAAAATAAAAATTAACTAAATTTTTTGGTTTTTAAATCACGAAGTTTGCAAAATATACCTTTTGTTTTTTATTAGCATTCATAAAAAATATTAAGTCAGAAAATAATATTAAAACATCTTAGTTATGATAAAAAGAAGTATGGAGCTTTTTCCACGCGATCTATATGCTAATAGTTCGAAATTCCAGATTGTAAGCTTTCGGAAATTATAGCATGAAAATAGAATAGAAACAATTTTCATGCAGCTCCACTCTGCGATACTCTGAGCAAAACAGAGATACCCATATGCACTACTGCGTGCGAAAAAGAGATGCCACTTGCCACTCTACGCTACTCTACTCCACTCTGCATTGTCAATGCGGCATAAATGATAGATAATTTTGCGATTAGCCTATAGTTAGAGATTTAATTTTTACTATCTTTTTTTGTGGATAGGTATGATAATGGAATTGTTCCATAGGTTCGGGAAACAACTGCTATCGAGCGATTTTGAGAAAATAATTCGCACCGGAGCTGCCAAAGCAAGCCAGCAAGACTTAAAAAAGGCTGGAGAGACCCAATGTGGACCCGTTGTGAGGTCATTAGAAAGCTCATAAATATGACCGAGTACATCCTCATGTGAAATTGTAGGGGCTGTGAATGAAACGTTATTGGAGTCGTGCATATGACTGAAGTTGCTATTTAGAGGTTGACAATTTGCGTTGTCAAAAAATTAAGCAAACATATTACAAATTTCGGACGAATCATCACTAGCAGAACCTTTGTACCTCATGGTATTGGGGTAGTTGTCCGTTCTTTTCTTCATATTAATTATAAATAATTTCGCATGCATGCTTTGAATGTACTAATCATAAAGTGTAGATGGAAGTTCTTTGAACTCATTATAGGATGTGAGGAAGTTGTTATGACATATAATGTCTCTGTTCCTCATATAACTTTTTCACAGTTTATTCTTTCTATTTTTAAGGCGTTTCAGATCTTTAATGAACCATGGCGGTGATGTTTAATGCAACCGCTGATGCTCGCGGGGAACATGAGAAGAGAATAAATCAATCAGAAGGTATGAACAATTTAGTAAAAGCGCCAGAGGGCCAAAAGTGAGATCTAATAACTTGTTCTGACAGTTAAAATAAAGGATGCAACTGGTTTAGAGAATTTACTAAATTTTCGGCAAGAAATACTATCTGCTGCGATATTTTTGGACTTCAGATACCTCAATATGTCCTCACACAACGTTTCTGGAGAGAAACGGTTGACGAAAATACACGAAGGTTTTGGTACTGTCCTCAAAGAGGCGCCAATACCATTTCGTACAGGCGAAGTATCATTGATGGAGGCACTATCCAAAATCGAACCGAACCGTATTATACCGACATCCGAAACAGAAGACTTCATCTCCTCGTCAGATGTTTTCTCCACAATTGGAGATATCACATTATCTTCAACCATAGATAAAATGCTGCTAATGGAGGCTCCACAGGTAAACAGAGACATCTCATGTCAAGCTACGGAAAAATTTAAGGCAACCGAAATATTATTTGGACGGTTGCGACGGTTCCTTTGTCTCCAGCGACGGCCTAACTGACAAAATGTTCTCAGAGGAGGGAGGAGTTGAGCATACGAGTCCTTCTGAGTATGAAAAGACTGTTTAGCCAGCCAGTCGATTTTCATAACTGCAAGACTCCTTTAAAACTAAAAAACTAGCTTATAAATGATATTTGTAACTTTTCTCTTCATAGTGAGAAAAGAAATGCAGAGTTTTAAGAGTTGCAGGACATTTAAAGCGGCATGAACTTTTAGAATTGGCACAAACTAGATGACGTTCCTTTGAGGCCGTTTTAAACACAATTCTAGAACAGTGGAAAACACTGCAACTTATTTTATTTGGTGTGAGTTGGCAGAAATAAAACCTGGAATTAAAATATTGTTACGAGCGTAGCCTTAGTTCGTTTTTTAAAACACAAAATATTTCAGATATCATTAACAAGTTCTTCTCTTATTTAATTTCACTGTTTACTTTTACAAATTCACAAACAATCAAATCAACTCTTTATAGTTATCGCTAGTACTGTACTTCTTTATCGCAATCCAAATAGTTTACTTCGTTCACTTCATTGGCTGAAATAAGACTCGCCTCCTGGATGTGAGAAGTGCCGTATTTATACTCTACGAATTATCCTAGAACCTTCCTGAATATTCCGTTCTCCGAACCAAAAGATTACTAAGATGTCACTAGCCTAAAGTTGTTTTCATTTCCAACAGATGTCGCTTGTGTCACTTTGTGGCACGTGACACTGCCCCCTTCTTAAAATTTTTCGTCCTGAACAACAGGTGATCCACGGTCTTGATGCTCGTCGAATTGACACAAGCGATCCAAATGAACGATTTTTCTTCTGCATCTTGTACCGTGGTGACTCTTGTATGCCATGTTATTAATCCTAGTTTCAACTGCATACGGCTCCTCCCGGTGTTGTCATAATTTTGGAGAACGTCTCGTGGCCTAATCGTTGTCTGTGCTTCGTTACGTAGTCTTCTGGTAACTTTTGTTTGCCTTTGGGTATACCAAACCTGAGGTCGCTAGGTAAGCGCATTTCCTTTCCCGAATATGACTTTAGTTGGGCTTTAATGTTCTGTTGAAGCACTCTTCCATGCCTAAATTTTTCTTTCGCCATCATCTTCATAATCATTGTGTTTGACTCCTTTGTCCTCAAATTTCTTGCCGTTTTTATCGCCGTTGTCATCCTTGTCATTGCCGCCTTTGCGTTTCTTTTCATCATCATCGTAAGAACCTTTGTCTTCAACTTTTCCGATGTTCATTATACACTTACCATCGTCATTATCAGCATCCTTAGACCCTTTACTTTTCGTTTTTTTTTCTTTCTTTGTCCTTGTCTTTGGCTTTCTTTCCTTTCACATTTTTACTGTTATCATCATAGTCATAATTGTCATCTTTTTCTTCCATAAATCCGCAATGTTTCCATTCAGGATTGCATGGACGTTGTAAAAAGGCTTCTGCATTTCCGTGAATACGTCCTTGTGTCGGTGTGGGATTGCAAATTCATGAGGTTGCAGTCTAGTTTAGCCACGAATAGCTGCTCTCTACCTCGCCATCCTTTCCCTTCTTTTTCTGTTGATTGCATTCGTCCGCGTTTTCTGCAGTTCTTTTGAAGGTGTCCCAGTCTACTATATTTCCAGCATCGAAGGAGGCATCGCAAAGAAGGGGTCTCTGATGACGGTATTCTGTTGCGAATGTGCTGCCCAGCTCGATATATTTGCCCTTCTTCTGGCGCTTTCATTCGTCGGCGTTTTCTGCAGTCCCTTTGGAGGTGTCCCGGTCTATTGCAATTCCAGCATCAAAGAATACCGCGTGAAGGAGTGCTCTGTGATGACTGCATTCTATTGCACGTACATTCATCCACCGAAATTGCTCTTACTCGTACTGCACTCTGAGAAGCTTGTCTTGCAGATTCATACGCCAATGCATACGCTAGCGCTTCTGCTGTTGACTTGTTTCCTGCTAGCCTTAGTGCTTGGTATACATTTTGGTCTGCAATAGCGTCAACAAATGCTTCTGTTACCAATTCATTAAGGAAATCGGCATTTACGCTAGAGCGATATACTTGCTGCATGTGCTCATCTCCATAACGTAATTCTATTGCCTGTACTAATGAAGTATAATCACGTTGCCATTCAATCGATATAGCTTGTAATAGCTCTGACGCAGAGCCTCGAAGTGCTAAAACCAGAGCTGTAGCTTTGTATGCATCTTTCCATTCATGTCACGATTTTTGTCCATCAAATATTGGAGGTTTCATTCTGCCTGCACCGGATATTGCAGTTCTTCTATGCCGAGGTTGTCGATGCTTCATCCTCTCCAAATCTGCTTTAAAGTTGTCGAGCTTCTCCGTAACATTTTGTTGCACTTCCGACACTTGTTGTTGAACTTCCAGCACTTCCTGCTGGATTCCTTCAATTTTCACATTTTGTTCATCTAATGAATTTTTAAGAAAATTCTTCTGTTCCTCCAAACAGGTTTCTAGACAATTCTGCAAAGAATTATTTTGTTCTTCAAAATGGGTTTCGAGAGAATTCTTTTGTTCTTCTAAACGGGTTTCGAGAGAATTCTTTTGCTCTTCTAAACATGCTTGCAGAGAATTCCTTTGTTCCTCAGTAGCATTCTTTTGTTCCTCCAAGAAAGACTGCTTTTGTTCCTCAAGAGCATACTTTTGTTCCTCAAGAGCATTCTTCATCTGCAGGGCTGAAAGCTCCATTTTGGTCATTAAGGTACCCAAAAGCTGTTCCATGTTCATCGCAGGCTCTTCTTCCTTCTTCTTCAAACAAAAATGTCTCAGGATTCTTTTCTTCCTCTATCAAGGCTTGTCTACATAAGTCGTTCGACTAGAACGTTCTTTAGAGCTGTCGTTTGCAATGACCGCTTCCCCAACTCCACTTTCAATTCCTGTATGCGAAGCTCCTCTAGTCTGCATCCCATTACTTTGATAATTCACTCACAGTTTAATATAAAATTATCTTTCGGAATTTTCTCTTAAAGCAGGAAAGTTTCACACGATTTCACCAAATTAATCACTCTTTGAATTTCAAAGTCAAATGCCACCACTTTATTTCGCGATTTTGTTTTACTTCTGACACCAGTTGTTACGAGCGTGGCCTTAGTTCGTTATTTAAAATACAATATTTCAGTTGTAATTCAAAAGTTCTTTCTTTATTTAACTTTACTGTTTACTCTCACAATTCACAAATAATTATCAAATCAACTCTTTATAGTTATCTTTAGTACTGTACTTCTAATTATCGCAATCCAAATAGTTTACTTCGTTCACTTCACTGTCTGAAATAATACTCCGCTTCCTGGTAGTGAGTAGCGCCGTATTTATACCATTGAATAAATAACTAATAAGGAAACGGCATATCGGGTGAAAACGTAAGCATCTCGGCGAAATGTATTAGTGTGCTCTGTTTGTATTCGTTTCGTCATGGCAATAGTGAAACCGTGAAATTTTGAAGGGGGACATTTTTTATAATCCAAATTGCTATGTAAAATACACAAATTTTTGGCGTCCCCTTATTTTCAGAAAATATTTCTTGGCGTTGCCTTTGTATGACTGACATAATTTGGGCAGTAATTACAAATCAATTGTAAACAAACAAACCGGCATTGGAAAATTGTTAAATTGTTTGCCATGGCTCGTTATTTTCATAGATATATCACTTTTATTTTGTTTAAAACAATATAATTGATAAGTAAAGCTATTAAGCTTACTTGAAGAATGCTTTTCCACGACAATAACGCCGTTTGTTCCTGCAATACAGCACAGCGCACTTCATAACTGTTTTTTAAGACTCCGGATCTCTGTTACACAAAATGTCTTTCACAAAAGAAATATTCCGCACTTATTTCACACTACTATTCATAAAAATCACGTTAAATTATTTATTTATCACAATATCGCGAACTCAAATCCGAACTTATTTTTAAATAATATGAAATGTCAGAAATGTTGAATTGATGTAAAATAGGCAGTATGCCCTCTTGTCATTTCTCCCCCCCCCCCCCACCATAGATCACACTGTCATTGAATTGCTTAAACACGTACACTCTATTCGCACGATACCCCGTTTCCTTATTAGTTATTTCTTCAATGATTTATACTCTACGAATTATCCTAGAACCTTCCTGAATATTCCATTCTCCAAACCCAGTTTACTAGGATGTCACTAACCTAAAGTTTTTTCCATTTCCAATAGATGTCGCTTGTGTCACTTTGTGGTGAGTAACAGTATTCTTATTTCTCAATGTTTTTTTCGAATATGCTTTTTCAAGGTAAAAGGGAGTTAATCAATACATAGCACAGGACACTTAAATACAGCACGCATATGTGAGATCATATAAATAAGGAGAAGCCAGAAGAATCTTAGACGGAAGGCAGTGTCAAAGCTTAAAAATGCTCTAATGGTATCTACAAATTTTTTATAATATTTTCAGTTTCATGAATGAATTTTCCTCATAGCTGAGTGACTGCAGAAAGAAAATTTTCTAATATGAGTCTAATTAAAAAGAAAAAGTCAAATTAAATCTATATGGACATAATTCAGTCTATAATGTTTGCCAAGGAGTTACCTCCAGACAATAATATATTTTAAATTCCGGCTGCAGGATTTTTGTAGTAGTAGACGGCATAGCTATTTGAATTAATGTTTGCGCATGGAAAATGGTTGTTTACGATTTATATCGACTAATTAGAACAAATAATGAAAATCTGATCGTTAAGTCGTGCTTTTTTGTTTTTATAATAAATCTTTTAATTCATATTTTTCGTGTCCATCATAATTTTTTAATAAAATGTTTAGTGGATACTATTTTGATCCATTTTTTCCTTCAATTTAGATCCAAATAGTTTTAAACATGCGGCAACACGTACCTGTTATTGGCCTCCAATAATGCATAAAAATTCGATAGATAAAAATATCCAGTAAATTTCTAAGAAAAAATTCAGGGCTTCCTTATATCAGGTCGAGGCATTGTTGATTTGATATTGGAGCAAGAGATTACTGGCTTACCCTTTGGTTACGTCAGCAAGTCGAGGCATCGTTGATTTAATATTCGAGCGAGGCGTTATACATCGATTTTTGTTCTGCTTGCCCAGTCTTTGGATGTTATTAGTTTGTCTATGTATAGAAGCCCTAATCCTATTTATGTAATCAGCCATTTTCCAAAAATCTATTAGTTATAATAGTAACAAAAACATATCTGCAGGAATATTTTTATGTTATCTAAAGAAAGATAAATAAAATGTAATTTTCGAATTTTTCCAGCTTTTGAGTTCGAGCAACTTTCGACGTTTTCAATTTCGGACTTTTTTCAACTTTCTTATTTTTCCATATTTTTATTTTCAATCTAACATACCGCTCCCGCTTGGGAGAAGTTTTTGATTGTTGTCATATCTTAATATATAACAACGCTAATTTCCGAAACCGCCCAACCGATTTCAATGAAATCTTGCGAATGTATTTGGTTGGTTCCAGCTTGAGAGATATGTAGGATAGTTTTGTAGCACGATAGATGCCGCAGTTGTCGAGACGTAAAAACTGCCTGACAACGCGTAGATGTGGAAAGCTGACGCGATGTTTTTCACTATATATTTGGAAACTGTCTGAGAACGCGTCGATGTGGATAGCTCAAATTGTATGCACGGCGTTTTTGAAAAAAAAATGTAAATTTAGGTTCAAAAGTGGGACAAATCGGGCAACTATTTCGTAGGGTTGCCATGCAAAAATTTCGTTTTTAACTATATATTTAGGCACTGTCTGACAACGAGTGTACGTAGAGAGCTGAAATTTGATATGCGGTGTTTTTATAGCATTAGCAAATAAAATTTAAAAAACAGACTATATCGGGCTACCCCTTGGTGTTGCCATACAAAATTTTGGTTTCTACTATATATTTGGAAATTTGGAAACTGGTCGACGACGTGGAGAACCAAAATTTGGTACATGGTGTTTTCATAGTAAAAGTAAATAAAGTTACAAAAATTGTCGAAATCGGCTGACCGCTTCTTGATGTTGCCATACAAAACGTTAGTTTTTCACTATATATATGGACACTGCTTCACACATCGAAGTAGAGAGCTGAAATTTTGTACACGGGCCTTTTTTTAAGGTATGTTTGCCATACAAAAAATTTAGTACGTGGTGTTTTCATAGCAATGGTAAATAAAATTTTAAAAATGGACTAAATCCGGTTACCCCATTTTGGTGTTGCCATACAAAACTTTGGTTTTTCACCATATACTTGGAAGCTCATATTTTGTACACAGTGTTCTCATGAATATTGCAAATAAAGGTTCAAAAGTGGAGCAAATCAGGCAACCCTATCTTGGTGTTGCTATACAAAACTTTAGGTTTTCACTTTATATTTGGACACTGCCTATCGCGTCGATGAAATTGGGACCAATCGGTTAACTTCTTCGTAGGGTTGCCATACGAAAATTTCGTGTTTTACTAAATATTTGGGCACTGCATGAGAACGCGTTGATGTAGAGAATAACACCCTCCCACACATATGAATGTATTCACGCACACTCATATATGCACACAGTCAAAACCCTCGAGAATACTTCACAAGCCATGAAACAGACTACCTCCCTACCAAATGCGAGGCCCAACGTAGTCCTTACATTCTAAAATATTTGCAGTGTTCTTATGTAAAAGTGACAAAATTTTGATAGCTCCTCCGCCCTAAACTACTATTCATACAGAAAAATGTCGTTCTGTTAATCTTAAGCTTGCTTTCTTTTCTCTCGAACCGTAATAAAATTTTCATACTTTCCTAACAAAATTATTAAAAAATTATTAATTTAACCAAATTACTGTTATTCCTCAAACAAAAATTCTCAGCTGAGTAATCGCTCAGTAATCGCTGTGCCGTCATGGCGTGCCGTGGGCTGATGATATCGAAGTAAGGTTACTTTGTAATCAAAACTATTTTATTATTTTGTTAAGTAAGGTATATAGGAAGTGTAGCCTTTGGGAAGGTAAGGAACCAAGCTTTAAATTAATACAAGACTATTTTCCTTTATGGATAGTAGTTTAGGCTCTATGGCATATATAAAGGTAATGTTTAGCACTTTTCCATAAGTATCAATATAGAACATTTTAGAAAACGGACTAAGCACGCACACATATAGATTTCTGTTTCATGGCTTGGAAAGTATTCTCGAGGGTTTTGACACAGTACGAGCACGCGCAGCAGCCACACACACACACAGTAACATACGCAGAGTGAAACTCTAGCTTAGATATTACGCATCTATGACCACTCCACCCCCACCCCCACCTAGGTATATAAATTATCATAAGGCAACGCCAACGAGCTCCTTCTACTAGATATATATGTATGTATGTATATTATTTTCTTTCGAAAATGCTAGAGAATCTGCCATTATTGATATCGTGTGATGTTGCTAAAGCTTTTTTTCCCGAAATTTGAACAAATATCTTTAGGATATGTAGTTCCAAAAAGATGGCGCCATAGGTCATGCGGCTTGTACAGCGATAAAAATTTTGAAGAAGGTATTTCTTTGTCGAATAAGTCAATATTGGCTACTTTCATTCGCCTGATTTGAACGCGATAAACAAACACAATTAAATCATAGTAGCCAGAAACCATCTGAAATAACTTTGTGACAGCTTTATTTTATAAATCACTTTCATAAAGATAGATTAATTAACTTTATTATAATTATTATTATTATTTGAAAGAAATCAAAGCCAAAATGCATAGGCCCATGAAACCATACATCCCAAGAGCTCCAAGAAATCATGGACTCTTCGGAACAAAATTTGTTAAGAACCACATGTTCCTGACCAATCAATGGCCTGCAACTTCAATAACATCGCAATACAAATGCATGGTGGATTTACTTGGTATAATTTTTGGATGTTTTTGTTTTCTTTACAATTATTCGGAAATTAATTATAGTGAAAATTTTTTGAAAATTTAACAGGAAAACATTTAGAATTTAATAAATATGAAAAAGTTGCGGAAAGAAAAAAGCAAAAGAGAGCTGTACGAAAGTTGAAAACCGAATGTAGAGATGGAAGGAGTAAACTTAAGCAAGCTCTCTATGGTGATAGCCAAAGAATTAAGAATCTTCTGCAAAATCATCGAGAAATGCAAAGACTTTATATGATGATGCCATCTCATATGGTCGTAGAAAATATCAATCAAAGGACATTTGTTAAGAGAAAAGAAAGGGATAGGCTTCGCTATAGAAGGGATCAATTAACAAAAAAATATGAGAATAGCATGGTATAATTACAAACGTACTATATAAAAATTTCAACATAATTTTTGATATATGCATTTTTCTTATATGTAGCTCGAAATATCAAAGTTGGAAGATCAAATCAAGTTTCATGGTGAATTTATTTTACCAGAAGAAACTGAAATTAAGAAATGTCGTAGGGACTTAACGAATTCATTAACCAGACTCCAGGCGATTAGAACTATTACACGAGCTTATAATAAAATTATTCATACACTTAGACAAGATGCTATCTATTATGAGCCGGTTCTGGATTCACTTCAAGATGATATTGAGGAGCAATCGGATTTCATTATGCAAGTTATTAATTTGGGGCTACCAGCAATAGGAAGGCTTAAGAAATTGAGTGATGAATACAAAGTGAGTTTGAGAATTTCGAGGAATAATTTAAATTAGATTGAATTTTATTAAAAGGATTTTTTCATTTAATTTTAGAGAATAGAAGAATTAACTCGTAGACGACTTCAATCAAAACTGGCTGTATTAGCTTCGTACAAAAGAAGAATGAAACAGGAGGAGGAGAATATTAAAAATGTTGTCAGAAGAGCGGTAAGTAATTGTGTATTGCCACTCTAAAAATTCTATATGTGTTAATAAATAGTTCTTAAAATATTTTTTTCGTCTAGAAATAATGCTAGGAAATTACTTTAGATTTAGATCTATATGGGGGGATTAGGGATTTAGCTATCTTCCTCAAAACGTTATGGTCTTTAATGATCGTAATTTCTTGTAAGATATTTTTTTAAATTGCAACATTTTTTTCTTTTCATGTAATAATGAATTCGCGGAAGTAAAATATTAACAAAAAAGTTACAATATACAGGGTGAGCGGACTCAGTCTTGAGCGGACTCATTGCTTGAATGAACTTGAGCGGAGTCAAGTCTTGAGCGGACTCACATTTGAGTCGAGCGGACTCAAATCATATTTTAAATAACATAAAGAGAATTTGATTTAATTAAAATTGAAACTGAAATTTCAATAAAATAAGAAAAGCTTATAAAAAAGTCATTCATAATATTATATTTTATTAATTTAGCTTTTGCTAATTTTCTTAGCCAACATTTCTTCTTCCTCCTTCCTTCCTTATTTAAAATATGAGTTGACTCCGCTCAACTCAAATGATGAGTCCGCTCAGGCAGTGAGTCCGCTCAAGTCCATTCAAGCAATGAGTCCGCTCAAGACTGAGTCCGCTCACGATTGAGTCCGCTCAACCAGTGAGTCCGCTCAAATTTCGAGCTATGAACCACTGCTCAACTGTTGAGCGGACTCAGTGATTGAGCGGACTCACTGCTTGAGTTGAGCGATGAGTTGAGTCAAAATGTGAGTCCTTTACATCCCTGGATTTTGTAATTACATTTTATACATAATTTGTAAATTATGTTAAAAAAAATTGAACTTCTGGGAGGGGACCGGTCCCGTTCGTCCCCCTCCCCGGTGCGCCACTGAGCCGCGTACCCCTCTCCTTCAAGCGTTATGATTGTCTAAATTAAAAATTTCGGATTTTCTTACCTTTTTTTTTACTTTGACCTCTATTATTTTTGCAGAAAGGTCATTGACATAACTGTTTTTATAAAAAATATAAACTGTAGTCTCTCCTCTTTAATTTGACCTCTTACCATTTATGTCCCAACTCTTAGGCACGTATCCAGACCTGTTACTTGGGGAAAGGGGTGGGGAGGGGGGGGGGGGTGGGGTCACAACTAAAATTTTCGAGGGGAGGAAAAAGTCGGAAGTAGTCACTTTTAAATTTGTTTTTATCATATTTAAGTTATATATCACAAACTTCAATTTTCGGTTTGATTTGGAAAACCTGTCGATAATATTATCCACATCAATGTCGCTCTCAAAGTGGACAGACATTAAAGACTCGTATCCAAATACTCTTTCTCGTGCAAAGATTGTAGACATAGATGTGATGCACCGATTCTATGACGGCTGAAGTAAATGACTGAGAGTGAGAGCTTCCACCTTGATTCACATTCAAAGGAATAGGAGTAGAAGTGCATGATCTGTCATCGACTATTTCTTTTGATGCGAACTTAACTGATTTTGCTTTCTTCTGAAAAAAGTTATCAATGGTCTTATCAGTCTTCTGTTTTCCATTTTCGCTACTATTTTCTAGCTTCATTGATAACTAGTGCAGCAAGTTTATTCTTCTTCTATAAACTAAAAGTAAATGTGAAGTGTGAAGTTAAATTAAACAACACTACTTGAATTAATACGAAAGCACAAGCAAAGCAACGGCAACTACCGCAGGCAGAGGAAAGCGAATAGTTTTTATTTTTATAGTCTTGCCGTAAAAATTGTGAAGAAAAATTGTAGAATCAATTTTAGTGGCATCAATCAAACTGCTAGTTTTCAGCAACCAATAGTGTGAAAGAATAATGTTCAATAAAATTTTTAAGAACAAAATGTATGATTGCCAACACTGATAAATATCTTTAGCGATCCAGATCAGCCAAGCCACCTGAATCAATATAACTCCTTGGAACTATTGTCCGCCGCCAATAGTGCATGAAAAATCTAAAGAAAAATTGTCAGATCTTTCTGAGAAAACTGAATGCTTGTGCCCCTGTCCGAAAGAGAGGACCACTAGAATCAATCCATCAATTCGTTTGGACCCTTGTCGATGAATAGTTAATCATTCAAATTCTTAAGAATAATTTGCAACTATATTTCTAAAGGTGCGTGCGTGCACAAAGTGGCAAACTGAGGCGGGCGAAGCGAGGCGAGGCTATATCAAGAGTTAAAGAAATAAAATGATTGTACGCTGTACTATGAGAGTGTTCATAAAAATGCTGTGGCAGCGCGCGATGTGGCGAGACACCTCGAGGTAAATCGCTCGGAATGAAATTTTTGAATTTTTTCGTGAGGTGCAGCGCACTAATTTTGATAGTTGGCATATTCTTATAGGTTTCTTCTTTGATATAGAAGGGCTCTTTATTCATTCTCATATATTGGAAGAATCTATCAGGATCAGTTCTTCTTCTGAATTTGATGACATAATTTATGCTCTCACTTCACGATTTACCAAGAAACTGAACGCCTTGTTGTGAACACTACACCTCGAAATATGCCTTCACCTCGCCTCGCCCAATTGGCCAGCCTCGCATCGCCTCGCCGAATTGCCCAGCCTCGAATCGCCTCGCCTCGTCTTGTTGTGCACGAACCCTAAGAAAAATTAATGCTTCCCTACGAACGTATATATTTTATTTTGAACAACTCAGTGTCGTTATGAAAAATTCAACTGGTGCGGCTAGACGTTGATTGCATAACTAGGGTTCTACTGGAAAACCGTAAAACAAAATTTGTTAAGTCTACGGTTAAATACAATTGCGACGGGTAACGCGAAATGTCAAAAAAATGCCGCTGTCATACTTCTAAAAGGACAGCGTCTTATGCGAATGTCCAAATTACGATTGGTGACGGTCAGCGGTCGACGAAGTTGCCGTCGGGAGTGATCAATTTCTAATTTTTCCGTCGTCGCTGCAGTACTACCAACAAAATCAAACGAATGAACTTGTTGTGGCATTTCTCTTTGTCAAGGTTGTAGGACATCCCGTCGTTTTCAATGCAATGTATTTTGATGAAAAATTTATTGAGGAAGTGCGAAATCATAAAATAATTTATGATATACAAGACAACAAATATAGACAAGTTGACAAAAAAAGACATGGTTTGGATGGATATTTCGAGACGCTTAAATGCAATTGGTAAGGTTGTGATATTTTTGGCATTTAGTTTGATTTTAATTTAGTAAATTTCTGTATTTTAAATTTTTTCTTACCGCACTTTGGTCCATTGCAATTCTTTCAAAATAATATAAAATATTCTCGATAAAAATATATTTCAAAACGCTCAAAACAAATGAAATTTCAGTATCTTCTTCTTTCACAATCGCCGCTCACCGCCTGTCGTTGCAATTGTACTCCCAATTTTTCGTCTACCTTTTTTGACAGCAAATTTCCCGCTGCTGTTCTTAACTGGGCCGCTAAGCATTACTTGCCAGTTTCTAAAAAATCAAATACTAAAATAACAAGTGAAAAAGCTAGAATTGGTCTAAAAGACCAATTCTAATGATACCCTAGATGAATGCACATATGAAATTTCGTATGGTCACCCATTTGAGCAATTTTGATTTTTTGCATTGGTTTCTCGCATATATTTCTAGAACGGCTCGTCGGACAGAAAAAATGATTACAACCAATTTTATAGGATTTCTTATTCTGAAGAAGTTTTTAGTACAATAAAAATGTCTAGGACTGATCGTTTTCAAAGTATATGTAAAAAACCAAAATTTTTATATAGCAACACCAAGAAGGGATTACCCGATTTAGTTCATTTTTGAAATTTTATTTGCTATTACTATGAAAGCCCAATGTACCAAATTTCAGCTTTCTATGTTGACGTGTTCTCAGGTAGTGTCCAAATATATCGTGAAAACGACATATTTGTATGGCAACCCCACGAAGGAGTTGCCCGATTTGTCTCATTTTCGAACTTAATTTTACTTTTTTTTTTTTAAATGTCCGGGTACAAAATTTCAGCTTTCTAAGTGAACGCGTTCTCGAGTTATCATGCGCACGGACGGACAGACGGACATGCAAAAATCAAAATAACTTTTAATTTTATGCGTGGGTGTCCAATCCATTTTGCTCTACCATCATTATTTCTGTGCGTTACAAACGGAATGGCAAACTTAGTATACCCTATAGATTTCATCTAGGGTATAAAAATACATTCCAAAATTACTTACTATCCTGTGCTAGGTATGATTGATGACTTTCGACACTATATAAGAACGCAAAAAAATTCCAAAAAATTTGGACGAAGAGCTACGAGCAAATGACTACTACCCAATCCAATATTACTATTTATAAGAAGACAAACAAACCGCATCATACTAAAATCGTGCTGCTAAACTTTTACAGCTCGCTCTACAGTCCAGCGCCACATTCAATTCACCGCGAAGGTTAGGTGGCGCTTTGGGGGGGGGGGTGGTCGTGAGCAAGCGCGTATCCAGACCTACAGCCTAGGGGGTGTCACAACTAAAACGTTCGAGGCGACGAAAAGTCGGAAGAAATCCATTTAAAAATTTTTTTTAATCATATTTACGTTATATCACAAAATCCAATTTTCAATTTGATTTTTAAAACCTATCGATAACATTATCCACATCAATATCGATCTCAGGGAGTCAGGACTCATTACCAGATACGTCTTCTCGTGCAGAGATTGTAGAAATAGCTGCTGACGCAAGCGATTCTGTCACGGGTGAAGTAATTGACTGAGAGTGAGCTTGCTCCTGGAGTCACATTTAAAGGAATGGGAGTTGAAGTGCATGATATGTTACTGACAATTTCTCCTGATGGGAGCTTAACTGATCTTGCCTTCTTCAGAAAAAAATTGTAAATGTTCTTATCAATCTTCCGCTTTACACTTTCACTACTAATTCTACTTCCATCACTAACTGATATAGCAAGTTTATCCTTCTCCTAGAAATTAAAAGTAAAAGTGAAGTTAAATTAATCAATACTACTTGAATTAATACGAAGGTGCACGCAAAGCAACGTCAACTACCACAGTGGAAAGCGAATGGATTTTATTTTTATAGTTTTGCCGTAAAAATTCTGTTTAAAAATTCTAAAGAAAAATTTTCAAGTTAATTTCCAACAACAAAATGTATGATAGTCAACGCTCATAAATAGCTTTCGCGACCAAGACCAGCCAAAACACCTGAATCAATATAACTATTTGGAGCCATGGTCGGCCATCAGGATTCAGTAACACAGAGAGTTGTGGAGTTGTGAAGATGAGAGTTCTTTTGACACTTAACTCTCCACTCGGAATACTGTAACTAGGGAGTTTAAGTACCAAACTCTCGGCTGTGCTAGTTGTGAAGAACGGAGAAGTAAGAAGAATATTTCTCAACTGACGGTATTCTCTCGCTGTTTCTGTTGTGTTTTGTGAAGGTACCTAGGATTTTTTAATTAAATTATGGACTCACTGCATATCCTGGTACCTAGGTACCTAGAGTTTTTTAATTAGGCTATGAGTACTAATAGATGTGAAATAAAAAACGGAAGAAATATATGCAAAATATAGGAACTGGGGTGTATATGACCCAAGTGCAAAAAATCCGTCTTTCGGCGGTAAAAAGTTAGATATGAAGTTAAAATGATCAAAAAAAACCACACCACTATATTGATCGCTTCTCCATCTTTAATTTGATACCAAATATGACGCATTTTGGACAACCCCCCAATAAGGGGTTATACGACCCTCTCCGTAAAATTTGTCATCCAATACCAATAATCTACGACCCTCCCACACAGAGTTAGCCGTCCTTCAATATTGCGATACTTCCAACGTTTCGCTTAACTCCCCAAGTATGTTAGAGAATCGCGGATGGAGAGTTTGGGAGTTTTAATCGGGGAAAACGAAAATTCTCATTTTTCTAACTCCCAAACTCTCAGTTGCAGAATCCGGCCCCAGTAATACATGAAAAATCTAAAGAAAAAATGTCAAATCTTTCTAAGAAAACTGAATGATTGTGCCCTTCTCCGAAAGAGTGATCTGGTGGTTCAATCCAGCAATTTGTTTGGACTGTGGCGAGACGTTGATGGTATGGAACTAGGGTTCTACTGCAAGAACCTTAATTCAAAATTCGTTAAGTCAGTTTTTATGCTTCTGTTGCAAACTCCCACCAAGTTGTTCTGTTATCGATTTTATGTCGGAAAATCAGATAGGTAAAAACAATAAATTATGATCTGTAACCAATTTCTTAGAAACAATAAGACTATCAAATCTCGAAATTGTGTTCTTTTCATCTATAGGAGTAATCGTGCAACAAAAATATAAAAGCATCATATTAACCGGGCTGCTAAGCATTGCGTGCCTTTTTCTAAACAATCTTATACTAAAAATAAATATATAGTATTCCCAAAATTAGTTACTATCCTGTGATAGATGTGATAAATGACTTTTCGACACTACATAAAACACAAGAAAATTCTAAAAAAATCGTACACGTTTCAAAGACGAAGAGCTACGACCAAATGACTACTATACCTACTCCAGAATTCACTATTACTGTTAAAAAGAAGACAAACAAACGCGACAACTACACATTGTGTACGTGCCCTTACGAAAATTGTCCTGTTAAACTTTTTAAAACTCACTCTCCAGCTCAGCACCACATTCCATTAATCGTGAAGGTGAGGTGGCGCTTTGGGGGAGGTCATGACCCCCGTGACCCTCCCCCTGTATACGCGCTTGGTCATGACCCCCTGCCAACTCAAGCTGTTAAACAGTTATTAGCTTATAACCTATTCAGGTCATACCAGAATTATTTTTATTTAAAAATTACGATTTGTAGTCACCAAGGGAACAAATTTTATCTTTGAAAATAGGTTTTAGAATAGCTTTGCGGTTAAATTAAAAAAGAAGGTAGGAAAATCCAAAATTCTTTAGTTACGACAACCATAACTCTTAAGAGAAGAGGGTTGTGGGGTTGGTTGAGCAGTCGTTGAAAAGACCATAAGCTCTGCATACAATGAGCATTTAACTGTGACCGTACGCCATGCACTTTTTAGGATACAGGGTGTTTTGCGAAAACTAGATTTTTCTTAATCACCCTGTAACTCCTAAACGGTTGATATGCCCCCCCCCCCCCCCGGTAGAAACACCCAGTATTTGTAGGATGTTTTTTTTCAGGTTTCATAACCCTGTTGATGTTGAACAAATATCAGTTATTAGCGCCTTTTCGCGTAAGAATATTCAAAACATTTGCAGAAAAAAAATTTACCAACTTTTAGTGATAAATAAAATTAAAAAGTGAAATTCAATCTTGAATTTGAAATTTTTTACGAAGTCTAGGGTTGGAAATATATATTGGTTTTATTAATCTTCTTTGTTGTCCTTAAACTAATTCTGTTTTATCCTTTCGTATCCGTAACTTTAATTTATTTTCTTGAATCGTATATTTTTGTTATGCCAATCGTACTGATGGAGCTGCCATCTGTCGTATTTTTTAGGAAAAGTGTACTTTGTTAGATTGTCTGTTGTATCAGACTTTTTCGTTTTGAAATTTTTGATGGTGAATGGTTTCGTGATTTTCGTTATTGTTCATGTTGATGAAGAGTGAAGGAGATTATGACAGCAAGGATACGTATAAAAAAAACCCTCGAAATTGTTGAAGGAGGCTAGGCAGGAAAAAGTGTAGGGTCAAGCCAAGATGTGATTCGAGTCAATAATGGTAGCAGACAGCGGATTTACCACTGACCTACATTTAATATATTTTTATAATTCAGGAATAAAATGTGTTACTCGGGGGCTACACCTGCAAGTACAGCTTGCATGCAAGTCTCCCTTCCAACGCCATTTTAAACTTGACAGCAGAAGGCAGTTCGGTTGATGTCTTATCGGCTTGCATGCAAGTTCATTTAAAAAATGGAATTGAGATATAAAGTCTTGCGTATATTGGTAAATTATAGCCATAAGCGAAGAAGCAGAACGATAAAAACTCAAGAAAAAGTTAAGAGGTAGGTATTGGTAAATGATTTAATACCAAAGATCCCAGAAAATCTCATTTTCCTAGTATAAATTTATCAATTTCTCTCAAGAATTTCTTTTCCGCCATTTTGAAAACTGTATAAATGTCAAATTACTATCTTCCAGCTGCCATGAATTTTCATCAAGCAAGTTCGCTGAGAGTTGCATGGCAGTTGGATTACACCTGCAAGAAGTATGGCAGTGCAAGTTGCATGCAAGCTGTACTTGCAGGTGTAACCCCCGGGTTACCTATCTATTCAGGGTGTTCTACGGATAGTTGACAATTGGACAACTATATGGATGTTATCAGTGAGGCAAGCAGAATTTCTACAACAGAATGTGCATGTAAATATTACCGATTTAGAAGTTGTGCAACGATCTTACCTATGATGATTGATATATACGTATTAATTGAAGGAAAAATTATTGAGGCCTTATAATGTCTCGATTTCCCCTCTTCCCCTCAGTGTGAACATGGGCTGAAAATATTCAATATATTGGTTTATTTATTTCATTTCTTGCCCTCGTATCCAGAACTGCATCAGTATTGTAAGACGTTTCCTCACATATGGAGTTTTTGGTTGTGTGGAATGCTCTAGAGAAAGCGACACACCAGAACAGTCTTGATAAGCGTAGGAGGAATATGCTTGGCAGCTACTTTTTCTCCGGACTGGAGGAATTAGTAGACAAAGAATTGGTGGTACTGGTAAGTGGTAAGGTTTATTAACTCTTGTAGCCGGTTTCAGTGCACTCCTAAATCTGGGGAATATTTTCCACTTTGGGTTCCAATAAGGTGACCTCATAATGGACCATAGATGGTGTAAGTGTGTCTGGTCATATATGCTTGTCCCGATGGCCGCCACTCTAACCTAACCTATTTCATTTGTCATAAGAAATCCTTAAATGAATGGATTAGGTCCTACATGTTCCTTGGATATACACCATACGCAAGAATAGGATCAATAAAAAGAGACAAGATGTATCCACCCACTGTGAATCTGTACTGGACAAATCAAGACTCATAAAAAGGAAACAGACCACTGGTCCAGCAATTTTTTAAGCTAAAAGGGACATTTAGATAAAAGTTGTTGCCAACGCTGGTTTGACGATTTCGTCGTGGAAAGATCATTTAGTGTGTTACCACTTGCGAACGATGTAGTCACCATTGTAAGTAACATCCAATTTGGAAATCCGCCGAACTTATTGTGGGAAAAAAGGTGTAACTTCCATTAAAATTCAATAAAGAATATCAAAGACAAATACAGGCAGGGAATGCTGTCAACTACGATGACGAATGATAAACGTACTAACGAATTATAGTGGAGGACATCGCAGATGAATTAAATATTTCGCATGGAATTGCGCACCATATCATCGGAAAGTGTCCAGATTTTCGAAAAAATTTTGTTCGATGGCTACCACGCTCAATGATAGAACAAATTGACACGCAAGCAACGTTTTCAAGCAACTCTAGCATTTTTGGATCATTTTCATAGGAAAGGAAATTTCGGAATCGGTAATTTAGTGACTGGAAACATGACTTAAGTCCATCACTTCTCATTAGAAATGAAACGGAATTTGCTTAAGTGGAACTATCTTTATTTTCCACGATCGTTTTTTGCGACAATAAACGTGCTATGCATACTAAATTCATGCTAAAGGGCGCTACGATTAATGAGGTGGGTATCATTTTCTCAAACCATAAAGATGATGAGAATTGCGATTAAAGATTTTGACGGTCCAGTAAACTCACGAAAGGTATTCTGCTTTTGCATGACAACGTTAAATCTCATTTGGCATGCGTCACGAAGATTCTTTTGGAAAGACTTTAAGCGGAAAATATGGGAACACTCAGTTGAACTCTAGTCTTTCGATTTGTGATTTTCATGCGTTTATATCTTCTGAAAATCTTCCAATTGTAGGGAATATATCTAGTGATAAATACGCTACTTAAAGAACAGTTCCTGTTGTAATCCTGCATTTCAATATGAAGAGTATATTACCATATCTGTATTCAAAATGTGTAGCTCTCAGAACTATTCAGTTAGGTCCAGGATGCCTTAATTGCACTCCGTAGCCATGACACCCTCCCTGATAGTGATAGAGGTATTTATTTATACTCTAGTTACATCCCATAAAAATCTGTCGACATACAACCATTTTACGAAAACAGTGGTTCTTTCTAATCCAATTTTTTTTCTTTTTCTTTTTAATAATTTCGTTTACATAAAATAGGAGGCAGGACATGCTATTCTTTCTAGACTTACAGCAAAAATTTCCAAAAATTCTTCTTAGACCTCTGAACGTTAATAATTTTCTTGAACCCAGCAAAGTTCTGGAACGTTTTTTCTGTTTGACTACATTTTAAAATAGTTTCCTCTCCTTCTTACTTACTCCTCTCCTACTTATTTACTCACTAAAATCTTTTCATTTTGCTATTTTTTAACTTTGTTTTAATTCAGGATGACTTCGAGATAGAACCTGAACGATATAATCGAGAAACTGAAAGTATGCTGGATTTAAAGTCTCAATTAGAAGATGTTGAAAAAGTTATAAAACAGGTGAAAATTGCAACACTTTGCTCACGAGGAAAATATGTTTATCCAACGTAAGACAAAAAAAAAATTAAAAATTCATTTCATAAAAAATCTTCTATTTATTATTCACCAATAGAATGAAGAAGCAAGTTGAAGACAATAATCGATTAGAAAAAGAATTGTCAATTCAGAAAAAGCATCGAGATTTGTTAAACGACAAGGAAGACCGTGCAGAGGCAATGAAAGATTTACTGAAACATAATTTAACCGATGAAGAAATTGAGTAAAAATATTTTGTTTTTTAATACAATAATAAATAAAAAAAAAAACAAATAGTGAAAAATAATTTCATTCTTATTTTTTTCAAGACGTTTAAATATGATGGAAGAATTGAGAGACTCAATAGTAGCACAGAGAAAAATGCAAGGCGAAATGGATGAGCATGTAAAACAACGTGGAGAAATATTTCTAAATTTAAGGTGAGGCCTCATAAGCGGATATTTGTGATTTGAATTTTTTCCTCTAATAATTCCCATTTTCTTTATGTATATACATATATAGGTGGTCAGTTATGCAAATAATTGAAGTTCTTCGTCATATTGGAAAACCAGTACAAGGAGTTTTTAGAGTATATCCTGATCCCGATCTTAAATTACCTCTTTTACGATTTGAAATGCGAACAGCAAAATGTTATCCTCCAAATCCTACTGAAGTGAACAGTTCGTTATAGAGTACCCTTTTTACATACATTTATATTAAAATTGATTATCTATTTTATAAAGTTGAGAAACTTCTTCAAATTTGCACCACTAAAATTACTGAATTAATGGCTGCCTATAAGGAGGAAAAATCCGAAGAAGACTTGAAGCTTGCTAAAGATGAATACCATCGCGCGTATATGACCAGTCTTATAAAAGATGATGAATTAAGTGATAAAGAATCAGATCGTGGACGTAAGATTAGTTTTATGATTATTTTTATAGATGGGTTTTAATTTTAAGCAATTTTTTTTTTTTTAATTTGTAGCACTTCTTGAAACAGTGTTTTCAGACAGAGCTGATCCAAATGTTCCAAATCGTAAGCAAATTAAATCAATTAGCGCGAAAATAGTTGAAGAATTTTCAAAGGATGAAGACTAAACTCTTAAATGCGTTGTCACAATTTTTTATTTTTAAATATTTAAAAATTTCATGTAGATATTCAGAAATAAATAATTTTTGGAATAATTCATTTGTATTTTATGAAAAGTAGTTTTTGAAAAAAATTAGAAAAATGGCTGCCAATTTTTCTAAATTTGGTTTAATGCTTTTTCTTTTTGGTATCGAGGTCAACATTATGGAAATAATCAGTAATTTTTCAAATTTTTCATAGCGATTTATTTTCCAAATAAACTGTAAAAGATATGCGACTTTTCCTTGAAGTTTGATCTGCGAGAGGGCAGTCTGAAGCAAGATATATTTCTTGGTGTGCGAGTGGGAGCGTTAATGTCAATTCTGGACAGTATGATAGGTCATTGAAGTTTTAAATCCTCTTTCGAAGCCTTCTTTTACACCATAAACCTATCACCATTAATATTAGCTTCTATAGTTTTGCATATTCAAGTATAACTAACAGTTTTGTTTATGATTTTCTTAAAGCTGATTATAAGAAATTAAACGAATTCTTTATGTCAATTCAATGGAATGAATTGTTAGATTTTGAGCAAGTATACGATTTGAATGCTTTGTACATACAATTTTTGAATGTGGTTTATACAGGCATTAACAGTTTTGTACCTATTTCTAAAAGATCAGAGAACAAACATCCCACATGGTTTAATCGGGGACTTCTAAGGTTAAAAAATGCAAAGAATAAAGCATATAAATTACTTAAAGCAAACAATACTTCAGAAAATGCATCTAATTTAAAACGTCTAAAGTGGGAATATGAATTTTTACATAGGTACGTTTTTAAGAAATGCATTTGGTCTACTGAAAGAAATATCAAAACTAACAGTGAAGCTTTTTGGACATTTATTAAAAATAAGAGATCTTCTTCTAGATTTCCTATTCAAATGGAACTTGATAATGTGATCTCAAGCAATTTACAAGAAAGCCGCGACTTATTTGCTGACTGGTTCGAATCTGTTTATGTTTCAGATCCCTCTATTTCCCTCTACTCTATTTGGGAGACCTCTGATGCTGCTACTGATCTTGGTTCCATGTCTTTGGATCTTAATGAAATTGAAAACACGCTCAGGTCTTTAAACAATGATGTTTTTTACGGACAAGATTTAGTTCCTAACATTTTACTAAGAAACTGCAATGCTACTTTCAATGTTTCACTTAGACTAGGACTTTTTCTTGACCAGTGGAAATTTTCTTTTATCACTCCCATATACAAAGCAGGTTCTCGGCATTCCATTAAAAACTACAGAGGAATTGCCAAACTTCAACCAATTCCCAAGTGTTTTGAAAGCATAATAACGAACAGGATGTATTTTCACGTAAAAGAAATGATTTGTTCCCAGTAACATGGCTTCGTGAAGGGTAAGTCCTCAACAACAAATTTGGAATTATTTATAAATTTTTGTATTAACGAAATTGAAAATGGTGCGCAAGTCGACGTTATCTATACTGACTTTGTTAAGGCTTTTGACCGGGTAAATATTGATCTGCTTGTAAGGAAACTGCATGCCTTCGGGTTTCACTCCTCCTTTCTTAAGTGGATTAATTCGTACTTAAGTAATCACTCGCAGTGTGTAAAAATGGATTTTCTTAAATCTCGTAAATTTATAATTAAATCAGGGGTGCCTCAAGGCAGTCATCTTGGCCCCCTGTTGTTTATTATTTATATTAATGATGTGGTTAAACTATTCTCTTTCGCTAAATGTCTTTTGTACGTTGATGGCCTAAATTTTTTTTGCCAATTAGAGATCTAGCAGATTGTCTACATCTTCAAAATGACCTAGACAAACTTCTAGTTTGGTGCTCGTTAAATGGTTTGGAGCTCAATCCTAGCAAGTGTAAGAACTTCAGCTTTTATTGTTGCTTTAATCCTATTTTGTTTGATTACGTGATTAAAGACATTACTGTAGATAGATCTACTGAGATTAAAGATCTTGGTATCATTTTTGATAACAAGTTGAACTGCTCTTTGCATGTTGTCTATGTCACCTGCAAGGCATTTAAAATGCTCGGTTTTATTAAGCGTAACTGAACTATTTTTCAAGACCCTTACACTTTAAAGGCTTTATATGTTTCACTAGTTCGCTCCATATTGGAGTATTCCTCTGTTGCTTGGTGCCCTTATACTGCTTTACATATTAAACGCATTGAATCTATACAAAGATTATTTACTCGTTATGCTCTGCGTGGGCTTAACTGGGAAGTTGGTCTTCCCTCATACGAGGCCAGGTGCCAGTTACTTGGGCTCCAAACTTTAGAGCCTCGTAGAAAGGTTTTCAGTAATATTTTTGTCGGAGATGTTTTCTGCTACAAGATTTGCTCATCCGAATTGATTGCCTTATTCAAAATTTATGTGCCTGGCTTTTCTATTCGATCTAGAGATTTATTATATATTCCTTCTCATAGAACTCGTTACGGTCAGTATGAACCCATCACTCATTGCTCTCGAAATTTTAACGTTGTTTGTACTTTCGTAGATCTTACTGATGAATGTAATAGTTTCAGAAATACTGTAATGCAAATTTATAGATAATTACGTCTTTAGTTATTCTTTACATTTCTTTTTTTTATAGAATATATTTATATCCTTTTGATTTAATGTTAAGTTAGTTTTAATGCTTAGTCTGTAGGAGTTTTTCTCTGTTGACCTAAATAAATAAATTGACAGTTTACTGTATTAAAAAGACAGATATTATCCAGGTAGGCTCTGCGATTAACCAAGGATAACAAATTAAAATGACTGAGCCTTTCGGGATATTCAAGCGAAATATTATTGAATTTAAATAACAAAAGTCTGGAAAATTTTCTCTGAATTGACTTGATTTGATCAGAATAAGAAGTGTAAAACGGATTCCACACTTGATAAGAGTATTCGAAGATACTGTTGCGAGCGTGGCCTTTGGTTCGTTATTTAAAACACAATATTATATAAGTTCTTTATTTCACTTCTAATCTTATACAATTCATAAACCTTCAATTAATCAACTCAACTTTAATTATCGCTATTACTGTACTTTCAATTATCGCAATCCAATTACAACACTTTCGCTTCTTTATTACTTTCGGTAGTTCGCACTGCAACGTCTAAGACAAGACTCTTCTTCTGGTGGTGACAACTGTTATATTTATACCCTAGAAACTCTCCAGATTATTCTGGAGTGTTCTATTCCAGAAGCTTCTTAACTATTCTATTCATTCTATTACTGAACCTTCCCGAAGATTCAATCATCGATTCTCCGAACCTGAAGTTGTTTACTCTCCATTACCAGTAGATGTCACCAGTTGTCTCTTTCTATTGCACGTAACAATACTTATAATTATAGAGTTAAAAAAGTAATATAAGAATCGGAGCATTTAAAGGACCTGCATGTATGAAAATTAAACCCGATTAAACGCTTTGGAAGCTATAACTGTAATATAGGAAGGCAAATGCTTTGAATCAAATATAAATCCCAAGTCATTTATTTCATTCACACGAGAGATAGAAATATTATTAATTTTATAATCGAAATTGATGGTATCATGTTTCCTAGAAAAAGACATAATATTACATTTATTGATGTTAATTAATGAAAATTCTCGTTACACCAAGCTTCGAGCTTCTTGATGTCCTTTTGAAGGCAAAAACATTCATTGATATTTGTAATTCTCCTAAAATATCTTAGCATCGTCGGCATAAAGTATAGGCAGTTACTTTCAATAAACGTGGGTAGATCGTTAAAATGTAGATCAAGAAAATAAGAGGACCGAGGATTGTGCCTTGGGGAACGCCAGACAGTTGTTTATAAGGGACAGATCGGAAACCATTAAGTACAACGAAGCTGGTTCGATTAATTAGGAAGGACAAAACCAAGAAATTGTATATGTGTGGAATCCTAGTTGCGCCATTTTGAACACGTCCATGTGAAATTTTATCAAATGCCTTCGAAAAATCGGTTTAAATGGCATCATGGTGAAAAGGACAAAATTGATAGTGGTTGAACGTTCAGGAAAAATCCATGATGCTGGTCACAGATATGCTCCTTAACTTGATAGAATAGTTAACAATAGGCAATTCTTTCGAAGATTAGAGCAAGGCTGTTAGATATTGATATAGACCGATAGTTAGTAATAAGTCGAGCGTCACCAGATTTATAAATCGGGGTAACAAAGGTATTCTTTAAGATCTGAGGTAAAGTATTCGACTCGTGTGAACTGATAGGTTAAATAAATCATGTATTGGTTCAGAAAGCGTGCGAGAAAATTTCTTGAAAATCAAATTAGGTACACCATCAGGACCGGGGTTCTTATTACAATCTAATTTATTAAGTATATTTGAGACCACTGCAGAAGACACTGTGGATATGCTAAAACAACTATTATTTTGAAGTGAACTGAGTCAAGATAGGTCCAATGAATGATCCTGCCGCAAGTAGACAGATCCAAACTATGTAGAGAACAGTTCACATATTTGACTGTGACTATAGTTGATTTAACGTTATCATACTCCATTTCTTTGGCATAGAGGTTCGATTTTTAAAATTTTCCTCTTTTATATAAGATTCAGTGGAATTAATATATTTGGCATGACATTCCTTTATGAGTTTTTTAGACTTATTCCTAAAATAAGAGAAGGTTGTATAAATTTCAGGGTGATGGGTGACGCCTGTATTTTTCTTTTAATTTTAAAACCCTGATCAACTCTTCACTAAACCAGGTAGGATATTTGGTACTCCTACTTTTCGTAATAAGAGCAACAAATTAATCTATTTTGACAAATATTAAGCTTAATATCTAGAGGTGGGTGGTGTGAGTCAACTTTTGATAGCGGACAAGAAATAGTAGAGATTGAAATGGTATCAAAGGAAAAGTTCGACCACACTAAGTCCAACAATTTATTGTTTGGGTTGAATTGACTATTAACTTGTTTTAGGTTGCATATAACCATATTATGCTGGTGTGCTATAAACATTGGAAGGCTGCGTATAGAGAAGTTTAGATCGTTCCGGGAGATTAGGAACTTATAACTAATATATTACAAAGTATAGAATTATAGATTATGTTTGGAGATTGCGGCGGAATGTATAAACAACATATGTACAGAGTAAAATTATACTCGTTAATAGCCACCCAAAGATCTTCATAGACAGTTTCCAAAGGAGGTACGCGATAGGAGTTGTAGTTACTTTTAATGGCGATAAGACAACCACCACCATCTTTTGATGCTGATAAAGGAAGATTTCTATCTTTTCTATAAACGACGAACCTTTCATCAAATAACTTGTTGTTGTAAATACGCTCAGTTTTAGACCATAACCCCCTGACATTTTGGTAATACGCGTTAAAAATCATATTGAATTATATAGTAATTAAGATAAGTGAGATTTTCTCAAAATGAGATCGAGACATTCCACTGAATTTATAATAAAAGGTGTGGAATTTTTATCTTTTTTCAGGTAGATTTGGGAAGTATTCACCCAAGCATAGATGAAGCTATGTTTGATCTTGAACTGTTTAGCCTGTCATATAGTAAAAACTTTTTCTCTCTTGTTAAAAATTCATTAATATATATACATATTACTATTACTAGGGAACGCCAAAGCATTGGCAGATATATTCTTTTTTGCTTTGATGCTTCTAAAATACGATCTCTAACATACTTAACTGAATATTTAACTATAATAGGGCTAGCAGGTTTATTATTACTACGCTTTGAAGAGATACGATAGCACTTAGTAATTTGACTATCATAACTATCATAAGGAACATCCAAAAAATCATGTAGCTTACGAACAATATCAAACCTTTTCGTCAGGCTGGAATAGTACATCTCTAATCTCAATATGATTAGTTAACGAGCTCTCTTCCAATACTCTAATCCTGTCTTTCATGCCAAGCAAGTCTATAGTCATTCGAGATTTGTCATCTGCAAGTTTAATCTTACATTCGTGGGCTGCAACCGTGTCCGCCATTTTCTTTTTATCTCGGAAACCATCTACTAGGAACTTTATAGAATTATTAAAATCCATTCATTTTAACTTCTCTATTTCCCCCGACATCCGCTTAACAGCTGAGATAATATCAGATGAATATTCATCATTGGAGTCTGAGCCGTCATAAGTGAACGATTTCTGTGAGTTGTTGGAAATGCACTTATTATAGTGGAACCCGACAGTACCATTCATAATAGTAGATATGAGATCCTTAGAAATCTTTCCACAAGAGGCATGATAATGTTGCGCACAATCCACTCATCGAGATATTAAACCGCAAATCGTCAGCATAGAGGTGAAATTTAGAGTATCTTATCAAAAGTCTTATCAAAATCTTATGAAAACGGAGAAAAGCAGCGGTCCTAAAATAGAACCTTGAGGTATACCACAATTCGTTAACAAGAGATCAAAGGATAAATTATTGCATTCGACCATTTGCAACCCATTAGATTTTTGCTGACAAGTCTTCGTTTTGACTCATCAACAGGTCCCAAATAGCGAAATTGAGTGACTTGAAAAACAAATGAAAAAATAGAAACAAAGAAAAGAAATGAAAAAATGAAAAAAATTGAGAAAATTCTTTTTAGTCTTCTTACCACGCCCAGTTCGACAAAGACAGTTCCATTGTTCAACATGTATGTGATCCACTGTTTTGAAGACCGGTTTACTCCATGTTTTGTTAGGATTTCAGTGAACTTGTTTAGAAGGATATTGTTAAAGGCACCTTCCACATCCTTAACATGTTTAAAGAGGAAACCTTTTTCAATAGAGTGGATAGCCTCTAACTTTATTGAATTAATTCAATTACGACGGCGAAAGAGGCCGACGGCACTGCAGATTCGTATGTAATACTAATTATTTTTTTTTGTTTTATCAATATAATATGTATATTCTCCTGAATTTACGGAAAACTACATACTTATAATATCAAAATATACTAATATACCTAATTAATTGGCGCAGTACAGGCTGTGTCGGAGGTTTTGGAAGCCTCAAGCTAGACAAAAAATCTGGTTGGCGACCTTCAGCCTTCGACATCGGGGGTCAGCAAGCCTAAACTTCCAGTCAAGGCAAAAGCAGGCTCTGGAAAAACAGTCGGGACTACAAAAGCCAAGCCGGGGGCTTCTGGAAAGAAGGCAGTGGACACCATATGGGCAAGATCAATGATCGCTTAGGATCCTGCAATGCTGACAACGGCCACAAAAAGCTACCTATGTCGTGGAGAAGCTTAGTCTGGCGCTAATTCAGGAGCCCTGGGTACATCAAGGCCACATCAAAGGACTTCCCACAAAATCATGTAAGTTAATTTACAGTAAGGAGCATGAACATCCTAGGGCAGCATTGCTGCTCAATACTAATTTAAACATTATTCCTCTTTCGCAGTTCATTTCAAGGGACGTAGTTGCACTAGCTGTCGAGGTACCAACTCTGGGAGGTAGCTACGGGGTTCTAGTTACCTCAGCCTACTTTCCCGGAGAAGCGGATACATTACCTCCCCCAGAGCTAAAACGGCTCATTAACTACTGTAAACGAAGAGGAAAACAATTCATCGTTGGATTCGATGCAAACGCACATAACACGCTATGGGGAAGCACGGATACCAACGCCAGGTGTGAGTACCTTTATGATTTTATATTGTCGAGTAATTTATAGATACTAAATCGAGGTAATAAGCCAACCTTTATGAACTCAATTAGGCAAGAGGTCCTGGACCTAACACTTGCCAGTATGTTCATAAGTACAAAAACAAACAGATGGCATGTATCGAACGAAATTCCCATGTCCGATCACAGACATATCAGGTTCGATATAGATGCCACACTTAACCACATATCAAGAGTACCGAGTCTCTAAACTAACTAAATAGGAACTCTATCGATAACACCTTAAGACTGTAGTTGACTATCCCGGCAGTAGCATTAGCACAACGGAAGAGCTTGATTCAGCCACTGCGCAGCTCCAAACGGCTGTATTGACTTCATTCGAACACTGTTGCCCTCTGAAGCAAAAGACCTGAAATCGGCATGTACCTTGGTGGAATAGGGAACTGATCTTGAAAAGAAAAGTGGTCAGGAAACTATTCAACAGAGCTAAACTCTCTGGAATCTGGGGGGAATATAAAAAGGCTCTAACGGAATACAATACAGAATTAAGGAGATTCATAAGAAAAACCTGGTGGACCTTCTGCGATGGCATAAATTAATTGCCTGCAGCTACCAGGCTCCATAAGATATTTTCGAAGCATCATACAAATGGTTTAGGCTGACTTCAAAAAGAAAAAGAAGATGGGAACTACACCGAGAGTTGTGAGGAAATAGGCAGTGTCTTATTAGAAACCCACTTTTCCGACTCTCTAACTTCTCAAGGAACATTTGCTCCAAACCCAAATGAGGTGGACAAATGCAGGGTCTCAAACAGGAGTAAGAGCTTTGCGGGCGGAATCTTCACTCCTAACAAGGTTGGGTGGGCCATTAGCACATTTAAGCCCTTTAAATCTGCTGGAGCGGACGGCATCTTCCCCACCCTACTACAGCAAAGTGTTGAAGAAATACTCCTTCGACTAAAATTTTTTTTTCGAGCCAGCTACGCTCTAGGAAACGTTCCCCAATGTTGGAGAGACGTCAGGGTGGTATTTATACCCAAGGCAGGAAAAGGGCTAGCTGTCTAGTCACATCATTCCGACCCATCCGTCTTTCCTCATTTTTACTTAAGTCTATGGAAAAAATCCTAGACCTACACATTCGAAGTGAAATTTTGATTAAACCACCACTTCATTCAAGCAGTTCGCTTTTCAAGCTGGCAAGTCTACCGAGACTGCCATTCACACATTAGTCAAAGACCTCGAAAAAGCTCTTGAAGCAAAAGAGGTGGCCTTATGTGCATTTGCGGACATAGAAGGAGTCTTCGATAAAACCTCCTTCGATGGAATTACAGCAGCTGCCGAGGATAAAGGTTTTGAGCCCTCCACGGTAAACTGGATAGACTCCATGCTTAGAGGCAGGAGGATAACCACAACTCTAGGGAACTGTTCAATCACGATCAACGCAGCAAAAGGCTGCGTACAAGGAGGAGTTCTCTCTCCACTCCTGTGGTCGATCGTAATTGATGACTTGCTAGAGAAACTTCCCAGTTCAGGTTTTAATACACAAGGCTACGCGGATGACCTATTAGTCACAATATGGGGCAAGCATGATCAAGTCATATCCGACCTCATGCAAAATGCCCTCTTCAAAATCCGCACGTGGTGTTTAAACAAAAGCCTTAGCATAAACTCCAATAAGACGATTATCGTCCCGTTTACAAGAAGATCGAAGCTTTCACTAACGGCTCCTCTTCTTGTCAACACGGAATTGTTATTCTCAGACGAAGTCAAATATCTGGGGGTAACTCTAGATAAGAAACTTACCTGGAATTCTCATCTGTCCAGAGTGACGGATAGAGCTGTCCGATCTCTCTACACGTGTCGTCGCTTCATTGGCAGAACATGAAGCTAAAAATGATGTACTGGATGTACACCACGGTTGTTAGACCCATGGTCACATATGCGGTCCTCGCATCGTGGCCAAAAAGAAATCAAAAACCGGCTGAGGCTCTGCTTCAAAAAACCCAGCGGCTTGCCTGTCTAGGAATAACTGGTGCCATGAGAACCTGTCCTACAGCAGCCATGGAAGCCTTACTAAACCTTCCTCCCCTACATTTGCAGGTGAAAATGGAAGCGATCTGCAGTGCTATTAGAGTGCAAAAGGAGAAACAGTTAAAGCCAGGCGATCTGGTTGATCATTTAAGTATCTTAAAACAGATATGTTTTGAGCAAATGACAACAATATCTGATATAATCACATCCAGGGTGGATTTTGTAAGACCAGTCCAAGTGGTTCTGGGAGACCGACAGCAATGGTGTTCCACTAAACCGTCCATCCAACAAGGATCGATGATGTGGTATACAGATGGTTTAAAAACGAACAATGGAGTCAGACTGGGCATATACGGCCCCAAATGCCATATATCAAAGGCCCTGGGCTCTACTCCTACTGTATTCCAAGCCGATGTATTGGCCATAAAAGAATGTGCCAATATCTGAATCAAAAGAGCAATAAATGGCTCAACCATTAATATCCTCTCGGATAGTCAAGCTGCCCTTAAGGCCTTAAAGTCCTACACTGTCAAGTCAGGGATAGTCTGGGAATGTTTAAAAACCCTCGAAACCTATCAAGGAGAAACAAAGTTATCCTCATGTGGGTACCTGGACAAGAGGGCCACATAGGCAATGAAATTGCTGATGGCCTAGCCAAAAGAGGAGCAGAAACTAAGTTTGTCGTACCAGAGCCATTTTGTGGCACTTCAAAGTGTTACCTCTGAGTTGCCCTAACCGACGATGGAGGGGATGATGTTGTTTGCACATGTGAGTCGAATCGCCAATGATGGTGCATGATAACATTTCTTGCTCTGACAGAGGGTAATATTAGTCCCGATGCAAGTTGATTATGAGATAGTCACATGACGGTTTTATTGTGATAAATGTTTCATTAACTAAAATCGGCACAGGTACTACTCGCAGCATTTCGAATTGCTCGTACGAGAATAATGGTAATTTTATCCGGAAAATTAAATTAAGTAAGACTCTTCCCTCTATTGTCATTAGACTATATAGTTCTAGTGTATTGTCTTGTTTCGCAGGAAGTCGAAGTGTTGATGATAAGTGTTCCTTGATGTGGATAAGTTCAGCTTTTAATAGCTTCGGGACTAACAATTGCGGATTTATTTGTCCGTGATGAGTGTCTACCAGTACATCTAACACTAATATTAGATGTACTGGTAGACTGAATTCCTTGATAGTTAGTAATAACTAGAATTAAGCGTACAGATGCTGCATTGAAGGCTTCCATTGATTTTTGTTCATGCAATTCGAGATGCAATTGGTTAAGATGTGCGATGGTCAAATTGATGTACGTGTCAAAATTCCGAAGTTCACTTTCAATTACAAAAATCCCTGTACAAGGACTTCAGGCAGCAAAAAAGTTTATCGACACCTCTGGCGGAAAAATAAAAGAACTCATACTCGTTAAAAGAACAGAGCTCAAAATGATTACTGAGCTCTGCTCAGGCCATTGCCTTAAGGGCTTGACTGAGACAGTGTACTGTGAAACGGAGTAGGCTTAAGCTCGGGGCTTAAGCCACACCCATGGCTTAGCTGAGCTTGTGAAACCGTGCATAGTTGATGTGTTGTCTGTTAACCTGAATTTTAAGGATGGGGTCTTTTTGGATCCATACGACTAATTCGGGATGAGCTGTTTTCCTCAACTACTTATTTTCATTAGTCAAAAGTCTTTAAGTTCAAAGCTTAGCTTCTTTCTGTATTGGCAGGTGTAGAGTTGCTCAGTTTAGTAATACAGTAAGAGTGGTCCGCTATGAATGTATTGTTTTTGGAAGAATTTATTAAATTAAAAGTCATATGCACTCTACATGAAATACAGAAAAAAGAAATGTTCCAAATATCAATACAAATATGTAGTCATCGTAGCTCATATATATCCAAAATATCTAGAAATTGTACAACATTTCTTTGAACTTTAAACATACCTTCTTCGAAATAATCAACATGAAATTGATAAAACAACGTTGATTGACACACTGAAAAAAAAAATTCACCTTTACCACTTAAGGGTCGACCCCCGAACAGGTATACACACATTTTCTAGTAGTAGTTTCAGGTTAGTATCGCTTTATTTTTTCCTTATATGCAAATTCGACAATCACTGATTGCGCTGATATCATAAGAGGCAATTTGTTAAAACATGATTGTTCCGAGATTTGATTGAGTTGTGGGGGTGAATTATATAAAAGGTCATATAGATTCACATTAACTCTAATCCACGGAATTTTTTACACCTATGTTTGCAGGTAGGTAATTTGAGTTTTAACCTCCTCCAACAACCAGGAAGATATGGCATAAAGTTTGCTAACTGCCTTCTTGATTTTAAGATGTTCACCTCCTCACTTTCATTTTCAGTATGAAGACGTGACAGACAACAAACAGCGGCAGGAAGTTTATCGTTTTTTTTTTGTTTTTCGGCAAATTGTTTGATGATGATGATGATATTGCTTAAGACAGACAAGGGAGTCAGGGAATCAGAGTCTCCTGTGCATTTTATCTGCATACCGTCAAAAAGGTAATATTCGTGAGGAAGAAATTTATTTTCAATGCACCGAAGATGAAAAGCGCACAACAAGTGCTGGAGGAGATTATTTTTTTCACAAGAGTTTTATTATTCACCGCCAGATGCTGTTGATATGATGACGATGCGGTGATGTGATGGGTCGAAGAATGATTTAATTTCAGTTGTTGTTATGCTGCAAGTAATAATCTTGTAATCTTGCAATGATTGCTAGGTTCAGCAATGGGTTTTATGGCATACAAAAAAAAAAAAAAAACAAAAAAAGTGAAGTAACCCTTTAACTTTAGGCATACCAAGTGTACCTTCACGTCTAACTTGTCTGCATATATGTATTATAAATCTTGCTGGCTATGTATAGTTATATAATATTATAAAGCCTTTTAATACACACGTGTATTAGTGTAATAATTCATGTTAAATGCGTTTCATGTAAAACTTTTTAAATATTTTATAAGAAAAAAAAAAAAACAAACCAAACCTCACACTCTAATCACCTCATTACGAAAGATTTTCATCGTAATATTTTGTAGTTGGTATGACTGGCTAAACTTATGCTTTCACAGTTTAGATTCAACTGTCAAATGTGCAAAATCTAGTGAAAGTTTATGGCGATTTTATGCTCATTGTTTAAAATATTCCTTGTATACCTGGGTATTAGTTGCATCAGACGGCGAACATATTATCATCACCAAACAACATGAGGTATATTAGTGCAACATGCGCTTCTGCATAGAAACATCCACTGCGCATTGCGCAGACGGCTTAAAACTCGCCTTCCTAAAGAAAGTGAAAAGGTCATGGCTGTTAACAAAAGTCTTATTCCTTTCTCATATGCGCCAACAGTAACGGCCAACATGGTGCCTTCGCATTGAAATTTTCGACTATTCTTGAAGGCGATGCCTAACAATGTCTTCGTGACAATTGAGAAAATAATTGCCTCAGGAGATGAATAGTCAATTGATATTCGGCACTGATTTATGGGTGTAGGTACTTCCTATATTTGTATGAAGTAAGAAATGTGTTACTGCATTGCTGTTCACTACTAGAGCTTATGTGAAGATGGGATACCTTAGATAGACAGACCTCTGCTTCTCATTCACCCAAAATAAGATGGACTTCGAAAGTGACTCGACTCAGAGTACACTACTAATTATCTGCGTGAATATTGTGGTTAAACTATTGAGTAATGCATTAAATATATTGCACCCGGAAAATTACTATAATGATGCGGTGACCATACCGATCAGCAGATATATAAAGCGTTCGCAATAATATTATTTATGACAAGTGATTCGTCATAATGAAAACTTTTATAGAAATTTTAAAATTGTTGTTTAAGTTGCTATCAATCAATGGTAAATCTTAGTACTGAACCGTAACATATAACGATACGATCCTCTCATCAAAGAGACTCACTAGAGTACCTTATAGCTGTGGTTTTGCATTCCATGGAATGTCAGCGATGTCAGAATTTTCATATTTTCGCAATTTTTGTGTGGAATTCAAATATAAATTTCCGTAACTTCTCGAATATTTTTCGGTAAAAAAGAAAGAAAAGGAAAAAACAATCACTGACATCTTGATGGATTAAATAATATTTTTAATAGCACTTCGTTCGTGCAAGCATATTACTCGGAACTTGGTTGAAATTTTGATTTATGGAGGTTGGATGGATAGTTTTATGGGAACCTCATGAGAAGCCATCATTTTGCAGATATTTCATCAAATTGTGAGGGTTTATGAGTGATTTGTAGTAATAGCGGTCAAATGATAGACACTTGAATGATAAATTTATACTTTCGTAGACTATGGATAAAAATTTGATTTTTATGATGATTTAATGAGAAAAGTCTACGATAAACGTAGACTAGACAGTAGTAATTTTTTTTTATTTTTTTTTTATACTCAAGAAAGACCTATCCCAATTCACATTTACTATTTGTTATGCAATTTTATACTCATGATAAGAAAAATTATCCTTGACGGCTATTCAAAGTGTTACCTCAGACTTACCCTAAATAGCTAAGATAACAATCAAAAATCCCTTTATTGGGAAAGGCTAAAGAACTTCGTCAGACAAAAAAATTTCTGGGTACCTCTGGCGGAATGGCAAAAGAACTCCCACTTCTTATGAGAATGAAGCTCAAAATGATTACAGAGCTCTTCTCAGGCCGTTGTCCATTGAGGTATCACCTATATACTGGGTGGCGCAAAAGCTATGACCCTGTTTGGTTCAGTTACAACTTCTTTTCTAAATTAAGAAACCAGAATTAGTTTTTTTAATATGTGTTTATTTGTTCAATGAAATTCCGTCGCATTAGGATTTGAAGATGATGTCTCTTAAATGGTGACCTCCAGAGTTGATGCACTTTTCAGCCCTATTTATGACATTTTCCATAACTTGCCGTAACACTTCCTGCGATATGTTCCTTATTTCTTGATGAGTGTTTTCTTTTAGGGCTGCGAGAGTCTGTGGCTTGTTCACATACACCAGTGGTTTCAAATAATCCCAAAGAAAGAGGTCTGGACAGGTCAGATCGGGGGATCTTGTAGGCCAAGGCAAATCGCCAAAACGAGAGATAACACGGCCTGGAAAAGCGTCCCTCACTAAGTTTTATTGAAACCAGATGTGCTCCAGCCCGAATTCATCCAAACTGGGGATCAACAACTCACGTAACATGGTTCTGTAGCGGTCGTCAGTGACACTTATCGCATTGCCTGCAGCGTCTTCGAAAAAATAGGTTCCGATCACTATTGCATCACACAGACGCCACACCATAAAGTAACTTTTAGTGGGTGTAAAGGTGTTTCTTGAATAATGCGCGGATTTTCAGTGTCCCAGAAACGAGTATTCTGCTTATAGACATGCCCCAAGAGATGAAAATGCGCTTCGTCACTCATAACTAATTTTGAAATAAAAAAAATCATCCTCTTCAAGGTTGAGGTTTATGACGCGCTGACTGTACTTTAGACGAGCTCGGTGGTCAGTAGGCAGCAGCTGATGAGTCATCTGAGTTTTATATGGAAACATCTTCAAGACTTTAACCAAAATACGCTGCAGAGTCAGCCTGGAAATGCCCATTTGCGTGCCACGTCGCCTCGTAGATGTTTCTGGACACTCTTCCACATCTTCGCAGCATCCATATTTTCGGCTGAGCGGCCCGTTCTTGGTCTGCTAGACTTAGGCCTCTCCAATGTTGTGCCAGTTGGCATGTGGCAAAGCATCCCATTGTGCGACCAACCGGTGCCGGACGACGGGGAAATCGTCGACGAAATTTACGTTGTGTTTTTATCACTGATGAATTATTCCGTAAAATCATTGACACGATTATTGCACGTTCTTGAGGAGTATAACGGTCCATGTTAATTTTTAGTAATTTTATATGTGTTTACTACACAATTTTCAATATCAGAATGACAGGAGATGTCATATACAAAAAATGTATAATTAATTTCGATAGTGCCAGTACTTTTGCGCCACCCATTACAAGATGGGCTTGACTGAAACTTCATCCTGTTGTTTCTGTTAAGATGCTCATGAAACTTCGGAGCACCTGCTTTACTACTAAGAAACATTAGTCAAGCGGAGATTACTCCACCTTGAACATGCTTTTCTTCCACTAAACTACGTGTGAAACCTATGTAAGTCTCAGAATGGTTGTAGACTTTATTAACAGTCTAAATCTAAAAAGGAAGTAAATTAAACGGTGAGTCAAAATAGATCTTTCATGTCACAGTTTATGCAGATATTATGGCCAAGAGAATTTCTTCGAAAGAGGTTACATGGTAACCATTAATGAAAGAAGCCAGATACTAGACAGAGGACTCCAGCTTCCGCAACGGACCCAAGTCTGATATACTGACGGATCCCGAAAGGACGGGAAAACAGGCGCAGGGGTGGTTGGTCCAGAAGTGGAACTATCCACTCCGCTTCACCTCACCTTCCATTTTTCAGGTGGAAGTCTATGTTCTAGAGGTTGGAGCTCAGGAAAGACTAAATAAGAGCTACAAGAACTCCAATATCTACATTTGATCAGACAGCCAAGCTGTGCTCCTAGCTCTTTCCTCTCAAGTTTTTGAGTCGAAATTAGTCTGGAGGAGCTACTTGAAACTTCAACTACTGTCTAGGGACAACCAAAGTAACCTTGGTGTGGGTCCCTGGACATGAAGGAGTGGACGGCAATGAAAAAGCGGACGAACTGACCAAAACCGGAGTTGAATGTCCGTATACAGCAACTTTAGGGGGGAACTGCCGGGAGCTTGACTCGATTTTGCCTAACCACTTTAGGGGAAGGCACAATAGATCAAATATGGTCGCGGTGTTCGCACGGTCCTGGAGGCCTAGTCGCCCCCAACTCTTAACATTAACATCTAAGCCTGATTGTTAAAGAAGGTTATTTAATCTAAATGACTCGTACAACACGGTTTCATATAACACGGAACATATTTACAGTAATTGGCTACTTTCCTCAGCCATTTTAGGAATTTTGTAATTTTTTCCAGAAAAACAAAACTATTAATAAGAGGAAACCTTGAGTTCAGAGTTGTTTCGATAAGGGATGTTTGTTATCAAAAGAAAATCTATAATTTTGAATAACTAACTTTTCGATCCAATATACAAATCATTTTTAAAATCGTAAATGTAAAGTTTTCAATTTTTAATTCGTAAGAATAAAATATATTTTTAGCCATACTTGAAGGTCAATAGGCTCTACAGCTACATACATATGTATATAATATATTATTGCAAGTCGTTTGATTAAAAACGTTTCCAAAAATGTAGATATGATTTTATTCCATTTACATATGCATTCTCAGATTTATTTAAACCATTAACAAATTAGTTCAAACTTTAAGCAAATAAATTTAAACCTTGAACAAATGATTTTAAACCCCTAACAAATAAATTTAAACCTTAAAAAAATGATTTTAAACCCTTAAAAAATAAATTTAAACCTTAAACAAATGATTTTAAACCTTTAACAAATAAATTTAAACCTTAAACAAATGATTTTAAACCCTTAACAAATAAAATTAAACCTTGAACAAATCATTTTAAACCCTTAACAAATATATTTAACCTCTTAACGAATGAGTTTCAACTGTTAACAAAAAGACTTAAACCTTTAGCAAATATATTTAAACTCTTAACAAATTTATATTTAAAATATTTTATTTCAAGTTAAATAAACATTTCATACAATTTTTTCTCAAACTTTGGGTGCATATATATGTAGTCTGCAATACTTCTGACTTTTCAGTGCAACGGTTGACCATCTACTGCCTCAGGAATAAGTACTACTACTACTTACTATTATTAAAAGTAAACTTTAGTTTTGTTCCATAGAAATGAGGAAAATTGACATTTCCTACTTGTAAATCGCTTCATAGAGTCCTAAATTGCACAGCCCGGTTTGTAAACTTTTGTGCAACAGAATTGTAGGTTGCTCCGTGTAATACACTCTCTATCACTAGGAGTTTTGATGAATTACTAAACGATTTTGTGATCAAGTCCATTTCAGATGTCACACTGAAGCATTATAATTTTGAAAAATCATATACATGATGATCTAAGGAGAACGCTGAAAAATAAAGATTTGCAAACAGATTACTAAAATGATATACGGACGGATCAAAAGTGTCCATTAAAACTGGCGAATAACTTTACCTAGCGATTTCTAACCAGAGATTTACACCATAAATGTCATCTGCGCATGTGAAATTGTCAAAAAGCGAGCTACTAAAATATGGTCATAATGTGTTGTTAGGGGAGATCATGGAGAAATTATTTTTGCTCTAAACATAACGAGTGTTCTTGAAGTTTTTTGTTTTTTTTTTTATTTCAGCCGATGAATCAGTTTTTTTGTATACCCTGTAGCCCATTACATTAGGAGGAATATAATAATTTTTATAAATATATTTATTTATTTATTTATTTAAAACATTGATTACACTGTAAAAAATATTAGGACTATTCCCTAAAATGTAGGGAATACCCCCTAAAATTTATGAGGATGAAACCTACATTTTAGGGTATATTCCCTAAAATGTAGGGAATATTTCCTACATTTTTGGGAATATTCTTTACATTTTAGGGAATATTCCCTAATCTTATCGTAAAATACCTATGCTTTTTGGCAACAAATTGTGCAAATTTTTTACTGTGTACAGTATCTTAAATTTAAGCCTAATGTAACCAATGTACATTTGCCCACGGCTACTAGGCCATCTGGGCAAGTCCAGTAGTTCCTAGTACACAATCTAATTTCTTTTTGGTTCGTATTCATCTATAGTAGTATGATTTTAATGACTAGTGCATTCCTACCTCATCTACTTATGTCTAGTTATTTATTGCAGTGATTCCTTATTTCTAACAATTCATTCCTTAGTTTAGTTTTCTCAAATATTGCAATTCATTTCAATATGGTTAGGTTACGCTAAAACTTCTTAAGTCTGCAAAGAATTATTGGAAATCTAATTTATTTAACAACTTCACAACTAAGTTTTAAGATACAGCAATTCAAGGCATTACTATTTTGTTTTTTATCTAGTTATCCTAGGCTTTAGCTAGATTTTTTAGCATGTTAGTAGTCTAAAATGCCTGATTATTGCCTAAAACCACTCTGCCTCACCTGCATTCCATCATTCTTCATTTGTGTTTATTGTTCGTCTATCAGTTAAAGTCTTGTTTCTCCGTTGTTGTTCGTCAGGTATGTTCTCAGTGTAAGGAGTAGTGTATCAGTATTCTCCTTTCTATACGTAAGGAGTTCAGTTGGAGTTCTCCGTATTCCTTGTTCGTGTAGCAGTCTCTGTAGTTCCTCACACCGTGTAAAAATGTGTTCTGCCGTGAACGGCGAATTGGTACAAAAGCGACAAGAGGGGCACGGCTGCCTTGTGAAAAGGTGTTTCTGCACAGTAAGGAAGTGTCCAAGTCGAAGTCTTGCCATGCCTATAATTTTTTTCCGTGGCATTTCCGGCATGTCCGGCTTGATCGCGTCCCTGTGATGACTGGCTAGGAAAGTATTTGACTGCTGCCATGCAACTAGTTTCATGGCTTCTATGCTGTTCCTGCCTTGGCGTCTGATTGCCTTATATGATGGTGGTATAATCACGTCTCCACCCTCTGTTAGCATTTTCTTGGCGAGTGTGATGTTTCGTTTATCGAGAGTGTCTCTTACGTTAACTGCCAGAGGGTTTGCGTTTTTGGGGTTCCCTATGGCCTTGATGGCCGAAAGACTATCCGAGAAGATGACAAATGAGCCCTCCTGTTTGGATGCCCAGCTGGCAGCCTCCCAGACAGCCGTGAGCTCTGCCGAGAACACATCGGACCACGCTGGCAGTTTTTTGCCTATTTTTATGTTATTAGTAGAGTGGATCGGGATTATGGCAATCCCTACAGCGTCATCTTTTTTTGAAGCGTCCGTGTAAATAGTTCTGTCCGCGTTTAGTCCCGTTCTTGTTTCTGTATGTACATAGTTGTATTTTGTTCTCGTTATTTAGTTGTTCGTATTCCTTCTATTTTGTAATGATGCAATTAATCGGAGCTTTCCAGGGCGGAACGCTTTCCACCGGATTAATTTCGTCTGGATAAAAGGGGATTTGCCTAAGGCCTGAAGTTATACTGTCAATTGTTCGGTACAGTCCAGAACGGGTTCGGGTCTGGTGTCCGTGCAATCCGTATGAAGGATATCCAGAACTAGTGGATGCAGTGGAGATTTTTTGTAATGCACCGTTTTGAAGACAAGGTTTCCAGCAAGTTCTTGTCTTCTTTGAGAGATAGTGGGAAAACCTGCCTCGACTAGAACGCTGGCGATAGGCGTGGTGCGGAGAGCACCGAGAGAGCTCCTTGCTGTGGCATTGAGTGCAGTTTGTATCTTGCTTTCGCTTTTTTTGTTCAGATAGCCATACACTGTGAGACAGTAATCTATCCTACCCATGACCAGCTGTTTAGCTATCCTTGTAGCAGTGTCAAGAGTCGGCCCAGAGTTTCTCCTGCATATAATCTTTCCTACACCTTATTTACTCCGCCACAATGGCAGCCTGTTTATTCCAATTAAGATTGTGTGAGAGGATCAATCCCAGAACATTGAGTTCTCTGAGCAGTGGTACAGTCACCATGTCACTGCTGAAATTCGTTTGTTTGCAATTCCTTCTTCTGCAAGCGTGCAGCGCTTCTACAGAAATTTTAGCTCCATTTGTGTCGGCCCAGGTCGAAATGGCTCGAGTGGCCTTGTTGATCACGTGATTTGTGATGAAGGCCGTCTATCTGTTATAATATCTCCGCGAGGGAGTGTATATATATGTTGAAAAGGTGCACCAAGAGTGCGGAGCCGTGGAAGATGCCATTCTGAAGTTGGTGTGTACTTGAAAAGTGTCCTGCCACTCTCATTTTGATTCTCCTTTGGGAGAGGAAGGAGTCCACCGCTTTAACGAATTGTTTCCCCATGTTACATTTCTCCATTTGCAGAAGAACGGAATGCTTTGGTACTCTGTCAAATGCTTTTTCCAGATCTATCGAAAGGACAACAGAGTGCTGGCGTCTGGCGAGTGCGCATGCCAGGTTATGCTCCAGTTCCTGCAGGAGAGACTGGGTTTCCCTTCCTGGTCTGTAGCTACTAACCGTTGGCAGAAGCCTTTGCGCTCCAGAAACCAAGATAATCTGTTGGCCATCAATTTTTCCAGAATCTTCTTTGATGTTGTGCACATAAATATATTGAGTGATCAAAAAATCAAAATTTTTGTATTTTATTGTTTGCAAAAGAAATGTCTATAAATCAGGAATAAAAAAATAAATAAATCCGATATAAAGTCATGGGTAAAAAAAAAACAACAACAACATTTCAACTTTATTACAAGAATATAGATAATTAGCTTAACAACTCAATCTCAACAAATTCCATCTACTTAGTTAGGTCGATTGTATATAGCCAAATTTTGTAACTATTTTACTTTCTTAAACTTACGATACTAATATTTTGCGTTACTAAAGTGTACACATAAAATATTTTATGAATGGCTTACCTCTTCTATAAGTATTAAAGGCAAAATCTAACGCATCGTTTGCGTGCATTCATGAATAATTCATAAAAGTAAAACTGTCAGATTTTTCAACGAGTGCTTTCGATGCCGAAAGCAAAAATGTCCATTCTCTTTTTTCTTTTTCTTTTTTTTTATTATTAAAGTCCAATTTTATTTATTTCATACTGACACACGATTGCGAAATCCTCTCTCTCATTACCCATTCGCATGGATCTATATGAAGACATGAAGAAAATCTGATCAACCTCTCCTGTACCTCATTTTAATCACTTAACACCTTCATTAGGTAAATGCGTGTGTCATTAAGTCATCTAATTTTAGGAAAAAAAAAGAAAAAAAAAGAAACCAATTACAAGAAAAAAACACGCGCAATGCCAATTATTACAAAATATTTGGAGCTCATTCACTAATTATTCATTATGCATTATGGACTATTCATTGCCAGTTATCTGGGCTGTGCCTTTCATTTAATTAATTGCTTTTGGAAAAAAAAAATAGAAGATCCTTTAGAATCGCATTTCGGACTTCATATAAGACTTTTATTTTTAATAATTCACCCATATTTCAAGGTTGGCGAAATAATATTATTCTCCACAGGGCATCAAAATCATTTGATTTGGAATCAAAATCATTTCGAATTCTATCTAAATATTTGAAAATTCGGCAATGACGTTACCAGAGTGGTAATTAGGTGAATAAAAAATTTTGGTATTCATATAAGAAGTTCACGAACAAAATTTTCATGCATATGCCCTTTACTTGTTTCTCACATTTATCCTACGATTATGGAATCTATCTTATGAAGATCAAGCCTTTCACCTTCTTGATAAATCTGCGATACAGTGGCGAGGGGAACTAAGATGCGCCTATCACCTTCAGATTATTATTGTTTGAAGAACACCTGAATTGAACGGATAAAAGATCTTTAAGAACAGATGATTCGTTTTGACGTAGCTTCCTTCTTTTTGGACACCATATGTTTTTTTTTTTGTTCAAATCACCTACTTTGTACAACCATATCCCCATTTTTGTAGCTTTATATCCCATCCATAATATACGTAAGGGAAGGGAATTATTGATCATTGCACAACAAAAATAGCCGGTCACGTCCAATCATTAAAATTATGGTGCCATAAGTAGGTAGGTAATCCAGGATGACATATGAATCGCAAAATTTTGATTTGAAATGGCCGGCGGTGCGGCAGCGGAATAAATTCAAGTTACGCGCATTCCATGATTGTTCGGGTGTACCACAGCAGCTCTTTAAGAAGTTACGACTTCTTCCTCAAGCGGGTGATGCCAGTTACTTTCTTATCTTGGTTGTGTCTCTGATGACCGATCTTCAAGGTGTCAGCAGATAAGTTGGCATCTTTTCTTCGTACTCAGTTCCGCAACAAGTCATTAGGTACTCCACTTTTCTTCTCTTCCCCTCCTTCCTGCTGGAGTCCCGTAGACTTGTTGGCATAATTAACTTGTTACACTTTTGCTTTCGTTTTGGATGGTTTGATGGAGAGCCACATTTTCCGCATTGTTTACTGATTCATGGCGTATGGAGGTGAGATAATTGTTTTTTCTTTTTGTTTTCACCTAAAGATGATGATGGAGGGAGGGGGGTTTAAAATACTGCCATCTGCCAAGCAATCGAACTTTTATATAAAAAAAAAAAAAATTTCTTCGGTAAATTATCAACAAATTGCCATGTGCGATGGATGAGTAGTTAAGTGCTAATTTGTTGTTAGATTTAAGAGAGGACCCTTTTCACCGAATTAAACCTGTAAGCAATAATTTTCTTGATAGATACATATATAGTATATTGCCTTTGGGGAAGAGATTTGTAACATTATAAGAATGCCATGAAAGTTATATAATCGCATCATTTTTACAGTTAATTTTAAAGAGAAAGTATTTATCTCACCCCATTCAATTATTCACACGCACGCTATCTTTTTATACCCTAGATGAAATTTAAAGGGCATACTAAGTTTTGTTATTCTGTTTGTAACATCTGGAAATAATGATTGTAGAGCAAAATGGATTAAAAGTTATTTTGATTTTTGCAAGTCCGTCCGTCTGTCTTTCCGCCCGCCCGCACGATAACTCGAGAGCATGTGTACCTAGAGAGCTGAAATTTTGTATATAGTCTTTTAAAAAAAAAAAGTAAAATTAAGTTCGAAAATTAGACAAATTAGACAACTCCTTCTTAGGGTTGCCATACAAAAATTTCGCTGTTCACTACATATTTGGACACTACCTGAGAGCGTGTCAACGTGTAGAGCTGAAATTTTTGTACATTGTATTTTTATAAAAAATTTCAAAATTTGACTAAATCGGGCAACCCCTTCTTGGTATTGCCATATAAAAATTCAGGATTTTTATGTATACTGGTTAAAAAATTTGGTATTATATTAATATATAAATATATGTATATAAATCCACTACGAATTCTTGTAAATGTAATAAAGTGCTTGCTTATAAAGGTTTATAAAACCGAATATAATTATGTTTATCTCAATATATATTAAGTCAGTTTATATAAATATTGGTATAAAATCTATTCCATATACATATTGATTCGGTCTAAAAGATGTGTTTATTAAGTTCATATTAAAACATATGTAACTTATCACTCAAATTATGGTATTAATTGTATCTCGAAAATGGGATAAATTTAATGAATGGAATTATTAAATAAATAAGGTTGATTGAATTAACCAGAAATTGTTCTAGATATAGATAAGTGGTAGAGAGGAAGTGGGGGACAAAATGCGTCGTTTAGATGATAGGAAGGTTTGTGTGATTGTGGATTTCCTTCTTTTCTTACCTTAATACACCGCAATATTATTATTATAAGCAAGATCCAAAATCAAAAACTCCCTCCTATTTCCCAAGCGACACAATTTACCCCCCCCCCCCCCCCCCCCCCCCCGCCCTATCCATCACCTGCCTTTTTGGTTTATCTCACGCCCTGCTATCACCCTGTGAAAATTAGGATCTCCATATGAATCAACCTGTATACGTGGCATCTAAAACAAATAAAAAACCAATAAAAGACCTTGTTCGATTTTAATTTTTATTGATTTTTTACGATAATACAATGAGAAACAATAAATGGATAAATAAAAATTCACTTCTCAAAACTTTGATGAAAATGTGATTTTTTAGGTCAGCCTTTTATTTTTAACACAACACAAAACTTGGGTATTTTATACTGTTTTCTTTATGATATAAGTTTTGTTAGTTTTTCTTGATGCTGCCTTACAAAAAGTTTCATTAATTTTAATGCTAGATTGATTTACAAGCTGCATTTTGTCATTAAGTGAATATTCTATTCCATATGCATTGTGAAAATAATCGAAACTAGCAAATACACTTCATTATCGGATTCATCTAAATTAACATCAAGACTCACATTAGATTTGCCAAATTCATTATCCAGTTTTCGACTCTTAACCCGATTATTCTTCAGCTTTATTTGTAGAAAACCGCAGTTCTTGTTGTTTACAATAGAATTAAAAAATAACAGTCTTAAGCCATTCCAGTTCCTAAATAATGAATATCAAGTTCGTTTACATCGGCTGACTTTAGGCATGGAAAAAGTGCAACACAAGCTTTGGCGGCTGCTGTCTGTACTTCATGTGTAAGTTTGTCTCAAAATGACTCCTCAATATAGCATGCTATGATCGAAATTATAGTCCTTCTTGCTTTATGTCGCGTCGTGTCCCGAAATTATTTCTGCTCCACCAGCTTTCTTTAAAATGAATGCCTTAAGTCCCTAAAATTTTCAGAAATGACAAACACACACATAGTAGATAAAACATAAAAATACTATAATAAAAGCTTACTTCGGAAGTTAAGATTAATGATGGTCCAACACCTCTCTTAACCGGGGTTGCTATATGCACTCCAGGGGTCGAAATTTCATCTACTTTGCTGACCTCAGACTCACGAACATTTGTAGAAAAATCTACACATTTTTTTTTAACTAAACGAAACTTTTTAAAAAGTAAAAATTGTTTACTCATTGTCTAAATCAACATAGGACTTCTCTGAATTTTCACTTGAGTTTGGATATTTAACAACCTCTACAATTCGTGGTGATGATCCGCAGCAAATTGTTATGAGGAAACCTATTTGCATTTTCGAATACACGCATTTTACTTGCACCTATTTCAATTTTTATATTGATCTTTACTTGAAGAGAACCGTACATCAAATGAGATTAATTTGACAATTTTCCCTTTATTCTGAAATATTTTTTTAAAAATAATAACAAAATTATATTAAATTAATAACCGAAGGAATAAACTTTATACTAGAATTGAATAATTCGAACTATCAGTTAGCCAGTGAGCGAAAATTCCAAGAAATTACAATGGTTCAGTGGAGCGGGAATTCATTAAAAAGAAAAAAAATTGAATAATTCTTACACCAGCTGTATAAATTTGACATATGAAATTTATACTTTTAGTGTATGCACCGCAACTATAATTTTGCGTATTATTTTAATTCAAGGTTTCTTTTTACAAGTTATAAATAATAATATGAATTTAAGAAAAAAGTCTTATATTTTTGGATTTTAATAATATTTTAGTATAAATGTGGGCGTTTTGTGTTATAAAAGCTGTGAATATAGTGACCGTTTATTACTTTTATAAAAATTTTTTGTTTCCAGAGACTTTATAACCTGAAATTTATCGATTTTTTTTATCTTTTATACCTAAATTTTTAACCGTGATGAAAGCGATAAGTCCAATATGATTTTAATGTACTGAAAAGTTCTTCAGAATATGAAATTCTATAAAATTGGTTATAAACATTTTTCAGTCCGACGAACAGTTCTAGAAATGCAAAAACCACTTCAAAAATCAAACTTGCACAGATGGGTGACCATATACGAAATGACATACGGGCAGTCCTCTAGTCTAGGGTATCATAATAATTTGTCTACCAATTTTAGCTTCTTTTACTTGTTTAACAGCATTTTGCATGGTAAATGTTTGATTAAATAAAACTTTGCGCCTCTATACATGTGTTAGGTAATATTCTATGCAGGTAGGTCAAAACCCTCGAGTACTTCCCAAGCCATCCCAGTGGGAAATGGAAGCGCTCAAAAAGGAATACAAGCAGGCTTCCTTAGAAGCCTGCAATAGAAGCCCGCAGAGCTTCCCCAACAAATTCTTGTTCATATCGTTTTAACGTGAGCATGTCCGCAGAGGGAAGCACTAAACTGCAGATTCTTGGGAAGCTCTCTAGGAGCACTTGTAGGGTAGCACTCTTGGAGCACTAATAGGAAATACAGAGGAATTTAAGATAAGGGCTTCAATAAAAATTTCAATTTTATTCAGAATCCCGCTTAATTTTATTTAAATTTTAAAATTAATTTAATTTCAATTAATCGCACAATTCAACTGACTACTAAAGAATGACAATTCTGCTGCGTTTTTAGGTGCATATGAGTCATCTTTTCATAAAAAAAAAAAATATATTAATTTTAATTCTAATTCAAATTCTACGCTGAATATTTCGGAAGGCCAATTTATGTTTAACAGTAGAACGGCTCACTACAGATTTATTGTGTAGATATTTCGAAATTTTATTAATACATTTCATATACTTTATTGTTTGTAGTAGTATCTAGATCAGTCTAATGTTATTAATTTGTGACAGTTGCCTTAATTAATTCAGAAAAACACAAACAAATTTTATATAGTTAAGGTCGAAACTAACATAGTCTAGCAGTACTTAAATTGAGACTTCAACAGAACGACTATTTACCAAGTGAACTTCTCTATTGAATGTTTTATCAATTCAAAATTATTTTCTCATGAAATTCTTATCTTTATCATCTCTTTTGAAATTAAGACTGAAATTAACTTAAAATCAGCTCAAAAGTTAAAGGTCAATTTGTAATGGAACTTCAAAGACCTATGTATGCGCCCAGTATGAATTTTGAAGGTAATTATAATTATTTTGCGCTCGATGTAATCCATCATGAGCTTTATGTTTACTTTCTATTTCCGGACAGGTAAAGGTGAAAAGAATCATCCACTGATAGAAGTATATATAAACTCATGTACACGTACCGTACATCCTATAGAACAATTCAAGGCGTTTCAAGCTGTGTATTGCACCTAAAATTTTAGATTATAACAACTTCAACATAATTTTCATAAACACAGTTCTCAAGAGTATGCTAATCGTATAAGACAAGGAATGATTTCCGAAAAAATTTAGATATTCATAAATTAACCAACCTGCACGCATCCAAAGAGTTCCAAAGTACCCTAATTGGATGTATAAGAATGTAGAAAAATGGTTATCATCGAATATAATCTCTTTATCTTTACTGTTGCTGATGATGGTACCCCTGCCTGATGGTGGTACCGTGGTGCATATACTAGTAACCTATTGACAGATAGCCTTTTGGGTTGAACAGTTCAGCAACTTTAAGAATTTCTTGAACATTAATAATTATGTGCGTGTTGCGTCAAATGTTAGCTCACAGCTGTAAGTTAATTCCTATTACCTTGACCATAATTCCTCAAAGTACATTTCTTATTATTTTTTTTTCTTTCTAACAGTATACGCGAAGGAGATAGGCCACTTGAAATTATGAGATTAATTTCGGTTTGGTAAGCAAATAGTTCTGCTACTGCTGCTGCTTGCTGCTGCTGCTACTGCAACTAGCTACCATTGTTTTAGTGTTCTGATGGGGGGTTTTTAAAAATACAAAAGGCCAGATAAAGGTTTGAAAAACCATTTATTGTACGAATACGATTCGCGCGATTTCTCTTGATAATTATTAAATGACCCTCGACAAATTAAAACTAAATTGTAGGGTACCTACTGGAACATGAGGTGTGTATTGTCGTAGATGCATACATACATTCATATATATAATGTTGCTAAGGCTTAGAATTTTTGATGTTGTAATATAAAACACAAACAGGGAAGCGAGTTTACACAGAATAGAAGTGATGTGAAGAAACTGAGTTTATAATGATGGCGATAAACATTCTTCGGATGGATAAAAATCTGGTAACTTATGCCTATTAACGGACTGTAAAAAATTCGAATATTTTAAAATAAAAGAATTTTTTGTAACCAAATGGTTTAGTAAATATACACACGAAAGTTTACATAGTATTCCGTAATTTTTATAATTGGGTTATTCCATATTAAATAGGGAACATATCTGGCATGGTCATTACCAATTTTTTTTTTTTTAATTGAACTCTGCGTGTGTTCGTGAAAACAAAAATATTAATTAAAAATTTTTCCCATAAATTCCATATTTCACGAGTGATATCATTTTTAAAATTAAAAAATAAAAAAATCTGTTTTGGTCTTCTTTAAAAAGTCATACATATTTTGCTATTCATAATCGTAATACTCATAATAAAGTGAAATATGGCTCATTTCAAGCTATACAAAAAAAAATACCATTTTAAAAATATGTACTATATGCAAAAAAGTACATCAAGGATAAGGATTTTATCAATAATTCTATAATACAAAGATATTAGCAGGCAGATTGTGTAGTTTGGCCTCAGTGAAAAATAATGTGGAATCATCGAGATTCTACCTCTGCTGTTGAGAAATTATTAAAACTTGTCAGTGTATATGGCCTCCACTAGTCATATGAGCACCACAGCCTGGACCTGAGAAGCCCACAATTTTTTTTTAGAAATTTACTTGAAGTATGCTTCAAGAGAGATTGTTTCCTGCGTACTCTCTAACACAATTATAAAATATGTTTTTTTATAGGACAGACAAAATTAAATATGATTTTTTATTATACTTTTAGTGTTCGGACGCATTTGAAGAAATTCCATTTCTGCTGTCCGACTACTGAAATGGCAGTTTCAGTGTCCGGACAAAAATATTTAATACGTAATCGATTAATTAAAAATAAAAGATAATATTCAAAATAATGGATGACAGTACTTATGCATACACACAAAAAAAAAAAAAACGTATAAAACGATCCGCTAATAATGCAGAGATGACTTAGATGTCAGAGAAAATAAATTGAGCATTATGAAGTGTGCTGAAAAATAATTATGGAGTGTTGTTGGTAAGTATGGAATTTCACTTAAGCAAGATAACTTTATCAACACTTTGCAACATATTAAGAAGTTGGTCGACGAGGCAGAACATCGATCAATTCCTTCTTTAAACGAAACACATCATTGGCTGTAAGATCCTAAGGACCTGTACAAGAGTGTACAGGAAACCTGACGAACACTACATTCCCAACACCTTTTTGTATGACAATGCAAACATCATTCCAATCGAGGACTATCTCCTTTCTCTCGCCGTCAAACAACTTGAGAAGATCTCTCAACATCCTAACCTCCTCATCTGCCAGCTTTCAACGCAACTTTCGGGATATTTCTCATCATGTTGGAAGAAACGCCAGTCTTCAACCCTCAGAAAGGTACAGAAATCTCTAACATTCCACAACTTCCCACTCTCTAAAACGAGTCTTTTTCTTTGTCCGAAGTCCCGGAAAATATTTCGGATTTTTTTGCTTTTTTTTTTTTGCAAAACGGTCAAAACTTTTTTTTATAATAACCATAAACTGTAGACACTCTCCTTTGATTTGACCTGTAATACCTTATGCGCTTTCTGCAGCCGTTAAAGAGTTATTGGCTCAAAACCTATTGTGAAAGCTATTCTTAAACCTAAATTTGTTCTCTTACTGACTGAGAACACGTCATTTGAAAAAAAATTTCGGCTAATTGCTCCTAATAACTCCTTAATAGCTGCAGATAGGACATTTGGTCAAATTAAAGAGGAGAGTCTACAGTTTATAGTTTTTATAAAAAAAAAGTTATGTTAATTACCGTTTTGAAAAAAAAAATTAAAAAAATAGAGGTCAGAGTAAAAAATCCGAAATATTTTGTTTAGACCCCCGTAGCTCCTGAGAGGTGGGGGTTGTGGGGATGTTGAGTAGTTGTTGGAAAGACTATGTGGTTCTGCATACAATGAGAACTTTACTGTGATCGTACGCCTAGTACTTTTTAAAAAACAGGATGTTTTGTGAAAAACTAGCTTTTTTTCGTAATCACCCTGTAACTCCTAAACGGCTTATATTGCCCCCCCCCCCCCGCATTCCATTTTTTGTTTGTCTGGGTGAGTACTATTACCTCATGCTCTATTGACCTCCTAAGGGGAAACACCCTGTATGTCGCCCTTGAATATTCAAGGATTGTAGGCTCGAGGAAAAACAGAAGATGGTAGACTGTTTCACATTCATACATTTCACGATAAGAAACCATCTTGGAATTTTACTGTACGGCCGAAAGTATTTTGAAGGGTAAGAAGATGTGCGCAGATTATAGCGCGAGTGTTACATGCAGGAATTAATCTACAAGGGATCTAACTAGATATTTCATCGGCCAATTGACCATGCGTGTAACGATAAAGGACCGAAAGATATCCACCATTGCGGCGGTGCTCGATTGAGTTGATATAAGAAGTTATTGCCAAATCGCCAATGAGCTTAAAGGCTCTCTTTTGGACAATATCCAATGAAGTCGTACAGCCTTACGACCCGTCCCGGCCCAGATGTGAGAGTTGTATTCCATTATAGGTCTGACATTGGACTTGCAGAGGAGCTCTAGATTGATGGGCTGAAATATTTCTTACACCTTTTCAGAAATCCTTGACATTTCGATACCTCTTTGGCAACAGAGATGATGTGATCTGTTCAGCTTAATTTAATTAATTAATGTTAATGCCAAGAATGATAAGTGACGGTGAATCTGAAATTAAACCCCCTTCTAAGAAAATGGTAGTGGTTAAATGGTGATCTTGTTTTAAAGAGATGAAACAGCTTTGGATTTTAGATGCATTGAACTCGACGTGATTCGCTTTGCCTCAAGCGAGGATAATATCAAGCTCGTCATTCAATGATCCAGTCATGCACTCTCATGGCATTTCCTCTGGAGTCCGCAAGAGTATCAAAGGAGTATGCGAAATCAAGGGTACTGTCATCGGCAAAACTATGGATGGGATTGAAAGTAAGGGAAAGCAAATCAGTAATGAAAATTAAAAAGAGAGATGGAGATTTAATAGAACACTGGGGTACACCGGCATTTATAGGGTGAGGTTCAAATGCAACGTCATCTAATACCACACAAATTAGGCGACTAGATAGAAAACTTTCAATCCATAATAGAAGAGGAGGGGAGAGACTAAGTGCTTTAAGTTTGGCTAAAAGGGTAGGATGCCAGACTTTATCAAAGACCTTTGAAATATCCAGAGCAACAATTTTTGACTCACCGTAGGAAAAGTCAGCAAGTCTCCAGATTAGTGTCTAGTCCGTAAACCATATTGGCGATCGTCGAGGATTAATTTAGTTTCCAAATACTTCATTAATTTGGAATTAATGATAGATTCAAAAACCTTCAAAAGAATCGAAGTGATTGCAATTGGCCGTTAATTTGAGGGATCGCTACCCTCTCCTTTTTGGGGAATGGGCTAAATGTGTGCTAGTTGCCAACAAGTTGGAGAAATTCCTGTCGAATAGGACAAATAGAATAGTTTGCGCAGAGGCTTTGCCAAGGATGAGGCGCAGCTTTTAATTAATAGGGACCAGAACCCATCAGGTCCCGTTGCTTTAGATACGTCGATTTCCTTAAGGGCCTTGTACACATCCCTCGTACGGATGTGTATTGGCTCTTGTACACATCCACACGGAAGATGCAAAACAGGTTTCTATAAAGTGGGTGGAAGACGAGAATTTGAAGCGAATCTAGCAGCCAAGATATTAGCCTTATCTAGGAAGTCAACTAAAACTTCACCATTGTTAAGTACTGAAGGTATAGAGGAAGTGGTGAAGCTGTTCCTAATGGTTTTAACGAGAGACCAGCAACTTTTGCTACCTTTGCGGCTTGTCAAGATTCTTTGTCAATTTCTCTGGTCAAAAAGAAATTTCTCTCTCTGGATAATGGACTTGCAGGTATACCGTGCAGTCTTGTAGACGGTTGTTTCAGCTCTGGACATGGATGTAATTGTAAATTGATAAACGTGAAAAGCAGACTCCTTAGCCCTTATAGCTTGGTTTACTTCACTCTTTGGTTATTTATATAGTTGTGCAGAGTGTTGTTTGAGTTAATTGGAATTTCTTTTGTTTTGGCCGAGTTAAATCTAAAACTAGTCTGAGATCATCTCTGTTTTACAAGTCTTACCAAGTAAGTAGGTAGGTACTAAATGAAATTCTAAACGGTAGCAATTATATTAAGACTAACCTCTTTTTTTTTATAGAACTTTTCAAATATGGTTTGCTACAAAAATCAATGTGCGGATTGTGTTTACTATTTAAAAAAACTTGGCCTGATTAAGTCAAAATAAGATCGATGAGTAATTAAAAACATTAGACTAGAATTGGGTTATCACTTCATACCAAGATGCAAGTACGAATATTATAATGTAGCATTTTGGCTGTAACTTGCAATTATAGGAAATTATTATACTTGCTGAGCCAAAACTAACTCATTTTTAAAAAGGATCATGAACCTTGAAATTATAGACCAATCTAAATTGAATCCAATGGAGATCTACAGATTTCGTTGTACATTATCCACCACTAATAATAATTTACTACTGGAATTGTATTGTCCGCATTTTTGGGTCTCCGCAATTGATGGTCAGCAAAACGATTTCATTTTTACTGATTTTAGTAAGGCTTTCGACCGAATTAATCATAGGGTTCTCATTCATAAGCACTTCATAAGTCCTTGGGTTTTCTTATAAATAAAATAACTTTTAATACTGATTTATTAATAAAATAATTTTTCAGTTGTAGTTCCAATAAATATCACGTGTGAATCGGTGACACCATAACAGTGGGAAGTACTCAAAATAAACTCCAATGAAGGACGTAAATGGCATTAGCGCTAATATTCTACTTGTCAAACTGTAAAATAATATTAACATAATTCAAGGTTTAATAAAATATGAAAAATTATTTTTGTGATCATCAGGGCTGGGCATCCATAACAGCAATAAATGTGTAATAGAAAACCACTCAGCAGCGATTTGTTGAAGGTAAAATACCTACCTAATAATGCAAAATCATATAATTTTTTAATAAGAAAAATGTCTTTTCGAAAATTTGAAATTCTTTTACACGGTACAAAAATTCCGATGACAATTATAAATAAGTTTCATCTAAGATTTATGGTATTGGTTGAAACAAGATTTGTGGTAAATTGAAGACATCAATATAGGTGCCAAAAAACAATAAACGTAACCGGACAATTTGAAATAAAAAGGTAAGAATAACAAAAAAAAAAAAACATAAAAACTTTCTTTAAACGCACCCGAAATATTCCCCTTCGATACCATTGTGTTTTCCTCAAGGTTAGAGAAAGAATTAATGAGTCTTTCGAATATCAAGATAAATTCTTCAAGACATTCATGTCAAGTTTAGGAGGATTTTAATAAAACCGGTTACCTTACACTTTTGATCTAACTCCATTGTTATTTTTATTAATTTATTATGCGAAAAACAAATCAATTTTTTATCTGTTTAAGAGGTTTTCTTTTTTTTAAGTCGAAAGACTTTAGACATTTAGAAAGAGTTGCATTTGTTTTTTCTTCTTCTGTGGCTACTTTACGCAGAGTATACTTTAACGAGTTTTATTTTGAGCCTTACTAAAAATCTATTTAAAAGATTCTTTAGAAATTTTCATCTTACATAATAAGATGTGAGCGAATAAAATTGAAATGAAGTCACCGATAAAATATTTCCAGATAAGTGACTGCGTCATTTATCAACACGAATTTGCAAAATTGTTAAACCTGAAGAGGTGAGATTAATAAAAACGTTTGAGATTTAATCCGTGTATTATGTGTTCGTTGAAATTTCCAAAAAATTAAAAAAAATTAATAAACGTAAAGAACTGGAACAATTAAAAGGGTTTTAATCATATTTTTTGTATTGTCTTACATAGTTGTAGGCTTTCATATTTTGCTATAATATTATGTTTTTAGGAAGTGTTTTCAAAAAACATACAGCAGGTTTTTTTTTCTAAAGTCTAAAGAACAAAAGAACATATCAAGATAATAAAATATTTATTTCTATCACGTGGAAAGGTTTTTTTTAAAAATGTTTATAGCTTTTGTGTCAGCTAGCAAGAAAAGAAAAAAAGAACACAAAGGATTGCCTCAAGAGAACAAGATTTTATTTTGTAACCAGATGGTAATACTTTTTTAAATATTTTGCACATTATTTAAAGTTTGATAAAAAAAATTATAGAAAAAAAGATAAAAGTTTTAATATAGTTAATTATTAATTATCCTACTTTAGTGCCAAACTCGACCCAATTCTATCAACTATTGGAGGAATATCAAATAGGGCTGCAATTATTCCTAACTCATGTAATTTCGATACGGATGAATTGAATGATTACTTTGTAAATAGTACCAATGTAATACTTCCTTTGGACCAAATTTTCATGAGCAATCATATGATGGTCGATTTGCGTTTCGTAATGTGACTTTTGATTTGATGAAGTAGTATTGGTATTTAAATATATTAAATCTAATGCTGTTGGTCTTGATACCATAGACATTCGCTTTCTTAGACTTATTTTCCCATACATAATTAGGACTATTTTGTATATATTTACCAATTACCACATCCTCAATCTCAGCTCAGTGGAAAGTTGCAAACGTATACCCGACTTAATACCCGACTCATAAGTATTATTTTCTTTGCTGTCGAAAGTGTTGAAATGTTTCCCTTAAGTGAGTGGCAACAATTTGTGCAACAAAGCTTAGGAATTTTTTGATAAGATTAAGAAAAGTTCCACCTTGGAAAAAGTGGAATAGCTTCTTCCAGTTGTAGAATAATTCCTAATTTATTGAATGTTCTCTTCCTTTAATCCGAGAAAGCTTAACTTTTCGGGAATTCAACGAACTATATAGGTTTTCTGGTGCCAATTACCTACATCCATTGATTTTAGGAAACTTCTTAAGATTCGTACTTTTCTTATAAAATGTAAAATTTATTACAGCATTGTTTGTAATTACATACGAAGCGTAGTTTTAGGGGAAAACGTAAGTACATACTTAAAATATTTTCTGAATATTTAGCAACAACTTGAAAATAAAATTGATTACAGTCAAACCTCTCTAAGTCGAAATCGCACTTGCCAGTGGAATCAGTTCGAGTTAAGGAGAATTTGCGGAATTTTGAGTTAAGTAGGGTGGCGAAATTATGAGGTAAGGAGCTTTCATCAAAGATGTTCTGGTTTTGTTAATGAATTATTTATTATTATTAATAGAATTTATGTATTGAAAAAATCGGTAATTTTTGATTGTTTCTTCTGAGTATAATTTGTTTTTATTGAAAAAACATTCAATGTTGTTCAAGGACATTTGAACCTAATCAGGAACGTCCGTTGTTGTTTCGATTGCATATTGCAAAGTTTTGATGGCTTCCTTTAAGTGATGTTTCGTTGGTACAATCACGTTATTTTCTTCACTTTCCGGTATTTCGTCATCAGAATATTCATAATTTGTGGATTCAAGAGCATCCTCCTCAAGAAAAGGACTTGTTAACACGTCTTCATCAACTTCAACATAATCTGTCCAGTTGCAATTGCCTATAGTCGTTTTCAATCAGAATTTTCCATGTTTCTTCTGATTCGTCCTCCACGTTACGTTCTATAAATGTAATGAGCGGCATTTCATCTTCTTCATCCCAATCCAATTCAGGAGCTTTAAAACCATATTTACGAAAGTAATTTTCTTATAGTCGAGGATCCAACGTCTTGAGTCTATGCTTTTGATACCTCTCTTACACAATCTAGCAAAGTTAACGATATTTTTTTTTTTAGTTTCCCAGTGATTCAAAATTTTTCTTAAAATTCGTCGGCGGTAATGTTGTTTCAAAGTTTGAATAATCCCCATATCCATCGGTTGCACTTTGCTAGTCATATTAGGTGGAAAATATAGCAGTTTCATTGCTTTCAGTTTAGGAGCAATTTCCTAAGGATGAGCTGGCCAATTGTCTATAAAAAACAATACCCGTCGTTTTTCTTTCACAAATTGTTTGTCCACTTTGAGCGTGCGCTGAAAAGATTTCCGGACATCCAAGCTCGTTTATTTACAGCATATTCTACCGGAAGTGTTTTGATATGACGGAAACAACGAGGTTTGACACTCTTCCCAATTAGGAATAATTTTAATTTATCAGAGCCGCTCATATTCGCTTCAACTAAACAGGTGACTCCTTCTTTACTGTGTTTCCCGCACCAAAACACTTTTCACCCTTCAATGCCAATGTTTGATTTGGTAAACACTTGTATGTAGTCCTATTTCGTCTACATTGAAAATATCATTCGGGTTGTAATTCGACAAAAGCGGTAACAGTTGTACATTTATCCATTGTTCGCTGAGTGATTTATCTACTGCGGCACTTTTTCCATAAAGCACTTTTCCGACTAAACCGTGCTTCAATTTAAATCTGTGAGCCAGCCTTCACTAGCTTTGAAGTCCTGATAATTATTTTTCCGAGAAAATTCCAGTGCTTTTTGTTTTATTAAAGGCCCACTTACAGGTAAATTGTTTGCACGAATAACAGTAAACCATTCATATACACAGCCACATCAATGTCATCGTACATGCAAGCTCTATCTCGTTTCAAACGCTCAATAATTGCAACAGATTGCTTCTTTTTGGCAGTTCTTCTCTTTTGATCCATATTGTTGACACTCTACTAGGCGGTATGCTAAATTTATATGGGATATCCTTTTTTTTTCCTCCTTTTTCAATTTCATCTATCAACTTTATTTTTGTTTGCAGACCTAAAGATTTAAGTTTTCTTTTGGCCATGTCTCTCTAAAAATTTATAAGTTTATTAGTTATGAAGAAAAAATTCTTAATTTTGTTAATTTTTTACCAGTTCACTTGCAAAAGAAGTTAACTTTAATGGTGAAATAAGAAGAAAAATATTATATACAATTCGAACACTTCACCAATGCACTTTCGTTGAATAACTACGTTCGTCGAATGCAGATCCAAAAATATAGACTCGCAACAAAACTATATTTCTAAGTAGAACTGAAAATGCATAAAGCAAATAGAATAAAAAGTTAAAAAAAAATTAAGGCATAGCAAACTGTCCATGTCCAAACAAGTAGGAAGGGTTTATCTGAATTTATTCGAGTTAGAGAAGGGCGAATAGTAAAAAAAAACCAAAATTTTCTGAAAATAAGTTCAACTTAGGGAAGTTTTCGAGATAAGGAAATGCGAGTTAGGAGGAGGGTTTTCTATGAAAAATAGAAGGGAGTGCCAAAATAAGTGCAAGAATTTCGACTTTAAAGAGAAATTCGAATAAGAGGCAGTTCGACTTAGAGAGGTTTGACATTTTAGCTAATCATGGTAGCCCTATTTATGTAATATCCCGCAACATGACAGGAAATATAACTTAATTTGGGATGTTTTGTCCCTCTGATGGGGGCGCATATGCTGTCTTCAATAATTTTATATGGCAAAGGCTTGCAGCTAGCAGTCTATATATTATTGAACTATGTGGCTTGGATAGACTTTATTTCCATGTAATAGATATGCGGGGGTGCCTCTCTCCAATATAAAATCAACGATGTTTTGACCTGATGTAGGGAAACCGTAAATTTTTCCTAAAAATTTACTGGAAATTTTTTGTTTAGAATTCTTATGCATTATTGGAGTCCAATGGAATTATTGAGCGTAGATGTTTAGATAACCAAAAAGCATTATTTTTTTTTAAAAGAAATTCACAGAAATTCGCAGAATTTTTATACTAATTTGTGGGTCGACAGAAGTTATTTAAACGGATGCGATGTCGGCTCGGCATCAAAAAGTGCATTGAAATTCTAAACAAAAAAATTTTCAGTAAGTTTCTAATGAAAAAATTTAGGTCTTTCCTTTTATATTGTAGCCACCAGGCGTTACTGGTTTTGGTTCTATACGACCTGCGAAAAAAAATATGATCTCGACACGTGCTAATAATATTATATTATATAATATTAACTTTTAAGGGTAAATGATACTAGAGCGTATTTTGGTATTCTTCTTCTTGAATACTGAAATTACTGTAATTACTTGTCTGTGCTAATAGGTTCCACAATTATCGAAGAATATTTTTTTATAAAACATATTGGGTATTGGGTTTCTATTAATATCAAGTTAATTGATTAAATTTGCTACACTCTCATGTTCAACATGATATAATTGAATGGAGTTGACGTTAGTGTAGGTTAATGAATTATGTAAATTATGGGTAACACTAGCCTTTGGAGGATACATGGATTTAAAATGTCGCGAGGAAAGTCTGCTTTGATAAGGCGGCTATACTGTAACCAAATTTAATTTCTTTGTGATATGCTTTTACTAAAAGCGCAAAAACTCTTTGGATTGCTTTTCACAGAAGCTTGCGAAATTACACATTCTTTGCAATCGTTTAAAATTATTTCCTCTCAAGAACGAAATTTTCTTGTATAATTTTGGATGTCTATACTTCTTTTTTAATCGAAGAACAGGTACTCATTCTCTCGTAAACTATGAAGGATATTTCGTATTTTTATTGATAGATTCTGAGACAATATTTTTGCACAAAGATTTATAACGGCATTCCATTTTTTGAATGATAAGTCAACATTATCTGAGAAGATAAACTTGAAAAATCACATATTCATTAATGGCACTATTATCGGCGGAATTAAACGTCTGGTTCTCCTTTTTACGTACATTGATATAATAGGCTTTTTCATTTGAAAAACGTATATCCAAAGGCGGATGATGAAGATCAATTCGAGATAATGGAAATATTGAAGATGACACTAAAATTTCATTGTTCGTTACATTTGACCAGACTAAATCTAGAATTTTTCCGTTACAATTCACTTGATTCTTATATTGTAAATCTGGTCAGGTCTTCCATGTGATTGCTTGTGAAAGCAGTAAAATAGTGCAAGAAGATAAAGACGCTGAACAGATCCATTCCAAATTGATTCCGGAAGAAGTTTTTTGGAATGTGCAAGGTTTGCTTTCAAGCTCATTCTTGTTTCGTTTGTGAGACCCAAGCGGACGCATTTGCGTTTTCGCTTGCACAGAGTACATTTATTTGTGAAATTAGTATGATTTGTACTAAAGTGCAACTACACAAGAAATAAAATGAAAGAAGAACTTTCTAAATAATTCATATGTAGGTATACATATGTAACAGGAGAAAATTTTATAATTTGTCTACGAGCAAAAATATTATACCCTAGATGAAAATAAAATTTAAATAAAGTGAAAACCAAAAGTTTGTATGGCACCACTAAAAAGAGATTGGACGGTGCAGCTCATTTACTAAATTTACTATTGTTATGAAAACACCATGTACTCAATTTCATCTCTCTATACTTCAATGCGTTCTGTATGTCAACCATACGAAGGAGTTCTCGATTTGTTCCATTTTTGAACTTAAATTTAGTTCTTTTTTTAGAAAATCTAGAAAATCCGTGTGCAAAATTTCAACACTCTAAGTGACACGCGTTCTCGAGTTATCGTGCGGATGGACACACGGACATGCAAATATTAAAATAACCTTTAATATTATGTGTGGGTATCTGCTCTTTCATCATAATTTCTGTGCATTACAAACGGAATGACAAACTTAGTATACCCTATAGATTTCATCTGGGGTATAAAAATGAAAGTTCTTTTTAATATGCGCGGATGTATAATCCATTTTGCTTCCGTTTTCCTTCGAAAGAAGCTTGTAGGAAGCACATGAAAAACTTGAATAGCTTCCTCTCAAAGACATGCCAAAATACAAATGGCCCATGATGAGAAGTTTGAACTGCTTCCTCTCTAGGATATACCTGTACGAATGTCATATAAAGTGTCCAATGTTGAAGCATTCATCATATCTTCCAAAGATGGAATCCGGTTTGAATGATGGTATGATTTCATTCCCAGCTGGGCTACTATATAGCCATATCCTACATGCAGAAGTTTTTAGGTAGTTTTTATGGGTAAGAAGTATTCGGAGATAGGAAAAATTCCGTGCTACCAAGTTAAAATCGGGAATACGCGCAGCATACCAATACTACAGCAAGTAAATTAGGTCCGGTCATTTTGAAAGTTCTGAAATTTCTGATTGGGCCACGGTGGGTCAATTACCCCCAATTTAATTACATATAATGATTTACCGATAAACAAGCTACCCAAAAGTATAAATATGTCACCTATTTTACCTAATTATCACTTATTTTTCGATCTCCGAAGTTAACACATCATTACGTTGCGCTCGCCTTATCAGTAACTAATTAGCACTATTGCTTGTGTATTGGTGAATTCTCAGAATTGCATTATTTTTGAGTGGTGTTTGTGAGATGGATTTCTAAGATCAAGGTATGTTATTACTAATTAGTTATATTTTTAAATTTTATTTGACTTATTATGACGTGTGTGTTTTTGCTACTTTAGTTGCTATATAGCCTCTACGACTGCGTAGGCTCAGGCGTAGTACGGTCTACGAAACATACGTAAAATATTTAATTATTTTTTTTTTCAGGTACTTTGATTAAATGTACTTTCTCAAGGATGAATTTCTTTGAGATTTGGTCTGCCGTAACTGGAAGTGTTCCTCAGAAATATCAACACGTGTTGAAAACTATTCTAGCTTCACTGGATGAGGTCGAAAATCTAGACATTAGACATTAGACAAAATTGTCTCAAGAAATAAATAAAATTTTTTGCATAAGTAGTCAGATTGGTTAAATGAAATTGAATGTGTCGTCAATTTAGTAAGGGGTAATGAGAAGTGCATTCAAGAAAACGCGAACCAGCCCGGGCCATCTTGCGAATGCGGACGCCCTAAGAAAGATTTTTCAGAATTGTCTAAGCGCTCGGAAACGTAGAAGATTGGCAGAATTATCTCAAGTAGATGACTCTGCTGTGAATACAGTACTCAATACTTCTGATACGTCTAATGCTAGCTTAAGACTGAATATAAATGCGGACGAGGTCTTCCCCCTTTTTGTTGAGGCTAAGTTGACGAAGCATCAATATTTATTAATTAAGAATTTCATTAACAATAAAACTGCATGTGACATTTTACCATCTTACCAAAGTGTAGTGGCTGCTAAAATGAAATGCTATCCCGAAAACTTATCCGTTTCAGAATATAAAGCAGAATTTGAATTGTAAAGTTTATTAGATCACACAATTTCTAGAATACTTGAGTTGCAAAAAGAAATTTTAGATAGAGTGCCAGCAGATTCCACTCATAATTTGACTTTGATTGGAAAGTGGGGATCTGATGGTAGTACAGGTCACAGTGAATACAAACAGTCTTTTTCAGATCCCTCTTGTACAGATGACAGTAGTTTATTTGTAACGTCTTATGTCCCACTTAAACTCCAACAACTTTTAGTTTTAATAACCGCGATTTCAGAATTCAACACTGTTTACAGTTAACTATGGTGGATGGTAAAGTGCTTTGAGTGAATCATCATCCTGTAAGTGTTACATTTGTGGAGCAACTCCCAAATAAATGAACAAAATAGACGTTTGCTTACAGAAACAACCTAATGAAAGTAGGTTTGAGTTTGGCCTATCTCCTTTACATTCTTGAATTCGCTTTTTTGAATATTTTGTTCATCTTGCTTACAGGATGGATATTAAGAAGTGGCAGGTTAGCTCGGATGATGAGAAGAAACAAGTAGCAGATCGGAAATCGTATGTACAGAATGAGTTTTGACGTAGACTAGGTTTAATAGTAGACAAACCACGAAGTGGCGGAAGCGGGACATCGAACGATGGAAATACGGCACGAAAATTTTTCTCTAATTCTGTAGTTTCAGCTGAAATTACTGGCTTAAATAAAGATTTGATTAAACGTTTTTCCACAATTCTACAAGCCTTGTCCTCGGGTTTTAATATTGATTCGGATAAATTTAATGAATATGCTTTGGAAATCGCACGACTTTTAATTCAAGAATGTCCGTGGTATAATCTCCCAGCATCCGTTCACAAAGTCCTCATCCATGGTGCTGAAGTGGCACAGTATGCTTTATTATCTATCGGGGAATTATCTGAAGAGGCAGCAGAATCTAACAACAAACAATATAAGGCCTTGAGATGGGATCACACGAGAAAAATGTCGCGAGTACTTACGAATACGGACTTACTTAACAGACTTTTACTCAGCTCAGACCCTTTCATTACTAGTCTTCGGAAACTTCCCCGTAAGAAAAAGAGCGTTATGTCGAGGCAGGTTTTAGATTTATTACGAATTTAGTTTAAATTGAAATTAGGTTGGTTGTTGTAGTTATTTTAACTTAGTTGTCGTTATGATGTTTGTAAATAAATTGTAGTTTTAGTTTTCTTGCTTTTTGTTGTATATAATATATAAAAGAATACATATTTAATGATAACCACTTCATGAATAGCGTTAATATTGTTACGTGCAATAGAAAGAGACAACTCGTGACATCTACTGGCAATGGAGAGTAAACGACTTCAGGTTGGGAGAATTGATTATGGAATCTACAGGAAGGTTCAGGAATAGAATGAATAGAATGAATAGAACAGACAAGAAGCTTCTGGAATAGAACACTCCAGAATAATCTGGAGACTTTCTAGGGTATAAATATAACAGTTGTCACCACCAGAAAAAGAGTCTTGTCTTAGACGTTGCAGACGTTAACAAGCGAAAGTAATAAACGGGCGAAAGTGTTGTAATTGGATTGCAATAATTGAAAGTACAGTATTAGCGATAATTAAAGTTGGGTTGATTAAATGAATGTTTGTGAACTTCATATGATTAGAGTGAAATAAAAAACTTGTATATTAAATAAATATTATTGTGTTTTAAATAACGAACAAAAAACCACGCTCGCAACAATATTCAGATGTATTTCCGAACGAGGAACAATAAATCTCAAATATTGACTATTTAAATTTATATATAAACAGTACATATTGTACAGTTTGTTGTATATTATGTATTAATTAATGTAAATAACGCTTTAATGTACATTTGTGAAGTATTTTTTATTATTTACCCTTGAGAAAAAATCCCATTTAACAAATTTAATAAAATAAGATATTTATGACCGCGCTTGTAGGGCACGTCAATTAAGTTGGGACCGCCATTTCATGGTAGAAAAGCTTTGAATGCGTCAAAATTCACTTCACCGAATTTAATGCTCTTGTACTTTTTAAAAAAATTCATGCATAATCCAACTTTATTAAAAGTTAGGATCACCACTACTGACAATAGTTTAAGTAGTATTCTTACAATAGTGCGCACTGCATAATATTATAGGGCTCAATTAGGGCTAATTTAATGCCACTTCGCCGAATTTAATGGTCTAGTACTTTTTAAAAAAATCCATGGATAATCCAACTTTATTAAAAGTTAGGACCACAGTGCAGTGCACACTATTGTAACAATACTATTTAATCTATTCTCAGTAGTGGTGGTCCTAACTTTTAATAAAGTTGGATTATCCATGGATTTTTTTGAAAAGTACTAGACCATTAAATTCGACGAAGTGGCATTAAATTAGCCCTAATTGAGCCCTATAATATTATGCAGTGCGCACTATTGTAAGAATACTACTTAAACTATTGTCAGTAGTGGTGGTCCTAACTTTTAATAAAGTTCGATTATGCATAGATTTTTTTAAAAAGTACAAGAGCATTAAATTCGGTGAAGTGGCATTAAATTATCCCTAATTGAGCCCTAAATTTTGACGTATTCAAAACTTTTCTACCATGAAATGGCGGTCCCAACTTAATTGACGTTTGTAGGGCGCTTGTACCACCGCTGTACAGATGCTTATCTACGATTTGGGGTGATAATATAGTAACACACACACAATTAATTTCGGTAATCATACATTATTGTGCTGGCACGTCTCAGCACAACTGGAGGAAAGTCCTTACTTCCTAAAAAACTTCTTGTGTGAAAGGTCTATACATACACACCACATACTACGCAGAGATTTGTCGTTGGGATTAAAAAAAAAAAAGCAACAGTTTTCTTGACCATTGCTTTTCAAAAATTCTTGAAATATATAGATATAGTTAATGTCTCAGCGAACGAACATCTATTTTTGTTAATACATATAAAAAAAAGAAAAAAGAAAAAAAAAGAAAACAAAAAAACCTTTATGCCGGCTTCTTAATTGCACCGCAGACTGTACACATAACAGTGAAATCCAAAAGTTGATTAGATAAAAAGAGCTGCCCATGATGATTCGAAAATTTCATGACTGCAGCAGATGCAGCCTATGAAGTAATTCATGGAGCTTCATTATCATTTCAACTATGTTGGTTTGCAATTTACTTCCACAGTTCCACAGATCGAGGAATCTCCATCCATATCCGTTTTGCAGTTCTCAGATATTTCCGCCGAGGGCGATTACTAGCGATGATCTTGTCTAGTATTTTTGTAAGCCAATCGTATTATGCTCATATTCTCGGACATAGACAGCGCAGCTTAAGTATTTGCGCACGGATCTCAATTTGAATTTTTCTAGCCAATTCGGAACTGATCTGTATGATGGTGGTGCCATCTTCAACTCATTTGATCTTCTGTTGTGGTGAGCTTGCTAATATCTGTTTTTTTCTATTTTCAGACGATCACTTTGCCGTACCGGTATAGAAATGACCTGGTGTGATGAAGTAATGTGTGATTAACGTGCGCGCGCACTAGAAACCTCCGAAATCTACAGCTTAAAGTTAGCATATATACTAGTTATAGTCACTGTTTCTTTGTGATTGTGATTGTGGTTGTGTCAAGCCAGCCAAAGCCAAAAAGCCATCAGCAGAGATGACTTTCGTTGTTATTTTTGCGTGAACAGAGAGACCACGGATGGGAAGAGTAACTTCTTTGCAGAAGAAGACCTAGAGATCAGACACAGAGTCAGAGCCAGCCAGCCTCTGTAGCGGAAAAAGACTTACTTGATCGAATGCAATTTTATATCTTTAGCATTCAAATGTTGGTAACGATAGTGAAAAGACGTTCTTTCTGCACAATCTGGCTGCTCCTTTAAACGCTGTACGTTCGTAACGGTTTTTGTTTTTACCTTTTGCGATTTTTTTTTTATATCTCTTAACCGCGAGTTTACCTGAGTACAAAATCTTCATCGTCTTCTTTTTATATAGTTTGATCTTAAAAGACGCTGCTGTTGAGGATGGACAAATATTTTTTCACTTTCGATTTCTTTGCTAGCTTACGTTAATATAAAGAGTTTTACCAGTGCACTTTGAGCGAGTTGGATAATAATTTTTTTTTGTGATTTTTCTCGTCTTTTTTTTTTGCTTAAGAAGTGTTTTTTGATTTAAGTGTAAATTTTAGGATTTGATTAATTTTTGTTCTAAATTGTTTTTTTTTGTTTTTCGTATAGGTTCTTTTTTCTGGGAAATGTTTTTTTAAAACAGAAATGATTTTGTAACAAGCGTGGAAAAGTTATTTAAAGGTTTCTAGTGGCGTTTTTAACAGTTCCAGAATTTTTTAAGTGATTTTGAAAAGGAAAGAACTCAAATTTTGCACAGAAAAACTATTTGTGTTCCACTTTTGGATTTGAGATTTATTTGCTGTTTTTTTTTTTGTTTAATTCCATCGGTATTACTGATGGTTATAGGATTGACGTGGATAGCCTAAGAAGTGGTGAGTTCTGTTTTTTGTTTTTTTTTTTACTTATTTTAAGCAAAGAATTTGATTTGTTCAAAATCAAATGGAATTAAATTATTTTATGTTATTCTGGTCTTGAGATTATCGTATCTGTACGTTAGTAAACTAATAGAGTTTGGGAAGCAATCTATAATAAAAGGAAAATTATTGAAAATCTAAATTGTGGTGTATTTAGGTTTTGGATGAAGAGCATTTTTACAAATTTCTAGCTCTAATGGATACACGGTCTTAGAATTTTCTTAGCGTAATTTCAAAAAATTCACAAATTTACAAAAAAAATGTGTGCAAAAAATTACGGACAATAGTTCTTTGCTATAGGGAAAAATAGTTCTTTTATTGGAATTTTTCTTCTTCTTCTTCAATATTATCTTACTGAAAATAATTTTTGCTAGTATTTTCTCATTTGAATTTTTTTTTTGTTGTAAAAACTTGTTTTTTTTGTCAATATTTTTCGAAAAGTTCAAAAATAAATGTTAGCTATATTTTTTTCTTTTGTAGGCAATCTTTTTCAATTACGTCATTTAGGGAATGATTAAGCTTAAGTAGTCAATGATAGACGGTATACATAGTGGGTACCTACTAGTAGTAGAGCATAGTAGTATTAGTCAGTAGTAGGTAGCTATCCTTGGATTTGTATTATCATTTTCAACCTTAATCAGAAAATTAGAAAATTTAATTGAAATAGTCTTCAGCAAGCCCTACGCGGGATGGTCTAGATTTAGCCTTGATGGTACGTCTAAATTACATAACTCTGCAATATCTGTACGAGACAGCGCGTCTGCTACCACATTCCCGGAGCCCTTCCGGTGTATTGAATATTTCAAAGTCAAAAGTTTGTGATTTCAGGCTCCATATTACCAAGCGACCAGATAAATCCTTCTGAATCATCAGCCATTTCAAACTAGCGTGATTTGTATCTATCGGAAGTGACTTCTATATAAGGACGGAAACACTCCAATTCAGTCGCGCTGTAATTCTTCTGGGCTGAATTGAGTTTTTTACTCATGAATGCGATAGGGTGTCATTCCGGTTATCATCTGTCTGGCATAGTACGGTACCAACTCCTACTGATGTTGCGTCAAATTGTATCATAAAAGGTTTCTGGATGTCAGGAATTGCTAGTACCGGAGCTTGAGTAAGCCAAGCTTACACTATTGACGGCAACTTAGGCTTCGTCGGACCATAGGCTAGTATAGTGTTTTTCTTCAGTAAATCTGTTTTAGGACTAATTAGGCTAGCATAATTAACAATGAATCTACGGTACCAACCTGAAAGTCCTAAAAAACATCTAATCTGCCGCACAGATTTAGGACGCCGAAAGTCTTGAATGGCTGAAATTTTCTCAGGGTCTGTCTGTATTCCCTTTTCGCTAATGATGTGACCGAGGTATTTAATAGCTCTTTTCCACATTAATGGTCAGGCCTGCTTCCCGCAAGCAATCTTGAACCTTACTCAGCACTTGAAGTTAGGTGAGTATCGAAATCTTCTGATAAAATGAGAAGATCATCTAAATAGACAAAAACGTCGTCATGTAGATTATAAGGGATGACCTTGTCCATTAATTTACACATGGTTTTCAGGGAATTTGTAAGACCAAATGTTATGACGGCGAATTGGAACAATACCCTCCCTGCATTAGCCAATGATCTCTATTATCTAGGATTGCATTCACATTATTGGAGGACTTCTGTATTTCTCAACAACTAAGGACTATATTTCGCCGACCACGATAACGAACTTATAAAAGCTATTATTCATCTTTTGTCTGTATTAAGGATATTTTTTTTCCATAATTAAATCCGATCAATGCGAATAGGCTGCTTTTTAAAGTTGCGTATAACAAAAAGAAAAAACGATATCCTTATAAGTCTTGCGTCCGTCTGTCTGTCTGTGACTGACATTTTTTTTTCGAAAATGCCTTGACGTAGAAATTTGAAATTTTGCAGCTTTATATACGTGGAAATCTTTTTTAGCGTAAGGATCTTACTTTTTCCTTCAAAATATTGATTTTCCTTATAGTGTTCATCCAACAAACTCACACTTCCCTTGCAGAGCAGTATTTTTTTGGATGAAATTTCTTCGAAGTCGTATTTTTGTTTAGTTTGCAGTGTCCGGTTAGGACTCTTGTCATGATTCTGAGTTGATTCCTAGCCAGCCTCAAAAGATCCAGGCTCGTCTTTAGTGAAGGTTCTTGAATGAATCTTTTGGCTGGAGTCTATCATTGAATTCCATCTTTGGTCCATATGGTTTTGGATTCAGTTTTGAATGGTAAGCTTTACGGTGTTGTAAGAGATTTCGCAAAATGACTCCGGTCATATGAGGGGCATGGATGATCCTTTTTTAGTAGTACGTCTGTGTCCTGTAGTATTGAATTGATAGGTGGTTTTTGTGCCAAGGTTTGTTAATACATGAATATATTCTCACATTAACTTCGTCTTGACATCAGGTGATGAGATGGTTTTGAATGTCGCTTGGCTATAAGTATACATTTTTTTGTCGGTATGGGAACATCTGAGGTTTTCGTATGTACATCTAGTGATGGTATAAACTTCTGTCTGCAATGTCATGGGGTATTTTCCTAGGCTTTGATAGATATAAGCTCTTGGCTTTACACCGTATATATTTCTACTCCTCTCACGGTTTTAGAACCATCGGTGTACCAGATTAGGGCTTCCTTCATTTTCTAGATTTGTCTCTATTTTCTCCCTATTTGGTATGTTTATTTTGAGAGGCGGACAGAGGTTGTGTTTAACGATCATTCTGTCTGATATCATGTCCAGTATTGGATTTGCTTCTATTCGTTCTGTTATAGTGCGTAGGCTTTTGGACTCTCATTCACTACAGGACTATGCCCATCTGTCCGGGCTCTGTACATCATAAGTTCAACAACCTTGCTGAGTGCTGGTAGGTTGGTTGAATGGTGCATCTAGAGCGCTGGTAGATGTTATAGCATGCTACCAATTACACTTAGATAGGCCATCCTTTAGAGCTTGTTTACCTTTCTTATGGTTGTCTTTTATGTACATTTATTCCACCATGCTGATACAGAATAGGTGTCATGGGTCTAACTACTGATTTTTAAAGCCAAATCATTATGTTTGGCTTGAATCCCCATGTTGAGCCAGCCAACTTTCTACAGTTCCACAGCACTAGTGTATCTTTCTGGACTGTCTTGTCGATATGTTTGTTCCAGTTGAGCTTATCATTGAGAGTTATCCCAAGATATTTAACATATTTGGACAATATGACATCCTTACCAAAGAGGGCAGGGCTAGTTATATTCCTCATTATCATTTTTCTGATAAAGGGTATAATTGTTGTTTTGCTAGGATTGACTGACAACTTGTGTACAGCACATCAGTCTTGAATGAAACTTAAGGCTTCTTGAAGCTTTCTAGAAAGCAAGCGCTCATATTAACGTTTGATAATTATAACATGGTCATCAGCATAACCATTGCGATTCAATACCATGATTGTTTAGGTGAATCCATTAGGTCATCCATTACCATGACCACAGCAGTGGAGATAGTTCTCCCCTTGGGGCAACCTCTAGTGGTGTGAGCCTCCAGTGTCTCATCAAACAGCTGCGTCTTAATTATCCTGTTGGAATTGGATTGGCATTGCTTGAATCCATTTGTTATGTGTTGTTGTCACTCCATGTCTGACAAATACTGCCGCTATTGACTTAACAGAGGTGTTATCAAACGCACCTTCAGTGTCTAAAAAATACCAGAGGTCTATTTATCTGCTGTCAATGGCATTTTCTGTACCATTTGTCAGGTTTAGTAATACTAGTTCTAGAGATTTTCCTTTTTGGTAGGCAAATTGATTTCGACTTAGTGGATGCTCCTTGAGCGCTTCGTCTCTAATATGCCTTACAACTATTTTTTTTTGTTTTAAGAACAGGCCTATGGGGCGATACGACCTAGGCTGGGCTGGATTGTAGTGTGGTCTAGTCTTAAAATTTTTTAATTTATTACATTCCTCCGTATGGAACAGTATATTTTCGTTACCTTGAAAACTTTTTCTTCATGTGCTGGTGGCAAGATAAAATGTCTGCTACTTTTTTCACGACCGACGGTAAGATAATTGCAGACCAATTATTTGTGTGCTATCATCCTACGTAATTATTTCATATGACCTTAGACTGGTATAGTACAGAAATGAACCTCCTTTTCTACATGAAAGTGTTAGATAGGGGGATCTCAGAGGTGCTCTAAGTTTTGCATGGGTCAAATGAGGTAATAAATCTAAATAACCAAGTTGCAGTTTTTGTAAGTTAAGCGGATCTGTTTTAGTATGAACAAAATAAATTCTTATAACCTACCTTCAAGGTACTTGGGAGCATATGAAAACGAACTTTGTATATTTCTGAAAGATATGGCTATGCTATTATTATCGTTAATTTCCGTTCCTCAGATTCTACACTGACTATACCTATTGTATCTACAGGGTGTTTCGAAAATGATAAAATACAGTTGCAAACCTTATGACGCACCCTAAAAGTTTTCCTTAAATATTATGGTTCATTATAGCTTTTGAGAAATTATCTATGTAGTAGCCACTGACATGTATATAAATGGACTGACTGATCTCCTGTTTCATGTGGCACTACATAGTTTTGATTTCAGAAAGTATGCTTACACTGTCAATGCTACCAACTGTCGTAAAATGGCGCTATATTTAAATTATTTGGGAATTTTCTTGTATGGATGTCAGTGGGATTTACCGATTTACCATAAAAGTATTTAGGACTATTATTATTGTTAAATTTTAAAAGTATTTATATACATGTCAGTGGTAGTAGCCATTAAATATGCAATTTATTCGCTCTCTAAAAATAGCTTGTTTACTTCCCACAAAAGGTAGCTATGAAATAGAAAAAATGAGTATGAAATAATATTATCGCGAAACCACGTGTTTCAGAAAAATAAAGAGAATGGCGAGTTTTCAACCTAGGACGTCTTGCTGGATAGGATTGATAGCTAGAAATTAAGCCACTTCGATTATTATCGTTCCGTAGTATTTTCATAAAATGTCATACTCCTTAGTACTCTGTATACCAGAAGTACTATGCTCAATCCCTCGTAGAATCTTTTTCACAAGAGTTCTTCGGGACTCCTGTCACATCGAATATGCTGTGACGTTCTAAGACATCACGATCGGGGGCAGGTATAATGTAAAATTCCATCGACGTAATATCGACTCAAATTTGGATGACTTCAGTCGAAAGAATTTGAAGGCGCCATCTATAGTCTCAAATTCAATTTAATTTTTCCAAATTTTATGTCATGTTGTTTCTTAAATCGTTCTTTGGGTTGACGTATCTGCTCATCGTAAGAAGCCTTAAAAATGTTAAAAACTCCCAAAAATGTCTATTCGTCTACTGCTAAAGAGAAGTGAGGGAATTTGTGATAGATATGTTATAACACTTCTTTAACTCTATTAGTCTCTGTTACGTGATGGTTTCAAGATTATCTGCATAAAGATGGACTGCAGCAATCAGAATATTATCGGGAAAGTCTTTAATATATAAATTAAAGAGAAGGCTCCAGTATGAATCCCTAAGGTACACTACACTTGATAAGCTTATCCTACCCAACACCTATCATTGACTTTTTTCCTTTTCTTTGTATTATTAGTCATAGAGCAAAGAAAGAGAATAGAAATCGCCTGAAACGATTCACCAGTAAATTTAAATTATTTATGAAATCAAAAGTTTTGCTAAAATCAATTAAAGGATGCCAGGGATTAATACAGTAGGGTACATATAGGCTAGATGCTATCTTGATAACATAATCCTTGCTGTCACGTTGACAAAAGGTAAGCTATACTTATATAGTTCACAAGCCATTAAAAGTGGTTTTAGTTCTATAAATTGTTGTACAAAAGCCCTTTAAGATCTTTCTCGCGGGCATCTAAGAAAGCCTAAATTGGCTTTGTAATTTATTTTTTTACTGCCGCAACTAAATCATTGTCACTTCGTAATCGCATCGCAACTGCATTGCTATAAAAAAGCCTTAGCTCTAATGTCAGTATTGAAATTTTACTTACTAGTCAGACAGTAATCAAAATTTTGTACCTAATACCTATGAAAAAAATATGCAATTTCTCTAACTCGCCCATTCATTCAGGTTTATTTATTTATTATTTGATTTTCGTTGGTGGTCACAGTTATTAGCCATCTTGAGTGCTAGAACAATTACGTTTCTCTGATGTCAACCATAATTAAGCAATCGAAATAAATAACACTTGTAAGAAGTTTGGCACCTCGATAAGAGACTGTTTCTTATTATTTTGGTAATCTAATTTTTGTCTCTACATGTAGTCTTACATGATATAAGAAAATTGTCGAATATGTAACCGAAATTTATAACAAAATTTTGAATAGCACTAAGATCATCTTAGGTAGAAAAACCAATTTATGTTCGTTCGTCCATATCAATCCTAACTCATACAATTAAATTTAAATTTTTTCTTGTACTCGATGGCATACAAAAATTTGATGGTCAAATGCAAAAATTTTGTATGGCAACACTGCTAAGGAGTTGCCGAATTTTATTTGTCTACGAAATTGATCTTACTAATTAACTGTGTATAAAATTAAAGATTCCTAAGTTAATATGATCCTGATTTATGACACGAACAGGCAGACAGACAGTCTGACAGATCGATACGATGTATGATCATTTACGCACTAACCAAAGGACGACCTTGAATAAGTTGATCTTACCAAACTACATCATTCCACTTGACATTGATAATTAATTTATAATAATAAAAAAAAAAACAAATCACTGTATTATAATAAAATAAATTTATATCTTTACCTACTCATCTCATTACCACATCGAAACCAAATACCAGCTACAAACCGTCCAACTAGTTTATGTTGATATACTCCCGAAGTAGAGGGACCTAGTCAATTACAAAATTGTCCCATAAAGCTATTCCACATGGAATGATGAAAGTAAAAGCAGTTCTGTAGCCTAGCCGCAGTGATATTCTGTTTAAAAGTGTGGAAGCTGTTTCACAACAATCTTCTATCTCTGGTTGAGTTTAAGTAAATCCATAACGTTATTAGCTGAGAGATAGAAATATTTTAATTTTTATTATTTTTTCTTCTTATTTTGTATTTATGAATTTCGCAATATTTTTGCTGGTGACTCTTCTGCTATTTACTAGCAAAAATGCAAACATTAAAAGCTCGTAGTAAAGAGCGAAGATCTAGTTAAGCCACTATTCAAATTATGTGAACGAAAAAAAATATATAAAAAAAACAGAAGATAATTTCGGTCAGAAATTAATTTGTTTTCGAAAAGAAAACAGAAACAATGAAAACAATAGTAAAAAAAAAATCTTTGTGTTACAACAACCGGTAAGGTCTGTTGAAATTGGTTGGCTGCTGACAGAATTAGAGACTTAGGTAAAAATATATTTCTGCTATATGTACTTATAACGAGTTTATTTCATAATAATAAAAGTTATATAGTAAATGGAATCCGATTAAATTATGTTAAAGATAATATGAAATAAAGTGTAAAGTTTAATAGTAATTTTTAGAGCTTAAAAATAAATAAATACGTAAATATTTTCGATTAAAAATTCTATGAACATTTTTGTTGCATTAAATTGGAGAAAAATAAAACAATATTTTTTTACCAGAGGTCCTCATTATTTGTCTACTCCAGACTGGGGATAAAAAAAAAAACAAATTTGTCATGTTATTTAATATGATATTTTTTTACACTCATTCCATATTTTCTCACCAGAGGTCCTCATTATTTATCTACTCCAGCCGGCGGTTAAAAAAACAATTTTGTTTTGCTATTTAATATTTCATATGACATTTTTTTTACACTCTTTCAATATTTTCTCACCAGAGGTGTTCATTACTTGCCTACTCCAGACTGGAGAAAAATAATGACTTTCTTTTTTTATATATAAACACCAAAAGAAGTTCTCTATTAGGTTAAGGTCTGGAGAATTCGATAGAATATTTGATATGTTTTTTTTTTATCAAAGAATTCCTTTTTCGTAATTTTGGCTGTACAGAATGTTTTGCATCATTATCCTGCATAAATGCGAGAGCCGAATAATCGGTAATAAAGACTTTTTTCTAATATGGCTGTTGCAAGCCAAACTATAAGTGGTTGCTTGGACACAAATAAATACTACAAATTCAGAGTCCAACTAACTCTACTTATCTACAAATTCTCGGTGTGGTTTTGTAAACGAACAATTGCTCCAGTCCTATCGATTATGGCCATTTTAGAGTTAGGGTATCAAAGCCATATATCAAAGAAAATACTATTTAACCCATTCGATTAATTAATCCTCATAAGTTTCAATTCATACACTTTTGAATTTTTAAAATTCAACTCAAACAATTTTGGGACAATAAGATTCAATACAATACAATAAAATTAGGAGATATTATTATTCTGCAAGCCTCCAATACAATTTGGAGGTTATAAATTCAAATTCATGTACAATAAAAGAAAAATATTAGTGAAAGACTATTTTGCATACGGAGCCTTAATTTTAGCACTGAGGAATACATTAAAATATTATTCTGCGGAGCTGATATGCATCAGTCATAATTAGGGTTGGCCAATAGTTGGGAAAATATTGATACACCGATATTTCCATTTTTTTTCAAAATATCGATACACCAATATATTGGCTTTTAAAATGTCGATATCCTTAGTATCGTCGATACAATATTTCTTATTATATGTATGTATCAATATAGCACTATGTAATGCATACTATGTTGTTGCATATCAAATTAAAAGTCTCGCCGAGTACTATTGAAGGGTGTACTGTTTTCCTGTTTCAGAAAACTTTCTCGGGACGTTTTTGTCACCGGAAAAACCCACTTTCATGCACTTGGGTCACATACACCCCACTTACTACATTTCGCTTATATTTTTTCCGTTCTTTCTTTCAGGGACATTAGTGATCTGTTATGAACATTTTTTGCATAGGAGGTCATTTTTCACGACGTAGCAATTTCGCACAATCACGAGCGGAAAAAAGCGGTATCGCCGAATACTTTCAGTATCGCAGTTGGGTAACATACACCCCAGTTACTATATTTCGCATATATTTCGTCGGTTCTTTCTTTCAGGGACATAAGTGGTCTGTTGTGAACATTTTTCTCATAGGAAGTCATTTTCCACGACACGCACCAGTTTCGCACAATCACGAGAGGAAAAGAATCCACTTTTTCATCCAAGAAAGTCGCTCTCAAAATACATCCGATTGCTAAAGCTTTCCCGGTTTATAGAAAAACTGTTATTAAACAAATATACTCAGAGTATCATAATGCGACGCTTAAGGCATCATATCGGTGCTTAAGCATCTCTCATGTCTGTTTAAGTCGGGCCTAAAATTGTACGAAAATTGGGCATTCGAACAGACATGTTTTTTTGCGATACAGCTATTGAAATATCGACACAACGATAATTAAAGTATAAAAATATCGATACGAATTACCTGTATCGTAGAGGGATAAATATCGATATATCGAATATCGTATCGCTATCGGCCATCCCTAGTCATAATCCTTGGCATCTAGTCTTTGAACAATCTTAAAATCACTAAATCTCCGTCAGACCGTGCTAAGATTATGGAATCCAACTCTTACACGACAGACATTAACTTTAACAAAGCCAATATAATTCTGAGATAACGGGATCCAGCACGCACGCAAAAAAAGTCAATATGATTTTGAAATCACGAAATTACGACATTCAATTGGTACACTAAGGAAGAGATTAATTTCACTAAAGTCAATAAGCACTTACCTTGCTCTCCCACTCAGCAGATGGTTCCCTTCCTATTCCAAACAAATATTCCTTTTTTGAACCGGCGCGGCGGCGCGATCCGACCAGGACCTGTCATTTTAGTTGTTTTCTTTTCTTTTTATTTTATTCCTCTTCGTTATTAATTTTTTTTTGTGAATCAGTTTAAAATTTCGTTTACTAGTCACAACTTTTCTGATTTACGTATGTCCTCTTTCACCAAACCGACAAGACAGCCACCGCCGCGCCGCCGTGCCTACTACCGGATGCCGACCCTCTCTCGTCATTTTCGTTCTTCGGACCAAGTTAATACATACAAGCTTGCCTGTTTTCGAAATTTTTTAATGTCCGTTCACATTCTCGATATTTATTGATTTCGGACAAATTCTCCAAAATAATCCCTTTTGATTTATGCGAGTACGGTGTCGGAACAGGCCGGTCAGCTATCTTCGGCTTATTTTTTTGTTTGCGGGGTTCGGACCGAATCTTTGAATATATAAAAACGAGTAATAAGCTACTCCATTGATGAATGGGGAGACGCAAAGTCCGTTCTCATGAGTGGTGCAATTTTTTTTCCTCTTCTGCAAAAGAAATATAAAGAATATGAGCTGCATACAGTTAATGTGAAAATTATAGGGTTTACAATATTCTGCCGTCAAAAGGAAATTACAAGCTATTATCTATAGTTAATATTGAAATTATAGCATCTTGGAATGCTTTGCAAGTAAAAAAAATTTCAAATTTGACCCTTAACATTTACATGGCTTACCTTATTGTGTGTGTTCATATGTGTGGCTTCCTAATATTATGGCTCCATTCGCGTATTTGAGTGAGAGATTGAGTTGTTGATTGGCCTGTTCTGCCGTAACCCCCGCAAGATACAAGCCATGAATAAAGTCGAAAAAAGAGAGCAGCGGGCCGGTCAACAGGCAACATCCACCGTCTTCTTGCCTTGTCTTACTGAAGGAGTTTTTCATATAAAAGTTGCTTGTATTTCGTTCAGACGCTATAATTTCCGTAAATTTGTTCTACATGCTACATTTTTTTAAAACTATTAGAAAGAAAACATATTTGGCTGCAATTTGTTTTAACTTCATTTTGCTGTGGGAGCGACACTTTTGGGCTTTAGGACCTGTTTAAGATGAAATTATAGTTTTTCCTTAATGACGAGTATACAAAAAGCAGTTAGAGTGAGCACTTACTGCATGCTGTATCCGGCACGTTAAGGCATTTTAATGTGTCGGTGCCTTCGTCGACTTCATGCCTTGTATTATATTCCGGGGGTTACGGTTCGTTATTTTTCCCTCAAGTGTGGGGGCTTCGCCTCGTAGCAAAACCCTGAGAATACTTCGCAAGCCATGAAACAGACTCCCTCACTACCACATGAGAACCCCAACGGAGTCCTCACATTCTAAAATATTTGCAGTGTTCTAATGTAAAGCGGACAAAAGTTTGATTTGATTAGATCCTCCGCCCTAAACTACTATTCATACAGAAAAATGGTGTTCTAATAATCTTAAGCTTGCTTTCTTATCTTTCGAACTGAAATAAAATTTGTATACCGTTCCTAACAAAATTATTTAAAAGAATTTATCTTAACAAAATGACTAAGATTCCTCAAACAAAAATTCTCAGCTGAGTAATCATTGTAATGTCGCTGCGCCGTCTTGGATGCCGTGGGCTGATGATATCGAATGTAGCCGCCTACAAATTCGGACTCCGGCTACACGTACGCACATGCAATTATCACTCAGCTGAGAGGTATTGAGCTTAAAATGGTAAGGTTACTTTGTAATCAAAACTATTTTATTATTTTTTTAAGTAAGGTATATAGGAAGTTTAGCCTTTGGGAAGGTAAGGAACCAAGCTTTAAATTAGTAGAAAACTATTTTGCTGTATGAATAGTAGTTTAGAATCTATACCATATATAAAGTCAATGTTTGGTAATTTCCCATAAGTATCAATATAGAACATTTTAGAAAGCGAACCCTCAACGCATACATATAGATTTCTGTTTCATGGCTTGGGAAGTATTTCCACCGCACCTGAAAGTAAGAAAACACTCGGCAGAATCAGAGTTCAAACTTAGTGACAAAACGACACATTACACGTGTGATACCTAAATATAATGAACGACTTTTCAATGAATATATACGACCTCGTATTTATTGCGGTGTTATTTGAGGAAAACTTAAACGTTAAGTTTTTATATAATTAAAAACACAAAAATTCAATAAAGTTCTTATATAAAAATTTTCCAAAATTTTCGAACCTAGCAGCGCTAAATTGACCGCTGAAATGTCGGAAAACTATTTTCCCTCTCAACTACTTTTTGCATTTTAGAATCAATTGCATAAAGGTTCGAATCACACTGGTGACTAATTAATATTTTTTTCTTCTCTTTTTCACAATGCATATTCTTTAAGATATCATTGGAGTTGTTTTTTTTTATTTTTATCCATATAACAATATTCACTATCCTATTTTTTTTTTCTAATCTCAATATTATTCCAGATCTTTGAAATAACCCTAACCAAGAAAAATTATTATGAAATGCCTTGAGAAAATTAATTTAAGTGAAAGGTATGCATTCTCATATACATATATAGGTGTACGTACATATAGTTTGTGCTTAACTCAATCTGAAGGTTGGTTTGGATTTATCAAAGCCCATCAATCCTGCTCTTAACTACCACTGGAACGTAATAAAAAAAAAAACAAAAAACGAAACATTTCCATATGTGCTGGCTGATCTCTATGACTCATGATCAAAGAGGGTTAAAATTTTAATCGAATGATGACCGTATCAAGTTAAAATTGGTAAAAAGAAGAAAGAAAGAAAAAAAAACAGCTTGAAAACTTCTTATCATCTACATAACTACTTATACCTTAAAATACCTGTATCTATACAAATATTCAGCTTTGTCTGAAATTTATGCTTTGTCGTGTGTGATTGACGTATCAAGAAGATTTTTTAATTGCCATGGATTATGCCATCGCTTTTTATGAACTCCGGCATAAAACATTTGGAATAACTTATATCCGGGAAAGTATAGTTTCATTTCGTATCTAGTTTTGTCATCATCAGACTTAAAGAGGAGTGTAATCAATAATTATATGCCCAACATCAAGTCTCAATCAACATTGATTCATTCCATCGTATTTAGTTCTTTCTAGTACCTACTGACTAGACTGACTAGCCTGAAAGTCTAAAGCTGAACATCCACATTAAATCGATGATCACATAATTTGCTCATTTTGTGTTGACTTGATGTGTTGTTGCATTCTATTCACGAATTGAGTAATTCCTGACTTCAACTCCAATCACTCTACTCCATGCTCGGGGTAGATGGTAGAGTCCACAAGAAAAAAAAAACAACTCAAGACCATACACTATTCTCTATACTAGTGATTATGTAGTATAATACGAATGCAGTTAGACTTATCATTGACTTGTTGCTAGTATGTACATAGGTACGTACAACAAAACTAGTATGCTAGGAGGGCTGTAATGTAAGTTAAATGTATATTCCCATTTTGCACTTTAAAGCTCTCATGTAAAATCCAAAACAAAAGCGCATCATGGTTTTTACCTATGGCGCTTACCTGCATTATGTTCATGTACCGCTATTACATAATCCCGGACAATACTGTAGTCAGTAAGACATAGAGAGTACATATTTTGGTACTGATGCGATTTATATTGCGGTGTAGAGATGCTCAATGGCGTGAATATCTTTCAAGGTGGTGACTGAATGGAATTCATCTTTTTCTTAGGCAAGATTCTTTGCAGACTTGTGCAGCGGTGCAACAACGTGTCGAACAACGATAGGTATGCGCGAAGATTTCATTGATTAATGGATAGTTTTCTCTGAGGGTTGGATCTGTTGGAGATTGATTCATTTCGAATTATTATTATATCCTATAGGTTTATGGTACTTGAATAGGTCGCGAATTAATTGCGCATCCGTTGTTTGTACAAAATTTGATGCGCAGCGCGGTTATCTCGTTGATGAATTAAGGTACATTTTAAGATTTAATTGAATTTGGTCCAGAGAATATGGCGGGGTGATATTAAATGAATTGAATAGTCTCTTCTTCATCGAGAGGAAACATTTTTTTTTTTATTTTACAGCCCTATAACCACTTTTGTTGAGACTACTTTCATTATCAGAGTGTAAATAATAAGAAATAAAAAAAACAAAATAGACAATAATAATTACAAAAACAACAAGCGGCATCATCTTATACAATTTAAATTTGTGGTTGGGGTCGTCATAATGTTGAAATATTGCTTTTACAGTGTCTTTGTTGAAATGAAAAATGCCGACATCTAAAAAAATATTGTTCCGGAAAAAGTGTTAAGTTTGTATATTGCTTTTTTTTTTGCATCACATCTCTGCAAGCTTTTAAGATAGTTTATTTCCTAAATATACATTGAGTACAGTAAGTCTGTTGCAAGCACATTACAATTTCTACCCAGATCTGTGGGGGTAGGTTATATAAATTTTTAATCACGAATTTTAAATGAAATTTTGTCAAATTGCATATTTTTGTACAACATAAAGTTGTAAAAAGTTTGTGTAAATCTTTACACTGAAAACACACACACACACAACATTGGTTTGGTTGTTGAGAAGATTTTTCACCCAAATGGAAGAAGAATTGGGAAATTTACCACCGAAACAATGCCCAATACTAAGTAAATAAAGTTGTAAGATTCTATTGGCCTATGTTCATTTTCTTCAGCTTTTTCTAATTTAACTCTTTTTTTTCATTTTTCCTTTAGCAAAGTTTTCGCGATTTGTGTTGCGCTTTTTACCTGTGTTTCTTTTTTTTTATTTTTCTTTAATGATTTTACACTTTTTGTACTATTTATACTTTTGTCGGTTGTGTTGTGCTGTGTATTTTTCGTATATCAAAGGTATGTTTTACTTTGGCTTTTTTCATTCTCTGATTTGTTTCAGATGGGTTCAGTGAATATCAATGCACTGTGAAGAAGCTGTAGGGCATTGTTTTTGGTCCGTTTAATTTCGGTGTCTTGTTACATTGCAGAGAATTCATTCATTATTTTTTTGATTTGGTTGTTTACAATTTTTACTCAAGGGGAATAATATTATGTTTATATTAGGTATATACTATAGGGATATACATAGATAGTTAGGATGAGTATATAATGATTTTATTTTAAGAATTTAGAACATAGGGGAAAATGAGCTAAAATTGATGTTTTTTTTTTAAATGTTTTCGATTTAATGAAATTGGGAATTTTAAAATGAGAGTCCAGATTGAAAAATTAATAGCGGATACTAATTGAAAACTGCACAAATAATTATGAAATAAAAACACACAAAATAAGAATTAAAAATAAACTCTTACTGTGCCACTTTAGGCCAATATGGCATATTAAAATTTTTTATTTGTTTTATTTTTCTTATATTTTTCTGCATAAAAATAGCGATAAACAGCTAAATGAAAAAAAAAAAATTGTAATCTCATAGACTTTTAATTAAAGCTTAAAACACTATTTTAGGCACACTATATAGACCTTTTTGCGATATCATTTTGTATTCATAGATTAGAATTACAGCAATATAACAATTAACAACTATACCATATCTCATTTTTTACAGCGGACCATTTTCATATAGACCACTTTTTTTTTCCTCTGGCTGTTACGAAAAAAAAATTATTCTTAATTTCTGTAAGTCTTCTAGTATATGGCTGAGAATCATAAGTATGAGAATTAAATCGTAAGTAGAGAGGGTATGGAGCATGGATTCTGATTGATCCACTTCTACTAGACCGATTTTATTCTATAACTTGACACACATGAATATTTCTGATGACAATATCATATTTTAAGATTAAAGGAAGAGGAAGGGGGGGGGGGAGAACACTTCACAAAGCATTCAAAGGAATACGCCTTCTCAGCAAAATCTTGAACTTAATTTTTGACCAACATTTACTAATTTTCTTGAAACTTGGCACACAAATGAACTTCCTCGAGTGATAATGAAATATTTTTAGATTAAAGCAAAAGATCTACAAATCAATTATTGGTTGAATTTTCCCTAAAATTGATGTTAATTGAAGTTTTTATGAAGAAAATCAGAAAATCAAAAATTTATTAATGTTTGGTCTGAATTATGCAAATTTTGTATAAATGAATTCTTTCCATTTGCATGATTTGCATTAATTTTTCATTGAAATTTTTTATTATTTTACTTTTGCATCAGATCAGGTGAACTTACATAATTGATTAAAAAGTATAAAATAAAAATAGATAAATATAAAGAAGAAAAAAAACATTTTAAGGTATATACAAAGTCTTATTTAAAATGTCCTAAGAGTAGAATATAATTTTTTCAGCTATTTATAAATTTAAATTATTTTTATGACTAAAAAACAAAACTTTCTTAAAACTTATAAATAACTAGAAAAACTGTTTTTTATACTTTTTAAGGCATTTTAGATAAAACTATTTATTTTAAATTTTATTTAGTTTTATTTTTTTATATTTTTCCTTTTTGTACTCTACCTAGACTTTGAAGAATGCGTTCAATTAGTCGAACAGAAATTTTTAGACAGACGTTCTTATTACTAAGCTTAAAACACTTTTGTCTAAATTATCAAGATTATATTAAGTCTAAGATTTTGATTTTGTTTAAACTTTTTATCTAGTGTTTTACATTAAAAACCAGAAGGCCTGTCACGAATTTCCAAGTCTATCTCTAAGTTCTTTGCTTAGAAACCTTTTATAAACTTTTTGTATATAAAAGTCGACATGTAAAATGCATCGTTATGTCACATCGTCGAACTCCTTAAAGTTTTTAGTAGGAATATTAGCTCGCTTTTTCCTAAGCCTTGTTTTTCGTAGAATTGGTATTCTTCGGCATATAGGTCCTAGATTAGGTGCGCCTTCATACCTTTGCCTCTGTTGATATATTAGAAGGAAAAGCGGACCTTTTGCCTTCCTAGAAATATCTATCTAATTCTAATGTCACCTGGTGGACTGAAGCCCTTATGTTATCACGTTCCCACTAATTTTTCTCTTGATTGTGTTTTTTTTACTCTTGTCCAATCGGATTTAGGTATGGTGTCGTCTCATTGCTCTTTGGGCTGCTTTCTTGCAACTGGCTTCTATTGAAGATCTAGGGATCACTATTAGGTTTCTGCAAAACTGTACGTCTTACTTTCTTTACGTCAAATTATTTCATGGAAGGCAGGAGGAAATTCTACGAAATTCCGCATTCGAGCTTTGTAGTTTGATTACGGGTCGCCTGTCGTACTTGGCTAAAGCTCTACGTACTACCTTGAGCATTGGTCACTATTTGACCTAACAAATCTTTTAATCTCTTTGTAGCCCGTATAGAATCTGGGATCTTAAATCTCTTACTATTATTTGAGAGATTGATAGAAAAACTACCTATCAATTCCCCAATCCTACCCGTGCACTCATTCCAACCGAAATACAAAAACATTTTCATTTTATTAATAACCTTTTTTTTTCTTAATTATTAATCTCAAATTGTTTTTTTTTGTTCTTTTTAATTAACTTCAAATTATTCTTATTTTGATTAACACAAAAACGTACCTGTAAAAGAACTCTACTTCAAATTTTCTACAATTTTCACTACGTTTTCTTTGATTTTGTGTTCCAAGCTAACTCAGTTATGATCATTTATTCTTTGAGTATTTTTCAACTGCCTTTAATTTCCAGTAAAATTTTTTTAGCACAATTTTGTTAACAATAATCAACAAAATTTCTTTTATTTTTAAATTATGTAGGTATAAAAAACATCCAGCAACTGTTCCAAGTCAAAATGTGTTACATGCATTTTTTTGTATTCTTAGCTGTTCTACAAATTAGTAAAAGACTTTCTTGTGGTAAATTTCACTTACACTGAGAAAATCGTAATAAGTTTTGTTAAAATTATATTAAATTTCAATTGTTTTGTAAGATTTTAATTTGTATGTTTCTTAGTAGTCAAAAGTCTAGGAATGGATAAATAATAAAATAAAAATCGAAAAAAGACAAATCGAAAAGAAATTTGTAAATTTAATTTTACCCCAAATTCTTAAAATGACGCAACAAAATTAAACTTGACTTAAAGAATATTTTAAAGAAACAGGCTCATTTACAGTCCCAAATTTTTGTGAATGTGAAATTATGCCCTACATGGCCTACTTATAAGTTTTAAGTAACTCACCCAATATCAAGCCTAATCAAAGCCAAAAAAATCCAGGACAAATAAATAAAAGTGTAAGTTATCATTTTACATAGAACGGGATTAGAGTTTATTGATCATCGTCTCTCATTGTAATTATGTACTTGTTAAACCGGAAGTTACATAAAATGGAAACATCTTTTGCATGTATTAACATTTTCAATTTTATACCGCAAACTTGTCGATAATTTATCTTACAAGAGCCTGTTTTTCTTTTTTTTTTTATAAGGGGTTAGTCTTTGCTGGAAAATCACGTGAATGTATTCCTGACATACATAAATCCTCAATGGATACTTTTTTTTAAATGAATTCAAATAAAATATGAATAAACATAATATTATGAATTCGTGAAAGGAGGAGATAATATATTTTACTTGTATTTTTAACAACTTTCTAATTGAAAGGTGATTACCATTCGGAAGAATCTGAATGAATTGTATAAGCGATAAGATAGGAACGATTTTTTTTTTAAATATTTATAAGTTTTTCACCAAAAAGAATCCAATGATCAGGATTTTTGCCAAGTGCTACTTACACATTTTTATGTAAATGGTTGACGATCATGGAATTAATTTTTATCAAAGATGATTTTAGTGAATGAATTCATTAGCGATAAAAAATATATTTGTAAGTAAGAAAAACTAGATTTTGATAAGAAATTAATTCGAAGCGTACAATAACCTTTACTTGTTTTTTGGATTATTAATTCCTTTTTTTTTATAATAATTTTTAAAGAAAACATTTCTTTTTACGTGAAATATTTTCCGGTATTGTTTTTTTGTTTTTAATAATTCTGCATTTTCTCTTAATTAGAGTAGCAATATAAATATAAGTATCATATGGACCTTAAGCAACTTCAATTTTCGGAAACCTCTTTCTCGGTCAAGTGCTTCAAACTGTCAGAAAAGTTTTTTAATTTTTCTATAAATTTTAGTTATTTATCTATCTTGTTATATTTTTTCAATTTAACCTTGGCATGTTTAATATCTGCGTACGCAGCTGACCTACATATTCTCTAGTCTAAATAATTCCTCTCCTAATTATCAAATTATTTTCCAATGTGATTGCATTATTTTCTATAGAGTTTAGTCAAAAAATATTTTCTAAGAGTTCCTACATTTATAATTTTAATTTTGAAAGGAAAATAAAAGTTAGACTTACTTATATTACAATATAAATTTAATTTTAACATTAAGTTACTATTATTAGATTGATTAAAAAGTAATTGTTTTTTTTTCTAGTACAAGTCTTAATTAACTTCATTCCAAGCTTGACAGCTGACAGTTAAAGCTTACCTCAAATATCTTATTAAAAACAGTCACAGTGAGGCTGTTAAGTATTTATGTTACCCGACCTCGGAAGCGTAATTACCAAAACTGGTGATTTGTAAAAAAAAAAAAAAAACACATATAAAAACACCCATATAAGAAAATTGACAGGAGCCTTTCCTTTCCAGAGAGATTTCATTCAAGCCAAATCTACAGCTATTTAATTCCAATGTTAATGACTATAGTTGTTATATGTACATATATGAAAGTTAACTATTTGCAAACTTTTGTATTGTAGATAGGTGCTTATGTCGTATTATAAAAATTCGTTAAACACATCGAACGTTAAACGAAGAACTATTTATAGACGCTGAAGTCAAACAGACAATGTTCAATGTTCCATCTAATAGTTGACGCGATATATCAGAATCCATTTTGTCCAAATTTCAAACACAATATGGACCTATCTTATTATGTCTACATAGACATAACAAATATCGCCCCACTCAGAAAATTTTAGGCCTCCTATTAGATAAAAAATAAATTTAGACAAGTGTAAGACTTTCTATCATTTCTACACGGGCTGCCTCACCCAAGAAAAGGCTTTCGTGTCACGGTAAATGAATAAATAACGTCAAGAGGTGATACCTTTGGGCACCAAAGAATTGTTTGCTTTCATACCTTACTTTGTCGCAATCTCCATCGACGCTATAAAAAAAAAGTCTAATTGTGAATTCTTTTCGCAAATCTTAAACTGACCATGAACCAGGATATGGGAGCTGCCAGTCAAATAATAATTTTGATCTTTTATACATGGATCAAGTAGGCTCTGTATCAAGACAGTTATGTGAGAATTTTTGTAGTCATACATAAGTAGAATGATTAAATTCGGTGTAAAATAATTTCCCGAAAGCTAATATTCCTAATAATAGAAAAAGTAGAAATATATGAGGAAGAGATTCTATCTTTTTCGATCAGATAAGACCTGTCAAAATTTATTGTCGCATTTTCTAAACTAAGTGACAGTTCAGTGTACGCACCGAATTTAAAACTGTAGACACACACCAATTCCGAATGCTTTAAAAAATATATACATAGAGTCTGCCACAAATATTCCAGCGGGTAAAATGGTCAGGCCTTCATATGAAAGGTAAAAGCTTCCTGAAGAAGTGCTTTGGAAGTAAATTCGAAGTACTGAAACCTTCCGTAAATTGTCTGCTGCTCAGAAGAAAAAACTTCTATGATTCATATGTAAAATATTCTTAGAAAATTGCTGTGAAATTGTATTTCAGATTTTTCATTTGTTGACTTCAATTTTGATTAGAAGTGAAATTATCTTCCTTTTTCATTGCTATAAATCATATTTGCAATACTTTCAGAAAACTTTTCAGAAAGGAGAATGCCATCCATTCCATATTACTTTCAAAGCTTCTCTTCCTGCAAATTTTCTAACAATCTTTATTTATCCAATTCTAATCTCCTTTCCCAATCCCAGTTAAGGTTTCGTTCTAGACACAGTACTATATCTGTACTTCTCCATTTATGTGAAGAAATTCGTATTAATGTTGAGAAACATGAAGCCACTGTGTTTGCGCCTTTAGATTTTTCTAAGATGTTTGACTTCGTAAATTGCGGGATATTAATTCAGAAACTCTCCAATTTCTTTGGTTTGTCTACATCTGCCCTACATTTAATGGAAAGCTATTTAGCTGATCGTCCGCAAAAAGTTATATCTAATAATCGTTTATCCCATTTAGTAAGGCTTGTTTCAAGTGTCCCCCAGGGATCTATTTTGGGGCCAATTCTATTTTGTATGTAGGTACATTAATGATATACAACTAAGTGTAACTAGAGATTTTATTCAATTTTATGCCGATGATGTCCAACTATTCCTGTCATCTCAGTTAAATAGGTTTCAAGATTGTGTGGCTACTTGGGCTAAAATAATCAGTTGGTTCTCAATATTTTCCAGTCTAAATCAATTGTAATTTATAAGAATTCCATTGATACATCCTGTATGCCTCTGGTTTTACTTAATGGGACACCTATTTCCTTTAAGATACCGTTAATAATCTACGGTAGTTTACGTTCACCCTCGCAGCAGGTAAAATATACACCCCTTGCTATGCGTAAAAAACTAATTATTAGTCAATTGCCCACTCGACTATAGAAACAGATTAACACTAAATGTTGCTTATAATTCTTCCGCTCGTTATGTTTATCGTATTATAAATACATAGATATCCCCCATAGTGTCTGTGTCGCCTTTGGAAAAAAGAATTGTACCGTGGAAAATTTCCTTATATATCATCTACATATGCTTGTACATTTTCAAAATAATTCATAAGTTTTTACCTGAATACATATCTCCTTGCTAACATTAAATTTCTTTAATCTCCGTGCTCGAGTAAACTTGCAGTTCCACGTCATTTCACTGGTTTATGTGTGTTATAAATAAAGAGCTTATTATTGTTATTGTTATATGTACCTTAGAACATGAGGCCCTGTCTGCTGACTGAACTCTGTAGTTTACCCTGCAGGCAGGTTAATTTATCTAATCCAAACAATTACTTTCGCAACGCTATAGCTATCCAGAATGTCGAATCCATGCCGAAACCTATCACATCCTATCGATCTTAATGCCAAATTCTCGATCTTAATGCCAAACCATAGCACAAATGGCACGCTTACTGCACCTTCCTCAATCTTTTCTTATACCCTATTATCCTTTTGTATTCGGATTCTACTGTGACTCTCCATCAAATTGGCAAGCTAAATCCGCAATACTACAAGGTATGCCTAATAATTTTTTGGACATGTAAGTCGTGGCGTCACTTCGGAAAAAACCAGTGAACAAAAAATCCTGAAATCATGTAAGGGATCATAGGAATCGCATTGCATAGATACGCTATGGTTTATATTTGGCATACCTATCTTATTTATATTAACTACCATGATCCCTAAGTAGACTGGTGCCGATACTTTTTTGAAAAGAAAAAATTAATAACAGGCAAAGACCAGACGGAAAATTTAGTTAAAGTCATAAATTAAGAGAAAAAGCAGAAATTAAATACAAGATAAGGTGAATTTGCGCAATGGTGGGGGGGGGGGGGGTGCTAAGGGGTTGAAAGTGGTTTTGTGCGATTTTAGACGAATTGTGACATCCTAGCGGAAAATGTTCTTCGCAAAAGTTATAGATAATAAGAGTACCTAAAACTTTCATAAAAGACATTTTTCAATATAACCTCAAATTTCTCAAGAAAATGGCGTAAGATGGATTTTTCAGTTTTTAATTTTTTTTCTCTTGTAAAAATAATTCAAATTACGTGATATTTATGAAAGTATACTTTTTTTGCATTGTATAAAGCACAATTTTCTTGGAATCTATAGGAATCATGTAGTTTACGATACATTTACAATTTTTGAAAAAAAAAAAAAACAAAATCCTATACGGAAAACTTTATTGGTGTTTTTTTCGATTTAAATATTCTATCCGAGCTCATTTTAATCGTTGAAATGTCTACTTTAAAATTGTCTATATATGTTGATGGTTTACTTTTCATAAAATAGCATAAAAATGAGAAAAATCAAAAAATGTCTTTTCGAATCACGAATTTTTCAATTTTTTTTTTATCATTTATGTAAATAATGGACTAAATTTCAATGACAGAATTTACTTTAATGTAATATTACTAAAACTAAACTAATTTAATTAAAGAAAGTGGCGGAAATCATCCTGAAACCTTTAAATTAATAACAACTTAACCAATAGTTATGCATATAAACGTGATAGAATATTTTCGCAAAAATTGTGAATTCGGAAATTCAGATTAGAAAGGTACATGAAATAGGTATACTTATAAAAGGTTCAAATGCGCCCAAAGTTGTCAAACGGGGGGAAGTAGCATTAATGAGGGCCGGGAAAAGAGAGCAGCCGGGCTCATTTTGGAGTATTACATCTAGTTGTTTGGAAGCATTTGGGATAACGTCTTTTAGAACACCACGGGAGGATTGAGTATTTTAATAATAAAATATAACAGAAAAACTGCTTATTAATAAGAATCAGCTGTCGTTATAAAATAGCAAGGCAAATAAATTATTTTAAAGTAGTACCTATTCATTTTTAGTTTCCGAAGGCATTAGTAATTATAAATACTGCAGTTGAACTAGCCAAACACAATGATAAAACTGTCATCGTCGTGGGTCAAGATATTGATTTACTAGTACTTCTGCATCAACTAAAGTCATATGGTCTCAGTATTTTCTTTCCACAAACCAGGCTCGGATAATGAAAAGTATTCATTTTATACATCTAATTGTCTCAAACACTTCGCTCTTTTTCGCATTGTGATACAAGTTTTTGCTTGAAAAGGAAAAAAATAATTATTGAACAACAAAAATTTATGAAGCCTAGCTAGTATTTTTTTGAAAAATATGCAGACCAAATAACCACTCAACTTATAGCTGGTATTCGGGTATTTACAAAAGTAAAATAATGGATATATCATTAAATAAACAACTAACAACTATCAAATCTATTTTCAAATTGGAAAAAACTACCCGCAACTAAAGGAGCATCTGCACAAACCTGCTATAGAGTTTATTACAAACTTGGCTTGGTTATCTGTACAACGAGCCAGTTTTGCTATGGGGCTGGAACTACTAACATCTAGGTAGACTCGTGCCCAAATTTATCCCAGACAGTTCAGACTTAATTCCCGAAAAATTATTAACAAGCATTACCTGCAACTGTGAAAATAGTTGTAGTAAACAAAGATGTGGCTGCTAAAAACACGACTTAAAATGTATAAATTTATGCATGTAATGATCATAAAAACTGCTAAAATAGAAATAAAGGAATTATTTGAAGACGTAAATACTTAATTCAGAAGAGATTATTTGGATGAATAGCCAGCAAAGAGTCTTGTTATTGAAATTGTACACCTCGAAGATTCTTCGGAATTGAAAAATTTTATTGATGAAGAAGTAGAACAACCACAATACAAAAGATGTAAAATTCATTAGAATTTTATAATTTCTCATAATTTTTTTTTTTATTAAATAATATCAATAAATCAATTGTTCTACTTAATATTATTAAGTATTCAAATATACCCCAAACAGATTACTCATTGTTATACTTCTTACGACTTTCAGTACGGTATGGTGCATAGCAATGAAACACTTAAGTTTCAGGATGATTTCAACTTAAATTGGTTCAACTTTGAATATATTAAATTAAATTCTATCAATGAAATATTATTATAATAAAAAAAATTCAAAATTATAAAAACAATTGAAAAATGCGTGATCCGAAAAGTCATTTTTTTGGTTTTTTTCTCATTTTTAAGTTGTTTTATGAAAAGTAAACCATCAACGTATATAGACAATTTTAAAGTAGACATTTCAACGATTAAAATGAGCCCGGATAGAATATTTAAATCGAAAAAAAACACCAATAAAGTTTTCCGTGGAGGAACCCCTTAACACCCCCAAATTTCGCAATTTCACCTTATCTCGTGTTTAATTTTTGTTTTTCCTCTTAATTATAACCTTAACTAAATTTTCTGCCGGGTCCTTGCGTGTTATTCATTTTTTCTGTTTAAGCCTTCATAATCGGTTTTGGCACCAGCCTAAAGGTCTTAAATCTATTCTTCACTGAGAAGAAGTAATGATGATACCATTTCAAACTTCTTAAATGCGTCATATTTATATTCATTTTGGTGAAGAAATATTATTAATTTTATTACGATATTTAATAAAAAAACGAAAAAAAAACTCATCAAGTTTCATAGTGATTCACAATATTTCGTTTAGAAGAAATGTAAAATGATAAAAATAATGTTCAAGTCGTCCGGTTTGTAAAAAAATTCATATACAAGAAGCAGAAAGTTAAGTGATTGAACTAACCGCCAATGTCAATTTAATTCAAAGCTTTTGTTTTTTTTACGCAAAACTGCTAAAAACAATAAAATGCTACGCAGTAGCATTTTACTAATCAAACTAATAATGTTATTATCTTACTGGTTTGAGCGTATCTTCATAGTTATTTCGTAAGAAAAGACAAAGTGACAATTATTCAATGTTTTTTTTTTTTTTACACAAAATCTGGAAATTTATGTTTTACAAAGGATTAAGTAATTTTGGTGAAGGTGAAATATCGATATCACCGGTAACTATATAGTTATTCATGTAACTACTAACTGGCTCCCTAAAATATCGTATCTTGCAATTGCGTTATGCGAAAGCTAAATGCCAAACTAGCATAATTTAAAACAAAAATTGTATATGCGTCAACGGCCGGCCATAACTTATTATTGTCCACAAAAACATCTGTTTTTCGTTTGAATATTTTCACATACTTGACATTCAGGTTTTGGGGGTTATGTAATAAATAAAAAAAAAAACGCTTAAAACTTATTTGCTTTTTTCTTTAGTTTTTTAATATTATTTTGAGTCATTTCTAAATATACATATTAAACAAAAGAGTTCTATACTCACCACCACCACCACCACCACCACCACCACCGCAACCCCTGGAATAGAATATTCTATAGAATAATAAAAAAAAAAAAAATTGTCTCATCCGACTTTTTTCTGATCGAAAATTCTTCATCGGATCTTTTTTCCTAACCTTTTTAAAAGCCTTGAAATTAATGATGAAGACCCAAGCAATAAATTCTCCTGAGCCTGGACACAAACAATTGATTTGATGCATAAAATATATACGGGTCCAGACTCTAAAAAAAAAAAAAAAAAAAAAAACTTAATAATATGTATATATTTTATAGGATATCGAATTCCATTATAGTAGGCACCAGAATAGTACCATCATCATTAAATAATATATTAAGAGGCCTCTGCAGTGAATAATGCCTGGAATCGGAATGAGATCATAATTATTATGTTTTCGAAGACAACAACAAGTTTTTAGGAATTTTTGGATTTTTTGTCATTCTAAACTGCAACTGCTTTTTAATTAGGATATGAAAAATTCAACTTTTCGAGTTATATCGAATTAATAATTATTTAATAATAAATTATTATGTAGTTTTGTTTATGTTTATATTTGTTTAGAGTGATGAGTAATAAAAGTTATTATTAAATTATTTTATTAGTGATATGTGATATGTTTATTTATCTGCTTTAATTTTGATATGACTATAAGAACCAGCTTAACACACAGGCTCGCTGTAGTGACATGTTTGATAAATAAACAGTCTGAACAACTAAACAAAAACCACACATCGGATAAAATGACATGCAACATATGAAACAGAAAACTAAGTATTATATAAACGTTTTTAGGGCTCGGTACCCAAAGGGTAACAACGGGAACCCTATTACTAAGACTTCGCTGTCCGTCACCGTCACCAGGTTGTATCTCATGAACCGTAATAGGTAGACAGTTGAAATTTTGACAGATGGTGTACTTCTTTTGCCGCTAGATATAAGAACAAATAATAAAAATAAAATTAAAGGGGGCCCCCATACAAGAAACGTGATTTTTTCGGCTTTTTTTTTCGTTTTATTCTCATTCATTATTATTATCATAAGTAAGCATTTTTTTTTCAAATGACAGCATTATTATTATTTTTTTTAATGACAGCATTATTTTTTCACATGACGCCAACTCTCATTTGAAAAAAATAAATAAAAACATTTTGTACGATGGTACGGAACCCTTCGTGCGAGAGTCCGACTCGCACTTGGCCGGTTATTTTAAAACATGCTTAAAAACGTAAACAAGAAAATGCTCAGCCATAGTAGTTAACATGCAACAGAGGTAGCCTTCTTAAATTATGCCTACTATCACGAAAAGAGCTTTTGTTAAGGGGTAACACCACTGTAAATTTTTGAAAAATCGATTTTGTTTTTATTGGCTTAAAAAATAGTTTAAATCCTCTAGAATAAGAAAAAAAAGGTCCCGTGCCAGAAATTTGTTTTTTCCTTTGAAAATGGAGATCGCCACCTAGCGCGTCAAACTTGCTCCGAAACGACTACCTGAAGCCTGAAACACAATTGGGGCTTTTCAGCCAGCTTTATCGCCAGCTTTCTTCTAAAGCTGACTGAAAAAACCGAATTGAACACAACTGACCTTTTTGACATTTGCAACTTTAACTTGTTTATCGGAAAACTTTTATCTTTTACCTTAATTTTTTTTTTCCAATAAAAAACTATTCTTAAAACTTTAAACGCGTTTTTCTCGAAACACGGTTTTTCAAAATGGCACGCAGCATAACTCAAACAATTTTCATATTTTCGACTTGAAATTTTGACCAGATGTGAACATTAACATTATCTAGAGAATGCCGTACGGGATTTTCGATAACTTTATTTGTTGATTTTTTATCAACAAAAAACCTGCCATTTTTCTCGTCAAAAATCAAACTTTTTTTTTCAAACGCGCGGCATTCTCTAGCTATAAGCCACTAGATTATTGGTTTTTTGTTTGTTTTGGTCTAGAATCAAATGTGTACCAGTGGTGCTGCGTGCCGCAGTGCCCTGCAAGCAAAACATGTCCCGGGAAGATGGCTTTCGAGCCGCCATTTTGTTTTTTTTTTGCTGTCAAAAAATTTATCAATAAAGTTCAATGTATGCCCGATAAAACCCTTAAATGGTTTATTTCAAACACTTTTAATTGCGCGAGAAAAAAATTCGTGAAAAAAACCTTTTTTTTTAGCCGTTACAGTGGCGTTACCCCTTAAGTATCAACGGAGAATCAACATTCGCGTTTAACAGTTGACGGACAAAAGTTACATCGAAAACCATGCGATGTTTTTCAAGCGACTGCATATTTAAAAGCTTTAGGCGATCTGCATAGGGTGGGAGAATCAATGAATAATTCCAGGGTAGGTGCCTAAGGATAAAACGTGAAACATAGTGCTGGCTTTTCCAACCTGGCCGGCCTCACCAACTTTGACAGTTCTGTAGAATATATGAGATCAGGTTATCAAGCTCCCAATGGCAAAGTTGGTGAGGCCGGCCAGGTTGAGGTAGAGCTCGAGTAGGTCTACTTTCTACTCTGTCTGCTGGAACTTTGTCAGTTTTGACAGCTAATTTTTGTAATCATTTGATGCATTGTTTACGGAAAAAAGTGTACCGGAAATTTGTTGAAAAGAAGTTTGGGAAACATATTTAACGTGAAGTTATTCCTGCTATAGTAAAGTATTACAAAATAATTTCAATTTTCAAGCCAATTGCCCAATTAAATGCTATCATACAGAAGTTGTCAAAGCTCGTATTGTGAACTGCAAAAGTTTGCAAGGCTCATCAGGTCGATGTTCTTAAAGTTACAGTGAGGTCGAGGTTGGAAAAGCTAGAACTGTGTTTCGGCCTTAAAACGTAGGAAGTTCCGCTGAACAAACTCGATACGGTTCATGTATATACCGTCTAAAGGAGACCGCAGACAAGTTGTCTCACAAAGCAAATGTGTAAACGCAATGTTATGGTAGGATTCAAAAACTCTTGGGGGACCAACATTTTATTAAGCCCAACATAGAACTACTCTTTGATATCATGATGTAGTTTATGTGGGAGATAAAATTCAATCTATTATGAGCACATTTTACACCCAAGTCACAAACAGAAACCACACGGCGAATTGAAGAAACCGAGAACTCATAATCATAAATAATTGATGTCTAATTCCTATGGAAAGTCATAACCTCATGCTACAAATCTGTAATGCCACGAAAAGTTCGCTGTCACTGAGAGAAATTTTACCGCGCTCGCAGATTGGTAGCGCGATTGGTCGAAACCTAAAAAAATCGCAGTTAGCCGACCTAGATGATGAGCCAACCCTGACGACATTCCCCTAAATATAAGAACAACCTTATTTATTCAATGTTTCATTCAAGCTAAATAGATTTTTAAATATAGCTTTTATTACTTTAGCTACTCACTAACACTAACTATATTATTATTATTGTTTTCATAACCTTACATTTTGTCTACTATTCACAGTTAAATACTCAGCCTCTCAACTTCCAAGATCTCCCATCCATCACATAGCTAGACCTTAAGTAAGAAAACCCCTTTATCCGGGTTGGAGACCATATTCGACCAGTCTCTCCAAGGTTCAATGCCGATTGGATTCTTGTGGATATAAAATTTATGTTGTAAATTGAGGATAAAATCTTGTGTATGCTTGAAAACAAAAAAAAAATATCAATTTGTTGATACCATTGTGGATATGTCTGACATTTTTCAAACTCTATGTTTTACTAAATTATGAAGTCTTAATACGTTTTAGATACATTCTAGAAAAAAATCGGAAAGCTATAAAAGCATTTAATTAAGCACTAAATCCGACGGATAGCTTTTAGTTTAAACAAAAAATGTAATCAATTTTGTTTTGAGAATTTCTTCAATTATGTATATTGATGGCAAAATTTACATTTCCCGCCAGGGAGGTACATTCAATTTTAATGGATTTTACCTGAAATCTGAGTATTATTTTAAACCTATGTATATAAAAAAAAAGTTTTAATTTCCGTTCCCATGGGGAAATAAAGTCAATCACATAACATAAATCATTCCAAATCAGTAAGCTTTAATACGTCAAAGTAAAAAAAAGAAAAAAGAAAAAAACAACGGCTACACGCATCAAAATGAATTACACGCGTTAATTAAGTGGCAAAAATTTCGGACGTGGTAATTAACGGATGACACAAACATAGGTTTTTGTGCGAAGTCATATATCATTCTGCCAAAGTTAATACTAATACCTACATTCACATAGAGATTGTGTATCCAAAATGAATGAATTTTTGAGTGCCGTCTGTACTAATATGATAATCAGGTGAATCTTAATTAATTGGGCATTCCAAAATAGAGTTAAAGGTCATCTATATCTCTCATAAATCATACGCATTTTGGCCTAGTCTCTTTTGTTTAAGACTTGTTTTCGGTAGTTCGGTAATTTTCCAACGGCACAATAGCTTTAAAGTACTTCCCTTATTTAGCTTTTCTTATATATGCGCAGAGGTCATTTCGTACATTTTTTTATTTTGTGTAATAATAGTTCGATCATATTACACGAAATATTTTCCAGTCAAATTTTCCGCTACAATAATGAATTTTTTAATAAAAACTTTAAGGGTTTCAAGTTTTTCGAACAATAAAACTACTTGTGGCGTAATTTCCTGTGAATTTGTAAACGCTTCACACTCTACGAATCAACAAAATTGAATGAGATTATCTTAGAAATTATTTTTCAAAAGATATTCAAATTTAAATTTTCTAAGTTTGAAACAGTTTCTGGTTTACAATTGAAGTTTTTTTCTTTCTTTTTCTTACTTTGGTAGTTATAATTATTATTTTAATTATGTATGTGATTTTTAGGAAATATTTTCTTATTAATTCATTAAAAGTATTCACTATTGGCTTGAATACTTCGATGAATGATGTTTTTTTTTTATATAAGCCTCGTTATAAATTTTCGTAAATTTGTAATAATATTTATTGTAAATTGAAACAAAAATAATTTTATAACTGTGATTTATTGCCGGGTAAACTTTATATTTGTTCAAGATGGCAACTTTTTGGGATTCACCGGTACTAAAACAAAAGTGAAAAAAAATTTTGATTCGATATTTCATCACACAAAATTATAGATTTAAAGTAGCAAGTTTCAAGAAGTCTTGGTTTTGCTCATCAACAGGTCCAAATAGCGAAATTGAGTGACTCGAAAAAACTAACGAAAAAAAGAAAAATGGAAAAAATAAAAAATAGAAAAATTGAGAATATTAAAAAATTTTTTTTGAAAGAGATGACTGAAATCAAGACTTGAAATTGACTGCCCTAAATCAATAATTTGTGTAATGAAATAACAAATAAAATTTTTATTACACCTTTGCTTTTGTACCGGAGAATCCGAAAAAGTTGCCATCTTGAACAAATATAAAATTAGTTTTATCTAACACGTTCCCGCTGGCATGTACCACTGGTAGTACATGATGGACTGTCCTATGGGGCGACATGTATCACCGGTGGTACACGAAGGTTTCTCCAGTATCGGATGGCATGTACCCCTGGTGGTACAAAGAAAGAAATCAATTTTATGTGTCTTTTTTGTTAATGGACTTGGAACTTGAACTTTCATAGTTTGTATAGAATATCAAAATAGCTCACACGTATTTTTTTCTTTCTCCACTACCACGCCCCCCTCCTCACCCATTTCCGACTAGGGGGAATAGAAATTTCGTGATTTTACGATGAAATGTCATTTTCAAAAGATCATATCTCGAGACCGGAGCAACCGACTTTCCTAATTCAAATGCCAAATGAGGCCTAATGCTTCATGTTATCCATAAAAAAATATAGCACCACCAAACGAAAATAAATTTGTTGATAATACTTAGTATTTCGTGAATTTACGGTATTCGGTGACTTTAAAAAATTGATAAACAAAATAACTTTGCGTGGTAGGGTCGTAGAGCATGCCTTTTTTTTTAGCTACATTTCTGGAATTCGGGAAAAAAACGATAGGTGAAAAGAAAATTGGCTTTTCGGTTAAGGGATTGGGGGGGGGGGGGGTTATACCCCCCGAAATAGAGGTTTTCCATAATGCGGCGTATGGGGTATCAAATTAAAGAGGGAAGAGAGTGTGATCAAGCGATGGAGCTCTTTTTTTTTTGATCCTGTAAATTTCATAGAGACGTTTTTACCATTAAAAAAGACTTTTTTGGAACTTGGGTCATATACACCCCGCCTTACTTTCATTATGCATATATTTTGCTCGTTCTTTCCTTCGTATGAATTAGCGGTTTATTGCGAACGATTTTTGTTTGGGTAGCAAATTTCGCCGAACGACGTAACGGTTCTTCGCCAACACAAGATTAAAATAAAGTAATTGTTTCACTCTAAAAACGTCCATTTTCTACTTTAAAAAGGACTGGTTTCCTTTCTTTTCGAAACTAATTATCGTATTTAAAAACTAATTAGATATTTGATTAGGGTACAAAATGTAGATGCAATTTCATTCTACAAACATGCTTTAGCGTTTATACCTATTTAAAAATTTTATAGAGTCTCTTCTGTGCTGGAAGACAGGGTAACCTCAAATTATCTTGATCTACCAAAATCAATATTTCTATGTAAATGCCGGATGGATATCAATACTGCTTGTTTCACAATACAGTTATGTCGGAATACTAGAGCGAAAATTTAAGGGTTGGGCCCAGCTAGGTGGAAGGTGGAAGATGAAAAGGGTTAAATTTTCAGATATTTTAAAAAATAATTTTTTTAAAATCAATTTATTAGTTCGAAAATTGTCTAGGATGGCTTAATAGGAGCAGTTAGTAAGAACTCCTATTTGTCCTAAAAATAATTTCTTTCGTTTAATGTCGATCCGATTATAATTGCCGAATCTAAAATGATTTCTCCAGCATATTACGTATCATCGGTCATTACATTACTTTCAACGCCATCTTTCTGCTAAATTTTGAAACTTTTAAACAACTTTTATTCTCTTAGTATTATCTACTTATAAATCTTTCGTCTTTCATTTAAGAAAAATCACAAGTCATAATTCCCAGTCATTTTGGAATAATTAACAAAAATTGGATTGCATGGTTCGCTGAAATACTTTCTAATTAAATTACTACTGAAAAACAACCACCCTTTATCTCATACAAATTTTAACTAACTCCAACGAAGCCGAACACCATCGTAATTTTTTGTACATGAATAGATAAGGTTTCTAGCTTAAAAATCAAAATAGAAAAACAAAGTACTAGAAGTCCTCAAAGTACTATTACGGTACGGTACTATTTTTTTGAACAGAAAAAATATACTATTATTAAATTCTTTTTTCGTTCGGTGCTGATATATTTTTTTATAAAAGATATAAAGCATTAAGCTTCATTTGGCTTTTGAACCAAAAAAATCGGTTGCTCCGTTCTCGAGATATGATTTTTTTAAAATGTCGTTTCGTCATTAAATCACGAAATTTCTAACTACGCTAGCGAGGGGGGGGGCATGTTAGGGGAAATAAGGAAATATGGGTGAGCTATTTTGGTATTTCCGACAAACTGTGACAGTTTCATCCAAATCAGAGATGGTCGGATGATAGAAAGAAATGCAATCACTTAAATGCTCATAGAGTCCTTCAGTGACTATGTAGATGGCACAAGAAATAGATGTCGCATGCAATATCAAAGCAGAATATACAAATTTTATATTCACATTCCGGAATGGACTCCAACATTTGAAATTATGGATACGTTGAGTGATACATATTTTCCCGCATCTATCATATTGAGGAGATCGATCAAATGTATAAAAAACAGCTGTTAAAGCAACATTTGCTCTCGGTTAGCTCGAAAGCATGTTGTGCTCCATTTCGGAATGCACTACCCATTTCATAATCTGCACTCGCTGCTATTATATACATCCGATATCCAGTTCTTGTTCCATCTATGGTAGTACATAGTCAAATCGCCGAGTGAAAGAAGTGAAAGATGAAAAAAACGGCATACAATTTTTTCAGGCTGCAATTTTGAGGGTTGGTGTAGGATGGTCCTGGAAGTATTGTCGCAAAATGCGGCATCCCAGGCCCAAATCAAAGATGTGGAAAAAAATAAAAAAACCCCAGAACACGTGACAATCTATTTGCCATGGACTCAGAAATGATAAATTTTTTAAGTTATTTTATTGAAAATCTGATTCTACATAAATAAAAAGGTCTCTGGTGACCCAACCCCTATCTCGTAAGGGTGCTACAGGAGAAGCGTGAGAAGTTAAGGATGGACACATCCCTATATCCACTAACATGTGTGTCCGATTATTTCCAATTTTGCAACATTTTGGCTTAATAAGAGCTGGCAACTAGAAGAAGTGTGAGTTTTTCGAGTAGGGAATCAGTGAAAAGTGTTGGGGGGGGGGGGGGTTGAATAAAGTTATTGCCGAACTATAGTTTGGCAGAATTTTTGCGCCATGTTTGCAGTGTTGAAGTATCTTTTCAAAAATTTTGGCTTGCTTGTGCAAGCGTTTGTATGTAGTTATGCATTTTCGATGTAGTTTTCATGGTTTTTAGGTTACTACGATTGTAGAAGCGTGCGAAAAAGATAAGCAGTGCATTTCTTTTTATTTTTATTGTTCCGTACAAATAAAAGAAAAAACAGAACCGTTATAAGATCTCAAGTGCATCCCAAAACTCCAAAACCATGATACAAAGATAAGAAGGTATGGCCGATTCGAGAGGAACTTTTTGGGTTACTACGTCATGTGGACACAAAAGTCATTTGTCAAAGCATGTCAATTATTTTGTAAAATATCAAAATATTTGTATCTGTTAGTGAACAGAAAAAAGATTGCTTGGTTGCGTTTGGATGTTTAAAACTTTATAAATTTTTTAAAAAATTTTTACAAAAGAATTCGCTATAAGAAGTTGTCCGATTGTTGACCGTTTTTTGAGATTACATTACTACAAATTATCATATCAACAGTGCTCCCTTAAGCAATTAGGTACTTTATATTCACACTTTTTAATTTTATTATATATATCACAAACTGTTGTGAAATAATATGAAATATTAGCTTTCTCAAATAAATAATCAGAACTTGAGACAATGACAGATCGCACGACTGAGTGACTTTTGTCATCCTATGACGTAAGCACCCAATTCACAGAAAACTCGGCCATACCTTGTTTTCTTGTATCATGCTCCAAAACGACATGATGTAGAAATTTAAAATTTGGCAGAATTTCTTTGTAAAGCAGGCATATATTGCGACAGCCAAAGATTATGAAATATATATATATTTTTTAAATTAATAATGTGGGTGTGATGGGCCTCATAAAAAAAATTATTGCATCGTGTGGGATATTGTTTGAAAGGGGTACTTTTAGGGATTAAAATTTTTTTTTTAAATTTTTGGTAAATTGGTTGTAAAGGTATAGCCCAAGATGTGCAAAAAAACTCCTGTCCGTCCCTTGATCTTTAAATTTTCTAAAGCTTAAATTTTTATATATATTTTTATATTATAGTAGGCATTGAGTCATAGATAACAGCAAAACTGACGCTTTTTTCATCAGTCTTATAGTTGCTGGATGAAAATGTTTTTATGTAAACTTATAAAACAACTGTTACTAATAAAATCAACTCATATAAGATCACTCTTGCGTCCGTCTGTTTGAATACCATTCAATTAATTATTTTTAGCAGACTAGACTCAATTTGTGAAAGAAGAGTTACTGTAGCTTTTAACGACGTCATCCGTTATAACTTCCTCGGAGCGCTCGTGTATCTGCTCTTGCTACGTCTCTAGTCGGTAGCTCTGTAGAGGCTTATTTGACTCGTCGGAGGCTTATTTTCCTTCATAGGCTAATTTACACTAAATCCCCTGCATATCTCTCCGAAAGCTACAGTTCTTGCACTCGAATAGAGGTCTTCAACTCCTTGTCCCGAAATGTACATCTATAGGTACGGTGAGCACTCTTACTTCGTTCAAGCTGCCCGAAAATGAAACTCTTTTCCAAATTTAATTCAGCGCACAGGCTCCGGCTTGACCTTTGCTAAGCTAGTCAAAGATTACCTTAACTAGTTATTAGATTGTGATTGGTATTTATTCTCAGATCTTAAAATTCTTGTTTCAATGATTTAATTAATTCTTAATTTTATTAATTCATTTTTTTGTCTTTTCTTTTGTTTTTAATTTCTTGTATTTTTATTTATTTACTTATTTTTTATTTTTGTTCTTTTCTTTGGCCCTTTATCTCTAAGTTCTCTTCTTCTTTTTCATCTTTGGATTTCCTTTTTTTTTTGTTTTTCTCTATTTATTCATTTATTTATTATATTTATTTTTATTATTATCTTATTTTTTCTTTAATTTTAATGTTACTTATGTTTTTTTTCACCTAAGATTTTGTAATCTTCTGTACAAGGCCGAATCAATGTATTGTAAATAAAATTATCATAAGGATATTTAGATTAGATTTAAATGCACTTGAATGCGCTCGAGAGTCTGTTCGTTGATAAAGTTCTGGCTCTGGTACAGAACCTTAACCGCACGAGCCCGACTTGCTTTTAATCGATTATTTAATTGTTACGGATAATGTTTCATAACTAGTGGAGTATACGAAACAAAAATAACGATTTACCCAAATGTAATTTAATAATCGCCTTATAAATGTTTTACTTTTTTGGGTTGGTATCAAACATAATCTGGCAGAAAAAATGCAAGTTTTCAGCTCCTTTTTGTATTTCGCCTCATCATTTTTTATGTTAAATTTGTAAAATTCGGGTCATTGGGATAACTATCTTTGTATGTCTCCTTATTATGGTTGTTAACTAGCATTGACAAGCAGTTTAAGTTTAGGAAATTTATTCTGACTGTCATTTGCACTGTTTTGCATTGGTTATCCACTTTCATTCATTTTTGCCTGTTCGCCTATACAAAATACATAGTTATTGCCTGTGAGATAAGTGCGATAAAAGAGCATCCACATTTTTTACCTTTAACTATACCTATAGTTTAGAAAATGAATTTTAAAATTTTTGGAGTAAAAAGTAGTAGTTGTAGAAATTTTGTGTTGTATGCAAAATAGAGAATGTTTACATTTAAAACACAGAAAAATTCATCCTTAACGATCGAAATGAATTTCATGTCATTGTCTGAATTACTGCATTAATCCATCCCTCCTAGATTTATTTTTTGTTTCTGACCCCTCTCTAGTGCTCTTTTTTAATCAACTTTGTCTTAGTTCCCTAGATCATGATATTATTTTCCTTTCTTGTGATGTAAGAGTCAATAGCAATCCAAGCCTGTCTTTTTATCGATACAAAGATTTCAACAACCTTGACTTGGAATCCCTTCTCGCCGAATGCGGGTCTTATAACTGGAACGATATTTACATCCAATCGAATATTGATGATCAGGTTCTCCTTCTCAATCGTTCCATTCAGTAGCTTTATGATAAGTATGTACCGCTACGCACTAAGGCAATACAAAGCGGCTTCTGCCCCTGGTTCAGCGCCGAAATAAAATCCGTGATTGCTGAGCGGGAATTTCTTTTTTCCAGGTATCGTAGATTAAAGACTCATGAAAGTCGGAAGTTTTACACGCTCTTAAGGAACAAAGTCAATGTAAAAATTCGCGAGGCTAAACGTACGTATTATAAGCGTAAGTGTTCCGCCGAAAATGTTATGGCGTAACGTGCGTGATGCTGGCGTATATGGAGGCAGAACGGCTAAGTGCAACCTGAGCCCTCAGGAACTTAACGAATTCTTCATAGTTGGTCATCAATCTCAAGACAATGATCAGTTGTTCTTGGCAGGTTTAGATTCTTCTTCCAGCTCTAGTAGTTTTAGTTTCCGGGGAGTGGATAGAACTGAAGCCTTGAATGCGATTTTCGCTATTAAATCTAATGCAGTCGGCCCTGATAATACATATCTTCAATACCTGCATTACGAAGTCGGTGTTCCCAAAAACATGGAAATCAGCTCACATACTCCCTATTCCAAAGAAGGCTGCGGCTACAGATCTTGCTGATTATATCTGCTTCCTGTCGAAGGCTCTGGAGAAGCTACTATACTGGCAGGTTCAACAGTACACACTGCAAAACAATCTTATAAATGGCTGCCAATCTGGGTTTCGACCCAAGCATAATTGCGAAAGTGCTCTCGTTAAAGTCACCACAGACATACGCGCTGCACTTGATAAAAGAGAGATTTGCGTACTGGCGCTTTTAGACTTCTTCAAAGCTTTTGACAGTGTTTGCCATGTAAGCCTGCTAGAAAAATTACTTAATAAATTCCATTTTTCGTGTCGATCTGTTCACTTAATCAAGGAGTTCTTAATCGGGCGATCACAAAAGGTTACTTTTGGGGACTGTAATCACTCAAATTTCCTTCCTCTGTCTTCTGGAGTACCACAAGGCTCCATTCTTGGTCCTCTACTCTTCAGTCTATATATTAACGATCTGCCGGATATAATTCAAGATGTCAACATTCACATTTATGCAGACGACGTTCAAGTTTATTTCAGTCGCCCACCTGGTCTTATCGAAGACTGTGCGGCTCGCATGAACGACGATTTACAATAAACTTGAACTTAATCCAGGCAAGTCACAGTATATCGCCTTTTCCTTCGTCACTCTTGACTCTTCATCCCTTCCTCCTATTCTTTTGAATGGATCTTCAATCCCCTATGTAGATAAAGTCTGTAACCTTGGGGTCACCCTTAACTCCAATATGAAGTGCTGTGATCTCGTCAACTTAAACCTATCTAAGATCTACGCCACCCTCCGTCGTCTATGGTTGTCCACTAAAATGCTCACCCCTAAAATGCGCTGTCATCTTACCAAGTCCATAATATTACAGCATTTCACACACTGCCCCAGGAAATTACATGTTGCATTTAACGATTGTGTAAGATTTGTTTTCGGCTTACGAAGATTCGATCATGTTTCTCACCTGAATTTTACACTGCTAGGTTGCTCTATTGAAGTATATCTAAAGCGTAGAGCATTATTCTTCCATTTCAACATATTGCACAACTCTCAGACCGCTTAGTTGAGGACCATGTCTCAACCCTTGAACTCTGCCAGAGGCTATAAACTGCAAATACCTCGTTTTCAGACCTCTGTACTTGATGGATTGTTCAAATCACTCGAATGTGGAATTCATTACCACACAATATCCAGAAGGCTAACTCGATCGGTATTTTCAGGCGTCTTCTTGTAAATTTTTTGACGTAAGTAGTTTTGCTGTTGTGACCCTCACGCGCAGATTATATCTTTGTTATCGAAGTTATCTAATTTGGTTTTATCTTACTTTATTCTCATTTGCTATAATTGTTTTCGTAATTAATTTTTGTATCTTAATATTACTTATTTATCCATAATTTATTTGTTATTATTGTTTATATTTTTTCCCCATCTATTATCATTGTTGTAGTATTAACATTTAATTTAGTTTACTTATTTTTATTCAGTTGTATTACGGTATTTCCACTCTATTTTGTGCTAAGAAAAAGATATGTAAATCTTGTAGTATCTCTCCCAAATAAACAAATATTCTATTCTATTCTATTCTAAATCTGGTTATCTGCTTTCAAGTTAAGATATCAAACTCTACTTCTTTCAAGAGTTAAGCACTATAATGAGATCGTTTCTATCCCTAAAAAAGGAATTTGACAACATGAAGCATCTGAATCTGATCGAAATTTAAATATGTCTTTTCGAAACCCACGTCCTATGACCCACTAACTGAATCTCGAAAATTCGAAAATAATATTTTACATAATATAAAAACAAATCAATTGAAATCATATAATTCTCTGAATATGTTTGATCTCACAACTATTGCCCATAACCCAACTCAATCACATTATTTTCAAGGAACAATGCTAAAAGGGCAAAGAATGGGAATTTGTTCAATTTGATATGGATGTTACCTAATTAACTGGACAGACATCTAGGTTAGGTTAGTAGGTTAGAGTGACGGCCATCGCAAAAATCATGTACGAGCAACCATTCTTAGATCATCATATGATCTATTGCGAAGCCACTTTATTGGAACCCTGCCCGGAAAAGATATTTAAGAGCTAGCGGATGCAATCAAACTATAGCCACAAGAGTTAATGATCCTTACCAGGTCCCCAACTCAAGCAAGGTGGACTATAATCTAACTTTACTTTTCCAAACTAAGACTAAGCTCAGATAGATGAAGTGTAATGACGATGAAGTTGTTAAATCATCCTCCCAATAGAAATCCAATATGAAACCATAAGATAAGGTGCCATAGAAGATTTGTATTTATGTTTACAAGTGTTTTGTACTTTTTTTTATTCTCTAAACTATTTTTATACTCAGGTTAGAGATTTTTAATCATTTAACTCCGTAAAGTCTCATGAGATTCACTCACTCTGTATTTAAAAAAAAGTTGTCTCACCTCAGGCATTGTAAATGGATAATATGTTTAACAGTAACACCCTGTATAGTTCTGAAATTAATATAAACAGAAAAAGACTAAATTTTAAAATTATCTATCAATATAATATACCGGGTGATTCACTTTTGGCGTTTAGTTGATTTTTTTCGGGAAATTGTAACAGATGAGAAGACAATATCCGTAAATACTGTCGAAATTGTAGAGTTGTTTGAATGGAACGCAGATGGATACAGATCAAAGTTACTTTTCTTATTTTAAATGAATATAGGAATATTCGAGTCACCCTGTTGGTAAAATTCGGTGAAAAAAAACAGGAATAGCTTTTGTGTCGATATAATTTTTCTCAAACTTCCCCGTTTCAAAGATATCAAGAAATAGCTTGGAATTATTATTGAAAACTCTTTCTGCTCCTATTCTTTCTCCCTTTGCTCTCCGAATAATTTTTAATATGACCTATCAGAAACTCCGAACCATTTTTACTATGGGCTACCAGCTATTCCGGAATATAATCGTCCGTATGTCGTCGAGCTTTTGTATGTGTTGAATGTGAGCTTATAACGCCAGATTTGGATGAAACTTTTACATTTTGTATAGGATACAAAAATAGCTGACACGTATTTTTTTGTTTCCCCTTACCATGCCCCACCTTCCCGCTAGAGAGGTTAGAACCTACGTGATTTTACAATGAAACGTCATTTTCAAAAAATCATATCTCGAGAACGAAGCAACCGATTTTTCTGATATAAATTCCGAATGAAGCATGATGCTTTATATCTTCTACAAAAAAATATAGCAGCACTGAACGAAAATAAATATTGTTAATAATAGTACTTCGTGATTTTACGGTATACAGTGATTTTAAAAATTCATAAAAAAAATAACTTTACGTGGGATGGCCATAGAGGAATGCGGTTTTTTAGTTGAATTTGTGGTATTCGATGAAGAAAAATTTGTCTTGGGGTTTGCGGGGGGGTGGGCGGTACGTACACGCGAGGGGTTGTCCGAAATGGGGCGTGTGGGGTATCAAATTAAAGAGGGAAGAGAGTGTAATCGAGTGCAGATTCTTGTTTTGATCTTGTAAACTTCATATGGACGTTTTTACTGTTAAAAAAGGATTTTTTGGGACTTGGGTCATATACACCCCCTTCCTTCATTTTGCATGTGTATATATATATATTCTTTCTTGTGAATGCATTAGCGGTCTGTTGTAAACGTTTTTTGTTTGGGCGGCAAATTTCGTCGACGAAGCGGTTCTTCGCAAACACGAGATTAAAATAAAGCTATTTTTTCACCCCAATCCACTTCGTCTTTTCGTAGAAAGCTATCTCCTCCTACGCTTTATAACCAACAAACTATGATTCTTATGTGATTGGACTCACAACTTAATTTATTGTTCCATAGGGTACTTTCGATTTCGGATTTCGAAAATGGAGGGGGTAATTTCGAAAAACACTTTTTTACCAAACTTGGTATTTACATACTTCTGGTTTGCACGCTCCTTTCCCCCTATCCATTTTATCGGAAGGCGTAAGCTCTCGGAGGGGCGAGGCGGCAAAGTTTCAACTTCAAATGCTTATAGTTCATGAAGGAAGTGGCGTAGCTCGAAGTTTGAGGTCTTAAATGAAAGTTCCCAGCGGGGGCTATCATTGGTATGAATTTCAAGGCCTCAATGGGTAGGGGGCGGACTCTACGGTGGTGTCGGGATCACGATTTTTTTCCCCATACATATGCAAAAACGGAAAACTCTGAGGCTCCCATAAAAAGCAACCAATTTAATTTGACTGAAAACGGTTCTCCTACTTTTAGATACTGCGTCGATTATATACTACGTTTTTCGATCGGGGGAGTGGAGGAAATAACGGCGAATTTTATTCTGGCCGCTAAAACTAAGCCATTTCACCCCGCCGCCGCATAGGTATGTGGGTACTCAAACTGCATTAAAAAAATTCGTATTTGAAAATGACTTAGATTATTCATATTGCATTAGAACAAAAGTTCCCTCCCTTCCCGCCCAGTAACCATCTGGAAGCTTTTGAAGCCCTAAAAAACTCTATTCTATTCTATTTAAGTGTGCATAAGTGTATAAATCCATTTCCACCTATAATTCAGCTAAATATTAAATTTACTAAGCTTCCAAAATTCCTTTTGATTATTTTTTGAGTGAAAAATTTGCTGCAAATTTTCTCTTTATAAATTTTATGCATATTCGAGGCAGACAACAATGCCTCGATCCAATATAAAATCAACGATGCCTCGACCTGATTTCAAGTTTTTTCCTGGAAAATTTACTGGGCTGAACGTGTGTATGTACTTAGTTTTTGCGTGCGATGAATAGTTTTTGAGATAATCGAAAAAGAGAAAAAATGCGTCCTTTTGAAGGAGAAAAATGGTCGTCAGAGAAAAAACTTCCCATGAAAAATTTGTTCACAGCGGGCACTAATGCCGTTAAAAGAAAGAACTAATCAAATATATACGAAATATAGGAACTGGGCGGAAGGGGACCTAGCTGTATGAAAATGAAATCTTAGGCGGAAAAACGTCTCGATGAAGTTTTTTAATTGGAAAAAAATAAACCCACTCGACAGTACTCAGTGAGACCTTTCATTTGATATGCGATATGCCAAATTGGAAGAACACCCTACGGGGACCTACCCCGTACCCTTAAAGTACCCCCTGTAAAAAAAATCTTCAACGAATTGTAGCTGGCACGAAGTTGAGATGAACAGTGGAATCGATTTTCCAATCGGACTTAACCCTAACAAGTTATATGTGATTTACCGTGCAAAAATCGAGTACCTCATTTATAAAAAAAAGTTACGTACGAAAAAAAGTGGGTATGGAGATCGAAGGAGAAGTGAAAACAAAGAATTATGGCGGGTTTAGAAAAAGTTTAGAAAGTATACTGTGCTCCCTGCAGAGGGGTAAATAGTTATTCTAGTACGTTTTAGAAAAATCTAGTACAAATTCTAATATGTTTTTATATCGATTTTGAGTACCCACACCGCTATGGTCCGAGCTGACATGGCTGAGTTATTAGCGTAAAGCTAAATACCCCACCGTTTCCCCTCCCCTTCCAAAAATATGAAAAAACGTAGTACCCTGCTGGTCCTTCTAGGCGATTGTCGTCTAAAAACCGCTTTGAAATCAAGTAAATCAGATAAGTGTCTTCGGAGATTACACCTGCAAAATTTTTTGTACATGTATAGAACGAAAAATTGAGATTTAGGCTCCCTCCGTTTCGCCCCCTCGCCTACCAGCGACCCCACCCTAACCACCTTTTTGCGACCACTTGTAGCCCCCGATGGTAGCTTTCATTTAAGTCCTTAATGAACTCTGTGCGCGTTTTCGATAAGGAGTTATAAGCAAAAGAATTTGAAACGTTGCCCTCCTGCCCCGCCGGATGCGAGCCCCTCTCGTAAAAACCAACACCATTAAAAGATGTGCGACTTCGAGACGAACACAACCACAAAAAATGGTAAAAAAATATGCATATTTAAATAAAAAAAAATGTTTCTTTAAGATGTCGCCGCTGCGGCGACAATAGATAGCAGCTTATCTTAATATGTCGCCGTAGGGGCGACTACGGAACTGTATGTTTACCTTACATTGTCGCCGCAGCGGCGACAACGGAGTGCAAAGGGTTGACCCTTTCGTGAAACTGGACAATTCTGATAGTGCAGTTCGTAATGAAAACCTGTTGTTTTCAGTAAAAAGGAAGCCTCAATGCAAAAATCGTTTATCTCAATAAGTTCTATTGACAGGGTGACTCAAAATCCATTTGAAAAAAAGCGTAACTATAATCTGTATCCTAAAAAAATTGTAATTTGAAAGCCCATTCAAGAACACTCAAACTCTATTATTTCGACTGCATGTATTTTCTAATCCTATCTATAGTATAGTTTCCCGGAATCATCACCTGAACGCCCCGAGTGAATTACCCGGTGTATACATAATTATTTATATTATAATAAAATCACACCTTATCGCAACGATAAACTTCATTTCAATAAAAATCAATTTCTGTTCATCAACCGCGAATTCATTGAGTAACGACAATCGTACTGAGTACTTATACAAATCGTTCATTAAGAAAAATAAAAATAAAATAAATGTCACAATCTCGCGAGGATTATGATTACTTCGACACGACAACGAATTATGAAATGATCACTTTCGATGTTAAGATGCGCGCGTTTAAGTAGGTTGTTAAAGAATTGTGTCAACATGACCCTTGGCAGTAGACACTGGAAATCATATTTTGCTTGCTATCTTTGACCTTATGGTTGTCACCCATCGATTTGTACACAATAAATGAAACGAAAGTTTGGATAATGTCGATTTATTGATGTTATCATCATTACGTGGTGGTCTCAATTGATTTCGAAGGTGTCTCATGAATGGCTTCAAGTTTCAATCATTCGTATACCGGGGAGTTTGACTGTAATTGTTTCGATCGTGAAACGTCATCAATCATAAGATCGAAGTGGTTCGCTGCTGGTTGAAATAAGATGGAGATCCTTTGCTTTTGCACTCATTAATTGCTTTACGAAAAGTATCTGCGATAATTTTTCTTTTTTTTTTGCTTAAGATTTTATATTTACGTTGTAAGCAAGATTTGATCTTAAAGGTATTCCGTTCATATGCTTGCGAATAAGGAAATTAAATAATCGATTAAATATGAATTCAATGGACTTGATGCGTTGTTATTGCTCAGAGAGTAGACGAAATTCGCGATCTTTCAATTATGATCAAATCCGACAGTTGGATATGAGAAAACTTAAGCAAGTTGGATTCCTGCTGAGCTGTCTTCAAGAAGAATTTTGTTTTTGTTTTTTTTTATGGAATTAATTACGCTCTCGTCTTATGTGTAATTTTCGCAATAGGAAATTCGCATTATTGTGAAATACCATTGAATTTTGGGTAATTTGTTATACATTGACCTAGATTAGTTTAATCAAATTAAAATATTACAAAACAAATTAAGACACACCTTTTCTTTTCATAGAGCTACATACATGTAAATAGTAAATGTTTAATAAATGACGTTTTTTTTTTTATATATTTTATCGTCATCTGTATCTTGAGAAAGTCCTTCTTTCAATTGAAGATTGGAAACAGATTTATCAATGGTGGCATGATATTCTCGTCTTCCAATCTACACGATCACAAACAAACGCTGACCACCTTTAAATGAGACTTCATGATTTTGCTCGAAAATATTTTCAAGATCATTCTAATTGTAGAATTTATGGTGTAGTCCGGGCATCATAATTTATGACAAAAATTTTATTGTATGGAGTACAAAATGCATCGTGAGTAAGGGGCTATAATGTCTAAAATCCAACAACCTAATAATGCGTACATTGTTTTCCCCCATCTCAACCGTTGATGAAATATAACCTCTGCATAACATCTCAATCTGATTCTGTTTTATTTATTCATATCCAAAGATCTGCTTCAGTTTCAACAATCATTTCATTTCCCTGTACACCAGACAATTAGCCTATTGATAGAGCCATCGTCTATTGTTAATAATAATAATGCGTCTTATACTATAAACCCTTTTAAATTTTCTTGGTCTCCTATTGATTCCATTTTGGTTCTTGTTGGTGTTGACAATTCATACCTAACCTACATATATATCGAAAATAAAAATTTAATTTTTAAACTCAATTTTTTGTTAGGATCGCGATAAGCTGAAGGAAGTACAGTTAAATCGAGATGGTTGAAGGTTGAACACATCTGCCAAGTATGACTTAATCACACGGTATTTTTCACACACTAATTAGATTTTGCGACGACAATCAGCGAGGCATTGTTGCCTCGTTGAGTACTTAGTATTGATTGTTTAAATGAAATACGATTTGACCCCGACGAGATCCCTGTTCACCGGCCAGACTTATGAGCAGCCGCACATAAGTTCCAACCGGACACTCTAATAAAACTTCAAAATTGGTTTCCAACCCTCTTTACCGGCTGTATGCATTTTTCCAGGAGATGTCAGCTAAATAATCTGTAATGCTTTCCTAAGAGAGCCGGCAACAAAGAAAATGAGTCACCGTTTCGGATTCCTGTCCGCATCCTCTGCATTCCGAATCTTCAACAAGCCCCATTTTGTGTAGGTCACCGCTGATAAAGGAGTGTCTAATTAGAATTGACATTAGAGTTCTTAGGTTTGGCTTGTTAAGAGATATGTTAAGTTTCGGTTAGGTTTACCCCAAGGTATATAGAATACAAGGTACTCCCAATACGAACCACGTTCCGCTATTAGTGACGACGAATTATCGTGAGAATATATAGGAAAGCACAGTACAAAGAACACAATACTCTCTCTCTCCACTCTGTGTCTTTCCTATAAAAATGTATATACATTATAGTCACAGAATTACGTCAAAGGCTATCAGCTGTAATGTATCAAAATTTTAATGGGAATACCTTGGGTTTGCCCCACAGTTCTTTTGAAGCCCTACCTGTTTGATTATCATATAATAGGATTTGTCAATGGTTGAAGAACCGAATGTGATTCCCATTCTGCCTTATCTGGAGTTTGCAAATTTAAAATTGCTCTTCAGCATAGTCTCGAGGAGGTAATCGCTGTCCATGTCTATATCTTGTACGATCGAGTGTACGACTTCAAAGATGGTCTCATGTGGAACTCTTGTTCCAATGTAAATCCAGCTCTGATTGAGATGCAGCAGCCTCAGCGCGACGATTGATGTGTAGTTAGTTGCATGGGGTGTATGTTGGAGATGCTGGTTGATTTGAGAGCGCCAAATATACTAAGGAGGAAAAGTCTTTGAATCTTTTCCAATATATTACGATGATTGGCGAACTCCATTACTTTCCACCACACCAGAGCCGTAGGTTAACAGGGGTCGGATAACGCTAGTGTAAGTCCATACCTAGTGTACCTAGTATAATCAAGTGGCATTCTAATTTTTCTGCAGTTTTTTTGTTCCGGGAACCCTGTATTTTAAGTAAAATCCACGCCCTGTTCAGATATCATATCATGTATAACGTACGTACATGATCTTATTTTGGCCGTTGTGCTTCACTCGATGATCATTCACATTTGAATCCAAGAATGATCATAGATCGTCACACTCCAGAATATGATATCAAATTCTACTTGCATATTGATGTAACCACAGCCATCACGTTACTCCCCAAGGGTCACAACCATGCTGAGATGAAACAATGCATGGTTGGAATTCGCCAAAAGGTTAGTTTTAATTGAATTTCATGCAATCCAGGACTGATCACCTTATATAAGTAAGATCAGCTTCTAGCTCACTGATCATTATCAGTACACCGAAAAATCAGTTATCACCTTGCATTACATGTACGAAGCTGCGTCCAAGGCAATTATCTTCACTTCGATAGAGAATAGAAAAAAAAATCTAATTTCGCAGTCGCCGGGAAAGCGGAAAGTCCCGCTTTCAAATCCCCGGCGAGGCAGTTGTTTTTTCCTCTAGTATTTATGATTTAATTTAGAATCATTAAAAATAAATGTTCTTAAATCTTTCTTCTATTCTCCATCTATGACCGATTCTAAAAATTGTAAGTTCGATCCCCGTATGGAAAAAATAAATATCTTAAATCTCTACACTGATAGAATAGTATGGAATAAGATAAGAAGATAGCGCTGTTTGATAGTCTAAGTCTAAGCTAGAGCAAAACTTAAAGTAGTACAGTAGAATTTCCAATTTATTTATATAATTATTGAGTATATTATAGATTCGAATCTGGATTAGGAGGCTGTCTCTCCAAATAGATCGTACAAGTCTCTTTATTTCTAGCATGATGTATACAATAATATCGAGGTGAAGCCGTGCAAACCATATTTCTTCTCCTTCTTCTTCTTCGGTTAATATTGTTTTAACATTAAGTTCACCGAGAGATATACTATGTGTAAATAAATGGACAAATCTTATCTTTTATAGCACCATTGAATATTTTCTCTATTTTCTTAAAAAAAAAAAAAAACAAAAAAAAAACAAGGTCATATCAGTTTCCAGATGAAGATGAATATCTTTACAGATCTCCAAGCAATTGGATTATTTCCTTAGATAAATGCAATCCTAAATGATAAATATAGGTTAAAAAGCAATGCAAACTTTCATCCTACTATATGTAAAATGCCTCGGGCCTTTCGTTAGTTCGGTTCAAATTACATTAAGTATATAGTACGAAACTCTATAGCATGAACACTCCTAATATACTTCGTCAGTTCCCGAGAAATGAGTGCATGATATGTGGAGGTATCTGTATTGTAACTAATCCCATCCTAAATACTCCTTAAGTCATTATATTTGAACCTCCGATTTGCCCATCGTACGCGAACCCTATTCCTGTTCGATATAGAAGAGTTAGGCTAAATGCCTGCCCTTGGTTCACGCCCAATATTGGCCGTCTAACGGCTTGCAGAAAGGGAGTTCTTCTATAGGGAGTTAAGACGCCTTAAGACAATTTCTTCACGGGTGTTATTCAAAGAAGGACGGAATAAAGCAACCTCGGCCATTAAGTCGGCCAAATATAGGTATCTCAAACAAAAATTCAACCTAATGATTTCTAAAAAGATTCAATGGAAAAATCTCAAGCAAGCTGGAGTATGTGGAAGCACCAAAGAGGAAACCTCACTCAATCCTGATGACCTGAACAGATTTTATGTGTCGCATAATATGAATGACTCATCATAACCTGACAGCACACCATGCTTAAATAACGCTGAGCATGGCAATTCTTTCTCTTTTCGGTGTATTGATATTGCAGAGTGTTATGAGTCCATATTCTCTATTAAATCTAGTGCCACTGGTCCTGATAAGATATCTCCTAAGTTCCTAAAATTATTGCTGCCTTACATTATTCGCTATATACTATTTATTCTTAATACCTCCCTAACATCATCTACCTTTCCTTCTAGATGGAAAATTGCTATCCCTAAAATAAGATCAGTATTTTGTGTTTCCTTGCTTTGGAAAAGGTGATGTACAGTCAGATCCAATCGTTTGTAGATATCAACAGAATGCTTTCGCGCTGTCAATCAGGTTTCAGACCAGGTTATAGCTGTCAATCGGCTATCCTAAAGGTTACTACAAACATAAGAAAAGGCCTGGATAACGACGAGATTGCAATACTCGTTTTACTCGACTTTACAAAAGATTTTGATTGTGTAAATCATTCTATGCTCCTCAACAAACTTCAAACATTTTTCCGGTTTTCATTTAGTGCCGTCCAATTGATACAGAGCTTCTCAGTCGATAGGTATCAGCAAGTGCGAGTCAGCGATAATCTTTCTGATTTACAGCCGCTTTTCTGTGGAGTTCCCCAAGGGTCTATTTTAGGTCCACTGCTCTTTTCCTTATTCATTAATGATTTACCTGACATTATTCAAGAGGTTAGTGCCCATTTATATGCTGATGATTTACAAATATACAATAGCATGCCTCTCGGGCTGATTGAAGACTCCATTGTAAGGATTAACGATGACTTAATGAGAATTTACGATTGGTCTTAAAGGTTACGTTAAGACCAATCGTAAATTCTCATTTGATGTTAAATGCCAATAAATCGAAATATATTATTTTTTTCCAATAACAACTTGGAAACTGATATTCCGAAGATCATGTTTGGGGGTGATATATTGACTAGGGTAAGCGAAGTTACGAATCTCGGTGTCGCTCGTAATGGAAGAATGAAATGCTGTGATCATGTGCGTGCATAAGGTGTATGGAGGTTTGCGTCGACTCTGGCTCTCTGCTAAATTATTAAGTGTGGAGATCAAATGTAGATTGGTGAAAACTCTCATCCTGCCCTACTTTTCTTACGGGAATTTGATTTTTCCTAATTTGAATAGCTATTGCTCTCGTCGAATAAATGTGGCCTATAATGATTGTATTCGCTTTATTTTCAATTTACATAGATTTGACCATGCCTCTAATTTTATTCCCAGAATACTGGGCTGCCCACTGAATATTTACCTGAGACGCCAGGCAATTCTATTCCTCTTCAAGCTCATACATACTAAACGCCCTGATTACTTAATGGATGAGATCCAGTTTCTCCAATCTCAGCGGGCGTTGAGATCTTCTGATTCCACATCATAGTTAGTCGCTTGGATGAGGAAGGCTCCTTCTTCATTCAGATCGCACGGCTTTGGAACTTGTTACCTGGTATCTTCAATACAGGTCTGAATGGTTTCAAGAGTGCTGCTAATTAATTAATTAATCAAATAATAACTTTCGTTCTTTTTTTTTTAAATTTAGTTTTGGTTATGATTTCATTATTATTTTAATCAACATATGACATTAACTCTATTAATAACTATTTGAACATTGTTTTCTCTAAAATTATATTTTCGAGTGCTTACAAAAGATTGTAAATCTTGTGTACCAATCCAGCTAAATAAATTAAATTGAAATTGAAATTGAAACTATTCCCAATTAACTTTGTTAATAAAAAAAAATGCCATTATTAGTTACCCAGTCATCACCAGTCATCATTGTGATACGCAATGTTAATAATTTTTTTAGTAGTACGAACCACCTTAATTCCAATTTCCTTATGCAACCAAGTGACCTCCCATTAAATTATTTGACTAAAGCAAACTGTTGTGCACCAAATATGCCCTTTTTGATCTAATAAAAGAAATTACTAATTACCGACACTGAAAGACGTAACCATACTTAAAGATTGAATCTAAAATTGAATTTTACAAAATGCCAATTCGAGCCGACGACGACGCGACGGGAAATTATTAATTAATTTTGTCTTGCTATAGTACCTACCTACCTATTACCTGAGAGAATGCACTAAAATTTTGCCACAGATCCTATAATGAAGTTATTGATTTCATTTCACAAAACTTAAGCCTTTCTGCTTTTCTATTGCACATGTTTAGCGGTCAACGACTTAATAGTAGTAGGTAAGTATTCTTCCGTCTTTCTAACGCTCTAAAACTGACTTAAATTTTTTTTTAAATTAATACAAAAAAAAAAAACAAAAAAATGTAAACAAATTTCAGCTATCCCGCAGGCGATTGGTAATTTCAAATAAAAACTTCCCGCATTGATCTTCTGTACTGATCTGATACTGGGTTTATTGCATAAGAAAGATTAAATCAATTTAAAGATTACTATAGATGACGGACAGAAATTACTGTCTAATGTTTATTATTAGCACCTTTTTGCTCGGATAACTTCCACAGATCTTCGTATTTTGTTGAGAGAGCAAAAAAAAAAACAAATTTGTTAAGATCTTCTTATCCACTCTTTTTGTTTGGCAAAACAATTACAAAAGTGCCACAATACATAAAACGTTCGGTGAATGTGTGAAATTTCAAACAAAAAAAAAAGGGGAAATATAATACAATTATTATTATTTTTTTTTTTTATATAATTATTACTATGAGTCAGTTTGTTACGTTTTCCCCGAGTAAAATTTACACGTTCAGACTAGAGATGATTATTAGCTACATAACAAAACTTCCAACACATTCCAAAGAAAATAGATCAGAGCAAAGATAATTTTTCGTGAGAATGAATTTTCAAAAAAAACATTCATCTCTATAATCAGCTTAGAGAAATGATAAAAAAAAAAAAATTTTTTTTGCTTTTTTTTTTCATTTGTTACATAAAAATTCGCCAAAATGATTTATTACCTGTAGAAACGACTTTGTAAACATATTGTTGAATGGGGGACAACTTTTACTCACAGCAATAATTCAGTGGCTATCAACACACGTAGTCCAAACACCAAACCGCATTAACCTGGAGAAGAATAATGTTCGCTTCCTCAAACAATTCGAGACATTTTTAATGAATTCTTTTATTTTTCGTCTGTCTGAAGTTAATGTGAAAAACTCGCGAGATGATTTTCATTCATCAAGTTTTATCCCACCATTATCACGTGCTGTGCGATGTTACAAAATTCACTTTTCACCATATTTCCTGTTCTGGCATGGAATGATAGTAACAAACGCCTGAAATTGGCAGCTCGAAAGCCCATTGAACCTGCGTGCGTCGTCGACTTAAATTTAAAATATTTTTATGTTATTTTGGTTGGTACTGCTGCTGCTGCTGCATCTTTATACTTTCGCTTTTGTATAGTTTTTTTGATTGATTGCATTCAGTTCAAAGTTTATTTAATATTCACACAATACAAAATCTTTTAAAATAATATTTTTTGGAGAAATTCTTTAACGGTTTTATTAGTTTTTTGTTTTGTTTTTTTCTTCAATTTTCACAAAGATTTAATCACTGTCGAATTTCTCTTATTTGAGGTTTGAATTAAATTTTGTTTTTTCTTAATATATCATTTCAATTTAGAGCAGTAGAAAACGATCAAATAATTTATTTTATCTTTCTATTTAGATATAACATTAAACATTTATGAATTTCTTTAAAACATGTATGGAGGCAGACTTCAGTGCTGTATCCAGAAAGTTTGCCACTCAAATAATCGGTGTAAAGTCAATGAATATTAATTTGTCTGCAGACATTAAGAAAACTTTTAATTTGAGTAAGATTATCATTTCCGGGGCTGCCCTTGAGTTTGTTGTGTTGATTTAAATCTTCTATAACTATAAAAGGTACTTAGTAGCAGGGCGTCTCCAGACCTGCTGCCTGAGGGGGTCACAGCTAAAATGTTCGAGAGGGAGGAAGACGTCGGAGCCTTCGAGTTTGTTGTATTGATTTAAATTTTCTACAACTATAAAAGGCACTTAGTTGCAGGCGCGTCTCCAGACCTGCTGCATGGGGGGGGGGGGGGGTCACAACTAAAATGTTCGATAGGGAGGTAGACGTCAGAGCCTTCGAGTTTGTTGTATTGATTTAAATCTTCTATAACTATAAAAGGCACTAGTAGCAGGCGCGTATCCTGACCTGCTGCCCGGGGGGGGGGGGGGGTCACAACTAAAATGTTCGAGAGGGAGGAAAAAGTAGTCGGAAGAAGTCGCTTTTAAACATTTTTTTTAATCCTATTTATTTACATCATATGACAAAATCCAAATTTCGGTTTGATTCGGAATATCTATCGATAATATTATCCACATCAACGTCGATCTCAGGGTGGACATTAAGAACTCATAACGAGATACACCTTCTCGTGCAGAGATTGTAGAAATAGATGCTGACCCAAGCGATTCTGTCACGGGTGAAGTAATTGACTGAGAGCATAGATCGCACAAGAACTAGATGTCGAATGCAGTACCAGAAAAGTATACAAAATTTATGTGGCTGGGTGGTCCATTCCGGAATGGACCACAATATTTGAAATGATGTATATGTCGAGTAATTCATTTTTTTTTCGTATCTGAAGTGGTGAGGAAGTCGATCAAATGTATACAAAACTGCAATTAGCAAAAACATTTGCTTTCGGCACGCTCTAAAACATGTTATGGTCCATTGGAAAATGCACAACCAATTTCACAATCTGTATACACTGCTCTAGTATGCCATGTGACATCTAGTTCTTGTGCCATCTATACTGAGAGTGAGCTTGCAGCTTAAGTCACATTTAAAAGAATGGGAGTAAGAGTGCATGATTTGTTACTAACTATTTCTTCTGATGGGAGCTTAACTGATCTTGCTTTTCCGCTTTACACTTTCTCTACTATTTCTACCTCCATCGCTAACTAATATAGCAAGTTTATCCTTTTACTACAAATTAAAAGTAATCGTGAAGTTAAATTAAACAACACTACTTGAATTAATACGAAAGTATACAAGCAAAGCAACTCCAACCACCTCAGAGGAAAGTGAATGAATTCTACTTTTATAGTTTTGCCGTAAAAATTCTGAAGAAAAATTGTAGAATCAATTTTAGCGGCATTCGAATCAATCAAACTAATGGTTTTCAGCCACCATAGTGTATAAAAATTATTCGAAAGAAAAATGTTAAAGTAAATTTCTAAGAACAATTCGTTTGGACCGTTGTCGGTGAATAGTTATTAATTAAAATTCTTAAGAAAAATTTGCAAGTATATTTCTAAGAAAAATTTAAGGCTTCCCTACGAACGTAAAATTTTTTAGCAACTCAGGCTTGAATCAATGTCGCTATGAAAAATCACAGGTGCCTATACGTTGATGATTGCATGGAACTAGGGTTCTACAGGAGGAGCCCTAAATCAAAATCAGTTTGTATGCTTCTGTTGCGAGCTCCCCACCAAGTTGTCCTGTCATTGATTTTATGTTGGAAAATCAGATAGGTAAAAAAAAAATTTATGACCGATGACCAATTTCTTGGAGACAATAACACTTTCAAATCTGGAAATTGTGTGCTTTTTCATCTACACTGTAAAAAATGTGCACAATTGTTGCCACAAAGCTTAGGCATTTTTTTCCTAAAATGTGGGAATATTCCTTAAAATGTAGGGGATATTCCCAAAAATGTAGGGAATATTCACTAAATTTTAGGGAATATTCTCTAAATTTTAGGGAAAAATACCTTATCTTTGTGGCAACAATTGTGCACATTTTTACAGTGTATAGGAGTAATAGGTGCAACAAAAATATATAAGCATAATAATAACCGGGATGCTAAGAATTGCGTGTCTTTTTCTTAACAATCAAACACTAAAAAAATATGTAGTATTTCAAAATTGTTTACCATTTTGTGATAGGTATAATAGATGATTTTTCGACACAATAGCTGTGTTCTTTTGCGTACCTTGTTCTAGAGCTCCCATATACTGGAGAGAACAAATTGTTCTGTCAATTGAAGCGAACTTATTTGTACCGTTTGCTTCATTTAAATCTTTCTATGAAAATGTATGAGGCGTTCTTTTGTGTATTTCTTGTTCTACTCTGTTCTGCGGACACAAAATAAGACAGCTTATATAAAACGAAGAAAATTATAAAAAAAACTCATACACGTTTTAAGGACGAAGAGCTACGAGCGAATGACTAATATACCCACTACAGACTCCACTATTACTACTCAAAAGAAGACAAGCAAACGCTAGCTGTCGCCCCAGATTGGAAAGGTGTATTACAGTACCAGCATTAATCGCCGGCGTCAGCTATACATTGGGCCATTCCACAGAGTATTCTTGATGCAGTACGCAATGCAGATGCAGATATCTCTCTGCGTCTTTTCACGTCTTCCCTATAAAACCGGTTTGCATACTGCATCAAGAATACTACTCGAGTGAGATGGCCCAATATGTCCGTACCATATGAAAATCGTCTTGTTAAACTTTTACAACTCACTCTACAGTCCAGCGCCACATTCAATTCACGCGAAGGTGAGATAGTGCTTGGAGGGGGGGGGGGGCATGACACGCCGTGACCCTTCTCCCGTATACGCGCCTGCTTAGTAGCTCACTAACTGATACTGATCACTGTATCTCAATCAAGAGGTGAATTTGGAAAATCCGGCTCCTTCTAAGAGGCCTTCCAGCAGGGTAACAAGACATAGAGCACTGAAATGTCGCGGTATGTCTAACATGTTGAATGTTCACTACGGTAGGGTTTTCAAAAATTCAAATTACAAGAGACCTACAATTGGTCTAAGCCCAAAATACACTTATTCCTGCCCTATCTTCACATGGTGTTCACCTTCTACTCTCTTCCTGTACTGTTATTCTTCTTCTACTGTACAGCCGTGTATTAGGTGTATAAGGGAAGACAACTTGACAACTTATCCAGTAAATGGCAGTGTGCAGGAGCTGTTGATTTGCTCAAGTCACCTGATGAAAAGAGGAGTAAACCTCGATCATATAGAGGAATTAGCCTTCTTCCAGTTCATGGAAAAGTACTGGAGAGCATAATGGTTAATAGGCTTGAGCAGAGAACACTGAATGTCATGTCTGTCTGAGAGGCAGTATGAGTTCAAGAAAGGTAAAAGTATGGAGGATGCATGGAGCACCTACTTTAGAGACAAGAAAGCATGTGTAGTAGAGAAGAGGGAATCAGTATGTAGAAATGTGACCCGAGGTTGTCCACCGGGGTCCATCTATGGTCCTTTTATATGAAACTTTATGAAGGACAGTCTACTGGAGGAACTTGTGAGTGAGGGTAAATGCTGCGCATATGCATTCTCATGTGTATGTAGAGAGTAAGAGTGAACGACAGATAAGCATGGTGAATAACTCTAGGGAAAAGACAGTGATGATGCTGCTTAAAGGCAAACTGTTGGTAAATCGTCCCCCAAGGGTGAGGGTAAATGGTAGCAGTCTTAGATCTGTGACCCAAGTCAAGTACTTGGGGATAAGTATGGCGCAGATAATGCGCTTTGACTGTCTTTTTTTGGAGATCAAGAAGCGGATGCTAAGCTTGGTTGGTCAACTCCGTCGAGTATTGAAGAGTGAATGGGGGCTAAGCATGAGAGCAACGCGAAGGATCTACGAGGGCCTATTTGTTGCTTGTGCAACATATGGAGCACCTGTCTGGTGCGAGAGTGTGAAGACCGTGGTAGGAAGAGCAAAAATTCTCTCGTGTTAGAGAATTATGCTACTGGCGTCTTTAGCTGTGTGCCGCACGTTTTCGCAGAAGCCCTTCACGTCCTAATGGGCGTAGCTCCGCTTGATCTTATAGCGATAAGCAAGAGCTCATCCTACATGATCACGAAGGGAATTGCCCTGAGAGACAATGATTGGGTATCGAATGAAGCTAAGCAAGGACTGAATAAAACAGAGAAGGAAAATGCACTAAGGCCATGTATTATGAACAGATAGCTGGCCAGATGGAGTGAGAGCAAAAAGGGAAGAGTAACGTTTGTAAGGCAGGTGTCATTCGTTGATGAACATCCTGATTTTGAGTTCAAATTTTGCTTGGGTTTCCTTTTGACTGACCATGGCTCCCTAAATGCATTCTTACATAAGAGGCGTCTGTCTGGAAGGGGGAACTGTATGTGTGAAGATAGTTGCGAGGACTGGGTACACTTTGTAAATGCTCCATGTATGAAGGAATTAGGGATCTAAATAGTATTGGGGGAAGGTATAATTTCACTAATGTACTGAGCAGCAGATAAAACCATCATACACGCTAAATAAGTTCTCAAACCAAGAAGTTCTCAAACCAAGAAGGAGAAGATATGGTAGGCAGGAAGTGCCTGGCATATCCTTAGACTTGAAAAATTGGATGTAGTGTAGTGAAGAGCGGGTGATTGGTCCCAGGCTTGCATAAAACCCAAACTGAAGTGCCTTGGCTACGAAACCCGACCAGCGTTTTCTCTGGTACGACGGGGTCGGTTTTCAATGGAACTTCCTTCCATGCCGACGTTGGTGCGACCCTTCTGGGATTAATGTGGTAGTGTTGTTGACATCCAAGTGCGGACAGAGTGCAATACTTTTGGCGAGTCTGGGACGACTCGCCAAAGATTTATGAAAGTAAATGATCGTCGACATCCTCCCGTAGAGCTAGGGTAGGAGCTCGGCGTGGAGTTGTTTAGTTTGGTCGGTTTTAAGATGGGAAGAAATTGTGTACCCTCGATCATCTGTTTGAACCATAGATGATGAAATCATAGGGTCTACTAAGTTTGTCATTCCATTTGTATAACGCATAGAAAAATGATTTGTAGAGCAGATTTTGATTTTTGCATGTCCGTCTGTCTGTCTGTTTGTCTGCTCGTCTGGTTGATAACTCGAGATCGCGTCCGCTTAGAGTAGGTACCGAATTTTTCACACGAACTTTTCTAAAAAAAAAAAGTAAATTTAATTTCGGAACGAGCACCAATCGGGCAACTCCTTCGTAGGGTTCAAATGCAAAATTTAAATTTTCACTATATATTTGGGCACTGCCTTAGAACTCGTCGATGTGGAGAGCCCAAATTTTGTACACAACGATTTCAGAAAAATAGTAAATAAAATTTCAAAAAGAACTAAATTGGCCAATTTCTTCTTGGTATTGCCATATAAAACTATTAGTTTTCACGTTATTTAACTTTTATTTTCATCTAGAGTATACAATGCATATGAATGTGTGTTGCTCGGCTCCTTTTTCGATGTTTACATTATTTTTATTAGCTTTTCATTCCCATCAGCATTCTATTTAAGATTATACCACAGAAACAAAAATTTTTTAATATGCTTTGTTTTTGGTATCTTGACTATATCTTTTATGCCATTTATTTATAAAATTGTATGGACAAATGACACATTTTTGGTTATCACAAAGTCGAAAATAAATAAAGTTATTTTTTTTTTGTAAAAACAGCGAACCAAACCTTAAACTTATATCAAAAGTAGAAAAAAAAACAGTGTAATAGTGTAATTTTTACAACTAATGAATTACATTATTACACTACTATTATATCTATTTAGTAAAAGTTAATTAACTTCTTTTCTATCGGTCTTCTAGTAGATAATCTATACTCAGTCTAAGGTATGTAATAGCTTATTATAGCACTCTCTTTTCAGTATTTCTTAGGTAATTAAGTTTATCAGATATCCAGCTTAGATTGGAATTAGTTAATGTTGCATATATAAATCACATAAAAATATGAAAGGTATCATGCTGCGTGTAACTACACCATTAGCCACCCTCAACAAAAAAGGGCGGCACATTTACAGGCATATTAATAAGTTTCATTATCGTCATTGATCCTCTTCTATCCCCTAAAAACTGCCTTATATTTATACAACCAAGACAAAGTATTGCATGTATGTATGTAATAGTACCTTTCTACTTTCTGTTAATTGATCGACAAGAAGATCACTGAGATCACCAATTTCTGCAGTCTCGTTTGTAACCATATACGACTAGATGCAATAGAAGACTCGTGCCAAATATAGAGAGACCACGGACATAACAAAAGCGATAGTGACTAACAAATTTTACGACGACACGGCCGAAAGTAATTTCGATCAAAGATGATCAAAGATAAGATCGCTTTTTTCTTTGCTTTTTTATAATTCGAAGCTAATTCATAATTGCCAAAGAAATTTCCTCTTAAACTGTCAAATTTGTATTTGGAATGAAAAGGAGCTCCAGCGCCGCACCGACTGGATCTTGTTAGTTTCTTCCTACTTTAATGGTTTGCGAAGATGTTTTTGCGCCGATCATATTGTGGGTGGATACGGTCAATCTGATAAAAAAAAACGAAACTATAGAGATTGTTAAAAATCGATTTTGATCATATTGTTGAAGAATACACTTAAACATACATACACACACACAGATTGCTGTCAGGGAAAGTTTCACTAAAGTGAGTGTCGGCTGCTTAGAGTGTTCTAATAGATATTCGTTGACAAATCAAATTCAAGAAAATTAATAAAAATACTTTAAGCTGGCCACATTTGATTCAATTCCATTTTTAAATGTTAAAAAATTTAATTTTAATTTATAGTGAAATTTTGAGATTTTACACCGCGAAGGCAATAGCTGAGCTCTTTATTCATTTCAATGAGGAAATACCACGATTCGGTTCTGCTCGCTCTATGAGCATGAAAACTTTAAGACAAATTGAAACTGGAATTATAGAAAATTTAACTAATTTTCCATAAAATATAAAACAATTACAAAAATATTAAAACAGAGGATTTTACACCTGATCTGATTCTGTTAAGCGAAATTTGGATTAGAACTAGATTCATATGTTGTTTTTGTATTTGTTGTTATTTTATATGTAAATAGAATTGAACCAGTTTAGGTCAGTGAATAAATAACGCGGCCATAGTTATCGTAACAAAAATATTCAGGTAGGTGGAAGCAATCTATCACACTATTATAGATAACACTAGCCGATATCAACTATGAGTAAAGAAAAGCCACCCGCAAAATTGCTAATATATTTGTTGGTAAATTTTACACTGCCATGGATGTAGAAAATGATGAGATTGTAAAATTCGGAACAAAATTCACAAAATTATTTGCTAATGTGGGATTAAATTTGAGAAAAAAGTGATAAATGTGTCCAAACCTTGTCGGTGGAATTAAAAAACAAAAGACTTGGGGAAAATGGTTAGGAAAATTTTTAAAAATGTCGGTTTTACGGTTTCAAGGAACGACCAAAGTAAAATATGTTGGTGGTAGGTAAGTGCTAACAGTTTTGATGGTACCGAGAAGGGGAGGAAGCAATTATATTTATCTAACTACTATATATCCTCTGTTTGTATCTAAAATGCAAACCTTTTTCCATTTTCTTAACATTTCCTAAATGTGACTAATGTGATTAATAGCTTTTGGTTCTCCACTTATATTCCACAAAATTCTTAAGACCTAGACTTGAAGCCAGGGTGCTAAATCGGAGCGGTAACAAACTGATCCGAAGCGCTCCGAAGCACCTCTAGCTGTAGCGAAACTGATTGCAGCGCGGAGTAATATCTATGTAAGGTCATCTCGGATAGCCAGGCAGTCTTGATGGCTCCGAGTGGGCCTTCGATAATACCTAAGTTACTGGGGGACTGCAGGACGTCTGTGGATAGGCTGTGCATCCACAACAAAGTAATCCCTGCAGTGGGTTCCTGGGCACATGGGGATCATGGGAAATGAAAAGGCTGATCTTCTAGATTGGTCTGGCTTTGGTTATCCTTTGCTTGGACCGGAGCCCAAAGTTGGCGTTACCGTCTCGGTGATCAGATCCCTCATCAAAGCGTATGTTCGCGCATGAAACATCGGCAGCAATGGGCGAACTTGAGCACTTCTTCTTGATGGGCCTAATAGAAATTTCTCTGACTTTCTCGGAAGGAAATAACAAGTTGGCATCATCACTGTGCGCAGCTAACTTTACGCTCGATCTAACAAGGATGGGAGTTATTGACAGCTCTGATTGTTTATCCTGTCTATAAAGAGATCCTGAGACAACCGATCATTCTCTGTTTGCTTGTCCGGCCTTTGCGACGTGCAGGAATAGAAGAATTTTTAGAAGACTTTTTATTTGTACGATTCCAAATCGAATTACTAAATACAAGAGAAACTAGGAAAATAGCTAGAATTGGTGTAAAACCAATTCTTACGAAACCCTAGCTGAATGCCCGTATGCCATTTCGTAGGGTCACCCATTTGTGTAAGTTTTATTTTTGAAGTGGTTTTTCGCATATATTTCTAGAACGGTAAGTCGGACAGAAAAATGAATAAAACCGATTTTATAGGATTTCATATTCTGAAGAACTTTTTAGTACATTTAAACCGTCTAGGACTTATCATTTTCACAGTATACGTAAAAATTCGAAATTTTTTTATGGCAACACCAAGAAGGGGTTGCTTGATCTAATCCATGTTATAAATTATATTCACTATTTTTCTGAAAACACGATGTACAAAATTTCAAATCTCTACATTGACGCGTTTTCTGGTAGTGTCCAAATATATAGTGAAAAACGAAATATTTGTATGGCAACCCTACGAAGGAGTTACCAAATTTGTTCCATTTTCGAATTAATATAACTTGTTTTTTAAAAGCCATATGCAAAATTTCAGCTCTCTAGGTGCACGCGTTCTCAAGTTATCTAGAACACGGATGGACAGACAGACGGACAGGCAAAACTCAAAATAACTTTGAATTTTATGCATGGGTGTCTAATCCATTTTATTTATTTTTCCCGCGGACGGAAATCGAACCTACACTTATCCATTTTGCTCTACCATCAGTATTTCTGGGAGTTACAAACGGAATGAAAAACTAATTATACCCTTCAGATTTCATCTTGGGTATAAAATCAACCACCTCGTCCAGGGCTTGAGGCTGGGACCTTCCGTTTCCGGGCGACTGCTCTTACTGGTGAGCTAACGCTGTTAAATTTAATTAGATTAAAATAAACGAAAATTGCAAAAAAATTGATAATTTATTTGTGCGCTTTCATCGTTACTGGTTAATACCAGTTGAAAGCAATCGTGTCTTAAAAGGCTAGGCAAATTAATAAATATAAGAGCTAAAGAAAACTGTCTCGTAAGGTCAAAGAGCAATCGCCCGGAAAGCAGAAGTCCCGGCTTCAAAACCCCGGGGTCTCACCTTCTATCTGTGGATGATCTAAAAAAGTTATCTCACCTAGACTTGGGCCGCCTTGACCTTAGTGCTTGGGATCTCTCATCTCCTGACTATAAAAAAGCCAAAGCAATTGACTGGGGCAGTAATTGGAGCAGAGCTATAAGTCGGGTCAGATATATAAACTCTGGACCGCTTTAGGTCAGGGTGTCGGAGCGGAAAAATTATATGTGTCCAGTAGTTCTCAAGAGCTGCTTCAGTTAGAGTGAAGCAGATTTCCACATGGAATGTACGACTCACAATGCCACCAAAATCACTCGAAATACATTAATTAAGGAGTGGAGTAGAGTGGAGTCATCACTCATCAGATTGCATTTTCTCTCATCATCTCACCAACGTTAAATTAGGAATTTTTCAAATCTGACGCTACTCTGTGAAATACACTCTGGTGGGAAACGCGAAGAACTTATATATATTGAACGAGCGCAAGCTTGAGACAAGGAGAGACACTGCAATCTGGTGACTCCACTCTACTCATTTGAGCATAGATAAGAGTTCATTTTTTTCATAGGAATTTTATTGAAAATTTTTCTTGAGAATTTTACTATCCTATAATTGTTAGCCAGCCGACAACGATTCAAAGAAATTCGTGTTGGATTAATATTAATTAAGGTCTCTGCTGCTAACTAGTATTTCCATGAAAGTAGATAAGCGTTTCCTTTTTCCTAGGAATTTATTTTAAAGATTTTTCTTCAGAATTTTAATGCACTATTAGAAGAAGGCTCAAAAAGAGTTGAATTAATTCAATTGATGCTTGTGCATCTAAACATATTTACGCGCATAGATAAATATATCTTTCTAATGAAAACATAATTTTTTTCGTATCAATTCGTTTTGAAATTTTTCCGACTGGACAAGGAAGTCGCTATGAAGTCTTTACATTACGATTTTTGCTGTCTCTAAAATATATATTGTTTTGCATACTTACTGGGGTGGAAGATCTATGGAATTGAAAACTCTCAAAAGAAAAGCACCGCTTTCAACCAGTACATGCAAATATTTGAAAACTTGAATTCGAATATTTTAGTTTCTGACATTTAGCCTTAACTTTATTAATGGCATGAAAAATCTCTCATTTACAAAGAAAATCGCCCATTAAATTGGCGTTGAATTTAGATAAACAAAAAGTGCTGAAAACACATTTTAGGTACAGAATCAGATATGGCTCATTTTTAACTGCAGTTTTTGGGTCTCTTAAATTCGGTTTAAGAAAACATTTATGCTGATGAATGAAGATGGCATATTTTGGAAAAAAAAAACTGAGCTCAAATTCTGAAATTTCGACTTGGTTGATACTAAATTTCGAAACGTTCTGAACTCAGAGCGGGATATAGGGTGATTAATAAAAAAATAAGTGGAAAATTTAATCTGTACGAACAATTCAAAAAAATTTAAGTGGGATCAGTGACCACTTCGCCACACAAGTACCTTTTCGTTTCACCACTTAAGAGTAATTTTGATGGAGAAGCCTCAACTTCACATGTATTAAAAACTAGAAAATTTTAATCTGAAATATTTTGATGATATTCTCAGGCTGTAGTTGCTATCAGTTGATATATAATCAAATCACATGTCATACTTCCATCAAATTACTTCATTTAGATTGTTAACATTTTTTTGTTTGTTTGATTCTGCTAATATTTTTCAGGGGCAAGCTATAATCTTTCTTCGTTCAATGTGATCGTTACACACTGACCTAGCTACGGCTTTTTATTTTTCCAAAATTTAATAAACCTATTATGGAAAAGGTCTGTTTTCTTGTTCAAATTGCGTGCTCTTTAAATGATTTACTCACATACATATTCCAGCGTGCTGATACATCATTTGCGCATTCCAAAGGTTACCCCAACTCTTCCACAATTTGGTATAAACTTAAACTTAAATTTTATCATTGTTTCCTTGTAATTTTGTTTTTTATTTATGAATTAAATTGAAAATTTAATAAAAAGAACCGGCATTGAAACTCTAAAGACCATCAAAGGGTCTATCTCATTAAAACAAATGAACTCGCTACTCGAAATTAATGTTAGATTTAGTGTCACTTACGAATTTAAGCAGTTTCCGTTGGAAGAAAACAAATCACAAAATTCGTTTTTGTTTTCTCTTCTAATTATAATTTAATTACGCAATAAGTCATGGCTCGGACTATCCACAACAACCATTAAAATTACATCAAATTAATTCTGAAGAATTTTTGAGAGTAACCCAACGTGACTTCAATAAAGCCAATAAGGTGCGAAGAAATTCGTTGGCAACAGTCGTTTTGCACTTTTACGACTGCGTGGGAATTAATTAGGTAAATTTTACGGTAATAATAAAAAACCATAATAATAAAATAAAAAAAAAAAATCCACCGACATAGGTCGCTCTACTGTCGTTTTTTTTTTTTATATGTAATTTGTATGTCAGTTCTAGATTAGTTATGAATTAGGTGTTAAAGTAGAGTGATTTATTATAATTGGCTACTTACATATATAATTTGATTAGTTTTTACTACAAAGAAGAAGGTCGGTTTAGTTTTTTTGATTTACATCGGGAAATATTTCAAGCCTCAGAAGCGATATTTGCCAGACAATAGACGAAATCTGGAAATTCCATCATAAATAACATGTGAAAGTTGTGGACAAAGAAAATTCGTCAAGGTTCAGTCATTGATGACGTTGAAATATTAACCCGGATTGACTTAAATATGACGAAAATGTAATTTATCTAAAAAAAAAAACGAATACAAAACGATTCATTTATAATTCGCGCCATAGTTAAGATCATGTTTGACAACTAATGTGAAAATAACCAAATAGTTTATAACAGGTGACCACATTAATTAATTATGGTCACCACAATTCTAGACAGTTTTAATATTCTACAAAAGTTGATTACCTCCTGTATGTAAATATATATCTGTTGCCTTCGAAAATCACACCAAGCATCACAAACTTGTAGTTATATGAAATATTACGGTTCCATTTTTCTATGCACACATAATAAATATAAATAAAATTTAAATTGATACAAAAATCAGTGACTAAACCAAAAAAAATTTAATATTTTCATTCACATCATAGCCGAATTGAATTTTTTTATTTCATGCAAATTTAAATTTTTCTTCAATTTTGCAACAGCAAATGAAATTTTCTCATTTATATGAAACTATTCAAAAGACTTTAGTTATAACGAACAAAAGTGTGGTGCCAGGCTATCATATCTAAAACTTGAAGTTTCACTGTATATAGTTTCACCTATGATAGGGATGTTAGTATTCATAGTGAATGAAGCTAATTAGCATTTATTTACGATTTCTCTACGTTAGTATAATTCATATCGTTTGTGTTCAATTAATTTCCTTACTGGACACTAAGCACTAGCAAAAGTAAGTACCTACACAAAAAAAAATTTTTTTAAATAAAATAAAACTATTTATCGGTTTGTGCCCCATGTTTAGTAAAACTAGAATCAAAACTAATAAAAAAGCTAGAATTTTTCTAAGACCAATTCTTTTGATACCCTAGACTAGATGACTGCCCGTATGTCATTTGGTATGGTCACCCATCTATGCAATTTTGATTTTTGAAATGGTTTTTCTCATATATTTCCAGAACGGTTCGTCAAGCAGAAAAAATGATTATAACCAATTTTGTGAAGAGCTTTTCAGTACATTTAAACCGTATAGGACTTATCATTTTCACATCACACGTAAAAATTCGAAATTTTTATATGGCAACACCAAGAAGGAGTTGCCCAATTTAGTTCATTTTTGAAATTATATTTACTATTTTTCTTGAAAACACTATGTATGTTCTCAGTTATTGTCCTAATATGTAGTGACAAACGAAATTTTTGTATGGCAACCCTACGAAGGAGTTACCCGATTTGTTCCATTTTCGAACTTAATATTATTATTTTTTTAATGTGAAATTTTAGCTCTCTAGGTACACGCGCTCTCGAGTTATCGTGAGGACGGACGGACGGACAGACGGACAGACGGACATGCAAAAATCAAAATAACTTTATGCATGGGTGTCTAATCCATTTTGCTCCTCTACCATTAATATTTATAGGTGTTACAAAAGGAATTAAAAACTAAGTATAACCTATAGATTTCATCTAGGGTATAAAAGGAAAAAAATTATTAACAAAACGGAAAATTTTTTCTCGATAATCGAAAATATACGTTTGGCCTTCTACAAATATCAACAAAACTCAAATTGGCCCCGAAACTTTGCTGTAAATATTGCAGGACCTACAGCTTTTGAGAAATTGCTTAGTTCTTACTTTGCCCTGCTGCTCAGTTTTCTATACATTACCTTGTAGAGAATATATTCCCACTCACACTAAAGTTAGTATACAAGTTAAACACATGTACGAGGTTTGATAAAGAAAAATACGGTGAATGGTTTTATTACAAATAAAGTAATTAGTTTACATCAAATTTGAATTAATCTCTTTCAATGTACTCTCCTCGGCTAGAAATGCCCTTATTCCAACGTTAATTTCGTTCTTGGAATCATTCGTGGAAGGCTTCTTTGGGAAGGGCCTTCAGCTGCTCTATCGTGGCCCTCTAAATGTCGAAAATGATGTCAAAACGTTTTTCTTTTAGTTCAGTTTTTATTTTTGGAAAGAGCCAGAAGTAGCATGGTGCTAAATCTGGAGAGTACGGTGGATGTGGACAGACAGAAATTTTTTTGTTTTCGACAGAAACTCGCGTGTCAGATGCGAGGTGTGACACGGGGCGTTGTCGTGTTGAAAGAGGAACCATTCAACCATTTGTCTGTCTTTGCATGGACCCATGCGAATTGTTTAGTCCATTCCTTAAGCTCTCGAATAGTCAATCGTCTGTTTGAACGAATCCGTTTTGCCACTTTTGGCACGTTTTCGTGTGTTTTTGAGGTCGAAGGACGTCCCAGACCGTTGCTTGGCCACAGCCGACTCATTACGGCTTATACTACTTGTAGGCAGTCTTCAGAGTCACCACATTATCGTCATACAAACTTATTTTAACAATAAATTTTTTTTGGACTTTTTGGAAAGTTTAAACAAGACATAATATTAGCGCGTTATTCGAAATTCATGATGTGCGACACACACGGTATAAACCTGACCTCACTCTCTTCCTATTCTGGAAGCGGACTAACAAGTCATAACTAGATCAAACTTAACACTGACCTTAAAATGGACATAGCGTCAGCAGTTACCGCTATAAAAATTTATTCATCGTATTTTTTTATCACATCTCATATACATTCTATTTACCAAATCGAACAATTGTGTGTTCTCTAATCTCTATAGAAGGATATTCTGCAATTTCTCTAACATTTGTGCACATATGTGTGTGTAATTGCTTTCCTCGTATAATTAGGACCTATATAAAGTACTCTTAGTATACCATGTCTAGACTAGACATGAGATGATGATCACTTTTTGTGTAACTTGGATCTTCTATTTAAGATAGATTAGTTCTGTCAAATGATTTCCCAAATCAGTAAGGATATAGTCATACTAGTTAATGCATACTTTCTTTTATTTCAGATAAATAAAATTTAGAAAATTCTATTAGATTAGTAATAGAAAATTTCCTTTCGTCGCGAAAAAAAAATCAAAGACTTATAATAAAAATTAGGATTTCAGCAATGCTACACAAGTTACCAATAATTCGAAGTATTACATTTATTGCTTTTTAAAGATGCTGTCTCCTAAAACCATGCAATTCCTAACAAAGATACTATTTACTAGGGTTTAGCAGTGAGTATTAAATCAAGGAACCTACAGATTTGTGATATATCAGAAGAAGCAAAACTGCGGCGGCCTCCAAAAATTGGACAGCAACAGTACAACATCGTTTGAGATTAGTAAGATCTTGTCATATAATCGCAAGGCATACAGAGCCAAGTGAGAGTAAATCGGCCTATAGTTCTAACAACCAATTTGATTTTATCAAGATACTCCAGAGCGATTCAGAGAGGTTCGAAATATCTAATTCCGAAAACTCAAGAATAGGCACGACCCACAGCACACAGAAATCTCTCTAGATGATAGCTATGCTACGAAAAACTATGTACTGTATTGTCACTTCGATTCTTTTAAAGTTCTTGAATCTATACTATACTATACAAATTAATGAAGTATCTAGAAATAAATCAACTCATCAACGATCGCCAATATGGCTTCCGGTTTGGAACGGTTGTCTTTACAAGTTTGATGAGTCTAAAATCGTTGTCTTAAGTATTTCAAAGGCCTTTGATAGAGTCTGGCTTCCAGCTCTTTTGACCAAACTTGAAACACTTGTTGTCTCCCCTCCTCTTCTATTGAAAGTTTTTTATCTCTCCATTTCTCTACTTAATTTTCATTAATGATCTGCTTTCCCTTACTTTAAATCCCATCCATAATTTTGTCGATATTTACTTTTTTGATAATCTTGCGGACTCCACAGGAAATCCCATATCTGTCAAATATGGTTGCATGATTGATTAGATAATTGAATAACGAACTTGATGATATCCTTGCTTTGAGTAAAGCGAATTGCGTCGAATTCAATGCATCTAAGTCCCAAAGCTGTCTCATTTTTTTAAAACAAGATCGTAATTTTTCTGTTTCTGTTGCCAAAGAATCATCAAAATGTCTTAGATAACGATGACAGAGGGTCTAGTCATATTGGGACGAAATTAAGTTACTTTCGTATAAGTTTTAGAACGAAGCTTCACTGATGAGCTTTCGTTTTTTTTATGAGACCTGGACCATTGAATCAGTGGCGTAACTATGGATGTAGCCCCCCCCCCCCCCCGCAAATTAACATACTTGTGCAGGAAAATTTAATTTTTTGTCTCAATTGTAAGGAAATATTTTCTGAACTTCGGATGTATGATGTTTCCAATAATTTTGTACTTGGAGACGAAATTATTCCCTTCTCCCTTTTTAATATTCTCAGGCCAGAAATTCCCACAATCTTCCAACAGAGCCTTCACTCCACTTACTCCAAGCCAGAGTTGAACAACAAAATAAAAAGGTGAGTCTTCTTCTTTATAGTTCAACCAACAAATCCACACTTCCTAGGAAGAGCAGTATTTTTTTAGATGAAGCCAAAAGTCCGGAATCTATCTAAAATGTGCAATGGCCTTGCGTACGCATAGAACATGCTCCGATGTTTCATCCTCTTCAAGACACAGCTTTATACATACATCAGTGGGTGGCATACATATCCATCCGGTGCATGTATTTGTTTAGTTTGCAGTATTCGGTTAGGACTCCTGTAATGATTCTGAGTTGATTCCTCAAAAGATCTAGGCTCCTCTTTAATGAATTTTTTTGGTTTATCTGAAGCCTGCGGTCTAGTTCTGGTCTATTCGGTTCTGGATCCAGCTTTGGATGGTAAGCTCCACGTTGTTGTAAGAAATACCTCAAAATGGTTCCTGTCCTATGAGGAGCATGGATGCTCCTTTTTTGACTAATATGTCTGCATTTTCTTTCCCATCAATTCCTGATTGTCCTAGCACCCATTGATTTGTTACGGAGTTTTCGCTTAAATACATTCCCGCCTTAACTTTGCTTTAAACCCACGTGATCTGCATAGATATAAATTTTTGTGTTTGTGTAGGATCAGCTGAGGTTTTCGTATGTACATACATCTACATAGTGCTGGCACAAACTACCACCTGGAATATCAAGGCGTATTTTTCTAGGCTTTGATAGATATAAGCTCTTGGCTTTACACCGTATATTGCTGCTCCTATTCCTTTCTCGGTCTTATACCCATCGTTGTAGTAGATTGGGGCTTCATTTCCTAAATTTACCTACCCTAATTAATGATGTGGCTGCAATCTGTCGCTTATTAGAAAAAGCCGACCATGTTTTAAAACCAGATTTTTCTGGGTTGAGGTCTTTGCTTGTGGTGAACCTTCTCTGTCATATAATAATAAAAAAATCCGATAAAAATCCATTCTGATTGTGGAAAATTATAGGGTAGAGGATAGACAATTGGAGCCTCTAGAAAATGAGGTGAGATTCCAAGGATCGATTCTATAGACCTGTTAGACCAGTATGCTTACCACTGGGCCACCCAGGCTATATATATTTTTATGTAAGGGTTCGCTACTCAAAATTTTCTACACCTCAACTTTCTCTAACAATGTCTCGATATTTTATTGAAGTATACAAAGTTACCTAACCTACCGGTGATACTCGTTAAGAATCATGACAAATACTTAATTATGTAAGCAGCACCTGTGATATATGGGAGACCAAAATTTGAAAACATATTTCCACGTCGTCTTATAGATTCTATTGTATACAAAAGTTATATAAGGTGGGCTGTTTTATAATGACATCGATATATTTTAATTAAGTTCCGTTAATAGAAAAAAAACACCCCCCTTGCGATATATTTAACATTAATTGACCAGGTCAGATCATCTCTTATGAAAATTAATGAGTATAAAAAATAAACGAAAAGCTCACCATGCGGACAGGATGACTTAAGTCGACTTTCTATGGCCGATGATTGCATTCAATTGACATTTAAGCCAGGTATAAAACTTGATTTAATTAAACACATCTCTTCCACCTCTCGTGTCATGATTTCGCAAAACTTTGGCAAGTTGCATATTTGCTGCGCCGATGCGCCGCATTTGCTTGGTACTCAAACGTCATGTTGTTGCCGCATAGTAAAGTAAATATCTTCTACTGATGAACCTGTTTCTAGCATGTGTTTACTATGTGGTCTCTACAGAAGTATGTATGTATGCATGCATATAAAAATAATTGAAAATAAAAGCAGGATGAAGTTCAATGTCATCTTTTCCTTGTTTTACGAGTTCTGCTACTTTTTGTCACACACAAACACACACACACACACACACACGCACGCACAGAAGTGCAATGTCGTGCACCAGATAATTATCTTTTTTGATCAAAGCAATAAAGTAGAGCATCTTCTATACACAAACTAAATGTCAACCGTTTTCTTGTCAATATGCATTCTCCTATTCTTGCACAATGCAATTAAGGGGAGGAAGTTATTTTTGTTTCATGGCTTAAAAGCCTGTTTGACTTGCACATGCGCAGGTAACTAACTTCTGACTAAAATCTTTGTGTGTAAAACATGCCCGGCATTGTCTCCACTTAATAAATAAAATGTTAACAATCGTTTTGGATTTTGAATTAAAAAAAATTAAATAAATAAACAATCACACGACAACGTAACGAATTTTGAGTTTTATTTTATTCGGGTGATCTCCATTCACCTGGAAGTAATTATTTTAGAGGTGTTAAAATTTTGCTTTCATTTTCAAACCCATAAGACGACCAGTCAGTCAGTCACATCAGTAATTTGGGTCGAATTTTTGCTTAGAGTACTGTTTTTTTTTTTGCTTTTTTTTTTCTTCTTGATTTTGTAAATAATTCCCAGGGCTTTAGATCTGGTAAATTTTAAATTACCCATAGCTCGCGTGGGTATAGATTGCAGTAACACTACTATTGCCACCATTAAAGCAGACTTTAAAACCATGAGTTATGTAAAACTTAAGCTCTCAACTCAATTAAATAAAATACATAGATGGGAATTTTTGAGACGCTCACTTTTTCCTATCTCTATACAAAGATCAAATGTGTCTACTATACAGTCGTCGCAGAGGATGTTTTTCTATTACTTTACAAGTTGATTTCAATCCCTGAGTACAACAAAAACGCTTCGGTGCACTTGAAGGGGCTTATTGTGGCAATTCAAAAATATTTTTGGGCAATGCTACGCTAATTAGGTGATCACTTGGAATATGAATTCGGGTGCTTCACAGTGTTTTGTAAAGAATAGTATCGGGGTCGTGGGAAAACCATCCAAGGTCAGTGATTGTATTTGACACTTTTAATTGTAATAATTTGGAGCATATTTGCACAGGATTTTGCAAAGTAATGAAATTTTATGATTTGATTTCTTAACCAATGAAAATGAATGTTTGGTTGAGAGTTAGTTATTCATATTTTCATGTTGTCGCGATAGTAATTAGATGAATATTAAGAGATTTGAAAATGATGAGGTAATGTGACGATATATAGACTTAGTTATGAAGAAATCTTATTATATTTTTATAAAAAGTTATGGAGAGTTATATCAAGAATTATTTGAGTTTTTTGTATATAGTTTGGACCTAGAGCCGCATAGTTGTATTTGGAGACACTCTAAGGGATTAGAGGCTATAGGATTATAATTTGAATGCAACTTGTTACTTGTATATAAACTAAGATGTTACAAATCAATAGTTAATCATTCAAGCCAGAGACATCTGTGATAGGATTCAAAAATATTTACAAAAATAATTTATGTACCAAGTTTAAGCAACAAAATCTAATCAAACTAATATTATCGTAAAATATGGAAGGAGGCCAGTTTACAAACAACATATTTGCCAAATGACAATTCTCATATAACAATAACAAAATGCCATTTATATCTACTAATGGGACACTTTGCAAAAATTGTATTGTACAAAATTTCACTTTGCAAATAAATTCTTGGCAAATTATGGACAAAATCCAATTTCGAAAAATCAGATTTTTCTTTAATTTTAGCTCAGTGAATTGTGCAATTATAATGATATAACAAGAAAGTACCATAAAAGAATATATCAAATACTTCATACATATATATATCTTTATTATCTCAGAAACTTGTTTTACTTCGTTTTTCTTTTAATCTTTTCACATAAGATTATCTCCAAATATTGAATTAGGATCTATTTGACCTCCAATAGGTATCAATCTACTTAATCCTTCGTAAATATTTTTACTATCATCAGAAGTAACTGCTACATGGGCCCATCAAAGCTTAATAGAAATTAACCATTTACAAACTTTCCAAGGACCATTCTTTATATTTATTTTACGAATTTACGTTTCTATTTTACAAGCTCATGAATAGAAGCAAAATTTAATATTTTTGATGCACTTTACATAGATCAATTTTCTGTATCAACTGGATACTATGGAATTCAGGTATTAATTGGAACTACCTTCCTGTTAATTTGTATTTTTCGACATATCAAATGTCGCTTATCCAAGAAAAAGTAATTTCTTATTATTAGCAAAACAATTATTAAAATTTTAATTTATTCCATCTAATCTAGATGTTAATTATTGTTTTGCTAAATGTATTTTTGTTAAGTGTCTGTTTGCAAAATGTCCTTTTTCCGAAACAAAACTCCTCTTTTTTTAATTAAATTTTTGCCAGAAGTCTTTTTTAAATAACTTTTATCTAGTCACAAACCCCTGACTAAATAACTTTGTCTGTAAGGGCGACATTCTTTTTATCAGAAGAAGTGAATGAGAAGCTTTCCGATGGGGTAAAAAAAAATTACGTTTTTTGGGGATGGGGTGGTAGCTACATTCCTTGCAGTTATCCAGTTTGGGCCGAGTGTGGTATCAAATTCAAGTTCTTGTTGACTACTATTAAATGGAATTTTGCTTTTCTTCTGTACGAAACTTAACAACTAATTTTTCTCACCCGAATATCGTTAAATTTCGTGATTTTTGATTTTATATAAACATGGCGTTTCATCTTAACTTCACCATATAAATGAATGCCAGTGTGCCTCAGGGCTCTGTTCTCTCTCCACCTTTCTTCTTAATTCTCATAAATGATCTGATTTTCCGTACTTTCAATTCCATATATAGTTTCGCCGACGGCAGTACCCTTGATTTTGCTTACTTCTTTGACACTCTTGCCAACTCCAGAGAGAATTCCGCATGTGTTAAAGGAGATTACATGATTAGATCATTGAATAAAGATATTGCCAATATCCTCCCTTGGGGCAAAGCGAATCGCGTCGAATTCAATGCATCTAAGTCCCAAAGCTGTCTTATCTCATTAAAAGAAGACCATCACTTAACCACTCCAATTTGTTTTGACGGTGCACTAATTTCTGATTCACCGTCACTAAGAATTCATGGCAATCATCTTTCCAGTGAGTTAAGTTCCAAACACAATCCCGACGTTTCGATCCGATTCGATCCAACCCATTTCGATCTAAACGGATGCATGAGCACAATTGTTCCGTTCGGTTTCAAACACTTGACTTTACAATTTTGCCAGATTTTGTCTTTCCACTTTACATCCATCCATGAAAACATTCTTTTTTTATCATATAATTCATGTCTTTTTTATTTCCCCAACAAAAGCCTTTTTATGCATCTTTGAGTATAAACAAATCTTTACAGATGATTTTTCTAGGTTATGTCATCCGTAAAAGTTGAAATTTGCTCAACTTCTCCGTTTCGATTCGATCCATTTCGGTGTAATGTGTCCAATTGCACGTATGTCTCATATAAACAAATTTGACATTTGTACGAAACGGATCGAAACGATGGAATTGTGTTTCGCCCTTTAAGCTGGACAGACCACATCACATCTTCTCTGTTGTGAAAAAAGCATCGAAATCTCTCAGGTTTCTGAAATGGTGTAAGAAATATTTCTGCCCGCCAAATCTAGCGGTCCTCTACAAATCCTATATCAGACCTAGAATGGAGTACAATTCTCACATTTGCCGGGGCTGGTCGTACAGAATTAGAGAGCATTTATGTTCATTAGTGATTTGACAATAACTTGTCATATCGACTCTTTTATCTCTACATACTTTTCCTATTTCCTTCCTGCCATGCTGTACTTTGCATCATAGGGTATCCCCTGAGCTTGGCTTAATAATATAAATATAAAAAAAGAGGGTGTGTAGTTGGTGCGGGGCACTGATTTTTCTATGCTCCGAAATATGAATATCGTAAGCTTTGTGTTAGCATACTTATGTAAAGCCGATTATTCGTCATCTGAATGTGATTCTGAAAATAAAAAAGAATTGTTCCAATTTTCAGCATAGGAGACTGAATCCTTATCACTAATCATAATTGCTGAACACCATCCACCTCCTTTCTTATTTTCGTCGTCTTCCTGGAAAGCAGTCGTTTTGTGAGCTAAGATATCTCCCTTAAATTGATTACTGAACTGGGTGAAAATTATTGATAGCAGTACTCACACTTGGAGGAACTTGGAATTTTATGTTACCCCTTTTTTTCTAATAGAGTCATACTCTCCCAACTACTTCTCTAATCCTTTATAATTTTAATTATATTTATTTTTTTATAATTTTAATTCAATTTTTCCATTTTTTTTAAATTGGTATCTTACTAAAAATTGTTTTTTCTTTTTTTTGTAACATTTTAGTCTTCTTTTTCTTGATGAAATACGTTAACAATAAATACTTGGATTTAATAATTTAACCGGTAGCTTTTAATTGTGACTTTTGTCTGTAAGCTATCGCTGTAAAGTCATAAATAAATAAAATAATTAAAATAAAATAAAATAAAATAATTCCATTAATTTTTAACCGAGTTTACCATAACAAACTGTCCATTATGTTGGAAACAGCTCTTTAGAAACTGGAATTTTGTCTAGAGGAATGATTCTATATTATCTAATACCTGCAAACATACATATTCTACTGAGTTGTACTTGTATTTGTTATCCATTAATTCCTTTGAAATTTTTGGTAAGCAATCTATGGCGATAGAATATCAGTTCACCGGTTGTAAGGTATTTGCTTGCATTTTTCAAGTTGGCCTTCATATGGTTAAAAAACCGATCTTCCAAGCAGAAACTATCGACCTATTCAAATGTAAACCTGTATTTTGAGGTCTATTTTCTATACTGAATACAAATGCTGTGATTTATACAATATTTATGGAAGGCCTCTGCTGGCAGCATTGCCTACCATCATTATGATTCGAATTTGGTACGCATTTTTTAATGCATCGACTACCTGTAAAATCTGTAGTGCCACAGGTAGTCAGTCTTCTTTTAGGGTACTGATGTACTAAATTTTGGAGGCATTAAATTATACTCTTATTGAAAAGAATTATTTTCGGCTGGCAGGAATAAATTTTACTGCAACATGTTCTGAGTACCAGAAACAAATCCCCACCAATAATGTTACTAAACATTTTTGGATTCAAAAATTTTCATAGAGCACAATGCTGACAAACTTTTACTCCTACAAGCCAAGAGCCAAGAGAAGATAGAAAAATCATTTAAAAAACATTTTATTATGGCCGGTTTCACAGTCCAGGCTTAAGCTAGAGCTTAGCTAAGCCACAGGTGTAGCTTAAGCCCAGAACTTAAGCCTTTTCGGTTTCACAGCACTTAGTAAGCAGAGGCATAGTTAAACAGCAGATGAAAAATTTTAAGTTGTCAGCACTGTGGTAATTGCGAATTTTTAAAAGAAAATTTCCATTGTGAATTCCGATGAAGAAGAAGATATCTAAATAAAATATTTTTATCACTCATTTGTTTAAGCTGTGCGTAGTTTTTACCAGTCAGTCGAGCTTTTTATCTGCGAGTGTATTAGATCCTAAATCATCATAGCCGAATGTTTCGACAGTCAGAACCGAGAATAAAAATTAACGTCAACCCATTTCTCGAAATGTTGCGGTCGCCATCTTATATTTTCTTTACGGGTCACACTTTGCGATATTATATTATACAATAAAACGTCAAATGGAATGCTGACACTAGCTGCCAGACAGTACTCAAAACTGGTAACTAGATAACTATTTTTCGCTTTTGAAATTTCAATTTAGTTTTAAAATACGTGCGTTCGTTTAATAAAAAAAATTATAATTTTTAAGAAAAATATATATTTAGTAATATTCCCCATATCTGTTTCACATCAACATCTGAGACTTAAGCCTTCGAGATGACGGGCTTATGTTAAGTTTGTCTTAAGCCAGTGATGTCACTTAAGACTTGACTGTGAAACGAAATATTTATTAAGCCTTGGCTTAAGCCATCTCTGTTGCTTAAGCCTTGACTGTGAAACCGGCCATTAGAGTTAAATCATTTGTAATCGAATTGCGTCAACGCTCCTCCCTGCGTTTATTTCATTAATTTTGTTCTGCCTAGAAGGAGTGGCGAAGTACATACATTTCCTTTGACTTTATGAAATGCGGAAAATAAGTTTTTGTTTGTTTGAAGATCAGTATAAAAACAATTTCTTATCAGGAAATACTTATCTCAAGGGAACAGAAACGATTCAGTAGGTGTGTAAGGCAGGGCATTACATTAGGACTCCTTTACCTTATTAATTCCCAGAGTAAAAAAAAAAAAAATAACAGATCATCTCAAATTTCTTTTACTTTTTATGAAATTCCTCAAATATTTTTCACACCAAATTTATATCACTTTTTTTCTGTCAGGATTTTAAGGTTGAGTGTCAGTTTGATTAAACGTACGCTTGATTTGGTATAATTGCTAATCCCAGAAAATGTAATTGGAGATTTGTCATGTTTACCTATAATGAAATATAATTGCGAGGCTCAAAAATATCTAATTACCACTTAAATAGGAGATTGTAAAAAAGAAAAACAAAATCGAATTAGCTTCATAACTGTAGGGTCCACGCACGCTTTCGTTGAAAATCTTTTCTTTACTTTGGCGCAACAATTTCCATATAAAAATTTCATCACGTCGTCGTCGCTCGGGCATAGACTTGTTAGAAAGAAAAAAAATAGTTAAAGTGCGTGAATTGCAAAAATACAGAATGATCAATCTCTTCTCGTGGGGCGTGAGTACCCCATTTTTCGGGTACCTATTCAATTTATAAGGCTTGTCAATCATAACTCCCAAGCATAGCGTGTCAACGCCTGTTTATGTGATTTTTTTTTTGCGCTAATAATATGAAATTCTAATTAAAGTGATTCTGTCATGCGCAAACAAGACAATTGCGATGATTTTTTGACTTCGGATTACTTATTTTTCTGTTGTTTTTTTTTTTTTATATAATTTCATCATTTAATTGCTAATCAATCGAAAGTAAAATTTTAATGGTCATTTAAATTTGCAGCAGCAAACTTCACGTAAATTTCATTGTTGCAAAAATAGTCGTGAGGTACCACTTTAATGACTGTCCTGAACACAGGGAGTCAATCGTTCTCATAATATTTTACCATACATTCATCTGTTGGGCTATGTATGTGTATGTAATACCAAACAAATTAGATTTTTTGATTCAATGATCAACTCTTTAATTTAGAAAAAAAAAAAAATAGTGGCACCTAGAAACCTTGAGCTAGTAGCTAAAGCAGCCAATTTGAAGTCTACAAAGATTCAAGACAGCTAGATATAAGCTCGTTGAGGGCAGCATTTTATCGATTAGGACATCATCGATCAAGTGTACGCTAATTTTCTATACTGTAATAGAAGATGTGAGGTAAAAAAAAAAAATTATAGTGAACTATCTCATTTGATGATTGAAGTTTTGTTTTCGTTTCGTTTTTTTTTTTTGCAAAATAATTTTTGTAAGTTGCACTTTAAATGAAACGAATTGGTTAGCATTATTCGCTGACAGGTCAATGGCTGGCTAGTTCTTTGAAATTAATGCCAATGCCTCCACACGGATGATGAAAGTCTTTTTAAGTATAGTATTATGTTGATGAAACAGTTTCATTTCTACTCGAGATTTTGAATTCATTATTGAAATTGAATGAACTCTGAACCAGAGCAATTATATTTTGTTAAATATAAAGACTTAAAAGACCATGAATAAAGTTGCAGGTACGTGTAAGCTACAGGATTAGTGAAGATAAAATGAAGACTTTGTATGTCTATGGATGGACTGGGGATAGTGGACATGAAGTATTTTTAAAAGTCAAATATATTCAGAATGTATAGTTTTGCAAGCTGATGAAGCTGTTGCAATTAAGTAATTGGCAGACGATGAGGGTGTTTCCCCTGTTTAGGATGTAACCGATCGATTATCCTTTCAAACTGCTTGACTGCTCTACCTGTTGAATATAAATAAAAAATGAATATTTTTAAATTTTTGTAGGCCAAGTATGCACATAAATATGCTGATGAAAAATTCTCGAGAAAATTTCTAGGGAAAAAATGTATAAAACGGATTAATTCGGTATAATCGTAGGCAAACTATATTACTTAATTTATTAAATGCTGGTCATATTTAACAAAAAGCAGAAACACTTTATATTATAGGATGTATTATGTATAGATATCATTTTCGATATTTTACATAGGAAACATATTGAATGTGTTGCATGAAAATGTTTTTGTAGTTTTATTCTTGCTCTTCATATGAAACTTTCCTTATTTTTCGTATATACCGTGGATATCAGTAGAAACTTACCATGGAATTTTTCTTCAGAATTTTTATGGTTTATTGAAGGCCACCAATGGTCCACCAGAACATTTCAATTAAGTTCAATTTTGAGTTCATTGGCATTAACATTGCAATTGATTTATTTACCTGATTTCTTGTTTCATATTTCCATATGATATCGTTTTTCTGAAAAAGATTTTTCATTTTTAATATAGAATGAAATTTTTTATCTGAAAATAATTAGACTAGTAATAATTAGCCACTAATTTATAGTACCTACCTACATAAAACTTGCGAAGATAAATTTTCGAATAAATTTTATAAGAAAAAAATCTAATACTCATGAAAATTTGTAATAGCCCAGTCCATCTGTTTTGAACCATTGTCGATATATAATATTGCAATTTTCAATTAAAATTTTTATCAAAACAAGTACTCGAAGCATTGTTGATATAAACGAGGCATTGCTGGTTTTTATTGCATACCTACTAAGACAAATTATGTAATAATTATATTAGTTTGTCTTATGGAATGGTATAGGTACTGCCTGTGAAATCGAAGTATTTCAATAATCTTAATCATCTGTTGTGATTAGACTTATAAATGAATAAACTTGGAATTTATATGCGAAGGCTCGTCAGCGCGTAATATCTGGATATTATTTTTTCTTTGCATTATCCAGATCAGACCTGTAAAATTCCAAATACAAGTACCAGTACAGTACTAGTACCTGGACTTGAAATATTTTAAGTACAAGTACAAGTCCCGGTACTGGTACTTAAAAAAATTTCAAGTACAAGTCCCGGTACTGGTACTTTAACATTTTTCAAGTAAGAGGAAAACTGACATTTTCTTTCGTACGGAGCCCTGATTGCGGAAGCCCGACTCGCTCTTGACCGATGGTTTTTTTTTTAATGAAACCAACGATTTAAGTATTGCATTTGAAATATACATATTTTATGTGTCTTGCGAAAAAAAGTTTCTTATCAAAATCTACACCATGGTTTTGCGAAAAAGATTTAAAAAAAAAATTATACCTATATCGGGTTTATAGAGCTATCATAAGTTAAAACAAGACATTTTGAAGTATTTATTACTATTAAGATCATTTTGTACCCGAAGGTATAAATTTGAGCAGGTAATTTTTAAAAACTTTAACTTTAAATCATCACTATAAATTAAACAACGTGAATACTTAAATATTGAACTAATATCTTTTATGAAAAGATTGAATAAGCTAGGTCGAAAGTAACTTCCTTGGGGAACTCCAGAATTCGCTACATTGATTCGTGAATAGTTTGTATGAATTTTGACAACTAGTTTATAGTTTGCAGTTATTTATTAAAATATGGATGCATAGTATATCGAAAGTTTTATGAGAAATCTGTATAAACACAGTCATCTTCAGCTCCTTCCTTAATGAAATTTATATGAAAATATATGAAAAATAAGTAAAAAAAGAGTTTTCAAACAAAACTGAGGCCAAGCCGCATGAAAAAGTAGAAAATAAACTTTTCTTCACACACAGAGGTGGACTCAGATTTTATTCGCTGACAATCAAGACGAGCAACATTATCTACATTATCAAGTTCCTGAAATGAATAAGATCTGGACTCAGATTTTATTCTCTGACAATCACCGATATATTTCAGTATGATCAATCAGAGGTAATAAGTGATTTGATTCATGAAGCTAAAGAATATTCAAGAGAGATGTCCCAATCAAAAAATCTGAGTCCACCTCTGTGTGTGAAAAAAGTTTATTTTCTACTTTTTCATGCGGCTTGGCCTCAGTTTTGTTTGAAAACTCGTTTTTTACTTATTTTATTTTCTGCCTTTTTCACGTTAACTAAATTGTTATTACGTGCTGCATGGAAATATTTTAAAACAATTTTATGACGGCTGAATAGACACTGTTTTACCAGTTTTTCAAAAAATTTATTCGAGTAAAAATTATTATGCAACTCATTTCGCTCTACAACTTTGTCTTAGGTTGCAAAACGCTCAAACGCTTCCTTGGTCGGAAAAATTCCGGAAAAGCGTTTTGCATGAATTTTCCTCGATTTTTTCTGCAAGTTTTCACCATTGGCGGTGAGAAAGTAATGATGCCAGTTGATAGGGAACTTGATCCTGCATAATTTAGAAAACTTTTTTACCGGAAAATTTTCCGGAAAAGTCGGAAATTCCGGAAAATTTTTCGGAAAACTCTGCATTTTTCCTGAAACGAATTTATCACTAATCAAATTTGTACCAAATTTTCAAATGATTTTTCCCGATTTTCGTGGTTTTCCATGGAAATTTCCGGTTCAAATTTGATAGATTTAATTGTCACGCGACATGAACCTGTGTGCTAAGTTTCAGCTCGCTGTGATGACGAAAAGTGGGTCTACGAGAGTGTCGAAAATAGTAAAGAAATAGACAAATTCGTGCACGAGTTAAAGGGAGTGGCAATTGAGGCCAGCCATTCCCTTTAACTCGTACACGCACAATTTGTCACTGTTGATAATCCCTTTTAAAAGCCATGCTGCTCAGAATAAATAATTTTTGTTTTTTTTACATAAAACTGAAATTTTACTAGCGACAATGCTATTTTAACATCAGACAGTGCGCGGAAAGTTTTGACCAATGCTAAGGTTAAAAGCTGGAATTGCAGAGTCTTTAGTCATACCCACGTTATTATACCCTTCAGAAGTATGTGCCTCAAGATACCTTGATAATTTAGAGAAAATACAATTCAGTTTCTTTAAGTCAATTCTCTTAATGTATGTACGCCAGAATGCATAGTGCGATCGTGTTACGTATTTCAAATAGTACTTAACTGGCTGCTCAAACTGTTCCAAATGCTCAACAATAGACTACCCAAAATCTGTTCTTTAAGGCTGCTTCAAGCTGTCAATACGAGGAAAAATGAACTTAGATATAATTGGGTCAGTCAATTAAAAAGGATGTTCGAATCCTGTAATGCCCTTATTTGCAGGATCCAAGTATTTTAAAGCACCGTTCTAATGAGATTCTGGAAAAATATTGCTTATTACTCAGACAGGAAGATCTTATGAAATTATACACCTTAGAGAGCCGCAGTCAAAATTCGAGTAATTGCAGGAATGTACGGAAGACTACTATTTTGACTGCGCAGCCAACTGTCAGGTGTGTAATATGAACAGAAATGAAGGTATTTTTCATATTTTTATGGAATGCCCCATGTAGAAATCATTAAGAATCATTTATTTGGGGAATTACATTAAAGATTTACATCCTCTTTGTATGAATTGTTTATTTTCAATTCAATTAATAAGCTAAACAATGTTTATCAATTTACTATTTTGAATGAGTTATAATAAATCGTTTCCCCTTCTTATCTTGTATGTTACATAGTACCTACACAGTAAAAAATAATTCCCTAAAGTGAGTGGCAACAATTTGTGCCACACAGGTTAGGCATTTATCGATAAGATTAGGCAAAGCTCCACATTGGAAAACTAAGATTATCCCTAAAATGTAGCTAGACTTTACCCCCCCCCAAAAATTTAGGGAATATTCCCTAAAATGTAGGGAATTTTCATATTTTGTTTTATTTTTTCCCTACATTTTAGGGAATATTCCCTAAAGGTAGGAAATATTCCCTAAAATGTGATAGGTGATAGCACCGCACCACTCTCCACTATAGGTGAAGGTAATAGAAGACCACCCCTTTTAAAAAATATAAGAATGAGCTGAATCGCTCATTTCTTATGGTCCATACTACAAAGTAGTATGGAATGGAGGTACTAATGGTGCACTGGCCACGCTTAAACAATATACATACGTAGTCCCCGCATAAAAGCACATGAACAAGGGCCCATTTTTTTGTGATTTTAAGCAGGTCTTGTTTATAACCAATAAGCCCGATTATAAGCACAAAATGTGCTTTCATAAAAATACCCAAATAAAAGCATGAAATAATCGAATTTCTGCTAGTAAGCGATAACCGACTACTAGCACAGTATATGCTATTATAAAAAGTTCGCGATTTAAGTTACAACAAACGAACTATTTCTTATAGGGAAGCTGCTTATACCAAAATTTGAAAAAATAATATAAATTTGCCAAGAAATACTTTTATTTAAGAACAATGTGTATACAGGGTATCCAAGAAATAGTGTCAAGCGGATGTCTACAGGTAGAGCACTCTTTGGGGGTACCCGAATAACCCCATGTATGTTCTGCGATGATTTTTTGTAGCTTACGAGTTATGATTTTTTACCAAGCTACTAATTCGAATACATTTTTGGTCTAGTGATTTGAATAATTGAGACAAATTACTGATTTTTATCCAATATATTTTAGTGTTAGGCGCACCCAGTGCAAAAAATTTGATATTTGATTCCGTACCTCATACCATACTATTGCACCAAAATAAATTTTTAAATTCAAGTTCAAAATAATAAAACGTGCCAAAATCTTTGAGCACAATTTTAAAAAACAGTCACATAACTTTTTTACTCAATAGTGATTTTAGAAGTTTCCCCATTTCATTTACCGTGTAAATTTTATTGAGATATCTCTTTGGCTTCATAGCTAAAATTCTATTCAAAACGTACTAAGTCTTAAATCTATTCGAACTGAGGTACTAGATTTTTCGTACCTTAGATTGACTCTAACTTAGTAGGGTTATGTCCGATCAGAAAACAGGTTTCATTGTTCACCTCAGCTCATTGTCAACTGCAATTCGTAGAAGATTTTTTCTCTGGATACTTCATACCTAAATGATGCCATATGAAATGAAGTTTTCAAAATAAGATTTTGACACATTTTATTATTTTGAATTTTATGTAATTTAAAAATTTCTTTTGGCGCAATGGTATGAGCTATGGAATCAAATCTTTTTGCATTAATTGGGCCTAATACTCAGCTAAATTGCGAAAAAAAAATCAGCAACTTGTCTGAATTATTCAAGTCACTATGACCAAAAATATCTTCGAATTAGCAGTTTGGGAAAAAATCACGAAAAAAATCATAACGCGTAAACTACAAAAACCGCAGAGCATACATGGGATGATTCGGGTACCCGTGGGTGTACTCTATCTCTGGACTTCCTCTTGACACTATTTCCTGTGACACCCTGTATATAATGTATATGACAAAATATACCTAATGGTGTATATTAGATTCAATTAAAATAATCAGAAATCTATTGTTTGTGCCTTGGACTTTATGGACATTTCTATAAATTATTCTTTGAGTAAATTTAGGTTTTTTAATTCAAGCAAGTAAATATTTGTGCACAACGTCTAGCGCAAGAATCGCATCCTTCCGGCTTGATAGCTTATTGGTAGAAGCATCACTTTCAAGAACGTCAAATATTTCTTCATCACTGCCTGGACGATCTGCTTCAAGGATCATCTACTAGCTCTTTGTCTGTTTGTTAATTTTCCAAAACATTCCAAGCTGTCGTCACATTTTAGCTACTTGTTAAACTCCTCATCTTCAATACGCAATTCTAGAACCTTTCAAAATCGCAATTTGAGAACAGGCCATACAATACATGACTACCTTTAGGCCCAAATTACACGGCTTCTCATTCTACTTCGAATTAGCCCAAATGGTAAATGCATTTGGCAAGATTAAATTGCAATTACGACTTCACCTGGGATTTAGACTGAAACTGAACTTTGCTCAAAGTGCAAAGTTGGTGTCGGCTGCGGCCAACTTCAGTTCAGAAATATCCACGTTAAGGAAAAAGTGTGCAAGGAAATCGGCAAAGTCGATGTCGTAATTTAATTACAAATTTCACCTCAACATCGAATACGAACAAATTTTCGCGAATTCAAACAATTGGAGTTCCGGGCCGAATTTTAATTATAAAAATTTATAAAAAAAATAAAAATTTAATTTTTTAAAACGTCTTTCATTGCAGTAAGTTTATATAACTAACTTTCCATAAATTGTAAAAAATAATCAAGCAAAAATATTGTCAAATTAAAAAGTTCTAACAGAAAAGGTTGAAAGAGTTTTCTTGAAAGTTCAAAACAGCTAAAAAAAAATTATTTTCAATTTCAACGACCTCTAAACACTAATGAATTGCACTGAAATTTTGCATAGAAATTTAGTACTATATTAGCCAACATATTCTGGCATTCAGATATTTTAACACTTTTGCAAATCCATACAGTTTTGGGACACCTTAATATATGGATGCGCTGAACAGAAAAATTGAGCCTGACTGTTACAATATGCGGGGAAATTTACTTTGAAAATAGAAAATTTAAGATGCGTTATTAAAAAATTTAAAGGGGGTATTGTTAATAAGCGGGGCTGCTATTAACAGAGTAAAAGTATTCGAAATTACTAGGTGAATGTTACGGGCTTCGACAATATGTGATAATAAAAGGGTTTTGGTAATAAGCGGGTTGCTATTATCCAGGAATTACGTATGACTTGTGCTCAAGAACAATGTGTGAATTATATAAACGGAAATTTATTTCCATAAAAAATGTAGCATAATACCTAATTCGTTGAATGTTCTTTTCCTTATATCCAAGAGAGCTTAACATTTCGGGAATTTTACGTACTTTAGAGGTTTTCTGGCGTCAGATACCTAAATCATTGAATGTTCCATTGATTATGGGAAAATTAACTGATTTTCCCTTTCTATCAGAGAAAATTACATTTATTTTTAGGGAAAAACGTGTCTAACATTTAGAGAATAGTCCTAATGTTTTTTGCAGTGTATGTAGCAAATTAAATTTGAATATAGTGTTAAATGTATGTTTAAATGACATCTAGTTATGTACAGAATGAAATTAAATCTGAATATACAGTGCTTAAATTACATCTAGTTACAGAGATACTATTATAGACATAGAAATTTACATATCTTTTAATTGAATTTTTCATTTTCCGAATACTGTTTTAGATATAGTTAACTTTAGAGCTTTGATTTATAGAAAGGTGTAAATTTATCAAACCTCTTTGTATAGAAACTGTGTGTTCCAAAGACAAATAAATTATTATTATTACTTTAACATTTTAAGTATAACTATAACAAAGAAGTTATTTGAATATTATTTTGGTTATAAATTATAACTTGAATGTTATTTTGGTAACTTTTTGGTTATAAATAAGACTTAAAATAGGTAAATTTATTAGTCGATACGAAAATTATTTTTTATACAAAAATGTAATTTCTTATAAAACTATTATATACAAAAATTTTTTAAGGAACGGAACTACTTAGATCTGATAATATCAAATTAAATGTTATTATACAAAACAATGATAAACTTAAATATTATATTATCAAGAGCAGGAGTCCTGCATAAACATAATTCTATTACTACAAAATATATTATCAAGAGCAGGAGTCCTGCATAAACATAATTCTATTACTACAAAATATATTGCATAGCTAAATCGGTCTTATTTCAAAGAGATGAAAGTAAAACGAAATTCTTAGGAGAAGTAAAAAAACACAAAAACAAAAAAAAAGCTAATTGGATTTTGGCCTTAACTTACCACAAAGGTGATAATGTTTGATCAATGTTCTTCAATCTGCCTTTATTTCCGTCTTAATCCAGTCATAAAAGTATTTCAAATTCAATCATTGCAAAACAATTAATTTAACCTCAGCCATTCATAGCTTCCGACCCTTTTGCCATGATTTATTGTGAGGAAATGAATCCAAGCGAAAAAAAATAATTTTTTTTATTTTTGCGGAAGCATTTAAGATGTCTTCATTCCTCGTAATGTATACAAAATGAACTTTGTTCCTAATTAACACCTTTGATAGGTATAAATTTGCTGTTGCTGCAAAAAAAAATGCTCTTTCTCTAAGGAAATAGATTCTATAGTCACGCAGAAATTTAATTTGAGGTGTACGCTTGTTACCTTGACGAGTTTTGATTGAAAAATTCAAGAACTATTAACTAAACATCTTCCACGAAAGATGTCTCGTCTTAATGATGTATGTACAATGTACATACATACTTAAAAAAAACAAGTACATCATATACTGCAACCTTCTAAATGATCAGATAAATTAGGTAACCACAATGCAATGATCTCCTGCAATTTAAACCTTTTCTGTATACGTTCTTGTACGATAATTGGCCATAAACAAGTTACTTAATCACCGACAAATAAACAGATTCGTTCCACTCGATGCCTATATTCACATTTCTTTCCTTGTTTGTTGTCTTATGACGCTTTTTATTGCGATCCTTTTATCTTTTTCCATAGATCGTGCCTAATGAAAACTATACATATATATATATGAAGAAAGATTCTTTGTGGCATTCAAGTTCATTGCAGAATTTCGGTTAGATTATTTGTGGTGATTTGAATCGTGTTGTAAAGTAATCGTGTTTGACCGCAAAGGTTTCATGGTCAATCGTGTCAAAAGAATTTTAAATTCATTTATAAGTCGAGGGTATTAACTTTGACATTCAATTTATGAAAATGTCACAGAATAATAGATTATGACCTTCTAATTACTGCATTTTATTATGTAGAAAGTAATTTACTTGGATTAACCGATGTTATCAGGTCAATGTTAGAGATTCAGGTTTTGTTTCGAAATCAATTGTTTTATTAATTGTATAAATTAGAATTGTGCTTAATATACAATATTTCACATGAGATAGCTTTCTCATAGTCGTTTTTAGATTTTTGTGAATTATAATACACCTTTGAAGGCTATTTATATTCGTCCGACTATAGTATGTCCTGGTTAATACATAACTATGTAACATCTATGATTCGCAGTCGGAAATCTCCCAGTTTTATTTAAGAATCTGAGAATTCTCTGGACAAACTGTAAACGTGGTGTCAATAATTCCCTTAATTCTGAGGGACTGAATAACTACAATGTCCTGGAAACCTCCTCTTAAACATTATATATCTGATTGGCATTATCTACACAGGAACCACAATTATGATATGGATACTTCTCTCTGTCTCTCTCTCTTTTTCTCTCTTTTAGATACATTGATTTTGACGAGCTGTCTAATTCTATTTTATCTATTTTTCATCTGATACCGTTGCACAAGATTACATAAATACCATCTCGATTTATTAGAATAATTTTTCTAAGCCTCTCAGATGTAGTATTGTTGTATAATGGTGTACCACAAGGGTCGATGTTAGGCCCACCACTGTTCAACTTATTTATTAATGATCATAGATAAGCATAGATAGCATAGAATGTATCAACCTCAATCTGCAAAGCATACTCAATTGGATGCTAAATAACGAAAAATATTTGAATCCATCAAAATTGCAAGCACAGCTGTGTACAATGTAATCTTTGACCTCTCTCCTCTTCCAGCTGTTTTCATAAGTATAATTTGGTGTAATATGTTGTATGTAAAACATTTTAGTGTTTAACTTGTAAGCTTGACCTTAAAAATGCTGTGATCATATAAGTATGTATTGGAAAATCTATAGTGATCTACAAAAGTTGTAGCTATCTGCAATGTACGACCTCGGTTATTAGTATGAATTTAGTAAAGGCTATTCCCCTTCCCAATTTGATATGTATACTTGACTCAGGATAGAAGTTGTTTTATAACCGTCCAAACAGGTTAATCTCTTAAAACGTTTTCACTATATAGCGCTCTTTGTTGGAGGTGGGATGTACATTGGATACTTTCCTAAGCGGCGAGCACTATACTCACCTCTATTTCAAAAATAACCAAAATAGCTTTACAAAAATGAGAGAGTCATGACAAAATCATTTTATTTATTTGAATTGTTCTCCCTTATCAAAAATACAATGATTTCGTTCAAGAAGTTCATCAAATGATTTTTGGCACTTGCCTAAGATACTTGCTCCATTAAATTTATTGTCACTTCACACAAAGTATAATCAATTATTAATTATAAAAGCATATTTATATCAGACTAGGTGAAACTTCGTGTTTATATAACGACATCAAATAGGAGAACAATAAATTTCAAATTACTTGATTACACATTTTTTTTAAATTAAAAAAAAAAAATTCCAGATTCTTTTGGAGTGTTCTATTCCAGAATCTTCTTGAATATTCTATTACTGAACCTTCCCGAAGTTGTTTACTCTCCATTTCCAGTAGATGTCATCACTTATCTCTTTTTGTTGCACGTAACAATATTTTAAAGGCATATGAAATAAAAAAGATTTAAAAAATTATGAATAGGAATAATTTTGAGTAATTAAATCAAGAAATTTTTCGGTATTAATTAATTGAGCATTACAACCATCATCTATATCATCTATCTTCAAGTAGATTTTGTTTTTACTAAATTTTATACACAGATGTTTGAAGCCATATTTAACTCTAATTAATTTGTTTTACCTTAAAAAACAGTAAAGTTTTTCTCTTTAGATAAGAATTCATTTATATAAATTGGCTAATCCTGAGTGGAGCCCAACATTTTTGCAATTAAAACTCTATGTACGATCTCTAATAAAATTAGAAGTAAACTTAACAATTATAGACCCAGGAAGCCCTGAAGACCGCTTATCTGGTATGAGGTCTATATGAAAGTATAAAAACTCTTTTAATTGATTTCTCATTAATTATTCTTCACATTGCTTCAAGCAGTTCATGTATGCTTCATATATAAACTGTTTACCTTATATAAAAAAAAAACCTCTCATTAATTGGCATTGATTAATGGAAGATTCGTTGAACTTTTCTCAATTGGTATTCTTCGATGAAGATAATGACCGTCATTGGAATTGTCTTATAAAATGTCCAAGGCCGTTGTTGATCTTCAGTTTCAATTAATATATTTTTACGGGACGGATGTATTTTTTATTTTGTTTTTTCATTTGACATGATCTTCTTTAGATTAATGCGTTCTAAAACTAACTACATAACGCATATAAGTATTCGAATATATATATAAAGCATGCCAGCAGACATAATTACTGCGTTGTATAGGCCTCACTGACTTTATACCTACATAGATCCGGATATTTTTATTTCTTGCTATTTTCATGGTCATAGCCAGGGTGATTTTTTCATTTCATTTTTTTTTTTTTATAGTTAAATAAATGATGGTGAATTCCGGAATTCTCTGTTCGATGTAACTTGAACCTTCCACAATGAAGTTGTAGATTTTAAAAACAAGAAAATTATTTTCAGGGAAAAGAGATGCAATAAAATTCTGGGTCACTTCACATAGAATTTTTTATGCAAATTTAGTTATTTTTCTTTTTATCACTTTATCAAAATATTCTTATTTGTTTGAGTATCTACCTACCTGTGACTACCTAGTAATCATATTATTTCTTACATCTTGATTATTCACATAATTAATGGGTAAAGATGCCTCAAAAGATTTGTGAGTTTTTCTTCTCAGTTTATTTTATTGCTTAGCTGTTGTATAAATATTTAGTAAAATCAAGATTCAGCAACAAAGCAAAACAAAATGGACATGTCTCATTCAAGTTTTTGTAGCATAAATATCGCATTAATTTGTGTTAAGGAGGAGACACAAATCACGTAACATTTTTTGTAAAAATTATTACGATCTTTTCGTAAAATATATTTTTACGTATCCTCGATAAAAGGTTTAAATGAGAAGTAATTTTTTTTATGTTGCTTTTATTTGTTGTGTGAATATAATTCAATTTGACTTCAGTTTAGTTGAAAAGAAGAGTGTTGTTCATGAGGAGAATTTTCTTACATAACTATGCCGGTTTTGAGTGATCAAATAAACAAGTTTAAATATGCCGGTTAAGATTGAAAAAGAATGTATTTCTAGCATTTTGTAGATTTGGATTATCTATGAAGAGTTGGCAGAAGTTTGAATATGAACTTGTAACTAAAAATGAAGAACATAATAATCCACATTGATTATATCAGAAGAATGTCACTGGAAATCTGCATTGTATAATTGAAAAAACAAATAAAGATATGGAGCTGAGAGCACAAAATCTTGCAATCAAGTAAATGAAAGAAAGAAATGTAAATATCGGCTGTGATTCGGCAAGAGTGTCACGAAGACGTAGACAGAAGTTTTAAATATTATCAAGGAAGAATTCAATGACGAAAAAGAGTGGAGAAGCAGACAAAAACCTATGACTTAACTGCGATTAAACTGAATGATCTACGATAGCTTCCATCTTCACTTATACAGGGTGTCATGTAAGTGGTGTGAAACCCAAAGGCTATGGATAGGACTTATTAAGACGAGCAAACAATTGTGTGGGAAAAAATCCTGATGGTTTATCTCGGAATCTCTTAGGATCCCCCCCCCCCCCCCCCCACACCCGTACAATTTGACAATTTGTTGCTCGTCTATGTATGATCTATACAAATCCTTCGGGTTCCACACCACTTACGGGACACCCTGTATAGACTTACTGACGATTTTTATTAATATTTAGATGTTGGGGTTAAGAACTACGACTTAAGAGACCTGCCAAGTTCAGTTTTCTGGACGTTTGATATGTGGAGTAAAAAATAATTTCCTAAAGTGAGTGGCAACAATTTGTGCCACAAAGGTTGGGTATTTGTCGATAAGATTAGGGAAAACTCCATCTTGAAAAACGTAGATTAGGTTTTTATCCCTAAAATGTAAGGAATTTTCAAATTTCTTTTTAAATTTTTTCCCCTAAAATGTACGGAAGAGATGGTAGCACCACCCCCTTGAAAAAAACATAAGAATGAGCTGAATAGCCGTTTTTCTAGTTTTTTTTAGACATCATGAACTCTGATTAGATCATTTTGGTGACATTGTATATGCAAAGAGCGAGATATGCATAGAAATTTATAAACTTTTAGACAACGTCATTAGCTGATTTTGGTTTACGGTATAAGAAACTGGCGACGGGGTGAGGTACATATATATACATACTGCCGGTTCAATAAATTAATTAATTATTATTAATATTTGTTTTTTTTTTTAGTCATCAGATCTGATTAGGTCATTTCTTATGGGCCATACTAGTAAGTAGTACGGAAGCTATGTTGGTGCACTGGGCACACTCAGACAATATATCACTTGTTTTCAAAAACAATGTGTGAATTATATAAACGAAAATATGTTTCAATTACAAATGTGGCAGAATACCTAATTTATTGAATGTTCTCTTCCTTATATCCAATAGAGCTAACATTTCGGGGATTTTACGTACTTTATAGGTTTTCTAGTGCCAAATACCTAAATTCATTAAATGTTCCATTGATTTGGGGAAATTTAACTGATTTCCCTTTATATCGAACAAAATTACATTTATTTTTAAGGAAAAACGTGTCTTAAATTTAGGGAATAGTCCTTTTAATTTCTTACAGTGTGGTTAGAGACTTTAGCGCGCATGTCTTGCGCACTCGCACGTTACGTGCTTTACTGATTCTACCTCTTCTTTGTACAATCAGCAGCTACCGTCTGTGGTTTCATCTATTTTCGTATGAATTTAATTAAGTGGGAAATGGTCATAATTATTAGACCAGTGAATTGCCTGATCTGGTGCTTACCACAATTGATGACTCCTTCTTTGAAATCGTTGTATTGGAATATGATGAACTTCTTCGCGTGTATTAGTCTAGGAAGGATCTCACACTGAGCTGGTGCAACTTTTTTAATTTGGTCATTAATTCTCGTGTTAAGTACCTCTTTAAAAGAGTAGAGAAGAGTTCGGGTCCAATAAATGGAAATTATGCTTCCTTTCTAGTTAGGTAGTCAGCCGTCTTATTACCTATTTATCTCTCATATCCTGGTACCTACCTACCTACCTACCTAAGGATTACTTTTTTTGCCTTTGATAGTATGTACAGGATGTCCCTACAGTCTCAAACTAGCTATTAAATGAAGAATGTGAATTGAAGGCCTTTATTGGCTATCGAAATTTATACATATAGCATTTATTTGGATGCTGAGAACTTGTTTGTAGGTTAAATCCTATGTACAGTTGCGTAAGATCAGAGAGCATTGTTTAATTTACGCCTCGGCTCATAACCTGATACATCCAACATGCACCCTTTTTTTGATCCAACTGTGTGATCCACATCAAATTTGTGGTCCACTATTCTTTCATCTTTGCCGGCGGTTATCAAAAATTACTTCAAAGTGACGCATAAATTTTATGATTTTGAACAATGTGTCTGGAGCTTAGAGGTAAAATCGAGTCATTTTGAAGCTGTCAATGATTGTCTTTTTATAAAGAGATTTAGAAGAGGTAAGCCCAATCTCAGTTCTTAGGCTGGAAGTGCGATAAGTCGTTATTATTCTAGTTTTTTCAACTTTAATTTGTATTGTATTATCCTTTATTATGGGCCATCATACGAAGACGCCACAGATTAGTAGGCCTAACAATAGTGGTATAGGACAAATAGATTATTTTCGTATTCAATCTCTATATTTTCTATATAGTTTTTGTTGTTTATACTATACATTATTCTGCGGTAGCATTTTGTACCTTCGACAATTGCTGGCTTTTCCATTCCTCTATTTAATCTCCTCCTGGATTTCTTTCTGCAACTTACGAAACTACTGAAAAATACGTGGTATTTTAGTTGGGAAAAAAAACGATAGTGCAAAAACTGATTCAAAAAATTTGGATAAATTAAGTTCGATTTATAGATAAATAAAATAATTAAAAATAGGAGTTTTCATACAAAACTGAGGACAAGCCGGATGAAAAAGTAGAAAATAAACTTTTCTTCACACACAGAGGTGGACTCAGATTTTTTTATTGGGACATTTCTCTTGAATATTCTTTCTCTTCATGAATCAAATCACTTATTACCTCTGATTGATCATTCTGAAATATATCGGTGATTGTCAACGAATAAAATCTGAGTCCACCTCTGTGTGTGAAGAAAAGTTTATTTTCTACTTTTTCATGCGGCTTGGCCTTAGTTTTGTTTGAAAACTCGTATTTTACTTATTCTATTTTCTGCCTTTTTCACGTTAACTAAATTGTTATTACGTGCTGCATGGAGATATTTTAAAACAATTTTTAAGTCATGTTTGGTGCCGATCCGCAAACAAAAATTTTTCGAGTATTAAATCGTTGAAGTAGGTACTGCAACGGTTTTCTGAAATTCAAATTATGTTTTAAACATCGCTTTTTAGCTGTATTCCAACTTGATCCCATATAACATGAATTTTCCCGATTTTCCAGAGTCTTTTCCTATTACTATGAAATTTTTTTAATAACTTACATGAATTTTCCTCGATTTTTCATGCAAGTTTTCATGATTGTTGAAGAGAAAGTATTGATGCCAGTAGGACGTAAAAAAAATGATTCCGCATAGCTCATAAAACTTTTTGTCGGAAAATTCCGGAAAGTTTCGGATTATTTTCCAGAAAAATTGGAAAATTCTGCACTTTTCCTGAAACAGATTTATCACTAATCATATCGATGAAAATTTTCCCGATGATTTTCCCGCTTTTCCGGGTTTTCCATGGAATTTTCCACAAAAGCAACCTTATGCAACTCATTGCGCTCTACAACTTTGTATTAGGTTGCAAAACACTCAAACGCTTCCTTGGTCGGAAAAACTCCGGAAAAGCGTTATACATGAATTTTCCTCGATTTTTTCTGCAAGTTTTCACCATTGTCGGAGAGAAAGTAATGATGCCAGTTGATAGGGAACTTGATCCTGCATAATTTAGAAAACTTTTTTACCGGAAAATTTTCCGGAAAAGTCGGAAAATTCCGGAAAATTTCTCGGAAAACTCTGCATTTTTCCTGACACGGATTTATCACTAATCAAATTTGTACCAAATTTTCAAATGATTTTTCCCGATTTTCCGGGTTTTTCATGGAAACTTCCTGTTCAAATTTTGATAGATTCAATTGTCACGCGACATGAACCTGTGTGCCAAATATCAGCTCGCTGTGATGACGAAAAGTGGGTCTACGAGAGTGTCGAAAATAGTAAAAAAGAAATATCTAAATAAATAGACAGACAAATTCGTGTACGAGTTAAAGGGAATGGCCACAAAAAAGAGCAGGTAGTACCGATCAGTCTAACGAACCCAAATCGCTTCTACCATGTCTCGGAATGATAATTCCCAGCCATTCAGTTGAATTTGGCATTTCGAAAACATCCGTTGAGTGAATTCGAATAAAAGATTTGGATTTTCACTAATTCAAGATTCAATTGGCTCCATACAGTGTGGTGCAGTTTTAGAACGGTAGAGTAAGCGGCCCGTATATCTTCCAGAATGATACCGGAAATTCAGTGTTCACTAATGGTGTACGTTGTTGTGAAATGACGTCGAAGTTTTTGTTACCTCATTTAGGCATTTCAATTTTTTCAATTTTCAATTTATTATAGACACAACTGAAGAACAAGTGCGTTATAAATACTCTTAAATATGTGCCTACTCTAACTAATTAGACAGAATAAAAAAATAAAATAAGTCTCTTACTTTCTAACCGAAAATATTAATTTAAGGAAGAAAGTAGAACTTTCATTAAAAGAAGAGAGAAAAAAATAAATAAATTAATTAATTTTAAAATTTGCATTATATGTATAAAAAAGATATAAGAATGCAGAAAAAAACATAACTAAGTAGGTATTATAATATTAAAGATACAGAAAATAAGTACAAGAGCAAGAAAGCATTGTTACTAAAAAAAAAAAAAATAAAAAAAATAAAAAAAAATCTAATTTGTTAAACTACAAAAATGTTTAAAACATTTTGACTTGAATCTCCCAATGACTCGAAGTGAACGTATGGTTCGCAGAAGTGAGTTCCAAAGTCTGACACCATAGACGAAGAAAGATCGAGAACTAATCGAGAGTCTATGATGGGGAGTTTTCCACCAAAGCGTTCTTTCAGAATGGACAAACTTAAGTCGACTGGCAAGGTAATCTGGGTACTGCAATTTAAGGATCTTAAATATCACAAAGCAAATACGGAATTTCAGATAGTTATTTAGAATTTTCCTCGGGTACTGCGAAATATGTTCATATCTTCTAATGCTAAAGACATACCGAGCACATGATTTAAATGCGACATTTAATTTTCTACGACTCGAGTAATCTAAGTGACAATATACAACGTCAGCATAGTTGATTATCGGTAGTAGTAAGCATTTCAAAAGTCGAACACGTATAGTTTGTGGCGTATATGCAGAGTGACGCCATAATGCCTTTAGTCCACCATAGATCTTACCTACAACACCATCGATATGGTCACTCCAAGATAACCGATTATTGAAGAACAAGCCAAGATTTCGAGCATTAGTTGAAAACGGTACAATCATATTATTTATAATAACTGGGAAGGTCAGTATAGGTTAAATTAAGATAATAAATGAGCATAGCCTGAGATTTGGATGGGTTGAGTCTGAGCTTGTTAAGTTCAGCCCACCTACTTATGCATTGAAAATCTTTGTTTAGTTCAGTAATTGCGCATGGGATATCATTGATGGGAGCAGATGTATATCATCAGCATATAACTGCAGTGAACATTTATTAATGTGATTTTCCAGATCATTTACGTATAGACTGAAGAGAAGAGGACCTAAGATAGATCCTTCCGGCACTCCTGAATAGAGAGAACAGAGCTTGGAAGATTTCGGCATTATGGATGTGAATGATATATAGTTCCAAAAAGATGGAGCCGCCTATTATATGGTGCATGAGACAACGATTTTTCTCTCTAAAGAGTCCTAAAATTCAAAGTATCCACCAGAACAATTCCTGAATTGAAAGCTTAAGCTTTATTTTGTAGTGGTTGGTTTAATTAACTTGGACAATGAAAATGTTATTAGTCGGTATACTAATGGAAAAGCCTCTGTTTTTATTGTACTCCTACTGAAGAAATACTCATCTTACGTATATATCTACTTTCTTTACATACCATAGAAACTGTCATTCAATTTCATTTTCAACATAAATCTGAAAGCAATCGAAACCAGAAGCTGATAAAATCACAAATAGCTATCTACATGAATTCCCACTTGTATTTTTTACCACCCACATAACCAAAAACCAATATAATCCCTGAATTAATAAAAGATCTCAATCTATTATAGTATATCTATTAGTAGATAGTACATCAAGAATCCAATCAAACCACTTAATAATCCCACAAATAAGAAAGAAAGAAAAAAACCAAATCAAGTCAACTCAATTACCTATGCGCACCTTTTGAGCCCCAAGCATTTATGTACTAACTCCAAATCTGTCCATCAAACCGCCACATATCGCGCGTGCCAATCAAATTTACTTCAGTTTATGGTCATATCGAGTGTCATATCCACAAACGCCCCCTCATTCAGTGCATGAACTAATACCTCGCGGTATATGATATGATTGGATCAGGTGTGCAAACAGAAGGTGTCAACGATACTAGCGTCTTAATGCCACCGATTCTGTGTGGTATTTTGTTGCTCTGTCATCCGGTTCAGGTGTTTTATTGACTCTGACAATAAATAAAAAAGGTGAGATGAAAGAAATAAAAGTAAGGAAAAGCTATGAAAAGCGAAAAAAAAACGTGTTAAGTCTACAAGTCTAAAAGTGTAGTGGAGAGAAAAACGATAAAATTTTACCTGACGACTATCAAAGCTACTACGATCACTATGGCAACTTTCATAGATGTTGAAAGCTTGACGACATTTACATAATACGCGGTGAGATGAGCTTCTGAAATGCAGTTTTCATCATAAGACTTAGCAATATTCCCACAGAAGACTTACTATCCTGATCAGAGAGTTCGATGGAATTAACTGAAATAGCCTTTGTATGTTCTTTTAATTGATTTGATTATATTCCTCATAGGTCTGCACCTACCTATTCACCGTTATAATAATATATTTTTCCACAATATTGTAAAACATATATCGAAAATGATGTTTGAAAATTTTCCTCATTACTCATTCACCGAAACACTTACGTAGCTGGTCTCGTTTGACCTCAAAATTTCAAAAACCAAACGAATAGGTACACAAAAATTGTGGGACGGCTTAACCAAAAAAAAACCCAACCAACACCAGTAGTTAGTTAGTAGCCATCCACAGAGAATATCAGGCCTTTGCTGCTGACTTTCAAATCAACATCTCTGAGCGAGCAGTGAAAGAATCTATTTCGGCACCGCGTAAAAAAGCATCTACAACTATCTTCCCTCCCTTCCCGAAGTCTATACAAAATCTCGCCGACACAATGAAGCGATTAAAACAATTTTAAAAGTCTGAGAATCACGGCGCGGCGGCCCGATTGCATAACTCTGTTAGCGGAGTTAGAGTTACTTCAATCAATCATCGTAATTGCCGGTTGTGTTGTGTACAATAACCTCGTCTATAAGCTGGAAGAAGAGCTCCAGAGGATCCGGACCGGAGTGGTCGATGATGGCTTGGCTTTGATATGATGAGCAGCACCACCATCAGCAGCAGCAGCAGCAGCAGACGCAGAAATTTTCAATGGGCGTAAAGTGAAAATTGAAAAACGAAATGGAAATTGTGCTCCACATGAAGCTTTGTACTTGACTACATTTTACGCCTACTCACCTACCTGGACGGACGTTTTGTAGTAGGTCTTTAAGGCTTGGCACAATGGTGTGATCTTTTTGCACGGCGATACTTGTTAGTTGTTATTGTTTGCTATTGTCCGAGAAATACCTTCCCACGAATTGAATTCCATTCATATAAATGGTAACCGTATTATACATGTACCAAGGAGAAAGGCTATCACTTTAGGTTGGGGTGCATCACATAATATCAATTAAAAAAAAAAAAACTTTTTATTTCGGAAGGAAGCAAATCATACCTAGAAAATGTAGGTGATGTGAATGTCTGCTCAGAAATTGGATTATTAAGAAATTTGCAAGACTGTCGTTCAAAGTATTTTAAATCGATTTATCATGTTTGTCTTAAGTCAGATAACCAGATAAAAATTTATTGAAAGAAATTATCAATATTCACCTCTATTCCTTCGAAAATTGCTAGCTCTCTATCGGCCTCTGTTTCGTACATCAGCTCTTATGTCATTCGATTTTGTTTAAGTTCATAAGACTTTTGTGCAAATAATTCTCCTCCAAATAGTCCTGCCTAATTCAATCAAATCAAATAACCAGTAAATGACCTGCTTTATATGAGAAAGGAAGAAAGGAGACTGAGGAAATTAGTACAATGAAACCATTTAGTATCAATAGTTCCTAGTGTCTGTTTTGATCTATAAGGAAGAAAAAAAAGAAACAAAAAATAGAAAATCGCAATTTTTTCCAAGCTCCCATTTACTCTGTGCGTTTTGCACAGTATAAATAGGGCGCTGGGAATACGAATTATTATTGCTTTCGGAGCAGTCATATCAGACAAATCGGCAGCTTTGAAGCCTACTGAAACTGTTTGGTATTAATATTATTCCCTCTCACCTAACAAGAAAATTAATTCATAGTTTTCGTAGTTCTAGAAAATTTTATGTAGAGCTTGAAAATCATAAATCACCACTAAAGGCAGTCGAATCTGGCGTCCCCCAAGGATCCATATTAGGCCCAATACTCTTCAATTTGTATTCCTTGGACCAACCTCAAAATGAAAATGGCACGACACTTCTATTTGGCGATAATTTTCACACCTACGCTCAACCAGCAACTCCGAAAGCTCGACTCCTACCACAAAAAAAGGGAGATCAAAATAAATGTTCAGAAATCTGAACTTATCTACATTCGGAGACCCTACACGGGTGGAAACTTGCAACGCAAAATATGCAAACTAATAGAGACCACCTATAAAAGGGGAAATAATTAAACCCACAGACAACTTGGCATTAATTTCAATACACTGCTCTATTTCAATCGTTATGCCAAAGTAGTCATTAGAAAAGCTAACTACGCCTACAGCGTACAACACTCTATAGTGCATGTCAGGGATGGACTCTTCACAAAAGTAAAACTTTTGCTCTATAAGCAACTAATTAGGCCAGTAATCACCTATTGTTTCCCCATATGGCACACCATCTCTAGTATTTACATGGAAAACCTCAGCATATTCGAAAGGAAGATCCCAAGAGAATGAACCCCATAGAAGAGAAAACGGTAAGCACTTCCCAAACAGGGTAATCTACGAAGCAGCCAATATCACTGCAATAAAGGAGTAATTGTTCGAACTTGCGTACAAACAAGTCGATAGAATTCCTAATCACCCAAAACTGCTTATAAACAACTTGCCGGATCTTCTCATACTGGAAAGCTTTAAATATAGCTCACCCCTAGCCAAAGGCTAGAAATATCTACCATTTACATGATGGTAGAATAAGTTTTTATGACCACAAAGGCGATTAATACTACGGGTAGTCACATTTACTCAGAGTGTCTCTGAAGAACACCAATTCTTTAGAAACCATCGTTTCCTAAACTCTCCCAACGATCCACATCCTTTTTCCTTCTCCGCCCTCCCACTAACAACTACCTCTAATGAGAGAAAGACATTCAGTATGGCTGATATGGCGCATCATCCGTAAAGGAAAAGACGACAGCAAAAAACGAAAAGTTGCAAGAAAGACCAAGGACAACTATCAATAAGCGGACAAGACAAGACATAGAATCGAACTGAGAGCTAAAGATGATCCCAAGGAACAAATGTGTACATCAACGGCAACTGCGACAACTGTAAGAGGAAAATGGCGCAAACAAAAACCCTCGAGAATTCTTCACATGCCATGAAACAGACTCCCTCACTACGACATGAAAGTCCCCACTGAGTTCTAGCATTCTAAAATATTTGCAGTGTTCTTATGTAAACCTGACAAAAGCATGATTTGAATAGCTCCTCCGCTCTAAACTACTATTCATTCAGAAAAATGGTGTTTTGATAATTTGAATCTTGCTTTCTTATCTTCCGAACCGAAATATAATTTTTATACCTTTCCTAACAAAAGTATTTAAAATAAGTTAAAAAGCTACAACTGGTCTAAGGCCAATCCTTATGATACCCTAGCTATAGATGAATGCCCGTATAAAATTTCGTATGGTCACCGATCTATGCAAGTTTGATTTTTGAACTGGTTTTTCACATATATTTGTAGAACGGTTCGTCGGACAGAAAAAAAGGATTATAATCAATTTTATAGGATTTCATATTCTGAAGAACTTTTTAGTACAATAAAAATGTATAGGACTGATCGTTACGTCAAAATCCCAAATTTTTATAGGGCAACACTAAGAATGGGTTTGCCCGATTTAGTCCATTTTTTAAATTCTATTTACTATTGCTATGTAAACCCTGTGTATCAAATTTCATCTCCCTACATTGGCGCGTTCTCAGACAGTGTTCAAATATATAGTGAAAAGCGAAATTTTTGTATGGCTTGAAGGAGTGTGCAAAATTTCAGTTCTCTAAGTATACGCGTTATCATGCGGACACAGACAGACTGACAGACGGACGGAAATGCAATATTATGTGTGGGTGTCTAAGGCATTTCTCTACCATTATTATTTCTATGCGTTTCAAACGGGATGACAGACTTAGTATACCCTATAGATTTCATCTAGGATATGAACATTTATCTTAACCAAATGACTACGATTCCCCAAACAAAATCTCTCAGCTTGAACCAGTCTGCCTAACGATTTGGACTCCGGCCGCACATACACTATTGCATCTATTACTCAGCTGAGAGTTATTCAGCGTAAAATGGTAAGGTTACTTTGTAATGAAAACTATTTTATTATTTTGTTAAGTATATATATAAGTATAAGTATACCAGATGTTCGCATCTGCTTCTCATAACTTATATGGTCCTGGCTCTAATGTCAATGATTACCCTGGTGATATTTTAAGTTTATTAGATCCTTCTGATGGGTTTGCTTTTATTTAAGTTAATGAGGCAAAGGTCTATTCTGCTGTAATGTTTGTCAAATCCGACGCTGTTGGACTGGACGACCTCCATCCCAAATTAATAAAAGGTCTTCTGTCTTTAATACTCCCATGTCTTACTTATTTTTTTAACAACATCATTTTAGATCTACAATTCCTGGCATTTGGAAGTACTCTAAAATAATTCCTAGTCCCAAGAGGTCCCGTGGTTCAACGGAATATCATCCTATTTCCATTTTGCCTTTTCGCTCAAAAGACTTTGAAAAAAATTCTCTTCACCCAAATCACCGATCCTTTAGATAGGGAGAATCTTCTATCTAGTCTTCAATCGGGCTTTAGATCCAAGCAAATCTGTACCTCAGCGTTGCTTAATATAACAGACAATATTAGAAAATCAATTCACAATGATAAATTTACAGCCCTCGTCCTCCTTGACTATTCCAAAACCTTTGATATGGTTAACCACGTATTGATATTAAATAATAAACTTTCCTTTGAATTCAAATTTTTAAATTCTGCTTGCAAGTTGGTTTGGTCTTACCCCAACAGGCGTCAACAGAGTGTGGTCTGTTTTAATTCTGCATCTGGCTTCTTACCTTTGCGGAGTGGCATTCCTCAGGGCTCAATCTTGGGACCCTTATTATTCACTATCTTCATTAATTAGCTTCCAATGATTTTGAAAAATTGTGAAATTTGGAATTATTTTTGATCGTACTTTAAACTGGACCAATCATATAAATGGGCTTGTCTCCAAGGTTTATGGAATGCTACGTAAACTTTCTGCCACTGCAGCATTTATTCTTGTTGACAAGCGGATTATGTTAGTCAAATCGTTAATTATCCCTATCTTAACCTATGGTTGTGAAGTTTTTTGTTGTTTCGATTCAGCTTCATCGCGTAAGCTCACAGTGGCTTTTAATTCTACTGTTCGGTATGTGTTTGGCTTGAGGCGATATGATCATTCCTCGGAATATTTAAATTCAATCTTGGGATGTACGTTAGAAACATTTTTTAAATATCGTGCGATATTATTCCTCCGTAATTTGCTGATATCTTTGCATTTTTCCCAATCAGTGAGAACTTATTCTCTAAACATTCTTCGTTCGACTGTGGTCGTCAGTTTTTTGTTCAATCCATATGGCTTTGGAACTCTCTTCCTCTTCAACTCAGAAAGAGCAGGGACAATAACAGTTTTCGCAACTGGAATACTTTGCGAACTACTTAATTGTTTGGTTTGGATAAATTTTCTTATGAGGCATATTAATATTAATACATATTATCTTCTTGTATATCTTGTTCTGTACAGCTTAAGTTTAAGTTTAAGTTTTCAATTCTTATATCTAAATCTTTCTATTGTTCTCCTACACATAATTATAAGATCTTGTCCTACTTGTGTAGCGCTTAATAAATACTATTTGAATTTGAATTTGAATATAGTAAGTCTAGCCTTTGGGATGGTGACGAGGCAAGCTTAAAATTACTGGAAGACTATTTTCTTGTGTGCATAGTAGTTTAGGCTTTATGGCATATATAAACTCAAGGTCTAGTCACTTTTCCATAAGTATCAATATTGAGCATTTTAGAAATCGGACTCTCACGCACACATATAGATTTCTGTTTCATGGATTGGGATGTATTCTCGAGGGTTTTGCCAAACGCACTTGAGTTGACTTGACTTTACTTGAAAATCAGCACTGCGTATTGAGCAGTCATCAAGGCCAGATCGATGGAATTATTTATTTGATTTAATTTACCAGCATCGTACTTGAATGATTTCTGGCACGTTCCTATAGGCAGAACTGACGCCAATTGTATTTTCCAAATTACATTATAATTTACTAATTATATTTCTTCGGTCACATTTGCAAGAAGAGAGCACTGGATTATCGTATCATAAATTTGGAGTTATGTTTTATTGTATTTTCATTTTTCGCTTGGATTATTTTACTTTTTGTTTTTGCATTGCATCTGTGATTATTAGTAGTTACGGCATTTATTACTTTGAAGAATCCTATTTACATAAATATAAAGGTTTGTAGTCAATGTAGTACCTGTGTATCTATGAATTGGTTAATTTACCACTTCTCATAACCATAGACGATGCTTAGTCTCTTCTATGGCAGTATAAAGGGCATTTTTATAAAGAGAACGGTTGAAAATGGAATAGTTTGTTTTCAAAAATTAGAGGCTATATTTATTAATAATGGTAGTGAAATTATTAGCGGTTTACACTTCGAATCTGTTCTTCCGCATAAATTCTTTTAACAGAATGAACAATTCACCATGTCTTTCGGTCAATATAAACAAAAAAGTGTCAAAAAATGTAAAAAATTTCCACCAAGTATGATGAGCTAAATAATGGAAAATGTTGTTGATTAGTTTTGAAAAGAGAAGATAATAAACACACAAACCACAGTTGTACCACAGGCCATGTTACCACAGACAGATAGCAATCGCAGCACAGCCAAACAAAAACCCCTTAAATAAGCGCTTTCATACGAAATCGCAGCCAAAATTCTAAACCTAGTCTTAGACTAGTTATGGATTAGCTAAGAGCTACGATAAAGTAAAAGTATTTACTTTACATAGTATTGGTCAGTATTGGTTCATTCAAGATATAAGAAGTTAGTTAATGAACTTCAAATTTTTTTTATTATTTAGTTCAAGATGGATACATTTTGGGATTCTCCGGTAAAATAGATAGGTGAAAAAAAATGTTTTTATTCAATATTTCACAACTAAGAAAAAATGTTATTCGTTATTTCATCACACAACTTATTTGATTTAGGACAACAAGTTTCAAATCTGGATTTGAGTCATCAACAGGTCCCAAATACCGAAATTGAGTGACTCCAGACCGGCAACCTGTTGATGACTCATCAACAGGTCCCAAATAGCGAAATTTAGTGACTCCGGATCTGGGACCTGTTGATGAGTCAAATAAAGACTTGAAACTTGTTGCCCTAAATCAATAAGTTGTGTGGTGAAATAATGAATAACATTTTTTCTTTTCACTGTTCTCTTGTACCGGAGAATGCCGAAAAGTAGCCATTTTGTTATTGTTATTTGTTGCATTTTTTCACGTTTTCACAGTTTTCGCGATTAAAGTCCAGGGCTTATTCAACTTTCTCTGTAGTTCAATATTATACGGAAATATTCCTGCTAAATGAGCAAAAATTCGATAACTCAGTCAAATTTCAACCGAATTTAATTAACAAATGCTCATTAGACGCAGAATCGAATTCTCTATTATTGATATGAACAGAAAAAAATATTGTAGAGCAAAATAAGCCATGAAATTGTTGTCAAAGTTGAAAAAATGTGTAGAAAATGGTAAATTTTGAAATGTTTTCGACTGTAACTTAATACCGAAATAGAATGGCCTATCTCTCTGCTTTCATATAGTACCATAAAAAAAATCGACATCGAATAAAAAATGGCGAAGTTATAAATTATTATATACATGGACCTATCGAATAACGGTTTTTGTGGTCTAAAATGAGACTTTGAGGGTGTATGAGAAATTTCTAATATGCCACTACTTTTAGTTCTACTAGACCTACAACCTACACTATGTCTCGTCAAAAGTATATCGAGTTTATCTTTTTTTTTTGTAACACAGTGTAATTTATAATCACTTAAACCACACCGACAGAAAATTGAAAAAAAAAGTGAAGCTTAATAAAGCCAAATTTTACAATATTAACTTGCAATGACATCTGTTGTGAAATCAAAGAAAACTCGTTTGTATAATCACAGATTCCTATACAAATTGATTTGACTCTTAATTTCATGTATAAAAAAAAAGTACATTAAAATCTTTCTTTTTTACTTTTAATTTTCAAGAAACCAAAAAAAAAATAATATATTTACAAATTATTTTGAAGTCTAAAGCGTCAAAATTAACAGCACAATTTATCAAATTAATTAATGTTGAATGTCGACGAATTAATTATACGTTAACAATTGACTAGTAATAATCATAAATTTTAAAATTAAATTAAATTAAAACTTTATGAAAATACACATAATGCCAGCCAATAAAATATTTTTCGAAACAAATGGACTCTTGCTGTGGAGGATATATGTTAAAAATAGAAATATGAGAAAAAAACCCCATACCATTTCGTGTTCAAAGAATTAACTATAATTTGTCATAAATTCCTAGATGTTAAAAGAAAAAAATCCCTGAGCAACAGAGAAGGAATCCCGATTTTGAAAACGATGGAATATCTAAAAAGAGAAAAAAAAACGAAAAAAACACGACTAACCTGCAGATACAAAATTTTCACTTAAAATTTTTATTACTTTTTCGTGATCATCGATTCCGGTATGCTTAAGTCACGGACTACTGGCAAAAAAAAGGTACCTATATGCTCAATAGGTTTTTTTTTACTTTGCAAACGGATAACCTACCTTGAACATTTTACACATCCGACTTCAATTTCAGAGCACATTTTTTGTCCTGAATGATGTCAAAAAGGCGAAAACTCTGAGGATTACACTATATAGCATATGGACTTGACTATACACTTTACACTTGCATTTTTACCATAAAACCCTGAAGACTCACGATTTTGCGCTCTATTCAACATGGAGTACCTAGTAATAGGCATCCTATCTATTCAGCATATCGATAATATTCTGCCTTTATACAACAGGTGAAAAGACATTGTCTTTACACGTTTCATACATAGCCACACCGGAGTTGACAGTGATATTGAAAAAGAGGCAGTTTAATTCGATTACCGCATCGTGATGCTGATGATGATGATGATCTTCTTCTAAATATAACCTCTATAAATGTTTGACCTTAAAGCGAAACAAAATTCACTTTTCTGTTTAGTAGAAATATATTGCTGGTGCTATCAGAATGCTGAACAATTCTATATCTGACTAAGCATGCGCACAATGAGTCGTCGTTTTTAATTAAAATTTATGATTTTTGCAATAAAATTATTGCAGTTGAACAACATAGAACAGTTATAGCATCACTAACTTGAATAATTACAAGCGCTGACATTCAAATTATTACGTACATCTTACTCGAAGTCTATATAGAGTCGCTAATGTATCATCTTCCTTGGCTAGTGTTGATGTTGCCGAGATCTTGAGATCTGGTAATTCTTAGCAATTGCTGATAAATTAATAACAATTAATTTTTGTAGAACGTGAGAGAATCACAGCAGGGCCTGATGATATGTAGTAGGGGGTACCTGGTACCTTGTACCTGTTTGACTGGTTCATCTTATAGCACTTCTGGATTTATTTGTCAATTAAGTTTCTTCTGATTGAGGTAATAAATCAGAACAAGTTTGCTGGCGCACGAACATTCTATTTGTTTAGGTACCTAAGCTAGCTGAAGTAAATAATCGCAATTTTAAAATGTTTAAAAAAAAAATGTGTTTAGAGGCGAGATTTTTGGTGACTTTTGTTTTTTCGTAGATATTTAATTATTATGAGAATGCATCGTTTTGCATATTTTTAATTGCAAATTTACACGGTGTCCAATAATTCGGATAAAAAAGTTGATTTTTATCTGTTTTGCTTAAAGTTTGAAGTACGATAGAAGTGTGATGGAAATTGGAAATTTATTGTTAGTAAATTCATTATAGAAATGAAACCTTGTATTCTGAGAAAAGAAAAAACTTCGTGTATAACGAAAATACTACAAAACGTAAACATCCGCATTCCGTACGCACATAGAAAAGTTTTAGGATTGTAAGAAAGCAGCTTCAAAGGGTGTTTAAGTAAGAAAACTTGCCACGAAATTAGTAAGTTTTCAGCAAATCTTGTTTTATTCAATTTTCGGAGTTTGAAAATGGGTTTTAGATGCCAAAAAGTTATAGATTTTAGAGGATTTCAACAGTGGCGACAAGGTCATCTTTATTTACATTGAAAATACTTAGAATCAAAGTTAAGAGGAGTCAGTACTCAGCAAAAATTTCAATTTAGATACCAGCGATCCTGTAGGCAATAAAACTTACTATAAGTAGGTTTGTGTCCTGAAAGTATGAAAATTCATATAAAATTAGCCTAGACCACAAGTCACATTAGAGACATCTAGCGTAAAAGACAGAAACCCAACATGCGACAATTTAAGACGAAAATGAAAATTTGCAGTTCAAAGAGATTGAACATTTTCAACGAGAATTAACTCTCCTAAATTTTATTTTGCACATAATTGTTAAATATACTATTTTTCTTTATATTTCTGCAACTTTCAACTAAATATTGCAATTTTTCGTCTGTCAAATATCGAGAGAAAAAACAAGTACAATTAGAGTTAAACAATTAAAAAAAGCGCCACTAAAAATGGAAAAACTCGACGTTATTTGCTAGATCTAGGTTTTATCTTTCTAAGATAGTCCCAATCTAAAGAAATGAGTATACCTACTAACAGGAATTTGATTTAAAAAAAATCAATTTTTACAATTTTTTACAAGTTTCCGAGCTAATATCTCCATGCTAATACATTTTTTTTTATTTTTCTCGACGTTATTTACTAGACCTCTTCGTTACTTTTAATTTAAGATATAAGTCATTATTCTGCTACAAATAGTTTGCAAGAAATTCGCATTGAAAAATGTATGAAACTTACAAATCTTGGTACTACTCCTCTTAATACTAAATAATACAAAGTTGAAGTTCTCTAAACTGTTTTGGTATCTGAAGATGATTTTTACCGATATCAGAAAGATTAATTGCTTTCGCTTATTGCGATTATTGTCCAGAAGTAGTATGGAAACAATTTAGTTGAAATTTTTCCTGAAGAATGAATGACTTCTTAGAAATCATTTATTTCAATCCATTGAGTTCTTTCCAGCTTCTGAAAGTTCTCCAATAAAAGTTTCACTTATCTTAAATTAATCATATAATCGGGAAACTGAGTTTAAAGTTTTTTATATCCAGTATCTCCATAATTTTGATGAATCATGAAATCATTAGATATCTCGAAGGCCTTTGATAAAGTCTGCCATCGTGGTGTTTTAGCTAATCTTCAGGCAATATGTCTACACCCTCTTTTCTAAAAATGAATTAAAAGTTTTCTCTCATATCGTTCAATTCAAGTTATATTGGCCGGAATTACTTCTTACCATATTATAATCTATGCCGGTGTATCGCAAGGTTCTGTGCTTTCTCCTATACTCTTTTTTTCATTTTTAATAATGATTTGCTGCTAACTTTCACTTTCAATCCTGTTAATTGTTTTGCAGACCACAGGACTCGCACTCGTTCGATTCTCGATATCAGTTCACTAAACTATGACGTTACAACAATACGTGCTTGGGGTAGAGAGAATTGGGTCTTGTTTAACGCTTCCAAAACGCAATGTTGTCTATTATCACTCAAACGTGCTCCAATACCCCTTCACTTCAACCAATTTCTGTTGATGGAGAAGATATCTCGAACTCGACATCTCTTAATATCTAAGGCATCGAAATATCCAACAATCTTAGTTGGTCCGATCATATTATTGGTATTGCCAAAAGTCCGATGAAATGCCTGGGCTTCTTGTAAAGATGCAAGAAATATTTTACTTCATCAGACTTAGCGCAAATCTACAAGGCTGAATGCACTGCATTGTCTGCGTTAGGAGGGTGCAAAGTAAGCAAGGCTATATCAAGAGTTGAAGAAATAAAATGATTGTACGCTATACTATGACACTGTACCTGAGCCAGATCGAGTGCCTTATGAATTCTTTAAACATGCTCCTCCAGCTTTTTACATAAACTTGTAAAAATATTAAATAATATATACGGAAGCGGAAATAGCCCAGATAGTTTTTCGAAGTCGATCATATTTCCTATATATAAAAAGGGAGATCTAAACCTTCCAGAAAATTTCAGAGGCATCACATTTATGGACGCTATTGCAGGCTAGCCTAATGGGAGCAAGAAAAGGGCGTTTAAACGAGTGTCAAGCTGGGCTTCGGCCTGGCTATTCCATAATTGACAACATTTTTAATTTACTTAATATTGTTAAGATTAAGCTACATAAAAAAGGGGAAAGGTCTATGCATTCTTTGTAGATTTTCGGGCCGCATTCGACACGATCGACAGATCTCCTCTCCCTTATAAACTGTATAAGCTTGGATTATCAACAAAATTGATTAGTTTCCTTCAGGGTATCTATAGAAATACCATTTTTATACATTTTTATACAAACTTGGGACTTAGGCAGGGATGCTCATTAAGCCCTTTACTGTTTTCGCTATTCATTAATGACATTGAGGATGATATGGGAGGAGGGGTGAATATTGATGGACTTGTCACTAAAGCACTCTTATATGCAGATGACTTGGTTTTATTGCCTGAAGACCGGCCAGTGTTGCAAGAAATGATATCGAAGCAAGAAGAATACTGTCGATACTGGAATCTGGTGGTTGATTTAGATATGTACAAAATAATGATCCTCCAAAAGAGAGGTGGAAGAAGTGCGAATAGAGATAAGTGATTGTTTAAGCGCAGCCAAAGGGGTCCTGAACAGCACTTGGATGAAGGCACAGGAACGAGCAAGGCAGACTGTACGTCATGGATTGTGCGATAAGCTCAATTACAGTTTAGGAGAATGTAATTATTTCAAAGACACTAATTCTATAATTAATATAAAGCAAATTTTGATGTACAGGAGTTGTATGTTAGAACTAAACGCAAGTCCATGGCGCACAGAAGGAAGGTCAATGTGTTCCCTTTGTAACTTGGAAGTGGATGAGGACTTTATGCACTACTTGGCAATATGCCCAGTCTTGAAAGAATTTTGAGTAATAGCCTTTGGTAAAATCTATCTCTCGGAGGATGAAGCTATCGCGATCCTGAATGGTAAAAATTTTGATGCCCTTGTGCAATACGTGAGATTGGCCTGGATGTATAGACAGTTATTAATTGAAGAGTTCAATTATGAATATAAAAGTTCTCCTAATTATTAATCAGTGTGAAGATTGGAATTTTAGCTGTGGTATAGTTCTTCATTTGTGTATATATACCTTAAGTTTCTTTGTTGTTTTACTTATATCTATTTGTTTCTATTTTTTTTTCTCATTCGTTTACATTTAGCAGGGAAACTTGTCAACACGACAGACGGCCTCGGGGCTATTGTTGACATTTATTATATTAATATGACTGTAGATTAAGTAACTGAATTGGATAAAGATGAAATTGGAAATAAACTTATTATTATTTCGCTAAATTTTATGTTCGCAAATTAGGTGACTTTAAAAATTTATATTTCTCATAATTCTAGTGTTTTGGAATAATCTAACCAATTTTGAATTTGAGTTTACTTCTCTCTCATCTAGGGAGTTTAAGTATGTATATACAAAAATTCAGGACAGTACGCAAACAACCTGATTTCAACTCGAATGTGACAAATCGTGGATAAGTTGATTTGTCACATTCGAGTTGAAATCAGTTTGTTTGCGTACTGTCCTGAATTTTTGAAAAAACAAAATGCCAATAAACCAACCACCCGAAATGCATAAAATATTTGTTTGACAATTTTTAGAAAATCAAATTTGAAAAATCTTGCCAATTTTTATACTTAAATATGACACTGAAATTCAATTTAATATTTTCTTGCGCATGATACATACAAATAATATTATGAAAGGACGATTTAAAAGCTCGAGTTCAAAAGAGAAGTCCCCTTGCGAGTTTTCAAGAAGATTTTGGCTAATTATAGATAAATGCTATTTCGTATTATTTCGTAAATGCTGTTCATAAGAAAATTGGTTTTATTCTTACTATTTCTCTTAATTTATGATAAAATACAGTTTATTAAGACTAACTAGTAAAAAAAACTTTTAAACAAAAAGAATTCGAAATAGCAGTCAGCTTGAAGTTATCCGAAAATCTTAAAGCCTGACTGAAAAGCTGCAACCCAATAAGCAAAAATTCTAGATGTGGAATTCTCTCATAGAATTCCAGTGGAAAAAAGTGACGGCATTTTCACACTCACAGCTGTTTTCACCACTTACAGGAAGCCATTTACAGCTTTACAAATGTGTTCGAGATATACGAAAAATTTAATTTCGCATTGTTTATGGCAATTTTGTTTTGATAGTTCGTGACTTTATTTTCCTGTGCGATGTTTGATATTCAATTTTTCTCCTATATTTTTAATGAAAAATGATTCGAAAAGTTCCTGTAGTTGTTATTTTGAGGTCTACACCGACTGGCAAAACCAAATTATCTGTAGAAATAGCAAAGAAACAAGAAGATAAGTAGAAAAATATAGCAAAATTTAATGGAACGTTTATCAACAACTATATTATATGTAAACTAATGAGCCTCTTAAATGCGGTCAGAGATCAACCAAACAATCTTGTCCGAAAAGGGGAAACATGATCAAACCTGTGAAGACCAAATACAAATCGAACGCATTCATTAAAGGCAACCTCCACTTTGCGGGTACAAATGAAATTAAGCTTAGGGTAAATCGTACTAAAATGTGTAAAGTATGGCATAAGTAGTGTCTTTACAAGCTTAAGACAAGCATGTGCTATTAAGATACTCACACAGAGCCGAAGGACGAAGCAGACTTTTCTAATCAATGCGTTAACATTCTCACAGCACTTCACGTCTTGGCTTAAAGTAACACAAAGATTTGTAATTTTACTTTGCATAACTAAGTTGATACCATCCAAAACGACCGGAAGAATACTATTTGTATCAAAAGTGTTGTTGTAAAAAGCAATACATTGCGACTTGCCTGGTTTCAGTATCAACAGATTGCTCTTAGCCCACAAGCCTATTCTGTCTAAATCATCGTTTATACGTATAAGGCAGTCTTCAATAAGTCCAATGGGCCTACTCAAATAGATTTGTACATCATCAGCATACATATGTACTTTGACGTCACGAACTACTTCAGGTAGATCATTGATGAATAGGGTAAATAGGAATGGGCCCAGAATAGAGCCTTGTGATACGCCGACTAATAAATTGAGTGAGATTGAGATATTATTATTTACCTTAACGCGTTGGTGACGACGTGACAAAAAATCTTTAATAAGAGTAAGAGCTGACGTACTGAATTTAAAATAAGCAAACAATTTATGCAGAAGGATGTTATGATCAACACTATCAAATGCCTTAGTGAAATCTAGCAGTACTAAGGTACTAAAATTTTTTTGATCCAGGGCTAATCTAATGTCAGTGGATACCCTTAACGCCGCAGTCTCACAACTGTGAAAGCGTCTAAACCCAGATTGACAACGTGTAAACAGCTCATTATCCTCAAGGTATTCAAGCATCTGGCGATACATTAACTTTTCCAACACCCTAGAAAAGAAACATAAGATGCTTATAAAGCAAAAGCCGGCAGGGAAATTGGGACATCTTTTCTTCGGCATTGGGAATACTATCGCAGACTTCGAGTCTGAAGGAAACGTTGATGTCGTTAAGCATGAATTGATCACATGAAGAATGTATTTACCATAAAATGGAAGCAATAACATGATAAATCGTGGAGACAAACCATCGGGTCCAATGGCATCAGATTTGATCGAGTTAATGGAAATTGACAGTTCATTGAGGTCAATACAACGAAAGGAGAATGGGTTATGATTGGCCAAGGGTGCGACCTCGCCCAATGAACCTGCATGAAGAACTTCGAGCGTTCCACCTTGATTTTACATTGAACTTTGCTTAAGTGATGATGCTTTACATGCATTAAGTTCATCGGAATCCACAATCGACTTCATCTTTCCCATACACACCATCCCGTCGTAGGTTGTGCCATAAAACTTTGGGTTGTAGATGGCAGTTCAGTTTACAACTAAAATACTGGCGCTTAGCGCGACGAATGGCCGCAGTTGCTTTATTTCATGACGTTTGATATAATACGCGGGCACCAGAGGTGTTAGATCATTTGAAACGACGATATAAGAATTCACGTTCAGCAATTACGCAACGATTACACGAGTCAATAGAGCTGACGGACAGTCTTGATTTTGTCTGTCAAATTTACTGACAAAAAACGATTTGCGTTCGATTAATTGACCAGTCAGTTCATAATAAAATGTCATCAACCGGTGCAGACATTCCTCTTCTATATGCATATCTAACGATTTCTTCATTAATCCGTCTTTATTCTCTACAAAATAAAGAATAAAATGTATGTTAAACACTTTTCAGTCATTTCCCACTCAAAAGAGGGAAGATTAGATATATAAACACAAATTTTCACTAGCATCCACCTATTATTTTCAATTTCCGCCATCTTAATTGTACGTTTGACAGTTTATTGACTAGTCCGTACTGACTCGTCAGAAATCTTGTCAGTACAGACTGGTCAGTGAAAAAGAATAGTCAGTAGGGGTCTACACGAGCCTGTGTAAGTGTCAATCACTGTCAGTGTCAGTTTTACTGACTCGTGTAATCCCCGGGTTAGCGGCAGTGCTCGAGATGAAAACCGCGGAGAGCTATTAGCTTTATATCTAACGTGGACATATTTATCGTATAAGTGAGCGAATATCGATGATAATGTTTCAACTTGGCAGTTAATAGAAGAAGTATTATTGATTAACTCCCATGGCAAGCGTACGCATTCCTCAAACAAAGCATTTACATCAAATATGATTATAAAATCACGATATGAATAAAAAGTGGGGGAACGTACTGACTCAACAGACATATCATAAGAAAGGTAGAGTAAGTCATGATCCCAGATTCTAGGAGATGTCAATTGGTTGTGCGATATCACTTTACTTGCATCTGTTGTAAGAAAAAAATCCAATAATGAGCGATTAGCTGCATTACAGTATGTTGGAAAATTATTGATTACATTTAGATGCCGAAGAAGGTTAACATTAAAATCACCTCCAACAATGACATTCGTATATTGCTGAAAAATACATGATAACGTGTCTTCAAATTCCTGCATTATGGCGCAGTTGAAGCTATTTGGGGGACAGTACACTGTCGATAAAACACACTTGTCATAGCTAGAGTTAATTTCGACACATATCAGTTCCATTATCTCCTTTCGAGGAAAATATATGCTTGGCCTTGAAGGAATCGCGGACATATATCGGAACACCGCCTCTTATATATGCTATAGACAGAATTTGCTAGGAATGCTGAGGGAATTAAAAAATGCAGAAAGAACATTGTAATCCCTAGGAGTTCCATGTAGAAACGCCATGAAGTCTTCGAACTCTCTATAACAACCATTTACCTTCCAATTACCAATACAATCAAAGAATCTCGACGCAGTTCCATACGGCTAAAGAAGCGGAAATCCGTGCGAAATAGTACGGATTTCCAAGTAAACTCGTTAAAAATGACAAGTAAAATTGTCGGAATTTCATTCGAATTGCTTAAAATGAATATATTAATTTTTTTTTGTCGAAGATGTGGACATTACTAGCTAAAACTTTCCGTTTATCCTTAAAACCAAGTATTCCACACAACAATTAGATGATCCTTGAATAATTTTTATCCTAGTTTTTATATAAATTAATTAATAAAATTATTTACAAATATCAATTCAAAAATCAAGATTAGTTATAATTTTCATGGAAAACCCCTAATAATAGAACAGCACATAGCGATATGACTGCCATCTATGATAGGTCGACCTCAACTGAGTGTTTTCGTTAGATATTCGTAGTATTTTGTTTCAAATAATTTTTTTTTATTAATTTGTTAATTTCAAGTATATAAATGCGATAATTTTTGAAAATCTAAAGAACGAAGCTCAAAATTACTAGAATACCATTCATCCATATGGACAATAATTTAGGCATTAGGACGAGGCGAGTTACATTTAGTAATTAGTCACCTTTCTATAATACCACATATAAGTTTTCACAGGCATGAACATAAAATATAACCACCTTCAGCCATCATTGTACATTGAAAGCTTCTCTTTTATAGCATGAAAAGTATCTTCCGGGATACCTTCATATTTCATTATCTGTTTCTTGCATCAATACTGTACGTCTTGAGAGAATAAATAAAAAAAAAATAATAATAAAACACTGTGACTTACTTTCCTCGATTTATTTCGTAATGGTTTGAATTTTTTTTAACTACTTATACAGAAATAAAAATTAGATGGAAATTTGACTTATTGCATCTATCCCACATTAGACTATAGTTTCTTGATAGAAATTCGTAGCAGATTCATCACTTCTTTACTATGCATAAAGAAAAACCTCTTCTAATTGATGAATTCAAATCACACATAAATTATAGAGACCGCGTGCATAACTGAAATTTGCAATGTTGTTTCACTTTAATTTAATAAAATTACATCCATAATGACGTTATACAAGATAATTTCGCAGGTCTGCAATATATGAATGAATAGCAAGCAAATGGGTGGTGTCGAATCTGATAATCCTCTCATTTCTTACACCAAGAAAATTTCTTTATTCTATGGTCATCTTCATATTCATGTTTATACCATCAAAATTATATAATCGTTAATTAGTAATTATTAAATTTTACACACAATAAGCTGAAGCCTATAGAGGTAACAAACCTCAAGGCTTCCATATCTATTAAATGACGCAAAGTTTTATACATTTACTTTTCATTTCGTTTCAGATCGATAGTCAAAAATGGATATAAAGTGGCACTCGTTATTTTTGTATGCTGGTAAGTACCTATCTAGATAGTAATTTGTTACTACCTCTAATAAATTTAATATAATTCATGGAACCTGAAGTAATAATAATCGATTTACGCATGCCCTTTGAAATGAGCGTATCGAATTTAGTTTTTACGTTGAAATATGTACGAATTTGGGATTAATAACTTTCGAAACATTTCTTTTTTCATGTTGATTCAGCTCATATCAAATAATCATATGAGTCTAAAGTTCAATATTTTCTGGAAATGGTTAAGAGGAGTCAGTACTCAGCAAATGTTTCAATTTAGATACCAGCGAACCTGTAGGTAATAAAATTTACTTTACGTAGGTTTGTGTCCTTAAAGTGAGCAAATTCATATAAAATTAGCCTAGATCTAGACCACGGAGCACATTAGAGACATCTACCGCAAAAGACAGAAACCCAACATCCGACAAAACCATACAATTTAAGACGAAAAATGAAAATTTGCAGTTCACATAAATTGAAAATTTTTAAATTCGCATTGAAAAATGTATGAAGCTTGCAAATCTTGGTACTGACTCCTCTTAATTGATTGCAACAGAATCAAGAAATACCTACAAATTTGTAAAAATAAACAGTAAATATACATGGAATTTGTATAGTTTAGAAATAATCTGCAGCTATGAATATATTCTACCCAAGCAAGGCTGCTCTCACTTTGTCAAAATCTCCGAATATTTCATATGTGCAGTTCTTTTGTACTATGTTTCTTTTACGAAATAAATGAATTGTGAAAATCCATTTGGAAGATAAAATATTTAAGTTTACATGAGAATCAATACTTTAAGAACGTAACATTGTTGTATTATTTTTAGTACATATTCACTGCTGTTGTCTGTCTAACAGCCTCAGATAGATCTTTAGACGGTTCGTTGGGTTACCAAATGTATTAAACTTTTCCTGGTATCGTTTATAACGAATTATCTCGATTTACTCTTGATCTAAACAGCTTCTATCATTGTGTGGGACACATAAGCGTTCCTCTTGAGAAATATTTTTTTAACATGGTAAGTGTATCGGCAGCTTCATTGCTACCAGGAACCCCGTTTTGTTCTAGAATCCAGCATATCCCCAGTAACTTATCAATAAATATTGAAGACTAGTACTAAAGTCGAATTTCCCAGACTAAAAAGCCAATTGCATATGGGATCTTCACTTCTGTCTTCGAGACATGGCTTAACTCTATCAATGTGATTTTTTTTTCAAAACTAGATGGCGCTGACTAAACACGAAACATTTGTTTTCATAAATTTCTTTAAAAAATGTTTTCATATGAGTTTTTAAAAAAAGGCTTCAGATATGCATTAAAATTAGAATTATACAGTGAACTCAGTACATGCATCGGTTTACCTTTGTTCCTATGATTTTGCTTTGTTTGTCACTAAATACAGCGATGAATTCTGTTCAGTTTGAATAATTTAAGTTTTATTTTCTTTATTTTGAAAAATCCAAGCATCTAAGATTGTAAATAGTGGGCTCAATTCTGATTCACATGATTGTAGTGGTTTCCCTTAAAAAATACTACGAAAAAATTCACAAGACTCAACTAAAAAGAAGTGTCTTCAATATTTTACATAGGTATTGGACGATTTCACCTATTTCACTAATAGATGTCGTTAATTCTCTCATTGAAGATACTCTGCAGATGTGTTCTTGCAGAAGACTTCTTCACTGCGTATTTATTATATGAAGCATCTAAGATCTAGTGATTGTGAAGAAATCTCTGAACTGAACTGTAATTATCTATGATTTGATTGTTTGTTAAGAAGTCAAGACATTAATTACTGCTTGACTATCAACACACGTTTTTATGCCACTGCATTTCTAGTGGTTAAAGTTTGTACTTGAAACACAGTACTGCTAATTAGACGAAAAGCTCCTTTTAAACTATGGAAATCTTCCAAGAAAACGTCAAATCCTATTTATATCTACCATTTAAGATTCATAGTTTTGAAATGGTGATTACTCGATTTTTTCTCACAGTAGGACAGCGTAGTTAGTTGGTATTCATCCGTAGATAGCTTCCCGGATAGGTCGTCAATATATGTGTATATCTGTAATTAATCATCTAGTAATATTGTTCACTGTTTACAGTTTTATATGGTTTCCTTTTTTTTTTTTACTACTACGTTTATTCTTATGCTTCTTTATTAACGACAGGCTCAGTGCCCCTATTCTGCATTTCTCACTTACTTATTACTATATGAGAGAAGTCACTGACTTCGATCTCACTCACCCACTATTTTTGTATTCTAGAAAACAAATGGAATGAGATGTACAGTGTTAAATAACATAAGCCACCACATTTGTGGTGAATATAGTGGAGGTGTCAATCAGGAAAATAGTCTTCTAGTACTTTACAGCTTGGTTCCTTACCCTCCCAAAGGCTACAATTACTATATACTGTCACGAGCGTGGTCTTAGTTCGTTGTTTAAAATACAATATTTCAGATATAATTAAAAAGTTCTTTCTTTATTTAACTTTACCGTTTACTCTCACAAATTCACAAACAATCAAATCAACTCTTTATAGTTATCACTAGTACTGTACTTCTAATTATCACAATCCTAATAGTTTACTTCGTTCACTTCACTGTCTGAAATAAGGCTCCGCCTCTTGGATGTGTGTAGCGCCGTATTTATACTCTACAAATTATAGTACGTGTGTAGCGCCGTATTTATACTCTACAAATTATAGTACCTTCCTGAATATTCCGTTTTCGAACCCAGGGTTTACTAAGATGTCACTAGCCTAAAGTTGCTTCCATTTCCAACAGATGTCGCTTGTGTCACTTTGTGGCACGTAACAATACCTTACTTAACAAAATAATAAAATAGTTTTGCTTACAAAGTAACCTTACCATTTTACGTTCACTAACTCTCAGCTGAGTAATAATTGCATGTGTGTACGTATAAGTGATCTTCTTGCGCCTCTTCTTGTTGCCTCCCAGCAAACCAAATTTTCCAATTTCCTTTCGAAATCGTAACATAAGATCATAAAAATCTTCGGATTTCGGCCCGAGTTCATTTCGAAAAATGTATGAAGTGGTTGACACGACTTCGTAAGGGAAATCAGTAACGCACCCAGGATTTGGCTTTGGGGGGACCATAGGTGTCCCAAGTGCTAACGAGTCGGAAAAATAGGGCTCTAAAGTCGCGGCCTGCGCCCATCTGAGCACTTAAGGACTACTATTGTAGATGAAAAGGTTTTATTTTATTTTATCGGACTTTGTATTAATACACAGACCACATTTTATACGTAATTCGTAAACTATGTTCAGAAAACTGACATTCTGGAGGGGGACCGGTTCCGTTCGTCCCCCTCTCGGTGCGCCCCTGAGGGAAATTAGTTACGACTTCGGTAATAAAAGTCTGAATAATTTCGAAAAGCTTCTTTCCCCTTCAAAAGCTTACATAATTCTGCCAGTGGCGTGGTGGGAGCTATTGGGTGGGAGCTATTAATTTTGTAGGCTTTCGTGTGCCCCTAAAAACTGTGGGCCCGCCACTGCTTGTCGGGGGACCTGCAGGGGCGTTAGTTACGTCAGTGACTTCAACAGTATAAAACTTACGTTTTTTTTTTTTATTGTATATTTCACTTTTAGTATTTTTATTATTTATTTGACGTTTAAAAAAATTTGTCACCACACTGAGCAAGAAATCATAATTCAGAATGCTGTGCGCTTCCATTTTGAACATGATTAAATACAATATGCAAATACACGAAATGTCGATTTCTTTACGAATTCGTAACGAAAGTTTGTAAGAAATTGAATTTGAATATACACAATATCGTACCGAAAGTTCGTAAGAAATTTTTACGAATATTCGCACTTCCGACATCATCAAGAATTCATAAAGATCCATCGGAAGCGAAGTTTTGTTTCTTTCTTCACTTTTCCGAAAACTTTCAGATTTGTCTGTAGTTGCCACTATACATATATCATAACATAATGTCGTAGTATAGTACTGCTTCACTATGATATTTATTTTTTTACCGTATTTTACCACCTTTACGTAATTTCTTATCATAATACCGCATAATTTTTTCTGCAAAAAAATAAACAACAATTTCAATAAATCAGAAAAAAAAGGAAATGCATACCGAAGCGTAAAAAATCTCTTGCGCATCTCTCGGAAGTGCAAGCTGACCGCTTCTCTCCACTGAGTGAGTTCGTTTTGTAAATTGTTCACTTCAAGGATGGTGCTGACTAGGAAATTAAAAATTATATAAAAAAAACATAAACAAAAATAAAAAAAAAATAAAAACTTTCACTCAACCTTGACACCTTCCATGCCTATTCTAAGGTCAATATCGCCAAGTCATATACATATATGTATGTTCAGAGTTTGTGTTATAATCGAAATTTACTGACCGTAAAGGAGGCCACAACAATTGTATTAAAAATGGCATAGAGCCGCTCGCTTATACTTAAGACATTCATCGTTCACATAGAGAATTATTATGATGCTGTCGATATCTTAATTAACTTTAAAAAAAAAAACAAAAACAAAATCATTTTTAATTTGACGGCACTCAAATTGCATTAACAGCATTTTGTACGAGTATTATGAGATTTATGAACTCACTCACAAATTGATGAATATTGAAGAGACTCGCCCAGCGCAGCGTGAACAAAAGATATATATACCTACTTACCTATGGCAATAAAGCTAATTAACATCTTTGTAATGAATTTCAAGAATAGTTACTTCAAGATTAGTTAATTTTAAGAGAAGAAAAAAATAAAGAAGCATCGTGAGAAGTTATTTTATATATCTTCACTAAGATACATTTCCGTATCGAATCTAAGGGCAACGGGCCAATATTCTTGCAAAATCATTGAAGAGTACAATACTGATGGCATCCTAAATATCGCTTCTCGACAAACGTCTGCACAATCTCATATACTTAATTATATATCACTCAGGTGTGAAATTAACGGCTGCATACGGTAATTTAATAAATTTATAAAATAGTAATGTCATCATTTCAGAGGTCAGCGCGCGCCCAACAGACTTAATTGCATACATATTGTCCGTTCAGAGATTTCACGGTAACACTCTGTGTCTTTTCTACAAGGTAAATTTATATTGAATTTTTGCAGGTTTGTTAATGAGATATTAGAGAAATTGGAAATTGGGTAAAGAATGAACCTATGATAGCATCCTCGATATGATAGATAAGATGACTTCCGGAAATTACTTATTTGCATGCATGTTAGGAGATAAAATTGCAGCTTTTAACACTATACGCGCCCGTCTAACTTAAGTTAAGCATTTGTCTATAGTGGGCAATGGTCAAACGTTATTTGTACGTGTGTGGGTTCAGGATTTCAATGAATATTTGCTGACCCCATGTCATACGTGAACTTTGTCTTTTGTGTACAATATTGTGTCGACATCTTCGCTACTTTTTTTGTTTTATTTTTATTTTTTACCTAATCGATAGTTCAGGAAATTCTTGAAATATTATTATGAATTCGGTAAAGATGGCGGTAACAAATTACAGACTTCGAATTGAATGGCAAATGATAAATTCGATTTAATATTCCAGGACAGAATTTTTATAACATATTGTCTGACTTAAAGGTGAATTTTTTGCACAAAAAATTAATAATGCAAATTGTCACGATGGTTTTGTTTTTTTTTTCTTTTGCTTTCATGAAACATAAATCTTTGAGGATGACATGGTGCTCTTTAGAAAAATGCAAATAATGATATTTTTCGTTTACCGTCGTGATTTATTAGATTTGTTGAAAGTAATCCAAAACCTCCGGGAGATACTTCATAAACCATGAAGTTAGCGTTTTCACTGATGATTGCCCCAAAGAAATCTTAAGTTGTATCATGCATTCCTCCTAAAATATGGGCGATGGTCATTTTTAGGGTTCCGTACTCAAAGGGTGCCAACGAAACCCTATTATGAAACCTCCGCTGTCCGTCCGTCTGTCTGTCAGTAGGCTGTATCTCATGAACCGTAATAGGTAGACAGTTTTCACAGAGTGCGTATTTCTACTGGCGTTATAATAACAAAAAATATAAATAAAATAAATAAAATAAAGTTAAAATTAGAAAGGATCCATAGTGTTAAATCTTTGCGCGATGGTACGGAACCCTTCGTGTGCGAGTCCGACTTTCATTGGTCGGGTATTTTCTTTATATTATTAAGCCAAACTCAGGGAGTACAATATATTGCACAGCTGGGCATGCCAGAAAGAAGTTAGGGAAATGATTACGGGTTATAAGGGATATAAGGAATTAACCCCGAGGATAGTAAAAAGATGGTAGGTTGATTCGCAATCCTACAGTTTGTGGAATAAAAAAAAAATCACGAAATTTTACTGTACGGTCGAAAGTATTTTGATATGTGAAAGGATTTGTACGGCTTGCAGCGTGCGAGTATTGTGTGTAGCAATTAATCTACAAGCGATCAGACTAGATAATTCATTAGAACATTGACCTTGCATGTAGCGAAAAATGATCAGAAATCATCCGACATTGCAGCGGTGCTCGAATTAATCGATATAAGAAATTTTTGGCACATCGCCCTATGAGCTTGAAACTTGTGTGTGTGCAGTGTGGCCAGCCCCTGCCCTGATATGGAAATTGTGTTTCATTTTAGGTCTGATACAAGGCCGTATATATAGATCACGAATGGGAGGGGTTTAGCCCAGTAATTAATACCCTCCCAAGAAACAATTTTTTTTATATAGTAGTAACCGTAAAGTTTCCATTATCAAATTATATAAATTGAGTTGTATAGACTGGTACTCGAAACGTTTTTGTAACCACTATAAACCCCTTATAGAGCTTAAATGGAGGATTATATAAAGGTTACCGTGACTTGATTTAGGTAACGTTATATAACTAAAAGTTTTATAAAATGAGTAACCAAAATATTCTGGTTACCTTAATACAACTTCTTATATAACCCTTATATAACCCAAGGTGCTCTCCATTAATTTATTTTGGTCACAGCAGTGGTTGCGGTAATATTTCGGTTACCTTTATAAACTTTATAATGGTGATGGTAACGTTTTCCCAACGCTTGGAATTCTCAGACTGATTACTTTCAGTGATTGAAATGTTAGGTAAATTATTTTTCGTTACCTTTATAAAACAATCATATGCAAATATTTACGAAACCTATCTTGACATAGAATTTCGATTTTTTTTTATTGTATTTTTATAATGTAATGGTTTAATATTTTTTGCATTTTAGAAGTACAATTTTTCGGCATATTTGTGGTGTAATTCAGCTGCAATTGAAATTTTACTGTGAATATCATCATAGATACTTCCAAAAATACAGACCGCTCCAAAAATAAGCAATATTTAATAATTTTGATTAAATATGTAAAAATTTAAGATTTTCACTTATGTGACATTAATTCAGAAAAATTACTTAACATACTTTAGAAATGTTATGTACCTAAAAAGATGTGTTTTCTTCATATAAAAATAAAACGGAAGCCATATATCTGCAATTTAAAAAATTGGCTTAACCGACATTTTCTTTTTTATCTGTAATGGACAGATGAAAAAATGGCGGCTTGTACTTAAATAAACAAATGACCATTATAAAACTTCAAGTAGTTTTATATAAACAGAATGACCCTTATAAAACTTCTAGAATTATTATATAAACTAAAGGCACTACCATGCTTCGAAAATGGTCCTTATATACCCTTTACTCATAATATGTAACCTTTGGTAATGTTATGTATCTTAATTATAGTCACAAAAAAACAGACAGTGTTCTTATATACCCTTTGATTATATTATGTTATATAAATAAAAACAGTTTTATAATGGCTCCATTCGACACTAAAAGTAATTTGTTTTTATAACGATAACCGTAGTTACTAAAGGGCCACCAAAAACTTTTACGATATTTTATAGCGGGTATATGTATTACCGAAAGTTCCCAATTTTTATTAAAGTCACCTAAATTACTGAAAGTTGTCGAGTTATATAAGAGTAACCACGGATACCGCAATAAACACTTATTACCAATAAGTTCATAACGTGGTGATCAAAACAATTATAAAACTTTCTTATATACCTTCTAGTAATGGTTACTCTAAGTTATATAGACCGGTGATTGAAACATTTCCATCACGAACTTATAAAACCTTTAGTAACTTACTTCCACGATAACCATTAGTAACCTTAAAAAACTCTAATATAACTACGTCACCAATTGGTAATATTATAAAACGCTTATATAACCACTGAAATTCTTATATAACCGAGTAACCATTATATACCCCTAATAAAACTACTCATCACCTTCAGTCACCAAAAATTGGAAAAATTGTTACTTGGGCTCTAGAAACAAAAGAATGACTGACAATTAATCTGAACTTAATAATCGGAATTTCATGTAAATTTAATATAATTAATTTATTAAGCATATAATTTATGATAACATTCCAATTGAATCGAAAAATTCTACTCATTTTTAAGTGCTATATATGTATTAAGATAATTGAGCTCGCGATAATTCTCAATTAAGATTCCGTGGGTCTGCAGAAATTTCAAAAGATATGTTTGAAAAAGTGTTGTTTAACCCTTATTTATATTCCAAGAAAGAAAAAATTATAAAGATCCACTTTTTATAAAAAAAAAACAATAATTACAGAATTAATGTTGTCTCTTCCTTCTTGCCCTTCATTCATTTCAATTTTAACATTTCGATGAACGCTTAGCTGAGCAATTTTATTGGCGGGGCCAAAAAGGCAATTTAAAAAAATTAATCAGATAACGAATTTTATTTCTAATGGCATTTTAGATATAACTATGTAATTATCTAAAATGCCTTAAAAAGGAAACAAATAAATGTTTAAGCTATTTAAATAAAATCATGGGAAATATTAGTTACCATATTTTAATTATTTACAACAAAAGTTGGTGTTTTAAGGACAAAAAACAGATTAAACTTAAGACTTAATATTCCCTTTAAAATGTGAACACAATTTAAGCTACGGTGTATCGAAGTATAAGCTACCCTGGTAGACAAATCATGATGAGCTCATCAATGAGCTCCTCATGAGTAATGAAATGAATGCCCTGATGAAATTCATTCGCGTTTGAATCAAAACCGGGAAAAAACATTTATTTACTTTTTCACAGATAGTGTGCATGAGATATTGCATCTCTTTCACTTATTTAGAAATGTATACTTTGCTTCCCTTTTGTGCATTTTACAATATTCTATGAGCACTTCGGTGAGTACATAATGAGTGTCACGATGAGCTTATTAATGAGCATGTCAATGAGTGTCACGATGAGTTTATTAATGAGCATGTCAATGAGTGTCACGATAAACTTATTAATGAGCATGTCAATGAGTATCATGATGAGTTCATAAATGAGAATTTGATTTAAAGATTGATTTCATATATTTTTCCGAATTCAAACTCTGGCTGCAAACCAAATTCTGAGACGCTGAATCGTAAGGATTTGGGCATAACGTCTTGTTCAGCGTGTGGGCGACAGTCTGTCCGCGGAAGAGCAAAACAAATAATTAATTTAAAAGCAATAATTTAAAAATTTTACTTAAAATCTGATAAATCACAAAAATGAATTCAAGTTTATCTAGTAGAAAGATGACAAAAATAAATATTTATTTATTGTTGGTTTAGTACCTATAAAGGGTTTATGATATCCAATTAGCTCTTCGATGAGTTTTAATGAACGCTGATCGGAAGGCTAATCGCAACTTAATTCTTCTATATGTTTCATTATTTGGAAACACCTTGATGCCTTCAGTCAAATTAGAATTGGCTTACATAATCCCCGCCACTTGAGGGACAAGAGACAAGGTCAAACTATGAGCAATTTCTACCAGGGTACCATCTACTGATGTGTATATACGTACAACCATACTGGACTGATTATTTTCTTTCTCTATTTAGTACACGTTTTTCCTAAAGTTGCTTTATCTGAAAGCTGAGCTGGGCAAGTACCAAAGAAAATGTACTTAAGTACAAGTACAAGTACCGTATGTATGAAAAGTACCTGTAACTAAGTACTAAGTCTATAAAAAGTACTAAATACTTACTTTTTACAGTACTTTTTTAGAATCTTTGTACGTTGGCAGTAATATAATGATGTTTATAGAATTCAGTTAATAGATATTAATAAATAAATTCCTTTTTAAAACATATATATATAACCAGTGGCTACTATTTATAGTTTTTTATAGTTTTCGGCGCAGCACGTAGAGTAAAACTTTCACCTAAAAACTATTAGAGGTCCGCCCAAGCACCCATTGTTGCCTCTAATAATGCATAAAAATTCTATGGCAAATATTTCCAGTAAATATCTAAGACAAAATTGAGGCCTTTCCTACATCAGGTCGAGGCATTGTCGATTTTATATTCGAGCGAGACGTTACTGGTTGTTGTTCTACTTGCCCAGTCTTGTTTCTATGTTATTAGTTTGGCTTAGGCTCTGCCTTGACGCGTGAGTGCGACACATGCTTTGACAGTTCTTTGAGTGCTTTAAAACTCAACAAAAAAGGCGTTGCGCTAGAGATTGTGTTTGCTGTTCTACAAAGAGTTAGATATTTGTAGATACTTAATAGACTCAGAAATACTTAAGTAAAAATCTTGATACTTAAGTACAAAACTAAGTCTTAAGTACAACTAAATAGAAGCAAGAGTACTTATGTTCAAGTAGGGCATTTCAAAAGTATTGAGTAATAAGTCTTAAGTAACGAAAATGTACTTTAAGTAGTATTTAAGTCTTTTTTTACTTAAGTATTGCCCAACTCTGGCTGAAAGGGCGCCACGGAGGAAAGATATAAAATGTCAAAACCAATTGTTGTGAGCCACTACATTATAAAGAATTGTGGGTAAGAATTTGGCTTATCAGATTAACGAAAGTGTAGGCTACACCGATGGAGGGGGTTTGAAACCCTCAAACCTACCCCATATATACGGCCTTGGTCTGATATAGGACTTGTAGAAGAACACTAGATTTGACGATTCAGAAATCTAAAATATTTCTATGCTTCTTTGGCAACAGAGAACATATGTTCTGTTTCGGTAAGATATTAATGCCAAGAAAATTTAGTGATGGTGTTTTGGAAATTAATGCTCTATCAAAAGAAACGATAGCGATAAAAAGATGATTTTGTTTTTTTGGATGTTAGGTGCATTGAATTCGACGCGATTCAACTAACTTTAATCGAGGATATCATGAAGGCCATTATTCAATTATTTAATCGTGCAATTTCGTTTGATACATGCAACATTCCCTTTAGAGTCAGCAAGTGTGTGAAAGGATTAAGCGAAATCAAGGGTACTGTCATCATCAAAACTAAGGATAAGATTAAAAGTCAGTGAAAATAGATCATTAATAAAATTTAAGAAGAGAGACTGAGAGATAACAGATTCCTGGGCTGGGCATACCGGCATTTATAGCATGAGGTTCAGATGTAACGCCATCTAATAACAACCCATATTAGGTGACCAGATGTTAAAAATCTTTCAATCCATAATAGAAGAGGCAGAGAAAGATCAATTTCTTTAAGTTTGACTAAAAGGACAGAATGCCAAATTCTATTATAATTCTTTAAAATATGTAGAGCAACGATTATGGACTGACCAAAATACTGAAGACTACTGTTCCAATCTCCAGATAAACATCCAGAGGGGAAGCTGTATTAACAATCGTTGATTAGATAATTAATTTCTAGATACTTCATTAATTTGGAGTTAATAATAGATTCAAGGGCCTTCGAAAAATCACGAGACTAACAGAAAAGTTTAATGAATCGACCTGCAAGACCTGTGGTAGAAGAATATCTGAGCCACGATATGTTATGTATATTGGAATTGGAATCGCCAAATAGGACTTACAAATGTTTTTAATTTGTTATTTCATCATACAACCCATTATATTTTTGGTGACAAGTTACAAGTCTTGGGGTGACTCATGAACAGGTCCCAAATAGCGAAATTGAGTGACTTGAAAAACAAATGAAAAAATAGAACAAAGAAAAGAAATGAAAAAATGAAAAAAATTGAGAAAAATAGGAAAAAAATTTAAAAAATTTAAAAGATTTTTATTAAAAAAATTTAAAAAATATATACAGGTTCGATTCGTTTCGAATGAATCTGGTTTTCTAAAAAAAATTTAATTTTTTTTTTTATTTTTCTCAATTTTTTTCATTTTTTCATTTCTTTTCTTTGTTCTATTTTTTCATTTGTTTTTCAACTCACTCAATTTCGCTATTTGGGACCTGTTCATGAGTCACCCCAAGACTTGTAACTTGTCACCAAAAATATAATGGGTTGTATGATGAAATAACAAATTAAAAACATTTTTTAGCTTTTGCTATATACCGGAGAATCCAAATAAATTCCTTCTTGAACAAACTTAATAATTAAGTTATGTTAACTAAAAAAAAAACGACATATTTCTCCCTCAAGATAAGGGTAAAATAGAAGGTATTTCCAATTATCGGGCAGCTGCGGAACTATAGTTGAAGCAATGGTTTGCGATGAACAATACTAAAAATTTCACTATGTAAATCATTTTTTGGATTCCTTCCTACATGGCTTCATTAAGTGTAAATTCACTATAACAAATTTAGTAGAATTTTTCAACTATTGCATTTCGGCCATTCAAGCTGGTAGGCAAACGGATTGTAACTTTACTGACTTGGCAAAGCTATCGATAGAATAAATCATTGAATACTAATTCACAAACGTACCATGTTTACATTTCCCTTCCTCTTTTTATTGCGGCCTAATTCTTACTTGTCGGGCCGCAGTCATCAATGAGTACTTTTTCGTGAGGTTTAAGGAACTAACCTCCATTCCTCTCGGTACATATTAATTGCATTGGAACTGTTCAGCAAAGGTTCCAAATGCAATAAATAAATATGTCTTTAGCTAATTAAATTCACAACAACATCTGTGCTGTGGCAATGGAATTGCATAGTCAGTCACTACTGATGGGAAATCTTTGCAATTCACCTGGTTCCAAAAGAAAAAGGTTTCCTAGTAATCTACTCCTTTTGGTTAACAAAGTAGGGGAATTCACAAAGCACACATGGTAAACTGATTCGATTTTTTTTGAGATCCATACAGCCCCGATAGATATCATTTGCTGTAAGATCCAGCCTTCAATAATTATTTCCCATTTTACTACTCCTGAGAAGTATCTTTGTTTTTTTTTTTTTACATAAACTGGTTACATTTGTTTTGCCACACCACAAGTGACGATAAGGTAAGGATAAAGTTACGAGGTTAAGAATAGGGGTGACTAGGCCATTAGGACCCTGCGACCAGAGTTTATACAGGGGTTTCCCCTTAGGGGATCAATAGAGTAAGAGTTGATAGTAAGCAACTAGACAAACAAAAAATTGAATGACGGGGGGGGGGGGGCAATATCAACCGTTTAGGAGTTAATTAAGAAAAAAGTAAAAAAAGTTAGTTTTTTCACAAAACACTCTGTATCTTAAAAAGTATAGGGTGTATGGTCCCAGTTAAGAGCTTCATGGCTTTCGAACGAGTGCTCAACCAGCCCCATACCTTCCTCCTCTCAGGAGTTATGGGGGTCTAAACAAAATATTTCGGATTTTTTTGCTTTTTATTTTATTTTGACCTAATTTATGATACGAACATCCGATGATGAGGGACCCGATACTCGAGGTGCCAACGCCTACGGCGGGCTCTGGTCCAAAGAACGGACAACCAGAGCCGGACCTGGCTTAAGGGTCAGTCCTTTCATTCCCCATGATCGTCAGTGACCAGGAACTCACTAAAGTGTTACGTTCTTGTAGATACACAGCTTATCCACGGACGACCTGCACTCCATCAGTAACTTAGATGTTATCCGAGGGCTACTCAATCCTTACCCTTGATCTCCATATCAAGAGCTATCTTCGCTGCCATTGCGATCGCGAAGACTTCAGTCTGGAAGACAGTGGTGTGTCTACCAAGTTAGTACTGCAACCCAATGTGAGGTTCAAGAAAGTAAACACCCGCACCGGATTCTAATGGGGGAGCCGTCGGTGAAAATTTTTAGAGCAGACCGGGGAAGACTCGATAAGACATTTCATTCAGCCCACGATTCCTTTTTAGGAAAACTCACAGAGAAGCGACGTCCAAAACGAAGCTCTGGTACCATCGCGTCAAGTGGCATGCAGGCCAGAGGGTTTTCCAGTTCCAGTCCGCACGCCAAAGAGAAATGGGAAGCATCGTCTGATGACAAGATCCAGAGGTGGCAGATTAAGTAAGACCTCAAGGGCAGCAGTAGCTGTAGATCGCATAGAGCCTGTAATTTCCATGCAAGCCTGACAACATCCAGATCGCAGTCCCCACTTGTGTCCTCGGCCACCATACACAAGAGGTGTATGTTAGCATGGGTTGTACGATCGAGATGAACATCCAGTGCACAACACTCGATTTTATGCCCAAGCGCAGCGAAATGTTCTCCTGCATTGAGCAGACTCTCAGAGCCGCATTCACTTTTTCCTTTACATGCAATCCCCACGTTAGCTTCGAGTCAAGGTAGACTTCGAGGTGCTTGACGACATGGGGAGACTGTTGCAAAGAGAGAGTAACGAGAGGGCTCTTACCGTGTACAGGTAGCACACAGTTATAAATCCAAATATCTTTCCAAGTAACTTTGTACTATTATAAAATTTCTAAATTTTTTGTTACCTCAGCCAGTTAGAAATAAAGGCTATGAATGGAATGGATTTGATATGAATAGGGAATATAAATTGTCCTAATACCTAAACTATCATTCATACCGAAAAACTGTTATAGATAAGTGATTAGCTTTGTTGCTTTGCTTTTCAGAGGTGGTCTGATTTATATACTTATCTTAAAAAAATTAGTTGAAATGAAACAATAAAAGCTTCCAAGGAAAAACTATCCATAGCGGAGATCATTGCCATCATGTTTTTTCGTTAAAATTGGAGTACTCTGTAGTACCTACCTACCATAAGACGCACTTAGACTGACTTAATTGGCCAATCGTGAATCTCGATCTATGCAAGATCATTCAAATGGTCTGCTTCTACTTGCTCTTGACATCGTTCCTATAAACGAAATTCAAATTATTTGGATTACTTCGAAGCATCAAAATGAATGTTGATCAACAAACATATGACAGCAGGTCCTGACAAGATTTGCGGATCAACCACAAGTAATAGTCAAATAAATAATAATAATTATTTTTGTTTCTCCATTTGTGCCATATTCTTTAATTTAACGTGCTTACAATATTTTTAAAATTTATTTGAGATTTTGGGTTATATTTTTGTTCTAGTAGGTTTTTGATACTATTTTCATGAGAAGAACAGTGAAGCTGTTTACCAATCAAATTTTGGAGCGTTAAATAATTAACCTCACCTGCATTTATGTCTTATATTTTCACATATGGAATCTTGGTATGATGGAATGCTCTAGAAAACGCGACGCACCTTTAAACTCTTACTAAAATACAGAAAGCTGCCTGGTTAGATATTACAGGTGCTCTCCGAATAACACCAATGGCTTCAATGGAAATTATGCTTCGATTCCTGCCCCTTGACAGCCATGGGAAATGTATACCTACAAAAAATGTGCTAAGGCTTAGAACAGAATTCTGAAGATCTGTCCATGGGGAGTGTATACGGGGAGCTACGAATAACATTGTCCCGAGACTAGAATTTGAGAAAGCATTCTCAAATAGCATTCCTAGGAGAAGCAGTGGGATAATAGTCGCGTTTCAAATGACTCTGATATACATATTTGTCTTTATGGATACTTCGAGAATAGATGTGGGAGTAGGAGCCGGGATGTACTCAGCATTCCCTTTAAGACAAGCATCATACCGCCTACCGGACTACTGTAGTGTGTTTCAAGCGGAGGTTCTAGCATTGACAAAGCAGCAAGTCTGTTGGTTACAAATTTTGAGGTACAAATTTCGTAATAGCATAGATGGCACAAGAGCTAGATATCGCATGCAGTGTACCAAAAAAGTATACAAAATTCATATGGATCACGCATTCCGGAATTGACCAAAACATTTGAAATGATGTATACGTCAAGTAGTTCATACTTTTTCGTATCTGAAGTGATAAGGAAGTCACACTCACAGTCTGTATACTCTGCTCTAGTATGCCATGCGACATCTAGTTCTTGTGTCGTTTATGCTATTACGTAATTTGTACGGCAGCGGGTTACAGAGTCGTAACCCGCGGTGGGTTACTTATACAATATTATAATAAAAAAATTATTTTCCAGGGGTGGAAGTATTTATTTTATATCTCATCTCATCAAATCGGATAATAAATTCAATATCAAAAGGTCATTCATATATATCAATGGGAAATGTGGGGGTGGGGAGGAGTTATCCATATTTTCCCTCCCCTTTTGACTAAGTTGCAAAATTTAATTTTCGACGGTCAAAATTCTGTTGGAAAAATCATTTCGAAACGTTTTTCTACATCTTATCGGTTAATCTAATTTTATGCTTTTTTATGGATGCGCTTTTATTAAGACAAATTTTCAGGAAGAGCGGTTGTCATTTACCTATTTAAACAAAATGAGATATATAAAAATCTTGCAAACCTATTTTTCGCCATCTACCGGCGATCTTTGAAAACCCACGGAAATGCCACCTAAAGATTCGGCAATCTACGTACCTTCTCTGTGGCTGGGATTTTACCGGAATGAACTTGGCGCTTTCGTTCAAATTCTGTTGCAATTTAACCGGAACAACTCCCGCGAAAATTTGCAAATTTGAGGATTTTCCAAGGGCCTAAAGCCTAAAAAACCCCGGGATCCCCTACATTATACATAACTTTAGTATCGTTTGGTCATTTGGTGTCCGTGAAGAAGTTTCTTTGGCGCGACTCAAGAAAGTAACATTTTTACATGCGCGCATATGTTTTTTCTTTTCAACTACTATTATTTATATAAATATCTACACCTACTATTTAAAAATATATAATTAAATTTCCATCCATTAAATGTCCCAACTGAGATTAATTAAAACAATTACAACATACTCTTTTGCATTTGAACTCCTCTCCTTGGATATTTCTTTTATAATTTCTGCGGGTCACACTGATCACACGCGCGACTGCAAATTCAGCTCCCAGCTTTACGTTCGTTATCGATACATTAAAAAATTACATCATCAGCTAAGTGTCACGGTATAATTTATGTCGACATTAAAGTCATAATCAGTTTCATTAAAAATTATAAATTTTTTTTTCAAAATAGTTCGTGATGCTCCCAAAAGTCAATTAGCATTTCTAATGCCAAGATTGGTCCAGTGAGCCCCGATTAGTTATAGACAGGCAAAGCATCTGTAATAATGGTAATTAACAACGTGTTGTAGCGTGTTGATCTTTGCAGGCTGCAACATTAGTTGGATTTTTGCCGACAGAACTGCATATATCCGTTATGATATCATACTCATAACGGATATATGTATGTAGTACCGTCAGGTTCTAAATAAATAAATAAATTGTCAAGTCAGTAAATTTTATTATCTCATTTTAATTCCAGAGATAATATTAGCAATTAAGTTGTTAATCGCTTGATAGATCTTTAGTAAAGAATGCAAATAAAGAGGTTAATGACTGGCATTAGTTGTAAGTTGGTATAGGCCATTGGGTTATTTTATTCATAAGAAATTATCTATTAAGTTGCAAGCAAAAAAAAATTATTTCGAAGTAAAATTGGTTAAATATTCGTAAATGCTACTAAAGGAAAAATTTTTTTCTTTTTTTCTGTAAATATAAACTTTTCTATGCAGAGAAACTGCCTTTGCAGTTTTTGCAAATATCATAATAGACTCAAATCTTAATAATAATTAATTCTGATTTTAGAGGCAGTTTAGATAACACTGAAGTCGAATTTTTAGTTTTACTTGAATTCTCAAAAGCTTTTGACTGTAGCACTCCAAGCTTCTCAACAAATTGTCTACTATTTTTTTCGTTTTTCAGTTAACTTCCGCTTTTCTCTGGTGTTTCGCAAGGATCTGTCCTGGGTCCGCTGCTTTTCAGTTTATTTATTAATTACTTGTCAGATACTATAAAGGATGTTTACATTCATTTGTATATGCGGACTATGTTCAACTTTATTACAGTAGACCTATATATAAGTGCAAAGAGTATGGCACTGTACCATAGAAGAAACTCTGCTTCTTGGAAGTCAAGTCCTACAATTTGTTGATGAAGTACTTAGTCTGGATATTAAACTCACTTATAAAATGAACTATTTCAGCTATGCTAATTTCCATCATCTGTAAAGTTTATAGCAGTCTGCGTAGTCTTTGGCTGTCGACCAAAATATTATTATTGTCCACTAAGGCAAAATTAATTAAAACTCTTTATTTACTTTTTTTCTTATGGTAGTTTTATTTTTCCTAAATTGGACATCTCAAGTCATCATAAAATAAATGTTGCCTTCAACGATTGCGTTCGATTTATTTTGGTCTCAGGAGATTATGGATCACCTCTCGCCATTCAAGTGTAAGTTACTGGGCTGTTCTCTATCAATTTTTTTTTTTTTTTTGTAATCGGAAGGCGATAATTTTTCTGCTTGAGTTTTTAAGATTTGATAAGTCGGCATATCTTACTGACCAAAAATCTAAGCTTGAGTTCAAATAGTGCGGCACCATAGTTCTTTAGAAATTTTATCTAAATCATTAATAATTTCTTGGCAAATTTCAGCTTTTTCGTTTGCAAGAAAACCATGAATCACAGATTTTAGAGGATTTCAATCCGCTAATCCGTTGGATTGTAGCGTAGCACACAGCGTCGAAGTAAGTTAATCTTCCATCAATTTTATTATTCTCAAACCAAAATACAGCTTCTGAAAACTTTTCTCTAAGATGCGAAAACTGTAGTTATTTCTGTCCAAACTCTTACGGAAGTCCTGGTATGCAGTTGTAGCGGAAAAATCAAGTTCTCAGAATCAACGAATGACACGTTTTTTATGTTTTGCTTTCTCACACGGTATTTTTTCAACCCAAGCAGTTATATTATAATCATAATCATAATTTTAACATTTTAACATTTTACCTATTTATTTAGTATAGAAATTTCAATTGCTCTTAAATATTTGCCTAAAAGTATGCCTTAATGTTTATCAGTTGTAATATATGCTTATAAATTTGATTTATATAAATTTTGCCTTTATATACTAAACACATTTTCTAATCTGCTTGGTTTATACAGCTAAACACATTTTCTAATCTGCTTGGTTTATACAGGGTGATCCATAGAGCAGTGATAGTACTCACTTAGGCAAACAAAGCATTGTTGGCAGGGGGGGGGGGGGGGGGGTCAACATCACAAGTTTCGGAATTATAGGTTGATTGAAAAAACAATCAATTTTTTTAGAAAAATTTCCTTGTATCTTTAAAAGTACAGAATGTACGGTCACCATCTAAAGACAATTGTTTGCAGAACTTCATGGCACTTCCAACGACTGCTCATCCAGCTACGTGCAAAACGGGCATTAACATAACTTTTATTTTATAACAACTATAAACTGTAGACTCTCCTCTTTAATTTGACCTATGTACTACATAGCTGTAACCGTTAAAGAGTTATTAGCTCACAACCTATTCAGGTCATACCGATATTACCATTTACTTTTGTAGATTTTGTGAAAACCTAGCATTATTTCCTTAATAACCCTGTTGCCCCGAAACTTTTGATATTGACCCCCCCCCCTCCCCAACCTTGCCATACAATTTTTTGTTTGACTAGGTGAGTACTATCACCTCCTGCTCTGTGGACTACCTATAGGTGCAAACATCCTGTCTACACTCATATTTTAGTCAAACAAGAACCGCAGTATTTTCTAGACGCAATGTCTGAAAGAGGGCAAGCTTCATTTGCACTCCACAGCTATTAATGTTCAGACATTAAATAAAAGTTGATAGTTTTTTGAATAAAGAAGTAACTTTCTTTTATACATGCTAAATTAAATAAAAATGTTATTTTAAGTGGGTTCGAACTTAAATTTTAAATACACTGAAAGTGCCTGCTGTTTGGATAGCTACAGGGAAACTATTCCATATCCAGATGATCTAAACAAGGTACGAATTCTCCATGACCAGCTTATAAAATCGTGGCATCACTCACTAAATTTCTATTCCGGTTGTAATTTTGTAAGCAAGAATAACTCTCTAATATACTTCGGCTTATTTGACTTTAGCATGTTATACAACAAGATAAGCGACTTGCGTTTTAGAAAATTTTTCAACGAGCATTCTAGTAAATGCTTTCGAAAAGGGGATACATGGTCAAATCTACGTAATCTAAAAATGAATCGAGTAGAGTCATTAAATGCAATCTCTATAGTTTACGTCCACGCACACTATCCAGTTTTGGAAAAACAATGATACCCAAAGTGAAATAAGGCTAAATTAATGATTTTACTAGCATTAAACGAATAGTTACAAGGTAAGATATTAGCAGAAAGGAAAAATTTTTGCAGCTATATGGTTGCGAAAATTGGATCTGTGTTTTAAAAGGGATTTATAATGGATTCACGTGACAAAATTGTTTTATAAAAATTATAAGATTTGCTTTTTGGTTTTTGACACTAAAATGTTATATAATGCAGTGTTAGGAATGCTTTCCAAAGTAGGTATAAAACTGTTTGGCTTCGAGAACTACTTCGTTATATAATGGTTTTATAGTGGTCAGCAATGCCATTTATCTGAACCCTATTAAAACACTTTGGCTTTGGATGCTATTAAGTTGTATAAAGCTTTCATAAAGGCTCCGAAAACTGCATTGAGAGCCATTATAAAACAGTTTATTCTCGACAGAAAATCAGAGGCAGAAGTGGCAGTTATAAAACAATTTAGCTATCCTGAAGCAGCATTGGAACTTTTTTTAAACTTGGGAACTATTTTGTTTCAAACAGTTTCTGAGAAGACTTTTATAAAACCATAGCAATACCTATAAAACTATTTCGCGTTCTGTCATATTCTTCCTATCGCGTTCACGCTATAAAGTGAAATTTTTGTGGATAATGGATTTTACGTTATTAAACAATTTAGTATGAAAAAAACTTCAGGTTATTTAGAAAACAAAACAAGTATATTCCTATATATTATTTTAAAATTATAATTCTTTATCCACATGGCATAACATCTTAATTCAACACAAGAAAATATTTTTCTTATCCATTTATTTGAACCCCAATCTTCTACTGATTGGGTTTGGAAGGTTTGGTATCAACTACAGCTTAATGTACTTACTTATGTATTATTAAATTATTTGTAATCATGAAAATATACATTATAAAAACGAAAATAATAATCCTTCTTTTTTTTTACATCTTCCCCATTTCGGTAATACAGTCTTCCTTGGATAGTTTTTTCTGCAGTTCCTCAAGCTGTTCAGGTGAGTAATGCGATACTGCAATACTTGACGGATAACTATCACATGTATTGATGGTACTGCATGCGGGCTGCTTTTGATACTGTTGCTATATAAGAAATATTATTTAGTTATTTGTCCCAAAATTATTGAAATAATACCTACCGTTTCTAAAACTTCATTAAAGTTGACTTGTGGAGTTAGCCCTATTTGTTGTCTCAAAAATATTTTTTTATTTACTGCAGATTTTGCAGACCTTACAACATCGTTGTTATAACTATCAGAAATGTCGGTCATTTTATTTACCTCCTCTGTCGCAGCTTCCTTCATAAGTATGAAAATTGCATCGTTTTTTTTTTGTGCAAGCCTGTTGCGACCAGTCAGTCTGCGAGTACTTACATACCTCTGATTAGTTTGTTAATATTGCTTGAGCGTTTATTAGGCCAATGCAACAGATCATCAGACTCCCAAGCTGCAGGCACTATACAGAGACATGGGTTTCAGTACCCTTTTTCGATTGTTTGCACAATTTTGAACGACATAGTTATTCAATATGATAGTAGAAGGTAAACGTCAAACTTGGATATTACCGGTAGGGATAAGTATGTTTTTTAGGAGTTCTATAATAGTTCGATAAGAAACCAAATAGCTTGATCGTTTTATAAAGGTTATGGAGGAAGCTATAAGCGTTCTAAAAAAGGCAAAAGAGCTGCATGGTTTTATTAAGGTTCTCAGAATATCTAATTAGTTCTCAAGCGCGAAAATCTGATTTAATGGTTTTATAGAAGTTTTAGAAAAAACTATTTTGTTTTATTATAGCTCTGGAAAGAGCTAAATTGTTGTTTCAACATCGGCCATTTGTTTCAAAAGTTATAAAGCTGCGAATGCCGCCATTTTGCGAAAGCACAAATTTAATGTTTTCTTAATCTATATATTTGGTGCATATATGAATTTTATGCTAAAAAAAGAAATTAACGCGCTATTCTGACAATTTTAAAAATAGTTTTAGAGTAAAATATCAAATTATCTAATAATCCAAATTATACCGGACTTTAGAGCAATGTTATAAATTTTCAGAAATTCACAGGCGCGTTGTACTATTTCGAGCTATATTTAAAACTTTTACGGAAAAATTTGATTGGCAATAATTTTAATTGGCGTAAACTTTATTTTACTTTAAAGTAGACAATTTCAATACATGCTAATATATTTGCCATATATGATTAAACTTATAAAGATAAATACTTGTTCATTTATAGGATGATATCGCATACCAGCAAAATTATTTGTATACATATTTTACATGAGGAGAAAAGAATCACATATATTGTAAAAAGTGCAATAATCACGTCTCACAGACACATTTAAAACTTGAAATATATGTATGTGTATGTAAATACGGAGAACGTTCTCACAGCAATAATAAATCAGTTTTATAAACGCTGCTAGAATGTTTACACAACACGCTTTCACGAAAAACTCGTTTTATAAGATGTTTTATATGTCCTCCTAGAGCGTTGCCCGGAGGAACTTAAGTAACGTATTAAGGTTCTATAAAGTGGTTCCCATTGCCTTTATACAGTGTGCCCAAATCGGCTTTATAGAGGATTTATAGAAACTGCAAGAACGTTATCAACACTAATGTTATAAAACGTAAAGTTTTATTAAAAGCTGTGAGAATACTCTTGCAGCTCTTACAAAAGTTGAATTGTTCGTTGGAAAAAGCCTTCATAAACCAGAATATATTTTCCTCAATTGCATATTGACATTATCACAACACTGCATACTTCTGTTCAAGGTTATCCCTATATGTATTGGTGACCTTACTAAGCATTGATAAGACGGAACACTACTGGTAGAACATCAAGCAAATCAAATGAATTGTTGTACAAGCTTATACACTGCGACTTACTAGGGCTTAATTGTAACTCTTATTATACTTAGACCAAGCGTGAATTCTGTCTAAATCAGAGTTAATACATGCTATGCAATCATCAATAAGCCCAATAATATGGCTCAACTACAATTGTATAGCATCTGCGTAGAGGTGTGAATGCTCACATCGCGAAACAATTAATGCAAAGTCATTAATGCAGAGGCTGAACAACAATGGGCCCATGATAGAACCTTGAGGCACTCCTTGCACTAGCGGTAGCGGAGTGCATCATCTGCGTAGAGGTGAATGCTCACTTCGCGAACCAATTAATGGAAAGTCATTAATGCAGAGGCTGAACAACAATGGGCCCATTATAGAACCTTGAGGCACTCCTTGCACTAGCGGTAGCGGAGTGAATATTCTATCATTGAGCTTGACTTGTTGACTGCGATCTGATAAAAAACTACCAATCAACGATACTTCTGTACAACTAAATTTAAAAGAGGTATAAAGCTTCTGAAAGAGAATGCTATGATCAACGGTATCAAAGGTTTTGAAAAATCCAAAAGCACCAAGGTGGTAAATTTGTCCTGATTCATAGCACTTCTTATGTCAGTGGATATCTTTAAGATAGCAGTTTCTTAACTGTGGTGCGTCCTAAATCCAGGTTGCCAGTAGGTCAATAAATTATTTTTGTCTACATGTTCAAAAGTCTGTCGGTACATTAGTTTTTCAATCACTTTAAATAGAAAGCATAGTATGCTAATTGGTCGAAATCGAAAGTCAGTTAGAGATTCTAGAGAAGATTTCTTTGGAATTGAAACAATATTAGTAACTTTCTAATTGGAGGGAAATGAGGATGAAGACAAGCATTAGTTAACTATATGAAGAATATATGTACAGATGACTGGAAGCAGTATTTTGATACAGGGTGGTGAAAGGTCATCAGGGCCAGTAGCATCAGATGTTATTGAATTAACGCCCCAAATAAATTCATCCACGTTAACGCACCGGAAAGAAAATAAGTCACTAGAACCATGCGAAATACTACTTTTGGATAATAAACTAGCCTGATGTGAAGCAGACGTTTCATGAGGAGAGTTACTGATCGAGGTAAAAATTACATTCAATTCATCAGGTTGGAAACTGCAGTAGCTCTTGTCCTTACCATATACTCCGATTTGCCGTAGATTACTCCATAACTTTTTTGAATCAATATTAAACCTCGTAATTATTTTTGGTAGTATTTCTACTATCCCACAATCAAACAAAAAAGCAATTTTATTCAGTTTACTGAAAATGCATTCCCATTATAAGACCGATTACCTTAAAATCTCCATAAATATTCAAATTGTGATGATTAAATCCGAATATTTCAGCAGTTGTAGTATTTTTACCATACCTTTGTACGTTTCTTTCATTGCATCAATGTGCGTTACAAGAACTCAAGGATTCTTCCATTATTTTGATAAAAAAAAAACTGCCTTCAGGCCAATGCGCCACAGACGCCATTCTTTTGGATGGTAATCAAAGCCTAAAACAACCATAAATTCGCGAACATCTACATTACAAAAACTCAAACGCTTGTTATTTCATTTGAAGGAATTTTTGCAAATCTTTCACTTCATATCCTATAAATACTGTAGGCAATAAAATTTACTATACGTAGGTTTGTGTCCTGAAAGTGAGAAAAATCATATAAAATTAGCCTAGACCTAGACCATAGACCACATTAGAGACATCTAGCGTAAGAGACACAAAACCAACATTCATTAGGCAATTTAAGACGAGAAATGAATAGTTGCAGTTCAAATAAATTGAAAATTTTTAACGAGAATTAATTCTCCTAAATTTTTTTGCACATAATTATTAAATATACGATTTTGCTTTGTATTTCAACAACTTTCAACGAAATATTGCAATTTCTCGTCGGTGAAGTATCGGGAGAAAAAACGAGTACTGAATTGCTGAAAAATAATTGAAAAAAAAATTAATCTAAAGCTTTAAATACACTTGAATCATGTAACATGAGGTCTGTGCGTTTACTTTTGCATAAAATTGTTCGGATAAAATCAAATGACAACATTCATGTGGTAAAGCTGAAAACTAAACTGTTTTTTTTTTCTTTTTCGGTTTTATTCATTCCCTAAGCTTACTTAACCTTACAGATAACAACTGGAAAAATTGTTTCAGTAAAATGAAATTACTCATCCCATTGACAGTGTGTAAAAAATGTTAATTGCTTTCTTGTAGCAGAAGTTAAAAGACTAAACTAACTAAAACTAAAAACTTTCGAGTGTGTGTAAAAAATTTCAAATAAACAGATAGACCGACTCACCAATATAATAATTATCTACAAAATGGCATGCTTCTCAACCACCAATCATAATTCAAAATTGAAAAAATCTATGTTAGACACGCATGCTAAAAGTTTTATGGCTCAGTGTATGAATCGTGCAAAATTGTGCGTGGAAAATTTAATTATTATGCTGATGTCAATCATATGCCGTGGATATGCCCTCGCGTATACAGTACAATTAAAACCTACAGATTTACCTACAGTTTGCAATAGAATTCTATCTATATAAGGCCTTAAGCCAAAATATAACCTCACATTTTACCTATACATTGCAACATATAAGTGAATCCTATTGATTATTGTTGTTGATTTTTTCTGAATTATTCATTAATATGGGGGGGAGGGGCAAATCCAATCTCTATCTTGAGCTGAGCTCAAAAAAATTAGCTGCGGTGAAAGAGAAAATGAGCTATCAAGGCCATGGAAATTTCAGTTTGGGGTTGCCACGCCTTACCAATTTAACCTAATCAAAAACCTACAAAAATAAATAAAGTTCATCTGGCAAACATGTCTTATATCGTGTTCCTTAAGTTAAAGAGTTTATTTACAAATAAAAGTTGACTCTGACACAGCTTTTTGCAGTAAATTAATTCAGAATAGTGGGAAGGCTCAAAACTCCACAGTACAGCCACCTTGAAACAACATTTCAACTCACACAACTGTGAAACTAAAATGGCTTTAGTTTCACTTAAACAACTGAATTATTTTATAGAGAGTTTTGCTATGAAAATTCATAGCGAAATAAGTCAATTGAAATTGACTCAGTTTGCTGCTAAGTCTACAGCTCGAGAATTGAGTGGAAAAAACTCTTTATGCCAACGAAAAATCCTTTTTTCGAAAAAAGAAATTTCATTGCAAAAAGAGGGCATTTCATATAAGCAGGAACCGTATAATCGTCAGTACGGCTTGGTTCCTGCCTGCCGTATATGCCAAAGCAAACAGCCAAGCTGACCTCATAAATAGACTTAAAATAAATTTTAAGTGTGAATTATATGAGGCAAAATACTACGTATTTATTTGAATGCCTAGCAAGATTTAGCCCTATGCGGGACTAGCATTTCATAGAGAATTTTGCTATGAAAATTCATAGCGAAATAAGTCAATTGAAATTGACTCAGTTTGCTGCTAAGTCTACAGCTCGAGAATTGAGTGGAAAAAACTCTTTATGCCAACGAAAAATCTTTTTTTTTTTTTAAATGAAATTTCATTGCAAAAAGAGGGCATTTTATATATATGCTTTGGCATATACAGGAACCAAGCCGTACTGACGATTATACGGTTCCTGCTTATATGAAATGCCCTCTTTTTGCAATGAAATTTCTTTTTTCAAAAAAAAAAGATTTTTCGTTGGCATAAAGAGTTTTTTCCACTGAATTATTTTAGTTTGGACACTATCCATTTAAGGGAATTCAACTGAGACTCATTGCGCATTTTATTTGAGACACAAACCAAACTTTTCCAAAAACCATTCTGATATTCTTCATGTTGCCGCCATCAATATAATTTTTGTTCATTCTGATTGAAAATTAGAATTAAAAACTAATTTTACAAGTTCTATGACAAAATTTATTTATAATAAATAATTTTCATGCAAGATATTTTAAATAAAATTTGTCATAGAACTTCTAAAATTAATAATAATTTTCTTGCAAGAATGAAAGAATGAATATTTATTAAAATTACAAGAAAATACAATTACAATTTTACATTTAGAGTTTTATACAATGGTACAAACTTAAAATTTTTCCTCTGATGACCTTTTGATAGATCAGTTTTCGTGGTCACTATAGCAATAATTGAACATAAAACCATTTTTATTCATCTTTGCTAAAAATTGACAGACCAGCATAAAATAGCTTCATTCTCATCCACCGTACTTCCCTGCTTGCTAGATTTTATTTTCTACATAAAAATTCTATAAACTATTGTTGCTAATTTCGAAAATCCAGAGGGTGGTTCACAAAATATTAGATGGTTACAATTCGGTTTCGAATTATTTCCTAGTACGCTTTGCCGGGCGGTAAATATAATCATTACCAACTTCATAAGCTTGTACATGGTGCCCCAAATTGACCCAAACTCTCTTTCTTCTATAAATTTTTTTTTTTTTTTAATTTTATTTAGATAATCAACAAAATTAAACAAAATTTTTCTAGAATTAATTTTTGAAATGATATCAGTAGAATTTTGCTGAATAGTTCAGTGTCATCGTCCGAGATCATGATATTATCACAACTTCCACAGACCGGTAGATCTTCTTGGTAGGTCCTCACACTATCCTCTCCTCATCCACAAAATCTAAGAAATTTCTAATTAAAACGAGCATATTCAGTGGACCAATTGCAATCATTTTGGTGATTAAAGAACTGTTTAACTGTGAACAAAATTTCTCTAAAATCAACAAAGGTGATTTGAAATTGCCACATCCATTTTTTTAAGTATTGATAGTGTTTGGCTGATGTCACATTTTCCGTAATTTCAGTTTACTGAATTTCATTAAACTGAAATTCAGTTTCAGTATGGTATGACACAGTTTTACTGAATCTCAAAACTGAGTTTTAGATTGCCCAGTGGCGTAGAGGTTTTCATTGTATAAAGACCTACCTAGTATTATTAGTCGTAGAATTTGTTGGTGTTGTTAGCAAAAATGGACTCATTAAATTTCACAGATGAAGAGCTCGCGTGTATCGCTCTATTAGTTGGCGATAATATTAAGTTAAAAATCGAACATACATCCATTAAACTCAAATCGAAATGTAGAAGGAGAATTTCACAAACTTTATGCGAAATTAAAAAATCAACCAGTAAAGTTTTTCAATTGTTATAGAATGTCGTTTTCCAGTTTTAATGATTTAGTTGGTAGGATTAAATGAAAAGTAAATAAAGAATATTTTACAAGAGAACCCATCAATGTAGAGGAAAGACTCACAATAACATTAAGGTACCTATGTAAATAAAAATTCAATTTTTAAAAGTTGTTGTTGTGTTTTTTTCATTTATTTATTGAGATTAATTCAGAAAGGTTTTCAATTGCTTGTTGAGGAAGCGGATGATGGTGTTTGAATCGGATGAAATACCGTAGATTGTTTTCCTTGGAAATATTTGGTTGGATTAGCCGAAATGTAAAAAACACAATTATTATTAAGGTTTGGTGGAGGAGAATATTTGACTGTTTTCAATAAATCCATCATCCCAGCTTTAAACAACATTCTCTGAAAAGAGGCCATTTCCTCCATTTCCCGGGCAAAGCTCAACAAAACTGATTCATTCGGATCTTGCGGAGTATTTTCCCGGTTTTCTTGTCTTCGTTTTAAAATTTCTAGAATTTCCTGTTGAACGGGATTTACAGACTTGTTATTCCGTGTGCGTCTCCTAGTTTTAACAAACTCAGCTTTGTTTGAATTTTCTTTTTCATTCTTAGTTTCGATAGTTTCTTCTTCCGTATTTTCTTCATCTTTTAAGTATTTACCACAACATATTTGCTGTATTCTTTTGTGTCCGCAGAACTAAGCAGAACAAAAGATTCACAAAAGAACGCCTCATACATTTTCATAGAAAATTTAAATGAAACGAGTTCATAAGCGCAGACTCACATACGCCATGCAAAAAAAATATACGTGTAGTTAATAATGTTGCAGTGATATCTTACGAGGGTTTCTTCGCTTTTATTATATATTTATCTATTATCCAAAGCCATGTGTATCAAGAAACCGAATTTATTTCCAGTCAACACTATTTTTTTACACAAATATATGTTTTGCAGTTTATGCGGATCTGCGTTTATGAACTCGATCGTAATCATATGAAAAGTTAAAAAACATTAATTTTTAGTTATCAAACATATCAAATTATTGATCATCTACGTTACGTATGTAGGCCGTGTATACCGTGTATTTTATCTAGGGTATTGGTTACAGTCAAAAGCACTACGCCAGTGAATGCACCCATTGATAATAATTGGTATATTTTTAGTTTAGTTACTTTCTTCTTTCTAAAACGGGATCAAGAAACCTTAGTAAATCTGAAAAGATGCACTTTTTCCTTTTAATAAAAGGAGACCCACTTTTAACTTTATTTTCTTCTTGTTTTTCTCGCTTGTAGTAGTCCCTAATATTATTCCATATTTTCTTTAGATCTAAAACTAAAAAATATTTATTTTTAACTTTAGGTATCCGGCCACATGAATAAGTTTCAACGCTTTACAATATCATTTTCATGTGGGAAGAACAACAATTTCTGAAATAATTAAGGAAACTTGCGAAATTATATGGGATGTTTTACGACCAATAGAAATGATTACACCTACGGAAGAGCAATGGCATCAGAATTTCTGAGGAGTTTCAAAACAGGAGTGACTTTCCACATTGCTTGGGAGCTATTGACGGAAAGCACATTCGAATACAATGTCCTCATTTAAGTGGCTCTCAATATCCCAACTATAAACAGTTCAACTCTATTGTTCTGATGGCAGTTGTCGATAGCTACTATGGGCTCATCTCAATAGACGTAGAATCATACGGCAGATAAGGCCACAGCAAAGTTTTTCGGAAAAGTTCTTTCGGATAGTTATTATATACAAAATGTTTCAATATTCCTGAACCCAAGCTTTATCAAATGCACCTCATATTAAACTTCCTTTTGTGTATTCATTGGGGATGAAGCATTTCCTTTACATGCAAATTTACTGAGACCTTATGCTCGAGCAAATCTGAATAATTCCAGAAGAATTTTTAATTATCGGCTGAGTAGAGCACGAAGATTTGTAGAATCCGCATTCGGCATTCTAAGCAATAAATGGCGAGTTTTCCACTCACCTATATTAGTGAATCCAAATTTCACTGTTATAATTACCAAAGCTGCTTGTGTACTTAACAACTTTGATGGATATAATTTCCGAGACACTGTTACATGTGATCTAGACAATTTTTCCACAGAGAAAAAGTGGAAGTACTCTTAGTGGTAGAATTGTCAGAGAAAAGTTTGAAAATTACTTTATGTCACCACAGAGTAAAATTAAATGGCAAGATCAATATGAACATTAAGCACTTATATATGTACTTTATACTAACTATATCAATAAAAAAATATCAGCTTACTCTGTTTTTTATCTCCTCGGAACTTAAGTCACTCCATGCCTCAATCACTGCCCTACCAACTTCGTCCCAAGCTTTGTCCTTAATATCGCGACGCATATAGTTGTGACACTTCGTATTCTACAAATACTCACTCTTTTCAATACCCGCAATAAATTTCTCCGTTTCGAACATTTTTACAAAATCTTCTGAACTTAAACCCGCAAATTACCCACGCCACTGACAATTCAGCAAAATCTTAAAAACCGAAAAATATGATATCAGCAAACTGAAAAAATTCAGCATAGTGAAATATTTCAGTAAACTGAAAACTGAAAAATCGGAAGGGCTCTCTGAATTTTTTCAGCAAAACTCAATTTCAGAGAACTGTGACATGGCTCATTTGATTGGGTGTATTTCGGTTTTCTTACATTCAGTAATCTGAATTTCCGGATATGGTGACATCTGCCTTTAAATCTTAAGTCTCCTTGGAGAATTCTTTGGACAGATGTTTTGCTAATCTCCGTTTCACGAACGATTTTCCTAACAGGAGCTTAATTCGCTGTTTGATGGGTTTTCGGTTTCTTGGTATTCGTGCAGCTCACTTTCTCTCTCTGTCTGGACGATCACTGGTCCAAGTTCTCGACATTTTTAGATTGCATCGAAGCACCAAATGCAATTTGTTATTTTCCAGCTCCATAGAGAGCAATAATTTGTTCGATATCGTAAACTTAGAAAACAAGAACATACAACGAAACAGAATCACTGTAAAAAAAAGTGTTGCTAAGAATTTTATAAATTCCTAACATGCTGCGAAATATGAAACCGTGTAGTACAACATAGAAAAACAATTTCCATGTTAATTTCGGACACCCGGTACCTTCAGTTTTGATTAATCTACATAAAAAATCGAAATTTTTTAAAGTATTAACTGCCCTACTAAAGGATCAATGTGGACACGAACTCTGCATATTTCCAGACTGAATGATATTCCAGTTCGTCAAGTATTGCATACAAATCTGTGTATTTATTTTTACACTAATTCAGAAACATGTGCATAATATTTTACTTTCCGTTTAATATTGTAAAATCAGCCATGCACTAATTTTTATTAATTATTTTTTTTCTTCCGTCATTTGCTAAAGCTGTAACAATGAATTTAAACAAGTAAAAAAGCTAATATTGGTCTAAGACCAATTCTTATGATACCCTAGATGAATGTCGGTATGAAATGTTTTTTTTTGAGCAATTTTGATTTTTGCAATGGTTTTTCGTATATATTTCTAGAACGGTTCGTCGGACAGAAAAATTGATTAAAACCAATTTTATAGGATTTCATATTCTGAAGCAGTTTTTAGTACAATAAAAATGTTTTCACAGTATACGTAAAAAACACAAATTTTTATATGGCAACACCAAGAAGGAGTTGCCAGATTTTATCCATTTTTTAAATTTTTTTTGCTAGTAAAATGAAAATACCATGTACGAAATTTGAGCTCCGTCGACGTGTTCTCAGGCAGTGCTCAAATATATAGCGGAAAACGAAATTTTTGTATGGCAACCCCACGAAGGAGTTGCCCGATTTGTCTCATTTTCGAACTTAATTTTACTTTTTTTTTTAAGTCAGTGTACAAAATTTCAGCTCTCTAAGTATATGCGTTCGTATCGTGCGCACGGACGGACAAACGGATATGCAAAAATCAAAATACCTTTTAATATTATGCATGGGTGTCCAATCCATTTTGCTCTATAGATTTCATCTAGGGTATAAAAAGGGTGGGCCATCTCTCCCGGAATAACCCAACCTTACTTAATTAAAATTCAATAACATACACATTACACACACCTAGTTTATTAAAAGACAAGAGTATTACGGCGGGGCATGATAAAATTTAAACTAAGCCCGGCGGCTTTTCTTACTTTTTTTTTATTATCTCCAATAAACTTCCGATCCAAGAGGATTGCTGCAGATTTGATTTTCGCAATATCCGGTAATCGTGACTGACGAAAATACCGATAACAACATTATCGAGAAGGTGAGGAAGGTATGTATATATGTATGGAAGTCACATTGTGCTTGCATTGGCACATTATAAATATATTTTTGAGTGCACGTTCTTCTTGCTTGAAAATTGTTATCTGAATTTTTAAGACTTTTCCTTTCTTATGTATTTCCTCCTATAACTTTCGATATCTTCTTGACATGATCGATTAAACATTGCTGCTGGCATTTATGCTGTAAAGCTCATCCTATACAGATGTATGTATATGTTTGAGCATATAAAGTAAGTAAAACCAGATAGCTATGTTTGGAGACAATATTCCGAAGATAAAATAAGTAAATTTATCTGCTGCTGCTGCTGCTGCTGCTTACAAATTTGTCAGATACGCTATTAACGTAATCGATGACGTCTACCTCTTACCAAATAATTTCCCCGTTGAATCGTAAGACTATAAATTATTTCGTTATTGTCACTTTAGAAATTGAAATTATTCGGAATCGTTAACTTGATGACTGTAAAATAAGATTTTCATAGGAAATATATTTAATTAATCTGCCGAACACAATGACTTAATGCACTCTACTAAGGACATCATTTGTTCTATGGAAAAAGAATAATGGGGCATGGTCTTATCTGCTTACATTACACATATAAATGAATAAGCTTTAAAATATTCGGAGAAATAATCCTGTGTTCAATAATATCTCTAATAAACATAATATTATAAATTTTTCGTCTGAGAGACAGTTTATGTAAGCCAATCAATTGGCATCGCAAGAAGGTAAATCTCCGTACAAGTTAAGTCTCCTAAGAACAAACCTGGTAATTTTCCTTTGAACATTTTCAATGAATGCGTTACATAGTACGGATCCCAAACAACCTTGCAGTATTCTAATATAGGCCTAACGAATGCTGAAAATAATGCCTTAAGGGGGTATTCTAGTCTAGAAATTCGAAAAATCGATTTTTTTTTGTTTTCATATTTTCAAAGTATACCTATTCAAGAATATGCCTACAAAAGGATTTTTCAAATTTGTCTCTTTATATTTAGTGTTCACTTGCATCCAGCTACTAACAGTTGAATTCTAACTTCCAAACCACGTGGACGTATGGACTTTAAGGGGTAACGCCTCTGTAACGGCTAAAAAAAAGGTTTTTTCACGAATTTTTTTCTCGCAAAATTAAAGGTGTTTGAAAAAAACCTTTTAAGGGTATTATCGGGCATACATTGAACTTTATTGATAAATTTTTGACAGCGAAAAAAAACAAAATGGCGGCTCCACAGCCATCTTCCCGGGACATGTTTCGGAGCACTTGGACGCGCTTGGTGGCGACCTCCATTTTCAAAGGAAAAAAAAATTCCTCGCACGGGACCTTTTTTTTCTTATTCTAGAGGGTTTAAACTATTTTTTAAGCCAATATAAAAAAAACGATTTTTCAAAAAATTTACAGTGGTGTTACACCTTAAACGCGTTTTTCTCGAAACTGCCTTTTTCAAGACGATTCCCACGATTTCTCAAGTTCTACTGGACCGATTTACTTGAAATTTTCTTGAGAGTCTTCTTATAGACTTGTCTATGTCCGGAACTAGCCGCATCCCAAAATTTCAATTTTTACTATTTTAAAAAAATTCAAAAATATCAAAAAAGTGGTACAAAAATTGCTTTTTTTAGGCAGCGGCCATTTTGTGAAAAAAATTTTTTTCAATTTTTCCCTAGTTCCGGACATAGCGACATTACTCTAGACTAATAATCTTTTTTAATTTTTTTTTCGGATGACGCGCCAATATTTTTAGGCCCCCCACTTCATCAACTGCTAATTTTTTGAATTTTTAACTTTTTTAATTTTTTTTCTGTATTCTTGCAATGTTAATAAATAACTCATTAAAAAAATGGATAGAAAAATATTGATTGCCTTTTCTTTTACGGCACTTCAAAAATCACCTAAAATTCGGGCCTCTAGACTTGAATACCCCCTTAAGTGTGTACGGATCACAGAGTTTACTATCATGACGTTTAACAAAACTAAGCCTAAACTAATTAGCTTGACTTACTACGTAATAAATATGGTTAGAAGAAATAAATTTACTATCTAGAATAACACCAAGATTCGAAACTATACTTCATTTAGGAATGATAAACACTTCAATATTAATTGATGATTTGTTTTTAGTAACCATAAAGTATTTACATTTAGACGAATTTCTTGATCAATGATGACACCAATTCATAAAATTTATTTTGACTTCTGATTTGTAGTTGGATACTTGAGGCATATCAATAAATTCCATAAAAATGTTTAGCATAACCTAGAACAGAGGAAAATTCAAAGAATTTAAAGACATCGTTGACAAATATAATAAAAAAAAGGAAGCCTATAGATGGCTCCCCTGAGGTACACCAGAATGTACCAAAATCAGGCGAAAGTGCATTTCATTGACTTTGATAATTTGTATGCGAATAGTCAATTAGGAGGAGAACAATCCAAGTAGAGCAGAATGGAATCAAAACGCCTCAGCTTTAAATAAGAGCAAGCGAATATTAACCTTGTCAAATGCTTTTGCGAAATCAATATATGTATTATGTTATAACCTGACCACCTGTTTCTAGGACATTTAAGCAAAAGTTGACATAGGAGACTGAATTGGTTGCTGTCGAGCACCTTATTATAAAACCCATGTTGGTGTATAGAAATGTACACTCTTTAACTACAAAACAAAATTTTATCAGAGACAATCCTTTCAAATAGCTTTGGAATTGTACAGATTCTACAACTTTATGTATAGGACGAACAAATGAAATTTTCCATAACAGTCCCGAGGATAACGACAAGTTAAAAGTATATAGAAGAAGCACCGACACAGGATCACGGCACTGATTTAGAAATATGTCTGGAATATGAGTTACACCTAGTATTGGCCAATGCTAAGCTTACATCCTCCGCGGAGACATACATTGAGCCTAAGTGCACCCGTGAGGAAAAATGAGTGGTAGTTTCAGCGTTAATGGAATACCCTAAGTCCTCCAAATAGACAGACTTAAAGTATTTTGCAAGAAGGTTGCAGGAATCTGAAGTATTATGTGCAGTTTTATTTTTAAAACAAACCAATGTAAGAAGGAATACCATATTAATTACGCTTACTAGAAACGAGCAAAAATATTTTAGATTTATCTTTATTCTAAACTCCATTGATGCCAAATATTGACTATACAGACACTTATTTAAGAAATCATATTCTTTCCGCACTTTTAAAAAGCATGTGATCATCAATCATACCAGACATTTTGAGTCTCTTAGTTCCGTTCATTTCTCAGTCTCTTCAATCTATAGTGCATCCACGGAAAACTAGAGAATTAATTCTCCTTCTAGTAAGAGGAACATTTAAAAAAAACAACAAATTGTAAAGAACACTTAAATTATTCAGGAAAAACAAAAATTCCCAATTATTTACACTTAAGGCATCATTGATGGCAGCATAATCGTCTTGCCTAAAATCATAAAAATAAGACAACTTATTTTGGTCAAACGCATTACAAGTAGAACTGAAAAATTCAAAAAAGTTAAAATTTAAATCAATATCAATATGATTAACGGAATCACTAATAAAAACTAAATCGAAATGGAGTTCGTAACATTATTAACTTAAATTAGATTCAAAGACAAGAAGCCATCAATTAGGCAAAATTCAAAATTCTTTTTAACGTTCAGTGGAACCAGGACCTTATCATCTTCACTCCATGACCATTGTAAGTTTCCAGCGTTAGAATCATCTAAGACGCAAACCTAATCATTTTCTAACCAGATAATATTATTATATGTCCAATTTTTTATCAATTTACAAGGACTAGAAGACTAGTATTAAATGAATGTAAATGTATGTCCTCGAATCAAAGTCAAATATACAACCTTGATTTACATATCGAAATCGGAATTAAAACCAAATATTGATCCCGGCTGATCTACAATCGAACCCTGATAAATTGACTTGTACCTACTTCTCTGCCATACCATAACTTGTCCATCAGCAACTTATCATTTTTTTCGCGTAATCTTATTTTTTTTTTCTAATGGTAGGCTTCGATTAAGTTGTGCTATTTGAATCATCCTTAAAATGACATCTGTCCTCCGTATTACGTCTTTTAAAATCCACTGAGAATTAATATCATATCATATCTCCATCCCAGTTGCGCCACCAAAAACTAACATTGGTCACCGATCACCTCATATATATTTCTCATTTTTAAAAATTATTCGTGCTGGAATTAAAAGGTTCATAACTACAAGCGTAATGTTAGCCTCCTTGGTGCAGTTTAAAATTCCGAAATTTTGATTTTTCTAAGTCATAACTTCAAAGCAGAAAGGAATAGACCATTTGAAAGGTATAAGAATTATCCATCTAAAAAAAATTAAATAATCATCATAGGGTGTAAAGTTCAGAAGTTACAGGGTGATCTACGAAAGCATACCCAAACTTCCTTAAGTCTCGTTATCTCGATAACCATTGGATTACCCCCCCCCCCCCCTACTCCTTCCCGGCAATACAATTTTTGCTTGTCTAATCATGACCTCTCCATAGCCTTTGGGTTTTACACCACTTACGGGACATCCTGTATGTACCTATACAGGGTGTTCCGTAAATGTCTTTAAACCTTTAAATGAATGAAAGTAGAGGTAATTTGGGTCAAAAAAGTCTAGATACTTTTATATCGAACTCCGCTTGGCTTTCGAGTAAATCGATAATATCGATTTTCGAGATTTTGCATACCTCTTCAGAGTAATTTCGTTATAAGTTCTATTGTAATTAATGGATTGTGACGTTCAAACCTTTATTTAAAAGAACACATATTGGCCTTTCTAAGAATGCATAGTTAGTTATAATTGTGCCTTCAATTATTATAAACAAAAACAGTTTTCTCTAGAATTTTTTATTTCACCAACATTTTTGTCGCGCTTCAGTGTACATTTATTCGAAATATCACCATTGCACGAACTTGGCAAAATTATGAAAAAATTTGCGCATTATGTCTCCTTTCCAAAATGAGCTCCATAAGTGCTATCAACAATAACAATCAAAAGTTATAAGCAAACATTTGGAAGATGTGCCCATTGAGGTAATCTTCAGTTTTTTCGTAGGATTCTATCTCCTCCTACAGTTTGTAACCTACGACAACCATTTATATGTCATTGTACGGGAATCTGAACTGGCTATTAGATAGGGTACCTTTCGAATTCGAATTTCAAAAATGGAGCGGGTAATTTCGAAAAAACACTTGATATTTACGTAGATTCGTTATTCCGCATCTTCATTTTTGCAGGAGGAGCAAGCTCTGGAAGGGTAGGGAGTTCAAAGTTTCAACTTTAAATCGTTGGATAATTTTGACCCATAAACACAGGACAAGGCATGCATTTATTTTTACAATATTTCCTTATTCTACTGATACCTAAATGTTTCCCACTAGGAGGTCAATAGAACAGGAGGTGATAGTCTCATCTAGACGAACCAAAAATTATATGTCAAGTGGGGGGGGGGGGGGGGGCATATCAACCGTTTAGGAGTTACAGGGTGATTAAGAAAAAATGCTCGTTTTTCATAAAACACCCTGTATCTTAAAAGCTACAGGGCGTACAGTCACAGTTTTTATCTAAAGTAAAAATTTCGGATTTTCTTACCTTTTTTTTTTTAATTTAACCTCTATTATTTTTGCTAAAAGCTCGTTAACATAACTTTTTTTTTATAAAAACTTTAAACTGTAGACTGTACTCTTTAAGTTGACCTATTACACCCTATGTGTTAACTGTAGCCGTTAAACAGTTATTAACTCATAACCTATTCAGGTCAGACCGAAATTAGACGATAATTTTTTAAATGACGTGCTAAGGAAACAAATTATCGTTGAGAATAGGTTTGAGAATAGTTTTAGAGCTAATAACTATTTAACGGCTACAGTAAACACACAGGGTAGGTCAACTTAAAGAGGAGAATCTACAGTTCACAATTCTTATAAAAAAGAGTGATGTTAATGAACTTTTTGAAAAAATAAAAGAGGTTTAATTAAAAAAAAAGTAAGGAATGTCGAAATTTTTAGTTTAAACAACCCTAATTCTTGATGAGGGAGAGATGTGGGGCTGGTTGAGCAGTCTTTGGAATGGCCATGAAGCACTGCATACAATGAGCTCTTAAGTGTGACCGTACTAGCTTTTTTTTCTTAATCCCCAAGTAACTCCTAAACGGTTGATTTGCCCCCCCCCCCCTCCCTGCCAGACAATTTTTGGTTCATCTAGGTGAGTACTATCACCTCCTGTTCTATTGACCTCCTATTGGGAAGCACTCTTTTAACCTCATAAATTTAACAAGTAAGAGATTTTAGCAGAATTAGTATTCTACATAAATTTTTGTTAAGAAATATTAACTTTATGAGGTTAAGAGGGGTTGGAGAATCTTTCAGTCAGGCCAGCTATTAAAGACGTTTACTTTTCAAGAAGAAAGAAGAAGAAGTAATGTTTTTGGCGAGACGATGATGGCAATATGACCAACCCACACGTAGCTATAGTTGTGTGCGTAAATAAAGCTACAATTATCGATATAAATAATAATTGTATGATAAATTCACAGCACGTAATAAAGAGTTCCACAGCCGTCGTTACGTCCAACAGGATTTTCGTATAAATCTGTAGCAATTACCAAAACTTTAAAGTAACGATAATCTTGTCGAATAATGGAGATTATCGTAAGGCTATGTCATTTCTATCACTTTAAAGGCAAGAGATATAAGCATTCTGAAATTCTATACAGCCTCAGAAATAGCAAAGTGATTCAAGTCGTCACGATTGCTCAGAACTATCTTCTGTGTATGGTTCAAATTGTATAAATATTTTATATTTCACAAACTTGTACATATTTATATAATATATACGAATTATATAAATATGTAGTACTTATTTTATAGCATATTTATCCAAAATTTCGGTATTTTAAGACAAAACAATTTCTGCAACTATCACGATAACAGATTTAAGCGTACCTCGGTGAGCAGCTCTTATGTTAAAAGATATTTGACAGATATTTTCGTTTGCTAGAATACCAAATCTCTTAAAAACAAATCTCCATAAAATTTAAGACATCAGCTGACGTCTGACATCACTTAACTCTACGTAAAATACCAATGACTAGGTTTATACGATAACCAAAACCGGGACTTTGGCGTATTGTCGTATAAACGTGCAAGTCCGAAATTTGGACTTCCCCCAATTGAATTGGGCCTAGGCCTGATTTATTTGAATGTGTGTGCAAATTTCTTAGTCCAATTTGTGCTGTTTATACGGGTAGCCCAGATTTTGGCCTACAGCCGGTTTCTAGTCCTGATTTGGGACTGTCGCATAAACGTACTCAATGTCTGCTAATGGTCTTTGACAGTCAACTTAAGAGGATAAGAGCTCCTATCTCTTATGTAGAATCGGGGGGTAATCTGTAGACTAGAATAAATAAATATCTGTTAATTACCTAAATCTTAATTGCCAATAAGAAAATTAGTATACAATAAAAATCAAGAGTTTTTTGCATTAGAAAATTCTGTAATGTTTTCATTTCTTTTTTTTCAATTAATTCTGTCATTCTGTTATTTGTGAAAATTTGTGAGTTTATAATTAAAAGAAAAAAAAACAAGAAAAAACGCTAGTTATGATGTTGGCACTTTCTTATAACATTAAATATTGAACACAGCACTTGGCACAGGCATCAATATATCCCAAATGCGCTAAGTTTGATTTAAATTAATTAATAACCTGTCAATTTTAATTATCCATTGCCACTTGTTTATATATTTTACGATCCATAAAAATCTCCATTAAATTCCAACCAACCACAAATCTCTCTCATTCTTTCCCTCCAACACCTCGCACCGCACTTGGGAAGTATAATTTAATTACCAAAAACAAAAAAAAAACAAAAACTGAAGAGAAATTTCAAATCAATCATCATAACTTCTACACCCATATTTCTGTTAAACTGTTGTTCATGAAGATAAACTATTCCCGCCCATGAAATCAATACATAATTTCCTGATATCGAAGCCCATTCAGCATAAAGTAATTACCGCCAGGAATACTTCCTTCTTATAAGATCCATAAAGCTTGTCATTTTATTTGGGAACTGGTGGCATATTCGCATCAGTCATTTTTGTTTTTCTTTCCATCCCTCCAATCACTTCGTGTTGATCAATTCGCCAAAGTTGGTACAAATTCGGTAAAGATCACAGGTAATGGATGAATGTTGTAGCTGAGAAGAAACGAAATACAATCGAACTTCTTTTGATTTCCCATAACATTGCCAAACCAAACATGGAGGAATAATTGTGGCAGAGGTATTGACTCTTCTTCTTCAATTTGCATATCATCTGCCGGCGCGTCGCCGCAGTCTGAGAAATTGATTACGTTACAAAGAAAGTTAGTTAATCATATCACCTGGGCTGCGCTTCGACAATGCCGCCCGCCGGCCGACACCGTTCACTTTGTCCTCAACTGTTCGAGGCGTTCCAAGATAAATATTTGCATGAAACGCTCCCAGTTTGATCAGCATGAGATCGAATTGAAAAGACAACAAACATCTGAAAATGTGCAATTTCTGCTGTTTTCTTTTTTTTTTGTTTTTTTCGTTAAAAAATTAACAAAACTTTTTTAAATTTATTACATTTATGTGGGAACGTGCATTTAATATTTTGATAAATTTTGGTGAATTTCTGCCTTGTTTATGTCTACTTAAAGAATTATGATGATTGCATAGAAATTTATTTTTAAGATTTTCAAAAGCGAAAGTCATCAAAGGTGTCATCAACAAAACAGTTTAAATGAATTTTCGGCGAAATACCAATGGTGGCCTAATTAATGCCGTGGGAAAACATAAAATTTGATTTTGATTCAAATGAAAATTTATAAATATTTTTTTTTTTTTTGTAAAATGCATAACTATTAATTTTAATAAATATTATTAAATTGTTTTTCTTTTTTTCTTTTTCATTACAGGAATAGTGCTGGTTTTGGAAGTCTCAACCTGCATTGCCGGAGCAAGGGTAAGTTTCCGTTCATGTACTTTTTATAAATCAATATCAAGATAAATTTATAATTTTATGTTCTTGCACATCATCATAATCCTGCAAATAGACATTATTAGATTTCAAAGAAACACATGAATTCGAAGGTTGTTTTAAAATTTGAGCTTGTTCAATAAAATTTGATTGAGGAACCCTCTCCTCTTTCTTATACCCTCGACAGACGATAGCCATAATTCTAAATTACCTACATCAAAAAGATAATCTCTGTCGTGTGTCACCCCTGAGCTTTTAATTATCCCACAAAGTATTACATAATCGTCACATCTTGACATTGACATAATTGAGTTTGGTTTTTGAGGATTATCTCCAAAGCGCCACTAAAAACACGTAGTAGTGATCCTGTAAACTAACAGTTACAGCTTTTAGACGCAGCTGTTCGTGGCGTTTATGTCAAATTGCATCGTTTAAGAGCAAGTTTTTTGAAGAAAAGGAAATCGATGAAAAAACTTCTCCTTTTTATAACAGAATATCGCCGCACACTGCTGCAAATAGTAACATGTGTCTTTGATTTGCTTTAAATTTTCGTGCACGATTATAAATACTACTACTATTTAAAAGAACTGTTAGATCACCTAGGTAAATCATTGCAGTTGGTTGCTGTCTTTGGCTATTACAAACAAAATTTGATTTAATGTCAAAATCGTCTGTCACCATATATTTAATTGGAAATTAGAAATAATTTTCAATTACATAATTGGAAATTATTTTTGGTGGTTTGTCGACGGTATTAGTCTTTTTTCTTAACATTCCCTTTCCTGTCTTTTCTTGTTTTTTTGTTAATTGTCTTGACATCAATATTAGAGGAATAATTAGTGTGAAAATTAAGAAGTTAAAAAGCAAATATAACTTGATTTGGGTATATAAGTTCAAGCGAGCTCTATATAAAGATTATTACCATTTGAGTCAGTGTTTACATTACATTACAATTAATATCTAAGAATGGGGATGATAATAATAGAAATTAGAATGGCGCATAACCAGTGGCGTAACTAAGGATATATGCCCCCCCCCGCAAATTAACATACTTGTGCAGGAAAATTAAATTTTTTATGTCAATTGTAAGGAAATATTTTTTGAACTTCGGATGTGTTTCCCATAATTTTATACGTGGAGATGAAATTATTCCGTTCTCCCTTTTTAATTTTCTTCAGTACAGAAATTCCCACAATATCTTCCTACAATCTCTCAACAGTGCCTTCACTCCACTCACTCCAAGCCATATTTGACCAAAAAAAATAAAAAGGTTTCGTGGGTACTACGAGCAGTATTGCCAAAATCTGGATTGCCAAACTTATTTCTTTAGATTTATTTCGTGCTTTACATTCTACATCACTAAACCTGTTAAAAAACCACTGGCATCCTCAATAGCCTAAATATCTGAGAGCAACGCTAAGTGTTGCCAATAATTTCTTTCTAAAATCGGCTAAATGTATCTAGAAAATCTAAAATCGGATTAACAGATTTTAAAAATCGGCTAAAAATTGGTAAATTCCAAATTCTATTCTATACAAAATAATACAAACTCTTCGAATGAACGTAAATGCAAAGCCAGTAAATAAGGTCTCGCCGATAATACTATCGAGTGGTGTATTCTTTTCCTGATTCAGATAACGTTTTTGTCGCCGGAAATCCCATTTTCATGCACTCGGGTCACATACACCCCAGTTACTACATTTCGCATATATTTTTTTCGCTCTATCTTTCAGAGACATAAGTGCTTTCTTGTGAACATTTTTCTCATAGGAAGTCATTTTCCACGACGCATCAATTTCGCAAAATCACGAGCGGAAAAAATCCAACAAAGTGGCTCAAAATACATCCGATCGCCAAAGCACCACACCAAACCTAGTATAGCTAGCGTCAATCTCAAAATCGGATAAAGAAATATTAAAATCGGCTAAAAATCGGCTGTCGGCTAAGGTAAAAATTTTTCATCTAATGAAGTTGAAAATCGGCCAAATTAGCCGGTTTTCGGCTCAATTGGCAACCCTGGAAACGCTTATGCAAGCCAAAGGGAAAGGGAAGAAAGCTTCCCACATCAGTAGCCGAAAATATCCGATTGCTTCAAGTAAGACTCCGAGTCTACTGAGCACCGTACAACAGTATTGGTAGCTTGAGGGGACTTCAAAACTATTCAACGTGAAAAATTTGATCTTATACATATTTTAATTTTTGTTCATTGCTTACTTAACTAATATCCTAAAGTTAAAGTAATACTCTTCTCTCATCTACGAATTCTGATGCATGCTAGCAGCCTATACGCCTAGCCTAAGGAAGCCAGCTAAATATTTCCCAGAAAATAATTTACAGTGTTTTAGTTTCAGGCCTATACCTTTTTTCTCAATTTAAATACATGGGATATATGGAAGAATTCTCGACTTTTTTATTGTTGTATCATTACTACTGTCTAGCCAGCATATTTGAAGCTTCTCCAAGCCTATGATAGTATGAACACCTTTAGATGGAACTGAAATAATGAAATCATTACAGAGTTAATATAATTTTTAATCAGAAACCGAATTTTTATTGAGTGAATCTAACTGTTTGTCCAGCGTTGCTATTTTATGTGATTTGAAGTTTCATCATTTCATATGAAATTATTTATTTTGTAGACTTTCGTGGGCCCCTAGAAGCTGTGAGTCTCCCCCCCCCCGCGTTGCGGGGCCAGCGGAGGCGTTAGTTACGCCAGTGCGAATAACTGCCAACCATGCAACATGCAATCGATTCTAGTTTCTGTTGTTTCAATTCACGTCGCGAATAATTTCTGGCCTGTGAGTCTGAACTCGGAAATATAGTTTTCATATTGCGTCAGGAGTCAGTACTCAGCAAAAGTTTCAATTTAGATACCAGCGAACCTGTAGGTAATAAAATTTACTATACGTAGGTTTGTGTCCTAAAAGTGAGAAAATTCATATAAAATTAGCCTAGACCTAGACCGCAGAGCACATTAGAGACATCTACCGCAAAAGACAGAAACCCAACATCTGACAAAACCATACAATTTAAGACGAAAAATGAAAATTTGCAGTTCACATAAATTGAAAGTTTTAACGAGAATTAACTCTCCTATATTTTTTTTTACCATATTTGTTAAATATGCTATTTTGCTTTATATTTAAACAACTTTCAAAAAAATGTTGCAATTTCTAGTCGGTGAAATGTCGGGAGAAAAAACAAGTACTATTAGAGTCAAATAATTATAAAAAGCGCTACTAAAAATGAAAAACTCGACGTTATTTGCTAGATCTAGGCCTTATCTTTATAAAACAGTCACAATTTGAAGAAATGAGAATACCTACTCACAGGAATTTGATTTAAAAGACTTCGATTTTTACAATTTTTTACAAGTTTCCGAGCTAATATCTCCATTCTAATACACTTTAGTGTATGACTCCTCTCAATAAATCCCAAATTATAATGGGCTGTAGCAATGTCGAATTCGGTTGAAAATCGGCTGTCGGCTAAGTTAAAGTTTTTTCAAATATCTAAGTATAAAATTCGCCAAATTAGCCGATTTTCAAACCGATTGGCAACACTGATGCTGGTAAAAAAAAGCAAGAGAAGAACATTACAATTCGGAATTGACTTTCTGATACTCTTTCTAAGAATTCGCGTATCTAAGAATTCGCATAACACGAATCCGCGTAAGTAAAGAAATTATACTGTATTTAATTCTACGAATATTTTATTCAAAAATTCGACCATTTTTTATCGTAACTGTAGGGATAAAAATGTTTTATCAAAGCTGTCAAAATAAAAAAAAAAAGTCACAAAAAAATAACATTTCCAAAAGCGACACCTTGTAGGAAATTGTCGAACTGTAAAATTTCCGTAGCAACTCTTGTAAGTATATTTTTGTAAATTCATAAGGTTCACATTAAAGTGCGACAGAGAAACTAAGAAATATGAGTAAGCAAATTTTGTAAACCGTTACAGACCTAACCACAATAACGAAATTGTAACTTTCAGAAGTTGAGATCACAGATAACTACTACCCAGATAGGATAGTTAGTTCATGCCCCGTATATAGTGACATCTCGAACATTTTTTGTACATTATTTTTGGTTAAAGTATTTGCTGAAACTTTAAAATATCTTGCCAAACTTCTATAGTTTTCACAGTTTTTTCTTACTTTTCAAGGTTGAATTCAAATTGTTCGACTGACCTGTAGGCTTGTTAATGTTCAGATATTTTGCCTTTGCTAAAAGCTAAGGCTGGCTGATATGTATATCAATACCTGGCTCATGAGAAGCAGATTTTTAACATTGGTTTCCTAATCTGGATATTACTTGTCTGTGCTGAGATAAGACACTAACACGCACTGCCCTCTATTGGAACATCAGCGGAATCAGCGGAACTATAACTTTGTACCTCATGAGCCTTCAGTGAGTTTTAGCATTGAACATGGAATTAATTTTAAATTATCTTTCTTTTGATATATGTAATTCCACAAAAACAAAAGTCTTCAAATACCTTGCTTAGAGCTGTATATTTGTAGAATATCATGGATGTAAGAAAAATGCGATTTTTGATATATTTAAATCTATAAAATATCAAAATTTGAAATTATCTTTGCTTATAGTATGAACAAAAAATTGTCATTACAGGTAAGAATTGAATTCTTACTACCTTTGCTTAACTTGGCTCATATATGCATCTCAGTTCGAGCGTACACTAATGTTCGAATAATTCTGCTAAACTCTGTTACTCAATAACCGTACCTCCAAATCTCCATTTCATATAGTTGATAGTAAATAGTATAAAAATTAAATTACACGTGCAATTACCTACCAACGAAAATTCAAAACTATAAAAAACAACTTCACGACAAAATAACCAACAATAAGATTTTGACGGATATTTGTCAATATTGCAACTTTTAGTTATGGACAATTCCAGGATAATTTTATGACTTACCTAACTAGAGACCTTTAAATAATTAGCCTGACCCCAGTTAGTGGCTTCGATAAAAAAAAAAACAAAAAAAACTTAATAATTTTTGTGATGTGCAAATATCTCTTAAGCGTTTATAGCTACTAATCCCTACTGCAAATTGGTTACAAAAATCAATTTCCGCATGCTATCCGGATGATCGATAGCACCTTCAGTTGGAATCACCTTTCTTCTCGTAAGCCACGGATATGGTTTTCTTTTATGAAAACGGTAAATAGCATGGTTTTACAAGACATCTTCTCTTAAACATAATTGCATTTTACTTACTGTAGTCATTTTTACCGGAAATCAAAGAGGTGAGATGTGTTTTATATCCCGACGACGACACCAGTTGGACTATACAAAACGCCACAATTTAAAATCTGATTCCATCTGCAACAGGCGGTGGAGCTCCTTCACCTTCTGCTATCGAAACTTTTCGTGACATTCGTGATTTTTACTTTAAGTCAAGGTGATTAACATTTACCGCACTTACAGGTGATTCAGCTGCCGCCGTATTCAGGTTCACTTCTATCACCTACAATAGATGATGATTTTTTTCCGATACGAAATGAATCGGATGCCAATTGCTATAGCGATCATTGTTGCTTCAACGCCTGAAGGTGGCAAGTCGCCGAAGCATAAGAAACCATAAAATGTCATCACTTTCATTCTCAACACTTTCATTCTCATCGCTGCTGGTTGGGGAACTTTCCAATCAGTCATAATTAAGTTTTCAATAAAAAAAACTATCTGCGATTTCACCAATAAGATTTGACAATTTTTTTTTTTTTTGTATCCTGTTGTAATTCGTCTCTTCATTTTTGTTAGGAAATGATAAATGAAAAAAATTTAATCCAGGGGGATGCTCGAAAAACATGTTTTATCTTGGAAAATAGCAACCAGTGTGATACATACATATAAGTCAGAACTCGTGTTGTTATGATGTATGATGCTTATCTCCATTTAGACTTAGGCTTAGAAGTTGTTAGTGGATGAACCAATTTGTTTATGCTTATAAATAAATTGTTGCCTTTCGCTCCTTTATCGCTACATGCATGATCAATGCTCTTATCCCTTGTAGAGTGATTCCTGCACGCAATACTCGCGCTGCAAACCGCGCACATCCTTTTACCCTTCAAATTACTTTTGGCCGTACCGTAAAATTCCGTGATGGTTTTTTATCCCGTTTTATCCCGAACAGTGTGAATGTGGAACAGTTTACCAGCTTCTGTTTTTCCTCCGGCATGCAATCTGCGGAAGTTTAAGGGCGACATACATCGGCACCTCCGCTACTCTCCTCATATCCTCTAATCCTTTTCCAATCTCCTTTCGGTCATGCTGAGCTTTGCATCATAGGGTACCCCTGAGCTTAATAATAAAATAAATAAAAATAAAATATGTAAAAATCGAGTTTTCAAACAAAACTGAGGCCAAACCGCATGAAAAAGTAGAAAATAAACTTTTCTTCACACACAGAGGTGGACTCAGATTTTTTGATTGGGACATTTCTCTTGAATATTCTTTCTCTTCATGAATCAAATCACTTATTACCTCTGATTGATCATACAGCTTGGCCTCAGTTTTGTTTGAAAAATCGTTTTTTACTTATTTTATTTTCTGCCTTTTTCACGTTAACTAAATTGTTATTACGTGCTGCATGGAGATATTTTAAAACAATTTTTAAGTCATATTTGGTGCCGATCCGAAAACAACAATTTTTCGAGTATCAAATCTTTGAAGTACTGCAACGGTTTTCTGAAATTCAAATTATGTTTTAAACAGCGCTTTTTAGCTGTATTCCAGCTTGTTCCCATATAACATGAATTTTCCCGATTTTCCATGTTTTCCACAGATTTTTCCTATTATATGAATTTTTTTTTAAAAATTTACATGAATTTTCCTCGATTTTTCATGCACGTTTTCATCATTGTTGAAGAGAAAGTATTGATGCCAGTAGGACGGAAAAAAAATGATTCCGCATAGCTTATAAAACTTTTTTGTCGGAAAATTTTCCGGAAAAGTCGGAAAATTACGGAAATTCCAGAAAATTTGGAAAATTCTGCACTTTTCCTGAAACAGATTTATCACTAATCATATAGATGAAAATTTGTCCGATGATTTCCCCGCTTTTCCGGGTTTTCCACGGAGTTTTCCACAAAAGCAACTTTATGCAACTCATTTCGCTCTACAACTTTGTGTTAGGTTGCAAAACGCTCAAACGCTTCCTTGGTCGGAAAAACTCCGGAAAAGCGTTTTATATGAATTTTCCTCGATTTTTTCTGCAAGTTTTCACCATTGTCGAAGAGAAAGTAATGATTCCAGTTGATAGGGAACTTGATCCTGCATAATTTAGAAAACTTTTTTATCGGAAAATTTTCCGGAAAAATTTTCGGAAAAATCGGAAAACTCTGCATTTTTCCTGAAACGGATTTATTACTAATCGAATTTGTACCAAATTTTCAAATGACTTTTCCCGATTTTCCGGGTTTTCCATGGAAATTTCCGGTTCGTAGATTCGGTGATAGATTCAATTGCCACGCGACATGAACCTGTGTGCCAAATTTCAGCTCGCTGTGCTGAGGAGAAGTGGGTCTACGAGAGTGTCGAAAATAGTAAAGAAATATATAAATAGACAAATTCGTGTACGAGTTAAAGGGAATGGCCTCAAACATGAAGACAATTATTATTTCGGATTATAAAGGATAAGGTATACCCCAGATTGTCTTCAATCAATCAATCACTGCCATCCACCACCAGAAAGAGATACACTATACATTAGATAGAATCATAAGGTATACTAAGTTTGATACTAAATGATACTAAAGAAGTATGGGTTTTGAACTTTCATCTTCCGGTCTGCACGATACTTCGGATCGGACCGCATTAGATTAGAGAACTGTAGTTTTTTTCTGTAAAAATTAAAGTTCGATAACGGAAAAAACTGGGCCTCCCATTTATAGGGTTGCCATGACAATCATTTCATTTTCTACCTTTTATTTCAATAGTATCACCAAATACTGATTACCATTATTGAATATTTTCAATTCTGCTTAAAAATGCTATTAACTTTGACGAAGCTAATTGGAAAGATATGAATTAATGTCTACCATAGTTAATACCATAGCAGAAATCTTACAGCTTATCTAGTAACAGATATGACCAAATAAAAGAAATCCATCTTTCTGGAAGAAAGGCTGATCATCATAAAGCTCTCAAAGAAAGAAAATCTAAGAGAATGTTGTAATAAGCGCAAAATCATGTTATAAAGCTCGGTTATCAAAACAGTAGCTCTAAAAATACTCTTCAGAATAGAAAGACAAATAGAGAAAAGTATGTGGGAAAAAAAGCCCGACTCATACAATGTCATGAATGCCATAGATCAATCGAACAGACAGAAAAAAAATTAGAAATATGGTAATAGATAGGACACATATTTCGAATGCGAAATAGCTATTACGACAATGCAGCACCTAAAAGAAGTGCCTACATCTCAGAGAAAGTACCAAAACTGAGATTTTAAGTAATACCAAGATCAAAGAAACAGAAAAACTCCCGGGGAGCTTAGGTTACGCGTATCATAGATGCAAATAAAAATGGACTCACTCTTCCAAAGAGAGATCTCAAAGAGTAACTCTAAGAAATCTTTACTGAACAACTTTCATGCGGATATTCATAGTTCGTCACGTAGAATAGAAACCCAATAAGATTTTAAAACGCCAAAATTACTATGAAGAAGGTAACCGAAGTTTTGTCATGTCAACGTCAACTAAATTCTTTAAATCATTTTGATAGGGCGAATATGCTACTCGAAAGAAAGTCAGGTGTTAAACCACACAACTGAAAGGTTTCTTTGATAAATTTATAACTTTGTAATAACAGATTTTATTTTTGTGTCAAAATTCGAGTTATTTTTTGACATAGTCTCTTTTTAGCCCAATAAATTTTGCCCAACGATTTTCAAACTTTTTTAAGTCTTCCAAAAAAATACGATTTCTTGAACTTTGAAAATTTGCGGGTTACTTTAGAGAAGTGGAGATGATTTTATTACACCAATCTATTTCTTTCTGCTTGGAAAGAGAAAGAAATCGTAAAGCGACCAAATCTGAAGAATACAGTTGATGAGGAAGCAGTCAAAAAAGTAATTCGTCAAATTTGGACATGGCTACCGAAGATGGCTCACTGTTTTGACTGCTTTTTTATTTCTGGAGTAAATACATGTAGCAGAAAAAAAAATTTTGATCGCATTTCAACATCGAAATGATCGCTTGATTATATTTTTGGTTAACTGTGAGCGATCATGGCATCCATCTTGGCGATAATTTTCTCATACTCATATATGAGAAACGCATCGCCAATGATCTCTTCAATTGTCACTTCATTCGGACATCAATGCCAAAAGTAGAATTCGTTTTTTTCGATTATAGCAAAGAAACACGATCTTATCGACTTTCGAAATCTGTCAACATATGACTCTTGTGTATGGTGACCGATGACGCAAGTGCGAATTACGAACTGAAAACTGATGGGTCTGCAAAGGCTTAAGACTAGAGTGCTCTATGTGGTCCACGACAACAGACGCCCTCTTGGTCTTAAGCTTAAGTTACAATGTGACGCGGTCGCGACTGATGTTGCCGATGTTGACGCGGACACAGTGACTGTTGCTTATTCTGTTTCAATTATGACGCTCTAACATGTGTTGAATTTTTGCTCCATTATTAAATAAAATCATTAAATTGAAAATAAATAATTAAATTAATTAGTTCTTAAATACTGTAGCATTACTTAAAACTTACAACTTTCACTAACAATTTCAATTCTCTGCAAAAATAAATTGACTCAACTCCAGCTGTCAAGATGTTGCGCGTCTCAAATTGAAATATTTTCAACTTTGAGCAACGCGACAGGCATCAGCAACACCCTACTGTACCTGCGCTTGAGTGCTTTCATACATTTTAACTTTTGACAGGTTTAGCGACAGCGTCCGCGTCTAGCGAAGGCGTCACATTGTAACTCAAGCTTTATTAAAACTGTCATCTCTGTATCTTGTAATTCAAGTTAATTCCAAAACAGCTGTGTCTCTATATATTATGCTCATGGAGATGTTGATAGGACGACTGGAGTTGTTTACCCAGTGCTCAATAGCATGGGGGCTGGAACGGGAAAATCCTTTGGCCCCCATAGCATTTGATGCGATGGTACCGGAACTACATTTTAGACGTCCCTTTTCTATGGATTTTCCTAATAGGGAGCTATGGACTAAAAGGAGAGCCTTATCGAGCCATCTTCGGTGCCAGTGTTTACTACCTTGAACCTGTCATTGAGTTGGAGTACTCACATTGAAGGCATACCACCGTGTTCTAGGCTGACGTCTTTCACGTTGCAATGGCAGCGAGGTTGGCCCTTGATACGAAAACCAAGAGAAAGGACTTTTCTATTCCATCAGGCAGGTTTGACAGCTTTGTGTGACCCTCGGATAACATCTAAGTTGCTAGGACGTGTTTATATAAGCTGTCTATCCATATCACGGTAGCTCTATAGTGGGTATCTGGTCGCATGGGAATTATGGGAAATGAAAAGGCGGACTTGCTAGCTATGTCGGTTCGGTCTTACCCTTTCTTGGACCAAAATCTATTGTTGGGGTACCATCTCAATGACCAGATCTCTAGTCCAAGCAAATGTTCACCATATTAAAAAGTCACCCAGAATCAACCCAACCGTTATCAACAAGACATGTCAAAAGCCGATGATTCTTTTACTTCTAGACAATTCTATGACAAAATCCGATTCAAGAATTCCCCACAATCTCACCGAGAATTTCCTAAAATCTCATCTAGAATTTCCTCTGCTCTGCTGCTGTCCCGATTAGCAATAGTATCAAAACTAGATAGTTTTGCACAATTTGTATCAATTTTGAAGTTAGAAAGAATTCGAACTCACACAACTATCAAGCTCTATTGGAATCGATTTATGAACTTACCGCCATTCCATAATTTTAATAAACTGTTCTGAAAAAAAAAACAAAAAAAAATGCAAATTAAATGAATGCTAATTCGAAGATCACCCACTACATTCATTGTGTTCTTCACGCAACCTAAGTAGCCATTATCATTGCGCACTTGGTCTAATTTTCTTATAGGGTGCGTACGCTGTACCTACTGCCCGTCGCGCCAACTCCATGAAAACAATTGTAAATTGCCCTAACCGCACAGTTCACTACACAATGCACCTGCAGAAATAGGAAGATGTAACAAGAATACCACAACCAGCTGTAACAAAATAAAATAGGTGAGCTTTTCTTAAGGAATTAAATCCGAAGATCGTTGAAGAAGCGTAACGAAATCGTCTTCATTATCAAATTATCTCACGCAGTTGTCGCGTAAGTAGGCGACCGATCCGCGCGCCCCAGGTAGACTATAGCTGTGCTACACACTATTGGAAAAATCTTTTGTTTTATGTTTGCTATGCTCGCAATCAGTCTCTGTGGAATCTGTTTATTTTTTACATCATCTTCCCACAGCACACGGGCAAAATCTTCAGACTGAAGTGAAAAGTAAGAAAAAAAAACAAAGATTGATGACGATGATAAGCACGATTGTGCAGATCTAGCGGTATTAAGATGTTGAATCACTTTTAGTGTTATCTTCCGAATACTTACGTAATAACGGAAACAAAATATTGCGCAATTTTTATCTGATAGAGAGATGTGGTGTGCAAGTTCAATTAGTCTATAGTAAGGAATTCAACAGATTTCAACAAAACTAGCTCACTGAAAATTTATTTATTTTTTATTTTTTTCATTATTAATTTCAGGTACCGAAGACTTCAGCACGAACATTAGCCGAACGAACAGGTGCAGCACATTATGAAGAACGTTTCGAAAAAATTGCATCTTCAGAGGATAGTAATGAACACCACAAGTTACGTAAAAGAGCATCCGATGAAGACCTTGATTATGAAGTATACCAAGGTGTTGTAGGTCGACCCGGAATTGATTTTCCGATACTTCCGAGAATACCACAAACTACATTTAGTTGTCGAACTTTCGGTAATGGATATTTTGCTGATTTGGAAACAGAATGTCAGGTAAAAATTAATTGAAACGACATTGAACTATGTCTTTTATGTTAATAAAAAAAAACCAAAATTCTTTTAAGGTATTCCATATATGCGATGATGGGCGAAAGATATCTTTTCTCTGTCCGAATGGAACAATTTTTCAACAATCTGAATTAATTTGTGATTGGTGGTTTAAAGTCAATTGTCCTGCATCACCTGGACATTATGCTGAAAGTTCTGAAATGTTGTCACGAGCTCAAGGTCGCAAGACTCGTCCAACTTATGCGAAAAAAGTTGAAAATGAATTCTATTCGAACAGAAATGGTTATGCAGGCAATTCATTTAATGAGAAAAATCAATATCCAGTCAAGAAAGATAACAATGGATTCGATGGATCAGTAGTAGCAGGTCATTCAAGTCAACGAGGACGAAAACAGAAAGATCCAAAATATGAGTCTGAAGAAATTCCATCATTTGAAAATTTCGATTTTGAAGATATTTCCGATAATGGACAATCAAAATCAAATGCGAAAGGAAAAATTTCAACGAAAATAGATCCTAATGACTCTGAAATGCAAGATGTAGCAGAATCGGCTTCCTTTGTAGGGAATACTCAACGACGAAATGGATTCAATTATGATTCACTTAATGACGGTAAAAAACAATATGATGATGGTCGAAAAGGATACGATAGAACAAAATCTGATCGAGGTCGTCAAAAATATCGTGGTGAATCAGGAACATCATCATCATCAAAAGGACGTAATCAAAACAATGGAGACAATACAGATGAATATTCTAACAATGATGGTAAGGATAGCAAATACATTAGCAGAGACAGAGATACAATAACGCCACTAGATCGACAAACGAAAAATTTAGAAATTGAAAGCCGAACAGCTCCAGATTTAATTCATCAAAAACGGCCAATTCTGTCTGCTCAATCTACTAGAGATCGATCAAATACAACGCCACGACGTTTGGACAACTCTCGAACAACACCATATTATACTCCGACAGTGCCGACAATTCGAGCATCTCAGACATTTTCCAATGGACGGAAAGACTCGGTCCAATCTTATTCTTCAACTACCGTTAACCCAAATCACTTGACAGCAGAATCACAAGGATCAAGAGGGAAATTTGATGCAGACAAGGTAACATTAGGTCCTGAATTACAACAACCGAATCAAATAATCAACATTGGAGGAAATGGTAAGATGCGTTTATCTCCTTCACTTTTTCCTTTTCTTCCTTAGCTTTTAGTGCTTTTTTTTCATAATTAATATTGATAATATTTTCAGGTCAAGGAACAACTTTTGGTAGTCCTACAAAGACCAGTAATGGTAAACCAAATGGATCATCATTCGGAATTACAGGAGACTTTGCTGTAAGTGGTCCACCTGCCGTGACAATACCACCACACGATTCTACTCATGGTAGTCTAGGTAACTTTGGAGTGACAACATCTTCTACAGATAGAAAGTCAACCAAAGATGTCAAAGGACAACAACCATCAAATCCAAGCAATTCTTTATCTGGTAGTGAATTGAACCGCGTTCCATTAGGAACAATATCTGATTCCGACTCGCAGGGTAGTATTGGTAACATTGAAGTAACAACAACTTCTACAGATAGTAAGCCAACCAAAGATGTCATAGGACAGCAAACATCAAAGCCAAGCAATTCTTTATCTGGTAGTGGATTGAATCGCGTTCCAATAGGAACAATATCTGGCTCCAACTCACAGGGTAATTCCAATGATTCTGGATATTCTGGGCTTTCAGATAAAACTAAACCAACTTTACTTGAATCAGGCGACTTAACAGGCTACACTTATAATACCCCGGCCACTAAAGTTCCCGGAGACTACAATGGATCAACACTACCAACACAACGAACTGAAAATAATGCAGGACAACCGGGCTTATCAGATTCAAATAAAAAAGATTCCTTAACATCTTCCGGAGGACAAAAAGTCCCTACTGAATTAAATATAAAACCATCACAAGAAGGTGACAAAGCATTTGATAAGACTACCGGAAATGGTTACTCATATGAGACGCCGTCAGTAACACAAAATACCGCAATACCATCAAAAGAGACTTCAGATCAAATTCCTGAACTTTCATCAGATATATCCACATTATCATCCAAAGAACCATCTGATGCCACACCAACTCCTTTAGTTATTGGAATGCGTGGTACTCTTCCAACTGATGTAGCACATACACTACCAGGTAGTTCATCACCTGTCATAACAGTTAACATACTTTCCGATGGTACATATTCATCTGGAAAACCACCCGTCCCCGGTTCTGCACAAATAAGTCCAAATTCCATTTCAGGAGAGTCTTCTATAAAACCTACAACTTTCAAACCATTTTTGTCATCATCATCTGGTCCAACATATTTACCAAAAGATGCTACAATTGGCTCTCCATTATCATCTCATTCAACATATTCTCCAAAAGAGACTACAACAGCTCGTTCATCCTCAGCAGGACCAACATACTTACCAAAAGCAACATCAGCCTCACCATTATCAGATTCAGTCTCTGAACATGTTTCTGATATGATTAAAACTCTAAATGATCTTAAAGATGACCTGATCGTTGACAAGGATAATAAAGCATCTAGCAAAAATCGTATTGGTTTAGAAATTCCACCATCATCAGGTCCTGAAACGCTTCATTCTCTTGCCTTATACTTTGCAGAAGAGGGAAGCAACTCGACTACGACAACAACAGAAAAAGATGAACAAACAGCAACAATCCTAGCAGATATATCTGCAGTACCGTTGAGTAATAAAACTGTCCAACAATACGAAACTCTTTTCGGATTAGGTTCAACCGATAAGACTAACGAACCAACTCTTCCAACTGATTTCCAACCAAACATTGCACGTAGCGGAAATGATTTGGAAGCGCAAACCTCAAATAATTTACTCGGCGATGCAGCAGGCAAAGGTGAAACAAGAAAAATTGCACAAGTTTTCACAAATGCTCTTTCAGCCTATCTAGAAAATCCTGATTCATTTAGAAAAGTTCTAAGTGAAGTTCGACCAACTGAACCACCAAGTACAGAAGAAAACGAAGTTACAGCTCAGCCCAGAACTACAAATTCATACTTTAACAAAGGAACTGCAGCATCATATTTGCCTACAGGTCCAACGACAGCTACACCACCAGCAACCACTGATGACCTTGAAGTCTTGGATTTCTCTGATGTCACTATTTCAACTGGACAACGAGGTCAGAGTGCATTAACTGATTCTGGAACGACTGAGACTCCAACTACTGGAAAACCGGCTCTTAAAATAATGGATCGGATTCCTGCTTCTAGTCTTGCTGCCGCCAAAAATACGAAACAAGGAAAGAATTTACGATTCGATTCAACTACAGACTCAAATCAAATCGCAGTTGAAATAAATAAAGGATTAGGATTATCAACAATTGTACCATATTTAGCCGAACAAGATGGTAGACCAAAATTCCCGTTAGGACCAGACCTAAGCCTTAAATCTAATTTTGAATCATCAACGACTACAAATCTTCCAATCATTTTTGACCTCTTACCACCGGTAGGTGGCAAAAGTAATGAATTTGAGACACCAACCGTTGATATTTTACCGCCTGGATTTGATGATGATGAAGATACCTTACAGCGTGCCCAGTCACAATCTTTTGTATCATCCAGAAATCGATTGAATAAGGAAGAAATAGATAGATTTATTAAATCAGGAACAAAAATGCCAGGCCATTACATCACAAGACTCATGTCAGATGTTTCACCAACAACTGAACATCCAAATTCATGGTTCCTCGATCCGCTGACAATTAATGATGGACTTATGAATAAATTCAAAACGACAACCGCTAGTCCGTACACCTACTTGCCAAAAGTAGGATCAACCACAACTGAAATTAGTCCTGTTCATTTAGATTTAAGTTCGGTATTGAATAGAGTTCAATTGGATGACAAGAAGGCAGATCGAATTGGTAAAGCTCTTCCGGGTATACCAGAAGATCTATTACCACCAGAAAATGGAATGCAAAGAATAGCAAACAAAGTATTTGGCGGACTTAATGAGTCATCAGCGGATCACTTAATGAACGTAATGAAAACCGCTGAAGAAAATCCTACTGTTCGGAGACTTATTCTTTTATTGATTCAGACATGCGGTGATGATGATTACAGCAAAACAGTCGAACAATCACGACAAGCTCTTTTGAATGCTCTCATTGGAATGGATGAACAGTTTTCATTGGAGGATGAAATCGAAGTTATTAAACTAAAACCAAAACAAAACCGAAGAGGTAAAAGTATCGGAGCTTCAGAACAGAATTCAGTTCAGAATTTTAGAATATCATCAACAACTGAATATCCAGTTACAACATTCAGAAGAGCAGCAGATTTGAGTTCATACATATCAACGACAACAGCATTTCCATCAACAACAACAACAACCGACACCAACATCATTTCATCAACGCAAAATTCTCTAGATGAGACTACTCGATTTGAAATTCGTGTAGAAGATCCTGAAGAAATAACCAGTACGGCAGCAACCATAGAGCCAGATTTGGACATTTCAACAACTACCACAACAAAACCTTCATCATCATCATCATCACAAGAAACAACAACAATAAGCTATAATATAGGTGAAGCGCCTATTTCCGGGACATCAGTCCCAGTTCTGGCTGTTTCCTCGGTAAAACCAGGTTCCCGAAGGAGAACAAAAGATCTTAACAACTCTTTAAGTCAACCTTCAAATCTTAGCCATAAAAGTTCCGATGAACGAGCCCTCGAACTTCTTAAGTCACTTTACTCTCTTGCCTCAAAGTTCGGCAGGCGGTAGACGTAGCCAGTTCCCGTTGTTTAGGTTTAAGAAAATAGACGTATTGTAAATCTCTGCCTATTTTATTACTTTTTTTTTTATTTTATTTTAGTGTAAAAAATTGTCGCTTTAATTGTAACTGTGTATGTTTTTTTTTTGTTTTTATGTGTAAAATGTAATTATTATTCTTTTCTAAACTTGTGTTTTTAATGGCTTATTTAAATTTTCTTGTAGGATTTTCGTCACTTTCGTCATATTGCTTTTTTCCATAGGTTACGAGGCTTAGATATATCCCGCCATTCAACAACAAGACATGATCTGAAGTATTTTGCAACTAAAACGAAGCTTACTACTTCAAGTTGGCGGTTAGCCTATTTACGCTTGGACAGCTTTGATTGACAGATAAAAAAAAGAATAGGCTGTCTTTGTTTTTGATTAACGCAACTAAAAACAGTCATTTCGTTAAAAAAGTGGAACTTAATCTTTCGAGCAATGATTTTTTATGATTTTTATGAAGATAAATGACTCAACCAAAAGCGTATTTAATTTCGCTAAGAGACGGACGTCCCCTTACTTGATTTATTGTCACTAGATCTCTACTGCTGTAGTATAGCGGCAATCAGGGCTCTAAGGCTTAGAGCGCGGAGTTGGTCGATGGAGACGGATTTTTGGGCATTCTAATATACTCCAGAAGATACTGATTGCAAGGAAGAAACAGACTACCAAATACCTTCCCTAACTTTTGGTGGGGGTGTCAATGCAATGATGCCCACCAGGAGTGATATTGATGGGAAAAAGATGGTGGTAACATCTTAAATTTCTATTATTACGGGTGGATCTAATTGTAAGACGAGTGCAGGCACAGGGACTGCTAGTGGTACGAGTCTTATAGACTGACCAGACAAATGCCATGCCTTGGAGCTTAGAGCTATTTACCAGGCGGCACTATTGGTATCTATGTGCAGCTAGTCTGTACAGCATATCTGCATATACACTGACAGACAGGAAGCCACTAAGGCGCTAGATTCTGTGCTGGTGAAATCAAAAATGGGGCAGTTATGCAAGACCACTCTTAAGGAATTGACTACATGACACAAGGTAATCTATGCTGGGTATCTGACCATTACGATATCCAAGGCAACGAAATGGCTGATGAGTTGGCCGGGAAGGGCTCTGAAATAGATATCTCCGCAGCAGTAGCTTATGTAACGATCTTGATCGGAGCTTTTAAAAAGAGATCATCAGACGCGCCTATCAAAAGGCAAGCCTCCGGTGGATCAGTATTGAAACCTGCCGTATTGCGAGGCAATTTTGGCATGCATTTTCCACGCAGCTTTTCTGACGAAATAGATAATATTTCCGGTGTTCCTAAAGGTAGCCATCTCGGACCACTCCTTTTTATAATTTACATCAACGATGTATCTCTGATTTTGGCTGATACAAGAATACCTTGCTATGCTGACGATGCCAAGGTCTTCCGCATTGTTTCTGATGAAAACGAGTGTGGAGCTTTAAGCTTGGACTTAGACACTTTTCATAAATGATGTGCTATTAGCTGTCTTCCTCTTAATATCAGCAAATGTACTACTATGTCCTTTTCTCGTAAAAGGAGGTCATTGGACTTCAATTATACTTTAGATGGATGCTTATTAATTAGACTCGATAAAACCAAAGATTTATGTGTCTTCCTTAATGCACGTCTTCCGTTCGAGCATCATATTAATACAAACGTTGCCAGGGCTAATACTACTCTGAGGTTTGCAAAGAGATGGTCAAAAGAATTTAATGATCCATTCATAACGAAGATCCTTTACTGCACATTCGTTAGACCCATTTTGGAGAATGCCAGTTCTGTCTGGTCTCCTTTCTATGCTGTATACATAAATCGCATCGAGGCTGTGCAGCGGAAATTTGTCCAATTTGCCCTGCGTGGACTTCATTGGGACAACCCTATTATTCTGCCTACATATGTTGACAGATTTAAACTATTTTCATTAGATTCTCTTGAGAATAGACGAAAAACTTCCAGAGTTGTCTTTGCATTTCAGTGTATACAACGAGTGATAAACTCCCCTGAGCTCTTAAATACTTTCAATATATCTGATCCTGTGCGCTACTTGAGGAACTGTGAATTTTTCGTTGTTCCTCAGCATAGAAGAAACTATGGCAGGCGCGAGCCGGTTTCGTCAATGTCTTCCCTCTTTAACCGCCAGTTTGATTGCATTGACTTTCATCTTTCAAAATGTCAAATAAGAGATCATCTTAGGTAAAGTTGCTTGTCTTTTTCATTATTATTGTTATATTTCACTTTTGTAAACTCAGTAATTAGATATTTTATGAAGTTCTAAATAAATAAATAAATAAATAAATTAGCACCTTTTTAGTTAAATACAATTAAAATAATTGTAATCCTGTGTTATTATTATTATTTTTATTAAATAGAGCATGCTAACAGTGGCGTAGATAAGGTACCCGCAGTGGTTTCAAGTTGTTAATTAAAACTTTCAAAGAATTCCAGAATTGCTTCCTGGGATTTGTTAGCAGAACCCGTTCGACCCCCTCTCAGGCATTAACAACTGCACTGCACTCCACTGCACACATAGCTCTCTGTTTATAATTTCTCGGAAGATTTTATTTTATTTTCTTTAAAATATCCTGATATAAGAAAAAAAAAACTTTACATCCATTGTTTACGTTGGATGGTTTTCGTGAGTGATATAATATGTATGTGTTGTATAGGAATGAAGAAGGTATAGTATATACATGAATGGATGCTCTAATTCCAATATAAAATTAACGATGCCTCGACCTGATGTAGACAAGCCCTAAATTTTTTCTTAGAAATTTACTGAAAATTTTTTCTTAAGATTTTATAAACATATTATTGAAGACCGACGCAGAATCTGAAAATAACTCCTGTCGGCAACCAAGGGTGAATTAAAACATCTTCTGTAAATTTCTGGAAAAAGAATGATTGCTTATTGGTTAAGGGATAACACCACCTTGAGATTCCAAAAAAATCTAAATTTTATTTACTATAGATAAATTGTTTATAGTTTGCAGAATATTTTAAGCGTTTGACCATTTCAAAATATCTCCTAAGTTGTACGTAGCAATTATAGTTGAGCGTGGTAGGGTGTAGCTTTTTTTCTCACGGGTCTTTATTTCTCGAAACTACGTTTTTCAAACTGGAGTACAAGATATCTCAAGATCTGTTCATCCGATTTTGATAAAATTCAAACCACATTTTATAATAAGAAAAATTTGTGATATTACTTTTGCATCTTACTATAATAAATACCAAATTTTACACCTTACTTATTTTTTCACCAGAGAGGATTTATTAGGTATAATATGTATGTATATTATGTATTAATACATGCATATGTCCATACTTAACTAGGAATATCTACATCAATTATGAATGTCTTGCAATCTATAAAGTACAGTATATTTAAAAAGACCCCTTAAAATTTTCGCGGGTGGGCCCCTGAATTCTTATCTACGCCACTGCATGCAAAAAAGAATTTACTACACGCAATAAGATATTCCAGAGCCTGACAGAGCGAGAACCGCTCGTACTTAGCCAAGAAGACATTGATGCTTTCAGGGCAGTGTTGCCAGACGAAATCTTTCTAGAGTAGCTTTTTAGTGTAGCCCGAATTTGTTTAAATAGCCACACTTGAAAAAATTAAGAAATTATGGGGCAGTGCTAATATACTTAGAAATGTAAGAAACTTTCAAGTCGCTAGCGGTGGGTTTTGTAAGCATAAATAATAAATGCGACAGTCCCAAATCAGGAATAGAAACCGGTTGTAGGAAAAAAACTGGGCTACCCGTATAAGCGGCACAAATTGGACTATGAAATTTTCACACACATTCAAATAAATCAGGCTTAGGCCCAATTCAATTGGGGTAAGTCCAAACTTCGGATTTGCACGTTTATACGGCAAAAACAAATCGGACTTTGGCCTACTCTAGGCCAAAGTTCCGACTTTGGTTATCGTATAAACGTAGTCAATGATACCTACTACACTTACATTACTACCAGGTGAGAAATAAAATAAATAACAAATATTGGAAATATTGTGACCACGTATTCAAAAATTCTCTAGCGTAGCCATATTATAAGAGGGGTATCCCTGTAGTCAGACGTTGCCCAAAGTAGCCATTTGCTACGATCGTAGCCAAAATGGCAGTACTGCTTCAGGGAATGCTCGGCACTCGGCTTAAGCTCCAGGCATCTTAGTTAGACGCCATATGCTCAAAGAGTTGAAGTCCTGCAATCTCAGTATTGAAAATTATACGGAAAAATTGGAATTTATTTCTGTACAAAATTTAATTCACATACAACAAGAAGAACATTACCGTTTGATCTTCATAGCGAATGAAGTGCAAAATTGTTACAGTTTTGCACAATGACGATCGCGAGTTTTGGAGAAATTTAATCGTAAATGATGACGAAGATCATATCACGATGAACGGTGTAAGCCAGGAAGTCCAGGGGTGACCTTGGCTCACATTAATTACCTGAAAAGTTTGTATCTTCGGGTACTTTTTTTTGAAAATGAAGATTCACTTACTTTGGAGAAAATGATTATTAATTATTCGTGATTTCAAGATTTCTTTACAAATTGGTTACAGAATAAATTGATTAAATAGTCTTCCCTACGGCCGTCCTTAATTACAAATCTAACTAAAAGTAGGGTTAGAAAGGTTAGTGACTGGAGCTTTTTTTATTTTTTTGTTTAGATTGATGCAAACCTGTTTTATTAAGTTAGTATTGTTAGGACTACTTGCTAGGTTATTATTAGATTTTTAATTTGTATATTTTTTTTTCTTTTATACTCAGCTTCTTGGTGTTCTTGGTTGAGCCCTACGCAGCAATATCGTTGATTTTGCTTCTTTTATTTCGAAGTTGATTAGCGTACTTAAATAAACTTAGCTGGCACTTGAAATGTTGCCGGATTCCTTACTCCCAGGAAAAAAACTCACTGCCCACTTTTTTATTGTGCGGTCCCTTCGACTTGTCTTCCGGAAGAGACTTCTCCTCGCCTGTGATGTCGTTTTTTTGTCTTTTTTTCGAATGTTCCCCCTATTTTAATGTTGGGTTAGCAAATGCTCCACATTTGTAGGGTTTAAGGTAATATTGGTAAAGATGGTCCACATATGTTGTTTAACTGCTTTCGTTAAGTCAATTACTTCGTTATTGGGTTGAGTTTTCTTTACGCAGATTAGCAATTTGTTGTAAATTTTAATTATTAAAATTATTCGGTATTTATTCCAATTTGTTTTGTTCGAAGTTCATGCCCTTCTGTTATCATTATCGAGTGATCTATTCATTATGTTTTTCATGTTTATTATATTCATTATGTTTATTCAATTTATTATTTACATTTTATTAATTATTTCTATACTATAAGGAATCTTGTACGACGGTTAGCTAACGTCTATTTGTTAATTAAATTGTTAAATAAAGATACAGTTTTTCAGCTTTTGGAACTTTGCGAAGATACCTTATGATAGTGTGCCTTGCAACGGATACAATAGTTGATCTTCAGAGATTAATTCATGACTAACCTCTACATGCTCATTGAGTGACAGTGCGTGGTACACTTTTGGAGCTAGTTGAGTCATTGAAGAATGTTTTTTTTTTGTTCGGAGATTCTAGAGAAATTGCGAATACTTATTAACAAGGACCGAAATAATGCAATGCTACAAAAAGTTTTCTGTACCAAGAATTGGGCAACAAGGTCGTCTTCACTCATGTCGTTCCTAATGGCCAATCTACAATGCATGGTTAAACCACGTCGGCAAAACGATATGAATTTTTGTGTTTGCTTCCCACTCTTGCATTTGAAAATTTATGCTTGCAAAAATGTCCCTTCTCTCTCATTCATTTGACGACATGAGCACGAGCTTATGTGTAGTAGTTAATCAAAATCAGCAAAAACGATATAGTAATACCTCAGGTGTATTCAGCGTAATTTAGAGCCATGTAGGGGAATTTAGAACAAAACAGCTGTAGACTGGAACTTGTACTTTCAGTCTTGAAAGCAATATTTTATATTATTCGACTTGTCCCAAGCAATTTCTTAGATTACTAAGTTTACTATATCATAGTATAAATTATTGAGACCAAATACTTCCTTTGATGTAATTCTGCAATGAAATCGAGGAAGCAATTACATTTATGATAATTGACAGGTTAACAGCTGTTTAATTTGGCAGCTTACCACTACTTACATATTTCGTGTATTTATATGCATTCTTCAGCAAACGATATCGTTTTGACGACGTGGCTTACGCTATGGCTTCGTATACACACAGCACGTTGTTATTGTTTCATCCTCTTCCAGACATAGTCTGCATACATCAGTGAGTGAGATGCCTATCCAATGCATGTATTTGCTGAGTTTACAGTGTCCGGTAAGTACTCCTGTAATGACTCTGATTTCTAGATAGCCCTAAAAGATCTAGGCTCTTCTCTGACGAATCTCTTGGCTTGTCTGGATCCTGTTAATGAAGTCCATCTCTCGTCCATCTGGCTCTGGATCTAGTTTTGCATGGTAAGCTTCACGGTATTGTAGGAAATACCGCAAAAGGGTTCTGGTCGTATGAAAGGCATGGATACTCTTTTTTTGGCCAGTTAGTCTGCATTTTAGTTCCCTTCATTTCACGAGTATCCTGGCACCCCACTGAAGTGTTAGGTAGTAGCATTTACCAAGGTTCGTTAATGCTTGGATACATTCCCACATTAATTTCGTTTTAATCTCAGGTAATGAGATGGCTTTCAAAGCTGCTTGGCTATCTGTAAAAATATAAATATTTTTATTAGTGTAGGATCGGCTTAGGTTTTCATATGCACAACTAGTGATGGCATAAACTCCTGCCTGAAATATTGAGGCGTATTTTCCCAGGCTTTGATAGATATTAGCTCTTGGATTAACGCCATATATTCCTGTTCCTACTACTTTCTCGGTTTTAGACCCGTCGGTGTACCAGATTAGGACTTGATTTGCTAGATTTGTATCTATTTCTTCCCTATCTGGTATTATGATCTTGAAAGGTAGACGGAGATTGTGCTCAACAACCATTCTGTCTGGCGTCATATCCAGTATTGGATTTGCTTCAATTATTTTGGTTAGAGTGCGCGTAGACTATCAGAGTCCCATTCACTATAGCCATCTGTCCGCGCTCTGTACACCTTGAGTCCAGCCTCTTTTGCAACAATGTCGCCGATTACTGGTAGATTCAATAGCTTCTCTAGAGCGCATGTTGTGCGCATGGCACCAGTTACACTAAGACAGGCCAGCCTTTGGAGCTTGTTCAGCTTCCTGGTGATTGTCTTTTGTGTACATTTAGTCCCCCATGCTGCTGCAGCATAGGTGACCATGGGTCTGACTACCGATTTGTAAAGCAAAATCATGATATTTGGCTTGAGTCCCCATGTTGAGCTGGCTAGTTTCCTGCTCTACAGCATTAGTGTAACTTTGTGGACTGTCTTATCAATTCTTCATACTTCTTAAAGCCTACCGACTTCGAAGAAATCTCTTCCAAAAAATACTGCTCTTCCTGGGAAGAGTTGACTTGCTGGAGAAACTGTAGTACAAGCGGTGCACAATAAGCCAATGATGTCTGTAGTGCAAAGGCCATTCGCCCCGCTATATATCCATATAAATCTAATCTAATACGACAATGTAATCATAAATTGAATCTTATCTCCCATAATATCACAGAGAATAATAGGTCCTTGTGCTGGCTAAAGCTAACTATTCTTTTGAAAACACAAATTTTCATTTCATTTTATTCAATCTTCCCTTTTAATTCTGAAGTTTCAAAAATCCTCAATTTTCTTGAAATCTCTCGATTTGAAAACATTTTGACATCTATCAAGGCTTTACTTCATGGATTATTTCGACGTCTGGAGATCACTGGACATTGGTCCTTCTCATTTTATTCAATTCTTTTATCAAATTGAATATCAAACTTAACCACAGTTGCGGGATTCAAATTTAGATGCAAATGACCTCTTCTAAGATCACTAGAATCCTTCCATCAAATGTTTTGATCCATAACTCCTTAACAACCAAAGCCTACCTAAACTATAGCAACAGAAAAATTAAATTTAAATTTATACTTAGATTTCTAAAACATCAGATGGCAACTACAAAACCTTTAACTCTCTTCAGATATCGAACATTCCAGGCAATTTGCATGGGATAGAATTATGAAAATATAAAATAGTCATACAAAACTAAAAATATAAATTTCAAATAATATTTATTTCACTGAATCTACAGAAATTCACTCTTCCTTTGGGATAGTCTTGATAAAACCAATACAAGGCCAATGTAACCAGAATTTTCCAGCTGCTTTCCATTCTTTGCATTTTGCTTTAATTTCCGGTCGATAAGGCTTGAGGACATTTTTATAAGTTTCCTTGGTCAATTCTACACAACGATTTGTATCAGGTTCAGGTTTGCAAAATTCCTTATAGATCATTTTGGCAAATTTCAACCACTGTCCATCCGAAAGTTTGACATCAACTTCGTCTGATTCTGCTGTCGTTAATACGACAGCAATTCCGACAAAGAATAACAAAGATACGATAAACTTCATATTGCTGCAACAATTTTAGAATAATAGTGACAGATTCTGAGCACCTATTTATATGTAGAATGCGGTAGAGAAGATACATACTAAAAATAATTTCATATTTTTATTTTATTTACAAAGATGCGCAATAGGCTAACGCAGTTGTACAAATTATTTGCAGTCTTGACATAAAACAGTTGAATAAACAAGAATCATACGACAGCAGTTGTTTACATTTTTAACACTTTCATTATTAATTATTTTTTATATATAGTTATAAATTGTGATCAAGTATTGGAAGGTGGGTGGATATGAACCATTTTTACATTTATTTACGTCCACTAGGATGAAATACATTTTTCAGTATTATCGAGCGAATTCTAAATTAGAAATGCAAAGAAAAATCAAATAGATTTCCAGAATGCCCTAAACATAGCTCTCGACTGGTAACAACAACAATGAACTTCGAGTCAATCGTGGCAAGACAGTAATTATTCCTGTCACGAGAAAAAGGAAGCAATATTTACAAGCACCATCTCTTGAGGGAACAATAGTTGAATTCCCAAAGGAGGTCAAGTACTTAGGCATTACCCTAGATAGCAGACAAATCTGGAATTCCCTCTTAAAAAGAGTACTGATCTCAGTGGCAACATGGATAAGCCGCAGGCTTTTTGGTAGAACTTGTAGATTTATACTAAAAATGACAAATGTCATCTACATTTATCATATGGTCACTTATGCTTCATTCATTTGGTGGCCAAAAACTAAACAAAAACCGTTCAAGCTAATTTACAAAAATTTCAACGGATTGCATGTCTAGGAATAACTGGTGCCATGCGTACCTGCCCAACTGCGGCCTTAGAGGCTATGCTGGACCTATGCCCTTTACATATGCATATTAGGAAGGAGTCCATCCTCAGCACAATTGAACAGCAGAGGGCAATTTTCCTAAGTACAAACAATTTGGTTGGCCATCTCTAAGAATTCATAAAGAACTCGATGACCAATGCAATTTCAGCCGTTATGCCGAAACTTTAAAATTTTGAAACACCATTGAAGCTGACCTTAACGGACCGTCAACAGTGGCATACCCTTTGGTACACGGATAGGTCCAAAATGAAAGCTAAAGCAGGTGTTGGCGTATATGGGCCGAAGTGCCATCTTGCAAAGGTATAGGGAAACTCACCAACTATTTTCCAGGCAAAAATACATGCCATAGAACTCTACGCACGCGAAATAATTCCCAAGAATATGCTTAAAGTGTTAAACTCGTTTACCTTTGAGTCTAAGCTGGTTTGGGACTGGCTTACTGTCTTTAAGCAACTGGCCGAGACAGATGGGGTGACACTGATCTGGTTACCGGGATATGAGGGCATTAAGGGGAACGAGATTGCGGACCGCCTTGCAAAGGAAGGAGCCAAATCTCCGTTTATTGTCCCTTAGCCTGTCTTTGGACACCCAAAGAGTCACCTCTCAGCTTAGATCAGGCTTTGAGAGGACAGAGCTAAGAAGGAATAATGGGAAAATATCCCGAAGTTGCGACAAGCGAAGAAATTTGTTAAGTATGCTGCGAGTATAGACATACGTGAACTGATATCATCTTATAAAGATGGATAAGGTCGATAATGAGACCTGCCGCTTCTGTATGAAAGACGATGAAACAGCTGAACATGTCCTGTCTAACTTTGTAGCTCTGTACGGTATAAGGCTAAGACCACTAGAGAAGGCATTCTTATTGCCAGAAGATGTTGTAAAGATGGCGCCACGAACGTCATAGGTTTTATAAAAGACCTTAAATTCGAAGAATGCGTATCCTAGGGCATCTGTACTGTCACAATCCATCTAATCCATCTCGGTGACTATAAGAGCCGCGGGAGCTCTGTCTGTAGAGGGAATGGATGCCGTATAGAAAGTAGAGGGTCATCAAGCATGAAGCCCAACTGAAGCTGCCTTGGCTATGCAATAGCCTTGGCAACGAAAACCTGACCAGAGGTCTTCTGCCCATGGAACTCTCTTTGATGCCGACTTTAGGGGAGTAACGTGGTGGTTGTGGTCGCCCAAATCGCAGGCAGAGTGAATACCCTAGTGAGTGTGGGATGATTCAGTGATGATTCATGTATTTAGGTGAATGATTGCTGACATCTTCTTGCTAAACCAGGGTAGGAGCTTGGCTTGGAATTGCACTTAATCAACCGGGCGCCAAGACCCATAGATCGGCAGAGATGTTAGATAGGTCTCGCTCCCATCAGTGAAGGCGCCAAGCAAGTTGAGTGCGTGGAGTCAACATAGGTCTCGTGTTGTTTTTCAAAATTGGTGTCGTCAAGTGCAATGCAGAATAATTAAATATTGCAATTGCCAAGTTGAGGACTTTTCTTTGTCCTATCTGCATTCCACAAGCCAACAGCACGGCAACGTTGTTTTTCCTTTTATACGTCCCAGATCAGTATAAATGCATAGCAGTTATCACTGATCAGTAATCCAGGTGCACCAAGCTTTGGTCATTGATTGAACTGCACAGTCTGAGGTACCGAAAGCAACAAAAAGGCATAACACTATTGTTGTTTTTTTTAGCTCACTGTGTCGTTGACTGCTGCTGGTGGCGCCCAAATATTTGCGTTGTTTAGTCTCGCTTTTTTTTTTTGCTTTTTTGTTTTTGCCTTCAGCATGCAGAATTACATTTTAGATTTCTGCAACATTCTGTTGATTAGGAAAGTCTCAATCAGTATCTTAGTAAAATTGATTGGTCGGTCTGTTTTGCTTCGAGAGGTGTTGATAAATGCTTACTAGAACTTAATAACATTCTAGATCTTGACATGCGTGGATCCATCCATTGCGTATTCCTACAGCAGATCTCTACAAAAGCAGAATCGCTCCTGGTTTAATGATAAGTGCAACCAAGAAATAAAATCGAAATAGTCTGCAAGTCCATTATCTAGAGGGAAAAATTTCTTTTTAATCAGAGAATTAGACACAGCAAGCCGCAAAGGAAGCAAAGGTTTCTGGTCTCTCGTTAAAACCATCAGGAATAACTTCGCCAGTTCATCTACACGTTCACTACTTAATAATGGTGAAGTGGTTGTTGACTGACTGGATAAAGCTTCAATTTCTCGTCTTCCACCCACCTAACGGGCACCAGTTTTGCATCTTCAGTGTGGATGTGTAAAGGAGCCAATACATATCCGTACGAGAGATGTGTACAAGGTCCTTTAAGGGGATCAACATCGCTAAAGCCGTAGGTCCTGATGGTTTCTCACTCCTGTTAATCAAAAGCTGTACCTCATACTTGGCTAAACCGCTGCGCAAGCTCTTCTACTTGTCTTATTCGACTGCGTGGAAACTAGCTCACTAGTTCACCCTATTTCCAAGAAAAGCAAGGGTGGCGATCCCTCAAATTATCGACCAAATCCAATCACTATGATTCATTCCAAGGTTTTTGAATCTATTATTAACTCCAAATTAATGAAGTATCTAGAAACTAATCAAATCATCAACGATCGCCAATATGGCTTTCGAGCTGGACGCTCATCTGAAAACTTACTGACTTTTCTTACAAAACGTTGGAACCGTAGTCTTTACAATTTTGGTGAGTCCAAAATCGTTGAGCCATTTTAGCCAAACTCAGAGCATTTGACCTTTCCCATTCTCTTCTATAATGGATTGAAAGTTTCCTATCTAGTCGCCAAATACTACAACATGTATTAGCGTTACATTAGAATCTCATTCCATAAATGCCGGTGTGCCCCAGGGCTCTTTTATCTCTCCAATTCTCTTTTTAATTTTCATTAATGATCTGCTTTTCCTTACTTTCAATTCCATCCACAGTACTCTTGATTTCGCTTACTCCTTTCACACTCTTCTTGCATGATTAGATCATTGAATGACGATCTTGACAATATCCTCGCTTAAGGCAGAGCGAATCTCGTAGAATTCAATGCATCTAAGTCCCAAAGCTGTCTCATCTCATTAAAACAAGACCATCACTTAACCACCGTCACTAAGTTTCTTAGCATTAATATTTCCAGTGAGTTAAGCTGGATAGATCACATCTTCTATGTTGCCAAAGATACATCAAAATGTCTTGGATTTCTGCAAATAATCCAGCTTATTGGCGATGTTGCAATATCTTGTCATATCGCCTTCCTCGAGCACCGCCGCAATGTTGGATGCCTTTCGCTCCTTTATCACTATAAACATGACCAATGTTCTGATGAAATGCTGATCCTTTGTAGAATAATTCCTGCAGCGTGAATAGCAAACTGCGCACATCCTTCATCCCTTCAAATTACTTTCGAGCGTACAGTAAATTCCGTACTGCTTCTTTATCCGGAAATGTGCGAATCTGGAATAGGCTACGATCTTCTGTCTTTCGTCCGGCATACAATCTGCGGAGGTTTAAGGGCGACATACATCGGCACCTTCGCCACTCTCCTGATATCTCCTAATCATTTTCCTATCTCCTTCCTTATATGCTGGATTTGCATCAAAGGGTAGGTATCCCCTGAGCTTGGCTTAATACTATATAAAAAAAAAACATAGAAACTTTAGTTCAACTCAACATTAGTGAGGGTTTAATTAATTATTCTAAGATTCTATGGGCGAAAAGCTTCCATTTGGAATAGTCTGAAGCACTCCGTACATGAAAAATTTAGAGGATATTGGTTATTTGAGAATGCTTGGATATGAAGTTTCCTTTTGCATGTAAGCTGGTCATTTTACAGATTATATGGGCTCATGGAAGTGAAACATTTGGTATGATGATTAAATTTGTATTTACTCTGCCTTTGGAGAAATCGAACAACTTGTGCGATGGGCGAATAAAAATGTGAGCTTCCAGCTTCCTGGTTCATAGTCGCTTTGCAGCTTCCCGAAACTTTTGCACGGCATGGTTATGATCGTTATTTAAATTCTGTAGTGGAAATTTATATTATTGTGACCCAACATGGTTGAGAACCTGTGTATCTGTATGGTTCAACCTCCCTTGATGAAGCTGGTTAGCTTGCAGTTTATGTTGAGTTAAATGATGATGATAAGAGAAGAGAGTGGACTTTGGTCAATGTGAATAGTCAAGTCTTGCAACAATGAATGATTTGAAGTAAATGAAAAATGAGTTACTTTCAATATATCGAGCATGGATCAACCCAAAAGAAAGATAATTGCTATCTTCTTGAATAGTCAGGCAGCCTTGAGAGCTTTGATTGGCCCTTGCGTAACATCTAAGTTACTGGATGCCTGCAGGACGTGATGTGAATAAGATATATATCCACAATAAGGTGTCCATTCAGTGGATTCCTGGGTAAATGGGGATCTTTGGGGAATGAAAGGACTGAGCTTCTGGTCAGGTCTGGTTCTGACTCTACCTTCCTTGGGCCGGAACCCGCTATAGGCGTTACCGCCTCGATGATCAGTTCTCTCATCAAATCGGATGTTCGCATGAAACATCAGCAGCAATAAGCGAACCTGAGCACTTGCAGTTGTACAAAGTTTTCTCTTGATGAGTCCAATAGAAATTTCTCCGACTTTCTCTTGGGACTTTGAAAAAAACAATGCAGAACTGTGGTTGGCATCATTACTGGCCACAGCTCACTTCACGCTCATCTAATAGTGAAAGTTTGTCCTACCTGAAAGGAGAGTCTAAAACAACAGAACACTTTCTTATCCGCCCTTTGCCCACAGTAAGCTGGATACCCTTGGGTATATCCTCCTGTCTGTGGATGAGCTGAAAAACTCATCTCATCTAAATCTGATGCACTTCATTAAGAAGATAGGAAAGCTTTGGTGAGAGTTTTGGTTAGCACAATGGGTCACCTTATCCTCCATATTTGGGATCTTTCATCCCATGCATATAAAAAACAAAAATGGGTCGAACTGAAAAGCTGTGCTTAGTTCAGCTTTTTTTTGAAGGCTGCTCGATTTGCAGCTTAAATTTAGATCGAACAGTGGTATGAGTCAAATGTTGTCCTAGACTTTCGTATTGTTGGGATTCAATTATTAACGAACAACAATCGTTAAACGATTTTAATTTGTTTTTGTTTTTTGTTTCGTCCTTTTTTATTTTATATTTTAAAGCAATTTTCCAAGCCTTGCCAAGATAAAAAAGTGCTTCCTCTGGTTCCAAAGAGTATCCAATGAATAACTAAATTTTACAAAGTGTTTTCTTTTTTTTCTTTTACACTATTTTTATATGGCATTAAAATATTAGTACATCTCTTGCTTTAATTATTTTTTAATTCATATTTGAAATTACATTAGATTTTAAAAACGTTTTCCATTAAGTTTTAAGTTAGTTTTAAACATAAGATTAAAACATTTCAGGAATTCATGGGCACATATACCAATCCTCCACTGAGGACATTTATTTAAAATCCATTTAATAATTATATTCAAACAATAATTTAATACGGAATTTACTTATACTTCCTATGTATAAACAGCAAATATGAAAAAGTTAAAAAATCGAAACTATCTGTTAACATTTCCTTAATCAATATCGAAGCTCTCGTTCGATTTAATAAAAAATAAAATTAATCATTAGAAACATCTGTGTTTGTTATCTAAATAATTGAACAATTAAGTAAATTGAACTAATAAGAGAAATAATGTTTGTGTTACCTCAATATAGAAAATGTGGTTGAATTTGATTTTTGCAAACTTCAAAATTCATAGGTATATATAGACCACTTCAAATGAAGTTCGATACAGTTTATTTTCGCTTTGATCAAGCTCAGAATAGAACATTCAAGGTAAAAATTCGTTCATATACCTACCTAAATTATGTACTCAGTTTCAAGTTTGATTTAAACAAAAGCAAAATTTTTATTTCTTTTTAAATTTTTCACAGGAAAATGAAATTCAGTTTTACTTTCTTACTTCTTGCCGGTTTGTGTGTCGCATATGTGACCGCAGAATCAGAAGAAGTTGAATATGCGGAGAAAAGAGAAAGTCGATGGATGGCATTAGCTAAAATGTTCTATAAGCAATTCTGTAAACCTGAACCTGGTCAGAATCGTTGTGTTGAATTGACAAAGGATACCTACAAGAATGTTCTTAAACCTTATCGACCAGAAATCAAGGCAAAATGCAAGGAATGGAAAGCAGCTGGACAATTCTGGTTACATTGGCCATGCATTACTCTCATCAAATCTATCCCTAAAGAATAACAATTTGTAATTGATTGTTGGAAAATATTCTAATAAAAAAAGATTTCTCAGAGTAGTTTCTTGTGTTTTTTTTATTAAATATACAAGGAATAATATATGAAGTCTTGTATTTTGACAATAGAACAGGCATAATTGTTGGAAATCAAGATAAAAAGGAAAAACTTTGAAGGTTAGTAGGGGACTCGATTGCTATTCGACTAGAATGAAATTAGGAGGTGAATTGAAAAGCTAAAGTTAAAAAAAAAAAATACAAATACAAAGATTTTTTGTAAACTGACATTTACGTCATAACTAGTTAGAAATTTTCTTGATGATAAAAAAATTAGAGAGTGCTGTAAACTAAATTGTGTTTGGGGAAATATCGTCAATTAGGTTGATTAGTTTTCTTTTTTGTTCCTGGTGGGAAAATTGTTATTTAAATTGAAAACATTATTCATGATGTCAGCAGAATTTGTCAAGTCCATAAGAACTTTAAATATTTATGGAAAATAAAAAATCATTGAAGTTGATAACTTACAAGGGCCGTTTGAGAATTTAATTTATTTTTCAACTTGGTGGCATTTTAGATCGATACACAAAATACCCACAAAATACGAAGAAATACCTAAAATAAAACTAAAATTAATCAAATTATCTAAAACTATACCCATTTTCATTTTAATTCAACTTTTGACCAATTGAATTAAACCTTACGTCAAATAAATTAAACTTTAAGCCAATAAAATTCAACTTTAAGCCTACGAAATTCAACCTTAAGCCAAAGAAATTCAACCTTAAGCCAAATACTTTAAATAAAGCAGAATTTTAGTAAATTAAATTATTCTGTGTAATTCATTTCAAATAAACTCCAGTCCAACCAAAAAAACAATTTCTAAAATAATACAGATTATAACTATTGCTGCTATGAACAACCAAGGTATTATTCACCACAATACTATGAACATGCAATTCAGATAAATATTGTGAATTTTTAAAGGATCTTATCGATATAATTAATGATCGGGATGGTACTTGGTTTATTATGGACAGAAAGTTCCTTGTAGTTTTACGTGAGCACCTGCCGATTATGGCTTAATCTCAAGACATTCTACATACTCGAATTGTTATCGATAATGAACGTCCTCATGTGCGTAACAGCGAGTACCAGTATGCCAAATGAGCATGACATGACATCAACTTACTGGTCGAAGCGAGACCTATTCAATCTCTGCCGATCTAGGGTCACGGCATCCTTCACCACAGTCACTACGATGCTCCCATAAAGGGGTCATCCCAAGTTGAGGTGGATAAAACCTTGTTATCCAGGGCTCCTCTAACCCCGTAGTACCAAGTTAGTCCATGTCGGGCCGCCCATTTGGTATAGCTTTCGTAAAGCATGATCAACGGATCATGAATACTCCCAGTTTCATATCTTCATGCAAGATATTCTTTTTTAAACGGTACTGGTAGCTCTGTTCGGGGCCTAGATTTTATTAGCAACGTCTAAAAGAATTGTACTTGGCCTATACAGGTAATACAACCCTTATGGGCACTGTCAGAGGGGACGACGTGAAGGTTAAGATATTCCCAATTCAGTCTGGATAGGCTTCGAGATTCACCATTTGGATCTTATAGCATATAAGCACTACTAACATACATATATACCTGATTTCCGTCATTTATCAACTTATTCATCAACTAAGATCTTTTCGCCCCCCCCTGCCCAAGGGGCAATGTCTATCTTTCTCCTCTCACAACTATGTCTGAGATTTTATTATTCTGACTTACATGAGCACATAAATTCATTGCATCATGGGCCATCTGCCTAGCATTACTGCAGTACCCACACAGTCAAAAATCTCAATTTTTATCTCGCAGAAGCATGTGCCTATTTATAAATAAATAGTATCCACCTTGTGGGCTGTACCCAACAATGCGTGCACATAATTCCAAATATAAAGACTTCAGCGTCATTCATACCGTTCCACGTGCTCACACTATTTTCCAGGAGGATATGCCAAAGAGATCTTCAGTACAACTTAAAACACCTAAGCAACAAACTAACAAATTTCTTCCATCAAATATGCATGCTTTCCTCTTATATAGCTTTCACCTTGTTCAGCATTGCGCTTCAGAGACTACTTTCCGCCCCTAAGATCATTATGGATAATGCAGTCATATACTAAACCTTACAAGTAAGAGAAATATCTTCCGTCTTCCCGAGTATAACATTGCAATATTTGCCACCATACTCGCCAATGTTGAATTCAACCGAGAAAGTGTATTCCAAAGTTAAAATTTCAGGTAGAAAAAATCTTAATGATTCCAATATTGAGCACAATCTCTCTGAGGTAATTAGCGAAGGCTTGACTTTATTTTCCCAGGATGACTGCACTAACTATATTATGAATATGTTGATGAAACTTTGACCAGCTACAGCAGGAGATCACCTTCATTGAATGACAAATTATGGAACATTTTAATTTTAAAACACCGTTGCAGATGCAATATATTAGAACCTGTATATATTTTAGAAATTGTTATTTCAGTTGGACCAGAGTTTATTTGAAATCACTTACAATTTAATTTAATTTACTAAAAGTCTCCTTTATTTGAAGTAGAGTTGAATTCCTTTGGCTTAAGGTCGAATTTCTTTGGCTTAAGGTTGAATTTCTTTGGCCTAAAGTTTAAATTTTATTGGCTTAAAGTTTAATTTATTTGACACGAGGTTTAATTCAATCGGTCAAAAGTTGAATTAAAATGAGAAATGGTATATATGCAGGATGTTCCGGTGTAGATCATCCATTGAGAAGCAGGTGACAGCACTCACCTAGGCAAACAAAAAATTGTACGGTGAAGGGGGGTAAGACCCGTCCTTTCGGCGGTAGGGGTGGTTTAAGATATTCAGTACTGTTTCCACTTTACACCCTGTAAATTTCTCGATCTATACCCTATTAAGGCGAGATTCATCTCAAATGATAGCAAACTGTCTAAGATTTTCAACGAATGTACCCTACTGTTGCCTTCAATTTTAAGTTGTAGTACTTCAAAGTCCAAAAATTGGAGAAAACAAATCCTATTTTTTTCAAATTTTAACGATTTTCCCGCCCAAAAGCATGATAACTTTACAGTTTATTTACAAGATTTAGAAAATCCCTGAATGTTATCTTTAATTTGACTATGCACATGTACCTACCTAAATGCAACCTTTTTGAGATATTCCCATTTCTATGATTCATAATTTCATGAATTTTGGTAATTATGCGTGAATTTCATAATATTAGGCGCGATTACCAACTTCAGTAGCAAAATTAACAAAATTATGAATCATAGAAACGGGAATATCTCAAAAACGGTGGTATTTAGGCAGGTACATCAAATTAAAGGTAACATTCCGGGGTTTCTTAGAATTTTTTTTCCAATTTTTGGATTTTAACGTACTACAACTTAAGATTGAAGATGACAGCAGGGCTGGTTGTGCATCAGTTTCAAAGACTAGACGGTTTGCTAACATTTGAGATGAATCTCGCCGTGATAGAGTGTAAATCAAGAAATTTACAGGGTGTAAAGTGGAAATAGTACTAAAAATCTTAAACCGCCCCTACCGTCGAAACGACGCGTCTTACCCCCCTCCACTGTAAAATTTTTTGTTTGGCTAGGTGAGTGCTGTCACTTCCTTCTCTATGGATCACCTAGACCGGAACTTAGCACTGCATGAAAAGTCTAGGCACTTCATAAAATGTATTCAGATAGTGTCGCAATCAGCATTTCCCCTCTTTTTCAGGTCGAATTTACGTCTATTCGACCGAATTTAGGAGTAGCGACTAATTGTGATTAAGTTTAGATTACCTAATATTTACGTCCGATTTACGTAAGTGGAAAATGAAAGGACGTCGTATCGACGTAAGTATTAGGGAAATTATAGAAAATTTCCCTATAGGGCAGAGAACACTTTCCTTGATTTGGTAAATTTAACGTAAATTTCACGTCGAATTTACGTAAATTTTGCTTAATCTCGACCTATTTTCTACCTAAGGAATTTCAATTTATAAATGTTGTTTGTGTGTATATTTTTCATTGTAGGTATTTTATTGTGAACTAAGCGTTTTTAATTTCACATATGATTTTATTTCATTTAAATTTACAAACTTAAGGTTGTTAATAATTCAAATGTTTTCTTGATATTAAGTAAACTGTATTTTTGGGCTGGAAATATTGCGTGCACCGTGGACGTTGAAAAAGGCTGAACTCGTCTTACTCAGAGATGTTAAAAGACAGGTGATAATGGCAGCAAAAATAATGGTGGATGATTATATATATTTAAACTCTGCCTGAGAACGCGTCGACGACGTAGAAAACTGAAATTTTGTACATGGTTTTTTCATAAAAATAGTAAATACGATTTCAGAAATGGACTAAATCAGGAAACCCTTGTTGGTGTTGCCATACCAAAATTGTGATTTCTTACGTATGCTGTGAAAATGATCAGTTCTAGACGTTTTTATTAAAAGCATTTCAGAATATACAATCCTATGAAACTGGAGAGCGATTACCATATGAAACTACATAGCTTTCTAGCTTTTTTACTTATTTTTCTTCCAAATGATACCCACAGAAGCGCCTAAGTCATACTTCTTCAGAAGCGGCGGTTTTCTGTTCGTATTTTTAAATTTGAAAGATCTATTTGATCATGTGTGTGTGTATACCTAAAAAAGATGACAAATTTCAAAAATTACTCTTGCGATAGTGACATCTATTATTAAAGTCACTTACTATAATTAAAAAGTCATACTCTCCACACATTACACATGTGTGGTAAATATTCTAGTTGACAATTTCTATTATAACTATGGGGACAAATCATGAACTTTAAATTAAGAAGACAACTTATATGGGGAGAGGGGGGAGGTCTTTACATTACCGAATATTTCCCAATATAGTTTAATATTTTTAATAAATAAGGAATGCATTATTATGTATCTCTGCCTCAAAAATGCTTTGTAAAGTATCTGAGGCTCGAAACTAAAATGTTGTTAGTAAGTGCGTCTACGTTCGGTAGCTGTTTTTTTTTTATCTAGGGGAATTAGCAAACAAGGAGTTGGGGGACCAGTCGAAGATCATTAGCTCTTGTGGCTGGTTTTAACGCACCCCCTAAATTTGAAGAATTAGTTCCAAGTTAGGATCCCAATAGAGTGGCATAACAATTGACCGTCGATGGTTTAAATATGGCTAATCGCATGATTTTCCGTTGGCCACCACTCTAGCCTAGTAAGTTTGTCTATAGTTGTCGAAAAAGCCAAGAACGGTAACACATTTTTAAGGATTTGACTTGAAACTAATGCTAAGTCCTTAAAAATTTGTAAATTGCTTTTAAACACAAAAAAAAATTAAGGTGCAATCCACATCCATCTCTATTCCTTTATACATTTTGGTCGAGATTCCTTCTAAGGCCATACATATAGACAATAAGATCACTCAGTAAGAGAAATATTATTTGCGAGTTGGTTCTTAAGACAAGAAATATTTGTTATAATTACTTAATAGAGCAGGAGGAGATAGTACTCACCCAGCCAAACAAAAAATTGTACGGCAGGGGGAGGGCATAACGACCATTTCAGAGTTTCAGGGTGGTTAAGGAAATAAACCAGTTTTCCACAAAACAGCCTGTATCTGAAAACGTACAGGGCGTACGATCGCAGTTAAGAGCGTATTATATTCTAAGCTTCATGACCTTTCTAACGACTGGTCAACCAGCTCCGTACCCCACTCTGGAGTTATGGAGTCTAAACAAAAAATTTCGGATTTTCTTACCTTTTTTTTACTTACGGCTACAAATAGCACATAGGGCGTAATAAGTCAAATTAAAGAAGAGAGACTACAGTTTATAGTGTTTATAAAAAAAAGTTATTTCAATGACCTCTTCGCAAAAAAACAAAATAGAGGTCAAAATAAAAAGAAGGTAAGAGAATCAGAAATTTTTAGTTTATTTAGACCGGCATAACTCCTGAGAGGAGAGAGGTACGGGGCTGGATGAGCAGTCATTGGAAAGGTCAGACATATAATGAGCTCCTAACTGTGACCATATACCCTGTTCTTTTTAAGATACAGAGTGTATTGTGAAAAACTAGTTTTTTTTCTTAATCACCCTGTAACTGCGAAACGCTTGATATGTTCCCCATATATTTTTTTCTTTGTCTGTGATTACAATCACCTCCTGCTCTATTTACCACCATGGAGGTTACAATTATTAAGAACGCATAAATAAGTAGGTACACCTGTTATCGCCAACAAAACAAAAGCTCAAGTCACATTCTACTTATTAATTTTATTCATAATTTTTTCTTTTTTTTTATGTGAAGATATTTCATGTAAAGCAAGCAATTGACATTTTATATTACAGATAAACCCGAGCTTGGTATTCTACTTTGTTAAAAAAACGATGTTGGGAAGATAAACTAAGCATTGATAACAAACACTTGAAAGAAAATTATTTATTGTTCAAATATAGATAACTATACGCAGACTGAGTAGCAATTACAACAGATTTTTGTAAAATTACATTTTGAATGTCAAGAAGCACTCATATTTCAACTATTACTGATGTTCAATAATTTTTACTAATTGCAAAATAATCTTTAGACATACAATTGTTGCATTCCTTTGTAAACTTAACAGTAATTAGTGGTACAATTTTTATATCGAATGCATTAAATTTAATTCTGAGTACATACCTACTATTATATTTGCTTTTTAATTAAGTATTTAAATTCGCCAAATTTTCTTATAAATATACAGGGAATCCCACATACAGGGTATCAAACATAACATCTTCCTTGGGAATTTTTTTTTTCTTCGAGTATCTACACAGATATCGAAAAATGTTTAATACTGAAAGTGGGCTAGTATTATTGAAGTCTTTTAGGATTATGAAAGTCTTAAAAAATTCTCGCAAAGGGATGTTGAAACATATTCAAAAATGTCTTTTCCTTCCTTAATAAGGATACATTTTGACCACATCTCTGAATGCCAACAAATATAATTAATACGAAAGTTTTATACTAAAAATTACACTTAACTGGTGTTTAAATAAAATGATTTGCAATTGTAATCCCGTGTTCCCTTTGTATTTTTCTTGAAAGCGTACAGAGATAAAAAGTTACTTTTACTTAAAAAAAGGGTTACGAGAAAAGGATAATTTCGATAATATCAGTTTTTTGTTTAGATAAAAGCTACCTGCCAGTTTTCACCAAATTATCGTAGATATAGGTAAGTAATTCATGGGTAAGTCAAACCTGCAAATGGTTATTTTAAAAATAGTGGCAAAGTTGTTTAATAAGTGAAATTAAAGAGGGTTGTCCACACTTTCAAGTTCTGGTAACAAAAGTTATGTTAATTTTTTTTAACGGTCAAAGTAATAAAAAAAACTCAAAATATTTATTTTATAGTGTCATAAAAGGGCTTCGCCTTATTTTGGTGTCAGTTCGACATTACTAATTGTAAGGTACCTGCTTCAAATAAAGCCCGGAGGGTAATTTATTTATTTATTTATTGTCTACAGAGGTATAAATCTTTACTTAACTATAATCGTAACAAGTGGCAAAAACTTTAAAAATAATAATAACAATGTAAAAATAAAAGGAAGAGAAAAAAAATAAAAACAAAAATTGAGTATAATAATATGCATACATAATTTAAGAGTTATAATGCTCATAGATGACTTTTTTGAAAGTTGCACTAGACATTGTCTTATCAACAAGATGGTACACCGAATTAAATTGAGAAATACAATTTGAGATTACTTCATAACTACGATAATTAGTTCTATGATGTGATTCATAAAGCAAGTTCCTCGGACGTATAAGTCTCTCTGGAGAGTATATAAAAATTAATAACAAGAGCTGGGGGCACTTTATTTTATATGAGAAAATATATTTAAAAAAAAAGGGACAGCTGACTTGTCTTCTGAGTTCTAAAGTCGACATACCCAAAAGCAGGCATCTTTTACGATACTGAGGAGTAGTATTAGTTCGAAAATGAGATTTAAATAAAGCAAATTTAGAAAATGATCCCTGAACAGACTCAATTCTGTCTAGTTATATGACTACCATAAAACGGACACCAAATAGCGAATGCATACTCAAGTACAGACCTCACTAAATCAGAAATCACTAAATTCCTTAGAACTCCGTTTTAAGAACCCCAGGTTTCTGTTTGCTCTAGAAACAATCGTTTCAATGTGGGTGACAAAAGATAATTTTCTATCAAATGTAACCCGCAAATCCTTCACCTCACTAACTCTCCGAAGAGGATTATTATTGATTTTATAATTAAAAATGACTGGATTTAACTTCCGATGGAAAGACACGATCTTATATTTGAAAATATTAAGGTGAAGTTTATTATTAGCAAACCAAACAAAAAATTATCAATGTCACTTTGAAGCAGTATAAAATCATTTGTAGACGTTATTCTAGTATAAAGTTTGAGATCATCAGAAAAAATTAGCAAGTTGGAAAAATGAATATGATTAACTACATCATTAATAAATAATACAAATAGTAAAGGGCCCAAATGGCTACCCTGCGGAACACCTGACATTGATTATTCTAGATTTTAAGTAACCTATTTTGACATATTGTTTCCGATCGCTTAAATATGAGGAAATCCAGTCAAGCATAGATGAATGTAAACCAAGCAACTCAAATTTGAAAATCAATACCGATAAACAATCCTGTCAAATGCCTTGGTAAATTCAGGGTAAACTGTATCAACCAGTAATTCGAGAATATGGCTAAATTAGATGTAAATGATTTGCCAGAAACGAAAGCGTATTGCTGTGGCGCTATAATTTCTTTAACTAAAAAGAATAATTTTGTATTAACCAAGGAATCTAACACTTTCGGAATATTATTCATAATGAATACTCCCCGATAATTGGATACCAGGTTTTTAGGTCCAGACTTATGTATTGGAAATATGTAAGAAACTTTCCATTAATTTAAAAATTTACCAGTACTCAGAGTAATTTAAAAATCTTGGTTAGACCGCAAGACAAAGAATCATCGCAATTAATAAGTAAAGATGAGCAAATTCCTTCAGCATCAACCTTGGAACTACCTTTCAAAGCTTTAAGGGCATTAAGTACATCAGCATCATCAAGTAAAATGCAGCCGATTTCCAATGAATTACCCTCAAAAGAGCGGGTTGCATTATTGAAAGAGCCATAAGTAGTCTTATCATATATAGATTCAAAATAATCTGCAAAAAGATACAGCTGCTCTGAAGGTAATAAGATTTATTATTGTTATAATGCAAAACTTTAGAAACGCCCGATGTTTTTCGTTTCGAGTTTATAAAAGACCAAAACGTATTACTATTAATAAGGCCCACATTTAAAAAATTCCCACTAAAATGAATCGCAGCAACTTCATACTTTATGCGCACATGCATTAAGTCGACACAAACGCCGTCGAGGGGGCGTCCGCCAGCTCGCGCCGCCATCTTGCCAGTACCGCACGCTACTTTATCGAGAGTAGTATTACCCTAGACACACAGCACGAACTAATGAATCATTTGTACTAAATATTCATTAAAATGCCGTGTGTCAAATTGTATATGTCATTATAGCTCGAAAATCAGATCATAATGAAGTACACTAATGAAGTGTTTTCCTCCTTCATTATAGCTATAATGAGGAAAAATGTGCTAGATTTGGCATATAATGTAAATCTGGAGCTCCGCTGTGCATCTGCCGATTTGAAAAATAAGAAGAAGAAATGCAAATCACAATTTAATTATTAATATTTTTTTAAATAAAATGTGTTTCTCATTTAGAAATTGTTAAGTTGAAAATAAAATAAATGAAAACAAAGTTTATCGCGTTAATTCGATCCATATTGCTTCTTTAATGTGATAAGTTCATCAAAACCAGTTTGACAGCACAACTTAATTAAAGAAATGGCTGTGTGTCCGCAGTTTATAATGAATCATTATAGACTAATGAGTCGTTAGTTATTTCTTCATTAAGAGTGCTGTGTGTCTAAGACATATGGCTGCTTGGAATTATACTTTTCGCCTAAACAAAATTACCATTTCTACATATAGTGACTTGCTTAGTTTGAACGTTAGGTAATGTAGTTTATGATTTCGGTGTTTATTTTGCCCACCATTGTGTTTATTGGATTAATGAGTAAAATTTTGTAAAATCTTGTCATAGGTCTAATAAGGCCCACTTGAGTAGACCGTGGGCCTTATTACCCTACCTAACCTAAATTTTCAATGAAACTAATGTTCCTATATAGAATTATGATTGTGACATTATTTTTTTTCCAAAGCATGAAGACGTTTGAAACGTAAAGAAATTTATAACTAGAACTGTTCGGGTTTTATTATCTCCCTTGGGGGTAAAAAGAGCCATTTTTATTCTAAATTATTAAAAATAACCGAATTTTGTTGATTGTCTTAGTTTTAGCAAGTTTAAAAGAAATCAGTCCGTTGATTAAGATTTTGAAAAAAAGTTAATTTTAGCTTTGGGCCTTATTATACTTTGGAAGTTTATTAAGGCCCTTGGAAAAGGTTTTATAAAACTGAATTATGTTTTCGAATACCCACTTCTGTTATAGTTTTTCGTTTTTCAAATAAATGAACTTCACGGAAAACTTGTCTTTGTAGTTCTATATCACCAAATACTTGATTTATTGCATTTTTATATTAGGTGGGCCTTATTTGCCTCAAGTATCTTAGGTAAACAAGTTCAGTTTCTTCAAATTTCAAATTTGTCATAAATTACATTTGAGCTAAGGCTGTTTTGCATGAAATGTGTATTATGATATTTCATTAATCAAACCAAAACTAGTATATGCAAAAAAATACCGATAAGCATGCCATATAGTAGAAAATTTACTGAAAAAGAGAGAAAAATACAAAAAGATTAAAATAGAAATATGGATCACAAGAAGAGAAAAAGGAAAGGATGAATCGTGCTAAAATAACATATACCACATCAAATCAAATGAGGCTTGAAAAATAATTAAACGCTGCTTTTTAAAACAGCTTAGGGTTGCTGAGCGTTTAACTCCACAGATTGATACCGTAAACGAAAAGAATCTTGTACTTTGTTACTCCGAGGTATAACTAGTTGAAGGCTACGAGCTGATCGAAGTTGACATATTTTCACACATAAATAATATGGCACATAATTTTTACATATCTTAAAAACCATAAGGGCGGTCTGTTATCTCAAATAATTATCCAATGTACAGCCCATGATACGATAGCAATATTCAGATATATGTACATATGTCTAAATCGATTAATATCAAAAACATACCGCGAACCTGAATTGTACGTTACATTTAACTTTCTTTGACTGATACTGTCTAAAGAACACCAGATCTGACAGCCGTATAAGATAACGGGATCAGCTGCATCCTAGACAGGACTGAGATCGGTTGTATTGATTTGTTTGATATTACAAATTATTGTATGGGATTTAGCTGCATTTAATCTGAGCTTGTTTTCATTCGACCTATTTAAAATCCTAGCCAGGTCATCGTTCATTCTGGAGATATCATCTAATAAGGCAGCATGAGGAGTAGATACGGAAAGTTAAACATAATCTGCATAAATCTGAGCACCCGCATTATGTACACATTGCGGAAGATCATTTCTATACAATAAAAATAGAATAGGACCTAATAGTGAGCCTTGTGGAACACTTGAGGAAATCAGTTTGTAACCCTATTCCGAGGATAAAGTAACTAGTTTCTGATAACGATCACTTAAATAAGAAGATTATAATTTTACTGTTGAACTACCAATGCTGAACTTCGTTCCCAGTTTATAACATAATTCGTTAATATTAATACTGTCAAAAGCTTTGGAAAAATCCAGTAGCACAAGGAAGCAATAACACCAGATGATTATCAAAATTGCACCTAATATAATTAATAAGAAGATTCAAGAATTCTTTTTGGAATTCTCCAGTATGAAAAGTTTCTTTATTTTATTTTTTGCGTGATTTTTTTACCTGTAATTCGTAAGATGCCGCCCCGTCCCCCGTCCCTGCCAAACAAATTAGCGTTTGTGTAGAAGAGTAGGTACTATCCCTTTGGAACTTTCATCAAGAAACACCCTGTATGTATAGCAGATATAGAGATAAGATAAAGTGTGATTTGTTTACTCGATAAATAACAAAAGGTTTCTTGTTAAACGATAACTTAACAAGGGTCACTAATATAAATATTTTTATTTTACCTTAAAAACTAAATTGATTTATAAACAATGTCCATCTTCAAAGTATCACAATTTTATGACTGCCATAACAAAACTCAGACAGACTAAGCTCTGCTTAAAGTTCGCCAATGCAAATACCCAAAACAGTTTAACAACATCTGGCATTTCATATTATTTACAAAAGCTCACAACAATCTTCTCCCAAAAAAAAGCATACTCTTAGGCATAAAATCAAAATGTTTGTCTTAATTCACCACTAAAAGCTTTTATACGAAGATATTTGATATACTTAAAACAAGTTTTTACCTGGAAACTATTTTCAATATTTCCATCCAGACTTTTACAATTTTTCATCATTGAACGTAAGTTTGCACAAGCAATTGAATCTGCATATTTTCATGGCGCTTCACATACTTTAATTCTCTTAAGATAAGAGCCATTCGTTATAAAGTGAAGTATCGACCTTACATGATTTTTTTTGTTATGTTTTTAATTGAACGGAATATTTCCAAGATACCTAATCGTTAGTCAGTCCTTAAGAAATGTTTCATTGAACCTTATTGACACTTATTCAAAAATATAAAACCATTTTGAGGTTATGAACAAAAATAGAAAAAAAAATTTTTCATCGAAATTCCATTTACATTCTAATTCTGGCCAATTGAGAGCCCGCATGTTATGGAGGTCATAATGAGTTAGTAAGGGGTTAATACCCTAGACACACAGCACGAACTAATGAATCATTTGTACAAACCATTCATTAAAATGCCGTGTGTTACATAGTATACGTCATTATAGCTCGAAAATAAGATGATAATGAAGTACACTAATGAAGTGTTTTCCTCCTTCATTATAGCTATAATGAGGAAAAATGTGCTAGATTTGGCATATAATGTAAATCTGGAGCTCCGCTGTGCATCTACCGATTTGAAAAATAAGAAGAAGAAATGCAAAGAAATGCAAATCACAAATTATATTATTAATATTTTTTTAAATATAATGTTTTTTCTCATTTGTTAATTGTTAAATTCGAAAATAAAATAAATGAAAACAAAGTTTATCGCGTTAATTCGATTCATATTGCTTCTTTAAGGTGATAAGTTCATCAAAACCAGTTTGACAGCACAACTTAATTAAAGATATGGCTGTGTGTCCGCAGTTTATAATGAATCATTATAGACTAATGAGTCGTTAGTTTTTTCTTCATTAAGAGTGCTGTGTGTCTAAGGCATAAAGGATTATGTAGATTGCCAGAATTATTCTGAATTTATTCTCGACAATACTGTGACAGCTGCCTTTTATTTGAACTGAAATCTGTCTACCAAAAAATTTTGCGATAATTATGGGTTTTATTTGCTGCACATCCAATATCGAAGTGATGTGATGGTGGCATATATACATATTCATGAAAAATGTGCATCTCTGCAGACATTTAAAAATCTCTTACCAAAAAAAATCACAAAATTCAAAGTTGCCATAGAAGCATCTGTAAATGAGAAGACTATACTTACCACTGCAGCGCATGTAATTATAGAAAAGCTGGAATAAGTGAAATATCAAGACACTCGGAGAGCCCTGCGAATTTTATATTCAATATCATCCAGAAAAGTATATAGGTACTATGTGTTACATAAACTAGTGAAACACCCTGCATTAGGGATTTCGAACAAAAGCAATTTATATTTGATTTGAAAAGTTCTACAAATTTTATATAGTTATATAGCTTCAGTTTTGAAGAGCGCCTAAGCCTATAGTTTCACAATTACAGCATTTATGATAAAACAGATATATTTCCCCATCTGCTCCAAATGAGTGATAACTTTTTGAGGCCATTCGCTTTAACTCGTACACGAATTTGTCTGTCTATTTATTTAGATATTTCTTTTTTAATATTTTCGACACTCTCGTAGACCCACTTTTCGTCATCACAGCGAGCTGAAATTTGGCACACAGATTCATGTCGCGTGACAATTGAATCTATCAAAATTTGAACTGGAAATTTCCATGAAAAACCCGGAAAATCGGGAAAAATCATTTGAAAATTTGGTACAAATTTGATTAGTGATAAATCCGTTTCAGGAAAAATGCAGAGTTTTTCGATTTTTCGGAAAAAAATTTCCTGAATTTTCCGACTTTTCCGGAAAATTATCCGGTATGAAAGTTTTCTAAATTATGCAGGATGAAGTTCCCTATCAACTGGCATCATTACTTTCTCTCCGACAATTGTGAAAGCTTGCAGAAAAAATCGAGGAAAATTCACGTAAAACTCTTTTCGGAGTTTTTCCGACAAAGGAAGCGTTTGAGCGTTTTGCAATCTAAGAGAAAGTTGTAGAGCGAAATGAGTTGCATAAAGTTGCTTTTGTGGAAAACTCCATGGAAAACCCGGAAAAACGGGAAAATCACCGGAAAAATTTTCATCGATATGATTATTGATAAATCTGTTTCAGGAAAAATGCAGAATTTTCCAATTTATCTGGAAAATTTTCTGAAAATTTCCAGAATTTTCCGACTTTTCCGGAAAATTTTCCGACAAAAAAGTTTTATAAGCTATGCGGAATCATTTTTTTCCATCCTACTGGCATCAATACTTTCTTTTCAACATTCATGAAAACTTGCATGAAAAATCGAGGAAAATTCATGTAAATTTTTAAAAAAATTTCATAGTAATAAGAAAAGTCTGTGGAAAACATGGAAAATCAGGAAAATGCATGTTATATGGGATCAAGTTGGAATACAACTAAAAAGCGCTGTTTAAAACATAATTTCAATTTCAGAAAACCGTTACAGTACTTCAACGATTTGATACTCGAAAAATTTTTGTTTTCGGATCGACACCAAACATGACTTAAAAATTGTTTTAAAATATCTCCATGCAGCACGTAATAACAATTTAGTTAACGTGAAAAAGGCAGAAAATAAAATAAGTAAGAAACGAGTTTTCAAACAAAACTGAGGCCAAGCCGCATGAAAAAGTAGAAAATAAACTTTTCTTCACACACAGAGGTGGACTCAGATTTCATTCGCTGACAATCACCGATATATTTCAGTATGATCAATCAGAGGGTAATAAGTGATTTAATTCATGAAGAGAAAGAATATTCAAGAGAAATGTCCCAATCAAAAAATCTGAGTCCATCTCTGTGTGTGAAGAAAAGTTTATTTTCTACTTTTTCATGCGGCTTGGCCTCAGTTTTTTTTGAAAACTCGTTTTTTACTTATTTTATTATTTCATTTATTTATGCAGGATGTTCTATTAATAATTGAGAACCAATAAACAAAAATTGATATGACTGTTGAGATGACGGGGAAGATAAATCCTAACGATTCGGGGTACAAGATTTTTTCTTAACTTATTATGAAATATCACCCTATAACTTCTGAAAATGATCCACCCTATGATGATTACTTCAAATTTATTAGATATGTAATAATCAATAGACTTTTCGTAAATGTTTACTTCATTTCTATTGCATCCAATCCAACGCCAATGCCAACATCTCTTAGGGTGGAAATTTTTCTACTATGAATTAATTTTTCAAGCCATTTTTTGGATATTATTATTTTGGATAAATTTAAAAAAATATGGATAAAATGGAAAAATCACAAAATAGTTAAATGTAAAATTTTAAATAACCAAGTTTGCTATTTATTGGTAGTGAATTTCATATTATAATAACCGACTTGCAAAGTAGGAAGCCTTATCTCTTTTTATTTGGGCCAGGCACAAATCAGGCTGTGGGTGGACAAAATTAAATTGTTATACTGGTAAAAATTACCCGGGAGTGAAACAGCCAACGAAGTTCATTTCTTATTCGCAACAGAATATTCCTCACGCTTAGTAGGAAGGAATTAAGGCTCATAACGGGCCAATTCACTGAGTACTGCCCACTTAGATACAGCGGCGTATCTAGGTTGAAACATTTGGGGAAGCGAACATATTAAAATAAATTTTATTTTAATAAACATATTTAAACAAAAAAAAAATACAAATAAAAAATGTCAAATCAAAGCATACAAATGTGTTTTATAATATAAAAGTAGCCCTCCGAATATAAAGCAGTTCAATGTGGTAGTAGCAAAATCAAATCTACCCTCAATTTCTGTCTAATACCTCTGCGTACATAATCATATTCTGAGTTATGGAAGCTGTAAAAAAAATTGTTAAATCCATATTATTTCGTAGTTGATACGACTGCATATCACTAACCAGATTTACATTTCTACACAAATATCTGGGAAACAAGTTATGCTTTAGTTTAAAAAAATTTATTAATACTTTAAACACAATTCGTTGTGTTACATCAGCATAGCGTGTCGAGCATTAAGTTTACTGATATCCTTCTGCTACAACGTAGAAAAACCATATTGCTTTATTTTGTAATCTCTGAAGTCTCGTTCAATCTGCCCCTGTATCTGTAAAGAGTACTGACGGACAATATTCGAAATGTCGCCTTAGCGTAATTCTGTACACTTTTATTGCACTTATCATCCAAAGATAATCTATGATCTTCTGAACAAGTATATTGTTTAAAGCAATTATGTTACAGATATAATTGAAATGATTTTTGAAATTTAGTCTATGTATTGTTTATAAATTCTTAATTTTTTAAACAAATTCAATAGCGACACTATCAATAGACGTTAAGACTTTCATTAGAACTAATAACCATGATATTTGTCTTTCCATTATTAAGCTTTAACTTCGTTTTTAACACCGATTGAAATTCACACTGTCACGCGTAATATGTTTACAATAACGCATCACCTACAAAGAGTCTTAATTTACAGTTGTTCAGAATATTTCCCACATAAATAATATTGTTACGTGCCACAAAGTGATACTAGCGACATCTATTGGAAATGGAAACTACTTTAGGTTAGTGACATCCTAGTAAACTTTGGTTCGGAGAACGGAATATTCAGGAAGGTTGTAGGATAATTTGTAGAGTATAAATACGGCCCTACTCAAATCCAGGAGCCGAGTCTTATTTCATACAGTGAAGTGAACGAAGTAAACTATTTGGATTGTGATAATTAGAAGTACAGTACTAGTGATAACTAAAGAGTTGATTTGATAATTGTTTGTGAATTGTGAGAGTAAACAGTAAAGTTAAATAAAGAAAGAGCTTTTGAATTATATCTGAAATACTGTGTTTTAAATAACGACCTAAAGCCACGCTCGTAACAATATAAATAAGAAACAACAATGCTCCCATGATAGAACCTTGGGGTACACCTAAGGCACAGTTTATTGCTTCTGACATAAATTCGTTTACTTTAATCCTCTGCAATTTGTTCATTACAAACGACCAAGACAATTCGCTTCCCTTCCTTTCATTCCGCACTTATCTGATTTGTCCGTAAGAATATTTATATCCATCGTTTTAAAGCCCTCTTCTTTTTCAGTAAAATAGCTATAAAAAATGTTTCTTCATCAATTGTCTGAAGGGAAGCATATTTACTAAGATTCTCACATAAATTCGAATTTTTCACTTGTTGTATAGGTAAATACGATAAGGAACTGCTAACAAAACCTCCGGAAATTAAACAGTTAACAACGAAGAGTTGACTATGTCAACTTAAATTGGTCCGATGATATTTATCCCATCCTTTAACATGGTGACGCTCCAACCCTTAAAGTCCTTTTTGTGAACTAAAATTAATTTTATTATTTTGTTAAGTAGGGTATGTAAATCAGGGCGTGTCGTCGTTGGTTTCCGATGTAATTTAATTAAAACAAAAAAAAAATTTCGACAAAAAATGTCTTCAAAATATTTTCATTAAAAGATATTTTCCCTAAAGCCTTTTTATATGTCCTTCGTTGTAAACTATCAAAGAGAAGCATTATAAAAGCACCTACAACTGAACAAAACCATCAAAAACAAAACATCGCACAACATGCAATGAAAAGTATTACATTCGAACACGTCTAAACTCTGTCTATGATATCACAACCGACACCAATGCCTGGAGGAGGTGGTTTGCATTTACAGTTCTGTTTCCATCAGCAATCGAATAACATCCAACAAAATGTAGACATTCGAACTCGTCAAGAATCTACCTATGACGTCACACATCCCTGTTGCTCGATCACCAATTACAGTGTAGCTAGGCTCAATAAGAAATGAAATGGTTCTAAACCTAAGGGATGCAAATGAAAAAATGCTTCTATGGGATCTACAAACACTGCTATGTATACTGGTAGCAGGTATTAGATTCATTCCATTCATACCCTGCAAACAATTGGACGAAATTCCGCCGTAACGAAATGAATTCGAAATTGAGGATACGCTCGTAGCTCGAAATCGCTTCGATTTTTTTTTTAACTTAAACGAAGTTTTAGTATCATGCCCTAATTTTCGAGAAGTCGAAATAGATGAACCGCTTGTGGCTCGAAATCTCTTCGATATTTTTACCAATTCTCAACCTACTGCATGTGAGCAGAGAAAATTTAAAACAAGTACCGAGGTACTGTCAGTTTCTGGCCTAAAAGCCAAAGACCAAAAATTCCATAAAGAAATTTTTGGGAGTAGATATAGGTACTGTGTGTAAAGTGTTTCAATCGGCTTTTAGGCCAGAAACTGACAGTACCTCGGCACTTGTTTTTAATTTTCCTCGATTTGTTTGCTATATATAGAAGTTACGGCTCATGTCAATTTCCGAGGAAGTCGTTAAAGCAAATATTTTCTATTCATGAAATTGTTATTCGCAGGCATTCTAAGTTGAGATTTTATTGAGTGAAGTGCAAAGTGAAGTTTTACTACAGTGAGTATTTATTATTTATTTATTCGATATCGTATTTAAGGCAGAAATACATCCAAGCAAGCCTCAGGCCTGGCTTCTATCAGGCTTCTTCGCAGCTCGCCTCAAGGCTTTCCTGAGAGAAATGAAAACAAAATGATACCACCGGGCTCGGTGCTGTCATTGTAATTTTGATAGTACATATGTTGACAGAAATAGGCCTGAAAGAGAAAAATGTCCAACGTTGAGAAAAGCGCGCTTTGCGTCTAGGCCTTGAGGCTAGGTGCTGGCTTGGGTTTGTGTTGCATAATTAAAAAACCCGTGCTGGAAATTTTGACAACTCCTCGAGGAAGCCTCGGAGCCTGGATGTGTTTCTACCATTACTTAGTATTTCCAAAACGCCTTGCAAGAGAGGTCGATACCAGATCGTACTGCTACAAAACATCGAATCCAAAACGAACTACCAACACATACAAGAACTTCGAAAGAAAGTCGAACTAGCGAACCACTGACGGATCGCCAATACGATTCGATATCGTGTGCCGTTTTTTTATCCTGCAATTCGCAAGCACGTCGTAAGAGAGGTCGTTTTCGAAGCATATCTACACCAAGTCCAATTGATTTACTTCGAATTCGATTCGATTTTGAACCGCAATGTTTGCAGGAATATGGATATGTTTTTTTTATGATAGATTAACGTTGTATTTGTTTCGACTGGAGGTGTTTTTAATTGAGCTTCCATCAATATCATGTTGGTAGGTTGGTTAGGAAGCACTTCGTTTGTTGGAAGGTAAGTATGTTTAATCCGCGCGGGCGAGGGAAAATTGGATAGGGGAATATTAGTTTAGAGAAGAGATGCCTTGATACCTACTTGATATTGTTGACAAAATCGTGCAGTGGGAGACAAATAAGCAAATGAGCAATTATAGATATTTAAATTTAGCTTATTTAGAACTTATTTGTCGCCGTCATGCCATAATCGCGAACCTGCTTTTTTGGCTATTTTGAACTGCCGTACTCATATGTAACTTAGGAAAATCAAATCTATATTCTGTTAACTATTCTATGAAAATCTTATCTTTATTACTTTACTAATGTATATAAGATATTCCCGGTTCTCGTTTTCAAGAATGAGCTCAGATACTCAAAAAACTTTTACTCCTAACATTGCTACATCTCAAAAGATTTATTTTAAATGATATCTTATAAAAGAAAATAAAACACTTTTTGTTTTTTCCACATCGTACACATATATATTTATTTTCCATACATTGTAACCGCTAACGCGTTTCGTCTTATCAGGACATCATCAGGACTACAACAAGAGCCCTGATGATGTTCTGATTAAAGCGAAACGCGTTCGCAGTTGCAATATATGTAAAATAAAAAGAAGTCTTTTCGTTTGTTTTATAAGATGGTAGTTAAATTTAATTAGTTGATTACGTTCAGATAATTTGAACAAATTTACACCAGTTTGATTAGCTGTTTACATTTTCATTTTTTAGTTTTATTTGTGTAAACATTGACTTTATTCAGTAAGAATGGATAGTGAGGACAGGACGACTTTTTATTAATTTTTGTAGTAATGTGTATAATTAAAAAATAAATAAAACATAAATCTCGAAATAGATCAGAACATTCCTAAATACGTAGGTTACCTTTTCAATTTCCTTGTCTTTGGTTAATTTTAAGGAACTTGGACTCGTCGAGTATTAGAGTCGAGTCCCGAATACGAGTAACTACCAAGTCCGAGTCGAGTCGAGTCAAGTACAGAAACCCTATAATTTATTAGAACCGCAGCAATAACATTTGAGCGCATTGTTATTTAACGCTTTTGTAAAATTATAATCTGATTGCTTCCCCTCGCCGCAAGTCCACGCCACGCCACTGATGTACATACCTAGTATAACCTTTGTAAAGGTAACGCAAGTTTAAAATTACTCTAAGACTATTTTCCTGTATGGATAATAAATATAGCTTAGGCTCTATAGCTTATTTAAAATCAATGTCTAGTTACTTTTCCATATGTATCAATATAGAAAATTCTAAAGAATCGGATGGCACGCAATATATGGATTTTTTTTTTCATTGCTTGGGAAGTATATCTCAAGGATTCTGCAAAGCTGCGTTTCTGGGACAAACACTGTTGCGATTATGACAAAATATAGATGTTGTTTTATTCTTTAGGTACTTAAGTATTATAAATAAATAACATCATACGAAAATCAGGGATTCAGTAGATATACTTATATACTTAAATTTATATCACCTTGTTTTGAAGGTACCATATTTTGGTACTTTGATTTAGGGAGTGCACTCCCTACCCCTTCCACTCTCCCTTCCCTTATATAGGCGTCTGCTTAGTTATAACCAGAGGTGTAAAATTCAAGTACCATTACCATTACCAGTACCGAGTATTTAAGAATTGTCAATTCCCAGTACTAAGCCTCCTGTACTGGGATTAAAATTTTACAGTCCCAATCCTGGTATGGCAAGTAATACTTTAAAATACCGGAAAGTAATTGAATTTGCGATTCTATTACACAAATACCTACAAATTCCCAACAGTATTTAAAAAGTATTTGGCATTACTATATAATTCCTTTCAATTCTTTTCAAATACTTTCAATTACTTTTAATTACTTTGACAACTTCAGTATTAAACATGAATTATGAAATTAACTGGATGAATTGTATTTTTAATTTTATTGTAATTAATTTGCAATAAAATTAAGTAGTTTGGAGAAGTACGTTTGCTTTAGAAAAATTGTAGGCAAAGAGGTTAAAAAATACAAAGTCACACTGTAGGAATATACTTACTGTTTGCTATTCCTTCATATTTAAATCTACAATGATATAAAAAACAATAGTTAAACTTAGTTAAATGCACTTTATTTAAGCGGAAATGGCTCATCAAATAGTTGTTTTTAGTTTTGACACCTAATTTTTTTTGGCAGTGTTTTCTACTTTTACAAGTTAAAGTTACAATTCCAGTTTACCCTTTCAATTAATTTTTAATTTTCCCAAAATTCCAGTTTGCCTTATTTAAGACTAATTTTTCAAAAGATAAATCACTAAGAGCCTTTTTTTTTGGATGGTTAATTAAGCCTGCTAAGGAAAATATCCGGTCTACTGCGCCTGTTGAAGGCAATGGTGTATTTTTCTTCAGTGCGCCTTGTTTAAGTCGCGGATACTTGTTCCAAATACCCAATTCAGTGTCAGGACCGTTTATGTATTGGTAGAAATCCGCAGTGATCGTTCCGGAATTAAAATTTGTACATGACGGTGTTGTGGGTGTGTGTGTTTCAACTTGGATTGACTGCACTCCCCGCAAAAATCACCTAAAATTTGAATTAAATTAGGTATTAAAATTAAAATTTAGAATTGGCAACATTTATCATTACCAATATCGTCAAAATCGAAAAATCCGTATTCATTGCTGGAATTGCATGTTTCGTCAAAGGTTTCACCTGCAGCGGGTGCCATTTCTGTTACTTTTTAAATCACTAAACTCTGAATTTCTTCAGCAGAGTGGTTGACGTTGGTCTTCAAAGCGTTGAACCACCTCATTTTGATTTTCGGGCACAGGACGGATGCCACTATTGCATCGTCTGCTTCTGAAGACAACGTAATCTTTGTAATCACTGTCTTTAAATATTTTAAGTTGTTGTACACGCCGACTTTTGCAATTTTTACATTCAGTGTCACTAAAGACGGAATAAGACACCCGAATAGCAAATTTTCTTCCTTGAAGAAAATCAAGTGCCGCGGCAATTGGACCCATCAATACACAATATTCTTCTTAATACTATATATCAGTGGGAAAGAATTTGGAAATCCCTAGTCTCTCGCACAGATCGCACAGCTTTTCCTTATGCGTCAGAAGTCGGGAAACTGCGTCAAACCTCTTGGCCTACAATTTTTTTAAAGCAACTTGAGAACATCGAAAACATGGAAAAGCTTTTATTACAATAAAATTAAAAATACAATACATCCAGTTAATTTCATAATTCATGTTTAATACTGAAGTTGTCAAAGTAATTAAAAGTAATTGAAAGTATTTGAAAAGAATTTAAATGAATTATATAGTAATTCCAAATACTTTTTAAATACTTTTGGGAATTTGTAGGTATTTTTGTAATGGAATCGCAAAATCCGGTATTTTAAAGTATTACCTACTTGTCATTCCGGGAATGGGACTGTAAAATTTTAATTCCAGTACAGGAGGCTTAGTACTGGGAATTGCCAAATTTTAAATACCCGGTATTGGTAATTAAGAGGTATTAAATCCATTATGTAATGAGTATTTTACAGCTCTGGTTATAACCTTAAAAATATGGGTAAGGTCGATATATGAAGACGTGTCGCTTCTATATGGATGCGTCCACTATGACTCTGAAGCTCTGGAGCGTATAGAGCTAAAACATTGAGTAAAGGCATTCCCATTTGCTAGATGATGTTGCAAAGAGGCTCCGAAGAGGGTTATGGGTTTCATAAAAGACCTTAAGTTCGAATAGGTGCTGTTCGGTCCACCACCGAACCATATTTCTCTCGATGATTCCAGCTATCCATTTCCTGCAAATAAACATAAAAAGCACAAGGAATCAAGTTTTGAATTGAACGAAATTCAATACTTATCTGATCATTAAAGCTCCCTTACACTCCTATCTTCTCCTACCAACAGTTCCATACTCCCTCGACTATCTTCACAAGCTAAAAATAACAAAATATTATTAAAATGATTAAACAAAACTCACTGACTGCGACTAATAAATTCTGACCAGATCGGAAGAAAATCCCATCCCACACGTAGCAGCAGTCAATTCGCTGCACTCATAAAAGCGCACACGACTAAACGTCACAAGTGCCATTACTGCAATCTGTCAGGATGCTCACGAAACCTCGGAGCACTTAATCTGCAACTGCGAAGCATTTGCCAGGCGGAGACTACTCCACCTCGAACATGCTTTTCCTCCACCAACCTACGTGTAGAGCCTCAATCCCAGAATGTTTCTAGACTTTATTAACAGTCTGAACCTAGAAAGGGAGTAAATGCAACGGGGACTCACAATAGATCTTTCAGCTCGCAGTGAAAGCGAGGATAACGGCTACACACCCCTTCACAAATCTAATCAAATCTAATCACGTTGGCAATCCGGCTTTAGAGCGCGTCATAGCTCCGAAACTGCTTTACTTAAAGTAGTATCTGACATAATTGACTCGATTGACAATAAGCACATAGCAATACTGGTTCTTCTGGATTTCAGCAAGGCCTTTGATTCAGTGAATCACATTAGGCTGCTTAGTAAGCTGCAGCAACATATTGGATTTTCAAGCACGGCAATTAATTTCATGTAGTGTCGCAGTCAGTCAGTAAAAATCGTCACCACATTTTTCATAGCTGTGGAATCTCCCAGGGATCAATATTAGGCACGCTTCTCATTTGTTGCTACATCAATGATCTCCCAATGATATTACAGCGTCCAAAAGTCCACCTTTACGCTGATGGCGTGCAGATTTATTTTGACCGATCAATAGGGCTTGTAGAAGATTGCGTTTCTTGGCTGAGCGACGAACTGCAAAAAATATCTGGCTGGGCCAATAGTAACCATCTAATGCTAAACCTGCTCAAGACTAACTGTAGAGTATTTTACAGGAGAAATTTAGATCTTAGTGAATTGCCTCCGATAATGATCAACAGCACTACCATACCATACTCAAACTCAGTCAAAAGTTTAGGCATAGAAATAAATCAGCGGTTAACATGCTGCAATCACATCTCTTCTGTGTTAGGCAAAGTGTACGCATGCTTACGTCAGCTAAGATCGTCGGCTACCATACTATCGACTCATATTCGTATGTAACTTGCTAAATCTTTGGTATACTACCTAACTTAACTTTTGGCAGCTTAATTTTTTCGAAGCTCGATTCCGGTTGCCAAAGGAAGTTGAATGCCACTTTCAGCGATACTATCAGATTTATTCATGGGTTCCGTAGATTTGCTCATATCTCTTCCTATGTGGACTTCTTTGTAGGATGTTCACTTGAAACATACTTGTCACGAAGACGATTTCTATTCCTGTATTCTCTAATCCACGTAAAGTAGCCAAGTTACTTACTTGACCGAATACAATTTCTAGGATCGGCCCGACATCGAAACATCCTTTTTCCAATGTTCAGAACCTTATCAGGTGAGCGCCTTTACTTTGTGCAGGTGATCCGCTGTTGGAATTCTCTAGCACCCAATCTTCAGTACGCTGGATCTCATCATGCATTTAAAAGGTTGCTGACATCAGTTCGCATAACGTAAATTCGCAATTTAGTACTTTAATCATTTTCTTTGGCAGAATACACTTTAGCTCTTACATATTCAGTGCTATGTTGACTTTATAGGTGTATAGTTAGTTAATTAAATTTAACCCTGCATTACTAACCTTATAGTATGTTGCGTTCTTACTAACCATGGGTGTAATCCACCCACGACTTTATATTCACGTATACGAGGAACCCTAACATTAAAAATTCAAAATATAGTATTTTTAAGTAAATGCAACAAAACTGCTATGTTATAAAAGAAAAATAATCTATTTCATTAATCCATTTTTATTTTTTAATGCTATAACTGAAGGAAATATTTTTATTTGAGGAAAAACAAATCAAAGGTAATCGTTCTGGAAAATTAATGTAAATTCGCTAGTTTAGACCTCACATTTCTCGCAATGGTACTTTTGTATAGCTGAAATAATTGAAAAAAAAAATAAACTATATTATATATATATATATATATATATATTTTATAGAGTTAATGTTTTTAACAAAATACGATTGGATTTAATCAACATACCTTGTTATATTTCGCTGTTAATATACATATCATCATAGCTACTTGGGGTTACTTGGCCCGTTGAATTCGATGATTCATGGCAATCTATGCAAAGCGGGATCAAGTGACTTCTACAAATATATTTGTCACATCTAAAGCACGTAGTTTTAGTTTTGCGATCGCTCTTATAACTACATATTTGACAGCGGCTCTATTTTTCCACTTTATTTATTTTATTTTTTTGTACAGGCTGTGTTTCTGTATCTGCAGATCGTTTGCTGGAAAATTTTTCGCAACTTAGCTTAAGATGTGAGCTCAATACATTCAATTTGTTACGCCTATCTATTTGAGCTTGAATAAGACCAAGTGCAAGATCCTTTATAAATAGTTTACGTTTTTAATATTTCAGTTGAGTATTCTCAGTACGCAATAAAACAATGCGAGCATTTATACCTGCCAAATTCAGGATGGAAAAAAATACTACTAACGGCCACCTACGTGAATTTCTGGCGACATTGTAAGTGGCACAAAGTTGATCTGTAGTATCAACACCTCCTTTAGTGTTATTACGGAATTCTATAATTTCTGGTAGCGATTTTGGACCATCTATAATATCACCAGTATAATGGAGTGTTGACAGCAGTAATACGCACTTATTTTTCTTTGGTATATAAGATAGTATCGTAGTTTTTTTCTGATATCCAAAAATAGTTGATTTTATTGCTCGTTTTTTTGCAATAGAAAACAATGGCGGCAATACACGTTTGTTTTTCCTTATGGTTCCCACTAATGTTGTCTTTTTATCTAAAAGATCTTTGGCCAAAGAATAGCTCGTAAACCAATTATCCGTTGTTATATTCCGACCAGCGCCCTGTAAATGGCTTGTTATGCGTTTAACTACTTCTTCTGGTTTGTTGGACAAATTGTATGGACCAGCTGGTTGTTGGCCACAACAAATTTCAAGCCGTGAAGTGTAGTATTTTGTTGAATCTACGGCAGAAAATATTTTAATGCCGTATTTAGCTGGCTTGTTCGGTATATATTGGCGAAAGCTGCATCGTCCACGGAAACTTTCTAATTTTTCATCGACCGTTACGAAACAACCAACATTGTAGTTATCTACACAATTTTTATTGAATTTATCAAAAATTTCTCGTATAGGCGCAAGCTTGTCAAATTCACGACGTTCTTGACGTGTTTCCAAATCATCAAAACGTATGGACTGCATTAAAAATTGAAAACGGTTGTAGCTCATTGAGGCGAGAAAAATTTCCAATCTGGTGCCATCTGTAGTCCATAAATCTCTTACATGCACGTGAGACGATTTGTGCAACCCAGTAAGATATAATAATCCAAACAAACTATTTATTTCAATATTGTCTGTAGACCGCGCATGCTTAGTACTTTTGTAATTTATTTGCTGCTTTGTAATATATATGTTTGTATATAGGACAATCTGGTCCACAAAAGTGATAAAAAGTTTCCAGCTTTTATCTGGTGTTTTCACATCTTTTGAAGAAACTGTCAATTTTGGTACAATGGCAAAAATTTTTTCAGTGCGTGGTCTTCTTTGACGAAATGAAGTTTTTTTCCAAACCGACCCATCTTTACCAATAAAATTGTCATCATTAGAACAAATTCCATTATTTTCAGCATCGGATTCGCCTTCCTGTTCTGTATCCGAATCATGATCACTTCCTATTTCTAAGTCAACTTCATTATCACTTACAGTACCACCGAAATACTCTTCTTCACTATCATTTATGTCTTCTATAAGCGCAGCCAATCTGACTTCTTCTCCTTCATAATTACACATCCCATAAGGTGTTTGTTTGTCTTAAGAATAAATTATGTGAAAAGTGCTAAAATAATTACCTGTATAAAATCCGGTATACACAAGCCAGAAATATTGTTCTTTAATTATCAAAGTGGATGCCAAACACTCAAAAATACTATACTGTTATTACTAACGTGGGTGTTTATCACCCAGGCACTTTTTATAAATAATTGTTTCGACACTACGCCTACAGAAGGAATACTGAAAATTATTTCAAAATGTTGTGAAATAAGCCTACTAAGATTACACATTAATATGAAATCCGTTGCTTTTGTTTTACAGTTTGCTTTTTCAACATTATTTCAAATTGGGTGGATTACACCCTTAGGTTAGTAATGCAGGGTTAAATCTATATTTATCTATCTCTCTTGCATCAAATAAATTTTCCTTACCGATTAAACACGTACAATTATACGATTTGTAATCTTGTGTACCAATTAACCAGTGATTAAAATAAATAAATAAATAAAAAATAAAAAAAAAAATAAATGTATGCATCCGAACTACAAAAACTATATAATTTTAATTCTTATATCAACAATATTCTCTAAAAAAACAAAAAAAAAAACAAAAATATTAATTAGGAGAAATGTCGTAAATTAGTGCATCTTTGCATAATCAGAAAATAAATATTAATTTTTCAACTCTCTAATGCTATCGAAATGTACTGTAAAAACCAAGGTCCTCTATCTAAAGTTTACATAGATGAAGATCTAAGGAACGAATTTTGCAATTAACACAAATAACTTCATTCATATCAGTTAACGTTCAAACATCAAATGAAATCAACTATTTATTAGAGCATTGATAAAATGTCAACTCACCAACATATTTCGATATCATCAACATAAATATCACAATAAATCATCGAATATCTCATATCAATCTTTTGGTGGTAATCTTCTTCTGTATAGCCCAAAATTATCTCTAGGTCGTTTAATGCGTCTCTTATCTAGTAACAGTTTTGCCAAGAAACTGCTTTTACTTTTACAAACCTCATCTACCTTTCAAAATCACAAGTAGTAGGTACCCACTCGAACGACTTCCTCTATTGCATCAAATTGTATACCAGCCGCAGTCTCAAAGATTTCATTTTCATTCTTTTCATCTACCCAATAGCCCCAGTTCCCATTGTGCTGTTTCATCTGTGTACTCAGAGCTTTAATTTTCTTTTGAACTGCGCAAATTCAGATTTAACAGAAATTGTCTAAAAATCCTATCGAAATCAGTGACAGACGAAAATGATTCTCTAACACGGCCTTGAAAGTAAAACGTGCCGTACAAAAAGTGTCATTTTTAATTGAGACTTGACGTATTTATAGTCATTGGAGGAAGAGATGAGTAAATATGAAAGAAATTTAAATCAAGAGCCCTTGAATTGAAACTGTGTAGATAGTAGAATGGATCTAATACACTTCATTGGGAGTTTTTCCTAAAAAAAAAACAAACAAAAAATGTTTTTAACTAGTGAAGCGAGGCCAAGAGAGCCCTTAATTTCTTATAATTATTTTATACGAAGCCTTACTCATTATACGAGTGTTCTAAAAATGTTTTCTTTTTTATATGTAATATTATTAAATCAAGGTCATTTGTATTAAATTATAGGTCTGATGCTGGACTTTAAGAGGAGCGCTAGATTTGACGATCTGAGATATTTCTTACACCTTTTCAGAAATCCAAGATATTTCGATTCTTCTTTGGCAGCAGAGAAAATGTGATCTGCCCAGCTTAACGCATTTTAATGCCAAGAATGCTTAGTGGCGATGTAACAGAAACTAATTCTTCATCAAAAGAAATGAAGTGGTAAAAAGATAATTTTGTTTTAAAGACATGAGACAGTTTTTATAGTCTTAGACGAATAGAATTCGGGGCAATTTCTTTGTCCCAAGCGAGAATATCATGAGGGTCGTTATTCTATCATCTAATCATGTAATCTCGTTTAATATATGCAGCATTCCCTGTACAATGCGCAAGAATGTCCAAGGTATAAGGGACATCAAGGGTACTGTCATCAGCGAAACTATGGATGGGCGTGAATGTAAGAGAAAGCAGATCAATAATGAAAATTAAAAAGAGGCACAGAGATATAACACTGCACCACAGAATGAGATTCAGATGAAACGCCATGGCCATCTAATACAACCTACAATATATTAGGTGATCATATAAAAACTTTGAAACCATAATAAAAAAGGAGGGGAGAAACCAAGTGCTTTAAGTTTGGCTAAAAACTCAGGATGCCAGACTCTATCAAAGGCTTTTGAAATATCTAGGGCAACAATTTTGAACTCACAGTAGCTACGGTTCCAACGTTCCTTAAGAAAAGTCAACCAATCTGAAGATGAGCATCCAGACCACAAGACATATTGGGGATCGTTGATGAGCTCATAGATACTTCATTAATTTCGAATTAATGATAAATTCAAAAACCTTCGAATAAATCGAAGTGATTGCAATTGGTCAATAATTTGAGGGATCGCTACTGACGATGTTAATCGCGCCTACTAATATGCAATTCACGCAAAATTAGCAAAATTGATTAAATTATAAATCATAGAAACAGGAATATTTCAAAAACTGTTGCATTTAGGCAGGTAAATGTGCTTAGCCATATTAAAGGTAACATTCCGCTGTTTCTAAATATTATAATAAAACTGTATAGCTATCATGCATTTTGGCGGGAAAATCGTTAAAATTAGAAAAAATTTGGAATTTTTTTCCAAATTTTTTGAATTTGACGTCCTACAATGGAAGGTGACAGGAAGGCTGATTGGGCATTCATTGGAAAGCTGGACGGGTTGCTATTATCTGTGATCCCACTTTTATAGGGTGTATATCAAGAAAGTTACAGGGTTAAAGTAGAGGAAGTACTAAAAATCGTAAAGCCCCCCTACCGCCGAAACGACGCGTCTTGCCCGACCCACCCATTACCATATAATTTTCTGTCTCAACCTCAGCTATCAAACCCTTGAGGTAAACCAATTATGAAAACCCTGTATACATATTATGTTGTCGATATCACCGTTGCATTACTGAAAACAAATCTCAAGTTAATAAGGAAATGCTATTTACATGAACCTAAGGATACTAATACCTTCCTGGAAAGTAGGAGAATTGGGTCATAATTAAAGTGTCAAGAAATGGGTGACCTTCATTCTTATAGGAAATTAAGAGCGAAATATTCTAAAGCCCAGCTTACAGAGACTATATCCAGGAGTAATAAGACGAAACTCAGAAGTATATTTTGCAGGATTTAAATTACACCATTCTCGCTTTGGTCACATTAATATTCTGGTGTAATTTTTTCTATCTTTAGCACACATTTCATCCTCTAAACCAGGCGTGGCCGCATGTGGCCCAGGACGGCTTTGAATGCGGCCCAACAAAATTCATATACATAAATACTTTCTCAGTTAATTTTTTCTTTATCTATATTACATTTCCATGGGAGTAGTTACTTCTCGACATAATAAATGTAGATACAATTGCGCAATGTGGCCAAAGAAAGTTTACAATGTTCAATTGTACTTAGTCAAATTGACACTGAAGACATTGGGGACATTATTTATTTTTCGGAAATAAGATGGTTAAGTCGGGGTAAAATGTTGAAAAAATTATATGATTTGCGAAATGAAATCAAGTTATTTATGGAATCAAGAATAAAATCTGCGCCCGAACTTGGTGATGAAAACAGGCTCACAGATTTTGCTTTTTTAGTAGACTTGGCAACTCATTTAAATGAGCTAAATTTGCGTTATCAAAGTGAAAAGTAACTCATAATACTATGCCTCAAACTAAAACGGCTTTCGAAATGAAACTGAAACTATGGTAGTCACAAATTCAAGCAAATAATTTTATGTATTTTGAAACGTTGGCTGAACACTGTCCTGAGAGTAACGAAAAATATGCAAACTTGATTTTCGATTTGATACAGGAATCTGAGAAAATATTTCAAGATTTCCAAAAAATTCATCAATTTTTTGACATATTTGCGACTCCATTTTTAGTCGACATAAACTTACCAGCAATTTTTCAAAAGAAATGGCTAGAGCTGCAATCTGATATTCAGCTTTAAGAAAAATTTAATAGTTTCTCTTTACTGGACTTTTATAAGTATTATCTTCCAAGAGAAAAGTAGCCCTTGCTTCACAATTCATGCCATCGCTATTTGGAAGCACCTACATTTGTTAGCAGCTATTTTCTAAGACGGAAGCATACAAAGAATAAAAATAGGAGCAAAATAACTTATGAGCACTTTGAGAACTCACTGAGAGTTGCAACAACTTCGATCGCAAAATATCGAAGCATTACTGTCTCAAAAACAATGTCAAATATACCACCAATTTCATGTTGCTATTTCCTTAATTTTATAATAAAAAAATTATGAATTAATGAAGCTTAAATTACTTAAAATTGTTAACTAAGTATGTATATTCATCGTTGTTGTTCATTACCTATCTTTAGGGTTCGTATATTTTATGTGTGGCCCAATATAGCTCGTCTACTTCCAATGTGGCCCAGGGAAGCTGAAAGGTTGGCCACCCTAAACATTGTGTAGAATCCCAATATCAAAAAATTCCTAGATTTCATCAACAGTCTTAAAAGTCTTTGTGAATCTAATCTAATCTACTCTTAGAACCATTTCCAAGAGCTCTAGACGAAATTGCTGTTACTCTGATTGTCCTTGTTAAGATAAAAATAATGCACCTAAACTGCGCTCTCTGGACAAGAATTTCCGCAACGTAGAACCAAAGTATACTAGAGTGGAGGATGCGTTAAAATTTCGGTCAACGAAAACCAGAAAAACGAAATTATAACTTGCAAAATAAAATGTTAAGAGATAAATTTTCGAAATTGAAAATCACAAAAAAACCGGAAATCCCAAAGAAAGGCTATATTATAGTGAATTGAGAGTTGTATATGAAATCGAGGATTTAACAATCCGAATTATGAAATAATGGGATATATAGTCGCCGAAAAATATAATCCCGAAAAATAAAAATCCAGAAAATGAAATCCCGGAAAATGAGATTTCAGAAGAAAAAAATGACGAATTACAAAATCCCGGATATCAAATCATTGAATATTTTCAACTTTTTCAACAAATCAAAACTCTCTCTCTCAAAAAACAAAATCGAAAAGATAAAAGTACCATTGTCGCATAAAAATACTGTGAGCTGATAAGACGTAGAAAACCGAAAAAAACACAAATCTTCGCATTAGATTTGTTTTTTTCCCAGATGCTGTAGATTTGAAAAACAAAATCTCGGAAACTTGTAGAATACCGTAAAACTGGTTTGTACTATTATTAAAAATTTATGAAATTAAATCCTACATACAGAGTGTCCCGTAAGTGGTGTGAAGCCCAAAGGCTATGGATAGGTCATACCTAGACGTACAAAAAATTGTATGGGTGGTTGGGGGAAATCTTAACGGTCTCTGAGATAACGGGACATAAAGATATTTGGTTATGTTTTTACAGATCACCCTGTAAATTCTCCACTTTGATAGATAGATAATCGTTACACCACTGTAAGGCTCTATAACTGTTTCTCCTCAACGGTTTTTGCACTTTTTCTTGAACAAATCCAGCAAACAGTTCAATTAGTGCCAGAAAGTAGGCAATTATCTTTTGGGCACTAGCTTTTTAAGCCATTTTTATTAGATATGTTCAAGAAAAAGTGCAAAAAACATGGAAAGGAGTTTAATAGGTCTAAGTTTTTTTGGTTTCTTTAATCCAGTATGAAAAATTGGTGTTGGTGACGTGTTTTTTTTTATAAAAATAGTATTTAAATACAAATAAAAAAACTACTTAAAATTCCGAAATTTTAAACATTTTGAAAAATTTTTAAAACGGTGGACAGGAGACGAAATATGTATAGATCATCAACGAGCAACAATTATCTATCTATCAATGTTTGAATTATCACTATAGGGTGTAACGTGGAAAAGTTCCAGGGTGATTTTATAAAAACATACCCATATTTCTTTGGAAATCATTAGGATTTTCCCTCCACCAACCATAAAATTTTTTGCTCGGCTTGGTATGACCTATACATAGCCACACAACTTACGGGACACCCTGTATATAAGCATGTACGATGGTATCCAACAATGCTCTGCCCCATAATGATTTTTATACCCTAGATGAAATCTATAGGGGTATACTAAGTTTGTCATTCCGTTTGTAACACCTCGAAATAATGATAGTAGAGCAAAATGGATTGGACACCCTCGCATAAAATTAAAAGTTATTTTGATTTTTGCATGTCCGTCCGTCCGTCCGTCCGTCTGTGCGCACGATAACTCGAGAACGCGTATACTTAGAGAGCTGAAATTTTATACATGGACTTTAAAAAAAAAAGTAAAATTAAGTTCGAAAATGAGACAAATCGGGCAACTCCTTCGTGGGGTTGCCACACAAAACTTTCGTTTTCCACTATATATTTGGATACTGCCTGAGAACGCGTCAACGTAGAGAGCTGAAATTTTGTACATGGTGTTTTCATTGTATTAGTATTTCATGTACTAAAATTTCACAAATGGACTAAATCGGGCAACTCCTTCTTGTTGTTGCCATACAAAAATTTAGGTTTTTTACGTCTACTGTGAAAACGATCAGTCCTAGACATTTTTATTGTACTAAAAACTTGTTCATAATACGAAATCCTATAAAATTGATTGCTATCATTTTTTCTGTCCGACAAACCGTTCTAGAAATATATGCGAAAAACCACTTCAAAAATCATAGTTGCATAGATCGGTGACCATACGAAATTTTATACGGCCATTCCTAGGGTATCATAAGAATTGGTCTTAGACCAATTCTAGATTTTTTACTTGTTTATTTAAAAATTTAATTTAAATTTGAGATTAGATTTTCGTAGTGAGAGTGGGGCATTAATGTGATGTCCTCATAGTTAAAGGAAATATTTCGACGAATTCCAGTATTCTCTTCGATGAGTTGGACATTATTTCTGATGGTGTCAAGAATCACTTCCCATAAGATCTCTGACAATGAGTCTTCTGTGTGCTAACACTTCAAAGTTGTAAATAACGTGCTCTGTTTTCTACTCTCTTCGTTTTCGCATAATCTACACGTACTGTTACTAAAGATTTAAGTTTTCATTTAGATTTTAAAAATGAAGAGTACGCAAATTGTCACATCTCGGACAATTTTCAATTTGCTACGAGGTCATTCTCTTTAGATATACTACTTTACAACAACGAAACGGTATTTCTTTCAAAACGCTATTAATATATTACAAATATCATGTCAAAAATTAAGACAGGAACAGTGTTGTTTCAAAACGCAACCAAAAATACTTTTGTTTCTGAACGCAGCTTTTATTTAAGGGATATGTCAAACAACCAAATTTTCATACATTCTCTTTGGTCACGTTTTGTTTTTTAGGTTACGACAAATTTATGGGTATATTTCTGCAATTATTATTGTGTGTTTGCTAATAGAAAACATGGATGATTCATTAATCGTAGGAGAAAATACACGTGGATCCAGAAAACGAATAAAAAAGAAAACAAAACTGCAAGAGGATACCGAAAAAAGATTAGATTGACTTTAGCTTTCTGTACTTTTACACTCGTTCTATAATAGTCGTATTTTAAAGTGTGTTGCGATAATTTTATTGATAGAAGTTGTTGTTCTAGAGGTATACAGACATAAATCTAGAATTGGATGGGTTTCAAAAACCTTGTGCACATCAGAAAGGTAGATTCTGTTGTGGACTAATTTACAAGGCAGATTTGGTATCAAGCAGAAAGAAAGTTTATTCAACTCTCGAAAAACTTGATCAGGATCAAACATTAAGCCATTTAATGAAAATATCGAAACCTAAACGAAAACGAAAAAGGGAACAAAATGTAGCTTCAAGACCAAACAGTATAACAGTCAAATATTTCCTTCGAACAAAATCAGGAAATGTTCCAGTATGTAACAAGTTTTTTAACACTGTTTTTTCTGTTACTACTCGCCGATTGAATACGATTGCAAAACGTGTACAAGCAGGATTAAGTATCAAGGAAAACAGAGGTGGAAATAGAAAAGAACTGTTGTTTAAAGAGAAAAGGGAAAAAGTTACTGATTTTATTTCTAAGTTAAGAGGTATGTTAAACACTCCACATCTCAAAATTAGAATTTTTATTTTAATACTATATAAAAAATAATACAAACATAATATTCTATTGCAGGAACGGAGAGTCACTATGGCAGGAACAAAAGTATGAGACTATACCTTTCCTCTGAGTGGAACATAACAAAACTTTGGAAAGCTTATAATGCAACTGTCACTGATGCATTGAGAGTGAAAAGATGGTTTTTCAACAAGATTTTTGCAACCAAATTTAATATAGATTTTGTACTCCTGCTACAGATCAGTGTTCTTATTGCTTGAGAACATAATTTTTAATTAAAAATGAAAGAGATGTCGACAGGAAAAATAGGGCAAATAGCACTCTATAACTTGTCTATTACTGATATAGGAAATCAAAATCCTGCGATCTATACATGAACTGAAAATCAAGCAGGAAAAGGTGCTAATGAGGTTTCATCTGCTCTTTATGACTTTCTATTAAAAAATACATTCAATCCAACCACAACCAATCTGCAGATATTTGCAGATTGTTGTGGTGGACAAAATAAAAATGCTCATGTTGTATATGTCCTAACCATGTGGCTTCTTAATGATTCACCTGAAGCTATTAAAGATATTTTGATGGTTTTTCCAGTGAGAGGCCATTCATACTTACCTGCTGATAGAGTATTTGGACGTATAGAGCGCGAAATAAGGTGTTACTCTGAAATAACAGAGCTATCTAAATACAGAGACATTTATTCCACAAGTAATGATGTGAGGGTGTTGGGTGAACATTGGGAGGTCCGAAATATGAAATCTCTTGTTGAAGTTTAAAAAAAAAAACTGATGGTATCTCAGACATGAAAAGAATTTATTTAAAGAAAAAAATGGTAAAAAATATACCAAGTATTGTTTTTAAAATACAAACCTTTTCAAACATTATTAAAGAAAGGCCAGAGACATGCTAATGTTAGACTGTCTAATTCTCTGCCATTTATAAATCACATATCAAGTGACAAAAAAAAAAGATCCGTTGAAATTATTGCAGTTGAGATTTGGAGAAAAGTGGCTGGAACAAGAAAATTTAAATTTTTACATGTTTTTGGTTGATTGCGAGGAAGTTGAACATTGTGATGATAATGAACACGAAAGAACCTCTAATTGTCTGGATGAAGAACTTGGAATGAGTCGGCTTTAAAAAAATAAATCTCTGATTTACCCACATCATGTCTTTTATTTCGAATAATTTTGTTACTATGTGCATATAATTTAGATTTTTAATATTGGAAAAAAAACAGGAAATCGCTAGATGCAGCTGGCATCGGACTGCAAATCTTGGAAAGCCAGGGGTATATCTTTTTCCAGCAGCGGGCGTTAATTTGCTAGTGATGCCAATGAAAAAGCATGTTTCAAAGTGAAACTTGTCCAAAGCTAATTGATTCCAAATGAAACTTGTCCAACATTTTGGATCAAAATGCAAGATGTCCATAAAACTTTTCAATTTTTTTACCAATACTAAAAAGAAAACATTTTTTAATGTTTTGAGGAAATTTCTTTCAGAACATCAATAGTAATTATGCCAAAATTATTATAACTGATTTTTATGAGAATATTTATATTATTCAATATTGTGTTTGTTAGACAAATTATGTTTTGAAACAAAACTCTTCAATTCATCAAAAAATCAACAAAAATTATTGCTGCAGATAACAGCGAATTAGGCAGTTATATAAATGATTAATTTCTAGCTGCACATTAAATCAGTTTCTTAAATCTTTTCACTTCACATTAATTATTTACTTATAATCACAAGACTACCGATAAGAAACCTATTTCTAATATCTATGTATGTATGTATGCCCGAGCACAAAATTGCTATAAGCTACTGACCACCTGATGTAAGACTTGTTCTTCTGTCGAAATATCTTATTAAAGTCCCATTTAATTTCTCATCAATGCACACTGGAACTAAACAGATTAAAAGAAAGAAGAAAAAAGAAGCATAAAAAAGGGAATGCAATAAAATAATTGATCTGTCGAAGAAGACGATCGATAGATGCAATCTGAAGTTTTAGGTACCTAAGTATACCAGAGACAATGCTCTTACATAACCAACCTATGCTGGCATGGCATTTCGATTGTTTCTAGATATACATGTATTGTATACATAGATGTACTGCGATTTTCTTTGATCAATATTGATTAAATCATTAAACTGTCGTCCAGGCTCCTATGCCTTTCAAAGTTGTGAAATGTCAGCAACAAAGCTGAATGCACACATTTTTGGTTGCCTAATTTGGATTAGAATAAAAGTATCGGCGACGGAAAGATGTCGCACCAAATAGCATATTTTCCCGTTCAAGAATTATGTATGAATGCAACCATTTCAGCTTTCTTAATATTCAGAAATATTACCATTTCGGCATTAATCAATTTACAATGAATAGATAATACCTACTGTAGTCAGAAAAGCATACTGCAATTATCAGTCACTTTCAGCTACTATGTAATACTTAATGAACTTCTGGTACTACTACTAGAAATCAACTAATTAATGAACAAATTTATTTCTCACATTATTTCACATATATGAAAACAATTAAAGTCGAAATTAAAGTCAATATTTAAATGAGAATGTGCAACTACAAGGGCCTTGCGCATATAAAAGTATGTGTAGATGTATGTAGTAGAATTATTCCGCGTCAATGATTATCTTTATTAAATTCCTCGTCATGTTTCATGATAATTTATTCATTTAAGTAAATGCAGACAATTTTATTAATTTTCTGACATAGCACAGCTTAATAATTCAAAAACTGGCATGCAAATTAATTACTTTGTCATCTCTGACGACAGTATTTTTTAAGGATTATCTTTTGAGAAATGTTCGTTAAGCTTCCCGTCAGTTACAACTGTATATGTATATGTTTAAAAAAAGACGACAATTCTTTTTTTAATTTTTTAAACCCTGGCATTATATGAGAGTATATAAAATATTGTTTGATAATTTATCATCATCTCCTTCTCCATTAAATATCTCATTAATCGACATGGTACTAGAAATGTGTTGTTTTACAAATGCTTTTAGTGCACGATGCGATTATCTAAAAGTAGTTTTGTAATAAGTGACGCAAAAATTATCGTCTGATTTTTTTATACAGTAAAGAAAAAATTGAAAATATAAACAAGAAAAAAGTTTTAAAAAACACTTCCTCAAAGTTCGCACATTGAAAATTCTTTTTCCCTTCACTTAATGAGTACATCAGAAAATTTCCCTAGATTTTATATATACAGGGTGTCCCGTAAGTCGACGTCAAGCCGGAATCGGGTGATAGACCAAATCATAACACTTACCAGAAAAATATAAAAAAAATCTAAGTCATGTATTTTTCAATTTATAGACATTTCTTTTGTTTTCGAGAAAATGTACACCTTGTGATGGTTTTTTAGCTCCTGTTGCTACAAATCTTTACTTTTTTCAATTTTATTTTTCTTATGTAATCCCAAATAGTGGTTATGTAGCTTGCTGCTTTAAATTCTAAGCCAACTGTTCCAGCTTGGTAGAAAATGTCACATTTTGCCGAACCAAGAATAGAAAATAAATACTTCACCCAACTTTAACTGACTGTAATGAAAAAAAAAATGTACTACGCCAGTTTGGCAAGTAACTTTAAAAGTTGATACATTTAATACGGATTCTAAAACGGTATAACACTTGCTACAATTTTTCTTAGGTTACGCAAAAAAAAAATTTTTTCTTCAAGAAACCCAGTTTCGAAAAATTTCTTTTCACCTACTAAAAATGATTCTAGTGTACCCAAAGCTTGCCGTAAGACCGTAACTTTAAGCTTCTAGTTTGATTGAGACGGAGAGTCATTACATGAAGTGCGAGTGAGACAGATAGTGACGCTTTCAATTTAGAGATCCTTATTTTTTGTTGAATTTATGACAAATTTTCCTTAAGTTTAAATTTACACACCAATTATTTGGATGCTAAGATTTATTATTTACAAAAGATCTTCAAACTGCCTTGCTTCAGCTGCAATACCAAGTTCGACATCTTCTTAAAAAGGATCGGGTTATCAGACGGGCAAATCTTTCATTGATAACAAATTCAACTGCTTCCGTAATTCTGGAGCTCATGTTTTTGTAAAATTCAGTGATCTATACTTTTAGGTACTCCTGTGCTTTCCTGGGTTGCACGTACCAAAGCACTTGGGTCTTCTTCAACTGCTTGAAGTACTACGTCCTCGTAAGGCAACGAACTCTTTCTTCACCATGTACTTGTTTTGAAAGTCGGCCCTCTGTGGAGAGTAGACGATGCACATTTGTAAAACTCAATAATTTGACGAGCGAGCGTCACTATCTTGCTCACTCACACTTCATGTAATGACTCTCCGTCTTACTCAAACTAAAATCTTAAAGTGACTATCAAGCAAGGCAAGCTACACTAGAAGCATTTTTAGTAGGTGAAAAGAAATTTTTCGAAACTGGGTTTCTTGAAAAAAAAATTTTTTTTCCGTAATTTAAGAAATATTGTAGCAAGTGTTATACCATTTTAGAGACCTTATTAAATGCGTGAACTTTTAAAGTTACTTCCCAAACTGGCGTAGTACATTTTTTATGTCAGTTAAAGTTGAGTGAAATATTAATTTTCTATTCTTGGTTCGGCAAAATGTGTAATTTTCTTCCAAGCTGGAGCATTAGGCTTAGAATTTAAAGCAGCAGGTTATATAAGCACTATTTGGGATTACATAAGAAAAAAAAATTGAAAAAAGTAAAGATGGTTTTAGAGATGCATAATATCTAGTATCTATGAGGGTTTCACTCGTTGTGTGTATGCATGGGTGTGTGTGTGTATGTATGTGTGTCTGTGTGGGTGTGGGTGTGGGTGTGGGTGTGGGTGTGGGTGTGGGTGTGGGTGTGGGTGTGGGTGTGGGTGTGGGTGTGGGTGTGGGTGTGTGTATGTGTGGGTGTGGGTGTGCCTGGGTGTGTGCATGTGTGTGTGCATGTGTGTGTGCATGCGTGTGTGCGCACATGCATTCAGATGTGTGGAGCGGAGGAGTGTAGCTCTCTACACGACGTCACAGTATATATCATACAGTAGACCAGCTTAGTACGCGCTACTGAAAAGTGAATTTTAGAATTTTAATTAAAAACAAAAAGCTCAATATTTGTCCCATAAGAGGGAACTATTAAGTATGATACGGAAGTAAATGGGCGAAGAGTAGCTAGTTGCACAATCTACGGGAAGAAGTATTCGTTTTATGTAAGTACACATCTCGTCAGCATTCTACTTACAAATGTGTTGTTCCATAAATCAAACAGTCGTTTGAGCGTAAAATGGTGTCGTTCAAATAGATGCCATGGACAGTGTAACAGGCAAAATGGCTGTAATAACTTAGAATATATAGCAAACAGGAGGGTTATAGGCCAGAATTTTGCGTAATGAATTTCTGGTTGTGTTGGTAGTCCATTTTTACATGTATTTACACGCCATCCCTATTCTAAGCAACTTGTCAATTAACAAAAAGAAACAAAGGCTTTGAGCCGAGCATCTGTGGTAAAAAATGTTCTTTTTCTACTTTATTTTGAATCAATTCACATAATTAATTTATATAAACCTTTGCTTCTATTAACAAAAAAGATAATTTAGGTAGTGCAGTTGCCTCAAACAGAATTCCCTAGTTTATAATCCAATTTATATTTGCAAGCACTGACCGAGCACTTCATTTCTGTTTTTCTAATTGATATGAAATTTTTAATAGGCACTAGTGGTACTATAAAACTTTGCACTAAATAAACTTCAAAGATTTTGAAAAGAATTGATTACGTACTTTTGTTAAATTTCACAAAAATATTTTAAATTGACTAAATTACGCTCATGTACACGAATTATATACGATTCAACCATTCCTATTTGCTACATATTCTAAAGTAATAATGTTTGTGACAGTTTGATATTTCTACCAAGCCGAATGGTATGGGAAGTGGAACAAATTGTTTTTTTTCTTGCAGAAATAGTTTTGATTGTCATTTTGTCCCTCTTCCTCTAGTACAAGTTTGTGCATGCTGTAAGTTCTGTTTCTTCCACTTTAGATTTACATAGGAACCTTTGCATTAAAAATTGAATATTGTGTTAGTTAAAACTGTTGAAAGAGAAAGTATAGTCTCTTTATAGAACCATCCTACTTGCTTAACAGTTTTGACAGAGCTGGGCTACTGTAAGATATATACTGTGACGACGTGTTCTCAGGCAGTGCCCACACGGAATTTTTGCACAGCAACCCTAGATGGAGTTGCCCGATTGGTCCCATTTTGAACTTTATTTGCAATTTTTATGAAAACGTCGTGTACAAAATGTAAGCTCTACGCCTCGAAGTCTTCTCAGGCAGCTACCAAGTATATGGTGAAAAACGAAAGTTTTGTATGGCAACACCAAGAAGGGATAACCCGATTTAGTCCGTTTTTGAAATGTGATTTACCACTGCTATGAAAACACCATGTATAACATTTTTTTGTATATCAACCCCACGAAAGAATTGCCCGATTGGTCCCATTTTTGAACTTCATTTACATTTTTTGTTAAAGGCCCATATTCAAAGTTTCAGCTCTCAACGTCGATGCGTGAGGCAGTATCCAAATCTATAGTGAAAACCAAAATTTTTGTATGGCAACACCAAAATGGAGTCGCGCGTTTTGGTCCATTTTTGAACTTGTATTTGCAATTTTTGTGAAAACACCCTGTACAAAATTTCAACATTCCACGGCGACGCGTTCTAAGGCAGTTTTTTAGATCTCGACAGCAGCGCCATCTATCATGTCCAAAACTATCCTATCTTTCAAGCTGGAACCAGCTAAACACATTCACAAAATTTCATTGAAATCGGTTGAGCGGTTTCGGAAATTAGCGTGTACGAACACAGTGCCACGTGATTTTTAGGGTTCCGTACCCAAAGGGTAACAACGGAAACTTTCGCTGTCCGTCCGTCACCAGGTTGTATCTCATGAACCGTAACATTTTTACAGAGTGTGTATTTCTATTGCCCCTATAACAACAAATAATAAAAATAAAATTAAATTAAAGGGGGCCCCCATACAAAAAATGTGTTTTTTTCGGCGTTTTTTTCCTCGTTTTATTATCATAAGTAGGCATTTTTTTTTTTCAAATGACAGCATTATTTTTTCACGTGACGCCTGCTATCATTTCAAAAAATAAATAAAAAGTACATAGTGTTAAATTTTGTACGATGGTACGGAACCCTTCGTGCGCGAGTCCGACTCGCACTTGGCCGGTTATTATATATTAAAATATACAGAAAAAATTATTTTCAAAATTCAATGGAATTAAAAATTAAGAATGGTCAGGGTGGGTGCGAAATTGTAAGCACCGACACCAACAAGTGCTCCAAGTGGCGGCCTAGGTAACAAACCCCTGCCGTTGGGCTAAATGTTGAGTAACTACTCATGGTCCTCCTAGAGGGTGTTAAGCTGAATATTAGCGAGCTTCTCTCCTCTAGTACTACGAGCTTTGAAACGATACCTCGGCACCGGACTGATTCAACGATAACGACTTTGACTTTTTTCATTTAAGGACACGATTTGGATAATGGAATGTGAGAACTCAGCTATCGAATGGAAAATTGGATGAAGTCCTTAAAGAAATGTATCGATACAGTATACAGTTATGAGATTAAGCGAAACCAGATTCTCTATGAGAATATGTTTTCCCAGATAGAAAAAGCTTCTTGTAGGAACCCAATTGAACAACAATAGGTATGGTTCAGGTCTAATCATCACAAAGATCCAGCCTCATTAGGTAGTCATTAGTATCGGAATTACAAGATTGATAAATATGGCAATAGTGCACTGAGATACTCCAACGGAAGAATCAGAAGAAGATGTTAAGGATGAGTTTTACACACGACTAATTGAAGTATTCGAATTCATTCCTATCGTCGTCGTCTTGATGGGTGATACGAATACTCAAATCGGCCCCGACAACACAGGCCTGGAAAATGTTATATTAGTAATCAAGGCATGAGCACAAACACCAACCACTACGGTGTTCTCTTCATAGAACTTTTCAGCTCTCATCAGCTTGTTGTTTTACCTCAAAAGCATACACAAACAGACTTGGATATCACCGGATCGAATAACCCGATCACAGGTGGTAGATTATGTAGCTGTAAGTCGCAGATGGTAAAAAATCTTAGCGGACATTCGAAACTACAGAGATGCAGACGCTGGAGCGACCACGACCTCGTTGTGGCTAATATAAAGCTAAAGATCGTCATAGTAAGAAACATGCAGAACAATACTTTAAACCGAAGGAAGTTTTATCGTGAAGACCTGCGGGACAGTATCAAGGAATTGATATTTAAAGAGAAGTTCTGCAAAAATACAAACCAGTTACAGTTGCCCAAAAGGAGCCATAATATCAGCTGCTTGAGAAAGCATAGATTACTCGCAAAGGTTGTGACAAGAATGGATAAGCGATGAAACCTGGCAGAATAAACCGCAGGTGAGCCCTTAAAAACAGCATTAACTCCACAATCGACCACAACGAGAACGAACAACAGTAACACTTTTTGTACTTAAAAATTTCTCCAATTTCTATGGTGTCACGAGGCCACTTTTTTGTACTGAAAAATTGTTCCATTCGCTCCGGCATTTTTTGGTCCCAAAAATGCCATAGATTTTAGGGGAGGAGTTTTTTTTAGCGGACTAACTGTGGTTTGAGCCCCGGCTAAATGTGATTTGTATTCGGGGGAGCTTTCTTAGGTAAAACGTTACGCAGTCGGCATTAAGATATTGATTATTGTTGAAACCAACATTAAATAGACACATACATGATGCGACTACATCAGCGCTTTGATGGGGAAAATTTATGGCAGTGATCGTCAACTTTCTATTTCCTCCAGTTGTCTGTCTGTGGACTTTCGCAGGAAATTGGGGTTGACTCTTATTCTCCCCCATTTTAACTATGGGAGCCTTATTTTTAGCAGACTAGCCGCAATTTGACAAAGAAGAGTTACTGTAGCCTTGAACGACGTCATCCGTTATATTTATAAACTTCCTCGGAGCGCTCGTGTATCTGCTTTTGCTACGTCCCTACTCGGTAGCTCTGTAGAGGCCTATTTCACTTTTCGGAGGCTTACCTTCCTTCATAGGCTAATTTACACTAAATCCCCTGCATATCTCTCCGAAAGCCTACAGTTCTTGCACTCGAATATATGTAGGTCTTCAACTCCTTGTCCCGAGATGTACAACTAGGTACGGTGAGCACTCTTACTTCGTCCAAGCTGCCCAAAAATTGAACTCTCTTCCAAATTTAATTCAGCGCACAGGTTCCGGCCTGATCTCTGCTAAGCTAGTCAAAGATTACCTTAACTAGTATTGGTATTTAGTCTCAGATCTTAAAATTCTTGTTGCATTGTTTTAATTAATTCTTAATTTTATTTTTTTTTGTCTTGTCTTTTGTTTTTAATTTGTTGTATTTTTATTTATTTACTTATTTTTTTGTTTTTGCTCTTTTCTTTGGCCCTTTATCTCTAAGTTCTCTTTTTCTTTTTCATCTTTGGATTTTCTTTTTTTTTGTTTTTTTCTTTTCTATTTATTTATTTATTATTATAATTATTTTTATTATTATCTTATTTTTGCTTTAATTTTAATGTTACTTATGTTTTTTTTTCCACCTAATTATATGTCATAAGATTTTGTAATCTTCTGTACAAGGCCGAATAAATGTATTGTATTGTATTCGCAGAACCTAAGGAATTTGATTTTGTACTAGATTTTCCAAAATTTACTAGATCAGACCTTGACGACCTCACGCTTTTCCACCCTTAATTTAAATAAACATTGTTAATAAAATATGCTCAGAGCATTATAATGCATCGTTTGAGATATCTCTTATGTCAGTTGCTGTCGGGCCTAAAATGGGCATTCCACTTTAGGATGTTGCCCGTAGTACTGGTCTCGCTAAAATTCAAAATAAATTTTCACCAAAAGCTCTTAGCTTAGCGCGGACCTCAGTACTAGACTTTAGTATGTACTTTTCTTCCTAAACTTTTGACAGTTATTCTTTCCGGTTTCCTCTACGTGTGAAAATGTAGTTGAGGGCTCTTGAAACTTGATGGATCGCAAAGTTTATTCATAAAACTAGCGCAGTCTTTATCTTTAGAGATCAAAAATTACCTAAGATTTTCTAAAACAATTCTTAGACATTTTCGCGATGTCTCCTTCTTCTGCTTTTAGTATTGACAACATTATGCACGACAAATTTGCGTATTATACCGATTTATTTGCTTTTGGTATACTAACGCAACTTACAGTAGTATGGGTGTTAACAAAAACTCTCTTCGTCCTCAGTATAAAATCTTATTGACTTAATTATAAAATAGTACAAAGTATGAAGGTAGTCAATTTATTAATCACCTCCCATTAAACTCTGAGTACTCCTCCTCAATTTATCCATCAATCAATCAATCAATCAAATCAACAATTTCATTCCTTCATATTTACCTACCTTCCATAGTTGGTCAATAATTTTATTTTCAGTCATCATTAGTCCATCAAATTTGGATGGAGTCTTCTCTTTGAACCCTAAATAATTTTAGTTGGATTTTCGTGCTGGATATTGCAAATTATTACAGATTACCCGTTAATTCTGCGTCATTTACAGATGAAAGCATCTTGATGCACGCAGGTGGGTACCTATTCTAAAAATGAACGTCTCGCATCTAACCCTGGTCTGTAACTGTATGAAATGGAATCTCTTGCCATTCTCTATTACCTGTAATGATTGCGGAAGATGAAAATCAGTTCAAGGTAACTAAGTAAATATGCGCACTATCCACATATAATGGAGGAGAGTTATCTTCTTGTCATGCCATCATCCTAAGTAGGGAAACACTCTTCCGAACTGAATTGAACTGAAGAAGACACTAAAGATACCCTTTTCAGCCATTGTTTGGAAATGTTTGCCTAGCCTTAAGCAGCGATTCAAGTGATTGTTTTAAGTGTATTCAAATGAAAAACCGAAAGTATCAAAACGTTGAAGATATTTTCGCATTTTTTTTTCTGTGCGTGAACATCTTAGGATAGCTCCCCATAATCTAATTGAGGGTTTAATTCGATTATGACTATGTACACAAGTTTTCTGGGGCTAATGTGTCAAGAAATAGCCGGCCGAATCTCACGGTTATTTTAAGATACTTTCGACAAGGTGGTCTTCGTACCTACATAACTACTATGTGTGCTCATTGGAGGTTGCTACTGTTTACTGGAGTAAGTACTTGACATTCTCAGGATGATCTCACTCAGATTGTTTTATCTAATTTAAGAGCAATTTGTTTGGAATGTAATTTATGATGAATGGCGGCCTACGATCGAGGTCATTGATGGATTACATGCAGGTGACAAATCATAATTGTTTCAAATGCTCTCGATTCGATCAATTCAGTTTGCGTGTAATTATATAGCATGTAGGATGAGTCAGAATGGTGAAGAGATCGACGATGACAGACAGGTTAAATCGTCTCCTGTGACTTGTGATGTTGTGATTTAGGAGAAAGAAAATGTCTGTGACTTCTGATGTTGTAATTTAGGAGAAAGAAAATGTCATTGTACTCGTTATCTTCTAGGAAATGAATTTGGTTTGTGTTGAAAAGGTGACGGTAAAGAAGTGAAATGAATATACATACATATGTATTAACAGCCGATGAATAATTATGAGATGCACTTTGATATGACTTGTGCACTGCAATGAACATAAACGTTTGTGAAAAATTGTGAAGAATGTACATAAGAATCAGTAACGATTTGTAGCCTATAGTTTAGCTATTTATCATTAGCCGAAGTTATGTGAAAAAACTTTTGTTAATACCACATTTTTCGGGCATTTCTTATCCAAATGTTTTCAGGTTTATACTCAAGTAACTCGATCAAATCGGAGGCCATAGGCTTCTATAGAAAAATGCTGTATTAAACTAAAATATTATCGATCTTGTGCATCTAGAAACAGAAAAAGGAAATTCGAGAAAACATTCCCAAACAAGGAAACGGTAAAAGAAAACAAAAGGATTTTTAATCTAGGCTACCATTTTATAGTCTATACATCTGAAATCACAGTCGATAAGATGAGTTTCGGTGAAGTTGCGATTGAAAGTGTAGTACTGATATGCGAAATTTGTTTTGATAAATTACAGATTCCTCGAGGCGAGCTCGAACTTGACTGGAGGCATCAGGAAATGTCCCTGGGAAGCGTCAACTGACTAACCACTATTCTCACGTTTCCTAATTCCTTTCCCTATCACCTTCCTGCCATGCTGTACTTTGCATCATAAGGTATCCCCTGAACTTGCCTTAATAATATAAAAAAAAATAAAACTTTCTTGACTTTAGTAGAGCTAGATTAGATTATATTTGTGAAGGGGTGTATAGGCGTTTGCCTCGCAATCACTGTGACCTGAACGATCTATTGTAAGTCCCCGTTGAATTTGCTCCATTTATAGGTTTAGACTGTTAATAAAGTCTAGAACCATTCTGGGCTTGAGGTTCCATACGTAACTTGGTGGAGGAAAAACTTGTTCAAGGTGGAGTAATCTCCGGCTGGCCAATGCTTCGCAGTTGCAGAGCAAGTGCTCCGAGGTTTCGTGAGCATCCTGACAGAAGCGGCAGGATGAAGTTTCAGCCAAACCCAGCTTGTTTAGGTGATACCTCAAGGGGCAATGGCCTCAGAAGAGCCCAGTGATCATTTTGAGCTCTGTTCTTCTAAGGAGTAGGAGTTCTTTTGTTTTTCCACCAGAGGTGTTGATAAACTTTTTTGCCTGACGAAGTCCTTGTAGCCTTTCCCAATACAGGGATTTTTATTTATTCTCCCAGTTATTTAGGGTAGCTTTGAGGTAACAGTTTGAAGTGCCACAAAATGGCTCTGGTCCGACAAACTGAGTTTCCGCTCCTCTTTTGGCTAGGCCATCCGCAATTTCATTGCCTTAGTGGCCCTCATGTCCAGGTACCCACATGAGGATAATTTTGTTTCTCCTTGATAGATTTTTGAGGGTTTGTAGACATTCCAAGACTATCCCTGTCTTGACAGTGTAGGACTTTAAGGCCTTGAGGGCAGCTTGACTGTCCGAGAGGATATTAATGGTTGAGCAATTTATGGCTCTTTTAATGCAGGTATTAGCGCATTCTTCTATGGCCAATACCTCGGCTTGGAATACGGTAGGGGTAGAGCCTAGAGCCTTTGATATATGGCATCTGGGGCCGTATACACCCAATCCGACCCCACTGTTTGTTTTTGAGCCGTCTTGTATACCACACCATCGATCCTTATTGGAAGGACGGTTTAGTGGAGCGCCATTGTTGTCGGTCTCCAAGAACCACTTGGAATGGTCTTACAAAATCCACTCTGGGTGTGATTATATCAGATATTGTTGTCATTTGCTCGAAGCATATCTGTTATAAGATACTTAAATGACCAACCAGATCGCCTGGCTTTAACTGTTTCTCCTTTTGTACTCTAATAGCACTGGAGATCGCTTCCTTTTGCACCTGCAAATGTAAGGATGCAAGGTTTAATAGGGCTTCCATGGCTGCTGTAGGACAGGTTCTCATGGCACCAGTTATTCCTAGACAGGCAAGCCGCTGGGTTTTTTGAAACAAAGCCTCAGCCGTCTTTTGATTAGTTTTTGGCCACCATGCGAGGGCCGCAGAGGTGACCATGGGTCTAACAACCATGGTGTACGTCCAGTACATCATTTTTGGCTTCAGACCCCATGTTCTGCCAATGAAGCGACGACACGTGTAGAGAGATCGCATCGCTCTATCCATCACTCTAGACAGATGCAAATTCCAAGTAAGTTTCTTATCTAGGGTTGTCCCCAGATATTTGACTTCGTCTGAAAATATCAATTCCTTATTATCAAGAAGAGGAGCCGTTATGAAAGCTTCGATCTTTTTGTGAACGGAACGATTACCGTTTTGTTGGGGTTTATGCTAAGGCCTTTGTTTAAACACCACGTGCGGACTTTGGAGAGGGCTATTTGCATGAGGTCGGATATGACTTGATCATGCTTACCCCGTATTGTAACTACTAGGTCATCCGCGTAGCTTTGAACATTAAAGCCCGAACTGGTCAACTTCTCTAGTAGATCATCAATCACGATCGACCATAAGAGTGGAGAGAGAACTCCTCCTTGTGGGCAGCCTTTTGCTGCGGTGATCGTGACTGAGCAGTTCCCTAGAGATGTGGTTATCCTCCTGCTTCTTTTAAATGATAAATTTTGTGCATATGACATTTGAGAGTGGTGGCAGTATCTTCGAACTTTTGATCTGTTTCCAACTAATACCGTTTTTAACCCTAGAATCTACACCAAGGTACAAATGTACCTTTGCTGAGAAAACAATTGCAATGTGAAAGTGAAGTATTTGTCGCAGCAAGTTCAAATTCCATGATAGCCTCAAATATATCATTTATAGGGTTTTAACGTTGAAAACAGAAAGACGTTTGTGATGATATCACGTCTACGTAGCCATATGTACTTCCATGTCGGAATATGTATACCAAAGGTACAATTGTACCTACGTATATTCAGGAGCCTCATTATGGAATCCGAGGGATTATTCATACATACCTCGACTGTATATAAGAATAGAGAACTAAGAAATAAGCAAAAAATAAAAGAAAATGATCTTGAATCCTCATAAATATTTCCGTTTTCATACTATAGGCTGAACTCTATCGAGATGTATAAATCATTTCTTGAGAATATTATTAGGGTTCAAGATGGATTTATCTACAACTCGGGGCAAAAAATCTGCTAGCGTTTACGTTCTGGAACGAAAATCATCTCATTTGCTTTGTGAGTTTTGAATAGTAAGATGGTTATCAGGAGATCTGTTTTCAAACGCTCAGAAATAGAAACAAAAACCGTAAGGTTGAGTTTTTCTACATTTATTCCATTTATAATTCAAAGTGGAATCTAACTTTACATTCAACCAAAGAAAGCTATCAGTAATAAAGTTGCGAAGTATCCAGGATTCCGAAGGTAAAATAAATATAACACTCTTCTTTTCATGTTATCTACTTTGTTTCCTACTATATTTCCTGTATTAAGTCTCACACCACACGCCTATTCAATACATTTTGTTCTCAATAACAAGCAGGTATATTTGTACCTTTTGTGTCTCAACCATAGGGTCCAGACATGGTGTAGATTCTAGGGTTAAACCAAAGTTGCGTCCCCCCCCCCCCCACCCTCTCAAGAATCCTGAAATCGCTCCTGGCTCATACTCCCATGTACATCTATTTATAAGTCAATACTTTTTTTTTTTAAAAACAATTGAAACACTGTAATGACTTATAAATTTATTCGGGTTTTCAATTATATTTAAATTAATCACTAACACTTACTTATTTACAAAACCAATTAATTCCAGTTAAGTTTCGATTATCAGATTGACCATGCGCATTCAAAATCATCAAAGCATCACAAAGGGCTAAAAGAGATACTGATAAATCTCATTAAGATCTTTAGAGCAAGTTATACTCTTGGACACATACCAAGGACGTGGAGTGAAGTTAAGGTAACATTTATACCTAAAGGGGAAAGGCGTTCACCTGTATTACCCAAATCCTACCGTCCTATCAGTCTAACTTCAATTCTCCTCAAAACAATGGAGAAAGTGTTAGACAACTATATTAGGAGCTGTGCACTCAAGCGATCACCGTTGCACCCAAATCAACATGCTTACCAAGCAGGAAAGTCTACCACAACTGCCCTACATAGTCTTGTCCTAGGACTAGAAAAGGCAGTAGAGGATAAAGAGACTGCCCTATGCGCATTCCTAGACATCGAAGGAGCATTTTACAATACCTTCTTTAAAGCCATTGAGAATGCAGCTACCAAAAAAGGAATTGAACCTTCCTTGATAAAATGGATAAAAGCTGTGCTTGAAAGCCGGAGAATCACAGCTAACCTGGGGGAGGACTCTATTACAGTAGTGGCTGCCAAGGGATGTCCCCAAGGTGAGGTACTGTCCCCTTTACTATGGTCTCTGGTTGTAGATGATCTCCTACAGAATCTAATAAACTCCGGCTATGACAATCAGGGATATGCGGATTACCTGGTCATTACAATTAGGGGCAAACATGATCAGATATTGTATGCATTTTTGGAGGCCGAACACTCACACATGAAAGTTATATGCAAATAACTCCAGTTGCCCAAAAAGCTTCTACCATTTTCTGTACATTTTAAGGAGAAATGCTCATCTCTATGCATCTATTGCAAAATTCCTTAAACATAGTTTGCAACTGGTGCCAAATAATGGGACTTCGAGCCAATCCTGGGAAGACAACAGTTGTTCCCTACACGAGAAAAAGGAAGCTTTATCTACAAGCACCATCCCTTGAGGGAAGTAGTGGAATTCTCAAAGGAAGTCGAATATCTAGGTATTACCATGGATAACAGACTAACCTGGAACTCTCATTTAAAAAGAATACTTGATAAAGCTACGTGGCAACATGGACATGCCGTAGGCTTTTTGGCAAAACTTGGGGTCTTAAACCTAAAATCACTCTGTGGTCATACACATCTATTATAAGACCCATGGTCATATACGCCGCACTCGTTTGGTGGCCAAAAACAAAACAAAAGACAGCTCAAGCTAGTTTGCAAAAACTACAACGGCTTGCATGTCGAGGAGTAACCGGTGCCATGCGTACCTGCCCAACTGCGGCCCTATAGGCTAGGTTGGACCTGCTACCCTTACATTTGCATGTTAGGGAGCAGGCCATAATTAGTGCAATTAGGCTACAAAGGGCAAACCTCCTAAGTACAAATAATCTGCTTGGCCACCTGAAAGTCCTCCAGGATTTCATAGAGAACCCGATGGCTAACCCAATTTCAGACGTTATGCAGAAACGCCATAACTATGAAATACCATTTAAGGTGATCGTGGGGAACCGTCAACAGTGGCACACTGGGGACCTACCCTTTGAAAAAGTATCTCTCTTAAATGATACACGGATGGATCCAAAATGGAAGGTAAAGCAGGCGTGGGCATGTATGGGCCAAGGTGCTATCTCGCAGAGGCACTGGGGGCCTCACCAACCATTTTTCAAGCAGAAATACACGCCATAGAACTCTGCGCTCGCAAAATAATCCATAAAAATATGCGTGGAGCAAAAATATATATAATATCAGACAGCCAAGCAGCACTTAAAGCGTTAAACTCGTTTACCTTTGAGTCAAAGTTGGTTTGGGACTGTCTTACTGTCTTGCAGCTACTGGCCGAGACAAATAGGGTGACACTGATCTGGGTACCAGGACATGAAGGCATTATGGGAAACGAGATTGCGGACCGACTTGCAAAGGAAGGAGCCTAATCTCCGTTTATTGGCCCTGAGCCTGTCTTTGGACACCCAAAATGTCACCTCTCAGCTCAGATCAGGCGTTGGGAGGACAGAACTAAGAAGGAAGACTGGGAAAATACCCCGGGGCTGAGACAAGCGAAGAGTTTATAAAGTACTCACAACAGAGGACAAAAGGATTCCTCACACTCAGCAGGAAAGAACTAAGGCTCATAATGGGCCTACTTACCGGGCACTGCCCACTTAGATACCATCTTAAGAAGACGGGTAAGGTCAATGATGAGACCTATCGATTCTATATAGAAGACGACGAATCCGCTGAACATGTCCTATGTGACTGCGAAGCTCTGTGCCGCATAAGGCTAAGACATCTAGGAAAGGCATTTCCACTGCCAGAGAATGTCGAAAAAATGGCCCTAAAGAATATTATAAGCTTCATCAAAGACCTTAAGTTCGAATGGGCGCCATAGGGCATCAAGGGGTAATGTCACAATAGATCTTATTATTATAGGTCGCAGTGACAAGATGAAAGGCAGAAACCCTGTCTGTATCCCCCGCAATTAATATTAATAATAATAATCACTAAAACTTACTTATTTACAAAACCCCCTTAATTCCAGTTAACGTTCGATTATCACATTGACCATGCGCATTCAAAATCAGCAAAGCATCTCAAATACAATACATATTGTCGAATTTGCAATACTTTTATAGCCGCGCATTTAAATTCACTCACGTTTCGAAGATTAACTATAGCGACGACACGATGATTGAGTCCATAAAAACGAAAGACTTAAGAGACGAACTTGATTGTGGCAAATACTCTCAAATTAAAATAAAATTTTTATGCACACACAGTTTCTGGCCACCTTCTTCTCGGTCCTCTGAACTACACACAGGCATTCTCTCATCTTCTCACCAAGGTGGCTATTAGTTATAAAATTAGCGAGTTGTTACGGTAATTTGTTGCCATAAACTTGCAATTTGTAATAATTTAATAATAAAAAAAAAAATCGGTAGGTACATTATACATATGAATCAGACTGTGGTTTTAAGGCTTCTTATCCCTGATGTATGTATGTACATATGTACGTATGCACTTGGTTTTCGATTAGATACTTGTGTTTTATAATATGTAAGGATTTTATTGCAATAACTATTTATCTCTTAATTCGTTCAACAATTTTGCAATAGACCAGTTAATGTGAATGTCCAATATTTATGCCTTCCTAAACCATTAAAATGGCATGGAAGGCTCCTTGAAAAATGAATGTTAGAATCTTTCCTCATCAAATATGAAAAAAATCTTACTGCTATTCTTATCCTATTAGATAAATAGCTTATGGTATTTTTAGTCTCTCTCTTTAATGGCTCTTTTAGGAGTGTTTATTCATAATGGCAATGAAAAAAAATTTTAAGTGGTAAAAGGACTGAAGACAAGCGCATAATGCCATTATATCGAATGAAATACGACTTTCTTGGCATCGGTTGAGATTTTTTTGTTCTTTTTATTCGAAACGAAGATGAACTTTTTTATTTTCTTAGAATAATGTTGGTCAACCAATGGTTTTATTTCCGTTATGTTGATTGATCGTTTTAAATAGGTTAAATTCAGTTAAGTAGTTCTAAATTATCTCTGAAGAATTAGAAGTTGAGGCTCATCTTTAAACATTTCAAGGTACTTGTTAAACAACATAATCCTTTATAATAAACTTCGTCCGAATTTCAATTTTTCCATCTATTGCACGCAAAATGGTTCAGTCAATATATAAATACATGTCTGAAAATAGAAAATATATTTCGGAGATATTTCTTCTGGTTTTCTTTTTATATCAAGTAGAGTACCGCGTTGATTAGCTTTCGGCTACTTTTTTTTCATTATTTACAACATTACATCTAAATGAATGCAACTGTTGCAGAAAATATTCAAATTTATATCCACACTTTTTGGGTTGCTGGAAGATGTGGAAGATATATGACGACCACTCGACCTTTTTGACATCAAGATAATGTACAAAAATGCATTATACTTATAATGCTCATTAATACCAAAAATATCTTCATATAAATGGTAGTTACGATAATTCAGATCTAACAAGAGCTTGGCAACTCACTACTACTAAAAATCAACCATAGTCCTAGGCAGAATAGTATAGTTATTAAGATGAAACCAAGCATGTCTTATACGTGAGCTGAGGCCGTAACTGAGGATTAAAGCCTAGGGTACTATGATGGATATACACATCCCTAGTGCGGCCAATCCTCTGGTTCGACTCCACAGTATGGTGAATGGTATTGAAGAAGAAATGTAACCTGGATGTACTGTCGAAAATTCATAGAGTAGCTTATCTACGTATAATAATAATAATAATAATAATAATAATTTATTCATGGGATACGTACACAGGATTTACAATCTTTTGTTGTACTATAAGATTAATCGGAGCTAGATATTTAATACTCAAAAACATATTTCAAAGAATTCAATAACTAAAGATAAATCATAAGTAGACAATATAGAAAAATTATAATGATGCTAATAATAACTAAAATAAGATAAGACTAATAACTAAAGTAATAAAAGAATAAAAAGAATAAGAATATAAAATTATAAAATCATAAAATTAGTGATAAACAGAAAACAGATGAAATTCCTTAACTCACGAAATGCGTCTTTATAAGCTTCTTAAATGCATTGACAGTACCAGCACTCTAAACATTTAATCGAAGACTATTCCAAAGTCTGGCAGCCTGAACAGGGAAAGAACTCTCCATGACCAATTTGCTGAATCGCGGAATTATTATGTTACGATTGCGTGGTAAATTTGATAATTGGAAAAATTCCCTAAAATATTCAGGTGCATCTCGATTTAATATATTAAAAAGAAGAGTTAATGCTCTTTGATTAAGGTAAGAATCCAGGGAGCATCCAAGCAGTTGGGTTCTATATGGTGAGACATGTTCAAATCTACGGAGACCAAAAATGAAGCGGATACAATCATTGAAGGCAACCTGAATCTTACGGGCACATACACTATCTAATTTTGGGAAAACTGCGCTGCCAAAGGTAAAGTACGGAATGATTAATGTTTTCACAAGCTTCACACGAATTTTTCTTGGCAAAATACTCGCTGAAAGCCATAACCTACGCAGTCCAGCATATACCTTTCTGATCACCAGATTAACGTTATCGCAACACTTCATCACACTATTTAAAACAATCCCAAGATTATTAACCCTATCATGTAGCGGCAGTATAACACCGTTTAAAATTATTGGCGGAACATCAATGTTATCTGAGGATGAGGCGTAAAAGGCAATGCGCTTCAATTTAGCAGGGTTGAGCACTAGCCCATTTACTAACGACCAATCGCTAATTCGATCTAGCTCAGAATTCAGTCGCGCAATGCAGTCCTCAAGAAGTCCTATAGGCCCTACTAAGATATAATTGCACATCGTCGGCATACAGATGCACTTTTGCATCTGCTAACACTTGTGGGAGGTCATTTATAAATAGGCTAAACAATAAAGGGCGTAGTACTGATCCTTGAGGAACACCACAGAGAATGGGTAACGAACCAGAGATTGCTTGTCCTACCTTAACTCGCTGCTGACGATCAGATAAAAACTCTCTAACCAACGTAATGGCAGAAGAACTGAACCCAAACCTGATGGAGAGCTTCTGTAGAAGTAAACTATGATCAATGCTGTCTACGTATAACCGGCTGTTTGTGTACCACAGCTACAGGAGGACTCGGGGTCATGCTTCATCTGCTGCAATTGGATCTCCAATGCGATAGTATAGCTGTAGCCAGCGCTATCAGACTGAAGGGGGTTTGTGGAAAGAGAGGGGCTGATAATTCCAATATTCTCCAGAAAGTGGACTATTAGTATCTCTTGTAACGTTCGATTGGGGGTCTTAAAACAATGATACCCACCAGGAGTGATAAAAGGATGGTAATGTGGTAATGAAAGTAGCCGCTATGATTTATGAGATGATTTATTATAAGGCTAGTGCGGGCATAGCAACAGGGATACACTACTGAGACTAGTCGCATAAATGTTGTGTCTTTCAAGCAGAGTTAGCAGCGATTTACCAAACGTCACTGATGGTATTCATATGTAGTGAATCCAATTTGGATATCTGCAAACATACTAACAGCCAGACTTCCAGTAAGACGCTGGATTTTGTGTTGGTAAAATCGAACCTGGTGCACTTATGAAAAGGAAGCCTACTGGAGATATCCACACTGTACAAGGTAACCTTATGCTAAGTATCTGGGCAAAAGTATGTCCACGATAACGAAATGACTGATGTACTAGCCAAAAAGGGCTCTGAAATGCTTAAATCTCATGTGTAGCTACAAGGATGCGGAGGAAATTAAATCAGTTCAACACGTACATTGCGAGTATCATAATTTCATTAACAAGAGGGATGGGATACTTAGTTCGGTAGCTACTTCTTTTCAGGTATGTGTGAACACTGCAAAGTAAACAGCTCAGGTGAATTCTAAGATTCCTAAAGAAAACAGAGTAGATCTAGGACTGATTTCGTAGCAGGTCACTATCCATGTATTTTTGGAAGCACAATAAATTCGAAGAATGTCTAAATCAAATGGGCTGGTTACCTTTGACAGCACTCCTCTTACCTACCTAATTAAACGGTTAAGCTCCAATCCTGTGATGAACAGCATTAGAATTTCAAACTATACATTTATTTCTGCATGGAAAAATAGGAATTTGTAGATGGGGTAATCATACATTATAGAAAAAAGTTGCCCGACTGAGTCGATTTTTGAAATTCATTCTGAAATTCTAATGAACATGATTATTACAATAATATTTTGTACCACTGTGTTAGCTCGTACTCATTAAGTATTCAAATATTTATCTATGAAAATCCAAAATTTGTGTGTGCTAGCACTACATAGGAGTTTATCCATCTTCCCACAATTGATCCACAATTTTTATAAAATGATAATGTACAAAATTTCAGCTCGCTTAACATGGTTTTAATTTCTATCGAAATTAGAAACATTACTCGCACCAGTTCTATGTAGTAACAAAAAGCGCATCAAAAATCACGGAATGATTGAATTCTAGATTGCTTCTATTCAAACACCTTATCATCGTAAATAAATTGTTTTAATGTGACTTGAAATGCTATAGTTGATCGGTGCCATTAAAAATGATGCGCAGTAGCGCACTTTATTGCAGATGAGCACCTTATTTGGTTCGAAAACATTATAAATCCCAGGGTCCATGTTAAGCAAGGCACTGAATACATCTGTACTCACCTAAATATATATATGATAAACATATCTAAGTCAACTTTCATTAAAGCGAATTGTCAGAACACAGACTGCAGACTACAGAAAATCTCATCATCCTTCAGTCAACAGAAAATTCAAAGTACCCACTAGAACTTGCCATGACATGATGAGAGTCTCAGAACTGTCAATTGCTTAGGAAAGATAAATTATTCATTTCAAGAAATTAATCACTCACAGCTCATCTAGACAAAGTGACGCTAGATACTAGCAGATACTGACATCAATTACACATTCAAGTCAACACTTGTTTTTGTCTTGGTCGGAAACTGGATGGATGGAGGCAGAGGAGCTAAGACGAGTTCTCAAGTCAATGTTGCATCACGAAAATACTTTCATCTCTATTTTGTTGCATTCTGGTATTTTTTTCGAAAAAATTTTGTATGCAATTCTGAGACAAAATTCATCAAAATGTATCACCTCGGTATTATTTTCACATTAACTACATATTTGAATTTCAAGCTAATTGAGCATGCGCTTGTGACTATACAATTTTTTATTATTTTATTCCACGATGTTATGTAGAGGATTGGCAAGATTTTGTATGCGCGCCAATTGTGTGAATCTGTACATTTGCTCGTGTTGTGAACAGAAAATTTGCTTACAGTAAATTACTGAAGGTATTCCAAAGTTGTTTGAGTAATTTATAGATGCGCAGTTGTTATGCACTTGATTTGGTGTGAGACGAAAACTTGAGTAATTGTTTTGATTTTCACTTTTTGTGGATTTTTAAGAAAATTTTACTTTCATCTAGTCTAGAGATTTTAAAGCTGAAACATGTTTACAGTGGTGTTTAAATTATTTTTACGTTTATAGCTTCCAGATGTATTCTCTTTAATCAAATCTATAGGTTTTCTGATCACTGTTGTTTGGCCTGAAGGTGGTCAATTCTTCGGATGACCTATTTTTACTAAGCGTTTCGAGTAAGAAAATGTGAACTGAGAACGCAACCTCTTTTTTTTCTATTTATTCATTTATTTTTTTATTATTATATTTATTATTATTATTATCTTATTTTTGCTTTAATTTTAATGTTACTTATGTTTTTTTTCCACCTAATTATACGTCATAAGGTTTTGTAATCTTCTGTACAAGGCCGAATAAATGTATTATTATTATCTTCGGATGGACCTTAGTCAGTTCTGCGAATTTTCATTCATATCTTTCTTATAAATCGAGATTTGCTATCTGTAAAATCTTCATATGGTCTCATGTAGCTATGATCAAACATGCTTACAAACTAAAAATATAGGCTTTACTCCTACCGTTGTTTGGAACTTAACTGTTTGGATGTTTTAGGATGTCTTAAGGCCCATTTCCACTGCTGTAATCTGACAATGCGCGCACATAAAAATTGATAGAAATGGAGCAAAAACCCAAAAATTTGAAAATCTGAAATTTTTCAGTAAACAATTGAAAAGTATTAAACTGTGTTCTGAAAGACTGTGCGCGAATTTCTTGTCTAAATACTTTGTATTACACGTCTCAGTTGAAAATAAAATAAGTAAAAAACGAGTTTTCAAACAAAACTGAGGCAAAGCCGCATGAAAAGTAGAAAATAAACTTTTCTTCACATACAGAGGTGGGCTCAGATTTTATTCGCTGACAATCACCGATATATTTCAGTATGATAAATCAGTGGTGATTTGATTCATGAAGAGAAAGAATATTCAAGAGAAATGTCCCAATCAAAAAATCTGAGTCCACCTCTGTGTGTGAAGAAAAGTTTATTTTCTACTTTTCCATGCGGCTTGGCCTCATTTTTGTTAGAAAACTCGTTTTTTACTTATTTTATTTTCTGCCTTCTTCACGTTAACTAAATTGTTCTAATATCAGTTTAACCGACCTTAATTATATTTTTAATTAATTCTAATTTAATTTTAGTTTCTTACTTTCCTTTTCTTATATTTATCCTTATATTTTTTTCTTTCTTCTTTATTTTGAGTCAATTTTTGAATATTCGCAGTGAAATTTTTTTGCGTCCATACGACTCGAGAGTTTCCAATCGACTGACCGTACTTCAAACACAATCCGAACAGTTTCGATAACTCGGACTACGGTTTACCAAGGTTTCGAAAAATTTGAGATTTTGAAGGAAGTTACGATGAGATGATTGGAAGTCAGCACCGTAGTTGCCTGGAAGTTTTTATTCAGCTTATCATTACCGACATTTTAAGTCATGTTTGGTACCGATCCGAAAACAAAATTTTTTTCGAGTATCAAAGGTTTTCTGAAATTCAAATTATGTTTTAAACAGCGCTTTTTAGCTGTATTCCAACTTGATCCCATATAACATAAATTTTCTCGATTTTCCATGTTTTCCACAGACTTTTCCTATTACTATGACATTTTTTTTTAAATTTACATGAATTTTCCTCGATTTTTCATGCAAGTTTTCATGATTGTTGAAGAGAAAGTATTGATGCCAGTAGGGCGGAAGAAAATGATTCCGCATAGCTTATAAAACTTTTTTGTCGGAAAATTTTCCGGAAAAGTTGGAAAATTCCGGAAATTTTCGGAAAATTTTCCAGAAAAATTGGAAAATTCTGCATTTTTCCTAAAACAGATTTATCACTAATCATATCGATGAAAATTTTTCGGATGATTTTCCCGCTTTCCGGGTTTTCCATGGAGTTTTCCACAAAAGTAACTTTAGGTAACTCATTTCGCTCTACAACTTTGTCTTAGGTTCAAAACGCTCAAACGCTTCCTTAGTCGGAATTTTTCTGCATGTTTGCACGATTATCGGAGAGAAAGTAATGATGCCAGTTGATAGGCAACTCGATCCTGCATAATTTAGAAAAGTCGGAAAATTCCGGAAAACTTTTTCGGATAAATCGGAAAACTCTGCATTTTTCCTGAAACGGATTTAACACTAATAAAATTTGTACCAAATTTTCAAATGATTTTTCCCGATTTTCTGGGTTTTCCATGAAAATTTCCGGTTCAAATTTTGATAGATTCAATTGTCACGCGACATGAACCTGTGTGCCAAATTTCAGCTCGCTGTGATGACGAAATGTGGGTCCACGAGAATGTCGAAAATAGTAAAAAAGAAATATATAAATAAATATACAGACAGACAAATTCGTGTACGAGTTAAAGGGACCGGCTGGCCTAAAAAAAAGCGATGGGTGAAACCATATTTAAAAACTAGGGTTGAACAAGGTGAATAAATTTAATAAACAATTTAAAAATAGATCCGCTTAGCGGATTTGGGAATTTCGCGAGAATTTCGTCCGCAAACTTTGACAATTTAATGTGTGTTATTGGCCCTAAATGAAGGAACAAAACACGAGTTTCTGTCGAGAATCGGTTAGCTTTAAAACACTGAGTTCTTAGTCTGCAGAGATTGAATATGAGCCTATCATATTTATTCAAAGTTTCAAAACAATCGATAACCAGAATTGTAGCTGAGGTTTGCGAAGCCTTTATTTATGCGCTCGAAGAAAAAAGTTCTTCACTTAGGGCAATCTACGCTTAAAACCAACCGCGATTGAAAACTATCTCTCGAAAAAATACCGTACCTTTAATTGTCTGTACTAAGTTTGTTTTATGTTTTCCATATTAACTGAAAAACAAAAAATCTGCTTCAACAATCTGTTTCAAGACTTTTTAAAGTCTTTTTTACGTGTATCCACTGGATTCACTTATCCGCACACAGTCCCCGCAGAAGCAAGGGCGGATACAGCTGGGGGCGATTGAGGCGATCGCTCCTCCTAGACCTCTAATAAAATTGAAATTTAGACTCTAATCAAATGCAATAGAAAATATAAAACTAATAATTTTAAAAAGATTGCTTGTAAATGCGCACCAAAAATTTTAAATAATTTCTCCCTTGACTTAACGGGAACAATCACAAAAGTTCTTATCGTTACCCTTCATTTTGCATTTAATCAAATTTTCAAAGAAAGCAAGTCTGAGCAGATGAAATTTTAACACGACAGTGCAAAAATTGAAATTTGGAGCTTCTAATATTTATCAAAATATTTAATTAAATTATTTTATTTTAAATTTGCTTTCTTTGCACCTTCGATATTTAATTCAATGTCAAATGAAGGGAAACTCTTGAGAACTTTTAAGGTGTAGGTACTCAATAATTGAAGCGAATAATTATTTTCAATTTTTTAGTACGGATTTTGAAGCAACTTTTTTTTTAAGTAATTTTTATATTTGTTATTGTTTCCTTTCTTAGTCTTAAATTATTCTCAAAATATATAAAATATGTCATTAAGAAATTTTCAGTAGAAGAAAACTTTTTGCATTTTCTTGTGATCGAAAGCTTACAAAAGGTATCTTGAGTAAAAGTGATTTTGGGAAAATAATCATAGCCGGGGTAATTAATATCAGATTCAGTTTTATTGCAAATATTTAATTTAAAGTTAACCAGTCTGGGCTATATATATCTTACCAAATTTCGTGTGTCGGTTGGAAAATAAATTGTTGGAAAAAAAAATTTAAACACGTTGCACCTTTAATTTGCAACCAATTGCAGGCCAGCCCAGGCAATTATGGACTTTGAACGAAATCTAAACTACCTTTATGTGAAAAACACCAGCAGTAAGATCAGTGCTGCAAAATTCATGTACAAATACCATTATTATCATTACCAATACCATGTATTTAAGAATTGGTAATTCCCAGTACTAATACTCCTGTATTAAAATTAAAATTGTACAGTCCTCTTCCTGGAATTGCAAATATTACCTTAAAATACCGGAAAGTTATTGAATTTGCGGATCCATTACAAAAATACTTAGAAATATCCAAAAGTATTTAAAAAGAGTTTGGGAATTACTATATAATTCCGCTCAATTCTTTTCAAATACTTTCAATTACTTTTAATTACTTCGAAATCGTCAGTAAAAAACATTATATTTTACTATTTGGTGTACCATTTCTACTAAAAAAAGGTGCGTTTAACTTTGTTTAACTATTGTTTTTTATGAAATTGCAAATTGAAATAGGAAAACATAGCAAATAATAAATGTTTTCCTAGAGTGCGAGACTTTGTATTTTTAACCTCTTGGCCTACAATTTTTTTGAAAGCAAATGTACTTGTCTAGACCACTTAAGTTTATTGCACCTCGAAAACAGGAAAAATATTTTTATAATAAAATTAAAAAGACAATTGATCTAGTTCATTTCATAATTAAGTAAATCATCATGTTTATTACTGACGATTTCGAAGTAATTAAAAGTAATTGAAAGTATTTGAAAAGAATTCCAAGGAATTATATAGTAATGCCCAAATACTTTTTACAAACTTTTTGATATTTGTAAGTATATATCTGCAATGGAACCTCAAATTCAATTACTTTCCCGTATTTTAAAGTATTGTTTGCAATTCCGGGAATGAAACTGTAAAATTCTAATTCCAATACAGGAGTACCTGTCCATTAAATACTGAGTATTTTACAGCTCTGAGTAAGATAAGGCAAGAAGTGTATAATGTCGGCCGCTACCGGTCCACTATCCTCGCATTCAAGTCATACTTCATGGCTTGTATATTTCGGGGGTTACAACTGACCGGTTTTCTATTTGAGATGACACCAAATTTATATTATATTAATAAAAAAAACCTCCGGCGATATCTGGATGCTAATAAAATGTTCATACTGAAACAGAAAGAGTTATGAAAGAGCAAAATGCGACGTTTAGGAGGGAAAGGGTGTTTATGATCTTGATATACTTCCGCTTAATACCCTGTAGCACTCTTACTATAAACCCATAAAAGAATAACGCGAAATGATGACTAACTGTCCAGACTTTCTAAACAGTACTTTAGTTACTTATAATTATTTCAAACTTTACCCCTTTTCCGCAAAACTGCATTATCACAAGCTTTAAACACTATCCGACAGTCATCAAGGCTGAGGAAATGTCAAAAATCCTTAAGTGCGTTGTTAATCGGGAGAAAAACAAAATTGGAGCTTTTTTGCCAGCTTGAGCTAAGGGACCAAGACAGTTATTTATCTCACAATCATCTAAATATAAAAAATATGGAATACTAATGATTTTCCAATGCGCCATTTTAAATGACCACAGCTTTCCGTTAATCAATTTTTTGTAATTTTCATAAGAAGTCAATGATATTAATAATACTTGAAAATATTGGGTAGCTCCAAAATGCCTGTAAATTATTGGGCAACTCCAAAAAATTTCTCCGAATTGTTTTTAATAATAATAATACACATAGGTAATAGGTATATCTATATAATTTTTTCAATCGAGATTATCTATAAACATTGAAACAACATCATTAATTTCATTATGAACAGTAATAATCTTTGGATTCGCGAAATAATCAGTTTTTTCCAAATATTAAAAAAAAAATTGTAATCTTAATTAATAAATCAAACAGATTTTCACAATTATGTATTAGTCGCTTAATTTAAAAACAATTTTATCTTTATCATCTTGAATAAGTAAGTAGTAATAAAAGGTTGTCTCAGAATGTTTTTCGTTTTTGAAACTTAAAAATAAAACACCACAATTAGTTGAAACTAATTTTAATTACTGTGAAATCAACGAGCAGTTTTCGAATTTTTATTTATAAAAAAGGACCATTTGTAAATGGGCACCATCCGATTCTTCATACGCTGCGGTACCGTGAAACAAGCTCAAGTTCACGTTCATTGAGGCTAAACACAAAAATATACAGTTTTTTTTTTAACATAACTTTTTATCTTAGACTTAATATATATCTGCCTGACTCACTGATATGCCTGGCTGTATTGAAAGTGGGTATGTTAAATGACAGATAGAATTCCATCCTTAATTATTTTACATGTTAAGGTACAAAGTATACTAGAAGGAACTGAGTATACTTGCTCCCGGTATATTGCACAACTATGACTGAATGATCCTAAATCAACCATAATACTAAGTAACGATGAAAAACAACGGCCAAAGGGCCCAATATCCTTGTAATAGGTATCTGAATTATATGGACGGGATATTCATATTAGTTAATTATCCGAATTATTGTTAAGGCTATTTTAATATAGAGATACGAACCCAGTAATAGTTCGGTTTCATTGTAATATATCACATCGGTTGCAAAAGGAAATATGCTCCCTAAATTGTAAGGAATACTATTAACCCCTGTAGTTGGTTGGAGATGTTTTAATGTAAAATGGGATCCTAAGTTCGTTCGGAGAGCTAGGAAAGAATGAGTTGAAGGTAGCTCGTGTAGAATGTTTATGGGGGAGACGTAGTAATTGTCATTCAGCGAGTCGTTTCTATTCTCGGTGAAGACTATATTGGGTCTGGTGAAACGATCCATCGCTACTAAACTAAAAAAGCCAGCCAAGATTTTGACATCTGTACATCGGTATAAATACAAATGACAAACATTCTGAGACACCCTTAATATTGTCTTTTAGGATCATGGATATTAAATAACTGATTCAAAGAGTTTTTGGAAAGCAGCTTCTTCTTCCTTATTGGAAGCGGTACTACCATCATATTGTGAACAGCTACATATTTTCGGACCAAACGCTCTCAGTTTTCATACATTCAGATCTATATTTGTATATTTGTTAGATATATATATACGAAAAATGACTTGTATAAAATGATTGGATACATTCAGAAACACCACACTTGTATGGCGAATCTGGCTTTAAATTGTGCAACTTTTTTAAATGTTTCCGCAACTTACCAATTGAAGCTTTGTCGATGACATTCTGGGGACAGTGCGCAGACAAAAATTTTGTTGGATACGCACCTTTACGCTTACTGCAGGTGGATGCAAAATAAGTGGTAATTAGGGTTTATTATTTGATGAGCGGCTCCGATTAACTATTTAAGGATCTCCTGTGCATCGCATAGTTCTCTGTTCCAAGTTTTATACCTCGAATATTAGTAATACACTGAAATTGAATCCCAATACGGTTATATACCTCGCCAGTAATACTGGGGCCAGCTAGTACGATCGGCTGTAAACGCAAGCTGGCTTGAGCTAGTTTTTGGTGGCAGTTATGCACCTCACTAGCAGCATAAGCGTCAACTGGCATCACGTTATACATTCAAAGTGGCTTGATCTAGCATTTTAAAAGTTCAGTTGTTATGTCTAGGTACCGCGGGTACTTTTCACTTCAGTAGTTTTGGAATTATAACAACGTGCCCACCTATGGCAATCGTTAATACCCAACATAGCTAAGATATTTGAAAAATGTATTAAAAATAGGCTAATTAAATATCTTGAAGTTAATAATATTATTTCGAGAAATCAGTACGGCTTCAAAAGTGGATATAGCACTTCAGATGCACTTTATGAGGTAACTGAGTTCATAAATTCTGCAATTGATACTAACAAAAAAATGGTGGCTGTATTTTTGAACCTAAAAAAAGCTTTTGATACTGTTGACCAGAAACGGCTACTTGATAAGCTCGATAATATTGGTATTAAAAATAATGCTCTATCACTCTTTCGGTCCTATATCTCCGATAGGATACAGATCGTGAAATTGATCATACACTGGGTACCAAACTGACCGTAAGATGTGGAGTACCGCAAGGAACTGTATTAGGTCCCATCCTTTTTCTTATTTATATAAATGAGAGAGAAATAGTAGCCTTTGCTGATGATACAGTTCTGCTATTTAAAAGTAATGCCTGGTCAATTGTATCTATAAATGCAAACAGTGGATTAAATTAAATTTATATTTGGTTATGTATACATAAGTTAGCATTAAATCTTGATAAGACAAACTACATGTTATTTGGGGCTACAACTAACGTGAATTAGGAAGTGTCCTTACTAGTCGATAACGTTGTGCTTAAAAAAGTAAACAAACTAAAGTACTTGGGAGTTATAATAGACTGCCAGCTAAAATGGGACAAGCATATACTTTTTATCACTAAGAGGCTGAGGAGAAATATTTACAAAATCTTAATGCTCCGTGATATTCTCGACTTTAGCTCTATGAGGATGGTTTACTTTGCTATAGTTCAGTCTATTTTACAATATGGTATTACAACTTGGGAAGCGACCTTCACTGGAACAATCATGCCACTTCATAACTTGCAAACTAAAATCATAAATTTATGTTTAAGAAAGTACTTTTCAATCACGCAAGCTTTCAAAGATTTCGATGTAATGATTATTCGACGGATCTACTGCTTTACACTGCTATAGTTTTATTTTCTTGAATATATCTAATTTCCCAGTACATCACACAAATTACTCCACATGTAGGTAAGCAATATTACCTTTGGCAATTATGCGATGTTCAAAATCTTTAACACAAAGACATGCCAGTATAATAGGACCAATAATTCAAATGTCTTTCAGATAAATACTTACTTTATGTAAACATAGATACTATACTTATACAAGGATACTTTCAGTAATATAAACTTCTAAAATATTCCTTAAATTTTGTAAATAGCTCCTAGTTCAAGGCCGCTTTGTGCTCACACACAAGCCTAGCTTATGTCAGTCATTAGCTTTAAAATGTTCACTAAATTTAAGATTTGAATTGTTGTTGTACAATAATTAAGCTTCAATAAACTAATAATAATAATGTTTGAGTGTAAACAGCTTATCTGTTATCCGTAAGCATAATTAAGGAAATGCGCCATTCATCCAATTAATACGAAACGGCAGAAATCTATACAATATGTTGAAAGCAGATGAAGAACTTTTTTTCGAATACTACAGAATAAGGCCGGCAACATTTTGAGTAAAATATGACAATTATACAAAAAAAACAATCCAACGGTTTTACCCCGATTTTACCAGAAGGAAAGCGAAAACGCAATTTTTGAATATCACACATTTGATAAGGATGTTCGTAACCACTGCCAAAGTCTCAATACTCACAATTATCTACTAAATCTTCTGACATCCCACACGTAATTCTGAAGGTTAAAGCATTATCTCTGGTTAGTAAGGTAACAAATCGTATCGTATTGAACCAAAACATGAATTGCAGTGACTATAAAAAATCAATAATAATTACCCAAGCAGCTATATGGCTGCGAAAATTGGATCTGTGCTTTAAAAAGGCTTTAAAATGGATTCACGTGGCTAAATTGTTTTGTAAAAGTTACAAGATTTGCTTTTTTTTTTTGACACTAAAATGTTTTATAATGCAGTGTTAGGAATGCTTTCCGAACTAGGTATACAAGTTTTTGGCCTCGGGAGCTACTTGGTTATATAATGGCCCGAAATGCGATTTATCTGAATCCTATAAAAACACTATGGCTCTAGATGCTATTTAGTTATAACGAGTGGCGCAAAAGTAATGACCCTATTTGGTTCAGCTACAACTTTTTTCTAAATTAGAAAACTAGAATTAGTTTTTTATATGTGTTTATTTGTGCCATGAAATTTCGTCGCATTAGGATTTGTTGTCTCTTAAATGGTGACCTCCAGAGTTGATGCAGATTTTAGCCCTATTTATGACATTTTCTATAACTTGCCGTAACACTTCCTACGATATGTTCCTTATTTCTTGATGAATGTTTTCTTTTAGGGCTGCGAGAGTCTGTGGCTTGTTCACATACACCAGTGATTTCAAATAACCCCAAAGAAAAAAGTTTGAACGGGTCAGATCGGGTGATCTTGCAGGCCAAGGCACATCGCCAAAACGAGAGATAACACGGCCTGGAAAAGCCTGGCTGTAATCTAGACGAGCTCGGTGGTCAGTAGGCAGCAGCTGATGAGTCATCTGAGTTTTATACGGAAACATCTTCAAGTCTTTGACCAAAATACGCTGCAGAGTCCGCCTGGAAATGCCCGTTTGCGTGCCACATCGCCTCGTAGATGTTTCTGGGCACTTTTCCACATCTTCGCAGCATCCATATTTTCGGCTGAACGGCCTGTTCTTGGTCTGCTAGACTTAGGTCTATCTAATGTTGCTCCAGTTGCTTCGAGACGTGTGGCAAAGCGTTGCATTGGGCGACCAACCGGTAGCGGACGACGGGGAAATCGTCGACGAAATTCACGTTGTGTTTTTATCACTGATGAATTATGGTATTCCGTAAAAACATTGACACGATTATTCCATAAAATTATTTCGCATCATGTCATATTGTAATTTGCGAGTGGTGCGGCGTGACAAAATATTTTTATAGTAATAACAAAATAATTTCAAAAATAGACTAAATCGGGCAACCCCTTCTTGGTGTTGCCATATAAAAATTTAAGTTTTTTACATATACTGTGAAAACGATCAGTTCTAGACATTTTTATTGTACTAAGACCTTCTTCAGAATATGAAATCCTAAAAATTGGTTATGATCATGGGCGCCATACCAAATTTTATACGGGCATTCATAGGGTATCCTAAGAATTGGTCTTAGACCAATTCTAGCTTTTTTACTTGTTATGTTATTAAAATTCGTTATTATGGAATTGTCGACTTTTGTTTCCAATAAACTAAAAAAATGCATATGTAGGGGCCTATATATATTTTGTGATCTTGTGCCTGACGCCTCCAAAAGTATAAATGCGGCCCTGGCCATTATTAAAGCAAAGCAACCCGCTTAAATCTTGTTAAGACATTAATCTTGCCTTATTTCACCTACAGAGGTTTGATTTTCCTGCAACTTGATAGCGTTTGTACCCCTAGAATGGAAGTTACGTTTAATAATTGCTTTCATTTCATTTTCAAAGTTCGTAGATATGACCATGGTGCCCACTTTCAACATACTTCAAGAAAAAAGCCTTAATATTCTTCAATAACTTGCAAAAAATAACGAAATCATTTTACTTCAGAGAAAAATTTTAATTTCACTAATTCACATCGAAACAGGAGCGTTATTTTCCTCGTTTAACTACTAGGCTAGTCACGGAAGACAAGATAAGTTCAAATTGCACGTATTTGGAGGAATGTTCTCCCATCAAATATCAAGAATGTGCGAGCTGTGAATTCCTTTAAGGGCCTCGTTGATGCACACATTTCACTTCTCATGGCGGAGTACTATCGTGAAATATTTAAATTCAAAATAAATGTACATTTCCATTTCTTTTCATTTATAGGTGCTTTTCTGCCTTTTCTATTAATTCAGTTACTTGCTCTAGTATTAGTTCTGTTTTGTAGTTTGTTTTGTTAGCCTTAATCTACATACTATGCAATTCTAATCTTTTAGGGACTGCCTCCTCGTTAACGACCAATTATCTACGGATAGTAAACCATTATAAATCTTGAATATACTATCGCCCCAAATAAAGTTTATTGTTATTGTCATGTTAACTGGAATACAGTAACGTATCCAGGATTTGGCTTTGGGGGGGGGGGGGGGGGGGGCATAGGTGTCCCAAGTCCTAACGAGTACGAGTCGGAAAAATAGGGCTCTAAAGTCGCGTCCTGCACCCATCTGAGCACTTAAGGACTGCTATTGTAGATTAAAAGGTTTTATTTTATTTTATCGGACTTTGTAATAATATACATACCACATTTTGTACGTAATTTATAAATTATGTTCAGAAAACTGACATTCTGGGGGGGGGGGGGGGTCCCGTTCGTGCCCCCTCTCGGTGCGCCCCTGGGAATACTGTAAACCACATTGCATTCATAAAAAAAGATCCATGGTGTCATGTCGACCTCCCCGCTCCATTCAGCGATAATAGTGATTATTGAAAACTCCTGTACTGGCATGGCAAGATAAACAAGAAAGCGATATTAAATTGCAGCCACATTTTCTGTCGAAAGAATACCTTGTTAAAATCCAGGATTGCTTCTAATCTTTTGTAAAATCCATGCCATTTTCTTTGGGCACTTTTCGGGATGCCATTGCTGTTGGACCAGAATCTGCTGCAGGATAATTTATTAAAGAAAATATTCACAGCAAAAATCAACAGCAATGGATCCTTAAGAGAGTGTTCACGGGATTTATTTTAGAGTTTGCGAGGAGATATTTTTTTTTTTTATATTATTAAGCCAAGCATATCATGACAGTAAGATGATAGGAAAAGGATTAGGGAAATGAGGAAAGTGGCAAATGTGCTGATTTATATGTCACACTGGAATCTTCGCAAATTTTAAGCCCAAGAAAAAACTGAAAATTTTAAACTATTCCACATTCGTACAGTTTGGGATAAAAAAGCATTATGGAATTTTACTGTACGTCCGAAAGTATTTTGAAGGATGAAAGGATGTGTGCGGCTTACAGTTTGCATACAAAAATTAATCAACAAGGAATCAGACTAGATATTTCATCGAAAAATTGGCCATGCGTATAGCGATAAAGGAGCGAAAGGCATCCAACATTGTGGCAGTGCTCGAGTGAGTCGATGTTGTTGGTGAACTACACAATAAAGTTTGGCCTACCTGAAAGAAGTGGTTGAGAAGTAAGTTTGTTCGGCCTTTACAAAATGCAGGATATAATATTTTGTGTTAGCTACTTCCTTTTAATATGCAATAGACTAGATAAAGTTGACCAGCTTTCAAGTTTAAATATATGGGGAAAAAATCCGAAATATTTAATGCTGTCATCCTTACACTTTTTCCACTATTAAGTCATCTGTTGAGATTTATTTATCAATTGAACTTTATTTGAGTCTTACAAGAAATTTGTGTATTACGGACATAACTTAAGATGATAGTAACATTTATGGTTGAGTCAGTTCGCGATCCAAGATGTAACTCTTTTCTTGTAAATAAAATAGCTTAATTGACGGAAATATAAACGGAAGCAATGTAAGCATACCATGGATTTGTACAATATAAATATTTTCCTTTCACTGATATTTAATCGCATATTTAACAAGCAAACATATAAATAAATTAATTATATTTTGATTTTGATTTTCTTACGTTCTCCTGTAATATTAAAAATAATTTTACAAACCATCAACTTTACCGGCCGTGACTTCTTTCTAAAGGCGGAAGTGATGCAATTTGATGAGTTTCGATAACAAGAGTCGTCTTCTCTTTTACTCACTTTTCAGCTCGATTAAGTTGAAAAACAAAAAAAATAAAATAAGAAAAAACAAAAAGAGAACGAAAAATGCTTTTAACTCTCAATAAATCATCCTGAAAAATATCCGCTGACAAATTTCGCCATCCTCCATCGGTTTTATTTCATAATTTTAAAGACACCGAAATAAATTAAATTCAAGTAAACTACTGAAAAATGCAGCAGTCATATATATATACATACACATCGATATCCATGTATGTATATATATATATCCAGATAAAGCCAGGGCCCTTCGTGGTTGAGGATTTATAGCTGACGACCTCAAATTTGCCAGTCTTCATTTCATTCAGAGCCTGGTAATTGCCCATATGAAGAAGATATGAAATTTGTCCACGCACAAGGACTATTAAAAACAGTTAAACTTTTTTGTATACAACACACAAAATATTATGAAAATATGCCTTCCAGCAGTTTTTATTTTTTTCGAAGGTCTTTATATGAAAATTAAGCGAAACTTATATTCCTGTGATCGGTTGAGGATTGAGAGGATTCAGAGGATTCAAAGTATTGGGAAGATTGACTCGTAGAAATTTCATTCACCCCCCAATAATTACCTCCTCTATATACGTTGTTTTACTCTTGCTGCTCAAAATCCACATGGAATGGGAAGGTGTTGCATAAAAGTCTCAAATTATGCAATAACGCTAATCACTGCTGAGAGACGAGATCGCAGCAGCTCCGACTACATTTGTATTGCAATGCACGCGGTAATAAAGTCATAAAAACCACGAGCTTGACTTCTGAACTCTGGCAAAAAGTATGCGCTGGGCTCGAACTCGCGCTGTACCCTCGTCAAAGAGGTTTGTGTTGCATGTGTAAAAACCATCGAAAATTTTTTACCGAATTGAAATAAAAAAATCCACCCACCGAATTGATTGCATTCCTCAAAGTCGACATTGGGGGTTTTTTTCATTTTCTTCTTCTTTTATTTATTAAAAATCCACCGAAAAGAGGAGCTTTCAGCAGGGAATTAAAGGGAAAAAATATTTTTTAATATGGCACTTCTTTTCTTATCTGTTTGCAATTTTATCGGCGTGTCATATCGACGACTACACGAATTTAATCTTCGAATTAATATTTATTGCAAGCTTACACGCGTCGTTAGTAGAAATATTTCATAGCGAGGCAAACGATGATAAATCGACACAGCAGCGTGCAGCGAAACAGTGGAAAAAATCTCATTGCCGCATAGTTTCCGCTCATGATTTACTCGAGTTTTGCTCAAGTTGTCGAGTTACGTAACATTCGACCGTCTCTCATTCCGATATGAATTACTACCGGAAGGATTCTACTTAACAGTGCCGAGCCCGAGGGCTACAGTTACCTTGCTGCTTGCCCATCTGGGTAATACAAATAGTACAATATAAAACTGGAGTTAATGCCTTCGTGACATAAATTCGTGCAGCACCAGATTATAAGCCGCTATATGACTTGTGCAGAAACCATCAGGATTGATCCAATTTATATTTTTTTTTTTTTTACAAGATCAGTGCAATTGTCTCGGACTGTTGTAATTGAGACTAGAAAGATGCTTGGAATTTTGTATGAAGATATTGCACTCAAAAGTAGTAGTCCTAATTTAAATCGAGCATGCAATTGTGGCAGGCTTCCGGAATTGAAAGTTGTTAATTAAATTAATTTGACCACCTTTGAAAATAATTGCAAACTGTTTGGCTGTGATTGAAATTTTTAAACTGCATCGACAATGACTTCGATTGTGGGGATGGGTTAGATTTTTTTTTTTTTTATCTAATTAAATATAATGAGGAATTGTAAAAAGTGGGCACAAGTAAATGGAATAAGATAAATGACATAAATAAAAATAAAACGTGAAGAATTAAATTAAATATTAAAAGTTAACAGCAAAAAATATACGCTTGATTTGACCTAAATAGCCTAATAAAATGCTGACTGAAAAATATCCGATTATTAATTAGGAATTAAATTATGAATTTTATTATCCGCGAAGATTAAAGAAATATCTAATAATAGACTTAATTGTAATACTTAGATAAATTACTTAAATTACCACATTTCTAGTAAATTTACTCCATATTATAATTGTGAGGGTCCATTCATGAATAGATTTCCGGTACTCATTAATATAACAATTTCTGTCCTCAGTAAAACCAACAGATCTCGAAATAAGTAATTGAATGTCATTCACATAAAGATTTAATCCATTATATTCCGCATGTAGTCAAATAAATCATTAGTAAATACATCAAAGAGTATAGGACCGAGAATTGAATCCTTAGGTACACCTTATTGAACATTATGGAAATAACACTTTTTATGCGCGGTTCAAAAAATAAGTAAGAATCAACTTGAATGAATGCGGAAGAGAATTAAAGTTAGCAAGGAGATTCTTACAGAGTAGACTATGATCAATATTAAAAAATTGAAACAAATATACATTTTTATTAATATCACAAACCTTGCCGACATATGTTAGTAGTCTTTTGAAGGCTGTTTGTATAGTTGTGTTAGCAGGGGCGGATCCAGCTAGCTGAAGACCACTGAACAAAAATTGCAGTAGATCTTCTGAATGTTTCCTAACAAAATGATTCAATGTATTCTACTGCACCTTTTGTAAAAAACGTAACAATTTCTGGAAGCGTTCAATTTGATACATTTAGGAACGCTGGCCCTAGCTAGCACCTTGGCCTTCGCTCCAATTTATGTCTTGGTTGTTGAAGCCTATATAGATAACAGGATGCGCGGATACCTGTACATGAGCGTCGCTTTGCCCGTGGTGTTTGAAGCGGGACAGAGCCTAAAAGCAATAAAAGCGAAAAAGTCTGCTTTTCGCACCTATCAATTGCATCCATGTCCAAAACTGAAACACTATCCAAAGAGAAAAATTTCTTGTTGACCAGAATGTTAGAATCTTAGTAAGATGGAAAGGCAGCAATGATTTCTGATCCCTGGTCAAAACCATCAGGACCAACTTTAGCAGTTCCTCTATTCCTTCACTACTTTACAATGAAGTTATTCTTGACTCCTTGAATAAAACTAATATTTTTACTATTAGATTCACATCAAATTCTCCTTTTCCAACCACTTCATACACCTCCTTTGTGGATGCGGACATGAGCTAATACACATCCGTACGAGAGATATAGTCAAGGTCCTTAAGGAGATCGACGTCTCCATAGCTGCAGGTCCTGATTGTTTCAAACCCTCGTTAAATAAAACCTGTGCCACATTCTTGGGTAAAGCTCTGCGAATACTATTCTATTTGTCTTACTCGACAGGAAAATTTTCAATTGCTTGGAAACTAGGTAGCCTTCAGCCTATTCCCAAGAAAGGAAAGAGTAGCGATCCCTCAAATTATCGACCAATTGCAATCACTTCGATTCTTTCAAAGCTTTTTGAATCTATAATTAGCTCCAAATTAATGAAGTATCTAGAAACTACTCAAACCCTCAACGATCGGCAATATTTTCTTTTTCTGACTTTTCCTATGGAACGTTGAAACCGTAGTCTTAACAATTTTAGTGAGTCGAAATTCGCTGCCCTAGATATTTCAAAGTTATTTGATAGTGTCTGACATTCAGTCCTTTTAGCCAAAATTAAAGCACTTGACTTCTCCCGTCCTCTTCTAAAGGGTTTTCCAATAAGAGGTGTTATTTTAATTAGCCCGCTATTTCGGTAGATGTCACTTTTGGAGCTGTCATTTTTTGACATTTGACAAGTAGAAACTACGCTATTAAAAAAAAGGGGACAATACGCGATTCAACAACGCATTGAAATTATTAAAATTCACTATAAAAATGGTGAAAATGTGGCGGAGACTGTTCGTAAAACTCGAACATTTTTGGGTCGGCGTGAAGCACCTTGTCGGACCGCAATACAGAAATTGGTAGAAAAATTCGAGCTGTCCGGACAAGTTAGTGATGTGAAGAATAAAACCCGTGCACGTCGCTCAAGAACAGCCGAGAATATTGCTGCTGTAGCCGAAAGTGTTGAAGAAAACCCAGGTTTGTCCTTTCCTCGTCGTTCTTTGGAATTAGGCATTCCACAAACGTCATTACACCGTATTTTGCATTAAGATTTGGGTCTTAAGGCTTATAAAGTTCAGTTAACACAAGAACTCAAGCCGGCCGATCATCAACAACGTCGAGTCTTTGCTGATTGGGTCCTTGAAATGCATGAAAATGATCCGGAATTCCATCGAAAACTCATCTTGAGTGATGAGGCCCATCTCCACCTTGATGGCTTCGTCAACAAGCAAAATTGTCGCATCTGGGGCTCGGAAAACCCAAGAGTTATTGTTGACGTGTGACTGTTTGGTGCGGTTTATGGTCCCGCGGAGTCATTGGTCCTTACTTTTTCGAAAATGAGGCTGGAGCAACAGTTACGGTGAATGGATTGCGCTATCGACAGATGATTAATGATTTTTTTTTTGGCCGGAATTGGATGGTATTGATCTGGACAACGTTTACTTTCAACAAGACGGCGCTACGTGCCATACAAGCAACGAAACCATTGATCTTTTACGGGAAAAGTTTCCGAACCGTGTTATCTCTCGAAGAAATGATCACAATTGGCCACCGAGATCTTGTGACTTAACACCTTGCGACTTCTTCCTTTGGGGCCACGTGAAAGAGAAGGTCTACGCCAACAGCCCAGCGTCAATTCAAGACCTCAAAGATGGAATTCGTGAGGCTATCGAGGACATAGGGCAGCCACTTTGCGATTTGGTTATGGAAAATTTCATGAAAAGGATATGGTCCTGTAGGCGTGGTCATGGTGGTCATTTGGCTGATGTTATTTTCCATTATTAACGGCATACCTTCCTCTTTATTTGATCATTTATCTCAAAAAATGGCATTTTTCTTTGAATATCAAAATAACACCTCTTATTGGAAAACTCTTTATTATTAATGCAAAGTATTTTATCTGGTTGCTTAATATGGATTATATTAGAAGGAGTTACATCTGAATCTCAGCGAAAAATGCCGGGATACCTCAGGGGTCTGTCATCTCTCTATCTATCTTTTCAATTTTCATTAATGATCTGCTTTCCCTTACTTCAATCCCATCCATTAATATTTGCAGTAAGTTAAGCTGAACAGATCACATCTTCTCTGTTGCCAAATAAGCATCGAGATATCTTGGATTTGTGAAAAGGTGTAAGAAATATTTCAGTCAGCCCATCGATTCTAGCGCTCCTCTACAAGTCCTACATTAGACCTAGAATGGAATATAATTTCCATATATGGGCTGGGGCTGGTCGCACAGCCTTAGCTTCATTGGATATTGTCCAAAAGAGAGCCTTCAAGCTGATCAAGTCTGATCCCTGATTCCTTTATGTAATACTCGCACTGCAAGTCGCGCACATCCTTTAACCCTTCAGTCTACCATCTTCTGTCTTTCCTCCGGCATGCAATCTATGAAAATTTAAAGGTGGCATTCATCAGCACCTTCGGCACTCTTCTCACGGTCCCTAATTCTTCCTTCTTTATTACCTTCTTATCATGCTATTATTTGCATCATAGTTTATATGATATCTCTTGAGCTTAGCTTAATAATATAAAAAACAAAGCCGGTCACACTTTTTTAACTTGACGACGAAATTATATATGTCCAAGGTATGTATTGCATCTGTTCTGTGACTGCTATTTTAAATAAATGTAAATTTTTAATTCCTGTGTTTTACAAAGATACAATTTATGATGATTCGTGAATTTGAATAAAATACATTTTCGCGATTTTACTAAATAAAATTGATGATTGGGAAGATTTTACACTTCCGCTACAAACAATATGAATAATCTAGCATTTCTTTTGAATTTCGGGAGTGGAAAAGAACATTGAGAAACTTTCTTCGTTGCGAGTGGTAGCCACTTGCTAATTTGTTCGATTCGTATCTTTTAAATGATAAATTTTGTGCATTTGACATTTGTGAGTGGTGACGACTGTCTTCTAACTTTTGTTCAGTGTTCATCATATACCATTTTTAAACCATAGTTGCGACCGCCCCCCTGCCCCCCTCTCAGAAGAATCTTGGATCCGCCACTGTGTGTTAGCATCAAAAATCTCACTGATGTGGATGTAAAAGACTATTGAGTGACAAAAAAGAAAAGGAAAATCTTGAATAAAAATAGATAAGTTGAACGTCATGACAGACCAGTCTACATTTTTAAGGAATATAGATTAATTACTTTAGGCAGCTTTTACGGTTTTAGGAAAACTCCAAGTTATGAAATACTCATTAGTAATATTAAAATATAGGAGATGAAGCAATTAAATCTCAACCAACGTTATCGAAATTCCATCTAATACCAGTTGAGTTAGATTTTTTGGTATGAAATACACACACGTCTACATCAACAGTAACCCTAATAAAATTAAAATTTAATAAACTGTAGGAGGACATTGTTGCAAATTGATAAGAATACTGGTGTACAAATGCACTTCATTACTTGCATATTTGTTCAAAAACAATTGTGGTGAATAGAGCGAACAGCGACGAACAACTAATTAAATTTCTTTTTCAAATCAAGCATTCGTCAGAAGTTAAAACACAATCAAATGGCGAGCATCGGATTATGAGCAAGAGGAAGAGAAGGAGGAGGACAAGAAGAGAAGACTATATAAATTAAAAAAGACAGAAATTTTATTTTTAAATTTATCTTGAGCCGTATGGGGCAAATACAAGAAAGAAAAACAAATAAGAGCAATTGTCCAGAAAGCTGAAAGTCTCGGCTTCAAAAACCCGGACGAAGCGATTGTTTTTCACTTGTATTTATGGTTTAATTTAGAATCATTAAAAATAAAAGTTCTCAAAAATGTTTCTATTCTCCATCTCTAAAATAAGCAACACTACTACAACGTACGATATAAAAATTGATTCTAATCCACTAACCAGTTCATTCTACGTTGGTAGTTGCTAGTATTAATTAAGCCTATAAAACACTCAACAATCATAAGAACACCCACAAAAAAAAATGAATCTGCAGCAAAATATTCAGGTTCTTAATTACGAATTATAAGAATAATCACTATAAGCCAATATATCAATATCTAACCCGAAATCTAATCCATTCTTCCCATTTCATCCATTCATCCTACACCAGATAAACAAATATATCAAGATACACAAGCTAAGTGTATTTTTCAAAGACGCTTCAATGAAAAAAGCAGAATTCTATTTTAAAATGATTGGCAGAATTACAAATAAATGCATTGATGTCGTTGGCATCATCAAGGTTAATGATCATTATGATAACAGTCTAATCGTATTCAGGGAATAATTGTTCTAATTTAGCCTTCAAAAATTCAAACCTTCACTTTTATTTTCAATTCAAATTAAGAATCGCTCATAATTCACCCTGAATCATTAGAATCATTTTCGACCTCAAGTTCCTTGAAACCTTAACCACTCACAGAGTACAGCACCAGTCCAATGCCTTACGGCCGAACTAACAACAAATCAATCGGAAGCAAATGTCACGAATAAAAATTTCCAATGTCCATCCATTATGCAACCGCATAATTATCGTGGGTGAAATCTTATTGATCGTCGTTGAATCTTAAGATATGAAACGCTCAGAGCTCATTATATGTATGAGCAGCGTTTCACTACTGCGCTATCCGGGGGCTGATTTGCATAAGTGCGTATGAACCGGCTTAACGAAGTCCGGCAATGCGCGATTATTGTTGCCGCCAATAAATCTTTCCAAGTTCATTATCACACAAACTGCAAGAAAAGCTGCACCGCAGGAGATACATCTCTAGAGCTACCTAGTTGCTTAGGCCTTCAAAAATTTTTAGCGTATTTGCAATTTCAATTCTTTGCAGAATTGAAATGGAGGGCTGGCTATTTACTTTGAAGCCATCTGCGATTTTGATCAGTGATTAATGCATTTTATCATTTCGAAATATTTGACAGTCTCGAGATCCTGAACATGTCTTCTTTCAATATATTGATCAACGGCATATAAATATCTCATGCCAAGAACACAACCGCATTGAAGGCTGATGGCATTTGGGAATTTGAAGGTTTTCAGAGAAGGAAACAGCACAAGACAAGGGAAATATGATTTTCATTTTTTATTAAACGATGTTGATTCTCAGGAGAATGCAACTACCAATCCCAATGGAAAACTATAGTGAATAAATAAACAATTAAAAGTGTTTGACGTAAGTCTTTTTTTAATTATCGTTTTTCTTGCTTATGTCAGATGTGATTTTATCATTTCAGATGATTAAAAGTTATATCAGACATTTTTTTATCTATACTTTTACTGAAATATAGTTAAGTCAAGATAGTTTTTATGTACAGTCCCTTGATTGGTACAGGCCCTTAAGACTTTAGCTCGATCTCGTATCTCTGCCTTCAGCTATTTCTTGGTATGGTGGCTTTATGGGTTTCAATCAAGTGATTGACGGGCGGTACAGATACTGTCTTTGATGAAAGTGTAAATAATTTTACAATTTTGTAATTTTATGGACAAAAAATGATTTCCTTCAGAACTGTTGGCTTGATATGTTTCTTTGCTTACCTATTTTAGCCTCTACTGATGTAAATGACATGTTGAGCACTTTCATCCAATTCATGCAGAATAGACAGTCCTTGCCTTGCCATTATAGGGAGACATCCATGAAATAATTTCAGTCCTTGAAATTCATATTTATTAAAGGCGACATGACTTCTTCTAGACAACCTCCCCGCCCCCCCCCCTATTAACCCGAAACAAAATATGAGAAAATTATGTGCTAATTATATGATATAGACTGAAAAATTTGCAGGACGACACCAACTTGGGCCCCGCCTGAGTATTAACTCTGCCAACACAGTTTCGATTCACAAAGGATTTAAGTACTAGTTATGTGCTAATTCTTCGCCAAATCTAAAAACTGTTGTCTCAAAAATTTAACGGTTTTTTTAATATATTAACGACGTGACCCTCCACCCCGACATATTGAAAATGCTATCAAAAGAGTTTTAATTCACTCAAGATTTGTGTGCTAATTATGTGCTAATTCTTCTCGTAATTTAAAAATGTTATGCTCGACAGTTTAAAGGGCTTTTTAAGTAACTCAAATAGAAATGTTGGATGCCTTCGTCCGCCACGTTTCCAAAAAATTTTTTGATTCACTCAAAATATGTGTGCTAATTATGTGCTAATTGTTTATCAAATCTAAAAAAATTTATTCGAAAATTTATTGTTTTATATACAAAATGGGGGGGGGGGGGGGGGGTTAAGTACAGCACAACGTCGTTCTATACTCCACCTTAGTTAAAATGCTATCAAAATAGTTTCGATTGACTTAAGATTTATGTGCTAATTATCTGCCAGCTTTTTGCTTAATAATCTAAAATTTTTGTATTCGAAAATTTAATGATGTTTTTATCGTGGCATTCCACGATATTTTGTCGGAAGTTACATTTAATTCATGGCTAACCACGATATCGTACTCTACTTAATTTCACCATATATTTTAATGTATACGTATATTTAAGCACTTCTTTCACACCACAATTTATATTTATCGTGAAAAAGTTACTTTTCCACGACAAAATCTGTCTACACCCCGAATATTGATTGATTAAAAACCCCATTAATTTTTCGAAAACAAAATTTTTAGATTTCGCAAAGAATTAGCACATTATTAACACCTAAATCCTGAATGAACCAACATTTTTTTGGTAGCATTTTTACTAGGACAACGTGGCGGATGAACTCGTCCTCCATCTCCATTTTGGCTGCTTCAAAAATTCATTAAATTGTTGAGTATAACATTTTTCAAATATGCAGAGAATTAGTACATAATTAGCACGCAAATTCTGAGTGAATCAACGCTATTTTGACAGAACTTTCAACGACGGCATCCTGCATCCCCTTTTGGATTTTTTTAAAACCCATTTCATTTTTGAGTCAACAATTTTTAAATTGGGTGAATAAACTTTGTTGGTAGAGTTAATACTAGGGCGGGATGCAGCTTGACTTCGTTCTGCACTCCCGAATTATACAAATTTCAAAAAACTATAAAATTTTCGTCGCGCAAAAATTTTTTCAGTTTAGCAAATAATTTTCTCATATTTTGTTTTCTCGGGTCGTGTGTTTGGGAAGTTCACGCAGGTTGACGACTTTCATACTACGTCAGGTTTTCATACACCACTTTATATTTGTAAACTTTCATATTGATATATTTGCATAGTCCAAGAGATATCACCTTATATGGATCGAATTTCTGCGTTTTTGTCAAAGTTTAAGAAAAAGAAGAATCTAAAAAGTGTGACAAGGTGTCAAGTACATTATCAAAGTACGTAAACTTTACGTATTCTTTTTGGGGTCTATAATTTTTTGGGGTGTGATAATTTTCGAATTTAGATTAAAATTATTTATGATATGCCTACGAGCAAAATGCTAGGACTTCTAAACTTTACTGGTTAGTGGAAAAAAAAGTGATTCAAGTGTCTCGCTCTACCCTGACATCAATTTACTGCTGCAACTATTAATTTTGATTGATTTTCAGAACTTGGAATTTTATTAACGATTGTCTTGTTTTTGTTAAGGTTTTCATTTTTTAACATGAATAATTTTTCTTGTATTTATATTTTCTACTCACATTTACATTTAATTTCATTTTTCCCAATTTTTAACTGTCCTCCAAATTTTCCTGTGAACTAAGGAATTATTTTTGGTCGTGTGCTCATAATGACAATGTTGTAGGAGATAGCCAAGATGACATCAACAATAAATATATGGCATACGGATGTATAATACCCTCTCTATGTTACAGATTTTTCAAATTAAATTCGCCCTTTTTCAAATCAAGTACCATTGCATATACAGTGGAGGTCAGAAGTACGTTAACAAAAAAGATCATCAAAGAGAAACATAAATAACTTTTCCAAACAATTTTTTTATTCAAGAATATATTTCTTTTTACAGGTAAGTTTCTTTCTAAATTAAAAAGTAGGTATTTAATGATTTCAACAAGAGCTAAAGGAAGTATTACTATTTATAGTGGTCAAAAGTATGTTAACAGGAATATTAATACCCACAATGTCCGCCATTATTCCGAGACATTTTAGCAATTCTATCCAGTAATAAAAGTATATATTTACTACACTATTCTGGTGCGAATGTGAACCAACATTCCTCAATATATGTTTTCAATTCTTAAAGAGTTCTTGGTCTTCGAACGTGATCCTTAGTCTTCAACAAAGCCCAAACGTTCTCAATAGGGGAGAGATCTGGGTTTTGAGGTGGCCAAGTCAGAACATTTATTTGTTCATAACGCAAGTATTCCTGGACAATCTTCAGATTAAATCAACCAATTAAATATATGTTAATTATTAAGGGACATTAGGAGTGCCTTAAATCTGACCGCCGAACTGGATATTTATTGGTGAGCAATTCCACGCGCGAATAGCTCGGTCTTTTTTAACATAATATTGAAATCAAGGAATTATTAAATTATTATGATGCAGATGCAGGCCTGATAAGAAGCTACCAATAAGTGCTACAGAAGAAGATAGGAAGTTAAATTGTGATTCCAGCTTCGAGAGCAAATTAGAATGATTAACTGAGTCGAACGCTTTTGAAAAGTCAAGTAGCGTTAGAATACATACATGATTCATATCGAGGGATTTCCGAATATGTGCTGTGACGTCAATGAGAGCAGACTCACAACTATGGAACTTCCGGAAGCCAGAGTGAAAAGGACTCAATAGACTATGTTCATCCAAGTAATATGTTATTTGTCGTGACATTATTTTTCGAACACAACAAACTAATTGGCCGATAGCTGCCAGGATCTTTCACTGTATGCACTTTCGGCACTGGAAAAACCACTGCCACCTTACACTGCGAAGGAAATTGTGAAAACGTGAGACAACTATTATAAATATGAAAGAGTGGCTTATTTATCCAAGGCAACTAAGTCTTAATAAACTGTGGAGAAATTCCATCAGTTCCAGTAGCCCCCGATTTAATAGAGTTTATCGGACTAATGAACTCAAACGCATCAACGCATCTGAAACTAGAAGGCAGAGTATCAGATAATTGGTGCTCAAAGCCGGATGAAGAGCGAGAATCGGTCCTAAATACAATAGCAGAGTTCACTGATGCAAAATGAGAATTTAATAAGTCAGGATATTTAGATCACATTGAGGCTAATCTCTGCCACTGCCAAAAACACCCGACCTCTTTAGATTAGCCCATAATTTTTTCGAAGATAAGTTGGGACTTGGGACCAAACTTGACTGCATTGAAACGCTTTTTTGTAGAGCGGATTTTGGTATTAACTCTAATACGACTCATCTTGTAATGAGTATAGCTATCAGCAGTTTTTAACTGCAGATACCTCCTATATAAAAATTACCGTTCAGCAATAAGAGATCTTATCTCGTTCGTAAACCAAGGGCAGCCGTCATATTTAATTCTGCGGGAACAAATCGGAGCATACCAATCATGCAAATAGTTTATATGGTCATTAAGAATTTGAACTTGATCATCCACTGAAGTGCAAGCATAAAGCCTTTCCCAAGATAGAGATTCACAATCCTCAGCGAGTAAAGATGAATCCATATTACAATATTTCCGGTATGAAATTACTTTGGTTTGGTCATAAACACAATTGAAATTATAAGTAAGAAATAGAAAGTCGTGGTCAAATATAGAAGGAGGGCTAACTTGACTGTGATATACTATAGAATTTCTCGCGGTTGTCAGTAGTGAATCGAGCAACGATGGATTTGATGTATTAAAATATGTTGGAAGATCATTAACAACTGGCAAGTGTAAAGACTGCAGAAGAAATAAGAAAGAGCGAGTTACATTGTTTTGTTGCAAGATATTAACATTAAAGTCACCACCCATTAGAATATCCTTATATCTTTGTGTGAGATCACAAAAATCCTCATCAAACTCGAATATATTCTCTGCAGAGTACCAATTGGGTGGAAAAAATACTGAGGACAGTAGAAGCTTTGCAGACCCATATAAAACTTCAACACACAGAAATTCCAATGAGCCCGCAAAAGAGGCTTTCACTATTCGTGAACTAAAGCAATCCTTCATATAAACTGCAACACCACCACCCTGTTTACCACATCTATATCATTCCTAAAGATTCTGTATCCGAGTATAGTGACTGCTCGATTCGAAAAGCTGCCTCAGAAACCTGACTTATTTAAAGATGACAATGGCTTCATTCTATTTCAACAGCAAGAAAATGATGAATATTTATTTTGGGTATTATTAACATCATTGACTTTGATACTTGTATAATTGCTTGTAGTAGCAACATAATAGTCCGAAAAGCGGAGCTATAATTTACACAATATGTATTGCTTCCCCTCTTCTGAATGCCACGAACCGTCACTGATACATACCTTCATCTCCATGCGTAATTGTATATTGTAAAATTTGGATTTCTTACTATGTAATTAACATTTATTATTTGATGACTTTTTTAAATATTAAATTATATGATTAAAATCAGATTTTCAGAACAGTATACATCCACTATGTGTCTCCCAAAAGTTACAGTCACTAGAAAGAGGTGAAAAAAGACATTATCTGAAAAGTATTACTAATATATTTAATGGTATATTTCATACATCGGGTACTGCAAAAGGGTGAACTCCATTTGAAAAAGGGTGAAATTAATTTGCAAAAATGTGAATTCAATGAGAAAAACATGTAAATATATTTTTCACAAATAATCTGTGTAATTATTAATTTTTATTTATTTTTGAAACAAGAGCAAATGAACTTGCAACTGGCAGGTCCATATTTAACAATTTTTGGCAAATAAAAAAAAACTGTTTAAAAATGTATGGCATTGACTTAGTATTAAAAAGTAAACACTAAGTGGAAAAATATATACTATGTATACAACGCTAACAAGTTATTGAGTTCATAGCTTGTAATTTCAATTTTTGGTGAATTTTTTTAATTTGGAAGTGCCCTCAGTTGCACCAAAGTGTCAAAATAACCATTACTTCCTACTAACAACAAAGAAAAAATTCAGTGATTTTTTTACTTTATTTTTACAAAAATACAAAGCTAAATGTACTAGAATTCCGTATAGATGAAAAAAAATAATGTCTATAAAGTTAGCCCAGCCTTTCTTGAACTTTTCGAAAGTAAAGCTTGTGCTGAATTGTGCTCGAATTGTGTTGCGTTGTGCCGCAAGGAAAACAATTTTTTTAATCAATTAAACTTTTTATGAGGAAAATAAAATTTTCAAAAAAAGTTGGCCCAGCCATTTTCAAGATTTTGAAAAATAAAGGGTGTGATGGATTGTGCTCAAGTTGTGCTGCGTTGTGACGCAAAGAAAAAAAAATTCACAAATTAAAGTTTTTATGAGGAAAATAAAATTTTCAAAAAAAAGTTAGCCCAACCATTTTCGAACTTTTGAAAAATAAAGGGTGAGCTGGATTGTGCTCAAGTTGTGCTGCGTTGTGCCGCGAAGAAAAACAAAAATTTTCACATATTAAACTTTTTATGATGAAAATAAAATTTTTAAAAAAAAACCAGTATTTGCTTTTGGAAATATAAAGGTTATGTCGAGTTTTGCTCAACTTCTGTTACGTTGTGCCGTAAAGAAGAATATTATATTTTTTTTCAAAAATTACCCTTTTTACGAGCGATTTTTGAAAAAGTTAGCCTAGCCATTATTTTTTTATTGCAAAAATCAAGGTTGTACCGAGTTGTGTTTAACTTGTACCACGTTCTACTGGAAGGAAAAAGTAAAACTTTCAGAAATAACACTTTTTTGAACCATTTTTCTTTGTGGCACAATGCAGCACAAGTTGAGTACAACTCAACACAACCTTCACCATGATTGGGCTAATTTAAAAATTTAATTTTCTTCATACCAAATTAACTTTTTCAGATTCATTTGTGATACAACACACCACAATTCAGCATACTCTTTCCTTTTTTCCAAATGTCGAAAATAGGCGAACTAATTTTTGTGAAAATCATATTTCTTTATAAAAAGTTTCATTATTTTTTTTCCCATCGTAGGACAATGCGGCGGAAATCACACACGATCCAGCACATCCGTTATGTTTTCAAATTTCAAAAAGCAAAACAAATAGTTGTTGAGTTGCGGTTGTACTGCAAAAAAAAAGCAAGTAATAAACTTTTTATGGGTATAACAGTTAGCCCAGCAATTTCAGAACGTTAAAAATCTTTTTTTTCGGTAATAACAGTTTTACGAATAAAATAAGATTTTGAATGAAAGTTCACACAAATATTTTCGAAAAAAATAATAATAATATACAAATTTAAATAAAATATTTATTAAGCTTTTTATTTCAGCAGCGCGATTTGGTATGATAAAATATGTATATAAAAATTTGAATTGTCGAGTTCTGCTCGACTTTTGCTATGTTTTAAGGTTCCCAGATTACCTAATTGGTGTATATCGAATCGGAAATACTATTCACATGGCAGAACTGAAGAATCCTGACATCAAAGAGTGCGTGCGTTCGTGTGAGTAAGTGAACGAAAAGGTCCTAATGATTGAGGGAACGAAAAAGCAACGATGTTACTAAACCAATGACAAATTTATTCATCTATTACATAAACGCACATATATGCATGAACAAATTTGTCTCCCGTAACTATCTTGGACGATCCTTTTTCTGAGCCTCTATCTATGTGCAGCCAATGTTAATGTTTTTTTATATAAACTGTGTAATGGCCGAGCGATCACTGCCGAAAAGTTCCGTGGTAGCCGATAATTCCCGCAAGCAAATAATTTTTCGAATGAACATCCTCACAAAGTTTTATACTTATAGGAATATTTTCCAATTTCGTTGCCGTTCGGTCCCCGAGGTCGGTTTCAATAATAAGATGGGCACCTTATATACTATATATAAAGTAAGCTCAGACTGTTTTGAAATTAAGAAAAGTAAAGGTTTTCCTGGTGTTGCGTACAAACATACATACAAACAAAAAATTCTAAATTTAAATTTTTCATTAAGAAAATAAAACTTTTGGAAAAAAGTTGGCTAGCCTTTTTAAAATTCTTATTTGATCATAACATAATATTCACAGATGTTTTTTTCTTTACGGCACAGCGTAGCATAAGTCCAGCACAATCCAGCACACCCTTAATTTTTCAAAATTTTGAAAAGTAACTTTTTTTTAAAAAATTTTATTTTCATCATAAAAAACTTAATTTTTAAATTTTTTGATTTTCCTTTGCGGCACAATGCAGCACAAGTCGAGCACAATTCAGCACACCCTTAATTTGTCAAAATTTCGAAAATTGCTGGGCTAACTTTTTTTTAAAAAATGTTATTTTCATCATAAAAAAAATTTAATTTTTAAATTTAATTAATTAATTTTTAAATTTTTTGATTTTCCTTTGCGGCACAATGCAGCACAAGTCGAGCACAATCCAACACACCCTTAATTTTTCCAAATTTCGAAAATGGCTGGGGTAACTTTTTTTAAAAAATGTTATTTTCATCATACAAAATTTAATTTTTAAATTTTTTGATTTTCTTTTGCGGCACAATTCAGCACAAGTCGAGCACAATCCTGCACACCAATAATTTTTTAAGATTTCGAAAATGGCTGGGGTAACTTTTTTTAAAAAAATTTATTTTCATCATACAAAATTTAATTTTTAAATTTTTTGATTTTCTTTTGCGGCACAATACAGCACAAGTCGAGCACAATCCTGCACACCAATAATTTTTTAAGATTTCGAAAATGGCTGGGGTAACTTTTTTTAAAAAAATTTATTTTCATCATACAAAATTTAATTTTTAAATTTTTTGATTTTCTTTTGCGGCACAATGCAGCACAAGTCGAGCACAATTCAGCACAAGCTTTATTTTTAAAAATTTCAAAAAAGGTTGGGATAACTTTATTGACATGCAAAAATACCACTAATCTTTATACTGGTTGTCATCATCGTCCGTAGAAATATCGTCACCCGCTACGAAGTCACACTTAAAAGCTGTATAAAAGTCCTGCTTATTATGTGGGACGTAGTTGGTGGCCACCTTGACAACGTCGGTAAATTGTGCCTTTTTCAGTGGAAAAAGAGCGTTGTAAAATGGATACCGGGGCTGTGGCTCAACTGCTAGACTCAATATCTCTCATTATAGAAAAATGGTCAAAAATAGGAATACCAGTTGATATGCTGACACTGATGTTAGCTATATGGTCTTTGCTGTATTCAAAAATCTGGTATTGATAAATCTTGAATCTCTTCCGCTCTGCATTTACAATCACCTTTTTGAAATGGTCAATATAGTGTTTAGAAAAGTTAAGAATCATACTTTGATCAACGAGCACAATCTCTGCCTGCTTAATAAATTCGAAGTAATCCTTAGTAGTAAAAATTTAATCTTTCTTCCTATTAAACTTCTCCAGTACACCAAAACACCGATCATATGGCAGGAAACTGTGTGCTGGTTCAGGAAAACAATGTACTAACGTTTGAATAGGAGTAGCTTTCACAAGAGTGTACAAAAAACTGCATTATTGTGGAGTTCTTATTTTGTGCTCCAGAATTGTCCGAGAATAGATAGAGTACTTTTACTGTTTTAGGAAGAACGTTATTTATATAATGATTTAGAAAAGAGACTACCTCGTTGGGCGATTTCCGGGCAATAGTTTCATCATAAAGGCAGAAGTGAGCTAGGCCTCTTTTACCTGAATGGTTGCAAAAATTGTACTCCGAGAGTTGTCGTTTATAGAACGCTTCGCTTGTTGGACTTTTTGGCAGAGGAAGATTTTGTTGAAAATCAAATGTTAGTTTTTTTTTCAAATCGGTAAAAAAAGTCGCAGCCTGGCTTTTGTGAAAAGTCTTTTCTCGGTTCAGTTCTTGTTTTTCACTGGCGTCAATAGTAAAATCTTTCAACTTAATTTTTAACATATCGCAATTTTTGCAAGTATATGAACGAGGCGATCCAAAACTGTAGTTAAAATTTTGTTTAAAATATCTGTAATAGAAGTCATATGATACGTAAGGTTTATACTCCGGATTACTAGCACTTTCTGGGTCATTCCGTTCTAAATATAGTTCAAACATCTTCCTTACATTTAAATCTGGAGAGAGATAAAAGCAAGAACTTCTGTTTCTGCTGTAGTGTGACTCACGGCATGGAAAGCTTCTTATGTGGGAGTTAATTTCTTGAATCCTTTCATCTGGAACCCGATTAGGTCTGTTCTGATATTTTCGTCGTTTACCAAATCGGAGGTGCAATACTATGCGAAAAATATCCTTCTTTCTAATGTTTCGTTTCCAACAAGATTAGTTTGCAGATTTTCGGTTCTTTTTGTAACTGCAGATACTGATTCATTCCAATTTTCCAACTCCTTTTCTGCTTCTCCACCACTTTCGATCAAATGAGATTGGTCTACATGTTGGGAGGTGTTTATTTTCATATTTCAACGACGACGCCGTTTCTTTGATGGACCTGGTATAGTTAGTAAGTAAATAAATTAATTTATGTAAAAACTAACAATAAGAACATCGATAATTATTTTATTTACCCGGCATATTCGTATCAGTTCACTTAAATAAGAGTCTGAAGATTCAGTTAAATATTTGTCGGGAGGTTCGTACACGTCCAAAGACTCACTACTCAACGCTCTAACACTGCAATACGGAGGCAGCTCCGAATCAGCATTTAACTTGCACAAAACCGTAATTGGGGCAGGTCCCAAATTTGCAGTAATTTGTCTATTTTTTACCGGAGCTGCAATCTGAGTATATGAAACGATGAGGAATGTTTTTCTAAGTATCTTGGCCGTTAAAAGTAAAAAACTGTGAACAACGAATCTGCCCCCATTTTGCTGCAAGGTCCTCAATTTTTGATACTAATATGTAGTAGCTTTTCCAAAAATAAATTATTGCTAATTGATTCTCCTCATCTATACATTTCTGATTAATTTTTGAAGTCCCTCCCAGTTACAGAATCGAACCTTAACTTTAGCTAAGGTACAATTTTATTATTATTTTTTTTTTAATTAATCTGGGTCTTTACCAGCTCGGTTTTACTGACACTCTTAATTAGGTACATTTTGACTATATTCTTCTGAAAGTTATAAGAGTAAAAATGCTCATAAATTTACATCTAATTTTTGTTGATGTTAATTTTGTTAATTTTCTTCAAAACAAAATTTTTCTTCGATATTCTGTAGGTATATGGAATCAGATCTAAGTTTGCAGGCGGTCAAATTAAAGAAAAACACACAACAGTTGACAAAAGTATATAAATCATAATAATGATATCACGTTGAAAATAATTGTATCTACCTCTTACAGTGGATGCTGTAAAACATGTCGCATTATGAAATAACATAACACTCTTCCACAAAATATTCTGATAACAAACTTGCAGAAAGAAGCAGGTTGAATAAAGCACACCATTATCTAGGTATGTACCTAAACGTGCACTTAGGCTCTTGTTACTTGATTATAATGTTTCACCCTCTAGAGATAATACATACGAGAAGACCTACGTCTTCATAAATTATGATCACGTATTTCTAAGAAAATTTCAAAATCTACACTATGAAATAAAATTTTCACAGATTTTAATTGAAGAGTAACATTTACACCATCAATCACTATAGCTTAAAGCTTTGCTTAGATTTGCAGTGCATAAAAACTTCATCCAAGCACTCTTATTGTTAGTAACGCAATATATTTCGAAATGTTAATATTTATCCGTTTTAGAAGTTATTAACGCCTAACACGCAAGCATACGTTAAATGTTAAAATATTTGTTAAATGGAAATATAATAAAATTTTGCAAGATGATGTTTACTCATCACATGTAAAACAATAAATTAACTGAAATCAATCGCACAAAATTCGACTTGAAGAACGGTATCCGTATAAATAAACTCTTCACAAAAGTACACTGAAATGTCCTTGAATGGAAATAAATAGTAATCATTAAAACAAATTAGAGTTATAGTGCAGAAAGAAAGGATAACCTTGAATATTTAATTGTATAATTGGGACTTTATGGGTACTGTTATGAACCTACAGGCAAAGTCGTGGGAGTACTCATTCCGCTTTAATTAGCATATTAGAAGCAACTAGATTGTGCATCTATTCAACCGTGAATTGGTAATTTTTGTCCCTTAAGACAAATGATGTTTAAGAATGACTGTTTATTCTTTTTTTTCTTCTAATTGGGTTGTATAATAGCCTGGGAATCGTGGAATAATATTTTGCGAAAAGCTTTTTATCTTATTATGGAATTCAGCTATAATTATTTTACTAGAAATTTTAAATATGTGTGCTTAATGGGCAAATTTACAACGATTGATACAAAATTTTCCAAACTTAATGGATGTATATATTTACAACGTTATCTGGTTTCGTAACATTTAGGTGTAAACTTGTTACGTAAATATGCAAGAATTTTGTTTTTTAAGATAGGTCTTGAAATCTATGTAAGCCGACAAGGAGCAAAATTACACAAGCAGAAATGTAACATCTGTGCAAACCTTCATAATAAAATTAATACTTCTGCATGTAAAATTACTATTTTGTAATGTTACATCAATAATATAAGAAAAAAATGCCCTATAATGACTGGACTGACAAGGAGAGGGTATCGTCATCACTGATTTCGTCCAAATTCAAAGTATAAGTAGCGCTTGACTAAAAATAAAAGTGACGCAAGTGGAAGTTCCAGATCACCAAGCAAATTTTCGCGGGAGTTGTCGTGGTTAAATTGTAGCAAAATAAATTTAAACGAAAGCGTCAAATTCATTCGAGTAAAGTGCCAACTACAGAGGAGGTATAAAGATTGCCGCTCCTGTAAGTAGCATATCCGTGTGTTTTCAAAGCTCTTGGTATATAACGAAAAGTGGGTATGGACAATTTTTATAGATATAATTTTTTTAAATAGGTAAATAACATCCGATCTTCCTGAAATTTAGTACAAATAATCTCTTAATAAAAGCGTATTCATAAAAAAATTAAAAATTGAATTAATCGATAAGTTCTAGAAAAACATTTCGAAATTAATTTTTCAGACAGAATTTTGACCATCGAAAATTAAATTTCGCAACTTAATCAGAAGGGAAGGGAAAATATGCTCAAAAAATCAGAAAAAACTAGGCAAAAGATATTTTACAAATCGTATAATATTTACCTCCACCTACCTCAAAACACCCAAATTCGGGAATTTTTCTCATTGGTATATATGAATGTTTTTTTGACATTGAATTTATCATCCCATTGTAATGAGGTTTTGTACGAATATTCACAAATGGGAGAATATAAAATAAACACCCCCACCCCCGGAAAAGTATTTTTTTTTATAATATATATACTGGTGGGTTACTACTCTGTAACCCGCTGCCGTACGAATCTCGTAATAGTTTCAAAAAAATCATAAAAAACTCCCAATGAATTTTAAAATTCGGTTGGAATTTGACCGAGAGGTAAAGGGGGTGGTAGCTTTACTGTATATGCAACTAATTGAAAGTAATTTAGCAAACCTATAGTGGAAAATGCTCTTAAACTAATTTGGGATAATGACTTCTGTTTTTTGGTATATGAAAGATAACAGATTACATATAATTATAACGAAAAGAAAGTTTCTATAATATATATCCGCAAGATGGTAATAATCAAAAGTTTCCGAATAGTGTTAATTTTAACCCCGGGTTCACCTACATTATGATGCATTATTTGGGTTTCGCTTGGTCATCTAGATTTTCAACTTACGTGTCATTTTCATTTCTAGTTAAACCACCATATATACTCTGAAGTATTTTTTTTTTAATAAAATTTTTCACTAGAGATGACTTCTAACACTTTTTTTGCTATTTTTATTTTGCAGCTATGCACAAAAAATTGCGATGCCGTTGAGCTTCATTTTTGAGACATGAATTTTTAAAGTCACCGTATACCTAAAGTAACGGACTGGGAACACTGCCCTAAGGAAAATATATGTTTTTTCTACTGGGGAGCTGTAGTACTTTTTTTTTTTTTTTTAATTTTCGAGGCTATAAGCCTTATCTATCTAGGTGTACAAAATTCGAGAGTTTTTTTAGTTCGTGAAATACATTTTATTTGTTTTATTAGATTTAATGGTTTAAGAGGAGTCTAGTACGAAATTTTGCAAGTTTCATACAATTTTCAATGCGAATTCTGGCAATCTATTTGCAGCAGAATAATGATCTATATCTTAAATTAAAGGTAATGAAGAGGTCTAGTAAATAACGTCGGAAAAATAAAATTAAAATTATTGGAATTGAGATATTGGCTCAGAAAAAATGGTGAAAATGAAGTCTTTTAAATCAAATTTCTGTTAGAAGGAATTCTCATTTCTTTAGATTGTGACTATTTTAGAAAGATAAAGCCTAGATCTAGCAAATAACGTCGAGCTTTGTCAATTTTAGTGGCGCTTTTAATTATTCGACTCTAATAGTACTTGTTTTTTCTTCCGATATTTCACACACTAGAAATTGCAATATTTCGTTGAAAGTTGTTGAAATACAAAGCAAAATAGTTTAATTAACAATTTTGTGCAAAAAACATTTAGGAAAGTTAATTCTCGTTAAAAAATTTCAATGTATTTGAGCTGCAAATTTTCATTTTTCGTCTTAAATTGTCGCTTGTAATGTTTCTGTCTTTTACGGTAGATGTCTCTAATGTTACTTGTGGTCTCGGTCTAGGCTAATTTTATATGAATTTTCTCATTTTCAGGACACAAACCTACGTATAGGAAATTTCATTGCCTGCAGGTTCGCTGGTATCTAAATTAAAACTTTTGCTGAGTACTGACTCCTCTTAATAGGGATTAGTTTTGACTTATTTTTATTGAGTATTAAGTTTTTAATTTATAATTATTCAGGTTTTGCATTGAAATTGAATTCGCCGTATCTCGAAACGTTGTGAAAAATCGTTCCTGATTTTAAAATAAAACAATGGATAATGGAAATATATTATAATCCTTATTGTTTTTGTCGGTTTTTGTTTTTAGTTTTTTAATTCATTGTGATCTTTTTATAAAATATCAGATATTTATATATGTAAATGCTAGAATTTAAGGGGACTGTAAAAAACCCATTTTAGATTTAAAAACTTTTGTATTGTAATTGTTTTCACAATTTCTACTATATTACTACCATACTACGACTTCTATTACCACACTCTACATATTCGCTTATATTATTTATACAATTTGTCACTATATAATAAGGAAAAGTCTACATTAAGCGCTATTCTCCGATTTTGTTTAAACTTTGTGTATTAGTTGCAATTTACTCACAAATCCAAATATGCAATTTTTTTTTTAGCTGAAACTTATCTATCCGAGATATTTAACTTTAAAAATTACAAAATTTGCACTGCACTTCACAACATAATTTGACATTTCACAATTATGTAATTAACTCTTATCTTCTTTTTAGTAGCAAAAAGAGGCAGTGGTAGGTATATACATACCTTCCGAATATTTGGGTTACCAGAACTGCGTTTTTTTTTATTCATTACGAATATCTCGGAAAATATAAGTTTCTGCTGAAAAAATTGCATGTTTGTGATTTGTGATTAAATTGCAACTAATACACAAAGTTTAAACAAAATCGGAGAGTAGCGCCTAATGTAAACTTAAGGGATTAGTCTACTTGCGTGCTACAAAAAAGGCTATTTTTATTGTTTTGTTTTTTTTTTTAAAGTCTTTATGATAGGTATTGATATAAAAGTTGTTGGACTTAATAAACACACTTTCGAAATGCAGGAAAAAATTTATTTTTTATTTTAATAATTTGTTATATACAAAAATAATAGATAAACGTAACTGTTTCCAAAAGTAGGCAAGTGAGTTGCGTGAGTCATATCTCTGAAACGAAATATCTGAAATAAAAAATATCACATGGAATTAGATTAAGTATGATAGTGAGTTCATTCCGAACTACAATCATTAATTTTTATACATAATTAACAAAATGGCGGACATATTTTGAAAATAAAAAAAAAATAGGCTCTTTTTTCAGGTGATTTTTACTATAAAACAATAGTAAAAAGTGAAATTTTGAAATGATCGTAGTTCAGGAAAATATCGAATTTTATAGCAAAGAAATTTCACAAGGTATACTTCGATGAATTTATCTCTAGAGGAGATCAAGGAGATGTAAATGCTTATGACCATTAGTAAAAAAGGAAAATTGACACAAAAGAAAAAAACTGGCCCGGATCAATAAACTCGTTATTTCAATTCTGAGGGTGTTTCATCTTCAGTAAGATTTTCTAGTTTTCAGATTATTTTTGTATTCGGTTAAGGTGCCGTTTATACCACCACCACCACCAATCATATCTTATTTTATTCCATTTTAGAAACTTCAGCATTGCTTGTACCTTGCAAATTGTTTCGAATATAATGGATAAATTAAAGGATAAATATTTTACATTTGAACTGGAAACGTGAGTGATTGATTTTAGGAAATCAGCATGTTTAATTTATGCTAAAATGGATATAAATTATTCAAATGATCAGCTAAATAATAATAAATTGCAAGAAATTTCTAATCTTATAAATATTGCAAGTAAAAAAAAAATAACTAAATATGTTTCCAAATGGAAACATTATGATTCTTTATGTTTTCTTAATAATTATATTGCTACTTGTAATTTATAATTCGAGTTTAATTTTAAAGTTTTTATACGTTCATTTGTAAATTTTATACATATGTATATTTTCCAGACGTTTTAGTAATGAAAAAACCAATATCTGAACAATAACAGTCTTCAACGGGAGGTAGCGGCGTTGACGTGGTATGGAGTTGCACCCTTAAGGAATCAAAAATTGCAAATGCAGCAATGTTCAAGAAGAACCACTGAATACACGCAAAGTAATTCCAAAATTGTGTGGGTGTGAAAAAGACTGAAATTTATACATTTTTACAGGGACCGAAAATAACTGTTATTATTTTTTTGTGAGCGAAAAACCTCTTTTATGAAACTTTCTAGGAAGTAACGTAGTACAAAAGGGGTCTATGTACAGCACTTAGACTAGCTGCCTACGTTGAAATCAAGAAAGTTTCGATTTTAATATATAAATCCAATCCTAACTGTTATTGTAAGACATATTTTTTATATTTCAACTTTAACTGTTAAAAAAAATACTTATGTTATTTTACAGAGATATAAAACTCTTTGCCAGAGTTTTACATATTTCGTCTATTATAAGAATTAAAAATAAGTTTTATTTTTGTCCTCAAAAAATAAAACTGATAATTCGAGTTTTATATTTTCCTCATCTTATATCAGTCAAAAATGCGTTTTATTTTTTTCCTCAAGAAATAAAACTCATAATCAGAGTTTTTTATTTTCCTCAGGAAATAAAACTTATCGATGGACGTTCTCTATTTTTGTTGTCATATATTTGGTAGAAGATACAATTTTTCAATTTTTTTAATCAATTTTGGATAGCAACCGTACGAAACAGTTGCCCGATTGGTCCTATTTTTGAACTTAAATTTACATTTTTTTTAAAACGGCCGTTTACAGTGAAAAACCAAAGCTATATATAGCAACACAAAGAAGGGGTTGCCGATTCCAATTTTTCTTTCCCTAAGAACCTTACTCGGACAGGTTGATTTCTTGAGGAAAAAAATAAAACTCATTTTTAACTGTTAAATGCTGAGAAAAATGAAAAACTCGAATTTTGAGTTTTATTTTTTGAGAGAAAAAATAAAACTCATTTTTAAATGTTAAACCGAGAGAGAAATATAAAACTTAATATAAGACTGTTATTTACTCAGAAGAAAATAAAATTCTCTTTTTAACTATTTCATTAGAAGATAAAATATAAACTATCAATAAAAAAGTGTTAAAATCAGACTTTTAAAATTATTCTTATAACTCTTTGGGTCCCTGCATTTTTCAATTAAATAGCATCTGTGATAGTTTCGATGAATTTATGAAAAATGAACGATATCATAAAAATTATTTTCGATAAGCTTAAAAGTTATTCTCAATATAAGTCTTATATGGCAATGTAAAGAAAAAGAATCAGAAATTTTGTAATTTTTCAAAAATCTATATATAATATGTAAAAGTATCTTAACCTGAGCACTAAGTGCCTCTATTTAAAGATAAATAGAAAATTAGGAATTTTTGGTTAAATACTTCATTCGGTTTATCTGATAACTATAAGTTATAAAAAAATTTGTTTTTTTTTAAATGTATGTATGTACAATTATACACCACAGAAAATGAAAAATATCCAGCTTGAAAATTGTTCTTCGCTCCTAATTTATTATCAAAGAATGAATTAAAACCACTAAGAATTTACATCTACCAAGAGACAAATTCCCAAGCAATTATTTACCTTTCTTTACAAACTGCTAGAAGCAAGGTGAGAATCGATATTGCAACGACTTTATGATCACTTAACACTTTTTTTTATGTTTCCATTGTAAGCCGCGCACATCCTTTTACCCTTCACAATACTTTTTACCGTCTTATATCTTTTCTTCGGCATGCAATCTACGAAAGTTTAATACATCGGCAGCTTCGCCACTCTCCTCACGCTCCTTAATCCTTTCTTTATCTCTATATCTCTCCAACTTCCCGACGGAGTTATATACGTATAAGGTATGTATTGCATCTGCTCACTTTGGCGTATATGGCAGGCAGGAACCAACCCGTACTGATGAGTATATACAGTTCCTGCCGATACGAAACACCTTATTTTTTACAAAGAATTTTCGATGTAAGAAGAGTTTTTTTCACATTTTTAATTTACTAATAAATGAATGCATAAGGATTGTTAGAAATATTAGAATTGATACTGAAAAACTAATAACAATAATAATATTGAATAAAACTCCAAAAATATAAGCTTGTTATTGGGAATTCTATGAAATTTCAAAAAAGGAACTTAACTTCGACAAAATACAAAAGAAGTTCTTTAATAGTTAATCCATCCTCCCCAATGGGTAAAATAAAAAACAGAATATTTTCGGGATTTTGTCGAATAAATCGTAGATGCTTTTCTAAATGCTCCCCTAGACTGAGAGGTACGAGCGATAAGGCACCAGCACGAATAACCAGTGGTCGTCGGGCCAGCGATTTAATCAGAACCACGCGTTTTTGCCATTACTCTAGTAGTTAACACTGTGCCTGCGGTGGGAGGAGAGCTATGAGCTACAAATACTCAGAAATGTCCCACAACCTATAAACCCTGATAGGGCGTGGAGCCAAGGTAGCTTGTGAGTGTTGCCAAAATAGCATTATATAAGGCAAATCTGCCATTTTTTTGGCTTCATAAGCATTTACCATTTTTTATAGTATATGGCATTATTTTTAGTATAATTCGAGTATAATTTTATTTCGAAAAACGCATAGACAAATGTTTTATTTTATCAAAGGGATTCAGCAAGGACTTCAAAGCGTTGCAATACAAAAATTTTATTTCATGTAAATGAAATTAAAATTGAAGTAGGATATACATACATGGTCAGTGAGCAAAATTATTACAATCATCCTAGACAATTCTGCGTCATCTGGGAAAACTCTACGCAATCAAATTCTTGATATTGCTCATAAGATAGGTGGAGAGGGTGATTTGACAACCTGAATAACCAAGACCTGGAAGAATGGCTTCAAGAACCTATATTGACTGAATAATCTTTATTGCACTTACAAATAGTTAAAAATAATCAACTCAGTCAAGTTATAAAAGTTCGTTACAATACCTTTTTGCGCGATTTTTTGTTTGCAAAATCATCAATGATATCGTCGTAAGTAATCTTGTTCATTAATTCCGACTCTATGCACAAAAGAGCTAAAGCGTTTAATTTTTCTTGACTAAAGGTCGATCTTAGATAATTTTTTACCCTTTTTAGACAAGAAAAGCTTCTCTCACCCGAACAATTTGTCGCTGGTGTACATAATGCCATACGAAGGGCTATGTCCAAGTTCGGACAAACGTTCTGCAAACTCTGTTTTCGCAGGAACGAAGATAGATTCTCTAATGATGTAGAAACTGTTTTTACCAAAATGCTTTGCGAAGATATATGGCTTTGCAAATGTATGCATTCTTGAACTAACTCAGTCACTAAATCATTAGGATACATTTTTTCTAAGGACAGAGCCTTTTTCGTAAGGGTTGATAATGACAATTCGCTCATTTTGTCAGAAATGAAAATTTTGTCATTGAAATTGTCGTACGCCTTCTTCCTTTTTTCTAATTCGGATACGAGTCTATCTACTGTAGAAGCCTTGATTTGAACATTCACTTTGTTTATTCTTTCCAAAAAGAATTCCCGTTGCTTCGTTTCGTGTGACAGGCTTTTCGGTGCAATCATTCCTGATTATTTCAAAAGCTTTAAGGACTTAGTGCCACCACGAATCTCTCAAACTTTTGCAAGCATCCTCTCTAGCTGACCAACGTGTGAGGTTTACTCTCGTGACTGTTTTGCCTTCTCCGACTTCAGTTGTCAATATCTTCCAGCGTTGTGTCGAACTTGAAGAAAAAACGTATATTTCTTGGAGCAACATGAAGAATCGACAAGCTTCTGTGCAAGACTCAGCAGTCGCAATTGCCACTAAATTTACGCAAGGAACGAAAAGAGTAAACGGTGCTTGACTTTGAATAATCGATATATAAGATTGAAATCGGTAAAATTATTCACTAAATTATTTACTATATTCAAATTGAAATCACAAAATTATACACAAACCATCCAGTTCGCAGCCTCCAACCAGTAGTAGGACTGGCATGTATGAGTTGATAGTGGGAAGACGGAAATACATTTTCTGCTATTTCGCTCTTTTCACTCATACAAAGTGTGGACTGAGGGCACAGAGGCCGATTACTGGTTGAGGGGCGGCGAATTAGCTGCTTTACTCTAGATTTGGAAGTTTGCTACACCGAATGTACGAATGTACAATGACAAGTGAGAGGGGAAAGTCATCGGCAAAATTTGTTGCAGAGTTCTATCTGTAAAACATCAGAAAACCGTCATGCAGAAATCTTTTTGATTTCTATGAGGTAGCAAAAAAAAAACGGTCCCCGAATTTGCCGCTCTAGGCTCCAGCCTACTCAGCCTGCTGGTAAATCCGCCACTGTCCTAACATTGATAAAAATTAAAATTTAAATCCTCCTTATCATTATATTTTTGACTTAACATTTCGCATGACTGCAGGACTATTAATTCCAATTGTAAGTAGATTTAAGCTAGCTTCTTACGAGTTAATTGAAAAAGGATTCGAAAATAGTTTGAAATCAAATTTATATTTTTTTAAATCTTCAAATCTGTTGGCGAAAATTTCGATTCCATTTTTTTAGTAAATTGTTCGCAATTTGGGAAATGAAAATATCGTCCATTTAAAAAGTGGGTGTGAAATAACTTCAATTTCATTTCAAAAGTTTACAAATGAATAACCATATCTGCTATAAATTGATTTTTTTCCTTGAAGCTCCAAATTTAGTGAGTTTAAATGTTAAAGTTATGTCCACCAGGAAAACAAATTCACTAAGCCATTTTTTCATCTTGAAGTTCTGGAACATTTCTTTTCATCTCAGTCATAAATATTTCTACTTCTGGCAATAGATCGAGAAATCTATTGAGGTAATTTCCTTTGCTCAGCCATCTAACTTTACATTAATGTATAAGGTCCTGGTATTCAGCTTCCACCTCCTCAAGAAATGATTTGAATTGGCGGTAATTCACTGCTCTTTTCTTAATTAAATTAACTGTTGAAATTACGGTTTTCATTACGTCTTCCTATCGAAGATCTTTTCCGGAGAGGTTTTGTTGGTGGATTTCAGATAATTTCTGTTTTCACCCTTCAAGAGTTTTTCAATCAATGATACCACACCGTTATTGACACCTACCATAGCTGGTGCACCATCAGTATAGTAATTCCCGCCAAATTAACGAAATTTAAGTTGGCAGCTTTGAACGCATCCATCATATTCATCTTCAAATCATTTCCTATTGCTTGCCTTTTCAACGGCTTTATGGCCAACATTTCCTCAATCACTTCAAAATTCTGACTTATTCCCCAAAAAAAAATCATGAACTGTACTATTGAAGAAATGTCGGTAAATTCATCTGCGGCAAGAGAAAAATATAAATTTTTTCGATTTTTCCTTAAATTGTGTACGAGTTTCTTCTACTAGGTCAGATACTCTTCGCTCTATTGTCGTTGTGTTCTATGAAAAATTGTCGAGCTTTTTCGTAACATCGGAACACATTTTATTTCTGATGCAGATATTAAACATTTTTTTATAAACTCTCCTTCAATAAATGGATGAGATAATTTGAAAATCATAAATGCAGCAATATTATAATAGCTAGTTTCCAGGGAAACCTTAGAATTCTTGTTAATTTTTCCGAAACCCCTTTGCTCTGAGAGTAATTCTCGCTTGAGAGAATTGAGTTTTTTTAATCGAGTTTTTCCCTGAATTTTATGGTGATGATTCGTTTCATAATGGCATTTTACATTAAATTCTTTCATACAAGAGATAATTTTTTGACAAATTAAACATAAAACGCCACTTTTTGCTCAACAATAAAAATATTTTTCCGACCACGCACTGTTGAATTTTCTATTTTTCGACTACAGTTTTCTTTTCATGGGTGCTGCCATTTATTGAATTGTTAAAAATTTCAAGGAAAGCAAATCCGGAGTTCAAACTAATCTTGAAATAAAAGGTAAATAATTCACCCTTTTAACATAATAGAAATATGTTTAACGTAATCCTTTTAATAGTTTAATATATATCCGATAGAGAGCAGAACATGATATATTTACGTTTTCTTAGAAAAAGTTCAATTAAGACCATTTTTGAAATATTTTTAAAGAACAAAAGAACAAAACTTCAGAGTTTACAAATTTTTACAGAGCATCTCAATAAATGATCCAAACTGGCGGCAATCTACAGAAGAAAAAAACATGTGGTAAGGAGTCTTTAAAAAAAACGAATTACTTATTTTTCTTCTTGAAATCAATGCTTTCATTTATTTTTTTTATAATTCTAATTAAACACAAAAATTAATTATCACAAATTATCTGCATAAAATAATTAAGAATAATTTTAGGAGCAATTTTTTTTACGTATATATATTTTTATTTATTTTTTTAAATTTTATATGCACCCAATGAAAATTACTAACGACAAAGTACCCATAGCAAAAGGTAACCAACGCAATTACCTTCACGTCACAAAACTACATAACAGACTGAGGTGGCTTCTCTAGTCATCATTACCCAGCGATTCAATGAATCAAACAACAACAGCATATATATAAAAAAAAATAAAAAAGCTCCAAAGAAACCGTCACCTTCTCCTTTTTGAATCTTTGCTGGAAGTAAGAGGGCATCTTCAAGTGCGCGCGCCGCTCAATATTATTGTTGCAGAGAAACTTTTTGTTTTCTTACAAAAATAATTAGCCCTGCCGAAAAGGGGTACATATGTACATCATATTGTGATGATGATGATGGTAGGGAAAATTTTACGCGCACTTTATCGCTTCGATTTTGTCTTCTGATAGTTATTTTTTATTTTTTTTTTCAATCTTTAAGAAAGATGACATCTTATTTGACTGCAAGGTAAGAAAAGAAAGGTATTTTTAGCTCTTATAGTATATGCTCTCTTAATTCGCGCAAATACTTAACATATATGTTGATAACTTAACACAAATTAAGACAAAAGTACCTTAAACTTTATTCCACCAACAACAATTTTTTTTTTTTTTTTTGGGGAAGAATAGTGAAATACTAGTACATATGCATATGCGCATACATCTAAAGTCCATTGTTTAAGTAGATAAAAGATTTTTCTGAATCTCTGATGGGTCTCTGGAGACTCTACATAGTATAAGATATACTTACATGATGAAACCTATGAACAAACAGCAAAATATATATATATATATAGTATGTGTGTAGTATATATCAGCGCCAGTTAACGCAACAAAGCTCTTTTTCTTATCCCCTAATCTGGAAGGAAAAATTTCGCGGTGGAATGAATATCAACGGATCAGAGCGCCTATAATAATATGTCGGTAGGTTATGGAGTGGGCAATGATCATTACACGATTTTCCCCATGAAGATTCCTCTAGAAAAATATTGAAAATTTGATGTGTTCGTGTTTTAAGAATTCTTCATATACACACAGTTTCCACAGTTAAACAAAAAATTTTCATATAAATACCGAACCAAAAATTTTCTTAAGCATCAGTTCATTCTAAGACTTAACAATTAACTTTTGTGATTCCATCCTTCTAAAAACGCATATAGTCTGCTGTGAATATCTCGTCAAAATAGACGAAGTAAGAATATTTTATATGTTAAATATTATTGTGATTTAAGGATATTTAAGAAAATTTAAAATTAATTAAAAAATTTGTGTTTGAAAAAAAAATAAAAAAATAAAAATATAAAAAAAATTTTAAAAAAATTTGAAAAGTGATGATTGTGTTGTGTGAATGTGTGGATATATTCTGGAAAAAAAATTTAATTGAAATCAACATGTTTTCCAGATTTGCTCTGTATATTGCTGCCCATCAAATTATTTTTTGATTTAACAACATAATTTACAACCAGAGAGGATACATCAAATTGGGATAAGGACATCACCGAAAAACTGTTAAAATGCGAAAATTCTCTGTGCTTATTGGTAAGTCATTGAAATTATTTCTAAAAAATCTATTATGACATACTTAAAATTAACAAACAATGCGAAAAATTGCATTTCATCCGTCAAAACAAAAAAAAACAAGTGATTTTGTAATTGAATTTTGCATCCATCTATTTGCAAGTGAATGCATAATTAATTAGTGCCACCTTCTAAAGATGATCAAAAATGATCTTCTTCAACATACTATAGATAACTCGATCGATTGACCAAGAAGTCTTATGTCTCATTGTGGAGATGATGTTGGCAGTAAATGTGATATGAATTGATCTGTTTTTTTTTTTTAAATTGCATTAAAAAAAATTTAAAAAAAACGATAGAAAGAATTCATACCACCATCATCCATCTTCAACAGTAGCTGGATGATTTTGTTTTCTCTGTTTTGATGATTATTTGCCAATTTCGAATGATAGGTAGCACCGTGAACATAAATAAAAGGTAAAACAATCGTCGAGAGATAATAATTAACATTTTGTTGCAATAAATAACCGTTATATGATCGGACTGGGCTGGTTGGCGAAATATTATTCGAAAAACTCATTTATGGCAAGGGAAAACGAGATTTTAGCATTCCCGCATAATATGCATCACAAGAAGTACCATATATCATGGAAGATGGTTTATAGGCATTATACAATATTTTACTGAAAGATACTCTTTTGAGAATGAATGCATGCATGCATCCATGGTATGTATTCACATCGTACTACATGAACCAAGACGGACATCCGATCTGATGATCCAATGTACTACATACGACTATAGAGCTATATAGAGATTATATTTACCTTAAGTCGTCTGCGTACCGCAGAGGGAATGATCAACAAAAAAAAACGAATTGAAAAAGACGCAAGTGTTTTTAATTCTTTTCTTTTTCTTTTGTTTCTTCCCAGTTTTCTAGTTGTTATTTGTTTTTTTTTTTTTTTTTTTAGTTGACTTTAAGTAATCGATAATAAACAACATTACAAGATAAGATCACGATCTTGGCCCACTAATATTGTTACTTTGGTAAAACATTAGATATCGACAAGGAGGTACTATTTATATACTCAGTACCTCAGTCGAGTATTGTTACATAGATTAGTCTTCTTGAGGTCATGCCATATGTATTATGTATGCCATACCGTGTATACTTAATGTGTGCTTTGTTTTTAGATGGGAATTAGGATTTACAACTTGTTTCACATTTAAAAATTTACAAAAGAATTTTGTGATTTTGAGAAAATCTTTTGTGTAGAGAGAGAGAGAAAGAGCATCGTTTTACATTTTCAAAATTCAAACAAGAATTTTTTTCAAAACTGGTGGGAAGCTCCAACAAATTTTTTTATCTGATAAATGCTGACAAGTGGCAAAACATAAGGAAACGGAATTTTCCGCCCGTTATGTTGATTCAGTGGCGAAATCACAAAAGTAATCTATATAATCATAAACGTTACAGGATTCAATAGATCCTTAGGATATCTCTTCTTGTTTCTTAAAATTAATCTTTTTTTTTTTTTTGTTGTTATACATTTAACGAATATTTCCAATTGTTGCTCCAAATTCCACGTAAAACCATTCGCAAAATCATTTTAGCCTATGACAAAATAAAATTCACCTAAGTCTTCGACTAATATCTTTAGTACAGATCTAACTACCTACATTATGTATATTTACGGCCTGTCCGGATCCAAGTCTTCGTCTTCGTCTTGTTATTACAGATAGTGACGTAACACAAAAAAGCTGTCCGAATTCGTTCGTTTGCTCAGTTGATTTCGCAGACAGTAAACAAACATAACCTCACAATACGTTGTCTATTTAAATAATTCAACTAGAACCTTGACTCGGTGATCGAGCTAACCAGATGTCTAAACTGTTATACAAAGTAGCAAAGCTTGGTGGTATAGAGATGGATTCGGATAGAGCTGGACTCGATGTTACGTTACTACCTGCTTTAAAACAAGATGAAGACGAAGACTTGAATCCGGACAGGCCCTTAGAATAGAAAAAGTTTCTTACACAGTGATATATCTCTGTAAGTCGGCCTGTGTTGATATAGTTTATAGATGACATACATCAGAAGCTTAATACAAACCTAATAAAATTGTAGTGGTACACTTTTAGATTTTTCCCAAGATCTTATACAGTGTCAAACATTATCATCACTATTATCTTGTTAAATTAATATTTTTCTTTGAGAATTTTCTGCTACCGTTAGTTTCACGGTATAAAATAGTATCTTCCACTCCTGTCTTTTGGGGTTCCACAGGAGTCAGTATGCGGATCTCTATTATTTATTTAAATGAAAAATCTTATAGAGTATGTAGCATGGCACTTGACAACAAATTGAATATATATGTTATTGCATTTGCCATTTATAGATTTCATAAAATTTAAAATACTTTAACTTTGTTAGCATGAAGATGAGAGCTGTTTATGACAATCAAAATACTAGTATAACAGAAAATATCAGAGGATTTAAGATATTTGAGGGCTGGCAACAAGTTACCCTATCTGTATCGCGCAAAATTTCAACCTCGTTCGAAATATTTTTTTTTTAATTTTAAATTTAATTTTATTCAATTTTTGTGTGTTTTGTTTTCTTAAAAATCTAAAATTTTAGTAGACAAAATTTTGGTTCCTTCATCAGTCGGTTCAAATTCTGCAACCTTTTTAGCAAAGCCCCTTTTGTCATTTGCTTTTGAGGAAGTTTTGAAACTGTCAGCTATCGGTTGGGCTAAGATTCTTCGTTTAAGTTTAAGAACTGATATGCTATTTTTGTAATTTACTTTTTGCACTTATTGCTCGTTTTTAGTTTTCTTTTTTCTACACTTCTGTCTTTTATTTTATTGTATCATATTCAGCTCTTTCGGCTCTACTTTTATAACCTTATCACCATGTTTTACCCTACTGAAAATTCAAAACCCGACGCCTCTGGCTGTTATTATATAAAACTGAGCACACTGCTACCAAGAGTGCTCATTTTTATATAACATTTATTATTGAGTTCAGGATTATCCACCACTGCCATACTGTCCGAACAAAGATACACATATAAGTTTGATGGAAAAACTCCTTATACCTCATCTTACTTTATATATCCTCAGTTCGACGATATTTGTTGTACGCAAACTCGATGTAATCTTCATATAAAAATTTCGAATCACATCACTTATTAAGTGTCACTGAGAGTGGGAAAATTAATTTTTGGAAAATCTTTGTGGAAATAGTTTTGGAGAATTTATGTATAGGGAATAAGATGTAGAATCGTAGCTTTAAAAAAATATATATGTCTGTATGTATGACAGAGTATCCTTTCTTATTAGAAAATGTTTTTAGAAAAATAAGGTTTAGCTGCTTCAGAATTATATAACATAAAAAAAAACTGATTTAAAAGCACAGTTAAAAGAAAAACTATTTTCAAAAGAGGCCCCATCTTACTCTACTACCAATGGGATAAGAAGGACTAGTTCATCGGTGAAGATATGGTTACGACTCAAAGTTGTCGGAAATATGAGTGGCTTAGTTGTTGTCATTCTCATGGGATGCCACAAAAGCATTGTACTCATTTCCCACAAGCTTATGAAAGGAAAATCCAGCCTTCAATTCTCTCTTGTATTTTCTTCCTCTTCGTTCACTGTCGTTGATTTCTTGGCTAGTTTTTTTTTTTTTTTGTACTTTCAGTTCACTGTTTTTTTTTTTAATCTTTATTTTCTTAGTTCTTAGATTCAGTCGATTTGTCCTCGATTTTTAGTTTTTAACTATCAGTAACCACTGCTTTGACCAATTTTGATAAAACCCTGAATCATCTGAAGTATTTTAAAGTACACTGATAATATAATGTTTAGATTGTATTAGGATATGGCTTCCATTCTAGTGCTCCATTTAATTCAGTTTATGTATAATGCAATTTTAAATTTTATGCTCTGAACTTTTAAAAACTTTCCAAATTTGCCGGCTGTCACACTAATTTCAAATCGTCACCATAACTACTCTCAGATGGTAAAAATGAATGAGTGACTCTGTAATATTGTTTGGTTATCCTGTGAAACAATGCCATGGGAAATCATGACCTTAACCTTTAGTTCCGGCTGATAGAAGAACCATTTTTACCTTTTTGGAACATATTCATGAGGAGAAATGCACAATTTTAACTACTCATATGTCTGGACTGTTATGATGATGAATCCATGATTTATCAACGCTTCCATAAAGCCATAGAAACTACTTAACTTGGATTGCATTTGATTATATTCCATCAATGTTTCAAAATCGTCGTGCACTTTCCACTTTTGATCAACTGTAAACAAACGCAGCACATAGCTTTTTCATGTTCACATGTTGGATATTTTATGCAGGATATGAAAATTACATTCTTCTAAGATGTTTATAATCCCCACCTATCTTTAGTATCTTCACTGTATCTTCAGTCAACGATAATCGTCCAACACGCCCAACATCATTTGGAACCTCATTGATATTCTGTAGGTTGCTCATTCGTGTTAGTACGACTACAAGAAAATTCAATGATCTCCTTTTAACCATTCGGCGGTCCAAAGTTTCCATAATACTCTCCTTTGTGTTTTTTGTTTTTTTAGTCTCCATTATAGTTTATCAGCAAACCTGTAAATTGTCCATTTCATGCTTAATGTTATTTTTTAAGTCCTACAGGTTTATGTGGCTTATTCACATAATAATATCAATGACTTCAAATGATCTCAAAAGAAGAAAGTCTATAGCGATCAATTCGAGTAATTTGGGCGGCGTTGAGACATTTCCAAAAAAAAAACTAATATTTAACTCCCCGGAAAAAACTGTTTTTTTAAATAGTCATTAATTTCCGCACTTTCTACCTTACACAAAGTGCAGAAAGCAATGAAACCATTGGAATCACATGTCCTCTAAGCCTATTTCGTCTAATTTCGGTACTGCAAAATTGATTAGGTACACCATTGCTCGGGTGGCTATCGATCATTTCCTTGAAAAAATATGACCCAATCCAGTTTATTGAATAAATACTGCTCTAAACTGTGACTTTTTGTGGATGTAAATCGTGGTCAATCTGTATTCGAGCTCTTAGTTCTACTCGTATCTATGGCTCTGTTATTAAAGCATATAAATATAATCCGCAACACATTGCTGAGAGCGACTAAAAATTTTATGAAATTAACGATGTTTGGCATTATCCTTTTTCTATTTTTATTTTCGAATAATTTTTTTTCAAAGCTAATGTTGCTCTTGTGGAACCGTTTTAGGCACAAAAATTAATCAATAAATTTATATAAAATAAATTAATATTCGTAAAACAATATCTAGACTTAATGAAAGCAAACTTTGGAAAATATGTAACAGTATTTACTTTGGCACTTAGCCAAACGTCAAATGCCTTGATTGTTGCTATGTTTGTCAGCTGCAGAGTTTGCAGAAAATTGGTTATCAGTTATTACAATTTTTTACGATACCCTAAATGAATATTGGTATGTAATTTTGTATAGTCTCTGTGTAAGTTTGATTGTGAAATTGTGAACGTATATTTCTAGAATAATTCGTCGGACAGTAAAAACGATTATAACCAATTTTATAGGATTTTATATCCTGAAGAGCGTTTCAGTACCTTAAAAACATCTAGGACTGATCGTTTTCACAGTATACGGAAAAAAACCTAAGTTTATAAGTATAGCAACACCAAGAAAGGGTTGCCCGATTTAGCATATTTTTGGAAACGTATTTACTATTTTTATGAAAACGCCATGTACAAAATTTCAGCTCTCTACGTTGTTGCGTTCTTAACCAGTATTTGGGTCAAAAACGAAATTTTCGTATGGCAACCCCATTAAGAATTTAGCCGATATGATCCATTTTCGAACTTAAGTATACTTTTTTTCTTTCTAAAACTGTGTTCAAACTTTCAGCTCTCTACTCTAATTAATCGCGCTCTCGAGTTATTGAGAGGACTGATAACCGGATGGATATACGGATAGACAGACGGACGTAACGACGAACGTACAGCGGGCAGACAGACATACCCACAAGCAAAAATTTAAATAACTATTAATATTATGCGTGGGTATCCAACCGATTTTGCTCTATTAGCATTATTTCTATGCGTTACAAATGTAATGACAAAACTTACTATACCCTGTAGATTTCATCTAGAGTATAAAAAACAAAATGTATCAAGCTCTCTTCCATATGCCTATGCAAATGACGTTTTGATTTAGGAATAATTAGTCATTCATAAATTCTATAATATGAATGTTATCTGCAATTTTCTAGAAACCATAGCTCTACATCTATCTTTTAGTTAAAAACCTGATTGAGAAGAATGACAGAGCATATTTTTTATATTAATATCAAATAACTGTCACCACGTACATATGTCATAAACTAAATAAAATCCAACCGTAAAAATAAATTAATGTCACAGGTAACATAAAAATTTTTAATTTCCATATAATATTTTCAATCCAATTTTACAGTTTTACTGATCAATTAAATTAGCAATAAAGCCATACTCTAAATATTTAGTTAATCATGTTTTCCATTTTGTACATTCATCTTACGCAATTATAGCTCTCCAAATCACCTAAAAATTATGACTGACTTTGAGTAATTTTCATGGGCACTAAATTGTGACTACAAAAAAAAAAATACTTAAACTAATTAACTCTGTCACTTGCTCTCATTAAATGCTGCATAATATGCTAGTATCTTTCCACTATATGCACTTTAATTTACCTTACCAAATAACTACCCGTATGTTGAAACAGTTAAAAATCACCCACTTTATAATGATAATGATGATGATGAAATTCAAGATCAGAATTAATTATCTCATGGAATTTTGGATGAATTTATTAAAATCCGAATCAAATCACTTCACTGCACAGCTTCATACGTACAAATACACCTACCTCCATACAGACGACCGACGATGCTATGTTCATCTGATAAAACTGACTGGAACTCAATGGTGTCCCAAGAAAGATTAGCATGAGATAAAATAATTTTACCTGCAGCAAAACACGCGAAATATTCTCCTCTTTCCTCATGCAAATTGCAGAAAAATATTAACTAATCGAGTTGAGGTTTCGGTGTGATTTTGATTGCCTTAATGATGGAGTTTTATCCTAAATAAGAAAAATTCCCATCAAATTCAATTCACATAATTATTTAAGTATTGTAGAAGCCTTTAACCATCGCGCCAAAAGGCAAGAGTACAAAAAAAAAATGCAACGCAATCTTATCTAACAAAAAAAAAAGCATCAACAGCAACAAAAACAATTTTTTTGTATGTGTAAATGTCCATAATTAACAGAGATTTTTTTTTCTCTTTACAGTGCTATTTGTCACAAGTCACCAGCTATGTCAGGTAAGTACAATTGCATGCAGGTTCTTGACATGAAATTCTTAATTAATAATTACAATTGCAGGCACAAACTGGTTATACATATCCACGTCCAGAGGGGCCAAGTACTATTCCACCAGGTGGGACACCACCGTTGCGACCTGGAATCTCCGGAGGTTTTCCATCACCTACAGTTCCATCATATCCTGGAACTCCAGGATTTCCATCGACTACTCCAGCTTATGGTGGTGTTGGCTACCCAGCACCTGGACGACCAACTGGACCTGGGTTCCCTGGAGTGTCTGGTGTTGGCAGCCCAGGCTTTGGAACAACTCCGTCTGGTCCAAGTCTTCCATATCCCAGTAGACCTGGAAGTACAGGCTCTGTAGGACCAACTGGACCAATAACTGGTTATCCTACTGCACCTGGAATTCCCTCAAGACCAGGTACAGGAACTGGATTTCCTACAGGACCATCATATCCTTCTGGAAATCGACCAGGATATCCAGGTGGTTCACAACAGTATCCAAGTGGTACGACCGGAGGAGGTGATGATGGACAATATGAAGGCGGCGATTACTCTGCTATTCCTGGTGAACCAGGCGTAGACTATCCAATTTATGCAGATATCCCGCAAACTTCTTTTGATTGCAATCAACAACAGTATCCTGGATATTATGCTGATGTTGAAGCTCAATGTCAAGTTTTTCATATTTGCGCTCTCAATCGGACTTATGATTTCTTGTGTCCTAACGGAACTATATTCAGTCAAGAGCATTTGGTTTGTGTTTGGTGGAATCAGTTTGATTGCAGCACAGCTCCATCACTTTATGGGAATAATGCTTTTATATATGACTATTCACAAACAGGCCAAAATTCTCAATCAGGATACCCAGGTAGTCCGGGCGGACCAGCTGTAATACCAGGAGGAGCACAAAGACCTCCAACAGGATCTGGACCAGGAGCCTATCCTGGCTCTCAAAGGCCAACTGGTCCATCTGTTGGAGGATATCCTGGAACGGGTAGACCAACTGGACCTGGAGCAACATATCCTGGTGTTACTGGACCTCAACAAGGACCAACAACTACATATCCTGGAATAACAGGACCACAAGGTCCATCTATTACATATCCTGGAGGTGTTGGACCACAAGGACCTTCTGCAACATTCCCTGGAGTAACTGGTCCACAAGGGCCTTCTGTTGGCTTTCCAGGATCTCAAGGACCAACTGGACCAACAGGAGGATTTCCCGGTCTACCAACAGGACCATCAACCGGATTCCCAGCTCGACCGACACCAGGTGTCGGAACGCCTGGCTTTCCATCTGGTCCTCGTCCCGGTTTCCCTATTCAAGGAGATACACCACAATATCCAGGATCAGTTCCTCCTCAAACTCCTAACAGGGAATATTTGCCACCAAGAAGGACATAAGGACTAAATCATGCTCAAACTTATATACCTAAAAAAAAACACTTTCTATCTGTATTTATCAACGCGGACAACGATTTTTATATTAAGTTTATGTTCAAAGCTCACATCACCACCACCACCACTTTTTATACCTCCTGAATATCAAGCGACAGTACTAACCATGATCCTTCATTATTATGTAAAATACATTTATGCCGTATACGAACCATTTATCATTTAATTTTTTATTCTCTTCATACTTTCATGCTGTTGTAGATTATTTTTGTAACCTCTTAAAGTATATTTTACTTTAATGTGTTTCTATAGTTTTTAAGTCCGATACTACAACTAACATACGACGACCTGATCCTGTTTGTGAACGCAGTCTTGGAACTTGGACTAGACCACAATTTATACTCTTTCAGTATTTCAAGCATTTTTAGTTCTATAGTCGCATTAATTTATCATTATGGCCATGTGTATAAATTTTTTATTTTATTTTTTTGTATAATTTTAAAAGGTAATAAATATGTAGAAAAAAATGAACTGCAACTATTTTATAATATTCTTGAACCAGCGCTTATAGCCTTGCGGGGTCATCACAAAAACTAATCTCACAAGGACGAATTTTGAGCTCAAGTATTTTATGAATCTTATGGCTGGAACAGAATGAACGGATCAATGCCGGAGTAAACACGCAGCTAACTGTCAAGCAACGGAGAAACTAAGGTGCTGCCCAGAACGAAATTGCCGCGACTGCGTTTAATGACAATTCAATGCAATTTTCATATTTTCAATATTCTGCTTGTGGATATTTTTATATTGTTAAAACTTGTGCGAATAATAAGAGTAACATTTGAAACATCCCGCTGCTTAATAATTAATTTTACATTACAAATTTCATTCAAAACAAACGTTTCCTTCAGCTGTCAAAAATTTTTAATCCGGCAGTTGCGTAAAAGTTGAAAGTTGACCAACTTTCTTGCTGCAAATCCGGCAACACCGTTCACTGTGTGCGCACTAATGTATTTCAAATGCATTCAACTGTTGCGTGACATTTTCATCCGGCATTGATCCGTTCATTCTGTTCCAGCGGTCATAAACAACTTTTCAACTACTTCCCAACTATCCTCCAAACTGACATTTTGCAAAATACTATTTTTTGAAAGACGACAATTATCTGTAATTTCCTGCACTAACACTTTCCGTCTTCTTAGATGATCTGGTCATATGAAATTTTGAAATGCTCACGTGTTTTACTATTGCACACACACACACACACAATTAAGCAAGAAAACGAAATTTATCCGTTATTTTGATTCAGACATTTTGAAAACAAAAATTCAAGTAAAATTAAATTTAATTTAAAATGCGTTACGTATTTATTTATTTTTTCTGATTGTAACTTGATGATTTCATGTTTTTGTAATACTTTTTGTAATTTGGATTTACTCTAAAATTTTGATAATCAGCCATTGATGAAGTTATTAAAAGCTGTTCATCAATTTAGAATCAGAAAACTAACTGAGTCGAAATTGGAGCTTATTTTATAGCTTCGACCTAATGCTCATTAATCCATTTGCTACTGATGATTCGTTTTGTGTGGAACTGCCCTTCCTGGTAATATTCCGATCGATATAGACCAAAGTCCGATATAAGTACAATATTCCAAGAAACAGCTTCACGTCCATTGTTTGCCTACAAAATTCACTTGAATTATTTTGAGTTGCATAAGTATTTGCAGAAGTAGCTGTAGATTTCGAATGGACAATTACTTATTTCATTCCATCTGGACTTAGGCCTTACGGGCGCACATATTGTGTTTGCCTTAAGGATGAAAATCTGCTTTTTCTTAATGTCATCACCCAGAGTGGAGCACTAGATTTTAGTTCGCTCAGCGAAACTTATCAACGTTACGTTTTGTAACTTTTATAGCTAGGGCCTATACGCTTCACTTTTTACGGATGACAGGCATTCGGGAGAAGGGAAATTTCCGAAATACCAAGTTTCGGACGGGAGCATGGTCAGCATACAAATACCTCGACAAAAAAATAATTTCGGCAATTCTAAAATTGTGAAATTTCTTATCGAACAGTTTTTGGCTGCGATTTTAGGTGATAATACATATTGTTGCGAGCGTGGCCTTTGGTTCGTTATTTAAAACACAATATTAAATAATTAATATATAAGTTCTTTATTACACTTAAATCATATAAAGTTCACAAACATTTATTTAATCAACTCAACTCTAATTATCGCTAACACTGTACTTTCAATTATCGCAATCTAATTACACACTATCGCTTCTTTATTACTTTCGCTTCTTAACACTGCAACGTCTAAAACAAGACTCTTTTTCCTGGCGATGACAACTGTTATATTTATACCCTAGAAACACTCCGGATAAATCTGGAGTGTTCTATTCCAAAAGCTTCTAGACTATTCTATTTGTTCTATTCCTGAACTTTCATAATCGATTCTCCGAACCTGAAGTCATTTACTCTCCGAACCTGAAGTTGTTTATTGCCAGTAGATGTCACCAGTTGTCCCTTTCTATTGCACGTAACACTGCCCCCTTCTTAAACTTGTTCGTCCCGAACAACAGGTGGTCCACGGTCTTGATGCTCGTAGTATTGACACAAGCGGTCCAAATGAACAATTTTGTGCTTGCCTCTTGTGCCACGCTGAATCCTGTATACCACGTCATTAATTCTAGTTACTACTGAATATGGTCCTTCCCAGTGTTGTTGCAATTTTGGAGAACGTCCCTTACGTCGTTTCGGGTTGTACAGCCAAACAAGATCACCTTTGTTAAATCCTGCGGAATTAGCGCGTAAGTCATAGCGGGTCTTCATCCGATCAGTATTTGTTGCTAATTTCGTCCTCGTGGCCTCGTGTACATCGGCTAATTGTTGTTTGAGCTCCGATACGTAGTCTTCTGGTAACTTTTGTTCACCTCTGGGGGTACCGAATTTGAGGTCGCTAGGTAAACGCATCTCTCTTCCGAATATGACTTTAGCTGGGGTTTGTCCGGTAGTACTATGAACGGCTGATCTATAAGCCAGTAGGAATACAGGAATATGTCGATCCCAATCGCGTTGATGATAGTCAACTACTTTCTTTAGATGCTCGATCAATGTTCTGTTGAAGCGCTCTACCATGCCATCAGATTGTGGGTGTAGAGGAGTTGTTCTAGTTTTTCTTATTCCCAACATTTTACACATCTCCTGGAAAGTCCGCGATTCGAAGTTCCGTCCTTGGTCCGAACGGCACACCAAACCTACTGACCCAATTCGTTATTATTTGTTCCGCAACTGTGGTTGCCTCTTGATTAGGGATTGCATAAGCTTCAGGCCATTTACTGAAATAGTCAATGGCAACTAATATATAACGGTTACCGCCATCCGTTTCTGGAAAAGGTCCAGCGATGTCTATAGCTATCCTTTCAAAGGGGGCTCCGACATTATACTTATGCATTTCTCCTCTGCTTCTGTGTTGCGGCCCTTTGCAAGCAGCACAGACAGTGCATCTGCGGCACCACTCCTCCACATCTTCTCGCATATGTAACCAATAAAACTTTTCTCGTATTTTGGAAATGGTTTTGTTCACTCCCAAATGTCCTCCAGAGGTTCCACCGTGCATTTCTTCTAGAACATCTTTGACATTTGATGCCGGCACGACTATCTGCATTCGGAAAGATTCGCCATTAGGTGCTTCCCACTTGCGTTTTAATATACCACATTCAACATGAAGAGAGTTCCATTGAGCCCAGTAACTTTTTAGCTTCTCACCCCGTTCCGAAATATCCTTCCAGTCTGGTCTTTCCATGTCTTCTTTCCAAGCAAGAATAGGTGAAATGTCCGGATCTTCTCGTTGTGCTGTTCGTAGGTCCTCGTTGTCCCAACCTGTAGATGGCTCCACGGTTACCAACTGTATAGTTGCTGCTGTTTCTTTTTCTTCTATTCGTGTGCAATATTTGCACTCAAGTTTACATGGACGTCGTGAAAGGGCGTCTGCATTTCCATGGATACGACCTCTTCGGTGTTGTATTTCAAAATCATAAGCCTGGAGTCGCTCTATCCATCTCGCCACTTGTCCCTCAGGATTCTTAAACTGCAGAAGCCATTTAAGCGCTGCATGGTCGGTGCGAAGGATGAATTTCTGCCCATAGAGATATTTATGAAAATGCTTTGTTGAACTTACAATGGCAAGTAGCTCCTTTCTTGTAGCACAATAATTTTTCTCTGACTTTGAAAGTGCTTTGCTATAGTAAGCTACTGGAACTTCTTGACCATTCTCCTCCTGAGAAAGCACTGCACCAATACCTTCATTGCTGGCATCCGTGTCTAATGTAAATGTTTTTCCCAGCTTTGGATAGTGAAGTACTGGAGCCTCACAGAGCTGTTGCTTCAAATTTTCAAAACTTTCGTTGCATTTATCCGACCATATGAACGGCTTTCCCTTTTCGGTAAGTTGATGTAGGCTTCTTGCTATATCTGCAAAACCTTTCACGAATCGCCTGTAGTAGGTAGCTAAACCAAGAAAACTCCGTAATTGATGTTTGTCCTTTGGAGCTGGCCAATTTTTGACGGCTTCTATTTTCTCTGGATCGGTTCTTACTCCTTGTGATGAAACTATGTGCCCTAAATATTTAACCTCTTTTTTAAATAGAGCACATTTACTCGCACTGAGCTTTAATTTTGCATCTTTGAGCCTTTGAAGTACATCCCGTAAGTTGTTTTTATGTTCCATGAATGTCCTTCCGATTACTATTATGTCATCCAAATAGACAAGACATGTTTTCCAGGTTAAACCTCGTAGAACACATTCCATTAGTCGTTCGAATGTGGCTGGAGCATTACATAACCCAAATGGCATTACTTTGAATTGCCATAAGCCACTGCCAACTGAGAAAGCAGTTTTCTCTCGGTCCTCGGGATGTATTTCCACTTGCCAGTAACCACTCTTCAAATCCAGCGTGGAAAACCATTGCGCTCCGGAAAGGGTATCCAATGTGTCATCAATCCTTGGTAATGGATAGCTATCTTTTCTCGTCACGTTATTTAGTTGACGGTAGTCTACACAGAATCGGGTGCTGTCATCCTTCTTCCTAACCAGAACAACCGGCGATGTCCAAGGGCTGTTAGATTCCTCTATGATGCCTTGTTTCTTCATGGAGTTCATCATGTCTGCAACTTCTGGTTGTTTTGCTAATGGCAATCTTCGTGGTGTCTGTCGAATGGGCCTGGAATCTCCTGTATCGATTCGATGCTGGACAAGATTTGTTTTACCATAATCATCATCATTCATTGCAAATAATTCCGAAAATTCATCGATCACCTCTTTGGCATCGTTGTGATGTTGTTCACTTAAGGCACTGGACGAAAGAAGTTTCTGAACCTGTTGGGTAGTAGCTGGTATAGTTTTTGTCTCCTTGACATTACTACCATTATCTAAATTGACGATTTGGTAAACGGGTTCACAATTTCCAATTATAGCACCTTCTTTTAGTTGTATCTCGTTTTCGGATGTGTTAAGCACTCTGACTGGAATTAATGTTGCACCTTCTGCCTTCACTAAAGTCTTGCCAACGATGATGTTCGATGTAACTTTTGTGGGGTTAGGCTCCACCAGATAGAATCGGCAGGTCCCGATGTCATCAGTAAGCTTTGTCCATATTAGTGTCTCGGAGCATGGCGAAAGAGTAATATTTTCGCAAACCATCGTCCTTACTTTCGCAGGATGATCTGCTTCTTCTCCTAGTTTCATAGGAATTTCTATGTTGCCATATTTGAGAATCCGCTCTCCGACATCCAGATTTATTTTGTATGTGGTCATGAAATCTATTCCAAGAATGCAGTCATCCATTATGTCTGAAACCAGGAAAGTGTGAGGAAATAGTAGTTCGCCTAGTTGAACATCTAAAGTTATTTCTCCAAACACCTGTGCTGCCGCTCCAGTTGCTGTTCTTAGTAGATATTTGGTGGTGTTGTGAAGCCATTTGTTCTTAACAAGATCTGCTCTAATAATTGATCTTGAAGCTCCAGTATCGATAGTAACTGCGCAGTCATGTTTTCCTACACTTCCATATATAACAAGACTGCTATTATTTCTCTGTAACTGACCTACTTGGATGATGACTTCGGGGCTGTCGATTCCACCAACCAACTTCTGCCCCACAAAGTTGGTTTTTACTAGTTTTCCGACTGCTCAACAGGAGAGGCGATGCGACTAGTCGCTGCTTGATATCTAGTCTCTCCACGAAAAGCTTGTTCCCTGGCTCGACATCTTTCGCATTCTTCTTTCCCCTCTTCTTCTGGTGATTCCACTCGTCGACGTTTTCTGCAGTCTCTTTGAAGGTGCCCTGGTTTATTACAATTCCAGCATCGAGGGACACCACGTGAAGGCGGGCTCTGTGATGATTGCACTCTGTTACAAGTACATTCTTCCACTGAAATTTCTCTCACTCGTACAGCACTCCGTGAAGCTTGTCTGGCGGATTCATACGCTAATGCATAGGCTAGTGCTTCTGCTGTTGATTTCTTTCCTGCTAGCCTCAATGATTGTTGTAAATTTTGATCTGTAATAGCGTTCACAAATGCCTCCGTCGCCACTTCATTGAGAAAATCCGCATTCACGCTGGAGTATGACAGATGCGCTAATCTTTCTACATCTGCCTGCAGTTGTTGTAGTGATTCGCCATGTTTTTGAATCCTGTTGCGCAGCTGTAGTCGATATACTTGCTGCATGTGCTCATCTCCGTAACGTAATTCTATCGCCTGTACTAATGAAGAGTAATTACGTTGATTTTCAATCGGTACAGTTTGTAAGAGTTCTGACGCAGGACCTCGAAGTGCTAACACCAGAGCTATAGCTTTGTCTTCATCATTCCATCCATTTACCTCTGAAGCTGCCTCGAATTGTCTCTTGAAGATATGCCACGAATTTTGTCCATCAAATATGGGAGGTTTCATTCTACCTGCACCGGATATTTCAGTTGCTCCGCTTAGAGGCTGACGATGCTTTATTCTTTCCAGATCTGATTTAAAACTGTCAAGCTGCTCGGTGACTTTTTGTTGAGCTTCCGCCACTTCCTGCTCGATTCCTTCAATTTTCAAATTTTGTTCGTCTAATGAGTTTTTCAGGAAAGTCTTCTGTTCCTCCAAACGAGTTTCTAGACAATTCTCCAAAGAGATCTTTTGTTCGTCCAAACGGGTTTCCAGAGATTTCTTTTGCTCCTCAAAATCAATCTTTTGTTCATCAAAACGGGCTTCCATAGATTTCTTCTGTTCATCTAAACGTGATTCCAGAGAATTCTTTTGTTCGTCGAGAGAATTCTTTTGTTCGTCGAGAGAATTCTTTTGTTCGTCCATAGATTTCTTCTGTTTATCTAAACGTGATTCTAGAGAATTCTTTTGTTCCTCGAGAGAATTCTTTTGTTCCTCGAGAGAATTCTTTTGCTCATCAAAACGGGCTTCCATTTTACTCATTAAAGTACTCAACAGCTGTTCCATTTTCATCGCAGGCGCTTCTTCAACTTCGATTTCCTCCAAATTCTCTTCGAAAACAAATGTTTCAGGATTCTTTCCTTCCTCTATCAAAGATTGTCTAAGTCGCTCGACTAGAACTTTCTTTATGCCTGTCGTTTGTAATGACCGGTTCCCTAACTCCACTTTCAAATCCTGCGTTCGAAGCTCGTCCACTTTGCGCCCCATTATTTTAGTAATTCACTCACAGTTGAATATAAATTATTTTCCAGAACTTTTAAAATTTAACACAATTCCACAAAATTAATCACACTTTTAATTTTTCAGTCAATTGCCACCACTTTATTTCTCAAATATATTTCACTTCTGACACCAGTTGTTGCGAGCGTGGCCTTTGGTTCGTTATTTAAAACACAATATTAAATAATTAATATATAAGTTCTTTATTACACTTAAATCATATAAAGTTCACAAACATTTATTTAATCAACTCAACTCTAATTATCGCTAACACTGTACTTTCAATTATCGCAATCTAATTACACACTATCGCTTCTTTATTACTTTCGCTTCTTAACACTGCAACGTCTAAAACAAGACTCTTTTTCCTGGCGATGACAACTGTTATATTTATACCCTAGAAACACTCCGGATAAATCTGGAGTGTTCTATTCCAAAAGCTTCTAGACTATTCTATTTGTTCTATTCCTGAACTTTCATAATCGATTCTCCGAACCTGAAGTCATTTACTCTCCGAACCTGAAGTTGTTTATTGCCAGTAGATGTCACCAGTTGTCTCTTTCTATTGCACGTAACAATATAATAATTTAATTGTCATTACGTGCTGTGAATTTGTTATACAATTATTTTTTATATCAAAAACTAAAACTTAATTGAGCACGCACACAATTAAGCTCGGTAATCATATAAGAAATTAAGGCGGAACAAAATTATTGTGCTGGAACGTCTAGGCACAATGGGAGGAAAATCCTCCCGCTTCGAGCTGAAGCGTGTAGATTGGCCCATAGAGTTTCTCCGCAAAAACGAGAATTCTTTCAGTTTAGTAATAACGGCATTCACTTAGGAAGTGGAATACGGTTTCATCTTCTATGCCACAGTTGCAGATCGCTCAGAATTCAGAACTCATTTCTTCCCATTGTGTATGTGGATGTTTGTTCAGCTCGCAGTGGCCCGTAATGATATGTATTGCTATCTTGATACTTTTTTTATCCTTTTCCCTTTTTCTGCTTAATTTTGGTAGGAACATCTTGTTTTATTGTCCATCTTCTGTTATGTTCTTTTTCTGGTCAATATTTCTATTGATTGAATAGCGAAAGATAGCGCGACTTCGATGTACAGGTGTTGATGAACCATTACCCTACTGTATCCTGGAACCCAGCTGTGGTGAGTGATTGTATTTCGGGTCGAAATTACATTCGCAATTTGTCTACCCTATTTTACTTGAGCACAACGGCACAACTGAAGAAAGTGCCTTTAGTGATGTTTGACTGTCTTAAAAAATAACATTTCTTCTTGAATTAGATGTGCACATATGGTGAAGGTGATAATATATTTATATCTCGGTCTGAACGACAGTCGAATATTCATCTAACAGCCAAAATTTTGTTGATTTGCACTCTTTGACTAATCACACCAGCCCGGGCAGGGTCCACATTAACCGTTCGGGACTTGGGAGTTACAAAGTGATCAATAAAAAAGGCTAGTTTTTCATAAAACACCCTATAACCTAAAAAGTACATAGCGAAAGGTCACATTTAAGGACTCATTGTATGCACAGCTTGAACGACTGCCCAACCAGCTCCATACCCTTCTTCTTTCAGGAGCTTTGGGGGTCTAAAATAAAATTTCGAATTTTCTTACCTTTTTTTTATTTTGACTTCTATTTTTTTTTTTCTAAAAGGTCATTCACATGACTTTTTTTATAAAAACTGTAAACTGCAGACTCTCTTCTTCAATTTTACCTTGATTTTACACTCTATGTTAATGACCTTTTTTCAGAAAGAATAGTGGTCAAAGTAAAAAAAAGGTAAAGAGACGAGCGGGGCTCGGAGCGAGCTGGTTAAGCAATCGTTGGAAAGGCATACAATGAGTTCTTAACAGTGACCGTAGGCCTTGTACTTTTCACGATACAGGCTATTTTGGGAAAAACTACCTTTTTTTAGTAATCACCCTGTAACTCTCAAACGGTTGATGTAGACCCCACCCACCTTGCAATACAATTTTTTATTCGTCTAGGTAAGTACTATTACCTCCTGTTCCATGGACCACCTAGATGGAAACACCCTGAGAAGTTCAACTTTATATGATTTGTTGCATTTATTTACTGCATCATTTGCTCTGTGAGAAATCTGAATGTTTGGATTCTATTTGACTAGATCTTTCCTGATCTCTTTTCGAGCATTAAGAGAGCTATTTTTCTTGCCTTTTTTTTAATAGATATACAAGGAGAATAAGCGCTAGTATCACGATATTTATGAACTGAGCTGGTGAATGACTTTTGGATTCGACCCCCATATTTACCGAAAGCTTGTCTGCATTGCCAAAAAAAGGCAATGACTCCGTTTGTCTTATTGTGTCCAGTATAATGCCTAAATGCTTCGCACTGTTCTCTCGCTTTAACTCTATGTTGAAAATTTATAATATCTTAATCCCTTTGAGTTTTCCCTAGACGTTTTCTCTGGATTAATAGACAAGTTTCTTTCCATATACCATCCTTCTATAAGAACTAATAAGAACTCTGCGTTATAATTCATGGAGTATGTGTGCTTAGGAGTTTACCTCTGACGAGTACAACTTAGTCAACAGTAATACTCAACAGTGTAAAATCTCACATATTTTAGCTGTACGATGATCAACTATTAAGCCTTACTACTAAGCCACCTTGACTTACATATACTTACGACTTTGCGATAGAATGAAATATTATTTGTCTACTGGAAAAGACGACAATATTACGTCATGTTCTGTAATAATTTTTTCACGTGAAGTTGTTTCCATCACATCATCCTCTGCCAAATAAGTTGCAGTAAGTAACAAACAACACGCAACTTCAATCCAGGCACCAGGATGGAAATTCTTTTTCAATCGAAGACGTAAACAATTTATCAAGGAAACAAAATAGATGGCTCAATAAGAGCTAACAACAAAAAACTTTATCGTCTACAATTTTAGAATTTGTATCTTCAATTCACCCGAACGAAGAAGACTAATAGAACTCCAATTCAATTAATTATGCTGATTAAGCTAAGATCTGAATTCACTTATTATGTTCAAATTTGTTTTTTTTTTCTAATACCATCGAAGACTCTACAAGAAAAAAAGTATGTGCGAAATGAAGGAACTTTGAGGACAGCACGACTTGTTGGAGTAGCTTATTCTGGATGTTGTGTTTATAAATCTTATTAAAGGTATTGGGAAATTTTTCGATAATTCGAAATTCTCGCTAATATAATTCTTAAGATGACAAAATCAAAGTCGAAAATTTCCAATAGTTCTGTTGAAGATGTATGTAAGTAGGATTAAAGTCTATATTACTAAAAATATTTGCAATTGAACGAAGCAAATTACTTGCATATCGCCCCCTCCCCCTAAAGCTCTAATAAATCAAAATTTATACTCTAATCAAATGAAATAGAAAATGCAAAAAAAAATCTTTTTAAATCTTCTAAATCCGCATTAAACCGTATTAAAACAAGTGAAAAAAACTAGAATTGGTCTAAGACCAATTCTTATGATACCCTAGATGAATGCCCGTATGAAATTTCGTATGGTCACCCATTTGAGCAATTTTGATTTTTTGCATTGGTTTCTTCCATATATTTCTAGAACGGCTCGTCGAACAGAAAAAATGATTATAACCAATTTTATAGGATTTCTTATTCTGAAGAAGTTTTTAGTACCTACAATAAAAATGTCTAGGACTGATCGTTTTCAAAGTATATGTAAAAAACTAAAAATTTTATATGGCAACACCAAGAAAGGGTTGCCCGATTTAGTCCATTTATGAAATTTTATTTGCTCTTACTATGAAAACACAATATACTAAATTTCAGCTTTCTATGTCGACGTGTTCTCAGGTAGTGTCCAAATATAAAGTGGAAAACGAAATTTTTGTGTGGCAGCCCCACGAAGGACCTGCCCCATTTGTCTCATTTTCGAACTTAATTTTACTTTTACTTTTAATTTCCGTGTACAAAATTTCAGCTTTCTAAGTGAACGTGTTCTCAAGTTATCGTGCGCACGGACAGACGGACGGACGTACGGATAGACGGCGGACGGACAGACGGACATGCAAATATCAAAATAACTTTTAATTTTATGCGGGGGTCCAATCCATTTTGCTCTACCATCATTATTTCTGTGGGTTACAAACGGAATAACAAACTTAGTATACCCTTTAGATTTCATCTATGGTATAATAAAATAAGTAAAAAACGAATTTTCAAACAAAACTGAGGCCAAGCCGCATGAAAAAGTAGAAAATAAACAAGTTTTCATGATTGTTGAAGAGAAAGTATTGATGCCAGTAGGACGGAAAAAAATGATTCCGCATAGCTTATAAAACTTTTTTGTCGGAAAATTTTCCGGAAAAGTCGGAAAATTCCGGAAATTTTCGGAAAACTTTCCAGAAAAATTGGAAAATTCTGCATTTTCCTGAAACAGATTTATCATACCGATGAAAAATTCTTCGATGATTTTCCCGCTTTTCCGGCTTTTCCATGGAGTTTTCCACAAAAGCAACTATATGCAACTCATTTCGCTCTACAACTTTGTCTTAGGTTGCAAAACGCTCAAACGTTTCCTTGGTCTGAAAAACTCCGAAAAGCATTTTACATGAATTTTCCTCGATTTTTTCTGCAAGTTTTCACCATTGTCAGAGAGAAAGTAATGATGCCAGTTGATAGGGAAGTTGATCCTGCATAATTTAGAAAACTTTTTTACCGGAAAATTTTCCGGAAAAGTCGAAAAATTCCGGAATTTTTTTCGGAAAATCGGAAAACTCTGCATTTTTCCTGAAACGGATTTATCACTAATCAAATTTGTACCAAATTTTCAAATGATTTTCCCGATTTTCCGGGTTTCCCATGGAAATTTCCTGTGTACCAAATTTCAGCTCGCTGTGATGACGAAAAGTGGGTCTACGAGAGTGTCGAAAATAGTAAAAAAGAAATATATAAATAAATAGACAGACAAATTCATGTACGAGTTAAAGGGAATGACCTCAAAAAATAGAAAATAATTTCTTACATCTATTGCCGCATTTGTATCTTTGGCGCCCTTAGGCAATGTATATTAACGCGCCCCATAATCTGTAATAAAAGTTAAAAATGTACATTATTTTTATTTGTTGTTTTTTTTTAATTTATTTATTTAGTAGTAAGTAAAAATGTCATAGTGTACACATTAAAATTTTCGCCTTGATTTTTTATCAGCATAATCATCAATTATATCAGTATAATTAAAGTTTAATGTAAAATCCGATTCTATTGATAAAATAGATAGTGCGTTTTTCCGATTCATTAATTATTTCATCATGAAACATTTTGCTTTTTCTCCCTCGTTTTCTTTCAAATTCTTTAGCAAGCCTTAGATTCATAGTTTTCATATAAATTTGACATTGAATGTACGAATTCAATCAATGATTTGTATTGCTCAACAACAATCGACAAATCAATTTCTATAGATTGTAAAATTAAACTAGTGGCATTAAAGCGTTCTAAAATAGATTTACAAAATATCATCATAAAAGGACTTCATTTGATTATTAATATTTTGAGCTTGGCTTCTAACTTGAGAAAATATAGTTTCATCTTCTGATATTTGTTTTAAAGCTTTATAAATTCGCGCCCAGTTTTCATACAGGGCTTTACATGCATCATACCGACACTATCATCTTGTATCTGAAAGATTTTTAATAGTTCCTCCTTTTAAAACATTAGTTAACACTAACCAACGACTTTTTGAGGAAGAAAAGAAATTAAACAGATCTTTCAAAAACTTGGAAAAGGATGCTGCATCTCGGTAACAATTCCGCTCAAATTTTCCAACCAAGTTCATTGAGTGTGCTGCACAAGGTATAAAATGTGCTAGTTCATTGTTGTTCTTAAATCGTGCTTGATGTTCTGAATAAATTCCAGACATGTTTCTTGCATTATCATATGATTGTCTTCTGAAATTTTTTATTTCAATTTTATTTTCATTTAAATATTGTATTATTTCTTTCTACATATTTTCAGCTTTATGTCCTACATTTTCCAAAAATTTCAAAAAATATTCCTCGGGAATTCCATTTTTTACATATCTAATAATAAAGGCAAGTTGATTAGTATGTGATACGTCAGGCGTAGAGTCAACACTAATTAAGTAATATTTTGCTTCTATTACTTCGTTAAATATCTGTTGTGTTACCTGTTATGGTCGTAGCATATTACATGCAGCAATATGCTACACTGAACTAGGTGCACGTCTAAGCGACCCGTAGCAGCATGAGGTGGGCGAAGACTGTTTTTTTGTATGGATGAAGATATACGTGGCGAACGCACCCGAAAAAAAGAAAAAAAGAAGAAGAAGAGGGGATAGAGAAGACAGATCGGACAAGATTTGGTGAGAAAAATTTTATCGCGAGTAAAAAGAAACGAAATCGGTAAAAAAAGGGAAAGTTACGACGAAGAAAAAGGAACTTTGTGGCGGAGGTGGTCGAGTTGTGACCTAATAATTTTGCAAAAGTTGGTAAGCACGCTAGAAAAAGGAGGGAAACGAAGTCCACTACCTAAGGGGCTGAAGAGAAAAAAAAGGCATCCTGAAGTATTAAAGGACATCGCATAATAATAATAATTTGAACAGGGAAGGTTTCGTTCTTCGACCTGATCCCTAAGGAAAGTTTGGGAAAAATTTGCGCACATAACTTATCGTTCGATGGGAATATCACTTTAGCATCTGGTAAAGAAAAACTGTGGGCACTTAATCGGAGAATCTGTGAAACTCTAATCATAGAGATAGTAATGCTTTCCAAGGAGGAAACTGATAGACATGATCCAACTTTTACTGACGCTGTGTACTATATAACGGGGCAGATAAGTTAAGTTATTGTAGTTTTCTGGTATATTTCTTCTTTTAAAACCGAACAAAAACCTTTTTAGCATCTCCCAAATTAACTACAAGTTCAATTGTAAAGGGGGGTAACCAACCTGACGACCAAGCTCACAAACAATGACAGCCTTCGTCAAAGCCGCGATTTTTTCATGATAGGCACAGAAAGAAAAATTCAAAAATCCCCGATCAATACGTCTTTTCTAAATAGGAAGCAGCTGAGCATCTAAGAGGCCTCTTCGATGGAGCACCACAAATTAAAGAAAACTGTAAGTAATGTTCAAAATTATTAAAATTTGAATTGAATTGACTTATTTATCGCTCAAGGTCGCTTCAATGAGAACAGACCAAGATTAGTTTAGGACAAGTTTTGTTAAATCCCATATATAATCACATTTTTGAAGGAACGATACAAAAGAAAAGGAAAACTCTAATATCGTTCAAGCCGTACCTGAAATTTTTTGTTTTCAAAATATTTTATTTTTACCCTTTTAAAACGTGAACTCGTTTTTAGAATTTAATTAAAATTAATGAAAAAATGGTGTTGTTAATAAATATATTTTTCCTATTCTAAAAACCCATTGCACTTACAAATTTGTTTTTCCGTACGAATCGAGGAAGAATTTTCACTCATTTTACAGAGTTATAATACCTTCAAGCTTTTCACCTTTCAAATGCATTTCGAACATTCGAAAGCTTTTTGCGGAATAAAAGACTTTATAGTAACATAACGTTTTTTTCCTGTTATTAAACATACAAAAACACATACGATAGAAAAATATAGTAACAAAATAATGCACTTAGAATAATTATTTAACCATTTTCTATTTATATTTTTATTAAAAAACTCTAGAAAAATATTTCAGACCTTGCAACATAAAATTTTTCAAACTGTGGTGCACTTTTAACTCCTAAATAATAATTGAAAACCTCAAAGTCATTTAGCTCGAAATGGTGATTTCTTTTGTAACGTATTTTACCTTAGTACCTTAGGAGAGACCTACTACAATATCAAAACAACTACAAAAAGTATTTTCTTGAATTGATTTAGCACGTGTTTGAATATGATATTATGTGATCAAATTGTAACTGCACATCTCTAAAGCAAAACTATCTTCACAACACATGTGGTTATAATACAATCAATGTTACAATTTCTCATGATAATAGACTCGGTGAAAGTAATCTTATACATCTTGACATCTTCCAGGAATCAATTAGATCTATACCAGTTTGCAATTTTTCCAATATCCCGATTCAATTACAAACATACATATAAGTAAGTACTCGTACCCTATACCTCAAAGATAATAAAAATAAATCACGGTTCTGGAAAATAAAAGTCAATCAAAAGTAAAATTGAACAAATTGAGAGTAACCACCACGTATATAACAGAATTATTACAAGACAATAATATTGCTGTCAACTGTCATCTCCAGAGATTTATTGAGGAAACAGAAAGAATTCATCTTAAAATGCAAGCAATGTCAGGGCAGGGTGTACACTTGTAGCATTTCCGCTAAAGAATTTATCATCTCCATTACTTTTACTTGATTGTGCTCAGCCAACGACCTCTACCGAATTTTACATAACAATGTTAGCTGTAGGAGAAAAAAAAATTAACAATTAACAATGTCCCGTAATTCGTGTATGTTGTGCGAGTTGTGTGACATTTATTGGAATTGCATTGAGTGGTTTTGTTTTATTAATTCTATTACAACTCCATCTATGATTAGTTCGGTGTCTTACTCTTCTTAAGTACTTTTTTTTTAATATTTTTTCGAGATTGTTACTAAAATGTCATGAGAAAAATTCACCGTTATTGTAAAGAGTGTTGTTGCTTGTGCTGCAAAAGAATCTACTTTGAATTGATTTTGTTATTCAAAAAAAAATAATTTCAAATTGCAAAAATGTTATCAATTGGGAATTAGTCCTATTATCTTCATTAAAATACATCTTGTATTACATAATAATAAAATATTGCTCAACAGAAAGATAATTGTATTAGCATCAGTTTCAGCCCAGTTCAACATCTTTTCGGAACAGTGGCTACATGCATAGGTACCTATAAGTGCATGCTGCATATCTCTTGGTGAAGTTCTAGACTCATGTTTGGTCATTTATTATGCTCGATGTAAGAAAAATGTTTGATGTTTTTTGTTATTATTATTTTTAATGCTTTGCACTTTAGTTTTATTGTGAAACTCACGTTTGAATGTTTGTGGTTCAAGTGGCCCCTTACCAACACAACACCGACCCAAAAATAGAACACGTTACCTGTGAAGTGAATTGGCTTAGATTTTTTGTAGCACGTTTCGGTACAATTATCTTATTTATGCGATCTTCCAGGTCATCACTGTGCAGCATTGAGAACAATAAAATCATAATAACATAGGCACTATGTACAATTTTCATGATGCCATCAGTGTTTATATTGTAATTTTGTGATTGCACTATTTACACACTCTGATGGCAGCAGCAAAGGTGTTTATTTGAAGAAATCATGTCAGAGTGAATTAAAAAAAAAAACAAAAATTTGCTATTGTGAAAATTAAGACTTCTACATAAAAACGATGCTCTGTGGGAAAGTGTGATGAATGAGTTTTTCATGAAAGTTGTTTGTAATTAAAAGATGGTAAGATAGTATTTGACTATTTATGGATGTATGTATATTAATTACACTACTCATCATTTCAAGGAAATTATAAAAAAATAGATAAAGGAAAATGGGATAAATGTATGGAACTTGGTAGCATCCTCACCTCCAATAGCAATAACTTTTATATCATTAGAAAAATCTTTTTACTGCAGTGCCTATCTCCTATTTTATTTTGTCTCGAATAGTATAGATTTTTTTTATAAGGCTGTTGTGATACGAATGAATTATCTCAGTTTTTTTAGGGACGTTATTTTATTATCTGACTATCCCGCCAGGAGGCACCTTTGTCTATGGAGTCAAGGCCAACATAACCGACTTTCAGTAACACCTCGCCCGACTCATGCTGCGACAGCAACCGGGGTAACACCCAGTGTTGAGCGTAATCTGATTTAATTAATAATTGCATTACAGTTTAGTCAAATTACCATGTATAATCTAATTAAATTGTATTTGATTACATTTCAATCAGATTATTTATGAGAGAATATGTAATCTATCATAAATGTATAATCTGTTACAATATAATTCAATTATTTTGAAATCTAATTACATTGTAAGAGATTAATTTGTAGAATCAAACTGGGTGAAGTGGATCACGTGAGACATGGAATTAATCGGATCGCCTATATTTTTTAATGTTTTACTTAAATTCTGAAAATAGTTGGAAAAAATTAATAGTCAATGTAAGTATTTTTTGCAATTATTTTCTGAACTTAAGCAAAGATATTTAAAAAAAAGATAGGTGATCCTATTCACCCCATTTAACGGTAGGTACTTCACTTATCTATGATCCAACATCATGTAACCAAATATGCCGACTACCGGCGTTAAGTTTTATACCTGTGTATATCTACATAACGATTTAGCAACAGTTTTCTTGTTGATGAAATATCAAATTACAAAATTAAAATAGAATGGAATAGAATGGTACTTAATAAAGATTATTTTGAAGTTTTATTTCGCTATAATAAATAACGTATGCTACTTTAAGTAACTATAAGCAAAGAACATATAACTGTTAGATGTTCTTTGCTATAAGGTATTCAAAGGTAACTAATAACTAACTAAAGAATTTTTTAGTATCTAGAGTAGTAACTAGTTAGTTATATTTAGCTATTTATATCCCATCACTAATGATCCAGCCACGAAGTCATGTGTACGTAAATAACTTCCTTCATTATTTACACAATACTCCAGTACGCAAAGATTCCATTTGGGAATAAAATTCATAAAATTTAAAAGGCTGATATTTCATTTCATTTCATTTATTTCATTTATTCTTTTATATGTGACATTGTACAAAAAGATATAAAATCTTATTTTAGTACAAGATTAATAGGTATATTATCCAATAACTTTATAAACAACTAGACTAATAAGAATTTAATTAATTAATTAGAACTGAGATACAAAGGAGAAAACAAAATGAAACTTATACTTATTTACATTGCAAAACTAAAAACTAGACTGATTTCAAGTGCTCGAGAGCTTTGCATTTAAAATTACCAAACATACCTGACTCAAACAACAATCTCAAATTTTTTGGCAGAGAATTCCAAATAATAATGGACTGGATGAAGAACTGACGCTTAGATGTTAGACAATTATGTCTAGGCACTATTAAAGTAGTAACTCGACTTGATCTCGCAATCTGAAGTATATTATACAAGTAGTTGGGGTTCCGAGACTTAAGAGTCCCAGTCAATAAAATAACAGCGCGATATTTGAAATACACCATAAGGCTGCAATCAGGGATGGAGTTGGCGTAAGGAGAGACATGGTCAAAACGACGGAAACCAAAACATACCTTATAGTAGCGTTGAATCCAGTATTTAGCTTTCGAATGGACTCATAGTCAAGAGAAGAAAATATTTCGCACCCATACGTAAAAAGAGGGACTAGAAGCGTCCTGACTAGCTTTAAACGGGTTTTCGCTGGAGTAAAATTACTAGTCGCCCAGAGTGAACGAAGCCTACCATATACTTTTCTAATTAGAGCATTAATATGATGGCCCCAGGAAAGAGTTCTATTGAAGATAATTCCCAAGTTAGAAACGGAATCAGCAATTGGAATTTGCGTTCCATTGATTACGACAGGTGAGAAATAAGAAGTATGTAAAATTGTTTTGTATATAATTAAGCATTTAGTTTTGGTAGGGTTCAAGTGTAGCATGTTGTCAATGGTCCACAAATAAATATAATGGAGATCATCATTTATACAAGAAACACCATCTTCAGCTAATCGAATTGGTCTTGAGATGTACAATTCAGTATTATCAGCATAAAGGTGCAGTTTGCTGTACTTAACACAATGAAATAAATCATTGATGAAAGGAGAGAACAGCAAAGGACCCAAGATAGATCCTTGGGGTACTCCTGAAGATACCAATTGAAAAGAGGAATTTAAATTTTTAGAATATACAGATTGATACCGATCCCTCAAGTAACTGCCAATAAGGTTTTGCAGCCAGGGGAGAGAAATTAAACTGCATTATCAGTTTTCTATATAGCTTGCTATGATTCACCGAATCAAATGCCTTAGAGAAATCCAAGAGCATTAACATAGAGAACTCATCCCTGTCAATAGCAATCCGTATATAATTGGTTATTTTAAGAAGAGCAGTAATACAACTATGCTTAGCTCTAAAGCCTGATTGTTCTTCATTTAGTAAATTATGATATGCAATGTATCTATTTATCTGGGCAGACATAACTTTTTCAATTACTTTGGATAAAAATGGTAAGATACTAATAGGTCTGAAATCGGTATTACATGAATTTTTCGGAACAGGTATGACCTTTGAGAACTTCCACTGTTTCGGAAACTGAGATGATGTAAAACACGTATTACAAATGTGTGCAAGAGGAGAAAGAATATAAGGCAGGAGCATTTTAACAAGTTTCGGGTTTAGATCATTACATCCCGTGCTGTCAGATTTGATTTCACAAAAAGCCATAAGAACGTCATTAGCCGTTACTCGGGTAAAATTAAATGGTGAAAAGTTGCGAGGAACACTAGGATTAGGCAATTCAAGGCTGCTTTGAGAGCTCCAAGTTATTGCAGGTACCATAAGGAATTTCTTGTTGATTTCTTCCGGATCAATGTCGATATTATTTTTGGTTGAACAAACTACGCCAGCAGAACGTAAGTTTTTCCATAATTTTTTTGGTAATAGTTCAGTATTGAGCAATGAAGAAAAATACCTGTTTTTGTGCATTTTGATTTCAAATTTTGTTCTATTACGAAGAACACGATTGTCATCCCAGAGTGTGGCAGCTCGATATCGTTTCTTGACACTATTCCTGCGACAAATGAGGCTCATAATTCTAGGAGAAAACCATGGGCAGACAGGGTTATATATATATTGTTTTAGTTACCAATGGAACATACTTTCCATGAAGATAATGGATTAATTCAGGTAGGAAGTCAGTTTGATCCTCAGCGTCACATATAGTGTGAACATTATATCTCGGCAATGTAATCACATTGCATAAAAACTAAATTAACATGTAATCGATTAATGTGTAATCAAATCTTGTAATCCCACTACACGTTAATCGATTACATTATGTAATCATGGAAATGGATTACATTATTAATCTATTACAAAGAATCTATTACAAATTAATCTGATTACCGATTATATGGTTAATTGTAATTGTTTATCGTTAATCAAATTACATTTTGCCCAACACTGGCGACACCTCACTATCGGGGATATAAATTTTGGAGTCTGGTTATGACAGTTCCCGAAGATACAGTATCCGGGAATGTATGGAGCTGTGTACTCGGGAATGTAAGGTACTTGCACTTCTGGGATTGCCTAATGTCGTTTTCAATTCTATGTCAATATCGGTTACACACACTTTGCTTGTTGTCGAACGCAACCTTAAAATGGTAAATACTTACTACGGTGGTAAAAATATGACGTCATAATTGACTGTAGTTTAATTAAGTAAGTACTCAATTCCAAAACAGCATGTTCTTGTATATGCCCTATAAGCTGCACAACCTGGACGCATTTTTTTTGTGTTTTTTTATGATGATTCTGAAGCTCAGGGAATACATATGACGCCGTAGCACAGCCTTGGCAAGAAAGGAAGATGGGGTAGGGACTTGGAGGTTATATTTTTGCGTCCCATAATTAAGCGGGAAAACAGATGATGGCAAACTGTTCCACATTCGTACTGTCCTGCTTATGAAGGATTCGCAGAATTTCACGGTACGGCCAAATTTGACTTCAAGGGTGTGAGGGTGAGCTCGGGTTACAGCTCATGTGGTGCGCATAGGAAGCATCAAGCAAAACATTTTTCTGATATCTTCCGTGGTGGAGTCTCCATCGACAGATCACACAGTTGCGGAGACTTTCCATTGGGATAATCCATTAGAGCAGTTCAATACTCCATAATTCTAGCCTAGGTCAAAGTTTAAAGCAAGTTAACAGTTTCCGAAGATTTCGAAAATATAACTAAAACAGTAGATATCTGCCTGCGCGTATGCCTGTAGCTGTAAGTCACAGCTTGACGCCTTTCGTAATTACCTTCCGTTTGAACAGTAAATCACAAGCTCAAATGACAAAGCGTAATGCGGGGCCCCAATTTTTGTGAGATCCTCCTGTCCGACAGAACGACGTGAATTCATCTCTTCCTACAAGAGAATTCGAAGTCTTAAGCTCTGTGCCATCGAAGGGTTTACCGCTCAGAATCCAATTTTTGTCAATGAAAGTATATCTCCTATAAACAACAGCATTTTGCGAGAGACCCACCGTTTGCACAGAAATAATAACTTCGCTTCTGTTTTTACTATGGATGGATATGTTTTTGTGAAGAGAATAATTGAAGATCGATCTTCGAAAATTATCACCGCCGACCAGCTTCACGAGTTCATTGCTCTTACCAGGAATATCGAAGTTGCTATAGTACAAAGAACCTTAGACATGTTTAAAATTAATGAGTCTATTGTTGCTGTTTTTGGTGATTTGGTTTTCTCATATAATTTAGCTTTTATATTCCATTTGCTTTACATGATCTCTTTTTATTTAATTATATTTAACATATATATTTTGCAGATATTTCCGTTACGTAATTTTGCTGATTACGTCAAATTTATGTTAGCTCAGATATTCATTATCCATAGCGGAAAGCTGGCTCCATCAGGGCGGGTATACTTTCTAGTCTTATATCCATTCCGAGCTATGGCTTTTATAGGAATGACCGACTAAGCCGTGTCCGTGGGGGAGTTGCTATTTACTAGAAGCAGGGCCTTAAAAGTAACAGCGTAAATCTTTTGAAGTCAAACAGCATTGAATTTTTGTATTCGGAGCTTGACACCGGGGCGGACAAATGTTTGCTGGCTGTTGCGAACTTCTTCTGCTTCCCTGACTTTAAAAATATTAACTTTGATAATTTATTTCATGAATGCACATCATTAGCCTAGACTGATATCTATAATTAAGTATCTGTTGATAGCCAAGTGGATAAATTGTATTGCCTAAAAAATTATTTATTCGACAAATTCATACATCTTCGTACAAAGCTTGTAAGTCGTACCACCTGTCCTTGGTATATTCCTCATATTAACTTTCTCATAGCCCAACGGGAATACTTGTACCAGAATTATAAACGACTACGCAGGAATTTTTTTAGAAACCTGAACGCAATCGCATCAATACTGTTATTCACAATGCGGAACGTCTATATTTCAATACCAAATATGACCGGAATCTACCTTCTAAAATGCTCTGGCGTAACTTTCGTAATGCTGGCATCTATCGGGATAGTGAGCAACCTCAACCGCGACGAACTATAAATATACACTCTAACTCTCCTAATCCTGATAATGACGTGCTCAATAGTTCCATTAGTGATACCAACTCACCTTTTCTTCATTTGAACACCCCCGTCTTCCCGACAACAAGAAAACTGTTTCTCATTTCGAGGTATTGATCACAATGATCTCATTGCGGCAGTATCCTCCATTGCTGTTGGTCTAGAGGGAGTTCATCCCCTAATTGTTAAAATGCTATTACCTTACATTTCACCATTTGTTCGTCATATTTTAAACTCCTGTCTGACTTACTCTTCTTTCCCTAGAGATTGGAAAATCGCTAACATCATACCAGTAGCCGAAAAACCTTTCGCTGAATCAGTTGCTGATTTCCGGGCAAATATAGCATTCTTTGATCCTTAGCTAAAGTTCTTGAAAAAATTTTGTCGTTACAGATTTCACTCTTTTAACACAATTTCAGTCAGGCTTCCGATCTATATACTATATATATATATACTATACTAAAAGTCTCAAACAATCTTCACCTTTTTCTGGACTCCAACAATTTTGGCATTCTTGTTCTACTGGATTTCTCAAAAGGTTTTGATAGCGTTAGCCACTCAAAGCTATTAGAGAAATTAATAGGAATTTTATGTTCTTTTTCTCTGCGATCAGTTTAATTGTTAGTTTCCTTACTTACAGGTCTCAAAAGGTACAAATTGTTGATTTCCCATCCTCCCTACTCGTTCTTTAAGTTGTGTAACCCAACGATCTGTTTTAAGCCCGTTGTTGTTTTCTATGTATATTAATGACTTGCCAAATGTGATTCAAGATGGTCAGCTTCATCTTTATGCTGATGACGTCAATGATGATCTTTCCCATATCCACACATGGTCGGTCAACAACGGTCACTAAATCCTGACAAATCACACTGTCTTGATATCTATAATTCTTTGTGATATCCCATACATTTTTCTTAATAACTCCCCTCTGTTTTTTGTGAATTCTGTCACCAATCTTGGGGTTAAGCCAAATGGACAATTAAGTAGTAGATCATGTCAAGCTGATGTTTTCTAAGATCTATGGGATCTTACGCAGATTATGGCTATCTGCAACAGTTCTGTCAACAAATATTCGCTTACAACTTGTTAAAGCTTTTTTACTAGCCCATTTTACTTACGGAAGTTTGGTATATCCCAAGGTATATAGAATACAAGGTATTCCCATCACGAACCATGTTCCTCTATTAGGTGACGTAATATTGTGAAATGTATAGGGAAGTACGGTACAGAGGACACAATACTCTCTCTGTCTTTCCTATAAAAATGTATATACAGTAGTCACAGATTTACGTCACAGGCTATCAGCTGCAATGTGTCAAAATTTTAATGGGAATTCCAATTGTCTTCTACATACCTTGGGTATATCCTAAAATTGATACTAGGTCGTAACTATAAGGTGAATGTGCTGCCACTTGTTACACGACTGCACAAGTAAGCTCTGACGGCTGAAAGGAATCGAACGAGGAAGAAGATTCTGGTGAACAAGTGTGATTTGTCAAGAGAAAAAGAAGAGATCGGGAGTGAACAAGTTTCTGAACAGCACGAACAAGAAAAATCAAGATATATTGCTGTCATTGAGATTTAACAGATAAAATTTTTGGAAGTAAAGAATACACATTTTACAAAATACTTTTCTCCTCATCTGGGGTCTAAATTTAAGTTGGTGAATGCCCGATTTTGAGGTTGCAGTCATCGCGTGCCTAAAATCTGGATTATGGTGAAAAAGTTTATTCGAAATAGGTACTTTAGTAGCCGATAGAAGGTTAGGTTAGGTTAGGTAAGATGGGTGCCGCCAGACAACTAGCTTGCATCACTAAGACCTCTATTGGCTCCAGTGTGCCCCTAGTTCCCATGAGATAACCTTTTCAAGCCACCACCGGATCCGTCCTGCTTCCCTTAGGGAACTCAATATATCTCCAAGACTCTTTACCTAGATCCATCCTGCTTCTCTCAGAAAACTCAGGATATATCTAAATTCTTTACTTTGCAGCTCCCTCAGACTTGAAAATAAGGAGCTACCCAATAGCCTACTTCTTTTATTCATCAGGGTGGGACATTCGCAAAGCACGTGTTGGACGGATTCGATTTCCTCCGAAAAATCATTCGCCGCTATCCCCAGTCTTTTAGCAGGGTCACCTATGGCCCAGTGGCCCGTAAAGACCCCTACTAAGTTCCTGGTGTTTATTCTGCTGCCATTAAGTAGCTTCCTTGTCCTTTTCCTGTCATATGCAGGCCAGCCGATAGAAAGTCCGCCTTGATTTTCTACACAAGGATTTTTGCAGATCACTTGTTGGAGTGACAGGAGTTCTTTTCTTCCGCTTAAATTCCAGTGTACATCGTATAGAATAGTAACAGTGAAAAATTCATGATAAAAACGACAGATCTTCCGCAACCACTTGCTGCATCATAGTAAGATCAGAGTACCATTCAGTCAAAATACATCATCCAGCCAACTAGTCCTCGGAAAACACCAAACCCAAGGTATATAGAATACAAGGTATTCCCTATTACGAACAAGGTTCCTGAATTAATGACGAATTATTGTGAAAATATATAAGAAAACACGGTACAAAGAACAAAATATGTATAATGTATATGCACTATAGTCACAGAATTACGTCACAGGCTATCAGCTGCAATGTGTCAAAATTTTAATGGGAATACCTTGTCTTCTTTCTATATACCTTGAGCAAACCAACATCAGTATGATATGACAAGATTTGCAAGTTAAAAATGCTCAATGAATTTGCCAATAGAGTAAAATTTTGCATAGAAATTTAGCTTTTAAGTGCAGCGACAGGCTACAGATAACATTTTTTGTTTGTACAATATATTGACAGTGGCATCGCGGAGCATCTGTCGGGCGGCTCTGCGATGAATCCACAGCAGCGGAGTATATGTAAGTTGTTGCACCTTTAATTTTTTTTTTTTTCATTTAAATGAAATCACCAAATTTAATTCATATATAGGTTATATAAAATATACGAAGAAGATTTCTCGTCTAACAGACTGAAATTAATTGGAAATAATTTCAATAAATTTACAAAATACATTTAAGTGGAAAAACTTCTATAACCATACTGATGAGACCTCTCTGATCGATGGGTCGAAAAGTTCAATAAAGTTTTCCTTTAACTTGAGACTATAAATTTTAGTTCATGAACGCCTCAGAATTTATATTTCATACTACTATACCTACAATGTGCTTAAATGTGTTTAGTTTTCCAATCATTTCTACAGTAAAATCCAAAATTTGATTCGTGTCAAATTCATTGTAATTTAAAATTAATGCACTGAATTTCACCCCGCGATGAGATTTTATATCTTAGCTATTGTGTACACTTTTCAAATAAATCCACAAGACAATAAGTAATCATTGAACTGAAGTAACTAATTACTTTATTAAGTACCTACTTTTATGAAGTTATATTTTTCTTAGGACATTACTACTTATTTAATCTCTGTAAATGGGGACGAAACATTCAGTGTCGTTCACTTGTGATTTGTTTGAAATATGTTCAGCCATCATTAGATAAGGTTTTTTTTTTTTAAAAAGTATTATAGGATAATAAACAATAAAATTAATTAATAAAAGTTTTTCTTATAACATAATGGCACCGTAGAGTTTCTTTGTTTCTCCTCTCACCCTTCTGGAGCCCTCTCTCACTGACAAGCAGTGATGGGACTTTGCTACAATAGTAGCAAAATTGCTACCTTTTAAGCATGTTTGCTACCTTGCTACTTTAAATCCAAATTTGCTACTTTTTCGCTTTTTCCCATTAATCGTAACAAAACAAAAATTTATTTAAAAAAAATTTACTGTGAATTTTCTGGGATTTTTTATTCATTTAAAGAAAACTACTAATACGAGGAAAGGAAAGGAATTGTGAAAAAAGAACGCGCCGATTCTAATTTCGTACGTTACGTACGTTGCATGCGTTGCATCTTGTTTGAGAGAACGGCGCCGAAGCCGATGCTGTTGCTGTGCTGGATAAGACAAAACCGTCATTCAGTAGAATTACATGAATACTTGAGTACTGGACTTAAAATCCACTTCAAACAAATATCTTGAAAAAAAAGCTAAAAAGCACTACATGAATATCAACAATAATCTTCTTCTTGTTCCTCTTTGCCGTTTTCAAAATTCGCACAAATGAAAAACGTTCAAGTACTGAAGTTGCGCTTACATGAATTTTTTTTTCAAGTAAATCGAACAAAATTTTTTGATTTACTTGACTCAAGTATACATGAAGTCAATGTGCGTTTACATGATATTTTGATTACTTGAACCTACTTAGACTATCTTCAAGTATTCTTGTAAACGCACTGAGTGACAGCAAGTTGGCGTGACGTGTTTCTTTCAGCCATTAAGGAATTGTGTTTCTATTTCACTTCAAATGCATTTGCACTTTGCAGCACGTTTTGCTTTGTTTGATCATTGTAATTGTCAATGTCATTGCTTGCTGAGCTGCTGCTGATTGCTGTGTTTGAAAATTGCTATATAAATTAATTACGTATTTATTGCTGCTGTTTATTGTTGAGATTATATTTATACATACAACAAAAAGGATAAGCAAGTAAGAAGTTTTGGGTAAAATTTTATTGGCCTTGGTACTGACAATACATCAGTAATGAGAGGTGAAGTTACGGGAGTTAGAGCACGATTAGAGAAATCGAATAAATATTTATTTTATCTTGGATGCACTTGCCACTCCCTCCACTTGTGTCCTGCTATGAAAAAAATTCCTCGGAAAGTTGAAAATGTCCTTTCTTGCGTATATAATCATTTTGCCATTATGTTAAGACGCAAAGCGAGTTGGCAGAATTTCAAGAAGTTTTAATTTAAATTTAAATAAGATTCTAAAATCAAGCGGTACACGCTGGTTGGAGCTGGAGCAAATCAGTGGTCAGCTTTACTTCATTACCTCACTGTCTTTACTTTTGAAAGTCTTAATAATTTTGATGCAAATTCAATTCTTGATTGTCTGAATAGTTCGGAGATAAAATTGTATTTATTATATTTGTGCTATATTTCAGGTGAGCTTAATAATCTCAATAAAACCTTCCAGTCTAAAAAAATTTTAATACACAAACTAAAACATTTAATTGAAAATAACTTCAAAAATATTTTAACAAATTGTATAAAGCAAGAACACATTCAGTTGACTGCAAATTTAATGACGGTTCTATTCATCTCGAAAAATCAAGAACGTTTTTTGGAATTAAATTTGCACAGTTTCAATCTCCAAATGCTTGTGAAAATATAAGAAATATGAAAGATAATCTATTGTCATTTTACATAAAATTGTATCAACAAATTGAAAAATGTTTTGATCTTAATGATCACAAATTGAGACTATTAGAATATTTGGATCCAAACAGAGCTGGGCAAGTACCAACGAAAAAGTACTTAAGTACAAGTACCGAAGGCCTGAGTACTTCAGCGTAAGTACAAGTACAGCATATATGAAAAGTACTTGTAACTAAATACTAAGTCTATAAAAGGTACTGAGTAATTTTTGAAGTACTTTTTGAAGTACTTTTTTAGAATCTTTTTGATGTAGTTTATAGATCTCAGTTAATAGATATTAATAAATAAATACCTTGTGAAAACTAAATATGTATAGTAATCAGTGGCTACTATTTATAGTTTTTATAGTTTTCGACGCTGCATGTAGAGTAAAAGTTTTACTTCTCATTTCTACACTCATATACTATTAGAAGTCCACTCAATCACCAATTGTCGCCTCCAATAATTCATATAATTTCTAAGGAAAAAATTTCCAGTAAATTTCTAAGAAAAAATTTAAATCTTCCCTACATCAGGTCGAGGCACCGTTGATCTTATATTGGAGCGAGACATTGTTTGCTTACCCTAGGTTATGTCATCAAATAGAGGCCCCGTCGAGCGAGACGCTTCTGGTTTTTATTCTACTTGTCCAGTCTTGTTTGTATGTTATTAGTTTGTCTAAGGTTCTTCCTTGACGCACGAGTGCGGCACATGCTGTTACAGTTCTTTACATGCTTTAAAATACAGCAAAAAAAGGAGCTGCACTAGAGATTTTGTTTTTTTCGTCTATGAAAAGTTAGATATTTGTAGGTAGGTACTTAATAGACTCAGAAATACTTGAGTAAAAATCTTGGTACTTAAGTACAAAGTCTTAAGTCTTAAGTACAAGTAAATAGAAGTAAGTACTTATGTTTTAAGTACTAAGTAGGGCATCTCAAAAGTATTGAGTAATAAGTCTTAAGTAACGAAAATGTACTTTAAGTAGTACTTAAGTCTTTTTTTACCTAAGTATTGCCCAACTCTGGATCCAAGGAAAATTAGAACAGGCGAAATGACTTCAATACCTCCTTTAGTTGACACCTTTCCTTCTCATAATTAAATAGATATTGAAAAACTTAATTCAAAGTGAAGGTTCCTCATAGTCTTTGAAAGTTAGACCAACTTGTTGATTGTAACAATATTGCTAAAAGTTGGCTAAATTTATCAAAACAGAAAAATCTTTTTGAACAACCAATTTTCGAGAATCCTTACAACTACATAATTAATTTATTTGTCCTTCCCCACAGTACGCTGCTGCTGAACAAGCATTTTTAGATTTTAATAACTTAAAAAATAAAAAACGTAAACGTTAAATATTGAATTAGTTTCGGCTGTACTTCTTTGTAGGGAACTGATAGAATATGAAAAGATTTTTACTCCGTCAAATGAACTAATTAAGTACAGCAGTCTGTATAAATTTTTTGATGCAGTTTTTATAAAGAAATAAAAGAAAGTTCTCACAATTAATGGTATAAATATAATTATAATAAAATAAAACAACATTCTATAATTACATACATTTTTTTATTCGTACTCTGTACTCTGTATGCTACCTTTTTGGCGATTTTGCTACCCTTTATTCTGAAATTTGCTAGCATAATTTGCCAGGGAAGTCCCATCACTGCTAACAAGGGTTGAATAAGTTCAATCTTCTATTACTTTCAAGTCAGATCAATCATTAGGGACACTACAAACATAGTGCCCAGAGTGTCGTTGGATAGATGGGGCCCGGCATTGAAGACGAGGTCACTATGTCTTCCAAGTTACCTAAGGTAAGTGGTGTTTTGAGTAAGGCACGATTTTTTTTTTTGTATATGGGCTGTAACAGCTGCAGGATTTGGGTAAACTACACTATTAATACTCCCGCAATAGCCGAGATGCTAGCATGCCGCCCTGTGTCAACGCTGACAGACTGGACTTCATATTCACTTGTACTCACTTATACGTTACCATAACATTGTAAGCTAATTTAGTCTAATAAGGGGAGCTATAATTAATAACGCATGTATTACTTCCCTTCTTTTGAAGCGCAAAGACTAAAAAATCAAGCAATTAACTACAGGGTCCTTTAATATATTCAATAAAATTAACAATACCTAACTGTAATTATACATATAGCTACAATATTTTAACAAATCAAATTCTTCTCATTCATTTTGATAAAAAATTCCATTTTGTCCTTCAATCCTCCTGAAAATTATTAAAAAAAAAAAACCAAAATAAATAAATACATTTCTCATATCAACTTTTAAATACTCTCAAATACCTCAATCTTCTTCATAGACTAGCTCATATTGTAATTCCTTTTTAGTTTTTGCTTTTGTAAAGCAAAACAATATTAAATACAGTGTAAGCCCAGAAACACCAGCTGAAATCATAGCTACAATAAAAATTCGAATTGTAACAACAACCCGAACATAATCTTCTTGTTCATCTTCGACATTCTCAAGAGTTGTTCGACCAAAATATAGAACTCCTATAAAAGCAGCAATCGATTTTGCTGTTAGTAGAATCATGACTTTTTCTTTTCGATTCAATACACTTCTGGTATGCGTACTCCATAATAATTGCCATAAAAACCAACTACCAAAAGAACTTGCTATATGTTCACGAAGTAAATATTTAAATTTTGTTAATTCCGTTTTTTTACTTAACGACACATTTACTACAGTGGTATTACTATAAATCATCGATAACCATTTTTGAACCAAAAAAATATATTCTTTTTGTAAGGCGACATCTTTAATTCGTACCGTTGAACAATACCAGGATGGATAACGTCCAGACATATCATGGGATAATTTTATAGAATTTAGTTTTCCTATAGATCTGGTTGTGAGCAGTGTAAACGAATGAATTGTATTCCGTTGAAGAAGATTTTTATGTTTTCCAGAAACTAGAATATATTCTTCAGTTTGTCCTTTGTCACCATTCAATTGGATAGTAACATTTGCTGTTGTTCCAGATTGTGAATAATTTCCTGTTGATATTGTGGCTATATACTGATAAGAGTTTCTTAGATTTTCACTACCAATAAAAATATCTCTGGAATCGAATTTATCTTTATACCAGGCCCATATAAAAATGATTATAAAAAATATCAACAAAATTATTATGAATGCAAGAAAAGTGTAATTTACACTTAATGCTAGAATTATTTCTCTCGGTAGGACTAATTTGTTAGGAGTCAAGAATCGTTTTGATCCATACATTGACATATGATTGCATTTACAATGAATACGATTCAAAGTCGTTTTAGATCCCACAAAACAGTGTTGCCAAGTCCAATTGCTGTTTCTTAAATCCCACGATCCACAAGAATATGTGGTTACTTTAAAGATGAAATTTATTTTCTTTCTTGATGGAGTCTTATGGGGTATTATACCAATATAAGCATTACTATCCTCTCCAATTTCATTTAAAACTGTTATTATTGGTGAATTAAGAGTTTTTTCAATCACTTTATATTCTTTAGACATCATCCAATATCGTGGTTTTCTACCAACTTTTACAAGAACTCGAATATCTTCATTTAAATTTATAAATTCATAGATTAAAAATGAATTTTGTGATAATTTCGTACCAAATGTTGCTATATCTGAAGTAGCATTTACATATCCGGTGATTTCTGTCTTATCATTCTTTACTCCTTGCATTGCTGTTTTATTAGAATCTTTTTGAGAATTTATATTCATAAAAATATCAAAATATTTATCAAAAGAATCATATTTTCTGTCAGAAATAAGATTTTCAATTTTTTCACCAAATGCACTTACAGCGATTATGTCACTGTTGATTTTAAATTGTTCTGGAAACCACCAGAATGGATTATTTTTTATTACAGCTATTTGTAGACCAAGTTTAATAGAACTGGATTTTGTTTTAAATAATAAACTAAGAAAATCCGGTTCAATAAAGATTTCATTATTCCACTGATCAATTTTAATACGTTCAGAAAAATGTTTGTCAATAGTAAAAATTCTGAAATTTATTGCCGAAAAATTCAAATTCATACCAGGTTCATTTGGTTCTAATAGCTTAGAAGCAACTACTCCAATAGAATGAAAAGTTCTTTGAATCGCAACAGATCCTTCTAGCCAATCATTAATTTTTCGAATAATTTTAAAATCAAATTCTTCATAATCCGGATAATTTTCGAATAGAGGATCATCAGATTCTAGAAAATTTTCTGCATCATGAACAATAGGAAATTCATCGATTTCTATAAACATCCTTTCAATTGTTTCTATTAAATTCGTTGTCATTCCTACATACTCAATCCATTGGATATTCTGAATTTCACCACTTCTTGTTATATCAATTAATCCTTCAGAAATTCTATCTAAAATTCGTCCAATAGAAACAACAATTGAATAATCCATATCTACAGAAAGTGACATTTCTTTTAAGGTAAAACTAACTTGTTGTATTGCCACTTCAGTTTTAATATCAAGATTATGAATCATATTTAAAACTGTATTCACAGTTTGTAGTTTTTTATCTTTATCGGTCATTTTTAATATTTGTTTCGACACCATAGAAACTAAAACCATTGTAGATATAACATCTCCTGATTGTACTATTCTAAAAAGATTAGTACTGCCATACTTAGTTTTTAGAAATCCACTTATGCCACTAGAACTAGATGGAATATGTTTTTCTGTAACTATCACATCAACATTGCTAATAGTGCATGCAAAATAACAATCACATATTTCAACTTTTATCTTCAAATCTCCTCCATCTTTCAATGCACTGAGTCTAGTTTTAAGAGTATCATCAGCTGATCGTGCTAGAATTTTTTCATTTGCATAAAATGTATACGAAATAGGTTGATTTGGATCAGAATAATCTTCACATTCGATAAGAAAAACAGTATCAAACTCCACACCTGTATTTCGTTTACTAAAACATTTTCCATTTTTCGGTGGTTCATTGATCTCCAGTTCGATTAAGGCTTTACCATTTCTTGAACCTTGAAACACTTCAACTTGAATTATAACATTCCCTGTTTCTGGTAATAGTTTTCCATCGAGGATAAGTCTTTGTGTTGATTGACCAATATCAGATGGTGGTGATAGAATTTTCCAGACATATCTTAGTTTTCCACCTCCTACACCGGTACAATCTGTACAATCTGCTTTCAAGTGTAATAAATCTTTGGTATTTGTCAATCTTCTTAGACAATTTCTCACACAACTGATTGTGACTAGTAAAACATTTTGAATTACTGGGGTTACTTCTTGCCATTCGATTGTGGTTTTTGTTGTTGTATGTGTGCTTATTTTTACGGTGAAATTATATTTTATGTTGACTTGAAAGGCTTTGGCGGGAAGCTCTAAAGTGGCGCCTAGAATTATTGAAAATTGTTAAGATAGTGTAAAAGAATTGTAGCAGAAAATTAATATCAAAAATAATATTTAGAAAAATCTGTTCCTTTTGTGTTGTGTTGATTTAATCTTTATATTATCTTAAAGAGGCGTCAGTACCAAGATTTGCAAGTTTCTCGTTAAGCATTTTCAATTTACTTGAACTGAAACTATTCATTTTTCGTCTTAAATTGTCAGATGTTGGGTTCCTGTCTTTTACGCTAGATGTCTCTAATGCGGTCTGTGGTCTAGGTCTAGGCTAATACATATATGAATTTTCACACTTTCAGGATACAAACCTACGTAAAGTAAATTTTATTGTCCACAGGCTCGCTGGTATCTAAATTGAAACCTTTGCTGAGTACTGACTCTTCTTACATACTGAATACTTTTTTGCCCCATATGCAAAAATATAGTTCTGAGATAAATCCAGTTAAAATTGAGAGCTTTATTATAAAAAAAACTGTTCGATAAATTTTGTTTTTAATATGCATAAAAACTAACTCAGTTGTTTTCCGTCTATTTATTTCTTGAATTAACTTAAACCTTTGTTTTTAATGGGGCAAAACTAGATTTCCAAACAATATATTACTTGTATAATATGGGGCAAAACAATTTACTTATAAATTTAACCATTTTACTAAAGAAAGAAAAACACTTGTTTCATATTCCACGTAACGTTTAATTAATTTAAAAAAAAATTAAAAAACTTTTTACAGAGACCGACGCGTTTCATGTTACTAGGACATTATCCAAGGCTACACTGATCGTAGTGGCTTACATACATACAAACAATTTGTTCTAAAATAATTAATTTACAGAGAAGAGATATATAAGTGACCTAGAAATTTTACGTAGGTTAAATTCTGATCCGACGCTGAACAAATATAAAATCCTAGAAATCAGAATAGCGAGGGACGATGGTTGTTTTTTAGTTAATGACCAATTAGATTTCACTGATAGAAGATAGAAGCCACCTGATAAATACCCTCAATTTATATGTAGTCTCTACATTTGATCAATTGTTTTTCCTCTGGAAATTAATAATTTTAGAGTTGTTTGTATGTATGTAAGCCACTACGATCAGTGTAGCCTTGGATAATGTCCTAGTCAGACGAAACGTGTATAAAACGTATGTATAATATATATTCTTGGTTCGACCTTAGAATAATAATACTCTACGCTAATAAGAATTTTTGGCCACCCAGGCACCCGTTGTCGGCTCCCAATAATGCAAACAAATTCTAAAGAAACAAGTAAAAAAGCTAGAATTGGTCTAAGACCAATTCTTATGATACCCTAGATGAATGCCCGTATTAAATTTCGTATGGTCACCGATCTATTCAAGTTTGATTTTGAAGTTGTTTTTCGCATATATTTCTAGAACGGTTTGTTGCACAGAAAAAATGATTATTACCAATTTTATAGGATTTCGTATTCTGCAGAAGTTTTTAGTACAATAAAAATGTCTTGGACTGATCGTTTTCAAAGTATGCGTAAAAAACCTAAATTTTTATATGGCAACACCAAGGAGTTACCCGATTTAGTCCATTTTTAACATTTTATTTGATAATGTAGTAAAAACATCATGTATGAAATTTCAGCTGTCTACGTCGACGCGTTCTCAGGCAGTGTCCAAATATATAGCGGAAAACGAAATTTTTATATGGCAACCCCACGAAGGAGTTGCCCGATTTGTCCCATTTTGGAACTTAATTTTACTTTTTTTTTAAAGTCCGTGTACAAAATTTCAGCTCTCTAAGTATACGCGCTCTCGAGTTATCGTGCGCACGGACGGACGGACATGCAAAAATCAAAATTACTTTTAATATTATGAATGAGTGTCCAATCCATTTTGCTCTACCATCATTATTTCGAGGTGTTACAAACGGAATGACAAACTTAGTATACCCCTATAGATTTCATCTAGGGTATAAAAATGTTCAGTAAATTTTTAAGAAAAATTCAAGACTTCCCTACATCAGGTCGCGCCATCGTTGATTTTATATTGGAGCGAAGCATTGTTGGAGGATTCAAGGATCTTTATGATTACTGAAAGGATGAAGTACCTACATAGATTGAGTTGATCGATGGGGGAATGAATGGATAAGAGGATGGTAGAGAAGGATACCCGTGACAGGGTAAGTGAGGGAAACAAAGGGTGAAGCTCTGGTCGGCACTCACAAATATTCAAGCCACCTTTAAAAAATTATTGAAAATATGAGCATGTAAATATTCCACAAAATAAAAGAAGATTCTTTCTCAGAACGATATGCTCTATTTTTTTGGACACACATTCTATTTGCATTTTTTCCAATTTTTTATTGACTAATTAAAGTTTTGAAAAAAAATTTTGAATTGCTCTAAGATTTCTTGGCTAGCTTGGAAGCGTTTCGACATATTTGTTGTTTAATTTGCGTGCTTCAAAATGCCTTTCGAAATATGATTATAAAACAAATAAACTCAAAAGGAAAACGAAACAACAAGTTTATGACACGGATTCTTTCAAATTCTCGTTTCCTTGTGGGAAGTCATTGGACAGGGTACATATTATATGCATATTGTTTGAAATTAAAATAGAAAAACAGTTATACAAGCAATTTCATATGAACAACATTATCCAAAATCACTGTAGTTTCGTAATTATATGATTGAAATTACAATGCAACACTTTTCAAATGCATAGCACAGGGAAAGCGGATTTAAAAATGACTGCGAGTCTCAAAATTGTCCGAGGTGCTCTCTGCGGAACCGGTGAAGGTTGATCTATTTTGTTTATAAGAAACACTTGTTGTTAAGATCTTATTTATTGCCGTAATTTTTTTAGTTTTAAGTGAAAAGTTATCTAGAGGCAATTTTGAGCTCTTGGAGGCATATTCGTAAATTTTTTTGTCACCAACGTTATTCCAATGCAGTTTCATAGCATTCCCGTCCAAAATGTTTTAGAAATATTTAGACTTAGAGGTATATATAAACCTTAAGTTAGTTAGGATAATCATAAATATATATATGTACATATGTATATAAATTTAGTCAAGCAAATCCCGGAATAATGCCGAAAAATTACGAAAAATTGGAATAGATATTTATCGTAGTAAATCGTATAGCGAATAAGTTAAAAAAATAAACTTTTTTAATTTACAAAAAAAAGCATGTTAAAATTTTACATAACTTTGATTTGTCAATAACAAAATTGGCAAAAATGTAAATAAAATATCTTTTATTTTCTTAAATATTTAGGCGCTCCTATTTTGAATTAATTTGTAAAAGTTACAGTGAATTTTTGCGTCAGCTTCGTGGTGCCCACTGACTTATCATAACAATGGATTGAGCGTATTGCCATTTTCTTATAGGAAAGAATGGCACAAGTTTTACAGTTTTCTCTTTCGACCTATGGCAGAGTTGGAGCTACCACCACAAAATATTTCTTACTAAACGTTTTCTTATGCCATTTGATTTTTTATGTTGACTGCAGATACAATCACGGCAGAAAGAATAAGGTAAAGATAGTGTTTACCATGCTCCGTCTCTCTCTTGCCCATACGCAGGATTCAGGTAAAAATAACTTTTTGAAAATTAAAGTCGGAATGATTTTAATTCCATATAAGCGATTAAAATAACACTTGGGCACAAGAAAATATATTTTTTTAATTTAATTCGATTTTCGGGTGTAAAATTTCATCTGATTGGTTGAGTTTTACATGGTTTTTATATAGTAAAAGTTTTAAAGGATGCTCTAACGGTGATATACAGAAACACAATATTTGTGCCACATGAAATAGGAAATCGCTCAGTCTATTGTTATAAGTCAGTGGTGGTGCCAAAAAAAAAAACCCATCCTTAACTTTTCTCGCTTCCATGCCGCGTCCATCCTATCACCTATCCTTGCTTTTCTCCATTCATTCCATTTAACCATCCAATCTATCTAGATTTACCCCCCCCCCCCCCCACCGACCCCAATAGTACCGATCCATCCATATTCGTCTAATCCATCCTACCATCCCAGCCAATCCATCCTATAACCGATCTTTCCATCCATTCATTGATTTTGTCAATAAAAATTATTACATGACCACTAACTTGAGTTCAACTCGAATTGAGCTCCATAGTAGGTACCTACATATGTATGTACATACCGCAAGGTATTATTAATAACATTAAAACAATTCGAGAAATTAATTTTCCAGTTTCCTCACCTTTTCCCATATTTCGTTTGCAATATTTACTTTCAACATCACTCTTACAACTCCAGGAAAATTGTAATTTTTGTTGCCCTGAATTGGAACGTAAATTATCATCGTGACTTTTTGAAGCGTCGATACGAAAACGTTTTCCAACATTAATCTCTCTAAAATTTCCACCAATAATAATTGCCCGAGGAGAATTTAATAAAACGAAAATGTAACACTGAAAAGATGGATTTAAATCGACTAAGGCTTGAATATTTAACACTTACCCGAAAAATTGCTTTTCCTTTCTTTTTTCTACTACTACTAGTTTCATCAACTTCCAATTTAAGTGTGAGCAACGAGCGTAGAATTTTACTCTTATCATTGTACCAAAGAGTGTAAGGAGGTATAGTTATAATACGGCCCTTATCCTTTGAAAATATCTGAAATTCTTCTGCATATATACACATGTAGAAAATAAATTTAAAATTAAAATCATATTTCTACTAATATTCTATTACTTAAATCCAAATGATTCCAAACACTCCATTTATATTCGAGTTTTGAATCAATTCCGCAACTCCTTTCCACAATCGGATCAAAAGTATTAAACTTGTCGATTGCTACTCTCAACGGTTTCTTTGGTGACTGGCATTTTGGATTGCTTATTCTAGGAAAACATTGCATCGATCCATATTTATAAATAAAAATATTGAAATCATGTGAAAAGTAAAGATCTCTATTTTCATAATCCGATAACAACAAAGTTAAAGGAATATGTCCTAGCTGTGTTATAGTTGCCTTAAAACTCACATAAAACCCCTTTGCAAAAGGAATATGTTTCGGATTTCGGATACCAAGTTTTCTTCCAATAGAACGTAAATCATTAGATTTTGTAAAAAACTTCGGTCCAGTTTTAGGAAATGTAAAAATCTCCAAAAGATATGAGGAAGAATATAGCTCCAAAGTTATTTCAACATTTCCAACAGCTTCGACAATCAGAAGGAAATTTGAATCCTTATTTACTGGCAATATCCTGTTGTAAAGTAAATGAACTTTTTTAAACAATTTCAGCTCTTTAAAGCTACAATTCTGGCCGGAATAGTTTTCTTGGCAAGAGCAATAAAAATTGTTGATCAGATTTACACAAGTTCCTCCATTGTTACATGTAATTCCTTCACAATTATTTTGGATCTGTGTACATCGGCTTCCCTTATAAGCTCCATTTACGCATTGACATGCCTTTTCTTTACCTTTAAAGTAGCACTCTCCTTCATTATTGCAATAATTATAATCACATTGACGTCGTGCACCAACAAAATTATTTAAGTCTAAGAGAAAAATTATTAAACTACAAATTATTAACGAATTCTTTATGGCTTTGATTTCCATTGATTTGAAGAACAAAGTGTAAAAATTACGCAATGTGTCAACTGCTGTTTGTGTGTAGATTTACTCTGTGACCGCGCCTACTTACAATGGCAGATATACTCGTTTTTTACGTATGGTATCTCAACCGTTTGGGAATGGTCATGATGACCGTTTGACTTTGTAACTTTTAAAGACAATTTTTACTACGGTAATTATCTTTGTTAACTTGCAGCATTCAAAGAAAAGCATAGTAGAAAATAGTTGAATAGCTGATAGAATGACTGATTAACGTGATGAGTTCAAAAGATCTCTCATGAGCTTCAATTTACACTTTAAGTACCATTTTGAAACTACCAAAGTTTTTTTTTTGTTTCGAAATCATTTAACGGTGCGGAGAATAGCCAAATTAAGTCCAATCTGTGGTGTTCAACAAAAATGGATAATATCCTTTATCTTTAACCTGAAGACCGATGTTTTTAATTTTAAGAGTAGGGGACTAGGTCTATAGGACCATGCGGACACTGCCACCAGAGTTGATCTATTGTGCTTTCCCCTAAGGTGGTTAAGTAAAATTAAGTCTTTGCACGAGCTCGATTATTACTCTTGGGGTTTGATTGCAAACCCTACTTGGAGATACAAGTGTTCCTCCAGTGATTTGCAGCCTTAGAACTGCAAGCACTAGATACTCACATATAACATGCATCGAAGGTTCATCTTCCTCTTCGCACAGTCAACACAGTTCACTGTGGGATTTGCCTATCTTCTTCAAGAAGTGAGGAAAGTGACCATGACCAGTGACTGCGTTAGCTAACAGTCTGAGCAACTGTCTGCTAAGTCCAATAAGTTGGCCTGCCTTATACCGGGCACGCAACATGAAAGGAGTATCCAGTTACCTGTTTTCCCACATAAGGAGTTCCCCCCTAAAGTGGACCAAAATATAGACAGGCAGTTCCGGTTTTAGCCAGTTCGTTCGCATTTTCATTACTGTCCACTCCTTCGTGTCCAGGAACCCAAACCAAGGTTACTTGGTTGTTCCTAGATAGTAGCTGGAGTTTCGAGTAGCATCTCCATACTAGTTTCAACTCAAAGACTTGAGAGGAAAGAGCAAGGTGCGCAGCTTGGCTGTCTGAACAGATGTACATGTTGGAGATTTTGCAGCCCTTTTTTAGGCTTTCCTGAGCTCCAGCATAGACTTTCGCCTGAAAATGGAAAGTGAGGCACTAAGCGGAATGGATAGTTCCACTTCTGAACCTGTTTAGCCATCCTTCTGGGATCCGACAGTATACCAGACTTGGGCCCGTCGCGGGAACTGGAGCCCTCTATCTTGTATCTGATTCTTTTCATTAATGGTTACCTGGTAACCTCTTTCAAAGGAAAGTTTATTGGCTATAGTATCAGTTGGAGCCTCTGGGTCGTTAATGTTGATCTGCTCGAAGATATTGAGATGACCCACACTGGAGGTGCAATCATCTGGCCTTTTCTTTCCGGCCATACTAGCCACTGCTTCCCTCTGAATAAAGAGGTAGAGTGGCTGTAAACCGAGAATGGCGGCTTCAACTGCTCGTTGAGGACACGATGTGAAGGCGCCAGTGGCACCTAAGCATGCCATCCTTTGCACCTAATCAAGGGTTCTCTTGGTGGTTGCCTGCAACATTTTAGGCCATCAGACGTTTGCCCCGTAAGAAAGTATGGATCTGACTAAGCTCTGAAAAATCAATAATTTCATTTTGGGGTTCAGACCGCACTTTGTCCCGAAAAGCCTGTAGCATGAGCTGAATGCCCACATGGCTTTGTTAGTTATCATTTAAAGGTGGGGAATTTATTGCACACCAACAGGAGACTGCCATGGAGTGAGCTATCAGCTTTTGCTGATAATCAGGACTTCGAGCCCAGCCAGCACTCACTCAACTGTACTTCCATAAAATCGCGAAGCTATTGTATAATTGTATATATATTTTGAGCTGTTAGGGTTAAGTACTCACTGAGTAAAATATTGATTTTACTCTCACAACTCAAAACTTTCAATTGTTCTTTGCAGAAAAGTGCTGAGTATACACGCCCAGGAGGACATCCTCAACCACAAACAATAGGAGATTCAACGGAATAAAAAAAATACATCCCGCTGAGAGTGAGACATATCCATAAAAAGGGGTGCTCATGGTTTTCATCAAAATTCTGTATGCTTATTGCTGAACGAGAATTTCTGTTCAACGATATAAGCGCCTCAAAATGAATGATGTTCGACTGAACTATCAAGTTGCTCGTAATAGTGCCACTACAGCAATTCGAAATGTTAAACTCCAGTTTTGCGGCTTTAAGTCGCAATTTACGGAACCCTGGAGTTTTTAGTAAGGACTTGATTTAAATTTTCTCTTTTTAACTCCTCTAACTTTTCACCTTCAAGAGCTCAAGCGAATCAATTAAATACATATACAAAGATGTTCATCATCCCCTCAAATGAGGGGGGGGGGATAAACTGATTTCCGCAATCTGTTCTATCAAATCGGAAGCAATTGTTGCTGACAGCTCACCACCTCGCTTTATTAAGCTGTTGCTACCGCTAATCGATAAAGTTTTGCTTCCCACTGTAAACACGTGTTTGATGTCATCTTCTTGGAGACCAGTAAGAGTTTTGCCAAAAAAAACTTGTGCTTTAGAATTACCTCATCTGATTTGCGACCTATATATGTATTTTGTGTTTTTTTTTAGCGAAAGTACATATTATGAAGAAACTAATTCTAGAATATATGGAAAGCAAAAATTTACTTATGCGCTGCCAATTAGGTTTTCGTTCTTCTTCCAGCTAAAAATGCTTATGCCATTTCATCGAATGATTTGTTCACACTAAAATAAAACATTGGCGATAGTAACTCATGTGTCTGAGATGACAATCGTCATATGGAATCATCAGAACGGTAACACTTTCAGGTCTATAAAAGGCGAGCTGGCACCGAGAACAAATCAGTCGATCAACAAGCTTCAACTGGCTAAGGCTCAAGTCAGAGTGTGCTCGCGTAGCGGAGCGGAGCTCAAAGCAGAGCTCGTTCATGCGACAAGCAATGGCGAGAAGATGTCTGAGTGAGTGCGAAACGCGTCTATGATTTTATATGTTCTTTTTGTTTTCAGAGTTAGTTTTCACTACATTTAGTTGAGACATTCGGAAAATAAAATTATTCGCAATTATTTTTTTGCAAAAAAAAACCTATTTTCTGCACATCCATGAAATATTAAAAGAAGAAAACATGTGGAATTTCATCACCTACACGGTAAATTAAGAATTTTTGCGTATATGTCCATTTCTATACTACACTTCAAGAAAAACCATCTTTGCTTACGCTAGAAAACACTGCACAGCCAGCTTTCTCGCTTTGCGCTTTGAAATCAGCTTTGCTTTCTGTTCCGCTTTGCTTCACTTTGACATGATCGCGCGACTTTCTATGAAAATGTATGTGCATAGTTTTCTCGCGCGCTCCCTGACAGCAGCCTAAGAACTTTACTGGACTTAGCTGCGAAGAAGTTGATTGACTCAGCTCCCACCGAGTTTGAGGTTTTCCGAACTTGAGATTTACCTATTAAATCCCGTAGATAGTAGTTCTTATTCCACTCCCACCGAGTTTCAGGTTATCCAAACTTGAGGCTTACCCGTCTTCCGCTGTATTTTAGAAATATTCCGCTCCCACCAAGTTTGAGGTTATCCAAACTTGAGATTTACCTTTCTCCCTCTGTCCACCACAGTGTATACGAAAAATAGACCAAAATATGATAAATCAAAGAGGGGAATTTTTGTGTTAAGATAAGGGAATGCTCTTACCCGAAAATAATAAAAATGGAAAGTAACAAGTGTGTATTAAGTTTGTAAAGCCTTATGAACAAAAGGTTAGTAATAAGTGTGTGTTAGTTAAGAAGTGAAACTGTCCCAAAACAATCAGTGGAAATTTTGTGTAGACCTTATGAACAAAAGGTTAGTAATAAGTGTGTATTATTTAAGAAAGTGAACTGTCCTAGACACCAAGAAAGTGTTGTAAAACCTTCTAGATAAAAGGATAATTTACATGTTTGTACATAAGTTCAATATTGCATTTGTGTTAGAAGTTAAACAAAACAAATAAATTCTGAAATAAAAACTTTAGTTCAGTACAAAAATAAATCAGTGTTCTCACCTTAAAATTCCTTGGTATTGTTTATTCTTCTTCTTCCTCGTCGTTACAAAACTTACAGTTGGTGAGAGAGTGTTGTGAAATCATCCCAGATATGAGCCAGGGTGCCATTTGGGTCACTGCAGAGTCAGTGAAGCTTCATTAATAATTAATTAATATTTTTAAATTTACATATTAGTGCACGAAAGGTCGATGGTAATGGTAAAGGGTTTGGAATTTTTCTTGTCTTTGGTTAGCATTAAGATCAAACTGTTTGCCGACCTCGTAAAGTACAGCAAACAAATTTATAAAGTTTTTTTTTATTTTATTATCTAATATTTTGACATTTCTTATATTTTGACACATCAAGAAAAGACATGATTATTGCCTTACTTTTTATCCATGCATTCAAAATAAGTGATTTTGTTTAACAAAATGGAATTAATACATACCAATGTATATGTGAATATTTTCGAACCATAATTTTTTTATGATTTTAAATCCACATTGACTCGAAAACAGTGTTCAAGAAAACTAAAACGATTATCTGATAATAAAGCACCATTCCTGGTAAAAACGATTTTTCAATGAGCTCCCACATGGGCGTAGTTCACTCAAGGACGAACCACAAGAATGACATTCTACCATGCAACTATCATCATCTTAAAGCTATACGGAATGTGATGTTCGAGACAAAGGGTACACCTACACATATAAGAATATCGAGTCATCCTGAGCATCTCCATGTAACGAATAAAAATAATCCTGCACCAACATCTGACCGTCATGTCAGATGTCAGATTTGTGCTGTAATCCAAAAATGGCATGAGTTGACTAGAGCAAAAAACAAATTTTAAAAAATTGAAACAAAGCCGGACAAAAACTATGTATGACAATCTAACAGGTGAAAAAAAGTGAAAGTGGCATTAAACAGCTCTTGTTGACTCAGAAGTCGTGTGCAAATTGCACATAATGAAAAATAGCAGAATCCTCGGCGGGCATTAAAATGGGATCTCCTGATACGTTAATAAATGATACTTGGAGATTAGAGGATATGAGAGAATCTGCTAAAACTCTCGTAAATGGATCCATAATGATGATGATGAATTATTGCTAAGGTTTTTGAGTCCAAGAGAACTTCCATTAAAATCACAGCAAATTTCAAAAACAATTTTCTTTATTTCATTGATTTTTTTTCTTGTTTTTTTTTTTTTTATTTAACATGATAGAAAATTTCAGATTTTCAAATGTAACAATTTTTTATACTTATTATATTGATGTTGAAAAAAGCAATTATTTATGTACATTCATACATATGTACATATATCTCCCTACACTAACAATGATTTACATATTAGTGTGGGCTCGTAAGATTTTTGTTATTATCAAAAAATAAATTTCCTTGTGTTGTCACTTCTTTGCACAGCGTTGAAAATCGTCGAATTGCAGCAAGAGTTGGGTTGTCTTTGTTGTTTTTAAATTTTGAAGGAAAAACAAACAAAAAATTAAATTATAATCCAATATTATTATAAAAAACAAAAATACTTTTATGTGCTAACACCTGTACATATTTTAATTACCAATTTTCGTTTCGGTACTTTAATTACTAGTTAGTAACAAAAACAAGGAAGAAGGCTAGAATTTGTCTAGGACCTAGATCAGGAGTAGTCAATCAACGTGGTTCCTACCGCCCGCTAGTGGATGATTCAAGCTTTCATGGTGGGCAATAGGGGTTTTATTCGATGCTGAAGCTACTTTCCGTTAACACCCCACGCATATAGTATTCCATTAATATTTTAAGAAAAATGCACGTCAATCTATGGAACACGAGTTGAATTGAATCCACTTTTAAAGCGATGAGAATTTAGTATTAGCTCATACCCGTGTAATTTTTGAGATTGATATTTTCTCAGAAAAACAACATCACGAATAACGTAAAAATGATGGAAAATTATAATTTGGAAGATTTTGACGTGATTGAGGATAAATTTGATGGAGTAATAGTAGAAGATGGAAATGTGATGATCCCTACGAGTAAGAAACTAAAGGACTAACCACAATGTGCATATGCTAGCATATGCAAAAACACGAGCATTTGCTTTTCATAATAACAACCCACAATAGGAATAAGAAGCCGTTCGTCAAGTTTCAATTCCTTCCGTCAACTTCTGTCTGTACGCTAACGATCGTACTTTGCATAAGCAAATTTGACAGTTTGTGTAAATACTATACAAATGTTCGTGATGCATAAGGAAGCATTCGAGATGTTTTCAAGGCTTACATATGCAAGGTTATGCACATTGTGGTTAAGCCTTAAAGGAGAGACCATTGCGTGTATATGCATTATATTTTTGCGTGCCGACCGTGGTGATTTTTGTCACTTTCTAACATATAGTTGCACTCTGTCTACAAGTACCCTAGGTGTCACTTTTGTTTATACTTAGTAATGAAATGTACCCCAGCACAAAAGCCGTAGGTAAAATTAAAATTGGAAGGGGATTATAAATAGAAAAATACTTACATCCTTTTATGTGGAAATTTAGTAATATTGATTTGTATCGTTTTTAATAATAAACTGGGAAAATTAGAATATTAGCAACCTCAAAAGGTTGTTTTATATTACTAGCGCTTAGTATGCTACTGTTAATAACAATTTTGCCTCATACTTTCAAAAACCGCACCAAAGTCACATGCAGAATTTTTTTTCATCCACCTGCAATGCTTTTATAGTGTGCGTATAAGCTACACATCTTTAGGATTGGCACGGAAACTTTTAATGATGGGCATTTCTTTTAGTTATACTTGCTCGAAGGATGCTCCATGACTTTCAGCAGTGACATTTCTCATCTCATATATGTAGATGTGTGCGTTTTTCAGTTTACCACCGACGTTTTTTCGAATGTAACACCAGGGTCATTTTGAGGGTATGTATTTACAACACCTTTTCTAGCAGTGCACGTCAATGAAACGATTTCATTGTACCACTACAAGAAAAAAAAACTGCTACAGGAAGCGTGATCAATGGAAATGGGTATAATACTCACTGACAGCGCAGGTTGTACTGCACTATATTTCGCATGACGAGGACGTAAGTGGTGGTAGATTAAAACTAAAAAGTTTTTAACTAAAATTCCTTCCTCAAGTGTCTCTCATCCACGAAAAATTAAGCATATTGCAATATGTAAAGTAACCTTATGTGATGTCATTGTACACACAATATGGCGCACACCTCAATGTGGCGAATAAGGAATTTGCGTTCTTTGTACATGGCGACTCAAACTATAAATTTTTTTTGAAACACATTTAAAAAATTTTGTATTTAAGTCGAGTTCCCAGTCAGAACAATCACACTAAAAACCTACAAATAAAATAGTTAAAAGAAAAACTTTTTAGTTAAACGGTCTTATTTTACATTAGATGATGTACTAAAAACTAGAAAAAATATAACTCTCAAATGTTGGGCTTACCGAGATGTAAGTAGATGTAGTAAGAAATCGCGCAAGACCAAAAGCAGTAACGTCCTCTAGCAGCGGAAGAAGTGGGTAAGTAGCCAGGGATCTTGATGTTACATTTTTCTTTATGACAAAATGAACTAAAATGTTTTTACAGTGAATAAACGTAACAAATACACCAAAAAGTGTGACAGAAAGATTTGAACTACAACACTCAAATGCTTAAATTTAAAATAATATTCTGTAATGTAAAACGCAGTGTCATTTTCAGTTCATTAGATGTCATACAGAACTTACTGTGTTGAATAACTATATAAAGAAGCAGATGAAAAGTTCATTTCATTTTGCCGTTAAATTGCACATATTGATATGATAAAATACAGGGCCGCCCTAACAACACAGTGGGATGAAAATTTTCAATTTCTCGCTCTAATGTCCCCAAATTGAGGAGGCACCAGGCGAATGGCCGCCGTGCCCATACCACAGATTAGATATATAATATATGTATGTATATATAATCCTATACGTTAAGACGGCACTGACAAAACTCAGTAGCAACTTCTTGTGTGCTGATTCAAAAATATTCAATATTGACCATGGCTGAAGGTCCCGGCTTCAAATACCGGTCGAGGAAGATCGTTTTTTTCTTGTATTTAATTATTAGAATTAGAATCTCCATTCCATCTATGAAATCAGCTTCTGGAAATATTCAATAAATTACATATTTGTTTCATGATTTTGAGTACTTTTTCGCCTGAAACTTTTTATTATACATTTTAAAATCCTCTCCAAGAATTAAAAAACACCCAACCAACAACAACTCGTAAAACAAGAATTAAACAAATCGCTATCTTTATAATATAAATTTTATCGGTGTTATTATTCTCGATCTTTGTAAGGTTTCCTTCTGAATTGATTGTGCCTCCGGTAAGAAAGCCAACAGTGCTTAACATTAAACATTTAATTAACATTTCACGGTCCTTCGAGCCGGAGTCAGAAGAAAACACGGAGGTGTCGGGAGCATTAGCGCAGTGCGCAAAAAATATAAGTATCATACATGAGAAACGGCGAGACCCTTAGATACGGGCCTTAAACAAAAAGTGCTTTCCGGACTTGGTAAACAAAAATTGGGCATCATGGTGACCAGAAATGTCAATTTGTTGTTGTTGTGCATCAGGTGCTATCGGATTATAGCAAGTGCGTGCTATGCCTGCGAAGCCATCACGATGCTGAAATTATTTAGTGTTTTCAATAAACAAAACGTTAGCGACATGTTGTTTCATTAGAACTTCGGCAATCGTTCGGAGTCTGTTTACGGTGAAATTCGGTGGACATGCGTTTGTATGTAGTGAAACTTAACGAAACGCCGCATACTTCGGTGAAAAGCTTTCGGCTCCGATATTATGCCAACTTTGGTCAAGTGTTGTTCTGAACTTATCTGACTTCATCAGAAAACCATTATTTTAACACGCGAAATGTCTCTAGTTAGATAACGTTATTTTGAATTTTTTCGAGCTAGAATTTCAAAATCTGAAATCTCATCGGAAATTTTATTGGTGTGGGCATTTACTATGCGAACGCGTTTAAAAAAAACAAATTGGAATGAGATGTGGTATGCCCGCGGTATACAGAGTAACAAGGTACGCCTACTAGTTATCTTGACACTTGAGTTGTGACGTCACGGTATCACAAATTATATGAAAAATTCAGAAAAATTTTTAAAAATAAATTATTTGGTAAGACCTTGGAAAAAAAATAAAACAGATAACATTATAGTGAATAAAAATTACAATATTCAAACAAAATTGTTATTACCTAACAACTTATTATAATAAAGAACAATAATACTTTTTGGAAGCGATCCGGTAAGAAATGACAAAACTTTTAATCCAATGTTAATATTTTGTTAATAATTGCTGAAATCAATATAAATATAAAATAAAAATTCAATTAATATAAAAGTCCTACAGGTCAATCGTGTGATACCGTGACGGTCAAGATGGCCTACCATGGCTCATAGCAGTCATATCTTATTACTGTCAGTATACCGTGTAGTACAGCACAATGGGCCGCTATGACCTCCGTGCTTGGGATAGGGTCTCCTATCCCCTGCCTTTAAAATAAAAAAAATATCGTGTAGTTTACCGACACGCTGATATTCTCGACTATTAGCGGAGAGTATGGTCAAGGAAAAACGTACCCTACCACGAACAAGTCAACAAAAAAACTGATAAATGTGATAAAAAATATGTATGTATACGTATACCTATACCTACACCGTTCTGAAAGGACCTTGTATCACTTACCTCCAGTTGAGGAGCATGTGAAAGATCTTCACCTTGTCATGCTGCCATTGCCACTGTGGCATCAGTGGGCAAAAGGGCTCCGGAGAGTGATTGATAGGCATAGTTCGATCAGGTGACGTATATTTTCGTCGTGGCCCGATTTCGTTTGTGGTTATTTTACGAATTTCATAGCAGCAAACTGAATGCGAGAGAATCCATTTGATCGCAACTTGCAATTCTATTCTCTGTGCTTGAATTAGTATTCGCCCAACAAATTCTAGTTGCTTGGAAATATTCCCTACACAGGGCGTGTATCTTTTTTCCGCTCTTTTTAAAACGTTCAGAGCTCTCTGGAAAAAAGATACAAGTCCAGTGTGCTCTGAGTGTTCTGGTAGTTTTTTTTTATTGGCAGCACTTGTGATAATATGTGAAATATCTAACATAAATTAATAATAATAATAAAGTTATAAAAATGAATAAGGGGTGAAAGAAAGGAAGAACTATGGAGTTTAAAAAAAGTATGCATAGTTTCAATCGGATTTTTTTGCTCTCTATTGGTATTTCTGATGGACTGCTCTAAATACTCAGAAGTCTACGATTTGTTTGCCTAGGCGTAACGCTGGTTGTATGCATCACTTTGCATCACTTTTAGTTAATGAGAGACATTCGGGAGGAAGGAGTGTCACTCATCCACGAAAAGTGATGCAAAATGATGCATGCTAACAGCGTGTATGTTGGCTGTTTTGAGCACTCTGAGCATCATTAATAATGATCAGAGGGCTCAGTAATCTAAAAGTAAATAAAGTTACAAGGTCGGTGTTCAGAGCGTTCGGAGTGCTCTGAGCAAAATAAAGATACACGTCATAGAGTATAGGAAACTACTTTTTTCACATAGCAAGGGTAGCAATAGCAAATTTGAAGATATATAGAACGGCCAATAACCAAAAGACGTTGCATGAGGTGGTTCGAAGGTGAAGAGAAGGATAAACGACAGAACACAAGACATACGAACAAAAAAAGGTAGGAACAATGTCGGGAGCATTACAAAATAGAAATAGGATATGTACTGATCTACAAGCGAACCGGTTAGAACTCGATGAATCGTTAATAAGAACTGAGTGATAAGAATATTAATCAGCTAATGACAGAACTTAAGATAAAACGAATACTCATACAGAGTAAGCGAGGATATTTTTTTGCAATAGAATATTCTGGGTTGGAATATGCTTGCTATACAAATGCAGTTAATACCAGGTGACATACATACAAAGCGGCGACCAGACGAAAGACAAAAAGCATTAATGAAATCGATTCGTACATACCATATATATTACTATGGTGAGGAACAAGGGAGAAGTTGTGACTCCTCAAGGAGCATATAGAAACAGATATATTGAAAGTATTCAAGAGATCAGGGAAGTTTATCACACCTTGTATACTGTCAAATGCGTCCAATGATGCGATTTATGTAGTCCGCCTATAAAGACCAAACCGAGATAGCATACACCAAAATGGGTCTAACGAATGTACAGTAAAGGAGCTTCGCTATGAACGGATCATTAAACTTCTTTAACCAGTTCATTACAAAACCCAGAGTTGCATTAGCCCTGGCAACGATGATTGCATTAATATGATCCTCGAAGGAATTATTAAGGCAGACACAGAAATCTTTGGTCTACTTGATATGCATTAATCTAAAATATAACTTAAGTCCAAAGGCTTCCTTTTACTATGAGAAAAGGACATAGCAGTAGATTTACTGATATTGAGAAGAAGACAAGTATATGTGCCTAAGTAAAAGTTTGAAATTTTACACTCACTTTCATTAGAAACAATGCTTTCATTATGCACCTGTATCTACCTACTGTATAAGCCTTTTTGATATACAATTTCATATTTCATTACGATTCATAATTTCCATTAATTTTTTTGTCGATAAACAAAACAAAATGAGGTAGGGAAACCTCATTTTCTAGTTGATGAAAAATTAATAAAATTATGAATCATAAAATTGTTTGCATATTTCAAACTCAGCTATCAAATCCTTAAATACCTACTGTCCAAACACCATGTCCTGTATATTCTCATCTACCTATAACAACACATTTTTGTTTAAAATCATCTCAGATTTTTAGTAAAAGTATAAAATTTTCCAAGGAACAATTTTAACGAAGCTGAATATTTCTCTCTCAGACAACAATTTTTTGTTTAGATACTTCTTTCACATTCTGCAAACGCGTACATTAATATATTTTTGATTCACACAATAATTTCGTTTTTAGTGTAGTTTTCATTCAATATTTACAAACTGCAAACTCACTACTCATTATCATTTGAGACAACATTTTAGTTCATATAGTTAAGGAAGTCTACTTATCCAAATGGTAGCGCAATAATTAAAAAGCTATTTTTTTTTTTTTTAGAAAATTCAAAATAAAACCTTTTTCTTTTTTTGTAAAACAGTAAATAAAAAATACATCACAAATTATTAATCATTCAATCAATTACTAGTAATAATAATATTTGAAAACTTAGTACATATATAAAAATTGTTATTTATCACTCCTAAAAAAAAAATAATATTTAGTTATAAAATGCACAAACATGCCTCTCTGGAAGTTAGTGAGGTCGAAGATAATTGGTGGCCATATTAGACCCTATCTTACCTCCTGCCACAGATAATAAATTACCGCCAACACCATTTGTCGCTTCCGATGAATCTTGCCTTGAACGATTATTTAAAAAATCACGAATATGTTGAACAATTAAATCGATGGCAACTATAAATAAAAGAAAAGAAAAAAAAATATTTTGGATAGGGACAACTTTTTCCTTCTATATACCTGTTATATCTACTGATATTAAATTGCGTTTTTTTAATAATAATTGCATTAACAGAAAAACAACAATAACAGTAACACATAAACGAACAAACAAAATGATTTTGATAAATTATAAAATATTAGGAGTGTATTCTTATTCTTTTTTTTTAATGATGTGTAAATACATACTAAAAAATAAGTGAAAAATGAGAGTTAAATACGCCTGAACAATAAAATTATTTGAATTTTCTATTTCTGTTATTGTAAACATTTTTTGTAATTAGGAAAAATGACTTATTCAACATAATATTTTCAAGCTAATTTATACTCATGTGAGCATTTTTTGCATGCATTGACTTATCGGATATTACACCGATTGGTGTAATGCAATTTTATGCAACACAGCATGGGTCAATTAGCTTGACCGGCGGGCGCCACAAACTACATCTAAGAACTATTGGATTATGTTTCAATCCATAAACTACAGCACAAAACAGTACTACATCAACCATTGGACTATTTTTTAATTTACGCATACAAATTATCTCGACAATAATCTAACTGGTATTATGTTAAAAAGCTAAACTACGCCGAAACAATAATTCAAGAAACAGGAGGATATTTTTCGATCTCCAGGCCTGTAGATTATTTTCGTATTAACTTTTATAGAGTTCAAGCTGAAAAAACTACAATAAAATCAAGAAGCTTGAATTACTGGACTGAAATAATAGAACACATAAAGCGGTCTAATCAAGAACAATATTGTTCTAAAAAAAACTAAGCTAATACACTCATACCAATTATCATAGTAAAATACTTATTAAACATGGCTGAAGAGCTCCTCTACGCAAACCAGAAGTAATTGGCTAAGTCAATTGTCGACTTTTTAAAAAATGTTAAAAAAAGATGAACCTTCCCGGAAAACTTCAATGTAGCTACATATACAGGGTGTTACAAAAGCGTGGTTACATTGCGTTGTTTCCGAGTTGTTCTGGCAACACTGTTTTGTGTACCGAAAAGTGTAGACTTTAAAATCTTCCCATAGTGTCATTAGGTTGGCTTGTTTTTTGTGGATATATACAGGGTGTTGCAAAAGTATGGTTACATACGCTAAACTTAGGTAGCTGGGACCGCGCTAAGAAAAAAATCCTTATAAAGTTTTACCCCACATTGCGTTGTTTCCGAGTTATGCTGGCAACTCTGGAAAGTGTAGACTTTTGAATATTAATGCATATACCAAGAAGAAAATGGCGTAGAGAACTGAAATAAATTTTGTTTAACTTACAATATCTTTCACTTTAAGAAAACATATTGCCCATTCATTCAGTATCGATACTTTCGAAATAAAAAACATGTCAAAGTGGGATTTGTGTCTTTTGTTTTACAAATTTCTTACTTTGGGAGCGATTTACTCAAAACATCTAATAATTTTTTTTTTTAATTATTTGGTAGCTTATACGATTCCCTTTCCAACAATATGTAACTCAATGATTTATCTAAAGAGTTTCATGAAATAATATTCAATAATCTTTAAAGCGGGATTCATACCACAAAAATTATTCATTTTAGAGTTTATTTGAGTGGCTTTTACTACGGTCACTTGGTGACATAAAACAAGTTTTCTGATGAGACATGCTCATTATGCCTATTCAGAGTATACGAAAATTCTCATTTGCTTTCGAGGCATACGAAGTTTTAATGTTTTTCTTCCCTCATGCTCCGAACAAAAGACCCAGATTGCTACCTCTGTTATTATTATAATCCTGTGTTATTCCACTACAACATGTGAGTGTGAGTATCATTTATACCTATTTTTATTTATTTTTCCCGCGGACGGGAATCGAACCTACACTTGTTAGAATCGGTCAATGATGGAGAAAGAAGAATTTTAAGAACTTTTATTTTTAACGATTCTAAATCAAATTTATAAATACAAGAAGAAAAACAACCGCCTCGTGACGAATGACTAATAGGTCCAATCTACATCGAGAGCTACACACTACAAGCTACACAAAGTTCTATTTCAGCTTCATAAAGCGCAATCTGCTACAATGAGCGCTACAAGCTACACATTCGTACTGACAACTTAACATGAATAAAGTGACATTTTCTTTGAGAGTTTTTCAAGTTTTTAATGCCCATATATCGTATTTCCTTGCATAAAATTAATCTAACAAGAATGGACTGAGCCATCCTATCTAATACCTATAGTCAAGAATGGCACAAATTTTGGTTAAAATCTGTTTGTCTCCTTCAAGCTCAATTATGTTGTCCAACCACAAATATTATACCCTAGATGATCATGAAAGTTAAATAAAGTGAAAACCCAAAGTTCTGTATGGCAACACCAAGATCAGGTTGCCGGATTTATAGTTCGTTTTTAAAATTGTATTTACTACTTTTATGAAGACGCTGTGTAAAAAATTTCAGCTATCTACGTCAACGCGTTTTCAGGATGTGTTAAAATATATAGTGAAAAATCAAAGTTTTGTATGGGCACACCAAGAAAGGTTCGCCCGATTTAGTCTGTTTTTGATTTGTAATTTTTATGAAAACGCCGTGTACAAAATTTGAGCTCTCCACGTCAACACGTTCTCAGGCAATGTCCAAATATATAGTGAAAAACGAAATTTTTGTATGGCAAACCTACAAAAGAGTTACATCAATTTTAGTCTACCAGCATTATTTCTACCCGTTATAAACGGAATGACAAAATTAGTTCCTATACCCTATGATTTCATCATTTATATTAGATATTATATAGACTTTCGACAGTCTCGGTTACTAAGAACCATCTAGGTTTTCTTTGAAATATATTTTCGCGACATATTTTTCGGTTTGCCAAGCAGATGATCTATAAAATTTAAATTCCTTACAATATTCTCTGTTTTGCCTAGTGTTTTCCGTTTTCATCTTACAAAAACAATACCGCCTACGATTTTCATGAAGCATAATGTTTCAAAAATCTGATCAAATGCTTCTAATTTTATGCACGACTTCTCTAATTATGTACCTACTATCATAGATGGCACAAGAACTAGATGTCGCATGGCATACTAGAGCAGAGTATACAGATTGTGAAATGAGTAGTGCATTCTAGAATGGACAATAACATGTTTTAGATCCTGCCGAAGCAAATGTTTTTTTATAATAGCAGCTTTGTATACATTTGATCGACTTCCTCAACACTTCAGATACGAAAAAATATATATCACTCGACGTATAACATCATTTCAAATGTTGTGGTCAATCCCGGTATGGACCACCCAGCCATATAAATTTTGTATACTTTTTTGGTACTGCATGCGACATCTAGTTCTTGTACCATCTATGGTACTATGTATGTACGTGCGTATAATAAAGAAGTAGTGGGTACCCTGTGTCACGGTTCATATCAACTCCATTTAGTTTCCTGCTCGAAGTATCACGCATCGAAAAAATTATACTGTATAAACTAGCCCTTACACTTAAACTTGTTGCCTGTTTCATTTATGACCACCAATTACATATTATAGGGTGACTAAAGAGCTAAGGTTTTCAGATTATTTTCTACCTTGATATTCTCTTCAAGTTTTTATTATGTTTAGCGTATATTGTGTATTTGCCTCTGTTAGAGAAATTATATTTATATATTGCTATGCATATATTTACATGACTACCTTTGTCATTGTATGTAATATAGTAATAAACAGTGGGATTCAGAAACAAATTATGTAAAAAATGAAATGAAGATTTTTATTATAAAAGTTAACATTCTTACGATGAAACTCTTCCACATCCATTTAAAATCGATAGCCAATTGAAATTGTCACAAAAATAAGAATTTTGTTCTTTTTTTATTTAATACACTTTCATACATATTTCTCTTAATACCTAGAATTTATGTAATTATGAATAAATGATAAATATTTTCATTAAAAAAAATATGAAAGTGCTAATGCCATGGCATCTTAACATTCTACTTACTTACATAATATGTATAATTAGTCACACCCAAAATAATTATTTGTATGATATTTATGATATTATTATAATCCTACGACCTACATACATACATATTACAGCCACAAAAAAATAATTAAAATCTTATATTTTATTAACAAATTTTGTGCACTCTAAAGTAGACCTACATATGGACATCGTAAAAAATGCATCTTTTTTTGATTTGTGATTTTATTTATTATAAAAGTAAATAAGACTCAAGACTCAAAAGTCATTTGTTCGCAAGAAAAGGGATTTTTTCGATATTTTGTTGTGGAATTGTCTTACTTATCGATTTTTGTATTTAAATGGAAAGCTTTATGAAATTAAAGAAAAAGGATATGATATGGACGCCTGCATGGTTACATGAATTGAGTACCCTTACTAGCTTAGTATGTTGTATAAAATCATTATGTATAATAAAGAATCTTTCACTAAAACAAATTTTCTATTAAATATTCTAAGATGTTAAATTAAGAAATAAAATGTCGAAACTCCGGTAGGAAAAAATACTTGGATTGGACATTAGGAACTGCTCTAGGATTACTCTAGAGCATAAAAGAGAAGAAATCGATTCATAAGTCTAAGGCCTGAAACACAATTGGAGCTTTTCAGCCAGCTTGAGATTTGTTGACAATGTAAATCAATGTAGAAGAACACAATTGGAGCTTTAACTTTTATGCCAGCTTCAAGCTGGCTTGAGATTTGATCAAATTGCAAATTTCAAGCCCAATGACTGCCAACTTGAGGGAGATTTTAATGTTGCCAACTGTGCGAATGTTGATAAATTTATACTGGGAAAATGAGATTTTCTGGGATCATTTGCAATACATCATTTACCAACACCTTCCTCTTTATTTTTTCTTGGGTTTTTATCATTCTGCTGCTTCCTTTATTGCTATAATTTTCCAATATACACAAGACTTTACGTCTCAATGCCATTTTTTAAATGAACTTGCATGCAAGATGAGAAGACATCAACCGAACTGCCTTCTGCTGTCAAGTTTGAAGGAAGGCTTGTATGCAAGCTGTACTATCTCATGTAACCCCCGGGTAAGCTACGACAAAGAGATCAGAATCAGCCCGCTGATTTGCGAATTCTCGTGACTAGCCTACTGACTTCCAATGGACAGTGTTGAATAATTTGTACACATTGATGTTGTTAGACTGATTTGTTGTGACCTGACCTCCTTCGAATGTTTGTAGCCTAACAAGAATGATAAGGTGAATGACACAGAGTTACTAGATTTCTGTGCTCTTCATAAAAAGCCTGGGTCTGGCCAGTTTTCTGAGAAGACAATGTTTTCGACGTGGCTCTTCATCAGGGAACACCATATTTTAATGATTACAGCAGGCATAATATCCAGATGCTGTGTGGCTCAAGTTTTCTAGGGTGAGAGTACAGTACAGGTATAATTAGATAGCAGAATTCATGAAGGAATTTTCAAATTATTCTAATAAGAGTGCAAATTTGTTGACATTTTAACACGCTGCCATCCATTTATCACCTATGATTTTTTGTGTTTGCATATCCTCTTCATTTTCCGTCCTTCGTTATCACCTACCCCTTCGAGAGAGATAATATGAGGAGCTCTCGTCCTCACTCATGTGGACGACTTTTTTTATGATACCCGCATTCCCGTTGTTATATGCCGTGCGTTCAGGTGTCACACACCGATGTGCTTTGAAGCGTTGTGATGTGCATGTCACGTGACTTGAAAAAGTAGGGATAAACACCGCACACCGAATTGTCAACTGAACGGCTGGTATGCACTTCGATCCGAAACATCACTTTTGAAAGTTGTCAGTGTAATTTAAAGTGAACATTTTGCAAATAAAAAAGGGAAATGAATAACAAAGTTGCATTACTCGATGCAATTGAAACCTCAAATGGGTTTTGGAGACGGATTGCCTCTTTTCAGGTATGGTAATAATTACGAACTCATTCATGTAAAATTACAAAGGCATCTGCTATTCAACTGGACGACGATGATGATAATGATGTTATTATGAGAACAGGAGTTGAATCTTTACAAAGAACTCAACCCAATAGGATAGAGATTGAAAACGATTTTGTTATCTAAAATAAATTATTTTATTAAAAAATTAATTTTTTAATATATTAAGGAATTTTTACCATCATTCAAAACAGCAACCGTATTTTCCTTTTGTAAAAAGGAATTATCTTCGTTTAAAACAAAATTATAAATTTGTTCCATTTTTAATTTTAATTTACAATCAATTGAATTCAATTTGTAAATTCGCGCTAAATGTCACTTTTGAAAGCATAAAGCCACGCTAAACGTCAAAATTACTAAATGCACTGATACACTACGGTAACAGACCGTACCCAATAAGCAAAAATTCCAGATGTGGAATTTCGCACGGAATTCCAGCGGAAAAAGTGACGGCATTCTCACACACAAAGCTGTTTGTACACGCTACAGCGAACGACATTTTCAGCATTACAGATGTGGTGGAGGTATACGAAAAATTGTTAATGGCTTATATTAGCTGTGTTCTTTTGGTTCCGTGTAGTGTTCTGCAAAACACAGGCGATTGCGAATAGAATTGATTTGTAGAGTGCATAGCAGTAGAAAAAGTTTTGAAAGTATAGCGAAAATAATCAAGGTGCCATGACTTTAATTCTTACAAAACGCTAAATCTGTCAAACTTTGTTCCGAAATTTATCAAGCTCTATTTTAGCATTTTGCAAGGATTCAAGTCATGGCAGTTTGACTATTTTCTCTATACTTTTGAAACTTTTTCTACTGCTTTGCATCTTACAAAATTATTTATGTTCCACTGTTTAATTAAAAAATTTAGAAAAAGCTTTGAAATACCTAGGAATTCCATATAGAAATGCCATGGAAAAGTCTGGGAATTCCATGCGAAAATAACAACGAAATAACATGGAAATCCGATAGATTTCCACGTTCAGTTCCATCTACCAATACAATCAAAGACTTGGAATCTCGGCGCAGTTCCCTTCGGCCAAAGAAGCTGAATTCCGTGCGCAAATAGTACGGATTTCCAGGTAAACCCGTCAAAAATGACAAGGAAAACGACCGGAATTCCGTTCGAATTGCTTATTGGGTAGCGTAAAAATGTGCACACCGCGGTGTGAACATTTTGGGCGGCTGAACGACATGGTATGTAAAAATGTGACATTCTACGTGTGGCTGAACGCACGGATGTTTTAAGTATCGTAGTGCCATCACGAAGGTTGCCACATAAAAATTCGTTGAAAGCTACGGATTTGGCAGCAAAACTCGGTCAATTTTCATATTGACTAAATTCGCTATGAATTTATTTCATAGCAAAACTCTCTCAATCAAGATTTTTACAATTACGTTCTTCAGATTTTCTAACTATAGATTGATCGATTTCTCTTAATGATAAGAATTATTCGACCGAAATAGATGTAGTTAAATACCAATATTAAAATGGCGTCAGAGTAGCATGGAAATTATATTCACAGGCCTTTATTTTGCGTGGAAATATTTCACATTCAATGATAATTTGACATTTTTTTTATTTGTCAACAATTTGATTTTATCTTAAGAGCCAATCTCCATTTAATACTCAAAACACATGCGAAATTTTCGTCTAGTCAGCTGGGCTTGAGGTAGAATCAATTTTAAAATTGTGTCTTCCTTTCTTAACTTGTTTTATTTTTTACTAAATTTAGTTCTTTTTCATTTTTATGAAAATTGATAATTTTTCAAAGATTTTAATTTACTTCAAAAATTATTTCCATTTCATCAAAATTGACCTGCATTACATCGAACGGATTTCATATATTCTGTACTGGCTTAACAGTGTGGTGCATATGAAGGAATTACTCTTGATCCTTCTGAGCCAATTAGCATACGAGTCTGAATAGGTAAAATGTTAGTAGTATAAAACTATTAGTAACTATACAAGACTTTACATATGAAGAAGTATACGCTGTATATCAATATTTAAAACGTATAAGATTTAGGATTAGTAGGTGTACTTGATACAAATTCTAACCTTAATTAACTAAGGTACAAAATTCCTAATTTCTTGCTAATTTACAACTAAAACTTTGTTTCATGAATAGATATTGGCTCCACTTAAGCATGCTCACTAATACGTTTTTTGTTTGTTTTTTATTTAATAATTCAAATGGTAAGCTAAACATAGGAAAAAAATGTTTTCATGCGGGCGCCCAGTTTTATAATGTGTAAAAATCCACCTAGAGTAATACTACACCAAGTTAACAAATTTATAGGACGCCAAAGGCAAAATATATCATATTTCCCAGTAAATATTTTGTGTAAAAGCACACATATCAATATTTTACATATAATGTGTATTTGAATTAAATATTAGTGTTCACGATCCCGTCGCTTCAGTGGTAATACTATTGGTGCAGCATTAGCGGTACATCCACCTGGCCTAAGAATTTCTCCAATATGGTGTACAATAAGATCAATTGCAACTGTAAAAACAATAAACAAGCACTTCTGCAGGAGTCTTGATTTCTTCATTTCTTCATTTATAAACATTTTTTTTTTATTATAATACCTACACCTAGCTATCCCAATACCGTTTTTAATTTCAATATTCTTAATATTGTTTGTATGTATTTTGAACAAATGTGTAATCTCAAAACAAAGGCAGTAATCGTGGAGTTAATTGTAATGAATTTATGTTAATAGATGAAATCTAATAAAACCAAAATTTTGCTCAAATTGTATAGGTAATACTGCTTAATTTAAAATGTAATGTTTAGTTAAAAACAAACTTCAAAAAGCTCTACGTTACAAAATTTCTTCAAAAATTTAACTTTAACTAATGAATTTGATAGACAAATTATCAGAACTTACCAGTGTTATCAGCTCCTCTCGGAATTATTACGTCGGCAAATTTTTTTGTCTAAAAAATTTAAGAATAAAAAATTAAATTTTACTATTAGAACATAATTTTTATGAGTTCTCAGGGAAAAAAAGGGGAAATAATTTGAATGTTCATTAATTGGAAATCTTCAAGAATCTTGTAGCATGCTTGCTGCAAACTAGAAGTGGAATTTTGTAAAATGATGATTGGTCAAAGCCTGAAAGACTATTGATGTAATTGATGAAATTCTCCCATTCTCAGCGGTAAAAATCAACGATGGCTCATCATTCTTCCAGTCCATGATGATTTCTTTCCCTGTCTCCTTTGAGTTAGAAGTGTAATACCCCATAATGCTCTGATTGTCAACAGATGACCGAAATGACCACATCGCTAGAACTAAATTGATAAATCTAGCACCAATTCTGCATTAGTGATAGAAAAACCCTACAGTAGTAACAACAGCAAAATCCACAACCACTCAAAGAAATTACAGCTAATGTAAAGAAACTCTTAAGAGATAAACATTTGTAGTAAAATAACGATAGAATGTTATAGTGCATTATAGTAAAATTATAATGGGAAAGCAGCAATAGTTACCTCCAAAGAAGTAATAACACTGACTTAAACAGGGTGGGGGTAAGATGACTGACAATTACATAACAAAGTTATCGTTATCACTACTACATAATCTAGGCTTCACCAGAGCATTGCAATGTCGCAAGAGGTTTAATTCATTATTAATTTATAAATCAATGGAACATTGTCAATTTCTATATATATAGAGAGAGAAAGCGAGAGAGAGCGAGAGAGAGAGCGAGAGAGATAGAGAGAGAGAGCGAGAGAGATAGAGAGAGAGAGAGGGAAAGATAGAAGGAAAGTGAAAGAGGAAGAGAGAGAGAGAGAAACCGCAGATTAGAGAAATGCGTTCAGACTGCTGCGCTGCCTATTCCGTATGGGTATTGTGAAATAATAAGTTTTAGATATATGTATGTATAAAGAAATTTTCAGATTTTCTCTTATTTTTCCAGTGTTGGAAAGGATCTGTAGTGGTTCGCATAGAAAATATTTCACATTTGAGGAATAGTGATGACTACTGACCAATAAACATGTTACCAATCTATGAGAAAATAATGGAAAGATTTTTAGCAGATCAACTAAAAAAATATGTGAAAAGTAATAATATATTATTGCGGAACAGTATGGACTTCGTTGTCAACATTCGTCCAAAACAGTTCTAACTGGAATATTCTCGAATGGAAGAAGCAAACAAACATCAATAACAATGTAACAGCAGTATTTGTGATCCTAAAGAGAGCTTTCGGGACTCTATATCGAGCAATTTTACTGTGGAATTTGGGGTCAACGAGATACGAGGACAAAAAAAATATATGGTTCGCATATATTTTTTTATTTGTTGACCATACATTTACATTTTTGGGGAAGATGCAAATGAGTGTATCAAGAAAATCCAGGAAGAACAAGATAAAACTAAACGTGTCGTAGACAGTGCATGAAATTTAACGTAAACAATAAACAGCTTTACATAAATGGTGAAGAGATTGAATGTGTGAATAGCTTTAAATATCAGGGAGTAGTATTAGATAATAACTTGAGATTTGATAATCAATTACTTTTCGAATTTGTTGTATACAGATTTGGAAGAGCTCAACGTCGTCAAAAAATAGCTATGATGATAATCCTGAAATGTCATATTACATCTATGCTTGAGTTGAGACAATGCTATAGATGAATGTAAAACAAAAACTGACATTCAACACGATAGTGTTCATATACCTTCTTAGTAACTAACAAAAAACTATCAAGCTGTCAAGTGCACGAGGAATTATAGAGAAAGTTTTTGCCTATCTACAAAATTTCATGTATTGAAAACACGGATCAAGTTAACTCCAGAAAAAGATAAAAATGTTATTAGTGCATTTTTGTTACTTGATGCTTTCTATTAACATGTAATACCGGAGACAGACTTGCGGTTTCAATATTACAGTTTGCACTAAACCGCAAGTGTGTCTCTATATACTAAGAAACATCTCTGTATACACTCGGTGTACACTCAGTGTGTAGAACATTGGAACTCAATATTTAAATTGCGAATAATATTTCAAAACATACATATAAGAAAAAGAGCTGAAAAGCAATATGAAATTGTATAAAATTGTAAAAAATGTACCGAATTTAAAGTCAATTATCAATTTCAAACATTAACTTAAACGGGTCAAAAACTAAAGCATTAAAGCATTATCCTTTTTCTTCACTTTCTTCAACATATTTTAGGTATCTTGCTCTAGACAACTTCCCTCTTTGTGCAAATTCGCATTCTCACATTACTGTTTAAATCAATGAGTCTCAATAAACAGATTTTGATTCATGGTATAAAGATTAACAAGTCTGGGCTTCTCAAAAGTAATCAATGCCATTTTTTTGCTCGGATCTACCTAGTGATGATTGACATTTTTTTAAAGTTGAAATTGAAACACATGCACATAAGCGATTTGCACATAAAATACAAAATCTTACCTTAAAAATAAATTGTTTTCTTAGTTTCATTATTTTCATTAATAAATTCTAAAATCCTATCCGAAAAAAAGTGGAAAACGTGCATTGTTAAGTTCAATCGAAACCAAATTATACTTACAGGAGAACAAAATTCCTCAAAAGCTGGCTTAACAAAAGTCATATACTGTGTTAACACTTGATCCAAATCACGGCCTCTTTCTTTAATATCTCTAGGAACTGCCAAAGTACAAAAGTAAATACAAAATATGCATAAATATAACTTTATTACTAATTTTTATGATAATTGTTTACCTCTTCTAGCTAGCCTTGTATCAGAGTCAGTATCAACAAATAATTTCATATGAAAGAGCTCTCTAATAGCAGGAAAATAGAAGACAAGTATTCCTTCGAATAGAACAACATCAGCAGGATATATAGTGAGTTTGTTTTCAAAGTCACTAAACATTTTTTGATGTTATTATTATTCAAGCTGACATAAATAAATGTTTAGACTTACAGAGAATTTGTGCGATAATCATAAGTCGGTATTTTAACCTTTTTCCCATCTAGGATTGATTGAAGTGTGTCGAACATTAAATTCTCATTGAATGCATCAGGATGATCGAAATTAAATAATCCCTTTTGTGCTTTAACTTTCTCTGCAGGAGTTAATTCACGATAGAATGAATCTTGACTTATGCAGACAACCTGTAAGTATAGAAAAAGAAAATAGATTTAAAAATATTTTAGTAATCGGATCAATTTATTGGATTCTTCCTATCGGTGGGAAGGCAAGCACTTATTTCATAATACTCCCTATTATCGGAAGAATGGTATTATGGGGCATTTTGATATAGTAGAGGTCTAAAATGATAGTAGGAAATCATCCAGTTTCAACAAATAAGCATTATATACATAGATTTATATTTATGGTAACGCACTACAAAGTTTCTCATAATGGAAGCGTAGTACCGTTTTGGGCTTCTGTTAAAATTTAACTCCTACCTTTTCTATTTTTTTTTGTACTCCATTAAATGGGAATAATAATAATAATATAATACTTTCATAAATGCAGTAGTACTTCTAATTTAGAGGATCTTTAAATATAATTGCGACTGCGCATTCAAACAATATAAAGGTAAAAAGAAACTAAGCCGGGAAATTATTCAGTATAAGAAATAACAAACAAACAAACAAAATAGAAAAGGTTGAGAAAATAGATAAAATACCAAACATGTTCTAATTCATGTCAACTGGAAGAACTGAAAAGCGATCTTTGATTAGCCTCTTGAACATATACAGGGAACCAGCATTTTGGATATTCGCTGGTAAACTAATTATTTCCACAATCGAATTGCCTGAACAAAATAAGATCATTCATATGCAGCTGTACGGAAACGAGATAACAGAATATTCGAGTTTCTAGAAGAATGCAGATTTTGTATATGTGAGAAAAAATAACTTGGCGTTTATGAATTTTATCAGATTATATTGAAAAATCCATAAATTGTATTGGAGATATTTGAATATTGAGAAGCCGAGCAGACGATAACTGAAAGGAGAGACGTGGTTGGACCATATATAAATCTAATGCAATCATTTTATGCGACGTTAAGTTTACGGGAGCAGCTACTGTCCAATTTTATAGATATATGATGTTTTCAAATTTAAAATGAGGCAGCAGAACAGTTTTCTGCAATTTTGAGCGTATCCCTTTAGACATAATAGTGGCGGTTAGCCACAGGTGCTTGAGTCATCCATAGATCTTACTAAGAATTAAACGAACGTAATTACAGCATTTCAGTGATGAACTTATAGTTATTCCTAGATTTTTAACAGAACTAACCAAAGACAGAAGAGAATTGTTAAGTAAAATATCAGAGAATTCAACAATATTCAGCTAGCTGGTTTTTGTAATAATAGCTGTGTTCTTTTGTGTACCTTGTTCTAGAACTCCCATATACTGGAGAGAACAAATTGTTCTGTCGATTGAAGCGAACTATTTGTACTATTCGCTTCATTTATAAATCTTCTATGAAAATGTATGAGTCGCTCTTTTGGGTATCTTTTGTTCTGCCCTGTTCTGCGGATACAAAAGAACACAGCTAATGTAGTGAAATTTACTTGGATTGAGAGTCAGATGGTTTGATTCCACCCATTGGTATAAGTTATTTAAATTGCTACTCAGTCAGACTAATTGGTCTGCTGAAAAAAATGTGCCCTTCATCGGCATACAAGTTAATATTAACATCCTCCACAGTTTCAGACAGATTATTTATAACGATACTGAAGAACAAGGGTCCCAATATTGATCCCTGCAGAACACCACAAGATAGTGGAAGGAGGCCTGAGAAAGATTATTTACCTTTACTTGTAGATATCTGTCTGACAATAAACTTTGAATTAGCTAAACAGCAGTAGAGGAGAATAATTTATGTAGATAAGATAATTTCTGTAGAAACTTTATATGATTGACGTGGTTGAAGGCCTTGGAAAACTCCAGAAGGGCCAAGATACTGATAAAACCGTAATCGAGAGCAGCTCGTAAGTCGTTTGTAATTTTTAACAAAGCTGTGATACAACTTTGTTTGGAACGGAGTCGCGATTGCCATTTTGTTAAAAGTGCATTGTCTTCTAAAAATTTAAACATCTGGGTGTACATTGGCCTTTTCAGAACTTTGGAAAGAAAGGATGACACATGCATCCTGGTAACTGGCAAATTTCTCTCTACTATTAGTGAAAGGCTCGAAAATGCGCTGCTTAAGCTAGATAACTGGGCCAATAATAGTGAATTGAAGGTAAATCCCTCTAAGACGAAGCTGGTTATTTTTATAAGAAGGAGACGGGTGCATGGTTTTAGGCATCAAATGCTGAGTGAAGAGGGTCTTACCCTCTCCAGGGAAGCAAAGTATCTAGGAATCATCCTCGATTCCAAACTGAGCTGGAAGGTTAATCTAGCAGAAAGCGTGATGGCCAGCGTGGCCTTCTACACGTGCAAGAGAATATTTGGTGAAAGCTGGGGATTAAAGTCCAGGGTGGTGCGCTGGATGTACGGTCTGGTGGACGGCTCTGATGAGGAAATGTAACCTGGATGTTCTGTCAAAAATCCAGAGAGCGCTCTGTGTGTAAATAACTGGATGTCTGTGCATTACGCCCACGGCGGCACTGGAGTTAATGCTTAGTTAATGCCGCTGGACCTCTATTGCAGAGGTGTAGCGGCAATTAGAGCTATCAGGCTGAGGACGGGGGTTGGTGGATGAAGAGGGGTTTTGGACACTCCAATATACTCCAGAAGATAGACTGTAGTGATTGCAGGGAAGAAACAGACTACCCAGTACCCATCTGGACTTTCGTTGGGGGTGTCAATGCAATGACGCCCACCAGGAGTGACTTGGATGGTTCCAAGACGAGTGCAGGCATAGGTTCTGGAGTGTACTCCAGAGATCTCCAATGGCACGAGTCTTATAGACTGCCTGACAAATGTAGTGTTTTTCAGGCAGAACTCGCAGCGATTTATCAGGCGGCAACATTGGTATCCATGTGCAGGGAGCTCTCATGGCACATCTGCACATATATCAAAGCGTTGGATGCTGTGCTGGTAAATTCAAAATTAGTGCAGTTATGCAAGACCAGCCTTAAGGAATTGACTATAAGGCACAAGGTGACCTTATCCTGGATACCTGCTGTATTGCGAGGCAATTGTGGCCTGCATATGACTGGAAAAAGAAAAGGGAACTGCTTAATGGCAGCAGAACAAATACCAGGAATCTAGTAGGGGTCTTTACGGGTCAGTTGACTATAGGGGACCATGCTGGAATACGGGGTATAGCGGCGAAAGATTTCTGCAGGAACTGTAAGGACTTCGAGGAAATCGAGTCCGTCCAACACATGCTTTACGAATGCCCCGCTTTGATGCATAAAAGAAGTAGGCTATTGGGTAGCTACTTCTTTTCAAGTCTGGGGGAGCTGCAAAGTAAAGAATTCATATATATCCTGAGTTTTCTGAGAGAAGCAGGATGGATCTAGGTACAGAGTCTTGGATATATCTAGCAGGATGGATCTGGGGCGGCTCGAAAGGTTAACCCATGAGTTAGGGCCACAATGGACCCACTAGAAGTCTAAGTATTGCAGGCTAGTTGTCTAGCGGCACCCCTCTTACCTAACCTAACATAAAGACAGAATCGGGTGGAAATCATACATAGTAATAATAATTCTTTATTTGGCTAGGAGATACATACATTGCTATCTATCTTAGATTGTACAAAGTGCAGTGGTTAAATAAAATTCATCGTTACTACAAAACAACTACAAACTAAGAAATGCAAAATATCGCGAGTTGAACACGAATTAAACAGAAAAACTAAATGAATAATAGTCAAATGGAGAATAACTTTAAAGAAGCGAGAGAAAATACACGTTTGAAACCCACTGATTCAGAACGTATTGATCGAATAGCACTGATAAGTTCGTCTGAGCTGAAGCACCGGAAAGAGAATAAAGTCGTTAAGATTGATCTATTTGATCTAATTTTTTTTTATCCTCCCTAGGTACTATTTCCTGTCCTTGCTGTAAAAAATTACTATTTGGTTTATCAGGATCAAAATCAGAATAATTGAGATTTTCCTTCTACCGCAGCAATCAGGTTTCTTCGTATTTTCCGATTTTAAACGCCGATGAATATGATAGAAATACTGACGTTCTGAAATTTGAGCAGATATGACGGCAAGGAGCCAAGGATCTAATCGTCTTGCTAATTAATGGAACGTGTCGAATATATAAGAAATTTACAGAATCATTTAAAATATCTGCTTGTTGGTTTGCACATGCACATTTGTAGAATTCACTCCAATCAACGTTACTGAAGTCATCAGAAAGGGCTGAGATGTCTATACTATTAAAGCCTCTGTATATAATGAAGGAAGTCTTACAAGGTTGAAAGGCTATATCGTATCTAATTATTAGTATCTGCCTGAATAATTACTTAAAGCTGTACTTTAAAAAAAATACAGACACCGGGATATTTATTATTAATGATCCTTACTTACCTGATCTGTAGGTATAAGATTTGACTTGCTCTATATCTATGTGAAACTTTAGAAGAGTTGTAAAAAAATCTGCGTTTCAGAACACAATGTCATTTTTCTCCTTGATGGTTAGCCGCGGAACTTTGCTACTAGAAGTCGATACCAGAAGAAATTAAAAAAAAATATGGACTAACTATATCCGAGTTAAGACCTAGGCCATATTCCACAAAACTACAAGTACTTATACTACAAGGGTTTTTCAACAAGTCAGAAAATTTGTGTACCACAAAGCAATACTTGTAGAATTCTACAAGTGGGAAATTTTGACTTATACAACTTACTGTACCAGAAAACTACACTTCGACCTTAAAATCCATCATAGTTTGTAGAAACTCAGTGAATTTTCTACCTATGTTTTCAGACTAGTAGATTTTCGTACAAGAAAGATAAAAGTAAAATTTTGAAACTGAAAATATTTTTTTTTTCGATTGAGCTACATTCATTTCCATACATGTGTATTTAGAATTAATTAGTTTTAACATTTAAGTTAGGATACAAAACATGCTAAATAATAATTAACTCTACGCAGTAAATAACATTTGGCAACTCAAAAATCCAGGAAGTTTTCGCATTGTTTCAAAATCATATATGTATACTAGCAGTTTTGCACATTAATCGAATAATTTTTTTAATTAAATTAACGACTGAAAATTATAATTGAAAAATTAATCTCAAGAAAATAATCGTAATTAATTTAATTGATTGATCAATTTAATTGTCAATCGAGTACATATAATAGTTCAATCGACAGGTATTAATCGTTATTTACTCCTTAGTTTTTAATCGTTAATCGTATTTTTTGATTGATTTGAAAAAGTGAACGAGGTATTGGTAACTCAAGAAAAGTTTAGTAGTTATTAGTAAAAAGTTTTATGAAATGAAATAAAAACAATGAAATAACCATGAAAACAGTATTATATATTTAAAACCAAAATTATGAATTTAAACATTTTAGATCTCGAACCACTCAATGCAGAATAAGGAGTTATAGATACTTAAAAAACAACTTCTTTATATAAGAGCTAAGGTTAGATTAATTCTGACTGACAATATGTTATTTTGGCTAATTTATTTCTATTAAAATTCAAACATATTAACATACGGGGAACACGGGAATGCAATTAGTGCAAATTTCCCCATCATACGTTAAGGTACGTTCGTTTCTTTGATCAGTGCCTAACAAGATTACTCAAAAATATTAAAAATGGTTGAAAGTTAATCAAAATAATTAGTGGAAATTAAAATAAGTTAATTATTTTTGAAAACGTTTAAGCAATTAAGGATTGATTAATCGGTAATCGTGTTATGTGATTACTTTTTATGATTAATTAATCATTAGTCGTTTCACATGATTTCTTTAAAAGATTAAATATTTAAATCATTGCTCCTGATTGATGATTGTTACTTTTAATCGTAGGCATTAATCGTTAATATAATTAAATTATGCCCAACACTGTACTATAAATCATAAGAAGCCGAAAGCAATAACGGTACCAAACGCAAGAGAAACAGAACACATCAAAAGTTTCTCATTAGCGTAGTTGGTGATAACTGTATTTTGGGAAAGAATTATTTATAATAAAATGATAAATATATTGTCTAATAGTTCAAGTTGAGATGAAAATGATGATTTTGTATATCGTAAAATAACAAAAGTATACAGAGAGTATAATATTTTGTTTATTAGACAATAAAACATTTATTGCAAAATTTCGTTTCCTTAAAACCGTAGTGCAGCAGTTATACGAAAATTTACTCTGAAATGCATAAAATTCTCGGTTTTCTATTAATTTCAACCTATATACTTCTATGCTTCCTTGGATTGCTAAGATTTTACATGTTCGAGTAATACAAAAACTATGCTACTTCCAAAATTAGGTCTATTGAATTAAAACTAGAAAAATTTCGGGTCTAATAACCCATATTTTTATTATACAATCTTATATGGAAGAACTTATGCTTTGCTACATACAACAAGTTTAAGGTATATACCGATTTGTACGGAAAATATTTCAGACTTTTACATTGAATCTACAAGTCTAGGGAAATTTAAAAGTTCCTACAAGATGAATAATTTTTGTGGTACAGAATCTACAAGTACTGACAGAATAAGAATATTAGTACGAGTATTGTTAGACTTGCACACTTGTAGTTTTGTGGAATGGGGCCCGATATACAAAATTGATATCAGAAACGATACGTTTTCGACTAAGTGCATATTAAAAAATTAAAGTTAGCAGTAACAAAAAATTATTCAAAAATAGATGCCCAAGAACGAAACGAAGAAATATGCTATGCACAGACTTGATAAGATTGGCACTTGCGTTATAATATGGGGATCAGGGGCGGGATTCTGTACCCACAAAGAATTTGGGAGATGAGAATATTCGTTTTCTCCAATTAAACTCCTTAATTCTCCATTCCCAATTCACTAACATGGTTTCAGAATTAGGGAAAATGTGAGAGAAATTCGAAGAGTGATTGGAATTCCCACCGGTTAATTTGAAAAATCGTAGGTTACCTACCTTAAAACTGTTGAAAAAGAAAGTATAGTCACATTATAGAAGCATCCAACTCATGTGAGTTTTGACAGAGCTGTTCTACTGTGGTAAGAGTTCCAGAGGCTCGCTTTAACTTGGTAGATATTTCTACTTCCAAAATGTGTGCAGTTCGTCTGAAATTATGACTACTCCAAGTCATTTTCTTTTGGATTTACTTCAGCAGTGACCCATGCCATCCCGCATAAATGAAAATCAAGGCATGGAGCTCGTATACCTTGTCCATTTACTAAGGATCTACATGAGTAGATATATTGCCAAATCCGCATAAAAGATCAAGGGTAGAACTATCGCCGTCACCAGACGAAATCTAACCCACGGGAGCAAGTGATGCGAGGCTACATACAAAATAGACCCTTAAGCACACCAGATTACCATGTGCTCGCCAATTGAGAGCCGTATCAATGATTAGACCCAAGTATTTGACATAAGATCTTTCTAGTGAGATAATAGGATCCTGAAGGCGAGCCGGGGGTAGTGTATCAAGTGCAATCTGTCTTTTACGATTGAAGGAGTGAACAATTGTCGGAACAGAATACTTATTTTGGTCTCCTAGAGAATCAACCGTTAAAGAATTGATGCAGTCCTAACATGGTCCCATTCCGGTTTTATTAAAAATATTGATTCAACGTCCGAAGATAACTACTCACAAACCAAATTGGTCGAGCAGCTGAAGAGATCTCAGTATTATAAATAGGAATACTCTTCCCTGATGTGAATTAACATCCTCGCAAAATATATATATTTACCTGCCGCTGTGTATGATCCATATCAGCTTGTCCCAATTGTTCCATAATTCTTTTACAGACAGTGGACTTGAAATGTACAATAAAAAAAAAATTATTGAATATTATCAATTATTGCAATCTATAACTTTTCTTTTACTTTTCCGCTTGCAGTGCCACCGGCTACTCCAATAAGAAACGGAGTTTTAACATCGTCATGATCACCATTTGGGATTTTTAGAAATTTTGCAGCATCTATATCTCTATCCATTTTCAAATCCTTTTATTGCGTTTGTACTTCTTTAATCAACAAAAGTAAAATTACTCCGCAAAATTAAAATTGCAGTCAAATTGACGTCTTGCTTTCCGATTGCGAGCGACTATCTGACTTTTGTGTTGCCAACTTCAACAAAGCAAAATTACAAGTCGCACAGACAATTTTATAAGGTTGAACAATATTTAAAAATTAAAATATAAAAATATGCTAATTTAACGACATTTTATGCGGAAGTGCATACAGTAAATACAATTTTTTGTGCACATTGCACCTAAAATAAAAAAATTGGTAAGGTAAAGCGAAGAAAGAAATATTTCCGCAACGTTTCTAATTAAATCCTATGAGAGAAGTAAACAGCTGCAGCTATAATTAGATGTATGCGGTTATGTGGATTCCAAAATACGGATTCTTTTTTCTTTATTTATACCAAAGCATTACAATTTTTATTGTAGGTACCTATATATCAGGTTTGCCGTTTGACTCCTTAAGGTGATATTCATTCTTTTGATGGCGCCCAGTAAAAGAAAAATCTTATTTATTTTGGAATTTATATGAGTGCTCCAATTTAAATGGATTTATTGTGTATGTGGTATTAATCGATCTCATAATATTACCAGTACACCCGCAGCTCAAGTCAAAACTGTTGCACCGTTTGTTTTTATGTCATCTCAGCTGAACTAAGTTCACTAAATTTTTGCAGTGACACTGGTTCGAGGAGTTTATTTTCAAAATATGAAGTCTTTATATTTTGCTAATAAACAAAGCTCTAAGATGAAGTGGACATGCAAGCAAATGAATTGAAGGACATTGAAGTGCAATTTAATTCAAAATCTGAAGCATTATTTTGATTGGTATATTTGCTCCATGTCGATTTACCTTCAATACGCATCCACATTCCGCATCTGAACAAGTAAATGTTTCCCAGGCACATTGCTTACTCATTCGGAAATGACTATAGAACTCGGAATCATCCCAATGATTGGAATTTCTTTGGTTGTGAAATCTTTTCTTACAAGCACTAAAACATAATAGGTGTGTTCTTTTGTGTACGCTATCCAGTTCACTGCACTGCTGCTACAAAAGAACGCCTCACACAACCAACGACTTTTACTTTCGGTAGCTTTCCACACAAAAAAGTCAACAATTTTCTTTGAGCTTTATGAAATGTTGAGGCAATGATATCTAAAACTTTAATAAAAAAAAAAAATTAATTCGAGTAAGTTTAAGAAAAGGAAAGCGTGGTTATATAATCTCGAGGAACTAAAACAATACACTTTCTAACGAAATTAGCGACGCCTAACGAATAGAACTATATTCAGCGATGCATTTTTTTTTTTAATTGGAAAAAACAATAAATACAAACACGGTGGCTTCCACTATTGCAAAAAGAATTACATTTCTCTCACTTTCCTATTGCCAAAGCTATCGTTCATACGGAAAAATGGCCTAAGAGTAATTTTCAACTTCGATATTAGCCTCCCAAGTATGGTAATACATATTTTAATTGACTAAGCACATCGGGTTTAAGGTCAGCCATCTCTGATTTAGATTAGACTATGCTTCAACTTCACTTTCCACGATAAATTCTCCTAGTGGGAGTAGTAAGACCCACCATAACTTCTTCTACTGGGAGTAGTAGGATAATACAGGTTGATGGTCAATGGATTTAGTTCTTCCAGTTTGATTTCTGTTAGACGAAATCTGTATATTTAATGTTTAATGTAGCTTTTGTGCCACGTAATTTTTCTCTTGATGATTTTTTTGTGGTTGAAAAGATAGCACAACAAACTTTGTTACATGATGATTGAAAGAAAGCACAACACGGTCTATACATTTAATAAACTGTTCCATCGTTTCAAGGTACCAACTTTTATTATATCTGACGATCACTACACTCTGTGATCAATTCCATAGAATACTGGATAAACCATGTCGATCATTGATGCCACCGTAACTCATTCTGCTTTCTCATGTGCATTGCAAGAGATGAGTGAGAATTATTGTGTAACTTTGTGTGTACTTTAATTTGTGGTTGTGGTCGCTACATTGACTAAAAAATAAGATATGGGAAAAACTACATCTTCCTAATGAGATTTTTTGATTCAACAATCTTATTAACCTCTCTTGCGACTATATTTAAATTGAAATTTTAGTAAAATATCAAACATGCAACTATTATAATATTGTCTTCTACTTAAATACCTTGGCTAACACAGAGAATTCATACCTAAACAAATCAATTTGCTCCTTTACATATTACATCCTGCCAATCTATTAAAATGGAAAATTGGTGGACGCAAAAGGTAATTTCCTTGAAGGAGCCATAATTTTCAAACAAGATGGGAAGACACATTAGAAAAAAAAATCATAATTCGGAGACAAATATTCCTTTCAGTTGGTAAACTACACTGACATATTTCATCGACTAACTAGGAATTTCCACTGATTAAAAAAAAACATGCATCTAGAGATTTAAACATTTTAAATTTTTTATCATTTAATCTTTACAGTTAATTATAAAATTGCCATAAAAATCTAATATCCCATTAGAGTTGCTAATTGGTTTAACTAATGTTTTATAATAGTCCTTAAAATGTGGAGCTAAATAACAAAAATTCTTTTTAAATTTGGGCTCACAACGCCTTGGAACAGGAATTGAAGGATTAAAAGTCATTTCTGAACTATTAAACTGCGTGAAGAGTTCCTCGGGTTTTCTGCAATGGAAAAATATTTTTTTTTTCGAAATGAAATTTTTTTTTTATAAGTATAACTATTAACTTACAGTTTTCCGATTTCTGGAGGCAAAGATCCTTCTCCAGAAGCAGGTACACCTGAAGCAATATGAAGTGCCATTTTCCTTACAGTTGGATGATAATGTCGCAATAGAAACGATATTTCATATAGAGCTGTACATGTTGCATTACAGTACTCAGGATCGTCAATTTCTGGATCAAATCTACCAGAACCGATGCTAGTATCAGTATCCAAAATAATATCAAGTACTGAAGTATGTTGCATGACTGTTTTCACAACAGCTAGCCCACCTAGACTTCCGTTATGTAGAAGTTGAAGAGTTAATGTCAATATCCGTTTTACAAAAGCCAGAAGTCTCTGCTGTGTAATATTTGTTCGATGTTTAAAAAGAACTTCAGTCAGAGTATTCAAAATTATAAGGAAATCATTGTGATTTTTTCCAGCATGTACCACAAATAAATTTTTGTAAAGATGACCATAAAATCTGATAGGATCTATATTAAGAACTTCGCCCTGACCTGAGAGGATTACAAAAATTGTTTGAATGCAATGCAATTTTTCGCGATATCCCAATTCAGTAGTCTCTAGCAAATTGTTTAGAACTTCAACTAGATCTGAGAAAAATTCCAGATTTATAACATGTGCGAACCTGAAATGTGTTTTTTTTTAAAGATATATCAACATTTAATTATAGTAAATCTACTTACTCTGCTAGACCTTCAAGGCAAGCACTTAGAAGTTTAGAGTTTGGATCCTTTTTTAAAATTCTAAAGTAAATGGTGAACACCATTTTAATTATTTCAGTAAGCTTATAGTGCTTACTTTGCTTATTTTCTTCAGCTTTCGTTTCTTGAAGCTCCTTATTCAGTTCAGCCAATCGTTTTCTTCGTTTTTTCTCTTTCTTGGACATACTTAAAAGTCTCTGTCTGTGTGATTCTAATTTCTTTTGTTTCAATTCATTCTCCTTTTCTGCATTTAAATTTACATTCTTAATTCGCAGTGACATGAAGCAAGTAATAACGTCCAAGTAAACATTATTCGATTTCATTTTGACTAAATGATTTATTCGACGGACAATAAAAAGTGTCATATCCAATTTTTTATCCGTGCTAAATATCGTACGGAAACACTTATTAGCATTTTCCCGTATGGTCGGGTATTGGCAATTAAGCATGTACACAAGAAGCTGAGCTATGTTTTGTACATAATTAAAGTACGGATGAGATATAAGAATATCACAAAGACAATTTACAGCGATTTGTGCTAATTTAATATTTTGCGGTGTTCTTGCGCCACTTCCTTTTTTCGTCACAAAAGATGTTATCTTCTCCAGCTTTTGTAAATATTTTTTAAACTGGAAAAGAAGAGCATTTTCGTATGTAACACGTTCGAGTGTTGTTTTTCGTACTAGGAACAAAATTACAATAATCATTATTTATTATTTATTTGAATAAAACAGCTCACCTGTTGTCATTTTAGTATCGATCTGTCCGACTCGGTACTCTGGAAGAATATCTTTAAAGACTTCAGCAACAGACATTATTGCAATTTTGCGAATATTTATGAGATTTGGTGCTCCAGTTTCATTAATTTCTTCCATCAAATCAAATAAAGCTGAAAAATTTTTCATTTTATCTTCAGGCTTTTCCAAAATACCAGAGCAGATGATTCCTATTCGATATTTTTGCTTCTCGATTTCCTGTTGTCGTCTTATGAGCAAATCAGTGGTAGAAATTACGTTTTTTGATTCACTTTCATCGGGCTGATCGCCTCGCACAATATCATCGTCAGAATCTTCAAAATTCTCTTCCACTTCATTTACGTCGTCATCGCTTTCATTATCTTTTTCTACATCTTCTGTTGTTTGTCTTCGTTTGTAATCTACTCTTGCAGTTCTAGTAATAATTTCTCCTTCTTTGCTTTTTATTGGCAGTAAATTTACCATATGTTTGTTATCATCATTTTCCATTGAAGAATTCTTGGTATACTCGTGCTCTAATCTTTTTACATCCTTATCCTCAACTCCATCTACATGTTTACGTTTTCTCGATTTCTTATCAATCAAATTGAATTCTTCTAAGTCTTCTTCATCAATTATGTCAATAACATTTTCCAGAATATCTTCTCCATCTTCATCAAAATTTTCAATAAATCTCTCCTTTTCTGGTTTTTTCTTGATTTTATTCTTTTTGGTAATTTTATGTAATGATCTCTCATTTTGTTTTTGATTAATTAAATTATTTTCGGGCTGTTTTTGTTGTGGTTTTTTAATTTTCTTTTTATTTTTCAAGTGCTGTGAACGTTTAACCGAGCTAATTTTAACTTTTTTCTGGAAAATAAAATGATAGCACGGTTATAAGAAGAAGAGAAAATATAGCTTATTTTGAAAACCTCAGTTCTAATGATTGAATTTAGCATTTATTAGGAGTTATGATATTTGATCAGTACTATGTATCTCCACCATGTGCTTTGCAAACTAAAACCATTCAGTATTCCATAATCCTTTATACTCTAATAATTATTTCTGATGTATTCTGACAGTTTCCTCTTAAATACATACATGTTTTCTTGTTTGAATGATATCAGTAACATTTATGTATATAACTTAAATCCCTTGTACATCACCTGATTCTGTTTCCTATCAGTTTTGGATAAGCTTAATCTGAAGTCTACATAATTCCTTATTATGGCTGCACTTCATTTATATATACTATATTACTTGCTAAATATCTATATATAAAAATCAAGGTATTGAAATATATTCTTTGCTTAATTCTCATTCATTTGATGGTATTTAACATTAGACTCACAGTAGTACATATTTCAGTATTGTTCTCATTGCTGAAACAATTATTGCAAATGAATTTAATAAAAATTTTGTTACTAGTATTAAGGAGACTAATTTATCCATAGACAGTGTTCCTTTTGTGAATTTAGTACAAGAAAAAGACTTTCAGTTTGAATTTAAATCGATGAATCAGTGTGAAATTTGAGAAGTTATAAAAACAATTAGTGAAAAAAAGGGATTTTAGTTTTATAAGTGCAAAGACGGATTTGTAGCATTAGGTCAATCTTTTGAGCGTTTCATAAATCGTTCATTAAGTACTGGATGTTTTCCTGATTCTTGGAAGGAGTCTCATGTCACGCCAATTGAAATAATTAGAGGATCTGAGAACTGTGAAGATTATAGACCCATAAATGCATTACCAACTTGCGCGAAACTATTAGAAAAAATAGTTCATAATAAAATCTATTTCGACAAAAATGATCTTTTCATGGAGAATCAATCAAGTTTTAGAAAGCCACACTCATCTGAAAGTACATTAATCCAAGTAATAGTAAACTGGAAAGAAGTGTTAGCTGATAAAAATAGGGTAATTGCAGTCTTCTTGGATCTTAAAAGGGGATCTTGAAAGAGGACTTCGGTGAATAATGTCTTATCAGATTGTATAATGACATTGTTTGGTGTTCCACAAGGATCTATTCTGACACCTCTTCTATTTATTACATATGTTAACGACATAGGCAAAATATTAAGGAATTGAAAAATTGTTTCGTTTTACGTGTGACGCACTCAAAAATGTGACAAGGAAGACACAGAACAATGTCAGTGCGAAAATCAGGAAGTTTTATAGACTAAAAGATTGGTTTAAAGCAAGTAACTTTAAAGGTAATATGTATAAAACTAAGTATATGATATTTAAATATAACTTTGACTTGATAATGGACAAATTGAACAAGTTGATGAAATTAAGTATCTACGCATTATAGCTGATAAAGAACTGAAATTTAAAAAACATATAGATTACATAGCAAAAAAAATTTCAAAGAAAATAGGATACTTTAGAAAAATAAGAAATAGATTAGATTTACTAAGTGCATTTAATGTATATAACGTACTTATTAAGCTTTTTTCGCTGCCCTTTTGCTTTTATATGTATGTGTATATAACAATGTCATCAGCAAATTGTTAGATGTTCAAATCATTTGAATTCAATACCTTTAGTTCCATATGCTGTCAGCTTGATTATTAGTATAATTCTATTTACTATGATCTAGTTCAATGCAGTTTCACATGAGTGAAATGTACTTTCGGCTGATTTTCTAACATTTTTGCATAGACTGCGATTGTGTTTATAGGTCTTAGCTCTTCAGCCTTCCTTGTATTTTTGACTTTACTTATAGATATTATAGGTAAGATTATTTTTATGATTGTAGGTATATCCCACTTTCAAATGATTTGTTAATAATATGTAAGTGACAATTCCCTATTATTTCACCTGATATCATTAGCATATTTGGACGGATATCATTTATTCTATCTTCTGTTTCATAATTTAGCTTATATATTTTAATTTATTCTCCTAAAATTAAATCCGGTTCGAGTTACTTTAATAAATAATAAATAAAATAAATAAAAAATATGTTTATCTTCAAAGTAAAACTGTCGAATTACTTGTTAGTTCGTTAGATTTTTTTTATTGTTGTTATAATAGTTGTCCCATTTTTTCCAGTGACCAGCTTTTAAAATGCTTTCCTCATATCCTGGCGATTTGCACACATATCAAACTTGTTTTATGAATTCTCCCTTACTTTTTTTAACTTTTTTGTTTTATACCTGTCCAAGTCACTGACTTATAACAATGGACTATTTGCCATTTCATGTAGCAGAAAAAATATTGTGTTTCTGTATATCACCGTTGGAGCACCCGTTAAAACGATTACATAAAAAACATGTAGAACTCAACCAATCAGATGAAATTTTACACCCGTAAATCGAATTTAATTTAAACAAATATATTTTCTTGCACCCAAGTGATATTTTAATCGTTTATAATGAATTAAACTCATTCAGACTTTAATTTTCAAAAGTTATTCTTAACTTAATACTGCTTATCGGCAAGAGAGACGAAGCATGGTAAACACTATCTTTACCTTATTCCTTCTGAGGTGATTGCATCTGTAGCCAACATAAAAACATCAAATGGCATAAGGCGAAAGAGAGAACTATAAAACTTGTGCTATGCTTTCCTATAGGAAAATGACAATACACTCACTCCATTGTTATAAGTCAGTGGTCCAAGTCTTTTATATTGTCAGTTTATAAAGCCTTCTGATATTTTTTTTATTACTTATTATCAGATCTTTTATCTTTTATCAAACCATTTATTGCATTTTCCGCCTGCTGGCCTTATTACAGTAACAGAGTTCATAATTTTGTTGACTTCATGCTCTAATTTTGTGTTACATGCAGGCAAAAGTAAACAGAGACAAACTTTCCCAGAAGTTATAGTATAGCCACAGTATATTCATGATAGGCCTAACATTTGAAGAGGGTACTAGAGCATGATACTTGGACGGTACCTACCTTATTATTATGGTTATCTTTAAGAAAATTCAGAAATATTAAAACCAAACCAAGAAATACTACGGTTTTCCACACAGAAACTTATCTGACTAAATATATTTTGGAGTCGATGGTTAGCGCATTTTGTACGTTTTAACAAAGATATTAACAATGACAGATCTCAGGATTAATGTTTAATTTTCTGTAGTTTTGTTTAGATTTATACACGTCCGCTCTTCATACTCTCTTTCAGATAAACCGGCGTCTTTATGCTAAGATTGTATCAAGTTTTGAAAAGCACTTAATACTTATTGGTACTAATCAGTAATTTCTTGGTAACTATAACCGCATAATTTTCAATCCAGTGTGAAACGGATGAATTGACAGAGGCTCACAGTAGAAAATTTTTAAGTTTGTATGCTCTATGGGCTTTTCTGTGACCTTACTGTTGTAATCTTGTTAGATTTTTACTTCTGGTTTATCAAGCTAGTATTTAACTCACTTAACTAGGAATAAAAATAATATTTAAGCCTGAGATTGGTGGTTCGGTTAGCCCATGGTGATCTTATAGTCCGATTAAGGAGTACTCCCATGTTAATGCAATGATAGGACGTTATTCAAACTTTTCTTTCTTCACAATGTGTTGATACTTACCACACCCATTTCGATGTTTGCTATTAATTTTTGATTCACAAACTAAATGATATTAACAACAAAAAGTAAAGAATTTTTACCAATTGTACAATAGCAAGTTTAGACAATCCAATTTGACATAAGCACATGTTTTAAAGGGCTGCCATATACGTTGAATTAGCAATATGTTATGGCTTGTGGCTGGCTGGCTATCGATATTGCAGGTCAGCAAGGATTAAGAAATGTCAAAACTCATAAATAATAAACAGAAAGTCAATCAATCAGCCCGTCTTTTGTAAATAACTGGTCTCCAAACAAATTTTTCTAAATTAATAAAAATGTCATCTGATGAAGAAGATTACATGTCTGACAAATTTCTTAATCAATGGTAATAATTTATTGAGAAATTATTATATACATATATTATAAAATCTTACTATATTTTTCTTTAGCATTCCAAAGAACGTCCGACCTGGGTTAACACGAAATCGTGTCCAACAAAGGAAAGTAGAAGTGGCTGCAAAGAAGGCAAGAATCGATGATAACAAAAAGAAATCAACTCCAAGTGCAAAAGAACGACTTGAAGAAGGCTTGAAGAATGCAATACCTCAAGATAATAAAGGATTTGCACTTTTGGCAAAAATGGGCTATAAGCCGGGCCAAGCATTAGGGAAAAAATCCAATGGAATTATTGAGCCCATTGCAATCACAATAAAAACTGATAGATCTGGATTAGGCCGTGAAGCTGCTATTCGTGAATTAAATACAAGAAAGCGAGAATACAGGCAAAAAAAATTGTTAGAAAAGGCTAATGTACCTAAAATTTCTTTGGAAGAGCATAGACAGAGAATGATGCAAAAAGCTAAAGATGGTTTTATTGAAAGGGCAATAAGGTGATGTAAATAATTTCGATAAAAAAATATTACTAATTTAAAGGTATTTTAGACGGCTGCAATTAACATGTGAAAAGCTGGACTCGGAAGAAAATATTAAAAATCCAGAAATGCCATGGTTTTGGCGTGAACCGCAAGAACTACAAAATGAAGAGGAAAAAGATAAAGAAGATGTTATAAATGATGAAATAACATATGAGGTAAGCATTTTATTTTCCAAATTAAAATTTCACTTGCGAATGGTTTCACTGTTTAGGATTGTTAATTTCTGTATAGTTATACATCGTTGCTTATCCTTCAGAAAATGAGTTTTGTTCCATTCAAAACTTAGCTAAGTTTGATGTTAGGTTGCTAATGGGACAGACCATACAATCCTTCCACTTTCTTGAATCCTAGTTAAAGAGGAATGATAAGTGTTACTGAACTGTAATTATGCTGGGTCAAATACCCTCGCCATATTTTTATTCTTCTCGTAAAGATACGTAATTCGCCGATCTTAACCTTATCTTTCTAAAATATGCGCAATTCACCAAATGTGAGATGATTTTTTGTCTATTAAGATAATGCTTCGTAGTACATGTGATAAATGGATAAAGTCATGCCCTTTACATAATTAATAATTAAATCTACATGTGTAAATGGACACCGAGTAAAATATCGGTCACACATTACAGCATCTATGTCTTTCAAATAAGAGTCATTATGTTAACAGAAGGGAGGTATCAAAAAGCATCGAACCTGAACTTAAATTATGAGCCCTTATAATAATAATTTTTTTTATGTAAAGGTGGCTCTGTGGCTCTTTTCAAAATTTCTTAAAAATAGTTGGCAAAAGGTTCTACAAAGGGTAAAAAAGACACTAGCTAAAATAAAGTTATGAAGTCAGTAGGGACAGTTAAAACAATTGAACTAAACAAATGACAAAACTAAAACAAAATGACAGATAACGTAAAACAATTTCAAAAAAAAATTCATAAGAGTCTAAAAACGGACAAGAATTTTGAAAAAGATCTAAAGGATAACCAAAAATTTAGAACCAGTCCCAATTTTGACAATTAGGTAAGTGGCAGTTCCAAGAAGTTCCAAATTTCCAAAACGAGCGAATTTTCAACAGAAAATTTTACAATTTAGCACCAAGACCGAAACCGGATTAAAAATGACAAATCGAACGAACGAAAAAATGTACGCGATACCGTTATAGAGTCCCGCGAGGTCAGCCTATAGTATCATAGACCTCTACAAATTGTCCTCATCATCCATCCAGCTGAGCATCTCTAACGGAGCACTTGTCCTTCCCACAGCAATTGCAACGTTTCCAAAGTGAGGAGAAGCCTCGTGGACTAGTGCTGCAAATTCTGTGGCCTGCTATCACCAGCGATATTATCGCTATACAATACCACCACCTTTTTTTTACAAGTTCACAAATATGTATATGTATTTTAAAATTTACAATATAGCCCTATTTTTATTTTATTGCACACAACATTTAATTTTGTTCACTTTTTGATTCAGTTTAAAGTTCATTAAATTTCTTGAAACTCATATATACTAGTGAATTCTGTGTACTCGATCTATTGTATAGTTGGAGTTAGTCTGAAGCTCTGCGACGCTCCTCTTAGATTATATGGTAGAGGCTCTGCCACCCACGTGATCATATTTAGAAGATATACCAGAACCAACCTATTTTTCATTTTGAATATAAAAAGCAATTCATTTAGCTCAATTCTTTGTTTAATATCAAGCCATAATAAAGAATTTGACATACTACTAATAGGAGTGAAACGATTACAACGTAGAATTACACGCATTGCCTTATTTTGTAATTTTTGTAACCTGTTCAAATCACCTTGAATACATATAAGCAATATTGTAGCACAGTATTCAAAATGTAGTTTTATAATACTGTTGTATATATTTATCACGGTACCCATCGTAACTTTCTTTCTAAGTATCTTCAAAAACCCAATTCTTTACAAATTTTTGTTAGCAATATAGTTTGTGTATTTTAAAATTTAACTTTTTATCAAAAACCGCTCTTGAGTATTTATATTCAATCACACATTCTATTATTTATTAAACTACCAACAACACCTTTAATATAATTTACGCAAACACTAATTTCAGACCATAAACTTACTACAATTAATAAAAACAAATTCTTGCTTTTTAGCCTGCAGAAAAACTATCAATGCTCTCGATGTACCTTCGGATATCTTATAACTATTGTCACTGGTGTGGTGTCCAGTATTCTGAGGTTACTGATCTTATGGAAAATTGTCCAGGACCAGAAGAAGAGCATCATTAAACTAAAAGCAGAAGAAAAATAAGTAAATTTAAAGTTTATTTAATATAATACTAATAGGACATGAAGTGATCAGTGATGTTGTTTTAAACAATGTGATTAAGGCTAATAAAATCAGTTAATTGAAATAGTTGAATCCATTTTAGATATTAGTTCGATTTTTTTTATTTAATTATGTATTTAAAAAGACTACATAAATTCTACATATATTATAAATAGGTTTCGGGTCAGTTTAATATCTTCATTAATTCAACAATTATGCGTCTTTAAGTCCAACAAGCTGACTGAGCACTTTCTTAAGATTAATTAATCAGACTTTAATATAGGTAATGGATCTAACTTTTCTACCTTTATCACCTAAACAATGTGTTCCTTAACCGCAAGGACAAGATAACATATCTGACCGTTGGCTTTAATAATGACTTTCTGTGACCACATTCATTCAACTTTGATCAATACTATTAAAAGCTTATGGATGTGCTTATAAAAACGACTTTACGTTCCCCATAAGATCAATTTTATTGAGGTATCTCTGAAACGGTGAGTATTTCTATCAGCGTTGTGTATGACTTGTTTGCGATATTATTCCCATGGATTTTATAAAACTGTATAACAAATGATACCGAAATGTTCATTAAAACAACTAGAGTGAAGTGACATTCATTAGACATGCTTGCAGAAATACTTGAAAACATATCAATGAGGAAGCGGATATCTGCTGAGTGTCATTTAGTAGGAACCTTACTGTGAATAAACACTGTTATCGATAAAGTTTTGTAATAATTTTTAATTTTTATAGCTAAGCTAACACGAAGGATAATTATATATTTACGCCTTAATATTTCGTATGATGGAATCAATCAGTTTTTCTATTTGTTGTTCTATAAGGCGCTGCATTTTTTCTATTTATTAAAAAAAAAAAAAAGAAACCACTGTCGAACTGTCAGTGTCTACAACCGACGAAAATGTAGTAAGCTTATCACCGTCACATATTGTGAAAATTAATAAATCAGAGAATTGCCTCTAAATTCTCTACATTTAGAATTATTTTGGCAATGACGTGGAGACCCGGATCGTTGTAAATTGACTTTATTATTATTATAAGTTGGGGATGCGCGGCCGGAGAACCGAAGCCTAATACAGATTTTTTGCTATGCACCTGCCGTGTTAGATCCAGTCCACGTTCGCCCACTTTAAGAAGGTTATTACCTCATTAGGGTCAGTTTTCCGAACGTCTGATAGGGTAACACAACTCTTGCCCAGATATTGGAGTGTTTGGCGGCTAAATCCTGCGCAAGTCTTTGTATAGAAAAGTAATGAACGCTTTCACCTGCCTTAGTTCAGGAAGGTTTGGATTTAGGTGACTTGATCGTGGCGTGGCTGCCGGTTTTACATATATGTATATGTTTGCATGCCGCTAACCTATTTGTATATTGATCCTAATGCACGTTTCTATGGAATGGTTTTCTATTTGAAAAACAATTGGATAGGATCCCAGGGCCTTATGTAATTTACGTTTCCTGCTACACCCACCATACCTTCTCTCTTAGATCAATCTGTGTACCAGACGAGTGTTCCGCGTAAGAATTACGGTATACTGTTCTTTCAGCTTTGGCGGTCTTCTATGACCACTTCAAGGCGACGCCAAAATTTAAGGCTTGGGCATTTGTTATGTGAACTTGAAGACTATTGAATCATTCTTAAATTCTACAAGAATTTTTTGATGACCGACTAAATCTCCGGGTTTTTTTAAGCTTAATTATAAAGTGTAGAGGAGTAAGCCCAACATCAGTTCTAAGGCTGATATGGTACAAATCCTCAGAGCACCTGTTCTTCCGATGTATTCAAGTCTTCGTAGTTTTTATTTGTACTGCTCTTTCTTCTGTTTGCGGTCCACCTTACAAGAGCGCCGTAGGTATTGATGTACCTATATGATATAGGACCGCAATCTCCCGATTTTTTAGCATAGTGTTTATCCATGCGACTGTCGACGGTTTGCAGCCTATCCACAATGATGCTCTTTCTATTGAAACAAACATTGTATTGTCGAAGGTACCTCAATTTCGATGTCGAGGAAAGCACAAAATGCAACTTCTCTTTATGAAATTGCCCTGACTTGACCTTTACTAACACAAAATTTTAATACATCGGTAGGTGAGCGCTCCCTTTTTGTTCAAGCTGTTCAGCTTTGGTTGAATACCTCACGTTCAAACATTAATTGCGTTCGGATCATTCAGAAGAAAACTGCAGGTATTCCCTTCAGTGACTTTTTCTTATGTAGTGTTTCATTTGTTGTTGTTTTTTCTATAGTTAACTCATTTTTTATTATTAATTAGTTAGATATGTTAGTGCTCACTTTATTTTTTATTTTTAAACAAAAAAATTATAATCTTGTTTTGCTACCATAATTGTTCATTTCGAATTAAGAAGCCCAAAGCTTTCAGTTTTAAATTACCTAAAACACTCTATACCCAAATTGCTACCCTTTTTGCCCCTTTTTTTATTTATGTCCAGCGAAATTGGCTTTTTAAGATCATTTAGGAATTAATTATTGGTTTCTCTGTATTTAGATAAAGAAAAGGTTCAAGGATAGAGTCTTTTCAGGAATTCTCTAGCATGGACCCCATAACCCTTCCTAACTGCAGTACTAAAACCCAAATTACATTAAATTCTTATTAAATTGATTGGTGAATACGGCCTTTAAGATCTGAAAGTAAAATAAATTATTTGAGAGACATTATTTGGGGAGGGGGGGGGGCACAAAAACAAAATTGGCATTTGCTAAAATATGATATTTAATTCCGTGTGTGTAGTACTTTTCGAAGAATTTGAACATCATCAACATAACAATTATCCATCTAAGAAAGAAAACGTAAGTAAGTTCTTCACATCTCCCTACGAGCCTTCCAGTTAATATTTCCATCAATTATGTCTACATGTAGTCACTTATCACGATATCATTGAATTGTCAGTCATATATTTGTTAAAGTAAAATATCACAAATCATACAAAACAACTTTTATACGTTATATAAAATGTTAAAACCTTGGCAACTAGTGGCTTATACTGCCACAATAGTTATAAGCTTATGTTGTCTAACGTTAGTATTATTGTACGGAATAAGTTTTGGTCCTATCAAGAACATGATATGGCTATTAGCATTTATAATTGCTGCATTAAAGAGACATTTAATAATAGACGTCTTGTGGACAGTAATTTATTCCACACAGGAAGCTCTTATTACCAAGAAGCCACCAAAGGATGTTGTTTTCAAACGGCACGAACAACAGGATGTACAATCAGAATTGGATATTTTAAAAAGACGCGCGGATATTCTTATGAAAAAATTCTGGAATGAATACTATCTGGACGAGAATGAAGATCCAGCTGTCAGGGTAGAAACGGAGAAAACAAATATATTTTATCAAACTATTCTCCATGATCTCTTTATGTTTAGTTTTTATATGGTTGTATTGCTACTCATAGTTTTAGGCTCCAAGGATCCACTAGCATACTACAGCACAACAAATCTCAAGCAATTTCTGATGTCTGGTACATTTGGTGTTGGTGTCGAATCGATTCAAGAAGATTCTCATATTTACGAGTTTATAAATGCAACTTTATTGGAAAATACACATCGGGCAACAGATATGAATGGCAAATTAATTGATAACGAGTATGGTTGGGTGACTGGAAAAATTGGAAAAATTTTAGGTGTTATACAGTTACGGCAACATCGAATACCGCCAAATTACAGTTCATGTAGCTTCTTAAAGCGCGATTGTGTCGGAATTTTTAATCCATACTACAGAGATACATCGGATTACAGCCAAAGCTGGATGTTAAAGGTAAACTTTACTTATAAGCAACAATTTTGGCGTATTATGGAACCTTGGATGTATAAAGGTGCTATTGAATCAAGAACTACCCCAAAATTCGGAGATATAACACTTTATCCAGGTGGAGGATATATTGCTTATTTAGGAAGAAATTACAACAATAGTCAAAAGGTCTTGAATTACTTAATTGAAAATGATTGGTTAAACCGACGAACAGCTGTTGTCTTTATTGAATTCACTTTTTATAATGTCGACGCAAATTTATTCAATATTGTAACAATAGTAGCAGAGAAAACACCCCAAGGGATATATAAGATGCTTTGTAATGTACAGACACTTAAGCTATTGTTGGTAATTGAAAATTTGACATTAGCAACAAAAATTGTATTTTTGCTGTTCATCATCTTGACCACAATATTCATTTATAAGATTCTAATCGATATCTCGAACAATCAATTTAAATCATTCATATCGAAACCATGGAATATTGTAGACTTGTTTATAGTCACAATAAGCATAACAGTTCTTGTATTGTTCTTTATAAGAAACAATTACATCATACAATTACTTGACGAACTTGAAAAGTCGAAAAAAAATGAATTTATTAGTTTTCAATTTGCCGCAATGTTCGATAATTTTCTTACTTGGGTCTCAGCAATTCTAGTTGTTGTCGCTACACTTAGAATCTGGAAAATTTTGAATTTCGCTAAAGTATTTCGAATTTTGACGAAAACCCTTTTTAATGCAGTCGGCAGTCTAACAGTGACCGTTTTTTTTTCTATGATCTTACTGGCTGGATTTGCGGCATGCAACACAATTATCAATGGAGGAAATACTGTAATTTTTCGAAATTTTTTCGACTCGCTGATATCGCTGTTAATACTATCCTTTGGATATGATGTTGGACTTAGTGAGAATGATTATTACTTTGGTGGCAAATTACTAGGCATTTTATTATTCTTATTAGAAATGATGATGATGTGCTATGTTGCAATGAATATTTTTGCTACTATTCTCTGTTTTTACTTTTCAACGGTAAAGGACGAGGCAGAAATCGATGAACAAACAAGATATACATTCTGGCAATTTGTAAAAGATGAACTCCATACAAAATTTAATACCATAAAGATGTTCTATAGCACACGTAGAAATGGTACAGGAAGTCTTCGACTTAGAGGTGGTGGTAGTGATGATGGAAAATCAAAGCCTTCTACGACTACAACTACTGCTACAAAAGCACCCAAAGTAGAAGCACGTAATCGCAGAGAATATACAGCAGCAAAAGCTAAGTTGGTAAATGAAATCATCAATGCCCAGTTCGACTATTTGGATAAATATATTCAAGATGAATTAAGATTGCCTGCAGGTGGTGCAGAAAATAGTAGTTCGTCTTCTACAAAAAGCACGCATACAACAGAGCCTCGTTTAGAAGATGGAGCCTCCTCAAAAAATGAAAAAATCGAAACTGATAAAATTAAAGGAAAAACTCTTAAACGTTCCAGCTCTAACGTTCTGGTTCGTTCACCTTAAACTCACTTAGCTGCTTGATAATCGTTATGTTTTAAAAATGATTTATTTATTGGTCTTTCAATGGAAGATCTTTTTTTTATCTGAATTTCTTAATAAAACAGTTTTTATTGCTGTTTTTTCTTATAGTTTTAATCACTTATTTACAAAACAATGAATTACGTTTAATTGACTAACATAATCCAATAGGAACTAATTTAGAAATGTTGATCTTCTCAAGCAGACTGATCTGTAAAAAGGTCAAGAAAGAGTTTGTTAAAAAGGCTCAACATGACAAGCTCGTTTCTTCTCCTGCTGTTGTTTCAGTGAGTTTTTGTATTACTAGTGGAAGTTTAGAAGAATGTTGATTTTCCATTCCGCAAGCCGACAGGAAATCTTAATTTATCTGGCTACAGATATGAATAACATTTTAATTTAGGGTGATCAATGGTCATCTATAGAATGGGATTACAGCGTACGTGAATATAGAAAAGGCATTCTGAAATAGATCAATGCTACCAAGAATTATGGCGTAATTTTTCTGTTATATTATATATACCTACTATTTACTTTGAACTGCTTCTTCAGTCACAGCAGCTTTATGTTTATAAATAGTTCTGGTTATATATCAAGGTACTATGAGTGTTAAAAAAAACGTTATTACATTAAGTCTTTATAAAAAATGTTGATTCTTTTATTTAAACTGTGATAGCTCGCCAGGGTTTTAATAATATGAATTGAAATTGGAAGGTCTGTGATGAATTCTAAGTCAATAGAAAACATTTTACTGGTAAAATCGCTATTGCATATTTGTTGCATCACCAAAACTAATTTTCACATTTTGCTGAACAAAATCCAGATTTACGATGGAGATAGCTACCAACTACGACAGTAACATAAGTGACGATTTGCAAGTAATCCAGCGTTAAGAATCCTTTGAGGACTAATGGGATAATACATCCCAACAAATTTCAAAAAATTCTATTAGGAGAGCTATGCTAATTCCCTTTTTCGGCACATCTGTATGTGTAAGAAGCTCTTGGCTTTCAGTTTTGTCTCAGTCGGCACCTAAGGGTACGACCACAGCGCGACAGTTCCAATGACTAAATCGTAATTAAGCGCGCGCAATTACAATGGCCACTACGATGCTTTGTAAGTGCATTCGAAAATTAATCGCGCGCTTGTTCTGTGGCCGTAACTTTACTGTAAAAGATTGAACACGCGCGCATGCGCTGAAGATATCAAAAAGCAAGCTTTACTAATTTTATCGAGTTGGCTAAAAATTATTTTATGATTGTTTTTGGATCAAAAAGTAAGTGTTATTTTGACGGAATTCAGTAAAGGCAAGCCGATTTTCTTGACTGGGATTATATGTCCCAACAGTAGTTTTTGCTTTATCCTATCGCAAGATTTTTTGTCGCTTTATTCAGGATTATTATTAGGCAAAAATATCCTATGCAAACATCACTCGACGTGTTAAACAGTAGTTGGAGGAATCTTCGTCAACAGATGAGAATTTTTCATCACAATTCCACATATACTCCCAGCAAAGTTGAGTTAGAGGATAATTCATTGGACGTTCCCACAATACCTAGAGCAACAAATGAGCTTCATAAGTGGAGTAAAGAAGTTTTCCTACTCATTTCAAAATTCCAGCTTTTGAAAAACCTTAAGACTATTGGGACATATTATCTATCTCAAGCGATTTTCCAAAAACGAAAAACACAAATATTTCAAAAAAACAGTTATTTACGTATTTTCTTTATATATATATATTAATTCTGTCCATAAATAATCTTAAGAAAACGTCCAGTGCGTCGTCGTCCTCAAAAGGTTAAATTGTCGACATTAAAATATAAATAATATACCTTTTCATTTAATTTTGCAATTACGCTGGTTGTTTCAAAAATTCGAATCAACAGTACCCAGATTGTTCCGTTTTCTTATACTATCAAAATCTCAAATACGAGTCCATTGCCAATAGAAATCCGATTATACTTAGGTAACATGGGCGCATAAGCGAATGAATCTAAATACGTAAAAGAATATCTGAATATAAAAACCAAATAAGATTTTATTTTTACACTTCTTTAATTCAGCCTTAATATTATTAAAACATTTAAAAAAAAAGGGAAAACAATTTAATCAATTTATTTCCATTCAAAGTTCCGTCAGAAGAGCTTTAACTGCCTCTCCCATTTGCATAAAATTACATTGCTCTTCTTTAAAGAAATATTCCGCCAATTGATCTCTAAGTGCAAGTGCATTTTTGGTGGCATTATTCGAACCAACTTTACTAGATTTAAAAAAATTTGTAACTTCTTTTCTCCAATCACCGAATTGTAAATTTCCATCTTCATCTTCCCAATCAACATAGCCTTCTGGACAATAGCTGTTATCTTCAAATGATGTTTTTCTAATATAATTGTGCAAAGCAATCGTTGCTAAAATAATCATTTTAGCATTTTGTGGCAAATAGTGAAGAACTGTTTGCAAAACTTTCCATCGGGCAACAAGTATTCCTAAAGAATTTTCTAAGACTCGATGAACTTTTGATAATTTACGATTAAAAATAATTTGTTTTTCAGTTAAAAGTTTTTCAGGATATGGTCGCATAGTGTGTCTTTTAAGTGGAAAATTTGCATTTGCGACGAAATAATGTGGAAATTCCATGTCACTTTCTGGAAGGATGCAATCATCAGGTAATTGTAGTTCATCATTTAATAATTTTGTTGCCAAACTTGATTCTACAAAATCAAAGTAAACAAGTATTAGGTCGTAGACTCACATATTTATATAAATATATATATCTTTTAAATATAAATATAAATATAAATATATATATCTTTTATAAAGAAAAATTCATACCTCCATCATATAATTCGACATCAACGGAACTAAAGCAATAATCTGAGTCACTTACAGCCAGTAAAGTCATAGTCATATCTTTATGAATTCCTTTTCTTGGAGGACATGTAATACTAAAATATTTTTCATCAATTCCACCGACACAGTTTGGAATACCGTATCTCTCATTAAAACCGTTCGATGAAGTCAAATACTCATCAATATTCGGCTCCGCAACATACAATGGAGCTAATACATTCCAAATCACACAACATGTTTCTAAAATGATTTCTCTTATAGACGATTTTCCTGCTTTAAAAGTGTCAGCAATATGTTGATGTGTAAGTCCCTGAGATAAGTACCTTAAAAGAAGATATTACAACAGATAATAATACCAGGGAAATAAACATTTTCTTTAGCTACCACAATGTAATGGCCAACCGACATTCAAATCCAATTGATGGACGCATCGATTTTTTCGTTAAACCTGATTTGACCATGCTCAATAAATTATCATACTGATCACGTGTCATTCGGGTATGTTGGAAAAATTCTTCGCGATCATTTTCTTTGATCTTTTCAAAAGTTTGTACAAAATAACCTGACACGTTTCGATCCAAATTAGCTTCCCGGACCCATATTCGTCTTTTTCCTTTTTTCTTCTCTGAATCTGATTTCTTTTTAATAATTTTTCGCACTTTTCGTATAACAGGTTTTTCATCTGTTTGACTGAAAATAAAAGATTTAATTTTAGCTAAGTAGTTATTCAAATTTTAAACAAAAGTTGTTATTAAATGTCCGTGATGCATTTAACATTGGTAAGTGAAGACTTTATATAGCAACTCATTGGGCGCGTTCACTGCCACTTTGGTAGCGTAGTCGTTGTCGTAGTGTAGTTCTGTCAAACCGACTACGATCGACTATCCTCCTGAGCGTAGTCGAATGTAGTCGACTATTTGGTACATTCAAAGTGCGGAGTGAACGATAGTCGTAGTCAAGCGTAGTCGTTTACTGTCAAAATTGGCGCAGTGAACGCTCGGTAGTGACTCGTAGTCGACAAAAAGTCACTATTTCGGTGGCAGTGAACGCGCCCATTAAAGGCAAAGGATTAAACATTATTATTATTGGCATCTGCCAGCTGTAATCTGCCTGCTTGACAGAATTTATTTTTCATATGAATGACTTAGCTGACTTCATCGCTTATGGACTTCTCTGCAGTTCACTTTTAAAAATTTTTAACTTTTGCAAGAAGAGTTGATTGAAAATGTTAAAAATCCAAGTTTTCTTTTCTTTTTAGGATTTGCTAAATTACATTTTATCAAACTCAAAAGTAATCAATATTGTAACTTCAGATAATCAAGTACAAATAACAGTAATCTGCCTGCAATTCCAGGCTAGGCGGCACATTATGCCTTTCGATACGCTAGATATAGAGAGCATCAACATTCATCAGAACCACAAAACTACGACGTTCTACATTGAGACAATTTTTTAATTCAACAGGGCTCCTATCCTAGTATGTAATATTTTTTTATTTTTACTAACCATAAAACACGTCTTCTTGGTTGTACTATTTCTGGAGTTGGTGAGCGAATTGGAAGAAACTCTTCAACTATACTTGGACTCGGCGTTCTTAAAACTGGACTCTCCTCCTCACGATCTCCCTCCATTTCTTCATCTTCATCATCACTTAAACTTTCATAAATTAAATAACTTATATAAAGCATATACAGAGATACTAAAATATCAACATTATCCATTGTAACTTCTACTAAACGTTCCACATTTGTTTATAGCATTTTAATGGGGGTCATCAAGTCAACTCTGACAATCAGCTGATCATTTTATGCGCACTTTTGGCATCCTTACGGTTATGCCATCTATTGGAATCATTTTGAACGTAAGTTTAAGGAACGGAATGGAATAAAATTTCCCGACCCTAGCGCCAATAGTTGTGGAACTCTCCCGTTGGAATGTCCTCCATCGGGAAAAGGGTTTTTCAATTGGGTGACTCGACCAAGGAATCTTGTTGACAGTTTGAAACTCAAGACCTAGAAGCATCAATCAGAATATTTCAAGCTGTAATTACATTTGATTCGCATTGATTCAAATCTTACATTGACTGAAAAGTTTCTGCATTTCTGCCCACAAAACAATAGCCTACTGCTCATTTTTGAACTGTTTAAAATACGGAAAACAACTATAATTGCGCGTGTTCAGCACAGCTCAACGGCTGACACTAATCACATTCACAAAACATGTTGAGTATGCTGGAAGTCAACCGTTGAGTTTCATCTGAACGTTTTGCTGACTGTAATCTGTTGCTGTCAAGTTTGGCTATATTGTTTTGAGCTTTTTGTTAGTAAAATGTTGATATTTCTTTCACAGAAGATTTGACAGCGCTTACGAATTAAGCGTAAATAATCGCCGCTGCTCAACAGTTGAGAGTCAGCGGAAGGACAGCGGTTCGACTGAACGCCACCGCTTAGTCAGCAACTCAACAGTTGAGCTGAGCTGAACACACCCATTGAAATTGTGAACTGTAGATAGTTATCATCAGGAATATTTTTAACTCTTGAGGGGAGAGGAGTACGGGACTGGTCGAGCAGTCGTTGGAAAGATCATGAAATTCTGCATACAATGAGCACTGTAAGTGGCCGTACACTCTGTGCTTTTTCAAATGCAGGGTATTTTGTGAAAGACTACCGAATTTTTTTAATCAGCCTGTAACTCCGAAACGGTTGAAATGCCGCTCCCCCCTTGCTAAACAATTTTTTTTTTTGACTAGGTGACTATTATCACCTCCTGTCCTATGGACTGCCATGGACGAAACTCCCTGTATAAATGTTACTATATGTACCTATACATTTTTTTTGAAGATTGTTCACGTTTCCGCCTCTGTAACTCGTTACACATCAGACTTACATAAAAAGGGTTTATACAAAACAATTTGGGAATTTAGTTTTCTTCAAATGTATATTTTTACATTTTTGTCGGAGGATCAACCGTTGAGGAATTATTTTGAAAAAAAAAAACAATTTTTGGTACGTTTAATCCAAGATGGAACTGAATCAGAACTACCCCACCTTTTGTAGGGCAAAAATCCTTACTGACTGGACTAAAAGTAGGGAGTTTTAGAAAAAATTACAAGAATTTTCTTTGCTTAGTTCACACAATCAAACTATTATTGAATACATTTTGAATTGGAAATACAAGAACTATTTGTTAAGAGGGAGATACCTTGGTAAAATGTTTGTTGAATGCGTAATATTCGATGCAAATAAAAAAACAAGGCACCCTAAAAGTTAAAGAATACAAAGTAACATTTTTAGCATGATAAACCATAAAAAAGTCTATAGTTTAACATTAAGAATTATTATAAACAAATTGTATGATACCGATCATTATTGAAATTATGCGTGACCACTTTTCCCAAGCAATAGCCCAATTTATCTTTCATTTTTTTAAATGTAGTTAGTACCTACAAACTTCTCATAATTCTTAATTTCATATATCTCTAATATCTAATTATGATTAATTTATTTAATATTTTGAAATATCGCTATCCAAATTCATAATAACCAATTTACACCACGGAACGATGAGAAAAAATATGTACCATTTTGGTCAGTACTAATTAAGCGCTATCCACAACAAAATTCACAAACCCATTTAACTCGCGCACAGGTAAGAATTCTCTTACCTGTATACCAACCTTGCTATGTATTCACCTGTTTCGTGCAAACGTAGTTACCAAAAGGTCTAATTTAAACAAACTTCAGTTTGTTTCTACTACTGGTGTGAATCGCGTCGTGTTGTGTTGTGTTTTTAGTGCTCGATCAAAGAAATTTTATGCGTTAAAAAGTGCCTTATACCTTCTGTAGTTAGTGAAAATATTATAAATCACAGTTTATGGAGTGATAAATGTGAAAATAAGTGCTGGAAATTAACCATGAAGTTCGGATTGACATCTTTATCGAGTACACCTCAGTGGCTGCTCAAAACTACATTGATATTTCTGGCTTATGGTAAGTTAGTGTGCAATTTGGAATTTATATATATATATATTTAAACACACTAAAACGAAATGAGATTACAAATTTAATACACCCGCAAAAGATGGAACGGACGGACGGTACGCACGATACGGCACGGTATGAACAAGTGGTCATACATGCATTATATGGTTCACGTTTTATCAAGTTGCAGTGATTAACTTTTAAATAAATTATATGATCATGTGCTGTGTGATATGACACCGTATAAAGTGTTTCTCATTATTTGCATGTGTAATTATTGCTACCCCTAAATAAACTCTCTGTTGCTGTTTGTTTTGTTAGGCGATATTTGTTTGGAAACTAAACCGACACAAACGACACTTTCAGCTCCCAGGTCCATAATGAAATTATATTTTGTTGATGTGGGTCGCAACTCGCGGCCTCGCTATCGCTACATACTCAGTAGACATAGTTTTATTTAGTAATTAGTGGGCGGCTCGCGCCATTTGATTTAAAGTACTATATATGTGTGTCATTCCATTCAATAATTATGCTGCACTAGCAATATTAGCATACCTGTACCGTATACGGCTGCCGTGCTGTAATTTTTTCACGGGTATCACATAATTCCCTAGTAAGCAATGGGTATTGAGACACAAATTAGTAAAATCTTGCAATCTGTCTAAAATTTAATTATTCGCTTTTTTAAAAGAAAATAAATTCTACCTACATAAAGTTTTAAATGTTTATGGTATTAAGCACTTTATTGCTGGACTCCGCGACAATGTGACCATGTGACCATGGGGATAGGCTCAATTTACTTTCATACCAATTTCCATTAATACTCAGTAAAATAATAATTGGAAAAATTGCAAAGCAACCTAGCATGATTCTTTGATTATGACTAATACTATATCACATGTACCTACTATAGATGCACACATTCTTAAAATCGCCGGTTGAACGATTTTCATGGAATTTCGCAAAATTTTTGTTATTGCCACCTGGGTAGGTACGTTAAAATTATTGAAACTTTTAATACAGCCAAATTGAAGAAATAAAATAAAGTTATTATCATGGCATATTTGTTAACGGCAAATGTTTGTTAGATACCTTCATTACGTGGATTGATAACCTTCCTGTACCTATTAGGCTAATTAGGTACATATATTACAAATATATGTATAGTAAGTAATATTATTTGGAAGCCATGCTTAAGGGCAATAAGAATATTACAATAAATAGTGTTTACCTTACCATTTATTATTATCAATTTGTACCTAAGTATATAGATACCTACCTACCTTACCGGAAATGTGAAGCGAATGTGCATGCAACCATGCACTTGATATGTATGTACATATACATATATATGTAGTCATGCTCGTAGTAAGCCTTTGTTTTAAAGACGTGCTCGAAGAATGGTTTCTAATATTCACTATTGCATTTTTTTTTTACCGAAAATGGTTTATCGACATGTTTGTACGACTCACTGCTTTTCCTTTTCTTATTCACAGTAAACGTGAGAATTCGAACTTTTTTTTTTTTGCAATTAATTAATTAATTGTCTTATTTTGCTCCTATTTTAATTTTAATTCTCATACATGCAATAGGCATAGTATTTTTTGTATAAAATAGTTAACCGAGTATGTAATTGATACATACAGTATGATTAGAAGAACAAGAAACTTTTCGGCAGTTTCCAGATACATTTGAATTGAAATCAAGTAAACTACAACAAACTCTTACCTATAATAAAGTGGATGATATCATAGTAAATAAAAATTACAATATTTAAAAGTAATTATATAATTATCTGACGCTTAATAAATAAAAGTGATACTTTTTGCAAGCGATCTAGTAAGAACAACTTACAGAAGTTTTAATCCATGCATTAAAATGTTAATATTTTGTTCAAGATTGCTTATAAAATAAACAAGAAAAAAAGCTAGAATTTGTTTCTAAGATCAATTCCGATGACATCGTAGATGAATTCCCGTATGAGCAAGTTTGATTGTTGAAGTGGTTTTGCACATATAAAACCGTTCGTCGGATACACTGACATGTATGTATATAAATGGACTGCTCGTTGAACCAAAAATGCATTGCATGAAAACAAACGGCACACTTTTATATTTTTTTTCTCATTCCGTGAGAGCGTACTTTCCCACTGAACTGTAACGATTGGTAACGGAGAGATTGCTTAAAGTTCAGCGACATTTGCAGAACTGGCAACTTGATAATCAAGCCTTTCCTATCAAGCCAGCCGCCTTGTAAAAAACACTTCCTTCGACTCATAATTAAAATTTAGAAAGAAAAAGAAAAAAAAATAGTCTGAAATATATTTTTTTTGGAAATGCGGTAAATCTCACTGACATATGTATATCTATATAAGTAAATCCCCAAATAATTTAAATATAGCAGCAGTTTACGACAGTTGGTAGCATTGACAGTGATAGCATACTTTCTGAAATCAAAATTGATGCTACATGAAATAGGAGATCATTCAGTCCATTTATATATTCATATTTTATATTCTGAAGAACTTTTCAGTACCTACTACAATAAAAACATCTGGAACTGATCGTTTTCACAGTATGCGTAAAATTCGTAAATGTTTTTATGGCAGCACCAATTTAGCCCATTTTTCAAATTGTAGTTACTATTTTCAGCTCTGTACGTTGATACATTCTCAGGCAGTGTCCAAATATATATTATGAAAAACGAATTTTTTATAAGGCAACCCCACGAAAGAATTACCCGATTTGTCCCATTTTCCAACTTAAATCTACAATTTTTTTTAAAAAGGCAGCATGTAGGCTCTCTAAAGCTTACTTCAACGGCCCGTGTTGGGCCGAGCTAATTTGAGGTACTGTGCTTAATTTTGATTAAATTGCCATCTTAAAATGCCGCGTGAAGAAATTATCGATATTTCTGCAGCCGCTTTTTTATGAAGAAATGAAACGCTCGCTCGGTCCACCACGGGCCACCTAGCGCGTAACGGATTTCCCGTCAGATCTAGCAGATTGATATGAGGGAAAACTGGAAAAAATATATTCTAACGACTGACGAATTTTAACGAAACTGTTTTTTCAGCGGAATCGTCAGATTTTTATTCAATGTAATGTTAATTAAGGGCTGAACGGAATTGAATATTTTTACAAATTGAGTAGTATCGCGTGAAAATGCTGTACGTTTCACCGACGATAATCCTGATAAAGTAGCATGTGCATAAAAAACCCACCACAAGTTTGGTGGTATCTACGCCTGTATGTTTCCATGTGAAAACTAAACATATGTATTTTCTGTTTTATTCCTATTTCAAATTATTAGCATTATCAACCAACACTCCTCAATTGTCTCTGCTTGGAGTGTTTAGGTATAGCTTTGCCTCCGCACTACAATTGAGAGGTATAGAAACACAACTCGCTATGCCCATATTTTGCTAAAATTGAGTTAGCATTGTAATTATATGGAATATGAATGGAGGGAAATTAAAACTAAGAAATAAAATGAAAGCAGATAGTATGGTTAATGCAATATTAAATATATGATCAGGACTAAAACGACCTGGAAAATCCTGTTATACCTACGACTTTCCAGATAAAGTAATTAATATGGTTGGAACAATTCAAAGTTATAGTCAACCTTCAACCTCTACAGCTCCTGCAAGTATAACGACCACATCACAGCTCGAAAGCACCGGAAATCACGATGATTTTTGTTTAATTTAGAGTGTTAATTGGTTTAATTATAAAACTACAATAAAATGTATATTTTACTGTAGTTATAATGCATTCTAATTTAACGGACTAGACCCTTCCCACGGCGCGTAGACGCGTGGGCCGTGATTGCGCTTGTGCGGACGGACAGACTGATATGCAAAAATCAAAATAACTTTGAATATTATGCGTGGATGTCCAATCCATTTTGCTATACCATCACTAATTCTATGAGTTACAAACAGAATGACAAACTTAGTATCCCCTATAGTCATCTAGGGTATACAAATTAATTAGTATAAAACTCCTGCAGTACAATCGTATAATGCCGTGACTGACATGATTAGCCGTGGCTCATGGAAGTCAAATCCTAAACATAATTGCGACGACCGGCGACAACTACAAGCAGTAACTACTGTCAGAAAATTCAAACCTTCACTTTGCCATGCAATCGAACACAACTGCGACTATTAGCTATGACAACATTTTCGATCATCGCCGCGATATGTAAAATTTCTAATTTCATCGCCTACTGCAGGCCTGCCAATTAGATAATGTTAAACTGTGGTAACATTTAGCTGTGTAAGGTTATGGCACTGATTACTGGCCATTTGTAATTAAGTGGTAGTGACTTGGTTTGGTCAAGCAGAAAAAAGGCGGGAAAACAAAATCAAAAGTGAACAAAATAAAATTAAGAGCTGCTTATTGAGTGCGTGCGATCGCAGGAATTTCTATATAATTTACACCATTGTTAATTGCGGAGAACCGATAATAAGGCAAAAGCCTCTTATTAAAAAAAAAAATACTCTTCATCTTTTCATTTAAGGTTCCTATAATTTTTTACAAAAAAACCCTCGATATCTTTCGTTAAACGCACTTCAGGCACCCACCATCTTCTTTTTTTTTATATTTTTCGTACAATAAATAAATTTGGTAGGGCATGTATACTATATTCAGTACGCACTTACAATATGTATTAATCTATTCATAATTATCAGTTTGAAAATGTGAATTTTATCTATGCTTTTACCGCGAATAGATTACGAGACAACCAAACCGCATCAAGAGAAATCTTCGTTGTGTTTCATATCTGTCGATGGAGGAATTTAAAAGTGGTTGCTGCTCATAGTGGTCGCCAGTCGTCGTAAATGTGTTTAGGCCTTCACAGGGGCGGATTTGATCACTTGGCCGCCCTAGGCCTATGGAAGATTGCCGCCCCCCTACTCCCTGTAAAACACGAAAAATTGAATGATCTGTATCCAGTGAAGGGACCCCAGGCTAGAATTAGCGGAGTAGGCTGCCTCATAAATCGGAGAAGAGTTGAAAAAAATGGAGTAGAATTAAAAATAACACTTTCCAATTATTTTATTTAAAAAAACGAAAAAGTATAAAAATGTAATGAAATACCCACAACTACAAGAAAAAACGTTGATGTGTGGGTTCACAGAGGGCGCGTCTACTAAAAAAAAAATATTCCCACCAAGTTTTGCCGCCCCCTAAATCTGCCGCCCTAGGCCCGGGCCTACTCGGCCTATAGGGAAATCCGCCCCTGGGCCTTCATTCGACCTTCGGTCCTATTCTTGAATAACGAAGGCAGATTCCGTATATGTTGAGCTGTCAAGACCATTCAAAATATAACCATTCGTTATTTATAACGGATGGGATTCAATCATTCGTTATTTACCGAATTTGTAATATGCCACCCCCCCTACCGTCAAATTTTTAGCTTTGCTAGATGAGTACTATCAACTCCTGCTCTGTTCACATCCTAGGAGGAAACTCCCTGTATAGGTTCTCTGGTGCCAAATACCTAAATTCACTGAACGTTCCATTGATTTGGGGGAAATTAAACTGTTTTTCCCCTTTATATCAGAGAAAATTACATTTATTCTTAAGAAAAAACGTGTCTTAAATTTAGGGAATTGTCCTATTTTTTACAGTTTACTGATAAAGGGCACCGAGTATATTGTACTCGATTCTAATATCGATACTTGACTTGAAAGTACTTTTTGAACCACAGCGCTTTTTGAGATTTACATAAATTCGGGAAGAGTTCATTTGTTTTTCAAGTAACTCAATTTCGCTATTTGGGACCTATTGATGAGTCAAACCAAGACTTGAAACTTGTCACCCAAGTATATACCGGAGAATCCAAAAAAATTTCCTTCGTGAACAAATATAATGTTTTTATAGAATAAAGTTATGTATATTTTCACTTTGAGCGTGCCCAGCGCCCAGCACTAACTCCACTCCATACTACCTATATGTTTTATTGGAAAAAACATATAGATAGTAGTATAGTATTATGTTTTTTAAAGTTGTAGTTTACCTATTCTCTACATTTTACGAAAAAACAAAACAACAAAAATTTGAAAATTTCCTACATGTTAGGGAAAAAACACCTACCTGCATTTTAGGGATGAAAACCTAATCTACGTTTTCCAAGGTGAAGTTTGCCCTAATCTTAGCGAAAAATACCAAAGCTTTGTGGCACAAATTGTTGCCACTCACTTTAAGGAAAAATTGTTTACGGTCCACTGCTCTCTTTTTTCGACTTTGTTCATGGCTTGTATCTTAGCCGGGGCTACGGTTGTACTCAAAATGCAAATCATAAATATAAGAGATAACCTATGCCTCGTAGGTTTATGAATTTTCCTACTACATAGACAAAGTCAACTTAATGACTCAGAAGAGTTTTCCGATTGTTTTACATTTAAAATGCACACGGCAAGAGAAGGAAAAAAAATTAAAATCTCTTCAAAACTTTTATGAATAAAAATAAAAAATGTGAAAGCGCAAATTGCATGCAACGAAACAGAAAGGCAAATGTTTCATTTTCGTAAATAAATGAGAAGTGGCCACTGACTTATAACAATGAACTGAGCGATTTGCTATTTCATGTGGCACAAAAAATATTGTGTTTCTGTATATCACCGTTAGAGCACCCTTTAAAACGATTACATAAAAAACATGTAAAACTCAACCAATCAGATGAAATTTTACACCCGTAAATCGAATTTAATTAAAAAAATATATTTTCTTGTGCCCAAGTGATATTTTAATCGCTTATAAGGAATTAAACTCATTCCGACTTTAATTTTCAAAAGTTATTCTTAATTGAATCCTGCTTATGGGCAAGAGAGACGAAGCATGGTAAACACTATCTTTACACTTTCTTTCTGCGGTGATTGCATCTGTAGCCAACATAAAAACATCAAATGGCATATGCAAACGTTCCAGAATGCAATATTTTGTGTTGTGGTAGCTCCAATTCTGCCATAGGGCGAAAGAGAGAACTATAAAACTTGTGCCATGCTTTCTTATAGGAAAATTACAATACGCTCAGTGCTCAGTCCGTTGTTATAAGTCAGTGGAAGTGGCAGGGTTTTCAGATTTTATTCTCATAAAATGCTCCCGCGCTTTTATGAAAACCAGTTTTCCTGAAATATTGACAGAGTTTGCTCATATGTTGTTGCTGCAATGGACACATATTGTTGCTGTAATCCTATGATATTTGAACAACACGTGCTTCTGTTTACATCGCTTTGATCTGAAGAGATAAAGTGGGAGAACTCATGCTGGTTTTTCTCATATTTTCGGGTAAAATGAGAATATTATTTGAGAGGAACTTGAATCGAAGTACATTTTATGAATAGTTTGATAGGATTTTGAGGAATTCAATAAGAATTTGTCGTTCGGGTAATCGTACGTTTTCTCGATTTTTGTTTTTAACTCGTTGTCTCAGTGCACTATAATAGTGCATAGCCAAGTTCTTTTCTCTCATTCATGCAAAAGACGATAGTATATGCGATTACCTGTTTCGGTCTAAAAAACACGAAAAATTTCCAATTTTGTTCAGCTGTGTCCTATCTTCTTAATATTAGGTTATCTTTGACATAGATTTGTTAGTATTAACCTGAGATTACCTTATTATTATTAGAAGGTCGCGAGACATATGCAGTATCCGTATCTCATTTAGTTTAGAGCTTTCTTGTACAAAGTACACCTCGCAATAGTTGGAATCATATTTTTTTTACAGAACGGTTTGGTCAGCTGTGCTTATGAATTGTTGTAGTTTATACTTAGCATTGAAAGAACAAGGCGTTCAATAAGAAATGAGCGAAAAAGCTTCCACCACCTTTAACTTCTAAAAGGATCAATTTCTTAGTTCCTTTTATTAATAAGTAACACTCAGTGCAAGATATTACAATCTTGCTTATAATATAGTACCTACAGTTAGGCAAAGAGGGTAAAAGAATGAAGTTCATAATTAATTTCTAAAAGTTTACATAGTGAAAAGAATAGACCCAGAAAAAGATCTTTCAATTAAAACTATTTTGGGAACACCCTAGCTAAATGTCGACAATTTTTCCTACTCTAAATGATTTCTCTCTTTGCTGTTGCTTAGAGTTTTTTTTTTTTTTTTTAATGTATATCTATATAACATTGAATAAAGAACTAATAAGGAAGCGGGGTACCCTGCAAATACAGTGCGCGTGTGTAAGCCATTCAATGACAGTCGGATTGCACTTGGTTTCACTTTCTTTAACGTTTCTGAGAGTAAATAATTCAGAGTTCCGGGAGTTGAGTTAAACTTTTATAAATATAATTGCTTTAATAAATATTAAATATTTGAAATTGTGTTATTTAAGAAGCGTGACGTGTATATTTTTATTGAGCTCAGTGTTTTGTGAAATTAAACCTGTTAAGCTATTAATTTAGAGTGATGAATTTTGCGGTGCAATGTTACAGAAACAATCGCCGAAATTCCGGCGGAAAATTATTTTTTAGACGAGTGAATACATATGTATATTTAAAAATATACGTCATCTTGTTTTATAATTATTCGGTAAAAAAATTTAAACATATGTATATAATAGAAACAAAGAAATATACGAATGTATAAGATCATGTGCGATATGTTTAGTTGATAAATATCAGACGGTCTCGGGTCTCTTCTTTTCAATGGCAGCCCTATATTTCTTTTACCTAAAGAATGGAGGCGCTAACGATTTGTTTATTTTACACAGCGATTTGGATTATAAAAAATGTCCCCTTCAAAATGTCAAGATTTCACTATTGCTATGCTGCAACGAATCAGCACACTAATATCTTACGCGATTGGCGCGAAGTTTTACCCGATATGCCGCTTCCTTATTAGTTCTTTATTCAATGCTATATAATAATACTAAATAAGAAATGTGGTAGACTGTATGCTCTAAATCATAATATGTGAAAGAACATTAAACATTATACAGATTCTGTCGGAGTTTTGCGTAGACACCTAGATCGAAGCTTTAATTTAATGGTAGTCTTAATCTTAATGCAAGGATTAGTATCAATGCGACAATCAGCGTCCTCATGCGACAGAGTATATTCTGTTCCAATGAATACCAGTTTATGCCAGTGCATGCTTGACATTGAACTTACTGATCGAAGCTAGATCCATCTAAAATCTCTGCCGATCTCTGCTTCACAACACCCGGTTGATTTAATGTAACTTCACGCCGAAAGCGACATATCTAAGCATACATTCATAAGCGACCATCCTTCAGATCCTCAGTCGAAGTATGCAATTTATACAAAAGACATAGGAGAAGTTGTCCTAAAATGACATACTTGGATAAAATGACATGTGACAATTTCGCATTAAGGCTGGGTCTATGTCATAATTGGGACAACTCGGTGCACAGTTAGCAAGATGGGCGTGGCGCTAAGATTTTTGAATAAATCGCAAATTGATTAATGGAATATTTATTTAAACATCTAAGGCAGGGGTGGCCAAAACGTCGACGCGGTCAACCGGTCGATCGCGTAGACGTTTTTGGTAGCCCGCGAGAGTAAAATCCATTGAACAAAAATTACAATAAATTGCCATTTTCAGATAATTGCGCCGCCTCACGAGGGGTGAGTAACGGATAGCTCTCTCTCTCTCTTTATCTCCCGTACTATAAGAAAAAAACGCGACTTTGTGTTCTCAGTCAGTATAGTCCGCTAAAATGAGCGGGCAAGGTTGTCGAGTGCGGAAAAAGGTTATCATTATCAGAGTGCTCTTTACCGGTATGTTCAAGGATAAATGATAAATGTGTTTGTCCTATTTGTAACTCAGGTGTAGCACTAAAAAAAAAACAAATGTTGAAATGCATTAAAAAGTAGAAGTAGGTACGTGAGTTAAAAACTGGATTATGTGCATAGCAATCTTTTTTTACGATGCCAGGCACAAAATCACAACAGCGACATTGGTATGGCGCCAGCTATGTCTGCAAGGAAAGACAACTTTGATTGGTATGAAAAGTTTAATTAAAACATTCAAAGAAAAGATTCTGGTGCATGCATCCCAACTAACATTAGGCGGATTGAAGAATTACCAAAACTTTGGAGCGAGAGGACACATAATTTATATCGGGGATTCCAAAGTTTCGCCAAACAGTTGGAGAATTTACACGAGGAGTACGAAGTATTTGGAACTCGGGAAGAAGTACTCAGTTTCATGGTGTTCCCTTTTAACGAAGGCATTAATATTTACAGAGTATCTACTAACATCGGCCAATTAATGGATTCGTGCGACATAAGTATTTTTCAAATCTGGAGCATTCAAAAGTACCTACAGATTTTTTGAAGAAGGTTTTGCGTTTTATTTAAATCCGTTGCTGACGGTAGACCGCTACGATATTCTGAATTGTAATGTAGACCCCGTACTTCGAAAGTTTGGGCACCCCTGATCTAAGGCAACAAATTAACATTTTCTAATTTCAAAATTTGTCCCCCAATTTTTATCTAAAATGATTTAAAAATGAAAATTCAAATATTTGTTTTTAATTTCTCTGGTTTGCGGAGCGGGGCTGCCACAAATTTGAACTAAATTAAATAAATTTTTAACATAAGACTTTTAAAGTTAGTAAGCAGAAAACAACGGTTTCCGATTTTTAAAGTTCTACTTATATCTACGACAATTCGACGCAATATTCTTGTTTTACCTGCATTTTACCCATTAAGAAAGCAATCTATTGCATCAAATTTTAACAAAAATAAGTAGAATTTTAAAAATCGGAAACCGTTATTTTCTGCTTATTAACTTCAAAAAACTTATGTTAAAAATTTATTTAATTTAGTTCAAATTTGAGGCAGCCCCGCTCCGTAAACCAGAGAAATTAAAAACAAATCTTTGAATTTTCGTTTTTAAATCATTTTCAATAAAAGTTGGGGGACAAATTTAAAAATTAGAAAACGTTAATTTGTTGCCTTAGATGTTTAAATAAATATTCCATTAATCAATTTGTGATTTATTCAAAAATCCTAACGCCCCGCCAATCTTGCTAACTGTACATCGAGTTGTCCCAATTATGACATAGACCCAGCCTTAATGCGAAATTGGAAATAAGGTCACATGTCATTTTATCCAAGTATGTCATTTTAGGACAACTTCATCATTTCTGTTATGAGTTATAGAAATTTTTATAATTTCATTGAATAATCTTAAATGAATTTGAACTTAACTTTAAATAATTTCTCTTGCTTATCACTAATAAAGTTTGTAATTAAGATCATTTTTCTCACTAGCATATTAGGGCTTAGAATATAGAGCAAACAGGAATGGTGATAAGCCAGATTTTGCGTAATGAATTCCTGGTTGTGTTGGTAGTCCATTTTTACATGTATTTACACGCCATCCCTATTCTAAGCAACTTCTCAATTTGCAAAAAGTAAACAAAGGTTTTGTGCGGAGCATCTGTGGTAAAAAATGTTCTTTTTCTACTTTATTCTGAAGCAATTCACATAATTAATTTATATAAATCTTTGCTTTTATTAACAAAAAAGATAATTTAGGTAGTGCAGTTGCCTCAAACAGGATTCCCTAGTTTATAATCCAATTTATATTTGCAAGCTTTGCAAGTTTGCTATATATTCTAAGATATTAGGGGCTTTCGGCAAGCACTGTCTCTCTCAGTGAGATAACTGAGACATAACTTTGAGCAACTGTCTCAGTTGTCTCAGTTCAAACCAATCAGCTGATTTGCCAATTTTGACATTTAAATAATTTTGACCACAGAAAATGGATAGTAATAAATTGAGGAAAGTGTTATTAGTTTATTCAAATCGGTCACTAAACTTTAATTAGTAATTAATATAACAAAATATCGAAACTGAGTCATCTGAGACAAGAAAATTCAGTTTCACTTGTCTCAGTTGCTCAGTGGTTGCTTTCGAATTTTGTAGCTCAATATGGAACTAAGACAGTTCACCGAAAGTGCAGTCTCAGTGAGCCAACTGAGAATGTGCTTGCCGAAAGCGCCTATTGTCAGTACTGCCTTGTCAACCATTTTCTTTTTTTTTTCAAAAACACATCATTATCGACTGTATATCTTTTCTAATTATCGTGTTACACAGCGTTGGCTTTTCAATACTTTCTCTGGCTCAGGTTTTAATACTTGCTCCCAAACTATTGCATTCTTTACAATATACAGTCCATATCTCAACAACTTCTGTGTTACTCACAGCAACGTTAGTACAAAAGAAAGCATGAAGGCTCTCAGATAATTCATGTCTAAACGAGCTGAAGAGCAAAGTTTTGGGAAAACGGATAAAATCCCAGCTAGAATTCGCTAAACGTGCAAAGGTAAACTTAAGATTTACATCTGCGCCCTGCCTTTACTGTAATGACTTTTCTAGCATGTTTAAATCAGAAGGAGCGATGCTATAGTGCAGTCTATGCTCTAAATGGGCACATAAAGTATGTGCAGTATTAGAAAATAGCGCGATGGAGCTCATTTGCGATGTGTGCAAGCAAGTATGAAAAATTCAGTGCACTATGTCATTTTATATACATTACAATAGTACAGTAACACACAAATTCGACCTAGGGAGAAAGATATAAGAAAAAAATAAGCAACCTAAAACACTTCCAATGTTTTCACGCGATGAAAAAATAGTTTTAGTAGAGATTTTATTTTGAAAGATGATTTTGAATGCACCGACGGTGGTCTCCGTCTGAATATTGGGTAGAAGCCCGTTCCACATACGAATAACTTGGATGGGATAACTTTCCATGAAAACGGGGTATAGCTATGTTTCTATTTCGTTATGATATTGTATGGCTAAAAAATTCTCCGAGATAATCAGGTTTACCTGATTGAAGCAAACGATACAAAAACACTAGAGCCTTGTGCATTAGATATGAGTTCAGAAAATAATCAATAGTCGCAACCGAAAAGGCTAAATATAGTCAAACCTCTGAAGTCCAAAAATAAAACGTATAAAATCATTGAAAGTTATCTCTATTTTACGAGAGCACAGGCTATTTAGCTTAGGACAGACAAGACTACCAAAGGTAAAATGAGGGATGATCAATGCTTTAACTAGTTTTAAGCGTGTACTACAAGGTAATATCGTCGCGAAGCCTTCATACTTACATTGTCGGAACATTTCATATGTTGGTTAAGAACAATCCCAAGGTTGTTAGCTTTACTTGACCTAGATATTGGACAACCATTTAAAAATATTGGTGGTCATTGAGTACGCCATTGTAAAAGGCGATAAATTGTGATTTCACGGGGTTCAGCAGCAGCCCATTATTATTGGACCATGTATATATTCTATGCAAATCGGAATTTATATGAGCTATTATACAGTCTTCAAGTAGACTGATTAAGTCTGCTTAAATATATTTGAACGTCGTCTGCATAGAAATGAACACTTGCCTCTCGAACCACTAACGGCAGATCTTTAATAAATAAACAAACTGAACAGTAGTGGCCCTGGGATAGACCTTTGAGGAACTCCGCGCTTTAAGGACAGAGAAGCAAAGAATGTATTATCCACTTTTACTCCGTGGCTATGTCCCAATAAAAAAAATTGAATGATCTGAGCGGAGGTATTCATATATCGGTTCGCCATAGAGAAAACCAGAATGAAAAATGTTACCAACTGTACGAAAGCTGTTACTCTTCGCTTTTATGCCTTGGAGGCTATATCTGAATTTGTATTTTATGTGGTGAGCTAAAATTTGGAATGCTTTGCCAACATTTTTCACTTTGTTTTTACATGGCGATTCTACATATGTATATCGGGATATTATTTATCTGTGCCTAAAGCTTAAAAAGTCACCAATAAGCTTCCGATTCATTTAATTGGTTCCTTAATTAAATCAAAAGATCATCCACCGCTATGGACTATATTAGAGCCGTAACTCGTAAGTATTGCACATTGGGATCCTAGTCTGGTAGCTCTCAAGCTAATTTTATATATTGATAAAACAGAACGGAAATTTGTTTTATAATTTATCAAACATCAAACTATACTTGTCTGTATTTCCGGAAATTCTTTAATATGTTTATCAAGTTTATTTCCAATAATCTTATATCGTGCACATTCCTCATAAAAAAGAATGCAGAATTCAATTATTTACGGTATGGCAGTTATACCTTGAACTGATTAAAGTAAAAATTGTAAAGCTTTTCGAAGCTTAAATTACAAATTATTTGGGTCACTGATGCTGCTATGAGCTACTGCCTTTGTGCTAACAAAACGAAAACTATTTTATGACGTTGTAATCCAATCGATTTGAAAAATTTTCATATGGAAAATAGATGTCAGAAACTTTGAACATTTTTTGCCTCGCACCCACTTTTTTGAAATTACCTTTGTTTAGTAACTGATTTTAATGTTAGGAGTCCAATCTATTTTCATTTTTAAATAAATTGAATAAACTTTTTAGTCTGATGTCTGATCCAGCAAGACATTGCATCCCAATTTTCCTTGCATGTATCTTAACAAAGTAATAACAATATTCTTAAGTGGAATGTAGAATACCGCGTAGTTGTCCCTGGACCTATACTTACTGATATTTTTGGGGCAATGTACAGCTGTCAAAAATATTATTATGCGATGTGATCATAATCCAGATAGAAAACTATTATTCGTAAAATGAAAGGTCGTCTAAGGGTAGCGACATACGATTAGGTTTTTCCCGTACGGTTTTTTCCGTACCAAATGAATCCCAAGTGATTAAAGGCTGAACTACAATAGAAATTAAACGAGACTGAGGTTTACTTACAAAAAATTGATATTCTTAGCCTAAATATATATCACATTCCGTAAGAGTTATTATTTTGATATTTAATGTTTTCAATTTTAAAAAGTGGTAAAAGAAGTTTAAAAAATTAACAAATGAAAGTTGATGTAATTGAAGATTTGTGCTTTCTATTAACTCGCAGTACCATTGTTATTCCATTTTAATTTTTACATTGCATTTTTAATCATTTAATAATAATTTTATTGTTTGAACACATCGCATTCTTACGGAATGAGCGATTCTTAGCGCACTATACTTACGGAAAATTGTATATTTAAACTTAACGAAAGTTCCCCTCACACGACTTAATGTTAATTTGTGTACGCCTGTTAAATTAAAGGGCGCGTTCGCTTTACGTAAGTAAATTTACTTACGTATACTTCTATTGTAGTTCAGCCTTAACTTGGCAGCGACATACGATCAGGTTAAGACCGGATCGGTTTCAAAACCTGAAAGCAACCGTGGCTGGCCACGGTTTGATGACGGCTGATACATACTGTTTGTTGAAATTTAGTGCAGTGCAGTAGCAAGTTAACTTAATGACAAGTTAGGACACAGAAGATATTTCAGATTGTTTTACATTTAAAATCAACACGGCAAGAAAAGGAAGAAAAAAAAATGAAAATAATAAAATAAGTAAAAAACGAGTTTTCAAACAAAACTGAGGCCAAGCCGCATGAAAAAGTAGAAAATAAACTTTTCTTCACACACAGAGGTGGACTCAGATTTTTTGATTGGGACATTTCTCTTGAATATTCTTTCTCTTCATGAATCAAATCACTTCTTACCTCTGATTGATCATACTGAAATATATCGGTGATTGTTAGCGAATAAAATCTGAGTCCACCTCTGTGTGTGAACAAAAGTTTATTTTCTACTTTTTCACGCGGCTTGGCCTCAGTTTTGTTTGAAAACTCGTTTCTTACTTATTTTATTTTCTGCTTTTTTCACGTTAACCAAATTGTTATTACGTGCTGCATGGAGATATTTTAAAACAATTTTATGACGGCTGAAAAGACACTGATTTACCAGTTTTTCAAAAAATTTATTCGAGTAAAAATTATTTTTGTTTACAGAACTTTTGCGTCAAAATATCGCTAAAGAACAAAAGCTTATAATTGAAATTTTTTCTTGCTAAATACACCAACGAAAGTTAAATTTTAGTTGTTGCTTGAGTTTTCTTTACGGCTGCGACGCACTTCGCCATGGTTAGTGATGCTCTCGAGATGATATGTTGGGACGATGCAGATTGTGTACAGCGCTTTTTAGCTGTATTCCAACTTAACTTGCTCACATATAACATGAATTTTCCTGATTTTTCATGTTTTCCACAGACTTTTCCTATTACAATGATTTTTTTTTAAAAATTTACATGAATTTTCCTCGATTTTTCATGCAAGTTTTCATGATTGTTGAAGAGAAAGTATTGATGCCAGTAGGACGGTATTTTCCACAAAAGCAACTTTGTGCGACTCATTTCGCTCTACAACTTTGTCTTAGGTTGCAAAACGCTCAAACGCTTCCTTGGTCGGAAAAACTCCGGAAAAGCGTTTTACATGAATTTTCCTCGATTTTTTCTGCAAGTTTTCACCATTGTCGGAGAGAAAGTAATGATGCCAGTTGATAGGGAACTTGATCCTGCATAATTTAGAAAACTTTTTTACCGGAAAAATCGGAAAACTCTGCATTTTTCCTGAAACGGATTTATCACTAATCAAATTTGTACCAAATTTTCAAATGATTTTTCCCAATTTTCCGGGTTTTCCATGGAAATTTCCAGTTCAAATATTGATAGATTCAATTGTCACTCGACATGAACCTGTGTGCCAAATTTCAGCTCGCTGTGATGACGAAAAGTGGGTCTACGAGAGTGTCGAAAATAGTAAAAAAGAAATATATAAATAAATATACAGACAGACAAATTCGTGTACGAGTTAAAGGGACGAGCTGGCCTCAAAAATCAAGCCCTTTTTAAAATGTTTATAAATAAAAATAAAAAAATGTGAAAGCGCAAATTGCATGCAACGAAACAGAATGGTAAATGATTCATTTTCGTAAATAAATGAGAAGTGGCAGAGTTTTCACGCTTTACTCTCATAAAATGTTTCCACGCTTTTGTGAAAACCGGTTTTTGCTCAAAAATTGAGAGAATCGGCCAATGTTTTCTATAGCATGGCCAATGTTTGTTAGTGTAATTTCTATGCTAATTGAGTTTCAATGAATTGCAGAAAATTCAGTTTAAAATAGGGATGCTTGATTTAATTGGGAATATAAAATTTAGCTCGACATCCACTAATCAATTCCCACAGGCTACTCAGATTTCTAACCTTCAACAAGAATTTCAACAACCACAGTCACAATTTCACTATTCTTCTAATCCTCCAATTATTATTCCTGAGAAGTCTTCAACAGTGACTTCGAGCAATTTACCTCGATCTGTTTTTGTCCCTATTTCAGGAACAAGTATCCAGTCAATCCAAGATTCCATAGCTACTCATGATGACACAGTTCCCATAACCACACATATAAATTCTACTACTAATGTTTTATTTTAATTTTTATAAATAAATTTTACTAACCGCAAAGTAACCGTTAGTCTTTCTTCTGCACTAATTGAAGCCCCTTTGAAAGTATTTGATTTTGAAATTTTTTCCTTAACTAAATCAAGTAATATATCAAACGAGCGAGAAGACATTCGATAAAAACTAAAAAACTTTTCTTCATCATCTCCGTTGCAAATGTATTTTCCTTTCTTCTTCATCCTCAATTAAAAGTAAAATAATTACAAGTTCAATATCACTAATGTTTTCCATATTTTATAACACGCCTAAAAATTGCTGAACTGACTTCACTGACTTGTATCCACAAAATAATCGAGAATAACCGTCTCGTATGTCGTGTAATCACGGCGACTGTAAAAACCGTAGACGGCCAGCCGGACGGGAAAACCTAATCGTATGTCGCTGCCCTAAGGAACATGATAATAAGTATGCCGCCAGGGCAGTAAGCAGAAAATCGTGCCTAGCAAATGAGTTTAATCTGTCCTAGGTAACTAGTTTCTACGAAGTTCATTCAAGTGCAGCCCAGGGGCTGGATTCTATAACACGAAGAGTTGTGGAGATGAGAAAGCTTTTGATATTTAATTCTCCACTATGGGAATTCTGTAATTTGGGGAACTTTTTCGAGAATTATTACCAAACTCTCGGCTGTTTTATTTGTGGATAAATAAGAAGAAGAGTTCTCAACTAACTGTATTGTCTGTTTTTGTTTTATTTTGTAAAGTACCTAAGTATCTAGGAATTTTCAAATTAAATAACGGATTCACCGCATATCCTGTCTATATTTTAAAAACCAAATTATGAATATCCATGCAATACTTACACAGATATATGAATATAAAAATTTTAAATTACGCGAAAAATGGTCAATTTGATCGTCTTCCAGTACAGAAGAGATGCTATAAAAATTTAAAATATGCACGCTAAGATTTGTATGTAGGACGAAAGCGCATCTCCATTTTGTCCTCTAATTAGATAAATATAGATATATACCTACATAATTAGTTTTAGAGTTCGATAAATGTTTTCGGAGATAACTGCAAAAGAAGTGAATCAATCGTTTTTAAGATTGAAAAAATGCTGTTTTTTGGTACAAAAATGGACATAATTGTTGTGAAAGAAAGAACGAAAGAAATACGAGTAATATACAAAATATATAAACTGGGGTGCTTATGACCCAGTGCACAAAATTTGTTTTTCGGTGGTAAAAATTCAAAAACAAACTGCACCACTCGATTACCCGCTCTTCCCTCTTGAATTTAATACCAATGAAGACGTGTTTTGGGCATCCCATATGAGGGGTGGTACGACCCCCACGCTCAAAACCCCCTTACCCAAAAATTTGCCACCTATATTTTTTACTCTGTACCTTAAATGCATCGCAGAGAACCCCGTTGCTCTACGACCCTCCAACACAGAGTTCGGAGCTCGTCGATATTGCGAACAAAACTAGCGCCAAGGTCCTCAGATCTGCAAATTACCGTTAATTTAAACAAAATATAGAGTGTAACACCCACGCATACCTAATTACCAAAGTAATTTCTCAATTTTTATATATTTTTTTTTTGTCATTCCGATTGTAACGCTTAGAAATAATGATAGTAGGACAAAATGGATTGGATTCCCAAGTATAATATTAAAAGTTATTTGGATTTGTGCATATCCGTCTGTCTCTCCATCTGTCAGTCTATCCTCACGATAAGCCGAGAGAACGCGTGTACTTTGAGAGCTGAAGTTTTGCACATGGGCTTTAAAAAAAAAAAGTAAATTAAAGTTCGAAAATGGGACAAATTGAGTGGGATTGCCACTCAAAAATTTCGTTTTTCACTATATATTTGGACACTGCCTGAGTAGTAAATATAATTTCAAAATTGGGCTAAATCAGGCAACCCCTTGGTGTTTCCATACAAAAATTTCAGTTTTTTATGTACATATACTGTGAAAACGAACAGTCTTAGGTCGGTTTCATATTGGCGAGCGGTGAGCGATGAGCTGTGAGAGGTAAAACACCGCCTAGCCAGGCCGTCGCTACGAAAGTTTTCACATTGAAGAGCGTTGAGCTGTGTCGCCGAGCGGTGTTTTCACAGTTCAGCTGAACTGAGCGGTGTTTTCACAGTTCAGCTGAACTGAGCGGTGTTTTCACAGCTCAGCTGAACTGAGCGGTGAGCAGTGGCTGTGCGCGTTGCCCATTAGCTGTGGTGTAATTTAGTATTATTATTCCTCTGGACTTATTGGCTTTTTGAAGTTTGTCCTTTTTTTTCTGCAGGCGATTTGCAAGTTTTATTAAAATGTAATCGAAAGTTTTAATTGACATTCGTAGAAATTCAAAAAATTGCTCAGAATTTCTAGGAAGATCTTCAAATAATATGTTAATTCACGAATCCAACCGGTTTTTATTTATTTTAAAAATTGCTAATCTTTTGCGTTTTCTTGCTAAAATTAATCTCTTTAACCGTAACTTATTGAGTATAATACCATTTTTCTCATAAGCCTTGACACCATTATACGCAAAAAGTTACGATTACGATGCAACTAAGATCTAAAGCGGATCAATGTGAAAGCTTTGACACGTATCGCGCACCGCTCAACGCTAACGGCTTATCGCTCACCGCTCGCCAAACTGTGGGCGGCCTTAGACTTTTTATTGTACTTAGAATCTGAATCCTATGAAATTGGTTTTAATCATTTTTATTGTCCGACATACCGTAGAAATACATATGAAGGGTACAGAGAATAAACAAATTAAAATAATGATACCGTTGAAAAGGTGGGGCAAAGTGCTTTAAGTACATGCAACAAGAAACTACAAAAATCGCATTGATAATGACATAAAGGGATATTTAAAAAAATCATAAAATCTAAGAACAAGCTAAGTCCAAAGTTTGTATGAAAAAACAATGCAAGTCCATGAGAATTTTGCATTATTTGGTTCATGTAATGAATCATTTCGATTCTATTAGAATAACTCTTCCTGTTTGTCGCCATGGAATGCGGGAAAAATATGGGGCAAATAAAACGAAATATTCGAATTGAGCTTCCGAAAGAATAGAGCGATCATGTTAGAACTTCACGCCATAGGCCATCACCATCATTACTGTAATTGAATGTAAAAGAAACAATTTTAAAGCCTGGAAAAAGCACCTTTGTAATATTTATATAAAAAAGATTTCACATCTCGGCCAATCTCTGAATTTAATATCTAAGAATTATCCTACTGCGATACGGCTAAGAAAATCTTTTATCGTAGGAAATAAAAAATCTTTAACAGAAATTGTCATAATACACTGTCAAACTTATACGAGGAAATCATGCCAATATCTTCAGAAAAATACAACGATTTGCAGGCTTTAAAAAAATACTGTGATGGTGTGGCACATTCTGACAACACCCGAGATAATGAATAAAAAATCCTAATATAACTATCGCCTGAAAAGTACTTAAGTTTAAATTATTTCAACATTAGGAATAGGATTTTAACTGTTTTTCTTCTGTTTTTTTGGACTTACATTGATTTTTCCATTTATGAAATGTACTTTTTTTAAAACACTTACAATTTTATTTATTGTGAACAAACTATTTTGTTAAAGATACTTGTTTAAATTTTTCTAAATTTTTTAGAAATTCACTTAAATTGTCACAGCTGAATAATAGTCTTGAATTTTTAACATAAAATATCTCATTTTCAAGTAAATGTGATTTGCCTTGTTCTTTCTCTATACCCTTCATATATATATGCGAAAAACCACTTCAAAGATCAAACTTGCACATATGGGTGACCGACCATCCTAGGGTATCATAAGAATTGGTCATAGACCAATTCTTACTTTTTTACTTCTTTAATGTAATTTAAAATTTTTTAGTTGAATCTTCTGTAACGCCGTGTACAAAATTTCAGCTTTCTACGTCGAAGTGAAAAACGAAATCTTTGCATGGCAACCCCGCGAAAAAGTTACCCGATTTGTCCCATTTTTATACCTTGGATGAAGTCATAGGGTATACTCACGGTACAGAGATACAAGGTATTCTCATTACGAACCACGTTCCGCTATTTGTGTCCGAATGTATAGGAAAGTACGGTGCAGAGAACACAATATTCTCTCTCCTCTCTCTGTCTTTTCAATAGAAATGTATATACGTTATAGGACGAAACATGTCACAGCTCTAGTGTCAAAATTTTAATGAGAATACCTCCGTTTGTAACGCACAGAAATAACGATGGTAGAGCAAAATGGATTGGACACCCACGCATAACATTCAAAGTTATTTTAATTTTTGCATGTCCGTTCGTCCGTCTGTGCGCACGATACCTCGAGAACGCATATATGTACTTAGAGAAAAAAAGTAAAATTAAGTTCGAAAATAAGACAAATCGGCCAACTCCTTCGTGGGGCTGCTATATTTGGACACTGCCTGAGAACGCGTTAACGTAGAGAGTTGCAATTTGGTACATGGTGTTTTTATAGTAATAACAAATAAAATTTCAAAAATGGACTAAATCGGGAAACCCCTTCTTGGTGTTGCCATATAAAAATTTAGGTTTTTTACATATACTGTGAAAACGATCAGTCCTACACATTTTTATTGTACTAAAAACTTCTTCAGAATACGAAATCCTATAAAATTGGTGAGAATCATTTTTTTGTCCGACGAACCGTTCTAACCACTTCAAAAATTAAACTTGCATAGATCAGTGACCTTACGAAATTTGACATGGTTCTGGCGCAAAAGCACAACCCGCGTGCTAGGTGAAAACTTGTCTACACAAAAAAAGCAGCGCTCTCCTGCATCTTTGTAGCTTGCGCGCTGACGGACGGATGTTATCCGAAATCTACTCACATAAGCTCGGTAGAGACATGAAAAGTCACCAGAATGCTGGATGCGCTTTTATTTTATGCTTCCCATTTAAAATGGTTTCAGACATTTTTCATATCCCTCTTCATGTAGTCAAGGAACTGGATGAGCATGAGATCGAGATCGAGTGTAGTAAACGACGACTGTTTTGTGGATTGTACATTGTACAGTCAATAAGCTCACTGACATCGTCGTCCAAGGAAGCAGACCGCATGCAGCAGCGCTTTTTTCGGACGCACTAACTATGGTGTATCCACCTAAATGTTAGCTTGTGAGTTTTCTCAGCGTGTGCATGCATTGCGTTTATTTTTTTTTCCTCCTTATTTTTTGGTGGATATGTTCACGACGCAAAATTATTGCCAAGCTTATAAACACGCGGGCTGAATGCGAGGTGTGTACACTGAAGTAGAGTGCAGCTCGAACGCAATGCGCGCCACTCGGTGGATACACAAAAAAAAACTTAAAACAAATTCGCTCTCAAAATTCCCACCAACTAATAAACCAAACAAAGCTAAATGGTGCTGACACCTTTGAGAAGACAATACCTTGTTAATCTTTCTACTATTATACTTATACTTTAGGGCTACAATTAGTCTGACAACCTATCCTCAGTCATCTCATCCGTCAAAGTATATCTTAAGTTAATGACTTTACCATGATTACCCAGTTATTCAACAAGCTCCTCACATGTTCACACTTCCCGATCTGCTGGAAGCCTGGCCTCATCACTCCGATTCCTAAGATTGCCTCGCCAATCTCGGTGGGTGACTGGAGACCAATCACTGTTTTACCCTCGATCTCAAAGGCGTTTGAGTCATTGATGACTGACCAAATTGCGAAGCACGTTAGCATTAATAATTTTCTCTCAAAGTTTCAGTCTGGCTTCAGGAATAAGCACTCCACTTGTACTGCTCTTACGTCGGTGGTCTCAGATATTCGTTCGTTTTGCGATTCAGGGAATGACGTCATACATATTCTCCTTGATTTTAAAAAAGCATTTGAGTCAGTCCCGCATGTGCTTCTGGTTGATAAGCTGCGAAGTCAATTTAGTTTCTTGTCTTCTGCATGTGGGTTAATCTCTTGCTATTTAAATCAAAGAACACAGACTGTGGTGTCCAATGGGAGAATGTCCTCTTCTAAGTTGGTTTTATGAGGAGGGCCGCAAGGGGTGGTATTGGCTCCGCTCTTGTTCACGCTCTTCATCAATGATATAACTCGGGAGTTACATGGTGCACATTTTCATCTTTATGCTGATGATATACAAATCTATGCCGGAGCTCTAAGGGACGACCTTCCTTCTCTGATCTTTGACATCAATGTGATTCTCTCCAGAGTTTCTAATTGGTGCATTGCTAATGGACTTGATATGAATCCTGAGAAGACACAAGCAATAATTTATACTAGTGGGTATAGCTCTGTCTCTTCAGCTGCTCTCCCTCCCGTTACTCTTCTGGGTCGGAGCATTCCAATATCCCCAGATCCAGTGAAAAATCTTGGGCTATTGATGGACCAGAGACTCGCCTGGGGTCTCCATGTTAACCGTATTTGCTCGCGAGTATATTTTGGTCTTCGGACGCTCCATGCTGTATCGATCTTTCTCCCTGAGGGTATTCGGGCTGGTCTGGTGCGAGCATTGATTCTTCCCCATTTTCTGTATGCGGATGCAGCTATCTACCCCTTGCAATCTTGAAATTGTCTCGTGCGCTTAATGCTTGTGTGAGATATGTTTATCGTCTGAATAGGCGGGCGCATGTGTCTGCTCTAGCGGAGGAGTTTCTATCTTGCTCACTATCTAAGTTTCTTGAGTTCAGAATTCTCCGTTTTATTTTTCATGCCAAACTTGGTTTGATGCCTCCTTACATTGGCGAAAAGTTTGATTGGAGTACTAGGGATAGATGGAGGATCATTCTTCGTCGAACGCGAACTCAGTGGGGCGGAAGAACGGTCTTTTCTAAGGGTCCAGTCATCTGGAATTCTCCCCTAGGGAGATTAGGGAATCTGCTTCCATGAGCTCATTCAGTGAAATGCTTCTTGAAAATTTGAGTGAGACTGGGTTGCGTTAGATTATTGAGCTCTTTCCATTCCTCTTGGTCTTGCTTGTGCTGATGTGTCCTACCGTGATCCTTTTAGGGGTGGTCTTACTGTTATGGTGTTTCCGCAGTATTAAAAACTTTCTTAGTGTTTTTATGGTTGCAAAGTTCGAGGTTTTGAGGCGTTATCGGCTGTGATTATTCGAACGTTCTCATTCGATCCTGTGAATATCAAGGCTGATTTACTAATAATTGTACTGTTGCCTGACTTTATTGAGAGTTAAGTGTTCAATATGGATGGTGTTGTAGTTTTGATATCTCTTATGACTGGATATTTTGATTTCTTTTTGACTTACGGTGAATTACTTTGAATAATATTAAGGTACCTGATTGAGTTACCTGATTTAACTTGTAGGTTTAAGGTTTTCGTATTGTAAAAAAAAAGTGCTGTTCTTACTTCTTTAGTACCTGTGCTCAGTCACTTTAAGTGTTACACTATTTACTTTATTTTTATTGTTTACTAGGAGTTTATGCTTATATTTAATATAAAAAACTACTGTAGATCTATGTACCCACCGTTTTAAGGGTGTGGCCTCGGCCAGGGTCTTTCAATAAAATATTTTTGTATTGTAATTGTCGTTTGCTGTTGGATCAGATTATTTTCAGGAATATAATATGTGTGCAACCTATCATATAGGTAACACTCTCTCTTTTTCAGGAATATTATTTAAATCTTGCGCAGCTACAACAATTGAATCAAAAGAGGCGTACTTCAATGGATCTGCTTATTTGAGACTTCTGACACCAATGCCAATATGGGGAAATACTGCAATTAGTTTTCGAACTTGTAGAGGTAAGCTGTTATTATTTTTTTGTTTTTAATTATTAATATTATGAACACTATGATTTTTAGCTTGTCATTTAATTCACTTAAATTTTGTAAAGATCTTAAATATGAGAACGAAACAAAATTATACAAACCTTAACAACATTAGTTTAAATAATTGTCATTTTTGCTATGAAATTGAATCAATTGAATCAATACCACAATCATTACCAAGAGCATAGGAATATATGAATATTGAACACAGTTTTGCAACAAGTTTCAATTGTAACCTTTTATCTATTACATTTCAGGAGGAGAAATTCTTTCACAACAGTATAATAGGCACACCTTATGGGTATCAGTTCTTACAGATCATGTAACAGTATCGCTCGTTGGCCCCAATACTCGAGTAGAAGCACGAATTACCGACAAACTATTGAATAACCAATGGCATACGATTCAATTTTTATATCAGTATGGAAACCTCAACCTTATCCTAGATCAAAAGTCAATGGTTATTGGTAAAATAATACAAGAAATAATTTCAATTAATAATTACATTACAAAAAAAAAAACATTTTTTTTACTTTCAGCTAATTCAACCTATAATAGTCAGTTTTTAACAAATCAAGAAGTAAAAAACGAAGCAGCTGTTTTAATTTTGGGTAACACATATGCCGGTTGTCTTCTTCATGGGCCTGGCTTAATTTTCAATGCAAGCTCTATGCATGCCCAAGGTGTATTATTTGGACCATGTCCTTTAGCTCCCGGTCCATGTGGTGAACATGATGTTTTAATTCGAGTTCCAGTTGATCACTGTTTACATGATCCATGCATGCAGCATGGTGCATGCATATCACGTCAGGATAGCTATGAATGTCACTGTACTGCCAGATATAGTGGAAAAAATTGCGAAGTTGATACTGGACCACCGTGTCTTTCGCAACCATGTATGTATGCCGGAACATGTCAGGAAGATACCCGTGGAAATTATCACTGTTATTGTCGGCCGAACTATACTGGAGTACATTGTGAAACAAAAATTAGCATACATCCTCTTTGTGAAGAAAATCCTTGCTTGAATAATGGAACTTGTCATGTTGCCGCAAATGGTAAAACAATCGAATGCGAGTGTATTAAAGGATTTATTGGACCTCAGTGTGAAACTGATTGGAATGATTGTGAATCTCAGCCCTGCCTGAATAACGGTCGTTGCATTGATGAAATCGGAAGCTTTTCATGTGATTGCTCTGGTACAGGATATTCAGGAACCCTGTGTCAAAATAATATAGATGAATGTATTTTAAATAATCCATGCCAAAATGGTGGAACTTGCTTTGATACCTATGGTTTTTATACTTGTGAATGTATGCCTGGTTACGGTGGAGTTAATTGTGAGCAAATTGTTAATGAATGCCAATTTCAACCTTGTCAACATGGAGGAACTTGTGTTGATCGAAAAGGCAGATTTGAATGTGTTTGTCCATCTCCATACTCTGGATTATTTTGTGAACAAGGCCCTCCATGTCCACAGTGTCCTATAGATTCTGAATGCGTTGGTGGAAAGTGTCTGTGTAAGCCTGGAACCACTGGTAAGTTAAATATTTAATCATATTTTTGCATGTTTAGGGCATGTAAAATATTTTCATAATATTCTGTATATATAGACATTTTTAGTATGTGCAAGGAAAGTACTAATATTGTAAAAAAATTCTGTAAAAAGGTTTCCTCTAATATTTATATTTCATTTTATTAATAAAAAAGTTTTTTGGTTTTTATATACGGAAGAGAACGAAAGTAGTTAAATTATGAAGAAAAAAAGTTCGTATTTGCACAACAGCATTTTATAGTTTATTTTATACTTTTATTATGCCTTTAACGTACTACCACGATATAGTGCATAGCTTATGTTACATTAATTATTTCTTTTATTTAAAATGGGAGAATATCTTGAATTGATATCTTTTTTTACCTAAACTGCTTTAAACGACGAATGTTACATTTATGTACAATACAGACGTAATAAATTTCGGTGCAGTTGGTAATGGAAATTTATACAGGATAATAGATATTAACGAGGTAAAATGTGCACTAATATCTGGTTGGGACATTTTATAAGCATGTAGGGTAATTTTGTATGTATATCGAGTATTCCAATTCTCATTAGCTGCTTGCTTGCTCAGTGAACTAGATCTATCAAATACTAACAATTAGGAACTGAAGTTAAAGTAATTCATAATTCGTCTTTCAACGGAACTGCTAATGGAGAGAACTTGCATACAAGACGATGACTTAACGATGGTTGACTGACATTTGTTAACCAATTTTGAGTTAATGAAGTATTCACATAATCCTATTGCTCAATTCTACGATGTTAGAGAATGGCAATGTTTGTTTTCTTGTACATTTTTCTCTCAAATAAATCTAAAAGTGTTTATTGAGACAATACGGATCTCTGGGCTGGAAAGCAATCGTTGAACATACAGATTTACAAATATATTACAAAATTTGATCATCATTATAGTTGATCGCAGCCACTTATAAATGCAAGAATTGTCCTACACCTTTTCCGTTTAGTTGAAAGATGGCTTGAATTTTGAGTACTGTAAAATTATTCTTAGTTCTAGGAAATTTTTCTATTTAAATCACATAACCAACCATTGTATACTTGTGTGAGATTGTTTCGTCAAATAATCATATTTTTGACTATATGTATTTCTGAATTTTGATATTATTTGTTCTAAAATAAAAAGATATGCGAATTAATAATGAATATTCTTGGCTCTCCCTATGCCGCCGATCATCTTAGCTTGTAAAATGATTGGAAAAATTACTGCGAAGAAACTTTCATTGTCCCTTCCGGGATTAGTATTCTTTTGTTTAAAAACGATTTGCTTTGAAAATTTTGATCCTGAATATGAATGAAAGCCCATAAAATTAGTTCCGCTTCATCTACTACTAAAACTGCAAAGAATCAGAGAAAATATATCTAGAAAAGTTACAGATGATGTTAAGCTAAGTATCCATGAGCGTTTATGTAACGCTGAATTTTAATATAATTTTGATGCTTTTCCCCCAAGACTAGAACTGCATAACATATTGGATCTAATTATTGTGGAATATAAGTTGAGTCTGAAAATTTACTACATTGCCTTAGAAGCCCATCAGCTTTATAGTTTTTACAATATCACCACAGCCATTAAGGAATTATCTTTATGCATTCCATAACTTAATCAAAAACTATGGTTAAGAAAACAGCTATTCATAGCTGGTGAAACTCGAAGTAGGTTATTTTATTCATGATGAAATCGACTAATAGCAATAATAATTTTTTTTTTGCTTAATTTCCATTTTTTATGAAAATTATTGCTGGTCTTACCTCTGATAATTTCAACTTGAATATTGATGGCCTACAAGCATATTTTTTAAATTTTTCAATAAATATTATTAACAAAAATAATTTTTCATTTGTTTTTACCTAAGCCTTGCATCATTGCCATTATAATTGTAGAAGATCCCGTCTTTCGTCTTCTAAAATTAGAGACCTGATCTTGCATCTCTACATATTTTTTATATATACTGTTACCCTTGTAAGAATTTATTCAAGGAAAGAAATAGATGACAATAATTTTGGAAAAGATCCAGAGAAAATTGTAATTGTAAAAGTACTTCGTATTTTCCAACTCATCTCGTTTTCCGTTTATGTCGAGTTATTTTCGGTGACTGTGGTCTGACGTTGTCAATCAATTTTTCATCGTGTCAAACTCTTACCCAAAACAGGCTGCTGGCTCCGACCGCTCAAGAATTTAGATGCACATTTCTATCTCATGGGACGTTCCCCATTGATCCATATTTATACCCTGGATGAAATCTATAGGGTATACTAAGTTTGCCATTCCGTTTGTAACGCACAGAAATAATGATTGTAGAGCAAAATGGATTGGACACCCACGCATAATATTAAAAGTTATTTTGATTTATGCATGTCCGTCTGTGCGCACGATAACTCGAGAACGCGTATACTTAGAGAGCTGAAATTTTGTACACGGACTTAAAAAAAAAGTAAAATTAAGTTCGAAAATGAGACAAATCGGGCAACTCCTTCGTGGGGTTGCCATACAAAAATTTCGTTTTCCACGATATATTTGGACACTACCTGAGAACACGTCGACATAGAAAGCTGAAATTTGGTACATTGGGTTTTCATACTAATAGCAAATAAAATTTTAATCATGAACTAAATCGGGCAACCCCTTTTTATTGTACTAAAAACTTCTTCAGAATACGAAATCCTATAAAATTGGTTATATTCATTTTTTCTGTGCGACAAACCGTTCTAGAAATATATGCGAAAAAGTACTTCAAAAATCAAACTTTCATAGATCGGTGACCATACGAAATTTCATACGGGCATTCAACTAGGGTATGATAACAATTGGTCTTAGACCAATTCTAGCTTTTTCACTTGTTTTAATTGGCTTTAATTTAATACAATTTTCATTATTTACACAAATCTTCACTGAAAGCTGTAATGTTACATTTCAATTGTTAAATTTGATGTACTATATCTTGATAAAATTGAACATTTTAGCTAAGCAAATTCCTTTGCGCTGCTATCTTTCATTCTCGTGTTCCATTGTTCTCTCTTAAACTAGCGACATTTCTTCAATTTATTCTATTGATAGACTTTAATCAGTCATTTATATTCACCAATTTACGTTAAACTACATCTTTACATATCCGCGTTTTAACAGATTTTGTAAATACATATATATATTTTTTTAATATTAAAGCAGTTTTTGGAATAACCAGGAAACTTCAATCCCAAGGTTAATTTGAATATACTCTAAGAATCTTTTACTTTTAAGTTCTTGCCTTATAATTAAACTGATTTTATAAAGCTTTATAATTTGCTATCTAATTTTTTTAAATCTAATATATACATATATACATATAAATAGGCCCGATTGGCCATTGCGTAGTTATACAAACCCAGGCTCGATCAGCTAAATTGAATGACAATGCATGCTCTTCTTCTGTTTGCTTAAACGGTGCTACTTGTAGAGGGAATGCTTCAAGTTTTACTTGTATTTGTGCTAGTGGATATACAGGTTTGGTTTATTATTATTATTATTATAATTTTTTTTCTTTAAATAAATATTAATACAAGCTGAAAAAGAAAAAAAAACGATAAAAATTATTATTTTCTTATTCCATAATAGGCCTCCGTTGTGAATTTTCTGTAGCAAAACAACCAGCAGAAGGATGTTTATGTACAAATACAGAAGCATGCACAAATACCACTCTAACTTGTATTTGCCCACCAGGACTTGAAGGTCCACGATGTGAAGGAACAGAATCATGTAGTTCAGTTAATTGCGAAGAACCAATGAAATGTTTTGGTGGAAAATGTATTTGTCCAGAGAATACAAATTGTGTTATCCCATGCAGTTCATCGCCATGTTTAAATGGTGGATCTTGTAAGAATAAAGTCAATGACTACGAATGCATATGTGCAGATGGTTGGAATGGAACAAATTGTGAAATTGATATTGATGAATGTGCTAAAACAGCTTGTGGTCATGGAATTTGTGTTAATCGACCTGGTTCTTTCAAATGCTATTGTGAACCAGGATTTACTGGAGTACGATGTGATTCAGATGTTGATGAATGTCTCAGTCATCCATGTAAAAATGGAGCTTCCTGTGTAAATAAGGTAAAATATTAAAAAAAAATACACAAAAATTATGTTAACTTTCTATATTCATAACTATGATGAATTGGATATAATATTTTTCAATTTCGAATCAAGCTATTTTATTATAAGATTGGAAAACAGAAAAAGGCATTGAAGAAAGTAAGTATTGGATAATAAGTTGAGGAATCTGTATACGTTAGTGCCAAATTTCAAGTTGAATTTAGAATAAAATATTTTGCCTTAATTTCATTTTTTTATGGAGCATTCATTTATTTTATTTTTACATATTATATAGAATGCGCTAGTTAGCTACTAAGGTTTTGTTTAAATATATGTAGGCTATGTCTCAAAGCATCGGACCATGTCTTATGCAAATGCGAGGCTATTGCACACTCTAGATTCCGAACTTTTGGCTTTTACTTCTTAAAGCCTGCCGACTTCGAAGAAATTTCACCCAAAAAAATACTAGCTGTCTTCTTTTGTGTATCTTGTTCTAGAACTCCCATATAGTGGAGAGAACAAATTGTTCTGTCGATTGAAGCGAACTATTTGTACTGTTCGCTTCATTTATAAATCTTCTATGAAAATGTATGAGGCGTTCTTTTGTGTATCTTTTGTTCTGTTCTGTTCTGCAGGCACAAAAGAACAGCTCCTGTTCTTCTTAGGAAGTGTGGGATTGTTCGAAAGAAAGCGGTGCACAATAAACCAATGAATGGCTGCAGTTCAAAGGCCACTCGCCACGCTCAATCCTTCTAAATCTAAAAATCAAGTGTCCCCTACAATTCGTTTTATCTGGAATTATAAACGCCAGTTTCGTTCCTTTACAAGCGAGTTGGTCTGACCTTTTATTGTTGAGGATCTGGGCTCTGCCGAACTTATAATCTAGTGTTCTTTAATTATTCTATGTTTCTTTTACTTGACTTAACCTACTTGTTTCCCTTTTTTTTATTATTTATTATAATTCATTGTTTGCTAACATTATGCTTAAGGGAATAACTATATCTAAGAAATAATTAAATTCAAAGTTTGTTAGATCCCAGTTAGAAACTTTTACATTTCTAATTACAATTCGTTTTTTTTTTATTATTATTATTTTTTTTTAAGGATTGAGATTCGTCTCCCCTACTTTTTTTTATTTTTATTTGAATATTATATTGGGTGGGGTTACTGGTATTCCGGTGTAGTACTTGTGTTGTTCGTTCGGTTCGTTTGAGTCTGTTCGTTAGTCCGTTTGAGGTCAGGAGTTCTTTGAGTGCAAGGATAAGTATGTTAGTATTGTTGCGAGCGTGGCCTTTGCTTCGTTATTTAAAACACAATATTAAATGATTAATATATAAGTTCTTTATTACACTTAAATCATATAAAGTTCACAAACATTTATTTAATCAACTCAACTCTAATTATCGCTAACACTGTACTTCCAATTATCGCAATCTAATTACACACTATCGCTTCTTTATTGCTTTCGCTTCTTAACACTGCAACGTCTAAGACAAGTCTCCTTCTTCTGGCGACGACAACTGTTATATTTATACCCTAGAAACACTCCAGATTAATCTGGAGTGTTCTATTCCAAAAGCTTCTAGACTATTCTATTTGTTCTATTCCTGAACTTTCATAATCGATTCTCCGAACCTGAAGTCATTTACTCTCCGAACCTGAAGTTGTTTATTGCCAGTAGATGTCACCAGTTGTCTCTTTCTATTGCACGTAACACTGCCCCCTTCTTAAACTTGTTCGTCCCGAACAACAGGTGGTCCACGGTCTTGATGCTCGTAGTATTGACACAAGCGGTCCAAATGAACAATTTTGTGCTTGCCTCTTGTGCCACGCTGAATCCTGTATACCACGTCATTAATTCTAGTTACTACTGAATATGGTCCTTCCCAGTGTTGTTGCAATTTTGGAGAACGTCCCTTACGTCGTTTCGGGTTGTACAGCCAAACAAGATCACCTTCATTGAATCCTGCTGAATTCGCACGTAAGTCATAACGTGTCCTCATCCGATGGGTACTTACTGCTAATTTCGCCCCCGTGGCCATTTGTACATCAGCTCTCAGTTTCAATGGGGCTCTGACATTACACTTGTACATTTCCTTTCTGCTGCTACGTGGCGGCCCTTTGTAAGAAGCACACACAGTGCATCTGCGACACCACTTCTCTACATCCTCCCGCATATGTAGCCAATAAAACTTTTCTCGTATTATAGAAATTGTTTTATTCACTCCCAAATGTTCTCCAGATGCTCCACGATGCACTTTACCTAGAACCTCGTTGACCTTTGATGCCGGCACGACTATTTGCATTCGGAACGATTTACCGTTAGGTGCTTCCCACTTGCGTTTTAATATGCCGCATTCAACATGAAGAGAATTCCATTGAGCCCAGTAGCTTTTCAGCTCTTCACTCATCCTCGAAATATCCCTCCATTCTGGTTTTTCTATGTCTACTTTCCAAGCAAGAATAGGTGAAATGTCCGGATCTTCTCGTTGTGCTGTTCGCAGGTCCTCGTTGTCCCAACCTGTAGATGTTTCCACGGATACCAACTGTATAGTAGCTGTTTTCTCATTTCCTTTCTCCCAGCCATAATGCTTACATTCAGGTTTCCATTGACGTTGTACCAAGGCTTCTGCATTGCCATAGATACGTCCTTTTCTGTGTTGGCTCTCAAAGTCATAAGGTTGGATTCTAGTCTCCCTAAGAATATTTTGCTCTCTAGCTCGCCAACTTGTACGTTCTTCTGTCCCTTTCTTTTCTGTTGGTTCCTTTCGACGGCGTTTCCTGCAGTCGCTTTGAAGGTGTCCCAATTTATTACAATCCCAACATCGAAGAACACTACGTGAAGGGGTACTCAGTGATAACTGCAATCTATTGCAAGTCTGCTGCTCAGCTCGATATCTTTGCAATTCCACTTTCCTCTCTTCATCTAGAGATTCCACTCGTCGGCGTTTTCTGCAGTCTCTTTGTAGGTGTCCTGGTCTATTACAATTCCAGCATCGAAGGATACCACGCAAAGGTGAGCTCTGGGATGACTGCATTCTATTACAAGTACATTCATCCACCGAAATGTCTCTCATTCGTACTGCACTCCGCGAAGCTTGTCTGGCGGATTCATACACTAATGCATAGGCTAGTGCTTCTGCTGTTGATTTCTTTCCTGCTAGCCTCAATGATTGTTGTAAATTTTGATCTGTAATAGCGTTCACAAATGCCTCCGTCGCCACTTCATTGAGAAAATCCGCATTCACGCTGGAGTATGACAGATGCGCTAATCTTTCTACATCTGCCTGCAGTTGTTGTAGTGATTCACCATGTTTTTGAATCCTGTTGCGCAACTGTAGGCGTAATACTTGCTGCATGTGCTCATCTCCGTAACGTAATTCTATCGCCTGTACTAATGAAGAGTAATTACGTTGATTTTCAATCGGTACAGTTTGTAAGAGTTCTGACGCAGGACCTCGAAGTGCTAACACCAGAGCTATAGCTTTGTCTTCATCATTCCACCCATTTACTTCTGAAGCTGCCTCGAATTGTCTCTTGAAGATATGCCACGAATTTTGTCCATCAAATATGGGAGGTTTCATTCTACCTGCACCGGATATTTCAGTTGCTCCGCTTAGAGGCTGACGATGCTTTATTCTTTCCAGATCTGATTTAAAACTGTCAAGCTGCTCGGTGACTTTTTGTTGAGCTTCCGCCACTTCCTGCTCGATTCCTTCAATTTTCAAATTTTGTTCGTCTAATGAGTTTTTCAGGAAAGTCTTCTGTTCCTCCAAACGAGTTTCTAGACAATTCTCCAAAGAGATCTTTTGTTCGTCCAAACGGGTTTCCAGAGATTTCTTTTGTTCCTCCAAATCAATCTTTTGTTCATCAAAACGGGCTTCCATAGATTTCTTTTGTTCATCTAAACGTGATTCCAGAGAATTCTTTTGTTCCCCGAGAGAATTCTTTTGTTCCTCGAGAGAATTCTTTTGCTCATCAAAACGGGCTTCCATTTTACTCATTAAAGTACTCAAAAGCTGTTCCATTTTCATCGCAGGCGCTTCTTCAACTTCGATTTCTTCCAAGTTCTCATCGAAAACAAATGTTTCAGGATTCTTTCTTTCCTCTATCAAAGATTGTCTAAGTCGCTCGACTAGAACTTTCTTTATGCCTGTCGTTTGTAATGACCGGTTCCCCATCTCCACTTTCAAATCCTGCGTTCGAAGCTCGTCCACTTTGCGCCCCATTATTTTAGTAATTCTCTTATAGATGAATATAAATTATTTTCCAGAACTTACACAATTTAACACAATTTCTCAAAATTAATCACTCTTTTAATTTTTAGTCAATTGCCACCACTTTATTTCGCGAATTTATTTCACTTCTGACACCAGTTGTTGCGAGCGTGGCCTTTGCTTCGTTATTTAAAACACAATATTAAATAATTAATATATAAGTTCTTTATTACACTTAAATCATATAAAGTTCACAAACATTTATTTAATCAACTCAACTCTAATTATCGCTAACACTGTACTTCCAATTATCGCAATCTAATTACACACTATCGCTTCTTTATTGCTTTCGCTTCTTAACACTGCAACGTCTAAGACAAGTCTCCTTCTTCTGGCGATGACAACTGTTATATTTATACCCTAGAAACACTCCAGATTAATCTGGAGTGTTCTATTCCAAAAGCTTCTAGACTATTCTATTTGTTCTATTCCTGAACTTTCATAATCGATTCTCCGAACCTGAAGTCATTTACTCTCCGAACCTGAAGTTGTTTATTGCCAGTAGATGTCACCAGTTGTCTCTTTCTATTGCACGTAACAGTATCCTCCCTGGAGTAGTTCAGGAGGTCCGTTGGTCTAGTCGTGGTTCCTCGTTCGTTAAGTAGTCTGGTCAGCTCCCCGCACTCAAAGATGTGGTGAGCTGTGAGCCGAGGTGCTCCGTCGCAGTGAATGCAGGTCGGACCTGGTTGTCTTCTAAAGATATGTTCCTTGATGGCTAGGAAATGTCCCAACCTGACTCTAGCCATCTCGATCATGTTGCCTCTGGGGTATTCGCACATGTTGGGCGGGTGGATTGATTTGTGGTGGCTGGCCAGGAAATCGTTAAAGCCGTTCCAGGCTAATTGCCTGCAGGATTCCCGCAATGCATGGCTGCCGCTCTGTATGCCGGTGGGTAGATGGTGGAGTGCTCGCTTGTGGCCGTGTGTTTTGCCAGGCGGTCCGCGCTTTCATTGCAAGGAATGCCTACATGGCTCGGGAACCACGCAATCCAAGTCCTATCGTTTTGAATGATCAACCTGATGCTTTGTATCAGCGCATTCTTGTTGTCTAGGTTTTTGATAGCCGAAAGGCTATCCGAGAAAATAGCTGTGGTGCCCGTTTTGGTGGCTGCCCACTTGGCTACCTCCCAGATGGCCGTCAGTTCGACCGTGTAGACATTGCACCATGTAGGGAGCTTATGGCAGATCTGCGTGTGACCACTGGAGCTCCCGGCTATGACCGCCATGGAGACTGCGTTCTCAGATTTAGAGGCGTCTGTATAGATCGCCACGTCTGCGCTAATATACTTGCAGAGTTCTATGTGGAGTTTCAGGGTTCATTGCAGTCCTGATGAGATCGCCCTGTTAATGCTGATCGGAACACTTTACACACAGTACCTATACTCCCAAAAATTTCTTAATGGAATTTTTGGTCTTCGGCTTTAGGCCAGAAAATGACAGTACCTCGGTACTTGTTTTTTAATTTTCTCTGCTCATATGCAGTAGGTTGAGAATTGCCTGTAGACTCGTATTTTGTACGGGTCTCGAAAGAGTAAAAAACTCATTACCACTTTTTAGTATGGTTATCTCGGTCGTGGTATCTGTGTTCGTTTGATATGACCTTGCTTAGTTTGATCCTCCAGGGAGCGATGGGAGCGGTGGGGTGTGAGGGGTTCGGGTTGAGGGGAATAGTTTTAAGGGGTGTCGGGAGGCCTTTGGCCGCCCGGTGTAGACCCGCCCTAGTGCGTGTAGCACGACATCGGCCAGTCGACAGGATGTCCACGACCAGGGCGTGAAGAGGAGCTTGCGGGTTTGCAAACTTTTAAGGAGCAGACTAGTTGCGAGCTGGTCTGTTCTCGACGAAAAGGAAGGGAACCCCGCTTCTATGAAAAGGCTGTTTATCGGTGTTGTGCGTAAAATACCGATTGCCATTCTTGCAGCGGTGTTTATTACCCTCTGCACTTTCGCTTCATTTAGTTTAGTGGAGAACCCATATGTGGAATGGCGTATTCACTCCTGCCCATGACGAGTTGTTTTGCTATCAAAGAGGCAATTGGTAAGGGGGACCCGAGTTTCTTCTGCAGATTACTCTGAGGAGGTTATTTCTTTTGCTGAGATCCTCTACTATTGTGTTAGCATGTTTGCTCCAGTCCAGCGTTTTGGAGATGTGCAGACCCAGGATCTTGAGCACATTTTGTAGTGAGATAGAAACCTATGTTTCCCTGCAACTCCGTCTTCTACAAATGTGCAGAGCTTCCAGCTTGTTGAGGGCAACCTTGGCACCATTGAGTTCAGACCGAACTGAGATTTTCCTCTGGGTCTGAATGAGGATGGAATTCACGAACGGTGGGTTACCCGACGCATAACAGATGATGTTATCTGCGTAGATGTGGAAGAACAGGTCCGGCATCGCGCTGAGCTGAGACACAGAGAGTGCATGAAGGTGTTGAAAAGGTGTACGGAAAGCGGGGAGCCTTGCGGCAGACCGTTTTCAATGGAAAAGGTAGAGGAGAAGTGTCCTCCTAACCTGACTTTGATTCTTCTGTCTTTCTGGAAGGAGTCTACCAGCTTGATGAAATTTGGGCCTGCCTTCCACTTGACGAGCTGCTTGATGACGGAGTGCTTGGGAGTTCGGCCGAAGGCTTTTTCCAGGTCTATGGACAGCAAAACAGTGTGTTGGCCTCTAGATAAAGCTCATTTCAGGTTGTGCTCCAGTTCCTGCAGAAGGTTCTGAGTCCCTCTGCCTGGTCTGTAGCGCCAAACCGTCGGAAGTAGCTTTTGTTCAAGAGCCAACTTAACCTGTTTGCCATTAGCTTCTCTAGGATTTTGGAGGAGGTCTTGAGGAGTGCGATCGGTCTGGTTTCGGAGGGGGTTGGACACCCGGGTATTCCCCTTGAGGATATCACGCATCTCTGCTAGTTTTCACTCAGTCGGAAACTTGCGAAGAGCTAAGCATCGATTGCACAGTCCCGTCAATCTGTGGTGCCAGACTTGCGGTGCTTGGCTTAATCATTGCCGAAGGAGATGCTGTTCAGACCTGGAGTGGATCCTTGGAAGGAGTTAAGCGTGTGCTTAAGTTCTAGGAGGGAGAAATGGATTTCCAGTTGGGATGGGGGGGGGAGTAAAAAGCAGAGCGATATGAGTCAGAAGAGTAACTGGTACAGTGCTTGGCGAGATGTTCAGCCATTTGCTCTGGCTCAGAATCGATCGTACCGTCCACACTAAGGCCCGTGATCCCTGCCTTAGCTGGGTGACCGCGGATTGCTCTCACCCTCCGCCAGTTCTCCTTCATGGGAGTAGAGGAGTCGATGCTGCAGGCAAAGTCTGACCAGTCTTGTTTTTTGGCGGACTTGATTTCCCTTTTCATTAGGGCATTTGCCTTTCGATAGCTGACCGCGTTGTCAGAGGAAGCATGCTTCTTGCAGAGTCTCCATGCTCTGTCCTTGTCTTCAACAAACTGCTTAATCTTGAGTTTGTACCAAGGTGGTTGTAGTTTGCCCTTGTGTCGTGATAGCGGCTTGGAGTTGTTGGCTGCCTGTCGAATGGACTTAACGAGGACGGCGTTTTTTTTATTGTGTTTAGAAAAATTCTTCGTTGTAGCGACGACCAGACTATTACAGAAAATGTAATTTTCATCTAATTACATTAGTTTTAGCTCATGTAAAATACAGTAACTCAATTAGTCCTCCTATTTGAAATTTTAGTCGCCCTAGAATTTTGTAAAATATTTAGCCTAGTATTAAAAGGCAGATTAAAGGTGCATTAGCTTAGCCAGTCATTATTATTTAACAAAAAAAATACACAATTTTTTCTTTTTTATAGATAAACGACTACGAATGTATTTGTCCAGCTGGATATTCGGGTAAAGAATGTGATGTTAATATTGATGAATGCGCCAGTAATCCATGCACACAAGGATCAACTTGTGTTGATATGATTGATAATTTCTCATGCACCTGTATACCTGGAATGACAGGACGACTTTGTGAAGTTGATATTGATGATTGTGAATCACAGCCATGCCAGCATGGTGGACGTTGTGTCGATGAATTGGGAGGATTTCATTGTGATTGTACTTCAACAGGATATTCTGGAGATTTTTGTCAAATTAATATCGATGAATGTCAATCAGATCCATGTGAAAACGGGGCACGTTGTGATGATAAAGTAAATGACTATCAATGTAACTGTTTCCCTGGTTATACAGGGAAAAATTGTGAAATGGATGTAAATGAATGCGATAGTACTCCCTGTCAGTACAACGGTTATTGTTTGGAAAGATCAAATTTAACGTTATATAGCATGAAGGAGAAACATCTACTTCCGGAAATATTTTCTCAACAATTTTCTTTTGAAAATGCTAGTGGGTTTGTATTTGAAAATTGTATTTTTGATATTTTATTTTTTTTTAAGATTATATGTTATTTTTGTTTGTTTGTTTGTTTGTTTTTAGATATGAATGTATTTGTGTTCCTGGTACTACTGGCAAAAATTGTGAAGTTAACATTAACGAATGCGATAGTAATCCCTGCTCAAAACATGGAGTTTGTACAGATGGCGTAAGCATTGAGTGATTTTTTTGTATATAACCTTTTTATTAATTATTAACTTTCGAATCAAATCTTAACGGCGACCATCAATTTTGGCATTGATTTGATAATAGAAGAATACTAACTCTATAAAAGTATTAGAATTTTCAAAATTACCAAAAATGTTTAGGCTGTTAAAGATAAAAGGGGAATTTTAATCAATATCAAAAGGTTAAGATGAGAAATACGTTTCGGCTAATCTGTAATATTGTGGACTCCAAAAAATATTATTTGTCCAGAAATTACCTCCATTCATGATCATTTATGAAAACCATTGACGTGCTGTGTCGTTGTAATAATACCTGCCATAACTCTGTACTATACTCGGTTGAAATCCAGAAGAAAATCGTTGAACTTTCTATATGACTCCTTATGGAAGCATCTAGATACGCGCTTACTATAAGAACTGCTTTCAGTCAATTACAGATCACTGACATAAATTAGGTAGAACTATACAAATCTTTAGATATCCCGATAATGAAAGCAGTAGCGTTTTTCTTGATATTAAATATCAATATCACTGACTAAATCCGCCCAAGTAAGATCGTATACTCGTTTAAGTCCATATTTTCGTCTCAATCATATTCGAATAGGTCATCAAGAAGCAATGAAACAAATGAGCACTGCGTTGCGTATATTATCTCTCTTTGAGTATTTTCTCCTTTACCGCATTCGTTGAATGTTGCTTAATTTGAGTTTAATACTTTGTTTGGATGGGATGAATTGAAGAGAGGTTGAGGACCCGGCGACGACTGGGTTCCTAGAAGGGTGGCGACAACTACAACCTTCCAGACTTATGAGCAAATGCACATAGGTCCAAGCTGGACGCTCTTACAAAGTTCAATATTGGCCTTATTCCCCCTTGCCGTCTTCATGCAGTTCGTCCAGCAGTTATGAATCAGAATATGCTATTTATAGCATATTTCAATTAAAGTCTTGATATAACAGTTTGTGACATCACACAACGAGTTGAGCTAGTATAGCATATAAAAACGAAGTTGACAACCAAACTATCCTGTACCAATTTGTTCACTTAATATGATGCTTGACATTTGGCTTTAGAAGGAACAATCGCAATGGTCATGTAAACACTTTTATAAAAGTTGAGATCGTTGTAGAATTATCTTAATATTTATGTATTCACGAAAGAATGATTTGAAGGAATGTAATGAAGCCAGGAAGTAGACCTCTGGCACACATCGGAGGCTAAACGCTGCCATTGCCGTCCTTTGTTTGGAAATTCAGAAACTTCAGACTTTTTTTTTTATATTATTAAGCCAAGCTCAGAAGATACCCTGTGATGCAAAGCACAGCATGACAGGAACTTCTTCCTATCTCCATAGGGAAAGGATTAGGGGATAAACCTATATAAATCTTTGTGAACTTGTGTCAAATGATAGTTTTCTATCTCTGATTTTCTATATGTGACTTTTTTTCTGTCAATATTGCAGTTTTGCCCTATATCTGCAGGATATCCATGTACCGCCCACATTCCACTGCAAGCAACGGCTTTGGAGCTTCCATATAGATATCACTATATCATGGAAATTTGACTCCGAATACACATGATAGCCACACATTACAAGCATTCTGATTAATAACCTTTCTTCCTTCTTTTGTGTAATATTATCCAGGTGAAAATCATGTAAAAACTTTCTTGCGGTAGAGGGAATGAGGACTCCATAGAGATACCGATATTTTGTACTGATTCCACTATTTTTTAAAAATTTTAATTTATCCCCACAGATTGAAAGATTTTTTTCTGTAGAATGTGACTTACTTATCCTCTTTACTGTGTGCAAACGTTTTTAACGTTTGTTTAGAAGGGGAAATTCATTCAACAGTAAATTTTTTGTAGTTTTAAAAATTAACAAACGCATTATGAATGAAAACTTTCGAGCTTGTGTAAACACTTTGAAGAAAACAGTTATTTCGTCATAGGTAAATACATAGAAAATGAAATAACGAATAAACTAGTTAGAAAGAATTCAGCCTTGACTTTGGCAAAAATTTAGGCAGAATCAGCTAAAAGCGTTTGTCGTAGTTCTTTTTAAGTCGAGTAATTGTAAATGGAAAGAAATAAATATTTGCTTGATGCAAAGACGGTATGGTTCATAATATATCCAATGCTAAAGATTTCCTATATGATGGGTACCCTGGTGGCCATCGTCACAGATTACTGCGACTTTGGCAGGCATGTGGAACATATACTGACACACTTATGGAGATGAGATTGAATACATTTGCTATATGTGAATGAACTCGACAAGGAGAAATACAATAAAAAAAAATATTTTTTTACGAATTCGGGGAAATAGTACACAAAGAGCTAGAAAATGTACCAAAGTTCATTAAATTTTGTGGCTGGTTCTAGTTTTCCGCACGTCTTACCAAACAATTATCTCCAGGTGATCTCTTAAATGATCATTGGAGGACGTCCAATCCATTTGTAATATCAATAATTTAAATTTGGATATATTTTCTTCGCATCAACTCCTTAGCATGCCCTGCGACAATATGATCACCTTCTGTCCTCACTAAATTGAGTTTGTCCTCGTACCACACTTTCTTCATAACCTCCTCCACAGGGTAGAACCAGATTTCTCGTAGAAAGGGGTTGTTCTCTCACTTACTCGGATACGATCACTCTTTCTGAAGCAAGTCCATAGCGCCGATATCATCCATGCTAAGGAGAAGAATATTTTTAGATCTAAATTATTTATTATTATGTGTCAAGGGATTTCAACTCATTTTTTACACATTATTAAAAAATGTTCAGAAAAAGATAAAATGTATTGTGATTATGATACGTTTTGCTGTGAACACCCAACTCTACCCAGGCATAACTAAGGATTTGTTTCGATGAAGTGCAACTTATGTTAAAATTTACAGTGATTTTAGCTATTGTGACACATCCAATCGGTAACAGGCTTCTTTTTCGAAAATGGATGTATATTTGAAGTTTTAGTATCTGATTTAACTTTGGTGTTATTTACACCCCTTAAAATAGTTAAGATGGAATAGAAGAATTTTTTGAGATTTTTATTTTTACGATCCTAAATTAAATTATTAAATGCAAGAGAACAAAGAAAAAACCGCCACGTCTGGTTTTTGAAGCCGGGACCTTTCGCTCTCTGGGCGATTAAGCTTCGTTTTTCTTTAAGATGATTGGATATGTGGATATTCCTTGCCTCTGGCTCTATTTGCACCAAATGTTTTCAATGGAAAGAAATTGAAATTTGTTATTATAATTCTAAACTATGTAAGTATATGGTGTATTTCATGGTAATAAAAAAAACTATTGCATCATTCTTGATTCGAAATTTGAATCTCTCGTTTGCCTGAAGCGTAATCCAAAGTAAGTAAAAATACGGATTGAAGGAAGTGCCTTATCGAGTCTTCCCCGATCCGCTCTAAAAAAAATTTCACCGACGGCTCTCTCAGTAGTGAGGGAGCTGGGGCGGGTGTCTACTTTCCTGAACCTGATATACCACTGTCTTCCAGGCTGAAGTCTTCGCCATCTCAATGGCAGCGAAGATAGCTCTTGATATGCAAATCAAGGGGAAGGACATTGCTATCCTTTCGGATAGCCAGGCAGCCTTGATGGCTCTGAATGGCCCTCGGATAACATCTAAGTTACTGGTGAATTAAAAATCGTCTATGGATAATTGTATATCCACAACAAGGTGTCCCTTCTGTGGGCTCCTGGTCACATGGGGATCATGGGGAATGAAAGGGCTGAACTTTTGGCTAGGGCTGGATCTGATTCTCCGTTCCTCGGACCGGAACCCGCCGTAGGCGCTGCCACCTCGAGTATCGATTCTCTCATTAAAGCGGAGATGGGCGAACCTGACTACTTGCAGGTGCACAAAACTGATTTTCTAATGAGGCTCGGAAGGAAACAATATAGAACTGTGGTTGGTATCATCACCGGCCACAGCTCGCTTCACGCTCATCTAACAAGGATGGGAGTTGTTAACAGCCTTAAGTGTCTGTCCTGCCTGGAAAGAGAGCCTGAGATAACCGAACATTTTTTGTGTGCTTATCCGGTCTTCGCCCTGAGCTGGCTGGATACTCTGGATACGTAAGAGAAAAGTATCGGCCTCATTAGTGGTCCTGAGTTGGAATCTCAAGTGATGCAGTGGTTTTGTTTAGAACCATCTTCTTTCTATTAAAAATTTAGGGTTTTAAAAAAATTAGGATTTCATTTTTACACAGACAATATTTGTCGAATTTTATTTTATAGTTGCTGACTGCTGTATAGTAAATAGCAATGTACACTTTAATTGAACTCATAGTCCCGAGAGCACACTTGGATGATAGGTTGCGTTAGAACTAGGACAATGTAGAGCCCTTAATATTCATATTTGTCATCTTATGTGGGCAAGTATGCGTGGCTGAGTTACATCTTATGCCCTTAGGTTTCAGTACTGATTTTAGTCGTCGTGGATACTCCTCATCATAGTAGATGATGTACTTTGTTCGCCACTTAAACTTATATAAAAACTTGGAAAACTTAGAATTTAGTATTGACAAGTATCTCCTCATCAATGTGGGGTTGCTGATTATATCAGCAAAAATTTTGGAAAATTATCGTTTTTTAAACTGAAATTAATTGAAAATTTATTTCAATTAATTTATAAAATGCAAATAAGACGAACTTTTCGTGTCAGAGAACAGAGAAGGTCTTATCAGAAAATATCCACGTTGGTGGGTTCAAGTGCTGTTCAGTGTTTTGTTTATAGGTTTGTCTATTATTGTCTCTTGATGCTAATCCTTCCAATCCCTAATTGCTACCCATTTTCTCTTCATTTTCTTTTCTCTCAAATAAAATATAATTTTATTGAAATGCCATAATTTTATAATTTCTCTTTATATTTTCCATTCCAAAACAGGTTGGAAACTATACATGTGAATGTGAGCCTGGATTTGAAGGAGCACGCTGTGAAAAGGAAATAAACGAATGCGAAAAGTAAAAAAAAAAAATTTACTTCTTACACTAATATTTTTATGCTGTAATTATTTATATTTAAGATTTGTTCCCTGTGTTCATGGAACTTGTATCGATAGACAAGACGATTACGAATGCGACTGTGACTCTATGTATGGAGGAAAAAATTGCTCTGTATCACTGACCGGCTGTGCAAATTCTCCATGCTTAAATGGAGGCACATGTAAACCATATTTGATCAACGAAACCGAACATAAATTCAATTGTACATGTCAGCATGGATTTCAGGGTGATATTTGCAAAAAAGTGACCACAATGTCTCTTGTAGTAAGCAGTTTAATTACTGTTAATACTTCAAGAGATGAAGGCTATGACATTAACTTGGAATTTAAAACTACTTTACCGAATGGAATTCTGGCTTTTGGCAAGGGAGATGCATACAGTTATATTTTAGGCTTAGTTAATGGACGACTAAACTTACATTCATCACTTTTGAATAAGTGGGAAGGTGTTTTTATTGGGTCAGGTTTAAATGATAGTAAATGGCAGAGAGTTTTTGTTGCAATCAATTCATCACATTTAGTTCTATCTGCCAATGAAGAACAAACGATCTATCCAATAAATTCATATGAAGGTACTAATGGAAGTCATACAACATTTCCTACAACCAATCTTGGAGGAACTATACCAAATTTATCATCATACTTAAGACACCTGACCCATGAACCTTCCAGTTTTGTAGGATGTATGCAGGATATCGTTATTAACGGTAAGTGGATTTTTCCAAATGAACCTGATGAGCAAACATCCTTGGTTAATGTTCAAAGTGGTTGTCCAAGAACTGAACAATGCAAGCCAAATCCATGTCATTCGAATGGTGAATGTAAAGATTTGTGGCACACATTTTCTTGCACTTGCCAGCGACCTCATTTAGGTCACACCTGCAAATATAGTAAGTATAGTAAAGAATGACATTAATATAAAAGCTAGATAAATGTTTTATTTTTCTTCTTCTTTTTACAGATATTACTGCAGCTACTTTTGGCCATGAAAATACGACACACTCAGCTGTGATAGTAGAAACTAGCGAAGGTGCTAGAAGAGCAATCAGATCTGTACTTGATATATCAATGTTTATCCGAACCAGACAATCTAGTGGACAAGTTTTTTATCTTGGAAGTGATCCCAAAAAAGCAAGTGCATCTTCAGGAACTGGAAGTAATTATTATTAGATTTCTTTTTTTTTATTTACCTCAATTTACTGGGAAATTGTTATTTAGCAGTAGAAGTTGGGGATTCGTACGTATCAGCTAAACTCCATGGAGGAGAACTTTTAGTTAAAATGCAATTTAATGGTACACCAGAGGCGTACACAGTCGGAGGTAATAAACTGGATAATGGCTATAATCACCTAATTAAGGTTGTTCGAAATTTAACATTGGTACAAGTTAAATTGAATGGCACGGAATATTTTCGGAAAACACTATCGTCCACTGGGCAACTTGATGCTGAAGTTCTATATTTGGGTGGACCACCTCCAACAGCAGATGGATCTGATGTGAATCTTACTAAAGAAGAGGAAGACAAAATGTACTTTAAAGGGATTATACAAGATGTACAAATCAGCAACGGCTCTCATGCAATGATAGTTGAATTTTATCCCTTAAATGAGGAATACTTAAATATTCCTCCTCCCTTTGGAGAAGTGACAATTAATAGAATTTCTGTTCTGAAAGGTGAAGTTTCCGATGATTTATGCCGAAAAAAGCCATGTCAACATAATGCGATTTGTCGTAATACCTGGAATGATTTTATATGCACCTGTCCCCGTGGGTATAAAGGAAAATACTGCCAGGATATACAATTCTGCGAGTTAAATAAATGCCCTGGAAATGCCATATGCAGAAATTTAGATGATGGCTTTGAATGTATCACCAATATGACTTTCCAAGGAAACGAAAGAAATTCTTTATCATTCGCATATTTCCCAAAAGATTTTGGACAGCTGCAAAATAATAATAACTTAAAGCCACAAATCGAAATAACATACAGAACGAAAACAGGAGGAACACTATTTTACATTCAGGATGATGATGTATATTTCGAAATAGCTGTCTTTAAAGATCAAGTTACGATTCAATGGAAGCTATCTTCAGATTTACCCGAAACTAAGAGATTCCATAAAGAAAACTCTGATTTCGGTTGGAGCCGTATATTTTTACGAGTTCAAGATGGTATACTTGAAGGCGGTTGGAAAGGTTGGGAAACATTAGCTGATCCATCACCGTCCGTTGTAGCGAAAATCGATCAAAATATGTTTCAAAAATTGATATCTGGGAAATTTTTAATATTTCTCGGAGGAATGCCACTGCTTGATACAAATTTAATTACAAAAGGAATGGATTCTGGAGCCATATTTAAAGGATGCTTAGGAGAAGTTAGAGTTGGCGATCTTTTACTTCCATATTTTCCATATTCTGAAATGTATGCAGAAAATATACAATCTCGAGCACATTTTAGATTGAACTCGACAAAACCTGAAGAAGGTTGCGTTCTATGTTTTCAACATGATTGTAAAAATGGCGGATATTGTAATAATCCTTCAGAGCAGTATGCTTGTGAATGTTTACCTGGCTATGAAGGTGATGATTGTTCACAAAATATCGATGAATGTCTTACGGCGAATTGCACAAATAATTCAACTTGCATAGATAAAATTGCCGCTTATAGTTGTCTTTGTATTCCCGGATATGAGGGAGATTTGTGTGAGCATGAGATTGATGAATGCGCCTCATTTCCATGTCATCATGGTGGCACATGCACTGATTTAGTAGCGAATTTCCGCTGTGATTGTACTGAAGATTATGCTGGTCCACAATGTGATGTCCTTAAATTGGTTACTTGCGAGAATAACCCATGTCGAAATGGATCTACTTGCATTGATGGTTACAGTTAGTATTTTTATTTTTATTATTAAATTAGAATCGTAGTGAAATTATGATAATATGAATTATGTAATTTCAGATTCAACGACTGGAAATAATTTCACATGCTCATGTATGCCTGGTTTACAAGGATATTTGTGTGATATTCCATTTTGTTCTGTTGAACCGTGTCAAAATGGAGGATTTTGTTTAACAACAGAACCGACAGTAAGTATTTCTGTGACATTGAATATTGCAGCAGGTTATTATTGGTTTGGTTGTTCGGCTTTATGAACAACTGTAAAAAAAATCACAAAATCATGCACTACATTATTTTGCTACCATTAATTGACAGATTCCTTTTTATTGCCAGATTCCTTTTTATTGCCAGATTACTATAAACTTCCCCAAGATCGGCTTGGCATGCAGTAGATGCATGTAGAAATTTTGGTTCATTTCGAATCACGCGAATTCCATAAATTTCCATGTATACGTACTCGTATATGTCTGTGTCAAAACTTTATATTAATCTCGTTCTCATACCTATGAAAATCGGAAAAAATTATTATCCTTCCCTTATTAATCTCTTAATTTTACTTTTCATAGAGAAGATTCGATCCAATATATCTACTTAAGAATCTTTGTTGTTTTAATAAAATCGTCCAAGCCGTTGAGGTTTCAGTAATACACCATCCCACAACCTCTAAAATCAAAATCTTTTCAAATTGTTTCCTTAGCTTGATAACCAACGAACATTACCTCAAAATCTGTTATATATTTGAGGAAGTTCGAAAATTGGCTCGGCTATCAAGCTAACTAGTTTTGATATTGTTGATTCGATGTTACTTCACTGTTGTTATAACCACACGAAGATAAGGATTCGAGACTCTGACAGTATTTTTTTATTATCAATTCAGAAAAGATATCTATAGAGATCTTAATAATCTTATAATCCCAAGGAATGCATTTGTTTCAAATCTCGAAAAAACGCTGATGATAGAACATAAAATAAGTGTAGAGCGCTTGTTAGTAATACACCGACCGACGTAGAAGAAAATATCTCACGAATAACAAAAACAGACAGAAAAATAAGTAAATTAAATTTTTGAATCCAAATCGGAATCCAAGGAAAGTCTTATCAAAACTTCAACTATGTATAACTTTCGGAGTACTGCCACCTAAACTAAAAAAATCTGGCAATTCTTGCGCTAAGTGGAGCCAAAGTCTTTTCTGATGTTGATACTAATCAGTATCACGTCCCTGGTTATAGCTTGGGGCCTCTTTTTCTCAGCATAGATGGATCGCAATATATATTCGGAATGATAACATTTACCATTCTTAAATATATTCCATCTGTCAATCCAGAGTTTAATTATTCTCAAGAAAGGAGAGGGTAGCGATCACTCAAATTATCACAATTTTGGTGAGTCGAAGATCGTTACGCTGGATATTTCAAAAGGCTTTGATGGAGTCTGGCATCCAGCCCTTTTAGACAAACTTAAGGGACTTGGTCTCTCCTCTCCTCTTCTATTATGGATTGAAAGTTTTTTATCTAGTCGCCAAATACGGGTTTTAATAGATGGTGTTACATCTGAACCTCATCCTATAAATACCGTGTACCCCAGGGCTCTGTTATCTCTCCAACTCTCTTTTTAATTTTCATTAATGATCTACTTTCCCTTACTTTCAATCTCATCCATAATTTCGCTGATGACAGTATCCTTGATTTCGCTTACTGCTTTAATACTCTTGCGGAGCTCCAGGGGGAATACCACATGTGTTAAACGAGATTGCATGATAAGATCATTGAATAACGATCTTGACAATATCCTCGCTTTAGGCAAAGCGAATCGCGTCGAATTCAATACATCTTAGACCAAAAGCTGTCTCATTAAAATAAAGACCATCACTTAACCGCTTCCGTTTCTTTTGATGAAGCACTGATTTACGGAATACCGTATTTATGCATTCTTGGCATTACGATTTCCTGTAAGTTAAGCTGGACAGATCACATCTTCTCTATTGCCAAAAAAGCTTGTCTTGGATTTCTGAATAGGTGTAAGAAATATTTCAGCTCATCGAATCTAGCGCTCCTCTCCAAGCCCTACATCAGACGTAGAATGAACTACAATTCCAATATCTTGACCGGGGCTGGTCGCACAGCCTTAGCTTTATTGAGCATGGTCCAAAAGAGAACACCGCCGCTATGTTGGATGCCTTGGTTTTTTTAAATTATTTGCGAAGGTATTGGGTGAGCCTTCCAATTTCGCCACTATGAAAAGCAATGAAACTGTCTTGAGTTTACAACTAAAAGTTTAAATTATGAAACACCTTCACCCAAGTAATCATTTCCACAAAGACAGATAGCAGCATAAATTTATATAAAGAGATTCTGTTTGCTAAAATCCACTTTTAGATAATTCTTACTTGTGGTGACATGATAGATTGATAGTCTGCTTCCACGTATTACATATTATATATTTGCTTGTGCTTTATACAGGGAAAGGTTCAAAGATTATCTAACAAATTTTAAATCATCATCATAGGGTGTAACGATCAGAAGTTACAGGGTGATCTATAAAAACATCCCCAAATATCTTTAAGTCCCGTTATCTCCGAAACCGTTAGGATTTACCCTCCCCCACCCATACAATTTATTGCATGTTTAACTATAGTTTTCGAGTGCCAGCCCGCTCCCGGGACACCTTGTATAGTAAATTTTTTTATTTCTGCAAATCCTTCAAATATTTAATTAAAAGTTTATGATGGTTTTTTTTGTTTTTAGCCTCCTATATGTCAATGTAGTATTGGATACACTGGAAAATACTGTGAAATTGATATAAATGAATGTGAATCTCATCCATGTCAAAATGGAGGTCAATGCACAGATTTAGTTGGTGAATTCAAATGTGATTGTACAGATAGCGGATATGAGGGACTTCTTTGTGAGAATGATATTGATGAATGTGCAACAGGGCGGATTAATTGTGGAGGACGAGGATTTTGCGTAAATACAAGGGGATCTTTTAAATGTCATTGCCAAACAGGCTTATGCGGTCCTAGATGTGTTCTTCCAGATCCATGTTTTGCTCAAGATATCTGCCTGAATGATGGAATATGTGAAGAAGATTGTGATGATAATCCAAATTATATATGCAACTGTACTGAAGGATTTACTGGGAAAAATTGTTCAGAAGCGGTAAGTATTTTTTCTGTTATTTGTTAAAGAAAGAATATTTTAAAAATAAAAAATCATTATTAGGCTGGAGTTTATGAAGATGGCCCATCAACTGCAGATATAGCTATGATAGTTGTACCGATAATAGTTATTCTATTAGCAATAGGTGGAGCTTCATTGGGTGCATTTATAGTAATGGCACGTAATAAACGTGCAACTAGAGGAACATATAGTCCAAGTGCGCAAGAATATTGCAATCCTCGGTTAGAAATGGACAACGTATTAAAGCCTCCGCCGGAAGAACGTTTGATTTAGTAGTATTTAAATAATTTTAAACATTCCCCGTCAAATGATTGTTACATATTTTGTAGATTTTATCCCATAACTCATTTGTATTATAGCGATATTTATTGTTTTTTTTTTTTTAATTAATACTTTTGTTTTAGAAATTAGTAACTATAGATGATTTTAGTTAGGTAAAAAAAAAATTTTTTAAATTAAAAATCTACACTCTCAGCGAACAAAAAATAATTAATTGTGCTCAGAATTTTATATACATACATACGAATACATATTTCATTAATTATTATTATCGTTGTGATAAACACATAGTAATAAATATTAAATATTCGAAACGACGAAATAATTACGATCAACTGCGAACTGTACAATAATCATAATATTATCTTGAAACCAAAGCAGATTTCAAGCATTTGTGATCATTTATGAAAGATATCACTAATTGAAGCCTTACTAGAGTTTAAAATGTTTTGTGCCTATTATCCTAATGACGTCGATTAATCCTGTGAATATGGGAAATTATTAAAATTTCTATTTTTAACAATGTTTTTAATGAAGACTCAATTTTAATGTTTAGATTTTAAAATATTTTTATTTTTTTCTAATTACTATTTGTAAAATTCATGACAATTCAGACAAAATCGGGAAGGAATATCCTAATATTTATTTAAAAAAGAAACACATCGAAAATGGGAATATAAAATATGTAGAGTTGGTAACATTGTCAACAGTGGATCAATTTTTTTCTTTTAAGCTATCTCATTTTAAAATTTATCATCAGAATGAATGGTATATGGTCTTTTAACTTTTAACCAATGTTCTAAGTAGTGCCTTAATTTTGAAAAAAATAATTTGATCTACTATTTACCAGAGGATCACCCTTATACCTTAGACATACTGTTTCCATAATGACTTAACTTTTAATTAAATGGAATGGGTTGTACACTGGATCATACAAATGAAGCCCATCATTTGCAACATTTCACCTTATTTTCAAATGGAACAAGTTCATTTAGTCAAATTGCAGTAAAAGTGCCATCTACCGTGTCAATAAAATGAACTGAATTAATTGAAAAGTGGCAAAATTTTCCAATAAACTCAGTAGTGACAGCCATCAACTGATCATGAAATTTCTTTCCTTGTAGGTTTTTCTTTTCTTTTTGGCCTATTTAAACAAAAATTCTACTAAATGCTACAGCACATACTCACCAATTTTCTTAATAGCATTTAATTAAATTATTAATTAAAACTTTAACTGAAATATTAAATTAAATTATTGAACTCTGCCTTGATCTTTACTCTTCTTCTTCTTCTTCTTCTTCTTCTTCTTCTGCTCCTTCTACTATTGGTTTTCGATCCAGAACTGTTTAACTGTGCGCTCGACTTGCGAACTGGAGTTCTTTTATGATGGCTTCACCCTATGGTGAAAAAGTGTGCCAAATCCGGTTAAATGTTGATTGCCATCCAATTCCAAGTCCAGATCTTACGCGATTAACGAAACTAATTTCAACTATGACGATTTTAAAAGAACCGATATCCTGGGATATTTGTTTAACATTTTCCTACAGGCTTTAATTTTGGCCTTGAATTCACTTATGACTTTATTTTACTCAAACACTTTAACTGTTCGAAAAAGATAAAAAAACTATTAGTTACGCGATGTCTTTATTTTACAGCTTGTTGCGTGACGGCAAGCTGTATTAGTGGTATTTAGTATTTATGTCCGACTAGAAGTTGTTTTATAATTATGTTGTATTTTGATTGGCTATGTATATGTAGGCCGACAGAACACAAGTAAGTTTCATGGAAATGAAACTACCGTTACCAATGCCACGCTTACTTCACTGTTATAGTTGATATCAACTGATGAGTAAAATTTTGATTTATGAACTAGGGGAAAACGAACACCAAAAATATATCCGAGAGATTGTAAATCTAATGATGAATAGCTATCATCACTAGGAAGAAAAATCTCAACGAAAATCGAGGCGAGTGGATTAGGTAAAACGTTCGACCGCTCTGATGGAAAACTGCAAACTATGATCTTTACTAACAATGAGAAACTGTCATTGTCAATGACATTCCAAATTAAATAATTTTCACCTATAATCTGTCACCTCTTCAGTTTCTTGATATGACTGAATTTCAAATAAAGTCATTATGGAGACAGTTCGTCTAGGGTGTTTGGTGCATAATGGTTCACATTGATTAATTATGAAGTAGGTGTGTGAAAATTGTCTAGATAAAATTGAAAATTTATGACTGAAATAATTTTTATTAGTAGTCATTATTCAAATATGACAAATTTCAATTTGGAAATGAGCTTACGTCTAAATAACAATGTAATTAATGATTAAGTACATAACAGCGATAAATGTAACAAAAATAATTATTTTTTCTTTGGGACAACAAAACAAAAATAATAAAGATTTCGGTCTTCTTTAATCTTGATAAAAACTTATCATAAATAATAATCATCTAATTCTTCTTAGGAGAAAAACACATTTTGTACTTAGAAGGTAAAAAGATTAAAATTTACGCTGAAATTTAACGAATATTCAAAAGTGAAAGGTTAATTTGAAACTTATAATACGAGGTGGATCAAATATTTTTCTTTATATATTTATTAAATAATGTTATACACTTACCATAACTTCAACATTTCTCAATGTAGTCTCCTGCGTGATTTACACATTTTTTGCCACCGATTTCGAAGCTTCAATATTCTTTGTTCATAAAAAGTTTGAGAGCGAGTTATCAGCCAATTATGCACGTGCTCATCGACTTCTTCATTTTTTACGAATCGTTTTCCTCCAAATGATTACTTCAAGGGCTCGAACAATAAATAGTCACAGGTCAGCAAGTCTGGACTATAAGGAGGGTGTACCCACGTCTCATCACATCCTCACATCCTCAAAAAATCCTCTCCTTTTTGTCGAGATCGATTCAGAAGTAGAGCTGAAAATTGGATCCGGATTGGCTAATATCCGGATATCCGGATCTGCGAACTATCCGATTCTTGAGATCCTGATGCGAACTAGCTGGATTCAGATCCGAGCTATCCGGATCCAAACTAAGCAAAAAAGCTTCAAAATAGCATTGTTTCAGTGAGAAAATGAAAATATCATGAAATTTATATTTTTCCAATGAAACAATTCAATCTGGAGGAAATTTTGAGGTTTTTTTGCTTATTCTGGATCCGGATTTGAAGGATCGGATCCTAATTATCTCGGATAATCCGGATAGCAAATTATCCAGATACTTTCAGCTCTATTCAGAAGTCTTTTAGTGAATTCCGACCTGACCAGTTTTTGATTTTCGGTCAACAACGTTCCGACGTTCGAGCACTAATTTGTATGAAGCCAAAATGATCAGTAATAACGAATTGAACACTTCCATAGCTGATACCCACTTCTGACAAGATTTTTTCAACAGTTAAATTCTGGCCCATGTATACACACGATTCTAAGACAGTGTAGCATCTCCAAACTGTGGCTTCAAGCGAGTACTAATTTCCGAGAGTCTAACGCCTTTATTGCTTAAAAACTTTATTATGATGCATTGTGCAACAGACGAATGTACCTCTTACTCGGCCATGGCTGTACTGACGACAAAACCGAGCGCGTTCTCTAACCAAGTTGCTTCCCTCACTCCTAATAAATCAAACATGAACCCTACACTATTTCTTCTAGCTCAGAGCTGCGTGCTAAGCAGAATAGCAAAATTACCGTCTGTTTGATCCACTCTCGTACGAATGACGTTTGAATGTATCACTTAATTTTTTTTTTTTAGAAGATTAAACTTTACATCACCTTCTTTTATGCATGCCAAACTGTTGTTGAAATCTTAACTTCAATCGCAGGTAACTAACGTTATATTCGTTAGTGTACCTTGCTGCATCAAGAGCTTTTGTGACGTAATAAACGTTTTGTTTTGTTGTACAGAACAACACGAAAACGTAGTGTCCTTCTTCAGGACACTTTTGCAGTTTATATTTATCCAATATAACTTCAGTTATTGCATTTTCATCTCCTTCGGTTTCGTCACCTTCAGCCCAGTTGTCATCGTCATCCGTGTCTTGTTGATACAGTATTGCACTAATATCATCTTCATCGTCGCTTTGCGAAACTTGTCGTGTAATGTTTTCCCTTTCATGTTTTTTTTTTAATTTGGCTGCTTATTTTGCCTCAATTTATATTCGTTGATTGCAAACTTTTTCCTGATTTTCTTGCCTTTCCTTGCCTGGAGAGTTCATAGTAGCTTGAATTATTTCCTCAGGTGGCGGTGGAAATTCGTTGACTATTTGTTGTTGTTATGTTGATATAGAATTTGCAGCCATTGTGTGATGTTGAAGGATGTCAACTATTTCAGCTTTTATTGAAATTACTGGACTATTGACTGCCCTCAGTTATTGGACGATCTCTTACGCTAATTTGTAAACAGTTGCCATTGTTGAATATGTTTTTTTCGAAAGGGAAAATCCCAGTTTTTGTAAATGCATTCACATTGATGTAAATGAAACAGTAGGTACTAGGGCTCCTGAATCATAGATGGTAAGTGGATCACCAGAATGACGCATTAACCAAGAATCCATTGAATTAAAATATTTCGTTTTAAGTAGACTAAAAATTCCAACATCCAAAGGTTGTAGTTTGGCTGAAGCGTGTGATAGCAGACTGAGAACAACTAACTACACCAGAATTTTTAGCCAAATCGAGTGCTTCGATACTTAAATGTGAAACTCGTGATTACCAAGTATCAGTATACCTATTTGGATTGTCTGGAGTATTGTGACTCTGTTTTATGAAGTGTCCTAACATGTACAATTCACCATTCATCCATCCGGATGGGCTTGCAAGTATGTTCGCCGACATTCATTCTTGTATGGATAAAAAATAACAGGTGGAATCGCGACAAATAATACAACAAGTTGTACAAAGTAATCCCCTTTATTGGCTTGTTACTTTGCAATGTTTTTTTTTTACCTTTTACACCAAAAAAAATTTTCTGCTTTTGAACGGGGTTCGTACTGGTTTCGTCCACCATCTGCAAAAGCTAGATTCCTTGTGATCACCTAAATTGTCAAAGAATACTTTGAAAGTGCCAAAACTCTAGCGAAACTACAAGCTTTTGGTGTTCTAAGGCTTAGACCAAGATTACGACTCCTAAAGCTTCCTAACCAATCATTTGATTTGTTTTCCAAGAAACAGGCATTTACTTGCTATCAAATTTTGCCATTTCATACGCTCCTATATGACAATCCTTTACCGTGAGTCCGTAAAAAAAATCTGCGCAATGTTTAAAGTAATACTTTCTCTTCTGTAGAAAATACCATATTTACGGTATAGTTAGGACAAGCCTGATATTGTTTTCCTCAATATTGGATGCCTGGAATTTCTGGAAATATCTATAGCATACTAAAAGGTATTTTCGTATCCCTATCTACTTCTGTAATCATTTTTCCATCTTCTTTAAGGAAACTTGACACGATTTTCATCTACTCTTCGGTATGCATTCCTATTTTTCCACATTTTTCCTTCTTTATCCTTTATTCGAGGCATTCTGCAAGAAGGGATTAAGATAGCAATTGATGAAGGTGACGTCAATATATAGTACGCGACATTATAATTTTTTATATGATATTAAAATTATAAATGATGTTGACTTGAGTAATGTAAATTAACATAGAATGACATAATGCAACGGATACATCCTTAACATAAGACCTTTTATGTGGAACACACGGTTGCCAGACAAACTATTGAATATTTTCCCATCCGAATAAAAGTGTTCCCCAAATTACTAAGGCACAATAAAAAAATTCTTTAAGTTTAATTATGAAACTAATTATTGTATTCTTGAATTTCAAACATTTTTTTGGAAAGTTGTTTAAATATAATTTGCACATATAGTATCCTATCCATACATCTAGGCAGCTCTTTGTTTTTCTTTTATTTTAAATAATAAAATCCTGTAAATAATGTAATTAATCAAAAGTACATATTGCGATATTTTACTTCAGTATGAACAAAATAATTTACCTAAATTAATGAAAATGCTTGGAAGATGATGAGATTCATCTTCTTGTTCGCATAAATTTACTAAGAATGCAGAACATCTTTCTTTCATTACTTTTAGTTCCTGTTGATTGATTCCGGCTGAAGATATATTAAAGGAATATTCAAAGTGTATGCATTCAATTCTCATTACATAATCTCAAAATTTGAAAACTGACAAGTCCTTTTTATTGGCCTTTTCTAAAATGTCTGTTAGAGAATTATCATTCTTAATTAACCGAAAAGTAGGAAGTGGACTTCTTGCAACTGTTTTAAAGGATCGGCATTGTCGGACCGAAACATTTTATTAACTTTCGCAATATAAGAAAGAAAAGTAAGAAACAATTTGTTCGCTTTTGAACAAAACATCATAGCCAGTTGGTCTGCCATATAACATCTCTCTTTATCCAGACCATATCTTCAACAAGTTGTGATTTAAAAGTTTCTGCTAATGTGGTAGTATCACCTACTATGATAGGTAAAATCTGTTCGAATATTTCATTTAAGCTAAATTATCTTATCATAATTCAAAGCATTTTTATAGCATCTACTTCAGTACTTTCGTCTATCAACATTGAAAAGAAGCTTTCGCCGATATCCAATATCAAATCTTTTAACATGGAAGGGTAAATAACATTCTTTTTCGATGTAATTTTATAATAAGTACCTTGGAATATTGGTCTAAATCTTTTAATTTAACACCAAGAACAACAGAAATTTAACAATGTTCTAATATAAACATAGCAATCTTAAGTTCGGCTATTTTACGACTTTCCGCAATTTGTTTATTAAAAATGAAGTGCTACTGTTATCTGCTTGTGCAAATTAAAATGCATCCAAGTGTTTCTTGCATTTACCATAGTTTTGCAAGTATTTTTAGTGAGTCTGAAGGGTACATCTACATATTTATTCATATTCCAAAACTATAATAATAATTTCCACACACGCTGTACTCAAGACTTACGCTCCCCACTTTAAAAAAAATGAAAATTATACTGATTTATAGTTTATTGAAATTTATTTCATCATTTTTCCAAGAATAAGTTATGCGAAAATACTTTAAATATTTCAAAAATGTGCTTACCTGATACCCACGTTTTCCTATATCGACTGGTGGTACTCTTTGCCATCTTTTAAAAACTAGGTATTTATTCCACTATATATGAACACTTGAGAATTGCTTTAAATGAAAGTTAACTGCTCAACTAAAAAAACAAGCATTGAAATGAGTACAGCAATTCACTATTGACTTTGAATACTTCGATGGTTTCGTTGTATATTGTTTGATATTAAATGTATTTAAATATCTAGCACCACGATACGATTAGTTGCGTATTCAAACTCATACCAATACGTTATATGTATATGCATATCAATTATAAATATAGCCAGAAGCGGTAAATTTAAAATTTCTCCGAATCACTGCCATATATAAATGCGCGCAATGATGAATTTGCATTTAATAAACAACTAATTAGTTATTTATTCAATGTGAATTTGGAAAAACTGTGCTAAGAAGTTTGTAATTGTTATACTACTTAGATTTCATATACTGCGTAAAAATTAAGGATTTATGTTTTCGGATACTTAAATATCACCATTTTTTCGCAATTTTAAAAGAAATTCTCTCTATGATTTTCCCTAATATTATCATTTCCCCGGGAAGAAATTATTCCCCAAATGAGGCGGGGGGGGGGGGCGACTTGGCAACCCTGATGGAACATGTAAAAAAACTATTGAACTATTGACTATAAAAAATAGAAGCAAATTTCTACCTACGTAGTATTTTTTCTGGGAACACGAAAACACAAAGCCTCCGGTGCACACGTCTATCGGTTGCCGTTGCTCGGAGTGAACTAAACCCTAAGTTAAGTTACTACTATCGCAATTGATGCAGCAATTAGTATAGGAAACTTTGCAATGCTAACCGCTTTTATAGTTCAAAAACTAAATTTGAATTCTGCTCTACCATAATTATTTCTATGCGTTACAAACGGAATGATAAACTTAGTTTACCCTGTAGATTTCATCTAGGGTATAATAATCACACGTCAAATTTATTTTTTACCTCAATATGTTGGCAGAACTGCATCAAAATTTGAAATTTTTCAAACCATGCAGCATGCATCATGATCAACGAGGTAAGTACTAAAGAAGATGAAAGGGAGCAAATATCACGTACCCATTTCTAACACATTGACACTGATATTGTTTGTACATGAGCGCCGTAAAATGTGTACACCTGTACACAATTGTACAACCGCTGAGCAATTTTAATAGCTTTTATTTTCATATATTCAACTTACTGATTTTGCAAACATGAACATAAAAAAGTTATTATTTAAGAAAAAAAGTTCGGTGGTAAAAAGTTTGTGAGTAATACTTGCTTCATGCCCCTGCGATTATTTCACGGGTTTTCACGGTACATGTTGCCACATTAGCACAAAGCAAATGATGCGACGTGTAAAGTCGTGGACAAAAGTTACTAGAGAAAATTTCTAAAATTTTCGTTATCGCAATGTGACATTTGAGCTTGTCAGGTAATGTGTTGGTAAATTTCGCGTAACTTTCTTTTAAATCTGGCATAGCTGCGTGTACACTTTATATGCAACTATACTTGTTCTTAAAATATGTAAAAAAATTTCCGTAGACATCACAAAACGCAAGACCCAACTCAAATATCATGAAATGGCTACGACAATGTCGCATTCTTTGTATTACATCTGCGACAAAAAACGACGCCAGATGTCGTGGATAGTTTCCGTGTCGCATTCATTGTATTTCAGTCTTTAGTTGAGAGGTGCGGTCGCCAATGATGTTGTTTAATTTTCTTTTCATCATTAAATAAAACTATTAAGTTTTAAATAATTAAATTAATTAGTTATTGAAATATTGTAATATGATTTTAAATTTACTATTTTCGCTAACAATTTCAGGGCGTGTATCTTTATTCTGCTCAGAGCACTCCGAGCTCACCGATTTTTTTGTAATTTTATTTACTTTCAGAGTATTCTCAGCGCTCTGAACGTGTATCTTTATTATTGTTCAGAGGTCTCAAATAAATCGTAGGTCGTAGACGTTTGAGTGTTTAGAGGAGCAATCCGTCAGTAATATCAATAGACCGCAAAAACATCCTATTGAAAAGATGAGTACCTTTTTAAATTTCATAGTTCCTTACTTTCCTTAACCCCTTATTGTATCTTGTATTATCAATAGATATTTCAGAAATCACGTGCTGCTGATATAAAAACAAAACGAAAAGTCAAGTATTGCGCGTCTAAAGTCGAAATACTTAAGGCAGCGTGACAGGTATGAGCAGGGGCGGATTTGATCACTTGGCCGCCCTAGGCCTATGGAAGATTGCCGCCCCCCTACTCCCTGTAAAACACGAAAAATTGAATGATCTATATCCAGTGAAGGGACCCCAGGCTAGAATTAGCGGAGTAGGCTGCCTCATAAATCGGAGTAGATTTGAAAAAAATGGAGTAGAATTAAAAATAACACTTTCCAACGAATTATTTTATTTAAAAAAACGAAAAAGTATAAAAATGTAATGAAATACCCACAACTACAAGAAAAAACGTTGACGTGTGGGTTCACAGAGGGCGCGTCTACTAAAAAAAAAAATATTCCCACCAAGTTTTGCCGCCCCCTAAATTTGCCGCCCTAGGCCCGGCCTACTCGGCCTATAGGGAAATCCGCCCCTGGGTATGAGCAACATCCTTAGCAAAACAGCATACCTGCGCTTTTTCATATATTTTAAAACTTTTGACAGGCTTAGCGATCGCGTCTCCCAACAGCATCACATTATAACTCAAGACCAAAATGAAAGCAGAAATCAGTGACAGTTATCTATTCTTTCCAGGTATATAATCGAAAAAACTTGAGCTTTCGCTTAACACGAGTCAGTAGAACTGACCGTCAGTAACTCACTTCGTCTATTAATTCAAAAGTTTTTCGTTCGATCAACTGACTAATCAGCTCATTATAAAAATATCATCAAGCGGTATAGACATTTCTCTTCTGTATGCACTTCTAATGATTTCTTCCTTATTCCGTCATTTTTCTCTAAAAAATAAAGATTACAATATATATTAAACTCTTTTCAGTCATTTTCCACTCAAAAGAGAGAAGATTAGAAATGTAAACACAAATTTCCACTAGCATCGACCTTTTATTTTCAGTTTCCGCAATTTTAATTTTACAATTTACTGAATACTCAATAAATACTCAATAAAAAAGACTAGTCAGTAGGGGCTTTTACGAGTCTGTGTCAGTTCTTCTCACTCGTGTAATCCCCGTGTTAGCACAATGGGCCGCCTTAACCTCCATTCTTGGTATCTTTCTTCCACCTGCCTCAAAACAAAAATCCCCGGTTTAGAAAAAAATAAATGCCGTGATCGTACTTGCAGCAACGAAGTGATAATCACTTAAATATGTTACTTTTATTTGTAAAACTGCGGCCCAGTGTATGTAGAAATCATACAACAGTTAATATTAAAATTTATACTCAACTCTTAGGGCACTTCTGCTTGAAGATCGTAAATATTTACTTTCTATAGCTATTTCTTTTCGAAAATCTGATCTTGGAATCTACTCATTATTTTAAAGAGAATTTTATTAACTTCCCACATACCATTTCTTATAAGAATAAGATATCAAAATAATAAAAAAAATACGGCGGATATTCATAGATATATAAGTCCTTGCTGACCAAAACAATCAATGCTTGAATGCAGGCTAGCTCTAATTTATAAACAGGCCCCAATAAGTAAATCTCACGACGACTTGCTGTTTATAATTATGTTCTTCTTTTCGTATTGTGTGAATATAGCTTACAATACATATATTGAGATTTGAGAGACTAATTCACAAGTCGAACGTAGACGTTCCATGATGCAAAAAGTCTCTTATAGACAAAATTAAGTACTTATTTTTTCCCGCATTATATATTATGAAAGATAGCAAGAACACATGCATGGCACCTCATTTTGACAATTTATAGAAAAGTTTTTATTTTTCTTTATAACACTCACTCCCTCCCCTTGTGTTTTGATGTGCCAAAGTGTTTTTTTTTAAATACTTTATTATTTATATATATGTGGGATTTCCAAAATTAATAAGACCGAATAATCAAACTTCAAAATACAATGTTTATTAATTCACTGATTTTAAATTTAATTATTTGTAATAATGGAAATTTATATAAAACGATACAACAAATTTATTGTAATAAAAAAAATGACAAAGTTAACATTTACTGGAATTTACTTCAATTTTACTTTCCACGTTCAAGAAAAATACTTCTTCGTTGACTGAATGCTGAATATCGAATGTTCTTCTTTTTCTTTCAAATGACAGCGAAGCTTTTTTTATTATTTGCAGTGTTGCCGTCGTTTTTCATTTGGTGGTTAGAAGTAGTTTGGTAGGGTAGAAGTTACGAATAGTTATTAATGAATTCCCACAATCGGCCATCCTGATAGTCTTTTCGCCCTCGAAAATATGAAATTTGTGGACGTCATTACGTGAATTTATTATTAGGCATCATAGGTAGGTAACTTGGTAATTTTTTGAACATCTTTGGTAAGTATTCTTCATCTTTGGTAATTAACTTTATTTTAAGAAATTGTTTATCATCTTAGGTAAGTCTTCATTTTAGGTAAATCTTGGTGTAAACTTTTTAACATCTTTTGGGTACATCTTTTAAAATCTTGGTATAAACTTTTTAACATCTTTTGGGTACATCTTTTAAAATCATCTTTTGGTACATCTTTTAAAATCTTGGTATAAACTTTTTTAACATCTTTTGGGTACATCTTTTAGAATCATCTTTTGGTACATCTTTTAAAATCTTGGTATAAACTTTTTTAACATCTTTTGGGTACATCTTTTAGAATCATCTTTTGGTACATCTTTTAAAATCTTGGTATAAACTTTTTTAACATCTTTTGGGTACATCTTTTAGAATCATCTTTTGGTACATCTTTTAAAATCTTAGTATAAATTTTTTAACATCTTTTTGGTACTATTCTTCTTCGAAGCCCAGGAAGTCTTCCTCCTCGTCGGTGCTAGTGATGTCATACCAACTCTTCATATTGTCAGCGCTTGTGATTGTTTTGTTTGGCCCCTCGTGTGTGCCAACTTTTTCTACGTGATAACGATCGTGTTCTGAACATCTTGTAATTTTGTATGGACCTATAAAATTAGTAGAGATTTTAGTATTATTTATAAATTGGCAACGTTTTATGGCAATTAAATCTCCTAATTTATAATTTTTTGCAGCTTTTCGCGTTTTATCATAATTTTTCCGATTTTCGTTTTGTATGTTTTCGATATTTATTCGTGCTGTTTCACGCGATTCTTCACGATTGTTTATAAATGCATTTTTGAATTCTTCATCTATTGCTTCGGCTAATGTTGTATTTGCGTTATTCCTCATTGGTACGCCTGTTAATAATTCGAATGGCGATATTCCAATACTTCTTTGATATGTTGCGTTAATGCAACGTTGTAATTTTCCGGTGTATGTATACCATTTCGCTGGTTCATCTATTGTAACTTTTGTTAGGATTGGTATAATCATTCTGTTGATTCTTTCTACCTGTCCATTTCCTCTTGGAATACCGGTGGCTATCTGCAAATGAATTATATTTTCTATTTCACAGTACTCTTTAAATTCGTTTGATGTAAACGCTGTTCCTCTGTCTGTAATTACTCTTCTCGGATTGCCAAAAGTATCCTTCTGTAGATTTAACTTTTGCAATACTTCTGATGTTGTTGTTGATTTTGTTGGATAAATCCAGCAAAATTTGGAAAAAGCATCAATTACGCATAAAATGTATGAGTGCTTCTTTGTGGTATTCGTCATTGGACCGAGGTGATCGATGTGGTAGGTATCTAGTGGCTGTTCATTTTTGTGAATTGGGCTTAAATACCCTTCTGGTTTACCTGCTTTTTTATCTGCTAAAATACAGCGGACACAATTTCTTCGACAATTTTCAATTCTTTCTTTTAGACGAGATATATGATATTCTCGGCTTATTAAGTCTTTCATTTTTTTGTACCCAAAATGGCCATCGTCGTGAATATTTTTAATTACTTCAGTTTGCATATTTTTCGGGATACATAATAATTTACCGTCTTTACCATCTTTATATATTATATCGTTTTGTTTAAAATAACCGTCGTAGATTTCTGTGTTTTCTAATATTTTGTTTATTAGCTGTAATTCTGTATCGTTATTTTGAGCATGTTTTATTTTGTTCAAAAATTGATTTGTTATGACCATTACGACTGGGTTTCTGCTTAATGCGTCTACGTGTTTTATTCTTACGCCAGGTCTATGTTCCAACTGATAATCGTATTCTTGTAAGGCTAAAGCCCATCCTGCAATTCGTGGTAGTATGTTTTGTTTCTCCATGGTTTGCTTAAATGCTGAACAATCTGTAAATATTTTAAACTTAATTCCTAGAACGTATACTCTGAATTTTTTGAGTGCTGAAATTATAGCTAGAACTTCTAGTTCATAGCTACTGTACCGTTCTTCGGCTGGTGATGTTTTTTTACTATGATAGCATACTGGATGAAACAGATTATCTTCTCTTTTTTGTAATAAAACTGCACCAAATCCCCATTTCGACGCATCCGTGTGAATTTCAGTTTCCGAATCTTGTATATACAACGTGAGTACTGGTTGTTCCGACAATAATTGTTTAAGTTGATTGAATGCTAGTTTTTCTTGAATACCAAATTTAAATTCTGATTGTTTCTTTAATAAGTTCGTTAATGGTCTGGCTATCAGTGAATATGATTTTATGAATTTCCTAAAAAATCCTGTAAGACCTAGGAAACTTTGTATTTTTTTAACTGATTTTGGTTCTGGAAACTGTTTAACTGCATTCGTTTTTAGTTCTGATGGTGTAATTTTACCATCATTTATTTTAAATCCTAAATAATCAATTTCATTACATAAAAATTGACATTTAGACCATTTGATTTCTAATCCATATTCTTCGGCTAGTTTCATGACTTCTCTTAATCTTTTCATTCCTTCATCGTAGTTTTCTGAAAGTATTATTATATCATCCATATATACCAGAACGAATTTCTTTTCGATTAATTGTTGAAATATTCTATTTATATATTTTTGGAAAACTGTGGGTGACGTGCACAATCCGAATGGTACTCTATTAAATTCGAATTGTCCTGATGGAGTTACAAAAGATGTATATTTTTTACTTTCTTCATCAACTTCGACATGAAAGAATCCATTTTTTAAGTCAAGTGTTGAAAATACTTTGGCTTTACTTAAGGAATCAATTTGGTCTTCTATTAAAGGCAGTGGGTATCTATCTTTGATTACTATTTTGTTTAATTTTCTGTAATCTATACATAATCTTTTACTGCCGTCTTTTTTGTTTGCCAACTGTATTGGACTTGAGAACTCTGATTCACTTGGTCGTATTATTTTCAATTCAAGCCATTCTTTAATTTGCTCATTTATGACTTTTTTTTCTAATGGAGCCATTCTTCGTGGACGTAATTTAATTGGTGTTTCGTCTGATAAAATGATTTTTAATTTAACATCAGTATCTTTGTATTTATTTTCTGGTTTATACTTTTTTACTAGATTATTTATTTCGATTAAATAATTTTTATTTCCTATTTTTAATTCTTCTTTTTCAGCTGTAATGTTGTAGCACGATTTTAATTCTGGGTATATTTTACTTATTTTGATATTATCATCTGTTAATTTAATGTTTGTTCCGTTCAGTATATCTCTTCCTATTACTGTTGCTGTTTTTAAATTCGTTCCTGATACAACGTACATTTGTGTTATGTATGTGTTGTCATCTATTTCTACAGTTGCTTTAAAAGAACCTAGTGTTTCAATTGTTTCACCTGACAGACCTTGTATTTTGCACTCTGATGTGTTTACTTCTGGTGCATTAATCTTGTGAAAATCTTCAATTCTTATTATACTGATGTCGCTGCCCGTGTCGATTAAAGCCGAAATTTCTACGTTATTTATTTTAATTACTTTTTGTATATCTTTACCAGATTCGATATATTTGATTGATTTTGTTGTACAATTCTTTGCGATGTGTCCGAATTCATTACACTTAAAACATTTCGGTGTATTTTGTGGACATTCATTTTTAAAGTGATCTGTTTTTCCACAATTATAACATCTTGATTGTACAACTTTCGATTGGCTATCATGTTTTTGTATATCTGGTTTTCTTGTTGTATATTCTTGTGTTGTATTTGGTAAACTTTTTAAACTGTCTTTGTATTTCATATATATTGGTATTTTTTCTCTAAATTCTTCAAAATTTGTTGCTTCAAATAGTAGACTTTTGTTTCTAGGATTGTCGTTTATTCCTTTTATTACATAGTGTATTATCGTTTCTTCGTCCATACATGGATTTCTTGCCGCTATTTCTCTCATCTTCAGAAAATATTCTTGTATATTTTCATTTCTTTCTTGTTTTCTATGTAATAATCTTTTGTGTATTTCTGCTGATGTTATTCTAATTTTGAATTCTTGTTTTAAAAATGTTTTTAATTCTTCCCAATTATTTAGATTTGGATTCGATCGTAAAGCCAGTTTTGCTGTTCCCGTCAGTAGTCTTTTAGCAAAGATAGTTTGTTGTAAGTTACTCCATTTAAATTCTTTTGATGTATTTTCTACATCTCTTATCCATGATTCGACATCATATTCATCAGTTCCACTGAATTCAGGTAATATATTTAATATATCTTTGAACGAAATTCTTTCTTTATCGTGTTTTTCGTTTGTTGTGCTTTCAAGATTGTTTCGTTGTTGTACTTCTACTTTTAATTGTTCTAATTCTGCAGTTAACTTGTCTATTTCTGGTTTTTCTTCTTTAGTTGTTAATTTATTATGTTGTTCATTTGTTATTACGATTTGTGTATCCAGCTTTTTATTTTCTGTTTGTAGTTGTACTATTTTGTGTAATGTTTTCAATTCTTCGTCTTTTTTCTGAGCCTTTTCTGCATTCTCTTTAATTTCTTTTTCTTTCAATTCTCTTTCCAGTTGCTGTTTTCTCAACTTTTCTTTAAGTTTTCTATTTTCTTCTTTTAATAGATTTAATTGTTCTTCCACAGTTTGTTTATTACTATCGTCAGGCATGTTTAAGGATGATGATTATTTTGATAAAATACGAAAAATTTTAATGATTTAATATTAATATTAGAATTAAATCTTCAGCGACTTGTACAGCTCCCTGTTTTTTTTTTATATAAAAAAAAATTTTTGTTTGTATGTAGGTATAATAAAATGGCGATATGTTGTCGATGGTTTTTATGAAGAATTGAAATGTCGAAAATAATTGTGTGTCGCTGATATTTTAGAATAGCGGTATTATTATAACATAACCTGATTATGCGGAAATTATTTCCACGCGGTTGAACTTTGCCACGAAATTTGGGTTTAATTGCCACTGTATATAATATGGTATATATTTGTCCAAAAAAAAAAATTATGAAAATTTTCCACTTACGGTTTTATTAGAATTTATCTTTTTGTACCTGACCACTGTATTTAACCTTCAAAAGTTTATGCCAATCCTCTTTTTTTTTTTGATTTTCTTTAGATGTTCCGCTAATTTTGATGTTGATCCCACGCTGATCCTTGATGACACTTTAACTGCTTTGGAATTATACCAAGTTTTTTTTTTTTTTTTTTGATAAAATAAAAAAAATTCCACTTGGCGTTGTTTGGTTGAGCCCCCAATTGTGGGATTTCCAAAATTAATAAGACCGAATAATCAAACTTCAAAATACAATGTTTATTAATTCACTGATTTTAAATTTAATTATTTGTAATAATGGAAATTTATATAAAACGATACAACAAATTTATTGTAATAAAAAAAATGACAAAGTTAACATTTACTGGAATTTACTTCAATTTTACTTTCCACGTTCAAGAAAAATACTTCTTCGTTGACTGAATGCTGAATATCGAATGTTCTTCTTTTTCTTTCAAATGACAGCGAAGCTTTTTTTATTATTTGCAGTGTTGCCGTCGTTTTTCATTTGGTGGTTAGAAGTAGTTTGGTAGGGTAGAAGTTACGAATAGTTATTAATGAATTCCCACATATATATACATTTGTTTAATTTTTTTATTTAAACGCTGAGCTAAGATTTTCGAATAAAAGTAAAATATAATAATTTTTCATGGCAATTTATCGCAGGGTTTAGGAAAGAGAAAAGTTAAGAAAAAAAGAAACAAAAACCGTCCAAAATGTAGTGTCAATTATATAAAAAATATTTTAAACTATATTTGTAAATACATTTTAGGTATAGAATTTTATTATATAAATTTAATTTGATTATACACACGATAATAAGTAAGGTAAATATTTGAAAATATACAACAATATAAAAAGTGTTCAGTAAATTAGACTGAATCGATCATTTTCAAAGAATGCCTGTTTTTTCTGAACAAATTAATAAATATATTTGTAATAAAAATCAAATTGATTGTTATTCGTTTTTTTTTTTTTTAGTTACATTCTATGACCTGTGATGATTCTTGCATACGTTTCAAATCAATGAGAGAATGTTGAGAATTGCTATCTACATATCCTATAAAAAAAAGACATTGATTTAGGTTTTCGAGCCACTTAAATTATGTTACAATCGTTAACTACAGTGGTGGAACTTCTCATAAAGGCAGTAAATTTTTAATATATACATTTTTATAGATCTACACATTATGGGTGCTATTTACTTTTCAAAACTATACATAGTAGCCAAACTGGAAAAGAGGTAGAAGCGCAGGTATGCGAATTGTATCCTTATTTATACTTTTCAATTCGTGTTCAGCCAGTCACGAGTTAAGCAGCCCAACTTGTATTTGTGAGTTTAAAGCATTAAGTGCCTTAAAAATCGAAAATACTTTATTCAAATGATTTATTAAAAATTTATTGAGTGTTCAAAATCGACAACATCTAAAAACAACTTTTTTTTTCACATGGGCCGTGTAAAAGACATTAACCGTAAAAAACGAAAAGTGATTTTGGCCTTATTAAAAACTAAAATGTTTTCTAACCGGGATATAGCAAAGAGAGAAAATATTTCGGTTTTCACTGTGGACAGAGTGGCAAGTTATTTTCGATCAGGGGTCTCACCGCTAGTAAATAAGTGGTCAAATTTGCCGTGGAATTAGAAAAAGGACGGAGAGAACGGATAGGAAAATTATCCATAATGCTGTGCTAGAACGTAGAGCATCAGCTCGTGTTTTAATAAGGCATCTAAATAAGCAGGAAGTGGATATATAACATTGCGGCGATGATTGTACGCGGCGAATTTAAAGTGAATAAAGTTGAAATATTGAATAAAGAAAACGCGACTATTATGGGCTCAACTTCACCGCCATCTTACAGTTGATAACGGATGAAGGAAAATGGTTAAATATTTTTTTATTACACTTTATTTCCCCTTAGTGTTCTTAAAACTTTTAGAAATAAACAAAATTTTCTAAACCCATAAATGATATTCAGTGATTAATACCGCTTGTAAGTAGTGATGGAATCTTCCCAATTTGTGAGAAGACCAGATGAGAGATATAAAGACGACTGCATACTACAAACTGGCGATAATGATTTGGAGCTGCATCAGCGGAGATGGTCCTTGTCCCATATATTTTGTTGAAAGATCGATGCGCCAGAACCAATATTAATTGGTCCTATCCGATGTCCTGCTTCCATATATCAATTCCATACACTATACTAAATCTTATTACACTTTTATGCAAGATGGAGCTCCCTGCCATACAGCAAAATTTACTGAAACTTCGTCACATACAAAAACATTATTATCCTTCCTTGACCCAATAATTCTCCTGCCTTAAACCCAATAGAAAATTGCTGGGCTCACCTTAAATCGAAAGTTTATAGTGTTCCTAATCCCACAGTAGATATTCTTAGAAATATATATATATATATATATATGTATATAGAAAACATTTGCAATAATTGTGAAGATTTAACAAAAAAAGGTAAATTTCTGTATTATATACCGGCGCTCATAGAAAGTGTGATAAAATCAAAGGGAAATGTAACAATTATTAGACAAACCATATAGTAATGTGTAGAAAAAACAATGTCTTTTATAATAAATTTGTCTTATACAGGGTGTCTCGTAAGTCGACGTCAAGCCGGAATCGGGTGATAGACCAAATCATAACAGTTAGCAGAAAAATATAAAAAAAATCTAATTGTAAGTCATGTATTTTACACATTATAGACATTTCTTTTGTTTTCGAAGAATGTACACCTTGTGATGGTTTTTTAGCTCCTGTTGCTACAAATCTTTACTTTTTCAATTTTATTTTTCTTATGTAATCCCGAATAGTGCTTATGTAACCTGCTGCTTTAAATTCTAAGCCAACTGTTCCAGCTTTGAAGAAAATGTCACATTTTGCCGAACCAAAAATAGCAAATTAATATTTCACCCAACTTTATTTAACTGACTGTAATGAAAAAAAAAATGTACTACGCCAGTTTGGCAAGTAACTTTAAAAGTTGACACATTTAATAAGGATTCTAAAGTGGTATAACACTTGCTACAAAAAACAATTTTTTCTTCGAAAAATTTCTTTTCACCTACTAAAAATGATTCTAGTGTACCAAAGCTTGCCGTAAGACCGTATCTTTCAGATTTTAGTTTGAGTGAGACGGAGAGTCATTGCATGAAATGTGAGTGAGGCATAGAGTGACGTTAGAGATCCTAACTTTTTGTTGAATTTAGGACAAATTTTCCTTGAGTTTAAAATTTAACACCAATTATTTGGATGCTAAGATTTATTATTTACAAAAGATGTTCAAACTGCATTCCTTCAGCTGCAATACAAGTTCGAGATCTTCTTAAAAAGGATCGGGTTATCAGGCGGGAAAATCTTCCATTGATGACAAATTCAACTGCTTCCGTAATTCTGGAGCCCATGTTTTTGTAAAATTCGGTGAGCTATACTTTTAGGCACTCCTGTGCTTTCCTGAAGTACTACGTCGTCGTAAGGTAAGGAACTCTTCCTTCACCATGTACTTGGTTTGGAAGTCGGCCCTCTGTGGAGAGCAGACGGTGCATATTTGTAAAAACTCGATGATTTGTCTCGCTAGCGTCACTCTCTGCCTCACTCACACTTCATGTAATGACTCTCCGTCTCACTCAAACTAGAATCTTAAAGTTACGGTCTTACCGCAAGCTTTGCGTACAGCATCATTTTTAGTAGGTGAAGAGAAATTTTTCGAAACTGGGTTTCTTGAAGAAAAAAATTTTGTTTTCCGTAATCTAAGAAATATTGTAGCAAGTGTTATACCACTTTAGAATCCTTATTAAATGCGTCAACTTTTAAAGTTACTTGCCAAACTGGCGTAGTACATTTTTTTTTTCATTACAGTCAGTTAAATACTGACTATCAGAACCAGCTTAACACAAGCTCGCTGCATGGACACGTTTAATAAATAAACGTCTCAACAATACATGCGATTCATCACTTAGTCGGTGTTAGTATTAGTATGTTAAACTAAACATAGACCAAACACCGAATGAGATGACATGCAATGCGACATGGAAACAGAAAATTAAGTATTATATAGACGTTTTGTTGGGTGAAATATTAATTTTCTATTTTTGGTTCGGCAAAATGTGACATTTTCTTCAAAGCTGGAACAGTTGGCTTAGAATTTAAAGCAGCAGGTTACATAAGCACTATTCGGGATTACATAAGAAAAATAAAATTGAAAAAAGTAAAGATTTGTAGCAACAGGAGCTAAAAAACCATCACAAGGTGTACATTTCCTCGAAAACAAAAGAAATGTCTATAATGTGTAAAATACATGACTTAGATTTTTTCTTATATTTTTCTGGTAACTGTTATGATTTGGTCTATCACCCGATTCCGGCTTGACGTCGACTTATGGGACACCTTGTATATGAAACATTTTTTTAATATTGAAGGTTCGTCTAATTCATTGAACAGCTACTGTACTTAACAAAACTTAAAACATAGAAATTGCAAACAATTTTTTTAAACTCACTTCAAGTAAGGTCAATAACATGCATATGCATACATTATCGGAGATAAACAACGAACAAATCAACTGACCTCTACTGAACTTTGGTCATTAATACCTTCACAAAGTTTACGCTAAAATAAAACGAGTAAGGGTTCAACGCTAAACAAGTAGCGAATGACACAACTTACGAGGCAAGCTCATATAACCGTAAGCATGAATCAAGCGAAAGCACAATAGAGTGAAACATGAAGCTTTGTTTATTCCGCTAAATTTATTCTCACAGATAATATTGTGTGATAAGCAATATTGCATTCTTGGTGAAAACTACCGTAGGTTAAGCAAGGTAGATTTTGTATAAATAGAGTTATAGCTGTGATACACATAAGGTAAATTTAAATGGATATTTAAATTTGCCTGCTTTTACTTCGTGTGTTAAACCGAATACCCCGAAAAACTAGCGAGCAATTCCGGGGTATTATGTATCTTTAAAAATTGCTGAGTAAGTGAACTTATCCTGATAACAGCCACAACTGGTAGTCGCTAGAAATATAAAATTTGTGCAAGTATATATTCAGCGCTAGACAGATAGTGAGACATCAAAACAGAAATGGAAATGAAAAGTGACAATTCTAAAATTATCAGGTCTGTTTAAGTATTTCTCGGGTGTTTTCGTTCTTGGGCTTTTTTGTGTGAAAATGTGCAAGAAAGGAAGCTGACAAATTTGGAAAGTACATGACAACTTTGTGTACTCTTGAACTGAAAGCGAAAGTAAAAACTACAAACTGTCAAGCTAACAAATTTAATTTGAAAATAAAGTACCAAACATAACATATCTAATAATTTTATTTACTATTTTGTAGATTTTGATACGACCTGGGCGAACAGTGCACATCAATTTCAAATTCTGCCGTATTTTCTGACAATTCTCGATTTCAAATTTTAATTTGTTTCACAGTTACCCCGAGTATTTCCTTGGGTGGATTTGAGCTAAAACTTTATTGAAGGGGAAGTGTGACGTCTACATATTTTCCCCCATTTTGTGAGAACGTGAACAGAGTTTATGTGCTTTTGAGTGAAAGCGTTATAATGCATTCACACAAATTCGAGTACGTGAACAGACCTATCATCTACATCGCCTGCTGACGCTTTAATAAATGTAATTATACATTCATACTAACAATCAGTTTACCAATTTTATAGTGGCGTTTTCAGCGATTTATTAAAACATCTTAAGCAGGAATTAAAGCTCATTCAGCTGCTCCAACCGCCTTTATCAACACTTTCAGTTAACAATTTTTGGTTCGTCTAGGTGAGTACTATCACCTCCTGCTCTATTGACCTCCTAGTGGGAAACACCCCGTATAATGGATGGTAACAAATTTAGCAATTTGGAAATTTTTTAATTTTCTGTGCATCAGTTGTACAAACAAACTCAAAATGTTTTTTCTCATTTTCCTTGTGAGGTAGTGGCAGATCTGATAAATTTGACAACTGCCAAAGCTTTAAGGGGGAAACGCACCGAGAAGCGCGAAAAAAGCCATTTTTCCGGGATTTTTTTTAAGGCAATCTATAGCAGTAATCAAACCAATTCTTTTTTAAATAATAAAACACATTTTTACGAATACATCAAAATTTTGTTATTGAAAAATATCAAATATTCGCTGAGTAAACCTCTGGTCCGTAAAGTACCGCAAAAAACAGGCCCTCCGCGGTACGCACTCCTGCTTCTAATGCAATCATTCCAATAAAAAAAAAAAGATTTAAACTGGACAGTAGAATCTAGTCTTTGTCATATGCGATTTTGCAAATATCGATTTTTGACAAAATGGCGGACATTTGAATTTACATAGTGATTTTTAGAGAAAAATACGACCTTATTTCGCCGATTAAAAAAAACTAACCCACCAAATAAAATCAATATGACAAAGACTAGATAATTATGTGTAAAATAAGCACAAAAAAAGATAATTGAAATTGGTTCAAAAACATGATTTCGAGAAAAACGCGTTTGAAAGTTGATGTTCAAGTCCGAATTTTCTGCTTTAAATCGATTTTTCGGCGGAATTTTTTTCTTCGGCCGATACTTATAATGGTTCTGAGATTTTCGAGAGCCTTTGTTTTTTTTCCATTTTTCACCGAATATATTATTGCCGAACGAAAACTTTCGATATAACGCCCGGTTACGCAGACGAGGTTACAATAGGGGCCGACGGCGTATTTCTACCTGAAATTGGTTCGGCCGCTCGACTAGTCAGCGTCGGCCATAACTCCGTTATTTTTTCGAATTTTTGCATACGGCTTTCACCAGACATTCTTAAGAGGTTAAGCTTGAAGAAAAGCCAGACAAAACAAATCGAAATTTTCGAAATTTCTCGGTGCGTTTTCCCCCTTAATAATACGAACGGACTAAACGGCAGCCGGAATAGTACTACGTTAATCGACTTACGTGAAACTAGTCCTAAATAAAGTTAGTCTAAGCGTACTCATTGCCTCAAATGTATGACAGGGTACTAACATACCCAAACTAATAAATATACAAAGACTGGGCGAGTAGAAAAAAAATCTTTAACGCTTCACTCGAATATAAAATTGACGATACCTCGACTTGCTGACGTAACCAAAGTGTTAAGCCAGCAATGTGTCGTTCCAATATAAAATCAACGATGCCTCGACTTGATGTAGGGAAGCCTGCATTTTTTCTTAGAAATTCACTAGAAATGTTTTCTTTAGAATTATTATAATTTTTATGCATTGTTGAAGGTCGACAACGAGCGGTTTGGCTGCTAACAATTTTTATGAGCGTAGACGCGCAGATGAACATTAATTTGATGACAGACTGGAGTTATTTTCAGACACAATACTTTCATGTGTGTCGTTGTCTCCAATAAATATTAAAAACTCTAAAAAAAAAAAACGTCCAGTAAATTTCTAAGAAAAAAACAATCAGGGCTTCCCTACAATCAGGTCGAGGCATCATTGATTTTGTATTGGAACGAGTTATTGCTGGCTTATCCTTTGGTTACGTCAGCAAGCCGAGACATCTTTGATTTTATATTCAAGCGAGGCGTTAGATTCTTGTTCTACCCAGCCTTTGTATGTTATTATTTTGTCTATGGTAATGATTTATGTAAAAATAGTTAAAATGGCCATATCTTTTAAAAGAAAGCGAAATGAAAATTTTATATAGCACTTTCACACTTCAAAATATTTACCATTAATTCCGGAACACTGTATATCGGCAATGTAATATGTATTATTTGGCCCATTTGCTAATTCTATTCAAATCATTATTGATCCGAATAATATAGTTCTCAATCAGACCTATTTGCCTATCCAAGTAAATCTGGACATCATTCGCATATAGATGAATGGACGTATCCTTCACAAACTTCAAAATATACTTTTTATATAAAGAGAAGACCAAAGCACAGATAAATCCAGATGTCCAGACCTTATGGGTATCAGTGACGTTCAATCAACAACTAAAATAGAAAGCACATTGTTCGAGCTTTGAAGCTTTTGCGAGAGTTTCTATGCAAGAAACATGTCTCTTTGAGATTATTCCGGGGACAACGCTTACGATACAGCGCCTCAATGGTTACATGTTTGTCCCTGCAACACTGTACCGTACGATCGCTGTTTAAACTTGATTGTTTTGAACTCTCTCACAGCCCTCCGCTTTTGCTTTCAATTTTATCTTGTGAGAGAAAAGCTTTAAGCACATGTTTGTCGGTTAGCCGCAATAATTGGTGTCAGTTTTAAGTACGGTGGATGGTTATCTGTATTTTTCTTATTTGTGACCAAAGTATAGAGAAAATTAAGAGAGTTGAAGGTCTATCGCACATCTTGACAGATAGAAAACTCTTTTAAAATAAGTTAAGAAAATAAGATAGAGATAAACAAAAAAAACTTTCTAACCCAACAAATTTTTCATTTTAGGAAATTAAATTGCAAAATCTCTGGTTGTCCGACTACATATGTATATCCATAAATTCCCCCCCCCCCCCTCAATAACCACAATAATTGCATAATACATTTTTTAAACTTGTTTTCAACATACTGACATCTGACAATAACGATTTTCAGTCATTCCATTAAGGTGGCTATATTACAGAAATTAACAGAATAATCTCCATTATCTCTTCTGTTTTACTTTCTATTTTTTTTTTTTATAAAATCATTTAATTCATACAAGCATAACAATATACCTTGCTTAAATTGCGTTACATAATTTCATTGCTCTTATGTGTATATAAATTTTGAAAAAAAAAAAAAAGTAGGTACATGTTTCAAGTATCTTTTTTACATGAAGAGAAATATATCTTTGAACCGTATGCCAATACAAACTAAACATCTCTTCTCACAAGAAAAATTGATTAAATAGATAACATGAAATAAAAATTGTTCATTTCGCAAATGAGCATATCTATATACATATATATATATATATATGTGTGTGTGTGTGTGTATTTAAATAAACTAAATTCATTTTATTAAATAAATTAAATGTTAATGAGTCTATTATTCATTACATACCTACTATGCATTTACACATACATTAATAAATGTATGCAATATAATATATTAACCAAGCGATGCGACCCATTTAAATTTATCCTTATTTGAAGGAAGATCATGATGATAGAAATTACATTCGATTTTATTTGCACAGCTTTTACCGAAACGACATATTTTCGGGTGGTAAAAATTACAAAGTCCATTTGTGCAATTCGGATAATATTTACACATCGTTGGCAGTGGTGTGGCTGAAATCGATTTGTAATTTTGCACTGGTACTACATGCGATGCTAAAAGTAGAGTAAAAAGAAAATAATTTTGAATTAAAAAATAAAATCTTAATAATAAAATTTTTTTTCAAACATACAAAGTGGAGGCGCAGAATTTGTAACTGCTGTAACACTGTGCGAAAAATTACATCCAATCCGATTGCAAGTTAAATCAAATTTACATTTCGGATGAACATATAAGCATTTTTCAGCAAATTTACAATTAGGAAATATTTTACACGGCAATGTTGGATGATAAAATTCACAGGAATCTCCTTTACTGCAAGAAGGAAAATATTTACATCGCTCCTTTGATTTACTTTTTACAGTTGATGAATCCACTGGCACAGAGCTGAGAACTGAAAATTATATATAAAAAAAAAATAATGCTTAATATATATATATAAAAAAAGAAAAGAGTATTAACACAAAATCACTTACGCTCTGGTAAATTTTCATATTTTTTCATGCTATCTGACTTCTTTGTAGATACTTTTGTCTTATCTTCGTCTTTTTCATGTTCACTCTTCTTTCCTTCATGTTCTCCACTACTCTTTGATCTCCTTTTCGTATCCCTATTTTCATCTAAATCAAATTTTATAGGAGAAACTGTACTGCGTTTTCTTTTCAATGTAGTAGAACCAGTCTTTGGTAACGGTGGTGTTGTTGATCTCTCCTCAAATTTCTCTTTATCCTTAGATGGACTTGATGATTCTTCATCTTCTGTATCATTTTTTATGATAATTTTTTTAATTTCTTTTGGTTGCTTATATACATCAATATTTTGTTTATTAATTTTAATTTTTCCTAAAGTTTCACTTAAAATATTTGTAGTTTTTTCCACATTTGTTTCCGGTAATGTTTTAATTTCAATTCCACAAGGATTTTTTTCAACAACACGAATTTTATGCTTTGAAATATATTTTTCTCGAGTTTTATCTGAAAGTAGTAGGGAATGTTTTTATTTTGAATAAATTATATTTTTATAAATGATTACTTACCATCTAAAGTAACAACAAATTGCGTTTTACTTCTATTATTTTTTTCACTTTCTTTATTATCTCGGCTGAAAATATTAAGGAAGAAAATTTTATTTTATAATAATGAAAGTCAATAACTACTAGAATCAACGGCATTTCGTGATACAAAAATTCAAGCTCAGTAAGAAATGCGTGTCCCACTTAAAATTGTCCCGAAAATATTTTCAAAATCAATCGACTTTTTTTTTTTTAATTCATTTTTAAAATAACAACTAAAATATTATATATGTAGCAAAATAAAAAAAATTTATGAAGTTTTAATTTTTTGGGAAAATTCTCTAGTACCAGTTTTAAGGTGGGATAGATTGCTTTGCACAGTAGAGTCTGATATTAACATAGAACCACCATTTTCCGAAATGTCTTATACCTTTGGTTTCCTTGGTGGTCATTGCCAATACCTCTCAATAAGCTGTCGTTCAAGGCGGATTGATGTATTGCTGATACTAATGAAATTGTTTACATTATTTGACATTATTGTGGCATCAATTTTCTATAGTTGTCTTTTTTGGGCTTAACTACTTTATTCCGCTGAACTACAAATAATAATTTGTATACAAAATTCTGCATAATCTAGTTATAGTTCAGTGGTTTTCAAAATGAATATATAGAATAAAAATAGATAGCAATACAATATTTGTAATCCTTTCTCTATCCCCCATACCTACTTTTAGGGACAGACAGAAAAAAATTGCTTAACTTTATTTCTTTAAAAATCAAGTTTAAACATTTTTTGATGTTGTTGGAGATAAACTTTCAAGAATAGAAATAATTTCGATTGCATCTGTAATTTGTTGAAGTTTTAATATAAATATTAGAGCGAAAGTAAAACTTGAAATTAAGATAATTGTCACACCCTGCCAAAAAAAGTTGACCCATATGAAATAGAAAATCAGGCAGTCAGTGACTGGTGCGCTATGGATGTATAAACAAGTCCGCCGAATTGGGAACTACGAGCGCTATGGACGTATATACACGTACATAACGTCCGATTTGGATGAAACTTTCAGAGTTTTTATGCAATACCCAACCATGCAGGGGGTGGGAGGGTTAGAAATTTAGTGATTTTCACTGACATATATAACATGGACTGCCTGATTTTCTATTTCATATGGGTCAACTTTTTTTTTGCAAGGTGTGACAATTGTCTTAATTTCGAGTTTTATTTTCGCTTTAATATTTCATATTAAAAGTTCAACAAATTACAGAAGCATTCGAAATTATTTCTATTCTTGGAAGCTTATCTCTTATATCATCAAATATTTTTTTAACTTCATTTTTAAAGAAATAAAATTAAGCAATTTTTGCCTACCTGTCCCTAAAAGTAGTTATGGGGGACAGAGAAAGATTACAAATATTGTATTGCCATCTATTTCTCTTCTATGTATTCATTTGGAAAACCACTGAACTGAAACTGGACTATGGTGTATTTTGTATAGAACTTATTATTTGTAGTTCCGCGGAATAAAGTAGTTAAACCAAAAAGAGACAACTATAGAAAAGTGGTTCCATAATAATGTCAAATAATGTAAGCAATTTCAGTAGTATCAGCAGTCCATTTTATATATGTCAGTGGTGATTTTACGATGAAACGTCATTTTGAAAAAATCATATTTCGAGAACGGAGCAACCGATTTTTCTGATTTAAAATGCCAAATGAAGTTTAATGCTTTATATTTTTCATAAAAAAATATAGCAGCACCGAACAAAAATGAATTTTATTAATATTAGTATTTCGTAATTTTACGGTATACGGTGACTTTAAATTTGCATGGGAGGGTCTTAGAGCAATGCCGCTTTTTAGTTGTATTTGTGGTGTTCGGGAGAAAAAGATTTGGCTTGGGTTCGAGCGGTGAGGAGTTGTACCACCCCCTATAAGGTTTGTCCAAAATAGGGCGTATGGGGTATCAGATTAAAGAGGGATGAGTGTGATCGACTGGCGGAATTCTTTTTTTTTATCCTGTAAACTTCATACGGATTTTTCTACCGTTAAAAAAGGATTTTTTGGCATTTGGTTCATATACATTACCTTCCTTCATCATTTTGCATATATTTTGCCATTCTTTCTTTTGTATGCATTAGCGGTCAGCTGTGAACGTTTTCTGTCTGGGTAGCAAATCTCGCCGACGTAACAGTTCTTCGTAATTTTTCACTCAAAAAACGTCCATTTTCCACTTGAAAAAAGGACTGGTTTCCTTCCTTTTTGAGTTATCTTCAAAAGTAATTATCGGGTTCGAAAACTAATTAGATATGTGATTAGGGGACAAAATATAGATACGACTTCATTTTAGAACATGCTTTAACGTTTATATTTAAAAAAATTATAGAGTATCTTCTGTGCTGGAAGCCGACCAAATTGTCCTTTTTTCGGGTAACAACAAATTATCTTGATACACAAAAATCGATATTTCTATGAAAATGTTGAGATGCATTTCTATAATTCTTTTTTCGGAATATAGCTAAGATATACTGCAATACTAGGGGTGTACATTTAAAGGTTGTGTCCAGCAGGCGGAGATAAAAACGGCAAATTTTTTGGATTTTTTTAAAATCAATTAGCTCGGAAGTTACCTAGGAGGGCTAAATAGAGACAGTTCATAACAGCCCCTATCTGTTCTAAAAATAATTCTTTTCACTAAACTTGATCCGATTCTAACTACCCAATCTAAGATGATTTTCATAACATAGAACGTTTCATCGGTCATTACATTACTTTCAACGCTATCTTTCTCTTAAATTTTGCAAAATTTAAGCCATTTTTATACCCTAGATGAAATCTATAGGGTATACTAAGTTTAAAAGTTATTTTGATTTTTCCATGTCCGTCCTTTGTACACAGACTTTCAAAAAAGTAAAATCAAGTTCGAAAATGAGACAAATCGGGCAACTCCTTCGTAGGGTTGCCATACAAAAATTTTGTTTTCCACTATATATTTGGACACTGCCTGAGAACGCGTCGAAGTAGAGAGCTAAAATTTGGTACATGGTGTTTTTATAGTACTAACAAAAAAAATTCAAAAATGGAATAAATGGGCCAACCCCTTCTTGGTGTTGTCATATAAAAATTAAGGTTTTTTACATATACTGTGAAAACGATCAGTCCTAGACATTTTTATTTTACTAAAAACTTCTTCAGAATACGAAATCCTATAAAATTGGTTATAACCATTTTTTCTGTCCGACGAACCGTTCTAGAAATATATGCGAAAAACCACTTCAAAAATCAAACTTGCACAGAAGGGTGACAATACGAAATTTCATAAGGGCATTCATCTAGGGCACGGGTTCCCAACCGGTGGTCTATGGATCCCATAGGGGCACGTGGAGCACTTCTCGGAGGTTCGAGAAGCGCGGCCGGTAAGATTTTTTTTTCGAATTATTATTGATAATATTTCATTGTTTTAAAATTTAGTAACAAACAAAAATCTCAATTTTTTTGAACACAGTTCGGTATTCTTAAAGTAAATTTCCTAAAACTAAATACAATAACAAATATGTACATATGTATTTCTTATTTTTGAAATAGAAAAGAGACATATATGTATAATAGCAAAATAGTAATGTTATATCTGGCAACGACACCCGACATCGTATTACTCGAATGTCACTTAATGAAATACCTTGGAAACTGAAACAGACATTCGGGTATATATCGGCGCGGGCTACACATGTAATCTGTATAGCTAGTTATTAATAATTAATTTAGTTAGAGTTGTAAACTGTTAGGAATATTCATAAATAAAAAGTGAACTACCAAGTACGCGTTTTTTAATAGTAAAACCATAACAAGTAAGAAGATTCATTATAAAAACTACTTGTAAGGATTTGGTTGATTTTTAAAATTTCCTGAGTTTTTAATTTTTTTCGGTTCTCTGTGCACTATTGAAGTAATTTAATTGTCAAATTGTTGTTTTTACTACTAAAACGTGTACAAAAAATAAATATATATAACGGTTTTCGATTTATGTTGGTAAGTACAATAAATAAACCAGTGCATAATTAATTGTTTTAGATTCCAGAAATAATTATTTTTTTCTTATCGACAGCTAACCCATACTATCACAATGTCAAAGAAGCGTTGTTATCAGGACTCATATATTCGATTCGGCTTCACTTTCTTAGTGTTGACAAAGACGGATTGCAAAGGCCACAATGTATACTTTGCTCGAAAGTACTTAGTAATGGTTATAAAAAGCCATCCAAACTTAAGGAAGATCTACAAGCAGTCCATCCAAACAACGTTAATGACACAGAAGCGTTATTCAAAATTAAGAGAGCCCGATTTGAAACAAGCGCAAAGCTCACCAATCACGGATTTGTTCCCGAGAAAAAACCAGCTTTAGAAGCAAGTTATCGTCTGCAGTCCTGTTATCTGACGATGAACTACATATGTGTGGTGTATTTATCTACAGATATACAGTCTGCAGTTCATGAACTGCAGATCAAATCGTACGATTTGAACTGGTAATGGGTGGCTGAATTCAAATATATCTACAGTTCGGATCTGTAGATAATCTGTAAGTGAATGGGGGGTTTTAGATTACATTTGGACGACCGAAAAATGATTGGAAACCTATTTCTGCCGATCCGGGCAATCGTGACAGTTGAAAGTGAGAAAAGATACGTCATTTAGCCGAAAGCGATGGGGATCGTTTTATTACAATTTTGCCTTCTTGCATTAAAACAGATCTTCTCATCTCTAAATATTTTGCTAATATTGGTAATAATCTCAAACTCTCTTGATAACTGTTCACTAAATTTCTCAACCCTGCATAGTTTTAATTTCCACAGTAAAAAACTGTCAAGATGAAAAATAACACAAATGAGCCAAATGACACTTGGATTAAACTGGCACAGTCCGTTATAATTTCATTATCTTGAATTAATATTAATTTTACATTCAGTCAATTATGGAGATAGTCTGTCTATGGTATAAGTCTGGACAGCTATCCGTTCGGATAAAAATTGCGGCCTTACCGACGATAGAAAGGAATCTTCCATTATATCTGATACTTACTTCATTCATAAATCAAAATAAAACAGAGATATTACGATAAATTTACTCACCTATCATAGTCTTGTTCACCTCGTCCTGAATCTATTATTTGTGGAACATAGACGAAATCATTATTATCCGAATCTCCACGATCTGAAATAGGCTCAGGTACGTATTCATCTTCTTCCATTTTTTGTATACGATTCATAGATTTCTTATCAGCATTAACTTCAATAACAATATTATCTTTAGTTGCTCTCTTTAAAACAGCCTCACGATTTCTATCACGATATGATTTCGTATAAAGCTTCTGTATCCTTGGTGAGGTTGAATTAGAAGATGGCAACGGTGTAAACTCTTTCATAGGCTTAACAAGAGCTGTTGATTTTTGTGCTTCAGCTACGGCACGTAAAAGAAGATTTTTACTGGCTTGTTTACTCGGAGATACAGGTGGTCGTGGTTTTATTTTAATTAATGAATTAACCGGTCTATCAATGATACCTTCATCTTCATCTTTGTATTCTGGTTTCGGAGGTGCAACAATCACTCTTGAACCAATTCTCCGTCTAATATAACTTTTAACACTTTTATTTTTATCATCTTCATCAGAACTTTCAGTATTATTATCTTTGCTATCATGTGTTTTATTTTTATTTCTTTCCATTTCAACTTCTTTTCGTCGAAATGTTGGAACGTATAATTCTTTATCTAAACGACGATTTGTCGATAGAGTAGTAGGGACCGTTACTATATTATCGACAACATTTTTAGTTGGCCTCTGGCCAAGCCGTTCATGAATTGGTTTCTTTCTACGAAAATGTTGCCCTTCATCATTATTTTGTTCTTTTTCACTATTATAAACTATTGGCGTATGTTTTCTATGTTTTTCCTGAGAACTCTCATTTCGATTTTCTTTGGTTTCTTCACTGTTTTTTTGTTCATCGAACACAATTGGACTCTTCTCTTTAATCTTTTTGATAGATTTATCTCCAACGATTTCATCTAATTCTTCAGCATCTTCTTTAATATTAAGAAAATCTTCATCTTCACTTTCATCACTATCCAAACCTTTTAACTGTCGTTTAGCATGATTGATTTTCTTTTGTAATTCGGCTAATTCATTCAAATCTTTTTCTCTATTTGAAATTTGTTCAGAGTTTTGCTCAGATATTTCAGTGATTGTCGGAATATCAAATTCATCTGTAGCATTTTTATCGTTATTTAACTCTTTTTTCGTTTTAGTTTCCACCGGTACAGTCTTTTTAGCCTTCTCTAACAAATGATTTGCAAAAACTTCAGATATTGAAGATGGCACTGTTTCGTATGCTTTATCGTTGGATTTTTTAGTCTTTTTTTCTTTTTTCTTATCTTTTTTTTCTTTCTTGGTTATGATAACGTTTGTTGTTTCAGTATCACTAGATTTACGTTTTATTTTTTGGACAACTGCAATTTAAGAAAATAATTTAAGTTTTATTGATTGAAATCACCAAGCAAAGCAAAGAAAACAAAAACTTTAACGCAATATAAAACACGAAACTTATGCTACATAATTTAGTTACGATGAAAATCATTTAAAAAGGAACAAAATTAAATATTCTCATGGCAATATGGATGAAAATAGCACATAACAAAAGAACAACAATGCCTCAAAAAGAACCACCGAAACCATTCTGCAGATAAAACTATTCAGATATGCATTTTAAGTATACTTGAACACAAGCAAAAACATCAACAAATTAGAATGTTTTCACAGCAAAGGCCTAGTCACGTGGGCCTTTGATACATCCTGGGTTGGGCCCAGCAAATAAGAGGTATAAGTGGCAAATTTTATGTAAAGATTGTAACTTACGATTGTACTTTTTAGAACCTAGTTTTATTTATTCTCAGAAACATTTTAGTCCTTAATTGGTTGGTACCACCACAAACGAGATTCACAGGAGGTATCACAGGAAGAGCCCTATGAGAACGGACAAAATATTCTAAAGATATTTTCACGAAGAAAAAAATAAGTATGGTTTTCAGAAAATATCGTGGATCTGCTTACGATCGCAGAAAATTGGTTTGATATAGCCGCTAATGTTGATAGATTTGTCAGAGATACGGTCACACAGAGCATAATATGAGCCACCTACCTTTATTTTGCGATCGCAGCTAAAAATACAACTATAGTCATAATTTCACTGGAAGACAGCTATTTTACCACTTTTATCTGGCTTGCGAAATGCAAAACTGCAATCTGTTTTAACTTTTAAGATTGATGCAATGGAATAAGAATCAAACCCGAAAAAGTCCCGGAAATGTGTTATACTTTATAAAAACTGTGAACTTAAATAGCTTATATACATATATAGTAGCACGATAGTTCTGACGTGGTGGGCTTGTTCACCGCGTCGATGCTAATTTGCCATAAACTTTTTTGGAAATCTTGTTATCTACTACTGTCAGCTTGTCATTGTTACTTTTGCTTTTTTCATTTGTTGATCGGCGTTTTCATTTTACTTTAAATACTTTAAGCTCTCGTTTGTTTAACTTCATTATCTAACTGTATTCTTAAAATTGCTTTCTGCCACAGTAAGTTTGTTCTTTGGTCCTTTGTTAGTTTGCTAAACAACTTTGTATTTTATCGATTATACCAACTAGCTATTACCATAGATTGCACAAGAAGTGGATGTCGCATGGCATACTAGATCAGAGTATACAGATTGTGAAATGGGTAGTGCATTCTGGAATGGACAATAACATGTTTTAGAGCGTGCCGAAAGCAAATGTTTTTATAATAAGAGTTTTGTATACATTTGATCGAGTTCCTCAACACTTCAGATACGAAAAAATATGAATAACTCGACGTATACATCATTTCAAATGTTGTGGTCCATTCCGGAATGGACCACCCAGACATGTAAATTTTTTATACGTTTTTGGTATTGCATGCGACATTAAGCTGTTGTGCCATCTATACTATTGCTTACTGATGTACCTAATGCTTTAACGTAGCGTAAGCTTAGGTTCTTTAATAAATAATTTTCTGTTTTTCTATTCTTAGGTATAAACATAAAACATAAACATAAACATTTATTTATTTGAGTACCCCTGCCAAAGGCACGCATAGCGCTGGGCACATCTTAGAAAGTTACATAGTAGATTTACATATTGGCAAAACAAATAATAAAATAATGCGGATAACATTAGTCTTAATATATAGTACAGTATAAAATATAGAATATAAAATATAAAATTTAACACGATAGAAGTAGTAGCTTAATGTACAGCACAGTACAGTACAATATAGCATAGTCCAGTGCAAAGTGCATCTGGCAAATAGACCTGCATAGCTTAAAAAATAAAATAAGACAAGATAAATGTGTTGCACAGATAGTCGAAGCTTCTGAATGATGGATATCCGGTAACCAATCCAAGCCCGGGACCGGAGGCTGTGAGGCAACTGAAGTTTAAATTAATGAAGGGATTAGTGATAGGATCGAAGGCAGAAGGGCATTAGATAGGTGCTGTCGGGAAGTCCAGAGCTTCAGACTTAAATGAGTTTAGTGATAGGATGGAAGGCAGAAGGGCATTATATAGCTGCTGTCAGGAAGTCCAGAGCTTCAGACTTAAATGAATTTAGTGAGGCACTGCGTCTAGCCTCATCAGACATACGGTTACAATATACGGCTCCACTCAGGAACACAGTTTTCCCACCGAACTGCGTACGAACCCTGGGAAGGACAATTCTGTGGTTGTTCAGGGCGCTCCAAGCGAAACGTCTGGTGATGTAGTTTGGTAGTAGACCGTGTCTGGCCTTGAATATCAACTTTAGGGTGTTAAATTCGTACATGTTAGCAAGTGGACAGGGAAGAAGCATCGCAAGAAGCTGTGGGGGAACATGTGAACCTCGTTTGAAACCGAAGACATATCTAGCGCAGGCCTTGAACGCATGGATTAATTTAGACAGATTACCGATGGAGATTGGGAAAAGGACTACATCAGCGTAGATAAAAAGCGGTAGAATCAGAGCCGAGAAGAGCCTTGTGCGGGTTAGCAGATCAATATGCTGGGAAGCAGCATAGAGCGAACGCAAACTATAGTATACCCTAGAACAAATTTTGTTTATCTAAGGCTCCCAGGTGAGGCCTGAGTCCATGAGGAGGCCGAGATTTAAGATCGGCTTGGTTGAGAGTGTAACGGCATGGCCCAGAAGATAAATATTTGGAAGATCAAAAGATAAGTTGGTGATGTTGCTAAGACGAATTGAAAATACGATGGCCTGAGTCTTGGAGGGATTGAGGGACAGACTGTTGTTAGCAGACCACTCCGCAATCCCAGCCAGAGTTGAGTTAATAGTTTCCGCAGCCTCGCTGATATTGTCCACGGGTGCACCAGAGTATATCTGGAGATCGTCTGCATATATGTGGAAACGCACTCCGTTCAGAACTGCACTGACATCAACTATGAAGAGCGAAAACAAGATTGGGGCCAGCACCGCTCCCTGTGGCACTCCATCAGCTACCGATCTCATCGCAGAGTAAGAGTCATTGCACTTTACCCTGAATTGCCTTTGCCTTAGATAGCATCTGATCAATGCACACGCAGGCAGATGCTGAGAACGCAAATCGTGTACGTAGCTTGTCAATCAGTAGTGTGTGTGGAACTGAATCGAAAGCCTTACTGTAGTCTAGCAACACATGAATAACGCAGTTACCTTTGTCGCAGAGATCACGGATGTCTGTGGCAATCTCCAGCAGAGCGGTGCTGGTTGAATGATGTCGCCTGAATCCAGATTGTCGGTCTGACATTAGATTGTTAGTGTCCACATGTGTAGAGATTTGATCCTCTATCAGTGTCTCAAGGACTTTCGATATGGTTCGTAATATTGTAATCGGCCTCCATTCAGAGATATTAGCTGGAGAATTATTTTTGGGGATAGGAGTGATCAGACTCACTTTCCAGTGGTCTTAAAATTGCGATGAAGACAGCAGTATATTCATGAGGTGTGTGATAATCTGCAGTATGTGTGTATTCCCTGAAAAATTCCCAAGGTATGTTGTGGGCTGTTCCTAATTAAAGAGCACGTCCATGAAAACGCAATAAAGAGATTGGAAAGTGAATTCAATTTAAACCTTGCATGAGTTGATCTAGAAAATTGCAATCATTAGAACTAGAAGAGGGTGGGTGTTTTGAAGGAAGTGGTATGCCTGCACTTTTTGAAAGTTAAACAATCTGAAGTCGTTGTATAGAGTATCACCACTTCTAACAACATACCAATTTAAATAATTATTAAATAATAGTTATAAAGTACAAGACCTACAAAATCGGTAATGTTATCAGTTCACATAATGAAAAAATTCAACAACAGCATTTCGGAAATTTGAGTTCTGTACTCATTTAATCAAGCAAATATGATATCTATTGCCAGAAAAACGTGAGTGCGGCTTTATTAAAAAAAAATGATTTCTTAAAAGCTATCCATTTACAATAATGAAAAAAAAATTATAAAATGTTCTTACCAGTTGCGGGTAATGTAACCTCCTGTAATTTCTGAAGCACTTCATGTAACCAAGTTACAAAAAGTTCTGTATGTGTCCCCAAAAATAAACTAAGATCAGCAATCATTTGTTGTTTTGATCGCTTATTTGCAACCATAATCATAACGTAATCTGGCAATTCATCATCTATATATCCAGCAGCACCTCCAGTTCCAAGTTCGATTAATTTTGCTTTGACCGCACTCTGAAAAAAAAACGTTCTTTTATAATTGGATGTCGTATTCTTTACAGAAAAGAGTTTCAACTTTCTCCACTTGGCAAAATTGAATAAGTTCGGCCATTTTGTGAAAATATAAAGATATTTTCATATAACAAAACTCACCCTCATTTTCTGCCCAACTTGTGAACCTAGATTATCCATTTTTTATAACTATTGGACACTTTTTACAAATTATTATGGCAAAGGTTAATCTTTTCTGACTGACATTTACCTACCAAAATATCACCAAGTGTGACATTTCAGGTTCTTAGTTTTCAACACTTTAGAATTTTGGCAATATAATCGCTATGTGGTAAGTGGGATCTGTAGTGCCACATGCTCGATTTACATTTTTCAAACTCTTTGTGTGTGAAAAACAGAGTAAAAAAAAACTTATCTGCCTGTCATATATGGTAAAATAATACCGATGCTGATAGACAATACTAATTTTTCCTCTGAAATTTGCTCGCATGCAACTCTATAAACGTCAGTATGTCATCCAGATTTAGAAAAGAAACTCAAACTGGCAGAAATCAATTGAGATCTGACCTTAATACTATTGCGGGTACAGTCCGTTAGTGCTAAATTTGATAGTACCGTTTGTGCATCTGACATTTAAAATCTCTCAGGGGTAATTTATACATTAGGTTATAAAGTTTTCGGAATTTTAAGTTATATTTTTAATAAAAATGTCGCTTTACAATCTCAGCAGAGTAATTTATATTAATTATAAAAGACTTCATATTAATAGAAACATTTCAGATTCCATTTACGAGGAGTAAATACGCTATTTTTGATATTATGAGCCGGTACTTTTCCGATGAGGCGCCAAAAATTGAAAAGAGTAAGGATTTATATTTCACCACTCTTGTTGAGTAATTCACCTTACTACTATTATTATTTTGTTTTAAGCAATAAATTCTATTACACTACTTGGGCGAGTTGGAGCAGATCCTCAGAAAAGGGGTAATGATGAGCATCCAGTAGTAACATTTTCTTTAGCCACACACAGTAACTACAAGTTAGTTCTAACCAAATTTAATTCAAATGAAAGCAAATATCTATGGTTATTTTTTCTTTATTAAAAGATACGAATCTGGTGATTGGGCTCAAAGAACCGATTGGCATAGAGTTGTTGTATTCAAACCGAATTTAAGGGAAACTGTAATGGATTATATGAAAAAAGGACAAAGAGCATTAATACAAGGAAAGATTACATATGGAGAAATAACTGATTCAGAAGGAAAGCAAAAAACGAGCACCAGTGTAATCGCTGATGAAATTGTATTTTTCAGAGAGAAATAAATTGTATATTTATATCAAGTTCTTTTTGCAATGTAAGGCCATAAGGTACTACCTGTTCATATTTTCCAGATCATTGGAAGTTTAGTTTAATTACACGTATTCTTAGATCAGCTATCCCTGTGATATATCGGAATGAATATTGCAATTCTACCTGCATATCTAGTCAAGTCAAAGTGCATTTATTTTTGAAACCCTGCATAAAGCAGCGTACAACGCTGGTTTATCTTATCTTATCTTACAATACAAAGCTTATCAATTAGTTTACACAATTTATAGCAAAACAAACAATATATCACTTTAAACAGGATTCAATTAGCTGAAGGGTTAAGACCGCTACACACGTTCATGCAAGTCGTACGACTTGGCATGCTAGCCTACTCCGCAGACTTGCACGAGTGTATGGAAATTTTACGTTTGGTGCAAAACCAATAATTTGGCTCTTAATATCGACAAATGTGAGGCTATGACTTTCCACAGGAATCAGAGGTCAATCAACTATGATTATGTGCTCTTGGATTCATCGACTCGCCGTGTGGGTGCTGTTTGTGACTTGTTTGTCAAATGTGACCATAGATTGAATTTTATCTTCCACGTAAACTACATGGTATCAAAGTGTAGTTCTATGTTGGGCTTTATAAAACGTTGGTCCCGAGAGTTCTTGAATCAAATCATAAAATTAGCCAGTTTTCAGCCAAGCTGTCAAATTTTCAACAATTTTATGATGATGTTCACATATTGAATTGTAAGATGGAGAACGTTCTCACCTTGACTGACACGTTGAACTCTAATTCGATTGCGATACTGGAAAAGACTCATGAAATATCATCAAAAATATCTCTTGTGTCGAGCACCTTGGACGATCTTCACTCTGTGGTAGCAACATGTGATGCGCCTTTAACGTCCAGTGCTAACGGCGGGACTGCTTTACCTATCATTGAAGATATCAGGCGAACTATTAAGCAGGTCAAGGGCGATATTGGTTCCTGTTCGTCGGCCGTATTGAAAAATTCTACGCTTTTGGGTTCGGTAATTCATGATATTGGGAATTTGTCTATAACAGAGTCGCGCAGCTCTGAAACTCTACAGCCTGAGCCCCAACGGTCTTCATCTATTCAGCAAGATTCGCATGTCTTAACTTCTGCCTCCTCTGAGAATATTTCCTCAGCGAAGGTGGGTCGTCGTCAGAGACAAAGGAATCATCGCATCAGCCCAAATCATATTACTACTGCCTCAAGTATTTCTTGTTCAGATCGACATGAGGTTTTTCTGGATACCAATGTGGCCTCTATTGGCGGGACTTCATCTTCGGTTGCCGACACCGTGGTATTTCCGATTGCGGACGAGGTGTTTGATAGTGGGACGAAAGCTTCAGTTTCGGATGTCGGTATATTGCGGTCTACTTCGATTGCGGATATTGCCTCCACCAATGATCTGATAATTTTCTGCGTCCTTCAGGGTTTTGGTTCCGGAAAATCTATTTCAGGCGGTCCTTTCTCCTGAGATTTGGCCCCACAATTCTATTGTGCGTGAATTTATTCCAAGGGGGCGCTCTGGATCTTCTGCTAAGGCAAAAAACTTGTCGGCGAAATATCCGTCCACTACGCCAATGTAACTGGTCTTCGCTCGAAAACGACACGTCTTTTTACAAGCTCGATGAACTCATGTTTTGACGTGGTCTGTTTGACCGAGACATGGCAACAGTTTACATTCCTCCATGCTCATCAGCTGTGATATTTGACTTGCTGGCTACATGTATTGATAGGCTTACCGAAGTTTTGCTGCCTGCCGATGAAGTATTGCTTTTTGGTGACTTTAACTTGCCTAGTGTTAACTGGGAACACTCTCTGGACGATGAGGGCTTGCTTCCTTCTTTCTCGGCGACTCCTCAACATGCCATATCTTTTATTGACAACATTATTTCTTCAGGCCTAATGCAGTCTAGCGGCGTTATTAATGACTCTGGAAAATCTCTTGACCTTGTATTTTCCTCCGATCCCAATGGGACTCTCGTTAAGCGTTGTTTAACTCCTATGGTTCCTGAAACAAGTCATCATCCGGCACTAGATGTAGTTTTGTTTTTTGATCCTGTAACTTCATCATTTAATGCTTCTAGTAACTACTGTTATAACTTTAAAAAAGCTGATTTTGATAAAATGAATGAATGGTTATCCGCTTGTGATTGGACCAGTGTGCTGGGTAAACGTGACATTGATGAAGCTGTTAACTCGTTTTATGACACATTATTTCTTTGTTTTATTCACTGTGTACCACTTGTTCGTTCGAATCGTGATTCGAATTGTCAACCGTGGTTCAATGGCTCTTTGAAGCATCTTAAAAATTTAAAGAATAAAGCTTGGAGGAGGTTCTGTTCCTCAAGGAGTGATGCTGATTACGTTATTTATTCTAATTCGCGTGCTCAGTACATTTCGTGTTTGACTGACTCGTACAACGATTATGTATTTAGAATGAGATCGGCTTTGCGTGCTGAACCAAGGCAATTTTGGAGGTTTGTTAACTCTAAGCGCAACTGTGACGGATACCCTTCATCGTTGCGACTCGGTAACTTAGACAGTGTGGATCCGTTAGAGACTGCCAATCTTTTTGGTGACTTCTTTAAAACTGCATTCTGTGATAACCACTGTGATATTAGTTATAATGATTTTACCCATTTGACGAAGCTTCCGCTGACTTCTCTTCAACCTAAAGACCTGTTTTCGATGAAGCGTCTGTCTCCATGTACATTTCAAGCACAGCTGATAGTTTTTCTGGCGGTCCGGATGGCGTTCCTTCCGCACTCATAAAACATTGTGCTACGTCCATCGTTCCTGTTTTGTGTTATTTATTTAATTTATCTTTAACTTGTGGTATTTTTCCGAAACAGTGGAAGATTTCTTTGATTATTCCTTTGCACAAGAAGGGCTATAAGAGCGACATTTCTAACTACAGACCTGTCGCCAATTTAAGTTGTATTGGTAAGATATTTGAAGCCCTGGTTTGTAATGTTTTGTACTTCCACTGCAAGCCCTTCCTGTGCTCTTTTCAGCATGGTTTTATGAAGGGGAAGTCTACTACGACTAATTATTGGAGTTTACTAATTTCTGCATTTCTGCTATTGAAAACGGTAAGCAAGTGGATTGCATTTTTACGGATTTCAGTAAAGCTTTTGACCGAATCAATCATAAAATTTTAATTCACAAGTTGACTGTTCTTGGTTTTCATACTGCCTTTGTTAATTGGCTTCGTTCTTATTTATCTAATCGTACGCAGCCCTTTCTGACGAAATAGATAATACTTCCGGCGTACCTCAAGGTAGCCATCTTGGACCACTCCTTTTTATAATTTACATCAACGATGTATCTCTGATTTTGGCTAATTTAAGAATTCTTTGCTATGCTGACGATGCCAAAATCTTCCGCATTGTTTCTAATGAAAACGAGTGCGGATTTTTAAACTCGGACTTAGACACCTTTCATAAATGGTGTGCTATTAACTGTCTTCCTCTTAATATTAGCAAATGTACTACTATGTCCTTTTCTCGTAAAAGGAGGCCATTGGTGTTTAATTATACTTTAGATGGATGCTTATCAACTAGATTTGACAAAACCAAAGATTTGGGTGTCTTCCTTAATACTCGTCTTTCCTTCGAACATCATATTAATTCAATCGTGGCCAGGGCTAATGCTACTCTGGCGTTTATAAAGAGATGGTCAAAAGAGTTTAATGATCCATTCATAACGAAGATCCTCTACTGCACATTCGTTAGACCCCTTTTGGAGTATGCCAGTCCCGTCTGGTCTCCCTTCTATTCTGTATATTGTTACGTGCAATGGAAAGAGACAACTGGTGACATCCACTGGCAATAAACAACTTCAGGTGCGGAGAGTAAATGACTTCAGGTTCGGAGAATCGATTATGAAAGTTCAGGAATAGAACAAATAGAATAGTCAAGAAGCTTTTGGAATAGAACACTCCAGATTAATCCGGAGTGTTTCTAGGGTATAAATATAACAGTTGTCATCGCCAAAGAAGAGTCTTGTCTTAGACGTTGCAGTGTTAAGAAGCGAAAGCAATAAAGAAGCGATAGTGTGTAATTAGATTGCGATAATTGAAAGTACAATGTTAGCGATAATTAGAGTTGAGTTGATTAAATTAATGTTTGTGAACTTTATATGATTTAAGTGTAATAAAGAACTTATATATTAATTATTTAATATTGTGTTTTAAATAACGAACCAAAGGCCACGCTCGCAACAATATATAAATCGCATCGAGGCTGTGCAGCGGAGATTTATCCGATTTGCCCTGAGAGGGCTTCATTGGGACAACCCTATTATTCTGCCTCCATATGTTGATAGGCTTAAACTCTTTCCATTAGATTCTCTTGAGAATAGACGTAAAACTTCCAGAGTTGTCTTTGCATTTCAGTGTATACAAGGAGTAATAAACTCCCCTGAGCTCTTAAATACTTTCGATATATCTGTTCCTGTGCGCTCCTTGAGGAACTGTGACTTCTTCGTTGTTCCTCAGCATAGTACAAACTATGGCATGCACGAGCCGGTTTCATCAATGTCTCGTCTCTTTAACCGCCAGTTTGATTGCATTGACTTTCATCTTTCAAAAAGTCAAATAAGAGATCAGCTTAGTTAAAGTTACTTGTTTTTCATTATCATTGTTATGTATACTTTTTATCGTTATTATGGTTATGTATGCTTTTGTTATTTTATTGTTATATTTCACTTTTGTATACTCAGTAATCAGATCATTGATGAAGTTCTAAATAAATAAATAAATAACATTGCGTTGTATACTTGCTTTGTGAGACCTATTCTTGAATACGCTAGCCAGGTCTGGTCTCTACTTAACAGTACAGACATCACCCGCATCGTGTCTGTTCAGTGGATCTTCATGCGCCTTGCTCTTAGGCACTTACTCTAGAACACGGAACAGAGAATACAAGGTATTCTCATTACGAACCACGTTCCACCATTAGTGGACGAAATATCGTATAATGTGTAAGAAAGCACGGTACAGAGAACACAATATTCTCTCTCCTCTCTCTGTCTTTTCAATAGAAATGTATATACATTAGTGGACGAAAGTTCGTCACAGCTCATGTGTCAAAATTTAATGAGAACACCTTGTATTCTCAACAACATGTTTTAGAGCATCCCAAGAGCAAATACCGCCTTAACAACAGTTTTATGTACATTTGATCGACCTCCTCAACACGGTAGATGCGAGAAAAAATTAATAACTCGACGTATCATTTTAAATGTTGTGGTACATTCCGGAATGTACCAGCAGCCACATAAAATTGCTGTACTCTGCTCTGGTATTGCATGCCACATCTAGATCCTGTATCATCTATGTTAATAGTCATTTGACTTTTATTTGTGTAATCATCTATTTTCTATTAGATCTAAATCCATGCTTAGTTTTGATCTACGGTTTTGTATTAGGATGCTTTAGTTTTCTTTGTTTTTGAATTCTTTCAGATTATCTAATTAAACTTAAAATTTTAATAATATGGTTACGTGTACGTGCAGTAGAAAAAGAGTTATTTATTGTAAATGGATACTTCGCGTCAAATGAATAATTAAGTGCGGACATAAGCAACTTTCGAAGAATCGTATTTCACAAAAGGACAAGCGACATCTATATAGTACGGACATAAACAACTTTGGAGAATCGATGCTTCTAGAATAGAATTTCCGGGAAAGTTCTAGGACAATTTTTAGAGTATAAATAAATACGGTACTTATTACCGCCAAGAGGGAGTCTTATCTCAGATAGTGAAGAGAAACTATTTGGACTGTGATAATTAAAGCAGAGTCGTTTGTGATTGTTTGGGAATTTGTAAAAGTAAACAGTATAGTTAAATAAAAGAAGATCTTGCAACTTATATCCGAAATATTGTGTTTTAAATAACGAACTAAGACCACGTTCGTAGCACCTGGCACCTGGTATCAGAAGTGGGATAAATCCATGAAATAAAGCATTTGGATTTGACTTAAAACAAGCTGTGAGTAAATTACTAGAACAATCGACCGCAAACTGGATTTGATTGAAAGTGGAGTTGGAGAAGTGGTCATTCAAACGGCAGGTACAAAAAATGTTTTAGTCGAGACTTAGACAAGCTTTGGAAATGGAAGGAACATATCCTGATACATTTATCTTCGCAGACATTTCGGAAGAACCTGAACCTGAAGAAAAGTCTGCGACGAGCATGGAACAACTTTTTGGTGCTTTAATGAATAAATTGAAGCTTTCAGTCCTCCAGATGAAGAATGCTTTTGAAGAACAAAAGAATTACAGGAGCAGCTAATGAGAAACAAAAGAATTCTCTGCAAGCATCTTTGAAACAACAAATGAAATCTCTGGAAGCCCGTTTGGAGGAACAAAAGAATTTTCTGAAAAGTTATTTAAAAGTACAAAATTTGAGAATTGAAGGAATCGAGCAGGAGTTTAAAAAAAAGTTCATCAAGTTCATGAAAAAGTCACCGAGGAACTTGAATAACAAACAAAAGCCATGCTTGTAGCAATATATGTATGTAAACAATGTGCCCATTTATTTTTCTTTGGTTTCTGGTCATTAAGTATCTGCTACATATTTACTCACCGTTCATGGACATGGCATTAGCCAGAATCTCGTAGCGTTGTGAACAAAGTGCACTTTCACACGTCTAACCACAGGATGTACATATACTGTGCCATTTGCTAACTCTCAATCATTCTTAAACGTTAACCATAGTCTAATACATTGCTCCAGAAAGAGGACCTAAAATTGATTCCTGCGGGACTTCAGTTCTCATCAGTTCATTCTCACTGTAATTGTTAATTTACCATGACATACTAGCTATATATATATATGTATGTAAGTAACATTTAAATATGTCAAATATTTACACAAAAAGCTCTTTTAAATTTGGACAAATTTTGTGTTTAAAATGGAACTGTCGGAATTCTGTGGAGTTTTATCAAATAAATCGAATCGAACAGAACAGCATCCAAAATTAGCAGCCACTCGATCAAGAGATTTATTGACTTTTTGTGATTTGGAAAATGATTTTATATTATTAGCAAATGAAAGCATCAATCTTGAATCGGATTTTCAGATCAAATCGGCTGGAGTGAATGAATGGCAAATACAAATAATGAAGAATTTCAATAAGGTAAACAAAATATTTGTGTGATTTAGAATGCCCTTCCTGTTTAAATCTGTTTAAAAAACTAATTTCAGATTAAATTAATTTTTGAAAGAATTGCATTCTTGCAAAATATCTTGACCCAAATCGAAAGTTTATCGACAGCAATAGAAGTGGACTTCAATGAATTGGAACGTAGATTAACAAGCAGGAGAATTGAATCCCTGTACGGCAGAGCCCCAAAGATATGAAATGTATCAAATACTTTTTGAAATTGAACTAACAATAAGACAGTTAGAAAAAACCTTACAACAAATATCAGGACTTTGTGGCGTTGGATCATACTCTTTCGCTTCGGTATGTGAAAAGCTAAGACAATTGTATTTTTTCAGCTAGTATAAGCTTTTAGCAAGAAAACATAATAAGTTCCAAAAAGTGGAATGAAATGAATTAAAAATCATTTTGATCATTTGAACAGTAGTTATCATGATTATCAATATTAAGTAGTAATGCTATTCGTACAAATACACTTGTAAAAAAATAAGGCCAAAAAATATTCAAGTCCTGAGGCTTCTTCACGGTATTAAAATTTCCATTACAATTCTTTAAATTAGGTGAAAAGAAAACTAGATGGAGCAGCAATGTTTGTTTAGATTCTTTTCCTTATGGAGAGCAACAACAGAAATACAAAAGTAATTTCAACGTAAAATGTTAAAATGCCGGTACAAATAACAGAAACACTCAGTAAGTTTACATGACTCAGATCAAGTAATCAAAATATCATGTAAATGCGCATTGACTTCAAGTATACTTAAGTAAAGTAAATCACAAAATCTCAGAATTCAGACATTTTTAGTCATGTAATTGGAATTAATTCAATCAAAAGCTTTCAAATGGATTTCAAGTCATGCACTCAATTATTGATGTAAACGTACTGATAGTTAAAGGATGTAAAGGCACTACACTAAAAATATTACGTACCACCCTTTTCAATCCATTTGCGTTCTAGGTATATAATAATTATATGCCATCTAAATTATCATCTATGTATATTATGTAATCATGCTTCACCGTTTCTCTCGGGTCTCCAGTAAATCCTTTTTGGAATTTGATCTAGTTGGTATATCAACTCCTACTTTTTATGCATGTATTATAACTTAAGTCAAAGGAAATAGGTTGATTGGTCTTGTTCGGATCTGGATCCGGATAGTTTGCAAATCCGGGTATCCGAATATCCACATATTAGCAAATCCGGATCCAATTTTCAGCTCTAGTCTACACCTCCAACAGCAATGAATGATATAGCATTAGAAAGATCTCATCATGTAGAATATTAATTCATGTAACAGCTCATCTCAATTTTTAGTCCGTTTGGAGTTATAGCGTCCTAAATACACCCTTTAATCAGTAATTGTGTAAAATAAAACTGCTTATTCACTCCCACTATGCCTTTTCCTACTACCAAGTCGTCATAGCGGTCGCCTCTTAGAATATGGAGAGTAGAGGAAGTGTGATTGATAAGTAAAATTTAGCCATAGACTTCAATAATATTGAAGTTTGTGAATTTATCATCAAATTCTAAGATGTATTGGAATCTGTTGTCGCTGTGTGAGAGAGAGCTCAGTGCAGGCGTATAGTACAATCAACATAGAGGGCGGGGTGCAAGATATATGTATGGTTGAAAATAGTGTGCTTGCATCCACCGAAATTGCTCTTAGTCGCTGTCACTACGCTAAGCAAGTTTTGAAGTTATTTCTAAAATAGAGATTCAGTAAGTGCAAACATACAAAAATTTCTATGAAAGCGTCCGCGAACTTTTATACTTTCAAGTTGGCTGTAAGTCATTTCTAGCAGAAAAGAATTGAGTGATGATAGTGTGATTACCTTGAGATTGCGTTTGCTCATACGTAGAATACAAAATTGTGCCACAAGAAACAGAAAATCGATCAATTCATATTATAAGCAGTATAAAGGCGTTGGCGAAAAAACATTTGTCACACATTTGACCATCAATTTATAGGCAGTTGATAATATTTGTCCATATGTTTTTCAAAGATTTGTCACACATCTGATAGGATATTTGTGTGTTGTTTAGCTGTGTTTTCCAAATGTTCAGTTTTAATCATGGATTCTCGAAGTGAAGTAACGTTCACCTCGGTAGAGTCTCAGTTATTTCAAATGTAGGCAGCTGAACATACATTTCTCCAATTTCCTAACTTCAAGAACTTCGAAGAAAAGCCACGTACTCGAATTTTATAGGTATCAACCACTGACTTATAACAATGGACTGAGCGTATTGTCATTTTCCTATAGGAAAGCATGGCACAAGTTTTATAGTTCTCTCTTTCGCCCTATGGCAGAGTTGGAGCTACCAACACAAAATATTGCATTCTGGAACGTTTGCATATGCCATTTGATGTCTTTATGTTGGCTACAGATGCAATCACCGCAGAAGGAATAAGGTAAAGATAGTGTTTACCATGTTCCGTCTCTATTGCCCATAAGCAGGATTCAGTTAAGAATAACTTTTGAAAATTAAAGTCGGAATGAGTTTAATTCCTTATAAGCGATTAAAATATCACTTGGGCACAAGAAAATATATTTTTTTAATTAAATTCGATTTACGGGTGTAAAATTTCATCTGATTGGTTGTGTTTTATACGTTTTTTATGTAATCGTTTTAAAGGGTGCTCTAACGGTGATATACAGAAACACAATATTTTTTGTGCCACATGAAATAGCAAATCGTTCAGTCCATTGTTATAAGTCAGTGGTATCAACATTTCCTGCTCTCTCTATATTCTAAAGATCGCCTGCTATTGTGTGTGCAATGCACTAACCCGTAGACATAACATGGAGCGTTGACTCTACTGAAATCGCTTAAATTAACATGGTATCACTTTTATATAGTTTTCTGTTTCTGGTTTAAACTTTATTCCGCTGAAATTCATATAATAAGGTAAGTTACATAGTTCAGTGCAGTTACCAAATGAACATATAGAATAGAAATAGATGGCAATACAATATTTGTAGTCCTTTCTCTGTGGCTTCATACGTTCAATGAGGGTTGGGCAAACAAAAATTTCTCAATTTAATTTCCCTAAAAATCGGGTTTAAGGAATATTTGAAGGAGCTAAACTTCCAATAAATGTAATAATTCCGAATGTATTTGGAATGGAATTGTGTGCTGCGCCGACGTGGTTTTTATCAGCAACATGTCTTGAGTGAGAATCTTCCTCAAATACGACCAATTAAAATTTGAATAGACTTTGAATACTATTTCATTATGTTGATTAGCACAGCCTTAACGGAAGGAGAGTCGCCTTTGACCACATAAATGCTAATCTGCCGGACTTATATGATCTTTCACAATTGACTGAACAAGGCATTATTTTACTTGCTTTAGGTTCTTACTTAAGGCTAGCTAAATTATATTTTGTCGAGCATTTAAATAATTGTTTTTATCTAATAGAAGCAGGTATATAGAGTTAATCAATTTTTTGATTTCACCAACATAGAAAACAATGAAGATATCTGGCTATTAAAAGGACATCTTCAGTCCCGCCATGTCAGGGCGAGAACTAACTATTATTACACAGTTATATTTTAATAGATCCCACCCAAAATGGAAGAAGTGCTATTAAGTAACATTATTGTTCGTGATTGATAGGCAGACGCAGTATATGTACTTATACACCTATCCCGTATGTGGACGGGCACTCGATGGCTATGGATAGGTCATGCTTAGTCAAGCAAAATATTGGGCGGAGGGAAATCGTAACGGTTTCTGAGATAACGGGACTTAAAGATATTTGGATTGTTTTTATAGATCACTTTGTAACTCCTAAACGTTACACCTTATGGTGATTATTTGTTAGAAAAATAATCTTTGGGCCTTTACAATGGTTTATAGTTTTTTCCCCTCGCCCCTCCGTTTTGAAGTTATGGCTCAACAAATTTAAAATTTCGGAATTTTAACTCTGGTTTTCTTATTTAACTACTATTTTTATCAAAAATAAAACGTCATCAACACAAAATTTTCATATTGGATTTAAGAAGCCCAAAAGCTTTAAAACGATCTATCGCACTCTTAAATTCAATATGAAAAATTGGTATTGATAACGATTTTTTTGATAAAATAGTAGTTAAATAAAATAATCCGATTAAAATTTGTTGAGCCATATAAATTCAAAACGATGAGGCGAGGGGGAAAATTTGTAGGCCATTGGACCTTTGCAATGATGACCTTTACGATGATTTTTTTTAAAAATGTTATATCATCATCATAGGGTGTAACGTTTAGAAGTTACAGGGTGACCTATAAAAACAACTCCAAATAACTTCAAGCCCCGTTATCTTGGAAACTGTTACGACCCCCCCCCCCCCTCCACCCCCTTCTGTCCCCACCTATACAATGTTATGCTTGTCTAATATGTATCAATAGTTTGGTGTGATACGTTGAATATGGACGACATCGATATTTTAATGCTCCTGACATATTTCTCAATAATGTCATTATTAACGAAGATTAGGATGTAAGAAAGAGCAATAAAAAAGTCATTGTATTTCGATTCAGTAATCAGTATTTATGGCTTCTTTATAATCAAATGACCACAACGAAATAATAAAAAGTAAGTAATAACAATTAAATAATATTCACTCACCTGTAATTGGTCACATTTAGGACGCTATAACTCCCAACTGACTAATAATTGACATTCGTAATACTAATTAATGTTCTACATGAAGAAATCTTTAAAATGGTATACTATTCTTTGCTATTAGAGGTGTAGACCCACTTCCATACTTTTCTGATAATTTCCTTTCTCCCAAACAAAATTCTAATAATTATTCTGTTATGTAATTTAGACCGGTGGCGGCTTAAGCGATTTATTATTCTATCATCTCCGCATATTGGAAAATATCGATCAGAAATTAGATTCTTTGGGATCTTTTGAAGAATATTGTCAAAATTTACTTAATTTTTCGAGAAAGGTTTATGATTGAGATTTTTTGTTAAAGAAGATTGAGTAACGAAATTTTGTTTACAGGATTGCTTCCAAGTGAAATGAAAAGAATTCTTAATGGACGAAATAAAGTTTTATTTAACTTTTCTAAAAAAAAAAAACGTCGTCGTCATGTCCTCTTTTTGTATATTACAAAAAACTTATTATCAGTATAAAATAACTAATATAACTAATTGTACTAATAAAATATTTAGACTATGCTTGAATTCATAAATATATATATTTATAAAAATATTATTTCCAGCATTTCTTTTTCTTCCACTTTTATATCTGAATTTTATATTTTTAATCGATTTTCTTTCTTTTACTTTTACTTTATATAAATAAAACAAAAAGCACACAAATTTGCCTTACCATAACTCTCTGAACTATCCAATATAGGTATAATATGTTTAGAACTAAAGTATAAAATTTAGTTAAAAAACAAACGCAAAAGTTTACAATAAAAATGATCTGAATCGTTTTTCATATTAAAAAAAAAATGGCACAAGTTTTGAAATGATTTCTAAGATAGAATTCAGTAAGTGCAAACGTTCAAAAATTTGCATGAAAGCGTCCGTGAATTTTTATGCTTTCATATGTTGACTGTAAGTCATTTCTAGCAGTAAAGAATTGATTGATGATAGTGTGATTATAATAAGTTAATAATATTTGTACATATGTTTTTCAAAGATTTGTCAAACATCTGATAAGATATTTGTGTGTTGTTTTGTTGTGTTTTCCAAATGTTCAGTTTTAATCATGGATTCTCGAAGTGAAGTAGCGTGCATTGCAGCACCTTTTGTCGTATACCTGCCTCAACGTTTGGGGCAAATTTTTAAAAAAGGAGATGCTGGAACAGAAAAATTTTAAACATAAGTAATATTACAGTACAGTGGTCTTTCTGGTTTTCGTAATTTCGCAAGAATCTCTTCAAGTGACGTCAAAATTCTAGTTAATAGAATCGCGCCAAAAATCAAAAGACTAAATACAAACTGGATGAAACGGCTGGCCATTGCTCTTAGATTTTTTGCAACTGTTGATTCTTATCATTGCTTAATATATACTTGTTTAAAGTTTCAAGATAGTCCTTCCAACAAGGATCGATGTTGGTGTGGTATACAGACGGTTCCAAAACGAACAGTGGAGTCGAAATGGGCGTATACGTCCCAGATGCCATTATATCAAAGGAAGGCCCTGGGCTCTACTCTACCCCTGCCATATTCTAGGCCAAGGTATTAGCCATAGAAGAATGCGCCAATACCTCCCCTGCATTGTAAGAGCCATAAATGGCTCAATCATTATTATCCTCTCGGACAGTGAAGCCGCTCTCAAGGCCTTAAAGTCCTGCAATATCAAGTTAAGGATTGTCTGGGAATGTCTGCAAACCCTTAAAATATTTGCTGACGGCCTAGCCAAATTTACATCACGGTATAGAATTATGCTAGTATAAGATATAAAGGATCACACGTGGAATTTCGCCCCAACATATGCCTAAGTATCACCAAGCAATTACATCCGGATTCAGTTTGGCGAGAAGATTTATGTCAGAACATGTTCTTACCATATTATCATGCATCCGGCCTCGCTTACTTAATTATATTCGAAAATATTTAAATTTAAATTCTTAGAAGCTTTTATATTGTAGTAAATAGGTACTTACGTTCGTAGTCTACATACTGTAGTACATTAGAAGTCATACTTGAATTTTTTTTTGACAAGCTTAAGTTTATTACAAAGAAATTACATTACATATTACATAGTTATATTATCGTGTTTGCCGTGTAAGGCCCTATGCCCAACGGATGCTAAGTGTTAGAGTTCTACCTCATGAGGAGGAATGGTGTATGATGATGTCATGGAAATCCCGGGCGAACTTTCCGGGTTGCTGTGTTTTCAATTCTAATTCTATTTACAGGATCACAGTTACTCCAGGAGGCCTTCATGGAGGAACAGATTTGCTCAGGTAATTTAAGGTAACTTTATAGGGATTGGTCTGCAGTACTTCCTCCATATATTATTTCCGTTTATTTGTACCTATAAATGTATTTTTTTTTCTTCTTTTTTTATCTAACTTGTTTAAGTTCGCATTGGGTGAATGGAATACCAAATTTTACTGTATATAACGAAAAGGGATAGACGGTTAAGTAACACAGCTTGCTTAGATTCAATATTTATCTCTTACTTTTGTTCACTGCTTTTACATACATACGTTCGATTAATACCAAAAGGTGATATTGGAAAAACAAGTGTTCACGAGTTGCAGTTTCTTGTAATAGCGGTAGCGACTTGCGTAATTTAATATACAGTAAAACCTGTCTAAGCCGGAACGCCTTCAGACTAAAAAGAAATTCCAGTTTAGACAAGTTACCGCCTTGTAGAGGGTCCAAATAAAATTTATTTTAAAGCATTTATTTAATATGTCAGTAATGTATGTACATTGTATATAAAGAAGAAAATTTAACAAAACAATAATTCAAGAGCCTATGCCAAAACAAAAACATAATAAAATGAAAATGCAAATATACATTAGGGTCGCATAGAAAATAATTTAAACTTTTTATGAGGTAAGAAAATAGCGATTACTGGTTTGTTTCGAACTTTTATGAAGGATTATATTTTGAAACTCTTTTATAGATAAATAAGTATTCGACAGAAAAATCTCATTCCCGATGGTAATTGCAAAATTGCGGACAGTTTCCAGAGCGCGAAATGCTTCAAATGCAGAAACAAATGGTTTTGGTGAAGTTATATCACCGATATCTTCCTCCTCTTCCGATTAAATATCCATGGGTTCATGTAACTCGGTCTCAGTTGAAACTGTTGCATCAATCCTCTTACATAATCGGTAACTTTGAGATCTTCAATACCTGCCACATCCACATTCACATTTTTTTAAATAATTCGAAGCACAGTCTGTAGGGATACTAGATACGGCGGCATGTATCCAGAGAATCGCATCAAGGCAAGATATTGCTTTTGATAGATCGTGAACGCTGCCACAGAGTTCCATAGAATAAATTCAATGTCACAGAATCTACTTTCTGTAGTAGCTTTTCAAGCGTTTAATAACTCCTGCATCCAAAGGCTGACACACACTGGGTGTGTTTGGTGGGAAAAACCAGTTCTACGTGACTTATACTTTAATTTTCGAATGAGAAGATGCGTTGTACAGAAATAAACAAATATGGCGGTCTTCTTTTTGCATTCTGCCGATCAAATCCAAAAGTTACTCTACCATTATTGAAGATGTCATCCACGATTTCTTATTGGCTTTCCATACAACAGGAGGAATATTAATGTCCAAATTCTTGAAACAGCGCGGTTTTAAAAGCTTTTTCAAATCACTAATGGCTTTTCAAAAGAACCGTCAGCAAGAACATAAAAAAACAGTTAGTCGTTCCTTGGATTGCTTGCCACCCACACTTTTTCGCCTTTAAGCTTTAAAGTTTTGTCAGATAGAGCTCGAAAAACAATGCTGTTTCATCTCCATTGGAAATATTTTTTAGATCGTAATCTGTTGTTAGCTCCTTTAGCTTATCTTTCCACTCTTCAACCGTAGTTTGAGAGATATGATTAGCCTCTCCGCAAACTTTAGCAAAATTCAATAAATGCCTTTAGCGAAAACTCTCCAGCCAATCATTCGATGCTTTAAAACCAGGAATACTTAAACTTACCGCAATATCTCTGGTTTGGACCGGAGACCGGTAAATTTTTGAAGCGTGTTGCCACAAACCATTGATATATGTTCTTTTGTTCACTTCCTCGTTTTCTGTCGTTTTTAAACGTCGTCTTGCGAATCTTGGTTTGTTAGCCATTCTTCTTTGAACTGGAACTTATTTTTCAAAATATCGTAAATTTGCCTTACTGCATTGGTATTTCAAATGAAGCTGTTTCACGGATAAATTGTTCCTTTCATTGTCCTCAATTACGCTTATTTTCTTCTTTAGTGTTAATGTCTTCATTTTTCACAGCGATATTAAACTTTTATTCTATTTTAATCTGTATCTACTCGTTTTCGATTGAAAATGTAAAGGCGATTCAAACCAAACTGCAATCTAAGTGACGACTTGACGGTCCAAACAGAAACCCAGTAATGTCTAAAACAGGCGGCATCTCACTCCAACGTACTTCCACGGCCATAGCGTAGTTTTGTTTTGTATGTGACTTGAATGCGAACAAGCAAGTGTGCGTAAATTCAATAGAAACATATATTAGTTTCTTCTCTTGAATTTCGCACCCCTCTACATGAGAAATTAGATTAATCACGAACAGCAAACTACTTCCCGGGATTTGACAATAGCGATTCTTACTAAATGTTTCGTTTTCACTAATAAGATTACAAAGAATTTTCAGGGTTAAGTAGGCTTTAAAGCAATTTTTCGGCTCCGGCTCCGAGTTAGACAGTTTCCGGCTTACGCAGATTACATTTATTCTCATGTAGAGGGTTAAAAAAACTGGAACTGAGAGATTTTTCCGAGATAGCCATGTTTCACTGTATCTCACTTCAAGTAAGTGACGTAAGGTTAAATTTTTGTGATTAATAAACAAGGACTTGCATATGGTCAATTATAATTTTATTTCTTACGCGAAACGGTTGAAGGGATTAATGCTGAAATCGTGTTGTTTCCGTTTTCTTAGATTTATCTCCATTTATCGCGCTGTAAGGTAGTGGTACTTAGTTGTGCCTAAAAATAACGAGCTTTAATTTTTACTAGTCCTTATCGGCTAAAAACTTGGTTTTTGAATTTTTATTTTAGGCAAAGCTTTTCTTCGCGCTAACACATGCTTGGCAACGGTTTTAACGCGAAAATTTTGTTCCAGGAAAGTTACTTTTCTTATAATCTTTATTGGTCACCATCAGTATGAAAGAAATATTCATTTAGTAATAAGTGATAGTGATAGTAATAAGCAAAAAAAAAACAGGAATAACAAATTTTTTGTACTTACAATTTTACATAATCATTGAGATTTCTCCAAAACCTTGAATTTTGGATTGTAGTAACAGAAAACGGAAAAGATCTGTATTACATAGAATCGTAAGATATTCTGTTTTCCTGTGGACGATGGTCCAATTCAAATAAATAGTCTGCTGACACGCAACTGTATGGAGTATTAAAATTTCAGTTTTTTCCCTGTCTCTCCTGGATTCCTTTTGAGATGGAGATCGTTTAGGTCCGCTCCTCCGCTGTATTATGACTTGATAATAGGGACACTGTAACATATTGCCCACAGTATCATTGGGTGGATGGGGCACGGCTTGAAGACACTACATCTATTTCTTCAATGAAAGTAAATGACCGGCTGAAGTGCTACATTTTTTTTTTAAGAAGGCACGGATTTTTTTTTTGTATGCGGACTGTGACAGAACAGGTATTTGGTTTACCCCCCCCCCCCCCCTACAACTCTCGCGCGCTAGCCAAGATGCTAGCGTGCCGCCCTGTGTCAACGCTGTGAGCTGTCAGCTTAGGCTGACAGAATGGACTTCACGTCCAAAGTTACTCATTCATATCCTACCATAACAATCTGGCAAAAGAATGCAATATGCGTACATGCAACGATTAAAAATCAATCAGTCGGTAACACATCAACAGACCAATCGTTGACTGGACTATCAATTGACTCGGCAGTGTACGGTCTCCCTTTTATTAAGGTCCCCATTCACTTACAGATTATCTGCAGATTCAGACTGTAGATGGCATCTGTCAGTCCAAATCTGTTTTCGTCCACCCACTAGTATCAGATCAGATCGTAAGTTTCAAATTTGACAGATAGAAAACTTAAGATAAACTGATTAAGCACACACCTACAGTTGGGTCTTCAGTCCATATCGTAATTAGTTTGTTCACGATTCTCATGCAATTCGGTTGAATTTTTAAAATGATTTTGTCAAAGAAGATAATTGCTGCTCTGGCATTAATAATTCTTTTATCAAAAGTACCAGTGAAGAGTAAACAACGTTTCTGGGTGAAAGATTGGTTGCTTCAGAAAGCATCTCACATATTAATTTTTTTCCTCTCAGAATCAGTACTAGCTTTATAACGTTCTATTTATTCCTGATAAAGTTTTTCGTTTTTTTTTTCTGTCCTAATATTAATCATATTTCACTTTCCATGTTTCCTGTATCCTTCAGAATTAATTGAATGTTGTACTTCTATCCATGTTGTGAATGATGAGAAACTACAATTATTTGACGAAAATATCAAACTAATCTGAAAATAATGATTGACGATGAAATTGTACAATTTGTATGCAATTTACAAATCTGCAGTCTTGTTATCTGACGATGAACTGCATATGTGTGGTGTATTTATGCCTACAGATCTTCAGTCTGCAGTTCATGGAACTGCCGAGCTGCCGATCTGGTTGACAATCAAATCGTACAAATTTTCAACATACACACGCAAATTATCTAGACTTGTAGATCAAATCGTACGATTTGAACTGTTAATGGATGGCGGAATTAAAATATATCTACAGTTCGGATCTGTAGATAACCTGTAAGTGAATGGAATGATAAAATGAGTTAACTCGTCAGTTGATCGAACATATCACGCTAATAGTCAGTAGAATTAAATAGTTTTGAAGTCAGTATACTGACAGTCAGTTCTACCGACAAGTGTAATCTCCCTGTAAGAAAAAAAAACAGCTGCAAATTCTAGAGACGCGGAAAAAATTGCATACGATTAAAACAAAATTTATTTAAAGTAACAATTTCATTTTTATTTTGTATAATTCAACATAAGATTTTTTTTCTTCTGATTTTCCAGCTTTTTGTTTTTCTTTTTCAACTTGAGTATTTTGCGTCTGATTGTACATAATTGAATTCATTCATTGCGTTTTGTATTTGTATGTTTGTGTTCATGTGTGTATTGTGTGTTTGTATAAAATACTGTAAACTTTCAACGGCATGGCACTGTAATCAAATTTTCATTTTGAATTTTGCCAATTTCAATGACGCTCACATTGTTCGTTTTTTTTTTTTTTTTTTGACAAATCTCTTAAAAACTTGTTAATTTGGCCATGACCATAATATTTTGTAGGACTAGATTTGATCAATTGTAATTAAACGCATATAAAGTTAAACAAAATATGTTTGTCAAAATACTAACTTTTTGTATGTTTTTTTTTCGTTTTTTATTTTTTTTTTTTATTAAATATCATTAACTATTTACATTAAAATTTAGCTATATTTATATACATCCTCATATTTCTATGAAATAATGTAATTCTATGCAATGTAACAAAATTTTAATTAAAAATTTTCTCTTAGTAGGTCGTCCATAGCAAATAGAAATTGTTTTTTTGTTTTTTTTTTGTTTTTTTTTTCTATAATACAACTTTGGAGAAAATATCTCTTAAAGAATAATATAAATTATTATATAAAAAAAAAATATATATATATAAACATAAAATAATAAATTATGTACAAAATTAGAAATAAATACCACAGTTTAAGCAAGGACAACACCACTCACATTTGGGCAAGTGATTTCAAAATGATTTTCTTTTGCATTGATTGGGATTTCTTTTGGAACAAACGAGCAGAGCAATTTAGTTTTCCTTATTTTTTTGCATAATCTCTGCTTCATTTTAAATGATTAATTTAAATTGAAATAACTTTTGTATGTGCCTATGACAAAAATAATTCAAAAAACTAGAGAATTTCCAAGAAAAATCAAAAATTTCGCTTCGCACAATATTGAGGCAAAATTCACAACCTGAGCAATTATAGTAAAATGCCTAATATTTTGCTTGATACTAACTGCCCACCATTATGTGTGCTGGTGATTCTAGCTCATTTTCATGGACGTATCTAGATGAATTCATAGAAACTGGTGAAACTGATTTATATAATAATTCATCAGAAGATAATTTGCAACTAGGCACTAACTCAGTAAATTCTGGACCTAAACCTAGATCCATATCAAGAAAACCATATTCCCATGATGAAATTCCTGTTGAAGAACTTTGAACTATTGTGTTAGTATTAACAGTTGATGCTGTAAAAGTTCCACTTATAGATGTGGTTGCTGTTGTTGTTTGTGAATGATGATGATGATGGTGGTGGTGGGTAGGAGATAATGTTGAAAATAGATCGTTATTATTTAACGGATCTAATGCAGATTGAGAGGAAAGGCTGAGTACAGAGCTCCAATTAATTGAACGATTACTATCCTCATCTCCATAGCCAGAATCATTATCAGTTAATGATGATGCTGATGTTGGAAAAGGTGTCGCTCTACCAGATTGATTGTCCCGAAATGGATAATGATCATAGGGATGTAATGTTTCACTGGGACATTGTGTTGAATTATTATTATTATTATTATTGAACGACAATAGTGCTGTTGAGGATTTAATACCATTTATATTATGATTATTATATGTTGAAGAGGAGCAATCGCGACTATCATTACTACTTGTACTGCTATTAAAATGGCTTTGTTGATGTGGTTGCGATTGCTGCTGCTGTTGTTGCTGATGTTGATAACCATGAATGCTTGATCCTCCCAAAGAAGAAGGAGCAATTGGTATTCGTGGACAACTTAAAGAAGGTGAATAATCTAAATTTATACCCGTACTAGATGTAGTATCCTTACCTTCACATTCAATTTCATTATCAATTTTCTTAAGTGTATTACAAATTAAAACAGACCTATATAAAGATTGTTCCGAAACCTGTCGAAATCTTGATAGCTTAAACATTGATAAATTTCGAATTTTAAGTCTAACTTCTTTATAGCAGTTTTTAGTATTGCACCATGTTCCACCCCGTCCATCACAGCATCTTTTCGAATGAACTGCATCTAAACCAGTACTAAAACTAGAGCTACCTAATTCCAGGTACGATTTTCCATTTTCTGCACATCTAATTGTTTGTTGAGGAGGATAAGATGTTTCTCCAGGAACATAATAACTGCCATTTTGATTATTCCAACTAAAATTATTAGTATTTCCTGGTCGTATTAATTGATTTCCTGTTCTAGAGCAATTTTGTTGTGGAAATGGTTCAGAATAAAAACTTGGTTTTGTAAATCCATGCGGTGAATAATTTCGTTGATGAGGTGATGATGGTAAGGGATACCTTAGAGGGCAGTAGGTCGGAATGATACTTTCTTCTTCTTCATAATCATCTTCAAAATCATCGTCTTCATCATCGATTTCTTCACTACTTAAAAGTGTTGTAGCAAGAGTTGATTTTGTTGAAATACTACCCCATGCATCTGTTGGTACTGCAACTGCTTGAAGTTTTGATATGCAATCAACAACTGGTTCATTGCTCCAAGTTTCACACGGTGTAGCGGCAACTTCTTCTAATTTTGCTATACTATCTTCGATTCCAACACTTTCACTAACCGTAGTATTTGTATTCGATGTGACATTCGATTCAGTTGACGATGACCATTTAATTGTTTTTACAGGTGAACAGTTTAAATAATGATCTTTTTCTTTTTTCTCAAATTCAACTTCGTGCTTTCGTTTAGATGTAGTTGCATGAAGACCCATTGTATATGTTGACTGGAATGAAAAGAAAAAAGGATATTCTTTTATTCGCTATCATTAAAGAAAAGTGTAAATATGTATATAATTTTTAAAGCTTTTTATATTAATTTTATAGTTTTTAAAATATTGTTAATTTACGGTATTAAGGAGGATTTACATTTTGATGGGACAAATTTCTTTCTAGATATTGTCAGGGTGATAGTACATCGTATTTTTTATGAGTGAAGAGTGGAGTAAACACCTTCTGCTGTAAAATGTCAATGCGTGCGTGTCCGGAAAGTTCTCAAGCATAGTAGTTTATATGGGTGCTGGAACCATAGAATATAGAGAGAACAGGAAGTGTTGATAATAGTTATAAAATTCGTGTACATGAGAGTGACTTTTCTTACAGGTGCTTGAAGTAGGACAGAATACATATATTGAAGAAAGGGATACCTTACGAAAAATGATGTTCAGTTGGTTGATTTGTTTACATTTGAAACAGCTGAGAAACTCTTGAGATGCTTGGCGTAGTAACAGCGACTAAGAGCATTTTCGGTGAGAGCAAGTGCAATATTTTCAAACATATATCTTGTTGCCTCGCTCTTTCCATTGACTCATACTACACGCCTGTACTGAACTTTAACTACAATGGCAACAAATTCTAACCCAACAAGAAATTGACTACGTTGGCTCACCACACTTGCTGTTCTCTCTATATTCTAAGGTTGGAACTAAAACATCGTTACTGAGAACCCAAATCTATCAATTTTGACACAGTAATTTCAAGTTAAAATCGGATATTTTATTCCTGACCATTGTATGAAAAATCAAAGTTTCACCGAACTTAGAATGAGTTGAGTACAGATTTTCGGTTAGTAGATGTTGCATAAAACGTCACTTATAAATTTTTTTATTTTAAAGATTCCAAAAGCTTTTTCAAGCAATGAACTCAACCTTCAATCAAGTCTAAAAGTATACAAAAAGTGTACTGAACTAAACAAAAATTTTAAACTAAATTCAGCTAATTTTCAGCAAACTTTTTGGGTTTTGCAGTTAAGCCTAGTACTATGAAAATTTGGCATGCTAGGAGCTATTGGCGAAAATTTTTGCTGAATTTTAGCGAGAGCAGTACAAAGTCAACGCGCTAAATTTGGCTTTTGGATTTTGATTAGAGATGATGACACCACCAGAAGTCTCCAAAGAATTTAGCTTGAATTTATCCGCCCGGGCCGTTCTTTAGAGCGCTAAAAATATTTATTACCCTGAGATTTGATACATTTATTGACTGGATTTTTGTAGTTAATGTAGTTTTGTACGTCTTTACTGTTAGTATGGATGAATTTGATTTCTTCTGGTGGCCGTATTTTCAATATCATTGTTATTTTTTGTATTGTATACATTATACATATTATTGTTTTTATATTTTTAATATTTCCAAATAATTTTAACTACCTGTTTTTAGAAATATTATGACCGCGCGTTGTAGTTCAAAAAAAAAACTTGCTAAATACTTCTTCTTTTTTTTTTGCTATATTTTTTTTTGAGTCTCCGCTGTCATATTTTAGCTGCTAAAGAACGGTCCGATATAGGAGACTCGCTAAAATTTAGTTTAGCGCGGACCTTAGTACTAGGCTTAAGTATACAAAAAGTGTACTGACCTAAGCAAACATTTTAAACTAAATTGAGTTAATTTTCAGTAAACTTTTTTGGGTTTGCAGTTACATATAGACTCAAGATAATAAAAGCGTATTGAGTTGCAACTTATTCTGCTATATATGTAATTTCGTTATATGTACTTATATATAGCTTGAAAGTTTAAAGGGGTTTTTCCTTTAACTCACATTAAATTATGGAACTGAATTATATCAATGGGAATTTTCTAAACGTTACGTTTTATTTTGAATTATCAGTACAAGTGAGAGCTAATATATTAAAAATAGTAAAAACACTACAAATAACATTTTTGCTGTCAATATAACCCAAAAAGTATTTTGACATTTCAAGAAAGCGCGACTTATCAGCAATGACTAGGGAGTAGGGAAAGAACTTCATCCTAGTCACGGGTCACGGCTTACAAGACGCAGCTCGTCAAGCCTAGTATCGAGTTTGAGTAAAATGTGACATTTCCATACAAATTTTAGCGCTGTTAAAATTGCAAGCAAAAATTTTACTAATGATTTTACTAGTGCAGTACGGAGTTTACCGCTAAAAACTGAAGGTTCCCTCTTTATAAAATAGATGGCACTATAAATTCTCCACATATTTTACTATGTATTTTAATGCAGCCAGCATTAAATGAGTTGTAAAATTTTGTCATTCCTATTTCTATTAAAAATTTGTAGATTGTTGTTTGATTGATTGATTCAATGGTTTCAATTTATGTTATCAAAATATGAAAATTAATTACTTTGTTTTCTCCAAATCAACACAAACGTCATGATTTTACCAGCAATTTTAATGTAAAATAATTGGAGACCGCGGTAAATTATTCTGATCGGCTAGGGAAAACAATCTGTGGCAGGGAACCAACATAAAAATCAGACATATCTCTCTCGGACGACGATACTGCGATTGTTGGTTGAGAATTGAGGGCATCTTATAAATTTTTAAAGAAGTTAGTTATTTAATGGAGACTACAAACATATTGAAACATTTATGAATAATAATGTGAATTTAGTAAACATGTATATGTTGATTGCAGTAAAAACTATACTGAAGGAATTGAATCACAGTATTTAAAAGATGACGGAATGTAGGCGACCATAATACGTCCCAGAGCACTCCTCGTATAATACAGATAGATTTGAATTTTTAAGTAGTTTATTTAACCTAAATATAATATCAATAATAGAAGAAATATTTTATTATATTGAGAATAATAAAGAATACTAGTTTAAATAAGGGGAGTTAAAATATACTTCTTTCGACTGTTGCAGATTTTATTCCTGATAACAAAATACCCCAGCAAGCAGCTTAGTACGAAAAAAAAAATTGAATCCTGCAAAAGAACGATTTCGAATTCTAGGGACTTCTGCGTCAATTATTATAGAGGAGGATATTCGTCATTTTCTTTAATAAAAGCAAAATAGAAGCTCTGAAAATTGTTTGAAAAACATCAACATTTGCAATGTTCAGAAGGAAAATCGCCCACGAAAAAGAATTGCACATAATGAAGGATGATTTTCTTTAGTTGGCGATGTAACTATGAAGTTTCAGAAATTTCTATTGATATTTGACTTTCGCTAAATTAACAAGGCTCAATACAATACAGCTTTTCAGTTATCATCAAATTCTCCAACAGCTGCAATCGCTCAACACAGCATCTATCATTGAGTATAAACTTGGTTGGGTCACTAACATGGACTGCTTCATTTTCTATTTCATGTGCGACCAATTTTATTGGTAGGGGTGTTACAATTATCTTAATTTTAAATTTCATGTTCGCTTTGATATTCATATTACACGTGTTCAAATACATTCGAAATTATGTATATTACACATTTATTCGAATGAGAACTTACAACTTATAGAAACAAATATTCCTTAAACTCGATTTTAAGGAGAAAACAAAATTAAGTAATTTTTGTTTGCCTAATCCTGAAAGTATGTATGGAGGATAAAGAAAAGTTTATAAATATTGTATTGTCATCTATTTCTATTCTTCATATTCATTTGTAAAATCCACTAAACTATGGTGGATTTCGTATAGTACTTATTAAGATACAAGCTCAGCGGAATACAGTACTTAAACCAAAAAAGAGAAAACTATGGAAAAGTGTCTCATGCTAAAGTAAGCAATTTAAGTAGTGTCAACGATAGTGGGTTGTAGGCGCTGACTTATAGCAATGGATTGAGCGTATTGTCATTTTCCTATACGAAAGAATGGCACAACTCTTAAAAAAATACGTTAATTTATTACCTCTCGAACTGATATTATTTTTATTTATACATTAATGCAAGAAACTTCTTGGAGGTAATCCCACTTCTGGACAACATTTGGTCCATACTCTGTCAATGTTCTAAGTTCATAAGAAATCATCACATTACCATGCTTTCGTAGGGTAAAATCTTCAAAATTTGAACCAAATTAATTTTATTCAGGTTCTATTTTCACGTTTTATGAAGATTGAAATCATGGCAATTTGATAATGTGCCTCATATGTAAAATCTAGCTACCTCTACAGACATTTTTTAGAACCAAATCAACCGGATCAATTTAAGAAAAAAAAATGCAGCTAATAATAACTTGTTGAAGCCCTAAATGACTTTACCGCCACCTGTGTCGGAAGCATGTACTTCTCAACTGGATTTTTTTTTAAATATAATTGTACAAAAGGTACAAAGGTGGGTCAGGTATAGCTGTAGAAAATGAGATTTACTTGCTTCATAGTTTATGGTTAATTATGTCTCAATATCACCCTTGATGTTACAGAAGAAACAGAACATATTTTATCAGAGGAACATGAAGGAAGCCGAAGAGGAAGAAGACAATAACGAAGAAGAGTCATAATTGATTTACTTTATAAAAGAATATAAACAAAAAACCCCCCATGCATTCTAATACCTCAAAGGTGGTGTAAAAACGAATGCATTGTTGTTATTATTCTATAAAATTTTGAATTTTGAAATTTTTCTTATTGAATTTGGCTGTTATGTACCTACATAAATACAGAAGCGTATAATTCTTTGGTTCTATTTGAAAAATGTTATTTTATTTTGTACTACAAAAAAAATTGTCAATCTTGAATAACCTGAATAAATGCATTAGGTATATTCTACAAAAAAAAAGTGATGAAAGATAATAATAGTAACTTTCAAATTGAAAATCTTCAAAATTAACCGGTAACAACATGGTTAGCTTCTTTTAGTAGATATACAAAAATCTAACGGTAAACAAAACATCTTTTAGCCTTGAATGAATGATTCACTATATTATACCTAGGTAGGTATGCTTAGCTTTAATAAGATAACGGGAAGGTCATATTGAAAAATTTACACAATGTTCAGCGCGAACGAAATCACATATAAACAGTGGACGCGAACAACAACAACAAAAATTATTATAATTTTGAAAAATATTTCATAATTATAGGTAATTTAAGCATATAAACTTTTATAATAATAATATTAAATTCATTATGATTAGATAATTATATAAAAACAAACTAGAATCAGGGTTCCGTTCCCTAGATAAAAAATTTATAAAATAGTTAAACCTAAAAATTGATTTCAGTATTCTGTCTAGAGTTATTTCTCATTAAGGGCTTGTTAAATATGCCCTTGATGTATTTTTCTCTCAACAAATTTTACTATATTTTAGTTAGGTATTTACATACCTATCTACCCCGCAGAGATTTTCTTCCATTGCCGCTGATATATCATTACCTCTGTGACTTCAAAAAAATGTCGATTGACGACAATATGTTATGCATTACAAAGTTTTACTTTTAATTGAGCCCATGAATTCCATATAGGGTTGAAAAGAGATCCATCCTCGTATATCTTCTTAACGATATGTTTAGGATCCCGACTTGTAAAAATGTTATTTCATTTTCAATCAAAAATTAAATTAAATTAGTTTTCCAAAGATGAGTCTTCAGAATGTCTCCTCTCCTACTCAAGCATTTATACAACTATCCTACATCATAACCGAATCTCAACTATGCTCCCCAGTTTTTTGCTTTGTATACCTACGTTTATTTACCTACAACTATTCTCTGACCTTTAACCCATGTCCAGGAAAGCTCATTTCAGAATACATAATAAAATAACGATTAATTTTGGTTTCATCTAACTAAATTGTAGTTTTCTACTACTAACTGAATAACAGATAAATAATATCCTCTATCTTCTGGTGAATATGTATATAAATAATTATAAAAGAAGTTCCTAGTAGGTATGACAAGAATAAATTCTTCTGAGATGCGGAATAAATTCATATCTATCGAAGGATCGATTCTTTTTTGTGTGAAAATGAATTATTTTAAATGCACAATGTCCGCTTTTTCGGCTTCTTAATTGGTTTTAGCAGTACTCAATACTAAATTGATCTTATAATTGATTATAAATTGTTTTTTGAATCATTGAAAAATATATTTCACAAATGATCCGGAATTTATTTGAAAACAGTATATAGAGTCAACTTTTAAATAAATTATAGAATTTGTTTAGATTGAGGTTGAATAGCTATGATGACTATATTCGCTTAGATAATTTTCATGCAATATTTAGATAGAGTGCATATCTTACATACTAGAGAGCAATTTCAATTTTTGATAAAACTAATGCAAGCGATTAGTCGGGATGGTTGTATTCAATGCTTGATTTTACATTAAAAAAAATGTTTTCATTCAATTTTGTTTTGATGTAAACAATAGGTATAACAACATCAAAAAAAGAATTCAATAATTGTTATTATCTACTCAGAAATAAAAATATATAGGTAACTTCATTCCACTTTCACTTCAAACTTGCAACTAATAGTGATGGGTCGATCGCGAACGATTCGGTCGTTTTGACCGGGTCAGTATACTGACTCAAAAGACCTGAGTCACCGTTTCAAAATCATATCGGTCAATCGGTCACTTAGACTCAAGGAGAAAAGAAACTGCTTTTCTTGACATATTTGTTAAAGCCATATTTTTGACCGATCTTAAAGTTTTTATTTACAGAGCTATGCATGCAGCTAGATTTTTAGCTAATATTTTTTCACATTACATGTAGTTCACATTTGTATATATTCCACCCACAACTCTGTTTCGGCAGAATAAGAAACAACAAAAAAGTTAGTTGCTACTACTAGGCATTCAGAAAGGTATCCTTTCTTAATTAATTTTTATTGATACTAGTCCCTCAACTGCCCATTCTGTCGCCAAATCGTAGTTTTTGTATTTACGTCCCTTCTGCACATGCACTATCGGCAACGATCGACTTGGGTCTTAAAGTTCGGTCATGCACGCACACATACTTAAAGCCAACTAATTTGGATTTTGTGTTTTATAGATTTGTAATTTTCATTTCCTTAAAATAGTTTTACTTAAGGAAAACTTATTTCTATGACTAAAGAATGAAATAAATTTAAACAACAAAATTTCTGCAGCACACTGAAAACTGTGATTTAATCATTCAGAGAATGCAGAAATTTTTCATTTGGTAAATGCTTGCTTTGAGGCCAACCGGGTTGCCTTGCCATGCCACATTTCAGCAGTTGACAAGTTACAAAAGCACAATTTTGATTTTGATTGCTTAACACGCAGTGATACATATATCAATCGCGAACGGCTGTAAAATTGATAAAGTAAGCGCACTTTTAGCTTTAAGGATTGCTCTGACATGAACGATACGGTGAGATAGGTAATTTTAGGGTGACTCATATGACCTGATTCACAATAATGACCGATTTTCCCCATCACTATCAACTAAGTATTCATTCCGTTTTGTTTCACGACTATTTGACTAATCGAAACGCACATCTTATCGAGAGAAGATCGGAAAATTTATTTGGAAACGAAAATGAAACGATTACAGAAAAGTTTTGATTCCAAAATCGATTCATCAAAATCTTATTGGAATCGATTCTAAAATACATTCAATGGGAATACATCACATTTGCATTCTTCTTCTTCTCAATATACTCACTCAGTCCTCATTTATTAAGGACATGACGACGAAATGAGCAACTTATTCAGTAATTTTGTTTCTATCTGCTCCTGAGGAATTTTGACAGCGACTATAGTCACCGGAAAGCCTAACCATTTACCAAAATATCACCTAAGAGACCATCCTCATATTTTGCACGGCAATAACTTCGATTGACCGACAATTTAACGACATTGAGCATTCAACAATCAACAGTTCATTTCCCATTTATTTGTTTTGTTACTTCATGTGATGATAATTTTTTGTCTAATAATCATTTTCCGCTAAGTAAATTTTGATGTTAAGTGGTTATTGAAATGTCAGATATAGATGAAATTTGACAGAAAATTTGTGTAGAACTGTCATAGTTAGGTAGTAGTTTGCTTGTTTATAAAAAACAAGCAAATAAAATTATTTAACTCATCGAGAACAAGAATACTAATTGGATAAAGAAAATATAGGTAGGTACCTACCTAGTTAATAATCCTTACAATTTTCATAAGAAACTTGATGCAACAAAAAATACGGAGTAATTCCAACAGAAATTGAAGATTTTAGGTAGGTATTTTACTCTTGACAACACAAATTAGCGTTCCATGGAAAGTGCTCACACAGCTAATATAAATTTCCGCTATTCTTTAAAACAGGATAACAACAATTTCTGATAAATATTTTTAAAACATATATCTACATACAAAATCCTTCTCATAATCCATACATGCGTAGGTATCTACACTTTTAGAAATCATCATGTAGGTACCTAGGTATAGTAATCTGTTAATCGTCAAAATCCGGAATACCTATCTCTTGTATAAGTGCCCTCTGCACCACAAATAATAAAGATTTCAAGTGCCTACCTACTACATACCTACCTGTTACTTTAAAAGGAATTTTAATGAGGTGTAGGTAAATGTAAGGATAAGGTAGGTACCTACGGTAAAACTTTAGTAGTTAGGTAGGTAGGTAGGTACGTGGACATGTTTGTTGTTAATATTAGGAGCATTAATTTTACTAAAATTTGTTATATATGCATAGGACATTATATATGTATGTAGGTATTTAAGAAACTAAAGAAACTAAAAAAAAAACTTCACCTGTATTGAAATTAATTTATAATTAGTCTCTAACGACCAATGAACGACCTAATTGATTCCCGCCATTTTCCGGCAACTATAAATTCATAAAATCCACGTTTTTTCTTTAGAAAAAAAAACAACAAATTTTACAAACTTAAAATGACCCATAAACCCCCCCGGAATTATGCATACATATCTATACCCTTACATATGTATGTATCGAAAGGAAAAACAAACCTTCGTCAGTCCTTTATTCAACCAAAAAAGTATAGCGCATGGAATAATGGAATATTACGAAGGGTTGATATATGTATATAGGTATAAAAGGGGATGAATGTTAACCATGCCATCGTCACAATATCTACGTCTCTACTCTCTGTGCGAAATTTTACAAAACAGAAAACACTATGCATACAGAGAGAAGACAGTTCCTAACCCATCGTCGTCGTCGCTCGACGACGTCGTCATCATCATCATCATTCCATTCCATCTATACAAAATTCTCCCTATCAAAGTTAGTAGATGATATAAAAGCGACTACCGCACTAAACTCTAGCTTCCATTCGATTCATACAAGAGTACCAACAGAGTTCTTCCAGTATACCCAAGCCCAGCACCACAGTCAGTAGTACCCCATCGATCCACCTTCTCTTTTACACTTAACCGATGTAGGGCGATTATTTTAATGCGCCCCACGCTCTATTTTCGTTTTGTGTGGAAAAAGTTTCTTTCTGTACATCGTCTTTTTGCTTTGCTTATGCTTAATCGTGAAAACGACGTCTATACTACAACGCAACGCAAGCACCAACCAAACCAAGCAACCAACAGAAACAGCAGAATATTCTCTTGGCCTAACTTTCTCAGTACCTATATTACATACATATATACATACATACATACATACCTATCTACATTTCTTTATATCTGAAAAATATTTTCTGTCTTCAATGATTCACGTGCCTACCACCGTTCTACGTTATCTTCTACATTATAGAAACACAGAGGACGTTGGGACATATCTATATATATATATATATACGTTTTTATACTATACACATAATTCTCTTTTAGATACATACATATAAATATACTTATACTATACACATATGAGTTGGTTGGTGGTGAACCAAGAAAACATTACCCACAACCTAGCAAAGCAGCAAAAGCATCTATATAGCTTTTTAGCTTGAAGCGGCGACGGCAACATTTGAGGAGCTAGATAGCATAGCAGCAGGTAGATATATGTAGGTAGGTATACCTACTAACTAATACTCGTGCTTTGTTTCCAAGCGACTTTACCACTCTTCTTCCTCTGTGTACCGTTAAGAATATTTCTTAAGATTTCACTGTTAGGAAGATTAAACCTTACGATTGATGATGGTTCAAAATCTTGAGCTAATAGGTCGATTTGGTGAGAGCACATGTACCTTACCTAGTAGGTGTATATGTACACAATAATAAAGCCAACATGAAATCTTATCCCAAAGCAGACCGGGTTGACCAACCAACGACGACGACCGATTCAATAATATAATTTCAGAGCTCAAAATATACTTAACTTCTTAGGCAATTTTCTCACATATCCGGAATGAAGAAATTTATCGAATTCTCTGTATACAGATAGTAGGTACCTACCTAGATAGTATAGATATTTTTTTAATATTTTTTTTTTTGCTTGTACATATATCTATACTAGGTATAAATTGGTATAAATAATTTTTTTTTTTTCGTTATCAATTATATATAGGTATCTTACCTACATATGCGCAGTAAAAAATTAAAGTTCAAAATGCGCCGCGCGATAAAAGTAGGGGGAATCACACATAAAATTCAATTCCAATATTTCAAAAGCTTACCTCACATTCGGATTCGGGTGAAGTTTTTTAAATTGAATGTAAGAAGAAGACAAAGGCAACTACATAATTGTTTGTAACTGTTTAAAAAAAAAAAAAAACCTACACACTCCCACACAAAAATAAAACAAGTTCGTAGAAATTCAGTAGAAAATTACATTTGAACGCATGCATTCACCCACGTATAGATAGAGTAGCGCGCGATATAAAGCTCCAATGTTTTTATAGTGAGTCTGATGAGTACATTTCTAGCTGTTGCTTCTTCTTTGTCTTGTATACTGGATGTGGTGAGTGAAATGATCAAAGCAAGGCATGTTAGGTATATATTATTGGGCCAAAGCTTTTTCGCTTTTCCAATCTTCTTATAGAGCTATAGGATACCTACCTACCTACCTACCTACCTTACCTACTAAAGCAAAACAAAGTATAATATGCAGAGGTACGTACAACGGCCGCCACATACCGCAACTAGTGTTTGCCGCCGTTCGCTATGCTGTTATTTTAAGTTTCCGAGCAAGCACATTTTATTTAATGATTGTTGTTCGACCCCGAATTTTTTTGTTTTGTTTTTAGCGCTTAAGATGATTATCTTCTTTCTCTCTCTCTCTCTGATATTAATTTACATGGACTGTCATGCCGTAGAATCCACCAACAACAAACCATATCTTTAACCTCCTATGTTGGTTGTGTAGTGAATTTATGTCTGTTAGATTTCATGACCTCGTTCGTATGTAAGAAGATGAACAGTTGAACGAAAGCTTTTGTCATAATCTTTTAAAAATCCCTCTCGAAATTTTGAAATGATCTAGGTTTTCATTAATTATTATTAGAGAAGATAAAAAAAATCTATAATCTATAAAAAATTTATATTATTATTTGGTTGAATTATAGTTGTTTTTTATAGAAAAAATAAATGTCCTATAAAACGTTTAGAAATATAAAAAAAAAAACAAAAAAAACCTTTAACGCCGCAATAGACGTTACTTTTTAAAAACTTGGAAAAAACATGCGCTCATTTTATTTTTCTGTCCACCAGTCTCCATTCGTCCAGTCCAGTATAGTTACAGTCATAGTCGTCGGTCTCCTCTCATATTATTTGTCGTCGTCGTACTTGACTCGTCCATGTCGTCGCGTCGGTACGATAGTAGGTAGTATAGCATTAGCACTAGCAGCATAGCAGCAGCACATCAGCATCACATCACATAGCACAGCACAGCATACCAACCAAACCATACCGATACCACCGCCATCCTCTGTTCGTTCTGCGCATAAAACAAAATATAATAACGTAACGTAGATATTTTGTTCCCCTTACTCACGGCTTTAGTACAGTACTCTACAGTGTTGTTGGTTTGGCATAAAGAGGAATTCAGTCAAAAACCGAGGAAGGCCGCACACGAACATCGTTCAACCGAAATATAACCGAATCATACTTCGTTGAATGAATTACATACTTCGTGTTGAATGGTCGATTTCCTCGTGTTTCGTTTTCCACCGACAGTGCAATTTAGAGAGAACAGACGCAAGCAAGCGAAAAGCAAGGGAACAAATACATTGAAGATACATTCATAAAGAAACTAATACAATTTCGATAGCGACGTCGCAAAAACAACGTATAATGTAGATTAAAATTATGTGAAAATGCAATTTTATATTATTATTTCTAAAATAACAAATATTTTTATTTATCAAGAGAGTAGTAACATTAGTTAGTTAGTTAGTTAGTTTTAAAGAATAATTAGCGCGCGCGCGCGCCATCACATTTGATTAGGGTTTTTGTCTTAGATGAATGATGGTGGAACGAATGCATAGGTATACAAATAAACAAAAAAAAAATTTTTTTTTTCCAAAATGGCTGCAATAAAAATATTAACTAACAAGAATATACTTCCTTCTAGTAACCCATGACGATACTATTTATGACAAATGAGGGAAAGGTGGATGGATGTGATGCCTGCCGCTTGATGGACTTGACTTGGCCAGAAAGTTGCTTTGTACTGAGTAGGAAAAAAAAAACAAAACAAAACTGCTAAGAAAGCTTTTTTGTTAGGTGGTTGGTTAGCTTAGCACTTAACACAAGTCAAAGGAAGTTAAAATCGCAGTATTTTCGATATTTTGCCGCGAATTTAGCATAGCGTTTTTTTGTTTTTGCTAAGTATGCCTATGTAGGTGGGTAGGTGGGTAGGCCATAGGTATTTGTTTAAAATATCCAAAATATTAAGCTTAAATCATGGGGAATTGAAAATGTGCGGTATTATAGTATAGAGAAATAGCTGAGTAGCATTAGATAGATAGGTTAGGTAGGTAGGTAGTAGGTAGGTATACACCTATAGTTTCCAGTTCCGAGCGCACATTAAGGGAACAATGTTCTCGATGTGCTGTAGTAGTACTGTTCTGTGCTGTTCTGAGTTGAGCAACCAAACCAAACCACCCTCTTTTTGCTACCCACGTTTTATGTAGCCCCGAATGGTTGCTATGGGTACACAAATACATGCTATAAGGATACCTACGTACATTAAATACATACTATCTATCTCTACCCAGCAATGACTGCAGAGCAGAGGTTATGGAATACTCTTTGCCACTGTGAGAATAACATTGAAGAGCTGATGAGAGGAGGATTACAATCCGGGGGGAATGAGGAACATGACGTATAAAAGCTAAATATAATAGAACGGGCAAAACCGCTCTGGTTGCTGTGTACCGGCTGGTGGTAAAATACTATAGTAAACTCTGCTCAGGGCAAAATGAAAGTTAAAATAATTCAATAGATATATACATATATATGTAGGTACCTATGCATATCTACCTAACTACCTAACATATACTAGGTAGGTACTAATATATGGGAGGTAGCTTACAAATTATAATTTCCACTACATTTAAAAAAAAAAAAAAACGGAATTATTTTACTTTGAAAAACTAGTATTAGGTAGTACTTCATTAAAGTCTAATAATTTACTAATTGTTATTACATTTTATACCTAGGTAACCTACCATTGGGGAGAATTCCTCCCTTGCAATAAAACATGTAAAATGCCTTAAAATTCTTTAATTTCAGTGGGAGTTTTGGACTTTTAATAAGTACCAAGGTAGGTTAGGTAAAATAGTTTTGGCGGAGGAGGGCTTTAATATTATTGATAAAAAAAATTGCCTTAAATAAATGTCATATTCTGTAAGGGTTATTTATCCTAACATTTACTTTCTTTTTTAAAAAGTGCAAAAAGCAAAAAAATTGAAAGACTTAATTGATTGTACGTAAGTAAGCTTGCTCAAAATGAATTTAAATAGACGCGTACATACGTAATAAGGCTGAACCACAATAAAAGTATTCGTAAATAAAATTAATTAAGTAAGGCGAGCTCTCCCTTTAAATTAAACGTACCCAAAATAACTTTAAGATATTGGTAAGGAACTTTCGTTAAGTTTAAATGTCAAATTTCCATAAGTAAAGTGCGATAAGATTCGTTCTAGTCCGTAAGGACTCATCTGTTTATCCAATGATATTAATGATATCGGTAACACTCTTTATTATTTTGTTTTATTATAGAAGAAGAAGAATTGTGAAAAGAGGTGGTGGTCCCTTCTAAGAGAAAAGTTTGGGCAGGAGCTAAGAAAGCGAGATATTCAAGGTGAAGTAATCTCCGCCTGGCCAATGCTTCAAAATTGCAGAGCAGATGTTCCCAGGTTTCATGAGCATCATCGTGAGAGACAGAAAGCGGTAGGATGAAGTCTCAGTCAAGCTCATCTTGTTTAAGTGATACCGCAAGGAGTATTGGCCTGAGAAGAGCTCTGTAATAATTTTAAACTTCTCTGAATAAGAGTTCTTTTGTTTTTCCGCCGGAGGTGTTGATAAACTTTTTTACCTGACGAAGTTCTTGTAGCTTTTCTCAATAAAGGATTTTTGATTGTTCTCCCAGCTATTTAGGGTAGGTAATACATACTTTGAAGTACCACAAAATTGCTCTGGTTCGACAAAGGCAGTTTCCGCTACTCTTTTGACTAGGTAACCAGCAATTTCATCGCCTTTATGGCCCTCATCTCCAGGTACATCCACATGAGGATAACAACTTTAATATGAGTGAAATAGGAGGAAACCGTCCAAAATTTTAGATAAAATAATAAAGTTGGGTAAAGAAAAAAAAATATGAGCAAGTTTTTCTTAATACTGGTTAAAATGACGAACTGGCATACCTACAATAATGGTTGCGTTGTGTTGTGTTGTTCTTCGTTCACACTAAAAGGTATAGGCAACGAATGAGTTCTTAGGATATAATCCGAAAATATTTAACACAATTGTTGAAAAGAAATTCTTCTTTAATTTACAAAAAAAAGGTAAGGCATGTCGTTAGAAGGCCTTAAGAATAGTATTAGGAGAAGTATAATTACTTGGATTTTCGGTAGGTACACGATTAAAGAGGGGAGGGCTGTGGCTTTCGATTGAATCTCACAGGTAGGAGCTATAATTAAAAAGAAATATGAAGACATTCGGAGAATAGCCGAGATATGATCAGAATATTGGGAAAATTGTAGATTCCAGATCTTTGTTCCGATTCTAACTTCGTGTCGCACTAATCAGTGTATGCAATGGAAAGCCCTTTGCGTAGTGGTGGTTAAGATATTGAACTGGCATACGTACAATAATGATTTCGTTGTGTTGTGTTGTTCTTCGTACACACTAAAAGGTATAGGCAACGAATGAGTTCTTAGGATATAATCCGAAAATATATAAAAAAAAAGTTAAATTTTAATAAATGTGGCATATTAAGATAAAATTTTAATCCAAAGGAATATGATTTTAATATATACTCGTATATGTATAAAGGTAGTAGCCAAAAACATGCAATCCATAATAAATTAAAATTTAATAAAAATATATTAAACAGCAATAAATAAGAATTTTATAATCTAATGGTAGACAGTATATCAAGAAGTGACACAAAAGGAGAGCTGGAAGTGCAGATTTGTAATGGTTAAAAAATTGGTTAAAATTGTATAAAAATAACGAGATGACAGAGTGCAGAATATAACCCTGGAATATGTATTTCTTCTTTCAAATAAGTACATTTCCATCGATTCGTTTGATGGAAATTTTTTTAATTTGGATCTTAACATATAAATTACTCCTACACAATTTTGTTATTATTATCCCTTATTTCACAGTTGCTCCTGAAAATTTATCAGATGAATTCATAATAAGGGACAGAGACAATGCATTGATTAATTAATCTGGGTAATTTGCTACTGTTTTATTCCAATACAGAAAGTGTTTTAAGCTTGTAGTAGAGTACCATGTAATATATGAGAAAATATGTATTTTAATGCCTTGTTCTTTAGTAATCTAAAAGTAGATTGAAATATTTTTTTTTCGTGTCTTTTATTATGGTAAAATGAACTGAAATTTTATTATTGTATACCTACTTTGAGTTTAAGTATTTATGAACTAATAAAAAAAAAAAACGGAATTTTAATATTGTTGTCATAGAATTATATATTAAATTTTAGTATGTTGATAGCATTGTTTTGTCATAGAAATATGTTATTTAAAATAAATTAAATTTCTTTTTTTAAATAATAATTCAAATATTAAAAGTTACTATCTCATTTATTTGAATTTAATACTTAATCTATTACATTATAATAATAGTTAATATGAAATTTATTAGCTGATAATATTAAATTGTAGTAAACTGTATTAAAAGGTAATATAGTAAAATATACTTCGTTTTACTAAAGAAGTTATTAAAACTACGTACTAATACTTTCAGAATATTACAATTTATTAAATTTTGGGTGTTCTCATATATACAATACCAAAAATATTAAATTTTACTTCAAAATTTTCAAATCGTGTAGAATATTAAAATTAGAAAAAAATAATGCAACTTAAATAAAAATCTCTATCTGGACGCGCAAAAAAAAAATCTATTTTTCTTTTAATAATTAGAGCCAAAGATTGGGAATCTCAGGTAGATTAATGAAACTCATAATCTGAATGACAATTAAATATTAAATGAAAATTTCGAAATAAAAAGTGAATGAATGAATAACTCAATACTACTAAGCTATAAGGAGTGATTTGCTCCTTGCAAACATGCAAAACTATAGCGACTTGATTCCAGCTATTTTTTATGAAATTTATTTTTATTGCAGTGGTTTTTCGCATATATTTCTAGAACGGTTCTGGTAAAAATGATTATAACCAATTTTATATATTGAAGAACTGTTTAGTACAATAACAACGTCTAGGACTGATCATTCTCACAGTAGGTATACATAAAAAAAAAAAACAAAATTTTTGTATGGCAACACAAGGAAGCAGGGTTTGTACAATTTAACCAATTTTTTAAATTGAATTTACATTTTTGTTTTAAAGCCCATGTGCAAAATTTCAACTTTCTATGTAAACGCATGGCCGTCTTTAACTAAGTGGGAGTCCTGGGCACTTAAGGATATGGAGGCCCCTTAACAGAAATTATTTTCTGAAATATTTTGGGTTATCAACAGGAATAATAATATAAAAGTATGTTAAGGCCTATTGCGCACTGGAGACTTTTTGTCACGTAACTGTTTTGTCACCACCTCTCCATAGTCTCTAATGAAGTTGCGCGTATGACAATAGGTGCGCATGATTCCTCCGGCTAGCAATTTTGGGTGACGAAATAAGCACTGTGCCTTCGCATTTGCATGAATGTGCACACACTGGTAACTGGTTCATATCAACCGTTTCGGAGTTACAGGGTGATTAAGAAAATATGATAGGTTTTCACGAAACACGTTGTATCTGAAAAAGAACAGGGGGTGCGTTTAGGCGGAGACCAAACCAGTTTGGAAGAATTGGTAGCGTTTGGTCACAACCATGTAAAAATACCAACCATTCCGGTATGGTTTGTAATTATGCGGAGGAAAAATCGGTAATTTTGACCGGTTTGGTCTCCGCCTAAACGCGCTCAGGGTGTACGGTCACTGTCAAGAGCTCATTATATGTAGAAATGACGTTTCCAACGACTCCTCAACCAGCTGCATTCTCCTCCTCTCAGAAATTATGGGGGTCTAAACTAAAAATTCGGATTTTTAACTTTTTTTTTTAGTTTGACCTAATTTTTTTTTACAAAAAGGTGGTCAACATAAATTTTTTTATAAAAACGAAACTAGGGAATATTCTCTTTAATTTGACCTATATAAACCGTATATGCTATCTGTAGTCGTTAAATATGCAGTTATTAGCTCTTAACCTATTCTCAAACCTATTCTTAAAAACAATTTGTTCCCTGATGACTAAAAACACGTCATTTAAAAAAAATATCGTCTAATTTCGGTATGACCTGAATAGGTTGTGAGCTAATAACTCTTTAACGGCTGCAGATAGCACATACGAGTGTAATACGTCAAATTGAAGAGGAGAGTCTACAGTTTACAGATTTTATAGAAAAGTTTTTTTTGTAAAAAAATTTCGATCAAACTGGAGAAAAAGTTAGAAAATTTTTTTTTACGCAAAAAACAAATAATTTCCTTGAAAAAAAACCCCGCAAGAATCCAACTATAATTCTATTTTGCTGCCTGCAATAATACCGTATTTAAAAATGGTAAGAAAATTCTCTGGTACTCATTTTTAAAGTCGATTTTTTTCTCGTATACCTACAGCCCAAGGTATATAGATGACAAGATATTCCCATTAAAATTTTGACACATTGCAGCTGATAGACTGTGACTTAATTCTGTGACTAATGTAATACATTTTTGTAGGAAGACAGAGCATTGGTACCGTGTTTCCTATACATTTTCATGATATTTCGTCACTAATGGCGCAACGTGGTTCGTAATGAGAATACCTTGTATTCTAAATACCTTGCCTACAGTTAAAGAAATAAACGAATCTGGCCCCATTCAAAAATTCAATTTTTCATATTAATTGACAGTTCGTATACTGCAGAAACTTTGTTATTCTTTAGCACGTGAGGTGAGACTACAAATTACTTTCGCAGAAGCTGTCGAAAATGATTTCAGTGATCTTTTGAATTTATCATTAAAACAAAAACGTGTTTAATTTGTATTTCATTTGTCGTGTGATCTTTATGTTCAATTTATATACATTCCTATCTACCTACTTACAATAATTTGTCCGTCAAAAAACACCCTAAAACCACATGCATCACATGCCATGTTACAAATGAATTTCAACTTTAATAATGAGCTATGCCGTAAGGAGGTAGGAATAGGAGCCTAGGGTGTTATTTTTTATTAATTTCATTGAAAGGTATACAAGGAATGGAATTCTTCATCAAGTGTTGTGAGAATACTCGGAAAACTATAAATTATCTGGCATGTGAATAATGTTAAATGATTTAGAAAATTTTTTTGTATGATAAGATTTTTAAATATATTTTTCATTGTATTATTACAAAATACTTTTCTTTCAGCATCTACAATTTCAGGAAAAACGAGCTACCTATGAATGATGAAATCAACAAGAAAACCCTTTTTTGTTTGTTATCAAATAATTTTAATCAAACTATTACTTAAATTTTGTACAGTAATATTAGCCCAATATTTTTTGATTGGCTAAGTTTCGGAGGATACGCTTCCCTGGGTACTACGCGTATGCATTGGGCATCGTAGAAATCTCTTACTTTTCTGCCGTATGGCAAGTTGCTAAATCCGGCTAAAAGAAAGCTGATGCATCAAGCTTTATAAAGAATGGAATAAGTCGTTTCTGAAGATACTTCTTAACGTGCACATTCGTGTTGATTTTGAATATTGTCAACGGAACGTGATCATTTCTGGCCACACGTACCATATTGGTCGCCAAATTAACACGTATTTACCGGGAAATTTGGTGCACCGACGTTTTGGGACCTGCGTCACCGCTCTTTTTTGTCACATAAAATTTCTACCCTGGAAGTTGGTTGAAAACTGTTTCATCATTCTTAATGCAGCAATCGAATTTCGTTAGGAAATTTTCATACAAAGTTTGGCTCCTTGATTTTGCAACTTGGTTCTTTTCTGGTGTTCTGTTTGGTGTTTGAGCATGGAAACTTCATAGGCCTTCACGTCTTTTGATTCGATGAACCGTAGCTGATTGAGTTCCAGCCTTATCAGCCATATCACTCAACGGCATGTTGGGATTTGGTTTAAACATTGTCTACCACTTCTTTGGCCAAATTTTGGTCTACCGAATCTGATTTCCATCCTGATTCGGACTTCTCCGGACACTACAAGATTTCCGAAAAGGGCATGCCCACTTTTCATAACTTTAGGCCCGACACCTCCACAATGTTTATTTCAATTAAGCGGGGAAAAGCTTTGGCTATCAGATTTAGTTTGAGCGACTTTCTTGAGTGAAAAAGTGGATTTCTACTTCTCGTGCTTGTGCAGAATTGGTGTGTCGTTGAAAATGACTTCCAATGAGAGAAATGTTGACAACAAACACTAATGGCCGTGAAAGAAAGAACTGCAAAAATATATGTGAAATGTAGTAACTGGGGTGTATGTGACCCAAGTGCATGAAAATGGGTTTTCCGCCAGCAAAAACGTTCCGAGAAAGTTTTCTGAATCGCGCAAAAAGTACACCAACAGATAGTACTCGGCCAGACCTTCAATTTATTATGCAACACGCCGTATTGCAACCAACCCCCTATCCCTCAGTCTTTAAGTATCCAGAGAAAAATTTTCTTCTACGAATTGTAATTGGTAATAAACTGAGGCAAACAGTAAAACTGTTTTCCGATCGAACATAAGAGCTAGAGCCGATCTAAAGTACGAAAAATCTAGTAACTCCGTTCGAATAAAAAAGGGAAATACTAAAAAAAAAAAAAAAAGTGAGTATGGTGGGATCGCTATTTAAGCCTCCGAGTAGAGGAATGTGGGTATTCAAACTTCTCTGGACATAAAAGAATTCGATTCTGTACAAATTTTAACAAAATGTGCTAGATCAAGGTTTCAGGCTTATGTCTGAGCCCGACGTCCGACTTTTTCGCGAAGTCTTTGGCTTGATTTTCGATGTGAATTTTGGGTGCTTTGATTACTTTACTACTTTTTGATGTCATTGTTATGAACTTTTGTTTCACTTTTATTGATAACTGGGCATGTTTACATTCTTTTGATTATTTGTTACTGCATTCATAGATGAAGAAAAGAAATGAATGGCTAGAAAAATAGAAAAAATATTTTTGTTTTTCATTATCTTTTTTATGCTTTGAAAAGAACATTATTCATATTAATTATACTTCCTTAATTTTCATCTTATTCCCTCTACTTAATATAAGCAGGTATATAACCAGATCCTTACATTTTTTTCATTTTTACACAACGACCTATAGAATAACCACAGTCATTAGTGGTGAACATTTGGTCCAAAGTCCATACATTTTTGCTCATTCCTTTTAAAGAACATTAAAACATTTTCACTGTGTCAATTAACAAAATTCATTTTGTATGTGAAAATATTAAATTTTATCACATCAATTCCCAAAAAATTACTACACCCATTTTTTAGTTACTATCGTATTATACTGGTTATTTATTTCTGTCTTAACGAATTCGTAATAAATTACGCAACTTTCAAAAAATAATTGGCAAATTTCGTCCAATTACAATTTATTCAAATTCTCTTTTGTTTTTCCTTTATTTGATAATAATTCTCTAATACGCTACCATCAGAAAGTTAGAAAATGATAAGAAAATAAAAAATCACATAGTAAGTCATAGTATACAGAGTAATAAGGTATGCCCATTATACAAAAATTAGCAAGGTATGGCCGGAAAATCTGTCAATTGGTTGCTTGCCTCCTTTGGCGACAATTGTCAGAAATTTTTTTGTTTCAATTTCAATCGTCCTTATCACAGCGAAAAAAATTTTCTATTTGGAAATTTCTTTGCTTTCCCACTAGCACATAATTACTTTTCCCGATGTGATTTAAACGACGAAACTTAATGTTTGGTTAAATATTTTAATATATTCAAAACGTATTTCAGTCAATAAAATACGAAAAACTCAAAACATATTCGCTGGAAATTTCTTTAGTCACCTCATGACGTAGCAACACAAAAAATTCCTGTCGAATCCTTTGAATTTGAATTGAATCCGAATTAGTGCTCATGGAAACGAGAATTTGGTTGAGTTTCATTCAATCCACTGTTAACTCCGCGAAACCAGTCGAATTGAGTTAGGTTTTGTCTAAGGATTAGTTAGAAAGTGTGCATGGGTGGTTTAACCAGCACAAATTCGGCTACTTTGTATGAAATATTTCATCTGTCAACTCAACTCAAGCCGTTCATGGAAACAGCATCGAGTTAGCTCAGCCAGCAAAACTTACCGCTAACTCAATCATAATTCAACTCTGGCTCATGGAAACATTGTACATATGTATGTAGATGTTTCCATGAGCCAGAGTTGAGTTATCGTTAAATGTTGCTGGTTGAGTTAACTCAATGCTGTTTTCCATGGACGGCTTCGGAGTTGAGTTGATAGGAGAAATATTTAATATAAAGTAGACGGACTTTTGTCATCGGCCATTTTTAAACAAATGCGTACACAAAATTCAATTCAACTCGATTGGTTTCGTAGATTTAACATGTATTCAACAAAAACTCAATAATCGTCTGATGTCGTGACGCCCAAGATGGTAGACCATGGCTCATACTAGTCATACCTTATGTGTCTGTATACTGTAATAGTATATATACACCAGTATACACCAGTGACCCAGTAAGAAATGTAGCAAAACCTTCCCTTAAGAGTGCCTAATATAACTGCTTCCAAATGTTGTTTTAAAATCTCATTCCCGCGTCATAATGTATACACTGCTTCTAACTAATTTCGTTTGGTTATACATATACTGATTTAGAACAGAATGAGTCATCGTTATATACAATGGTTAATTGTAGTAGGAAGTTACTTTATCGAAACCATAACTGCTACTGCAGTTGTTCCGAACAACCACTTCAATCTCTGCTTCTTGCTATTTTTCTGATTATACATAATCACCGAAAAGAAATGCTTACTGCAGATGTGGCGAACAACCACTTCTATACCTACTTCTAATTAGATGACCAGGTCATGGGTAAAAAAGGAGATGAAAAAGAGCCAGGCCGGGAAGGACTTCATGGTCCTTGAGAAGTAGTAGTGCTAAGCTCTTCTTTTTCCTACTAGGAATCTATCAAAAACAACACTAGTGAATATTCTTGTTCAATTTCATCATAATTATTGCAATATTTGTGTGTATTTGTATGAATAATTAATGAAGAAAATATATTTTGCTCGCACCTGTAATAATAATAATAATGACGAACATTGAAAGATTGGCAGCTAAAACATAATAACTATAGTTGCATTCATCTCAACTAATAAAAATTAATAACTCTTGATGGATTTTATAATCAGTAATGCGCGGTTAATACACCGAATAGTTAGTTAAATTTGTATACTCTTCATTAAGGAATAAATACATATGTAGGTAAATAGTTGTTAGGTATATCTGCATGACCAATGAAGTTTGATGTTGGACATTTACAAAAACATGGTGTACTTGGAGAGTATTGTTTTTTTTTTTTAACATTTGAACTTAGATATTTACATATATTTAAGATTTCAGTTATTTACTTTTTTTCTACAATTTAGTTATACGTATGACATTTATATTTTTTTCGTCATTTCTTAAATAATACTGACACCATAATTATACAGGGTGTTTCCACCTAGGTGGTCCATAGAGCAGAAGGTGATATTACTCACCTGGCAGGGAGCGAAGCAAATCAACAGTTTCGGAGTTACAAGGTAATTAAGAAAATATGCTGGGTTTTCACAAAACACTGTATCTTAAAAAGTACAAAGTGTACGGTCACCGTCATTCTATGCAGACCTTCCAACGACTCCTCTCCTCTCAGGGGCTATTGTTGTCTGAACTATAAGTTTCTGATTTTCTTACCTTATCAACAGAGTTAAATTAAATAGCACTCTTTATACAGCGAAGAATAATAATAATCGCAAAGCAAGTTACTAAACAAAAAAATTGCTGTAGCTATACATATTTAATTTATTATTTTATTTTTTGTACTAGTTTAAAGTGTCCAAGGTACATACACCTTGCAAAAGAAACAAAACCACCTGTGAAATATTTTAAGACGCACAATTCACCACATGAGGCACGATTTATAATAGTAAATTTAAACAAGTTTTACCTGAGCTGGAATCCAAAGATATAGAAAGAATAGAACTCCAACACTTACAATTCCTTATCACTGAAAAATATTTACTTTTTTTTATGACTTTTCTTTAAAGCACAATAACTGCACATTTGTCCGACAAACTGTCATCTGTTGATTAGTAAAATCGGATAAAAGTCCGTTTATGTAGGTAGTACCTATACTGTCCGTGTGGAAAATGAAATGACCAAGGTACAGCATCTTCCCCTAATAACGATTTTCGAATGGCCAATAACTAAATCTCCCCTCCTCCACGTCGTTTCAAAGATATTCACGATATATTTAGTGAAAATTTTCATAAATAGGATACGTAATTTTTTGTTAGAGGTTCAAATGTTTAGATAGGACCACGCTCCGAATGTAATATCACGCGAAAATTACAGTATCCCAATGATAAAATTTTAATCTGTTGTTAACAGAATGCTTCCACTATTAGTGGGTGTCGATTGATCACGAATCCCAGCTCTTTTGATGATGTTCAGCCTATCTGAAAATTTCAAAATTTACTTGTATTTTTGAAAGGTAGATCCGACAATCGAATGTGAAGTAATCGAAACAGGAATCGAGCTTAAGCCGAGTGAAGTCTAAAACACTAAAATATTTGCAGAAACAATTTACTTTGGTTAGACATTTGACAAACTTAATCACCGTATTCTGAATATTAAGCTCATCAATCTCCTCCTTTCTTTGTTACATGGTTATGGTTATAATTGTTTGACCATACATGCAGCGCGTTCTCCTTCGGGTAGTTTTTTCCACTGCATTTAAGAACACCTCTGGCATTCCACAAGGTAACCATTACGGTCGGCTCCCATTAATTATTTATATAAATGATGTGGGCTCAATTGTGACCAATTCTAACAGAAACTCTGTTATGCTGATCAGCCAAAAATTTTCATATAATTTCAGATGAAAATGACTGTGCTTTTCTAGAAAAAAGTGTCCTCTATATTTTGATTATTCTATAGATGGAAATTTATTGATTAGACTTGACAAAACTAAAAATTTGGGAGTCATTTTCAACTCTCGTTACCCTTTCGAAAATCATATTGACCCCATCGTGAGCAAGGCTAACGCCAATTGAGGCTTTTTTTAAAGAAGATAATGAACTCGACGATCCTTATGTCACCAAAACTCTGTACTGTGCCTTTGTCAGATCTAGGAGTACGCTTGTCTTATCTGGGCTCCTTTTTATACGGTCCATATTACTCGGATTGAGACCATTCAACAAGAGATTCGTTAGGTTTGCTCTTCGTAACCTTCCTTGAAGCGATTGCCATTGTTCTGCCTCCATACTCGCAAAGGCTTAATTTGCTTTCTTCTAGATACCCTGAAACTGTTTCAGAGTTCTGGCGGCTCTTAGCATTTAATTTCCTCCTCGCTCCCTTAGGTATCATGGCTTTTTACAAGTTCCTCATCACATCACTAATTACAGTACGCATTGATTTCAATTTGAATAAAGCCCAAATCAAGAGTCAGATAAGAAAGCTTTTATGATTTTTTGACTATTATATTTATTTTATATTTATTTTTATGATATTTATGTATATTTCTATTAGTTCTTTCTAAGAATTATTTTACAGCTATGTATGAATCAGTCTTTGGTGAACTCGAAGTGAATAAATAAATTTACTTCTGTTCAAACCAAATTTCGAATATTTTTTTTTTAATTTTCAAAACGTTTCAAAACGATCGCCGCCTTTTACATTGCAGCAATTACAATTCCTTAAAAAAAAATTAATAAAAATAAAATATTCATTTAACTATCTTCACCGGCACATTGGCCTCTAGTTTTTTCTCCTTCTGTACCTTTTCCTTTAATTCATCGCATACTTTTTCTTTTTCGGTTCGTCCATTCCGCCTCATTCTGAACGACCTTCTCGATCATTGCTCTTAAAAAATATGAATTGACGAGATTAAGTTTGTACTTAAATTAGTGATGTAATAGTAAAAAAAAAAAAAATTTATTCGAAGAAAAAAAAAGTTGAAAATTTTCATTTTTTAATATCAACATGGAGTTCTAACGAAATATTAAACGGGAGGGAAAATACCTTGATTGCATTATGACAGATTCATTGTACACCATTAAGGGAAAGTAAGTCATCATCAAATCTCATCCATCCAATGTCATCTTGAAGTATTCGACAATACGTTCCAAGTTTGATTGATGGGCGGACTCATGAGAAAAAAAGACGCCACCAAATTTACGCATTGCCGTTTCTGAATTATTGCGGATTGTGCGCAATGAATTAAATTCTAATTATTTTTTCTTATCAATAAGCTTAGGCACTTCTGTTTTGTTTCTTCGAAAAAGAATAAAATTTGTAATTAAATTTTCTTAGAACTCAATTCAGAATAATGCTTATGTTCAGTTCAATTGAAATTTAAGTTCACTTCACATCTAACTACGTTCAAACGAACACAGATTCAAGGAAATCCGAGATTATTTGTTTGTATGTAGTACTATTTAAAAAACTTCTACGTTTATTGACTTTTCAAATCGTATTTGATGCATCCATCGAAATCTGCATATCCTTAGAACATTTATATAGTAAATGAACAAGAAACGAACATTTTAACATTTATTTAATGTAGCGATGTTATTGCATTTGTGTATATATTATGCTGAGTGCAGGCCATCATCGAAGACATATTATTTTTATTTTTTAGAAATAAGATTTCGTAGACTTTGAGAGTTGATACCCATAACCAACCAATCATAATCCTAAAATTTTGCGGTCAGGGATTCGGTGGTGTTCACGCACTTAAAACATCCGCCAAACAAAAGTGCATCGGTTGTCCTTTTAAACAGAATGTTCCGTACAGCTTCAATGATTTCTAGAAAGACGATAGTGACAGGAAGTTATTTTCGTGGCACTCGTGTTTTCTTTTATGCTTTGGAGTTAACTCTCAACCTAAGACCCAAACCGAAAAAGTAAACTCTTCTTCTTATTGTCGCAGTCAAGCTAATATCGAATATATGCTTGCTGTATAGGAAGTGATAAGGATCAACTACAATTGAAATAAAGAACTTAACGAATTTGAACGAGACTGAGGTTTTCTTACGAAAAATTATTTTTAACCTAAAAATAAATAAGAATTATATCGCAAGTTCACAGCACGTAATGAGAATTAAATTTTTATATTATCAGTATCACTTCAAATCGCAGGTAAAAGAACTGCACAGCCGTAGTATTAGTATGCTGTACGTGTTGCAGCTTAGAAAAGTGTAGCACGGAGTGTTTCATCCGTATGCCTCTCATCCATGAAAAGTGTAGCACGCTGTAGCGGCCGTAACTTAAGTGCTCGTAAGAAAATTTTTGTTAAGCTTAAATGTCAAATTGCCATAATTGAAGAGCCGTAAGGGTCGCTATTAGGCTAAACTACAATAGAAGCAAAGAACTTCACGAATTTGAACGAGACTGAGGTTCACTTACGGATGGTTGATTAAGGAACATATTTAATGTTTTCAATTTTAAAAAGTGGTAAAAAAAAAATGTAAGTTGATTTAATTGAAGATTTGTGCCTTTTATGGATATTATATAAAAAAATATAAGAAACGGAAAAAAAATCGGCAGGACTTCCAGAAGCAATATCTCGCTTTCTTAGCTCCTTTCCAAACTTTTCTTTTAGAAGGAACCTCTTTTCACATTCTTCTTCTATAATAAAATAAAATAATAAGATTGTTACCGATTTTATTAATATAATTGGATAAACAGATGCGTCCGTACGTAACGAGCGACTCTTACCGCACTTTACCTACAGAAATTTGACATTTAAATTTAACGAAAGTTTCTTAACGATGCATTAGTTATTTCGGATACGTCTGTTTAATGTAAAGGGCGCGCTCGCCTTACATTAGTAACTTTATCTACGAATATGTCTATTGTGGTTCACGTACGCGTCTGTTCAAGTTCATTTTCGATAAACTTACTTGCGTGCAATAAATTGAATCAATTCCTTTTTTTTTGCTTTTTGCACTTTTTAACATAGAAAAAGTTGAATGTTCAGATAATAAAAAGTTTCGCTAACGTTCTTTACATACATACATCCATTTTGGGCCAGCCTAAAGGACGCGGTCGCCTTACATAAGTAACTTAACTTACGTATTACGTCCATTTTCGGCCAGTCTTAAGTTGTAAGATGTATAAAAAAAACAAAGCTTCATTCGATAATAGTAAAAATTTGGCGTGGGATTGCCATATAAAAATTACCATTTTTACGAATGTACTGCAGCAAAACCCTCGAGAATACTTCACAAGCCATGAAACAGACTCCCTCCCTACCACATTCGAGGCCCAGCGTAGTCCTTACATTCTAAAATATTTGCAGTGTTCTTATGTAAAAGTGACAAACGTTTGATTTGAATAGCTCCTCCGCCCTAAACTACTATTCATACAGAAAAATGGCGCTCTGTTAATCTTAAGCTTGCTTTCTTATCTTGAACCGTAATAAAATTTTCATACCTTTCCTAACAAAATTATTTAAAAAAATTTATCTTAACCAAATGACTACGATTCCTCAAACAAAAATTCTCAGCCTGAGTAGTCATTGTATTCTCGCTGTGCCGTCATGGCATCCCGTGGGCTGAAGATACAGATTCGGACTACGGCTGCACAAACGCACATGCAATTATCACTCAGCAGAGAGGTATTGAGCGTAAAATGGTAAGGTTACTTTGTAATCAAAGCTATTTTATTATTTTGTTAAGTAAGGTATATAGAAAGTGTAGCCTTTGGGAAGGTAAGCAACCAAGCTGTAAACTACTAGAAAAATAGTCTTCTTCCTGTATGGATAGTAGTTTAGGCTCTATGGCATATATAAAGCCAATGTTTAACAATTTTCCATAAGTATCAATATAGAACATTTTAGAAAACGGACTAAGCACGCACACATATAGATTTCTGTTTCATGGGGCTGGTTTAGACGGTGTAGTTTTTGCGTCGCGTGATCGGTTATTCTCTTTTGTTCAAGAAGGGAAAAACTTGCTGTGCGTTAACACGGTATAGTTTTTGCACGGCGCGCACGAAAACAAGAGCGTTCTTTAATCGCTTATTTCGTCGTCTTTGACATTCTTCTCTGGGTGGCGTTCACGTTAACTGAAAATTATTTGGAGTGCTAATATTTTTAGTAAATATCTTGCGCATTTTGAAAGGTATGTTTATTAACATATAATAATAGCATTCAAAACTATAATGATTCAATTTTAGACATGAATATGAGTTCTAGCAGTGAAGAAGATATGGAAATGGCTTTGAGCTTAGAAAATTTTGTATTTTATTGCGTATGTGGTCCACCGTAATTGGGCTATTGCTTTTTTGCAGTGCACTGCAAATTATTTCTAGGGATTTCTCTTTCTTGTCTCTTTTTATATAGTCTATGTGTTTAGTGTTATAAAAGTTTTCAAAGTTTTGATAACACAACAACAGTTTTTCCACTAATTGGCGGTCCCACCTCACGCTCATTATATTTTTTTTACACAATACTTAAAAAAAAAAAATCTCAATTTAAAAACAGGAAAATCAAACAATATTTTCACTGTAATTGTTTTAAGCTTTCACAAATTAAAATCCCGAATTTAAATCACACAACAATCACACATCAATGGTCCACACTTCAATAAATGAGCATCCCGGATTAACAATTGCACATAATATTTTTCAACGACATCTTTGAATGATCAGCTGATGTTAAAAAAATTTCCTGAACTCCCCCGAATGCAAAAACATTCGAAAGAGGAACTGCTGAAAATAACAATTTTTCTGAACTCCCCGTATGAATAGAAAACAAGTGAAAGAGGAATTGATAAAAACTTCATGATCGTGCTCGATGCTCAGTCGCTGTTCTGTGCGCGCCCTCCCCCATCTCCGCTCATCTCCCTCTCCTATCATTTTCGTGCGCGGCGCGCAAAAACTACACCGTCTAAACTACCCCATGGAAGTATTCTCGAGGGTTTTGACTGCAGTCCTTTCTATAACAAGTAAAGGAGGATTTACATTATGATGGCTTGCATTTTTTGCAGAAATTGTGAGGGTGATAGTTAGTTTTTATTGTAAAAATCGCAAACTGTCAAACAGCCAAATTGGAATATAATTTCCAAATCATCTCCAATGAGAATCTGAACGAAGGACTAACTCCGAAATAGCTTCAATCTTTTCCATAAAAAAATATTTAAAAACTTTCAATTTCGAGATCTTTAATTACAAATTAATAACGTACCTACTTTTATTTTTTTTCATTTTAATGGGTAGGTGATTTAATAATTTTCACTGTAAAATAATAATAAAGTAAATAGTAAAAAACAGGTGTTTGCTTCTCTCGTCACTCATAAATAAATTTCGTATACGATGTTCTCCTTCACAATTTTTGGAAATCCGTAAACCTATGATTGGTTTCTACAGCTATCGACCTTCTTCTATGAGAATTTGGTTTCTTTTTTTTTCAAATTCATAATAATCATTTTTTCATGTTATGCTTATTTCCAAATTTACAGATTATATTAATTATATTCCAGACTTTGTAGTTTTGCAATATTATTTTTCTTAAAAAAAAAGACTATCCTAATTTCTAAAAATTGTCTCCAAATAATATTTTCTATTTTATCATCAAAAAGAAACGGTATGTCTCACGCAAAACATTCTTGAATCCACAAATTTCTGTCATAAACTGCAAATTCCAAAACAAGAACGCAAGTTTAAGGCGGGTGTGGGTATAGACAGACTCTTCCCACCGAGCACTTTTGCTTTGATGGTGCTTGCACTTTCTTCTCTGGATATTTGCGGTTATGTGTCGTCAATATTGTCATCAATAAATTGTTTACAATGAGAAATCCTGCGGAGAAAATCACCATTCAGTTCAGCAAGCACGTGTTCCTTCGCCAGCAACAACTGCAGAGCACTCATTTCATTCGTGTAATCTTTTAGTTGCGCCGGTTATAAAATTCTCTTTAACATCTCCCAAAACGAAGCCCCAAAAATTGTTCTCAAATTTAAGTAACATCATGACGTGCCTTCGGTTTCTATATGTACATACATGTATTGACATTGTGCCGTTTACATATATATGGATATGTATGTACACAGTGTGTCCCAGCAAAGTGTCAAGCAGAAATAGCGCGGTAGAGGACCTCAAGGCCTATCTGAAACAGCCCCCATGTATGTTCACCGATTGCTGATAGTTTAGGAGTTATGATTTTTTTGCCAAGATGAGAATTTTATGGTGATATGCTTGAATATTTTTTTTCCAGATAACTCACCGGCTGTCCATTCTGTTGCAATTACATTTATGAACTTTTAAAGTCTAGCACAATGAACCGCATTTGCCTTCTTGCTTTGGATCCGTCGTCCCTCCTGCCTTAAATAAAAAAAAAGTAGGTCTTAACCACTAACACGTATATGGACTGACTACATTCATAGGAGGAATACACTACAGAAAGAAGGCTCTCTTCTATACTGCTGACTCTTTCGGTCTAAGCCTCAAGTACCAACTGTAAACAACAAATAACTAAGTCGATTCGTCGAAACAAATGTTTTTAAATTAATTATTTAGTTGCTGATTAATAGTGTTGCACGAAGGGCAATATATTCATCAGATACGCCCCAGATATTCGAAAGGTTTTGAGCTGCGCGCTAACTTTTCAACTTCCCGCCAACGATTTTCTCAATGTTGGCACCACTGACATGTATATAAATGATGGACTGACTCCTAAGAGCCGGCTTACACTTTGTCGCATACTGCACGCGCATGTCACTTTTTGGAAATGAGTGAGTCGGAGGGAGGAAAATTTCCTCCCCCCGAGTGTCTCTTATTATTAACAAATGCAGCGTTTACGACGGCCCTATTTCATGTGGCAACAGTTTTGATTTCAGAAAGTAAAGTATACTCTCACTGTCAATGCTACTAACCGTCGTAATCTGGCGCTATTTTTAAATTATTTGGGAATTTACTTATGTACAAGTCAATGGGTTCACTGAAATTACCGAAAAAGCATTTGGGACTAATTTTGTTTTTAAATTTTAATTATGAGCTGAAAAAAGTGTTTTTTTACATACAAGGGTAGGAAAGGTTTGATTACCTTCTACAAATACCGCTGAATCTTAAGCAATTTCTAGTTACCAATCGTTACAGTTCAGTGGGAAATAATGCTCTCATGGAAAGAGACAAAAATATAAAAGTGGTGCGATTTCCTTTCAAGCATTTTTGGTTCAACGAGCAGTCCATTTATATACATGTTAGTGGTTGGCACCAACATAAGCACTTTTTTGACACAAGCAATTGTTCCCACATGAAATAGAAAGTTAAGCAGTCCATATTATATATGTCAGTGGTCTTAGCATGACGTCGAAAAAAAAGGAAAATTACGACCTTTTTGTTCAGCATCACCGGAAGAAGCTCTCTTCCAAGCGCCGTTCGATTGTTTCTGATGTTTTATTCGGCTTCTATAACTGGGACATTCTTTCGAGTAAAAAAGCATTCTGAAATAACCTCGGACGAGGAAATTGACTGGATTTTCCACGATCAATCCATTTTCCGGGGAGGCTTCGGTTAAGATAATTCTTTGCGCTTAAAGCATATAGTGACATGATACGGTGCGGCCACATTTAAGTGTCATATTTGTGCACATTTTCAAATCAACATTTTCTAGCAGATCGTTACTTAAAAATGTAACTAAGATTCGTCCTTCCAGCAGTCTGGTAGTTGAAATGGTCCGATTAGCTGGCGGCCATTTGATATAACACACCAAAGATTAACAGTACGATTCGGTGTAAGCACTGGCACCGAATCTGTTATTTTCTCGCTCTTTCATCACCATCAGACCAGTAGAGGAGAAAAGAGCACGAAAATGACGGTGCTAGTGCTTACACCAAATTCCAAAAAAAGAATTCACTATTATTTGTTCGTGTGGGCTTTTGATGTTCGATACTTCATGAATGGTAGGTTATGGACACTAAAAGGGCATATCAAAAACTAGAACCGAAAATGTAATCGGAAAAACTGAGTTTATTCAGTTTATTCCACTTTAAAACAAGATTTTTGCTCCAATGATTAATAAAATCAAGGGAAATGGGATAAATTAAGAGTTTTTCTAAGAAAATAGTTATATTTATCTCAGATTTTTAAGAAAATCACAATTTTTATATTGTATCAGGCGAAAAACGAAATTTCGGTTATATCTGTCAATTTCTCGAGAACGCGTGTACTTAGAGAGCTGAAATTTTGCACGCGAACTTTAAAAAAAAAAAAGTAAAATTAAGTTCGAAAATGAGACAAATCGGGCAACTTCTTCGTGAGATTGCCATACAAAAATTTCGTTTTCCACTATATATTCGGACACTGCCAGAGTACGCGTCGACATAGAGAGCTGAAATTTGGTACATGGTGTTTTTATAGTACTAGCAAAAAAAAAAAAAAAGAATTCAAAAATGGACTAAATCGGGCAACCCCTTCTCGGTGTTGCCATATAAAAATTTAGGATTTTTACGTATACTGGGAAAACGATCAGTCCCAGAAGGTTTTATTGTACTGAAAAGTTCTTCAGAATGAAATCGTATGGAAATGGATATAATCATTTTTACTGTCCTGGCTCGTCGGACATAGAAATATATGAGAAAAACCATCTCAAGAATCATACTTGCACAGAGCGGTGACCATACAAAATTACATACGGGCATTCATCTAGGGTATCATAAGAATTGGTCTTAGACCTTCTAGCTTTGTTACGTTTTTTTTTTTTTTAAATTATGGGTAGGGACTTTAAAGTCAAATTAATTATAGGGGTGGAGGGACACAAGTACCATATGATAAAACTTGCCGGAATTCAAGGACAGAAATAAGAGTAGTGTAAGCTGGGAAGAAATTGCGACAGTGTTTGGAGCAACTTAACTATAACTATATTTTCAATAGTAGATTGCGAGAAAAAATGAAGAGATTTAGAGCTTACTTCAAAACCAAATTGTCAATAAACCCGATTTTTCGGTGTTCGATGTGCAAATGTCATAAAATGGGTTCGTTTGTCCAAAAAACGGTTTTCGAAATATTTTCATTTTCAGCTTGTCTTAACATTTCCTGACGAAATTGTACTCTTCCGTGATATAATACTCCGTTTTTAATTTTGGTATTTTTCTGATATTGTACGCATGCTGTCCGTCTGACTGAGGCTGCGCGTGTACCTACCTCTGATTTTGAAATAACGGCGACTCATGATTCTGACATTTGTCAATGAGTCTTTTTCGATTTCTTCGAGAATCGAATCTACCGGATCTCTCATTTTTGGAATATGGGTGCACGGCACGGTTAGCTGCCAGATATTTCTTGTAGGCATTATGGACTCTTTAAGGATAATTGGGTAGCCACGTAACCCCTTGGAACACCTCTGCGTTTTACATGTTCCCTGTTGATTTTTATTGCCTGTAGAGCGTTTCCCCTCATCTAACCGTAAGAGTGTAGTCACTTGGTAAAAAAAACACTATCATTCACACGCAATTCAAGTGCGGTAGAAACTTGGTGATTTGCAGTCCCAAGTACATAGTTGAACGAAATCTTTAAACAATTCAGAGTTCAGTAAATTATGCAAAGTTGTCCATCTAAGGTAAAAACACTTATCAAAATCGTTTTGCAGTCCTCTAACTCCATGAAAATAGAAAAATCATTAAAGAAATATACAACAGCAAAGCAACAGTGACGTAACTGTCGGCGCAGATTGCGACTTTGTGAGCAAACGAGTGATTTTAAAAACATGAAAAACAAAATTGCCAATATACTAATCTCCGATAAGTGATAACACCAATTTTAAATATATAAACAAATAAATAATGTATAACTGCCTATACCTATTTATTTATATTACAAACATGCCGAAAATCATATTTACATCCTCGATTTATGTAATCTAACGCTATATTTTTTAGTGTGTGAATTCTAATCTACTCTGAAAGAAAAACGTTTTAGAGTGGTCCGTTAATAGCAAACTATATAGCAACTAGCAAGGTATTCCAATTCCAATTCATTTTTCTTGATTTTTATTAATGTGTATGTGGACATGCTGGGATGGGAGCATTGAATTTGAATTGAATGCCAAATGTCAGTTCTTTATAACGCGATTCTCGTGTATCAACACAGTTAATGTCAAGAAAATATTTTATACTCTCTTTTATAATATTATTATTTTTTGTTATTAATTTCAATATTAATAATATAAATATACAAAAGTAGGTACCTAAATAATTTGAAAAAGAAAAAATTAAAATAAACCTTTGAGTAGAAAAACAGAATAACTAAGCCATGACGCATCTCTCTTCTTGTCCCCCAAACCGGATTATACTTGGTTCACTCCCCTCATGATTCCTGCTTTTTTCACCACTTCTTCAACTTCACAACGAAGAACGAACTAATGTTAGCAGGCAGCTAGGAAAAACCAACCAGCTGGACTGGGTGACTAGTTTTTATGAGACTTGGCGGCGGTAAGACGTGAGCCAGAGATTGCTGCTGCTGCCACAGTGCCACCATAGCCAAGCCATGCTTTTCTGTGCTTTGTATAATACTAAAATATCAAGAACATATACATATACAGCTATAATACCAACAACTTCATGTAAAAAAGGTCATAAATGTGACAGCTATACTTGCACTGATGGGTTCTCCTTCTCATAAACCATTATATACCTACCTTTAGCCATGGTCATATATAGTGCGCACTGGCATTTACATACACATACGCAAGCAATTTATATTTATATATATATACCCAAGTAAATACCATTCGCAAACGAGAGAAGGGATTTTACTCGGAAGAGAATTTCTATATACTTGGATTGGATGATTTCTTTGGACTGCCACAGTTTTTCCTTGAAATCAAATCACTTAATGAAAGTGTGGGTCGGATGACACAGCACTCCACTGTGACTTTACTGTTGTACGTACAGGCGAAGGTAGAGCTTACAGCAGCGCGTTCTTGTGAGCTAAACTATAGTAACGCTACGCTACTATTGCTTGCTTGCTTGCTTTTATTGTTCTGTGATTCTGAGTTTTGCTGTGCTTAGCACAACTTCCAACAACAAAATATCATATGAATATTTAAGCTTCTAATTTAATTCTTCTTACGCGTATAATCTTAAATTGAACTTAAAAGAAGTTTGGCTTACAAAAAGCAAAAGAAAAAATCCCTACTTTTGCTTAGGAAAATCTTATGTGGGGTATATCCAGTTTAAAGAGAAAGACTTTGTCGGACATATGCTACGCCATGCCAATGCCAACTGCCAAACATGTTTTGGGCTTCGGCTAAGGAGCGAGGACAGAGACGTGGATGGATAAGATAATATACGATCTGAATGTACAGTAGAGAAGCCTAACAGGCTTTTAGATGGACGGACGGTTTGAGGCTCTCTGCTTTTTTCGTGCATACACATACATAAATATATATAAAAGCATTCTTTACGTCAAAATGAAGAAATAAATAAACACGCCAGTGGCCACAACACGGCTTTGTTGTAATGTAACTTGGTATATAATAAACCTATAATTGTATGGAGCGGAGCAGCTTTAAGGTAAAAAAAAGTCAGGTTGATATGCTTTGCTTCAATTTCAATATGCCAAGATAGGATTCTACTCCTACTACATTTCTCGTTCTCTCATTCATAAGGACATAACTGATAAGAACCTTTAATCGATTTAGTGTTGCCACAGTTAATATTCAATGTCTTTCCATTTTAATTTTTTTTAAATTTCGTTTGCAAATACCTACCTCCCTAGTTGGTCTACAATCATTATATAAATGATAAATTTTTAAAATTGTAATTGAATATTAAAAATACACAGCAATAAAAAATTTTTTTTTTTATTGAATTTAAAAGGCTTTTCTCGAAACTAGATTAAAAATATAGGTTATATGGCTTTCCTAAAAACACAAGCGCCATGTTTTTTTTTGCTGCTCATCACTTGGTGGATCCCAAGCAGTTTGTTTTGAGTTTTTTTTATTATTATACTGACAGCGAAATTTCCACAATATTACTTTTATATATTTATACATATAGGCCCATCATTTCTTACTATCAATACCATAATCATGCAACTTAATGGCTAAATTATGTAGGCGTTATTAGAAAAAGGTACCTACTAGAAGAATATTTGAAAAAAGGCTCTAATTCTAGCAGTCATGCGCAGCTTACATACATATGTGACTGTTATCAGTCGGTTTTCACTAGAGCGGATGTTTTGCTATTCGATTCCTCAAATCCGGGTGTATACGGATAATCTGGATCCTATATCCGGATCCAGACTAAGCAAAAAAGGTTCAAAATTTCCTCCAGATTGCGTTGTTTCATTGGGAATATGGAAATTTATATTTTCCCCATAAAGCAATGCAATTTGAATGAAATTTTTACCCTCTTTTGCTTAGTTTGGAGATCCGGATCCAATTTTCAGCTCTAGTTTTCACCACGGAGGTGAAAACTGTTGTGCTCGACACGAGAAAAAAAATCGCTTTTCAGTCTCATACAAATTGACAACTGTCAACATAACATTACATGACTATCATTATGAAAAGGCCCAATCTTTTTTAAATATATTAAATAACTTTATTTTATTCGAAAAATGGTATACCCTATAATATCCCGCCCAAAAATTTCATTTTTATAAGGTAAACTAAGTTTGTCATTCCGCTTGTAACGCATAGAAATAATTATGGTAGAGCAAAATGAATTGGACACCATGCATAATAATATTTTGATTATTTTAATATTTGCATGTCCGTCTGTCCTCACGATAACTCAAAGACGTATGTATTTAAAGCCATTAAAAAAAAAGTAAATTTAAATTAGAAAATAGAATCAATCGGGCAACTCCTTCGCAGGGTTGCCATACAAAAAAATAGTTTTTCCCTATATACACAGCGCTTTCATAAATATAGCAAATAAAATTTCAAAAATGAACTAAATCGCGAAGCCCTTTCTTGATGTTGCCATATTAAGATCATATTGTGAAAACGATCAGTCCTAAACGTTTGTATTGTACTGAAAAGTTCTTCAGTAGGTACCTATATGAAATTGGTAATAATCATTTTTAATGTCCGACGTCGAGCAACTTCAACAATCAAACTTCACAGAGTGGACACCATATGAAATTTCATATAGACACTCATCTAGGGTATCATAAGAATTGAACTTAGACCAATTCTAGCTTTTTTACTTGTTATTGATTGTAATCAATTTTGTTTTTCTCATATTACTCTGACAATAGTCAATAGGACAGCTATATAGGGTGATTCAAAAATTTATATACCTAACGTGATGGCGGTTTAAAGATGAAAATTCAAAAAAGTATGAATTTCTCAACCGTTTTAGAATTACTAGGTGAGTAGGGGGAAATAAAATATTCAAGATGGTCGTTAAAATCAAGCAGTTGTTTTTTACAATTTTATTCTTTAAACCGCCACTACGCAATATAATATAAATGAGTTTCGGTAAAACAAATAATATTAACTGACAGAGGATGGTAAATTATGATGGTCTGGCGGATACAGTACGTTAAGATTGTTGTCCTTGTCTAAATAAACTTGCTTAAGCTTTCTAATTAAGAATAATTCTATCCTTTCATCGACTCCCTTTTCAAAGTACATATTTCTGTTTAATGGTGATTTTTTCCATGGTGTTTCAAATAAAAATAAAAAACAAATCGCGTAAAGCTATGATTTTGAACCTAGGAATGATTGAAAGTAAAATGAATGTATAAATCATTATAATACCCACAAAAATTTTATAGTATTCAGCATGAGAGTGGATCTATCAGAGAAGTTATAGATAGGATATGATTCAAAAATCAGAGACGCATTCCTCTTAGCCATGATCTAAACCAGATGAGATCAAATTTAGTTTATGCGGCTTTTATACCTAAGGCTTAGATGAATACGTAAAGCTACACACTTTGAGCCTTATAATGTTTCTGAATAAAAAAAAAAAAACTAATTTATAAGGAAAACCAGAACATATTTCGATTTTTATAACGAACATAAAAAAAAATCAGATACCTACTACACAACAATCCTTTTCATATGCTTTCATTATCTTGAAATAAAAATCAAACCTGGGTGTAAAAACGCGATTATGGATGTAAAAATACTTAAAACTCTCCAATTTTCAAAAATATTATTATTTCGCTCATCTGTCATATACCTATATACTTTTTTTTTCTTTCATCGAAACCTATTCGTAGCTGCTCTAATTGTCAACTATGTATTCATAGAGCACCCTGTAGAATATTTAATAAAAAAATATATACCTATATATATTTATCTAGGTACACTCTCATTGAGGGCGGGCTGATTGTTAGTTTTAATATTTTTAATCTAGTTACTAAGAATTGTTCAACATTATATTACATTTGAACATTTTCAATAATTATTAAAAAATATTTTAAAAACTTAAAGCTAACAAGATTCTCCCCAACTGAAATTTTACATTGTTTCAACTTTTAAAGTATTTTCATTAACAAAATTATTAATTAAAAAAAAAAAAATTTGAATAAAAATGATAGAATTTATACAAAAAAAAATATAAATTATCAGGATTACCTAAAAAAAAAAAAATTTTTTTTTTAACCTGTTGTTCCTATACCTATATATGTAGGTACTTGAATCTGAACCTAAGCCTCCAGATTTATGTACTTAATAATTTCACTCCTAACAAATGTAGTATTGACCTGGTAACACTATTTGGGTTTTGTTAAAAACTACACTGCTCTGCTTATGTGAATTATTTACACACAATATATATATATATTTATATATATATATATATATATCAGAAGTGGTAATGACATGTGTGAGCGCAAGTATTTATTTTTATTCCTGACAGTTTTGATAACACAATGTGCAATTTCGAAAGATGACATTATCCCGCTTTAATACTAGTTTTTAAGTCAAATCAAAACACTTTTGTTAAGTTAAAACATTGTTTCTAAGATATGTATTAGATTTAATACTTACTTTGATATCAGTCCACATATTAATAATCAACTCTTTGTATATTTCTTACTGCAGAAGGGGCAGACGTCATCGTAGTACCGTTTTTTAAAAAGTTGATTATTTTTTCTTGTTTAAATTATAAGACACAATTTATATTTTTAAAATAAGGTTTAATATCCAAATTTGAAAATTATTTCACACAAAACACTTGAAATACTCAAACTTTTATATATATTAATCTTTTTTTTCTGTTAATTTTCTTCGCAAACAAAACACAATTTCCCTAGTACGACTGAATCTGAACCTCTGTCATGAAATGCACAGGTCTGACTGGTCTTGGTCTTCCATTCCTTTTCAACAGTTTTGCGCTTCAGTCACTGTTTTGTGTTCAGTTCACACATTTTCTTCACAAGCAGCAAAGCAAGCAGCAAGCAGGCAGGCAGGCAAGGCAGGCCACCAGAGCCAAGCTCGTATCATCAGCCAACAAACCCCCTAATGAACGTGAATCTGAGTTTGCTTTCCTTCTGTGCTTCTATGCTATTGCTATGCTGCTGCCTGCCTTCTTCTACCTCTCCGACCGATATGTATTTGACTGTCATACCCTGCTATACTGTACTGTACTGTAGTACCCTGCCTGTATACTGGCTGTAGCCTGTGGATTGCTCTTGTTTGCATGTATCTAGCATTTGCTGAGTTTACATGGCTCTCATATCATATGGCAGTGAATGCGAGAACTGCGATAAAAGTTGGGACACAAAATTGTGTAACGAACGCTGCTGCTAAAACGTAGAGTTTGGTTAGCATGCTGTTGTTGTTGTACATAACTCTCAGAGTTTGTATATGTTGAAATTATATATATATATATATATATAAATGCATGTATATATATAAATGCATGTATATATATATAGAGGTAAAGATTTCCATGATGATCCGATGAAACTGTGGCGACTGGGACTTGGTAATGGCGGTGCGGTGAGTGACTCTATACCCATTTTCTATAGCCTCCCATGCCATCATACCGCCGCTTTGCTGCTGCTATGGTATCAAGTATAATAACGCCAGAAGAAAACACTGTCACATTTTTGCCACGAAGTCGAAGTATACCAAATACCAGCTAGGAGGAAATACATATAATATGTATGCCGCCGTCGTTTGTACTTCGTAGGTAGGTAGGATGATGATTAAACCCAAAGAATATAAATGTAGTAGTTTTTACTGAGCAAGTAGTAGTTATGAATTCAATATTTTTCGCTCCGAAATGAAATCCTGTGCAGCTTTTAATATTATTATGGGGCCCCTGCATCAGTTCAGCCTAGCTTACCGCTCTGCTGTGTATCCGACAATGTTGCTTAAGAGGACAGGATGTCGTTGTCGTTCGTTGCAATGCAACTAAGAATGGAATGAAGAAGGAACTATATCTGCTGATTCCTATATCCATTGAAAAAATAAAAATGCGACAAAGGGTGATGATGGCGCGTTTTGCAACAATTTGGATGTTTGAATTCAACAAATTTTTGATAAAAACTTTGAATTTTGTAAGTATATTTCAGATCTTTATAAATTTATTATTATAAAATTAAAAGACAAAAATAGGTAGGTATATGTCAACGGAACTCATCTCAGTGTCAGACGTCTATCACATTTATGCAGACAATTTTATCTGTTACGCCTATGGCAACCCACCATTCATGAATTCAATCCTCACACAGCCCTGATATAGATCTCGCACTGGTCTGATATTCAATGGTGTTCTGATTGGCGCTACCAATAAATTAATAAATTAGAAGCTCTTCATCTCTGCAAAAGACGGAGATGTCGAGAAAACGAATTGACCTACGATACAGCTATACTATCCTTTTACAAAACGACCTCAATATCTTGGGTCTGTGCATTTCTAAAAGACTCTACTGGTGGTGGAGGACATAATAAACGAAAGAATCTTCTCAGAGTCATTTGTAGGAAAAAGTCGGCCCCTCCGCTATTAGAAGGATTGATTACATCGTCACCATCTATGGATTTTCTACTAAGAAAAACCATGAAAAAATCCAGAAAGTGATCAACATTTCAGCCAGAACGGCTATATGTAGGTGCTCTACACACTACACCTATTGAGAGCCTGCTTGTAGAAGCAGGTTTCCTCCTCTTGCTAGTCAGAAGAGACCAGCTAGCTGCAAGTCTCTTATTCAAAAATCTTCACAGCCCTCAAGCTCCTCTTCACGATCTGACTGTGGTGGACATTGTGTCCACCAATTGCCAGTGCTCCACAGACACTAGATCCGGCCTATTCACATGTCAGTTAGCAAACTCCCCCACATCCCAGGTTCAAGACGAATAAGATAATTACTAACGAACAACAATACGTAGACCTGGAAAATGACTGCAAAAGTCGACTATACACCAGAAACCAGGTTGCCTCTACACCAACGCATCTAAAATAGACTCAGCTTCAGCTGTGGTATGCTCTTAACAGCAATATGGGAGGCAGCTAGGTGGGCAGCCAACCAGAAGGGCACCACGGCGATCTACTACAACCACTGACTTATAACAATGGACTGAGCGTATTGTTATTTTCCTAAAGGAAAGCATGGCACAAGTTTTATAGTTCTTATGCCATTTGATGTTTTTATGTTGGCTACAGATGCAATCACCGCAGAAGGAATAAGGTAAAGATAGTGTTTACCATGCTCCGTCTCTCTTGCCCATAAGCAGGATTCAGTTATGAATAACTTTTGAAAATTAAAGTCGGAATGAGTTTAATTCCTTATAAGCGATTAAAATATCACTTGGACACAAGAAAATATATTTTTTTAATTAAATTCGATTTACGGGTGTAAAATTTCATCTGATTGGTTGAGTTTTACATGTTTTTTATGTAATCGTTTTAAAGGGTGCTCTAACGGTGATATACAGAAACACAATATTTTTTGTGCCACATGAAATAGCAAATCGCTCAGTCCATTGTTATAAGTCAGTGACTACGACAGCTATCGGCCATCAAAGCTATTCAAAACGTTAATAATAAGCACATTTTGGTGCAAAATGTCAGAGCGACTTTGCAAAACGACAGAATCTGGATCACTTGGTGTCCTGGCCATGCAGGCATACCAGGCAATGAAAGGTAGATTGCCTAACGAAACTCAGTGCTACGGGTGATGAGCTCACCATCTATCCCGGCTAACAAAGCGGTAGTTTTATAAAGTAGGAAAATTGAAGATGCGTTCAGTCTGCAGGCATGGAATAATTCTAACCCATTTTTGGCAAGCCACCACAGGCTCTTCAAACCACCAGACGGATGATGATTGAGATATCCAACGTCAGGCTCGGGAACTTCTTCGCAGTAAAAGAACATCTCTTTCAAAGACGTCGCACCACATATGTCTAGAGTTACAGTAACTGATAGAGCCCAGATGGCCTCGTAGCCGTGGGCAATAACTTTACTGTAATAGGCTTAAGTTAGTCTTAGGGTCATGCAATAAAGTAATTTAATAAATAAATAAATAAAATCATTTTTTATATATAGATGTATGTACCCAACTAAAGAGGTGTAATCTTTGTGACCATAAAAAAACGTTATTTTGGAAAAACTCCTATAACATATATATCTAGCCCATGTGATTATAGACCAACCGATGACCAATTCTTTAACCAGTAAGGCAACCTATTACAAGTTGGTTTAGCTCTTAAGAGTTTGGCTATTGAAAGAAGACAGTGGGATTTATTCGAATAACATGACAACAAATTATCATACAAAATAACGTATAGTGACTGTGTTTTCAGTCCCAGTATTTTTTTAATTTCCGGAATTTTTTCATGGTATGCTATCAGTAGCTAAACTCAATGTAGGTACATATTTGGTAATCAGCGAAAATGTTTATACTGTTGTTTCATGTTAGGCTTAACGCGCACTGGAGCCATTTTGTCATGCAACTTTTTGGTCACTGTCGCTGTTCTGTGGCCGTGGGCTGGTTTAGTGTGCACACAAAATGAATAACTGTCACTGGAAAATTCATGTTTTATATCATCATTCATCAATATAAATTTCGAGGAGGCAGCTGTGATATGTGTATTTGTCATGGATCCAAAAGTGTATAACTACTATCTGCTGTATATTTGGTTCTTATACTTTTTCCAATCAATTCATCTAAATGTAGTCAACTCCCAGCCAACCTATTTTAATACAACAAATCCTTCACTACTTGACATGTGACTGATAGAAGTGTGTTGTTCGTTGATCAGATCAGCCCTTTTAGCTCGTTAGATCATGATCTTCTGTTTATGGGCTACAATTTTTTAATGTACAATAACTCTCCAACAAACTACTCCTACCGAGATTACAATAACATTGACTTTGAATCTTTGTTTGAAGAATGCAGCAGACAATTGCATGGGACACAATATTTGGTTGTATCTCAGTGAATGATCAGGTTGATACTTTTCCTTCTTAGTTAGATACCTATTAGAAACACATGCTCCTCTTAAATCCAGGCGCTTATTGATTGAAGGGTGCCCTTGGTGTTCGTCTCGCATTCGTTTATTGATCGCTGAGAGAGAATTTTTGTACCATCGATATCAGCGTTTGAAAACTAATCAGGTGCGTACTCAATATAAAATTGTTCGCAACAAAGTTACGTTAGCTATAAGAAATGTTAAACGCCAATACTACAACTACAGTAGTAAGATTAGCACTGACATGCGAAACCCAAAAGTCTTTGGCGTAATCTCCGACAAGCTGGTGTATGTGGTCCGGAAAGATTATCCTGCTCACTACGTCCTGGTGACCTAAATGCGTATTTTTTGTCCGCTGAAATACCTTCAACAACTTTGACACCTCCCTGGCAATCTGGATTTCGCGCTTTTCGCGGTTGTGAAACTGTAGTATTTAAGGCTGCCATGAATGATATGATTTTGGCATTTTAATTCTCTTGGACTTCTCTAAGGCCTTCGATAGTGTTGACCATAGCCTTCTCCTTCATAAATTAGCAACCAATTTTAAATTTAGTGCAACAACTATTTCCTTGGTTGGGGCGCATATAACTGGTCGTTCTCAGCAGGTTAAAGTTGGTGATGAATTCTTATATGCTTTGCCCGTGCTTTGTGGTGTTTCGCAGGATTCTGTGATTGGCCCATTATTATTTATTCTCTTTATTAATGACCTTCCTTTGGTAGTAGAGGATGTGAAAGTACACATGTATACCGACGGTGTCGAGATATATCTAAGCAGGCCTATTGGTCTGCTTGAGGATTGCATTAAGCGTCTTAACTCTGATCTATGTCGAATACATAGGTGGTCATCACAGTGCATGGCTTTCTACAACAGCGCTTTAAACGTTATCGATATACCCCCGGTTATCTTGAATGGTTTTATTATCCAGGTGGCCAGAAGAGCCTCTAATTTGGGAATTGTTCTAAATTGTAACATAATTTGCTGCAACAACGTTAGTTCGATTCTCAATATGGTGTATGACGGGTTGAGAAGGTCTCGGCGAGTATTCTGAGCATTAATATGAGACAAAATTAGTAATTACACTGATTGTACCTTTTTTCACATTTGGAAGTCATATTTTTTGGATAGCGAGTGTAGGCGTACGATGGAGGTGGCTTTCAACGATTGCGTACGATTTGTCTATGGCCTGTGAAGGTTTGACCATGTTTCTCCGTTTGTTAGCACTTTACTAGGTTGTTCACTGAGTACATATCTTAAGCGACGAATGATTTTTCTTCTCTTCAAAATATTAAAGAGCAACCAACCAGAATATCTTAGAAAATTTTTCCAGCTCTCTTCTTCGCCACGTGTTCATAATATTGTAATTCCGCGATTCAGTAAATTAGTTATGGAACGTTCTTTCAGGCTGTTCAGGCTACCCGTGTTTGGAATAGTCTACCTGTTAGCGCTCAGAGGGCCCAAACTGTCAATGCACTTAAGACTCTCATTAAAGCTCACATTTAACGTCAATTTCCTTCTAATATTACGGAAAATATTTAACATGATGATTTCCTGCCGCGCGGTAGTACAACTTTGTAAATTATTGTTGTTTAGCTATTTCCAACTTGTTTTGATTTTTAGTCTATTTTTTCAGTGTTTTTCCTTTAATTCTTAGTTTTATATATATATATATATATATATATGTATATATATATATATTTATTTATTTTTATTTTTATTTGTTTGGCTTTGATTCATATTTAACTAATTCATTAACTTTTTTGGTTTTTTCTTCTTTTTTTGTTTTTTGTGCTTAATTTAATTTTGTATTCTTACCTTATTATAACTGATCTATTAAAAGATTGTAATCTTGTTGATTTGATGATTTACTACAGATTTTGAGATCTGCTATAAGTTATCAAAGTACCAATATGCGAACCCGAACCCGAATGAGACTTGCGGGATATTTCTCCCCACAGTTTTATCTTTAAATTACTATCAGAGAGAGTATTTCTTCAAATTTTTGTTGTATAGGGGTGGTCTCATTTGTACTTCTTGTATTAATGCTTCATTATTTATATTTTCCTTGCACACTATCGTTCCAGCAGCCATTCTTTCCTAGCTCTACAACGTGTCTCAAAACAATGGAAGTCAAGCGGCGACAAAACTGTTACCAGTGCATGCATATTCATATAAAAGTGAAGGCGCATGATAGTTTCGTCACCTAGAGAACCTATGGAATTGATAAAAAAGTCTCCAGTGTGCGATAGGCATTAACATTCTTTTTTCTGTTGATAACACAAAGTATTGTTACGTGCAATAGAAAGAGACAACTAGTGACATCTACTGGCAATTGAGAGTAAACAACTTCAGGTTTGGAGTATCGATGATGGAATCTTCGGGAAGGTTCAGCAGTAGAATGAATAGAATAGTCAAGAAGATTCTGTAATAGAACACCCCAGAATAATCTAGAGTTTCTAGGGTATAAATATAATAGTTGTCACCGCCAGAAAAGAGTCTTGTCTTAGACGTTGCAGTGTTAACAAGCGAAAGTGATAAAGAAGCGAAAGTGTTGTAATTGGATTGCGATAATTGAAAGTACAGTATTAGCGATAATTGAAGTTGAGTTGATTAAGTGAATGTTTGTGAATTTTATATGATTAGAGTGAAATAAAGAACTTGTATATTAAATATTTAATATTGTGTTTTAAATAATGAACCAAAGGCCACGCTCGCAACAGTATTTTAGAAAATAATTTCTGTTAGGGGCCCCCATATCTCAAAGTACCCAGGGGCCCCGCTTCGCTAACGGCGGCCATGGCTATACCTATGTAGATACCTAGGTTAGTTTTGGATACATCGGAAATAATTAAGAAATGGCAGATAACTTAAGGTTCGTACTTATACACCTAAATCATATCGCTTGAATAGAAAAAGTACCGGATTAGAATAACAAAATGCTTCAAGTACATCAATTTGCTGCCTAAAGGCACTTTCACATCAAGAACAAGAAACGAAAAAATGTAAAGGTAAACCGAAAAACTTAATTTATTCCACTTTAAAACAAAATTTTTGCTCCAATGATTAATAAAATCCAGGGAAATAGGATAACCTAAGAATTTTACTGAAAAAATAGTATATTATTTCAGATTTTTAAGAAAAACACAACTTTTATATTATATCGGCCGAAAAAGTTTTTCCTCCGTCTCAGTAGCGTTACCATCAACTCTTTTGGAAAACTTATCAAACAACGTGTACTGTGGATCAAGGATAGTGGGACAACACATCACCTGAACGGAAATCTAAAATGGTTAACAAATGTACGAGCCATGGATCCTATCCTAGTCGAGATTGGAGACTCAACAAGATTGCAAGACGTCTCATTTGGTGATGTGCAGCTACATGCTTATGATGGTGAGAAATGGGATCCTATGGTATTGAAAGATGTCTTATTTGCTCCAGATATTACATTCAAATTGTTCTCTGTCACGAGGACACGTAACAACACGTCACTGATTATGGAAGGAGATAAGGTCTCTTTAGTAGCAGAAAGGACTGGAGGATTATTACACGTCACCGCGGAAGAGTCACTGATTATGGAAGGAGATAAGGTCTCTTTGGTAGCAAAAAGGACTGGAGGATTATTTCAAATGATACTTCGTTCAACGGAGCCGCATAGCTTGTTAGCGGTAAGCCTAAAACTTTGGCACGAAAGATTAGCGCATAAAAATGTCCGGCATGTAAAGGATATTCTGAAAAGAAATGATATTCATTACATAGATAACTGGGAAGATAATGTCTGTAAAGGATGTACGTACGGGAAACAATATAAAGAGTCTCATTCGAAGAATGACGTCATTGCCAAGGGTACTCTTGAAAAAGTACATATTGATCTAGGAGAAATGAATGTTAGGTCTATGGGTGGCTCTAAATATTTTCTATTGTTCAATAACGATTACAGTCACTTTAGAACTGTCTACTTCTGACGCAAAAGTTTTAATCAGTGGATAAGTTGAGTACATCCTTAAATTTAGTCGAGAATCAGTTTGGAAAAATCGAGTGAAAGTTTTAATGTCAGACAATGGAAAGGAAATTAAAAATGTCAGAGCTAAAAATATCTTTGAGCAGCTTGGAATATTTAATGTGCGAACAGCTACCCACACTAGCCAACAGAAAAGTCAAATCAAACGGGAAATGCGCACTATGGTCGAAGCAGCAAGAGTAGAAATTTATTCCGAGAATGAGGATTCATATTTTTGACGTGGACAAAGCTTTCCTAATGGAAATGGAAATCGAAAAATTTATGTAGCAACCAGAAGGTGATTCTGGAAGAGTCTGTCGCTTGAATAGAAGCTATATGGGCTAAAACACTGATGATTATTCATGTATTTCAGTTACAATTGGAATATTTGCCGATGACGTAATTAGTATCGGTCCGGACGAAACATTGATAAAGTCTGGACTGGCGATAAACTTTAGAATGAAAACTGCAGGTTTTATTACTTTATATCGTCAGTAAATACTTGCCTCACAATAGAAAGCATACCTGATGATTCGTTTTCATGATTGCGTCTTTCTGCTGTTCACTTGGGCCACGGTTTTACTTCGTAAATCTGAATTACTTGTTTTGGCATGGACGAGCTGGCGCCAACCTGAACTTTTTCAAGCTTTTTGCGATTATGCTCAAGTCCGTTTTATTTATGGTGAATGCAGATGAAAGGCAGTAGAGCTGCTACCTTATATTGTAAACGATTCCCTAACTTGAGGCGAATTTATTAGTGTACAAAATGGTGCATATGATGACACAAGAAGAGAACATAATGGTGACTACGACGATAATGTGCTTAGAGAGAGAGAGAGAAAGAGAAAGTGTATGCGATGCCTGTTAACCAAGGTTTGTAATCGTCGTATGAGTGACTTTCCACGTCTAGCAATCAATCAGTATTTTTTCATATTATAGTTTAAAAATCGCCACTTTATTATAACTGAAATTGTAACGTCGGGTGTGGTTGTGTGCGGATAGCTTGAAGTGTCCAGGGTTAGGTTCCTCGATGTTTTTATTATTAGCAACAATTTCAAGTATTTTCCATATGTCTTTTATTTCTAACAACTCTTGGTTTAGCACTAATATCTACTTCTTTAAATTTACATTCTGTCTTAAACCCTTTATGTATTATCTAGTATTGCAATTCAATATGGTTTATTCAATAAATCTAGTTCACTATTCACTAATGCAATTCACTTTATTTTACTCGTTTACTATTTGCTAATGTAATTCATGTAGTTTATCTAATAAATCTGGAAAATTATTTAATAATGTACTTCAATGCTTTAACAAAACCGCTATATACTGGTGAGTAGGGCGATATATAGTATAGATGCAAGTGTGAATATTCTCGCTTAGACCAATACGAAAATCGTACGCACGGCTTAGTTAGAAACAGCACGGCGACAGAGAGGCGGTAAACTTGTCTGCAAATATTCTGACCTAGACCAATACGAAAATCGTACGCACGGCTTAGTTAGAAACAGCACGGCGACGCGACCGATAGCCGGTAAACTGGTGTGCGGATATTCTTATCTAAACCAATGCGAAAACGTACGCACATCTTAGGTCAAAACAGCACGCGGACGGCTAGGCGGTAAGCTTGTGCGCGTATATTGTGACCTAGACCAATACGAAAACGTATGCACGTCTGAGGCAGAAATAGCACGTATAGTCGGGAGTTGTTGGTTGCTGGGAGGCAACTGCCTGATCACTGCGATACTGGCTCTACTTATTATTTCCTCCGGCCTGGTCTGATCTGCTCGACTGGTGGTCTCTAAGTTTGTTATACTTAGACTGGTCCTTTACTGGTCTTGGACTGGTACTGGACGTCTGCGCAGTTCGAGCTCTCGATCGAGACTGATTTCTGTCAGTAGCGGGCCTCTTTATATTTGCGCGGTCACAGTGGTGGAGTGCGTAATAAACCTGGCGGCACTAGCTTCTTCTACTCTCCCCTTGCTGGTCGAATGGCTTCCTCGATCAGCATCTGTGTAGTGCGCAGGCGCAGTGGCATTGAGTGTATGGTGTCCTGCCATGCTTTGATCATGTGATTGGCTCTGATGTTGCTGACGTATTTCTGTGGGGAAAGCTTCATCATTAGTCTGTGTTATACTTACTAATGTAGACACTGGCATGTTTTATTTCTCTATTTGTGAGAAATAAATGATGTAGATGATGCGAATTTATATTTTGTATGGAAGTATGAAAAATGGGATTGTAGTACACTCGTCAGGCATGTCACTTCGTTACAAAATTTCCTGGAGTTCTATAGTCGGAATTAAGTCTCAACCCACATATTAATTCCCCATTATAATTCAAATCGTTCAGATAATTAATCAAACTCCACTGTGTGCCGTGTGCTTTTGTTATCGATTGCATTCATAAGGACTTTCTAATGACACTAGGAAGAACAGCAACGAAAGAATACATCGATGCTGTCAGACAGTCTACTTACCATTTTGAAGAACTCGATAGTTTCAATTTGTCTAGGAAGTCTATTAAAGTCTTTTACACTCGAGGAAACTCTGCGCTGATGTAACACTTTCCTCATCTAATTACTGTCTCTTTTGATAGTTTAATCATCTGCGTAGCTTTGATTCTACCAAGGATAAAGGATAAACTTTAGTTAGGCTCTTGATCATTATAGAAAATAAGAAAATTTCTCTCCAGTTGCTGCAATTTGTTGAATAACCTATCTTGGAGATTTTTACACAATTTTACATATTTTCAGCAAACGGAATGAGATGCAGCTTTACCAGTGTCCAGTGATTTAATAGGTTTTTTCTTCGTTACGCGGAACATTAAATCGTAAGAGTTACACGTTCTTTTTATTGATGATGTTTACAGGATCCTGTTTGAAAGCGTCGAGGAAATCCTACTATATTTCGAATCTTTATTGCATATAACTATTCATAGAATGTTTATCTGATAGCTGTTTAGTAATTCGGTAATTAGTATTCCACTGCAGCGCAGCTCCAAAAATATCCATCATCACTGCAGATGCGTGTAGCAAAAGCAGCTGTGTCAAAGAAATGTTTGTTTAAAATGCACAAATGAAATCTAGTGTGCGGAAATCATAAATAACACTGCTGTTATAGAGGTCAGTTTGAGACAGTCATTTACTCAATTTCATCAGCTTTGAATAACTCCTTCCTCATTCCTTCACCCTACTTCCTTTTGTCAGTGTATATGTGTAATTCCTGGTGCTGGGTTTAATAATAGTCTCTATAACTGGTAATCAGATAATGAAGCTGAACCAAGCATCTATTCCAATGTTGTTCAACTGAGGCTCTACCAACGTTTTAGAAACTTTCCGGCTCTGCTTGTATCGTTCGTTGTGTCCCAAAGCGCTGCGGGCGATCCAGGAATTGTTTGGTAGTTTTGCAGTCCACGTCATATAGTATGGCCAATCCATTTCGGGTCATTTAATCAATATACAATTATGCGCTGCCCACAGTGCTTTCTTTGACCGTCAACTCTTCCAACTTGTTTTTTTTTATGCGAAGTGGACACTTATTTACTTTTTGCAACTGTATTGTAAAACTGCCTTTACATTGGAGTTGATCTGTCGTAGTTTTGTCTTAAGATCTCTCTCTAGAGTTCCATAATCAAGGTAGCTGAGAAAATGCGGTTCTAGATTTGTTTATATGATGTGATGATCAACACTAGTTTGGAGATGGTAATGAGAGTAAAACTCTGTTGATCTCATCGACTGGAACTATTACGTTGAACGGATCATCTGAGAGGTTTCTTCCTATTTTAGCTAAAAAGCTGAACTCTTCGGCAATGAAGTAAGTATCAAAAATGTTTAACTCTGTTTAGCACTGAAGCGAAGAACAAGTTAACACTCTCTGTTACCCGGTAATATTGTATTATATTATCCACAACTGTGTACAAAACTGAATACAAGCTAGTTACTGCTTCTTAAAACTGCATACAAAATTGATGCTAACCGTATGTATAAACTGACTCTTAAATACTGATCTGATTAATTCAAAACTACAGCTTATTTATATTTAAAATTAGAAAGTTCCAGCGTTCAATAATATCGACACAAAAATCCAGGTCATAACAAAATTGCGAGTTGTAAAAAGAATTGGAATTGACCCAGTATTGGCTTGATATTTATTTACAAATAATAATAACAATAATATTGCGGTTAGTGATGCAATTGCATTCAACGTTTAAACAGTGTGTTGCTTTGCATTTTTGTGTAGTATGCGGGAAAATGCGTGATTGACCGCGATGCTACTGCAAATTAGTAATTTGCTTTGTTTATGGGTTTATCACAATACCTTCAATTCCGATTATGATGCTCCTGAGGTAATAGGAGTTCTCTAAAACTACGTTTTTGTTGTAGGGAGATTTGTAACACGTTCTAAGAGTCACCATTGTATGTCGCCAGATTTCTGAATTTACTAACTGGCTGTTCAGTTGGATGCCTTTCAGATTGCAAGAACACGACACACTTCAGTAGTCCTATGTAGAATTCCTTTTCTGTATGATAGTGGGCAACGTTCAGGATTGATATGTACATGCGGCAAGATATTGCATATATCATTGAACAAACAGATTTCTCAAGTTTTCTAATTGTTGTATTCATATTTATAGTACTTTTATCGTCTTACAGTCATTAAATATTACCTTTTCATTCTATACGCGTAGTTAGCACAATTTTTAAAACAGGTTGACCCTATTCCAAAAAATAAAGGTGATAAGTAATGGTAAGTGCCATTTTATTTACTTTCTTATAATTTCTGTTTTTGTTTTGTATTGCTCTCTGTAATTTCTATTGTAAGCTCCTCATCGAAAAGATCATGGAAATTGACATCAATAAAATAAATCATTTTGTATAAAAGAATAACAAACGATCTTTATTTGAGCTCTATTGTTGTGCACTTTAGGGTGAGCACGGCATTTGCCTATAAAAAAAAACCTTACGTTTGGCTATATCAAATTTGTTTTCGAGCTTAATCAGATAGTGATTTTATTTGCCAAAAGCAGCGAGGTTTGGCACTCTTTCCTATTATAAGCTCCAATTTCCAATTTTATAAAATAATCTTGTCTCATCGAAGTTGATTATGTCTTTGGATTTAGAATCTAAAAGAAGCGGTGGCAGTTGTTGAGCAATCCAGATGGAGCCTTACCGGAAATACAATGTTTCGTTTTAAATCTATTCAGTCAACCATCACTGTTCTTAAAATCAATTAATCATTTCAATACGGTCTTTTCAATGTCTTCATATATGCACGACCTGTCCCGCTTTATTAGACCATTGCTACTAGCAGATCCACATATAATTTTTAATTTTTTCTTATTTCTCCAGATAGTGAACAAAGTACTGGGTGTTATGTAACCCTTTTCTTTCCTTCCTTTTATTTACAAGAACTGGAAAGTAATAAACTCTTCTCTTTAATTTGGCCTTTTACCTCTGTCTTAACTGACTGTAGTCGTTGAAGAATTATTAGCTTTTAACCTATTCAGGTCATAACGAAATTAGAAGATTTGTTTTTAACTGAAGTCTTTATTTACTAAGGGAATAAAGTATTTTTGACCTGCGCTAATAGCCCTTTAATGGCTACAATAAGTGTAATAGTTCAAATTAAAGAAAAAAAAACATACTTTCCAGTTCAAAGTATAAGATGGCTCCCCTGTTATACAATTTATTGTTTGACTAGGTGAGTACTATCACCTTCTCCTTTCCTTTGGAGCTTTTACTAGGAAACATTCTATATATGCAACATTTCTACATGCTGCCATTGGGGTATACCTTAGAACATATACATATCAAACAAATTTCAAATGCTTATAAACCAAATTAAGTGAAGCTTCTCCATATTTGTGTTGATCTCAAGTTTTCTAGTGTGGGAGCTCAGCGCAGGTAAAAACAGCTAGCAGGATTCACGAAGACAAGTTATTCTAATAAGAGTGCGCAATTTGTTGCCATTTCTACGCGCTGCCATTGCTTTATCTCGTTGGTCGAACTTGTTACTTGTCATTTTTGTGCTTGCATCTCATTTGATTTTCGAAATTCAAGTTGAATATTTTTAAGACAAAATGCAGTTCAAATACTTAATTGATGATCACAAGAATCGTTGTTTTGGAACATTACCAACCATTTCATAGTCACATAACTATTATTATTAATTGATGATATAAATCTATTTTAAATACCAAATTAGCTCATGGTTTGCCCTAAATAACTTTTGGCTAATTATTATGAAACACATCGGAAAATTTTTCATAACTTAGAGCTTCTTAGCAAAAAAGGCGTTGGACGGCGACTCATAAAACTTGTAGATGGTATTATTAGAAAACTTAAAAATTGAACATAAGACCTTAAAATTTATATAATTTTCAGAGTAGCCATTTTATGACCAAGAAGGCTTATAAAAATGTACTATTTGCTACTACTACTACTACTATTAATCATGAACTTAAATCTAAATATAAAACTTATAAAACAAAAAATACACACATTTATACTATTGAGAATCACTTGAACTTGAACTGGAAGTGTCTGTTGACATAACTTCAACATCATCTTGGGATGCTTCCTTATGTGCTCTTGTATCTAATGCAACAGAACTACCAGATCCCATGGACATATGTAATTCACCCAATTGCCAAGCAAATTGATTTTGCGTTGATGATGGTACCTCTCCACTCGTGTTTCGATGAATATCGTTCAGATTATTCTGATGTGTAGTGGCGTTACCGTTTATACTTAAATCAGATTTACCCAAAAATCCAACACGCATTTCTATATCGGTGGGATATGGTCGACGTAGATCACCTTGTGACCATGATAATGGGGCACATATTGCATTGGAAGCACTAATACGATGGGCATACTTTATTAATTCTTCAGATGAAACTGGTCTCTTATTCGCTCGAGATATGCTTGTAAGTTTTTGTCTTGCCTGAAATAGTGCCGTTGATAGTATTTGTTCAGCTTCTTTGAGTTGTTTTTGCAGTTTTTGAATTTCACGATCCTGGAAAATTTAATTTAAAAATACCATGTTAGATTATAAGATATATAAATATATGGAAAATTTAATTTAATAATTTTGTATCAATTCTTGTTCAATAAAATTTATCAATAATATTTATTTGAAATTTTGGCGATATGCTAGGCTAGATTAATGCCCGTAAATACACTTAGTCATCCTCTGTTTTGAAAACATGTTAGCTAGATCGTTGCAGAGGTTTTTCACATTTGTTTCTGGAATGGTTCGTCAAACAATAAAAAGACCGTTTCCCACCCCAGATACGTGAAAAATCTACACATTTTTATGGCAATCATACGATGTATGACTATCAGAACCAGCTTAACACAAGCTCGCTGCATGGACACGTTTAATAAATAAACGTCTCAACAATACATGCGATTCATCACTTATTCGGTGTTAGTATTAGTATGTTAAACTAAACATAGACCAAACACCGAATGAGATGACATGCAATGCGACATGGAAACAGAAAATTAAGTATTATATAGACGTTTTTTTAAAACATGCTTGGAAATGTCAACGACAAAATGCTCAGCCTTAATATTAACAACAATGCACATGCGATTGATGGGTTCATACATACTAAAGTTGGATCTTGCGGAGTTAATATGCAACAGAGGTAACCTTCTCAAATTGTGCGCACTATCACGGAAAGAGATTTTGCTAAGTAGAAGCGGAGTTTAAGAGTTGATGCACAAAAGTTACATCAGCGACCATGCGACGTTTTTCGAGGGAGTGCATATTCAAAAGCTTCAAGCGATCCTCATAAGGTGGAAGAATCAATGAATTGTTCCAGGGTAGGTGCCTGAGAGCGAAGCGCAGGAAGTTCCGCTGAACAGACTCGATGCGTTCGATGTGTGTACCGTAAAATGGAGACCAGACCTGGCTAGCGTATTCAAGGAGAGGTCTCACAAAGCTAGGTGGGATTCAAGAGCTCTCGAGACCAACGTTTAATAAAGCCCAGCATAGAACTACTCTTAGATACCATATAGTTAATGTGGGATATAAAATTCAATCTATGGTCACATTTAACACCCAAATCACAAACAGCACCCTCGCGACGGCGAATCGTGGAATCCGAGAGCACGTAATCATAAGTGATTGGTTTCTGATTCCTGTGGAAAGTCATAACCTCACATTTGTCGATATTGATCGCCAAATTATTGTTTTTGCACCAAACGTAAAATTTGTGAAGATCACCTTGTACCAGTTCACAATCGTTAACAGATTTAATCTGAGCGAAAAGTTTAATATCGTCAGCATAAATCAATACTTTGCAGTGCCTCACAACAGAGACAATGTCGTCAATAGATAGAATGAAAAACAACGGGCCCAAGTTACTCCCTTGAGGTACGCCGGACGAAGCTTTCAGGACTCTGGAGACGGAAAGACGGAATAGTATTTGATATGTTCTGTTATCTAAATAAGACTCCGTCCATTTTATAAATGTTGGGTGAAACCCATACTTTTCCATTTTAAAGAGTATCACGGAGTGAGATAACTTGTCGAACGCTTTACTGAAGTCAGTATAAATGCAATGTCTGATAGCCTTTTGCAAACCCGCCAACGGTATGCGAGACAAATTCCAACAAGTTAGTGGTTGTAGACCTGCCCGAGATAAATCCATACTGGTTTGAAGAAAGCAAATTCTTGCAGGAAATTGATAACTGAGAGTAAATGATAGATTCGAATAATTTAGGCATACAAGATAATTTTGCAATAGGTCTAAAATTAGAAATTTCACTCTTACTACCTTTTTTGTGGATAGGTATGATAAAAGAATTTTTCCATAGCTGTGGGAAACAACCGCTATTGAGCGATTTTTGGAAAATAATTCTCAGCGGAGATGCAAGGGCATGGCAGCATGACTTAAAGAAAGCTGGACGGATCCCATCAGGACTCGTCGTGAAGTCAATTGGAAGCCCATTAATATGATCGAGTATATCCTCTCTCGCAATTGTAGGGATAGTGAATGAAACGTTATGAGAATCGTTCATATGACTGAAGTTGTCATTTCGAGGAAGGAAATTGGACGAAGAAAATGCATTGTCAAAATATGAAGCAAACATATTGCAAATTTCGGATGAATCATCACTAGCAGAATCTTTGTACCTCGTGGTATTGGGATAGTTGTCCGTTTTTTTCTTCATATTAATGAACTTAAAAAAGATACGTGGGTTACGAAATAATTTCGCACGCATGCTTTGAATATATTCATCATAAAGTGAAGAGGAAAGATCTTTGAACTCATTATAGGATGTGAGGAAATTATTGTGACTTATAATGCCTTTGTCACTCATATAACTTTTCCACAATTTATTCTTTTTATTTTTAAGATGTTTTAGTTCATACAAACAGATTGTACATTTTCGCCCATTTTCAAACTTAGATCTACAATAATTATTACAAGAACGCCTTCTATACAACTTCAGTTCTCTAGCTAGTGTGGAAATATATAAGGAAAATCAAAACTTGAATATGGGAATATTAGTGTTGCACGATTTTACTCATCTACGAACTTGAGCTTACTTCTTTTTAAAAAATTATTGTATGACATTTCAGCTCGACTGGTTCTGAAGTTATCGGGCTGTCAGACAGACGGACGGATTGACATGAAAAATAAAAAATAAAATGGCGTTTTGTTGAATCTTTTTTTTTATTAAGGCAAGCTCAGGGAGTACCCTATGATGCAAAGCACAGCATGGCAGGAAGGAGATAGGGAAAGGATTAGGGGATATGAGGAAAACGGCGGAGATGCCGATGTATGTCGCCCTTAAACCTTCGCAGATTGTATGCCGGAGGAAAGACAGAAGATGGTAGACTGTTCCACATTCGCACAGTTTGGGATAAAAAGGTATCAGTGAATTTTACTGTACGGCCGAAAGTAATTTGAAGGGTAAAAGGATGTGCGCGGCTACAGCGGAAGTAGTGCTTGTACGAATCATTCTACAAGGGATCAGACTAGATATTTCATCGGAACATTGACCATGCATGTAGCGATAAAGGAACGAAAGGCATCTAACATTGCGGCGGTGCTCAAGGTGAGTCGAGTTATTGTCACATCTCCAATGAGTTTGAAGACTCTCCTTGGGACAATGTCCAATGAAGTTAAGGCTGTGCGACCAGCCCCGGCCCAGATTTAGGAATTGTATTCCATTCTAGGTCTGATGTAGGACTTGTTGAGGAGCGCTAGATTGGATGGGCTGAAATATTTCTTACACCTTTTCAGAAATCAAAGACATTTCGATGCTTCTTTGGCAATAGAGAAGATGTGATCTGACCTTCTTAGTTTGCGGGAAATATTAATGCCAAGAATGCATAAAGGGGGTGTATCGTAAATCAATTCTCCTTCAAATAAAATTGAAGTGGGGAAATCTTGTTTTAAAGAGATGAGACAGCTTTGTGTTCTAGATACATTGAATTCGAAGCGATTTGCTTTGCCTCAAGCGAAGATATTGGCAGGATCGTTATTCAATGATCTAATCATGCAATTTCGTTTGACAGATGTGGCATACCCTCTGGAGTCTGCAAAAGCGTCAACGGAGTTATGAGTTATTAATTAATTAATTAACTATTATTTCAAGTTATTTCTTCTTCTTTGCAATAGTTAATTTAGGCTCCAAAAACAAAAATTTGATGAATATAAAGCGGAAGCATTATGTGTTAGCGCAAATGATGTTGCTGCTAAAATTCATAGCTTGAGATGCCAGTACACGATTTCTCTTTAAAATTGAAAAAGTATTGTTTCATTACAATTTGTAAAATTTTCAGACACGATAACTGAACTGGGTTCATTCAATACGTTACCCGCGCCAGGTTTTTATATGTGAGATGTACAACACCGCCATGGGCTTTAGAGTCGGTATACCTATTCTTCTAAAGATGTAATAAGAATTCTCCAAGAATTCAGCATCAACTAAGTTTGATTGAAAATAACAATATCGACACAGGTTGAAACAGAGGATTTGAAAACAGTTTTTGCTCGAATTTCTCTTACATTCTGACAGTAAGGGAAGAACGACTTAAGTTTTTTTTTTAATTATCGTTGATGATTTTAAATAAAATTCTAGGTTGACGCTCAAGATTCGAATATTTTAATAAAAGGTGCTGAGGTAGTTAAAAACAACCAGGTTTGAGCATTTACTAATGTTTTAAGAAGAAATACCAGCTGAATTGCGATGTTATTAACCTTGCAGATAGTTACTAATTTCGAATGAGATCACAGGAATAACTGGTAAAATTGTAGCATCTGAACACAGGGTTTCGTACAAACACGCTAGTGGATGAAGAAATAAGAAGACAAGATAGTCGGCGACCTTACCTTGATTTTTTAGTACGCGTTTAGTAAGAATTAATCCCGTAGGCTTGATTAAAGCGGTTGTAAATAGACATATTAATATTTGTCTGGTTCAATTCTATCTGATAGGGACAGCCTATCTATTTTTGATCAATGAGTTGAGAGTAAATGTTAACCTTATCAAATAGGCTAACCACCATGTCAAGGTGACTCTTGTACAACATTCTTGTGGTGAAAAAGAAGTAAGAGCTAATGCCTCACTACTCAAAGGCATTAAAATCTCCTTTATATATTAAAGTTAATGCTTTGTCACCGAGATTTAGTTCCATTTGCCATACAGGCTCTGCATCCAGTAAAAGTCAGAATTTGGGAAGACAGATTAAATTGGCACAAGGAAATACACCACAGGACTGAGACAAGCGAAGAAATTTATTACGTATTCGGAACAGATAATTAAAATATTTTTCAGGCTCAACAGAAAAGAAATAAGCCTCATAACGGGCCAACTTACTAAATATTGCCCACTTGGATACCATCTTACATGTAGTAAAGGCATTCCCATTGACAGAGCATGTTACAAAGACCTCAAGTTCAAATGGGCGGCCTAGGGAACTTAAGGGTAATGTCACAAAAGATTTCAAAGGTCGCAGTGAGTAGAGGAGAGGCGGAATACCTGTCTGCATTTTAATAATAGTAATAATTAGTCTGCATCCAGTGATAAACGTTTTTTTAAATGCGCGATCAGTGGTAAGGTATCTGATAGTAGACAACCTCATAGCTACAGTACAAAACTGTATCGCTGAATATATAGTAAACGATAAGAAATGTTTTCGATTGATCTTGCAGAAGAAATTCCCAGGCAGATATATCAAAATACAAATATTTTTTGTGATTTATTACCTGTTAAATCTATAATAAAATATTGAACACCTACCTGAACATCAACTTCAGCCTTTAATTCCCTCATTCTTTGCTCAATTTTGGCTTGTTCAGAAGCTAATTGAAGGATTTTCTTGAATTCGTCATCTTTCGAAACAAGTAAATCAACTAGTGCTGAGTGTTCAACACTAGAAATTTTCTGGTGTTTAGGAGCAATAGTGTTTTCAATAAGTTCCCTAAAAATATAAAAATTGAAGTTAATTAGTAATTACAAATGATTATTGAAAGAATTTACTTGGCAATGATTTCAATGTCGTCTACTAACAGAAGAAGTCGTTCTTTAGTGCTTAAATGAAACGACATTTTTGTTCTTTATTATTTAAATGATTTGATTTTTTCTTTTAATTAGGAGGAAATTGTGTCCGAAACTTGTTCATCCAACGGGCGGCTTCTGTTGTGTTGTCAAAATTCTTGACATTTGTAAATATGACTGAAATACAATTGCAAAGCAAACAACAACTAAACGTTTTTGCTGCCCGGTGAAACACGATATCAACGAAAGCAGTCACGGGAATTTTTCATATGTAAATTCATAATGCAGTCCAGTGCAGTTGACAATTTTTAAATTATAAAAATGATTTTGATTTACAACTACATATATAAATATTAATTAATTTCCTTTAATTTAATTTTAGTGTCTTCTAGCAGGAAATTAGAATTAAGGCTACCGATTACCGTTGATGTTAATCTCGGCAATGTGTTTCAGCAGCCAAGCCATTATTATCCTTACTTTAATTGTCAACTCCAGCAGCAGTGCAGAGTTCTATTGGAGCGTCAAAAGCGCTTACTGACGGCTTTGCCAATATGTGCTTTTCACTGTTTTGTTCATCATTGTATAAAATTTCGATATTTTATGCATATCGAATAATTTCGAAACGATTGTTGTAATATCGGATGCTGGAGGGCGGTTGTTGGTCACATCACAGACAGGTATGCCGTTTAGGGAGAAAAGTGGTTTGACAGATGTGACTTGATCTCAATGGTTCGCTGGGATGTTGACAGAGTGGCAAAGTGTTTAGTTTAATTACGTTTTTCTAATTTGTTTTTGTCATTTAAATTGCACATAAAATACTCTTAAAGATATATCTAAAATAAACATAAAATCTGTAATGCAGTGAGAATAAAAAAACACACTGGGTGCAATATACATAGTAAGACAACTTTTTTTTTACTAGAATTGGGCAAAATTTTGTAAATCTAATTTGCAATAATTAGAAATTACTTTTGGTAGTGAATTTATAATTTTATAAATTGCTATATTAGTGTAATTGCAAGGTTAATTAATAAATTGTTTTCAATTGCTACCTACACGGATTAAACATTTCTACCCAGAAAGGTTGAAAGGCGTAAAGAGGTCGAAAATTGTACCAATAGCTTATAACACCCTAGGTTGGATGAGTTACGATTTTATTAACGAACAGTAATTGTTGAGGGTTAATGTAATAGGTGTTTCAGTAATTACATAAAGTAGAAGGTCAAATTAAAATAGTTGTGCACAAACATGATTGTCCATCCATAGCTCCATATCTCACGAGTGATGAAAAATGCTAATTTTCCTTTAATTTAAAGAAAACTCATTCGGCTTTGACCATCTTATATATAAAATTGTAAGTGTTCTGTACTAGTTATCTAACTACATAGCTGCACCTCCCTTCAAAATGATTAAAATGATGGGCCCAAAATTCATAGCACCAAAAAAAAAACTAAATATTATTTCGGTTAAAAGCGCTGAACTCCGTAAATAGCGCAAAGTAATTTTTTGGAGATATGTACTTCTGCCTAAACGCCATAGATATAGGTGTCTCCCATAGGACAAAATACAAAGTTCCGTTTTATATAAGCTGTCTTCTTTTTTGTACCTTGTTCTAGAACTCCCTCCAATATGCTGGAGAGAAAAAATTGTTCTGTCGATTGAAGCGAACTATTTGTATTGTTCGCATCATTTAAATCTTTCTATGAAAATGTATGAGGCGTTCTATTGTGTATCTTTTGTTCTGATCTGTTTTCCGGACACAAAAGAACAACTATAAAATCTGTTCCTTTGATTATTACTCTTTGCCCTTTAACTCAGGAAATAGTTTGATTAATAGGATACCCTGTCCAAGTTTTTTAAAGCATCACATGATGCTGACAAACTTGTGAAATTTTTTTTTTCTTTGTAAAAGTCCATTAACATCCTTCATAGAAAACCATCACAAATTTATTTCTCTATAAACTATGTACTATAATGGCCAACTACAAAAAACACCTTGAATTTTCCAGATTGCATTAGAAGTTCACTGTTGTGACTTGAATCTATTAGCATCTTTACTGCTTAATTGCTTCCCTCCATTTAAGTGCTCATTAAGTTATAGAGATTCCAAGTTGAAGTTTCTAGGTGTCTAGATTATGCAAATTATCTCTTAACTTACAAGAACTGAATAAAAATAATTTTTTTGTGTAACACTAAAAAAATATTCAATAACAGATACCTCTCATTGGGGTGGACCTCTCGCCGAGCAGTTTGTGTAGATTTTCCAGTTGATGAGAGTTCCGTTCGCTAATATATACTATATGCAAACATGGATAGTTTTATTTAGAGTTGTAAATGGGCCCATATATGCTAATTCCGGGTACCCGGATCTGCGGACTATCCGATTCCTGAAATCCGGATCCAGATTAAGCAAAAGATGTTCAAAATTTCATTAAATTGCATTGCTTCATTGGGAAAATATAAATTTCATGATATTTCCATTTTCAAAAATGAAAACATGAATCTGGAGGAAATTTTGAACCTTTCTTGCTTAGTCTGGATGCGGATGCAAATAGTTCGGATCCGAATTTGAGGAATCGGATCTAAATTAGTCCGGATAATCCCAATAGCATATTATCGGGATAATTTCAGCTCTAGTTCGATCTTCTATTTCACGTGGGTCCAGTTAATTTATTTTCAATATAATATCAAAGAACATATATCTTAACAAGAAGCTTCATCTGGCCTATAAAAATGCACAAGTTATATGCTTTTTTGTTGATGCGATCTGGAGGTAACAGACGGGAAGAAGAACACATAGATTCATGTTTCACTTTGCTGCCTGACTGTTTGCCGGCCACCAATTCCTATCCCATCCGCTCATCTTACTATTCACCTTCTATTCTACTGCACTGGGCTAGTTTAGACGGTGTAGTTTTTGCGCGCCGCGCACGAAAAGGGTGGGAGAGAGAGAGATGAACAATGATGGGGGAGGGGGAGGTCGCGCACAGAGTCTGAAGTTTTTATCAATTCCTCTTTCACTTGTTTTTGCATTTAGGGGGAGTTCAGAAAATTTGTTAATATCAGGTGATTTAAGCGAGAAAAAGAGTGCTAACTTTTCAAGCTTCGACCTCAGTATAACCTCCTCAACCTGATGAGCCTTGAAAACTTTTGCAACTCACAATACGAACTTTGACAACTTCTGTATGATAGCAGTTAATTGGGATGTTGGCTCGAAAATTCTAATTATTTTGTAATAATTTACTACAGCAGGAATAACATTTCACGTTAAATATGTTTTCCAATTTTTTTTCTCAACAAATTTCCCTTACACTTATTCCCGTAAACAATGCTGGCATCAAATGATAACAAAAATAGCTGTCAAAGCTGACATACATATAGTTTCAGCAGAGTAGAAAGTAGACTTAGTCGAGTTCAACCTCAACCTCGCCGGACTCACCAACTTTTCCATTGGGAGCTTGATAACCTGATCTCATATATTCTACAGAACTGTCGAAAGTTGGTGAGGCCGGCCAGGCTGGAAAAGCCAGCAGTGTGCTTCACGCTTTATTCAGTTTCGAACCATTGATTGGCGGTGAAAAATATTAAGTGTATTTATTGTTGTGTTTTTAAATTGTGATTTTAATTTAAAAGTTTTGCACAGGAAAAGAATAAAATGAGCTTAAGGTGGATCCGCGAATTAGTTGAGAACTATTGATACGTTTATCAAGGGTTTGAGAACTTGTACAATATAAAAACATAAAGACTGTATAAAAAGAAACAAGAGAGAAAAATCTCTTAAAGTACTAGCGCAAATACTGTGCATGTAATAAAATTCAGGTATTACGTGGCAATATGCGAAAGAAATTAGGTTAATTTCAGCATCTAGAAAAGTGTTCCTCTGCTCTTAAGTCGCAAGTTAAAAATTAAAATGAAGCACTGAACACTTCCTTTTTCTTTATGTACCTGCAAGTTGTAGAAGGGCCGAGACAGCGCTTAATAATCCCGTAACAATTAAATTATCTACACTATTGCTGCTTGAGTAAGCATTTAAAGCAAGCCCTGCATTTTCTAAACTCGAAGCCATTTCTATATCTTTTTCAACTAGAACTCATATTGTTCGAAGTAAAAGATTCAAGTTAGCTATCGTCTTTACTCAAGAACTAAAAATTTTATTCTTTCATTCAATCTATATACATGTCATAATTTGTTTGCTTAAGCACTAAGGTTAATTACACTAAAAAAGTGCTCGCTACATAAAATTGTGTCGACACATATTGTAAATAAAGTATGCATCATAAGTTCACTCACCTGAGGTGTGCAATCGGTATATTGCTGACACTGAGCATTATGAAATTGTGTCAATTGAAAGAAAGATGAATGAAATTATGATGCAGCAATATTGTTATGTTTTATGATTAATTTGAAATAATTAATATAAATTGTCCTTCTTATGAATGTAGGTATGTATATGTTACATCATATGTATTCTGTACACATATTAATGCTAATATAGAAATGATATTTTTATAATTTGAGTTTTGGAAATTATTATTATGCTACCCAGAGAAGAATGTCCTAGACGACGAAATAAAGGTGAAAACCCAATGAACGCGGCAGGCGTCGCGTCGCTTTGACAGTTCTCCGCGGCAGACGCGTGTAGGATTTGAGCAATGAACGCGTCGCATTGGTACTCTTAAGATTTATTTATAAAGCAAAAAAGTGATAGAAAAGCTCGAGTTATTATTTAAAAGTGAAATAGTGGATATAGCAGACTTATTAAATGTGGCAGTTCTTGAATTTGCAGCTTACTAAGCATATAAACAGTTTAAAATCAATTGAAAGAACTGTCAAAGCGTCTGGCGCGCATTAAAAGTAAAACATTGTTCTACTTTCGCGTCAAGTCCGGCAAGCGCGGCAGCCATTTGGCCAGCACGAGCTTAAACATGTATATTCTATTGAACTGTCAAAGCGACGCGACGCCTGCCGCGTTCATTGGGTTTTCGCCTTAAGCGATTAAAGGACTGCTTTTGTTTTTGTGCGCGCCGTACAAAAACTATACTGGGTTAACGTACACAAGTTTTTCCCTTCTTGCACAAAAGAGAATGGGCGATCACACAACGCAAAAACTACATCATCTAAACCAGCCCACTGCAATGCAATGCAATGTAAATAAAAATTCTCTCAAACAAAGTATTCTTGATGAAACGGTTTCCTAGAGAAGAGGTAAAAGAATGAAAGGGAACATGTAATGCAATGCATAGGCATGATACAGAGTGTAAGCACTGGCTCTGGTGCTTCTACGACCCGCCACTCGCCACCGTGGTGAGTGGCGGGTCGAGAAAAAGTAGAGAATTTTCGTACAATTTGTGAGAGTGGGTCGTAATATCACCACAGGTGACTGGGTGGTGAGTGGTGGGTAGTCAAAAAGCAGAGAGTTTTCGTAAAATTTGTGAGAGCGGGTCGTAATAATACCTCCCGCCATATAAAACTTTTCAATATACGAGATCCGTATTCTTTCTGTTAGATGTTCTTTGATAATATCCTCTATGCAAGTGCCTTAAGCTCCAAAATTATTACTTTATTTGATCCGATTGATGGTGTAAACTGTGAGCTAATTTACTTGGCCCAAAAAGGGCTTAAAACGGAAAGTCATATAGTTCATATAGGCATATATTTCTAGTGCATGTGGTTTACTGAATCTTTCTATAATTGGTTGATTTTTTCGATAACACTTGGTAGAATTATCTTGATAAAAAATTTTCAAAAACACTTGTTTTTACTTCCACAAATTTTTTTATTAATTATTAGTTGGTTAAACAAACAAAGCTGATGCGTTTCGCATTTTTAGGGCATCCTTAGAGCTACTATCTGAGTTCCTGTTTCTTTTTCTTCTGTTTTTCCGATTCTGCTACTTCATTTATTGTTATAATTTCCGATATACCATACACAAGACTTTACGTCTCAATGACATTTTTTAAATGAGCTTGCATGCAAGACGACAAGATATCAAGCGAACTGCCTTTTGTTTTCAAATTTAAAGTCGCTATGGCAGGGATGCTTTCATGCAAGCTGTACTATCTCGTGTAACCCCCGGATAATGTCTGTATTTCGTATAAGCAGAGGTATATTTCAACACAAAAATGTAGCTTGCAAAAGTGTGGGTAGAGGAAAAAATGAACGAATATGCTTAGTAATCGAAATTACTAAGTTTGTATTACGGAATTAAAGGAGATATTATCACCGTCTACATTTTAATTGATTAATAACATCACAAAGTTGAGATTAGTTATAATTGCATAGAATGTGTTCTAATATAATGAAACTAATTATTTTATTTTATTTCAGATTCATTAACAAAATGAAGAGTAAAGGTGCTCTTGTGTGTGTATTTATATTCACCGTTATTGTAAAATGTGAGTTATTTTTATTTCATATGTATACAGATAAAATAATTTTTAATAACTAGTTTTAGAATAAATAATAAATATGGGATGTAAACATACCACGCTTATTTTATGGCTTAAACTATACAAACAGCAATATATGAAGAAAAGAGATGTGGTTAATTATCACTTGCATATAAAACGGCATAAATTTGTTCGAACGGAGCAAGTAATAACTGTATTTGGGTTTGCTTCAAAAAATAATTGTTTGCCCATCTCGTAGGACCTACTTTTGTACATTAATTCTTTGATTATGGGCTATTAGATGTCTCCAGAATCATTTCTGTGTTGTATATGAGATGTCGCTACTTGCAAAAATCGTGATAGAAACTTTTATTTAATTGTACAAATAAAGTAAAAATGGCTGAAAAGCAGATCAAAAGTAATATACAGTCATTGAAAACTCTATTTTTTTAGAAGTTTTTAGCTGAAAATAACACTCGAAAGACAAGTAGAAACATTTCCTATTATACTACACAGAAATGACCCTGGAGTAATGTTCCGGTTTGTACCCGGGTTCAAGTGGAATAATCGAGTACCCGGATATTCAATTCCAAGCTTACTCTGGTACCCGATTCCGGGTTACCCGGGTATCCGGTTTACTCAGGTATCCGGATACAATCGGTTCTACATTTTTTAGTACTCTGGTACATTACTGAATTCGTGAATTCAACCATAATAAAAGAATTTAATTCAGCTACCCGAATCGCGCTTTGGTTAATTTTCCATATTAATTAACCAAATTAATTTTTCAATACCCGATTCCAACGAATCAATTCCTGATTACCCGATTCCAAAGAATGGATCCTAACAATCCGATTCCAAAGAATCGGGTACCTGACTTAGTCGACTCATACCCGTGAGACTCGGGTACCCGGTAAAGTACCGGGTACTCAAAAACCTGGGGTTTAAGGAACATTACTCTGGAGACTCTATTACAGTCTATAATTAAAGCAAGCTTTGAATCGAACTCATTATAATTCTCTTTCACCGTCTTCATAACGTAACCAACAATAGCAGTAAAAAAAAGTCGTCAATTTTGAACGTAAAAAAAGAATTAATCATTAAATAATTTTGTTGCTTGAATTTTCATATAAAATAACCATATTCCAAATATTTATGCAATTCCCTTTAACTTTTTCCTGTTTTTGTTTTTTTTAGGTGCTGCAAATCTCCCTCCAGTTTTTACACAAGTAATGAATAACATGGTTCTGTCTGAAACAACTCCAGTCGGCAAAATAGTGTACAAATTAGAAGGTTATGATCCAGAAGGTAGCGAAGTTATATTTGGACTTGCTGGTACAGACAACTTTAAGGTAGATCCAACATCTGGAGAAGTTACTCTAATTAAATCATTAGATAGAGAGGTGAGAACAATTTTAATTTTTTTTTATATATTATGTCAACAAAATGTTTAGTTATTTATTTAAATAATTATCTGAGTCGAATATCTAGATTTTTCATTTTAAAATTCATTTCAAAATCATTGACATATGTATGTGAGTCTGTCTCGTCTGCATAACTTATAGTATACTCTATGAGGCAAATAAGCTTATTAATAAAAATGTATATATATATATATATATATATATATATATATATATATATATATATATTTATGCTCCCTACATTACCGTACAGAAACATTCAAAAAGAAGAAAACTACTTACTGTTTCACAATATAAAACTTTTTATTATCAAAGGTATATATATATTTACAAACTGAATAATATTTGTAAAGCAGTACAATAAAATTAATTAAAATTAATAATTACAATGAAAAAGCTCACATAATTGCAAATTACAAAAAATAACTGATAACAATAAAATAACTAAAGCAATCAAAACGATATGCAGTACAAGATATCAAGAAACTCGATCCAATAAATAAACAAGTAAAAAAGCTAAAATTGGTCTAAGACCAATTCTTATGATACCCTAGATGAATGCCCGTATGAAATTTCGTCCCCACGAAGAAGTTGCCCGATTTGTCTCATTTTCGAACTTAATTTTACTTTTTTTTTTAAATCCGTGTACAAAATTGCAGCTCTCTAAGTATACGCGTTCTCGAGGTATCGTGCGCACAGACGGACGGACGGATGGCCGGACAGACGGACGGATGGACAGACGGACGGGCAGGCAAAAATCAAAATAACTTTTAATATTATGCGTGGGTGTCCAATCCATTTTGCTCTACCATCATTATTTCGAGGTGTTACAAACGGAATGACAAACTTAGTATACCCTATAGATTTCATCTAGGGTATAAAAAGGGCCTCGATCTATCGGTGCTTTTCCGGAGTTCATCAAGCAGTCCGCATAGACATGAATAAACAAAGACTCATCTTCTCATTGTTCAAATTATTGAAAATAGCATGTGCAATCCGTGATTTACTGTACTCATTTTTTCCGATGTGTCTGTTGGGTTCATGCTATCTCAGTCTAACAGCTATCGATAACTGACCAACATATACCAGATTACATGAACATTCCAGTCAATATACACCACTATAATCCAGATATTCACCTTCCTTGGATCTGCACAAATGAGTAGCAAGTTTACCCCTAGTCATAGATCATTACATGACCTAGTAGACTGTTTTAGTTTATCTGTTGTGAATTCGATTACCCGTACACATTTCACCGAAACATCGCCCACGCTGTTAGATCTTTTTCTTTTAATTCATTCAGATTTTGTGCTATTTTACAATCAAATGGTATTGCCAGCTTTCTCCAGACATGACCTAATTTTACTCATCTATAACATTAAACCTGGTAATAATGTTGGACGAGAATTTATGTATCGGGATTTGAAAAACATTAATTTGGGCATGATGTTTGCTGAGGCGATTCATATTGATTGGATTGATCGGCTGGTATTGAACTACAAATTTCATTGGTTAAAGACAACCTGGATTTTCTCTTTAATAGACATGTTCCACTTAAAACGCCTTCAGTATTCTAAACGAAAATTGCCCTTGGATCACTCCTCAGATAATTACATTGATGAACAAACGTGAGAGGGCATATAAAAAATGGAAGCGTTATCGCATTGAATCACTTAGGGATAAATATCGCCGGTTGAGAAATTTATTAAACTTCTTACTCTCTTGTATTATTCATCCTCTGACCCACGTCATCAATATTATCTTATTAACCTCGTCATACCCCGCTTCTGGAAGAGAGCAAAAATAATTCCTATAAGAAAACGAACGAAGACAGCTATTCTAGAATATAAACCTATATCTATTTTATCTTTGCTGTCTAAAGTGTTTGAAAAAATTTTGTACAAGCAGATTTGTGCATATCTGGAAAGCAATAATTTCTTGAATTCTCTGGCTTCAGATCTCGATATAGTTGCCCGACCGCTCTCTTGAAAATTACTGAAGACATACGGCTGGTAATTGATGAAGAATATGATACTGTACTTGTGCTGCTGGTCTTTTCTTTGATAAGGCTTTTAGGCTTTTAATCAATAAGTTGGGCAATAACTACAATTTTTCACTCTCTGCGTGCAAACTTGTGACATCTTATCTCTGTAAAAGAATGTAATTAGTCGAATGCAATAATTTATCCTCTGAGCTCTTGTTAACGAATTGTGGTGTACCTAAAGGTTCTATTTTAGGACCGCTGCTTTTCTCTGTTTTCATATATGACCTGCGGAGTATGATAAGATACTCTAAATTTCATCTGTATGCCGACGATTTGCAACTCTATATCTCCATGCCTTTAGGGTTGATTGATGATGGTGTGGATAAACTAAATGAGGACCTCCTGACGGTCTTGAATTGGTCCAAGCAAAATAACCTAGTCCTTAATCTTAATAAAAGTATATATACAAAAATTATATACAAACATGCCCTAGACACTTCTTGTTTTCCATCAATTATACTCAATGAATGCCCTATCATTTACTGCGATAATGTTAGAAATCTCGATATTACATTTAACAAAACCTTGACTTGGAATAATCACGTAAACAGCATCACTGCTAAGATTTACGGATCTCTTCGTATTCTTTCTCTATCGTCGGCCTATACTCCTCTATCCACTAGACGTATGCTTGTTCGTATGCTCATTATTCCTATTATTATGTATTGTTGCAAAATTTTTGCTGGTAAGATGGACTCCAGATCAATGCCCAAGCTCAATACTGCCTTCAACTCAGCTGTTCGTTACATTTACGGACTTCGAAGATTTGATCATATCAGTGCACATTTTATTTCAGTTATTGGATGTCATTTAGTGTCCTATTTTTATCAAAGAATATTAATCTTTTTATACAATATCCTTAAATATAGAAAACCGGCCTATCTGTATAATATTTTTAATTTTTATCGTTCTAACCGAACTTCTGCGTTAATTAGTCCACGATATACTTGTGTGATATCAGAGCGTCAGTTCCTTGTCCAGGCTACCAGGCTGTGGAATTATCTTCCGGGTGCGCTCAGGGGAGTACGCAGCCAGATAAATTTACTATGGAATTAGCTAGATATATGACTACAGGACTTTAGTTTAGTTTTATTTTATTTCCTAGTACTAACATTATGTAGTTAACTAACTGGTAGTATTTTGCTTGTAGATTTATTGATTTTCTCTTTATATAACTGGCTTTTGTGGAATATTTGCTTCTTTTGTACAATAATATGCTATTAGTTGTTCTTTTTCTTTTTTATTTTTTTTTTCTCAATCATACTTTATAGCGATATATTTAATCTTACTTTAAGTAAATTTAGTAGTTAGTTTTTTTCTCATCCTATGCATAACACTATTTTTTATGTCTTAATTGTATAGAGTTAATTAAATTTGAATTGGGACCACTTGTTTTCCTATTTTCTTAAAGATGTTTTTAAGTTTCCCTGCATTCCTCTCACAGTCACCTTTCAAAGTAGTGGTTTTGTTTGGGTAGAAGTGTGTCTGTTATTTTAGTATTATATACATTTCTTAAGGCAGCGTCTTTAATTCATCTCCGTTTTGTAGTCTAGATCTGTCATATACTGTACTATATGTATGTATATGTACTATACTCTTTACAATTCAGCTACAATAATATAAACGTCTATTTATTGATCTAGCACCTTCTACTATCTACTAAACCATGCCAACAATTACACTACTATTTAATAATAATAAATCTAAAGAACTAATATATTCACTCATAGTATCCATATTAGAGTTATCCAAATATTTCCACTCACTTCTTATTAAGTTTTTATTTGTTTTTTATCGAATTTAAGTGTCGCACGTGCACGCGGAAGGACTGTCTGACGACACTGTTTCTTGGTTATTTTCACCTTCTTGAAATTTCATTCCTTTTAGCTTGCTTTGAAAACTCTTCCCAGAAACCCAAATCAACAGGGGGCGAAGGATGCTGTAGGTAATTACTTTTACTAGCTTATAGAAATTCCCCTTTCCTTTTTTTTTATAGACACTACGAAATAATTATTTGATTATTTAATTGCATTCTTTGCCTCTCACTCTTTATATATTATTGTATGCAAAATAACTTCGTCTACAAATCTAAGTACTCCACTTAATTTTTTGTTCTTATCGGTGCCTTACCTGTTATGTCTTGTAACATGGATGACAAGTAATCTGGAGAGATATATGTACCTACCTACCTATTTTTATTTATAGATCTCTACGACTTAGATAACTTTAGCTCGAAAGTTACAAATCAATTTCTTCTCCCGAAAAATAGCACCATATCCACCCGAAGCGTACAAATTATTTATTTGGCTATAGCCTATTCTATGCTATAGAGTAAATAAGAGTTCTTAAGATTTTACTTACATTTTTTTCCTCAGGCCCAAAATACATTCACGGTTTAACGCCACAAGCCACTTAAGATACTGCTGAAGCCAAGTAAGCTACATTCACCATAGTTTTCATTATGCATAAATGTAGATAATGTATTTTAATATATTAATTAATTAATATTTTTTTTTGTAGAATTATTAGAATCCAATATGGAATACTTCTCACAGGTAAACAACTATCGGACTGATAAGCAAAATTCCTAAAAATTACAAATATCTCGTCATATTGAAAAACTTGCCTGCCAACACCTTCATCTTACTTATAGTTCAATGTTGGTCTTGGTAGTACTGTGCCCATGAACCACAAATTTGAGAATTGAGCAAGCTTGACTGCATCCACTTTGCGGCCTCAGATGTAACTTTGGCAAAAGAAATACATTTCCATTGCTTCAGTCAGACGCATTCATCCAGTGGCTTGTAACCCTGAATTTTGGGCCTTAGAATTTGCCTGCCAGTAAAACGCGCTCGTTTTTTGAGCTAAACATTTCTCTGTTCCCTTTTCTTGCTGTTAAGTTTGCATTTTCATCTTGATATTCGTTCCTTCTCAACATCGTTTTTCTTATCCATTTATCTTGAAATTTATTTTTTATACTTTCTGATGGTGGGCTACAAAATTAAAAGTTTTCTACCAATTCTTGGGAGAAATAAATTGAATTAAATTTCTCGTCTTTAGATTGAAATTTATTAAAAAAGAATTTTGCAAAATGCATTGAAAATGAAAAAATAATGAACCTTGCAACCCAACGATAAGAGAGATATCTCATCAGTATGGCTATATCTGATCGCCTACCATAGAAGTTCAACAATGCACTTCCACAACACGTTGGGATTTCGATCTTTCATTTCGAAGTGCGTTGCGTTTGAGTAAAATTCTTTGCTGAGAAAAATTGTTCCTCTGAGCACTGAAATTAAATTCACAAAATAAAGGTCACAAAGACGACGCGGTTGCTACCTATGGTCCATCCCAGACGAGTATCCTTGATGCAGTATGCATACCGATTTTCTAAGGAAGAGGTAAAAGAAGCAGAGAGAAATCTCTACAATTGTACTGCACTTTGGAGAGAAATTTTGCATAAAAAATCAAACAGTTTTCACTTGTTGTGCCGCACTAATATAACAACAACAAAATATATCTTGTTTAGAGGGGTCAAAAAATGCACGTCCTAGCTCTCAACTCGAAATGAAATAATGCACGTACACATTCAGTCTCCTATTCCTATATGAATGAAAGCCTGCAGCAAGAATACACATCTTTACACTTTGGAGAGATATGTCTTTGCTTTTTCTCACTTCTTTCCTAGAAAACCGGTATGCATACTGCATCAAGAATACTCGTGTAGAAAGGCCCATTATGTGTAGATCAGATCAGTAAAGAGTTAAATTAATTAATTTATTTGAAAAAAAAATGCAGATCTGTGAGATGTTTCCAGACAAACATTACTATAATAACGGATCAAAGTCCGATTTTGACATACACAAAAAGTTGTAATAGCAGCGGGATTTTCTGTTCTTAGTTCTTCCATTAAGTGTGCATATTATAAGACCGGCATAGGCACTCTGTAGAGCACATGATAGAATTCTACCAAATATATCTCTACACACTTACTTAGTAAAGAAATTTTTGGTAAGACATAATATCTCGTGTACACATGTCGTGTGTATCAAGCGATTTTTTTTGTAGAACTCTACCACGACAGTTATCGTCTCAGCTCTTATATTTGATGGGAAAACGTAGAATTATTGCGGTCTAGATTGGCTTAACATAGTTCAGAAAAAAAACAATGCTTTTAATACTGAAAATAATTATTTTGAAATGAAGATGGTTGGCTCAAGAAACTCATACATACATACATACATACACACTTTATTATAATTATATTTTTTTTACAGGAACAAGATACTCTATCTTTTTTAGTATCAATTAAAGATAGAGTAAATGTATCTGCTGATTCTGAAGATGACAACTTGGTAGTGGTCCCTATTAGTGTAATAGTTCTTGATGAAAATGATAATGTTCCAGAATTTATGAATGTATGTGTAAATGTTTTACTTTGAGAACTGCAAATATTTAAAATTAAAATCGTTTTTTTTTGTCCCCAGACACCATATGAAGCAGAAGTGCAAGAAGATGCTGAAATTGGACATACAATTTTTGATAAAATTCTTGTTACAGATAAAGATACTGTTGGCGAAATTTTAAATATTTCTTGTATTCCTCAAAGTCCTGACATATGTTCCAGGTATGATTTTTATAAATTTTTATTCTAATTTTTTTCCTTTTTTTGATAAATAAAACCAAAAAATTTAGTTTTGAATTAAAACTGATGGAAAGTAATCAAAATATCTTGAAGGCAGCTATCATATTAAATTCTACATTAAACTACAATAATCGTATGATTTATCATTTTCAACTGGCAGCAACGGTACATATGATAAATATTATTTGATTGATATTATTCAGTTCTATTATTATGCATAATGTTTACACAATATTGTAGGATGGAAAACATACATCAATGGAAAGCTTTGAAATAAGAGTCAGAGACGTTCAAAATACTCCTCCAATATTTCAAGGATCTTTATCAGCAGTTATTGATGAAGATAGCCCAATTGGATCTTTAGTTTTGAGAATTCAAGCTCGAGATGGAGATAATGGTGATCCAAGGAAGATTGTTTATGACTTATTGACAAGTAGGTGATAATGTGATATTTTAAAAATCTTTTTTAAGAACGGAATTCTGCGGGGATTATTAGACATTTTCCTTAAGCCATAAGTAATTAAAATATTTTTGTGTGCTTTCTTTCTATCTTCTAGATCCTATGGAATACTTTCTTTTGGACTATTTAACTGGAGAATTAAGAACAGCCAAGCCCTTAGATAAAGAAGCACTCTCAGATACTACTGGTTTAATAACTTTAGTTGTTCGAGTAAGTACTATTATGTGTGGATTTGTTTTGCTAACTTAAGTTCATAGAAATTAATGTCCAATTTCCTTAACTACAAGCGAATTTTCTTTTTCTCTTTTTCTTTTAAATAGAAATTGCAGTAGCAATTTACAAAAATAAGTTAATAGCATTTTGATAATTTTATACAAATTTCTTTCTTCTTTTCAATTGCAAATTTTTTATTCCATATTCGAATCGATTGCCGTAGCTCATACAAGGCCCTAAAAAATGGTCAGAACTGGTAGCCCAATTAAATAATTTTAAATTTTAATTTTAAATCTTCATCGTTGTCAGTTTCTTGGCAACGGGCCAGATATTTGAGATTTGGTCCAACTTTGCTACGTCATAGTATGGCTTGTGCTTACGTATTTGTTTTTGCAATATATTTGTATGACTTCAAATGCGTGCAGCCAGTATCTGTGACCGTAAATGTAATTTGGGCCTTATTCCAGTCATGACCACTGACATTCATATTACGGACTGAGTCTGAAGCGCTTTTCTATAAGAAATTATGGCACGGCAGTCCATTCAATACAAGTCAGTAGAGTCCAAGTCTCTCTACACAATTTTTGCTCCATTATTTCACTTAATATTTCTATATTCCAAAAATTTAATAATTTCAGGCAAGAGAATTAATTGATGGCGTTCCCGGATCGGACAACTTAACTTCAGCTATGGCTCAAGTTTCAGTAACTATAAAAGATGTAAATGACTCGCCTCCAATGTTTAACAAAAAGGAATATGCTGTCTCATTAGTAGAAAATACGACATCAGGTACACCATTAGCTTTGGAAATGAATGTAACTGATAAAGATGTGGTAAGAAAAAAAGCGAATTTTTTCACGTAATTTTGTACATATACTTAGTTTATTTTCAGGGTATTAATTCAGTTTTTTCACTTCGCCTTGACGATGTTTCTGGAGTATTTGAAATTGAACCGCATATAGTAAGAGGATTTTCTCAAGTCAATGTTCGAGTTGGAAATGGAACGTTAGATTATGAGAATCCTAATCAGCGGAAATTCATAGTTTTGGTATAGTCTTAAGTTTAAATTTTGAATTAATATTTTTGTTACTACAATTTTTTTGTATTTTATTAAGGTTATTGCCGAGGAGACTGAAACGGATCCAAAACTGTCATCAACAGCAACAATAACAGTATCGGTAATAGATGCAAATGATAACAAGCCTGTTTTTGATCAGGAATCATATTCAGCTTCAATTTCAGGTAAATCAATAATATTACTTCAAAAAAATAAATTGCAAATTTATCTATCTATGAAATTAGAATCTGCTCAGCCTGGCCAATTTATAACATCGATTACAGCTAAAGATATTGATTCTGGAAGTTATGGTGACTTGGGTATTAGATATGCTCTTTCTGGTACTGGAGCTGAATTATTTCAAGTTAATCCAAAAACTGGTGTTATAAGTTTAGCGGATTGTAATATAAAAAGGAATAAAAGAAATCTCAACACGAATTATTTCGATACTAAAGAATCTGACGATTCAGAAGTAAATGTCACATCAAATGGACAAACCGGCATTATAACCATGGATAATAATCTAGAAAATACAATGGAATACACCATTGTGTCACAGAGTAATGAAACAAATGAATTAAATGCATCACATGAAAGTAATGTTGTTGAAACGGAAATTGAAAAGGTGCCATGTCTTGATTATGAAACACAAACGACATACTTTTTGTCTTATAAGGTAAATATGGTCGAAAGTAAGGGGTGATGGTTGGTTTTAATATTCCATTTGAATTTGGTATTTATATTAATTAAGAGAGATGCCTTTATATTTTCCAGTAAATGAAAATTAGAAAAATTAGTTAAAAGGCTTTTGTAGACATATTCTCTCTCTACATATCTCTTAAGTATTTTTATGAGGTACAGAGTGAAATTACTCACTCTGTTTTCCACAAATGTTCGAGTAATGTACCAAGCTTTTTTCACGTTTATGACTTTGGTATAACTTTTAAATTTTCGGGCCATAAGTAAAATATATAAAGATATTTTACGTTTGTGCTACGCTTGTAATTTAATGCTGATTTCGTGATTCATTATAGTCTAAGAGCCCATGAAGCAAAATAGTCTGGAGCAATGACGATTATTATTCCACGCCACGAGGATCTTTTGCTTTTAGTAGAAAATTATGGAACAGAGTGAATTGCGTCAAAATCAATGCATCTAAGCTGTCTTATATCATTAAAAGAAAATCATTATTTTACCAATGTTTTTGATTTCTGAAAAGTTGTATATTTGAGTTCATCGAATCTAGCGGTTCGTTTATCTACAAGTCTTATATTAACACGAAATGAAAGTTAAGCTGTCGTGTGTCTATCATTTTATACACACTTTGTAATATACAGAAATCGGTTAACGCGAAAATTTAGGGACCAGCGAAACGTTTTCGTGGTATTCGAGTTTCTTTCTAAGCGTTGTATTATATACATACGCAAAAATATTTATATTGTTAAAAAATGTGGATATAGGTATTGCATCTACTTTTTATTCATCCTTAGCTGAGTCTTTAGATTTGGATGCATACGTTGATGGTCTTATTATTTCCACAATTTCACGCCCGGTCAACATTGGAGCAGTTCCGATATTGGTGGTCCAGGTTCAAATAATCTTCGAGCGTAATATCCGTATATAAATTCATAGTTGTATACCCGGAAACTATTGTTTAATTTAACATCTTCGGAACAAGCAACCTCTAGTGAGGAAGAAAATCTAGTATCATTGAAACAATTTTTAATTGTTGTGATTGTTACACATCGCCAGGCAGTAGATGTAAGGAGTCCAAAATTGTCGCTCCATCAGTATCTTCTTCTTCTTCTAACACACGCTATAAAATTCTTGAACAGAAAATTTCTGTAGGAGGCTTTCAGGTTCTTAATGATGCCCTGATCACAAGGTTGTAAGATGCTTGTTGTGTTCAACCATTCAACCATTATTTCGTGGTGATAGAACAGCAAGTAATAATTTCAAATGTTTTCATATTAAGCGATATTTCGTGTTATTCATTTTGCGATATCAGAATTAATTCAAATGAAATTTTTTTTACGGAACGGGTACTGGGCGTTATTTCGTGTAATCAGTTTTCGTGTTAAGTGAACCCTACTGTATATTTTTTTTCAGAAGGAGGTGCTCCTTTAATCACATTTTAACCTTTCCTTTTGTTATTATTAACTTAAAATTTCACAACAAAAAAACACAATTTCATAAATCGAAAATTTTATAGGCTACTGATGATAACGGCAAAGGTCAAACATCTGTAGTGTCACTGAAGATTTCTGTAATTGATTCCAACGATACTCCACCGGTATGTGAAAGCCCTTCGTACAGATCATCTATAGATGAAGGCGCCAAATTTTTTGATCCTCCGCTTATTGTGAAGGCCCGGGATGCTGATACAGTTTCTGATATAAGTTATAGGTATATTTTGTTTTTATAATAAATAAATTGTAATACTGTTTAAATTTCTTTGTTTTTTTTTCAGAATAATTGGAGAAGATTTTTTAGAAAACTTATTCGAAATCGATAAAAAGTCTGGACAAATTACTATTAAGCCGAGTACATCCCTAGATGTAAACATCTTAAAATCAGACTCTATAGTTTTTGATGTTGAGGTAAAAGTTTGTAGTTTTTTTTCTTCTTTATTTTAAATAGTAATTGTTAATATTTTTCCTTCATGTGGGAAGATTAAGTGAAATGACACCGAAGTTTGTGAAGAGGAATTCTTATGTTGATTGGGAATTGATATATGATAGTAAACAGATGCTCATGTTTCTATTAGTAAGGATTAGATATTGTTGCCTGGATCTGAGGGTGAACGGACTTAGATTTAAAGTAGATGATGAGAGTGGTTTGCGTCCCATTTACTTCAGCCATCATGAGCTTATTGTAGTCCCCTTATTTTTAAAGCTTTTTAACTGGAGTTATTTCAACGAAATCCAGTATTTTCTTCAATTATCTGGATATTACTTCTGTTGGTGTAAAGAAGTATTCAGAAAAAATCGAACTTTTCGATGTTTTTTTTCTGCATTCTTAATGCGATTTAGAAATTCATTGAAATTATTTTCAGTGAATTTCAGTCTGCTCTAGACGAGAAATAATCCACCTGTAAAGAAATATTGTCCAAGAAGACTGAGTCTTCTGTGTGCTAACACTTCACAGTTACAAACAATGTGCTTTGCATTTCAGTCTTCGTCTTCGCATAATCTGTACGTGATGTCTGTAGTAATTTTAATGGGGTGCAGATGCTTATTCTGCCGACAGCGTCCGGTCATTAGGGCGATGTCGCGCCTTGCTTGATGTCTGTTCAATTGTAAAAGCTTGGTAGTTATTCCTTCGAAATGATTTTCCAGGAATAATTATGATTGTCTGCAAACCTTACTTTCCCTTTAGTGGAGTTTGGCTTAGGTTGTTAGCCACTCCAATAATCTTTATTTAGCTGCCATGCTCGCAGTCCCGCAGAACAGTATCGGGTTTGTGAAATTCAATTCTAACGCTTTTTTGGAGTAGGGGCAAATACTACAAAAAGAATTTTCCTTAAATAGCTTAGTTGAATGATTAGTTAAGTTTTGCTAGCTCTGAATAGGCTCTTATTAACCATAATTCCCTACTGGACAAGGCTATGTAAATGCATCAAATATTATTCACTGGAAAATTTTTATTTACCCAGTTAAGATCGGGCCTCTTGTAATTTTTTCATTTCCTAAACTAAAGGAACATCTAAACGGTTACTGAAACCAGGAACGCTGTTCTGAAATGGTTCAGCAAAAATTAATTTGCTTTCTACAGAGAAGGTTTGGAAAGATGACAACATTGTATGCACAAGTGTCTTGATGTAAGAAGCTCATACATGACATAAAAAAATAAATAAAATGAGCCCGGGAACTTGTCGATATTCCCAACAGGAGCATTCTACAGCAAATCAATATTCAGCAAATTTATAAATTTCCAGAAATTTTCCGACTCATAATAATGATTGCAAATGATATTAAATTTTATGGCAATTATAATGCGCTTTAAAAAAATAATTCGCTTTAGGGATCGCCATAACATCAACTGGGTTTCGAGTCCGGAGGTAATCTGAAACTTCCCTCCTAACTAATCCTCATTACATACCCCAATTTTCACGGCGCCATGATAATTACCTAGTTTTCCTTAACAATATTTTCTAGATATAACTATATTCAACTGGACGTGCACTCCTTCTCATTTTTCTCAGTACTTACTTCTCTTGCCTAAGTCGCTACCCTGAACTTATAAATATCATATAAATATCATAAATCATAAAATCTACATCTCTTCGTATAACCCTCGGAACCGAGAAGCATTAGCACATTCTTAACATTAAGGAAGCTGATCGAGATTTCATTGGCTGTATCATAAAACATGGAAGTCCCTTCCGATTTATAATTCTTTTAGAGTTATATGCTTGAATACAAGAGAGGTAACTGACTAGAAGAAATGCATCACTCTTTGGAATGAGCTCTGTATATATTTCTGACACTTGTAAAATTGCGATCGCATAAATAGATTCCGAGGTCGAAGTCTTTAATAAAAGGAAGTATTTAGAAAAGTGCTTATGTTGTAGTTATAGTTAACTATACTCAGGGGAATGTAATAGTACACTTTCGTGGACTTCGAATCAAAAGTACAATTTTCTAATAAAGTGTGTTGTAATCCTTTAGCAAAGGAAGGCATAATCCAAGGTCAACGGATTTAAGACCTGTTTAGGTTTAGATGACTGATAAAAACCCGCAGTTGAATTAAGCTCAAAAATTTGTTCTGGGTACTGGAATCAGCTTCGTTTATTTAAAAAAATATGTTTATTTAAAAAAATATTCCGTGTCAATTAGATAAGTCAATATCTATGAATAAAGAACTGAAAAAGAATATGCAAATAACATGCAAAAAGCTATGTAAATTGAGTCGCAATTGAATTATCGTCATTAGAAGAAATTAAACCTCAATATCAGTTCAACTGTATATAAAAAAATTTCAAATGTGCCTCAGAAATGTCTTCTAAGTATCTCTTTGTACCAGTCTTTTCCATTTTTAGCGCTCCGTACCTCAAAAGGAAAAAACAGAACCTTTATAAGATCACGCTGCGTCCGTCCGTCTGTTTGTTACAAACGTTTTTCTTTAAAATGACGTGTCGTAGGAATTTGAAATTTGGTAGAATGTTATTTATATCTTGTCATCCGCACATATTTCGACAGTCACAATCACACAATGTGGCTCAATTTATTCATTTTTCAGTCATTAAAGGCAAATTTGGATTAGATTAAATATCCATACATACTTAAATGCGGTCGAACGACTGTTCGTTGATAAAGTTCTGCTATGGAACCCTGCTTGTGCGAGCCCGACTCGCTCATAATCGATTTTCTTTACACATATCGTTCGGCATATCAAATAGATCTGAAACTAGAATATTGTTCCCACAAGTTAAGAAAGTGGAAATGCTCGCTATCTGTGAAGATCCAAGCAATATTTCTTTTATCTACATCATTATGAAACAACCAAACTAAACACTCATTTGAAACAACTAATTGATTACACCAGCTCTTGCTAACATAAGTAATTTTAATTACTGTTCTCAGTTTTTTTTTGTACATCCAATGTTATTTCGTTTCTTAATTTGTACAGTTGAGACCTTGTTTCCTCTTTCCCTATATCCTGCACTGTAGTTCTACCTTTCGGACTTTCATTTCCTGGTTTCTGCTCAAGACTTTAACACCGTTGTCCATCATGAAACTTCACGATCAGTGAATAGAAATACAAGCTGTATTTGCTTACTCATTTTTGGGACAACGCGTTATAATACATTTTCACGAATTTACACCATTTCCATTTCTTAACTTTCTCAACAAACAAATTACATCAATTTTTTTTACCTCTTGAATGAATGAACCAATTCCAGGTTTTTAGCTGTTGCACCAAGTTTTCATACACTATGCACTGCAACTGCCAAATTTATTATAAAACAGCTATTTGGATGACTATTTTGTTGACTTTTTCTGAAACCAATTTTTTTTTTCATATTTTATATAAAATGTTGAGTGAACCCATTGGTTGAGTTTAATCATTAAATGTTCTCCTGAGACTTTAACAAGAATGCCATAAGGTAAATAAAATCACAAAACACAAAAAATCTTTTGTGGAAGTTTTTGTTTATTTTTTAGATCTAGATTTACTTGCTGAACTTGTTAGCCAAATTTCTTGTTTTTGCCACTTCTTGTATTTCACGTAGTTGCAGAAAAATCGTTCCGTTCGACGAAGCTCTTACCCACAAAGGTTTTTGTTCAACAGACCATCCCGATTTAAAAAAAATAAAAATTGTACAATTGCATGATGCAATTTAATTCCTTTGAACTCATATATAAATGGAAATGTTGCTGATTGTTTTTGAAATTAGACAGAGTGCAGAGTTAATTCGTAGAACGAACAGTTAAATATCCTTCTTTATGTGGAGTATAGTTCAGAACAAAAATGGTGGAATATATTCTAAAACATTCAAAATTTTTACACATTTTCTGCTCTATTTCCCATAAGACATGTGTATAACATTAAAAGTGTTAATCTAACATGCAATTTCAATGTACTTATGTATATCTATGGGAAATTATTTCGTTAATCTGTTGCGTCTCACCAAAACACTGTAACTAAATATGCAATAATATGCAAATCTACAGGAGTGTACATCATCAACGCCTGCCTTTTATGTTAGATCTAGCTAAAAAAGAAGTCATGGTGGATGTAGTAGTCTATGGACCAAGATGTAAGTTATACAAGGCCCTAGGATCTGTTTCTCAAACAGAAATCCACGTCATAAAAAAGTGCATAAGAATCAATACGCGCAAATCTCTGTTTATCAGAGATGAAACGAAACAACGACGAAAGTAGTAGGAGACAAAAAAATAATATTAATATAAAAAAAAAATTCTATTATTGTAAAAGACTTTTTGCCTAAAAAATTTCATTTCAGGCAAACGATGGCGTATTTTCGACAAAATGTAAAGTTAATATTACAATACGCGATGTAAATAATCATCCACCGACATTTTTGAAAAATAATTACGAAGCATCAATAGTAGAAGATTTAGGAATTGGTAAATATAGCAAAAGGAATGAATAAATTTCATTAGCTTTAACAAATTATTTTTCCAATTTTAGGTGCTGAAGTGCAACAACTTGAGGCCACCGATTTAGACTCTGGTATTAATGCAGAAATAAGGTAAACTTTTCTTTTAAAATATATTGAAGCAATTTAACATTATCCTCATATACCGTTTTACATTTTAAATAAAAAGATATCGAATTCAAAATGGCAGTTATGATGATTTTCGTATAGATGAAAAATTTGGAATTGTTTCAGTCTCAAGAAAACTGGATTATGATCGTCGTAATACATATGAAATTGAAGTTTTAGCAACCGATTTAGGTAAGAAAATAACTTTTAATATGTCTTTATGATTAGTATGAAATGTGAAATTATTCAAAGGTACTCCAAGTTTATCTGGAACAGCTACGTTAACTGTACATATAGCAAATAGCAATGATAAAGATCCATATTTTACACCATCTACTCAACGTGCCGAAGTATATTGAAAATACTAATTAAAATATGTAAAAACAAAAATTAAATATTTCATTTTTAAAGGTAAGAGAAGATGCTGTTGTTGGCCTAGTTATTCATAATTTGATAGCTGTTGATCCAGATGTTGATTCAGTTGATGCATTAGAATTTGCTGCATCCGAGCCTATTACAGCTATTGACAAAGATGGAAATGAGGTAAAGAAAATTATTATCTTAATTGCCTTTTTTTTTTAAATTTGATAAAATGTCTTATTTCTCTGTGCAGGTGGAGCATTTCGATGATTTAAGAGGATATTTCTCTATAAGCCGCAATGGTACTGTAACGTTAAACAAAAAATTGGACAGAGATATTTTTGCAGTATATTAATTTTTGAATTTATACTGAGAATTTTTGTATTTTTATTATACCTTTTAAGGTACTTCGTATAACAGTTTTAGTAACCGATAGCACTGCAGCGACAATTCAACAAGGACGAGGAATGCTAATTATTTCTGTGGTAGACGTTAATGAATTTCCACCGGTAAGTTTTATTTGTTGTATAAAAAATTATCCATTTTGATCAACAATGGCTCTCGATGTTTTTTTTTTTAATATTGATGAAACTTTATGCGGAAATGGCTATTAAAATCTTTCTTGTAAAACAAAATTTCTTAGTTTAGAAATATCCAAATATGCCATTATAAGAATATCATAACTGATCAACCACCAATAGCTGCGTTTTTTTACCTTTTTTATCTGATCTGGTTCAATTTTATATACGTAAAACAACAACAATGGATCACACATTGTTGTTGTTTTACGTACATAAAATTGAACTGGATCAGATCAGAGAGTTAAAAAAACGCAGCTAATATGGAAAATGAAGGAGCTTTAATAACCATGTCATGTTGACTGACAGATAAATTGTCTTTTTATATAAGTTTGTAGTGCATTGGATGATTTAAGACCGAGAGTGTATTTGATCCAATTTTTGTAGAACTCTATTTTTTGGTCTAACTGCTTAGAAGGCCTTCTCTTAAGTATCGTAATTTTAAGGCATAAATACATATTAAGAGGTCTTCAGTAAGTGATTGTTCTGATAGCTGTATACTACCATAGATGGTACAAAAACTAGATGTCGCATGACATACCAGAGCAGAGTATACAGATTGTGAAATGGTGCATTCCGGAATGGACCATAAGATGTTTTAGAGCGTGCCGAAAGCAAATGTTTTTATAATAGCAGTTTTGTATACATTTGATCGACTTCCTCAACACTTCAGATACCAAAAAATATGAATCACACGACGTATACATCATTTCAAATGTTGTGGTCCATTCCGCAATGAAACACTGAGCGATATAAATTTTCTGTACTTTTTTGGTACTGCATGCGACATCTAGTTCTTGTGCCATCTATGATACTACTAATAACGAAACGACATATCGGAAGAAAACCTAAGCCACTCGGCGAAATGTATTAGTGTGCTGCGTTTGTATTGGTTTCGTCATCGCAGTAATGAAATCGACATTTTGAAGAGGGACATTTTTTGGCGCCCCCTTATTTTCAGATAATATTTCTTGGCGTTGCCTTTGATAATTTAATTCAATTGTAACCAAACAAACCGCCATTGGGAACTTTAAATTTTTTGCCATGGCTATTTAATTTTATAAATATTTCACTCTTATTTGACTTAAAACACAATAATGAATTAGTAAAATTATTAAACTAGTTTGAAAAATTCTTTCCCACGACACAAACTCCGGATGCTTCTGCAGCACAGCACAGCGCACTTCAACACCATAATTCAAGACTCCGGAGTCTCGATTATATAAAATCCCATTCATGAAACAATATTTCACTATTGTATCACACTACTATTTAGTAAAAATCATAAAAATGTTCAACACTCTTGTCATATCCCCTCCCCTCCTTCCTAATTAGTTATTTATTCAATGGTTCAAGTGAACACTTCGACAGCATTTTAGTCCGGATCCAGATCGGAACTGAGGATCCACAATCAATGTTTGCTAGAATGGAAACATTCTTAAAAAAAGTGATAGAATGTTACAGTTTGGTGGCAATATTACTCGTTTGTGTACTACTGAAGAAAACTCCGGTGCACAAAAACTGAACTATTTCGTTCGGTGGAAATTAATGAAAGAAATGTTTAGTTTATTGGAATGCTGTATATATTTTACAGTTTATAAAATCAATTTTTATATAAATATATGTACAATTTATACCAATGTATGTATATCTTCAATAACTCTATGTAACTCTGGTTTTGTAAAATTATTGTTCCAAATTATATTGGTCACACTGAGTCAAATTGATATATGTTCTTTTTAAGTCAAAAAGTTCGTTGTTTTTTTTAGAAACATCAGAACTGTTTTTTTAAACGATTATCATTTTATATGTTATACAAACGTGACTTTTCTATTCTACATTCTTCAAAATATAGTCCAAAATTTCAGATTCAATTGAATGATAATGTTACATTGGTCGGTCGGCTCAATTTGACTCGAATGTGACAGGTGTGGAGCTATCCAGATTTGTAACCAAGAAGGTTTAAAGTAATATTAAATATGTTCACTTTGAAATTTTCAACACAATCTGGGTATTTAAGTATAAGTTTTTAACTCTTCATCTCCTCCTTCTTGTTCTTTTTCTCTAAGTTAGTGCGATTCTAGTCTAGTTCAACCATTTTGCCTGTTTTCTTCAAATTATTCATACATTTTGCTTGTACATCCTGCTTTTTTTGGTATTGCAACGAAATCGAAATAAATCATATTGCTATAGTAGAATGTAAAAAGAGATCTGTAAATATAAACTATGTAGTTGTTTATTAATCAATTAAGTGTAAAAATTTAAATATTACACAACATAAATAGCAAAAATAGTTTTTCCAAAAGCTATAAAAAAAAAGAATAAGCAAGGTAGAACTGGAGAAGAATTTGTATAACAAATTAAATAGCCAGCGAGAAGTTCGAAAATATTTAATATGACATTTCTCATTAGTTGAGCTGTAATTGCTGGAAAGAGTAAATCAGGTAAATCACCGGTAAGAATGGGATATCTGAAAGTAGTATATAGACTTAACAAACATGCTCAGAAAATATACAGTAGACTTATACTTACAATGCTATTACATGACCTGCCAGACATAAATATGATGCACAACACTTTAAAATAATTACCACAGATATAAGAATTTTGAAAAGAAAATCTGTAAAATAAACAAAACCATTTCCATTGATCGTTATTGATTAGATTATATTCATAAAATGCATAAAAATACTACGCCCACATTTTGGGATGTGTAATTTTGAAGAAAACACAGTTTCAATACATTTGGATAAATGTAAAATGCACGGATTTGCTGTTAAATAAAGTATGATGAAAATGTTTAGGGCCAAAATTTCGGTATTAGGAGATACACGAAAAAAGGCACCAATTGTCATATTATTAATTTTTTTTAATACTCTTTTTTTACCCACCAAAAGTGTGAAGTTTTAAAAATTTTAGACTAATAAATTTGCATGGCTACCTGAACTGTTTACAATCACTGTGATTAATGTAGATTGTTATATATGTAAGTGATGTAGGTATAAAAGTGAACTGTTTTGGGTTAGTTTAGACGTCATAGTTTTTGCACTCCGCGCAAGAAAACGGTTGGAGAAATAAGGTCTGTTCGCGTACTCAGTTTTGGGACAATGCATTGCAATGAATTTGCATGAACTTACCCAATTTCCGTTCCCGTACTTTCTCGTGCACACAAAATTACACGAGTTTTGCATACGTCACAGCTTCCCCTCTTGCATGAATTTACCCGAAGTTTTCAGTTACTGCACAATTCTTACAAGGAAAATTGACAACTGTCATGGGAAAAAATCATTTTTGGAATTTTCTGAAAAGTTTTTAAAGCGCAATCAAAATGTCGAATGAAGATAGTTTAAGTATTCAATACTCTCATGGGACTTTTCAAGACTGCAACAAGTTACAAAAAGTAAAACAACACTCATCCCCAAATGTTATTTTACACTTCTTCTTCTTGTTTTTCACGAAATTGCATGAAAAGCGTTCCCGTACTTTTTCATGCATTTTACATTCTTCCCCCACCACACGAGTAAGTTTTTACCCAGAAAGTTTTTGCACGAGAAGTACGCGAACAGACCTTAAATACGCGAAGGGGAAGCGCACGAAAAAGATTTTTTTATCAATTTCTCTTTCAATTGTTTTCTATACATTCGGGGAGTTCAGTTTTTTTTTTACTTCTTAGTAAAACCGCAACAATAAATTATATTCGCTATCACTACTTGAGTAAGCATTTAAAGCAAGTCCGGAATTTTCTAAACTCAAAGCCATTTCCACGTCTTCTCTACTAGAATTCATATACAATATGTCTAAAATAGGAAATAATATTTTCATAATTTTAGTTTTGGGATCTATTATATGCAAAGCTTGAAAAAGCGCCCTGAAAAATTGTTTCAATATCTCTCTGAGATTCATAAAAACTATCATAGTGGACGTAAAAAAACTTAAAGCGCGGTTGGACCAAGTCATTTGATTTTGATTTCTTGAACTGATCTTGATTTGTATTGTTAAACATCGTGCCAAGGTCCATGTTTATGGCTACTTCTTAAGAAACGATTTTTATAAATTGATAAAAGATTTATCGAACTCAGCTGAGATACCTACTCTACATACGGTAGAACCATGATTAAGTGTTTTGAGGGGATAATGATTTAAAACGCAGAAGAATGAAAATCGAATCGTGTCGATGGACTGGCCATCAGTCACCAAGATGCGAATTTTGTGGGCGCGTTTAGATGGAGACTATACCGGTCCAAATTACTGATTTTTCCTCCGCGTAATTACAAACCATACCGAAATGGTTGGTAGTTTTACATGATTGTGACCAAACGCTGCCAATTCTTTCAAACTGGTTTGGTTCTCCACCTAAACGCGCCCTGTGATGAATCTGGCCAGGGTTAAGTACTGATGACATTCAAAAACTGTTTAACAGACAGCAACGATGGGTGTGGGTGTTTTATTAGAGATGTTTTGCACAAAAACTTTATCATGGCTAAAGATCTTAATATTGTTCTATTACTCCAATTATTGAAATTATTATTTTAAACAATTTTCTACTCACAATTCTGTTTTGGAGCAGGTACGAAGATGTCTAATGCAGGACATGTAGTCCTGTCTTTTAACCGAAGCTTAGCAGCTCACCCTCGTGATCAGAATCACCGAGCCGTCACGCTAGTATTCCTTTGCTAAGGTTTGCGGAGAGTGTGGTTGCTTTAAGCTGGCTCTGATTACGGCCCAAAATAAGAACAATCGTGTTGTGAAAAACCTTATCTAATTAAAGATAGGTTGGGAAGGGGATAGAATGTGGACAACCAAGGAAATGACAGGAGGTCATCATAACTTACCTGGTTCTTGGGTACGACTGCTGACTTGTCCTCTAGATCGTATCCCGACCGATTTGTCCATGCACCTATAATATTGATTCTGAAAAATGTAAAGCGATCTCTATGTAATTCCATACAATTCGGTAACCAATAAGTTGCTGAAAGTGTTATAAACTGCTTACGATCATTTTAGTTTAGAGTTGTTACTTCGTAAATGACATTAGAAAATGTGTTTATAAGCTTATAGTTTCAGAACTTATAATTCATGAATTTTCAGCCAACTCATACATTGTTTTCAATTTTCAGAAATTCTTCCCTCCATGGTCACCGAATAATCCAGTAATTGTGTATCATATGTTAGAAGAGCAACCAATTGGATCTGTATTGACAACTCTACAAGCATTCGATGAAGATTCAACTATTTCCGAATATAATATAGAAGAAAACAATTACTTTCAAATAAACAAAACTATCGGTAAGCTATAAAATTAAATACATGAAAGCAATGAAATGATTTTTTTCTCTCTTAGGTCTTATAACAACGAAATCCCGTTTAGATTATGAAGATATTAAGGAAATAAAATTTATGGCAACCGTAACTGATACAGGAATACCACAACTTACTTCTACAGCACAAATATTAGTGGACATTATTAATATAAACGATAATGAACCTCATTTTGATAAAAAAGAATACAATTTCAATGTTCTAGAAAACTCATCTAGAGGTGCTGTTGTAGGAAAAATTTCCGCTAAAGATGATGACCTGGGTAACAAAAAAAAAAAAGACTTTAAGTAAAGATCTAAATTTTTAACAAAAATTAATTTTCAAGGAACTTTCGGAGAAGTTATATATTCTTTAATTGGAGATAACAGCAAGAACTTTTTTATCGATTCGGATACAGGAATCATAATGGTTGCTAATTCATCCTTTCTTGACCGTGAAAAACTGTCAAAAATTTATCTAAGTGCAATTGCTGAAGATAAGGCTCCAATTACAATTCGAAAATCGGCTACTGCAACTGTAATTTTATTGTAAATATTGGGTTAGCTTATTTGATTATATTTTGCTTAAATTTTTCATAGATTGTGATAAATGTCCTTGACATAAATGATAATCCACCAATATTTACGGAAAAGGAATATATGTCAACTGTTGCTGAAAATGCTGCTCTTAATCCGCCAGCTGCTTTGCTACAGGTGAGGATTTTATTTAGGAAATAATCAAGGTGCATTAATTTTATAACTAATCTTAAATCCGTTTATTATGAAATTTAAAATTTTTTCAACTCTAAATTATTGGCTAGCTTTAATATTCATAAGAATTCTTCATCGGACGATTTCTGAAGAACTGTTGGTGTTGAATATATCAGTATGCCCAAGTCAGCTAAGCTAAAGTAAACATTATTTTCTGAGTTATCATAAAAATGCAAACCGTAAAACCATGAAATCTTCATGATTTTCTTTTTTATGACTGTTAAATAAAAAAGTTTACTGTACCACAGTTCAGTCTTCACGCCTACTATAAGGGGTATTAAAACCGGAGACAGATTTGCGGATTCAATTTTGCAGTTTGCACTATATACTCTATTTACTATGTATATATACTAAGACACAAATTTGTATATAATCGGTGTACACTGTAGAACATTGGAACTCAATACTGAAATTGCGAAAAATTTCGCGGTGTTGAGAGTTTATTACACTCTGACCCTAGTTATAAACCATAATCATTTAATACACGAACCTTTTAGAACCGAATTTTACATTATAGCTTTTTCTGACAGTTAATATTTGACACTTTGTCTATTTCGTTTTTATTTTCTATATAGGCAAGTAATATTTGCTCGAATTTTGTACGTGCGCGGAACTTTCTTAAGTCAAATGGCAAATCAAATATCAGTTCTCTAATTAATTTTTAGTATCGTAAGCCGCAAGTCTGTCTCCGGTATAAGTGTCTGTATGGATGAATTGAGATATGATTTTATAAGAAAGTCTTATAAGATCATATTAATAGATGGACAAGTACTCCTCGCATGGATGCACGGCTTTTATACGATGCTTATAAAAGTCGATGTAACCGTGTGCACATATGGCTTAACACGGAAAGTCATAAAATCAAGACCTTTTTGTTGAATTATGAGTTAGCAAAGTCTTAGAAGTCTTATAAGGAAAGTATACTCTGTCTTAGGTTTTGTATGAGATGAGACATATCGAATATACATATATACAGGGTGTTTCCTCCATGGTGTTCCATAGAGCGGGAGGTGATACTACTCAACTAGACAAACAATAATTGTATGACATGGGGGGCATATCAACCGTTTCGGAATTACAGGGTGATAAAGAAATTATGCTAGGTTTTCACAACACCCTGTATCTTAAAAAGTACAAAACAAAAAACGAAACACAATTTTCGTTCGGTGCTGCTATATATTTAAAAAAAATGTAAAGCATTAAGCTTCATTTGAAATTTGAATCAGAAAAATCGGTTTCTCCGTTCTCTAGATATGATTTTTTGAAAATGACGTTTTATCGTAAAATCACAAAAATTCTAAGCCCCTTAGCGGCGGGGTGGGACACGGTAGGGGAAACAAAAACAATATGAGTGAACTATTTTGGTATTCCGTACGAACTGAAAGTTTCATCCAAATCTGAGATGGTCGGGTTGTTAATAGTATTCAGCACTGGGGAGCAGTAAATTCCGCTGATGCCGAACACATTCGCCAAAACTATTTAGGACCGAAAGGGCTAATAACAATGTTACAGGGAGTTTAAATTATCTCGGGTAAAGCTGAGTCAAGTTTCCCTTAAGCACATATGAAAATGTCATCGAAGTATCCCTGGGTTTTAAAGTCGGCCTCTTGGAGTAGGTTTAATAGCTCATCCACAATCAATAGCCATAGTAGTGTCGATAAAACCCCGCCTTGCGGGCAGCCCCCAGTAGCTCTGGCCTCTGATGGTTGTGTACTCGCCGTTTAAGGTAGCTCCTATGAAATTTTTACTTAGCCCTATTGCAAAATTAAAATTTCGCATTGATTTAATCTTTTTTTTCTTAATGAAATATTTGCAAATCGTGGTCTCCAATTCAATTATTTGATAAACATTTAGGTTTTTGCGCATTGAGAAGAATTTCATGGTGGATTATCTGCTTTTCATCAGAACTTTCTTCGTTTTTTTTTTCTAATTTTTTTATATCAACTAATTTTCAGATAAAAGCCGAAGATAAGGATGCTGGAATATTTGGAGAAGTGCGATATTTCATAACATCTGGAAATGAAAACAATTTATTTTTGCTTGATTCCATAACTGGAATTTTATATCCAGGTCAAAGTCTCTTAGGAAAAACAGGTTATAAAAATTAATAAGATTAAAAAAAATATATATATATATAAATAAATCTACAAAAAAAGGCCAGTATAAGCTTACCGTCGAAGCTAGAGACGGTATTGGTGCTGGTCCATTTACAGCTGTAAGTTCAGTTACAATAGACGTGCTCAGCGTAAATCAACATCGTCCAGTTTTCGTTATTCCAGCATTAACAAATGCCACTGTCGAAATTCCTAAAGTAGTTATATAATTTTATTTATACAAAAAAAAAAGGTTCATAAAATTTTATTATTTAAGGATGTAGTCGAAGAGAATTATTTAGTTATGACCCTTAAGGCTATCGACAATGATTCTGGTGATAACGGAAAAGTTACTTATCACTTACAGGTAAATAAAAAAAAAATAATTTCGTAATAAATTTGAAAATTTGAATACTATAATTCCAGGTTAACAATAATATTGTTCAGGAAACAAATGATTTTATTGTTGATGAAATAACTGGAGAGCTTAGAACAAAAAAGGAACTACGACGGAATGTCAAATCAACGTAAATTAAAATATTTTTACTCGATTCTTTTCGTTTTCACATTGATAAAATTATAAACAATTTTTTAGATATGATTTAATATTGGTTGCAAGAGATCAAGGCGCACAATCTTGGTTTGAAACTTTACGCTTTCTTACAATTATTTTGGTTGATGTAAATGAAAACCGACCAGAATTTCCAGATATTTCAAATCCATATAAAATAACTGTCGAAGAAAATAACGATCGTGATGTACGAATTGGAAAGATTCAAGCATTTGCAAGGAATAATAAGAATGCAAATGATGCTATTTATTATTATATGCTTCTTGGAAATGAGGATGGAGCTTTTTATGTGGATAAGACCAGTGGAGATATTTTCACTAATAAATCATTAGACAGGTAAGGGATCTATGTCAATTGAAGCTGAATTAATAAAACAAAAAGTGGTCAATAAGATCTCGTAAAAACTAATTTAGAATTGAGAAGAATTGAAGGGAGTGACAATTATTACGTGAATTTTTAAAAATTACAAATTACGAAAGGAAAGACCTAGTGTCTCGCATTCGTTCAATACGTAGAGGAAATTTTATCACAAATATCGAAGCTAAATAAAAATTATTATGTAATGGAATTAGAAAAAATTGTTTTTAAGAAGTGATACGTTTTGATGTTCCTGTATACAAACACTCCAGTCTTGTATACTATTTGTGTGAAACTTTTTGGGACTCTAGCTAAAAATTACCATGTGTTCGTATCTAGCGATGTAATACATATACTGCACGCTGCTCGTTAAAAGCAAGTTAAAAAAAACAGTTCAGTGTAGTTTATGAGAACTTCGACGGCTTGGCCTTCAAGGAATAACTTGTACCATGCAGACCAGCTCTCCACAGCCTTAGATCTTGTTATATATATGTTTTGTTTTTTCTTCATATCTTTTGAACTTCTGTCAAAACAGTCACGATTGACCAAATTGGTAGAAAATTCGATTGCAGTCACTTTTGGGTCGTCCCAATATAATGTAACCATTTTTGAATTTTTATAATTTTCAAATCTGATGCTCTTGACCACTCTCCACAATACAATTTACACATCATTTACAAGAATAATTTTGAGAGCGGGGTATAATCTACCAAAAGAGCCTTAATTCATCGATGGACTACACCAAACCCAATATCTCTCTAGCTATCTCGAAAAGATGGGAATGGGGAAGTGATTGTACATTTTTTGGAAAGCCTAGATAATTTACTATTATAATGAGGTGTCAGTTATCAAAATCAAAATTACAAAATCCATACCGTACCATCCACACCCTTCATTAGGTTCGAAAATAAGACAAATCGGGCAACTCGTTCGTGGAGTTGCCATACAAAAATTTCGTTTTCCACTATATATTTGGACACTGCCTAAGAGCACGTTGACTTAGAGAGCTGAAATTTGGTACATGGTGTTTTTATAGTAATAGCAAATAAAATTTCAAAAATGGACTAAATCGGGCAACCCCTTCTTGGTGTTGCTATATAAAAATTTAGGTTTTTTACATATACTGTGAAAACGATCCTACACATTTTTATTGTACTAAAAACTTCTTCAGAATACGAAATCCTATAAAATTGGTTATAATCATTTTTTCTGTCCGACGAACCGTTCTAGAAATATATGCTAAAAACCACTTCAAAAATCAAACTTGCATAATACGAAATTTTATACTGGCATTAATCTAGGCCTTAGACCAATTTTAGCTTTTTTACTTGTTATTCTCTTTTTTTCGGTGGTTATGTTTTTTTAATTTTTTATTTTTTGTAAAGAGTAAAACGACACCTCGAGTGATGAATTTGTAGAGTTCAACCATATATTGAAAGCAATTCGCGGCACACGCTTTTGTCTTTAGTCACATAAAATCAAGAACTCTGCGAGCTCACTACACAAGTATTGAAGGCACTCTGTGGGAGATAAGATTTTAAAATAAGATCATTTTTTTAACATAAAAGTTTGTAATTCGCCAACCGGAAAACCCCCAGATATCGAATTTAAGTAGAATTGGACCATAAATGACAAAGCTCGTCCGCCATCTTGAATTTTTACTACATATGTATATAAAAGCACACCATGTAGAATTTGATTGAAATTATGACAGACAACAGCTCTTCCGGAATAGATATGCAGTGAAATGGAGCCCCCCCCCCCCACTTCACTTTATATAAAGCTCTGAGAGTGACTTTCAGGCTGTTCACTTTGGTGTATACGGCAGGCAGGAAACAAGCTATGCTGATGAGTAGTATACGGTTCCTGCCGATACGAAGCGCCCTTGTTTTTTGTAACAAAAATTCTTTTTCAAAGATTTTTCGTTTGTAGAAGAGTTTTTTCACTCAGTTCAAGTCTCTCGAATCAATTGAAGCAAATGTGCGCTAGTGAATAACATTCCTGATTCTGTACTTCAGTACCAGTCCAGTTTGTTATGGGTAGTCAAAGCTACTAGATGAAGGAGTATGCTCACATTCAGATTTTTTTTTTAGTGCGTTTGTGAATCTGTACGGAAAATTCTTCGTTAATATTGACCAAACTCTACGCATGCTAATTTCCAAGTTGATCGGATGTTATGAAAGTAGGTGAAAATTGATTTTCGTAAATACAAATACATCCATGCAAGTTAAGCTAAATAAAAGCGTATGAAAACCAGTAGGAATAGAGCACCTATCTTTTTCTAATTGCAATGAAATATTTCAGCTGTTCATTTAATGGAATTTCTTGATCATGTGCGATAATAACTTTAACATCGTACAGTCAACGAAAATTTCTTGATTGTTCTTTAGTCCTTGAATATTTTGCTAGCTTCAAGTTTAAAATAATTTGCAATGACAAAATTATTTATGAAACATAGTAGGCAATACTACATCGAAGGAAAGGCTATAAAATTTCAGCTTAAAGCCAAAAACACATCCAAACTAATCCCAGACCTGGCCTCTCATGACAGCAAGGCTAGCTGCTCGGGTTCGTTTTGTGTTGGCTCATTTAAAAACCTGTGCTAGAAATTTTGACAACACCTCGAGGAAGCCTCAAGGCCTCGATGTGTTTCTGCCTTAACTCTATCGCGACCATGACCAAAATTGTAGCCAACTCTGGTTGTCATAATAATTGTGTGCGATTGAGCTAGCTTATACGCTGTAGTTTTGGCGATGCTTGGTCGCCAATTCGCTTTTATGCAAAAAAGGGTCAAACTTGTTGTGCGTTAACAAGGTACAGTTTTTGCACGGCCAGCACGAAAACAAAAGCAATCTCTTAATCGTATATTTTGTCGTCTATGACATTCTTCTCTCACGTTGAATGAAAATTATTTTAACTGTTTTTATTTTTATTGAATATCTTACGAATTTTGGAAGATATTCTTATTATCATACAGGGCTTGAAATAGCGCTCTTACTTGTACATGTTGCTCTGAAAATAAAGCTCCTTCTAGGACGTTATATTTTAAACTACTTATTGATTAGTCCCTTCCTTCTTGAGCAAAATTCTATCCACACAGGATCGTTACTGGCCTGGAGTTTTTGAAATGACCCAACCAATTCTAAGCTTCTAAATGTTTTGCTCACAAATAATTTAGGTCCTTAAAATAAGTGCACTTAAGGAGACTTAACGAGGTCTAGTGGACAATAAGTTGACATGTATTACAAGAAATCATATCCGATATATAAGTAATAGAATTATAAATGTTATCTCCCACACTTACTTGATAAAAATTAATTTACCGCGGAGTGTAGACCGGTTTCAGGTCTTCGGCTATCTTCAGTACACTAAAAATTTGTGTAGTTTAATGCAATGGTTTGCAAGTTAAGCTTTCTACCTTTGTCACAAATATGCAAAATTTCTGGTTCTAAGTAAGGAATGTGCTTATTTTCTAGTAGATGCCCTCGCGAAGTTTGATTTGAAATTATTTTTCTTAGCGAACTGAAGTGCTCATTTATTCTTTCTTTGAAAGATCTTCCTGTTTGCCCAATGTATGTATAAAATGCTGAGTGTTTATATCTAAAGTGTGTGAAAGAATTTTTGTCTATGATTATGTCTGCATATGTATCTTGTCTATAAATCTTAAATTTGAGTTTTTCATGTTTTTTCATTATTGTAAGGTCTAAGAAATTAATGTAATCATTTTTTCAATTTCCATTGTGAATTGGATTTTACTGTTGAATGAATTCAGGAACTTTAAAAAATTATTGAGTTATCTCAAACTACCCTTCCAAAGACATCGCACGTCGTCTACATACCTATACCAGAATTCAAGCAAATGGTTTTTCCAATTGAAACCCTTTTGTTCTAGGTGTTTCATGTACACGTCCGCCATTAACGGAGATATACTAGGTGAGCCCATAGCCAATCTAAATTCTTTATTAAAAAAAAAATAATTTATTTTAAGATTAAGTGAATAAAATTTTTAATTCTATTATTTATAATGGCGTACTACACAATCTCCAAAGAAAAAATTAGAATAATATTCGATATATATGTAGCAGAAACTAGCTGCTAACATAATCTAAAGTAAAAACCTTGATTAATTGTATGGGCTTATTGGGACCTCTCTGTAGAAATTGTCGACTTCTATTTTCGTTTTCCCAAGTTACTATCTGATCTTTACTCCAGTCGAATGGATTTATTTAGGCAATCTATTCCATACTCTATTGATTGGAGCCATCTTGTTCGACAGACAGAAAAATGGCTTACTTAACCTTTTCGCTCCGGAATATACCAATGCAGAAACGCTTTGTAGCACCGGAGCAAAAATAGAAGTATCATGTCGTTTTGGACGGCCATTTTTTCGTCCATTTCTATATGCATAACTTTCCGTGTAAGCGGAGTAGAGCAATACAATTTTTTTAGTTGTACTTTTGATGCTCGGGAGAAAAAGATAGGCGAAAAAAATATTTGAATGGATGGTAATGGGTAGTACCACCCCCATAAAGTTTGTCCAGAATGGGGCGTGTGAGGTATCAAATTAAAGGGAGAAAAGGGGAAGAGAGTGTAATCGAGTGGCGGAGTTAACTTTCTTGATCCTGTAAACTTCATATGGACGTTTTTACCTTTTATATTTAAAAATCTTATAGAGTCTCTACTGTGGTGGAAGACGACCAAATGAAATTTTCTCGGATCATCTCAAATTATCTTGACACACTAAAATCGATATTTCTTTGTAAGATTTCAATAATTCTTTTTTCACAATAAGATATGCGGCATTACAAGATCCAGGGCGGTGGGGAAGGGTAGAGATAAAAACGGCAAAATTTTTGAATTTTTGAAAAATAATTTATTTGGAATCAAATTTTTAGTATCGAAATTACTTATCAAGGATAGCTAAATTAGGGGGGTCAATTACAATCCCAATTTGCTTGAAAAATAATTCTTATCACAAGACCACGATACGATTATAATTACTACGATGATTTCCGTAACATTCTACGTTTTATCGGCTATTACATTACATTCAAAGCCATCTTTCTTATATATTTCGCATTATTTAAGCCACCTTTTTCTCTCTTAAAATTATCTATAATCTGTCATCTTTCAATTTAAAAGAACCACAAGTCATTACTCGAAAATTAGATTGCATGGCTCCCTAAAATTTTTCGCCACAAATTTCCAACCTGAAAATTGTTTTGGAAATTTCATTCTACGAAATGACAGTTATTCCAGAAGTAGAATCATAAGAAGATTGAGTATACCCAAATATCAGCATTCTCAGATTTTACTTTCCTATTGAAAATAAATATTAAAATTTAAAAAAATTGATATTCCCGCACGGTCCTGGTATATTCAGAAACGGCATTCCACAAATCTGTTTTATAGTACTAAATTTATTAGAGTCAATTCCGTTACTTTCTTTAAATTCTATAAGCGTTTAAGTTTGACAAATCGCGTATATATGCGCTCATAGGCCACAATGACCATATTTCTGTGGGCTCATATATGCGCCCATAGGTCACAACGACCTTATTATTCTGAGCGCATATATATGCACCCATAGTACCGAAAGGGTTAATTTCATGTTATTCTTTTTCATTTTTCTAGGGAAAAAATCGATTCGTATAATTTATATATTTTGGCAAGTGCAAAATCTGATCTACATATATCTGAGACTGAAAGAGCTACATTTTCTATAAAGCGACTTGAACGTGACAATACTGTTGCGAAAGTTCTAATTACTGTTCTGGATGTTAATGATAACGAACCTATATTTGATAAGGAAGTAAGTCAAATTATTAATTGTCTATGAGAAATGTAAGAAAAGAGAAGAATTAATTTTCACTTTTATATTTTCTAGATTTACTATGCTGGAGTGAATTCTAAGGCTTCAATTAATGAGATTGTGACACTTGTAAATGCTACTGATAAAGATTTCGGAAAAAATTCCTCAATTGAATATACAATAGCAGCGTCTAATTGGTATAAATTTGGATCTTCAAAATCTACAGGGTCTATAGTTCCTAGTCCGTTTGGTAATTTTTTTTTAGAATCTCATGCATTTTGATTTACTTTAAATTTTTTGTTTTTTGTATTTAGCTATATCAAAGGAAGGACGAATTACAACAACTTCTTTTATGGCAGAATATAATCAAGATCGTTTTGAATTAGAAATTATTGCGAAAGAGATTGAACCACCAGAGAGATTAGCAAAGGCAAAAGTTTATGTATGTTTTATATTGTATAATACAACGCAAGCAAAAAAATGTGAATTATGATATTTTTTATTGTTTATTTTTTTTTTAGGTATGGGTATTTGAATCGCTTCAATTGGTTAGAGTTATTTTGGCGAGACCACCAGCTGAAGTACATAAGGAACAAGATGAAATCGTAGCTGAGTTGGGTAATGCTACTGAAAGTAGAATTATAATTGATGAAATTCGATATCATGTTGATTCATTTGGACGGATTCGAGTTGATTGGTGTGATTTATTCTTTCATGCTGTCGATCCTATAACACAGCAAATGATACCCGTTGATAATATATTAAAAATAGTTGATTCGAACTATGATTATTGGAGGGTGAGTATAATTTATTGTTTTGAATTTTAATATTTGTTAATGAAGATCAGTTTTTATTTTTCGCAATTATTTCATCGCCCTTTCGTCATTTATAAATCGCATTTTTTTAGAATTTCTGCTCTGTTTACTACTCTCATGTTTATGAATGTTTTATTTCAAATATTCCGTTCAGTTTATTATAGTTACTGGTTTCTGGATAGTAAATTATTTCATTAATTTGTCTACAGTGTTTGATTTAGATAGAATAATAATGAAGTGTAGATGGTAATATTTGGTGCTGAAGACGAAGAAAAGTATGTAGGTACCCAACGAAAGTGCTTCAAATATTGAAGATAAACATTACACACAAAAAGTTAGAAAAATTGTAAACCAGAATAACAGCTATAATATACATATGACCACTTTATGGCTCGCAATGGTATCCGTTTTTATACCCTTTCTACTTATTCGGTTGTTTTGGAAAATTTTAACTACACTGAAAAGCTCATGGAAGCTTTACATATAGATCAGCTAGAAATTAGATCTGTTGGTAGCTGGCTGGTGATTTATGACTTAATTTATATCTTAGATACGTGTATGTGTGTATAATAATTGAAGTCATTTAGATCATAGAAGGGCTGGATGCCAGACTCTTATCAAAGGCCTTTAAAATATCTAGGTCAACGATTTTGGACTTACCAAAATTGTGAAAACTACGGTTCCTACGTTGCGTAAGAATAGTCAGCAAATCTCCAGATGAGCGTCTCGCCCGGAAGCCATATCGGAAGCCGATCGTTGATGAGTTGATTGGTTTCTAGATTCTTCATTAATTTGGAGTTAATGATAGATTCAAAAACCGTTGAAAGAAGCGAAGTGATTACAATTGGTCCATAATTTGAGGTATCATTACCCACTCCTTTCTTGAGAATAGACTGAACGTGGGCTAGTTTCCAGGCAGTTGGTAATTTACCTGTCGAATAAGACAAGTTGAATAGTTTGCGCTGAGGTTTAGCCAAAGATGAGGCACAGATTTTAATTAACAGTGCGAGAAACCATAAAGACCTGCAGCTTTGGGGACGTTTATCTTATTTAGGACCTTGAATACATCTCTTATACGGATGTGTATTGGCTCTTGTACACATCCACACGGGAGATTCAAAACAGGTGTCTGTGAAGTGCGTGGAAGACGGGAATTTGAAGCGAATCTTGTAGTCAGAATATTAGCTTTATCCGGGAAGTCAACAACTACTTTACCATTATTTAGTAGTGAAGGTATAGAGGACCTGCTGAAGCTGTTCTTGATGGTTTTGACCAGAGACCAGAATCCTTTGCTGTCCTTGCGGCTTGTCAAGGTTCTTTTGTCTTGCATTATGGTCAACGAGAAACTTTTCTATCTGGATAATGTGCTTGCAGGTGTTACATGCAGTCTTGTAGACTTGTTTCAGTTCCAGATATGGATGCAATTGATAGGCGTAAAAAGCAGACTCTTTCGCTTTTATTGCTTGGCTGCAATTATCATTAAACCAAGAGCTAGTTTTCTGGTATTGAGATCTGCTGTAGGAATACGGGATATACTCACGCATGCCAAGACCCAGATATTACTTAGTTCTAATATGCATTCGTCAACATCCCTTGAAGCAAAACAGACCGACCAATCAATTTCTCTAAGATACTGATTCAGACTTTCCCAACCAGCAGTTTTACAGTGCCATAGAAACCTATTTGTAGTTGAAGAAGTAGGGGGCGACACAGGGACATGAAGTGATAAAGTCAAAAGGATACGGCACAAAGTATTAGGTGAAGGCAACAATTATTTGAATAAACAATTTTCTATATAAAAAAAAAACTGTTTTTCATGTATTTTTTTATAATAAATTTTACTTCTTCTCTTAGTTTCCATACTTATGTCAACGTGAAAATGTGAACTTTCTTAATTTTCTTTAACTTTATATTCAAACTATAAAAAAACTTTGCATTTTGTACAATGACATTCATTTACGATATGCTGTTCAAAATTTATGGTATTTTTTAAGACATTTTAAACTTTTGGCCACCATTGTATGTCTATCTTTGAAAGGTAACCTACAAAAAGGGTTTTTTTTGCTGCAATGAACTGCAACACGGCACGTTTTTTTTTTAATTTTCGGCGACAGCTGAACACCATCAATTAATTTCACTTTATTTGCATACTTCCATATGTGTAGTTCAGTCTATCAGCCGAAACTGATATCCCAATCCGTGGTAGCATTATGTTCAGGCTGGTACGCTAGCACCTCTGCTAAGTGCGGAGAGTGTGGGATGGGTTAAAAAACGAAATCCTGTGCTATCACGCCCCATAAACAAAAAACAATATACCATTAACCTTAGAGATTTGCAAGAGGATCATATGATAGTGGTCTTAGTGGCTTTCCCAAGCCTTCCATGGCATCGCTGGCATATAATTCCGATGCCCGTAATTACCAGAAACCCGGAAAAGTGAAGGAGAAACAAAAACGTTACGATACAATTACGTTATAAAAAAACTTTTATTTACTCTGATATTTTGAGATCTGAATAGGTTATTCTAATATTTTTCAAAAAAATAAATAAATAATGATGACAATTTGAACATATTCCAACCAAGTCACAAGTGAGCCAAACTGAATGCGCAATAAGAGCACCGTCTCGTCTTTTTTTTTTATATGAAAAATATTCTCATATTTAACTTAACTTGCTATAAAGAATTTTATTGTAAATATGATTGAAAAACTAAAAATTCAGTACATTTTATGAATAGTAGTAAGTATGAGATAAAAAACTCTTAAACGTACGTAACCCAAAACATCGAGTCGCAAACTAAAGGAAGAATTTAGTCTCCTGAGAGAGATGTTCCGCGATGCCACTGTCAATATAGTGTATAAAAAATTATCCATACCCTATTCCTGTACCTAAGAGCTGACCTTCTATGCAAAATTTTATTCTATCTTTAAATTAATGGAGCAGTCTATACTTGCAAATCTTTTCACAACATACTGATGTTGCTTTGGTGCTTTCCGGGGCCCCACCGTGTAAATGATACTTGTGTTGACTGGAGGGTATTCAGATTTTACTATGGGGCGGCAAGTATTCGCAGCAAATCTGTCATTTTTGTTTAAAGACTGCTTTCACAAAACGAAATTCCTCACATACTAACAGATTGGATAATTTTGGCATGAATATTTCGTTGCTTCTATGCTTACGATGTCCACTGGAACATGGTTAAGGGTTGTGAGTGCTCCATATCTGCGGTACTGGAACAAGGACCACCGTAGTGTCAGCGTAGAAGATATTCTGATTAACTCAAACTCCTTAGACATAGCCAGGAGGGAGAAAAATTCCTGCTTAAATTTAAGCGAAAAAAAGAAAAACTTCCGTCACAGGTTGAATGCAATGCTAGAAGCTTTCTTGAAGGGATCATACGTATGGGCCAAAATTGAAAAACTTTCCTTGTTATAAATATGCGTGCCCAAATTTCTACAAATTTGCTTCAACTTGGAAATGGAACTGTTCAAAAACTAATGGAGAAATATCGATTGCCGAAATATTAATAATTTTCAGAATTTATTCGAAAAAATTCGTCCGGACATGTAAAGTATTTTAAATAAACCTATAAACTGGCAAGCGAAGCCGCGGGTAGTCGCTAGCTTATGTATTAAATATATTTATAAACAGTTCTATACACAATTTCTTTGAGGTTTTTGATTTTTTCGAACAAACTCAAAATTTTTTTCAAAAAGTTTAAGCCCGCCTTCATTTGAACTGAAGAGTTTCTATCATTTTGACGACGGTTTCAAATCTATATCACAAAAATTGCGGAAAATTTCAGGAGAGGCACAATGCTTTGCAAAATTATTCAGTCTGAAGAAATATTGAATTCCCACTATTAAAAAAAAAACTTCTAATAATTTTTTTTTCTTTCATCGAATTAGGATTACTATGCAGGATTTGCAATTCAAAATGTTGTTCCTGCATACATTGATGGAGTACAAGAAGAATTCGACTTAGCACTTGCCGGTCTGGTTGCATTAATAATTGTTTTATTTGTTGGTGTTACCAGTTTCATTGTATTGTGCTGCTGCCTAAAACATTGGTAATAAAACACATACACACACACAAACATTTTCAAAATTTTAATACATTTTCGATGATACATACTTATGTAATTGCATTTTTCTAGGAATCTATCCCTTCCAATAGACAGCATGCGATCAGATTCTTTAATAAAGAAACAAATTGTAGAAGATCTAAATACAACAGAAAATCCCCTTTGGATTGAACAGTAAGTCTGTGTAGTTAGGAGCAATTCTAATTTCTAAATTGCTTTTAATTTTAATTTTTTTGTAATAGAAAACTTAAATTGTACGAAGAGCAGGAGTTAACAATGCAAGTGTTTTCTGAACCGGAACAAATTTCAAATATTGATACGTCTCCAGTAAGTTGAAATTCTTTTTGTTTTATTTTGCAGTACATATATATTCATCTCTCGATTGATTTTATATTGTATAATGAAAAATTTCAGGTTAATCTAGAGAGAAGGGATTCATTTGAAAACTCCCATGCTGAAGATAGCACTTATGCTACTATTCAACTTAGAAATGCAAGCCAAATCGCAGATATTGGAGATTATGCAACATTGAGAAATAATCGTGCACCATCGGTAATTTATTATTTTATTAAAAGAATTTTCTATTTGTTTTTTTCAGAAGAAAAGTATTGTTATATGAGTACGTTTTTTTCTGCAAGTAACTTTTTTCTCCTGCTCGTTTTTTTTTATATTCCACTAATATTATCAGCGCTGCTTTCGGACTTGAACTGTGGCCCATTTTGTGATATTTATCACTGTGTATTATGACAGACATGGGGTATCGATATCTAGATATCAAAGTACCCCTGACAGACATAAAAGGGGGATTGATATGACAAACTCTTAAATCATAAAACGAAAGGATAGGCTACCTTGTATAAAATTCGTGTACGTGTGATAAGCAATTTTTTTGTGGGCACGGGAGGGAAATGACAAGAGGGCTGGGGTTTTAGTTTTTGTCAGTTCGATATTTCTGACATTTCTCATTTGTCATTTCTTAGATCTTACAATTGAATTGTCATGTTTGATGTCAGTCAAGCAAAGGCAACGGCAAGAAATATTATCAGCAAATAAATGGGGTACTAGGAAAACTCTTAAAAATGTGATAAGTTATAAAAGAATTATAATATTATAAACTGAAAAAATGATACGAATCGCGCTGACAGGAAATTATAAAACTTGTTCAATATTTGATTAACTTTCAACCACTAAATTATGTGCCCGCTCAGAAAATATCGTAGTTCACGGCTTCCATGACTAAACAAACATATCGATGCGATTCTACTACTTGAAGAAAAATGCTTAAGTTTTTCTTCCTCATAGCCTATCCAGTTCGTTATACGATCTAAGGACAAACCGTACTTTGACATTTCAATTCAGTTGACAGATCTTTACGCGTAACAAATTTCGAAATGGAAGTGACAAATACATATATTAGCTTTAACGCAGGCTAAACAGAAACAATTAATTGTAAATATACGACAAATTCAAGAATTGGAAAGGAAAAAAGAAAAAAAATGTGTTGTTTTGCAATAAGATCCTGGTTGAGGTGCAGAATGTATCGGATGTGGTGTCTCAATTCACAATTTTGTGTGAAACGAACAAAAGTGTGATCGACGGTTTGTTTAAAAATAACAAAATTGTAATGGAATAATTTATCAACTCTGCGGAGTTTATTATTTGTCTTTTTTTTATTACTTTTCCCGGAAAATGTTTGGTTCTTCTTCTTTTTCGCATTTTTGGATAAGCACAGACACATTTTTGCTTAATTAGACACATTATCATATTATTATCATCAACTAGATGGCGCGGCGCAACGTAAGAAGTCCCGATGATCAGGCTATACACAGTAATTTTTGAGGATATTGATATCTAGATATCTAGTCTATACCCACTAGTTTTTCTGGGTATATTGGGAGTATTTGATGTATGAATGGTGTATAAACGGGATATTTCGAATATCTAGATATTGATACCCCATGTCTGTCATAGTGACAAATCTTTCTCACGACTCACGATTTCTTCTTGTTGGTTCTTTTAGTTTAATTTTCTCTATTGTTACAAATAACTAAGGAATGCAAAAGTACGTCAAATATCTGCAGCTTAAGTCTAGGTTCAAGCAGAATGTCCAGGTTTGAAAATTTTGATACTTAATTTCGCACAAATACTTAGGGGAATGCAAGTTGGATAGAATAAAACATCTACGTAAAATACAACATGTGAACATGTTCTTGGTCCTTCTTCGTATATGGCGGATCACAAATGTGTCAAATAGTGAAACTGTTCACATTTGATACATAATTTTTCTTGAGTTCAGATCTCAGGCATTAACTGAGCTGGCTGAAATCATTTACGGAAATGGGGCTTTAAAGGAAGAAGGCTACTGCGGCAATAATTATAATGAAATTATTTAAAAAAAAACATCTGTGGAAATGGGACTTTAAAGGAAGAAGGCTATTGCCGCAATAAAAAAAGTCAACGGTCAGCATGGGTGAAAAACGAGATTTCGAGGAGAACTGAATATGGTGCATAAGTATAATCTTTTAATAAGAGAATTGCACATATAATTCCCGATTATTTTGGAATAAATTTATTGAATTTTCCAATGCAGAAGTTGCCCAGTCTTTACCCATTTTAATTTTATTCGATTATCAGTCGATCCAAACTGCAAAAAAGTAGAAAGTCACTACTTCTGAGAGTTTTATCCGACAGTCTTTCCATCAAGTGTTCTAATTTGAGATATGTTATCTATCGACACTTTATTCTTCTCTCTGTTCCCACCGGACAATTACTGTCTGAGACACATATTTTCTGCAAGGAGGTTTGTACGGTAGCTCTTTTCTTTTCCCTGTAGATTTTGGTGTAACTGGCATAATCCCTTATAGTCATTCCATAGGAAATCAACAACAACTCGTTTCTTTTCCGTCCTACAATGCATGCTGCCTGAATTAAGGAACTTTGAAATTTTTAAAATTCGGCGATTTTAAATCTGCTGGGTCAAAAGTTTGATTTCCAAAGCAAAAATGTGCATCTTGCGATAGGAGAGTAACGGAGAACGCTTATTGCGATCTGTAAATTAAACTTTAAACTTTTTGTATAATATAAGAATATTAATAATGTTTGAAGAGAAGCAGATATTGAATTAATTCTTTCAATGTTTTAAAGAACTGTTAACGAGTAACATTTTAGGAAAATAAAAAAAAATTATATCGTTGGTGTAAAAATTCTCTGGGATAAAGGAATACACTACAAATTTGTATTATTTTTGGTTGTTTTTATAAATAACTAGACCTCTCATTGCATTGACACCCTCACCAAAATATGATAGTCTGTTTCTCCCCTGTAATCACTACAGTTTATCTTCTGGAGTATATTGGATTGCCCAAAACCCCTCCATCCAACAACCCCCCGCCCTCAGCCTGACAGCACTAATTGGCGCCGCTAAACCTCTGCAATAGAAGTCCAGCGGCAATAAGTCAAACCTGCAGTGCCGCCGTGGTGCGCAGACACTCAGTTATTCCCATACAGGCCGCTCTTTGGATTTTTGACAGCACATCCAGGTTACATTTCCTCGTCAGTGCCGTCCACCGACCGTGGATCTGTAGCAGAAGATGGGCCGAACTATGGCTGTGTACATCGTCGACCCCCAAAATCAGTTTTCTTTATGTCGACCCCTTGGAAACCGATATCGACCACTTTGGGAATCCCTGGTCTAGAATAAACTATTAGTACTATGAAGACCAAAGTTCTACTTCCAGTTAAAGTGTATATATAGGCAGTTGGGTTGCCTCCATAGTTGAATTAACTTCTATGGTAGGCGATCAGAGAGAGTTGCTGAATCGAAAAGGTCAATATTTTTGCTTTTGGCAAATCAACTGAAATTGTTTTCCATGTATTTAAGTCTAAACGACCATAAAATTGTTCATCTAACATAAAAAAGGTAATGGTTACTTGCATTACTTCGTCATTAATTATTTTTACTATGAGGTTTTACGTAAACAGGAACAGTACTAGTATAGTAATACGAATTACACTAGCATCCTTATGTTTATTTGTTTGTTTTTTTAATTTAATTTTAAAATAAATATTTCTTTAGAACGTTTTTATTTTATTTGCAGATATATGAATTTACTGGCTCAACATTTCAAGCTCCAATTCGAGAACAGGATGATGTTGTGACTGAACTGATATAAACAGTTTATTTTCCTTTTATTTATTTATTTTTTTATTATTTTTATTTTTTTGCGAAAATGACAATAAATAACCGTAACAATCCTTTTGTACGTTCCATTATTGAACAGCGAATTTCGGTGTAAGGGTGATAGTATGTATTTTTTTGTTTTTAATGAAGTGAACAAATTAGAAATTATTTATTTACTAGTTTTAGTTTTATATTTATGAATAATGTTTTATTAGTTTTCTAGTGAAATAAACAGCTGAAAAATTACACTTTAATGTATTAATTATATTTTTACAAAAATTGAAAATTATCTTAACATTTTGCTACCCCTAATTCATGAAGAAAGGAAAACAAAATATCTTAATTAGAATAATGCATGACGTAAAACTCTATTTAATTTCGAGTTCAATACCAATATTCATCCTAAATATCAGAGTACAACGTGCGGATAAAAAAAAACAAGAAGAATAATAATAATGAGCGATAGCTTTTCTACCTGTAAATTATTTAATTATTTTATTTACTTATAAATTCATCAAGTATTTATTGATTACTACAAAAAAGAATTACATACTAAGATGTGTCTTTGGACACACTCTGCAACTCTCTCCTCATGTCAAGCACCTTGGAGTCTACTTTACCTCAAAGCTGACATGCGCATTGCATGTAGAGCAAAAAGTTAACGTAGCTAGAGGGTCTTCGCTCAATGCAGGAGAACCTTTGGCTGCACATGGGGCATGAGACCAAGGGTTGTGCACTGGATGTACACCTCGATCGTTTGGTGCTGCTCACATATTCCTCCTGTGTATGGTGGCCGAGGACGCTTGTGGGGATCACGATTGGGAAGCTGGCGGGCCTGCTTGAGAATTACGGGCTCCATGCGATCTACGGCTACTGCTGCTCTTGAGGTGCTACTTAATCTACCACCCCTGGATCTTGTCATTTAGGCAGATGCCAAAAGGGCTGTGTGCAGATTGCGCTCATGGGGATGTTGGAAGAACGGCTGGCCTGGCTTTTCTAATTGTTTTCTGCCGTATGGGCTGGACATGGAAAACCTTGTGGCCAGTATGCTACGTGATGAGATGGTACCTGAGCTTCGTTTTGGGCGTCGCTTCTCTCTGAGTTTTCCTATAAGGGAATCGTAGACTGAGGGAAGTGCCTTATCGAGCCTTCCCCGGTCCGCTCTAAAAATTTTCACCGACGTCTCTCTTACTAATGAGGGAGCTAGGGCGGGTGTCTACTTTCCTGAACCTGACATTTGGATGGAGTACTCACTTGTAAGACACACCACTGTCTTCCAGGCTGAAGTTCTCGCCATCTCAATGGCAGCGAAAAAAGCCCTTAATATGCAAATCATTGCTATCCTTTCGGATAGTCAGGCAACCTTAATGGCTCTGAGTGGCCCTGGGATAACATCTAAGTTACTGGGGGATTGCAGGTCGTCTGTAGATAAGTTGTGTATCCACACAAGGTGTCTCTTATGTGGGTTCCTGGTCACATGACGATTATGAGAAATGAAAGGGCTGAACTTTTAGTTAGGGCTGGCTCTGATTTTCCGTTCCTTGGACCGGAACTCGCCGCAGGCGGTGCCACCTCTAGTATCGGGTCTCGCATCAAAGCGGATGTTCATAGGAAGCATCAGCAGAGATGAACGAACCTGAGTACTTGCAAATGCACAAAACTATTTCTTGATGGGCCCAATAGGAATATCTCTGATTTTTTCATGGGGCTCGGAAGGAAACAATGTAGAACTGTGTTGCACGCCACTTCGTGTGCAACTTTCTTTTTTATTTTAATAAATAATTACTTTTTTTTTGTTCCTTTGTTCGTGATAACCTATTTTATTGTTCACGTTTTTGTACTCTTCACTTCATACAATGTTGCATACGTTAAGCTATACTGAATACTATATTACAACACTTTTAATGCAAATGAATTCAATAAACTTTGGAATATAATAATACAATACTCTCAATACTTTCAATACAATTTTGCTCAATACATTTTGGAAACTTTGTGTAAACACACTGGTAAACACTGGAGGCCTTACCTTGGGTAGGGGGACTCTCCAGGTTGAACTCAAGAAAACTTCTCTTCTTTGGCTCCGGTTCAACAGCCTATTTATTCAAAATCGAACCAATCAGAATTGGTCGATTATGCATTTCCCTATTTGGTGGGAATTGTCGGGTAAACAATTCCAATTCCAATTGCATGCATATGTTCCGATTTTTTTCCAAACGGAAACGCTCAAATAACAAAAATCAGAAAAACAATTAAAATTGACTATTCGTCTTGGACGGGAACGCTCGAATTTCAAAAATCGGAAAACAAATTGGGAATATCATAAAAACAATTAGACAATTTTCAGGGTCACCAGTAGCATATGAAAAATGATAAACATACACATAATTATATAAAAGTACTATCCCGACGGTCAGTACTCAGAAGGGATCGTATATCACGTTTTCGTTCTGGTGAACGGTAGCTACTTCGCGGTGACGTGTTTATTTTATTGTCTTGCGGGTGCCCCGAGGAATGTTGAGACATGACATCTGTTTGTGAGTGTGTTAATGGGTTAAGGTTTTTATACCCTAGATGAAATCTATAGGGTATACTAAGTTTGCCATTCCGTTTGTAACGCACAGAAATAATGATGGTAGAGCAAAACGGACTGGACACCCCCGCATAAAATTAAAAGTTATTTTGATTTTTGCATGTCCGTCTGTCCGTGCGCACGATAACTCGAGAACGCGTTCACTTAGAAAGCTGAAATTTTGTACACGAACATTAAAAAAAAAGTAAAATTAAGTTCGAAAATGAGACAAATCGGGCAACTCCTTCGTGGGGTTGCCATACAAAAATTTCGTTTTCCACGATATATTTGGACACTACCTGAGAACACGTCGACATAGAAAGCTGAAATTTAGTACACTGTGTTCTCATACTAATAGCAAATAAAATTTCAAAAATGGGTCAAATCGGGCAATCCCTTCTTGGTGTTGCCATATAATAATTTTGGTTTTTAACATATACTTTGAAAACGATCAGTCCTAGACATTTTTATTGTACCAAAAACTTCTTCAGAATAAGAAATCCTATAAAATTGGTTATAATCATTTTTTCTGTCCGACGAGCCGTTCTAGAAATATATGTGAGAAACCAATGCAAAAAATCAAAATTGCTCAAATGGGTGACCATACGAAATTTCATACGTGCATTCATCTAGGGTATCATAAGAAATTGGTCTTAGACCAATTCTAGCTTTTTCACTTGTTTGAATATGAAATGAACAATTTTTGTATATGAAATGAGTTTTAGATTTATTTTCAGGTTTTTGTGATATCTAGAGATTATGCATAAGTAATGCATAGATATTGCATTTAGGTAATTAGAGGATGCATTTAGGCAATTAGAGAGTTATGAATCTGAAGAAGGTGATGTGGATTCATGACAACTGTGGTCGGCATCATCACCGGCCACAGCTCACTTCACGCTCACCTAACGAGGATGGGAGCTGTTGACAGTCCTGAGTGTCAGTCCTGCCTGGAAGTAGAGCCTGAGACAACCGAACACTAAGGTCTGTCCTTCTATCTGTAGATGAGCTGAAAAACCTTCCCCTGATGCGCTTCATTAAGAGGACTGGAAGGTATTAGGGAATGGGCCTCTAGCAGGACAGCACAATGGGTCGCCATGACCTCCGTGCTTGGGATGGGATCTCTAGTCCCCCTGCCTCAAAATAAAAAAAGAAAAGATTATAATAATTGAGAATAGTAACTTTAACCAAGCTGAGTTTTTTAAGTGAAATTTAGATAAGTTTAAGCCTATGCAATTTATTTGTCCACTAGAAAGACGAAGGATTGATTCTTATCATGAGCGTTACCTCACTTCTAGTTACACTACTGTGCATAATTAATAGGAACGCAAGCAATCATAGAAGAATAGAGAGATTTTAATTGTAAAAATTCTGAGAATTGTGTGAGATATGCCGATAATAAAAATCAGGTGATAAAGAGTCGATTTTTGATTTCGTTTATTATGTTCTTATGAATTTTTACACAGTCGTGTCACTTGAATTGAAATTAGGTGACAATCATAATAAGGGGCATTGATGTAATAGTCTTGAACATGCTATATTTTGTATGGAGTTTGTAAAAATTCATGGTTCTTCAAGAGTAAATGCCCTCACAATTAACCATGCCTTTTAAGTAGTCAGAAACAAAAACAATTCTGAAATTGTTGCGTCTGATTTTCACAGACTCTAAAGAAATATTAACTTAAGTCGACCAAGATACGGAGGCAGTCGGAGAGGATCAGTTCAGGAGAGGTCACGGAGGGCAAATCGTACAAATATATACTGGACAACCTCGACTTGGTCAATACGAGCCGCAAAGAAAGGATGTATTGTTTGTTGTATATTAAACTTCTTCGATCATCTGTTCAAAGGATAGAAGTTTATTGAGCACCATTTATGGAAAGCGTCTAAATTCAAGTTAAAAAAAAACACAGTTATTCTCACTGGAAACGATACGGAAAATTTTGGCGTCGTCAGAATAACAAAAACTTCTAGAGTTATCTAAATTAGTTAAAAAAAAACATAAGTAATAATCAACCAAGTAACGTGTGTGTGTATGTGTGTGTGTCGTGATTGAATTTGTATATATTCGTAGAAAGCTTTAGTCTTTAATTAATAAGTTTTTTTCTCCATCGAATTAGAGGTGGGTTTCTTATTGTCTGAGACCCTTGCAATGACACCAATTACATTGACATCAGACCCAATTCCATATTCACATTCTCTTTTGTAATATTTTAAACTTTTCCTCATATAAGTTAAAATTTCTAAAATATAAATTAAAAAGAAATTTTCCTCATCAACTAGTGAAGTGACCGGACTAAAGTAAGATTAACAGAGAGTGTTGGTGATTTTCGCCCAGTAAGTCCGGTGACACACACTCGATACACCGTACTAAAAACTGGTTTTTTAGCGCTCTTGTAGAACATTTTCGTGTATAGCCCAATTTAGAGCAGAGGTTTAGACTCGGAAGATACACGAGTGTTTTATTACATATGTATGCGTTTACTCAGCTTGGGTGTGTATAGATCATATGGAAATAATGAATTTACTTTGCTGTCTGAAGAGCGTATCAACCGTGTATAAACTACGTATACCATGGGCTGATACACACTCGATACAAAAATCGGTTTTACGTCGTGTCTAGTCTCGAGTGTTTATCACTGTGTGGATGCACTATATGAGCTGTGTGTCTTGGATCGTTATCTTGTTGTTGGAAATAATAATCACCAATAATGTCCAGCAACGGTCTTAAATTTTCTCGTAGAATATTTAAGTAAACAAATTTATCCGTCGTATTTTCGATTATATAGAGGTTACCTGTACCTCCCGCAACCATACACCCCCAAAACAACCATTCTCCTCCCCCGTTCTTTATTTAGGTACTATATTTTTAGGATTTTCTTCTCCATACGCGTAGTTTTCCATCTGAGCCCCAAAAATATTAAATTTCCTCTCATCCGTGAAAAGTACTTCATTCCAAAACTCATCTGGAACATTAACATAAGTTTTAGCAAATTCCACGCATCTTTTACGGTTTATTTTTCTGACGTTTGGCTTCTTTCTCGGTTTAAATGAGTTAAATTCAGCCCTTTTAATCACTCTTCGCACTGTGTCCGGATGCACCTTCTTATGATAATATTCCTCCTACTCTGTTGCAATTTTCGGGGCACTTTTAAATGGATCTGCTTTCACAATATTCATTATTTTCCTTTCCTCTTGTTCATTTAATTTCTTTGGACGACCAATCCTTTTTTCGTTTTTCAGTTTTTTAGTTTTCTTGATACGGGAAACAATATAGACAATGTAGACCGTGAACGGTTAACAATTTCTCCCATTTCCGCATACTTGTTTCTACTTTCGCGTAAATTAGTTACAATTTTCCTTTCCGCAACCCTTGTTTCAGACCCCTGTGGACGAGACTCATCATGATAATCACTATCTAAGAATTCAAATTCAAATTCAATGTATACAACAAGAACTGATACTCTATGAGAATGTTGCAAGTTTAAACCGCTGAATTCATAAAATCTACTTTACTACAATTTAAACCGTTACGTAAAGCATGCGCGGTACGAATAATTTTGCTGCGTCAGTTTTGTGTGTAAAAAAATTACTCCTATTTTTATGCCTTTACTGTTGAGTTTTCGTTTTACAAATCGAAGATGAGAGTCTATAAATTACAACCCATAAAAATATTTTTTCCCTTAGCTTACTTTAAAAATTTTTTAGTTGCTTTGCGTAAATGAAAAGAATGTATATAAAGGGTTTTCCAATAAGAGGTGTTATTTTGATATTCAAAGAAAAATGCCATTTTTTAGATAAATGATCGGATCTTTATTTCATTATAAAGAGGAAGGTATGCCGCTAATAATGGAAAATAACATCAGCCAAATGACCACCACGACCACGCCTACAGGAGCATATCCTTTTCATCAAATTTTCCATAACCAAATCGCAAAGTGGCTGCCTCACGAATTCCATCTTTGAGGTCTTGAATCGACACTGGGCTGTTGGCGTAGACCTTCTCTTTCACGTGGCCCCAAAGGAAGAAGTCGCAAGGTGTTAAGTCACAAGATCTCGGTGGCAAATTGTGATCACCTCTTCGAGAGATAACACGGTCCGGAAACTTTTCCCGAAAAAGATCAATGGTTTCGTTGCTTGTATGGCACGTAGCGCCGTCTTGTTGAAAGTAAACGTTGTTCAGATCAATACCATCCAATTCCGGCCATAAAAAATCATTAATCATCTGTCGATAGCGCAATCCATTCACCGTAACTGTTGCTCCAGCCTCATTTTCGAAAAAGTTAGGTCCAATGACCCCGCGGGACCATAAACAGCACCAAACAGTCACACGTTGAGGATAGAGAGGCTTTTCATCAATAACTCTTGGGTTTTCCGAGCCCCAGATGCGACAATTTTGCTTGTTGACGAAGCCATCGAGGTGGAAATGGGCCTCATCACTCAAGATGAGTTTTCGATGGAATTCCGGATCATTTTCATGCATTTCAAGGACCCAATCAGCAAAGACTCGACGTTGTTGATGATTGGCCGGCTTGAGTTCTTGTGTTAACTGAACTTTATAAGCCTTAAGACCCAAATCTTTATGCAAAATACGGTGTAATGACGTTTGTGGAATGCCTAATTCCAAAGAACGTCGAGGAATGGACAAACCTGGGTTTTCTTCAACACTTTCGGCTACAGCAGCAATATTCTCGGCTGTTCTTGAGCGACGTGCACGGGTTTTATTCTTCACATCACTAACTTGTCCCGACAGCTCGAATTTTTCTACCAATTTCTGTATAGCGGTCCGACAAGGTGCTTCACGACGACCCAAAAATGTTCGAGTTTTACGAACCGTCTCTTCCACATTTTCACCATTTTTATACCCTAGATGAAATCTATAGGGGTATACTAAGTTTGTCATTCCGTTTGTAACACCTTGAAATAATGATGGTAGAGCAAAATGGATTGGACACTCATTCGTAATATTAAAAGTTATTTTGATTTTTTAATGTCAGTCTGTCCGTCCGTGCGCACGATAACTCGAGAACGCGTATACTTAGAGAGCTGAAATTTTGTACACGGACTTTAAAAAAAAAAGTAAAATTAAGTTCGAAAATGAGACAAATCGGGCAACTCCTTCGTGGGGTTGCCATATAAAAATTTCGTTTTCCGCTATATATTTGGACACTGCTTGAGAACGCGTCGATGTAGAGAGCTGAAATTTCGTACGTGATGTTTTTACTACACTACCAAAAAAAAATTTCAAAAATGGACTAAATCGGGCAAGTCCTTCTTGGTGTTGCCATATAAAAATTTAGGTTTTTTACGTATACTTTGAAAATGATTAGTCCAAGACATTTTTATTGTACTAAAAACTTCTGCAGAATACGAAATCCTATAAAATTGGTTATAATCATTTTTTCTGTCCGACGAACCGTTCTAGAAATATATGCGAAAAACCACTTCAAAAATCAAACTTGCTAGATCTGTGACCATACGAAATTTAATACGGGCATTCATCTAGGGTATCTTAAGAATTGGTCTTATACTAATTCTAGCTTTTTTACTTGTTATAGTGAATTTTAATAATTTCAATGCGTTGTTGAATCGTGTATCGTTCCATTTTTATTAATGGCGTAGTTTCTACTTGTCAAATGTCAAAAAATGACAGCTCCAAAAGTGACATCTACCGAAATAGCGGGCTAATTAAAATTACACCTCTTATTGGAAAACCCTTTATATGTATATATAAATGAAATGCTATTCGTCGGTAATCGCATCACTTGAGAACGGCAGGACCGATTTGATTATTTTTTTTAAATGTTCGTAATAGTGCGAATAAGGTTTTTAGGCAAAGAAAAATTGGAATCGGCAGCAGAATGCGGCGACGTGTAGAATTCAAATTTTGTAAACGGCGTTTTAAAAAAGAAATGTAAATTTAAGTTCAAAAATGAGACCAATCGGGCAACTTCTTCGTAGGGTTGCATACAAAATATCGTTTGTAACTATATATTTGAGCCCTTCCTGACAACCCGTCGACGTAGAGCTAAAATTTGGTATATATGAACGTATGCACACACACACACGTACAGACCAGTGAAACCCTGGAATACCGAATCGAGCGATCGGGTCATGATAGTCATGATAGCTTACATATTATGCATCTCTAACCTCTTCCCTTTCAACCCCCACCCCCAACCATCTGGGCTTGGTGACTCGTCCTAGCAACCAATTAAATGCTGATTAATTAGATTCTTTTATATGAACTAAATCTCCTATTAGAGGAGTGGAGATTGAATTTTTCCACTTTGATCTGTTTTGCAAATATGTAGTTGTAGATAATTTCATCTTGTTATTGATGAATTTTTGTTTTGTTTTTCTACCATTGGGTCTGGTGGAGTAACTAAGAAGCTGCCTAGTATAGTTTCTGAGCAATTTTTTTTTTTTTTTGGGTTATAGGTATACTTTCTTCTTTCCATTTTCTTAATATATACTCGCAAATTGAATTAAATTGCATTGAATTTATTTACCAGGAATTAGGATAGTTCCGTAAATTTGTTGTTAATTTATATTTTGGTACAATATAAGATGTAATCTTGCGTACTTCTCATGGAATAAATATTATTATTACTATATTATATTTTCACCTTCTTAATTAAATTAGAAAAAAAAACTATTGATTTTGTTCTTATTTATTTCCATTTGAAAAAAAATCCTTTATCCTTCATCCGGGACACTCTCAATAATCTCATTCATAATTGGAGTTTCCGTAAAATCTTTTTTATCTTGTTTCTCAGACGACGTCGTCGGAGTGATGTTTGATGATGCCGTTTCATTTTCATCAAATTTTTCATTATCCTTTGGAATGGTATCGTAAATTTGTTGAACTTCTTTAATTTTCTCATTAAGACATTCAATTTTCTGCATATATAATTTGTAAACATATTCCGCCATCTCTGATAGATTTAGCATATTTATAAATTTCATGGCGTCATCATTTACAGCTCGGTCTGTGGGAAACTTTTCATTTGATATTAATTGTAAAGTTTGTGGACGCTTAAGGAGCTGTAAAATGAAATTTGTAATTAAAACATTTATCAAAAACCATCAAACTACCGCCCGGTTTCCTTACCAATTTGAATGTCGATTGTAACTCAAAGCAATTCTTAAAGAGCGTAACTCTTCCGAAAATATATAAACCTAAGCGTGCCCGACTCATTGCAACAACTAACCGTCTCATATCTCTTAAATGTCCAACTGCTTTTGTCCTTACAAGTGATATTAATATATAATCATTTTGTTGACCTTGATATTTGTCGACAGTTGTAATTTTACACGGCCATCCAATTAATGGATTTTGTCCACAACGTAAATTTATAACGTCACGTATTAAATGCTTTTGACCATTGTATGTTGTTAAAATGGAAATTTTTTCTGCAGGATAGCCAAGGAGACGCATATACATATAAACTGCTACAATATATTCAGCTTCGGCAAGATTCTAATAAATAAAGATTTTATTTAACAATATTAGCTACCATATAAATATTAGATAGCCCAGTAAAATTAGACACAAAAAGGGTAAAACTTCGAAAAAATTCCGACCAAGCTGGATTTTTGTTGAGATTTTTATTTTGATGTTCTAATCATAACCTGAAAAAGTACTTTAATTTGACCCTTTCCTTTTTTTAACAGGGTGAAAGGGATTGAATTCTTATTATTTCCAAACATCTCTCGAAAATTTTCAATCTTTCAAAGAAAATAGTTATTAGAAAAATTGTAATTTATAAAATTCTACACAAAAAAGATCAGAATTTTTTTCGTAGAATTACTCGTTTCAAATATACAGGGTGTCCCGGAAATCGACGTCAAGCCGGAATCGGGTGATAGGCAAAATCATAATAGTTTTCAGAAAAATAAAAAAATAAAAAATTAACTCATGTATTTTTTAATTTTAGGCATTTATTTTTTTTCGAGAAAATGTACACCCTGTGATGGTTTTTTTAGCTCCAGTTGCTACAAATCTTTACTTTTTTCAATTCTATATTTCTTATGTAATCCCGAATAGTGCTTATGTAACCTGCTGCTTTAAATTCTAAGCGAACTGTTCCAGTTTGGAAGAAAATGTCACATTTCACCGAACAAAGAATAGAAAATTAATATTTCACCCAACTTTAACTGACTGTAATGAAAAAAAACCAATGTACTACGACAGTTTGGCAAGTGACTCTAAAAGTTGACGCATTTAATAAGGATTGTAACATGGTATAACACTTGCTACATTATTTATTAGATTACGGGAACAACAAATTTTTCTTCAAGAAACACAGTTTCGAAAAATTTCTTTTTACCTACTAAAAATGATTCTAGTGTACCCAAAGCTTGCCTTAAGACAAGTGTTATACCATTTTAGAATCCCAATTAAATGCGTCAACTTTTAAAGTTACTTGCCAAACTGGCGTAGTAAATTTTTTTCGACTCAAAGACTTGAGAGGAAAGAGCTAGGAGCGCAGGTTGGCTGTCTGAACAGATGTAGATGTTGGAGTTCTTGCAGTCCTTGTTTAAACTTACCTGAACTGCAAGCTTTATAGCATAGACCTCCGCCTGAAAAATGGAAGGTGAGGCATCGAGCGAAGGATAGTTCCACTTCTGGACCAACCACCCCTGCGGCTGTTTTTCCATCCTTCCGGGATCAGTCAGTATACCAGACTTGAGCCAGTCGCGGGAACTGGAGCTTTCTGTCTAGTATCTGGCTTCTTTCATTAATGGAACCTCTTTCGAAGGAAAGTCTTTTGGACATAGTATCTGTTGGAGCAGCTGTAGATGTAAGCCAATAATGGCTTCAAGTGCTCGTTGAGAACAATATGTGAAGGCGCCAGTGGCGCCTAAACAGGCCATCCTTTGCACCTTTTCAAGTATTCTCTTGGTGGTTGTCTGTAAAGTTTTAGGCCACCAGACGTTTGTCCGTAAGACAAGGTCATTTTGGGGTTCAGACCACACTTTTTCCGGAAAAGTGTGTGGCATGAGCTGAATGCCCTCATGGTTTGTTAGTTATCATTTTGAGGTGGGGATTTCAGGTAAGCTTGCTGTTTGGGATTGCTCCTAGATATTTTGTTTCTTTGGAATATTCTATTACAATTCCCTTTAATTTAGGAGATCGGATCTGGAGGCTCCTTTTCCTAGTGAAGGGAACTAACACTGTTTTACCTGGGTTTATTAATAGTACCTGTTCCTGCACCATCTGTTAACGATGTTAAAGGCAGTTTGCATAAACTCGAGTAAAGCTGATTCAAACTTTCCCTTGACATAAATGACAACGTCATCTGCGTATCCTTGGGCCTTAACGCCGGTCTCTTGGAGTAAATATCAATTTTTTCATCCACAACTAAGAGCCATAAGAGTGGTAATAAAACCCCTTGTTGGCAGCCTCTGGTGGCAATGATTGTTACGAAAAACAGGTCTAGGGACATTTTTTGTGAAGAATTTTATAAACTACATTTTTTCTTATAACAATTCTTCTCGAAAAATTTATAATTTTCGAGATAATTGCAAAAAATTAGAATTCACCCTCTTTTACCCACTAAAGAAAAAACCCATGATTCAAAATAAGGGATTTTCAGGATATGATTAGGACATCATTATAAAAGTCTCCACAAAAATCCTCCATCCACCCAACAAATTTTTTGAAGTGAAAGTCTAATTTTACTGAGCTAATTAAATAGACTAAAGTAATTTAACAAACCTGATAGAAAAATGGATTCGGTTCAGATTCTCCAATACCATTGAAATTCTCCACGTTTATCAGCTGATAATCATAAAGGAATCCAGCATTAGCCTTTTTATATTCTTCTTGATTTAGTATATGATCCAAATCAAGTAATTTCTTGTATCTCCATTTGTACAATGCGCATATGCTAAAAAGTAAAAAAAGAAAGAATTTTCGAGTAAAAAGAAAAGGAAAGGAAAAAAGACTATATCAAAAAATACCTTGAACGTGCTCGACCTTGTCCATCAAGATCAACTGTTGGTACACCCAATCTTACAAGACGAGTGAATAGAGATTGTTCCATGTTAGAATATTTCTGAAAAGCCATATTTTTTATAACTGGTGGTAATTGATGATGATCTCCAATCATTATCCAACGTTTCAATCGATTAAATCCATCCAAGGGATTTTGTAATAGTAGCGGAATGAAAGTCTCAATCTCTAGAATTTGTGCTGATTCCTCCATCAATATGTTATCATATTTGAATCCTAAATTCACAAGCTCTTTCCGTTTTAGGGCAGCATGTGTACATGTCATAGCTATAATTTTAGCTTCTTTCACAAGAAGATATTTCGATCGATCTAAACCACTGCGAAGTAATTCGAAGGCTCGAAATTCTTCTAGTTCGGTAAAAATTCGTGAAATATGTCGGAAACAACTTTCTGCTATGTCCATGTAATCATCAAATGTATCTCCTTTGAATAATGGTTGTGGAGCATCGTTGAAAAATTTCAAAAATGGAAATTCTTCCGTAAATATTTCTTTGAAGTTCTCTGTATTTTCCTTAGCATCTCTGATTTGAATTAGAAATTTTTCCCAGCGTGCAATAACCTAAAAATTATATTAACAAAAATTTAGTGTGAATGTATAGTAAGTGAGTCTTGCACAATGAAGCGAGGCGAGGCTACGCGAGGCCATTAAGAGTTGAACGAGTGTAGCGTTCACAACAAGGTGTTCAGTTTCGTAGTAAATCGTCAGATTCTGAAGAAGAAATTTGTGTTTGAAAAATAGTGTAACTTTTCAAATAATTGTACTCTTCGCAATTTTGCTTGTTACCTAATAAGTAGGTAAGCTATGAGAGATCTGCAAAATCCCATGTTATTTCTTATGGAGATCTAAATTCTCAAAATGGTCCGAAAAGCTCAGAGTTCGAGCGCAATATCCAGTGCATTTTTAAAGGGGGACCTATGAATTGACAAAATTGGTTCAACGCTCAAGCACTCTTAGTGAGTTTAAACAGATTTTATTTCTTATATTGTTTATTTGTTAATTTAGTCGTTGGCATTGGGGAATGGATATATTCCCAAAGCAGAAGTTTAAATTAGAAAGTTGCCTTAAGGAAAAAATATACCTAAAATACGGTTTAAGTTTTTCTTAAAATTTTTATCTTAAGTTTATAAAGAGGCATAAGTTCAGAGATATCTAATCTCAGAGCCCTTTATAGTTTTTTTAGAATGGATACGATAGTGCTGTGGACATACGGGTGAAATTCCTTAAGACTTATTGCAATATACAAGAACTGACATTGGATAAGATTAGGTAAAAGTAAGTTAAAAATCACATTAATGGCCAGTTTCACAGTCGAGTTTAAACTATCCTCCAAGTTTAAACGTAGTCGAAGCCACGTTGGAGAAAATACAAGTATTCTCATATCATTACGAACCACGTACCACCAATAGGGGAGAAAATGACGTGTAATGTATAGAAAAGCACGGTACAGAAAATACAATACTCTCTTCTCTCTCTTTGCTATATAAATGTATATACATTAGCATATAATGTTACGTCACAGCACGTGTGTCAAAATTTAATGAGAATAGCTTCTATTCTCTGTACCCTGGTTTGGTTACAAGGTGCATTCCTTTAATAACGTTGGTAGTACTGGTTAAATTGTTAACCAAATTAGTTATTGCCGCCTATGTGAAGCAATTTTTCTATCAATCAATCTGTCTATCAGAAAAAGTAAACAGACCAGAAGGTAATAGCCGGTTTCACAGTCCAGGCTTAAGCCAGTGCCACGGGTGTGGCTTAAGCCCAGAACTAAAGTCTACTAGGTTTCACAATACTCAGTAAGATGAGGCTTAGTTGACCCGCAGATGAATTTTTTTAAGTTGTCAGCACTGCTGTAATTGTGAATTTTTTTTAAAGGAAAATTGCCATTGTGGATTAAAAACCAAGCGAAAAGAAGAAGAACTTTTTATTTACCAGTTTGTTGTGGTTTTTATCTGGAAGGATATCAAATCCAAATCATTGTTGCAGAATGTTTCGACAACGTAAACCATCATATCCGAATGTTTCTACAGTCGGAACCGAGAATAAAACTCAACCTCATCCCATTTCTCGAAATTTGCAGGCGGCTTCTCATAATTTTTTCACGGGTCACACTTTGCAGTATTATATTATACATTTCTTCGTCGCTTATATCCTCTGCATCAGGTAAATAACTCATGTTTGTCTTCTATTGTTTGGTTTCTTCACAAAACGTCAAATGGAATGCTGACGCTAGCTGCCAGGCAGTACTCAAAACTGCTAACTAGACAACTATTTTTCCCTTGGAAAAATTCAATTTAGTTTTAAAGTATAACTTTTGAAATATGTACGTTCGTTAATAACAAAAATTATAATATTTAGGAAAAATATATCGTTATCAATAATTTCCTATGTGTTCACAGCAACATCTAAGGCTTAAACCTTCGAGATGATGGGCTTAAGTTAAGCTTGCCTTAAGCCAATGATATGACTTAAGCGTTTAGGCTTAAGCCTTGACTGTGAAGGCGGCCATAAGAAATAAAAAAATATGTAGTTATATTGACTAATTTTAAACATGTTACCATCCAAAAGGGCTGCAAATTTTAGTAGAAGTGAAGTTGAGCTATTGCCAAAGTATAAATAAGTATAAGTAGAGACAGAGGCGAACAAAATAGGAAATTTTTCGTGTTTTTTTTAATGAAACAAGTAATTTCATATACTTTCGTCTTTTGCATGAATGGGGGAAAAGAACTTGGCTATATACTATTGTAGTGCAACCGAGACAACGAGGTAAAAACAAAAATCGACAGAACGTAGGATTACCCGAACGACAAAATCTTATTGAATCCCTCAAAATCCTATCAAACTATTCATAATAATGTACATCAGGTCACACTTCCTCCCATTTTAAAGAAAAAGATATATTTCGCTTTGGTCCACATGCTGAAAGGAGATGTAAAGTTCTTCTCAAATAAAATTCTCATTTTTCCCGAAAATATCAGAGAATCCAGCATGAGTTCTCCCACTTATTCTCTTCATAGCAAAACGAATGTAAACAGAAAAACGTGCTGTTCAAACATCATGGGATTACACCAACAAACATTAGAATTCCTGCGAAAAACAGTGGGACAACTCCGCCCATTCTCTCTTGTTTACGAAAAACATTGGGAAAACTCCACCCATTCTCTCTTATTTACGAAAATAAATCATTTGCCATTCCATTTCGTTGCATGTAATTTCGCTTTCACATTTTTTGTGTTATTCGTAAAATGTTCAAAGAGGGTTTGATTTTTTTTTCTTATTTTTTTCTCTTCCTTCCTTCCTTTTCTCGCCGTGTACATTTAAATGGAAAAAAAACACTCTTCTGTGTCCTTTCTTTTATTTAGTTATTCTTTGCTATTGCTTTTGCTAGTGCATAAAAAAGTCATAGAGACGTAGAGTGCAAGAAAAAGGACAAGTATAGATTGGAACACAAAGTCACAAAGTTCTTTACTTAGACAGAATCTAGCATAAAAATCAACGTCGTCTTACTCATTAAAATAATTTGGCCGATTTCTAATTATTCTCGATCGTCGACAGAATTTTAAATTTAATTCAAAAGACTTCTTCATCGTTAAAAATGCTTAAATCTGAATCTATGATAAAATTATTTTCTTGATACAAACAAACAATGCTACTGTCAAAATAAAATGTCACATTTGTCAAATACTTTTATCTTGAGTTTAAATCGAAGGATGGCACTATTTAAACTCTAGTTTAAACCACTGTGATACTCATTCGTCGAGTTTAAACTAAATATTTGGTGTAAACTCGAACTGTGCAAGTGGCCATTAGAGCGTCTGTTAGAGTTGATCTTAGAGCACACTTGACACCTATATAAAGCGCATATAGTTGAGCTACTTCACTTTTGGGCACCTCTAATAAAGTGATTCTGATTTTTTGATACTTTAGTTCGTATGCTGGCAGTACTTTACTGTATTTTGTATCAGATTTTAGTATAATTTTCGAACCGATTGGACAAATTAAAGTTCTAAACACAATTCGAGTTAAACGAAAGACAGTGCATCAAAATTCTAGCTCAACTCCATGGAGTATTAGATATGAGGAAGTTTCAAATTATTATATATGCGGAAGTTTTATTTTAGAATGCAATCTCTCCCTTGTAGTGGTAACTTCCAGCGTTTACTTCTGGCTGGCCATCTGCTTCAAAAAAATTTGTACTGTGGGAGAACTTTTTAAATAGTTTTGCGAGCATAGTTTCTTGGAACGCCGCGCGATGATGCTGGTGATAGTTTACTTTGCCTTTTTTCAAAATCTTATTGTATGTATATAATCATGAAAAATAATATCAAATTACATTACATACCTGATATAAATAAAAATATCCAGCAGTCTCGCAAGTGTACGCATTATCACCGGAAACATCTAATGATTCTTGCAATTTTTGAACTAGATTTAACAGATCAATTCTCTTCGCTAAAACGTAATTCACTCTCCCATATCTAAAAAAAAAGCAAAACAAAATTTTCAACGCATTATTCATCCTCCTAGAAAAAATTTAAAAAACACAAACAATAACCAATTTTAACATACCGACTAAAATCTTTTTCTGTTTCAAGAGCTTCTTCTCCATGCCCCAAACGTAATAAATGCCTTTCGTCAATATCTAAAGCCATGATTTTTTCAAAAAGTTGATTCAAAGCTTGATTCGAATGTGTAACTATAAGTGTTCTTTGATTTGGATGATTATGATATAAATTTGAAATAATCTGAACAGCTACATCTGTTTTTCCAGTTCCTGGCGGTCCAACTACAAGTGTAAGTCCAGGCTGCATACCGGCACGAATAGCTTCAACTTGTGTTGGAGTGAAACGAACGGAATTTCTGTAATTTGCAATTATTATAGTGTGGTTTAGAAGAATAATTTAAACAAGAAAAAAAACAATTTACTTTTTCGGTTCATTACTTATGTATGGTCCTCGACTTTCAAAAACGTACGGTTGCATTGTAATTATTGGTTTTTTGTCCCCTTCAACATTCGATTCCTCTTCAAAATTAAGACTAAACGGTGGTTTTAGTAATTCAGGATTATTTTCAGCGCAGTTTACATCATGTAAAGGGAAACTTTGTTTTAAGTGTTCAAAATCCAAAAATGTGTCGTTAAAATCTAAGGTCTTTTCCTAAAATTTCAAAGATTTTTAAGTAAAATACACAATTAGATTGACTCCTATTATATTTACTTGATTAGGCATTCTACTATAATGCGCTGCGCTAGGATCTCCATAACCTAATAAGATGTCATGTAGCCAAGGTGGTACCACACATTCAGTATTCATTAAATGCCTAATTGTTTCTAGAACAGCTTTAAAGTTATTTTCTTTCGGTTTCCGACGCATTATTATGTTGAATCCTTCGTAAACGTCATGTTTGCCCTTGTAATTAAAAAGAAAAATAGTTGGTCGCATATTTAAATTTATTCTTGAAAATATTAACATCTTGTAAGGCATCCATATCGATTCGATATTGGTTACAGTCCAGCCACACCCTATATGTTCGCTGTTCACCAGATAATGATGGTCTCGGTTCCGGACTATCTTCAATCACTCTACCGTTGGCATCCAATAGTCCTTCTATTTCACAACCACGAACATTTACCAAACCAACTTGCTGAATGAATGGCTCCTTTGGATTATATTTTGTACCTAGAAAAATTAAATTGAATTTTACAAATAAAAGTTAGTTTTGCTTCAGAACCAATGTAAAAATTTTACGACATCTGATGCTAGTCAGAGGCAGGTTCGAAAATGATTTATCCAGATTAAATAAAAATTTGATGTTGGTCTAACATAGACAAAGACATATTATGCATAATACTGTATGTATATGCAAAATAAATAGATCGAATTCATTTGAGTAAACTCATGATCGATCTCAAAGCTTTTATCCAATAGTCGATATTAATCAGTTAATCTTGTAACGCCTTCTTATTTGTAAAAGTATTATGATAATACCTGAAAGCGAACTATGATAAAAAAAATTAGCACCCTTTCTTGTTGCAAAATTTAAAAACGTAAGAGTTTCGACTGAAAAAAGCAGATACAGAAAATAAAGAAGCTGTAAGTGATATAATCAAAAAGTATAGAAACCGTTTTGGTAGTTCTATCGACGAAAAGAAAATAAAAAAAAGTACTTGCCAAAATATGATGTGCTATTGCCGAAAGCAAAAAAATAATTTTGAAAGATTGGTAGCAGGACTTCCTTATCAAAATGACAGGGAATGCCTCCAGTTATTGATTACCTTTTATTGACTTTAATGTACTTTAACATCACTGACATATAAGAAGAATGGACTGAACGTTCTTGCTTCAAAAATGGCACAAATATTGAACAGGCTGTGAAAACCCTTTATTTCGTACAATTGCACACCGATTCATAATTTAATATTATTTGTCGATTGGAAACACTAAAGATGTTATAAAATAGTATTGCATTAAATTAAAATTATTTAGAAAGTTAAACTTGTTTTAACTAACCCAAAAACTGATTTGTAATATTACTGAAAAATTTGCTCCTCTGCAGATTTGTTGTCGAATTTCCTTGAGCTTGTAAGAGATAGACGTATAAAAACAATATATTTGTCTGAATTTTTATGTCAATTCCAATGCATTCCAATTAATACAGCCGTACTGTTTCCAAAATTGGTTACAGTTCAGTGTAGATTTTGAGCTTGAAAGAGACAAATAGATTTTAGCAAAAATTTGTGCCATTTTTAACTATAGGAATTAGATAGGATGGCTCAGTCCATTTTTATTATATGTATGTCAGTGTTTAACATACATGTATAGGTGGACTCTCCTTGGGTTTTCAAAAAAATATCGCATCCGCCTCACACCGATCTGTCAGTTGTGAGATTCCACGCAAACGCATCTTGCAATTAAGCTAGGCACAGTTTCTGTGCAAAACCGGATTTTATATTGCATCGCTGAATAATCTTTGCTTTGGTCGGCCAAAGCAGCGTTCCATTTACGTCTTTCGTTTGTTAAAAAGTTGTTATCAATTTGCTCGGGATTTCTGAAAGTTGTCATAAGTCAAGGAGAAATAAAGTACACCTCATCTCATAATAAAACTGCTTCGCTGTTGTTGCGCTGTTTTTCCATTGCTTCGTTAACATTCTATTGTTTAATATGCGTAAAGTCCTGTACAGATCTTGGCCATGATACATCTACATTTGAAAGGTATTCCTTCATATCACACGTTGCCCGAGCAGATTTAACGAGTGATATTCTTTTCGGCATATATATTCATCACTGTTTTTTTTATAGTTTTTTGTTTTATTACAGTTAATAGTCCGCAAATGAAAATTTATATTTTTTACGTCAAACGCTTTGTGCTTGGGAATTTAATCTAATATTTGACATGATTTGAAATTATTTTTGAAATTTCATTCTGTTCTTGGAATTGTCGTCTGGTGAAATTCCATATCCTGACTTATTTCACTTTGAACTCCGACAACTGGCATAAAAATCTTAAGTTAACACCATTGAATAAATAACTAAGAAGGAAACGGCATATGGGAAGAAAACCTAAGCCACTCGGCGAAATGTATTAGCGTGCTGTGTTTGTATTCGTTTCGTCATGGCAGTAATGAAATCGTGACATTTTGAAGGGGGACATTTTTTATAATCCAAATTGCTATGTAAAATAAACACATTTTTAGCGCCCCCTTATTTTCAGATAATATTTCTTTGCGTTGCCTTTGATAGTTTAATGCTCTTGTCACAATGAAATGTCAGAAATTAAGCAGAATTGTCAAATAATGCACAGCCCTCTTGTCATTTCCAACCCCCGATCATCTCATAGGGTATGATCACTGACTTATAACAATGGACTGAGCGTATTATCATTTTCCTATAGGAAAGCATGGCACAAGTTTTATACTTCTCTCTTTCGCCCTATGGCAGAGTTGGAGCTACCAACACAAAATATTGCATTCTGGAACGTTTGCTTATGCCATTTGATGTTTTTATGTTGGCTACAGATGCAATCACCTCAGAAGGAATAAGGTAAAGATAGTGTTTACCATACTCCGTCTCTATTGCCTATAAGCAGGATTCAGTTAAGAATAACTTTTGAAAATTAAAGTCGGAATGAGTTTAATTCCTTATAAGCGATTAAAATATCACTTGGGCACAAGAAAATATATATTTTTAATTAAATTCGATTTACGGGTGTAAAATTTCATCTGATTGGTTGTGTTTTACACGTTTTTTATGTAATCATTTTAAAGGGTGCTCTAACGGTGATATACAGAAACACAATATTTTTTGTGCCACAGGAAATAGCAAATCGCTCAGTCCATTGTTATAAGTCAGTGGGTCTGACCAATGGTTCGAGTACCGCCTCACGCCTCCTCTGTGGTGGAATAAATAAAATAATCTGCCATCTAATATTTTTTAACATCTTTATTAAACTGGTACAGAACATTATTTTTTTTTTTTTTTTTTATATATTATTAAGCCAAGCTCAGGGGATACCCTATGATGCAAAGCACAGCATGGCAGGAAGGAGATAGGGAAAGGATTAGGGGATATGAGGAAAGTGGCGGAGGTGCCGATGTATGTCGCCCTTAAACTTCCGCAGATTGTATGCCGGAGGAAAAACAGAAGATGGTAAGCTGTTCCACATTCGCACTGTTCGGGATAAAAAAGCATCTCTGAATTTTACTGTACGGCCGAAAGTAATTTGAAGGGTTAAAGGATGTGCGCGGTTTGCAGCGCGAGTATTGCGTGCAGGAATCATTCTACAAGGGATTAGACTAGATATTTCATCAGAACATTGACCATGCATATAGCGATAAAGGAGCGAAAGGCATCCAACATTGCGGCGGTGCTCGAGTGAGTCGATATGACAAGTTATTGCCAAATCGCCAATGAGCTTGAAGGCTCTCTTTTGGACAATATCCAATGAAGCTAAGGCTGTGCGACCAGCCCCGGCCCATATATGGGAGTTGTATTCCATTCTAGGTCTAATGTAGGACTTGTAGAGGAGCGCTAGATTTGACGGGCTGAAATATTTCTTACACCTTTTCAGAAATCCAAGACATTTCGATGCTTCTTTGGCAACAGAGAAGATGTGATCTGTCCAGTTTAACTTACTGGAAATATTAATGCCAAGAATGCTTAGTGACGGTGAATCAGAAATGAATGCTCCATCAAAAGAAACGGGTGTGGTTAAGTTATGATCTTGTTTTAATGAGATAAGACAGCTTTGGGCCTTTGATGCATTGAATTCGACGCGATTCGCTTTGCCCCAAGCGAGGATATTGGCAAGATCGTTATTCAATGATCTAGTCATGCAATCTCGTTTAACACATGCAGCATTCCCCCTGGATTCTGCAAGAGTGTCAAAGGAGTAAGCGAAATCAAGAGTACTGTCATCTGCGAAACTATGGATGGGATTGAAAGTAAGGGAAAGCAGATCATTAATGAAAATTAAAAAGAGAGTTGGAGAGATAACAGAGCCTTGAGGTACACCGGCATTTATGGGATGCGGTTCAGACGTAACGCCATCTAATACAACACGTATTTCGCGACTAGATAGGAAACTTTCAATCCATAATACAAGAGGAGGGGAGAGACCAAGTGCTTTGAGTTTGGCTAAAAGGGCTGGATGCCAGACTCTATCAAAGGCTTTTGAAATATCTAGGGCAACGATTTTAGACTCACCAAAATTGTGAAGACTACGATTCCAACGTTCCGTAAGAAAGGTCAGCAAGTCTCCAGATGAGCGTCCAGCTCGGAAGCCATATTGGCGATCGTTGATGAGATGATTAGTTTCTAGATACTTCATTAATTTTGAGTTAATGATAGATTCAAAAACCTTTGAAAGAATCGAAGTGATGGCAATTGGTCGATAATTTGAGGGATCGCTACCCTCTCCTTTCTTAGGAATAGGCTGAACGTGAGCTAGCTTCCAAGCAGTTGGAAATTTTCCTGTCGAATAAGACAAGTAGAAGAGTTTGCGCAGAGGTTTAGCCAAGGATGAGGCGCAGCTTTTAATTAACAGGGGCGAAAAACCATCAGGACCTGCGGCTTTGGAGACGTTGATCCCCTTAAGGACCCTGACCACATCCCTCGTACGAAGGTGTATTGGCTCTTGTACACATTCACACGGGCGATGCAAAACAGGTGTTTGTGAAGTTGGTGGAAGACGAGAATTTGAAGCGAATCTAGCAGCTAAAATATTAGCTTTATCCAGGGAGTCAACAATCACTTCACCATTATTAAGTAGTGAAGGTATAGAGGAACTGGTGAAATTGTTCCTGATGGTTTTGACCAGGGACCAGAAACCTTTGCTACCTTTGCGGCTTGTCAAGATTCTTTGTCTAATATTCTGGTCAAAAAGAAATTTTTCTCTCTGGATAATGGACTTGCAGGTGTTCCGTGCAGTCTTGTAGACTTGTTTCATTTCCGGACATGGATGCAATTGATAGGCGCGAAAAGCAGACTCTTTCGCTTTTATAGCTTGGTTGCACTTATCGTTAAACCAGGAGCGATCATGCTGTTGTTGAGACCTGCTGTAAGAATACGGAATGTATTCACGCATGCCAAGATTTAGTATGTTACTAAATTGTAATGTGCATTCATCAACATCCCTCGAAGCAAAACAGACCGACCAATCAATTTCTTTAAGATACTTATTGAGACTTTCCCAATCAGCATTCTTATAGTGCCAAAGAAGCCTACTTGTAGGTGGAGCAGTTGGTCGGCACAGGTTTGAGGTGGTAAATTGAGCCGTGATTAAACAATGGTCTGAATTTCCAAGAGGGGAACCGACTGAAATGGAATATTTGTCAGGATGAGATGTTAGAAACAAGTCGAGTAAATTAGCTTTATCTCCAGCTGCATCAGGAATTCGCGTTGGTGCATCCACTAGCTGTTGCAAATTAAATGATTCACAGAAGAGTTCAACGAAACGGCCCGCAGGACTTGTGGTAGAAGAATGTCTGAGCCACGGTATATTATGAACATTAAAATCGCCTGCCAGGACGATTTCGGAAGAGGGGGAAACAGAAAGCAAATGATCAATATTGTTGGAGATATTGTCAAATACGAATACCGTGTCGTCATCAGACATATTTGGGCTGCGATAAAGGAAACAGAAGTATATGATGTGCTTGTGAAGTTTGAACCTAATCCAGATATAATTAAACTCTGGATTAGCAGAAGGAAAATCTTGAAGAATAGTAAAGGCCACATCATTCCGAATATATACTGCGATCCCTCTATGCTGAGAAAAAAGAGGCACGAAGCTGTAACCAGGGACGTGATACTGATTAATATCAGCATCAGAAACGACCTTGGTTTCACTTAGCGCAAAAATTGCCGGATTTTTTGAGTTAAGGTGGCAGTACACCGAAAACCGATTTGCTCTTAATCCGCGAATGTTGCAGAAATCTAAAATAAAATTCTGCATGCTGAAGGCAAAAACAAAAAAGCAAAAAAGAAAAAAAGCGACACACAACAACACAAATATTTGGGCGCCACCAGCAGCAGTCAACGACACAGCGAGGTAAAAAAAAACAACAATAGTGTTATGCCTATTGCTGCTTTCAATACCTCAGACCGTGCAGTTCAATGACCACAGCTGAGTGCACCCGGATTGCTGATCAGTGACAAGTGCTAATGCATTTGCACTGATCACAGATGAAGCGAAGGAAAGGAAACGTTACCGTGCTGCTGGCTTATAGAATGTTGATAGGGCATGCATAGAAGAGCCCTTCACTTGGCGGATAAAATTTAATTTTGATAATTTATTTATTGAACGATCGCGTCGAATTTTAAAAAATTATAGTTAACGATTTATATGGAAATTGTTTAACACAACACTACAACTTGTTTTAAATTAATTCATTAGCTATGTTTAGATTAATCGATTAGATCAACAACACGAGGCAACATCCGATCGGATTGACTCCACGCACTCGACCATTTATTACTACATTTCGTATGATCTCTTCTCGGTTTCTAACACTTTTTATTTATTTTTACGGGCAAATATTCTGAAGTTGTCGCTATTTCAAACACACTGATATCAAAAAAAGCTGTATCGAAATTGACAAATAAACGAGCAAAATCTAACGTTTTGCAGGCGATTTAGAGTTTTAGCCTTAAGGCCAAAACACAATGTGAGCGACACAGCAAAAATGCCGTAAAAAACGCTGTCATTTGGGTTGTAATAACATGGCAGTGATTGATATAAAATACAATGCTAACGACATCGTTGGACGTTGTCGTCGAACTTAAATTGAAAATTTGAAATTTGTCGCACGTTTATGATGCGTTTAGCAAAATTATTATTTTGGGTTGCGTTCAATATTTATGACTTGAAAAATTAAAAATATCAGTAAATAACAATGCCGTTGTAAATATCAAAGTTGGTTGAAAAAAAATTGAAGAAAAGTTTATTGAGATGGTAAAATATCACCGTATTATACAAAAAAAAAAAACAAAATCGCATCCGCATAAAAACCCAATTCCGGCGAGTTTTAGATAACTCTTGGACACACCTCTTCTTCTCTGTGAGTTCTGTTTTTTATCTTCATTAGCAAAACGGCCACACATGCAATTCTAATAATCTTTTTTAATTTATTCGTAGACATTTTTTCTATTTTTAATTTACAACATAAATAACAGAATAAATTTAATTAGGGATTGACAGATATTGTCGCTCCCATTGTATTTTCACGATCGTTTTGTACGGCGTTTTTAACGGCGTTTTTGTCGTGTCGCTCACATTGTGTTTTAGCCTTTAGATTATATTTTGTTGCTATATAATCTAAGGTTCTAGCTAAAAGAAAAAAATATTTCTCAATTCTTGATTTGAGAAACGAATTTCCTCACGTCAATATGTCAAAAGATGCTATTAAATATACTACTACATCATTTGAAACTTCAATAGGCCAATTTGAATATGTACGTATGCCATTTATGTTAAAAAAATGCACCTTCTGTTTTCAGAGGTACCTACATGGATTTGGTTTAAGCCGTTAATTGAAGTTGATATAATGCTTCCACGACCGTATCGACCTATTTCCGAGTAACTACCAATTTTTACACAACCGAAAAATCGTAATCTAATTTTTTCGATTATTACAAATCATCAAATAATTTATCTGAAGATATAGACAAAAAAATGGAAAAATCAAAAGTATCACGAAAAACGTTTCAAATGGAATAAAAACCTTATCATTCCGCAAGGAATAATATTCAGAGCTATCGAATAAATATTTTTTTATTTTTTTTGCTATTCGTATCTTTATCCAAATGAAAATTTTACTCAACTCTGATACAAAGGTACGGTTACACATTACAGCTAATAGGTTGCAGACTAGTGTTTACACGTAGTGGCATAAAATAGAATGCAGCCTGTTGTTTTTACTGCGCGCAGCTCAACTACAGCTTTTGTTTTCAAGAGTCTCTATTCAAACACTTGTTGGCCGCGAAACAACGTGAGTAACATACATAGCTATAAAATATTTCTCCGGAAGAGATATGTCAAATAGACTGTTGCATCAGGCATGTTTACACATGAGCCTACATAAGCAATTATTTGATCAATTTTGAGAAGTATGAAATTTATTAGGAAAGCCTTTTACCCATCATTTCCTATTGTTATTTCTCTAGAGGGAGTCCTGCCTCGTTTGGATTAGTGACATATAATATATATCATTCAAAAAATCTCATATTTTATATTTTTGAGCGGTATTTTTGGTGAAATTTGTTCTCACTGATTTGGACAAAAGCGCACTGACACGTGCACATTAAAAATTCCCTGAAAAAAAAACTTCACGTGCACGTGCAGCTGCAGCAAAAGTTTCTTTTTATTTCCGATGCTGCTTGTAATCAAGCTGCAGGTGCAACTTTTAAAGGTGCTTTTGCTACAGCAAAAGTTGTAATGTGTAATCGTACCTTAAGGTAGACCGAATTAATTATAATGATTTTGCTCCATGATATACTTACCATAAGGTTTAGTAGGTTTAACAGTTAATAAAAAGCAAACATCATGTTTCCTTAAATTCTCCCATTCATCTTTGATTTCTTTTCGAACACTCAATGTAACAGATACATCAGCTCGCACTCTTGAAGGTTTCTTTTCTCCAATATGTGGTTTAGCTACTTCAACCACTGCAAATGAAGCAATTGGTAAGGCCATTCTAGCCCATCCACCAAATACAACATCACCTTCTTCTGCTTGCCTAATAATTTTCTTTTGTTAAATTAAAGAAAATATTTCTATTGTAATTTATTTACCATGGTAGCATTCTACTGACGGCATCTTCAATATCTTGCCGAATTTCATCTAGAATAAAAATAAATTTTTTATAAATTTTTTATAAATTTATTCTACTCAACTGAACTGTTTGAATAATAATATTAGGTGTGTTCTTTTGTGTCTCTTTCACTGGTGCAGTCATACATTGAACAGTGTCAACTACACTGTAGAATGTATAGTGTAATCTTGCACTGCACCGGTAAATATAGTTCTATTCGTAAAAAGGTTAGCGACCCCTTTCTCACACAAAAAAATACTTGATCTCTTTATATGACCACTCTTTCCTGTTCCCCTTTCTTAAACTTACACAAATTGATATTTTTTCTTTTTAATCAATATTTTAGTGTCATTGCCGCCGTTTATGCTCCATCTTTCATAGATTCCAACAAATTTGTTTGACATTTACATGTGGAAACTATCAAGTTTTAAAAATAAAGTTCGTTGGTTGTGTGAAGAGCTCTTTTGTAGTAATAGCAACAGTGCAGTCAATTGAATAGCGCCCATAAAAGAACACAGCTAATATTTTAATATTAACTTACATGTCGATTCTAAGCGAAATAGATTAAAATTTCTCAGTAAATAATCATGAAGTGTAAGAAATTGTAAATTTAATTTCGGTAAAGCTAAACATCCTTCGCCTGAAAAATATTCAGTTGGTACAATGTTTTCATCCCAAATTATATCTTCCGTTGGATACAAAGGCATTTCATTTAAGGCTTCCAATTGTGATGCATGCCTTTCATGGCGAGAAACCTAATTAGATTTAATTTACATTATTAACATAAATAATATTTAATAGTTTTTCACACATACCAAAAGTTCTCGTAAAAATGGCTCATCCAATCTATGCCAATTAAAGGGTTCTGCTAATTCTTCTGGAACTAAATTTAAGAAATTTGCAATCCTCTTTAAACTAGATCCATCTAAGGCTCCGAAATGTTTTTCAAGTGCTTCTCTGCTATCAACACTGGCAACATTTGATAATGCAAACAATTTCAAATCAGGAAATTTTGCAAAAGCAGCGCGCTATTTTCAATATCAATTAAGGGGAAGCAAAATTTTAATCATGTTTAATTTTTGTTAAAATATTCATAATAAACCTGTAACGATGTTATTTTGGAGTAATGTAATTGTGTCATATCGTGATCTGTAAGAGGATCCCCTGTTACATCATTTATCTCAAAACGGCAATAAAATTTAAGCATTTGTAGGAGCTGAAAAATAATAATATATATATATATAATAATAAATAATATATACAGGGTCTTCCGGATCAAAATATTTTAAAGTATACCAGGTTATTCGTTGGTGACGCTTAGTTTCAGAGTTGCGCACGATTAAGCAAGCCAATTTGTCTAGGTATAGGTAATTTTATATGTTCTTTAAAATTTAAGAGCAATATGATAAATAAATAAAAACTAGCTGAACTAGCATGTAATAATAATAATTCGAAGATCTTTTTACATATGACGTCGAAATTTCATTTGGGAATTCAACTTACCCTACGGCCGTCTCCAGTTACAATACTAAGGTAAATGTATTATCAATTTTTAGAAAGATTCCCATTTTCCTTTAAGCTATAGTTTTCTACCAAAATGCCTGATAGCTGTTACATTTTTTTGCAAGAATAGGAAACCTCAGAATGTTACCTTTCATTTGATTCTATACATGCAAGCGTTTTTGAGATAAACCCGTTTTTAAGATGTATAATTTCTTTAATTTTGCTGCTAACGATTAAATTCACGCCTAATTTTATGCAATTCCCGGCAAAATGATAAAATGATGATAATTATGAAATTACGCAACATAAAAACAGGTTTATCTTACATATACATGTCTGATATCAAATGAAAGGTAACATTCTCAGGCTTCCAAATTTTGCAAGAAAATGTAAAGGTTATTAGATAGGCATTTTGGTGAGATAAACGTCAAAATTAAAAAAATTAGGAATTTTTTCTATTTTTTTGTTCAATTTGACGTCCTACTACTGGCGACATTCGTTGGATATCTTAAATGGTCTACTATCATCTAAAGCCTAGCACTAAGATCCGCGTTAAGCTAAATTTTGTATGAAAATTTAACGCGGTAAGAGCTTCTGGCGAAAATTTATTCTGAATTTTAGTGAGAGCAGTAATTAGGTCTACGCGCTAAATTTGGTTTTTGGGGTTTGATTAGAGATGGCACCACCAGTAAGTCTCCAAAATATTTAGCTTGAATTTATCCGCCCAGGCCGTTCTTTAGCGCGCTAAAAATATTTATTGTCAGAGTTCTGACATTTGATAAATTTATTAACTGGATTTTTGTAGTTATCCTTGCTGCAAGTACGGATGAATTGGATTTCTTCTCGTGGCCGTATTTTCAATATCATTGTTAACCTTTTTTTTTATATACATTATACATATTATTTTAATATTTTTAATATTTCCCAAATTTTAACTACCTGTTTTTGGAAATATTATGACCGCGCGTTGTATTTCCACAAAAAAAAAATTGCAAAGTGCTTCTTCTTCTTCTTCTTTTTACTATATATTTTCTCTGAGTCTCCGCTGTCATATTTTAGCTGCTAAAAAACGGCCCGATATTGGAGACTCGCTGAAATTTAGTTTAGCGCGGACCTTAGTACTAGGCTTAAGTAGAAAATCACCTTAATAGGTTGTATAACAAGCAAGTTATGAAGTGTTTCGTGAAAATCTTATTTTCCTAATCATCATGTAACTCCGAAACGGTTGAGAATGCCCCCCCCCCCCAGCCAAATAATTTTTTGATACTATCACTTCAACCAATCACCTGTTTCTTTTCCTTCCAACTCGATCGTCGTTCTGGGCAGGCGCATTAGAGGTTTTTTTAAAGAAAGGTTCTCTGTATCGATTGAAGTTCTTGCTCAAATACCTAATTTGTCGTATTAGCTTAGATGTTGTTCCTTTGCATTATTTGGCACCATTAATGTTTAAAACAAAACATAATTTTTGTTTAATTTTGAATGCTTTTAATATTAAGGGTCGATTATTAGGTTTATTTTTATTTAATCAATGCAATCATGATTTATTTATTATATAAAGATCTTGGATAGTTAATGTTAAGTCAGATCGTATGCAAGTCTCTCTGTTGCGACCTAGAATATTTTACACTTTAGTAAATTCATTCTCTTTTTATAGCTTGAGGGTTATAGCTATCAATCCGAAACCTATTCGTGCTCCTCTATAAACTCCCAATTGAAGTAGATTCTGTTATTGATTATTTATTTATTTATGTTTTGTTGTTCGCCAAGTACTAGCACTTAACATACAACACGGGACTGAACTATTTAAGATATGCAACACAAAACTATGTTTTATAGTTTCATTTATTTATTCATAGACCGCTAACACAATGAGTGATGACTAATTGCAAATACTTTCCTGCAACAATGTAGTTGCATAAGAAGTGTGATCGTCCTCGAAGTAGAGAAATTTTAGCGTTGGTGATCGGTCCTTATTATTACTTAAATGAGTCTTGTGATCGAATAATACCAAAACGAAAATGCGATAACAGAAAGTGTGGTACATATGCCGTGAAAAGTGCTTTCCTTGTGGATTGGGGATTAGACGAAAAGAAAAGTTCCTGTTCGTTCTAAAATATTAACGCGTATTTGAATGATTCATTACTCCTTCTTCTCAGACAGACTGCAAAATAATTGCGGGCTAGCATAAGCTGGTTTGAGTTTGAGTAGTTTAAAAAAAAACGCTACAGCCTTATAACATAAAAATTATGGGTGAAACAGAAACAGCAGTTCATTTAGTAGTACGAACTTTCCAGATAAATTGAAGAAATTTAATGCAGGAAATGAGTTTGTTCCAGAATTGTATGAGCTAATAGTGAAAATATTTGTCTAAAAAGCACTTTTTCGTAAATTTGACCCTAAAAAATCTATTTTGCTTGGATTGTAATGTATGACTTGGCATGTACTGCTTTATGGTGGGCCAGTTCCTCATAACATTGTTAATTGACCGAGGAATCAAGAACATCCTCATGTGTTGTATGTAGTTTAAACATAATTGCGAGGGCCGAAGGTAAATGACCAAAACAGTTCGTTGTTAAAGTTCTGAAAGCGCAGCGCCTTAAGTGAATGCTCATAATTACGATGACCAACTGTCGGCGGCCGATGAACTCGCTGTCGGGATTGGTTAAATTCTTTCTAATTTGGTAGTAGGAAATGTCATATGAAATTGTTTTCGCGTCTATTTTTCTCATTTTTAAGGCTGTACACCGCGCAAATTTAAAAAAAATCAAAAAATATTATTGTTGAAGAAAAATTGTGCGAACGAACAAAATAATTTACAACTTACAGTATAGCATTGATTATTTATAAATAGATGTGCCCAGAATCATTGACGTCTTAGAAAGGAGATGTCGCTACGTGTCTTTCGTTTGTTATTTCCAGCTTTAAAACTTCTAATAAAAGAATTATTAATGACTGGTAAGGAGTTTTGATTTAGTTTTGAAACATTTTTATATTATATGCTGGAAAAATTGTATTTGTACCATTAAATAAAAGTTTCTATCACATTTTTTCCAAGTAGCGACATCTCATTTCTAAGACGTCAATGATTCTGGGCACATCTATATATAAATAATCAATGAGTATAGGTAAGTCGATAAAAATGACTTGATTTTGCATATTGCGAGGCGCCTCTCATCTTCAACCTGCCTGCACACACTCCACCTGTAGAATTCAGGTATATATCACCTCTTCAACTTGTTGACCCTGAGAGTAGGGACATTTAATATACTGGCGAAAGATTTACTTTCTTTTGCAGCAAAGGTACCCACCATCGAGGATAGATCTCCGGAACATCAGCCACCGTTATCATAGCAGGATGCCCCACATAGGAACTGCCTAGAGAAGGAAGACCCCCCAAAAGGATACCTGGTCCAAGCTCCAGAGCTCCTCAGCCTCCTCAACCGCACCCATCCCAATATCCCATCTCACCCTCCTAAACAACATCTAACAAAAAATCGCCACGGAAACAGCTTAGTGTCGCGCGTGAAGCTGTAATAACCAACAAAAGACAAAGCAAACATAAAAGTTTTTATTCAATATTTGTAACAAAAGAAGACAAAAAAAAAGACTATTGTGAAATCAAGGCCAAAATAAAAAGCCTGAGTGTAAAATCTACCCTGCCACAAATCCTAACAAGGAAGTTAGGACCACACATTAAGGACAATATATTTTTAAATGCGCAAGAAAGTCTCTCTGATTTGATATTGCGAGGCGTTTAAATACAAATGCTAAAGCTGTAAAATCTCGCATTCAAAAATGTAGTTATTTTCTGTATTTTCAGTATATAACTGCAGAAAAAGATAGAAGAATCTCCGCGATATTTATAAAAAAATAGCGCCTGCAAAATTACATGCAATCGGAGAGCTGCAGAATTTTTTGACTGTGCCTTGATATTCAGTCGAAGGCGACGCTGAGGCGAAATTCGTAATTAAATTAAAGCTTCAACCGCTTGAACAAACCAGGGGGCCTATTCTTGAATTACGAATGGTTTTTACAAATTCGTTATATAACGAATGGTTGATAACGAATCGAGTACCCCGTTCGTATTCTTAAACCTCATCGTTATAAAGTCGAAGTAGTGAAAAAGTTTTTCAACATAACGAGTGTGGTAAGATTAAATCTGTCAATTTACAAATTTGTTTTAAAATATAATTTGTAAAAAATGGATAGCTTCAGTAAATTGTCATTATTGTTTGTGTCTGAACACATTAAAGAATCTATGGAAAATTAATTACGTCGATCGTTAATCAATTCCTGCACCCTTAATTCAAAGCTAGATAGAAAAAATGTTGCAAGAGGACCTCCACCAGTGCCATGCAAATGTTTTTTTTTGCCTCCGCAGATTTTCCTTTCACCACACATTTTAAATTCTGCCAACTCTGGAAATTTTCTAATAGCTTTGTTAAAATAATATCATAAAAAAACTTTTCTAGCTCTTTTGCGCTCCAAGTATGGAATTTAATACTAATTTTATTTTGATACAATTCCGTGGCATTTTTTGAACTGAAAGAGTTATCGTATTTACCAAATTTCAGTTTCGGGTTTTCCTCTAAAGACTCAATTAGTTTAGTTTGTTGAGCATATGAAATTTTCGCACATCTTTTATCTCCCATTATCACCCGTAAAGTAGCAGCTGATTCACTCTTCGTTTGGAATGACGAAGGGTTTGCGTTCGGTATATAACGAATGCTGATTTCAGGAATACCACATGTGTCGGTTCCGAATGGTTTTGACAGTATAACGAATGCGGAATGTGCCGTCGTTATCCAAGAATAGGCCCCGAGAAGTGTCGACTACTGTGATTGAACCGCAGCAGACACCAACTTTGCACTTTGAGCAAAGTTTAGTTTCAGTCGCAGGCGCAGTTGATGTCGAAGTTGCAATTATATCTTACCACATGCATTTACAATTCAAGCCTGAAGCTGAAAATATTTCAACTTGAGGTGCCCAAAACCTTGACAACTGGAGTTTAGTTAAAAGGTAAAAGAAGCAAAGAGAACACGGAATGCAATGCAATGCATAAGCATATGGTGAATTCTTTTCACCTGAACTGAACCATAACTCGTTCGGTTCCTACACCCAAAGTGTTTTCTTCACCGCACTGACACAGAACTGGTTCAGAACGTATGTTCTTTTCACAGCGGTTCATGTTCGGTTTCTGCTCCGGTTTTGAACTTTCTTGTTCCATGAAAATTTGTGGTTACGGTTCCGAACTAAACGTCAAATCAAAATTATTTGTTATCAGTGTGGATGTGCAAACATTTGGAAGTGAAATTATTATTTTCAAAGTGATTTATTTTTTTATTAAAATTATAAACGACGAACATTTTAAAAAGGCATTAAAAGTATAGATGAGCGGAATTATTTTATTAAGTGATTTATTTTTTTTTGATGAAATTATAATAAAACAGGTTCCAAGTCTCTACCTGTTCTTTTCACCACAAAACCGGCCTGGTTCAGGTATTTTACTTTCTTGCATTCTTTTCACCTTGTCCCCACTCAGGACAGGGCTAAGTTCGGTGTAGATCTGACAGGTTCTGGTTCAGTTCAGTTCCTGCTCGGTTTTGGTGAAAAGAATTCACCAATAATGCTAGCTCTTGTGCTGGTGCTTTGACGACCGTACCCGCCACTCACCACACAATTGGTGCGTGGAGGGTAATATCACGGCCCGCCATAAAAAACTTTTCAATGTACGCGATGCATATTCTTTCTGATATATATGTTTTTTGGTTTAAGCCTTTAGATGGTTTTCGTATCTTGATAAACAAAATAAAATTGCCCTCAAAAACGATTTGAAAACATTTGAAAAGTCTAGCCCCATCCACCTGGATATGTTGTTGAAAAATTTGGGGCACAGTTCAGACCTACGCGGATACATTTATCCTGTGTTTATAACAAAATCAAAAAAGTAAATTAATCTTTCATATACCTACCTCTTCTAATGTGGTAAACATTTCAAAATTAACACGATGAGTAAAATAGAGCCTAAAATTTATTAAGTAACAAAAAGTAAACTCTTTAAATTAATTGGAGAAAAAGAAACACAAAATAGTAATTGCTTTCGCGATCAAATTATGCATGTTCATATTCTCATTTGTAAACAAGACATCAAGATCAATAAAGATCACTAGATTTTTGACATGCGATCAAACAGTTCTTCACACGGCAACTCTGGTCAAGATAAACATGCGCCACTGGAATTACCTGCCTGGACTCCCTCCACACCCCTCCACAAATTGTATGGATACATTTGTACTTGCCTTAACATATACAGAAGCGGCAAAGGGGCATATACAGCAAGCCGCAGCGACTTCAATTTATGACGTGTGGATGAAGGTTTACGTCGTACGTATATACATGACTAAATGATACACCTGAAATCAATCCAAATTAATTCGTGCCATGAACACTATCCGGCTGCACTACCGAACCGTAGCTATGTATATACAACGAGTTGCATCTTTTCAAGTGGAATTAGGCAGAGGGTCTGCACTATTCATTCATATAGATAGAGCACGACTTCATAACAATTCGTCTCTTGCATTTGAATGTTTATATACATACTTACATATATGCAGGTATATGAACATATGATATATATGTAACATTTTTCTGGTGTTCGTTCGTTCACCACCGTGTCTCTGTCTAGTCTACGGATGAACACTACGCCGTGGTCTGTCGTCTGCAGATATATAGAAATTCAATGCTAAGCTAGTGACACAGTCTGACAGTTTTGTACTGAAATCTAAATACAAATAGGAATAGTTAGATACTTCGCCTCAATGCTACCGCATGCAGTAAGCGCGCTTATTTTGTTTATTTAACAGAATAATTCCTCAGTTCCTGCAGTTTTTATCACACATGTACAAAGTATCTTAAATTTTAATTAAGTGCACTTTTATCTGGGGACTTCATGTTTATTTAGAGTATAGTAATTAATATCAGCCAGAAATAATGAATATTTCCTGTGTTAAAAATTGGCTTCTACAATTGTTTTTGTTGTTATTCCTTTTTGCATGGGTCAAAGCTACTTTGCGAAATGCTGCAGAGGATCAGGAAAAAGTTCGCGTTAATAAGTGCTGTGAAAAATTTGAAATACTCTTGGACTTAAGTTGCAGTCTTAGATCATCAAATGAATCTCAAATAGGTACATACTATATATCTATATTTATTTTACTAAAAATTGAGTAATTTTTACTTAAATTCAAAGAATTCCAGTATTGAATTGAAATGAATCAGAATTATTTCCTTTTAAGTTAAGACCAGTGTTACCAAACTAATGCACATATGTACATAAGTATGTAAGTAGCACATGTTCATATATAATTATAAATTAGAGCCAAGTGGAACTGGATTTATTTCCATTTTTGCATAAATGTTTTTGTTCTAGTAAATCTCCTATATAAGAGATACAAGGAAGGTTTGTTTACTAAACAAAACATAAAAATGACAAAGAAATAATGATACAGTTTATTATAAACTGTTACACTCTTTTTTTTCTACAGATGATCAATATTCTACTTGAATATTCTTTGTTTTCGCACCAGAATTAATTATTCACTTTTCCTGAAGCGAAAAAAACGAACGTTTTTATTAAATATTTTTAGCCAGGTGTTCATAGGTAACCTTGATAGGAGCCTGGGTCTAGAGTCAAACAATTTCTGTCAAACGTGGCCCCGCTAGTGTTCTAAGTGATGTAGGACAAGCTGTCCTTGACGTCACCCCTCTACCCTAACCTTTAACCGGGCATTACTTTTCAAAACTTAAGGCTACACAATTCGTTATGTCTCCAGTCAATATAATAACTGCTTTACAGGTCTTGTGTGAATACTCGGCGATAGCTAAACGTAGATGGTAACCAGATGGTGCAGTCAAATAAGTCGAAAAAATGCTAAAGATCGTATTTAATTTGTTTCAGGCTGCAATTTTAAGGGTGGGTAGTCCTGGGAGTATTGTTACAAAAATGAAACGTCCCAGAGCCGAAACAAAGGGGTGAAAGACAATTAAAAACACCACCGAACGCGTGATAATCTATTTCCCATACGTGCGGATTCGAACAGGTAAAGTTTTTAAAAAAATTAAAATTGCTAAATTATTCAGAATATAATTCTAAATAAAAAAGTTTATGGTGACCAACCCCTATCTCGTAAAGGTGCGACAAGAAAAGCAAAAGAACTTAGGGGTGGATATATCGCTGTAATCACTAACTTGTGCCCGATTATCTCAATTCTGAAACATTTTGGTTCAAGAGCTAGCAACTTTAAGAAGCGTGAATTTCTCTATCAAGGAACAGAAAAACTATCAATCTATTCTTCCGGTATAGTCGACCATCCTTCCGTTATGAAACATTAGCTGTGTTCTTTTGTGTAGGTACCTTGTTCTAGAACTCCCATATACTGGAGAGAACAAATTGTTCTATCGATTGAAGCGAACTATTTATACTGTTCGCTTCATTTAAATCTTCTATTAAAATGTATGAGGTGTTCTTTTGTGTATCTTGTGTTTTGCTCTGTTCTGCGGACACAAAAGAACACAGCTATTATGCAATATATAAGCTGTGTTCCTTTGTGTCCGCAGAACAAAAGATAGAACGCCTCATACATTTTCATAGAAGACTTATAAATGAATCGAACAGTACAAATAGTTCGCTTCAATCGACAGAACAATTTGTTCTCTCCAATATATGGGAGTTCTAGAACAAGGTACACAAAAGAACACAGCTATAGTCCGATAAATTCTTTATTCGCCCCATTTTTCTGTTCTTTGCTAGAGAAATTCACAGAGAAATGCCGGAACGTGACACTTTGGATATCCGGGGACATGTCAGAACTATGTCAAAAAGCTGTTAACTCCGAAGTGCCAGGTTCGTGTTTTTACGCTAAGGAAGCAGCAAACGTCAAAATCACCAATCAGAAACTTGCTCATTACCTCTTCTTCTTTCTTTGACATTTCAAAACAAGAACCGTGGTGCTCTTAGTCAACAGAAGGAGCAGCTAGGGTTAACCCGGGGTTAACTCAAGTAGCAAACAAAAACAGAATACAGCTTTGGGAGTCACTAGTGCCAGAAATCTGGCAAATCGAACACAAAATGGACTTGAGGCCTGAGGGTTAGCACCGAAGCAAAAACAAAAACACCACACGGTTTTTCAGGTTGCTAACGCTTGACCCAAAATGTTGTAGAATTGGAATAATGGTCACATGTTAGTGGATATAGCGCTGTATCCGCCCTTAACTTCCTTCGCTTTTCCTGTCGCGCCCTTGACAGATAGGGGTTGGTCACGATAGACTTTTTTTATTTAGAATAACATTCTGAATAAAATAGCATTTTTAATTTTTTAGTTTAAGTTTACCTCCTGGCTCCTCCGATCCGCATGTATGGCCCTGGGACGCCGCATTTTTGGGACAATACTCCCAGGACCACCCTACACCAACCCTCAAAATTGCATGTTGCATTTTTTGGTTTATGACTGGACTAATACAAGAAGCCGACAATAGTCCAAATTAACTCAAACTAATCATCCAAATCGGAACCGAAAAACTGTTGTCCGTTACATTGATTATGGAGTATAATATAGATACATATCTCCATTTTCTGCTGTACGAATTTTCTATTATGCGCATGGCGTGGGAATAATGTATATAAAATCGACGATGCCGCGACTTGATGACGTAACCTAAGGATAAGCCGGCAATGCCTGATGTAGGGAATCGCTCAATTTCTTCTTAATAATTTACTTTGGTGGCCAACTAGAATTATTTTCAGATAAAATACTTTGATTGTGCCGTTGTCAGCCCCAATAATGCTTAAAAATTTCCAGGAAAAAATCGAGGGCTTCGTTAACTGGCAAACGCATTTTTATATTTCTTTTCTTAATTAAATATGAGAAAAAAATGTAGAGATTTACAGTTAATAATTAATGTCGTCTGAAGAAAAAAGGTTAAGAAATTTTCTTAGAAAAAATTAATGTTTATCTGCCCAGACAAGTCTTCTTTGAACCTTCTTCACCCACCAGTTATACAGGAATTCTGAAGAAATATCGTGGATTATCGTCGAGAAAGATTTAATTCTTGCCTATTATGAAAAAATGTTGGTTTGCACCCATGATATATGTATTTAGCCGAAATCAGTGACTTATTGAGGTTTGCTACGGGCTCTTTTCATCCATTACTTTTACCATGTTTACATACAGGATTGAACCATGGTTCAGCTCGGGTTTAACTCCGTATATACGCGGCTCGAGTCGAAATTGAGTCGTCTCGACTCTTCGACTCGACTACGCTGGGCTTGCGTAGTCGAGTCGAAGAGCTGTCCTATAAACGCGGATGGAGTAATCGAGTTGGCAGCTAACAGTTGGGATTTATTTTGTTTGCTCTTTACTCGAAAGTTTTTTTAGGTTACACAGGGTGTCCCAGACTAATAGGTCAATATTTTGCCAAAAGATTCCTCTCGTCCAGACAACTGAAAAATTGTATGGCAGGGGGGGGGGGGGGCAAAATGTCACCCTGTCGAGTTACAGGGTGATTAGTAAAATATTAACTTTTTCCATTAAACACCCTATATCTTTAAAAGTATACCCTATATGGTCTATTTTAAGACTGAATTGTATGCCGAACTTCATGACTTTTCCAACGACTGCTCAACCACCCCATACCCCTCCCCACTCCAGAATTATGGCGCTTCAAATTTAAAATTTTGTTTTTTTTTTGTTTTTTTTTCTTAATTTTTCCGTTTATTTTTTCCTTAAATACCCCCGTACACCTTTTTTACAAAATCTCGAAAGCCCAGAGTTTCCTCTTTAATTTTACCTACAACACCCTATGTACTAACTGTAGCCGTTACATAGTTATTAGCTCTTAACCTGTTCAGGTCATACCAAAATTAGACGATATTTTTATAAAACGACGTGTTTTGACGTGTTTCCAGACACTAAGGGAACAAATTTTCTGTGACCTAGATAGGTTAAGAGCTAATAACTCCTTAACTGTCACAGATACAACATAAGTGTACTAGGTTAAATTAAAGAGGAAACTCCTCTGGGCTTTCGAAATTTCGTAACAAAAATGTATTTTAGTGGGGGGTAATTAAAAAAAAAAAAAAATTTGAGCTTGAAGCATTATAACTCTGTAGTTGGGAGGGGCGTGTGGGTAGTTGATCAGTCGTTGGAAAGGCCTGAAGTTCTGCATATAATGCCGTCCTAAAATAGACAATGCTGGGTGTACTTTGTTTAATGAAAAAATAGAATATTTTACTAATCACCCTGTAATCCGAGAAGGTGACATTTTGCGGAAAATATTGACCTATTAGTCTGGGACACCCTGTATATTTATTGAGTGTTTATTTTGTTTATTTAAACAAAATTTATAACTTTTATAACTCCATCACAAGAACACCATAAATAAGATGTTATGTTGAACTGTCACTTCAACTATATTTGGACCCGTTCTCAACTCAATCTCTCAACCCTGCGTGCTCAAAAACACGAGTCAAAGTTCAACTCAATCTCGACTAAATCTTTCAATTCTGCATGTAAACATGGTAATAGTACAGCCGTCGCTATCTCGGTATTTTTTGTCTGTGATTTTACTATAACAATACACATTCATTTCTCCTAGGGCAATTTGTGTTAAGAGATAAGACTGTCAATCGGGGATAAATAAAATAAATAATATATATATAAATAAAATATTTGTCATCAAAATTCAAATTTGATAACACTATAAATCTTCTGTAATAAATTAAAAAAAAAATTGCTTGAATATTTATGGTTTTTTAAAAACTTTCAGATATTTGGAAACCTTCATTTACTAATTACGATGGCCAAAAGGATGTGCAAGTGAATTTCAAGTTCCTTGTCGGAATTCCAGCGTGTGGATCAATGCAAACTTGGGCTATATATGATTATAAAGAGGTATTTGAATCGATTACATTTATATTATATTAAAAATGAAAAAAATAATTATACCAATATATTACAGGGCCCAGACAAACTCATCCTTCTTCAAGATGGAAAATTAAGACACTACACAAAAACAATGAGCGACGAAAACGAGGATTCAAGTACAAATGATAACGATAAGGAGCCATTGTTCTATGACTATAATCCAGGTCAATATTGCTTAGAAAAAGTAATTAGGCTTTTTACTATAAACCCAATGTGAAGTTTAAAAACAAAGTTTAATTTTTTAGGCTATTACAGAAAATGGTCAACATAAAGAGTTTATGTTTGCCATGGTCTGTCTACCAGAAAAGCACATTCCATGGACAGATACCGATTTTATATTGCGCAAAATAATAAATCCTATCTTTCATATAATAGCGATTATAATTCTTTTGGTGATTTCAGTTATTTATTTTATTTTACCAACAATGAGGTAATGATTTCAGCATTTATATGCTATTAAAGGAAAATGTAAATAAATTTTGAATTGAATTAATTCTAGAGATCTAGTGGGTAATATCATAACCACTATAACTATTTGTCTTATTATCAGTCAAGCTGCAGATTTAGTAAGGATATTCACAGAGTTTAGTAGTCATGTGAGTTTTTTTATTGCAGGTTAATACAAATAAATAAGTTATTGTACACACGTAAGTAAATCTTATTTTATATTTTAGACACGATTCTTTATATAAGTCTTCTTGGAGCATTTTTTTGGTTAAACAGTCTTGGATACTATATATGGAAAACTTTCAGGTAAATTTTAAATTAAAAAATTGTTTAATCCACCATAATACCTCCTTTTATGGATAAGATCAAGGAATGTATTCCTACGTGTAACCGATGGACGGAAATATTGCTGGTATTCTGGATTTGTATGGGGTTTGATTGGATTGATGGCATCATTGGCCATATTCTCGCATTATTTTCTTGATTCTTCTTTATATAGGAAACAGAATATTATAGAAGATCAAGAGACAATAGGTATAGTTGAAATAATATATATAAAAATGCTTTTGATATATAGTACATAAATTTTAGGTTGGCTAGGAATTGGAATATTCTTTACACCAATTGCTATTACCATTTTGGTTAATATTTTCTTCTATGTCACAACTATGAAACTTTTAAATAGACGACACGTTTATGGTCGAATTCAACATAAATTAAAATCTAAGTAATTTTTTTTTTCATAAAATTATTTGAAAAATAACAATTATTTTGATTTTTCAGCTTTATTATGTATTCCCTACTATGCTTAATTATGGCCATAAGTTGGATATTTCTCATTCTTTCGTGGTTTAACCATGAAGGCCTTCTTTATACTCATGTACTGGTCAATGCTATGCAAGCGCCTCTAATTTTATATATTTGTGTATTTAGGCAAAAACATGTAATATTCCTTTTAAAAAAATCTTGTTGTTACAATGAACAACACTCAGCAATTGACTGGGGTGACGAGATGAATTATATTGGAGGAAATGATTACTAAATTTTATTGACATTCCAATGATATTATTTTTAAATACTTTTTTTTTTATATTATATATAGTGACAAAAGTACTTATTTTATAATAAAAATATATAAAATAATATCTTTTTTTCCTTTAATTATGATTCTCACAAAATTTTAATATATGCAGCTAATACGGACGAAGGTGTTGAAAGTTTAGAACAAGCCCCTCCTTCGCACCTTTTTATCCATCTCAAACTGCCCTCCCTACCAAGTAATTACGCACATGGCGTAGCATCTAAGAACCGATGATAAACATTAATGACATAATGCCAATTAGATAAAGGTTCGAAAGTCGCTAAGTGACCATGCATATTCTGAACTATGGATTACTAGTTAACCTTGGGATTACTCGGAATTGATAAGAGCATTTTACAAAGAAGAAGAATCTGTGTTCTAATGAACAGCAGTCTTAAATAAGAGCTTAAAGCCAAGTGAAATAAAATTAGACTGATGTCAGTCAAAACAAGGTCTAAGACCAATTCTTACGATACCCCTCTGTGCAAAATTGTCTGTTAGAGTGGTTTTTCGTACGATTTGATACTATGATTATAACCAATTTCATAGGATTTTATATCTTGAATAACTTTTCAGTACAATACTGATCCATCTCATAGTATACGTACACACACAACACAAATTTTTGTATGGCAGCACCAAGAACGGGTTGACCGATTTAGTTCATTTTTGAAATTTTATTTACTATTTTTAATAAAACGCTGTACATAAAATTTCAGCTCATTACGTCGACGTGTTCCCAGGCAGTGTCCAAATAATATAATGAAAAAACAAAAGTTTGTGTGGCAACATAATAAAGGGATGTCCAATTTAGTCCATTTTTGAACTTGTATTTGCAATTTTTAAGAAAACGCTAAATATTTAACACATTGCAGCTGATGTGCCGTGACGTCACTCTGTCTTTTAAATGTACTCTATAGCTGTGTTCTTTTGTTTCCGCAGAACAGAGCAGAACAAAACATAACCAAAAGAACGAATCATACACTTTCATAGAAAGATTTAAATGAAGCGAACAGTACAAATAGTTCGCTTCAATCGACAGAACAATTTGTACTCTCCAGTACATGGGAGTTCTAGAACAAGGTACACAAAAGAACACAGCCTATATATAGAAAAATATATAGAAAAATAAAAAAATCTTTGATATCTTAATAAATTTGGCAACAAATTACTCAAATTGTGTATAAATTAAATGTTTTGAATATTTTAGATATTTTTTATTAAGATTTTACCATAATTAAGTTCAATAAGGTAAGAAGATGTACTTTCAAGTTGAAGTGAAAATGTAAATAGAAACAAAAAAAAAGTTTTTTTATGCCATATATGTATTAACATAATAATGATTTTGTGTCAGTAAAATATTTAATTAATACAGAATTAATCGTTTTGTGTTTTTTCTCTTTTTTACTACATTTAAATTAGTTTTCACGTTATAAAGTTAAATTCAGTACGAATAGTCGCAACGTACCTGTGTAAGATGATTTCACTTACCATGATGCTAACTTGCGGCATAAAAACTTTCTTAAACTAGCCATCATCAGGTATTTGGATATTAATAGGTATGTAAAGCAAATGTATTCAGTATAAACTGTGTATTTGAAGACAATTTGAATGTTGAACATTTTCATACCTGTGAATTTTATTTAAAAATGGGTTTTTATAACTAATTCACATGCAAATACCTGACGATTACTAGTTTATGAAAGTTCTTATGCCACAAATTAGCATCCTCGTATGTGAAATCCAGACAAAATGGCGGAACGTGGTTCGTACTGAGAATACCTTGTCTTCTATATACCTTGGCCGTGTACAAAATTTTAGCTCTACACGTCGATGCGTTCTTAGAATGTGTCGAAATATATAGTGAAAAATCAAAGTTTTGTATGCCAACACCAAAAAGGGATTGCCCCATTTAGTCCATTTTTGAAATTTTGTGACAATTTTTTGGTTAAGCGCTAGAATTAAATTAATAAATGTGGGAATATTTTAATTGTGTATTGTCATAACAAACTATAATAGCTACAAAGACTGGGCAAGTAAAACAAAAATCTGCAACGCTTTGCTCGAATATAAAACGATGTCTCCGTTTGCTGACGTAAGCAATGGGTAAGTCAACAATGCCTCAAAATCTTTTTTTCTTAGAAATTTACTGGAAATTTCTATGCAATATTGGAGGCCGACAACGGGTGCTTGGGCCACTAAACATTCTATGGGCGTAGACGGGTAGATGACCAAAAGCATTCATTTGTTCTTAGAAGTTTACAGAAAATATTCCACATTTTATGGGCGTAGACGGGTAGATGACCAAAAGCATTCATTTCTTCTTAGAAGTTTACAGAAAATATTCCGGCAAAATTTTTATTCAATCTTGTGGCCGACTGGAGTTATTTTCAGATATAATACTTTCATATGTGCCGTTGTCGGCCTTCAATTTTAAGGAACAAATTTCCAATAAATTTCGAGGAAAAAACAGGCCTTCCCTACATCAGGTCGAGGCATCGTTGATTTGGTATTGGAGCGAATCATTGATGGTTTACCCATTGCTTACGTCAGCAAGTCGAGGAATCGTCAAGGCATCTTCAATTTTATATTCGAGCAAAGCGATGCAGATTTTTGTTCTACTTGCCCAGAATTCTTTCCCCGATACCGAGACTTTCAAGAAATTTTTATGGTATCTAAAGAAGATTTCAATAGGTTACAAAAGCAACAAAATAGGGCAATGCGGATAATACTTCGATGTAATAAAATAACACCAAGGCAACATATGCTGGATGCTCTAAAATAGTTAAGTGTAAGACAACGGGTGTGTTTGATTGTGCTAATTACTATATTTAAAATTAAGAATAATTTGCTTCCAGGATATTTATGTAGTTATATTAGATACGTCAATGAAGCACAACCATATTCGTTGAGAAATAATGATAGGTTTGGGTTAAGTAAATCAAAAATATTAATACGCAAAATATGATTATGTATAAAGGTTTGCAAATGTATAATGAAATGTCAATGGAAATAAGAAATGAGAATGAACTGAGAAAATTTAAGAAGAAAATATTTGAATATATAAAAATAAATGTTCCTATTGTATAGAAGTTTAAGTAAGATTATAGGCTATGGTTATAGAGCTTGTAGTTATTGCTGTTAAATAAAGCACTACTACTACTATCTTTAACTAGAAAGAATTGAACAATGTAAGTAGATGATTGTCACGCATCTGTTCGTTTATGCTTCAAGTTGTAGTGTTATTATATATATGGATGATATACTTGTTCTACTTGAACTGTACATGTGATTTATCATCAACTTTACCACGTTATTTATTCCGTTCATTAGCACTACACTAATGCTCTCTGGATCATGTCCTCAAAATTTAGGTGTAACAACTACGAAATGACTCTATTAGTCGCATCTTACGACAAGCAAAATAAAAGCTTGAAGTTTTTCTTCTTAGCCACAGAGAGTATATATACTTAAAACTATAAATTAGAAATCGCAGTTCTTACCTGCCCAAATAATTTCCCTTCATCTCTTTGTAGTAATTTACTAATTTGGCACCGAGTTAATAGATGGCAGTCGTCTAAAACGGTGTTAAAAAATCTTCTAGTTGGTAGTAGAGCTTCCAAATCTATAACAAATTCCAAGAATCTTTCACAGTAATGAATAATGCTTTCATCTAAACGGCCTTCACTTGGTATTGTTTCAAGGATATCCAGAAATTTTATAATTAAATTCTAAAAAACAAAACCCAAATTAAAGTTCACTAATGCACGTTTTTGAAAAAATTACCTGCAAAAAGTGCCGTTCACGCTCTTGATCAACTTTATTTTCGGCTTTGTCTTTTTTTTGAATTTTTTTCCAAAATTTTCTCCATTCTGGTATAGACCTTAGTTCTTGCTCTCTTCTTTCTAAAATACTTCCAGTAAAATATATTTCTGTATGTAGTTAAAACAAAATAAATTACTTGGCTGTAAGCAACTCCACATGGAAAGAGAGACAAGCTTCTTAGCCTGATCTCTACATAAAGCTACTTCCATGCTATTAAAACAATGATTAAGAAAGATCAGCAGGGCCGTTTGTTCTCTAAAGTACATAGCTGTCAAGGCAGACCCCGCCAAACAAGTGTCTATAACTTGTCGAAAGAATGCCGGAAATTCTGCAGATTGTTTTTCAAAGATTGGCCAAACTTCAACTCTTTCACGGAATTTTTCGTTCACCATGACCACTATAGACATCATATGCGCACGACTGGAGCTTCCACCCTTGTAATTGGGCCACAGATAATTCTCAAGATACTGGCTAAATTCCAGCATCATGACACGGCGAACTGAGTGTCTAGATTCTGATATTTCTCTCTTGTAGATATCTTCAATAATTTCAGGATTGAATGGCAGGCGATCAGCATAGTTATCCGGAGTCCAATATTGAGAAGCAAGCTATAAGAAAATAGTTGAGTGTGTTTATCTGGAGGAAAGATACTTAGAATAGAATTGAATAGAAAAATCATTTATTGAATTTTACCTGAGATATAATGTCAGCATTAATCTGTGATACTGTCACTATTGGGACTTTATGTTTAGGCGCACTATCTCCCGTCATTTTTAAAGGAAAATAAACGTTTACAAATGTGCCAATGCCAAATAAATTAAAGCAACACCGTACCGGGTGGTAGTTTTGACGTTTCGTTTGACGGCCGATCACAAATTGTCAATATTTTTGCAGTTTTTGAACTTGATAGGTGGCGTTTGATACGTTAAGCTTTTCCGGCTCCGATGATACAAGAAACAAGTATGGCCAATTCTAGAGGAATTTTTTGTGTTGCTACGTCATGATGTGATTAAAGTCATTTCCAAAAAATTTTGTTGTTTGTTTGTTTTCCAAAAAAATTGTTTTGAATTTTTCATATTTTTTTGACTGAAATACGTTTTGAATATATTAAAATATTTAACAAAACATTAGTTTCTTCGTTTAAATCACTTAGGGAAATCTGGTCTTATGCCGAAATTTCCAAATAGACAATTTTTTTCACTGTGATAAGGACGATTGAAATTGAGAATTGTCGCCAAAGAAGCCAAGGAACCAATCAACAGATTTTCCGGCCATACCTACATACCTACACATGTAATTATCACTCAGCTGAGGTATTGAGCGTAAACTGGTAAGGTTACTTTGTAATCAAAACTATTTTATTATTTTGTTAAACAAAGTATATAGGAAGTATAGCCTTTGAGAAGGTAAGGAACCAAGTTTTAAATTACTAGAAGACTATTTTCCTGTATGGATAGTTGTTTAGGCTCAATAGTATATATAAAGTCAATGTTTGGCACTTTTCCATAAGTATCAATATAAAACATTTTAGAAAACGAACTCACAACGCATACATATAGATTTCTGTTTCATGGCTGGAAAGTATTCTCGAGGATCCGACTCACATCACTTCCGCCAAGTTCAACACAATGATCATTTCAGAGTGAAAGGATAATAATGTAATAGTAAACTCTCACCTTACATATCGGATTGAAACAGAAATTGAAATTGAAAGTTAGCAGTGTTAGATTTTAAGATATCCACGATGGTGTGTTAGTTAGTGCCATATGTTATGTACCTTATAGTTATTATAAATTCACCAGATCTCAACACTGTTAATAGGCTATAGTCATACCTTATCATTTTATCTTTTCAAACCTATTACTATCTCTCTAATTTTGAAACTGTAAACTATTGAAATACTACCAACCTCTTGTGGACTTTGAGCAGCCATTAGAGGCGCTTAATCGCTATTACTTTTTACGTTGTATAACTGTAGAGATAAAAATTTGGGTAAATCCTAATGTCCTATTGGTCTTACATTATTTTTTATTTTCACTAATCACAAACACGTCTGAATTCACACCAGCTATAGTGTTAGTTTTAAAACAGCCCTGATTGAACTTGAAAGTGGTCAGTGAACCTAATAGGTAGAGTATTTGATTGTCACAAATATGATCCCAAATAAACAAATAAATATGCTATACACTTGTTGTCATAGATAAAAATGAAGTAAATAAATAAATAAATTGGTAGATTTAATTTTAGTATTAGCACATAAGTCATCTACATTGAAATGTTTACTTAATAAGACGCTTTTTACCCTCCACTTTACTATTCTCAATTAACTATTGTTATGCTCAACTCTGTATTTATCTTAATATTCCATGTCTCAATACGCCACGCTTATTTGCGTGGCGCTCATGCCGGGGTTTGTAATAAATTTTGAATTTGAATCCTATTGATGGAATTACATTGACTTCCATCTAATCTCAGTTCAGTCCTGTTTTAATCAAGGATGTAAATAACGTAGTAAGAAATCTAGGCAGTTTATTTATAGGCACCTGATATACAGATATGCTTGATGTGATATAGTGACGTCACGATATCAGATTTTGCCAGTAAAGTAATAACACAGTATATATCATGTAATAATAAATTCTTAGAACTAATATTATCTGAAACCTGCATATGGAAAATTCCTATTTAGATAGTTTAGAAAGCATTTCCTTTCAGCTCCTTCCCACTGCTGTGCTGTTTCTCCTCTTTGCTCAGCAACATACCATCCCAAATATTTATTATATACCTTTACGTAAAATACTTTCCTACCTGTTTAACTATTCTACATTCTACTGTAACCTCTGTTTGCTACACTCGTCATTTTTAATGAAACTTCACTTGTCTTTGCCAAGACGCCAAACGACAAGTTTAACTTACCTGTAAAATTATAAAAATTTATTCCGTAATATTCGAAATCACTGTTAAAATCCCTTGTGAAGTCTGTTTCCATCGCCATTTACTCAAAACCATTATTGATACTTTTGAAATTATTGACTAAAACCATTCAGACGAATTCTTGATTACAAATCAATCGCTTCAGACAATTTTGGGTATTAATTATACTACTATAAAAAAGGCCATTTAGAAATTTCAAAAAGAGATTAATGAAAAATATTCATGAATAACGGTACAATTTGAGTATAATATAATAAAAATAAACAGTTCGATCACAAGAAAAACTGCCAATAAAGCAAGTTTGTCGAATTTAAGACGAAAATATAATCATTTTTTGGGTGCTGTGATACCTTCCAATTGCGCTTTGAGTTGGGCATTAGTCTTCTTTAAGAATGCTACTTCTTCGGCATATTTCTTTTCTTCCGAAGAACGCAATTCAGCATTACGACGCTCCGATTGGTCGGCTTTAATTTTCATATCTGTTATAATCTCTTCTAAAGCCTCCTTTTCAGATTCAAGTGCTTTGACTTTTTCTCTTAGCTTCTCCTTTTCTTCTTGAGCCTGTAATGCCTTACGCATTCCAAAAGCTACAGAACTGCAATAAAGCGTCTCATAGGCTTCCATAGACATCATGATTTCATCTCGTATTCGAAGTAGAAGTAAGCCCCTTTCCGTGCAATTAATTGTCACTTGTCTTATAACCTCATCTTCAAAGCATCTTCCATTAATATTTGAATTTATTTAAAATTATTTCATTTACCAAAACATTGTGAGTATAATTCACGCCTAATTGGACAAATACCTGTTTCTCTTGCTTGTGTTTCTTGTAATCTAGTATCCAACATCTCTTGCAAATTAATAACATCTTGACGAGTAGCAGGTGTGCTAGATACCTACAAATTTTTTGTATATTTAAACATAAAAATATGTAGACCAGAGCTTACAGTTTGAGTCCAAAGCTGACCATCCTCTTGCCAACATCGTGGAGGTAATATAGAATTAAGGATTTCTTCTGTTTCCTTTTTGCTATCAATCAACCCAGCTGTAGATATTCGTTTGCTTTTTTCGTCCTACAATTAGATAAATTATATGTATTGTATGCAAAAATCTATACACTTAGTACAGCATCGCCAGCAGCTTTTTTGTCAGGATGTTTAATAACCAAAACTGGATTATTATATTTAACAAGGGTATGAAGTGTTTCAATTCCTTTTTCAGCCATGGTGGATGGCTTTTCGAAATGTAAAATTGGAACTAACTTGTCACAGTCGTCACAGCAAATCAATCATGAGTTTCCTAGGCTACCAAGATTGATTAAATTTTGAGATGTCCGTTTTACTAATAAAAGTGCAAGTATAATGAGAATAAGAAAAATTTTTATTATTATTGTTCCTACTTTTCTTATTACATAGAATAGAGCGGTATATCTTAAATTTTGCATGTATAGTAATGCGGTAATGCAGAAAATATCTACAAGAGTGTTGATGTTGTTAATTATTTCCATCGAGTGTGGGTGGTAACTGTTAAATTATGTCTCTGCTTGTTCATTGGCGCGAGGCGATACGTATCAAGGAAAACAAGTATTTTTCGTAAAATGTACATACGATTTTAAGGGCTTCAATTTTTAAGAAGATATCACCATAACAATGGGAAATACAGCCTAAAAACAAGCAATTGAATTCATTTTTAAAATTTATTGCTGAGTTATAAAACAACTTCTTTCAAATACAGCCAAAAACAAAACTACATATGAATTGGATTTAGCCAGTTTGTAGATGACCCTTTGTCCTGCATGCAGCATGTCAAGTGATCATGGAAACAGTGCTGATTTTGGCCCACAGATTGTCTGTAGCGCTCGGCAAAGAAATACTTGATGGAGAAACCAGTTTGTTTTGACGCACCACAGTCGACTGTAAAATAAATACACTCGACTCTGTAAGGTAAATATTTGCCATACATATAAGGTTAGGTTCATAGATACTGCTACTTGTTTTTCAGTTAGATGGCTAAACATTTATTATTACAAGAAATAGAAATTTACTCCTTAATATGATCATGGAATAATGGTATCTGAAATTATCATGCAAATCTACTCTAATAACCTTAAGTGGCTGCTAGATTATCTGCTATTGAATATAAATGTATTACCTATATAACCATAAAAAATTAGGAAAATAAATACACAGAACTTGACGAAATTCTCCCATTTTCGACGACTACTTGAATCTTAGGGAATGAAGAGATTTTAAAAAATGTTCGACTTTTTCGAGTTTCATTTACTTCGTGATCGAGTCGATAAACATAATTTGCCCGTTTGTCAGGCTCTATTTTACCCTTTCCTGAATCGAAGCCACGCATAGAAATAACTGTTGTTGCAAAATTGTAAAGAACATCCGCAAAAATAGGCAAAGCTAAACGATATAAAGCTTTTTTACTTAGTCTAACAAACTTATTGTAAGAAAAAAAAAACAATGTGCGGACGATTATGAAACTCGAAAATAATGATTCCCTGAGCGCTATATTCTACTCAAATTTCATAATATGATATGAGAAAAACTCAAGTACAATATGATAAAACGTTTTTTTTTCTGTTAAAATCTACAGGTTTTAGTATTATATCAAAAATTTTAATCTTATTAAAGCTATATACATTTTCATTTAATTTATAATTTTTGCGTCATTTCAGGGACCGCCTTAAACAAATCTGCAACAAGTCCAATATCAGCTACTTGAAATATAGGAGCCTCTGGATCTTTATTAATAGCAACAATTGTTTTAGAATCCTTCATCCCTGCTAAATGTTGAATAGCGCCAGATATTCCGACAGCAATATAAAGCTCCTATACAATAAAAAAAAATATTAAAGATAATTAGTTCATTTAATCAAAAAACAAAAACAAAAAAATAATTAATCCACTTACTGGGGCAACAATCTTTCCAGTCTGACCAATCTGTAAGTCATTTGGAACAAATCCAGCATCAACAGCAGCTCTAGATGCCCCCACAGCAGCACCAAATTTGTCAGCTAAATCATATAAAAGCTTAAAATTATCTCCAGATTTGAGACCTCGGCCTCCAGATATAATAACTTTTGCTGCCGTCAATTCGGGTCTATCAGATTTTGTTAATTCTTGTGATACAAATTCGGTGAGATTTGATTTACAATCATCAGATTTTAATTGCTCAATAGCAGCACCTCCATTTAATCCAGACGCTTCAAAATTTGTGCTACGAACTGTAAGCACTTTTACGGGATCTTTTGATTTTAAAGTGAGAATTGCATTGCCTGTAAAGTACATTAGCATATTTAATACTGGTTATAGAAATAAAGAAGACATAAAATTCAATCAACAGAAATATGATGCACGCATTTGCTGCTAAGAGTTATACAATTTCTTTTTAACGTATATGCGCTTTTCTATCCTAATTTTTGGAGTACTAGCAAAGGTAGATACGTATTCCTGCCTAATTGTTCCAAAATAGGTGGCTGTTCTTTATTTAAAATTTTAGGCAAATTTTTCCTGATGGTTCACATCCAATTGAAGAGAATTGAAGTCCCTAGGTTTATATAAATATATTTAATATATAAGTATATTTAAATGTGACACTTTCCTTGCCAAAAAATACTAGTTTATATAAATCGATTTGGAATACCAAATACTGATGCTGTTAAATATATAGTTTGAAGTCGAATAGGCCTCACTGAATCACTGATTTTACACTCGTCTTTCTTCAAACTTGTTGAGCAAACATTTACATTTCTAACTAAGTGATATATATATATATATATATAAAGATTTTGTTATTCAGCAAATTACATTGCCCCGACGAAAGAAAAAGAAACAGCGTTTGACAAAATTTGTAGTGCAGTTGCGTTATATTAATAAAGAATTTTAATTTATAAAGCTTAAAAAAGGTAATAAAACTGATTTTTTTATTTCAACTACATGCGGAAATTGACTGTAATAATTGCTTTTATCTGATCTACAAGAAAACTTAAATTCTTCATCATTAGAAAGTTGGAATGGCTGTTTCACAACAGCAAATTAGAAATGTAGCGTAGAAAAAGTGTCCTATAAATATTTTTTGCGGTTGATTTTGGCTCTAGCCATTAAGTGCTCTTTCTCAACCTTATCACATATCTTATCAAAGAAAATATAAAAAAAAAATCTTAATTTACCAGCATAAATAGTTCGGACAAATGTATCTTCTGATTTTACTTCAATTATCTCAGAGATTGGAGATACATCAAGTTTGGCGGCAACTCTTGGTAGAACATTCTTACCGAAAGCTGTAGCACCAGCAAGAATGTGCGTGTATTTGAATTGGTTTTGTGCTGCCAAAATTAATGGTGCAAGGGACTCTGGTAGGAATCCTTTAAACGCATCATTCTCAGCTACTAAAATCTTTGATACTCCCTGAACTTTGGCTACAGCTTCAGAAGGCTGAAAAAATTTTTACTATGCTGTAATAGGGTTCAAAGTACACATTGAAAAATTACCTTTCCACACTTACTCCCAGCAACTAGAACAGTTATATCTCCACCAATTTTCTTAGCAGCTGTTATTGTATTCAAAGTGGATGGATTTAGGGTGTCATTATTATGTTCTGCTATGACCAGAGTGCTCTTAAATCGGCTTAACTGAAAATTTTGATATTAGTAGTAATAGACCAATACATAAATTACAAATGCTTACAATATTGCTTTTGTTAATTAAACGTCTTGAACACAACATATTGGTAAAAGAAAATTATACAAAATATACTGGAGATATAAACAAAGGTGGTGCAAAACCACTTTCTTCACTTTATTGAAGCAAATGTAGAGATTGCCTAAGCAAAAGCAAAACTATAAAATGATGACATGAGCGAGAAGTAGAATTCTAGAGATCAGTAGTTCGCTGACGTCTATAATACCAATTCAAAATTGGTCCTGTATCGTAGGAATTGCCACTAGTATTGCCAGAAATGCAGGAGAAAAAATTGAAAATGAAACAAATAACGAACAAATTTTCGATTGGTATGGGGTGGGGAGCAATGGAAGATAAACATGTATATAAATGGGCTTCTCGTTGAACCAAAAATACATGAAAGCAAATAGCACCACTTTTATTGTCCTGTCTCTTTCCGTGAGAGCATACTTTCCCACTGAACTGGGAACGAGAAATTGCATGTAAAAATCCTTGTAAAAAACACTTCCTTCGGCTCACAATTAAAATTTAACAATAAAAATAGTTCCAAATATGTTTGTGGTAAATTCCGTAAATCCCACTGACATGTACATATATAAGTAAGTTCCCAAATAATTTAAATATGACGCCAGTTTACGGCAGTTGGTAGCATTGACAATGAGAGCATACTTTCTGAAATCAAAACTGGTGCCACATGAAACAGGAGATCAGTCAGTCCATTTATATACATGTCAGTGAAGATAAATGAAGAAACTGCTAATATTTTAGTTTAAAAAACATTTTATATAAATATTTTTGTATATACTAATCATTTGAATAAAGAAATAATGCAATAAATTTAAAACAAACTCAATTTTCTGAACAAGCCCTTTTGGTATAAAATGGAACAAAAGTTCGATAATCGAATTCAATTCGAATTAATTTGAATCAGTTTTAACTTCATGTGTATATGTCAAAACAATTGTCAAGCTCCGATTTTCCTGGGATGCCGTGATTTATGATAGAAGTTTTCATACAAAGCAAAAATAATACAAATATGTTTTTGAGTAGTTATTTATAAATTTGTGTACAGATTTTAGGATGCAAATGCAATAATAATATAGAAATAATAATGTTCAATTAATAATGTGTGTCTGTTCAGCGAAAGTGTAGTAAGTATAGTTTTGTTTACAATTATATAAAGCTAAAATTACGCCAAAATACATTAAATTATGCTTTTGTCAACACGTATTTAGTTAAAGAAGTGAAGAGTTAACAACTGAATTCTGTAAATATTAAGTTTAACTGCGAAATATAACCAACATTTATTAGTATGGATAATGTGTCTATAGCGTATATAGCATAATCTTAAACTAATTTGGCGCTTGGCAGACGTGTTAATATAATAAAGATAACGATTTTTAATGATGTAATAAGAATTCTATATTCGGAATAAGCTCTTATCGAGAGTTATTTCTAGGGTAGCGTTAAGAAGTATTTTATGAATTTTTTATTTTACTTTATTCTTATTCTATGTATTACAATCCCATCCAAAAAATGTAAATATAATACTAATAGATAAGGATTTTTTATTATTTTTAAATTTAATTTTCTCTAATATGGCATTTTGTGGACCTAATTCTCACCATAGAAAAATTTATAAATAGTTTTCGTGCGCTAATTTTGCGTTTTTATTTGTAGTTAATCAAGTCCAGCACAAACTAACTAACAATTAAATGGACCTTATTATAATAGTCACTTACTAAATGCCACTCGATTTTCACTGTACTGCTATGGAAATAATGGTAAAAGATCGGCATCTGAATAGACAAAAAACAAACTATCTTAATTACTGTAACTGTCTTATAATTTTGTAACTAATATTGAAAAGTTGTTAAAGGGTAACATTGACAACCCCCTATGATTCTAAAATAGATAATTTTTAAATCGCATTGTGGAAAAGTTATGGGATCATGAGTCAATGGAAAATTATCATTGGCTCCAAAATCTGTCCCTAAGGAAGGTAGTGCAGAACCTATTATCGTCAATAGTCATAGATAGCTTCTTTCAGATATTTTCCATTACTGGATATGAAGTAAAAAGTTTTGTAGATAGCTTTCTAATTATAGTAAAAGGAAAGTACGATTAACTCGAATTTGGGGAAATGCATAACAGTTAATTCGATTCCAGTGGGGCTTACTAGAACCACCTTTTACCCTCTTAATCTATACCTCCATCTCAAAATACAGATAACAGTTTGTCCTCAAAGATTAAGAATGTAAACAGCACATATAAATTTTCTTGGATAGAATTGAAAAAAAAAATTGAGTGGATAAAATCTTTAGAAATATGTATGTAAGTTTATACCAGGGTTGCTTTCAAAATTTAAGCTATTAGCTTATTTAAACTCTTTTGTGCAGGGTGGAGGTTATTTCTTTGCAGGCATCTTAAACGACCAAATTAGCTTCTGTAATACTTTAACATGATAATTTTCCATCTTTTTACAAATATATTGTCGCTTCACAATTAAACACCCGAGCAAAAATCTGACAATTCACAAATTTTCTTATAGCAACTCTTAGCTCCAGTGCCCAACCATAGCTTAAAATACTTCAAATTATGCTCTCGAAAATTCTCAAAAAATACTATTTACTTTGCAGTAATTACTTACGCAGAGCTAAAAAAAAACTCCAGATCAAAATCTTGAACGTATCGCTTGAACGACAGATAGCTGCTAGTAGCAGCTACGAATTTAAACAGCGTAACCAACGTAACCCAGGATGTGTTCAATATTTCAGCTATAGATGCTCTTAGCTATTTTCGTACGCTTCTCCGTGTCCAAAGTAACTCGAAAGCTATTTTTTTTGACTTGCTTTTTGACATTTGTTCAGTCCAAGATTTTAAGATAACTGTTATCATAGTAGTTTTTTGGTGTTTATTCCCCTGACTGTAAAGTACAAAGCAGCAATGGTAATGTTTATGTGTGTAGCTGCCATTTTCTTTAAAATGAAAAGATTATTGGAAATTAACAATAAATTTAAAGATTCTTTAAATGTATTTAAAGTGACATTTGCGATACACAACTCCTTCATCTCCATAAAATACTAAATATTTCTGATCCCTCATTATAATTTATGTAATATCAATTCAATTTCAAAATTCGCAATTGAATCAAAAAAAACTTTTAACAATTCACATTCAGTTTTGCAGTTTTTTCTTGCTTCGGCTAAATTTGTCAGTTCTTAAAGTGTTGCATTGCTATATCTAAACTATTCAACATATTCGTATTTATATAACCTAACCCAATGATCATAAACAAAGGCATTATTAGGGTACAAATATAACGAGCAGATCGCGGTCTCAGTTTTATGTCGAGAATAGCAAATTGTTGTCGTCCTTAATAATATAACGCAACAATTTTCTGTATCACAACCTGAAAGTGAGATCGCGACCTACTCGCGATGTCTACCCTTAGAACAGGTTGGACCTACTTGAACCTGACATCAATAAAATTATCAAATTATTCTATGATTTTTTCTGATGAAGTTTTTTTAGAACATGTTCTTAATTGCAAATACTGAACTATGAATGTTTTCTTCTGTTGTTTTAATTGTATTTACATCACAACGAGCATATAATTAAAGAGCCGTCTTTTTTTCAGAAGAAAGTGACCATGTACAAAATTGCTTCAGATTGCTTCCATGGAAGCACTTTTGCAAGCATATCAGTAACCTACAAGCGTTTCGAAGCGATTAAAATTTTTTTATTGGGTAGTTTTTAAAATTCTCAACAATTCTCAACAACAAAATGTATTTGGTCAGTATTTGTTTGTAATGATTTGGAAAAAAAAACAAAAAGCAGGAAAATATTTATTTTACACAACAACAAATTTAATGATAAGTCCTGAAAAAGGATTAAAAAAAGAAAAAAAAATATTTGCTTTACTTATACCACGAATGGAAGATGTCTTATTTCGGGAAATGGCAATAATTTTAGTCTTTTTAGTCAAACTGGAAGGAAGGCATAACGTCAAAGTTTTTTTTAAAGTTCTACCATCCCGCATACAATTAGCTTTTTGGAATCAATGTGGCTTACTTATATTGATAAAATATGTTACATATATGAACGCCCATTTTTCACTTGTTTTTAGCCAATCTACTTTTTCAAGCAGTGTTAATATTTCGTTTTTTAATGATTCTGTTTACGAGGCACTTCAAGCATGAACGAACTAATAATTACAAAACTGGGCAAGTAGAACAAAAATCTGCAACGTTTTGCCGATTTTGGATTTGAGCGAGGCATTGCAGACTTGCCCATTGCTTACGTCAGCAATTCGAGGAATCGTCGCTTTTATATTCGAGCAAAGCGTTGCATATTTTTGTTCTTTTTTCCCAGTCTTTGTAGTTATTAGTTTGTCTATGCTTCAAGTCTTTCATGTCCAAAAAATGTTAATGCTCTACCTTCACATGGTTGAGACAAATAGGGTGACACTGATCTGGGTACCAGGACATAAAGGCATTAAGGGAAACGAGATTGCGGACAGCCTTGCAAAGGAAGGAGCCAAATCTCCGTTTATTGGCCCTGAGCCTGTCTTTGGACAACCAAAGAGTCACCTTTCAACTCAGATCAGGTTTGGGAGGATAGAACTAAGAAGGAACACTGGGAAAATACCTCGGGGCTGAGACAAGCGAAGAAGTTTATAAAGTATTCGCAAGAGAGGACAAAAGCATTCCTCACACTAAGCAGAAAGGAATTAAGGTTCATAACGGGCCTACTTACTGGGCACAGCCTACTTAGATACCGTCTTAAGAAGATGGGTAAGGTCGATGATGAGACCTGTCGATTCTGTATGGAAGACGATGAAACCCCTGAACATGTCCTGTGTGACTGTGAAGCTCTGTGCCGCATAAGGCTAAGACATCTAGGAAATGCATTTCCACTCCAGAGGATGTCGGAAAAATGGCCTCCAAGAACATTATAAGCTTCATCAAAGACCTTAAGTTCGAATGGGCTTCCTAGGGCATTTAGGGGTAATGTCACAAAAGATCTTATAGGTCGCGGTGACAAGATGGGATTCCTGTCTGCATCCCCCGTTATTAATAATAATAATAATTCACATGGTTTACATTTTTATACCCTAGATGAAATCTATAAGGTATACCAAGTTTGTCATTCGGTTTGTAACGCACAGAAATAATGATGGTAGAGCAAAATGGATTGCACACCCATGCATAATATTAAAACTTTGTACAGTCTTTAAAAAGAAAAAGTAAAATTAAGTTCGAAAATGAGACAAATCGGGCAATTCCTTCGTGGAGTTGCCATAAACAATTTCGGTTTCCACTATACACACTATAGTACACTGTCTGAGAACGCGTCGATATAGAGAGCTGAAAATTGGTACATGGTATTTTTATAGTAATATCAATACAATTTTAAAAATGGAATAAATCGGGCAACCCCTTCTTGGTGTTGCCATATAAACATTTAGGTTTTTTACATATACTGTGAAAACAATCAGTCTTAGACCTTTTATTTCAGAATAAATCCTATAAAATTGGTTATAATCATTTTTTCTGTCCGACGAACCGTTCTAGAAATATATGCGAAAAACCACTTCAAAAATCAAACTTGCTAGATCGGTGACCATACGAAATTTTATACGGGCATTCATCTAGGGTATCATAAGAATTGGTCTTAGACCAATTCTAGCTTTTTTACTTGTTTTAGTTGATCTTGACCTAACTAGTTTTATAATATTTGGAATAGAAGATTTTTTTGTAATTTTTTTTTATTTTGATATACATATAAATAAATAAACATTGCAAAATTTGACTATGTATTTATTTCTTCGCTTTCATCGGTAGTGGTTAATACTAACTGGAAAGACTTTGTGGCTAATTAGACTAGAAAAATTAAATACAAGAGGAAAACGCATTTGTCTCGTTAGTTCGGTGGTAACAGCAATCGCCCAGAAAGCTGAATGTCCCGGCCTCGAAAACCGGACGAAGCAGGTGCTGTTTTATCTTTCTTGTATTTAAAAATTTAATTTAGAAGAGTAAAAATAAAATAAAAATCGCAAAAAGTGCTTTTATTCCATCTATTATGGCCGATTCTAAAAACTGTGAGTTCGAATTCCGTATGGAGTAAGATATAAATAAAAAAAAAGGGCATGAGTCAAGTTGTATTATTTGTATATCTTTTTCTTTATACATATTGTAACAACAATGAGTCGATATGGTGATTTCAAATTTATTCGCTACAAGTTCTGTAAATAGTAACAGGCTAGAAAACCAGGTTTATCATGCCGTTTCAATTTCACAACTTCCTTTTTTCCATTGTTTGCAGAACATAAATAGCAGTAAATATTATTCGGCTGCTTTCCTCCATAGATGGCTATGTCATAGGCTCACACTATAAGAAATTAAAGTTAAATCAGACGATGATATCTGAAGTAAACTTTAACACTGTAGCATAAATGAAGTTGTCATTAGTACATTTATCAGCACATATTGCTAGCTTAATTTTTTCTCTCTATATGTAAAAAGCATTCCTGTAATCTTGATCTTTTCTTTCATTCCGTATACTTTCTGTATCATAAAACTGCAAGTACACGTTTATCACTTCCTTTGAAGTTGGCACTGACATTAGACAATCTATAATCTAGTGGTTCGTGGATAATAATTCTTACTGTCCTTGGATACCTTAATTTACTTCGTTCATACTCTGTAAAAATTAAAAATAAATAATGCACAAGAAATTACATTTTTACCGCTGAAAATTGTCGGTAGTCTATTTAACTACAAGATTTTTTAGGGAGAGATTCGAGGTATTTGGTGAATGTAGAAAGATTTTCGCAGCAAAACTCGATTAAGAGCTAGTTATATTAAAAAACGGCTCCTGTTACTGCCGTGTAAAAAATGAGTAGCGTATTGTTTAGCAATTTGCCATGTTTTCCATGGCGGCCGATTTTTGCACGATATACTTCCTACTTATCTGCCAGTTGTCTGATTTCATTAGCTTGTCTACTTCGTAGGCTTAAACCTAAGCATTAGTTGATAATATTAATATACCCATGAAATATTGTACAATATCAAATATCATCAATATATTATATGTATATATAAATAATTATTATTAACCATTTGAATTGCAGATATTTTCCAAAATGCGATAATAAGAATGTCTCTAGCAGAATTTCCAACAAATTATAAACGATTCCATATGCATTTCTAGAACTAATAGACCATTATGATTGTTAAAATATTCCGAAGAGGTTCAGCAAGATGTATTGGTCTATTGTCAGCATTTATAACAATATTGCTTTGCCTGTACTACATATCTGTCGGTCAGTCAACCTCTCCACAAAGAGAAATGAGTATGAGGTAAACACTTTTCTGAAAATATGAAGACAAGATACGTAAACAATTTTTTATTTCAAGGTTGCATAGGGATTCAAAACTTAATGCAAAACAAAAGGGAAGATCGAATTTTATGAATACAGCCGATAGTAAGGCATTAGGTGACCTCTTTAAAACTGAATGGGGTAGTTGTCGGGCGTTGCATGCGCGTGAAACAAATATAACATCTTTAGATGAATATGCCAAGTTTGATTTTCAGGTATTTATAAACGGTCGGCTCTAGGGCATAAATAAGCTTTGAATTCTTTCATTTCAATTTATCTTTTAGCCCGAATGGATTCGGACAAAGGAATATTGGGATAAAAGTTTCGAGGAAAGATTTGAAGCCCAAAAACAAGATACAACCCGCCCAAATTTGAAGGTAAAAAATAAAAATATCATATTAAAACAGATTTAATTAATTCGAAATAATTTTATTTTAGATAATTATAGTGCCCCATTCTCATAATGATCCCGGATGGCTTAAAACATTTATTAATTATTTTCAATCAGATTCTCGGCAAATTTTAAATTTTATAATAACAAAAATGCAAGAATATAAGGACATGACATTTATTTGGTCGGAAATTAGTTTTCTACAACTTTGGTGGGATCAAGCGCATCCTACAAAGCAAAGGGTAAAATTTTTATTCATTGATTGAATATTTATTTTTTTCAATTTCTATTTAGGCATTAAAAAATTTGATTCATTCGGGACGTTTTGAAATTACCACTGGTGGATGGGTTATGACAGACGAAGCAAATGTGCATATTTACGCAATGTTGGATCAATTTATTGAAGGTACAGTGGACATTGAAATAAATTTGGTGCTAAGAAAAGAAATAATAAGTTGTGAAAATAATATTTGTGGGTCGAACGCAATGTTTTGTGATGGCACTAACCAACTGCACAATTTCAAGGTGACCTATTAAGCGTCGCTATGATTGCATTTGTGGAGCTTAATGACAAAATATATGTATTCACAGTGACCAAGAATTTAAGCTGTTACACTGTTTTGTAATTGACAAGTGTCGAATTTCTTGTCTTCATTGGTACGTTTTTCGCTTTGTGTAATAATTACTGATAAGTGTCGAATTACTTATCTTTATTTATACAATTCATTCACTTGTACATAGTGATTAAATAATAATAATAATTAAAATTAAAAATAAATCAAGTTGTTTTGTTTTAGTGACCACCGTGCACAATAACTCTCAAGTGAAAATTGAGCGGAACTGTTTACTTTTATAACATTCACAAACAATTATCAATCTACTTTAGTTATCGCTAGTACTGTACTTTAAATTATCGCAATCCAAATAGAACACTTTCGTCTGTTTACTACAATCACTTTACTGTCTGAGACAAGACTCGCCGCAGGCGTTGAAAAGTGCTGTATTTATAGTCTACATATTGTCCAAAATCTTCCCGAAGATTTCATTCTAAAAACATCGATTTTCCGAACCTAAAATCGTTTTTGTCCGTATAGATATCGCTTGTTCTTTTCTTTTGCACATAATACGATTCTCCGAAAGTTGCTTGTATCCGTAATTAATTAGTCATTTCGCGCGAAGTATCCATTTCCAATGGATGTCACTTGTCTTTTTACATTGCACGTAACAATATTTACTATTATTAACCAGATTTATTTTTTATTTACAGGTCATCAATGGATAAAAACGAATCTCAATATTACACCGAAAGTAGGATGGTCTATAGATCCATTTGGGCACGGAAGTACAGTACCATATTTATTGGCGGCAAGTGGTTTTGAAGGGACGATAATTCAACGAATTCATTACGCCTGGAAACAATGGTTTGCAAAAAATCAAAGTGGTGACTTTATGTGGATGCCGTTTTGGCAAACGAATACTGATACAGCAAAATCCAATTCCTTATTAACTCATAATATGCCATTTGATATATATTCCATTAAGCATTCCTGTGGTCCGCATCCATTTATTTGTCTTAATTTCGATTTTCGAAAAATTCCTGGTGAATACACTGAATATTCTATAAAAGCTCAATTTATTACCGATGACAATGTGGCTGATAAGGCTCAACTTTTACTGGAGCAATATGCAAGAACAGCTTCATTATTACCTCATAATGTCGCATTAATTCCAGTTGGTGATGATTTTCGTTATAATAAAGAAAAGGAAGTTGAACAACAGTACACAAATTATAAAAAACTAATCGATCACATTAACAGTCATAGAGACCTCTATCATACTGAAATATCATTTGGAACACCAAAAGATTATTTTGATGAAATTAAAAAACGATCCAAACAATTTCCAACTCTCAAGGGAGATTTCTTTGTATATTCTGATATATTTTCTGAAGGTAGACCGGCCTATTGGTCTGGATATTTTACAACAAGACCATTTTATAAAATCTTAAGCACCGAATTAGAGTACAATCTTCGTTCAGGCGAAATATTATTTTCAATAGCATTTAATATGGCACGTCAATATAAAAACGATAAGGCATTAAAAGTTTTCGAAAAGAATTATGAAAAAATGATATTGGCTCGAAGAAATTTAGGGTTATTTCAGCATCATGATGCAATTACAGGCACATCAAAGTCAATTGTTATGCGTGATTACGGCATTCGACTCTTTGAAAGTATTCAAGATGTTGTGAAAATGCAAGAATCAGCTATAGAATTACTTATACAAAACAGGACGTACCACTATAGTTTTATATTAAGCGAATTGGAACGTGACAATTATAATAAACTTCCACGAAAAACTCCAATTTCTTTTGGAGACAAACCAGAAACTTCTATAATAGTTTTCAATTCTTTAGTTCAAGAACGAGTGGAGATTATATCGATTCGTACAACATATGCAAATGTAACGATTACTGATGAAAATAACATAAAGATACCGCTACAGATCAATCCCGTTTGGAATATTACGGATGAATATGAAAATCCAAGCGCTGTATTTAATGAAAGAATTAAGGTCTCAGTAAAACAATATGAAATTCTTTTCCTTGCAAAGCTTCCTCCATTGTCTCTGATGACATATAAAATTAGCCAAAACAACAATTATAAAGAGAAATTAGCAACAATATATTGCAATGAGTGTACTGAAAAGAAAAACATTGAATTTGATATTAAAAATAAACAGCCCGGAGATATTCAAATAGAAAATTACAAAATGAGACTTCTCTTTGATGAGAAGACGGGTTTCTTAAAAACTGTAACGAAAAAAAATATGGGCAAACCTATACAATGTGGAATTAAATTCGCTGCCTATAAGAGTGCCCAATTTCATTCTGGTGCTTATTTATTTAAAACTGATCCTGAGCAAAGAGAAGCTGAAAAAGATGTTCTAGAGCAATATGAAGAGGGAAGAATTATAATCACATCTGGACCGCTTGCTAGTGATGTTACAGTAATATATGGTCCATTTTTAGCTCACACTGTGAGAATATTCAACACAGGAACTTATCTGGATAAAGCAATTTATATTGAAAACGATATCGATTTTGAACCACCACCTAAAAATCGTGAAACTGAACTATTTATGAGATTTTTTACAGAAATTGAAAACGGTGAACCTCCTGAATTTTACACAGATCAAAATGGATTTCAATTTCATCGAAGAGTTAAGGTACCATCAATCGGTATAGAAGGGAATTATTTTCCCATTACTTCAGCCGCTTTTGTTCAAGACAACAATTTACGTTTAACAATCTTAACTACTCATGCACAAGGTGCAGCTAGCTTAGAACCTGGACAAATTGAAGTTATGCTTGACCGAAGAACTCTTTATGATGATTATCGTGGAATGGGTGAAGGTATTGTTGACAGCCGTTTAACTAGGCATAAGTTTTGGGTAATAATTGAGGATATGCCGCAAGGAATACAAAATACCTACCAGGTTCCAACTCTATTTGCTAATCATTTAGCTAATAGTTTACGATATCCACCCAATGTATATTTTATAGAGAATTTGGATGATAAGACGCCTGAACATTTGAAACAAAAACTTTTTTTGCTTAAATATAAGTTTCCTTGTGATGTACATTTGCTAAGTGTACGAACATTGACTGATGAGCAGTTACCATTATTCCCGTCGCGGTCAGCTTTAGTTATATTACATCGTCAGGGTTTTGATTGTGATATCAGTCAGGAATTATCATTTTGTAATGGAGCATCTGAATTTTCTAGTAATTTCTTTGAGCATTTGTCAATTGAAAGTGTTGAAAGAACCTCTTTGACGGGTCTTCGACGAAAACATGTCGTTCAGAATTTCTCTGAAATAAAATTAGAATCAATGGAGATACAAACATTTAATTTTACTTTTGCCGTTTAGTTTACCTTTGTAGGTTAGTATACATTCCAACTTTATGACAATTTTTTTATTTTTTTTAAGTATTGGGCTCGTTCATTCACAGTTTTACAATTTTTTTTTTATATAAAATAAATAATCTTGACTCATATATTTAGTTATATACATTTCAACACATTGCTAGGTTTGTTTGCATATATGTGATAATTTCACAATAAAGTTTCTGTAATGTGCTGTGGAGTTCATCACCCTGTTGAATTCCTTTGTTAATAATTTAATTTAATAAAATTGATGTTGGTTCCACAGAGAAACTTCCTTGATATTTTAAGATCTTGTGGAGTATCTTTTGGCATCCATTACCGCATGTAACTCTGCTTGCATCCCTGAATTCCGTGTTATTTTTGTTTTTGTCATTACCAAATAATTTCTGAACTATTTTATGAATTTTAAAGATATTTTACCGAGCTCAAAAGAGAATTTCACAAAGCCATCTAGTATCTCTTCTAAAGATTACATTGTGATAACAACAAATAAAAACGAAACATATTACTATTATTGACAGTACGCGGGAATTCAGCGCCAGACTGTCGATAGAAAAAGGAGAAGTTCTTGACGTTTAAGATATTTTTCGTATTTATATTCCTTATTTCTAATGCTGTAACATTACGGTTTAATAAACACAGACCCTGTGAGAATAACTGTTCTGTAACTTGCCAGATATTTTATGATGAACTTAACTGTGCAATTGTGCATGCGAAATGTAAAAGCAGTTATTTTATTGTACCAAAAGAGGTTATATACAGGATCGAAAATTATTTTTTAACCTAAATAGGTATCCAGTTATGTTCAAGTTCAAGAAAATTGTAGTTTTGAGGGAAAGCCAAGTTTTAATCCTTCACAAGAAGACGAAATTTACGTTTACGTCTATCTTTGTCTTACATTGCTTTTACTCTGGGACTCTATTTCGTCGTGTTTTTCAACTATATATTTAATATATATTTAATTTAAAAGCTCTTTAAATTCTCTTTTCTATCGGTCGAACAAAAATTTTGTTCTCTGAGGGGATTTTGACATAACATCAAAATTGTCTTTAAAATTTATCAGCCAGACCCGAAATGAAAATTGAACCGAAGTGACAACGCCCATGGCGTTTTGAAAAAATATACACGGATGCTGAATTATGCAATGCACTACAGAAACTAAATGCTTGAATCCACGTCTATAGTATTTTTTTTATACTCAATAATGTGTGTTTTACCTCACTTATTTTGTTAGTAAGTTTAACAAATTTTGCTTGCTTTGTAAGAAGTGTATTTGTTTACAAATAATTAGAATCTCGAATGGAAGAAGTAGGCAGACACAGCACTCTCTATAATATAATTTCTTTAGCGTACTGAATTGAGTAATGCACTGGAGAAAGTGACTTTTTAGAAACGACTAAGTGTAAAATTACTAATTTTGGTTATTGATAAGTTAAGTGTGTTTTTTTTATTTAACAAAAAAGTTATTTTATTTTTAATATAGGGAAAATGCAGACAATTATATATAGATAAATTAAAGCATCTAATTATGAAAATTATGTATGTATAGTGAAGGGTAAAACTTACCCTATAACTTATGCATATTGGGATAACTTTTGAATTGGAAGTAAGGTGAAATTAGGAAAGAGGATCTGGTAAGGAAAATATAGGAACACTAGTTTTTGCGGGTCGGCCCAGATAAAATCATTGCGAAGAAAGGAAAACTTACCGGACAATCACAACAACATTTAACTGTTAAGAGAAGATTAGAACTAAGAGTTCATAGATTACTTTGAAGATTTCGCAACTCAACTCCACCCAATGATATAATTGAAATATTACATAGGGAGAGTTTTAACCTCCTAATTGCTCAAATTTCGTCTACTCTAGAAACACTGTTTAATGCTGCTGTGGTGCGTGCGTCTCAAATAAAACATTAAACATATTTGTCAAGCATAAAGTTCTACTCTCTATTTTAAGCAAGATTTTTTTTTTTTTTTGTAACGTTTTCATTATTATAAGTGGGTATTGCGGGTTTTAAGGAGTAAATAGATTTTTTCGATCGGTGGAAATTCTATACAGAGAAGAAGATATAAAAATTTTCCAGGTACTGTGATCCATTATAATCTCAACGCTATTCACTTCTCTCCAAGCAAACAATTTTGAACTCCCGTGGCGGCGACGTTCACGAGTAAATCGATAAGAAAGTCAAACTTTACAAAATTTATAGAAAGAACTTGCTCCATAGTTTGGTAATATTGGTTTAAGCGATCAAAAAGGGAGCCCATATTGAGATTCGCTGATTAGATTAGTTAGGTCTGGTTAGTTTGATGATATTTTCTTGATGCAATAATAATAATTATACAGAAATCTTTTTTTAGTCAATAGTTTGTGGAACAACTAACAATTTTTTTTTTCACTGGAAATTAGTTTAAGATAAAGTTTCCATGTAGTTCAAGCAACCATAAAATTTCATACGTCCAAATGTAAATATCATTGATCCGAGGCCTGTATTCTATCTAATGAAAAGATTGAAGCATTAAGCGTGTTTTGTATATGCATTCTGAAAAACAGTTATAAATATGTATTTGTGTCGATTTCTGAGAATTAATAGAAATTGAGCTTCCAGCTAAGAATTTTTGAGAGGAGTTGATATAAGTAGGTTTAACTAGTGAAAACTAAACACCATCAATCACATGAAACGAGATCCGATAGAATGTTTCCCTCTCCGCTCAATATCGTCCTAATAAATTTTAATTATAATTTAAGTTAGAAAATTTCTGGATTTATTTAATTGTAATTAAAAAAATGTAAACTTGATACATAAGTGTTATAAATTTTTGACTATTTTTGTTAGCTTAAGGATGTTAGTAGTTTTTAATTTAAATTTTTAAATATTTTATTATATTTATTTTATACAAACGATATTCGTTGTCTTACGATTTGATTTAAATTTTTCCCATAGAGCTCTCTTCACCCGAATGTATTGGGCTTATCATTGAATTTTGTATAGCTTCAGAAATTTCCGTATATCTTTTAAGTTAATATTATTATTAAGTTTTTCTTTTTTTTATTTTTATATTTACGAGTACAATAGTACATACTAACACTATATTTATATGCATATACTATATCCCTCCTCTTGCTTGATTGGGATCTAGATTGTATAATTAATTCCAATAATAATCAAAAACTTTTTAGTCCTGTTTGTGAATGGATATCAGTGGGCATTTATATAAATTATATGCTGTGATTATTGCACTTCTTATAAATTAATGCGCTTCGTTTGATATGTTCTAGGTTCCCCTAGGATTGCTTATGAGGTGTCACCAATAAGCAACACGAAATACGAAATCACATCGGGACCAAGTACAAATAATAGTGTTTTAGCTTATGTCTGTCTTTATATTTTTTATATATTTATTTATAACTAACTAAAAATTGATCCCTTCGCTTGTTGTAGACCGGGAATGCATTGAAATGATACAATCCATTAGATTTTAGGGTGTACACTAGATTGAATTACACTACAGATGGCACAAGAACTAGATGTCGCAAAAAAAGTATACAAATTTTATATGGCTGGGTGGTCCATTCAAGAATGGACCACAACATTTGAATTGATGTATACGTCGAGTGATTAATATTTTTTCGTATCGTATTGATTGAGGTGGTTATAAATTAAATTAAAATTAAGAATTTTCCGGCTAACTTGATGCCGAATTTTCTTTTTAGATTTTCGAAAAAACTATCCACCAACTATCACCAACAAACGACCAACAATCGATATGTGCAATAAAAAATTAAAAAAGTAAAAGTTGACCGGCCAACTTGATGGAGCCGTGCATTCCTAATTTTTCAAGTCGTGATGTGCTCAGCGATGTGCTTAAAAGAACATCGGTGTTGGGTGCCTGAACGCATGATGTATTCGCAAGATACCCCGCTTCCTTATTAGTTATGTATTCAATGAGTTAAATGAACTTGAACGGAGCGGAGAAGTAACGTCAACAATTTCTCTCTCAATTTTTGAGTACACGAACGCTTTCGAGTATGAGCTTACAAAAAGTTTCACAAGTTTGTACTTTCAAGCTAGTACGCGAACAGACCAATATTTTGTATCATGTTCGTTAAGTTTATTTACAAATAAATTTGTTTATTTTAATCAGTTATTCACCGATATTCTTACTGTACATCTAAAAATACGTTACGTGTCCTGTTCTGTACTAGCGAAGCTTGCGAAAAATCCCTGAAGAGACTTTATCTTCCGTTCTGTGGTAAAACCCTCTTGAGATTTTATTAATTAAAAAATTTCATTTGAGAAAATCATCATAAAGACTTACTTTTAAAACACTTCTCTAGGTCTTTAAGCAACTCAACAAATAGTAGAAGTATCTGATAAATATAAATATTTTCATTTTTAAAATTAAAGCCTCACATCAAAGCGATAGCATTTTAGTTTGTACACAAGTCATTCCAAGGTATTTTAAAAAATTTGATTACAGATACAATCCAAACTTGTCCAAAAACCATTCTGAAGCTGTTCATGTTGCCACATCAAAAATAATTAATATCAATTTTGGTTGTAAATTAAAATATTAAAAATTACTTGTGACGAAATTTATTTATAATAAATATTTTTTTTTGTAAGGATGAAAGAACAGAAAATATTACGAAATCCGTTTCACAGGTTTTTAATAATGCTTCTATTATATAAATTATATAACTTTTCTTACTGGCAATGCCCTTTGAAAACTCTTTTACCATTAATATATACACAAATATACACAATGTTACAAATTTACAAATTTCGCTCTGGTCAAGGTCACCCGCTCACTTTTCATGTGCGAACTATACAATATTATTCTTAGTTTTTTTTGTCTTCTATTATATTTTAAGGTTTTATCATTGTTCTATTCTTTTCAATGTAAGGTTGTCAATCAAGACTGAAACATTTCATTTCAATTGGTTAAGCTAGTAGTTAGAACAATCTCGATTTTTATACCCTAGATGATAAAATCATACTAAGTTTCTGTTTGTAACGAATTGAAATAATACTGGGAGAGCAAAATGGAATGGTCGCCCACACATAATATTAACTGTTATTCTGATTTTTGCATGCCTCATGATAACTCGAGAGCGCGTGTACTTAGAGATCTGAAATTTTGTACACTGCCCTTTTTTAAAAAAAAACAAAGGTAACTTCAAGTTCGAAAATGGGACAAATCGGGTAACTCCTTCGTGGGGTTACAATACAAAAATTTCGTTTTTCACTAGATATTTGGACACCGTCCGATAACGCGTCAACGTAGAGAGCTGAAGTATTTTCATAGAAATAGTAAATATAATTTCAAAAATGGACTTTAAATCGGGCAACCTCTGCTTGGTGGTGCCATATAAAAATTTAAGTTTTTTACATATACTGTGAAAACGATCAGTCCTAGACGTTTTTATTGTACTGAAAAGTTATTCAGAATATGAAATCCTATGAAATTGGTTTTTTATAATTTTTACTGTCCGACGAATCATTCTAGAAATATATGTGAAAAACCACTTCAAAACACGCACAGATGGGTGACTATACGAAATTACATACGGAATCTCATCTAGAGTATCATAATTAGAATTGGTTTTAGATCAATTCTAGCTTTTTTACTCGTTTTCTGATAAAGTGTCAAAATATTGCTCGTACTTTGATATTTTTTAGAGTTCCGTACCCAAAGGGTAAAAACGGGAACCCTATTACTAAGCCTCCGATGTCCGTCCGTCTGTCTGTCACCGCGCTGTATATCATGAAACGTAATAGGTAGACAGTTGAAATTTTTACAGAGTGTGTACTTCTATTGCCACTATAACAACAAATTAAAGGGGACCTCCATATAAGAAACGTGATTTTTTCCTCGTTTTATTCTCATTTATTATTATTCTTATTCATTTTTTCAAATGACTGCATTATTTTTCCTAATGACGCCTACTCTCATTTGAAAAAATAAATAAATAAAAAGTACATAGTTTTAAATGGAAATCGGATTATATACATTTACATGTTTGCATATGCAATTGCATGAAATCGCATTTTTGCAATGTTATTGCATATTATAGTACTTTCTTGTTTATTTGGCAAAATGTTTGAGTTTATCAATTTTAAATGCATGAGAGAGTAGGCGAGAAAGATGTGAAGTAACCGACGTCTTTGAAAAGCTAGAAACCAAAAATCTTCCTTTTTATAATTCAATTGCTGCAATCATAGAAAAAATGATGGATCTAATCCATGCCATTCCGGACTCATTTTCGGTAAAACTCTCTAAAATAAGCTAGACACTGTTCTTGCCAAAAATCCGGGCTTTGAACAATTAAGTAAATAAATGCTTACATTAATAGCAAAGGTTAAAGCTTGTCTGAGGTGATATCTGCGGATATGACGCCAAATTTTAAATTTTGCCCTCTCAACCGCTGTACTTTTTTTTGTCTCCAGGGAATATTAAAAAATGTTGTGAATGTGCCAAGATTATATCGCAAATTACTCAGTCACAGTTGAGAATTTCGTCTTCTTTTTAAATATTATTACAATATAATCAAATGCCACACTCTGCTGATCATAACGGTCCCAAGAATATATCTTAGGAAGTGCATTGTTTTATCACAAAGTACAAATTTCAACCATTTTTGGCTGTATTCCACCCTCAACCACCGGTCTATTTTTTTCATTGAATAAGCCCAATATAGAAATATATATTAAGTAAAATTAAAATAAATTTAAACACGTTTCTTAATTAAAAGCAATCTTATCAGGTAAAAAAAAAAAAAATAAAATTCATACGGGTCCATCTTCTTTCTTTTTTAAACATGTACTCTTATCTGAAGTTACCTTATGGAATATGGTATCTCAATTATAGTATATCTAGCAGAAAGAATCTCTTATCGTAAAGAATCTAGGAAGCATCGTCTTCACAACTCTTCACTGTTAGCCAAGAAAAACAAAGTTAGTGAATCATTTTTTGCTTTCATACAATTTTCAATTATGAGTGACAATTGGCTCCAAAGGAGCATTTTTACTTACTTGAATAATATGTATGTTATATGTATGTATGTAATTAAGGTAGAGTGTGGGAATTATTACCTGCAAGTATAAATTTTAAACCAATTCTCAAGTGTGTATAGGAGCTTAAAGATGTTCAAGAACTGAAGGAAATCTTATAGATTTAAATTTAGATATATTATGTATATGCATATGTATGTATGCCTAGTTAAAAATTAGAGAAATCTTGCCCATTGCAATTTAAATTTAAATTATGTAGCTATTTCATTTAGATTATAAGTAAAATTATGAGTTGTTGTAAATTTAAGATAAATTTTGTAAGAAAAAAAAAAAAAACCAAATATACAAAAGCTCTATATTAGCCATTCTTAATAGCCACACTATTTATGTAAATTCTATAGAAAGTGGGTGTTTTATTTAATGTTACTTGTCTTTATTTTGTTTTTCAAAAATAAATGTCATACTCGAAAATTTTTAAGGCAATAATTGGTTTTTATTGTTACATTTTTTAGGAGTACGAACCTGGTTTTCCCTTTTTTCTTAAATAAAAAGTACAGTTTTAACTTGTATATCGGAAGAACATATAAAATTCATGCTAGTACACAACACAGTGTTTATTTAAATTGATTTATTTTTTCAAAACAAAAATAACATTCAAATCATTATTTCTTCAATATTAGTTTTCTAGCAAAAATAAAAGATCTATTTTTATATTTTCATTTACAGGCGAAAACTGATAAAAAAGTCGGATTTTTTCTGTTAAATAAAATTTTTTGAATTTTACGAGATCAGCAAAAAGAAGGAAAATGTTGGAAATATAAAAAAGAAAACGTATTATTCCGTCATTTATTTTGTTACTTGTGAAACCTATTGGGAATCACAAATAAAATATTTTTCATATTCATTCTTATCAGAAAGATTGCACCAAACGGAGGTCATTGAAAAAAATCATTAAAGCCGAAAATGAAATGAAAATATCGTCGTATCCGTTTTTCGTGGTAAGTTTATTTGATAAGATATTCATTGTGGTTTCTTCCGGCATTTACTTGTTGCGTACTTTTAGTAGACTGTAAAAAAAAACAAACAAAGAAATAACGAGCTCAGTATATATAGCATACACACATTCACATGTATGAATGTTATAAACAGTTTTCTTTAAGGGATAAGAGCATAAAAAATCGAAGCATTTAAAATTTAATACATATAAATTTTGTTTTGTTTTACATATTGACATACCTAATTTAAACTATTAAAAAACATTTGTTTTTTTTTAACAACATTTGTGTTTTTTAACAAAATTTTTATTTTAATGGTGCAAAAGGTTTTCCCGTCACGGTCTGCTCGAGGTTCGTTTCTGGCTCACGCTCTCCAGGCTGTGAGACAAAGAAAAAATATAAATATGATTTTATAATTTTCAGTAATATATAAATGTAGTTTCAGTTAAGCATAGCCGTTTTTTTCTTATTTTTCTTTTTACCAAAGTGGTAGCTGACAAAAATTGTCATTTTCCTCAAAAATTCAGACAGGTTTTATACCTTAGATGAAATCACCTCACGATAACTCGAGAACCCGTTCACCTAGAGTGCTGAAACTTTGCACACAGGTTTTTAAAAAATAAGTAAATAGTAGTAAATAAGTTCGAAAATGGGAACTACTTAGTAGGGTTGCCATAGAAAAATTTCGTATTTCACTATATATTTGGGCACTGCCCGTCGATGTAGAGAGCTGCAATATTATCTTCCGCCGTATTTAACAGCGATTTCACTATTGCACAGAAAGAAAGGAAAACACGAGGCTTCACGATCTATTATTGTGGCTTTTATTGGCTTCTTTCAATTATTGCCAATAGGAGCAATATAATATTATACTTAACGTCTCGTACAACATTTTAAAACTATTTTCTTAAAAGCCAAATTCTTGAACTAAATGGCTCAATGACTCCGCGCTTACAAGTGACAATTAGAATTTACTTGACAGGCTTCTTCCTTTTACTTATTTTATTACTACACACAACGGAACACTGAGGCTTTTAGAACGAAAGTTGTGTGGTATGGCATTGAAAGATCAAAAAAAATGTTTAGGACTGATCGTTTTCATAGTATATCTACGTAAGAATCCTATAATATGGCACCATCAAGGGGTTGCCAGATTTAGTCCATTTTTGAAATTTCATTTACTATTGCTATAAAAACACCATGTACAAAATTTCAGCTCTCTACGTCGACGTGTTGTCAGGCAGTGTCCTCCAAATAAATAGTAAAAAACGAAATTTACGAAGGAGTTACCCGATATGTTCCAATTTTGAACTTTAATTTAGGGGAAGATGCTGTACCTTGGACATGTGTGTACCTTGGTCATTTTATTTTCCAAACGGACTGTAGCTACCACCTAAATAAACGCATTTTTATCCCATTTGACTGATCAACAGATGACACTTAAGCTATTCTGGGGATTAGTTTGTCGGACAAATGAGCAGTTATTACGTTTTAAAGAAAAGTCGTGAAAAAAGTAAATATTTTCCAGTGATAAACAATTGAAAGTGTTGGAGTTCTATTCTTCCTATATCCTTGGACTCCAACCAAGGTTAAACTTGTTTATATGTACTATTATAAATCGTTCATCATGTGGTGAATTGCGCGTCTTAAAATATTTCACGGGCAGTTTTGTTTCTTTTGCAAGGGGTATGTACCTTGGACACTTCAAACATTTTCCCCACGCACATGTAAAAAAAGTCTTAGATCGGCCTTTAGTAAAAAAATAGATTAAAGATGTATATCTACAGCAATTTTTTGTTTAGTAACCTGCTTTGCGAATATTGTAATTCTTGGTTGAATAAAGAGTGTTATTTAATTTAACTCTGTAGATATACCATCATTTCTACTTAGAAAATTTCAAATGTCCAAGGTACAATACCCCACTGTCCATGGTGCAGCTGCATGTTGTACCTTGGACCAAAAGGAGGACCTTCATATTTCCTTTCAGATATCCTGAAATATAAATGTTTAACTGCATATTCGACTATTATTGGTAAAGTTATGGGTTAGACAATCTATAATAATTGGTTGCTTAAGATTTGTCCCGTTAGTTTTGTCAAAAAAAGAGACTATTTCAAAAAAGGTACCAAGGTACAGCACCTTCCCCTACTTTAAAAAATAAAACCCATGTGGAAAATTTCAGCCCTCTAAGTGAACGCCTTCTCGAGTTATCGCGAGGACGGAGAGTCGGACGGACGGACAGATGGACATGCAATAATCAAAATAACTTAATATTATGCGTGGGTGTTCAATCCATTTTGCTCCAAACGTCTAGCTGTAGATTTGAATTAATTGAATTACGATGGAGAAAGAGGCCGACGGGCGACGGCACCTGCAGATTGCTATGTAATACACGCTCCATAAAACGTTCCTGGAGAAAATTATTCCTATTATTGGAATAGTCTGCCGTTTGTCATTGCCGTCGCAATTGTGCTTAGGCCTTTACTCTGTATACCGTGAATAGCGGAATTACATTCCTTAAAACGCACATGCACTATCCCAATGCGAGTAAAAACCGAATGAAAGACTTTATGCCGCCTGAAATCAAGAGATGTTCGCAGAATTCGCTGATTGATTTGGCTTTCGAAAACATACAAATGTAGGGGAAATTTGATTTATGCGAAGTGATCCATGCTACTTGAGCTTCTGAAAGAATATTCTCCGATCATTACTAGAAGAGAATTTAGCTATGATTTTGGACCGGGCTCAGTGACTCTGAGCTGATACTTTGAAACGAAAGGCAGTTCCATATGGGGATAACGTATGATTTATGATTGTAGAGATTTTGCTAATTACGCACCGGGAAAATGTCAGGCCTTCCAATGGAAGCCTTGTAGAAGCAAAGTACTTTTTCTCAACTGCTTCCATGTTAGTCCCATTGACGCTTGGTGGAAGGGAACTCAGCTAAAAAAAAAATTGACATGCCTTCCAATGGATACTTGAAGGAAACGGTAGAAAAGCTTGTGGGTTTTCATTTGAGGTGTATGGTACGCCAGTGACGACGATATCAGTTAGCCTGCTGCGTTTGCGTACTGCTTCCAGCTCAGCATGGGTCTCAGCAAGTTCACTCCGTTTTGTATTCAGCTGTACTCTTAACTGAGCCATCGCAGAATCAATCAATAGTTGTTTTTACCACATTAATATTTTTAGCTATTAGCTCCTCAAACTCAGAAAATTTCTCCGAGAACTCGACAAACTTATCCACAATTATTCTGTTAAATTTTTCGATAACTTTCTTTCCAGCAATTCAAAAGAGTCGATGGAAATAACACAGTTGGAACGGCAAGGCGTTCATGGGGTACTACAGCTTTTACCACTAGTTATCTTTACACTGAAAAGTCAAAATTCTCGAAAACAAAAACAAATTCTCAAACAAAACAACGAATTATGCAATAGCTGTGTTTTTTTGTGTCCGCAGAACAGGACAAAAAAAAAGATACACAAAAGAACGCCTCATACATTTTCGCAGTAAGATTTATAAATGAAGCGAACAGTACAAATAGTTCGCTTCAATCGACAGAACAATTTATTCACTCCAGTATATGGGAGTTCTAGAACAAGGTATTTTTTTTCTGCTAATTCATAAAAGAACACAGCCAATATACAAGAACTTAATTTTTGATAACTTGGTTTTAAAATGCGCGGAAATAGCAAAAACTTAATAGCTTTGAATACTTGATCCGCAGGAACTTATTATTGTTTTTATTTTTAGGGTTCAGTACCCAAAGGTGCCAACTGGACCCTATTACTAAGCCTCCGCTGTCCGTCCATTTGTCTGTCTATCAACGGGCTGTATCTCATGAACCGTAATAGGTAGACAGGTGAAATTGTCACATATTGTGTATTTCTATTGCCGCTATAACAACAAATAATAAAAATAAAATAAAGTTAAAAATTAGGGGTTTCCATACAATAAAATTTTGTTTTTTCTCGATCTAAAAAGTACATAGTGTTAGATCTTGTACGGTCCCATCGGAAAATATGTCAAGCGCTTGTAAAGGGAAACGATTCCACATCATAGCCAGAAAATATATTTTCCGAAGAGTTCTCTTACCATACCCAAAGGAATCTTTGGGATGCAGATCTCTTCTCTGAGTTTAGGCTTATTCATAACCTATCTGTTTTTGGTTGTGAAAAGGTGACTCATGTATCTGAAAGCGCAGCAGAATTTTCATTCTTTAGTAGTCAGTTAAAGTGTGTGGCTAATTTAAATTTTAGTACTTAAGTGAAGTGTGTGGCTATGCAAATTTCTTAATAATATATAATAATATAACTATATTGTTTTTTTTTTAGCAAAGCATGCTCTTGTAATTAGTACAGATTTAAAATTAAACGGAGCGTACTTAGAATAAAACTGAAATTTTTAATAAAGCCCCTATACGTGGATTTTCTCTGTATTCCTTATAATCGCTCCAAAAGTTCTATCCTACAAGGCTCCAAGAGCGTCTCCCAAGAATCTGCACCTGAGCGCTTCCCTTTCCGAACATACTTACGTTAAAACGATATGAACAAGGATACGGTGGGAAAGCGCTGCGAACTCCAAAGAAGTGCTCTTGCATTCATCTTTGAGCGCTTCCATTTCCCGTTGAGATGGTGCGGAACCCTTCGTATGCAAGTTCGACTCACGCTTGTCCGGTTTTATTAAACTCTTCCTGGTTTCATATTAATTATATTATTTTACAAATTAAACATCTTCCACCATATTGCGGGAAAGAAGTGTAGTGTTGTTATTAGTTGTGTCGCCATTTTGTATCTTTTACGTGAAATTGGTTTTGTATTTTTGTTGTTGCTTTCCATGTAGAAATTGATCTGAACTGCGTCACGGCCATCTCCAACATTATATACATAGCATACCTTGTCTATTTTCTACGTCTTTCTGTCAAAATTGGGACTATCACAAAAACACTCATATTAATTTATATTTCATAGCTTGGGAAAGTACTTACTCCTTAGGGGTTTTGTTTCTCAATGATTACATGCTTGCTATTTTAATATTTTTATTATTTCCTAACAAAACTTTTCGCTTTGAGACTTCCTCGAATCGATAGTTTCTTTCTAGCCAAATTTGAATAATATAGGTACAATCCCATGCCATCTTAAATCTCATAATATCCTATCAATGGAATTATGTATGTACATCAAGGGTAAGTTATAAAAATGATAATTTAATATACTTTTTGATACAAAAGCCCATATACATACATACATACATATATTAATAATTCATTAATTGAATTATTCATTTGTGTATAGAATAATTCCAGCAAATCTTTTTATACGGCAGTGTTTTATCAGAAGTCAGTGGTGGCGTACATTCTTTTTATTCGTTATTCGTTTTATTCACAAAGTCTGGTAAAAGCCTGTTAAAAACACAAAACAGCAGCTGGGCTGGGCATTCAATATCGTTTCAACCAACCCTCTTGATCGATACTCGAAACCATACAGGGTAGAAGAATCTCGATTTCTTATACCAACCCAACATCACTGCATAAAATAGAAGAAGTATTGATTTCCCCTAACTGGAGGAGGTGTCAGACTTTCAGTCTATCGCGGATTTTAGTGGATGAAAGTGTCATTCATTCCTTTTAACTCTCTTTATAACAAGGAATAAAGTGATTTTTTTTTTAAATTGGAATTGTGGCTGCCATTATAATTAAAAAAGTGTTTCTATTAAATTTTATCTGAAAGAAGAAAAAAAAATCTATAACATGTACGAATACGATTGCTTGAAAAATCAAATTTGCTTCATCCTGCAATCCCTCTTATAAAGGAATTTTATCCTATTAATAAAAAACTTTTCTTAACTAAGTGTTCTTAAGTTTCCGTGCTTTCTAAAAAAATCATTTCCTTATGATCGGATCATTTTGGAATTTGTGTAGAGCGTGCCCATCAATGCCTGTAGATAAGGTAAGATAAAAAAAAAATATATATATACATATATATATAAAATTATCGTATAATATACTAAAAGTCATATGATCTCACTGCAGTAGAAAAATTTATTGGCATTCGTTCAAATAATCGATAACATATGCTTATATTAACGGTGTACCTATATACAATATTCATGTACATATATCATTCTAACCAGGAGTTTTTGAAAAAATCTAAAATTGTCTGAAGGTTCTATGAAATTAAAGGAATTTAGTTAGCCCACATTAAATAACAGTTGCAATTAAAATTAATGTCTGTTTCGTCATTGACGATTTTGAGTGGTCATTTTCATTTGAGAAATCAATATTTGATTTGCCGCATACATAGCTATGCATTAGTATTGCATAAATATATATGTTTGCCTTTTTCAGTATGTATATATGTAGATACATCTTTTCCTCAAGGAATAACTTACCTAAGGTAACCGTTTTATATTTGGGGATATATGTTACATATATTTACCTACATACTTTGGACATTCTCTATTAACTTGGAAATTATGTTGCCCATAGGTATAAGAATTGTTTTTTTTTTTTTTTTTTTTTTTTTTTAATGAAAAAGGAAACAGGGCGCAGCGTGTTCTATTACCAATTTATGTATTTCTTGGTTAAAAACTTTTTGTGACTTCTCTTGTTTTAATAAAAGGAATGTATGTACATACATTATATATAGGTAGGTACATAATATGCGTTCATAATATGTAAATTAATGCACATAAAAGCCTCGCCGAAGTGGTGGTAAGTAGGTATATTTACTTAAATAAAATTATGCAAAGTGTTATTCGCCACCATACCATTTGTAACGAAGACGTTTTACTGCAAAATCGCTTTACACTTTTCACATTGCACCAGTAATCAGAGCTTCCAAGAATGTAAAAGAATTTCCTTGTGGGGTAGATGTAGGGGTAAATGACCCTTAAGTAAGTCGGAGTATCGAATTAATTAACTAAAGTTTTTGTCTAACATTGAGTATCCAGTAGAAAGACAGTTTTATATATATAGGTACCTATACCTACCTACATACATACATATGAGAAATCATTTTTATTATACCTACGATGAAGAAAATTAAAATATTTTCGTATGTAACCTAACTTTTTGACTTCAAACGTTGCGGATGTTATAAAGCCGGCTGGAATAGAATCAGATTTTGAAAAGAGATTAATAGATTTTAAAGTCATATGATTAAAAATGGCAGGAGATATTAATAGGATCTCGACATGGCGCCAGATATTTACACGATCAATCTTGATATCATATTGTTGTTTATTGTAGTTTGTTCAACTAAAAATAATATCGACATCGATCCGGAAGAACTCAACCAGAAATTCCTTATGGTACCTGCAATAACTTCGAGTTCACAAAGCAGCCCTAAATTGCCTAATGCTAGTGTTTCTCGCAACTTTTCACCATTTAATTTTAATTTTAATGATTCAAACCCGAAATTTGTTAAAATGCTCCTGCCTTATATTCTTTCTCCTCTTGCACATATTTGTAATACGTGTTTTATGTCATATCAGTTTCAGAAACAGTGGAAGTTCTTAAAGGCCATGCCTGTTCCAGAAAATTCATCTAATACCGATTTCAGACCTATTAGTAAATATCTTACCCTTTGTATCTAAAGTATAATTGAAAAAATTATGTCTACCCAGATAAATAGATACATTGCATATCATAATTTACTAAATAAAAAACGATCAGGCTTTATAGCTAAGCATAGCTGTATTACTGCTCTTCTTGAAATAACCAATGATATACGGATTGATATTGACAGGGTTGAGTTCTCTATGTTAATGCTCTTGGATTTCTCTAAGGCTCTAAGGCATTTGATTCTGTGAATCATAGCAAGCAATGTACATAACAGATAATGCAGTTTAATTTCTCTACCCAGGCCGCAAACCTTATCGGCAGTTACTCGGTATCGGTATCCATTTGTGTATTCGTTATGAGGCTGTGTATTCTAAAAATTTATATTCATCTTTTCAATTGGTATTTTCAGGATTGCCGCAAGGATCTATCTTGGGTACTCTGTTGTTCCCTATTTTCATCAATGATTTATTTCATTGTGTTAAGTACAACAAACTGCACCTTTATGCTGATGATGCTCAATTGTACATCTCAAGACTAATTTATTGGATTAGCTGAAGATGGTGTTTCTAAAATGGTTTTTTGAAAATGATAGAAACGAATGTTATTGCTATACGTTTTATTTTTTACTCAATTCAACTTAGATTGCAGTTATAAAAAGTGAAAAAGCTAGAATTGGTCTAACACCCTAGATAAATGCCCATATGAAATTTCTTATGGTACCCATCTGTGCATTTTTAAGTTTTGAAGTGGTTTTTTCGCATATATTTCTAGAACGATTCGTCGGACAGAAAAAAAAGATTATAACAAATTTTATAGGATTTCATATTCTGAAGAACTTTTTAGTACATTAAAAACGTCTAAGACCGTAATCTCCGGAATATACATAGAAGCCGTGAACAAAGTCTCGAAAAGAGAGTAGTGGGCCGGTTAGTGGGCGAACATCACAATCTTCTTGCCTTGTATTACTGAAGGAGTTTTTCATATAAAAGTAGGTTGTATTTTGTTCAAACGCTAAAATTTCCATAAATTTCCTCTACATACTATTTTTTTAAAACACAATTAGAAAGAAAACATATTTTGTTGTAATTTGTTTTAATTTCATTTTTCTGTGCGAGCGATATTTTTAGTCGTTATCCTTTAGGACTTTTCAAGATGAAATATTAGCTCTTCCTCCATGATGAGTGTACAAAAATAATGAGAGTGCGATCTTACTCAATGGCTGTAGCAGGTCCGTTAATGCTTTTTAATGTGATGTTGTCATCGCCGATTTCATGGCTTGTATTTTATTCCGGGGGTTATGCTAAAGACTGATCGTTTCCACAGTATACGTAAAAATCTTAAATTTTTATATGGCAACACCAAGCAAAGGTTGCCCGATTTAAAGCCCATTTTTATACCCTAGATGAAATCTATAGGGTATACTAAAAGTTTGTCACTCCGTTTGTAACACCTCGAAATAATGATCGTAGAGCAAAATGGATTGGACACCCATGCATAATATTAAAAGTTATTTTAATTTTTGCATGTCCGTCCGTCTGTCCGTCCGTTCGTCCGTCCGTCTGTGCGCACGATAACTCGAGAACGCGTATACTTAGAGAGCTGAAATTTTGTACACAGACTTTAAAAAGAAAAAGTAAAATTAAGTTCAAAAATGAGACAAATCGGGCTACTCCTTCGTGGGGTTGCCATACAAAAATTTCGTTTTCCACTATATATTTGGACACTGCCTGAGAACGCGTCGACCTAGAGAGCTGAAATTTGGTACATGGCGGTTTCATTGTACTAGCAAATAAAATTTAAAAAAATGGACTAAATCGGGCAACCCCTTCTTGGTTTTGCCATATAAAAATTTAGGTTTTTTACGTATACTTTGAAAACGATCAATCCAAGACATTTTTATTGCACTAAAAATTTCTTCAGAATACGAAATCCTATAAAATTGGTTATATCATTTATTCTGTGCGACAAACCGTTCTAGAAATATATGCGAAAAACAACTTCATCTCTTGTCATGTTTTATGAATGAATGAACCCCAGCTGTAAATAGTTCTTACTTTGGGTGCTTCATTCCCAAATGCCTGCTGAAGACGACAGTGCGTCTTTTATACTGAGACTATAATAACTTGAAAATTGATGAAAAAGGGAAGTAAATTAGCTAGAATTGGTCCAAGATCAATTCTTACAGCACCCTGGATGAATGATCATTTTCGTATGGTTACCCCTTCGTGCAATTTTGAATTATGAAGTAGTTTTTCGCATACATTTCTAGAACGGTTCGTGAAATGATTATAACCAATTTCAGATAGGATTCATATTCTGCAGAATTTTTCAGTACAATAAAAACGTGTGGGACTGATCGTTTTTATCATATACGTAAAAATCCTCAATTTTCGTATCAACACAAAGAACGGGCTGCTCGATTTAGACCATTTTTGAAATTGAAATTACTATTTTTATGAAAATTCCATGTAAAAAATATCAGCTCTCTAGGTCGACCTAATCTCAGGCAATGTACAGATACATAGTGATAAACCAAATTTTTGTATGGCAACCCTAGGAAGGAGTTATTCGATTTGTCTTTTCAAACTTAAATCTACAATTTTTTTTAAAAAGGTCGTGTGTAAAATTGCACCTTTAGCTCTTTAAGTAAACGCGTTCTCGAGCTATCGAGAGGGAGGACAGACGGACGGACATGCAAAAATAAAAATTAAATTTTTATGCGTTATAAACGGAATGACAAACTTAATATACCTTAAATGAAATCTATAGATATAGATCTAGAGGATAATTATGACTTGAAAATGGTCGCGGTTTAATTCCATTTTTAAGGAAATTAATTTATTCAAAAGCGTGCCAAAATTTGAAGGTCAACGTAATTTATTTTCTAAAATTCATTTCATTGAAGTGTGACTCGCATTAGTGAAACTTTTAGAGCAACTTACATGGATATATGAAAGTAGGTAGTGTACAAAATTTCAGCTGTACGTCAAAGCTTTGTCAAATAATGTCAAAATATATACCTATAGATAAACACGAAATGGCAACTTTAAGAAGGAGTTGCCAGATTTCGCTCCTTTTGATAAGTCTACAATTTTTATACAAAAAAAGTCAAAATTTCAGTTCCTTAATTCGACGAATATCTGCTTATACTTACAGCATCGTAGGCTCTCAAACTCAAAATAATTTTCATTTGTAATTCCAGTGTTTAAGTTTTTCTAAGATCACAAATCCTTCCAGGACTGATAGTGATTTGTGTAAGTTACTAAACCAACCGTATATTGGCATTGAATAAATAACTAATAAAGAAACGGCATATCGAATAAAAACCTAAGCCACTCTTCGAAATGTATTAGTGTGCTGTGTTTGTATTCGTTTCGTCATGACAGTAATGAAATCCTGACATTTTGAAGGGGGACATTTTTTATAATCGAAATTGCTATGTAAAATACACAAATTTTTAGCGCCCCTTATTTTCAGATAATATTTTTTGGCGTTGCCTTTGTATGACTGACATAACTTAGGCAGCAATTACAATTTCATAAAATATGAAATGTCAGAAATATAGAATAGACGCACGATAGGTCCTCTTGTCAAGCCCCCCCCCCCTCCCGATAATAGGTCATAATGTCATTGAATTGCTTAAACAATTTCAGACCCCTAGTTATCTTACTAAATATAAAAAAGGAAAATCTCACCCCCGAGTCTGCTGACCCCTTTATCACAAGCTAATGAATACACGCTGGAAAACGTTCACTAACATCTTTACAGATGGCTCTAAAACTAGCTGCAAAACGTCTCCAGCTTTCTGGATCCCCAACTTGGACATTGAGGCGGTATTTCCTCTCAACGTGCTATCCTCTATTTATCACGCGGAGGCTCTAGCCATTCTGGAGGCAATTAGGATGGCAGTCATCTTGGACAGCAAAAAATTTCTTATCCTTACAGACAGCAAGTCTGTTCTCACGGCTTTAAAGAACCCATTTTGCATTAAGCCCCACCCCATCTTATTAGAGATCAAAAAGGCTCTATTCAGCGCAAAAAATAAAGGCACCATCATACACTTTCTGTGGATCCCAAGCCACATGGGAATAGACGGAAACGAATTTGCAGACACTCTGGCTAGTGATGTCCCGAGCAGCTCTTCGGATTCCGAAATATCAATCTATCCAAATGAACTTCTTCCTATTCTAAAGAACAATAAGGTCGGCGATTGGCAAACTAAATGGAACAGCTCACCGATGGGCAGGTCTTTCCACTCCTTAGAGCAGTCAGTGGGGAAAAAGCCTTGGTTTTTCAACCTAGGGCTCCCTCGCGTAATCATCACAACTACAACCAGGCTTAGATTTGGTCATGTAATTACCAATGAGCTCCTCCACAAAATCAACATAAAGACTCTCCCATTTGTTCATGCGGGAGTGCCACGGAAAATATCGACCCCAAACTCTTCCACTGTAGCAATACCCCACTACCTGCAAGAACGAAGCTTCTTAACGATCTTACATCCATTGACTCAACATTCACCAATCATACAAGTCTGCTGAGAGAGGGCAATATCGACACGATTAGGTTCTCATAAAATATATCAAAGAGTGCGACATGGTTTTTTAAACATACAATCCAGATTAGTATGGAAGCAGAATCAAAAAGAAAGTGAAATAAATACGAAAAAAAATAAAAATAAAAAAATAAAAAATAAATAAACGCCGAGTGACGGATGCTTCCGTTAATTTGTTTGTCTCAACGGAAGGCAGTCTATATTTTTGGCTGGCGCAACAGATAACTCTAAGGCTGGCCAAGTTCTGTCTTGTGTGTTATATGTAAAAGGGGCCTTGCGGTGCTCTGCCCACCTGGAAGAAGAAGAAGAAGAAGAAGAAGAAGAAGAACGTACACTGTATAGGGTTCGTCGGACAGTAAAAGTGATTACAACCAATTTCATAGGATTTCATATTTTGAAGAATTTGTCAATAAAAACGTCTAAGTCTGATCGTTTTCATAGTATACATACGTAAAAAACCTAAATTTTAGTATGGCAACACCAAGGAGTGGTTGCCTGATTTACCCAATTTTTGAAATTATATTTACTATTTCTATGAGAACGCCGTGTACGTTGACGCGTTCTCAGACAGTCTCCAAATATATAACAATTGACGAAATTTTTGTATGACAGCCCCACGAAGGAGTTGCGCGATTTGTCCGATTTTCGAACTCTCCTTTTTTTTTTCAAAAGCCCGTATGCAAGATTTTAGCTCTTTAAGTGCACACTTTCTCGAGATTTCGTGAGGACGGACGGACAGGCAGACATGAAAGGATCAAAATAACTTTTAATATTATGCATGGGTATCCAATTCATTTGACTCTACCAGCATTATTTTTGTGCATTACAAACGGAATGACAAACTTAGTATATCCTATGATTTCATCTAAGGGTATAAAAAGACATATACCAGGTATGTATATCTATACCTACTTGAAGTTATCCATACTGGAATATGTGGATCGATAAAAACAACTTCAACGTATGGCGCCTTGTTGACTTCTCTAGAAGACCAATTGTATATTTTCTCAAGCGTTAAGATGAAGTTTTTTCCTCGCTCTAAATTTTTCACGCCCTAACTGAAAGAGAGATATCAAAGAAAATAAAAATATTAAGGAGGTCGTGAATATATGTACATATACCTTATTTCGGTTAGGTACGTTTTTTTGCAGAATTGTTGCACGAAAATGAAATTTGTAAGCATCTACCAATTGTGAATGGGCCTGAACACAATGGAGTGCAAGTTGGGGTTGTGGTGTAATGAACACATTGGCTTATGCTTCTATTGGGATTGGTTCAAGCGCTACAAGAATCCGCTATTGTTCGACAAATTGTGCTGACAAAATTATTTTCAGATTGTATGAGTTTCTGTTGTTCAGAGCCCACCTAAAATTGTAGGTTGAATATAAAATTATTTGTGAACATAACAAATGAATTTTTCCATCCTACGATCATTATATTCCAAGGCAATTAAGGGAGCTTGAAAAATGCTTTTCTGATCTGATTTATACTTGAATTTGTAAAGGAGCGATTATTTTAGTTATTCATGAAAAGTTTTTAATATTGTAGTTGCAGTAACTCTGCCACCTTATTATGAACACGACAAACAGAAATTTTCTTGCTCACTTGCATCGTTTATGGATGATTTTATTGGAAAATCAAAATAAATATCTAAAGCAATATATAACAATTAATTTGTTTTTATATTTAGTATCAAGAAGGCATAATTTTCTGTTGATTCTCCGGAATAATAAGAAATGCTTTTTTATTTGTTATTCCATCACACGATTTCATTTGATTTTGGGTGGTAAGATTCAAGTCTTGTTTCTGACTTATCAACAGGTCCCAAATAGTGAAATTGAGTAACTCGAATATAGTCTGAATATAGGAGATTTGCCTCATATAATTCACACCCAGAATTTATTCTGAGTTTATATAAGGTGAGATCGATTTGATCTGTTTGAAGCTTCTACGGTAGGCAGAAACCAATTTGTACTGAAGAGTATAAAGTTTCTGCCGATACGAAACGCTTATTTGTTTTTCAGCCCACTGCGGGGGTACACAGGTTCGATTCGTTTCGAATATCTGATTTTTTAAATTTGTTTTAATAACAAAATTGTTTCTTCTATTTTTCTCAATTTTTTCATTTTTTTCATTTCCTTCCATTTTTCTATTTTTCATTTTTTTTTCGCGTAACTTAATTTCGGTATTTGGACATGTCGATAAGTCAAAATCAAGACTTGAAACCTGCCATCGAAAATCAAATGGAGTTGTGTGATGGAATAACAAATAAATTTTTTTTTCGCTTTTTCTATTATGCCGGAGAATCCAGGAAACTGCCTTCTTGAACAAGTCCCCTTTTTCGCTTCCTTTTTATTACAGCTACGATTCAACAATGCATGATTTCAAGGCATAACCTTTTTGATTTCAGAGCCTGTTCCTGGCAAACTTCCATTTTAATATTTCTAATGTTATACTTTTTATAAACTAATCGCCTTGAAAAAATCCAAAAGTAAAAAAAAAAGCTAGGAAATTTTATATTGATCCTGCCGTATTGTGGCCTCTACAAAATAAAAAGGGTCAGGATCATCGACGCTTATAATGGAGGTTTACCATTAAAGAAGGGGAATAATTGATCCTTTGTCTAATGTCTAGTAATGCTTATATCTTTCTTGAGAACGTTAGCGTCTGGAATGATGATGCATCTGTATAGAGAAAATCTAGTGAATTTTGAAAAATATGTGTTGCAAAAACATCTATGAACCATAAAAAAAATAATAATACCGTTTCATCTAATCTGATTCAAATTGTCAACAGTACAGTGCCGATGACATTTCGCTAGGAAAATTCAGTCGATGCTTTTTCACTCCAATTGTGCTCCGATGTTTTTGTCGGTCGCCTCTATGTATTTTAACCCTTAAACGCATACTGTGCCATATATGGCACTATTTGATGTACAATCAGGAAATTTTCCTAGAAATTCATGCTGAACAATTTCTTATTGCAAAGTTAACTAAACTGTTGATAACTTTTTTTTTACAATTTATAGGGTTATTTATTTGATATTATCATAATAAATAACTTTTAACCGAATTTGGCACATTTTCATATGGAAATTTGACCTTGTGCCATATATGGCACATCATGCAGAAAGGAGTAATATTGTTTATTAGATTTTATCTTTCAGTTCATGACGGCGACGAATGAACAATATATCCTTAATTTGCTGTTGAATATGCCTAGTGTCAGTGAAGACGGATTGGAATGTGATGAAGACGACTTAACAGAATTTATTCCAGTTTCCACAGAAAATTTTCATGCAGATTTAACTGTTTCGGATTCTGTAAGTGTAGGAAAGAGTTCAGTAGCGTCTGTTCCCACAACCTTAAAGTAGACAATATAAGCGAGTCAGATATTACAGACTTAAAGAGAAACTTACTTTGGAAAAAAGGAAACAACCAAGTTGATGATCAGGAGAAAAAATTTACTGGCTCTGCATCACACATACAAGAACTGGAAACTCTGTATCAGTTCTTTAGGAATTTTTTTGACAACGATTTTGAATAAAATTCTTGAAGAAAGCAATTTACGGTAAGACCACGCTATCTGTAGCAAAGTTTTCAAATATAAGACTTTACTGGGACAAAAACGTAGGTCTTGAACTAGTCAAAAACATGATGCCTTTGAATTATTTCGAAAAAATTCGATCTGTTCTTCATTTTAATGATAATTCCAAAGCCATTACTGATAAAGCTGATCCAGATTTTGACAAGCTTTATAAACTCCGCCCAGTAATCGATTTGCTCCAATGAAAATTTGTGATAGTACCTATGGAGGAGTTGATGAACAGATTTGTGCTTCCGAAGCTAGTCATCATCATTTAAAGCAGTACTTGCCTTTAAAGCCTCACAAATGGGGATATAAACTTTTTGTCCTATGTGGTGTGCCTGGTTTTGCATATAAAATTGAAATTTATACTGGATTGGAAAATAGTCCCCTGAAACGCTTTCCGGAAGAACCAGATTTGAGAGTTAGTAGTAATATTGTGGTGAGATTGTGCCACCAAGTTCCCCGTAGGTGCAACTATAAAATATATTGTGATAATTTGTATACATCTATCCAAGTTGTGTGCTACCTGGCCAAACAAGGTATATGTTGTTTTGGTACGGTAAGGCGGAATCGCATCCCCAACTGCAAGTTGTTCAAGGTAGAAGATTTAACACTTAAATGCATTATTTATCAAATTTACATGAAATAATTTTTTATGCATAGGAAGTGTTGGGTGATCATAAATATCACCTCTATGTGGATGATTTACAAACAAATATACGATGATGCCACGGTTGAAGATCTTCCGTCCCTGATTGAGGCGCTCAACACAACACTTAGAAAAAAAACATATAAATTAAAAAACTCCCTTAAAATAAAATTAAAATAAAACTAAATAAAAACTTTTTTGTTGAAGAATATCTATTAGATTATTGTTAAACTTTTAAACTTATTTTGTAATAATTTAACACTTATTTTTCATGAAACTCCACAAAACAATTGTTATTCTTATTGAAACATGGCTACACAACACTTCGGCAAGTGATATATGTTTTGGATGTACATAGTGGTAGCTTCTACCACAGTTTATACCCTTGTGCATAGAAGTGGTTGCGAAAATGCTTCCTTGTTATAATGTCAGATGACTCCACTTGTACCATTTTGAACAGTTTTCGCTCGCGCTCAATCGCTAAAAGTTCTACAACTGAAGTATTGACAAGGGTTTCAAGGGATAAGCCGTAAGCCATTAAAATTGCCTGAACGATTGTTTGCCTAAAAGCGCTTGTATTTTTTCATGGTAGATATACCTTCGATAAAAGCAAAGCAACTGAAGAATGACAAGGGGCGCGAGGGATAAGCCGTAAGAGCATAGCCAAACTAAAAAACATACAAAGGCTGGGAAGTAGACATCGGCTCGATAGAATATAAAATCCACGATGACTGGATGGACTGACCTGATGTAGGGAAGGCCGCAATTTTTTCTTAGATATTTACTGGACATTTTTTCCTTAGAATTGTTATGTATTATTGGGGGCCGGCAACAGCATTGTAGTAAATTTAGAAAGACTGAAAACAGGAATTAATAAAGACATCTACTCCATTTTCATACTATTTGCTGTAAGCAGCTCTGGGTCTTCCTGTCAGCTCGGCCGCTGTGAACGCTGGTTAAGGACAACTGCTTCAGGAGAGGTTGTCGAACATGGTACTCCTAAGTATTGAAAACGAGATAATTAAAAACAAACTAACAGCGCAACAGGTGCTAAAAAGGTTTGCAGAAAAAAATCCCGTAAATTAAAGCGTATTCAGACTTTAACTATCTGCAAAATGTGTATCTAACTTCAAACCTGTAAAGTACTTAAGCATATTGGTACTTAAGTATTAGTACCAGTACCAGGATTTGGACTTAAAATGTTTTTAAAAACAAGTCCCGGTACTGGTCTTAAGTATTAGTATCAGTACCAGGATCTCGACTTAAATGTTTTTTAAGTACAACTACAAGTCCTGGTACTGGTCTCAAAAAATTTTCAAGTACAAGTCCCGATACTGGTACTTAACGCAATTACTACAAATACCGCCATAACTCGAAGTACTTCAGCTCTTGTAAATTATTTAAATACACCTTCTAATAATAGAGGGAGGTTATATGCACCGCGACAGTACCTCAAGAAATCTTACCGCCTTCAGTAGAATAGAAATGCAATTAGCGCAATTGTTGAGAAGGTTGGCAATCAAGTGCAACGCCCCGCTCTCTTTCTCTGCACCTGTGATTGAAATTTGTTTGGCTAAAGGCAAACTCAAATAATGTATGAAAAACTTCCAAAATTAGAAATTAAAACAGCAAAAGCTTATACGATTCCGTTTGATTTCCTATGTTTTTGCAACATATTTTATGATATTTTGTAAATGGAAACCTCATCCAATTATTTAGCTGGCTACAGATTTTTCAAAATTTCTGATTTGAGTTTTCGAAAGCTCCTAAACCTTATAAGTACCTACCAGTACCAGTACCATGGACTTGTACTTGCACTTAAAAGATTTGATTATTATTTATTAATTTTTGCAAAAAAATTCAAGTGCTGATTTTTATGTCATCTCTGTCCACGAGGCTTTCATGGATCAGCATGACGAATCGTTGTACGGCAGGTCGCTTAGTTTAGCCATCGTAGTGCTTAAGTGAGGTACTAGAAAAACCTTCCATTAAGCGGTGTAGATGATGTGTTCCGTGTTTTTATGTGTTGTGTTTCATGTAGTTACTGTCCTGTTTAATTTGTTAGTTATGTTAGGGTCTTGTTGCCATCCTTATGGGGGTGGGGGCTGTTGGCCTGCGTAGCATTAGGTCTTGATACGAATTTTTACTACGCTATATGATAATATGGTTTAACAATTTTTTTTATTATATATTGGGGTTTAATTAAGGGGAAATGGCCGTGTAGGCCCCTATTTGGCTATACTTATTAATTTTTGCAAAAATTAATAAAAAATTTATAAATATTTTTTTGCAAAAATTAATAAACCAGAGCTGTAAAATTTAAGTACTATTACCATTATCATTACCAATACCAAATATTTAAGAATTGATAATTCCCAGTACTAATACTCCTGTATTAGAATTAAAATTTTACAGTCCCATTCCCGGAATTGCAAATTATACTTTAAAATACCGGAAGTAATTGAATTTGCGGTTCTATTGCAAAAATACTTAGAAATATCAAAAAGTTTTTAAAAAGTATTTGAGCATTACTATATAATTCCTTTCAATTCTTTTCAAATACTTTCAATTACTTTTAATTACTTCAAAAACTTCAGTACTAAACATGATATTGTACTTAATTATGAAATGAAATAGATCAATTATTGTAAAAATCTTTATCCTGTTTTCGAGGTGCCATAAAATTAAGTAGTCTAGACAAGTATATTTGCTTTAAAAAAATTATAGGCCAAGAGGTTAAAAATACAAAGTCGCACCATAGGAAAACATTTATTATTTGCTATGTTTTAATATTTCAAATTGTAATTTCATAAAAAACAATAGCTTAACAAAGTTAAACGCACCTTATTTTAGTAGAAATGGCCCACCAAATAGTAAAATATAATGTTTATTACTGACGATTTCGAAGTAATTAAAAGTAATAGAAAGTATTTGAAAAGAATTGAACGGAATTATATAGTAATAATACCCAAATATTTTTTAAATACGTTTGGATATTTCTATGTATTTTTGTAATGGAACCGCAAATTCAATTACTTTGCGGTATTTTAAAGAATTTTTTGCAATTCCGGGAATGGGACTGTAAAATTTTAATTCTAATACAGGAGTATTAGTAGGTACTAGGAATTATCAATTCTTAAATACTTGGTATTGGTAATGATAATGGTAATGGTACTTGAATTTTACAGCTCTGGTTTATTCCCAAGGCAGGCCGGGCTGATAACTCAACTGCTAAGGTATAGCTTGACTTCTTTCCTAATCAAAACGCTAGAGCGCATCTGTGAGTGCGAATTAAGGTGCTCCATTCCCAGAAGCAGATTGTCCCAACATCAGCCTATTTAAAGTAAAGGCCAGTTGAGACTGCTCGCGGCGAGGTTATTCACTCAATTGAAAAATGCTTCCTGTTTAAAAAATCTACTTCTACATAAGTTTATTGACATGCTAACAAGACATTGAGTGTACCAATCTCTAAAATACTGGATCGCACATATGTTGAACAATAGATCTGGCCGATCTGGGCGGTGTAAGCAGAGTGAAAAGAGTCCATAGGTGCACCCCTCAAGGCGGTATCCTATCACCTTTATTGTGAGTACTCATTATGGCTGATATCTTGCTAACACTCATCCGGACGGCGGGGTACAAAGCTGTATACGCAGACGACCTGGTGATCTTCGTCCTCGGTAGTTATGAGTCCGAACTTTGCGAACTGATGCAAAACGCGATCCGACTAGTCATAGACTAAGCTACGGATTTCGGATCAAGCATCAATCCACTGAAAACTGATTTATGCCCTTTTACTGAGAAGGGGAACATCCCCAGATTGAACCTGCCCACTATTGGCTCCGCACGTTTGAAGCTAAAGGATAGAGTAAAATACCTAGGCATTATACTAGATAAAAAGCTATACTGAAAACCACCCCTTGAAGATAGAGCGAATAAAGCTCTTAGAGCCTTCGCAATGTGCTGCAGAACGATAAGAAAAAAGTAGGGACTCCAACCGCGGATAATTCTATGACCCGCCATCCGACCCATGCTAACCTACGGTTCTGTGTGTAGTGGAAAGCAATGAATTCAAATACTGTTCCTCGTCAGTGTAAGTGGCGTTCTCAAGTCAACCAGCTCGCGGGCTCTTGAAGTTATTCTCAACATAAATCCTGTGCAAACACACAAGAAGGGGGCGTTCAATCGCAGCGCTGAGACTACATCTCACTCAGAGCTGAATTCAGACACGAATCCATCTTTTAGTTTTTGCAGTCCATCGCGCCTGACATTGACGGGGATAGCGTCCACCTCCTCGAGACTATGCTGAAAAGCAAATTTAATTTGATGAATTCCATCTAGGGCAGAATGTGAATCATATTCGGTGCTTCAAACTTTCAAAAAACCTATTACCTACACAAACAGCTCCAAATCTGTACCAGAGTTCTTTGGGTGTCAGTTCACAGCGATATCGGCAGGAAAGAAAAGGTGCAGGAGGTGTGAGCCAAAAACGTCCCGAGAAAGTTTTCTGAATCGGGAAAACAGTACACCACCCGGTAGTATACAATATGCCGTATTGGAACCATCACCTCTCCGAAGGGGGGTTTACCCCCCCCCCCCCCCCCCTTAAAAATATGCAGAGAAAAAAAATTCTTCTACGAATTATAGCTGGTAATGAGCTGAAGCGAACAGTGAAACCCGTTTTCCGATCGGACATAACCCTACCGAGTTAGAGTTCAGAGCATCATAATGCATCGTTTAAGACATCTCTCATGTCTATTGATGTCGAGCCTAATGAGCAGTCCCCTTTATGATAGTACTGGTTGGGGTTAATTTAGAGGTTGCACTATACAAGAAGCGTATTCCTACATACGCCAAGATACGGAAATTGGTAAATCTCTCTGCTCCTATTTATATTCTTTTTTTAAATGTTAAAAGTTCGCGAGCGATAAATATTACAAAAGTTTTTTTCTCACATTTGACATATTTTTCTGAAATTTTACCATTAATGTGCTTTCAAATTGATTCTTCTATCATATTATAATGCTATTATTATTTATTATTGTTTTTATTTATTATTCTAACTCAATCGATATTTCTCTCAGCAGCTCCATTCAGAGTACCGGAGCACCTACCGTTGGCATGAGTACACTGGGAACTCAAGGCCGGAGGTAGTACGAAGACCTCCTGTTCCTAATAATTTCGGTAAGCATTATATAATTAATAATAATATTTAAATGTAAGAAGAAGAATTTATGTTTACACGTATAAGTTGGGTGGCTCAAGAATCACATAATTTTATAACAATTTTAAGTATCCCTAGAAAATTATTGCCCAAATGTTAAAAATATACCGTTCAACGAGGATGAATCGAAAAGTTCCCGAACTACTTACTTAATTAAAAAACATATCTGTAACTTTTTAAATTTGATTTTCTATGGACTTCTATCGACACTTTCTTTGCATGCGATCTTGTCATCTTTCCAAGCCTTCTCTATAGATAACAACGTTCCTGGCTTCAGATTAGGAACTCCAGGAGATGGGTGTTTTTGAAGTGTTTCTTTTATTTAGGAAATATATACAAAAAAAAACAAAATAGCACGGGACTATATCTGGCCTATAAAATGTGTGGATTGAGATTTCCAAGCAAAATTTCCTTAAAATTGCTCGAACTTGTTGGTTCGTTGGTTGAATTTTTCCGGATCGTTTTTTGCCAGAATCGCATTCAATTTCATCAACATTTCATAATAATCTTGCCTTCCAACAAATTTACCAGGATAATCTTAGGAAACAAATACCATCGCTGATCCTCTTGGACTGAATTTTGCTTTCTGAGTCATACTAATTAAACTTATATCTTACCATTCGTCATAATTCATGAGGTAAAATACTCTTCATTACACTAAGTCTTCTGGTCGCAACGCTGACACAGAAGCTTATCATTTCATCGTTGGCGGATCATTTTGAATGTTCTGTTGCTTCTAATATTTCGATCCACTCAAAAATTGTTGTACGGGTTACTGCATCATTCCTATAAACCGTTAGTAAAGCATCCATAATAATTTGTTTGCTGCTCCACTTCAACCAGAAACATTATATTCGCACAGATTTGAAATTTTCCATTAATATTATTATTATCGCAGAAAACTATGGCAGCACTCAGTACACAACTTCACCATATTTTGACCATATTAGCATGCATTCAAGTTATTTCATTCACTGCTCGTGTAAAAATAACGTGATAGTCCGGAACCTTTTTGATTCATCTATGAGAAAAAAGGTTATGATTGACTTAGGGCAGCGACATACGATTAGGTTTTTCCCGTCCGGCTGGCCGTCTACGGTTCTTACCGATTATTTTGTGGATACAAGTCAGTGTTATAAAATATGGAAAACATTAGTGATATTGAACTTGTAATTATTGAGGCCATTCCCTTTAACTCGTACACGAATTTGTCTGTCTATTTATTTATATATTTCTTTTTTACTATTTTCGACACTCTCGTAGACCCACTTTCCGTCATCACAGCGACCTAAAATTTGGCACACAGGCTCATGTCGCGTGACAATTGAATCTATCAAAATTTGAACCGCAAATTTCCATGGAAAACCCGGAAAATCGGGAAAAATCATTTGAAAATTTGGTACAAATTCGATTAGTAATAAATCCGTTTCAGGAAAAATGCAGAGTTTTCCGATTTTTCCGAAAAAAATTTCCGGAACTTTCCGACTTTTCCAGAAAATTTTGCGGTAAATTTTTTTTTTAAATTATGCAGGATCAAGTTCCCTATCAACTGGCATCATTACTTTCTCTCAGACAATGGTGAAAACTTGCAGAAAAAATCGAGGAAAATTCATGTAAAACGCTTTTCCGGAGTTTTTCAGACCAAGGAAGCATTTGAGCGTTTTGCAACCTAAGACAAAGTTATAGAGCGAAATTTCCGGAACTTTCTGACTTTTCCGGAAAATTTTACGACAAAAAAGTTTTATAAGCTATGCGGAATCATTTTTATTCCGTTCTACTGGCATCAATACTTTCTCTTCAACAATCATGAAAACTTACATGAAAAATCGAGGAAAATTCATGTAAATTTTTAAAAAAAATTCATAGTACTAGGAAAAGTCTGTGGAAAACATGGAAAATCGAGAAAATTCATGTTATATGGGATCAAGTTGGAATACAGCTAAAAAGCGCTGTTTAAAACATAATTTGAATTTTAGAAAACCGTTGCAGTACTTCAACGATTTGATACTCGAAAAATTTTTGTTTTCGGATCGGTACCAAACATGATTTAAAAATTGTTTTAAAATATCTCCATGCAGCACGTAATAACAATTTAGTTAGCGTGAAAAAGGCAGAAAATAAAGTTTTCAAACAAAACTGAGGCCAAGCCGCATGAAAAAGTAGAAAATAAACTTTTCTTCACACACAGAGGTGGACTCAGATTTAATTCGCTGACAATCACCGATATATTTGAGTATGATCAGTCAGAGGTAATAACTGCTGCTCAATTAGCATAGAAATTACACTAACAAACATTGGCCATGCTATAAAAAACATTGGCCATGCTATAAAAAACATTGGCCGATTCTCTCAATTTTTCAGCAAAAACCGGTTTCACAAAAGCGCGGGAGCACTATGAGAGTAAAACGTGAAATATCCGCCCCTTTTCATTTATTTACGAAAATGAAAGATTTGTCATTCAGTTTCGTTGCATGCAATTTACGCTTTCACATTTTTTATCTTTATTCATAAAAGTTTTAAAGAGAGTTTGATTTTTTTTCATATTTTTCTTTCTTTCTTCCTTTTCTTGCCGTGTGGATTTTAAATGTAAAACAAACAGAAAAATCTTCTGTGTCCTAACTTGTCATTAAATTGAACTTTGCTACAGCACTGCACTAAATTTCAACAAACCTACCGGGAAAAACCGAAACGTATGTCGCGTCACATTGCACTCAATAAGTTTAGAATTCCATTTGGCAGTTAACCGTATGTATTAGCCGTCATCAAACCGTGGCCAGCCACTGTTGCTTTCAGGTTTTGAAACCGGTCCGATTTTAACCTGCCAAGTTAATCACTTGGGATGCATTTGGCACGGAAAAACCTTACGGAAAAAAACTAATCGTATGTCGCTACCCTAAGACCAATTTTGTTGATGACCTTGATGAAGACTCGTAAATATAATAGCGCCCCCTTATTTCCATTTCGAAGGATTCCTTAGAGCAACTTGCAGTACATGGTTTTCTATTTATTTATTTCATACATTATTTGCTTAAATATAGAACTTAGACTAGCCTACATCTAATACAAACAATGTTAGGTAGGCCCACGGCTACAAGGCCATCTGGGCAGCGGTCAGATGTTATGACAGTCTGCATTGAGTCGCAGCTTGTTACCATAGTTAATTTTATTATAATTTTTTTTTGTTTTTTATATAACATATTGTGATTTTTATTTTCTACATTTTACTTTTTTTTCCTTTTAATATATAAATTGCAGCTTTTTTTTTTTTTGTAGTATAATTTTATGTTCTTTTTTCCTTTTTTTTTGGCTATCTCATCTAATCTTATGTTGCTAATGACGCCACTGCTGCGCCTACAAATACTGGTCTTACGAAATCTAGGAACAGATACAATGTGAGTTTGAAGTAATGCTCAGGGAGTTCAAAGACAACATTATTATTCTAAAAAACTAATAAAGAGGAAGCCTAAGGATTCTATATCATTGAATAAAGGAAAAGAGAGCAAGTTTACAGCTAAATTAAAAGTATTTATATTTATTTATTTATAATTCATTGTTGTTTTTGTGTTTTTTTTTAAAGATATATAGAAGTTAAGTCCGTATGTTTGTCGTTAGAGTCTTGTGTCCAAGTTTCCGTCTTATAGATATGTTCTCAGTGCATAGAGTAGTATGTCTGTGTCCTCGCCGCTATATGTGAGGAGTTCTGTCGGTGTCTTTGATGTTCCAAGTTCGTTGAGTAGTCTTTGTAGTTCTATGCACTGTTGTAGTAAGTGGGCTGCGGTCAAGGAGGTGTTATGGCAGTATGGGCAGGTGGGGCACGATTGTTTGGAGAACATATGTCTCTTGGCAGGTAGGAAGTGGCCAAGTCTCAATCTCGCAATTGAGATCATATTCCTCCTTGATGAATCAGGCATACTAGTTTGTCCGACGTTTTGTGGTGGGTGGCAAGAAAAGAATTGGAGGTGCTCCAGGTGACGTTTCTGAGCTTATGTTGAAGCCTTCTCGCTTGCGCTCTGACTGCTTTGTAGCCTGGTGGAGTTCGGTGTATGTTATCGCTGTGCAGTGCGTTTTTGGCCAACATGTCCGCTCTTTCGTTCCCTTCTATTCCCACGTGAGCAGGGCACCATGCCAGGGTGATTCTAGGGAGTTCCTAATGTTTGATGCCAACGGGTTTTTGTTTTTGGTGTTCTTTATAGCATTCAGCGAGGATAGGCTGTCTGAGAAGATGGCACATGTGCCCTCGTGTTTGGCCCACCTGACAGCCTCCCAGACAGCCGTTAGCTCGGCCGTAAAAACATCACACCACATTGGCAGTAGGTATGTGAAAGCGAGTTCACCTTCAGTGTCCTTAGACCAGATGGCGATGCCCACTTCTTCGCCGTCTTTTGAGGCATCTGTATAGATGTTGATGTCTGCGTTTATTCGTCTGTACCTGTCTATGTGAAGTCTAGTCTTGCTGTTGTTGTCCAGATGTTCATAGTTTTTTTCGTTTGTTATTATACTCCAAGTTGGTACTCTCCAAGGTGAAAGGGAGCCCACAGGATTTTGTTCGTCTGAAGTAAAGGGAATGGTTCGAAGGGAATTGGGGATGTTTGCAATGGCGCGTTTTAGGCTAGGACATGTGCGTCTGGTGGGAGCGTGGTTTGTGGATAAGGTGTCCAGGGTTAGGAGGTGGAGTGGAGAATTGGGATTGTGCAGGGACTTGTAGAAGAGATTGGATGCCAGCTCTTCTCTTCTCTAGTAGAAAGTTGGGAGACCAGATTCAACTAACAGACTGGAAATGGGGGTGGTGAGTAGTGCGCCGAGAGCCAATCTAGCTGTGGCATTTAGACATATCTGGATTTTGCGGACATTAATTTTGTTGGTGTAGCCGTAGATGGTAAGGCCGTAATATACTTTGCCTACGACCAGCTGCTTTGCAATTTTAATTGCAGTCTCCAGTGGTGGGCCAGAGTTTCTTCTGCAGATTATATTTAGCAGGTTATTTCTGCTTTTAACAGCGTCTGCAACAATTGTCATTTATTTGGACCAGTTGAGGTTGTGCGAAAAGACAAGACCCAGGATTTTGAGACTTTTTTGAAGGGGGATAGAAGCTATATCGCCCTTGAAAACGCTCTCTGTGCATTTTCGTCTCCGACAGACGTGTAATGCTTCCAGTTTGATCTGGGCGATTTTTGCGCTGTTTGTGTCAGCCCAAACTGAGATTGCACTCAGAGCTCTGTTGAGCACGTGTTTGACAAACGGGACATCACCTGAAGCGTAGCAAATCAGGTTGTCAGCGTAAATGTGGAAGAAGAGATTCGGGATTCTGTCAAGGCTCTCTGAAATAGAGTGGATAAAGACGTTGAAGAGGTGCACCGAAAGAGGTGATCCTTGTGGCAGGCCGTTATGAATGTCTTGAGTGGAGGAGAAGTGTCCTCCGACTCTCACCTTTATCTTTCTCTTCGTTAAGAAGGAGTTAATAGTTCCTACAAAACTCTTCCCCACATTCCACTGTTCTAGCTGCCGGAGAACGGCGCATTTGGTTTTCTAGTTGGAACGAAGCAGAAGCGTATCTAGCGAGGTAGCAGTGGGAGCAAAGCCCGTCTTGGATCACATTATCAAAATCTGGCGCCGTCATAATAACGAAATTCAGATGATACGAATTTAAGCATAAATACAGGGTGTTTCCGCCTAGGAGGTCAATAGAGCAGGAGGTGATAGTACTCCCCCAGTCAAACAAAAAATTGTATGGACGATGGGCGGGGGGCATATAAACCGTGTAGGAGTTACAGGGTGATTAAGAAAAAAGTTAGTTTTTCACAAAACACCTTGTATCATAAAAAGAGCAGGGTGTACGGTCAGAGTTAAGAGCTCATTCATGGCCTTTCCAACGACTGCTCAACCAGCCCGGTACTCCTCTCATCTCAAAAGTTAAAACTAAGAATATCGGATTTTCTTACCTTGTTTTTACTTTGACCTCTATTTTCTTATTTTTGCAAAAGGATCATTAACATGAGTTTTTTCTTATAAAAACTGTAAACTGTGCTAACAGTAGCCGTTAAATAGTTATTAGCTGTTAACCTATTTTCAAAGAATTCTCAAACTTATTCTAGCTGTGTTCGATTGTTTCCGTAGAACAGAGCAGAGCAAAAGATACACAAAAGAACGCCTCATACATTTTCATAGAATGATTTAAATGAGGCGAACAGTACAAATAGTTCGCTTCAATCGACAGAACAATTTGTTCTCTTCAGTATATGTGAGTTCTAGAACAAGGTACACAAAAGAACACAGCTTCTGAAAGATAGTTTGTTCTTTTAGTGATTGAAATTTAAAAACAATATCGGCTAATTTCGGTATGACCTGAATAGGTTGTGAGCTAATAACTCTTTAACGCATACAGATAACACAAACACAGACACAACACACAACATATACAACAGACTCTATTACAGTTTACAGTTTTTATAAAAAAAAGTTATGTTAATGACCTTTTCGCAAAAAAAAAAAGAAGTTAAAATAAAAAAAAAGGTAAGGAAATCTGAATGTTTTAATTTAGACCATAATAACTTTTGAGATGGTACCGGGCTGGTTGAGAAGTCGTTGGAAAGGCCATGAAGTTCTGCATATATTGAGCTCTGAACCCGCCAAGGGCTTTTAAATATACAGGGTGTTTTGTGAAAAACTAGCTTTTTTTCGTAATCACCCTTTAACTCCTAAACGGTTGATATGAACAACCCCCGCCCCCTGCCTAGGTGAGTACAATCACCTCTTACTCTACTGACCTCCTAGGCAGAAACACCCTGTATATTGAAACCCTGATTTTCGTGTGAATTAGTTTATTTCTATTGCTCTTAAATGTACATAGGTATGTTGTCTTTAGGGTTATTCTTAAATAACTCTAAAGACAACATGCCTATGTATATTTATTTCGCCATAATCGTAATAGTACAGAAATGTTGACAGTTGATCGTTTTGAGTTTGCTTCTCTAAAGCGACCCATACACGCTTCAATTAGTTGACCAAGTTTGGTTCAATTAAAAGTTGGTGCTATAAATTGAAACGTGTATGTGGCAGTTGAGTAAGCTAAACTGAAAATTAATATGTTGATGGGATCGCACAAAAACCTGTGGTTGGCGTCAACTTATCACTGCGTGTGCGCGTAGATTGAACAACCGTTAACGTAATTTCATTTTGTCATGAAATTTAATGAGATAAGGACGTAGCTCCGAGTCTTAATCTTATTTCACTCTTTAGAAACAACTGAAAGAACTTAAAAGTTGTTGCCAAGTTGAGACGTGTATGTGCTAGTTGATAAGTTAATTGAAGCGTGTATGAGCCGTTTTAGATTGCATGATCCACTAAGCAAAAGAAATCGTCATCGGAAAAATGTGACAACTGTGCTGACTGCTGTGAGCCTTTTATTCACAATAATTTTTTTCCTGCAAATTTTCTTCGAAATTTTTCTTCAGAACTTTTATGCGTTGTTGGCAGCTCAAAATAGTTGGATTGATTCGGTTCTCTGATCCGCTAACTATTTTAATTAGCATTGCTAATTTACTGCTAAAATGATCACATTTCTTAGGAACAATTTGCTAAAAATGTTCACTATAGCTAGTATCACTGACTTATAACAATGGACTGAGCGTATTGTCATTTTCCTATAGGAAAGCATGGCACAAGCTTATAGTTCTCTCTTTCGCCCTATGGCAGAGTTGGAGCTACCAACACAAAATATTGCATTCTGAAACGTTTGCTTATGCCATTTGATGTCTTTATATTGGCTACAGATGCAATCACTGCAGAAGGAATAAGGTAAATATAGTGTTTACCATGCTCCGTCTCTCTTGCCCATAAGCAGGATTCAGTTACGAATAACTTTTGAAAATTTAAGTCGGAATGAGTTTAATTCCTTATAAGCGATTAAAATATCACTTGGGCACAAGAAAATATATTTTTTTAATTAAATTCGATTTACGGGTGTAAAATTTCATCTGATTGGCTGAGTTTTACATGTTTTTTATGTAATCGTTTTAAAGGGTGCTCTAACGGTGATATACAGAAACACAATATTTTTTGTGCCACATGAAATAGCAAATCGATCAGTCCATTGTTATAAGTCAGTGGCTAGTATGCGCTAGTTTTGGCACCTATGGTCGACATAGTTTTCGGCAACAGTAATTTACCCAGAAATTGGGGGAGTAGAATCGATTTTACTACTAATAGACAGGCTGTCTCTTCCCAGCAAACAATTTGGTGAACGTCCGCAACAGCGAAACTTAAGCGACAATAGAGCTGCACAATGCGAAACATGAGAGTAAATGCGACAGAGCTAAAAATTATTTAAGTTATCGAATCGATATAAAAGCGAAACGAAAGCGAATGTAAATTCTATTCTCATTTATTTATCTTTCATAAACACGTACATGTGCGCTGTTTTGTGCTCAAACTTCTAAGAATTTTACAGTTTCAAGATTTCCGGTGTTATTTTTTCATCCTGAGTTTGCATTTCAGCGTGAACAGAAATTATTTGTTTTTGTATTTCTATCAGTGAATTGTAAAATGTGAGCAATTAAATTACATTTAATTAACATTAAGAGTAAAAATGAGAGGCTACTTTTATAGCAGACTGGATTAGATTGGTAGGTTGTAGGTACCTACAACCATAGGTTAATAATCTCATTTGCGAGTGGTTACAATTTATCGTTACCACAGTTGATTTATATTCACTTTGGATACATTTTAATTTATCACATTTAGTCGAAAAAGGAAGGCAAAGTGAATCCGAAGTGATACTACCAATATGATATAATGTTCTGTCAACATTTCCTCCCGTTTGAGGTTTCGCTTTCATATTTCATTTGAATTCACTAACGAAATCTATGTTCCACTTTGTGATATTTTTACGATTCGCATTGGCTTCGCAAGGTTTGCTGGGTTCAGTCAGGAAATGAAGATGTGCCAGACTGTGTGCAAAAATTATAGCTCATTTGTCATTGACATTTATAATTCGATCGTCTAGCTCAATACTGAAACAATTTAAAATTAACTCTTTCAAGATAATTAACATTTAAGTTGTATACACATAATGGGTTTTTTTTCAAATTTCTTTTTCACAGCAACTTTGGTTCTGTACTGCTGGAATAGCATTTGTATCCTGTTTTCATTAGCAAGTCAGCATTTGTCAAATATGGATTCGAATAGTGAATATTGTACTCTACTTATTCAAACGAATTTTTCGGACTTCTTCACTTTGAGTAAAGATCATCGCAGAGTTCAATAATTTAATTAAATTCTATCCATAAATTAAATTTACGGGTGCTTGTTGAATTGCAATTTGAAAAGCATTTAGACAAAAGAATTGTTTTTTTTAAAGAGGCTAATAAGAGAAAAAAAGCTGACAAAATACAGATTTCATAATCAACTTATTAATTTTTCTCGCGGACGGGAATCGAACCTACACTTGTTAGAATCCGTCAATGATGGAGAAAGAAGAATTTTAAGAACATTTATTTTTAACGATTCTAAATTAAATTTATAAATACCAGAAGAAAAAACAACCGCCTCGTCCGTGTTTTGAAACCGGGACCTTCCGCTTGCCGGGCGACTGCTCTTACTACTGAGCTAACGAGACAGATGATTTTTATCAAATTTGTAACTAGCCTACTAAGCCACGTTTGCTTTCAGCTGGCATTAACCATAAACGATGAAAGCGTACAAATAAATTGTAAATTCAATTTTTATTAATTTTTCCCGCGGACGGGAATCGAACCTACACTTGGGGAATCGAACACACGGGAATCGAGCCTACACTTGTTAGCAAACGTGGCTTAGTAGGCTAGTTACAAATTTGATAAATGCAGGAGGGAAAATCATCTGTCTCGTTAGCTCAATGGTAAGAGCAGTCGCCCGGCAAGCGGAAGGTCCCGGTTTCAAACCCCGGACGAGGCGGTTGTTTTTTCTTTTTGTATTTATAAATTTGATTTAGAATCGTTAAAAATAAATGTTCTTAAAATTCTTCTTTCTCTATCATAATCAACTTGTCTATCACAGCTGACTTTATCAGAAAATCTATCCACTTTCCAAAGCCTTCAGTTCATTTTAATTGTGGTAGGTGGCGCTATTTCACTAATATGGAGAATAGTTTTCACCGTTTTAAATTGAACCGAAATGTTGTAAAAGAGTCCTCATTTTTGTGATAACTGTGTATTTGACTCAATTTAATTAAAAATTAAGTAATTATGGAGAACGTCTCTCTTCTAGGGTATTAAGCCGACCATTTCCAGATATTTTTTATACAGGAGATGGAAAAAATTTTTCGCAGTAGTAACGCTTTTTTTAATAATCTCGCTCCCCCAATTGTTTCAACCTAGATCACGGCTTTGTAATCGGATGAATTGCTTGATTTGTTTCGTGTTGACGCTGGGATTCGAAAATGGGAATTAGAACACTAATCAATAATAATATCATGTACAAACTCACTTAAGTGGCCAGATTAAAGAAACATTTACGTCTTCTCGTAATATTTTCTTTGCTTACATTTTTGTTTTTGTTATATACTTTGATACTATAGTCATGCGCATTAAGCAGGAGTTATCCTGGGTAATACTTACCATAACGGAAATCATCGAATAAATTCACATCGAGATCAATTTTTGTAACGCTTAGAAAAGAAGATGGCTCGGCGAAATTTCAATAGGATTATACTTTACTCACGCATAATATTAAAACACATTTTGTTTTTTGTATATTCGGCTTTCCTTAGTCCGTCTGTCCATCTCACTGACATAAAATAAGCATGGACTGAGCCATCCTATCTAATTACTATAGTCAAAAATGGCACAAATGTTGGTTAAAATCTATTTGTCTCCTTCAAGCTGAAAATGTACGTTGAACTGTTACCAATTTTGGAAACAGTACGGCCAAAACTCACGAAAAGTGTGACATGATCATCACCAATTTTTTTTGAAATTTTATATACTTGGAGGGTTTGTGAAAACAAAAACACGAATTAAAAATTTTCCTTCTACAGTGCGTATTTCACGAGTTATGGCATTTTCAAAATATCGCAAAAATGCTGTCTTGGTCTTCTTTAAAAATTCATATAAATTTTTCTATTTATGCTAGTGAAGTAGACCCATTTGAAGGATAGGATTCATTTATATAACTATCTACAAATAAAAAAAATCTGTACAGGGTGTCCCGCATGTGGTTTTGTATCTGAAGGCTATGGATAGTTGGACCTCTCCAGTGGTGTACAATTCTCCGTTTTGAAGTTATGGTTCAACGAATTTAAAATTTCGGATTTTTAACTCGGTACTACTATATTTATCAAAAAATACGTCATCAACACCAATTGTTTGTATGGGATTTAAGAAGCCCACGAACTTCCCTTTAAAATAATTTATTACACTCTTTACCAAAAAAGTAACCCTTTCTGCGTTCTTCGCACTTATTTTTAAGGATATCTACCGACTGGCTCAAAAAGTTCATTCCCAAAAGATATGCCTACTTTCTGGCATTTATTAAATTTTTTCCGCTGGGTAAAAAAGGCAAAAAAGGCAGAAAGGGTTACATTTTCGGTACATAGTGTAATAAATTATTTTAAAGGGAAGTTCTTGGGCTTCTTAAATTCCTCATGAAAAATTGGTGTTGACGATGTGTTTTTTGATAAATATAGTAATTAAAAAAGCCGAGTTAAAAATCTGAAGTTTTAAATTTGTTGAACCATAACTTCAAAACGGAGAATTGTACACCATTGGAGAGTTCCAACTATTATCAATCTACGAAATTTTAAATCATCGTCATAGGCTGCAACGTTAAGAAGTTACAGGGTGATATATAAAAACATTCCCAAATATTTTTAAATCCCGTTATCTCGAAAACCGTAGAGATTTTCCCCCCACCTCCTATAAATTTTTTTTGCTTGTCTAAGCATGGCCTATTTATAGCCTTCAGATGCAGCACCACATACGGCACACCCTGTATAGAAAAATATTGTTTTATTTATAGGTAGTTATAAATGAATTTTTGTGAAACTTTCTTGATTTTTTACTTCTTGATCCCGTTGAGATCACAAGTTGAAATTTTGATTTAATGAACAAAATCAAAAGTACGTCTTCCAGGATATTCAAGGATAAAGAATAAAATCCTTATCCTTGATGTCCTTTTTCGCGTATATTTTAAATATTCTATTTTTCTTATAAGACCAATTTTTGCGAAATTTTGACCATAACTTGCGAAATACGCACTGTACAAGGAAAATATTTAATTCATATTTTTGTTTCCATAAACCCTCCAAGTATGTAAAATTTCGACAAAATTGGTGATGGTCGTGTCACACCTGTGGTCTATTTGATATGGAATGACCCAGAGGATCATATTTTTCATATTAAAAATTTATTTTTGTGTTAATTAAAACAGAAATTTGTTTCACTTAACATAATTGTTTTGTCGCCACCGTCAATTCCATACGCTCTAATATAAATGCGCGCATGAAGTGACGTGACAGCAACGTGAATTTTTGGTACTTCCGGCTAGTAACTTTTAGTTGACGAAACTATCATCGCGCCTTGACGTTTATATGAATATGGACGCATGATTGTCATTGTTTTGGGAGACGTTGTAGAGCTAAGGAAAATCGTACGAATTTTTGTTTAAATGTCTGCTGCAACCTTAGGGTAATTCGGGGTTACACGAGATGGTACTGTTTGCATGCAAGCCTCCCTTCCAACGCGATTATAAACTTAACAGCAGAAGGCAGTTCGGTTGATGTCTTATCATCTTACATGCAAGTTCATTTAAAAAATGCCATTGAGACGTAAAGTCTTGCGTATATTGGAAAATAATAGCAATAAAAGTAGTAGCAGAATGATAAAAACCCATGAAATAATGAAGACGAAGTTGTTGGTAAATGATGTAATGCAAATGATCCTAGAAAACCACACATTCTCAGTATAAATTTATCAATTTCTCTCAAGCATTTCTTTTCCGCCATCTTGAAAACTGTATAATGGCAAATTACTATCACCTCAACTGCCATGATTTTTCATCATGCCATTTCGCTACAAGGTGAGCTGCCTGTATTGGAGTACGGATTACACGTGCAGGAAGTAGGGCAGTGTAAGTTGTATGCAAGCTGTACTATCTCGTGTAACTCCGGGTAAGGGGAAGATATAAATAATGAAGCATTAATAGAAGAATAAGGTCACTTCTATAGAACAAAAATTTGAAGGAACACTCTGATAGCAATTTGAAGATAAAAATGTGAGAAGAAATATCCATGAAAGTGTATTTATAGAGCTTAGAGTTACAGCAAGTCTCTCTCTTTGATAAGTTATAGCAGGTCTCCAGATATGCAGTGAATCATCACAGCTTTCAACACTCATACGGAAATCTCCAGAGAATTTTACAGGATTAGATCGCAGTTCATCAAACATTAAGTGAAATTTTCTTTTAAGCACCTTTTTACTCCAAATTGGAAGAACCCAATAGCCTTGATATTTTCTACCTATATCCTTATGACAAATACAAATATCACAGCTGCCTTGTCGAATATTATATTGAAGAATAATGATATAAAAACTGAGTTTTTTTCGGTGTGGTAACAGTTATTCACTGTGTGACCACGGCGACAGGACAGCGATAGTCACAGAGAAGTTGTGTGATAAAAGGTCTCCAGTACGCGTTAGGCCTTACATGAACCAACATTATAAAAATTTTTGCTGATTACCAAATAAATTGAGTTTGGCTACTGACAGTATACAATGCTGGAAATTTTAAAAATACTGGGGATGTAAACACAGTCACTATACGTTACTTTGTATGATAATTAGTTGCCTCGAATAAATCCCACGGTCTAATTTCAGTAGACAACCTCTAACAGCTAAATTAGCTTGTAATAGTTTGTCTTACTGGTTGAAGAATTGGTCATCGGTTGGTCTACAATCACAGGGGCTAGGTGCCCCATGGATAACGGGGCCCATACGCAAAAAAGGCACTGCATCACAGGAGAACTCAAAGTGCGTTGAGTAAGCCGAAAATCGGTACTTGAATATTTTGTAAAAATTTTATTCCCCCACTTCGAAAAGGGACGAAATCAGCATTTTATTTGTATTTTTGCTATACAACAACTTTGAATTTTCACATACTCGCATATTTGATTTGAATATCAGTTGTAATTTCAAAACCGCACTAAAACTCAACGAATTCAAAAAAATATGGAATGCGAAAGCCTCACAATCTTACAATCTAACAAGAAAAATTTCAAAACAAATTGGTGGCTATATACCAGTTAATCGTTAATTCGTTACTAAAAAAGTTAACTTCGTTCAAATTTAAATCGTTACTTTACGGAAGATTTAACGGAAGTTAACATTAATCGTTAACTCCTAATAGTAACTGTAGTCGTTATAGTATTTGACTAGTGAAATGAGCAACTATATTAAACGAATACCCTAGACACACGGAACATAACGATCATTTGCGGAGCAATGACCATTACATAGCTCGTGTGTTATTGCATCATTGGCGCAATGATCATTCGTTTCGTCATTGCACCAATTACGCCTCCACAAGCTCATTCGTTTGCAATTATGCATTACTTGTCATTAGTTTTGTCAATAAGTGTGAAATTTGCGGATACATTTTTCAAGGTAAATTTTGAATATTTTTCAAAGCTAATTATTGAAAAAAAAATCTCACATTTCTAATACAAAGCTCGATTCAATTTTTCACAAATTACTTCATAATTCACAGTTTTTAATTTACAAAAATTGAGAAGTGTCATCTGTCAAATCGAATTACCATCAATATATCGTATGCCTTACCCAGCAATGATGTGCTTAGGGTATAATACCCTTGCTTATAAAAAAAAAAATGTTTTGGTTGGGGAAGTTTAGGTAGGACATGGAAGATAAATAGAAAAACAGTATAAAATCTTAGTTTGTTATAATAAATATTTCGGAATCAAATTAAAATTACGTGAGAATAAAATACTGCACATCACTGGTGAAAAGCCGCAGCAAGTTGGCATTGTTCGTCGTCCAGAAGATGTCCAAACCTTTATCTACATATGCTCTTTAATAAGGCATTTGCTGAAGCTGTGGGATTCACAAGACTCTTAACCTTGATATTCTTTAATTTAAATACAGTTGCTGCAATTGTCGGTAGGAGTGATCCGAGGTATGCTTGATCTTCTCCTTGATGCGTGATGGCTTATATGCACGGAACTTACGCGTAGCAACATACATATACGACCCAAACTAGTCAAAGCATAATTCCCGCAGCCCTACGTCATTTTCGTCATAAATAGTACGTACCTAATTAACGGTTAACGGACTTATGGAAAGTTAACGGAAGTTAAAGAGTCCGTTAATATTCTTAAAAGTTAATCCGTTACTCGAAAAGTTAACTTCGTTAATTAACGATTAACGGATTAAGGGTTTTGTGCCCAGCTCTGCTATATACCTATTTACGGGCATTCATCTAGTAGGGTATCAGCAAAATTTGTCGTAAATTAATTAAAACATTTTTCTAGATATCCACTCAAAATATATACACATATCCTTGCAAAATATATAAATCACCAATTACGTAAAAGACAGTTTTTTAAAAATTTTCTTTTACAATTTTCAGGACCTGTTAACATTAATGAACCTCCTTTGCCGAGAAGAAAAAAATGTCCGGAACTTGCGTATAAAGCGCATGAATTTATTATTGGAACAAGCGACCAAGTGCAAGATACACGTAATGAAGTTACAATTAATCGAGCAAGGGTAGGTAGATTTTTTAATTACACATATATGTAATATTTTTTTTTACTATGCCTCGGTACATTTAGAAAATTTATAAATGTGTGACTATTTTATAATTGGACTTTCATACATATATAATGGATAAGTATGTATCGGGTAAAGAATGCAAAGTATACATATTTTTCATTATAGCCAACAATTGTTTTTAAATTAATGACTCTATAGTGTGGAAGATTGGTGCAATAACGAATACCATATTTCTACTATTCCTGTGTTTTCAAAATCATTCCTTGACCTATCTTCACTCAGCAGCTGCTCCTGAATTGTAGAAGTGCCATGCCTTTTTAGTTTAACGAAAACTTAAGCTGCATTCACACCGGACGTTTTAATCATCAGTCTTGATTCAATCATTTTGTTTTACCGGTATGAATGCAAAGAGGGATATGCGTAGAAATTTATGTAGCGATTTAGATTCAATCAAGACTGAATGATGACTAAAACGTCCGGTGTGAATGCAGCCTAACAATAAGAATAATAACAAAGAATATACAGAAATAATACCCATCTCGTATATTGAAAAGTTTTATTTATTTATTTATTTATTATTACGGTCTACAAATGAATCTCTCTTACAGACAAGGTAGAACAAAATTTAAACGTTATTGAACAATTCAGATTAAACAAGGTACAAAGAATAATTTATAATGCCTGTAATATAAGAGTTAAACTACAAACTTTAATCTTAGAAGTTCTTTAAGTTCTAATTTGAAAATTAACCTATTGTTCTTCAGATCTAAGGACTCGTAGTACATGGTTGAATTTAATCATTGACTTCGTAAACGGCTCTCTAAAACCATATATAAAGGAGTTGCCGAGAACGGATATTTCTTTCCGGTGCATATACATTAATCAAATACAACAAATCCATGCAAGCCACCTCATTGCATACTTGGAGAGATTCGAGACTCATAAATAAGCACCTAGCTTGATATTGCGGGCAAGGAACTTGTCAACGGATTTTGTTAAAAACATATTTTATGAACTTTCTTTGAATAGACCTGCAGTCATAAGATTGCATATTGGAATTCCAGACTGCGGATGCATATTCTAACACAGCACACATCAAGGCTATGTACAAATATTTAAAGGTAAACGGGTCCGTAAAGTCCTGAGAGTTACGACGTAGAAATCCAAGGTTTCTACTAGCTTTGGCAGCTATGTAGGCGTTATTCTTACGAAAAGTAAGTTCCTTATCAAATACCAAACAAATACATAGCCTCATTGCCATCTATGTCGTATTTCGATCAGCAGAGGCAGACATAAGCGACCAAATGGCATAATTTTGCATTTGGAAGCATTTAGGCTAAAGTAATTTTTGCTTACACCACTTAGAAATGCTATTGAATTCAGATTGAAATGATTGCGAATCAGTAGTGTTTCGAATTTAAGCAAACAATTTCTTATCATCTGCATATAGAAAATATTTACAGGCAGAGAAGTCTTGACAATATCATTGATATATAAAAGGAATATAATTGGACCCAAATGGCTACTTTAAGTTCTATAAAATATGAAGAATCTCCATCTATTCTCACTATTAATTAGCGATTTGCTAAAAGGGATTGAATCCACTCTAAGAGCTTAGAGTAAAAACGTAGAGCATCTAGTTTTTATATTAACAACATATGGTTGACTCTATCGAATGCTTGCGAGAAATCAGTATACACTACATCAACTTGGGCACCATTTTCTATTGAGCTTAAAGTGAAGTTAGTAAAACTTATTAAATTAGTTACGGTAGATCCTTTATTCATAAAGCCATGATAATGTTCGAATATTAAATTTCTTATAAGGGGAAACATTTTACATTTGACTACGGCATCAAAAAGTTTAAGAATAATGCATAATTTAGTAATGGCTCGATCTCGATAATTTTAACATCATGCTTATCCTTAGATTTAAAAATTGGAGTTATATGTACCGGAGCGTTTCAAACATTTAGGGAAATTACCTCTCGATAAGGATAAACTCAAAATGTAACGCAGTGGAAACAATAAGGAATGATATTATATGGCGGGTCGTGATATTACGACCCTCTCTCACAAATTTTACGAAAACCGCCACCATTCATCAGTTGTGAGTGGTGGAAGGTCGTCAAAGCACCAGCACCAGAGCCCGCGTCTGCGATCCGCATAAGGCTTCTGCATTGCATTGCTTTTGCATATGTCATGTCCATATCAATCGTGGAGGGCGGTGCAGGGTGTCAACTTTGAAAATTATAAAAGTCCAAAAAACGCGATGTCCATGGCAGAAATGGTTACATTACAATTTTAATTCGAAACTTGGCAGGATGGTAAATTACATATCTAAGATTGATAGAAAAATAATCCATAATAAAATAAGCCATTTTTTTCGTATTTTTCGAAAATGTAAAACAAAAATTTTTGCCGAAAGTTGTGCCATTGTCTTCGTGAAGTCCCTAACTCATTGAAAACCAATTTTCTGCCAAATTGGTCAATCGTAGCGTAGGATTTGCCAATCTGATGAGTCCATTTCATCAAATAGTAGGTATAGTTATAAGTTACGGAAAGATTGTATTGAAATTCTATTTTAATGTGGGAAAAGACTTCTGTACTGAATATATTTATTCATATATGTATATAAAATAGATGCGGGGAGAACAACTCTCCAATAATAGCCAAGTTATGTGGCATGTAATACGGTTCGAGTGTGTACTTTACAGGTAAATTTCACCCTTACAGAAGATCAATAGAAAATGATATTTCCACATTCTCAACATCGAGACGAATAATTTGAGCTTAATACATGGACATCAATTTGTACGATTTTTTTTTTTTTAAATTCTGTCAAAACTACCACGATACCTCCGACATCTTCACGAATTCGTAACTAAAGCTCGTAAGAAACTGTTACGAATATTCGCACTTCCGATATCATCAAGAATTCGTAAAGAACCATGGGAAACGAAGTTTTTTTGCTTTGTTCAGTTTTCCGAAAACTTTCAGATTTATCTGAAGTTCGGAAAGTTGTGTTTGCTGGGAATGCACGCATTTAATTCTTTGTAAATTCAATCAATGAGCAACATATTTAATTGAAATTTTATTTAAATATGGGTTTCCCTTTCTTACAAAATGTAATGTAATCATTTCTGCCATTGACATCGCGTTTTTTGAATATTTATAATTTTCAAATCTGACTCTCAATGGCTCCACCGCCTTCCACGATTGATATGGGGCTGGATTCTAATAAAATTAAAGTGACAAATGACAATAACAAAATGATTTCGAATGAAGGACAATGTCACGAAATGACATGACATGTATCTTAAATTATAGCAGTGACAATTTGACAATTGCGGGGTTATTGTAGAAGAAGTTTGTGGGATTATTATTACAATTATAATCGAACAAGATGTGAAAACCTTTCCAATTCGCGAAGAAGATCGAAACCATATTAAACAGAACTACTAGATATGAAATAGTTCAATATGATGGGTTTTAGATTTTTCCAGAAATTTTGCACACCTATACATATTGTTGCGAGCGTGGCCTTTGGTTCGTAAATTAAAACACAATATTAAATCTTTAATATACAAGTTCTTTATTTCACGCTAATCATATAAATTTCATAAATCTTCAGTTAATCAACTCAACTTTAATTATCGCTAATAATGTACTTTCAATTATCGCAATCCAATTACAACACTTTCGCTTCTTTATTACTTTCGCTTGTTAACACTGCAACGTCTAAGACAAGACTCTTTTCTGGCGGTGACAACTATTATATTTATACCCTAGGAGCTCTAGATTACTCTGGGGTGTTCTATTACAGAATCTTCTTGACTATTCTATTCATTCTACTCCTGAACCTTCCCGAAGATTCCATCATCGATTCTCCAAACCTGAAGTTGTTTACTCTCAATTGCCAGTAGATGTCACCAGTTGTCTCTTTCTATTGCACGTCACAATATGTATGTTTACTATTTTTACACTTCCTAAGTGGCGGTATCGTTTGTAACTTTTGAATTGGAATATGACAAAAGTCACAACGACAAGGGCTAAGTGACTTCAGCTGCAATAATTGTCAGTAAAAAAAGTCATTTGTCATGTCACCCAACTTTTTATGAATCGGCCTTTCTAAAATAAGTCACATTTTAACGCTAAATGTTATTTTTTATGACTGAAATCAAGGTACATATAAGAATCACATTTTCGAAGAAAAATAACGTTGTCATTGTTATCTGTCATTTTAATTTTATCAAAATCCAGCCCATGGACATACAAGAATAAGTTTTAGAGCGGGGTATATTCTACCGAAAAAACCTTGATTCATCCATAAATACGACAAGTACCGAGGTACTGATCAGTTACTGTTAGTAAATAGTTAGTAAGTAATATTTGTTAGAATGAGATGTCCAAGAATCGTTTAATATGAATAAAATCCTTTTTCCTTTAAATGATTCGTATTTAGATTTTTAAATAAATCTTTATAGTATATTCACTACCACTTTTTGGACATCTGAGTTCACTGTTGTGTAGACAGAAGGTAGTTCAGGGCTTCATTGCTGTCATGACGAGATCGCCCTGCACTCACTGCTCGAAATATGCAGTATGCTCTCAAAATTTCATTATGAAACTTTGATTTTCGGCTACAAATCCAGTAAATCCAGTAGTAACTGATCGTACTTTTCTTTTAAACATTAAACATTGCAGGCAGCGGGCGGAAAATTGCCTGTAGACTTGTGTATTATACGGGTCTCAAAATACCCAACTCCAACCCCCTCCCCCCCCCCCCTCCCCCACCCTCCCCCTCTTCAAATTAATATTCAATTCAGGTGAAAATCGATTTTGCAGGTAGAAAATTCTAGTACGATGAGGATGGGTTGAAACCACCATTCTTATTATATGTCAGTGCTCGCTCGCTGGGTATGAATTGGATGTTCTTGAACGACCCGAGGATTTTCGATGCTCTAAATGGAATACAATTTTTCTTGTTGTCATACCCATTCAGGTGGAAATGCACCTCATCACTAAAGAATATGTTCTTAGCAAAATCAGTATCAATTTGCCGATTTTGTAGCGCCTAATCCGCGAATATCAAAATGGCCATTTGGTTTCGTTTCCTAAAAATCCGCTACATGTCACTTCCTTAAATGTCCAATTCCAGTAACTGGACAACAAATTGACGTTTTGGGATACTCAATCACACTTTCACTTATAACGTCAATGTCTACGGTGCGAGGATACTCAATTCTTTTATTGTACACAATCTAACCAAATTTTTCAGATTTTGGAGTCAATCTGCACAGTCGTCACAATTCCTGACAAAAATTTCATGTAGTTTGTAAAAGTTGTAATGAGTTTTAACGATCCCTCGTCCGCCATCCATATATTGAGTAATTACTCGAATGGTGTTTTGCGCAAGAATTCGCAATTTGCGTTGCCAATTTAATGGAAAAAAATAGCGCATAATTTATATTGCTTTGATTTTGGGACACCTTTTTTCAATCTTTAAAGTAATGGTTTCCTAAGCCCATAATTCAGCTTGCTGTAATTTGTTTTTCAACTTTTCCGTACCCTTTAATATGTGCCATGACTTCCTACCAAGTAAGACACAAATAATTTTTCAATTTCTCTGAAAAGTATGTTCTTTAGATTACATACAGCTCACATTTAGTTAGATATAGAAAAAATTCATAATTCGTGTTATTCTTATTGGTAAAAAAAGAAAAAAAAGGAAAAAAAAGTAAAAAAAAAAAATTAAAATGAATACGTCTTGCATGCACTATAATTTTGAATTTAATATAATAATATAATTGCGAGGTTAGAATATATATATATATATATATAAAAAAAAAAACAAAAATTATAATTTTTTACAAATCTTGTATTTCACCAATTTATTCAGGTTAAATTAGCATGAAATGTATTCATTTTAATTTCAGTCTGAAGAGCGAGGGACACCCTCTAGAAGAAGTAAGTCAGAAGGTCCACCAATTGTAGCAAATGGAAGGGCTTATCCTGTAGCTTTTGAGAATGAGGCCGACGGAAAGAGAAAAGGAAATTCTTCACAGGTACCTATTAATGTTAATTACCTTACTTAAAAAAAAACAACATTAAAAATGATTGAGTATTGTTTTAAATACATATCGACATATTATGCATATAGTACATACATACATACAATGTATATAAATTATAAATACATTAAAATATAAATAATATTCATTAATTTATTATAATTAATTTTTGTTACTTTTAAATTTTCAGGCGGGTGAGTCTAGTGGACTGTTCAAAAAGACAATCTCAAAATTGAGTACAGAATATCGACTACAATTCGTTTGGCCCCATGTACGCAAAGCAATTACTGGGCAACCAAACGATGCAAAGGAAATTCCTAGAAAATCCCTATCAATGGGTACTATAAAATCAACTAAATCGAATGCAATGCCATCAGTTCATAAAAAACGAACAGCTATTAAAAAAGAAGGTGCGACGAAAAAGTCGCTAATTTGGGCAACTTTTTGTCAAAATTTCTTTTCGTTATATTTGTACATTAAAGTGTATATTTAGCTTTAAATATGCCAGGTAGAACAATATATATCTTTATTATGTCATCTTTCTTTAATGGCTTCTAACACAAATTACTACAGATATACTTGTACTTAATAACTTTTTTCCTTCTTGAGTATATTTTGTATTTTAAGTCGATTAAACTCTTTTTTTAAAAAAAAAAAAAAGTATTAGCACAACGTGCAGTTGCAAAGTCAATATTATTGAACCGCATATATATATATTATGTATATTATATACTAACCCAACTTAATTGAGTTAATTTCATGTATAAATAAGTAAAGCTTATCTATCACCACACTATAAATTTCAATGAAGTTATATACTGCACGTGTAATTTTCTAAATTTCTCAATTTTTATCTAGATGTCATTCAATATAAATACCAATATTATTACACATACGCATCTATAGCAAACTGTCATTTTCAATTTCAGCCACAGTTTATGAACTCGAACCTTTAGTTAGTGAGGGTGATGAAAATAAAGGCGAGAGGTATGTTAAATATAATTTTAAATTAATAAATTTTATTAACTTTATTATTATTTTGATTTTTAGAAAGCATTTCAATCAGGCCGGGACACTTCATCGATTAAATACTTTCGAAGATGATCAACGAAATCAAGTATATCCTGATAAAATTTCCCAAGATGTTACTGACAATAAGTCAGCAATAATTAATGAATGGGGTCCTTCTGTTGGAGATGTTGATGAAAATAAAGGCGAAAAGTATGTTTATTATTGTAATTAATTTATTATTTATTTAATCTGTTTTGGTTTTTTCGTTACTATTTTTTTTATAAAATATTATTGTTTTGACTTCAGAAGGCATTTCGGTCAGGCGGGTAAACTTCATGCATTAAATACTTTCGAAGATGATCAACGAAATCAAGTATATCCTTCTGCTGGAGATGTTGATGAAAATAAAGGCGAAAAGTATGTTTATTATTGTAATTAATTTATTATTTATTGAATCTGTTTTTTTTTCTTTACTATTTTTTTTTTTTTTATAAAATATTATTGTTTTGACTTCAGAAGGCATTTCAGTCAGGCGGGTAAACTTCATGCATTAAATACTTTCGAAGATGATCATCGAATGTATAATGGCCAAGTTACAGAAGATGTCATTGATAAGAAGACAGCAGTTAATGGATGGGGTCCTTGTGGAAATCTCTGGTACAAGGAAGTTATTGAACTTCGAAAAAAAGCCGATGAGTATAAGGTTTAGAGAATTAAAGAATTTACATGATAATATTGTATGTTATCTTCAATTCTTACTCTTATAGTGTCGCGGTTGGGGAAAATGGGAAATCGATAATAGTCTATATAAGAAACAGAAAGAACTCTGGGATCAAGTATCTAGAAGAAGTTCTCTTTCTGCATTGTCATTAGCTTCATCCATCCATAGGTAATTTAATTGTTCGGAATCATAATAAATTATTATTATTAAAATTAATACATATCAAAGATAGGAAAATACTTTGTATAAAGATTAAGTCATCTAGATGTAAAATTTCAAACACAATTCGCCTTCATCTTATCATGTCTATTAATCAAATAATATTTAATTCAATTTATATATTCGAATTTTGAATTTTCGAAAATTAAGAAAATTGGGAGTTGTTGTAAACCCATTTTGCATTCTGTGTTTATATGCCTGTGTAAAAAGAATGAATTGAAGATGTAATGAAGTATGTATAATTTAGTTAGTAGTTTTTCGAAGAAATTTTAAATCTGAATTTCCTTCATCATTATTAATCTGACTAATGAGGAATCTGTAATGGCACTTATCTTATTGTTGTGAATTTTGGGAATTCGAGGCTCATTTTCATAAGGGTCCAACAGTAACCTGGTAGTAGAAAAAAAAATACATTAAACTAATGAAATATCCAGGTGCAGATGATGGTTAATATGTAGGTACATATGCCAACTGAGCACATCATTATTTATCTTAAGAACCTGACAATATTTAAACATAAGTAAGTCAATGGTTGGAAACTACTATACCTTTGTATACTAAGGTCCTGTCCGGATCCAGGTCTTTGTCTTCGTCTTCGTCTGTTATTACAGATAAGGACGTAACACAACAAGCTCAGCTATTATAATAGTTAAACGAAGACGAAGCTAACCTGTCCGAATTCTTTTGTTTGCTCAGCTTGATTTCACAGACAGCAAACAAACATAACCTCAACGAATAAACATAACCGCACAATACGTGTTCTATTTAAATAAGCCGTGCATTAGTTAACTTGAAAACTGTAATACAAAAAATAAAGGTTAATTTTATTAGCCATAAATTATGACTATTTTAAGAACGCTTATATCCATTAATAATTGTGTTTTTTAGAGGAATTAAAACAGTAAGAAGCTTGCACAATATTTATGCTTTATTTTATTAGCGTTCGCCATTTTTTCATCAAGCTCAAGACGATGCTAACCAGTCCGTATTCGTTTACTCTTAGCTTTATTTTGAAAGCCAGCGAATAAACATAACCTCAAAATATATTGTCTATTTAAAATAGTCAATGATTAAGCTAACCAGATGTCTAAACAAAAGACAGCCCTGAGTGTCTGTCCTGCCTGGAGGGAGAGCCTGAGACAACGGAACACTTTTTGTGTGTTTGTCCGGCCTTCGCCTAGAACAGACTGGATACTCTAGGGCGACGAGGGCATACTAGTAGTATGCCCTCGTCGCTCTAGGGTCTGTTCTTCTATCTGTGGATTAGTTGAAAACCCTTCCTCACCAAGACCTGACGCGCTTCATTAAGAGGACAAGAAAGTTTTGATGAATGAGCTTCCAGCAGGAAAGCACAATGGGCCGCTATGGCCTCCGTGCTTGGAATATTTTTAAATATGACAGCGATATTTTGAATTTTGGAAATTAAAAATAGTCAAAGCTTCAAAACTCAAAGAATGTCGGTGATGTGTATAATGGAAAACACAGATCCCACGAGGGACTTAAGAGAGTTTAAAGAAAGAAGAAGTCCAAATCGGGTGAACAAATTGGATAGTCGAACGCACACGCGGTCTGAAACGTTTATATGCAACACGGAAACACATCGGATGGTGAACAATTCAAACACCCGATCCATGTAACCTCATTGGCGTAACCAGGTAGGGGCCTGGGTCGGCCCGGCCCTCTCAGAATGCGGACTGGACCCCCAGAATATTATGAAAATTCCCAAAAACATTCGTTAGTTCGTACAATATTAGGCCTAATTAAATTGAATCCATTCGGACCGGAATCGTAAAGGTTTTAACGAGTTCTTTTCTTCAAGAAAACCTTTTTAAAAACTCTTCTGAGTGCTCTGATTCCACTTAATTTTTGATAAGGGCGTGATCCGTAGGAGATATCATGCAGAACTATTTTGACAGTTTGTGCGAAAATTTTAATTGATAATGAAATTAAATTAAATTAATTTTTAAATTTCGTAAAGCTTTGCTTAATTTTTCCGAAAAAGGCTTTTTAAGCTTTTTCGCTTCCGATTCCAACGGATTCAGTAATGAGGCTGATTATCTTTATAAAGAAGAAATTTTTAGGGGCAATTAAAAAATTCAATAATATTCTTATTACGTTAGATTATGGAATAAAACTATATTAGCACCCTCGACAATAAATACTTCGGAAAACCGAAAAATTTACAGAAAAACATTAAGTTTGTCTAGAACCTACTCGAGTCTCGAAAACGAGAAGGCAACCGGAGAGAGCAAAAGACTTCGTGTGATAGAGTCCACTCTAGGTAAAAGTAATTAAGTAGACTTTCCATCAGATACAAGGCCAAGGCTAACCGAATATTGGAAGACAGATATTTACAACCCAGTGATAGACAACATTATCACTAACTTCAAAATAGGTCTGAAAATCTACCATAGTCAGTTGACACTCATTTATAAAGTTGTACCTGAAACTTATAGAGGCATTTGTAGAAAATTATAAAAATGTTTTCAATGTAGACATTTCCATCTTACAGGCTGAAACAAAAATAATAAATTTGCAGGTCTTGAAAATGCTTCACCAAGGCGCAATAACAATAATCTGATGTGACGATATTTTTTGTGATAAGTATTTCGTAAATGGAAACCTCATCCAGTTATTTAACTGGCTATAGATTTTTCAAAATTTCTGATTTGAGTTTTCGAAATCTCTTGACCTTTATAAGTACCAGTACCAGTACCTGGACTTGGACTTGAAAGTTTTTAAGTACCAATATCGGAACTTGTACTTGTACTTAAAAGATTTTAAGTATGGGTCCTAGATTGGTTGGAATAAATACTGGGCATTAGGCAGGGCGTCACTATCATATCAGTTTCGTGTATAGTACTTGAGGATGTGGGTAATTAAACGACACCACTTTCTTTTATTTTCTTTTAAAATCGTGCAAATTTTTTTTTTTTTTTCAAATAAACACTGGACTGTAGGGAATAGATGAGTGTCACTTGAGTTCATTGGGATTAAAGAAAAGAATGCACTTTCATTCTAATCTATTTTCACAATAATTTAAGTGTCCGACTAAAACTATTTCGTAAACACATGACGCCGTTTGTCTCGATAAGCAATAAAAATCGCCCGATCGCCGAATGTTGACTGACTAGCTATCCAAAAATTGATTGAATGCTGATGTTTATACTAACTGATAAGCGATGTACCCCATGCTCTGTACCGAGTGCTTAATAACATTCAACGGGAATTATAATAAAGAATGGGAAACAATTGAAAACTGTTCGTTGTTCTTCTGACCTCGCAACCTCAACAAAGATTGCCCTATCTCAAAAACGTTTCTTATTAAAATCGCCCCGAATGTGCACAGTGCACACGTACCTGCATTTGCAGTAGATTAAAAGTTCTGATCTAGTTTTTGTTTGCTTTCTTGGGAGCAGAGTTAAGGTTTCACGTAGGTAGGAAAACTATACATATTACAACAATATTGACGCGATGTCTGCGACTTGTAAAATGAGGAAATCTTTAATTTTTTTATTTTTATGAAGATTATTTTATTTTTTGTGTGCAGAGCTATTTTAGCGGAAATTATGTTCTAGAATTTAGATTATGTTTCGTGTGGGTTCTGTAATTTATAGAATCTCTGTACTCTCTGTATATCCAGGTTTTTTATCTTTCTTGTACCTTTATGCCAAGTAGATGAAATCATAGGGTAGTTATGCTAAGTTCATGTCAGCAAAATATCCCGATAACGCATTACACTAGCAGTAGAAATTTTTATCGCAACTATTTAAAAAATTATTTACAAATCTAAATAAGTTCTCAATGGGAATAATCGCGGGTAATTCTCTAAACTAACTATAATTCAGGCAACAAATTAGAAATAACGGACTTCAATTAAAAGTGATCCCATGGGAATTCTGATATTCTTATTATAACGGTGCCATTCTTGAAAAAGAAAACAGCTAACATTGGAAATAACAGAAAAAATCTCGGAACTTTTGCAATTTGAAGGTTTCTACTTTTTTAATTGAAAAACTTTGAAGAGTTTATTATTAAATGAGCCATTAATTAAATTGATAGGATGCATATTTGGCTAGTTACACGCTGATCTATAAAAATATACAAACAAATTTTAAAGTGATGTTAACTAGAAACTGATGAATCAAATCCAAAATGACTACTAAGGTATTTTAAAGCTTACATGCATTATGAGAATTTAGTGGTATATTTACTACAAATGCGCGTGAGCAGAAATACCACTTATAGGTTCTAGCTGCTATGTGTGTTCTTCAGAGCTTTTGGGTTTTTACAATGGCCTTCAATATGAAAGCTTTGTAATACATATTCTTTATTTTGTATTGATTTTTCAATGGAACCTACAAGATTAAATGAGCACAGTTAAGCTTTCAAAAGCCTTTAAAATTCTTGAAAAAATATGATGTAATGTCAATAGGTAAAATTCCTTAACATCAAATAGATCGGATCTCCATACCAACAAGGTGGAGAGATCTTTCGCAAAGATTTAATAAAAGTCATAACATATGTTTTGGATATATCATTGGCAGCATTATCTATAGTTTTACATACTCCATAATGCGTATTCATAAATTAATATATTTACTACATCAGTCTATATACAAGTCCTTCACAACCTTCGATGCTTTAATCGGTTATATGCCTCTTTTTCAGTCTTCAGGAGACTCCCTCAAAACATTTTTAATACCACTTCATTGAAGCCACAATATATAGAATCTGTAATTAGCTTTCTCCAAAGTCATCTGGGACTCATCCATTAACTGCAGAACAACTCTTTCTTTCCTCTGGGTTTCGGCTCTTAATATTCCAATCCTTGCAGGTAATTATCGTGTTTAGGATGCTAAATAGCTGCAGTAATGTCTGTAAGAGCAGGACAGGTTCTGATATTCAGATCCTAATCTGTGGATTGTCTGAAACTGCAGATTATGGGATTACTTGAAGTCGTCTACATAGGAAACGCTTTCCTTCAAGAAATTCAAAGAGTACTGATTTGTGCAGTCAGTTTACTATTTCAAATTCACTATGCTATTCCGATGCATGTTATAGCTGGATTGAAATCATTGGACTTATCAATTGGTTGCCTACGAATTTCCATGAGATTTCGCTCAATCGGCAGCTCGCGATTCGAGGACATCTTCTAAGTCCTGGTTTATTTCATTTTCCGATCTACTAAGTCCTTTGCATATACATAGGGATATGTAATGCGTTTTTTTAGTCTAGAAGTCTTCTTTTTGAGAGTTACCCGTTACAACATCCTTTGTTTTATCCACTTTGGATTCGTATACTATCTTGGTATCTGCGCTATCGCTGGTCAAATACCCTATATGTGTAAACTGATCTGGTTATTTCATATCAGCTTGTTTTTGTATGTTGTTTGTATGTTTCATATGATTAGCTCGACTTGCCGATAAACAAAGAGTTATCCGTGGCAGATATGAGAAAGTCAGTCACGGAAAGGTGAATTGATTAAAACAGGAGGTCTACCAAGCAAACTGTTAGCAATGCATCTCTCGAGGCTGTTTCACCCTGACTGTGAGTGTGATAGCGAATAGGGTCTCTCATTATCCGCCACCACTGGATTCGCTTGGTAAAAAGCACCTAAACTCCAGAGTTCATATGCAAAGTTGAGTTGAAATATATGTTAATCCAGTTTTAGTGCGAGTGGATTGCGATCTTATAACTTAAGTTAAGAACACCACATAAAAGGAATGTAAAGAGGCATTAATTGCTAGCTTCACCCCTTTTTCCAAGAAAACTCATCTCGCCTCGCCTCTGCATGTTCATTATTCGTAGATCTGATCGCAAGGACATTTCATAATCATCTTTACATCATAGAATGTAGCTAGGCTAGAGGTGAAATGCGTTTGGATTTATTACTTACAGCTGTCAACTCTTTATACGAAGAATTATATTTAAAACGGCAAATATTAATCACATTTTTTTTTCAATACAGGCCTATTACAAAAGAGGAAAAAGATCAGGAGAACAATAGAAAATCGTTCCCTAACAAATCTTCATTTAAAAAAAGAGTTCCTGGTCAAGAGTATGTAGTCGATAATAAAATTTCTGATGATCCGTTACTGCCAGCAAGAGTTCAAACAATTCGTCATCATTTAGAAAGAACAACCGGTCCCGGTAAGAAATTAATAATTCTTTTCTTATAATTTTTATAAAATTCAATTAACAATCTTATATTGTGTTACAGATGTCGAAGAGGGAGCTTTACTGCCTTCACCGACCAGGGAAAAACTTATGCCGGCTATACCGAAATCAAAAGAAACAGATTCATATAGTTCTCAAAAAGGAAGTCCAAAGAAGAGTACCGCTTCTAAACATGGCAGCCCACAAAAGGGTAGCCCACAAAAGGGGAGCCCCAAAAAATTGATTAAAGGTAAGTTTTTATAATTTTACGCGCTTATTTTCAAGGGAAACATATAGACAAAAAAAAATTAATATTGTAATATTTGTATTTCATGGCTACGTGACTATACTTTTATTACTATTGTAATCTAATTAAGATCCTCCATTTAATTTTAATTGATATTATTTATTTTTATATGCAGTTTCTTTCCAATATCGTAGGAGGGCTGTTTGATAAGTCAGTGACCTTGAAATGAAAGAATTTGTTTTTTTTACCAAAATTCCATTTATTTTTCAACATGATGTCCTGTTTGGCTCGGTACACTTTGCTCAACGCTTGAACTTTTATAAGGCTTCCAAAATATATGATTTCTTAAACGAAGTGATTTTTTTCCATCAAGAATTTTCTGCATGTTTGCAAAGAGAAAATGTCGCAATACGCTAAATCTGGTGAATAGGGTGGATGGAGAGCAATTCGTAACCACAAAGCTTACTTGGATTGTACTTGAACACATCCAATCCAAGCACTGCATCGAAATTGTTGTGCGACTTAATTTTTGCTCAACTTTGTGCAAACACTGCAGTCATATTTCAAATGTTGCCTTCTCATGCACAAAAGTTTATACACGGTGTGAATAAACTTCGTCTAAAATATTGATCTTAGCTACTCGCGAGACTTAAGTCCAATACAATGCTTGTTCGATCAAAATAAAATTCATTGAACCACCTTTGAAAAATTCCACACGATAGAGCAGAGCCCCAATAATACCATTTTTTTACGCAAAAGCTATTGGTTTATCAGCACACAAAAATTTACTTGCTTTCATCTTGGCAAAGATATACAAACTTTGGAATTGAGCGCCATCTATTATAAATGTAACTGACTTATAAAACACCTCCATATACATATATTGAAATATACGCTAGTTTTATGTTTGTATGTACATTGTTAACAATGCACTCTTTCTAATTAATCGATGTAACCAAAGCTATAACGCAGTTGTTAGCTTTTTTTGATTTAATATGATTTAGAAAATCATGTTTTTGTCGGAAATGACAGCTTACTACTGATATGGTAGAAAAATGTCAAAAAGTGTCAAATGACAAGCTGGAAAAGAAAAGAGACACAAAAGGCATTGAAATTATAATAAGAATGGACGGAACGTTCTTGCTTAAAAAATGGCACACATTTTGAACAGGCTGTGAAAACACTTTATTTCGTACAATTTCACACCGATTTATAATTATTTATTATTTGTCGACTGAAAACACTCAAGATATTATAAAATAGTGTTGCGAGCGTGACCTTTGGTTCGTAAATTAAGACAAAATATTAAATATTTTATATGCAAGTTCTTTATTTCACTCTAATCATATAAAATTCATAAACCTTCAATTAATCAGCTCAACCGCGAATACTGTACTTTCAATTATCGCAATCCAATTACAACAGTTTCGCCCGTCTATTACTTTCGCTTGTTAAAACTGCAACTGCAAAGACAAGACTCTTTTACTAGCGGTGACAACTGTTATATTTATACCCTAGAAACACTCCGGATTATTCTGGAGTGTTCTATTCCAGAAGCTTCTTGACTATTCTATTCATTCTATTCCTGAACTTTCCCGAAGATTCCATCATCGATTCTCCGAACCTGAAGTTGTTTACTCTCCATTGCCAGTAGATGTCACCAGTTGTCTCTTTCTATTGCACGTAACAATAGTATTGGATTTGTTTAGGAAGTTAAACTTGTTTTAATTAACACAAAAATTAATTTTTAATATGAAAAATGTGCTCCTCTGCAGATTTGATTTCAAACATATAATTGTCTGAATTTTTCTGTCAATTCCAATGCATTCCATTTCGTATTGTTTCCAAAATTGGTAACAGTTCAGCGTACATTTTGAGCATGAACGAGACATACAGAATTTAACCCCAATTTGACTGTAGGAATTAGATAAGAAAGCTCAGTAAATTCTTATTATATGTTTGTCATTGACATATGATAAAAGTGGACAGAGTCATCCTATCTAATTCGTATAGTCAAAAATGGAACAACGGGGAATGCCCGACACCAACAGACATGAGAGATATCTTAAACGATGCATTATGATACTCTGAACGCATTTTATTAACAATGTTTATTTCAATTAAGCGGAGAGGTCTTGGGGGAGGGTTGGTCAAAGTTTGATCTAGTAGATTCTGGAAAATCTCTTACATAATCGAATTCCTGAGGTCCTGAGAAGATGTTTGAGTACCCACATCCCTATACTCAGAAGCTAAATAGCCATCTTCATACTCACTTTTTTAGTATTCGAAGTGAGGTACTAGATTTGTCGCATCTTCGAGCGGCTCTAACTTGGTAAGGGTATGTCCAATCGGAAAACGGGTTTCACTGTTTACTTTAAGAGTGGGGGTAGGAACACCCGGCGGAAGGTGGTGATTCCAATACGTCATGTTGCATATAAAATTAAAGGTCTCGCCGAGTACTATTGGGCGGTGTATACTTTTTTTTCTATTCAGAATACTTTCTCGAGACGTCAATTACTACATTTCGCATATATTTTTGCAGTTCTCAGTTCTTTTTTCCATGACCATTAATGCTCTGTTGTGAACAGTTATCTTATAGGAAGTCATTTTCCATCATTCACAAATTCTGCGCAATCACGAGAAGTAAAAGAATCCAGATTTTCACCCAAGATAGTCGCTCAAGCTACATCCGATCTCCAAAACTTTGTTAATAAAATGTTTTCAGAATATCAGAATTAAGATATCTGTCAGGTCTGTTGAGGTCGGGCTTAAAGTTGTATGAAAAGTGGGTATTCACCTTTTGCTTAAAATCTGTTTGTCGCCTTCAAGCTCAAAATGTAAGTTTGAACTGTAACCAATTTTGGAAACAGTACGGTTGTATTAAATGGAATGCATTGGAATTGATATAAAAATTCCGACAAATATATTGCTTATATTCGTCTATTTCCATAATGCTCAATTTTGTTTCACATCACATTTGCAGAGGAGCACATTTTTCAATAATATTAAAAATTAATTTTTGTGTTAATTAAAACAAGTTTAACTTCCTATGCAATTTTTGCTTAATGCCTATTTTATAACATCTTGAGTGTTTTCAATCGACAAATAATATTAAATTAAGAATCGGTGTACAATTGTACGAAATAATGGGTTTTCACAGCCTGTTCAAAGTTTGTGCCATTTTTTAAGCAAAAACGCTCCGTCCTTAAGAATATATGTAGAGAGTACCTACAGGAAGTGTGATAAGCCAAATTTAGCTTAGTCAAATTCTGGTTGTATTACAATTTGTTGCCGCTGTAGTAAGAGCTCAATACAGGTGTGTAGTATGAATCAACATAGAAAGCGGCGCAACAAGATATATGTATGTTTGAAAATATTGCACTTGCCCCCACTGAAAATGCTCTTAGTCGCTGTCACTACGCCTAGCACCTCAGGGGGTGATTTTGATCTCTTTGTCGTAGTTTAGGCGTATATTTTAGTCACATATTTCGAAATTTCACCACAAATTTGTCTTACTTTTATATTCATTTTGATTTATCCTTTTCATCAACCACAAAATAAACTAAAATGAACTTGCAATGAATTAACGGTAGAATAAACGCCAAAAAGTACGACAAATTAGTCAACTGCTTCCAAGGTTGTGACAACAATTTTATACTGTGTTAAATGGATATTCTACACCTAAGCAGGGCAATACAAGTGCTTAAATTCGTAATAATATTTTGAATTTGTGATGTGATGTGTCATTTTCAGTTCATTCTACGTAATGTAAGGCTTGCTGAACTGAATAAAAACACGAATAAATCAGTAAAAAAGCTCATTTCATTTGAGCATATATTTTGACATTAAAGTACGACAAAAGATCAGAATCACCTCCCAGGAGTGTCTGAGCTGTTTCAAATGTAAACAAATCAAGCAGCTGAACATACATTTTTCATAAGGTATCTCTTTCTTCAATATATTCAAGTGACACACCAAAAGTTAGGTACTCGGCATATATTCAAGGGGAGCAACTATAAACAAGACATTACACTACCTTCCTTAGATGTTCAACCAATGTCTGTTAAAGCGTTCTACCATGCCATCAGATTGTGGATGTAGAGGACTTGATCAGGTTTTTCTTATTCCCAGAATTTTACACATCTCGTGGAAAATTCGTGATTCGAAGTTCCGTCCTTGGTCCGAATGAAGTTCATGGGGCACACCAAACCTACTGACCCAAGGCAATTTACTGAAACAGACAATGGCAACTAATATATAATGGTTACTACCATCCGTTTGTGGAAAAAGTCAGTCCAGCGATATCTTCAGCTATCCTTTCAAAGAGGGCTCCGTCATTATACTTATTCATTTCTCCTCTGTTTTGCAAGAAGCACAGACTGTGTATATACTTCACCATTCCTCCACATTTTCTCGCGTATTTACACTGCAAAAAATAATGTATGGTTCCTTTTTTTCAGTGCAAGGAATTTGCGTAAAATAAATCTAGTGTTCCCTTAAAAATTGGCAATATACCTTTCGGCTACCTAAAGTTATTCAAATAGTACATAGAAAAACATATTCTGGGTAAATTTCTTTTCAAATGGTCTATAGGACCCTTTATAAAAGGAATTTTTAGATGAAAAGTTTGTACTTTTACCTAAGCTGTGTTATTTTTCATATATTTTATTATTTTGTGACAAATATGTATGTATTAAAACTAAATCGAATAGAAATATACTCTCATTTGGTAAATTTGGAAAAATAATATCAATTCCATAACGTTATGGAAAAACGAAACCCTTCACTTTAGTAAAAATACCCCACATACAAGGCATACATTATTTTTTTATAACCCGATGAAATACGTATGTGTGCACTGTGTACAGTTTTATTCTGACCTTTGTGTGATTAAGACATGTGCGAAATTCTATGCCTATATTTTGTTTTTTGTTTGAAATAAAACTGTTTATATTGTTACGAGCAACAAACCGACACAAGTGACATCTGTTGAAAATGGAAGCAACTTTGGGCTAGTGACATCTTAGTAAAACTTGAGTTCGGAAATCGGAATATTCAGGAAGGTTCTAGGATAATTCGTTGAGTATAAATACGGCGCTTCTCACATCAAGAGGCAGCGCATATGGCTGAATCTGATCACTTGGCAGTTGAACTCTCAATGACCCCCAGCGCACCCTTAAATATTTTTACTTCTGACCCTCAAGGCTCAAAGCCGTTGACTAGGAACAATTTCAAGGCAGGCTCTCTCAGTTCCTCGCAGGAAATCTCCTTGACTCGCAACGGAATCTCACGAACTTGGAAATTGACTTCCTCAACAAAGCCATTGAAGGATATGTCGCCTTCTTTTCCAGTGTACTGGCGAGCGAACACTACAAATACAAAAATCTCCCGCCAAAACTGCAAAAATTATATAAATTTTGGCAGAAACTTCAAAAAATACTTAACCTTACTTTTCACCGAACCATTAATAGCCACAACCCAGCCTACAGAACCGTGTTATCGCAAATTAATTGCTTGTCAACAATTATTGAGGAACAAACGAAAATATTTCTCGATAAAGAGTTTAGGAAGAAACTGGCTTCCATTCAACCCGGTCCACACTGCTTTCAGGACATAAACAGGGTTTGTAACAGGAAAGTAAAACTCCCGAAACCATCTTAAGCGCGGCTCGAACGCCCCAAGAAAAATGCAACGCTTTCGCGGAATATTTCCAATCCACTTTCAAAGACAACTCATCTCTAAGCGATGCAAATTTTAGGACCACCATAGACTCGACTGTTGATGATTTTACTGACCAGTCAGTGGGATCCTCCACCACAATCTTTAATTCCACAAACACGTCCATAAATCCGGATGATTTAAGCATGTTTTCAAATCCTGCTCACGTTTTCGCCCGAATCAGGACTATCAGAGGCAAAAAGTCCGCGGGCCCAGATAACATTTCCAACAAAGTTATCAAAAATTTCCCACCTGTCGCCATAGAATTTCTGACAATTATCTTCAATAATTGCCTCAATAATTCATATTTTCATGATGTCTGGAAAACCGCGCGCATAGTTCCAATCCCCAAAAAAGGAAACTCGAAAGTCCCTAATGAATTCCGGCCAATCTCTCTTCTGTCCAACATGGGCAAACTTTTCGAAAAAATTGTCCGCCAACACATTGAAAATATCTGCCTCGACCTAAATGTCAGACAGGACACCCAATTCGGCCCCAGCACTCCACTTGTCACGCTTTGCTCAAATTCCTCTCTGATTCTACAAACGCCCTCAACAAAAGGAAGCAAACAGTATAGGCTGCTTCCTTGATGTAGAGAATGCATTTGACTCAGTCTGGACAAACGGGCTAATATTCAAAATTATAAAGCTCGAGCTCCCGCCTTATCTCACCCGAGTTATACATAGCTTTCTATCATCCCGGTTTTTCTACATAGAAATCGAGGATGTCAAATCTCAGGCAACATCAGTCAGTGCTGGTGTGTTTCAAGGTTCGGTCCTCGGACCAACTCAATAACGAAAAGCTTCAGCCTTCAAAGAACACCAAATATCTTGGTGTCTCTTTCAATAATCTGTTGAAATTCAACAATCACGCCAAGCTGACTATGAGGAAAGTCAACTACGCTTACTCCATACTCAACCCTATCATCAGAAGGAGAAACGGTCTCCCGAAAGATACAAAGCTGCTTATATATAAACAGCTCATCCGCCCAATCATCTGCTATTGCTTCCCTATATGAAGCAAATAAGCGCCCTCGCAGGAAAAATTCTAAGGGCCTGTACAGGAGTGTACAGGAAACCTGACGGACACTACTTTCCCAACACCTTTTTGTATGACAGTGCAAACATCACTCCAATCGAGGACTATCTGCTTTCTCTCGCGGTCAAACAACTTGAGAAGATCTCTCAACATCCTAACGTCCTCATTAACCAGCTTTCAAAGCAACTTCAAGTTGAAAACTTCTACTGCTTATCACCTCTTCATCTTATCAACTCGGAAACGAGAAACATTTATTACCTGGGCGAAAGATTTACTTTCTTCACTAGTACAGGAAGTCACCATCGTGGATAGGACACCATCCTGGCATCTCGATTATCGTGGGATTTATCAACGCTGGACCATTCTGGACTTTCGGGATATTTCTCAATATGTTGGAAGAAACGCCAGTCTTAAACCCACAGCAAGGTAGAGAAATCTCTAACATTCCACAACTTCCCACTCCCATCCAACTTCCCTAAAGTGAATCAAAGACAAAAGTGAAAACTAGGCCAAAATTAAAGCCTGTAGGTAAATATTTTCAAATATCCCGGGATATCGGTTCGGTTTATAATTTCGCCATAATTCGTTTTGTTTCGTCGATCGCGTGTGAAGAACTCTGATTGATTGTTAGGAGGCGAGTCTTATTTCAGACAGTGAAGTGAACGAAGTAAACTATTTGGATTGCGATAATTAGAAGTACAGTACTAGCGATAACTATAAAGAGTTGATTTGATAATTGTTTGTAAATGTTATAAAAATAAACAGTCAAGTTAAATAATAGAAGAACTTGTTATTGATATCTGAAATGCTGTGTTTTAAATAACGAACTAAGGCCACGCTCGTAACAATATTGTTTTGTACACTCATGAATTATTTTTGGAAAACTTAATTTGAGGGAAAAGTATCACTAATGGAGGTATTTGTGTCTATATTAAAGAGATATTTTTAGACACAAATTGTGCAAAATATCATTCAAATATGTCTACAATGCACTATATTTTATGCATTGAATGTTCCCTTGCTCCCTTGAAAAGAATTCATACATTCAGCAGAAAATTACTCAATACTCTCCCGATAGAAAACTCATTAAAGCCTATTGAATTAAAACTCCCTATAGATAGGTGAAAATTACCATTTCCAAAGTGTACTTTTCCTTCAAGTTAGCGAAATATGCCTAAACTTTGTGATACAAATTGTTGCCACCGAATTTAGGGAAATATTATTTATAATGTAGCCAATAAAACTTTTCTCGTATTTCGGAAATTATTTTATTTACTCCCAAATATCCTCGGTAGGTTCCACCGTGCATTTCTTCTAGAACATCGTTGACTTTTTATGCTGGTACGACTATATGCATTCGGAATGATTCGTAATTAGTTTCTTCCTGCTTGCATTTTAATATACTGTATTCAACGTGAACAGACTTCCACTGAACCCATTAGCTTTCCAGCTTCTCACTCCTCTTCGAAATATCCTTCCATTCTGGTTTTTCCATTTGTTCTTTCCAATCTTCTCTCCAATCACCTCGTTATCCCAAATTGTCGATGGTTCTCCACGGTTACCAACTGTATAGCTGCTATTGTTTCTTTTCCTTCCACCCGGACGTAATATTTGCATTCAAGTTTACATGGCCGTCATGAAACGGCGTTTGCATTTCTATACGAACCTTTTCGGTGTTGGATTTCAAAATCATAAGCTTGGAGTCGTTCTATCCATCTTGCCACTTGTCCCTCAAAGTTCTTAAGCAAAAGCCATTTAAGCGATGCATGATCAGTGCGGAGAATAAATTTCTGCCCGTAGAGATATTTCTGGAAATGCTTTGTTAAGTTTACAATGGTAAATAGCTCTTACCTTGTAGCATAATAATTTAACTCTGATTTTGAAATTGCTTTGTTATAATAAGCTTCCGGCACTTCTTGACCATCCTTCTCCTGTGAAAGTAGGTACTGCATCAATACCTATACATTGCTGGCATCCGTCTCCAATATAAATGTTTTTTCCAGTTTTTCTCTTTGGATAGTAAAGTACTGGAGTTTCACAAAGTTGTTGCTTTAAATTTTCAAAATTCACGTTACATTTATCCGACCATATGAACAGCATTCCCTTTTCTGTAAGTTTATGTATTCAAAACCTTTAAGAATCGCCTGTAGTAGGTAGCTGAGCCAAAAAAACTCGACTTGATATTTGTCCTTTGGATCTGGCTAATTTTTGACGGCTGCTATCTTCTCTGGATCGATTCTTACTCTTTGCGATGAAACTATGTACCTCAAATATTTAAATTCATTTTTGAATAGAGCATATTTACTTGCAGTGAGCTTCAGTTTTGCATTTTTCAATCTTGTCCCGTTTTTATGTTCCTCGAATGTCGTTCCGATTACTATTATGTCATGTAAGTAGACAGGCATGTTTTCCAGGTTAATCCATGTTGAACGTATTCCATGAGTCGTTCGAAGGTGGCTCGAGCATTACATAATCCAAATGGCAAAACTTTGAAGCCACTGTCAACTGAGAAAGCAGTTTTCTCCATATCTGCAACTTCTGGTTGTTTGGGTAATGGTATAGTCTTTGTGGTGTCGCCGATTGGGCCTGGATTCTCCTGTATCGATCCGATGCTGGACAATATTTTCTTTACCGCAATCATCATCATGCATTCGAAATAATTCCGAAAATTCATCGATCTCCTCTTTGGGCCGTTGTATTGTTGTTTACTTAAGGCACTGGGCGAAAGAAGTTTCTGAACCTGTTGTTGTTAATAACTAATAAATGTAAAGATAAAAATAATATTAAAAAGAAAAAGAACAAAATATAAAAGGAAACTTAAAAAAAAAATTAAGAACAAAATTCAGTAAAAAATTAAAGCGAAAAATAAATACAACAAGAGGAATCGAAAAACCAAGAAAATTGATGCGTCACCACACTCACAACACACATTAAAACAGTGGAATTTATTACGCCTTAAGGTATGCGAATCAGAGTCAGAAACCTGTTGAATGCCTAAACGGAACAAGCTCTTTGAGCACTGACTGGTAGAATATTCCATGTACGGATAACCTGCACAAAGTAAGATCGCTCTCCAATTTGACTTTGGTTATTAGGTAGCAAAAGGTTGCGATGGCGAGCGGATCTGAGAGGATGGACCCGATCTTTAAGATACGTCGGTTCATTAGAGTAGAATAGATTGTATAAAAATCTTAGCCTTATATGCATAAGATACGTTTCTAGCGAGCATCCAAGGAAAGAGTCAATATATGGAGAAACATGAGCAGATCTGGGCAAACCATAAACAAATTGGATTATGTAATTGAAAGCGACGGTTAGTTTCAAGCTCCCAAAGATAAAGTGTGGTAATATTAGCGCTTTGACCAGTTTCAAGCGCATTTGACGAGACAACAAGTTGGCGGATAATCTCAGCTGTCGCAGGCAGGCATACACCTTCCCAATTGAATTGGAGTCATGATTACAACAAGTTAATTTCCCATTCAGCTCAACGCCCACATTCCGAACGGAAATTACATAAAGAATGACGGTATTATTAATCTTGACGGGCGGCAGCTCTTCTTGATCATAGCTCCCTCTATATATAGGCATACTGGTAAAATTGTTTGGGTTATGTTTTAGATGGCTATATTTGGCCCAGTTGCTAATTCTAATCAAGTCATTATTGATCCGAACAATGCAATCCTCAATCAAACTTATTGGTCTATCCAAATAAATCTGGACATCATCCGCATAGAGATGGATGGACGAATCCTTCACTGTTATTGGTAAATCATTTATATATAAAGAGAAGAGCAGTCGACCAAGTATAGAACCCTGAGGTATACCACGACTGAGAGTTAGGGGAATAGAAAGTCTATATATATATATAGACACTGCCCGAAAACGCATTAGCAGAGAGAGCTGAAATTTTGTACACGGTGTTTTCATAAAACTAGTAAATACAACTTCAAAAATAGACTAATTCGGGGAACCCCTTCTTGGTCTTTCCATACGAACATTGTGGTTTTTTATATATACAGGGTGTTTCCCACTAGGAGGTCAATAGAGCAGGAGCTGATAGTACTCACCTAGGCGAACCAAAAATTGTATGGCAACTGTAAAAATCCTTACCGCAATCAGAATACCTCCTCCGAGCACAGAACCATCATCAGGATTACGATCTCGTCGAAAAACTTGAAAGTCGTTGTGCAATAATTTAGCATCCGGAAAGGAATTGTTAAGCCATGTCTCCGTTTAAATAATAACATCATAAAGAATATTAAAAGAGTTTAAGTAGAGCCGACGTGTTTTAGGACGTAGACCACGAACATTCTGGTAATAAACTATCAAGTCTTTTTAATCTGTGAATGTTTCATCGCCCCGTCTAATCTATTAGGTTTTTTGATGCATTCCGAATCGGACGAGGTACGAAACGTTTTACCAGTAATCCATTAGGCCAGAATTTAGAATCCAACAGCGATTAAATCGATTATATCAAACGGCAACGTACACATCCAAGGAGAGGCTTCCTACAGGTCGCAAGTTGGAATGGTGAAATCTGTTTGTAGACGGAGGAAGAAAGTGAGCGACATAAACCCAACTGAACTAAAAGCAGGAGTTCTTGTTAGGCGTGAAAAGTTAAAAGATTTGGACAATCTCCTGAAGAAAACATTTTGCACAACATTGGAAGGAGAATGAAAATTTGGAGTTTTATTAAAAAGCTATGCAGGAGGAGGTTACATTAAACAATGAAGCTGTACCGGATGAAGATGTATGTTCCGAAAATGTAAACATCGAAATAAACTTAATAATTCACCAAAAATTGGAAGTACAAAAACAAAACTGGTACCAATAGAACATAAATATAAAATATGTTCTTGATACCTAAAAGAACATATTTTATATTTATGTTCTATTGGTACCAGTTTTGTTTTTGTACTTCCAATTTTTGGTGAATTATGTGAACATTTTATTACGTGTTTATTCTTATGAATTACCAGTATTATTATCATATATTAAGCTTTTTTATTTTTCAAAACTAGCTTGGTCCCAACAATTCTTTTCCAAATCAAGGCTTGTCCGACTATGATTTCCAAAACGAGCCAAGTTCATTTGTAATTATTTATTTTCTCCGCCATTTGTTCTTCAATTTGTGTAAATATTGTCTACTTAGTAAATAATAATAAGGAAAAGAAGTGAACTTTGTCTATTCCCCCAAAATGTAAAAGTTATTAGTTTTCGTCGTTTAACTCAAAATGCTTTATGGTGGACAAGACTAGTTTTGATTGTGATCATCTCATACATGCATTCATACAAATTTTTATCTGCCCAGACATAATTTTAGAAAAGAACTTTACGAATTTGAACGAGACTGAGCTTTACTTACGGATGATTGACATTTATGCCCTAAATAGACGTCAAATAAATTAACAAATGAGAGTTGATTTAATTAAAGAATTGTGTCCTTTTATCGACATTATATAAAAAATATAAGAAGAATCTGAAGAAAAGTCGGCAGCACTTCCAGAAGCAATATCTCGCTTTCTTAGCTCCTTTTCAAACATCTCTCTAAGAACGGATCACTTCTTTTCACGTTCTTCTTCTAGTATAATAAAATAAAAGAAATAAGACTGTTACCGATTTCATTATAATTTCATTGATATCATTGGATAAACAGATGAGCCGTTACGGAATGAGCGACTCTTATCACACTTTACTTACGGCAATTTGACATTTAAACTTAACGGAAGTTGCTTACCTACGCCTTAAGATTATTTTTCACGCGTCTGTTTATTTTAAAGGGCGCGTTCGCTTTACATAAGTAAATTTACTTACGTTATATGTCCATTATGGTTCAGCCTTTTTCGGACCATCTTCAGTCAATGCACAGGAATTCTGAAGAAATGTGGTCGATTAAAAATGGTCTAATAAAAAATTGAATTTTTGCCTGCATTTGAAAAAAAAATTTGTTCGTACCGAGATCAGTTATTGAGGTTTGCTATGAGCTCTTCTCATATATCACTTTGTTATAGTAGATATTTTTAGATTTGAGTCATGCGATTATGTGCTATTTCTCCGAGGTCGAATATTTGAATTAAAACAATTTAGTAAAACGTAGAAGAGTTTTCGCAATGATAATTTTTGTAAAATATTTTCATTTCTCATATATCTTGAAACGTAATACAAATAAGTTCAAGTTTTATCTCAAAAGCGGCTATAGTCTCGTCTTCCTGTTCCATCTATACCACTTCTCTCTCCCCCACCTCACATTTCTGACCCATCCTCTTTTTCCTTTACCACCAACCTTCAGACTTCCATTCTCCCATCCCCAACCCGCCAATTTCCACGTAACCTCTCCAATTCCAGTACACCATTCCATTTCCACTTCAGCCATCCATTTCCTCCCCTCGGTAACTGATCTTAACTGCCAACATTAACCCCTTTTCTATCGGCCCCTCTTTCTGGTCAGCCGATTTCCAACCTCACCACTCTATCCTGAAGTTTCAAAGTAGCCAGTAAGCTCTGTCCACATAATTTTGTCGCTATAAATGGATATCGCAATAATTTAACTATTTTGCTTTTAATAATTTTTGTTTTATTAAACAGAGTTTTAGTGGGTGGTGGTTAGTGGAATTCTCCTCTCTTTACAGAGGGAGGGAATAAAAGCGGTAACATATCCTGATGGTTTTGTCATCCTGGTCTCGGGTAACTTCCTATCGAGGAATAGCGAACTAATCCAAAGAGCATTGCCAAATCTTCTTAACTGAGCTAAGAGTTGTGGTCTATGGCTCAACCCCGCAAAAACAGAGGCGAGGAGAGTTATTCCGACTTTCACTCCCCCAAAACTGGATAGCATTACTCTTGAATTTAAAACTGAAGTCAAGTACCAATGTATGATACTAGACTCCAAGTGAATGAGGCGACCATTGCAAGAACCTGCAAGAAAACTTTTGGCAAAATATGAGGCACATACCCTGACATCGTGCAATGGGTGTATACCGCCATTGTGAAGCCTATCCTCAAATATAGAATGTTGGTGTGGTGGAATGCTGTAGAGAAAGCAACTCACTTGAAGAGTCTTATAAAAATACAGAGAGTGCCTGGTGCCTAGGTGTTACAGGTGCTCTTCGTACAACACCAACGGCAGCAATGGAGATCATAGGCCGGCTTTTGCCGCTTGACATCCATGGTAGATGTATAGCTGCAACCGTGGTTACAGCAGAATACTGAAACTCTGTCCTGGGGACTGTATACGGGGAGCTACGGATTATATCGTCCCTAGACTTGACTTTGAGAAATCATTCTCAACTAGTACTCTGATATATGTGTCTTCACAGACGGTTCGAAAATGGATGTGGCAGGCTGTTGGCAACAATTTATGTTGTACCCAGTGATCGAGTTATCAGAAATCGTATTGAAAGCCAAGCTGCAATCAAGACCCTGAGCTCGAACGCCTGTGAACTCGGGAAACTGGGTGCTAACCACAGAGTTATTCTCTGCTGGGTGCCTGGTCACAGTGACATACCTGGAAACGAGGCAGCTGATGCTCTGGTCAGAAACTGCTCCGCTATGACTATTTGCCTAGCGCAGGAACCCATAGATCGGCCCCTATATTCCGTGAATAGGATTCTAGACATACAGACCTGTAAGCAGACAAATCGCAGATGGAGAGAATTGACAACATGCGCGATTTCAAGACAGCTATGGCACGAAGTTTGTCCCAGGAGGACTGAATCTCTGTTGAGGAGGAGCCGTAATGATGTGCGTTACCTTATGGCAGTTATTACGGGAACTGCCTCTTTGGTAAATATGCAGACCGCATGCAAGCGCCATACAATGACTTCTGCAGAAGCTGTATGGATAAGGAAGAAATTGACAGCGTCCAGCACCTGCTGTGTGAATGCCCTAACCTTGCCAAGCGTAGATGAAATGCAGGCGACAACTACTTCTTAGGCGAATTGGGGGAGCTAGCAGAGAAAGAGTTGTGGGACCTGGTAAGGTTCATTAACTCTTGTAGCTGGTTTCAGCGTACCCCCTAAATCTGAAGTATCTTCCGAGGTATGGTGATCGCATTGGACCACAAATAGTCTAAGTTAGGCTGATCGCAGCGGTCTGCGCGATGGCCACCACTCTAACCTAACCTAATGTAATCGGCTCATTTACTTGATTACCTGGATCTTCACGCATTTGCATTACACATGAAAGCTTCAACAATGTGTCTATTTAGATCTTCTATAGATCAAGGCTACACATGAATTTCATTACATTCGTTGATGTTACAATTCCGCCAGAATTATTTAGATGGCAAATAGGCTTGAAATTTCTTTTCGAGTAAGCACGCTTGACATTACAGATTTTTACATATAGCGTACATACAATTGTTCAACAGAATCAGTTTTTAATCGTCTATACATATCTGTGCAGGTACTCCTGTTTAGCTATCAATGATTATTCTGGCTGATTGCTATCATCCATATGTGGGATGACCATCATGTTGCATAAAATTATTGAATATACCAAATTGAAGATCAAGATTAGTGTAATTGTAAATCGCCACCCAAGTGAGTGTAGAACATTCACTCAGTTATTCCAGCATAATAATGCTTTTACATATAATCACGTGGAGATCATGGTCAAGATCCCAGAAGTAAGTTGATAGTTGAATAGGACGCAATCTATGAGCTTGGATTTAATAGCTAAGTATGTTGTGCACTGCATAACATGAATATCCATTGATTGATATAATTATAAACTCCACTAAGTGCAAGAGCGCATTTATTAATTTTTTTTAAGAAACGACTCAGATTCTGCTAAATACCCGCAGAAGAGCTAAACATATTATTTACATCATCCAGTACTGCACCCAATGAGCTAAGTGATTCTAATCCCAGTGTAGATAATTCAATAAGTTCGCTCTCTTTGCCTAATGATAATGAAAATACGTTTTCTTTTAAGGGAGTAGATTACAGTGAACTTCTTCCTGCTATCTCCTCAATAAAATCGGAAGCTACTGGACCTGACGGCTTACCACCACGGTTCATTAAACTTTTGTTTCCGTTTATAGGAAAATATATGCTACATATAATTAATTCATGTTTGATGTCATCTTTAGTTAGTAACCGTCACGCCTATTCCGAAAAAATCCTCTCTGGAATCTGCAGGAGATTTTCGTCCAATTAGTGTTTTGTGCTTTATAGATATATCTCGACCGGAGTGATCTTTTGACGTGCTGGCAATGGGGATTCCGACAATTTTATAGCTGTAAAACTGCTGTATTGAAAGTAACTTCTGACATAAGAAGCACTCTAGACCGAGACCATTTCATGGTCCTAGTACTTCTAGATTTCTCTAAAGTTTTTGATAGCGTGAATCACCGCATCCTCCTCGATAAACTTGCTAACTCTTTTAACTCGGCCGTTGCTTTAATCAAAAATTTTCTGACTGGTCGTAAACAGCGAGTGAAAGCCAACGAAATGTTGTCTACCACTGCTGGGGTTCCTCAAGGCTATATATTGGGTCCTTTGCTTTTCAGTCTGTTTATAAATGACTTGCCTGATGTTCTTCAGGATGTATATATCCATTTATATGCGGATGATGTCCAGTTATATTTCAATAGACCTATTGGGCTTTTTTAGAGGACTGCATTGAACGAATGGATTGTGATCTCAACAGAATTTATGTCTGGTCAAAGAATAATCAGTTGGTTTTAAATCCTGTAAAAACTCACGGTATTTACTTCTACAATAAAAAGCTTAATTTTTCTGATATACCACTAGTAGTCTTAAACAAAGTTTCGCTGCCTATGCTAAACAAAGTCACTACCCTTGGTATTATTTTAAACAGCGAAATGAATTGTTGCGACTTCATTAACAACAATATCAGAAAAGTTTATGCAGGGCTTCGAAGTCTCTGGCTCTCAGCGAGTATCTTATCTACTGAAAATCGCATCACATTAATTAAAACTTTAATTTTACCCCACTTCACTTATGGTAATATTGTATTTATGGATAGCTGTTGTACCCGCAAGATGGAAGTAGCATTAAACGACTGCATCCGCTTTGTTTTTGGACTTCGCAGGTTTGACCATGTTTCGCCTTTTCGATCTCAAGTGCTTGGCTGTCCACTGTTTCCTTATTTGCGGCGACGTGCTCTAGTTTTCTTATACATATAATCTAATTAACTGCGATAGTCCTAGATACTTACGAGAATTCTTCCAGATCACAATATCACGACGCAATAGGAATATAATACTCCCACTGCAGGCACCGTCGCTGCATTTAAGCGGCACATTGAAACACTTATAGTATAATATAACTTTATCGTTATAATGAATTATATTCATGATCTCCACAGCAGAATTTATGTGTGACGTTTTTAAATTTTAAATATAACTTTAATATGAAACTAAATTCTAATAATTGTAGTTAATTTTCTCATTTTTTATAATTTAGGAAAACTTTATCTTTATGTTTCTTCTTTCTGTTTAGCATTAAAAACTCGATCTCTAGCACCTTTATATCAAATGTTCAAAAAAAGATTATTAACTCTTGTGTACAGTATCCTTAAATGAATATTTCTATATCTATAATTCTGTACGTCGACGCGTTCTCAGGGAGTGCTCAAATAAATAGTAAAATACGAAATTTTTGTATGGTAACCCTACGAAGAAGTTACCCGATTAGTTCCATTTTCGAACTGTATTTGCAATTTTTATGAAAACCCCGTGTACAAAATATAAGTTCTCCACCTCGACGCCTTTCCAGGCCGCTACCAAGTAATTTATATAGTGAAAAACCAAAGTTTTGTATGACAACATCAACAAGGGGTTGCTTGCCCAATTCAGACCATAATTTTATTTACTATTTCTATGAAAACACCATGTACCAAATTTTAGTTCTCCACGTCGACGCGTTCTCAGGCAGTTTCCAGATATATAGTGATATATAGTGTTGCAAGGCAACACCAACAATAGGTCACCCGATTTCGTCCATTTTTGATCTTGTATTTGCAATTTTCTTGAAATCGCTGTGCACAAAATTTGAGCGCTCCACCTCGACACGTTCTGAGAACGGTTCCAAAAATATAGCGAAAAGCAAAAGTTTTGTATGGCAACACCAAGAAGGGGTAAACCGATTCAGACCATTATTGTAATTTTATTTACTATTGCTATGAAAACACATGTAACCAATTTTAGTTCTCCACGTCGATGCGTTCTCAGACAGTGCTCAAGTATATAGTTAAAAACGAAATTTTTGTATGGCAATGCTACGAAGGAGTTGCCCGTTTTGTCTCATTTTTGAACTTAAATTTAATTTTCATGAAAACTCCGTGTAGAAAACTTTAGCTTTCCACGTCTTCGCGTTCAGAGACAGTTTCTTAGATCTGGACAACAGCGCCATCTTTCATGTCCGAAACTATCTTTATCTTATCATTCAAGCTGGAGTCAACCAAACATATTCATAAAATTTCATTGAAATTGGTTGGGCGGTTTCGGACATAAGTGTGTACAAATCCAGTGACACGTGATTTTTCTATATTAAGATAGCCGTATGACTGACAGGAACGGAGATATTCGCAAAACTCCGAAAAAGGTAAATTTTTTCCCCGTTTTTGGAGCTGGCACAAGTTATGCGGACAACCAAATTCCGGAGGCTTTTCACACCTTATTTGGAGAGCTGTATACCAATTTTCAGCTTGTTTGGAATTTCTCCGACGATGAACCCATTTTTTGGTAAAAGTTTTTCTAATCTCACAAACTCTTGGTCTGTCACAACTAATGAAAGGCGATGCCGGGTCAATAAATAATAATAGATCAATCACATAATCAAAAATGTGCTTTATTTTTCAGTAACAATTACAAAAAAAAAATATTGAACAAATCAATCGTAACAAAACAACAACAATATTTATATATACAGGGTGTTTCCCACAAGGAGGTCAATAGAGCAGGAAGTGATAGTACTCACCTAGACGAACCAAAAATTGTACAGCAGGGGGGGGGGGCATAGGTATAGGTTTACGAGATACAGGGTGATTAAGAAAAAAAGCTAGTTTTTCATGAAACACCCTGTATCTTAAAAATTATAGGGCGTCCGGTCATTGTATGCAAAACTTCATGGCCTTTCCAACAACTGCTAAATCAGCCCTATACCCCTCTCCCATCATGAATTATGGTGCGTGCTGTAAACTAAAAATTTCTGATTTTCTTACCTTTGTATTTTTATTTAACCTCTATTATTTTTGCGAAAAGGTTGTTAACATAACTTTTTTTTTAAAAAAACTGTAAACTGTAGACTCTCCTCTTTAAGTTGACCTAAGTTTGTCATTCCGTTTGTAACCCGGGGGTTACACGAGATAGTACAGCTTGCATGCAAGCCTCCCTTCCAACGCGATTTTAAGCTTGACAGCAGTAGGCAGTTCGGTTGATGTGTTATCATCCTGCATGCAAGTACATTTAAAAAATGTCATTGAGACGTAAAGTTTTGTGGAAATTTATAGTAATAAAGGAAGTAGCAGAATGATGGAAACCCAAGAAAAAATTAAGAGGCAGGTGTTGAAAAATGATGTAATGCATATGATCCCAAGAAATCTCATTTTCCCAGAATAAATTTATCAATTTCTCTCAAGCATTTCTTTTCCGCCATCTTGAAAACTGTATAATGTCAAATTACTATCATCTCAGCTGCCATGGTTTTTTATCATGCAAGTTCGCTGAAAGCTGAGCTGCCAGCATGGCAGTAGAGGTTACACGTGCAAGAAGTATGGCAGTGAAGCTTGCATGCAAGCTGTACTATTACGTGTAACCCCCGGGTAACGCACAGAAAATGGATTGGACACCCACGCATAAAATTAAAACTTATTTTGATTCTTGCATGTCCGTCCGTCCGTCCATGCGCACGATAACTCGAGAACGCGTGTACTTAGAGAGCTGAAATTTTGTATACCGACTTTAAAAAAAAAAGTAAAATTAAGTTCAAAAATGAGACAAATCGGGCAACTGGGGTTGCCATACAAAAATTTCGTTTTCCACTATATATTTGGAAACTGCCTGAGAACGCGTTAACATAGAGAGTTGAAATTTGGTGCATTGTGTTTTCATAGTAATAGCAAATAAAATTTAAAAAATGAAATAAATCAGGCAACTCATTCTTGGTGTTGTCATATAAAAATTAAGGTTTTTTACGGATACTGTGAAAACGATCACTCCTAAATATTTCTATTGTACTAAAAACTTCTTCAGAATACGAAATCCTGTAAAATTGGTTATAATCATTTTTTCTGTCCGACGAACCGTTCTAGAAATATGTATGTGCAAAAAGCCACTGTAAAAATCAAAATTGTTCAAATTGGTGCCCTTACGAAAGTTCATACGGGCATTCATCTAGGGTATCATAAGAATTGGTCTTAGACCAATATTAGCTTTTTTACTTGTTATTTTTAGTATGCGTTAACACATAATCATTCTGAACACGGCACCTACGAAATATATTAGTGAGTTTAAATTAAAACTAGTTCAAGAAGTCCAGGCTGGAAATAGATTCATCATCCATTATGATACCCTAGATGAATGCCCGTATGTAATTTCGTATGATGACCTATCTGGGACTGATCGTTTTCACAGTTTACGTAAATAACCTAAATTTTAATATGGCAACATCAATAAGGAGTTGCCAGATTTAGTCTATTTTCGAAATTTCATTTATTATTGCTATGAAAACACAATGCCTCAAATTGCAGCTCTTTACGTTGACGAGCTCTCAGGCTATTACTATTAGTTTATTTTTCGTGTTTTTTTTTACAAGTTCATGCGAGCAGCTGACGCATAGTATACCCCCTCCCCGACTCAGCTGACGATTTTTTTTTCAACCCACTATGATGTGAACTGCTTATAAAATAATGTTTCAGCCGGCTTACTATTCCTTAAAGAAATTTTTTTACCGCAGCCTCCCACACCCATACCTACCGCTACTTGAGCAGCTGACGATCGGTTCACTGATTAGTTGTACGAGATCAATTATCGATATCAAAATCAGCCGGCCTACTATGACTTTGTTTTTCATTTACCACGCTACCTCCTGGACTATTACTGTACTTGACAAGATTAAAGATAAGAAATCTGAAAATAAAGAGTTTCTTCTATTTTTTGCATTCTCATTATCTCACACGATACGTTGCTAAAGTTTTGCCTGCATTGTATGTTTCTATCATGTACGTAAGGCTTTATTGTAGATAACTAAATGGATAACCTTAGTTCCTAGCACTAAACAAACAAAAAATAAGGCAACTCAAGGTTTTAGAAGATACTAGATACTAGTTTTTACTAGATAGATTGGGTTGGCAAGGATGAAATTTTTCAAAAAATTAATTTTGTTGAAAATGGAACGGTCGGAAATTCGCACTATTATGAAGTATGATCCCTTACGTGGAACTATAGCATAGCAGAGCGCACGAAATTTTAATATTGTATTTGACTATAGTGTTACTACGCAGCAGACAGTATGAAATTGGTTCGGCAACTTTCGTACAAGTAACTTTGACATCATAAATGTGCCACGTGGTCACCCAGAATCAAAGATCAATAATGACGAATAAAAGGTCACCGTCGAGTCTCACCCATTTCAGACTACCTACGAATTATATCGTTGAAGTTAGCACAAATCGGTTAAGTGAAAAAGTTGGATAAGTCGGTTCCACATGAACTGAATGAAAAACAGAAACAAAAGCGTTTCGAAGCTTGCTTGATGTTAATTTCTTGTCACAAATCTGATCCATTTTTGAATCGAATGTGATGAGAAATGATGAATCCAATATGACAATCGCAAACATTCAGGACAGTAGTTGGACAATGATGAATCACCAAAGCACACTCCAAAGCGCAATATTTATCAAATGAATCTGATGGTGGAGCGTTTTGTCGTCTAGCGCAGTTGTAATCCATTATGATTTCATGAAACCTGGCTCATCGATCACAGCAGAAATATACTGCATCCAAATGGACGAAATGATGCAACAACTTAAAGAAAAACAGTCTAGATTGGTCAATAGATCGACTCCTATCGTATTGCATGATAATGCTAGACCGCACATAACACAAATGACTGTGGCAAAACTAGAGAAATTGGATATATTATTGAAAGAATCAACTATGCACTCACAATAAGGAATGAACAGGAATATATCAAAGAAACAATGCAGATAATAACAAAAACATATCCTCCATCCGCACCAGACCTAAATCCCACTGACTACCACTTCTTCCGAAATTTGGACAACTTTTTAATAGGAAAACAATTTAATTCCGACAATGATGTAAAACTGGTCTTCCAGGAATTCATTGACTCAATTGTCCGCCAGGGTTTTATACTACACCGGCCTGAACAATCTGTCGCTTAAATGGAAAAAGTGTATAGACAATGGGCCACCATCCCACACGAGTATTCTTGATGCAGTATGCATACCGGTTTTCCAGGGAAGTGGTGAGAGGAAGCAAAGAGATACCTCTACAATTTGGAGAAATATCTCTTTGCTTCTTCTCACATCTTCCCCAGAAAACCTGTTTGCATACCGCTTTTCTCTTGGGAAGAGGGGCGAAAAAGCAAAGAGATATCTCTACTATTTGGAGAGATATCTCTTTGCTTCTTTTCACATCTTCCCCAGAAAACCTGTTTGCAAAGCGCTTTTCTCTAAGGAAGAGGGGAGAAAACGCAAAGAGATATCTCTACAATTTGGGGAGATATCTCTTTGCTTCTTCTGGCTTCAATGGGCCATCCCACACGAGTATTGCTGACGCAGTATGCAAACAGGTTTTCTGGGGAAGAGGTGAGAAGAAGCAAAGAGTTATCTCTCCAAATTGTAGAGATATCTCTTTGCGTTTTCTCCCCTCTTCCTTAGAGAAAAGCGCTTTGCAAACAGGTTTTCTGGGGAAGATGTGAAAAGAAGCAAAGAGATATCTCTCCAAATAGTAGAGATATCTCTTTGCTTTTTCGCCCCTCTTCCCAAGAGAAAAGCGGTATGCAAACAGGTTTTCTGGGAAGATGTGAGAAGAAACAAAGAGATATCTCTCCAAATTATAGAGATATCTCTTTGCTTTCTTTCACCACTTCTCTGGAAAATCGGTATGCATTCTGCATCAAGAATACTCGTGTCGGATGGTCCAATGAGTGCATACTTTGATGAATAAAATAATTCCTTATATTTTGTAAGCTATCAACAAACTTTTCCAATTTTTTTTCTACAAATTTTATCCTTGACGACTCGATATTTTATCGAGTACCTACTATCCATAGGGTGATTTAAAAGTAAAATTCCCTTATAAAAATTCAATCATGCTCTGTATCTCATACACAACTGATTTTCAAATTCATTCAAGGTCACCAAGCCCATAGAGCTCCATTACGGGTGGTCCCATTTCCCAAAAAAATTTCCATCAGATAATCACCTAAAAATAATGTTTTACTAATGAGTAATGCTTAAGATTTTTCAAAAAAAAAAAAAAAAACCTATTTAACGTATTCCATTCCGTAGTGAATGAATGAATTTCTGTGCAACTTTGCAAATGCATTGATTGAAAAACAAAAACAAAAATCGATCAATAAATAATAATTACAGGTCGTTCACAATCTGTGGGGCCGGGTGTAACTGATGCAAATGAATCTCCAAAACGTCAACTAAGATCTGTTAGTACAGCTCCAACTGCCGCTTTAGCTTCTAAGCAAAATAAAAAATCGTCATCATCTACACCAACGGCAACGGAACGAAAGCCAAGACCATGTAAGTGCGAAAAGAATATTAAACTGTTTAATTGTTAGTTTTACTCCTATACACATATGTATACTTACTTAGTTATGCCTTTGTTGAGTATTCATTAGGGTTACGTCAATATTAAACATAAAAGAAATCTTTGCAATGAGTATGTTGAAATTACAGCATGGAACTATATTTATCTTATACTATAATTCCTGTTTACATCTTTTATAATTTTTAAATTATATTATTGGTGTGTTACTCAAAATAATGTTTGAACAGTTTAGTATAAACTTTTACATAATGGAATCGTTTTTAGCTACCTAAATATAGAAGATTATAGTATAGAGACTGTGTGTGTGTATACTTACTCAATGTGTCGGAAAGGTAAGACGGACTGAATTTTTGTTATCTGTTTTCTGTGGGAATTAGTGTTATTTTTTTTTTAGCCTTATATATCAGGTATACCAACTATAAAAAAACAATTTTTTATTAGAAATATGCATAGGGTCTGATGTGACACATTAAGAACAGAAAGTAGTGGTAGAGACAGAAAAAAAACAATAACAAGAATAAAAGAAAAAACTTTGATTTGTCAATTATTCAACTTTTCCAGATACTATAGGCGCTTTCGGCAAGCACATTCTCAGTGAGACAAGTGAGATATTCTCAGTTGGCTCACTGAGACTACACTTTCGGTGAACTATCTTAGTTCCATATTGAGCTACAAAATTCGAACGCAACCACTGAGAAACTGAGATAAGTGAAACTGAATTTTCTTGTCTCAGTTGACTCAGTTTTGTTATCTTGTGATTTTAATTACTAATTAAAGTTTAGTGAGCTATTTGAATAAACTAAGAACACTTTCTTCAATTTATTACAATCCATTAATTATTTAAATGTCAAAATTGGAAAATCAGCTGATTGGTTTGAACAGTCATTCTTCGGTTTGAACTGAGACAACTGAGACGGTTGCTCAAAGTTTTGTCTCAGTTGCTTGCCGAAAATTTTTGTGTTCAAAACTTTACTTAAGTCCAACTATAATCACCATTTGTAGCTATTAAATTAGCATCTGCTCTAAAAGTGAAGCCAGTAGATTTGTAACTGGTATCTATCTAGCGGACTCTCACCAAAACTTGAACACACTCCAAGTTTTGACACAAAGATTTAGGTAAATTTCCACATTCAATTACACCAATTCAAGTATACCAATAAAAAAAATATATTTTCGCCTTCCCTAAATTGGTAGTATACTGTTGAGTAACAATATATATTTTTTTTTTAGTTTTATCAACGTTCAAGTTCTACTTTTGTTTCTATCTATGCTTTCAATTTCTTAGCGCTAGAAAGTAGCATTGTATTAGACAAAATATTCTATTTCTTTCATTCACTACTTTCCGCTTTTAATGTATCGCTGGCCTAAGTTAAGCTTAATAATTGTCAGTGTCTGCCTATATGCTATGGGGCCATCGTCACAAGTATATAAGATAAAAATTATTGTCATAAGCTTAGAAAACCTTAACTGAAACGTTTAATTCAAGTACAATTGAAGAAGGTGTGTTTCAAGTTTTGGTTAGAGTCAACTAAAGCTATGTACACCAACTTGGCTATGAATAGTTATAGCGAGGCTATAGTCAAAACTTGATTATATATCCAAGGTATGCTCAATATAAACTGTCTTAGAACTGTAATAGACCATGACATAACATTGTCAAATTTCATATGTTAAATAACATCAAAATTAAAAGCTAATCTGCTGCAATTCATCAAAATAATAACAACACTACGCTTTTCGGCAGTTATATGGCGGACAGATACTAGTCATACCTAGTTGGCCTCTGTATTATATGTATATTCTCTCAGATCCGTAATGTAAGTTAATAGTAATTTTTTGACTACATATTTGTATAGATGCAATGCTGGTATTTCAGTGAACCGTGAAGCAAAAAAATAATGGCGATAGAGCAGGCGGTACGTTTATAGCTATAAAGCGGCCCATACACGGCGAACATGTTGTCCAACTTAGTGTGCCACACATTAAAGCTTTTTCTCCACACACTGTCATACATGGTGTCCAACATCAGGACCTGCTAGAACTATTAATTATTATCTTTTCTTCAATAGAGGTCACTCAAGATTCATAGAATGACGAATGCGTATAACAAACATCGCCCAACACGGTACAATATGTTGTCAAACACGTAACTGCGTCCCTAAAAATCAAATTAATTTGATTTTCGTCCAACCGCTTGATATACTGCATGTCACACCGTCACGTCAAACAGGCTCACGCACACGGTCAAATCTTCGTGACAACATCGTTGTCCTAGTCGAATTGGCCAGCATGCGTGACCGTGTATGGGCCCCTTTAAGGACAATGGAGAGTGAGCTTCATATGCGAATCGATCTAATGACGACCTACGACCAGGTCGATAATGATCGCCATCTATAATTTTAAAATGAATTAACGTCAATTTGCCGTAATTGTTATAACACCGGCTTAAGAATTCGACATGAAGAAATGAAATGAAGAAAAGAACTTCAAATTCAAGGACCATCTTGACTTTTTTGATGATCATGGGGTCGAAATCTTTTATAATGCCCCACACGTATTATTGTAAGATCCGTGACGGAATGACGGTGACGGTGAGCATTTTAATAGGGAGATCAGAAATCGCATCCCTTTCAGTTAGTCTACCTACTCACTCAGATTAGAGCCCACATCAAGCTGAGGCTTTCGTTGTTACAATTACAAGAAAACTAGTTCTATAACGTCTCAGTGGCCTTTAGATAATCAACATAATTTGCTGATGTACTACAGGGAGTTATGGATATGCTATGTATTTATTATACAGTATCTTTTATTACATAAAGAAATTATGGAGAATATGCTAGATAGACGACTGACTGGCGAAAGTTTAATACATATTGGAACAGTTTAAGAATCTAAACTTAATCTCAGTATGTTTCTTAAGTTTAACTTTTGCTCTTTCACATATGACTAAAAGTATAAAAGTAATGCTAAATTAAAAAAAAAAAAAAAAGTTGTGAAACTGGTGACAAACATTACAAGTATGTATATATAATTTTCGGTCTAGTTTAAAGAACTATCAAACTGTTATTCCATCATTAGCAGATAGAATAACAATTTACTGTGTCACCACCTGATGCTAGTATACAATCTTGTCTAGGTCGCCTATATCACAACCTAGGCAAACTCATCATCATGGAAAATGAATTTGTTCCCTAAAAATTAGTATTACTTAGTATTCAACTTACATCTGAATAAAATTATGTTAAATGTTTGAGGTGCCATCAATACTGCCGTAACATTAATACTAAATAGATTTAATCTCGCACACATATCTCTACAAAATATATTTTGAACTGAATCAAAACCCCCGGAGATACATATGTATCAAATGTAGATAAACGCTCTGATTTTTCAATCATATTGTCTTGAATTCGCCTTACCTTACCATCAAAACTTAACATTCAATAGAAAACATTTTTTATTATCTATAGTATAGTAAAAATTTATGCATTTTACTTAACAATATCATAAAAAAAAGTAAGTTGCAAAAAAAAAAATCTTTACCTATTTTGTAAAGAAACCAATGAGGTCGGAGCACTGACATATATATAATATGGACTGACTACGTTCATAGAAATGCACAATAAAAAGTGGACTCACTTATACATATATTGCTAACTATTTCGGTCTAAGCACCAAGTACCAACTGAGAGAACTGTAAACAACAAATAAATAAGTGGATTCGTCGAAAATAATTATTTTGGGGTATTACTGATAAAAACTGTTTAACCAAAGGCAATAGCTAGCCATACACGATAAGATTTGTGTGCGAGCAATCATTTTTCCTGTTGGCTTATGTAGATTTTGATGGGACTTCAGTGCAATACCAGTATTGCACTTTTTCTAGCAGTGCTGCACTGAAAATGTTCGATGAGACAACTTTTATAGTAGAAATGCAACACTGACTTCCCCTACTTTGCACTGGATATTTTCTCGGTGTTACAAACACATATTCAAGTTGAACTGTCATCTGCTCTGTCAAAGTGTACTGTCGCGATTATTTGTGAAATTTTTGAGTTAAGTGAATTAAAAGATTTTATTTAGATAATTTGCATAAAGTTTAAGAAGAAATTTCTTTCTATAATATCAATAAAGAACATTTATTACGTTTGACAGCTCCGTGTATATAATACGTGTGTCCACAAATCATGGAATATGACAGAAATATGTTCGATGGACTTCAGTGCTCCCAGTTCTCAGCTGCAAGAAAAAGTGCAACATTGAATTGGAATCGACATTAGAAACGATTCCGTGCTCCTGTGTGGTTTTGACAACCCGCCATAATTGCGTGTGAGCAATCACCTCATCCCCCCCCCCCCCAATTGCGTCGTGTGCGAGTATTCCTTGCGGCAGAATTTCTAGACGTACGATAATTCTCGTACATGTACGCGAATTTCTATTCAGGTGCGGTATACGAGGCAAAATGTATTCTCCTACGCGAAGCTACGATAATTTCGGCTTCAAATATTTTCCAACCAGAATTTTCACACTGTTGCCTCCAGAATATAAAAGCCATGAAGTAAGACTTGAAAAAATCATAACAGCCCAAATTACACACATTTTGCCTTGTGTTATTGCTGGAGTTTTGCATATAAAAGTAGCTTGGATTTCGTTCAAATACCATAATTTCTATAAATTTGTTCTACATGCATTTCTTTTAACATCTTTGGAAAGAAGACAGGTTGCAATTTGTTATAACATTAACAACTGAAGTTTATTGCCAAAAATGTATAGGAGTGTCGTCTCGAACGTTGATATTTTCAAGAGGACGTCGCTCCACTCCAGATGACACAAGGTTATATGAAAAATGTCCAGTTCACGTGAAAGCTCTAAATTTACCGTATTTTGCGAACGAGTTTTTTAGCACACACCAAGAGTAATTGTGCATGATTTCCGGAAGGAATCTTGCCGCAAATCCTTTCGTGTATGGCTAGCTAATATATTCATTACACACGCAGAAGAAATTCCAAAGGTTTTATTAAAATCACTTTTTGAACTTGCGTGCTCACTTTTTCAACTTCCCGGCAATGATTTTTTCAATGTTGGCACCGACGTTAAAACCCTTTTTTTGACACAAGTAATTGTGCCCATGTGAAATAGAAAGTTAAGTAGTCCATCCATATTATATATGTTCGTGGGTCTGAGAGATCTAATTGAAATGGATTGAAACTGAAAGTCACTGGAAAAAAATGTGTAAATTTACTCAGTTTTACTAGCGGAGAATTACAAAAACATTCCGGAAAATTGTGAATACTTTTGTGTTCGTTTAATATTCATCCATTACGGTCCCAGCGGGAAATAAAAGCTCCTTAAAATTTAAAAGTCCTTTTTATGCGCTTCTGCTTCAGTTTCATATAAATTTTAACATTGCATGTCCACAGAAACTAGCACTTCCTTTTAGCTTCGTTTTAATCGCTTTTGAAGCATTTTCTGTGAAGCAAATTGAAAGCTCTGCACGATAGCAGCTGCTACAGTGCCGGCACAAATAATTACCATTGTTTCTCTTTTATAATTACAGAAAATTTAAAGTTTGATTATTATGATTATGTGAAGTAAATGAAAATCACATAGTTTAAAGTTTAACATTATATATATATATATGTATATATTCTGAGCTGGGCAATACTTAAGTAAAAAAGACTTAAGTACTACTTAAAGTACATTTTCGTTACTTAAGAATTATTACTGAATACTTTTGAAATGCCCTACTTAGTACATGAACATAAGTATTAGCATCTATTTACTTGTACTTAAGACTTAGTTTTGTACTTAAGTACCAAAACTTTTACTTAGGTATTTCTGAGTCTATTAAGTACCTACAAATATCTAACTCTCCGTAGAAAAGAAAACACAATCTCTAGCGCAACTCCTTTTTTGTTGAGTTTTAAAGCACGCAAATTATTTGTTGAAAAATTTACTATAGAAAAGGCAATCCTCGGCATATTTAAAATTTGCGACAGTAAAAAATTATTTTTTGAAAAATTGACTATAGAAACGGCAATCCTCGGCGTATTTAAAATTTGCGACAGTAAAAAATTATTTTTTGAAAAATTTACTATAGAAAAGGCAATCCTCGGCGTATTTAAAATTTCCGACAGTAAAAAATTATTTTTTGAAAAATTTACTATAGAAAAGCCAATCCTCGGCGTATTTAAAATTTGCGACATAAAAAATTATTCTTTGAAAAATTTACTATAGAATCGGCAATCCTCGGCGTATTTAAAATTTGCGACAGAAAAAAATTATTTTTTGAAAAATTTACTATAGAAAAGGCAATCCTCGGCGTATTTAAAATTTGCGACAGTAAAAAATTATTCTTTGAAAAATTTACTATAGAATCGGCAATCCTCGGCGTATTTAAAATTTGCGACAGTAAAAAATTATTTTTTGAAAAATTTACTATAGAAAAGGCAATCCTCGGCGTATTTAAAATTTGCGACAGTAAAAAATTATTTTTTGAAAAATTTACTATAGAAAAGGCAATCCTCGGCGTATTTAAAATTTGCGACAGTAAAAAAATTTTTTTTTTGAAAAATTTACTATAGAAACGGCAGTCCTTGGCGTATTTAAAATTTGCGACAGTAAAAAATTTGCTATAGAAAAGGTAAACCCTGGCGTATTTAAAATTTGCGATAGTAAAAAATTATTTTTTGAAAAATTTACTATAGAAAAGGCAATCCTCGGCGTATTTAAAATTTGCGACAGTAAAAAATTATTTTTTGAAAAATTTACTATAGAAAAGGCACTCCTCAGCGTATTTAAAATTTGCGACAGTAAAAAATTATTTTTTGAAAAATTTACTATAGAAACGGCAGTCCTTGGCGTATTTAAAATTTGCGACAGTAAAAAATTTGCTATAGAAAAGGTAAACCCTGGCGTATTTAAAATTTGCGATAGTAAAAAATTATTTTTTGAAAAATTTACTATAGAAAAGGCAATCCTCGGCGTATTTAAAATTTGCGACAGTAAAAAATTATTTTTTGAAAAATTTACTATAGAAAAGGCACTCCTCAGCGTATTTAAAATTTGCGACATAAAAAATTATTCTTTGAAAAATTTAGTATAGAATCGGCAATCCTCGGCGTATTTAAAATTTGCAACAGTAAAAAATTATTTTTTGAAAAATTTACTATAGAAAAGGCAATCCCCGCGTCATGGCAAAACCTTAGACAAAAAGAAGATTGGGCAACTAGAACAAAAACCAGTAACGTCTCGTTCGAATATAAAATCGATGATGCCTCGGATTGATGACATAACCACTGACATGTATAATATGGACTGACTACGTTCATAGAAATACACTGTAGAAAGTGGGCTCACTTCTATATTGCTGACTCTTTCGGTCTAAGCAACAAGTACCAACTGAGAGAGAACTGAAAATAACAAATAAATTAGTGGATTCGTCGAAATACATGATTTTAAATTAATCATTTAGGGATATTACTGCGATAAAAACTGTTTTACCAAATATTTTACAATATATTTATTAGATACACAGAAGAAATTCTAAATGTTTTATTCAAATCACTTTCCGAGCTACGTGCTCACTTTTTCAACTTCCTGCCAATGATTTTTTTTTAATGTTGGAACCGATGTAAAAACTCTTTTTGACACAAACAATTGTGTCCACGTGAAATAGAAAAGTAAGCAGTCCATATTATATACGTCAGTGGACATAACCAAGGGTAAGCAAGCAATGCCTCGCTCCAATATAAAATCAACGATGCCTTGACCTGATGTAAGGAAGGCTCAATTTTTTCTTAGAAATATACTGGAAATTTTTTCCTTAGAATTGTTATGCATTATTAGAGGCGATAATGGTTGCTTGGGTGGACCTCTAATAGTTTTTATGAGTGTAGCAATGAGACGTGAAAGTTTTACTCTACTTGCAGCTCCGAAAACTATAAATAGTAGCCACTGGTTACTATACATATTGTAGTTTTCAAAATGTATTTATTTATTAATATCTATTAACTTCATTATATTACTGCCAACTTACAATGATCCTAAAAAAGTACTTTAAAAGTACTTCAAAAAGTACTCAGTACTTTTTGTAGACTTAGTACTTAGTTACAAGTACTTTTCATATAAATATAAAATTTCCATAAATGTAGATTTTATTGGAAAATTGCTATAGTTCTCTAAATATACAAAAAAGTGGGATTTAAATCTGTATTTGTAAATATTGCAGAGGTAAATAGTGTAATTTTTTCCAATAAGAAAAAGATTTTACAATTTGCATGTATAATTGAACGACATACTTAAACTCTTCAGCAAAGGCGATTTTTTCACAGAAAGAATAAAAATACGCAGAACGTCAGTGTTCTGCTATTCTTCATATATTTTTCATGTGAAAGAGTAAAAGTTTTTCCGACACATTACGGCAATAAAAATGTGCTAATATTCAATCGTTGCGCAGCTAAATGAATGATATTCACCTTAACATAGAGAATTGTTGAAAATTGTATGGTCCACTGGATGAATTGACCAATTCGTATGCACCCGTAATTATTCATTTTCTGTTAGTACCTCAACTGTTTGAGCACAGAATTACAAGATAAATTTTTAAACAGTAATCAAATTTTGAATATAAATTCAAATATATTGTAGCATTAGCTAGCTTTTTTCTTTTATTTACTGTATACATTACAAAAGGAATAATCAAAATGATAACCCTGATATAGCGAAGAAAGACCAGCTATTAACACAATTTGAGTAAAATTACATTTTTATTGAGAAAAAATGTGTACCAAGACAATTTTACTTAATATTAATGTAAAATTACATTATTCTCCACCCACATTATGATAAACATTGAAAAAATGTAATTTAACAATTATGGTAATAAAATTACACGATTTTTTTTCTACAATGATATATGTCTACATTTGACTATAGTTGTAGGCCTATTAATAAAATACCCACGGATATTTTCACTGAATGAATAACTATGTAACATCAGATAACATTTTGTTTGTTTTTATACATGCTTCATTCTTCTTATTTTTCCGACACACATCGCATATAGTATACACTTCTCTATATATACATAATAATTACTATGTAAAAACAAAACAAAAACAAAAACAAGTCTCTAATCATAAATCATAGACCGTAATAAGATTCATTAATTCGATGTACTATTTTTAGCAACCCTATCCACATCAATCCATTCCCGCTCAAAAAGTAGCTCCTTACCTTATAGTGGTAGAACTCACTCAGCTCTTGGTAATCATCACATACAATTATCACAAATCGATACAAATAAAACATCGACAGCCTCAAATTTATCCCAACCGCAATTGCGTAAGACTAATAAAACCTCTAATAAACAACCGAGGCCAAAATCAACGATTATCAGTAGGGTGCCTGGTGGTTTGACTGAATCTACGATTATAAATGGTGATCGTTCTATCATGACTAAAATTCAGGATAATAAATTGGCAGAAAGTGAGTAGTCTACATTAAAAATTTATATAGTATTAAAAGTGTGTTTTGGTGTTGTTTTCTTGGCATTCTTGTGTATTTTGTAATTCTATATATTTAATAAATAGTGTGTTTTTGTAAGAACTGCTCTTCTTTTGTATATATACTATACATACATACTTACATAATTGTTGTAGCACGTTTTTCACTATACTATAATATATAAAATACCTTCAACTGTTGTTAACGAAGAGCAACACCTTCAATTTTCTTTTCATAAGCAACTATCATAATTCATACATAATACCGAATTTTCTTCATAGTAGAATTTTGTGTTTTTTTTTGTTTTTTTTTTTTTATATAAGTACTAAAAAGTAATGTGGCTCTATAGGTGCCATATAATACAATAAATTGATAAAAATTGAAAACTTAATATGAAATTTACTTAATTCTATAGATAATGACGAAGGACAAGAAAAAGATGGTCAGGTTTCTATATCCGCTAGCCCACAACCATCTCAAGAGCTTCCCGAGCACATTGTAAAATCACCTCCAGAACCTACTAGGGTAAAGTCTCCAGAACAAATTATAATGCGATCACCAGATCCAGTGAATTGGACAGTACCATTGGATACAGGAAAAACATTTACGGTGACCCAAAATGTTAAAGAAGGTATTAATTTGGAATTTGTGATTTTTTAAGTAACCTAACTCATAATATGTTTTTTATATATTCAAAATTATACGCTATTTTTTTTTGTTTTTTTTTCTTGTGTAATATAGGTGAAAGTTTTTCACGTCCTCAAAGTGAATTTAAAGCTTCAACACCTGTTGAAAAGCCACCACCGGCACCTCAGTCTGCTCCTCCCGAATTAGCAGAACAAGAAAAAATGAAAGGTAATTTTTGTTTCTCGACAAATATCTTATGAAAAATATATGAACTACATACATATATCCAAAATATTGCTGGCCAATACATTTCAGTACTCCTTGGAATAATTTTTAATCAGAAAGTTTTTAAAAGTAATTCATTTACTTTCTCGTACTTGAATAATTAAACTATTTCAATTACTTTTTGAAATTAACTCATAGCTTTTCTAATCGTAACTATAAAAATATTAACATCAATGCTTTATCCGAAGAGTGTGTCCTTTTACCCGGGCACTCTATATTTGACTATTCATCTGTCGATGACCAAACTGCTGTATTTTCCTCATTGCTCAGCTATTTATATCAACAATATGTTTCGTTAAGGACTACAACCTCGCAAGTTATTGGATGTCCTTGGTATACACATGAAGTTTAGTCTATTATAGCAGAACGTGAGTTTCTTTATCGCCGCTATATGCATACTAAAACTGATCATGAGCGTTCTCTATACCGAGCAGTTTGCACGATCGCCACAACTGCAATACGTCGAGCCAAGCACCGCTACTTTAGCTCCAAATTTAATTACCATCTCCCTGCTAAAGCCCTTTGGTATAACCAAAGAACATATAACTGTTAGATGTTCTTTGGTATAACTTAATGCAAGCGAGAGTTTTTGGTAAGGACAAAACAAGCTGTGAATTTGGTTTCAGTCTCTCTTCCGTCGCTCTTATCCAGGACTTTCTGTACGATCGAAAGCAAGTGATAAAAGTGGATTCTAATACTTCGTGCTTCCTCACTCTTTTGTCTGGCGTTCCTCAGGGCTCAATACTGGGCCCTTTGTTATTTAGTTTATTTATAAATGGTCTCCCTGAAACTGTTCTGAACGTCAGCTTTGACATGTATGCTGACGATGTGGACGGCTACCTAAGGAGACCTGTTGATTTATTTGAGGACTGTATTGTTCGCATTAATGACGATTTAGAGAGAATCAATATCTGGTCCAAAGCTAACGGCCTAAAGCTAAATCCTAAACAAGTCCCAATGCATTGTATTCCATAATGGCACTTTTGACCCGCATGATATTCACCTCTTGTTGTCCTGGATGGTACAATTTTGGATTTGGTACCTAAAGTTAAAAATCTAGGCAATATTTTGAACCAACATATGAAATGCTGCGACAATACAAAGTTAATTATCGGTAAGGTTTATGCTGTACTTCGTAGACTCTGGCTCTCTGCTGACTCCTTATCTTTCGAAATCTGCTAAAAACTGGTTAAAACCCTAATTCTACCTTACTTTACTTTCGGCAGTTTGATATATATATCCTAGACTCGATAGCGTTTGTCTTCGAAAGACGAAAGTTGCCTTTAATGATTGTATCCACTTCATTTATATGGACTTCGTAGGTTCAGCCATGTTTCAACTTACCGCACAAAATTGCTGGGTTGCTCAATACGAGATTATTTCAAGCAGAGAGGACTGATTCACTTTTATAGCTTATTACGTACAAACAAACCGTATTATCTGCGTGAATTATTCCAGTACACACCTTCGAAACGAGAAAACGAAAAAAGTAAGAAGAACATTTTCAAGTAGTAGGTACAAGATAAAGTATATAACAATTTGATGATTCATTCAGAGTTTTAAAATCACCAGTAGACTAGGGAGAAATAGTTTATTTACTTATTAAGTTATGTAGGTTGGATTAGAGTGAAGGCGATAGAAATAGTTATGAATTAGGCATCCTTAGAACTTGGAATGGTCTGCTGGAATACCATTTTGTTGAGACTTACCTGAGAGATTAGTTGGAATTGCGGGAAGACTGGAAAGATTTCACTAGTCCTTCAATCTCTTTGTGTGCCATTTTAACAGGTTCACGGTACCTTCTTTGGCACCATTGAGGTATTAAATGCTTTGAATTTTTTCTACGTCCATAAACATCTATTCTGCTCCTCGTCAGAAGAACTGCTGTTTTTTAAGATATATTTTTGGCCATAACTATTTTGATAATCTAATCTACCTCGCCTGTGATTCTAAAATTCTCTTATATGATTCTAGGGATCTTTCTGCAATGGATGATGTATTTGCACGGTTTCAATTCGGTTGGCAAGTAGGTAGAGGTGAGGTATTGGGGAAGGATTCATTTAAATGCGGACGAAACAATAAAATTGTTATGCGTAATCGCTCCTAATTGGGTCTCATAAGTAGATTTGAATGCTTTTACGAATTGGGCTATGAATACTACTAGCATGAGGGGCTTGCTTCTCTAAGGAGTTAGTGCAGTGTGACTCTCACTATAGGTTATAGCTCACTACCTGAGACTACATTACTTACATTCCCTTATTCTTGACAAAATCCAGATATCTATATCAATATGGTCTTTCCATAACAAAAGGATTTAACTCATAAGTAGAACCGGTTAATATTTCGCCAGATACGGCAATCAATTCTGGATATTGACTTTTTATGAATCAGTTACAATCAGGTTAGAAATAGAGCTTCCCTTATTCATTTCTTTGATAAGAGTTTAGCACTCACAGAAATAGGGTACAAACGGACTTCTTTTTCGACATCCTTAGGTAAATTTTCATAAAGAACGCATAGGAGATAGCCCAATACATTATTTCAACAGGATGGACTTAACTTAATTAAATTCTCCATTTATACACACGATGCTACGGCTAACCACAACTCTGTGGAACTGTTCAGTAATAATCACTACAGCTAAAGGCTGTCCCCAAGGAGGAGTCCTCTCCAAACTCTTGTGGTCGATTGTGATTGACGATCTCCTAGTGAAGCTGACTATTCCGGGATTTAAAGTACAATGCTACACAGATGATCTGGTAGTCCCAATACGGAGCAAGGATAATAAAGTCATATCCAAATTCAGGCAAAAAGGCCTTCTCAAAGTCCGCAAAGGCTTTAGCATAAACCCAACGAAGCGGTTACCGTTCCGTCCTTCACGAGAGGAACGAAGCTTTCACTAACGGCTACTCTTCTTGATAATATGAAATTGATATTTTTAGACAAAGTAAAATTTCTTGGGTTACTGTAGACAAGAAACTTACCTAAAATTCTCATCATTCCAGAGTGATGGAAAGAGCGGTAGGTTCTCACTGCACGAGTCGTCGCTTAATTGGCAAAACATTTGGTCTGAAGCTAAAACTTATGTACTGGAGGTAAACCACAGTTGTTAGACCCATGGTCATCTATGTATACGGCCCTCGCATGGTGGCCAAAAACTAATCAGATGAAAGCCGCGGCTCTGCTTAAAAAAACCCAGCCGCTTGCCTATCTAGGATTAACTGGTACCATGAGGACCTGCCCTACAACAGCCATGCAAGCCTTATTAAACCTTCCATCACTACATTTCGCAGGTGAAAAACACCACAATCTCCAGTGCTATCAGAGTGCAAAAGGAGAAACAGTTAAAGCTAGGCAATCTGGTTGATCATTTAAGTATCTTAAAACAGATATGCTTCGAACAAATGATGAGAATATCTGATATAATCACAGCCAAGGTGGATTTCGTAAGGACATTCGACGTGGTTTTGGGACACCGACAATAACTAAATCGTCCTTCCAACAAGGATCAAACAGTGGTGTCAGACTGGGCGTATACGGCTCCAGATACCATATACCAAAGGCGCTGGACTGTACCCCAAGCGTATTCCAGGCCAAGATATTAGCCATAGAAGAATGCGCCAATACCTACATTAAAAGAGCCATAAATGGCTCCATCATTAATTTTCACTCGGACAGTCAAGCCACGCTCAAGGTCTTACAATCCTACACTATTAGGTCAAGGATTGTCTGGAAATTTAAAATTTTTCAAGGAGAAACAAAGCTATCTTTATATTGGTACCTGGACGTGAAAGCCATAAAGGCATTGAAATTGTTGATGGCCTAGCCAAAAGAGGACCAGAGCCATTTTGTGGTACTTCAAAGTATTTCCTCAGAGCTATACCCTAAATAGCTGGTAGAACAAACAAAAATCTCTACAAGGACTTCGTCAGGCAAAACAATTTATCGTGTAACCTCTGACGGAAGAACAAAATAATTCCTACTTCTTAAGAAAAATGAGCTCAAAATGATTGCAGAGCTCTTCTCAGGCCATTGCCCCTTGAGGTATAGCCCAAAATAGATGGGATTGGCTGAGACTTCATCCTTCCACTTTTGTCAGGATGCTTACGAAATCTCGTAGCTCCGGCTCTGCATTTTCGAATCATTGGCCAGGCGGAGATTACTCCACCAAACTACGTATAGAACCTAAGTCCCAGAATAGTTCTAGACATTATTAAAGGCTAAACCTAGAAAGAGGTAATCTTATCTAAATCCGTACAATAACTTAAAAACGTGTTAATCCAAATTTGATCTGAACTTTTGTACGCGGTAATTATATTAACTCCTCCGTAATGTTTTCATAAAAAATGTTTTGATTTTCACTATACATATAGTATTTACACGCTACTTGCGTTAAATGAGATATTTTCAATTACTAAGGGAACAAATTATCTTTAGCTTAGATCACCATAGCTCCTGAGAGGAGAGGTGTACGGTGCTGGTCGAGCAGTCGTTCGAAAGACCATGTAGTTCTGCAATGAGCTCTGTAAGTGACCGTACGTACACTCTGTACTTTTTAAAATGCAGGGTATTTTGTGAAAGACTAGCACAACGGATGAGATGCCGGCCTCCGTTTGTCATACAATTTTTTATTTGACTAGGTAACTACTATCATCTCCTGGCCTATAGACCACCAACCATGGACGAAACACCATGTATAAATGGTACTAAATATATGTATAATTTTTTTTTGGAAGAATGTTAACGTTTCCGCCTCTGTAACTCGTTACACATCAGACTTACAAAAAAAAGTGGTTATACAAAAACTTTAGGGAATTTAGGTTTTTTCAAATTTACATTTCAAAATTTTTATCGTAGGAACAACCTTTGAGGAATTATTTTGGAAAAAAAAACAATTCTTGGTACCTTTAATCCAAAATGACGGAACATGAAAACTTGGATTTTTCATTGGGGCTCAGAACTAAATAACATATACAAATCACAACAACCAACTTTTGTAGGGCAAATGCCTATTTAGTCCCTATTGCCTGAACTAACATATAGGCCTTTAGTTGCAAAAAGAACGGCCCGATAATGGAGACTCGTTAAAATTTAGTTTAGAGCAAACCTCAGTACTAGGCTTAATCTCTAGATGAAATCTCATAGGGTTGGTACACTGAGTTTGTAATTCAGTTTTTAAGGCATAGAAATAATGCTGGTAGAGCAACATGGTTTAAACAGCCTCGAAAAATTTTAAAAGTTTTTATTTATTTTTTATTTTTGCATGTCTTTTTTGTCAGTCTGTCCGTTCGTCCTCACGATAACTTGAAAATGCGCCTTTTACAAATTTTTAGATTTAATTTCGAAAATGGAACAAATCAGGTAACTTCTTCTTCCGTTTTGAAGTTATGGTTCAACAAAGTTAAAATTTCGGTATTTTTACTCGTTTTTTTTTTATTTAGTTACTATTTCTATCAAAAAACACGTCATCAATACAAATTTTTCATATTGAATTTAAAAAGCCCAAAAGCTTATCTTTAAAATAACGTATCACACTCTGTACCCAAAATGTAACCCTTTCTGTTTTTTTTGCACTTTTTCTTAAATATCTCCAGCGAAAATGGCTGAAAAAAGTGATTTCCAAAAGATAATTGCCTACTTTCTGGCACTTATGGAACTTTTCAGCCATTCAGCGAAAATAGCCGATGAAAGTGATTTCCAAAAGATAATTGCCTATTTTCTGGCACTTATGGAACTTTTTCAGCCATTTTCGCTGAAGATGTAATTGATAACGTGTTTTTTGATAATAATAGTAGTTAAATAAAAAAAACGAGTAAAAATTCTGAAATTTTAACTTTGTTGAGCCATAACTTGAAAACGGAAAGGGTGAGGGAAAAAATTTGTAGAGAATTGGAAAGGTCCAACGATTATCTATCTACCAAAGTTTAAATCATCATCATAGGGTGTACGTTCAGAAATTACAGGGTGAGCTATGAAAACATACCCAAATATATTAAAGTCCTGTTATCTTGGACACCGTTACGATTTCCTCCCCCTACCCATACAATTTTTTGTTTGTCTAAGCATGACCTAACCGTAGCCTTCGGGTGCCAGACCATATACGGGACCTATTTGGACACTGCCTTAGAATGCGTAGGAGTTGAAATTTGGTAGACGCTCTTTTCAGAAAAATAGTAAAAACAATTTCAAAAAGAGACTAAATCAGGAAACTCTTTCTTGATGTAACCAAACAAAGTTTCGGTTTTTTACGTATACCTGCTTTGAAAACGATCAGTCCAACATATGTAGACGTTTTTATTGTGTACTGAAAAGCTCTTCAGAATATAAAATCCTATAAAATTGTGATGCGAATATCCATTTTAATAATCTAATTTGCGCAAAGGGGTGACCATACGAAATTACTTACATTTGGACATTAATCTAGGCTATCGTAAGAATTGATCTTACTTCTAGCTTTTGTCCTAGTTAATATTAATTTTGTTCAGATTACTCAGACTAAGTAAAAAAGGTTAAAAGTTCAGCAAACCTTATATATCTTATAATCTATGTTCCGAACAAACCTATTTTCGTTATCATAAAAAGAAAGTCAGAAAAATCTAATTAATTTTAAATTGATTTAAAAAAAAATAAAAATAAAATAAATCGCTAAAATTAAATTTTCTATATTCCAATCCAGCTTGGCACAAAGAGGATATCAATGAGCCGAATATTCCTATGACTGAAAGTCCCAACAGCAGCTTTTCAAAATCAATCATTTCACCAGTTGCCCGTTTTGATAAACCTATACCAGGATCTACTATACGTTGCTTGGATGATCCAAATCTCGACATGGATACATCATCGACAACACGAAATACAGCTTCGGAGGTATTAGAAATGGCACGTGACCGTTTTGATCGCTTTTGGGGTGGAAACAAGGAGGAAAACGCCTAATGATATACGACTTTCCAAAAATAATTACTCTACATAAACACTATTGCAGATATTATACTCTCACTACAGGGTGATAAACAAATAATATATATATATATACGTACGTGATGCAAACACAAACAAGGTGCAGTAGGTAGAAAGTGATGATGTTGATAATATTTCGTATGATAAAAAAACTAAAAAAAAAATACGAATCTTTTTAAAAAATCAAATAAATTGCTAATAAACGTTATATTAACCGACGACCGGTCATTGGCTGAAAATTGGACTGAAGCAATGTGGATATTATATTTTAAATTAAAGCAATTTTCTAGTAGCTTTATAAAATTTTCTAAGTTTATTTATGTAGATGGCTTCTTCTAATGTGCCTACTGTTTTTTTTTTTTTATTTTTATGTAGCAGCTCTAAGTAACTGTCATTCTTTTACGTTTTCCACAATAATAATGAGCGAATAGGAATTATAAATGCTTACGAAATATTTTTTTTTTATGAAGTATAAAGCTAGTCAGTCTTTGTTTTGTTTTAGTTACATTCTTTATTTCAAGACATCTGAACTGGTTCAACTTAATTTAAAAACAAATAAAAAATGTATAGAATTGGTCTAAGACCAATTCTTATGATACCCTAGATAAATACTCGTATGTCACAGATCTGTGAAAGTTTGATTTTTGGAGTGCTTTTTCGCATATATTTCTAGAACGGTTCGTCGCACAGAAAAACTGACTATAACCAATTTTATAGAAATTCATATTCTGAAGAACTTTTTCGTACACGAAAACCGTATTCGGAAGGGCACTGAAATCTAACAGTTATGCGTTGTTGTTCATTTCATAACCAAAATTTTTTTTTCGTTGCTGGGGATGAAATATCCCAAGGTGGTGGCCCATTGTGCTAACCTAAGTAGGAGGATAAACTATAAAGCTAGAAGAGTCGTTAGAAAAACTAAGTAAGAGGAAAATGTACAGGACCGTCTCGAGATTGAATTCGTACCCACGACCACTTGCCAACTGAGCTACCGAACACTGTAAACACATACTTTACTAAACTACGTATGTGCCAAATTTAACAGAAATCCAACAAATTGTTTTAGCACAGTTGTGATTTTTATAAGTTATGGTACCTATTCACTTAAAATCTGCCTGCAGGCCGTGGACTGCAGGCCAGAACCCTGTCGGCTAATTTCCACCATACACTTACAGGCCGCCTGCGTATCCAGGCCTGCAGTCCAACGTAACTGATAAGTAACTGACAGTGGGTGTTGCAGTATGGTCGTCCGCGCCCGTCGCGTTGTCTGGAACTTCTGTTTCCGTTAATATTTTAGCCGCAATCCAGCATACAAAAATTTTAATAATGGCCAGGATTTTATTACCGGCTTTATTAATATTTGTCATATGGCAAATCAAATCAAAATCCAGCAATCCTTTAGCATTATAAATTCATTTACATGCCTCCGGTATGTTCCCAAAGCTTGCGGCAATATAATCATCGGGAATTTCAAATCTTCGAAGCTACGTCCAGTGCCTAGAAATTTCAAGGTTGCGATTAGTCTCTCTTCTGCGCCTATAGCACGTATTAATTTGGTATTCCTTTTTTACCCTGGTTGAAATCATAATATATTCTAAGCTAAATGAATTAATTTCGATTTTTGCATGTCCGTCTGTCCATCTGTCCATCTGTGGGCACGACAACTCTAAAACGCGTGTACTTAGAGAGCTAAAATTTTGCACACGGGATTTAAAAAAATTGTAAATTTAAGTTCGAAAATGGAACAAATCGGGTATCTCCTTCGTGGGGTTGCCAGACAAAAATTTTGTTTTTCACTATGCAAGGTGTCCCGTATGTGGTCTGGCACCCGAAGGCTACGGATAGGTCATGCTTAGACAAACAAAAAATTGTTTGGGTGGAGGGGAGGACTTTAAGATATTTGGGTATGTTTTTATAATTCACCCTATAATTTCTGAACGTTATACTCTATGATGATAATTTAAATTTTTTTCTCTCACCCTTTCCGTTTTGAAGTTATGGCTTAACAAAGTTAAAATTTCTGAATTTTTACTCTTGTTTTTTTTAACTACTATTTTTATCAAAAAACACATCATCAATATCAATTTCTCATATTGAATTTAAAAAGTCCAAAAGCTTAGATTTAAAATGTCCTATCACACTCTGTACCAAAAATGCAACCCTTTCTGCGTTTTTTGCACTTTTTCTTAAATATCTCCAGCGAAAATGGCTGAAAAAGTTCAATAAGTGCCAGAAAGTAGGCAATTATCTTTTGGAAATGACATTAGGCCATTGATTATTTATAAATAGATGTGCCCAGATCATTGACGGCTTAGAAAGGAGATGTCGCTACGTGTCTTTCGTTTGTTATTTCCAGCATTAAAACTTCTAATAAAAGAATTATTAATGACTGGTAAGGAGTTTTGATTTAGTTTTGAAACATTTGTATATTATATGGTGAAAAAATTGTATTTTTACCATTAAATAAAAGTTTCAATCACATTTTTGGCAAGTAGCGACATCTCGTTTCTAAGACGTCAATAATTCTGTGCACATGTATATATAAATAATCAATGATTAGGCATCAGGCATCAGTTTAACCATCTTCAGTAAAATTTGAAAGCACCGGTCATCCATACGAACATAATTCTCCAAATCATCCGTGTTACTGCTTTTTAACCTTTTCACGAGCATCTTATGTGATTATTTCTCGCATTCCAGAAGCCAATTTTTCACCCAAGATCTTTTTTTTAATTTTATCGGTTTTTCGTTTAATAAAAACAATATAATATACAAAAAGCACAACATCTTTTTCGTTGCAACAGCCATTTTATTGCTTTGAAATATCAAGTTGGAATGTCAGGCGAACTGATCGTGTGTGGTAAAATTGCAGTTTGTCTGCAGGCCACGGCCTGACAGACATTGCCCGCAGGTTTGGACTGTCAGTTAAACTGAATAATGTGTGACCTACATTAGTTCTCATCTGCAGTCCAGATCTAACAGTCCACGGCCTTCAGGCGGACTGTAAGTGAATGGATACCATTAAGGTAGGAAATATTTCAAAAATCATAAAAAGTTGAATAACTTCTAAATCGTGACCTTTTGTATGTAATGCTATATGACATACAGAGGGTAGCTAGTGGTTTTTATTTGAAACCCTGTAAACGCAATACCCTGTATTCGTGATATATAAAATTAAAATTCGGTTCTATTGAACGCAAGCTGAATGAGAATAAGAACCTGCTTCATGTTGTTTTGTATATGTAAATATATATGAATAAAGAGCGCAGCAATTAGATGCGTGAATTGATTCACCTCAAGCTATGGGAACGTCAAAACACCCTTGAAATCGGAAAAGTTTAAAATCTATTATTCTTAAGGTTTTCCAATATCATAAAGAAAATGCAATCTATACGTGAAACATGAAAGAAATAAAACTTTGGTTCTCTCTTGAACGAGAAGTCTAAATATGATATTAGGTTCACTTGGGTTGTTATTTTGTGTGTAAATAGAACTGAACCAGTTCAGATTAGTGAACAAAGAACGTGCGGCTATTATTGAATGTTCTCATTTATTTATGCTCGAATTAGAAACAAAAATGTTATTAGAATCAGTTTCCAGCACGTTTTATGTATTATTACCATTCCTTTCTCTTTCTATTCCTAAGATTTCTATTTAAACTTTTGCTAACTATTCCCTTAATAAATAAATAAAAACGCAACACACCGCAACAGAGGACAAACACAATCTTCAAAAAAATGTTTGTAAATATTATATTTTACTTTAGACATAGTCTGGATTCTCTCAGGCTTAAATATGTTTTAAAAACATTTTTTTTTTCAAATAATTTCATTGACAATTTAAGACTTATGCCGCATTCACAATGCAGAGTGGAGTGGAGTGAAGCAGAGTGAGCTTTGAGTCCAGAGCGAAGCTGTTCACAATACAGCGCAGAGTGAAATTCGAACTTTGACCACCATCAGATTGCTTGGAAACTAGCTAAAAACTAACATAATTTTTTTGGTTAGCTTGCAAAAAATACCTCTTGTTTTTTATTAACATTCATAAAAAAAATTAAATCAGAAAATAATATTAAAATATGTTAGTTATGATAAAAAGAAGTATATGGAGCTTTTTCCACGCCATCTACATGCTAATAGTTCGAAATTCCAGGTTGTAAGATTTCGGTAATTGCAGCGTGAAATTAGAATATAAGCTATTTTTATTCAGCTCCACTCTATGCTACTCTGAGCCAAACAGAAATGGCCATATGCACTACTGCGTGCGAAAAAAAGGATACCAGTTGCCACTCTACGCTACTATACTCCAATCTGCCTTGTGAATGCGGCATTATTGTAATAGAAACATTTCAAAACAAGTCTGGCCTATAGATTTTTTACTTTTTGAAATTTCAAAGCACCGAAGTAATTACCCACGCAGTATATCATCAAAAGTCGATAGCTGTGTATGCATATAATGCATATATAAATGTGTGGTATTTATAATCCTTAATGACCAGAACGCAATTTATAATAATTTCGCACTAGAATATATTTCTTTGATAATCTTATAAATTGAGGACTAACACTGTTAAGACCCTTTAATAGCGAAGCACTGAATGCAATTCGATTTCTTGTATTGAGAAATTATAATTATTATTATATTATTATACAAGTAGGAGGTTGGGGCCGGAGAATCTTACCTCTAAGTACTGCGACCTAAAAGATATTTTGTACTATGCCACTGCCGTGTTGGGTTCAGTCTCTATTCACTTTTTTTAAGAAGGTTATTACCTCATTAGGGTCAGTTTTTCGGATGTCTGATGGGGTTACAAAACTCTTACCCAGCCATTGAAATCTTTGGCAAGCGCATTCGAGAAATTGCACTTTATAGATTCTACCTTTTCATTACAGATACTGTTATCATTCGTGGTTTTGCTCATTTTCTTAAGCATGTATCTAATTGGGCAATAGCTAGTCCTTATGTGCCAGTGAATAGCCTTATCTGGTGCTTACTATAGTTTATAAATTTTTTAAAGTCTTTATAGATATGGGAAGTTGATTAATTTCTTCACGTACCTTAGCCAGAAAGGCTCTGCCATTGCAGGTGGCGAGCCTTTTTTGTTTTTGACAAAACTACTCCTACAAAAGGTGCCTTTTTGTAAGACCGAAGAAGGATTCGGGTCCGGCAAATGGAGTCAGCTCCTTTTGTAGACAAATCCAATTGAGAAATAGTCTCTTATTTCAAAAATATATAATTGCTGATGGCATGTATAAAAATAAGTGTAACTCTCTTTTCTGTTTCTGTTTCATTTTATATTCACTGAGGAAAAAAAAACCATGTAAACAGAAAACTAACAGAAGAATTTCTCCAACAACAGATGGCAAAATGCTAAGAGCTCAGATCAAATATAACACAGCTGGACCACTCTGTTAAAAAGCAAATCTTGGAAGAAAATACGTTTTTTTTATATGTGTTTGTGGTTTTTTTTCGCAAGACCCGGGGTCTTGCCAAATATGACTTTGCATAAAATGTACAAAGTGAAAATTTTCTTATTTTATGGCATTGAGAATAATAAAAATTATCACAGATATAACTATTACAATGAAATCATTGAGTACGGTCCAAAGCATAACTATACATAATAATTGACTATTATAAGTCAGTCAACTACAACTGTCTATACTGACGTTCTCCAAAAGCGGTATAGTTCAGTAGAAGTCGCTTCGAGATTCAAAATAGCTAACTACGAACGTCAACTAACTATACCTGACTATAATCAAGAGCTTAATACCTAATATAAAGAACACAAACATGTCGTCACATACAAATATATTTTGACTTAGATTTTACAATACTAGTTTAGTTATAAAATAATAGCTATTCGGTACTAGTTGGAATAGGATGTGTAAACATTTAAATGGCCGCTATGGCTAATTTATTACTCTTATCGTTTTAATGTCAAGTCGATTTTAGAAAACTCTGACAAATTTTTAAAGTAATTCGATTCATAGAGTACGTTTACATGAATATAGTATACTTCAAGTATAGATCAAATAATCAAAATATCATGTAAACGCGCATTGACTTCAAGTATACTTGAGTCAAGTAAATCACAAAGTTTTTGTTCAATTTACTTGAAAAAATTCAGGTAAACGCAACTGCAATACTTGAACATTTTTCATGTTTACAGTTATGAAAATGGAAAAGAGGAACAAAAAGAAGAAGATTATTGTTGACAATTCAGATTCTGATTTTTGGTAAATTTAAAGAAAATTTCGACTTAAGTAATTGGAATTAACTCAACCAAAAACCCTATTTGAGCTTCAAGTGAATAGCAAGTCAAGTACTCAAGTATATTCATGTAAACGTATACTGATAGTCAAATCTATGATTATAGTTATGCTCTCATGTCTTGAAACGCGCTCCCAATTTGATATTTACATTTTATTACATTAAAGCTCTATAAAATGTCTGAAGAAAAAAAACAGTTAACTTTGAAAAAACCATTCCAATCGATCCTAGGAGATTGCCAACAGAGCTGCCACTTGGATCCATTTAGATACATTTTTTGAAAAATTTTCATTTTGTATATAAATCGATACTTCTTTTTAGCAATGGATACATTTTTCCCTTATTGCACATTTCTTCCTTATGCTTGGAACAGAATGCATCGCAGCCACCACGCACAATGCGGTGATGAAGTGTCAAAATCGTAGCCCCCAAACATGGTGAGCACAATGGCCATTGATGACTGCGTCAAGATGAAATTTAAATGAATTTTGTTCACTGTATTAATAATAAATTGGGACCACAATATTATTATTTTTAAAACTTTTCACCACCATAATTAAATTTTCTTTGAAACTTATGATGTTCAGCATACAGAATTTTAAAACAAACAAAATATTAATCAGCTGTGAAATGTCAACGCAGGATAATTGCGTTAAAGTTGAAAGTCAACCGACTTTCGCGTGGTGGCTGCGATGCCTACGTTCATTGCGCTCACTTCTTGGCATTGCCTTATAACTTACTCCTGCGTGACATTTGCCTGCGTGATAGCTACGTTCATTCTGTTCCTAAGGTTAAGCATCGTTTCCATTAATACAAATTTTCTTACCCAACAAGCGTTGGAACAAGTTGGCAACATTCTGTATAAATGGAAACGTTATGTGAAAATCCAGGCACATGTTGATATCTTGTTTGATGTTGTCTGTAAAGACCCGTAGATTTTGTTGGGTAATTTTTTTCATTTAAGTGGAACTCAATTTGTTGTGTTGGCGCTAACTAATGATTCTGGCCTGGCAATCTTTTAAGTTAAGATGGGAAAAAGTACTGCATTTGATATATATTTGTCTGGATATACTCATATGTATAGTAGCCTTAGAAATTCGATGATGATACCTTACACTCGCATAACTATCGCCAGTAGCTAAGAATTGTAAAGTTGTAGCTGGTGATATAGATTTTCGAAAGTTGGTATCTTTTTCTTGGTAACACAAATACAGATGACGAACGGATATCAGAAAATTGAAAACCTTATCGACATTTCGTGTAACCAAGTTAGTTAGCTATGTACGACGAAAATTGTAGCTAAGAAATGTTGTTATTAACAGAAAATGTTCCTAATGTTCAGGCTTCAGGCACGGACCCAAGTTTCTATCTTATCTTTTACCAGACCCCAGAGCCAAAGCACTCTCTGTCCAATATGAAATCAACGATGCATTACCTGTTATAGGGAAGTCCTCAATTTTTTCTTAGAAATTTACTGGAAATTTTTTCTTAGAATATTATTGGAAATATTTTCTATACATACGTATTTTTGGAGGCCGACAACAATTTTTATGAGCGTAGACCCGTAATTATACAAAAAGATTTTTTTATTTAGAAATTTACTGAAAATGTTTCGGTAGAATTTTTATTCATTTTGGTGGCCGGGCGATTGGAGTTATTAGTTTCTTCGATGAAAATACCGTGTAAATTTTCCCCTAAAATTTTCCCCTAATTTACCAGTCATCGAACAAGTTTTAAAACACCGGGTAAATGTAGTGTATAAAGACATTTCTCTGACAGTTCTCCCGAGAATAATTAATTGTAAGAACCTATTTATAAAATGGGTGAAGACAAATAAAATGTGCTCTAGCTATTTATTTATTTATTTTCTTCTAATTTTTGCTTATTTGTGCTCAAGAAGTAATTTATATGCCCCAATCAGCAACAAATTGCAAGTGACAGTTCTCAAGTGACAAATGTCAAACCATGAACCCCAAGAAAATTTTAGTGTAAGCTCGGAGTAACCCAGGTTTTTCAAAAAAACAAGATAGTCTAGCCCGGTATACCGCTAGGCTTACCGGGGATTTCATCGAACAGACCTATTTTCAAAGATACAATAATTTCATTTGTGCCTTTGTCGGCCTCGAATTGCCAATAGACATTCATTTCTTCTACCGTTGTTGTCAGCCTCCTACATATAATGCATACAAATTCTAGGGAGGAGGCAAAATGTCACCCAACCGAGTTATAGCATGATTAGTAACGTATGCTCTTTTTCATTAAACACCCTATATCTTTGAAAGTACAGGGTGTACGGTCTATTTTATTAATGCTCAACTATCCCCGTACACCTCACCACTCCAGAGATATGCTGCTTCAAATCCACTTTTTTTAATTTTGCGGTTTTTTGTTTTAAAATACCCCCACTAACATACACTTTTTTACACAATTTCGAAAGCCCAGAGTCTCCTCTTTAATTTAACCTAACTTATGTTGTATCTGGCATGGTTAAGGAGTTATTAGCTCTTAACCTATTTATTAATTTGTTCTCTTTTTTACTGAAACACGTTATTGTATAAAAATATCGTCTAATTTTAGTATGACCTGAACAGGTTAAGAGCTAATAACGGTTTAACGGCTACAGTTAGTACATAGGGTGTTGTAGGTTAAATTAAAGAGGAGACTCTGGGCTTTCGAAATTTTGTAAAAAAAGTGTATGTTAGTGGGAGTAATAAAAAAAAAACTAAATTTTGGATATGAAATACGGGGGTGGCACAACCTTCGAGAATACTTCACAAGCCATGAAACAGACTTTCTCCCTACCACATGCGAGGCCCAACGGAGTCCTTACATTCTAAAATATTTGCAGTGCTCTTATGTAAAACTGACAAAAGTTTTATTTGAATAGCTCCTCCGCCCTAAATTACTACTCATACAGAAAAATGGTGTTCTGATAATTCCATTTAGTACAGTCATACTGTTCCCAAAATTGGTAACAGTTCAGCTCACTGACTTATAACAATGGACTGAGCGTATTGTCATTTTCCTATAGGAAAGCATGGCACAAGTTTTATAGTTCTCTCTTTCGCCCTATGGCAGAGTTGGAGCTACCAACACAAAATATTGCATTCTGGAACGTTTGCTTATGCCATTTGATGTTTTTATGTTGGCTACAGATGCAATCACCTCAGAAGGAATAAGGTAAATATAGTGTTTACCATGCTCCGTCTCTCTAGCCCATAAGCAGAATACAGTTAAGAATAACTTTTGAAAATTAAAATCGGAATGAGTTTAATTCCTTATAAGCGATTAAAATATCACTTGGGCACAAGAAAATATATTTTTTTAATTAAATTCGATTTACGGGTGTAAAATTTTATCTGATTGGTTGTGTTTTACACGTTTTTTATGTAATCATTTTAAAGGGTGCTCTAACGGTGATATACAGAAACACAATATTTTTTGTTCCACATGAAATAGCAAATCGCTCAGTCCATTGTTATAAGTGGTTCAGCTTGAAGGAGACAAACAGATTTTACCCAAAATTTGTGCCATTTTTGGTTATAAGAATTAGATAGGAAGGCTCAGTCCATTCTTATTATATATCAGGGGGTTTAGCTAACAAATTGGCTCCGAACAAGTTGGCACAATTATTATTTTTGGAAACGAATGAAATAATGTTGCATAAAGTTATAACTTCGTTCGACGGCAAATCTATTTCATTTCAATATTAGTTGAAGTTGCAAGCCCATAACATTCAGGCTGTTCTCATTTTATACTCAGCCATTTAGATTTATTTAAAATTGAATCGCATATTTGCAGAACGTGTCTGTTCTATTCCGATAATAACCATTATGGTGATTGTAAATTATTATAAATCGTATTTATGTAGTTGCCACTCATTGTGATTTTGGCAGTTGTATTAAAAAAGTAAAAGCGGATACAGTTTTTGTTCACTGGATACATTATGCCGAAAATAATCAAGCTCGACACATACAACATTCTTACACTTCCCATTTGAATATTTTTTACCCAAAATATTATGATTTATATAATAATTGTATATCTAAAATAGGCGGGTAGAACCTCAACTCGGGTTAAATTAGACTAAAGATTCATGCTATAGCGCTCTGCGATGGAATGATTTTTCGAATCGATGAAGCGTTCTGTACGTTAATCCAATATGGGTGCCTCCAAAAATTTAGCATGCTATTAAAGTTAAGTTCGATGCAAGATTTAAAATTATTCGCGATTGTCTTCCTGTGGTCGCTATTTTGTTTATTCCTTTTAGAATCTTTTTTGCAAAATTATTGATTAGGTACGTCGATGTGCTTCTATCTATTCTACTTAAAATCTTCCTATGTATTTTAATCTCTCTCTTGATCTTTAAGGGCCGGTTTCACAGTTTGAATTTAAACTCTGGATTAGTTAAACTCCGTTCGTAGTTTAAACTAAGTTTAAACCAAAATGAAATTCACAGTGTTCGAGATATTTTTTAATATGACAACACTTTGGAATTGCGAACTAACAAGATGTTATCTGTACAATTGTGAACTAATAAACTATATTGTGATTAATTAACTATTAAAATATTGCTTCTGTTTTAGATTATTTGCAAGTTTTTTTCGGCAAATCGTAATGAAAAAAAAAACGGTTATCGTAATGAATTAAAAGTTATTTAAACGTACAAAAAAATAGTAAAAACTCTTTAAAACGTACACTACGAATTTCTTATCAAAACAAACAACAATATTAATGAAATTTGTTGAAAACCACAAAAATATTATCAATATATTTATCGCTAATACCTTCCTGATCTGAATTAATTTTATTATCACAAAAATTTTTTTCTAAAAACCAAACTACTTCAGCAAATGTCAAATGGAAATGTCACCTCATTACATTTAAAGATAAACTGAGTTGAAGCGCTCAATCTTGGTGGTTTAAGCTAAGTTTAAATGAGGTTTAACTTACCACTCTCAAACAGTATTGAACAGATAAACAGAGTTCAAACCACATCTTGAGCTTAAACTTGAACTGTGAAACCAGCCCTCAACGTTTCTATTTTTCCAATTTCTAATCTTTTTCCCCGTATCTAATTTTTTTTTTATATATATATAAAAACAGAAATGACTAAATCATTTAAATTTTTTTTTGTTTATCTATTCAGTTGTCATAAAGTTTTCAGAGTTTTCAAATTCAGTGTATTCTCTCGAAATAGGCCAGTCAATAAAGACAATCAATTCACATTAATTACAAAAGTTTTGAAATTTTGATGGAATGTTGTGTAAGGTAAAATTACTACAAATTTCATCACCGATATCCGGAACATGCAAAGATTGCAGAAAAACAAAAATTCTTATAATTTCCATAAAAAAATTCCAAAAAAAACTTAAAGTAATGTTTACATTTGATATTTTCCACAATGTATTAAATTTGCAACTCATTCCGCCCCCCGCAATATAATTTTTTATTGCAAAGTAATGCTTCTATTGGTAAAGACTATCAAAAACAAAAAAATCGTTTGCCAAAAAGTTCTTTGTCGCGCATCACAAAAGTGCTACAAAACGGTCGAAACCTACCTACCTAAACACCTTTATCAATTTGCAACCTTTTATGTTGCTCGCAACATTTTTTTTTTTTAAATCGATGGAGCAACATTTACTTTTTTGGCTGCCATCTTTCCAAAACATTTAGAAAAGTTCTGAAATTGGGTTGCAAAGTTTCAAATCGTTGTTGATCTGCTACGTTTGCAACCTCACCCAAGGTCCGCAACTTAAAAAAAAAATGTCCAAAAATGATCAGTAATTAGTATTGTGTACATTCTACAGTCGTTCAAATATTTCAAAAGCTTTGTAAATTTTACATATGTAGTCCTTTGTACCTACCAGGCGCGTATACAGGGGGAGGGTCACGGGGGTCATGACCTCCCTCAAAGCACCACCTCACCTTCACGATGAATTGAATGTGGTGCTGGACTATAGACTGAGTTTTAAAAGTTTAACAGAACAATTTTCGTATAGTACGGACACAATGTGTAGTTGTCGCCAGCGATTAATGCTGGTGCTGTAACGCACTTTTCCAATCTGCGGCGACAGTTAGCGCTGGGTTGGGCGTGTGTTTTTCTTCTTTTGAACAGTAATAGTCGAATCTGGAGTAGTTATAATATTCATTCGCTCGTAACTCTTTGTCTTTGAAACGCGTACGATTTCCATAAAATTTTCTTGTGTTTTATGTAGTGTCGAAAAGTCATTTATCACACCTATAACAGGAGGCTAAGTAATTTTGAAATACATACTACATATTTATTTTACTATTAGATTGTTTAAAAAAATGGCACGCAATGCTTAGCAGCCCGGTAATTATGATTTTTGTTGCACCGATTACTCTTATAGATGAAAAAGAACACAATTTCGAGATTGAAAAGTGTTATTGTTTCTAATAAATAGGTCAGCGATCATAAATTTTTTTTTAACCTATCTGATTTTCCGACATAAAATCGGTAACAGGACTACTTGGAGTGCATTCCAAAACATAGCTACAGTTGACTATAGCTGACTTCAATCGTTCCAAAACTCCGTAGTCAACTAAATTATTTCAGCTGAGTCGACTTTTGAGCGTTCCGAAACATCTGAAGTTGACTAAAATAGTCAACTATCCCTGACTGTGCTCTAAACTGCTAGTTATCTAATATATAAACCATGACGTGAGCTGTCAATTGAAATATTTTGTTTGGCGCGCTCTTACAAACGTTTTGCGAAATTTATTTATTTATTTAACTTTCTCTGGCTCATTTCGGATTAACACACAGTATTAAAATATTAGTTTTAAGTATCAATTAAATTATACAATCAGTATAAATGACAGTTCTAATACTAGCTTACTCAGAGTTCCAAAACCTCAAACAGCTTTAGTTAACTGCAGACAACTTGACATAGCTCTGATATAACTCTGACATAGCTACAACTATAGCTGCAGTTGTGTTTTGATATCCACTCTTGGTGAAGGGTTCGCAACAAAAGCATAAAAACTGACTTAACGAATTTTAAATTAGGTTTCTTCCAGTAGAACCCTAGTTCCATGCAATCAACGTCTAGCCACCCGTTAGTATAATTTTTCATGGCAACACTGGCCTAGGTTGTGCAAATATTTTACGTTCGTAGGGAAACATTAATTTTTTTTTTAGAAATTTACTTACAAATTGTTCTTAAGAGTTTTAATGAATAACCGACAACAGTTCAAACGAATTGGTGGATTAATTCTGATGGTTGATACTTTCGGACAAGGACAGTTTTCTTAGAAATATTTGACATTTTTCTTTAGATTTTTCATGCACTACTACTGGTGGCCGATAATGGTTCCAAAGAGTTATATTGATTCAGGTGTCTTGGCTAGTTTTGGTTGCGAAAGCTATTTATGAGCGTTGGCTATCATACATTTTGTTGTTGGAAATTTACTTGGAAATTTTTCTTTAAAATTTTTGTACAGAATTTTTACGCCAAAACTATAAAAATAAAATCCATTCGCTTTCCTCTGCGGTAATTGTACTTTCGTATTAATTTAACTTCACGTTAACTTTTAATTTGTAGGAGAACGATAAACTTGATATATCAGTTAGCGATGGAGGTAGAAATAGTAGCGAAAGTGTAAAATTGAAGACTGGTAAAACCATTGACAACTTTTTTCAGATAAAAGGCAATATCAGTTAAGTTCCCATCAGAAGAAATAGTCAGTAACATATTCAGCACTCCTTCTCTCATTCCTTTAAATGTAACTCAAGGTGCAAGCTCACGCTCAATCAATTACTTCACCCGTGACAGAATCAGTTGCGTCAGCATCTATTTCTACAATCTCTGCACGAGCAGGCGTAACTGGTTATGAGTCCTTAATGTCCGCCTTGAGATCGACATTGATGTGGATAATATTATCGATAGGTTTTCCAAATCAAATTGAAAATTTGATTTTTTGATATAACGTAAATATGATTTAAAAAAAAAATTTAAAAGTGACTTCTTCCGACTTTTTCCTCCTCCTCGAACATTTTAGTTGTGACCCCCCCCCCCCCCTAGGTTGCAGCTCTGGATACGCGCCTAGTACCTACTCCATCAGAATATAAATTTGCAACCCTCTACTAGTGCGAAAGTGTTGCAAATGCAGAGAAATATATTAAACATACGTTCACGCGTAACGTGAAATTTACCACCGGCTACAAAACTTTCTCGTTTATATGTAGCTTTGAAAATAAAATGCAAATGTTCTGAAATGAAAATGTTTTATTTGTTTTGTAATTAATATGAATGCAAGTTTGCAGTTGATTTTTATTGCAGTTTGAAAAATTGACAGTTATGAAAGCTTCATTTTCTTGCTGCCAGAAGGTTCAAGGTTATCGGAAATGTTCATTTTCAGTTTGTCAGGATATATTTCGACTTTATAGGTTTGTTCGATGAAAACACCGTGTAAATTTTCCCCAACAATTTCCCCAAATTTACTCGGGGTTTTGTACACTCATCGAACAAGTTTTTAAAACACCTGGAATGCATTCCAAAACATAGCTACAGTTGACTACAGTAGTCAACAGAATTGTGTTAGCTGAGTTGACTTTTGTGTGTTATGAAGTCAGCTGTAGTCAACTGTTGTTATGTTTTGGAATGCACTCCTGGTAAACCTAATGTAATGACATTTCTCTGACAGTTCTCCTGAGTGTAATTAATTGTAAAAAGCTATTTATAAAATAGGTGAAAACAAATAAAATGTGCTCTAGCTATTGCTATTCTATTTCTTTTCTTCTAATTTTTGCTTATCTTTGCTCAAGAAGTAATTTATATTTCTTCTTCTTCTTCTACTATTGGTTTTGTTCCAGAACTATGGGCACGACTAGCGAGCTGGAGCTCCTTCACATGGTCTGACACTATGGGGTATATAGCCAAAAAAGTGTGCCGTGTCCGGCTACATGTTGATTGCCATGTCTGCCCAAGTGTTGATTGCCATGTACGGCTAAATGTTGAATGTATTGTATTTATGATTGTATTATTTTTTTATGTAATTTGTTATATAGTTGTATGGTTATATTTGTATTTGTATAATTTTGTTGTTTTCTATAGGTCGACGGAGCACAAGTAGTTTCATGAAAATGAAACTACCGTTACCGACGCCACGCTTAATTCACTGTTACAGTTGATCAGATCAACTGATGAGTAAAACTTAGAACTTTTAATGACGAACACTACACACTAAACACCAAAAATATATCCGAGAGATTGCATGTCTGATGATGCATTGAAGGCATCACCAGGGAGAAAGAATCTTTCGGAAAACACGTCCGACCGCGTTAATGTACAACTTGGAACGAATTTATATTTCCTAATCAGCAACAAATTGCAAGTGACAGTTCTCAAGTGACAACTGTCAAACTATTACCCCGAGAATGTTTAGTGTAAGCTCGAGGTCGTCCAGGTTTTTCAAAAAACAAGATAGTCTAGCCTGGTGTAGCCCTAGGTTTTCCCGGGGCTTTCATCAAACAGACCTTATGTATCAAGTCATAATGTGAGAAATCAGGTACTTCGTATTCTTCCTCGCATATAGCGCCATTGTAATCGAAGTAAGTGTCTAATGGCGATCCAAATCTATTGCAATGAGCACAAAACTATCCCATCTGGTTGTCTAATTCCAATTCTTCATTGTCGCTGTCTGATAGAGTATGAATAATTTCCCTAGCAATCAAGCAAAATTGTCCGTGACAAGAAAAGCAATTCTCAGAGCACTTCAATTCACCTTTCCGCAGTCTTCTCGCACTTGCATGTGACGAATTTTAGCAATTCAGTTAGCGCTGTTTCCTTCAATATTAGTATGGGCATCAGGCCGTTCGATTCTTGCTTGGAGTCCCAAGATTCAGGTAGCTCCTTATTACCCATCCATAGTTGAACCTGATGAAATGTACGCAAGGAATGCTGTCGCGCCGCAGCTTTCGTTGGTGGTAAACAAACGCGATGTTGAATTTGCTTTTAGTGATTCAGCGTCGAAAGCCATCATACCGTAATTTATTCAACGAGTCTTCGGGTCATACCGGGTCCATAACAAGCGACCAAAACTTATTCTCCCTCGTCGTCGATCTCATCTGGATGGGCGTTCGGATCTTAGGTAAGTGAAACAGATATTCGACTGTTTTGCAGCATTTTTGTAATTTTTTTGATATCCAGTACTAATACAATAAAAAATTATATTACGGGGGCAAGTATCAAATGTAAACATTGCTTTAAGTTTGCAGGACTTTTGGAATTAATTTTGTTATGGAAGTTATAAGAATTTTTGTTTTTCTGAAATTTTGTGAATGTTCCGGACGTCGGTGATGGTTGCAAAATGAAATTTGTAGTTATTTTATCTCACCCAATATTCCATTAAAAATTCAAAGCTTTTGTAATTAATGTTTTGGAAATTTTAAATGAAATGTCTCTATTGACTTTCCTAAAAAGCACTTCATTGGAATTGTTTCATTAATATGTGTAAGCATCCCGCATTTATATTTGAACTACCTACCTGTAGGCATGCAAAAATATGATGCACCTATTCAGGTGTTACGCAACATGCATGGTACAAAAAAGGTATGCCTTTTCAGAAATATCAATTGAGTGCCGCATCATCCTCCGGTGAACTTGTTTGTGTCAATTTCAATCGTTCTCAATAAATTACAAAGAATATATTTTAGTTGAATCTTTTGGAAACGTTGCTGCTTTTCAACAAGAACTTTAACACTTTTCCACAAAGTAACTTGTACTTAAGAAGAAATAGTTTTCTTTTTAACTTGGATGTTCCTTTTTCATGTCCGATACAAAAAAAAAACATGAGAACAAATTCGCTGGTAAAAAATATCAACCGAGTTTGGGAAGGCCATACTTTGTTAACTTTTATACCATCGTCCCGCACTATATAAAGTGTTCCACAAAATTATTTGTGCATAGTCAATATTGATTAGCAAATTAAACGTGATTTATTCAAGGGCAGGATTATATATTTTTTTATTTACTTTTATTACTTCAGAAATAAACATAGAATTTATATGATAAGAATAAAATGAATATGAATTTATTAAATAATCGAGAAACTGTAAATAAATCTATAAAAAAATTATTTGTGCATGTCACAATTTCATGTAAACTATTGAAAAACTGCAAGGATATATGTAAATTGATTTTGGCATATTAATAGTTTTATTTAATTTTATAATATGAAGATAAGGTTTGACGATCTTTTCAATAACCTCCTGCAAACCTTCGCGGCGCGATGAATCAATTAAGTTACGTAAAAATATCTGTGTAAATTCTGCTCCATACATCTTTTATGTTGTTACATTCTTCCATCTCTGATTTAGCAACCGGATGAGGAGTATTTTACGAAATATGAGGTGGATCAAAATATCAGTGCCATACTATCATATAGTCCAAAATTTATACCGCCCAACCAGGAAATTAATCCATGACAGATGTTTTCAATAATATTCAAATCGGGACTTTGGGAGGGTTACGAAAGAACATTCAGTGCAACAGAAAAGATATTGGCCTCAATTGCTGAATCCGCTGGGAGAACTAAGTTGGCGAATTTGCCAGTTTGTGATTATCGAAAACGTTCGAAATGAAAAAATCAAGTTTCCCTTGATTATTGAAAACAAGTGAATCGAATCCTGGCAATTTAGGATTCGTGATATGAAAGTTGCGGATGTAAAAATTTTAAGAAGTTGAAAAGGTGGAAATATTAAGTGTGTTATGTAAGTTTTTTTCTTTTAATCTTATAAAGGTGTTTATTATAAACCAATACTCATTTCACCAGGAATAGAGTTTATTCCATAAAAGTACTGTTTAGCCGCCTGCTTCTCTTCGTCATTCATGTCTAATTTAATCCATTACGGACATACATAGTTTCGCTACTACTAAATTAAGTACACTGGTTGCGATATTCCTACTTTAAAATCATTTGCTATTCCTTCAGCAAGAAATCTTAAACAAGCGGCTAATTTAGATTCCAATGAAATTAGGGAGAACCGCACTGTTAGAGCAATATTCTTACTTTTTTCGGCTATCAAAAATGAATATGAAAGCTGGCTTATTAAGCCCGAAATTTCTCTTAAACCTAAAGAAAGAAAAGAGATATATTTATAATGAAAATATAATAATAATAATCGACTTACATAGTCCGGTAATTCCATCAAACTTACAGCTGTATTTCTGATTGCACTCCATAATATACTTAATGATATTTCCTCATCGTCCTCTAAATCAAGATGATAGTGTCCATAATAATAAATTACCTATAACTTTTGAATGCGTAAAAATGAACCGTAGTCCCACTTTATGCTTGAAATTATAATAAATCTTGAGCTGATTACAATTTCGAAAGTTGAAAAGTGATACCTACTCAATGTGACAACTCTCAAGTATCCATATAAACGTACTGAATAATCGTTATGAGATGATTAATATTGTTTTCATCAGGACTAAAAATCATTTGATGATTTTTATTTATCCTGATCACAAATAAAAGTCACATCGTAATTTTTATTTTTCTTGATTAAGAATAAAAATTATGAAGTGATTTTTATTTTTCGGGTCGACATATAAAAATTACTAAGTAATTTTTATTATTCTAATCATGAACTATTTACGGTGCTACATATGTAAAATAATGGGTGCTATAGTATACAGATTTTCAGATGAAATGTTAGGTCTAACGTTGAGTAATGAAAAGTTTAACATATCCGCACCAACTATTTCGTAGAATTATCACAGTATACTTTTATTTTGTATTGACTAATAACTTTATCATTCAAAAATTCAAAAATAAGTAATGTCAACTGAAAAAGAAGGAAATCACTTGGTGATTTTTATATGTCGACCCGAAAAATAAAAATCACCTAATGATTTTTATTCTTAATCAAGAAAAATAAAAATCACGATGTGAATTTTATTTGTGATCAAGATAAATAAAAATCATCAAATGATTTTTATTCCAGATGAAAAATATATTAATTCTGTCATAACGATTATTGAATGACTGAAAAATTTGAGTCCTAAACATATGGAGACGTGCACCATTTTTTACTGTGTATATTGCTTTGCAGAACTCTTTCCCTTGAACAGAACCATTTATTCGTCTATTGACTTCTTTTCTCCAGTGGACCTTACTTCATAAAATGATGTATGAAGAGCCATTATAACAGGCCTTATTTTCCAAAATTTGTCATCTTTGTATTGGTTGTCTTTGTTGCAAAAATGTAGGTATGTATCTTAATTCTGAGAATCGATTGCGACCAATAAAATTCGTTATTTGGTCCATTCTTTGCGTTGGAATTTCGGAGCAATACATTCTAACGTTAGGATATCTTATGAATGTCATTATCAAGTTTATGCCAAGAAAAACCTTTAAGTCTGCGACAGAAATTGAAAAGGTTTCATTGCCACATTGAAAAGCGTATCTATTTGTCTCAAATGCGATCATCTCAAAAAAATCATCGTTGAAGAAATACTTGAAACAATCATATGCCTCAAATCCATTACGAATACCTTGTCTTCGTCTTGATAGGCTGACGGGAGTTTCGTTACAGTCGTCATCTTTACCCGACACACACAAGCAGTTTCTGAGTAGCTCCGATGTGGCCGCTGTACATGCAATGTTGTTGCTTTACAAAGCACTCGTTTCGTGAGTATCTTGCAGTCCAACCCAATCAACTTCTTCACCCCGTTGCATAATTCATCAAAGCTGTCTTGAACGACATCGTCATCATCACTATCTAGAGTACACTTCATTTTGTGTAGGAAGGTAAAAAAAACAAGTCATCAATTTCGGTATCTTGTCATGCCGTTCTTTTTTGAAAGTTGAACGACAGATTCAGATAGGACCATCTTTCAATTAGTTTGATATTGTAGCAATAAAATGACCGAAAAACGTGTAAGTATACCATGAGAAACAAAAATTTTAAAATACATCGAAAATCTATCATTGTTATTTAAAAATATTGAGCCGGTAACACTATGGATAATAAAATACTGAAGAAATTACTTACATATTTATTCATTCTGAAGTTAAGCACATGCTAGGCAGCTCATACAGAAATTACTCTTTCTCTGTGCCGTTGTTACGTCTGGGAATTTTTATTACAAAACAATCCCCCTTATTATAGTTGTTGACTCACCGAAGTGACAAGCTCCGCAGTCACTCTCATTTCACTTTTCGTATTGTCGTTGACGAACGGTGTGACGTGACATTTTTCTTCGAAGCCTTATTATTGTTCTTAATTAAAGTGACAGATAGCATCAGGGCATACGTCAGTGAGGTTTGTCTTATTTCGTGGTATTGTTGTTATTTTTGAAAGTGTTAGATGTATTTCAGCCCTTTAGCTATAAAACGATGCTTCACCATAAAATCTATCATGACTTCAAATTGTTTTTTCGTTGTAATTTTTACACAAAAAATGCCACAAAAATTTAGAAAAAACTATTGAATTTTATGTTTTAATGAACAACTTAAAAAGCTATCATAAAATTTATTTATTTTCCGCTTGCATTTTCTTTTTCCTTACACACATCTAACATCTGTCACTTACAAAAACGAAGTGAGTAAAATTGTCACTTAATTATCACTTACATCGACATTTGTCACTTAATACGATAACAGTAATACGTCCAAAGTCGTATGTTTTCGACAAATGTCACTTTAAACGACAATCATAATACCATTTTTGTATCGTAACGCCATTTCTCACGTAAAGTGACAACGATATTAAGGGTGAGCAAGTCGCATTATTCGCCTTTAAAACTGTGATGAGGATCTGATAGCATTTCGGAAAAATAGCCATTAAACCGAATCCCTAAAGTAAACACCCCAAAAAAAAAACAGCTGAAAAATCACATGTACAATGTTCATAGAAAATATACGTGGGAAATATCTTTAAGAAAAAAGAAAAATAATCGAAAAAGGTAAAAAAAAATCGAGTCCTTTTAATCCTGTTACATGAAAACTAAACTGCCGTTACGCAAGAGGCTTTCCATTATTACATACAGTGCAACACGAAATTAGAATCGGAATCTCAAACTTTTCCATCCCTCATCCTATGTATGTCGATTGGAATGAAATCCACTTTCTGGATAAAATGAAATATTGAAAAGTGCCTGAAAATATGCAGTAGAGATTAGAAGAATCCAGTCTAGTTCTAGGAGGTTTTATATATCTGGCTTGTTTGTGAAGAATTTTAAAACCCATGGGGCCCATGGGGGAAAATTTTAGTTGAGTTATTTCAGTACGTTTACATGAATACTTGACTTGAAACTCAAGTAGCGTTTTTGGTTGAATTAATTGCAACTACTTGTCTTGAAATTTTCGTGAAATTTATCAAAGTCACAACCACTTTACCATTTTCATTACTCGCAGAAATGAAAAATGTTGTCAGTTGCGTTTACATAAATTTTTTCAAATAAATTGAACAAAAATTTTGTGATTTACGTGACTCAAGTATGCTTGAAGTCAATGCTCGTTTACATGATATTTTGATTACTTGATATCTACTTCAAGTATACTTCAAGTATTCATGTAAACGTACTGGAATCAATGATATTTTGTATCGTTACCTTATCTTCTAACTATTTTTAATGGAGTGACACACACGCAGGAAATGTGGTCAAAGCCCACGAAGTCAACAATTCTTCATTATTGACCGTTTACGGTATGTGTCAACAGTATAAAAAAAAATAAGCATGTATAGTTGAAAAATTTTAAGCGTGTAAGTATTGTTGTCACATCAAAGCCTTGTCAATTTATTTGTAGAATTGAGTCATCATAATTTGAGGCAATAATTTGTAATTGAGTCATATGTGAAGAGTATATGATGGTTAGCATTTTTAAAAAGCAGCTTGCTTAATAATTTAGCTTCGATGGTAGTGAAATATAAAAAATTTAAAATCTCAATTAGGCCTACCCATTTCTACGAAAACTTTATGGAAAATTTGTGATCCATGTCCTTTTATAAGAATAATAACTCCTCGGCATTTTCTTTATATAAGGATACCAAAAAAGTGTTTTGAAATGAATTGTGAACAGTTATTTTCCATGATGAAGTATGAATACAGGGATTTATGGTCTTCCTCTTTTTAAGAGTAGTAGAACGTGTTTGTGGCCAATTCTACGCATATATACATTTTAAACAAATAAATCCATTGTGGTGTCATTGGTGATCTTGTCAAAGTTGTGTTGTTTACCGCTTGTCACTGTTGTGTCATGTATTACATATTTATTGTTTTGTCAACTATGACAAATATATGACAAAGGATTGATGACTTCCACGTTGAAAAACTGTGCCACTCTATTAGAAATAGTCAAGAGATTAGTCAACGATACAAAATATTGTTGACTCCTCGATAACTCAACGAAACTTTTTCCTATTTAGTAACATCAAATTGTTGCCTCCAATCATAATGACTCATTTCTACAATTTAAACGCTGTTTCATACTTGACAAACTTTTGTTATGACAACAATACTTACACGTTTAAAATATTTCAACTATACATGCTAATTTTGTATTATATGTATGTCGACACATAGAGTACATAAATGGTCAATAATGAAGCAGGGTTCACTTTGTCGTCGTTGACCATATTTCCTGCTAGATTTACTGTAACGAAAACTAAGCACCATTATTTCTTGGAGCTTTTTCAACCCATTACCAATTAATTTTGTTAAAAATTTACAATTGATTATTTAATAAATGTGAGTTTCGTTCCCACAAATTAATCTGATTATCGCACTTCAAAATGTAGGATTATCCCAGTTCAGCAAGATACAAAGAAAACACGAATATTAGTGAATTCTTATTTTACTTTTATTAATGGTTTCTTCTATGGATTTCCAATATGATCGATATTGGAAAGCTGTTTGACGTCGCACAACTTTATAATAACTTTATAGAGATTAGAGTTTAATGACTCTTTTTACAACTTTTATCTCTATTAACAGCTTTAACTTTATTACACAGCTTTTATTTAAACTATATTTCTTTAACCACTTTAGCTTTATTCTATCTCTAGACAACTTTTCTACCTTCTCTTCACAACTTTCTCATTATTCCTTTTCAACTTAAAGCTTATTCTTCTTCTTTCTTACTTAATCACTACTCCTAGATGAGCTAGCACACATCCCTGTTCTGACACTTTTAGAACGAAGGTTGTATGGTATGGCGTTGCCAGATCCCACATAAATGAATTTCTATTTTGTTTCTATCATAATTATGTTTATTTCTAAAGTAATAAAAGTATAAATAAAAATAATGTCCTTAAATAAATCACCTTTCATTTGCTTCTGCAAGCAATAATGAATTTTTTCCCATTGTCATACGAGATCAAATAATTCTTTCTTTCAGGTATAAATTCTCCGTACGCACCAAGTAGGGAAAACATTTAATATACACATTTTTCTAATAATACTCACTTTTGGATGAGTTTGCTTGTTAAAACCCAAAAACAAATAATGATAGGAACTTTTGAGAAAATGAAAAAAAACACCCTATAGAATCTAACAATACTCCACAAAACACACCAAAATCCCCTCAAATGATTAACATTATTTTTAAACAAAAATTGTGTGATTTATAATTTAACAGAAACAATTTCTAATATTGCAGGCATCTAAATAATGCAACTGAGCCGACAGAGAGAGAAAGAAAAGCAACAGAGGATGAATCTTTTATAAGCCCATACCCTTGCACGTTCATTTATATAAAAATAAAAAATAAAAAAAACCGCATGTAAAACAACATGTAATAAATTAATGCTTAATATGTAAAACTTTGTTTTAAAAATTTGATAAATAGGCCAGAAATAAATAATTATACTATAATTAATTTGGATAAAACCATGCCAATAAGAATTAAAAAAAAAAAACAAATGCGGTTCGAAATCCAAATAGATGGATATAAACCGAAACTGTAGAGAAAAACAGTATCAGTCGAGTTAATAAAATTGCTAACTAAAATTAAAAAACAAAAAACAGAAACTAAAACATTTTTATGTGTCATACACGTTTGTCTCAGCAATATAGCTGCGCACAAAATACTTTAATTCTCGGAAACAAAAAACCATATTAAAAAAAAAAACAAAAACCTTTGTTAGTTATATAAAAAAAAAGAAAGCAACTACGAAAAAAAATAACAAACTAAAATTTAAATAAATATAGTTGGAGAATTTTGTTAATTGCAGGCTTTAGTGTAATTTGAATTCCTTTTATTATAATATAGTTTATCGATCCATGTTTATTATATTTTAATACTTGTTATCATGAATGTAATTGGAATCTTTTAAATATTTATTGATAAATTCATTTCGAAGTATTAAGAAATATTAATGTTCAAGGCACACAGCTCTATAATTACATTACACGATAGTAGGTAACTATAATAATAACAGGATGAATTTCTAGCTTTATAAAATGAGATTTGAATTTACCGACAAATAATAGATAAAAATTAAAAATTACGTATTTATTATAATATTAACCAAAGCGGGACTTTTAAATAAAAGCATCCTTCCTTCATTTTTTCCTAAATCCGAAAATGGAGTTTATTTATTTTAATTTTTTCCTTTTTTTTTATACCAAGTATGACCTTAGGTTTATCTGTGTACAGAAACAACTGATGAATAATATGGGTGTCACCTAGCATTCTAGTCCTTTTAAATATTCGAAGGCTCGGTTTTTTTTTATGAAAATTAGCTACTGAATTAGTGATTTTGATGACGGGGAATAAGCAAAGAAAGCAATGTGCAAACAATTTTTTCTTATTAATTCATTGGTTTCGGAAATGACCAAAAAAACTGATCTTGTAGGCTAACTTGAAATCGTCATTCATAGTACAGTTTTTTGGACAAATCTAGAATTTTTTCTCAAAAATATTTTGCAGTTTTATTCCTCTCATCGGTATTCATCCAACGAGTATTTATATTTTCTCGTCGGAATGGGCGAAAAACTTCTGCTCAAAAATAAAGAGAATGTGGTAGAGATGTATACTTTCTGTTTCTTTTCTTCTTTTCTTTCGACGTGGAATAAGAAGACAAAACAATATATAAATTTTTTTTTCAGGAATACATGAATACAATACTCTCTCTCCTCTCTCTGTCTTTCCTATAAAAATGTATATACATTAGTCACAGAATTACGTCACAGGCTATCAACTGCAATGTGTCAAAATTTTCTTCTTCTATATACCTTGCATAAATATAATGTTGTGTCATGGCTTTGGTTCGGAGGAGTCGAAGTGGATGCTGAATACCGAGCCATTAATAACATTTTGTTACGAGCATGGCTTTTGAAACACAATATTTCAATTATAATTTACAAGTTCTTTTTATTCCACTCTATGTAACTGGTTACTTTTATAACATTCACAAATAATTATTAATCAACTCTACTTTAGTTATCGTTAGTACCTACTGTACTTCAAATAATCGTAATCCGAAAAGTTTACTACGTTCAATTCGCTGTCTGATCCGGGGGTTACACGAGATAGTACAGCTTGCATGCAAGCCTCCCTTCCAACGCGATTTTAAGCTTGACAGCAGAAGGCAGTTCGGTTGATGTCTTATCATCTTCCATACAAATTCATTTAAAAAATGTCATTGAGACGTAAAGTCTTGTGGAAATTTATAGTAATAAAGGATGTAGCAGAATGATGGAAACCCAAGAAAAAATGAAGAGGCAGGTGTTGATAAATGATGTAATGCATATGATCCCAGGAAATCTCATTTTCCAAGAATAAATTTATCAATTTCTCTCAAGCATTTCTTTGATGCCGGGTTTATAGAAATCTTGAAAACAAAGACAAAAGTCAGGAAATAACAGTTTTCAACGCTCACACTGTGTTAAACTAAAGTTAACACGCCGAAGTTATCAAATGTAGGCTGAGTCGTAGTCGTGTACTCTCGCACTGTGTTTCGGCCTTAAGAAACTAAAGTAGAGGCCCATCATCACTAAATCTTGGACTATTCGCACAGCGTCATACAATGAATACTCAGCTGAGAGTTTTTGTTTAGGAATCGTAGTCATGTTTAACATAAATTTGTTTAAATAATTTTGTTAGAAAAGGTATAAAAATGTTATTTCGGTTCGGAAGATAAGAAAGCAAGTTTAAGATTATCAGAACACAATTTTCTATTAGTTTTACATAAGAACACTGCAAATGCTCTAGAATATTAGGACTCAGTTGGAGCTTTCATGTGGTAGAAGGGAGTCTTTTTCATGGCTTGGGAAGTATTTCTCGAGGGTTTTGATCTCACCCGTAAAAAGTGATGTTATGTAAGCTGTGGAGTGATTACTATTGGACGTGAAGTCCCTTCTGTTAACATGAACTCACTCAGTGACCAGCGATACGACAGGGCGGCACGCTGGCACACCGGCTATTGCGAGAGAGTTACCTTTACTTACTGAAGACGTAGATGACATGTCTTCTTGACATTGCGGGCAACACATTGCAATGTCTCTATGATGACCTGTAAAACAGAGTAGCACACCTATTCAACCATTATTCAGAGAGGGCTCCGGGAGAGTGAGGGGGAAACCAAAACCTTACTGTTCCATGTTGTTAAAAAAATCGTTTACTCAATAATTTTACAAAAAGTGGAGCCAGCGCTCATCCGACCATTATTCGACTATACAATTGTTAAATAAATCTCTTAGGCTACATTATATCATTTCGAGCGATCATTAGGACCATTAATTTTACAAGCATGACAGGCTACCTGGTAAGTATTCGTTTATTTTCCTCTCACCTCAATGACACGAGCAATTACAACGAACCAAAAGAGTGTAAGATATATAGCTATTTATGTTAAGCAATCATACCAATACTGAGACAACAATGTAATATAATAAATCAAATGTACTCGACAATTACTTACTTGAATGCGCACGGTCCCTCGAAGGAGCTCACTGGAGGCGAAACGTTTCTGTTTGCTGAAAGAAATGGGGTTAAAAGGAGTTGTTGAAGGTGGCTCCCTCAACCTGAATGGCTTGTTCATCTGATATACTTATCCAAATTATTATTTACAAATCACCAGCATATTCAAAACTGTGAATTTGTGATACAGTTATTGTTTATATCAAAAACTGTAATTTCGGTAATCATATAAGGAACTACCGCACAAGGGGAGGAAAGCCCTGACCTTAAGCGGGTGGGTAGGCCCATACGGACCAAAAATAATGCCAAATATAGAGAAATTCAGATTTTTCCTAACATTTGGGTACTTTCTTTAATTGTGCTAACGATACTGACGGACGAGGGTGCCAATTTTAATAAACAAATCAGAATTTTACTTTTTGGCTGGTAATGATAGTATTACCGTATTATATTAGTAACAAAATTTATAATAAGTAAAAGCTGACTGTAATAAATTCGCTCACTGACCATGCATACTCTACTTCAAATTGATTTACATAAAATAAAATTACTTAATTTTTTAAAAATTAGAAAACAAAATTTAAAAGCAGTTTTCGCGTATATTTGTTTTTTAAATTCGAAATTGTTTTAAAGGGATAAAAATACAAGGAAAACAGCTATAAGACACTCTAGATGAATGTCCGTATGGAATACCGCAAGTTTGATTGTTAAAGTGGGTTTTCGCATCTATTTCTAAAACGGTTCGTTGGATAGTAAAAATTATTATGTATAACAAAAAATTTCAGAGGATTTTATATTCTTTGAAGAGCCTATGAGTACAATAAAAACATCTAATACCTGTGATACACATCGGGTAAATTTAACTGGTTAATTAAAATCAATTATCATTCGTTCGTAATTGAATTTTTCAAAAATCACTTACCTTTGAATTTGAATTTTAATTATTAAAAATGTGCTGTCAATTACCTATAAAAATTTACAGCACTTTCGTTTCAATTCTTAAAATCTTGGGTAACTTGATTTTTGAAACAATCAATTACGAATGAATGATCATTGATTTTGTCCGTCTGCCTAGGGTATTAGCCTGCCTTTACTCCGTGTGTGTCACCAAATACTCTGAGTATTCTGACAAATACCTCGAAAAACAAGCGAGTAATTTCGAGGTATTCTATATCCTCAAAAATTGCTGGGTAATTGCAATTACCAATTAAACTGGTACTCGCTAGAAATGTAAAATATGTGTGTGTTTTTTTTTTGGCAAGTAGCGACATCTCGTTTCTAAGACGTCAGTGATTCTGTGCATATCTATATATAAATAATCAATGCCTGCTGAAGCCCTCTTGCTGGTAGCACAGTTTTAGGTGATGAGAGACATATTTTTCTAAGTTGCAGCGCGGGCAACAACCTATACAACTGCAAGCAAATATTTTCGGCCATTTTGAAATTGTGAAATTTCTGGTCGGACGGCTGTCCAATTCTTTACCTGCAATTTAAGTGATAGTGTAATAATTTAATTCTCATTACGTGCTGTGATTTTGTGATACAATTATTATTTATATCAATGACTGTAATTTATTAAACACGCACAGAATTAAACTAGATTAATTATTGTTGTGACACGTCTTTGCATAGTCAAGTAAACCACGAGTAGGTTACTACATGTTGGTTAGCCCTATGGATTAACTATAGTCTTGCTTTCTTTAACAAAAGCGACATCTGCTCCTGAATGTAGAACAGACATTTTGTTGTCACTAGCGTGATTCTGTAAACTAAAGATTGTTAGATGCGGTAATTAAAATTTCCAGGTCTCACAAAAAAATTTCAGAAGAACTTTTTTTTTACATTATTGTTTTTATAAAGAAAACGAATTTACGTTTTCTAATTTTTAAACTGAAGTAAAGTAGAATACGTAATAAGCCATAATTATTGTTATTTAAACTTCCGGTATTCCGAACACAAATATAATTCCAGCTTCACTAAATATAGCTTAACAACGTTCATTCTTAGATTTATTTTACCTATTTAGTTAGATAATTTAAACATAATACACCGACCAGAATAAATAATCATGAAATTGAATAAATAAAATATTCAGAAACAATATATAAATATTTGCTTTTAATGTTCGGAAAGAATAAAGAAATGCAACCGCACATTTATTTCGTGTAGTTTCGTGCTTTTTTAAATTATAAACTAAACTGGCAGCACTAATCTGTCATTGATGTGGTTTGTTTTGTACTGCTGAGTGCTGAGAATACATGGAGGAATCGGCAATTATAAAATGACATGTAGGAAATTGGGGATGTAAACAATTAACAAATAGGATAGCCTAAAACAAAAGTAACACGAAGTTAGCGTCTCTGTTTTGTTTTGTGCAATTATTCTTGGCCTTTACATTGCATTCCACACTTAAAACAAAAGTATTTTTGTTATTGTATAGCCTTATTAGCTCTGGTGTTAGCAAAGTTTTCTTTAGTGTTTACAAAACAAAATTTTAGTTTTATTATTTACGTGTTGGAATTAATTATTTATTCCCCGCTTTAAAACATTCGCATAGCTAGCAAAAAAAAATAGAAAGTGCTTTATGTGTGCGTTGTCCGAGTTGAATTCGTATACGTGACGGCCACGGCTGTATGCAATTAGTTAATTTTCTCTCAAGAAAGTGTGGAACTGTGGACTGGCGACGCGACGGTAGAGTAAAAGCGAAGTGTGTGTTGTAGACGCAGAGCAGAGTATGCAACAAAATTCGGAACTTATTTCTGGGCGTGACAAGAAAGTGTAAGTTCTGCGAAGTTCTCTTATCCAAAATAAATCAAATTTTTATTAATTTATTTTCAAAATATTATCAAGTAATAAGAAAAAGAGAATTAGCATTGATTGGTCGTAAAGTGGAGTGCAATTAGAAAATCGTCTTTCCAAGGAAATTCAAGTGATTACTAATCGCTCTAATAATAATATGTTTGTCGTGTTTATTTAGGTTTGGAAAATTAAAGAGTTTGGCTCATCTTGTAGAACCATAATTAAATTAAATGAAGTGAAGTAAGTTTATCAGGTTTATTGGACAGGAGTTGCGGGTGAATAGTGTAAGTGTATGACCCTGTAACAAACGAAAACAATGCACCTACTTTGTACATTCCGGCCGAAATTCTCACGCCTATTTTTCATTATATTGCACTTAAAGTTGCTATTGTTTTTTTCTTTATCATTACTGGGTCATTATCGCATTTTTTTGCTGTGTTTTTTTTTCTTAATTTTCATAGCTATAGCAAGCTTTATTTTTTCCCAAGAATTGTTATCAATGTCCTAATTAACTAATTACGGGCTAAAATATAAAGTAATGGCTTTGGCTTGTTATCCCTAAAAGTGTGTCGTCCAAAGCTTTTGGTCTTGAGATCCATCAAATCAAATCAAAACAGTATTTATTAATAAAAACCCCTGCACAAAGCAACGTATAACCATTCGCCATCTTCCAGCCAATATTTATTTCAATATATTAGATTATACAATACATAATATGTTGATTCTTGGCAATCTGGATTTTCATTTTCATACAAGAATTTGATTCGGTACCACACAGCTAGTGGAAAACCTCAATATAGTCTTTAGGTTCAGTTCATATCCAGCTACCTAAGAAAAAGAAAACATTATTTTGTAACTAGTAAGAGAGCAAAAATTTGCAGTGAAGATTTTTGTAGTAGGTGATCCAAAAGGGTCTAGTCTGGTTTGTCTATTTTCACTTTTTATTAATTATGTGAGCAGGTCTATCCACGGTACAATTTATCCTATGCAGAAGTTGCACCTGATTCTGATCTTCACGCCCTAGTTAATTGATTTGCAGGTGTAATGGACTAATGTGGTTGAACTCGATTCTCTATCTCCTCTTATACTGACACTATGATTTGTAATGATTATTATGTTCATGATGTGTTACTTTTACTTTAAGCTCTATTATTTGAATTCATTATCTTAATCTATATAGCTAATATTACTTTCTACCGCAATGAGTCTGTTAATTGCTTTTTTATTAGTTTGTTAAACAACTTGTATTCTATCGTTAATTGCAACTATTTATTACCATAGATGGCACAAGAACTAGATGTCGCATAGCATACTAGAGCAGATGCTACAGATTGTGAAATGGGTAGTGCATTCGGGAAGGGGCACTACATGGTTTACAGTATACCGAGACCAAATGTACCTTTAACAGCATTTTTGTATTTGTTTGTTCGACCTCCTCAACACTTCAGATACGAACAAATATTTATTACTTGATGTATATATCATTTCAAATGTTGCGGTCCATTCCGGTATGGACCATCCAGCCATATAAATTTTGTATACTTTTGGTACTGCATGCGACATCTAGTTCTTGTGCCATCTATGCTATTACTTACACGACGTAGGTACCTCTCGTTCTAACGTAGCGTAAGCTGTGGTTCTTTAATAAATGATATTTTATTCTATTCTATGTGTGCCCGTAGTTAGAGCGTACATGCAATAAATGAAAGGTGTAGTGAAATTTTTGCCACTGGTATAAAGCTAGTGGTTTTATTCGTTTATTTACTGCACTAAATGTTTCAAGTTCAATAAATACTGAAACTTGAGAACTATAAGATATATATATATACATATATGTTCTAATATAAAAAGCTGAAAGCAATGTTTATTAAATGATTAATATATCAATTTGATTTACACAACTGTAGCAATTGACTTGTACTCACCTGATCAATATATAGCAGCTGATTTACTTTACCTTTTATTTGACTGAGGTGTGGGATGAGGATATTCTTTATTGCAGTCGATACCCGCAATAAAGTGGATTTGTTAGGGATTGTCTTATTACAGTCGAAACCCGCAATAAGACTCTTTATTACAGTCGATACCCGCAATAAAGTGTTTTGTGTTAGTGATTTTCTTACTACAGTCGAGACCCGCAGCAAGAATCTTTATTACAGTCGAGACCCGCAATAAAGTGTTTGTGTTAGTAGCTGTCTTACTACAGTCGATACCCGCAGTAAGACTCTATTACAGTCGATACCCGCAATAAAGTGGTTTGTTAGTAATTGTCTTATTACAGTCGAGACCCGCAATAAGACTCTTTATTACAGTCGAGACCCGCAATAAAGTGGTGTGAGTTAGTAGACTTCTTATTACAGTCGAGACCCGCAATAAGAAACTTTATTACAGTCGAGACCCGCAATAAAGTTGTTTGTTAGTAATATATTATCTCAGTCGAGACCCGAGATAATATTCTTTAAGTCAGTCGAGACCCGACTTAAAGTGAATGTTAGTATATATCTTAACTTCAGTCGAGACCCGAAGAAAGATTCTTTATTTCCGTCGAGACCAGAAATAAAATGTATTGTTAGTAATAATTTTTATTGCAGTCGCTACCCACAATAAAAACCTTTAATTTAATCGCTATCCAAAACAAACTCCTTAATCCAGTCGGTACCCAGAATAAGAATATTTTGTTTTAGCTGTCAATTAAACCAGTATTTAATTTAGTAATAAAATACACACTAGGAAAAATCACTAGGAAAGAACACAAAGGAATAAAATCGCCAAGTTAATCACTGCACTGCTAAATCACTTTCAGATCATTGTAATCGTCAGTGCTCCTTTTGAAATATGTACTAATTGAACATAAATTACTTAATTGATGTCAGTACAGCATGCTTTAATAATGTAGGCACCCGAATGTATAGCCCATGTTAATCGTATTTCCTCCTGGACATAGACTAACTATCTTGCTCGGTCCAAGCTAATTAAGGCTCTTGATCCTTCACTTATATATGTATATTAGATTATGGAATTCACTGGAGATACCGGTTAGAGCCTGCAACACGTCTGACCAGTTTAAGGCTATAATTTTTAATTTAACTGATCTGCAACGAGTGGGTTACCTGGATCTATACCAAACAATAAACTTTTTAGTGATTTTATGAACTTTATCCCAGCTTGCCTGGCTGCATCTACCAAATTTGATTTTGTCTTTGATTTTAATTGTTTTCTGTATGCTATTGACGATTACCACCCATGTTGCTCTTTCCTCAGGTAATGGTAAAAATAGACATATCCAAGTTTTTTCTCCCGACAAAATAAATTTCTTTCAGTCTTCATCTATGCCATGTGCATTTTACTAAACTAGTCTTTCGTTAATGTGATTTCTTGGAAGTTTCCTTTGCAATTTGTTACCTACCACAAAAGACTCTAGATTTTCAAGTGCAGAGTTTCAGCCCATTCCAAAATGTGGCGCTGTGTAGGTACTTTTAGTTGATTGCTAATGTTATTTGGTTGACAATGCGACCCTGCTTCTAGAAGGCAAATTATACTATCTGACCACATTTGCGCCTTATAGCGACCACTTTGTTATTTATATAATTCTATACTTTAAAGCTGGTGTCTGTAAACCTCTACAACAATCATTTGCAGAAGATCATTATCAACATAACAAGTTGGCATTAATTTTTCGGTATGTGGCATCAATCTAATCCCAACTCTTGGCGATTCTCAGCATCTTTAAATGATGTGAGATATTGATTTCAAAGGAGAACTCAACAGCTTTAAAAAAAGTATATCCAAGAGCTAGATTGTATATGACAGTATGAAGAGTGATCACCATATTTGTGCTTTCCCTAGCTTTAGCACTCACTGGAGTTATTTTGACGCACTTCAAATGACCTGATAATTACTTTCTATGGTGTGAGGAAGTATTTTCCTAGAAGTGAGTTTTATAATTTAATAATTGCGAAGATGATTTTTATATTATTTTTCATCTTAAAAATCTAATAGTGTGCAGATGCTTCCTCAGCCGAAAGTGTTTGGTCAGTAGCGGTGTAACGTGTCTGGCTTGAAGTATGTTCATTTGGTTTTTCCTTTGTAATGGCTATCTATGAATGTTTAGCTTTAGTTGTCTACAATGCTTTACTTTCCCTCCTGGAGGGTTCAGCTTGGATTACTGGACAATCAAATAATCATTCTTAAACTGCAGTGGTCGAGATCCAACAGAAGATTGTCAGGGTTATTGTGCTGAATTTTTTGATTCTTTTCTGACCAGCTGGTCTTCTTTCTTATTACGTGGAATATGTTACTGTGATCGAGAACCCAAATTAGAGTGATCAAATCAGTGCAAGTTTGGCTTCAAATCGTTTTGATCCAAGAACCAGTAATGCGACTTTACTGTGAGTGAGCATATAAATCTTGTAAAATGTTTTCCTTAATGCAAAGCTTGGAAAACCAATTGTTTGCATGGAGTATAGCATATGTTTATCTTGAACAATCTTTCTCTACCATATCAAAACTCTTCTTGAAATCCAAGTTTTTTTAACTCCTAATTTATGCGAATTAGAAACAGTATTTATTTTAAATAAGATTTCACAGTTTTATTTTGAAGTTATGTTGTCCATTAACACCATACTGAGGATGAGGTCTATTTGAATGCCTTCCACTAATTCGGAGTGTGTTATTTTCAGCAGTTAGAGGTCTAAGTTGTTAACCTAGCTTTTTTCGGTATATGAATTTATAGAGATGCCTACCAAGTCTGCAATAAGTAGGAATGGTTCGTATGACTCATAGTACTTTACTACGTTGGGCCTATGCTATTTTTTGAATGTAACTTTGCGCCACCATACAAATAATTGGATAAGTGATGACACCTTTATATTTATATATATATTTTGGGCTTAACTCTCCAAGTACCGGAGCTAAAATACAATTTAAAATAGCACATCAGTTATGTTTTTCGGGAACACACCTTTTCAATATTCTTGAATTTTAAAGATCTCACATGCACTATAATAATATTCAAGAACGTACAAAAAAATTGAAATTTTAAGTAAAGTTTGTGCAAAGTAAAATTATTTCTTTTCAAGTTTTTTTTTTCCCAACGTTTTATTTCCCATTTATCTCAAGGCTATTGGTTGTTCCCCACCAACATTCAACGTGCTTGTTTTAATGTTATTATTACACTTTTGTTACGTGCTATGCTACACACTACGTACGAAATTTGCTTCATTAAATTCAATGAACTCTACTTAATAGCTTTTAAGCACGCTTATGAAACTTCGATACACACAAGCCAGTACTAGATTTCGCTATTCAATTGCTTCCTTTTATGTTAACGAAAGTTACAACAGGTTTTTATCACATTTCTTAAGAGTTCACTTTAATATTCGGTGTAGTGAATTGTTTCCTAGAAACAATTTTAACTTTAGGGAAAATATTTTTGCTTCATCTGCAATCATAATTAAATTTTTCTTTTGTGAATTTCATTATTAATTCGATATAATTTTTGTGTTTTATTTTCTTCCTTTTTTAGCATCACAATGAAGCGTAGAACACTGGCAGGTAACTGCGGTGTAGGAGTTTTTGTCATCGCCATAATAACAGTGCTTGTAGCCTTTGCTACTCCAGCTTGGCTAGTAAGCGACTATAGGATTACAGGTGCCAAATTGGATAGACTTGGCTTATGGGTGCATTGCTTTCGATCGCTTCCGGATGTCAACGATGATAGTGAAAGAAGATTCTTTGTTGGATGCCGATGGGTCTATGATCCTTTTACGACAGGTTATGATGAAATCAGGGGCTTTCTTCTACCAGGTATGTGTTTTTTCTTATTATTATAATTTTTTTTTAATTTTTTTTAATAACATTAAATGACATTTATTAAACAATTTCAATAATTTCCTGTGGTTTTTCATCACATTATTGATTTCGTGACTCATTTTTAAGTGGCCTGTGTTAACTATTTTTCAGCCTTCATGATTGTGACACAATTTTTCTACACGCTCTGTGTAATTGCGGTGATTATATCATTGTGCTTGGTTCTATTATTCTTCCTATGTGCAGGACCGGATCAAAAATATTTCATTCTTCTAATAATGGTTTGGTGGTAAAGATTTTCCGGAAGAATGATCACGAAAAGATATATTTCGCAGGTTATTGGATTTCTACTGCTTGGCGCCGGAATTTCAGGTAGTATTGCAGTAATTGTGTTTGCTTGTTTCGGTAACACAACCGGTTGGATGCCTGAACATATTAACAATTGGTTTGGTGAGTAATATTTTTTTTTTATTTTACTTAATTCTTTCTAAAGAGTTAATTATATTAGTTGAGAAAATTTGTACTATTATTTATTTGAAAGCGGAGAGAAATGTTTTGAAGATATGTGTTCATTATAGATACAGGGGGGGCATCAAGTATAAAATATATCAAAATAACTTTTGTTCCTGTTTTTATCTAATTCCATATAGCTACTGATTGTCTATTTAGAATAACTTCTAATTTTTTGAATAATTCGTTCTCAATGAGATATCTTATCCTATAATCCTTTACATGAAAGTGGTGACATACATACTTCATGCCGTTTATATTAATACCAAGAGCAACTGATATTTAAAATGTATGTTTATTCACGGTATTTATTTTTATCAGCAGGTAGCAGATGTTTGTCGGGCAGACGCTTTTTCATAAATTTACATTCAATTAGATTGTGAAGGTCTCTTCAAGCAGACTCTCATGATTTATACAAAATTAAAGTCATGAAAGGAGGTATATATCTGCCCACGACGATAAAATCAGACACGCAGAAAATTCGATAGCCGGGAGCGATATTTGATTAAGGAAAAGTACCAAATTATGATTATCTAAAGAAAACAAATCACCTAAATTACATAACATCTAGAAGGGGTTTTCAATGAAAGTTGCTAAGAAATTCAGTTTATTTGATGCTTTTCGTTGTCTTTTGCGTATAAATATGCTACAAATTTCATAAGGATTATCATTGCCAAGTAAAATAGTGATTTTTTTTTTGTTAATGACACGTACTAAAAAGCATCTCTATGGATCATCACCTGGAATCTTGAAACTTTAATTAATAGGTGTAAAAATTTTAGAAAATATTCATTGTCTACGATGTTTGAGAATTTTTTTTCTCTTACATTTTCTTGTAGTACTGTAATATAATTTTTGTGCCTACACCAGTGTTGGAAGATCGTGGGAACTCTCCCATACTGGGAATTTCTGAAATGAAAAAAAAAACAAATAGGGAGAAGGGAATAATTAATAATTAAATATGATATGATGACATGGGCATGACCGTGAAACTTAAATATTATGCATTTTTCAAATACCTAGAAAAGCTTTGAGAACTTCGATTAGAATAAGAAAATAATGCAATTGTACAAATTTGATTATACATACATAGTTGATTTGATTAGATCTATGATTAGGGATGACAGTTAGTATTTAATAGCTGCACTGATCGCTTTACTCTTAATTTGCGAATGTTCATTTATAGAGGTCTCCCCTATCATTAAAAACTAATTAGTTTTGAAAAGATATGTGAACTGTTCGTTTTGGTGTATGTCTTATATTATTATGGCACTTAGAGAAAAATTGTGGGAATTTGTATAATAATTTATGGGAAAAGTTCCTAGTAATTTTCCTACTAATTTTCGAGGAAATATTGTTCGCAATTTTGGTACACCGCTACCGTTCCTCTTTGGAGTGTTAAACATTTTTCTAAACACCAAGAAACATCTGATCGATAGAATTAGCTAGAAGTAAAATAATTTATGGAGACAACATGTAACTAACATTCAATTCATAATTATTTCCATTCGAAAGTGTAAAGTGGCAACAAAATTTCAAGATCGACAAAAAATCTGACAAAGAAAGAACATTGGGCCACAGTTTTGCTAAATCGCTTAATTCCTAGCAAATTGAATTGCTCTGATTTTTTAATTATTTCACTTCTTTTCCCTCAGCTCAGTATGAACTTGCTTCATCAGCTACACGCCAGATTTCAGATTGTTTGCCTGTTTTATTTGCTCGAGGCAGTAAAATGTGTTCCGCATTTTCTCTATCTAACATATATATATATGATGAAACCTATGGGTTTATAATTAATAATGTTCCAGTTTGTACCCGTGTTCAAGTGGAATTGGATAATCGACGGCTGTACTAAACTAACAAAGTAATGTAGGTATGAGAAGAGCTCATAGTAAACTTCAAAACTCACTGATCGCGGCTAAATATATCATTCATGGGTGCGAACCAAACTGTATATTATTTCGATTGATTCGTGTGCTCAGGCCAGTCAACATTTTTTTTTAATGTTGGCAAGAATTCAGTTTTTTTTTTCGAATTCGTATGTGACTGCAGATGATTCGAACAATTTGTATCTTGGTAAATAAACATTTTTTTTCTTTGAAATTTGCTGAACCTTTCAGTATTTCTTACACTTTCCCGGACATTGACATTAGACTGACAGATCTCCAGAATCTTTTGTGTGATCCATAAAACATCCTCAGCAAAATAAAATTCTGTTTTTATATTTCTAAAAAAATTTACAGACTTTTTTTAGTCATCTTCATTCGAACTAAAGTGTTAAATAGTAAATAACAAAAATAAACAAATTCTATGTAAAAAACAAAAAGGATTTTATATCACATTGGGAAAAAGTTCAAAATAGTTATAATTATTTCAATTTGTCATATGATTTCAGCATTTATCGTGCAAGGCGATCTCACATGTTTCACATTTCGCTATTGTGTGACAGTGACATTGCTTACATGTCGCTTTTCTCTCCTTATAATGTTGCTAGTTGCAGGCCTCAGTAACGGCATGGGCTTGCTGTATATCCTTGTGTAGACGGTTCCCATATTTTTCCACAAACGCTTAGATAATTGGCGACGAAATTCTAAGCAATCTAGTGTGTACCCATAGGTTTTTGCAAGTGTCTAAGCATTGTTAACTGTCAAATTGATCATGCACAAAACGATTGGCATATACCATTTTTCCCCGAACACTTATTCGGTAGTTAGATATATGGTTATTTAACTGGGCGACACCTCCCATATATATTGTCACTTTAAAAATGCTACGTTGCGGTACATCTATTTTTTTTACTCTTTCTGCACATATCTTTTCACGTGGTCTATAGGATTGGCACCATGACTGTTAGATAGCATAGTAACTACCAGATTGCCTTTCCTTCTGTTTACACAGGATTCATGTTGTCCGCGTTTTATTTTGTTGAGACTCTTTTTATCGCTCATGTTGATGTTTTTTATCCACTGAAGAAGCAGCATTCTGCATTTTTATATTTCGCAAATGTCAGCGAAGCAACTTTTATTTTCTTCCATTTACGTAACCTGTATAAAAATACGTTCAGATATAGATTATCATCATCTCCTTTTGTCCAACTCTGATTTATTACTCCAAATTTCCTAATTGGTTGCTCCTCTAACTGTCGATTATATTCCAAAGTAAGATCATCGGATACGACATCAACTTCCGTTTGAAATTGATTGCGACTCATCCGATTTGGGTCGTCATTCTCCTCATCGCCGAAGTCTCCATCTGTACAGTAACTGACTACAAGGTGCATTTTCTGCTAAATCTTTAAGGACTTCCCACAATATCCGTAACGGAAAACCTTCCTGCCCTGAAATGTTGATTTTCAAAATTAGAGACAAAAAGCAGACATTAATAAAAAACTCTCAAGAAAATCTAATGAACATCCAATAATGATCACGGCGTTAAAAATACATCTAAAAAGGATTTCAAATATGAAGAATATAGGTACTAAAATAGTTTTACATAAAAAAAACGTAAGGCTTAACTAGGCAGTCATTTCACGACGGTATATGCTATCACGCCAGCGAAAAATGCACAACTGATTTCAGAGCAGGGTATTTATCTGGTGCGTTTTTAAACCAGAGGACATAAATGGGTTTTAAAACTACAATCATATACAAACCAATAACATAACATACAAAGACTGGGCAAGTAGAGCAAACATATGAAAACATTTGAATATAAAATCGACGATGCTACGACCTGCTGACGTAATCAAAGGGTAAGCGAGCAATGCTTCGCTCCAATATAAAATTAACGATGCCTCGATCTGATGTAGGAAAGGCCTAAATTTTTAAACCGTTTGTAACACCTAGAAATATTGATGGTAGAGCGAAATAGAATGGACACCCACGCATATTAAAAAGTTATTTTGATTTTTTCATGTGTCTGTCCGTCCTCACGATAGCTCGAGAACGCGTTCACTTAAAGGAGCTGAAGTATTGCACTAGGGCTTTTAAAAAAAAGAGTAAAATTAATTTCGAAAATGGGTCAAATCGGATAACTTCTTCGTGGGGTTGACATACAAAAATTTCGTTTTTCACTATATATTTGGACACTGGCTGAGAACACGTCAACGTAGAAAGTTGAAACTTTGTACACGGCATTTTTATAGACAAAGCAAATATAATTTCGGGCAACCCTTTCTTGATGTTACCATATAAAAATTTGGGCTTTTTACGTATATTGTGAAAACGACCAGTCCTACTACGACGTTTTTATTGTACTGAAAAGTTCGTCAGAACCATAACCATTTTTACTGTCCGACGAACCGTTCTAGAAATATATGCGAAAAACTACTTCAGCAATCAAACGTGCACAGAGAGGGGACCATACCAAATTACATACAGACATTCCCTAAGAATAGGTCTTAGACCAGTTCTAGGTTTTGTTCTCTAGAATTTTTATGCATTTTTGGAAACCGAAAACGGCACACATAAAAGTATTATATCTGAAAATAACTCCAGTCGGCGGCCACCAAAATGAATAAAAATTCTGCCGAAACATTTTCTGTAAATTTCTAAGAAGAAATGAATGCTTGTTAGCGGCCCAAGAGCACATCTCATTTTAAATAGCTCCGAAAGCTTAAAACTATCGCTCAAACATCATACATCACTTTATCAGTGCAGCCGACCATATCTGGGTATTTATTGTCTGTAGTGCAAGTTCAAGTTTTGTTTACCTCCGAAATAATTTTAAAGTGCAACACTTTTTTAAGCTTTTGTCTTACATTGAGTGGGTACATTTATCGTCAGTGACATTAACTTTGCCATATAATGACGAAACATCAAATCTCACAACCCGACTCCAAACAATCGGGTACCCGGGTCACTCGACTCTTCCGTTAAACCCGGATACCCTGATTAAAAGCCGGGTACTCGAAAACCTTGGTTTTATGGAACATTCGTTTATAGTTTTTTTTTAGTTCTTAGTAACAGAAAATAGATTAATTAGTTATTAGATTAGATAAGAAAATAAGTAATTATTTTATGAGAATCCATGCACTTTGAACATCTAACTGGCTATTATCAGAAAAGAAAATATTTTAATTATAAAATATAAAAATAAAATTTACTTTTATTGTATCATTCTTAAAATTATTAAATTTCTACATATTCTGCATTTTTCTTAAGAGATAACGCATCGTGCTCTTTACCCGTAAAATATTCATCAGGAACTGCACTTTCAGATTTCAAAGCACAAACAGCCGCATGAATTCCAAAATTAACACATTCTGATTCAGGTCTTCCTTTTAGCATAGCCGAAATAAATCCGCTTGTGAAACTATCACCAGCCCCAGAAACATTAACCAATTTTTTTACTTTTTGAGCGGCATAAAAATGATATTTCCATGGTCCATTTTGAGGAATGTATTTAAGATTTTCATAGAAATGTTGATTGCATCCTGTTTTTCTTGTAATTACCACACCATGCTCTCCGAGTGTAAGAATTATACAATCGAAATTGTCCTTTACATTTTCTAATAGCATTTTGGCTGATTTTAAAACTTCCTCCCTTTTTTTATGTAGATCAAGTTGAATCTCTTCATTGTAGTCGTTTTGAATATTAAAAGCACGGACAATTTCTTTTAATTCGAAAATATTTGGAGATATGAATTTGATTTGTTGCGTCAATTCTCGTGGAAGTTGAAACGGTTTTCCAGCTATACGCATATCAGTTGGCTCAAAGAAAACTGAAAGAAAATACAAAATTGTTTATTAATACAAAAAGATTATCATGCTAATTACATAAGTAGTGAAATTTTACAGGATTGTTTGTTTGGTTTGATCAGAATTTGAATATAGAATATTTCAATTATTTTTTTTTATTTTTCCAATTCTGTTTTCTCTTCGGAGAATAAATAGTGTAGAAAATGCGCATGGCGAAAAACGAAACCGAGGCATGGGCAGCGAACTACTACGAGTCGAAGTCATGTAGTTTAACTTAATGAAAAAATTATTAGGCTGCTTAGTTAACATGAATTAATATAAAAACATATAACGGTGCGAAATTAAAGATGTATCGAAGCTTATCTAAAGAACAATTTTGCAAAGGAAGGAACACGATCGTAACGCCTTGGCTGTATATGTAACCAGCGATCGAGTTGAAAGCAACACGTGACAGAAAGTAAGTCCAGTTTGCAGAACATTTCACAACTATAAGTCATGAGTGGAATGATTAGGTTTTAGTACAGTTAGCAGACATGAACAGCTTTCGCAGAACTTGTTTATCTTAAAAGTAATAATAATACTGTTGATGTGGCCAGATCAGTTATAAAAGAGTTCTACTGAATAGCACGCCTAGCTTTTTAAGTTTTAATTGATATTTGGGTATCGCAAGTGAATATGTACAATCACCCAAAACAAGGATATGTCGAGCAGAAAACGTTTAACGCATTTATGTTGCCTAACGGTATTGCATCTAGACTAGATATTTATTTATCTACGTTGATGCGCTTTTAAAAAAACAAACTCTAATTCAATATTTGTATGTATTCTCTGACCCCTTCTTTTTCTACCTCTTTCTTTCTTTTTTTGCATTTACATATAAAAATAAAATTTTAATTTTAATTACTTTCAGGTTGGTCATTTGGTTTAGGCGTCGTTGGAGCAGTATCGTGTCTGATAGCTTCAGCGCTATTTTTAACAGAGGCTACGGTACAAAAAAAGAGAAAGAAGCAATTTAAAGAATCTCAAACTCGATTTGAATTAGAACGAGAAACTAAAGCGTAGAAGTTTCAATTTTTTTAATTGTTAATTTAGTATTTTTTTTTTTAACAAAAAAATTTCATTAGTCATGAGTTCTGCCTTTAATTTAAGTGAAAAGATAAATGTCAGTAAGACAATAAAACAAAAATAAACAAAAGCATTCTTTTAAGGATATCTTTGTAATTGTTGCTAGAAATTCTTATAAATTTTAGCACGCAGGTTCTTAAATCTCTTTTTCATGTTAATAATTAATTAATGTTGGCCAACTTATTTTATTTTAGTGATAAAAACATTCCGTCCATTTTTTCTATCTAATGTCTAATAATCCATTTTATCTAATTCTAGTAATTAGTCATAATTTAATTGTGTCCAAATTAAATAGAAGATTAAAATAGATAAGTTAATAGGAAGTACGATATAGAAGACGAGAAATTCTTATTTTAATGAGTCTAGCTGCCTTATTTAAGATATATAAAAACTTTAAGACTAAAATTGTGTACAAGAAATTTTATATACCGGCCAATAAAAGTAGTTTTTATATTAAGGTGAAATTATTTAAATTATATAAATTACTGTTGCGAATGAGATTAATTTAAATTGAGCAAAAAATTTGTTATAAGAATATTAAGATTTATGGATGGAGTCTCTTGCAACACCCAGCTCTGTACCTGTGGAGCATTTATTTTCATTTGCAGATCTTGGAAATGCTCCACGAAGTTAATCATTATCTGATGTGACATTTGAAAAGCTTATTTTACTACAGGCAAACACAAATATGTACTAAATACAATTTCTAAAATTAAAAATCAAAACAGCAAAACCTTTTACCATAGACAAACTAATAACAAACAAAGATTAGACACTTAGAACAAAAATATGCAAGGCCTTTTCGAATATAAAATTGATGATGCCTCGACTTGCAGCTCGACTTGCCTCGCTCCAATATAAAATCAACATTGCCGTCTTTATGTTCCAGGCCGTGACATCCAATTCTTTGAATGTATTAGAGTAGTACGATTTCGTACTTTTGCAAGCAAAAAAAAAAAAAGCAATGCCTCGACCCGATGTAGGGAAGGGCGCAAATTTTTCTTAGAAATTTACAGAAAATGTTTCGGCAGAATTTATTCAATTTGGTGGCCGACTGGAGTTATTTTCTGATACAAGGTATACCAATGTTGGCCTGTGCGTATATGTAAATTGTAACCTCTGGAACAGAAAGAACGGATCAATGCCGGAGTAAACATTAAGGAAATGTCACGCAAAAGCTGAATGCATTTGAAATAAATAAGTTTTCACACAGTGGGCGCGTTTAGGCGGAGACCAAACCGGTCAAAATTACCGGTTTTTCCTCCGCATAATTACAAACCATACCGGAATGGTTGGTATTTTTACATGGTTGTGACCAAACGCTACCAATTCTTCCGAACTGGTTTGGTCTCCGCCTAAACGCGCCCAGTGAATGCAATTGGTCAACTTGCAACTTTTACGCAATACCGCAGAGAAGATTTTTGACAGCTGAAGGGCTGAAGGAAACGTTTGTTTTGAATGAAATTTTAATGTAAAATTAATTATTGAGCTTCGGGATATTTAAAATGTTACTCTTATTATTCGCACAAGTTTTAACAATATAACAAAATCCACAGGCACAATATTGAAAATATGAAAATTGCATTCTTACAAATTATGTAATGCAGTCGCGACAATTTCGTTCTGGGCAGCACTTTATTTATTTAGAAGTTTGCTTAAACATAAATTATAAAAATTTTAAAGTAAATTATTGGCTCACATTAAAAGCATATAAAGGCGATTTCAAGATATCAATAATCCACGGTTTATACACTTAAATCATTAGTAGGAAATATAAAACAGTTAATACAAGAAAATTTTCAAATCTCTATAATCACTGGGTCTAACAAAATTTGAACAAATGAACCAAACATGTATTGGAAAAGTGTTTGAATAGATTTACTCAATTAACGATATATTTGATAGAAATTCAGAACATGAAGTAATTTTCACGGGTAACAGTCTTAAAGTAGAAGCGCGAAAGATAGAGGATAGGATGAAACAGTTACAGTTTTTACAGACATTAAAATATTGGATTAAATCAAAAAGATGATTACTTTGTAACCGTAAGGCGTTGCAATTTTTTTAATTCAATTAAATTCAAATTAGTATCACACACTTATTGGAATTTAAATAAAAACCTGTATACGGGAGCATGTCTAATTGATTTAAAAAAAGCATTTGATACGGTTTGGACTCACGGAAGTTAATTACAAGTATAAGATTAGAATTATCCATGATATGATGACGTAGAAAATTTATTTTAGTAACGGATGGAAAAAAGCAATCGAGTATTATGTTTAACATATGGAATGGTCTTCAACAAGATATTGTAACCTCACCAATCTTGTATAATACGTATACTTCATATCAGGTAAGAACACTGGATAATAGTATTGCATACGCAAATGATCTAATAGTATATCGAGCAGGAAACAAAATTGAAAGTATCCAGAAACATTTAAAAAATGACTATCAAAATTCAAAAATACTGCAATGATTGGAACCCCTTTAAGAGGTAAGATTAATAGAATTGACAACTATATAATTAAAATAAGTAAATAAAACTAGAATTGGTCTAAGAACAATTCTTATGCTATCCTAGTTTAATGCCTGTATGTAATTTCGTATGGTAGCATATACATACATATTTCTAGAACGGTTTGTCAGATACTAAAAATGATTATAACCAATTTTATAGGATTTCATATTCTGAAGAACTTTTCAGTACAATGAAAACTTTCAGGACTGATCGTTTTTACAGTATACGTAAAAAACCTAAATTTTTATATGGCAACGGCAATAAGGGGTTTAGGACTGATCGTTTTTACGGTACACATAAAAAACCTGAATTTTTATATGGCAACACCAAGAAGGGATTGCCCGGATTTAGTCCATTTTATTTACTATTACTATGAAAGTACAGTACATAATTGCAGCTCTCTACGTCAACGCCTTAATATCAGGCACTGTCCAAATATATAGTAAAAATCGAAATTTTTGAATATCAACCCTACGAAGGAGTTGCCCGATTTGTCCCATTGTCGAACTTAAATTTACTTTTTTGTTTTAAAAAAGACCGTGTGCAAATTTCAGCTCCTTAAGTGAACGCGTTCTCGAGTTATCGTGAGGACAGACAGACAGACTGACATGCAAAAATGAAAATACCTTTTAATACTATGCGTGGATATCTAACCCATTTTTCTCTACTAGCAATATTTCTGTGCATTACAAACGGTATGACAAACTTAGTATACCCTATGGTTTCATCTAAGATATAATAATTACAATCTAATACAAGAAATGTTTTATTGAAAGACGCTGGACAAGGCCACGTCCTTAAACGATGGGTACATAGATCTAGGGTGGTTACTTAATTACTAGGACAAAATCTAGCATAAAAACGAAAATAGTATATAACACTTAACGTGATAGAGCAGGTACTTAATTAGATAGGAACAATACATCTGAAGCCAGACTAAGCATAAATAATATATATATGATTTGCGACACGGTGCCTACTTTTTTTTAAATATCCATTCCACCACGGGCCACCTCGCGCACACTCGCGACACGCCTTCGAACTTACCGACTCGAAATGGATCGGACGCACCATCACAGGTGAGCTCGCACCTAATTGAGCCCGGCCCTTCCCACGGCGCGTGGTATCACGAGCCAAGCCATTTAGTTGGCTCGTGCAGCTTTAGCGGGCCCATACATGGTAACGCATGTTGGCCAACTTGGTGTGCCACACATGAAAGCTTTTTCTCAACACACTGTCCAACATTAGGAGAAAAACACATATCAGGAACTGCTAGAACTATTAATTGTTATCATTGCTTCAATAGAGCTCACTTAAGAATGACGAATGCGTGACAAACATCGCACTACTCGGTTCAATATGTTGTCAAACACGTAGCCCCACCACTAAAAATCAAACTAATTTGGTTTTCGTCCAACCGCTTGACATACTGCGTGTCACGCGCAAACAGGCCCAGACACAGTCAAATCTGCGGGACAACATCGTTATCCTAATCGACCTGGCCAGCATGTGTGACCGTGTATGGGCCCCTTTAAACATTGTAATTTGTAAAGTGGCCCATACACGGTCACGCATGTTGGCCAACTTGGTGTGCCACACATGAAAGCTTTTTCTCCACACACTGTCCAACATTAGGAGAAAAACACATATCAGGAGCTGCTAGAACTATTAATTGTTATCATTTCTTCAATACAGCTCACTTAAGAATGACGAATGCGTGACAAACATCGCACTACTCGGTTCAATCAAACTAATTTGGTTCTCGTCCAACCGCTTGACATACTCCGAGTCACGCCAACAACATCGTTGTCTTACTCGAGCTGGCCAGTGGTGTGACACGCAGTATGTCAAGCGGTTGGACGAAAATCAAATTAATTTGATTTTTAGGGGCGCAGTTACGTGTTTGACAACATATTGTACCGTGTTGGGCGATGTTTGTTATGCATTCGTCATTCTTGCATCTTGAGTGACCTCTATTGAAGAAAAGATAATAGTTAACAGTTCTAGCTGGCCCTGATATGTGTTTCTGTCCTGATGTTGGACAGCATGTTTGACAGTGTGTGGAGGTGTGGCACACCAAGTTGGGCAACATGCTCATCGTGTATGGGCTGCTTAAAAGACACAAAAATAATTTAAAACGCTACGCACGGGCCCTCGTCCGATCACCGAAGTTAAGCAGCATTGTGCGTGGTTAGTAGAACACCGCATGTCATACCGCATGTTCAGCACGTTTTTATAATTTAGATAATCAGAGTGCAACAAACAGTAATGCTTATTAGCTAAATTAAGTGAAGCACCCGTTTCCAAGTGTAAGAGCAAAATGCAAGTATAAACAAACATCTTGCAAATTTGTGGACACTTGTTACTCAGTGATTTTTGGCTCTACTCATGCATACGAATTTTATACGATCCTGTTGGTGATTGGATTTTTTTTTTATTTTCAATAAAAAATACAAATTTTCTAAAAACTTTCACTCCATCTATTTGTCACAAGAAGAACGTTTTCATGGGCGTTGTCATCGCATCGATACGTTGATATGCGTTCTAAACTGTCATCTTCAAAGGGTGTCGGTCGAAATTGTGTCAAAATTGGTTTGGTATGTGAATGTTGTGACCAGTAAAAGGGAAACAAACAAATAAAATGACAAATTCCGAGACTACTGAGAAAAATGAATATCCCAGAGCATCAAGTATATAATTTCAATAATATGATAATTACGTTTCGTAACGAAAACTTGTGTTTTAGATGGTTTGGTAACTGGAGCTCTTGTGACATTTGTCGGAGGTGTTTCATTGCTTATGGCTTTTTGTTCGCCTTACTGGATCGAATCATACGAAGAAACCTTAAGCAGCTTTAAAAATATGGGCTTATGGGAATATTGCTTCAAGAATTATGTATATCCATACTATCAATTCCCCAAGTTTTTTGATGGATGCCATAACATCTTCAGTCATGTAATTAATACCAAACCAAAATTCTCATTACTGAATAAAATTAATAATATTTCCTTTTTTTTGTAGGAATATTACGTTATACGGGAATGGTTGGTACCAGGATGGTTGATGGTTGTACAAGCATTCGTAACTGTAGCGTTTGTTCTAACGTTTACAGCACTGGCAATTTTATCTTTAGAAATTGTTCGATGGCCACTTAAGTGCGTTTTGCAATACGAATGGATTTTAACAAGAGTAACAGTAATTTGTTGTGCTACATCATGTAAGATTAATGATTCTATATATATTCTATTTCATAGCTAATTATAAAAAAAAAATCTTATTTCAGCACTGCTACTTTTCTTAGCTGTCGCAATCTTTGGTGGAAATGCTTATCGCAGGGATTGGTTAATGTATCCGAAATTTAATGTTTTATCGTGGTCGTATACTTTGGCGGTAATAGCATTCATGATTTTAGCCTTAGCTAGTTTTATACTGCACCGAGAATCGGTCAGAGCATATGAAGTTAGAAGTGAGGCAAAGAATCTTGTCATGCAAATGGAAATGCAAGAAGATCCTTCTGCTGGTCCTGGGGGTTTGCATCATGCTGCTGCTCGCCATCATTCTCGTCACCCACAAGGTGGATATATATAAACAAAAATCTCAATATTTTTTATTTAAAAGTCTATACAACTTATAAGTATATAATGTATGTCTAATCATTTCGTTTTATATTTAATTTACAAAAGACAAATGTTGCAACTTGTCCGTCCATTTTATTGAAAATAAATAAAATAATATTTTTAAAATAATTATGTTTTAATTTGGGAAAATTCAACACCTACGTTTTTGCGGGTCTTCTTTTTTTAGTATGTGTGTATGAAGAAGCTTTACGGCAGCATAATAATACTTGTTACTTAAAAATCACGGTGAGTTGTTCTCACACGAATATAACATTTGTAAGGTTATTATATAGAGCAGGTACATCCAGGTATTTAAAAAAATTGATAAATAATATAACAAGACGCTTTTTCTTAGTAAAAGACAAATAAAAATAAGCTTGTTGGTGTAAACAGTGAAATCGAAAAATGTAATTATCACAAGGAATTTTTTTTTTCGAATAATATAAAATTTCGCAGAAAATATCTTCTTACAAATGTTTGACATGAAGGTTTATAAACAGCTGAGGAGACAAGCAGAAGTTGGAATTGAGATTAAGAACAGAATGCCAGATTTAATATGAATTAAGAATGAAAGATGGCAATTAAATTAGTTTTGCAATATCGAAGAAATTTCAATTTCAGACTTTCAAGCTACCACCAAAGTTAAATTAAACAAAAAAAAAAAAATGTTCACATAAAACCCTAGATTTCTAATAATCTAAAAAAAATATTTTTTGTTTAAATTTAGAATTATACCTATTTAAAATTATTTATTAAAAGAAAAAAAGTGTAATTAAAAAAGAAATAGAAGTTTCAGAAATTTTTCAAATTAATTAAAAAAAAAAAGGCAGATTAAGTTTTAAAACCTTACTTTCGACTGGGAGATTGGCATCTCCTGTAATCTGGCTACTCAGAAGTCGGGTTAAGGAACGGTTAGGGGGCGAGAGCCCTGTTCAGTGGACCAGGTCGTGTTGACGGAACGTCCGCACTAAGCTTGCCATCAATATGGGAGCCACTGAGGAGTCAGAGGTTTTCAGGTTGGCTAAGGAGGGGTGAACCGGGCCAGGGGTGAAAACCAGCAGCCAAGAGCCCCCGTGGTAAGCAGTAGTGGGATAGCGTACCGGAGCGAAATGCCATTGCCAGCTCGACCGTTAGTCGAACCTTAACCTTTTTGCCTACGCAGTGTTTTAAAATTTTTTTTTGTGGAATTTTTATCGCTAAGATCTTATCAAAAAAAAAATCCAAAATCTTATTGACCTCATTTTTATCGGTTGTGCCTTCAATCGTAACAGCTTTAGACTGTTTATTTATGTCTGCATACAATAGATAGATTTTAATGGTTTCTTGCTTAGATCGAATTGGGGGGGGGGGGGGCGAGATTTTCGGTTCATTATGCGGTGTTAGTGAATTGTTTGTTAATGATTGCTTGGATTAGCACTAATCCTTTCATACTTAAATGTTACAGATGCTAGCTAAACTTCAGGCCTTGAATCAGTATAATTCCACTGCACAGCATATACGTTTAATTCCACTGTGGCAACCGGTATACGGCATGAAATTTTGTGCAGATATACGGTGATGATGCCAAATAAAGAGATAAATAATCAAAGGAGTACTTTAACAGCGATAATACTGAATAAAATCGGACAACAATAAAACAGCATTCACCAAATCAAATGAGCATATTCGAATTATCACAGCCAATTAAGCCACAAATTAATAGTCAATTCAACCTTAACACTAAGAAACTTTAAATACTGTAGAAACTCCAGAGCAGTCAGACCACCACTGAAAGAACCATCGAAGTAGCACAAGTAAGACCGAGGGGCAGAGGGAAGATTCAGGCACCGTTCCTCAATGAGCTCATGGAAGCTGATTCCCTTATCTCCTTGGGAAGAGCGTTCCAGATGACCGTACCATCAGAAAAGATTGTTCTTTCACCCAACTGACTCCACACTCGAAAAAGAATGATCCTCGATCTATCCCTAAATAAGGCCCTATACTTCTCATCCAAGGAATATATATTCCACCAGAGTCGTGAACGTAGAGAAGAATTATTTCCTGTCTAAAAGCTGTCCCTTTTTTTAGGTAAGACTGGAAAGTAGGAAGTAATTTGGAGAGATGAAAGCATAAGGTAGCTCTGAGTTAGTTAATATTGGAATTTTTTTATTTTTTTTATAAGTTGTCATATATAAGGAAACATATGAGAATGGGTATTGGATTGGAATTGGTTCCTTAGATCATCAATTAATTTTTATGATGACATTTCTTAGATAAGATTGAAATGCCTTACCTTGTTTATTATACTTTCTAGAAATATCCAGAAGAACTCCCATTGTGTCCAAAGCAATATTGCCATCCATTACTATAAGAGAGCATTTGGAAATTACAATCTCATTAGCAATAATCTGCAATATTGAATAAAAAAAAAGAAACGTTAAAAAAATTAACACCAATGCCATACTTGTAGCTTAACAACAATGACTACTATACTAACCAATTCAGGAGTAATCGACTGATGAATTTTCATGTCACCTAATACAAGCTTGCAGTCTCCAGCTCTATCAAAAACTACTGTGCAGGTTGAACTTGTAAATTCAGAACTTATAGTTATTCCTTTTTGACATGAAGAAGGAAGATGAGCTTTCAAATTTCTTCCGATTTCATCATTCCCAACTGATGAAATGAAATGTACATTTCCAAAAAGTTTAGAGAGCCCTTCTGCGACGTTTCGACCAACTCCACCACCAAATGTTTTACATACCACAGGATATGTTGCTCCATCCAACTAAAATAAGAAATAGAGATTTTTTTATTAAGAGGTTTTATATTTATACATAAGATTTATTTATGTATATGCCGTAGACACTTGATTTAAACCCTCCAAACAGATTTTAACCAAAATTTGTGCCTTTTTTACTATAGGAATGAGATAGGATGGCTTAGTCCGTGTTATTATATGTCAGTTACTCGGAGGGAGGAAGATGTACATAATGATCTCAAGTTTTAACCATGGGTGTGCTCATTGGTTACTACACTTTGTTTGCTGTATAGTCAAAGTCAAAGTGCATTTATTTTTTGAACCCCTGCTTAAAGCAGCGTATAACGCCGGGTTCCACGATAGTATAAAGCTTATAAACTAGTTTACATTATTTATAGCAAAAGACACAATATATCAACTATATAGTTAAGTTTAATTTTAAGTTCAGACTTAAGTACTCTTTAGTCTCGAGTTCAACCATATGTTACTACACTTTGTTTGATGTATATAATTGTGTTTAATTTTGAGTTCAGGCTTAAGTACTCAGTGTTCACTAGTTGCCTACAACATATTTACAGCAGTTTCTAAGATCCTCTAAAACTTGTCGCCATTCTGTTTATTTTTATCTATTATTCGGCAACATGTATTACACTACAAATCATACTGTAAAAGATGCTACAAATTTATATATGTTTGCTATTATTTTCATTTTCATTTTTATTACTTTGCTAGTACATAATTTTTCTTTTGCTGCTCCAGCGCTACTCTATGTTACAATGGCCGCTTTGAGCCATCAATAATCCTAATTGTTTATGCTAAGGTTTTGCTAGAATATGCATCTACTATGTTTTCATTTCCTATTATTTTGCTATTGTACTGTATAGCTTTTCTTTTGATGCTCCAACGTTACTCTATGCTACTATGGCTGTTTTGTACTTCCACTACTATTAATTGTTTATGTTCGCTTTTGCTACAATATGTATCTACTATGTAACTCGCTGTGATGTGCCCAGCGCTTGGCGTGCCTTTGGCACGGGCACTCAAATAAATAAATGTTTATGTTTATCCTTCCCGGATTCATGAAAAGCACACTGTATCGTGTAAGGTACTCATGTAAAAGTGTATGTTCTTTTGGAAATTTAAAATGCTACCGTTTTTTTTTGTTGCTGTAGTTTTTGCACATGTCACAAATAGTATTTAATAATAACGGTAATTCAGTAATTAATATCAACGGAAAAAGAATTCTTTAATTAAAAAATTAAAAAAGAATTACCTTCTAAAAACGATTGCCAAAACTTATATCACTTGGCAACGATCAAAGTAAACATCCACGGTCTTAGAATATATAGCAAACAGGAATGGTTGAATCGTGTATAATTCGTGTACATGAGCGTAATTTGTCAAAAGCAGGAGAGTAAGGAGGAGGAGTAAGAGAGATGCTGGAATGAGAATTTATAAAAGCTGCGCGCATTATTGTCAAATGTGATTTTGTTTTGTGAACAGGATTATGCAATCTAAAATTCTTTTGCGAAATTCAACAAAAGTATGGAATCAGTTTTTTTCAAAATTATTTAATTTGGAAGTTTATTTTGTGTTAAGTTTTATAGTGACACTTGTGCCTGTTAAAACCTTCATAACAATTAAAAAAACAGAAATGAAGTGTGCGGTTAGTGCTAACAAATATAAATTGGATTATAAACTAGGGAATGCTGTTTGAGGCAACTGCATTACCTAAATTATCTTTTTTGTTAATAGAAGCAAAAATTTATATAAATTAATTATGTGAATAGTTTCAAAATAAAGTAGAAAAAGAACATTTTTTACCACAGATAACCTCAAAACCTTTGTTTACTTTTTGCAAATTGACAAGTTGCATAGACTAGTAAAGTAAATACATGTAAAAATTGACTACCAAGCAACCAGAAATTCATTACGCAAAATTTGGCTTAAGCAGGCCACAGACGATACAACTGTTGGTCCAACGGCTGTTGACCAACCGTTGGACCAACAGTTGTATGGTAGTCCACACACGATACAACTGTTGGACCGATTTCTTCAGCAATAATTTCTTCCGAAATAATGTCATCGGTTGTCAAAAAAAAAAAAATGTGCTTTTGTTTTTCAGCTGTGATTATGTCTTTGAAAATTAATAATATATCAATAAACTCTTCCCAGAAGTCCTTATACTTAATTGACACCATTTTGGTTTGTTTTTTACAACGCATTTACAATAAAAAACTTGACAGATAATGAAATCGGATCAACGGTTGAACAACAAGCCCACACACCATACAACGGTTGCATATACAACAGCGGTTGACCTGTATGCACATCCAACCATCCAACCGAGCTTGATTGTTGGATGCTACAAAACCCTCGAGAATACTTCCCAAGCCATGAAACAAAAATCGATATGTGTGCGTGCTTAGCCCGTTTTCTAAAATGTTCTATATTGATACTCATGGAAAAGTGGCAAACGTTGACTTTATATATGCCATAGAGCCTAAACTACCATCCGTACAGGAAAATAGTCTTCTAGTAATTTACACCTTGGTTCCTTACCTTCCCAAAGGCAACACTTCCTATATACCTTACTTAACAAAATAATAAAATAGTTTTGATTACAAATAAAGCTTACCATTTTACGCTCAATACCTCTCAGCTGAGTGATAATTGCATGTGTGAATGTACAGCCGTAGTCCGAATCTGTAGGCAGCACTGACTTATAACAATGGACTGAGGGATTTGCTATTTCATGGGGCACAAAAAATATTGTGTTTCTGCATATCACCGTTAGAGCACCCTTTAAAACGATTACGCAAAAAACATGTAAAACTCAACCAATCACATGAAATTTTACACCCAAAAATCGAATTTAATTCAAAAAATATATTTTCTTGTTCCCAAGTGATATTTTAATGGCTTATAAGGAATTAAACTCATTCCGACTATAATTTTCAAAAGTTATTCTTAACTGAATTCTGCTTATGGGCAAGAGAGACGGAGCATGGTAAACACTACATTTACCTTATTCCTTCTGCAGTGATTGCATCTGTAGCCAACATAAGAACATCAAATGGCATAAGCAAACGTTCCAGAATGCAATATTTTGTGTTGGTAGCTCTAACCCTGCCATAGGGCGAAAGAGAGAACTATAAAACTTGTGCCATGCTTTCCTATAGAAAAATGACAATACGCTCAGTCCATTGTTATAAGTCAGTGGTAGGCAGACATTCGATATCATCCGCGGCATGCCATGACGGCACAGTGACATTACATTGATTACTCAGCTTAGAATTTTTGTTTGAGAAATCGTAGTCATTTCGTTAAGATAAATTTTTTAAATAATTTTGTTAGGAAAGGTATGAAAATTTTTTTACGGTTCGGAAGATAAGAAAACAAGCTTAAGATTAACAGAACGCCATTTTTCTGTATGAATAGTAGTTTAGGGCGGAGGAGCTATTCAAATCAAACTTTTGTCACTTTTATATAAGAAGAATGCAAATATTTTAGAATGTAAGGACTACGTTTGGCCTCGCATGTGGTAGGGAGGGAGTCTGTTTCATGGCTTGGAAAAGTATTTCTCGAGGGTTTTGGCTTATCAGATCACCATCCTGTTTGCTATATGTTCTAAGTCCACGGTACAGAGATGCAATTATTCTCAGATCTTATTCATTCTTCGATTCTCAGTACGAGTCACGTTCCGGTTCCACCATTTGTATCCGAATGTATAGGAATGTGCGGTACAGAGAACACAAACACTACATGACAATATTCTCTCTCCTCTCTCTGTCTTTTCAATAGAAGTGCATATACATTATAGGACGAAACACGTCACAGCTTTAGTGCCAAATTTTAATGGGAATAGCTTGTATTCTATGTATATACCTTGTTGGCAGCCAAGCCAATATGTCGCAGTTCGAAATTAGTGTAAAAAAAACGGTACGGCATATAGTAAAGCCAAGGTTATTTTACATACAGTCGTGACGTAACTAAAATCCGTTTCTATATTAGTATGAAAAGCAATAACAAAATTGCAAAAACAATTACACGTCGTGTCGACACAAACAGAAAAGTGTACCCTGTTTTCTATCTACCCCGTGTACATGTGCACATACCTTGTGATGTAACGCTAAGTTAGCTGTCATTTGTCGAATAAGAAGAAGCGTAAACTGCTTGTCTGAAATCTGTTTTGTTGCCTGAAAGATAACAAATTAATTTGTAAATTGGATTTAATGGTTTCTTTCATTGGTGCGGGGGTAATTTGTGGCTATATAAATACATTAGTATGACAAGTATTTAATATTTATTGTGTATATTATCTTTGGCTCGTTTCGTGTTTTGAAAATGGTGACTATCTTATTACTATTAACTTCAATTTTATTATAAACAAAGTTTTAAATTTCAGCAGAAATCTTTTGGTGATAATTACCCCCTAAAGTCACCAAAGTCTCAGGATGAAGATCATCTTCAATCATTTTGCAAGCAAATGTTAAAAAATAGGAAATTTACAGGAAACTATCAGGAAAGACGTTATGTTGAAAGTCTTGCTGGCTATCGAGACTTGATAGTTTTAAGTACCTGTGACGAAGAGTTTAAAAATGACTTAAAATACATAAGAAATAGGATAAGCAAGTATTACGAAGGCGAAAACGAGAAATTATGGGTTGGGATATCTTTGCCCGAAATGATTGGTGCTCCTGCTGCTGTTTGTTTATGGACAGAGATTACTGATTTAGCATTTGGGCAATATTCTTTCATTATAAAATCAGTACGATTTCGGCAAAATGAATTTATTATTAAAATAAAGGTCGTGCCACCAACAGAGGCTCAAATTGAAGGGGACGGGGTAGAAACTGATGGAAATATTGAATTTACGGCTGAAAGTTTGATTGATTTGTTGACATCGTGGAAAGAATCGATAAGGAAATCTGTGTTACATTTCCTTTCTCAAGATCTAAAAATAGAGAATATTCTATCCGCTGTAAAGTTTTTGTCCATTTTAATGTTATCACTTATGGCGGCATCTATTCAGGCTTTAAAATTTATAGGAATATTCACTCTGCGATTCATGACCGAGTTCCGAATGTTGCTGCATACCTGCATGCCAATTATTTTGAAATTAATTGATTTGATAGGAAACATGATTGGAGGGGTTTTGATTATGGTGACAATGGTTTACAAGGATATCGTGAATTCATTTAGAGGACCTGAATATCGAGAATTTCGTTCACCACAAAGGTACGCTAGTATTGCGGATAAGCCGACCAGATACACTCCCGATAAATATAACCATCGTCCTCAGTTTTTGTAATGTTAAAGTGGTAAGACTTGTGTGCAGGTTTAGGTATAGCAGTTAATGCATTTATCCTTGAACGTTATCATAAGGAATAAATTTTTATAATATAAAACCATTTTGTTTTTAGAATTTTATGTTTCTATCCCTGGCCTTACATGAATGATCTTTAAAGCATCTGAACAAACTTGCTAAATGGGTGGTGTGGCTACCGTGTTAGTCCATGCCATTGCTTTTAGCATTATTCTTGAACAACCATGATTCGTTATCAGTCACTAGCTTGCTGAAGTTAGGAAATAGCTGGTTGTCAATTTTTTCTTTAAATATGTATAACGGAAACATGAAAGTTTGACGAAATTCTTATTCTTAAGGCTGCTACACACGTTCATGCATGCACATGCTAAGTTGTAGACAAAATCGAATATTAACTTCTGCCTCCACACGCAACGACTTTTTTATGCAGACTTTAGTCAATTCTATAGCAAAATTGTCAGATTTGCTTTTACGCAATAGTTTCTGCCGATTTCATTCATGTCCAACTTCAGTCTCAGTCAAGTCTGTAGATTTGCCTTGTGCGTGCCAAAGTTATAAAGTCAAGCCAAGCTATAACAAGAAATTTATTCTGAAGTGAAGTTAAGCTATAACAGGTGAATTAAACCGAATATGTCAGGGCCTACATGCGGCAGATTAGCGGCAGTTTTTACGGGTGAGAATTATTCGGGGGTAGGAAAATTTCCGAATTGCCAAGTTTCGATCGGGAGGACGGGCAGCATACCAATACTACTGAAAAGGAAATTGATTCGGCCATTTTAAAATTATGAAATTTCTAATCGGTCGGCTGTACAGTACTTTACCTGCGATTTGAGGGTAATATAATAATTTAATTATCATTACGTGCTGTGAATTTGCAATATTATTGTTTATATCAAAAACTGTAACATAATTGAACACACACACAATTAATTTCGATAATCCTATAAGGAACTATGCGAGCAACATTATTGTGCTGGTACGTCTAGGTACAAGGGGAGGAAAAAGCTTCCTTAAAAACTTCTTGTGGATTGGATCAAACAAAAAACAAACATAAAATTGCTTTAAATATTTTTAAAACAGATATTACTTTGAGGCTGTTACATTTGCTAAAAGTTCAGTCAAATGGTCTAAAAAACGGGTCAACCGTGCATTTTGTATAGACAGATTTTTTTTCGATGCGTAGTGTACAACTGAATTTTCAGATCCTTATTGAGTTTTTTTTTAACAAAATTAATGACAAACAAGTAAAAAAGCTAGAATTGGTCTAAGCCCAATTCTTATAATACCCTAGATGAATGCCCGTATAAAATTATATATAAAATCTATGCAAGTTTGATTTTTGAAGTGGTTTTTCGTATATATTACTAGAACGGTTCGACGGACAGAAAAAATGATTATAGCCAATTTTATAGGATTTTGCATTCTGAAGAAGTTTTTAGTACAATAAATATGTCTAGGACTGATCGTTTTCTCAGTATATGTAAAAAACCTAAATTTTTATATGGCAGCACCAATGTTCGATTTAGTCCATTTTTGAAATTTTATTTGCTATTACTATTAAAACACCATGTACAAAATTTCAGCTCTCTATGTCGACGCGCTCTCAGGCAGTGTGCTAATATATACATAGTGGAACAAGAAATTTTTGTATCCCACGAAGGAGTTGCCCGGTTTGTCTCATTTTTGAACTTAATTTTACTTTTATTTTACAGTTCGCGTACACAATTTCAGCTTTCCACGTGAACGCGTTCTCGAGTTATCGTGCGCACAGACGGACGGACATGCAAAAATCAAAATAACTTTTAATATTATGCATGGGTGTCAAATCCATTTTGCTCTACTATCATTATTTCTGTGCGTTACAAACGGAATGACAAACTTAGTATAACCTATAGATTTCATCTAGGGTATAACAAGCGGCAGCTTGCCCTTCTGGATCATCGAAATACTTGAAAGTTTAACTAGACAATATTGGCACAAAAGCTGCGCGCAGAAAGAAGTATTGCATTGTAACGGGTTTTCCTTGTGAGCCCTTGTTAGGGGCTCCGGGTGCTCGGGATTTACGCCGAGGTCAATAAATAACAAGGCCCATTTACATAAACAAATAATCAATTATATATTATCGGCTTAGCCTTTACCCTAATATAAAATTTCACTGTATGCAACTTATTCTAATCATATTTATAAGGAACAGTATACTTGTTCATAAATTCTCTCTATCTGTTTTTTATTTTATTACATGGTAATTTTAATGAATGTATGAAAGACGAAACCATTTCAAATATTACCTAATAAGATGATAGGAAGCAGTAGAGCGAAATTGGAAATTTTTTGGTATTTTTTTGAATGAAACAAGTAATTTCATATACTTTCGTCTTTTGCATTAACTGAGACAACGAGTTAAAAACAAAAATCGAGAGAATGTAGCATTACCCGAACGACAAAATCTTCTTGAATGTCTCAAAATCCTATCCAATCTATTTTTCAAGAAAAAGATAAATTTCACTTTGGCCAAGATGCTAAAATAAAAGTTATAACCGATTAAAATTACTTGGACACAAGAAAATATATTTTATTAATTCGATTTTCGGGTGTAAAATTTCATCTGATTGGTTAAGTCTTACATGTTTTTTTTTATGTAGTAAATGTTTTAAAAGGATGCTCAAACCCTGATATACAGAAACACAAAATGTGTGCCACATGCAATAGTAAATCGCTCAGTCCATTGTTATAAGTCTGTGCAATGGACTGAGCGATTTGCTATTTTTATGAATGGCTTCGGAGTTGAGTTGACAGCTTAAACAAAGTAGCCGGATTTGTGTTAGATAAAACACCCATCCGCACTTTTCTCACAAATACTTATACAAAACCCAACTCAACTAGACTGGTTTCGTCGAGTTAACATGGATTGAACGAAACTCAACTCAATTCTCGTTTCAATTGCTATGTTTCCATGAGCCAGAGTTGAGTTAGGATTGAGTTAGCGAGCTTAGCTGGCTGAGTTAACTCGATGCTGTTTCCATGAACGGCTTGAGTTGAGTTGACATTGAATAAGCCACCCATCCGTACTACACTAATTAATACTTATACAAAGCTCAAATCAACCGGACTGGTTTCGTGGAGTTAATATGGATTGAACGAAACTCAACTCAATTCTCGTTTCCATGAGCCCCAAATCGGATTCAATTCGGATTGAACTCAGCATGGAAACAGTACATGAGCACTAATTTGGATTCAATTCGGATTGAACTCCGCATGGAAATATAGTATATGTGGCAAGATTAAATTACAACGTCGACTTTGACTGAAACTGAACTTTGCTCAAAGTTCAAATTTGGTCTAAGCTGCGGCCAACTTCAGTTGACAGAAACAGCAGTTGCATTTACCATTTGGGCAAAGTCGAAGTCGATTAATCAGTCGTAAATTAATTAAAAAGTTCACCTTAGGGTCGACTTCGACTGAAAATCAAGTCGTAGTCTACTGACAAGTCGTAATTGTGATTCGGGCCTTAAGCGTCGATAAGGAATCTTTCGGTAAGTTTAAATGTCAAATTGCCGTAAGTAAAGTGCGGTAAGAGTCGCTCGTTACGTACGGACGCGTCTATTTGTCCAACGATATTAATGAAATTGGCAACACTCTTATTATTTTATTTTATTATAGAAGAAGAATGTGAAAAGAGGTGGTCTCTTCTAAGTAAAAAGTTTGGGAAGCAGCTAAGAAAGCGAGGTATTGCTTCTAGAAGTACTGCCGATTTTTCTTCAGATTCTTCTTACATTTTTTATATAATGTCCATAAAAGCCACAAGTCTTCAATTAAATCAACTTCCATTTGGCAATTTTTTTGCTTTTACAAGTTTTTAAAATTGAAAGCATTAAATGTCAAGATAATAACCGTTATGGAATGTGACGTCTGTTTAGGGCAAACATGTATTGTCGAGTTTTCGAAAATATAATGGTCCAATTTTAAAAGTTGCTGCCAACAGTGTAGTCAAGATTCAATTAATTTATATTTCCCCAAATTTTTGGCGATCTTCCATAGATTCTCTCTTTTCTACAATCATTTCTCTGTGTTGGTCAGCATGCACATTTCATTCCAACCGCTGCCGTTCACCCTTCATGACGTGCTGTTTCCGTGCATGTGGATGCCTTCAATGGAAACTTTGGATGCATGACTCCTCGTATTCCACTTCATATATTTTTTCTACAGGCATTTCCACAGATGGAAGGCTACTCAAGAGAAGTTTTGGGAAGTAATATAGAATGGATGGCTAAAATTGAGCTTGCCATTGTAGTAAATTTCCAAGAAGTCCTCCCAAAGGATGCTTTGGAAGTAATACAGAATGGATGGCTAATATAGCATTTTCTTTTATAAATTTTTTTCTAGAAGTAATGCAAATATCATTTCTAGGGATGGACAAGGAAGATAATTTCAAAAACTAAACAATACACTGCGAAACACTTCCGCTTCTAATCAAAACTGATTAACATACAAAGACTGGGCAAGTAGAACAATAATCTGCAAAACCTCTCTCGAATATAAAATCGATGATGCCTCGAATTGCTGACGTAATCATGCAGCCAGGAATGCCTTGCTCCAATAAAAAATCAACGATCCCCGACCCGTTGAAGGGAAGGCCTTTTTTTCGTAGAAATGTAAGCAAACTTTTTCTTTAGAATTGTTATGCATTAAGACTGAAACACAATGCGATGCAGTGTAGTGCACTGCACTGCATTGAAATTTAGAGCTCATGTAATACCATGTGGCAATTCACATACACTACACTGCATCGTTCAGCCAGGGCTTCTTAAAGATTTTTCATTCACGACCTCATTTATGATTGTGATTTTCATTCACGGTCCCATTTATGATTGGGAAATTTTTCCGCAACCCGAAAAATATAAAATAAAGATATATAAATATTTTGTACTAATTATTGATGAAACAATATTGCTCAAGGATTTGTTTTTAAAAACATACAAAAATATAAAATTAAAAAGTGCACAAAAAGTTGTTAAATTGTATTTATTAAGTCCCCCAAGATTTTGCTAAGAGACCCCATACTTTAAGAAGCCCTGGTTTAATCTAATTTCTAAAACACTGCATACTGCATTAGATGACATTTGTTAACTACCACAGAATAGAGGAATTGTTCAATTTTAGATTGATTAATAAATTTTAAAATAATAAATCCACAATACAAAAAATCTTCAAAAAATGCACTGTTTTCATCACCACTGACATGTATAACATGCAGTACGTTTACATGAATACTTGAAGTATACTTCAAGTAATCAAAATATCACGTAAACGCGCATTGACTTCAAGTATACTTGAGTCAAGTAAATCACAAAATTTTGTTCGATTTATTTGAAAAAATTCATGTAAACGCAACTTCAGTACATGAATATTTTTCATATCTGCTAGTATGAAAATGGCAAAGAGAACAAGAAGAAGATCATTGTTGATGATTCAGATTGTGATTTTTAGCACTTTTCTCAAGATATTTATCTAAATATCCATACCTACATATGTATTGAACCTAATGCAGAGTTGGCAAAGATAAAATGTCACTTCAAGTAAATTTCAAGAAAATTGCAAGTCAACTAATTGGAATTAATTTAACCAAAAATCCTACTTGAGTTTCAAGTGGATTTCAAGTCAAGTACATACTCAAGAATTAATGTATACGTACTGATGGACTGCTTGATCTTCTATGGGTCCACTTTTGTTGGCAGGGGTGTGAAAACTATCTTAATTTCAAGTTTCATTTTTGCTTTAACATTCCTATTACAAGCTCAACAAATTCCAAATATATTCGATTTACAATACAATACGCTTTATTGAAAGACCCGGGCCAAGGCCACGACCATAAACGGTGGGTACATAGATCGACAGTAGTTACTTAATTATAAGCAGATACATTAGTAAAATAACCAAAAAGAATGTAATTAGCAAACACTTAAAGTGATTGAGCAGGTACTCAAGTAGGTAGAGATAACACATCTAACAGCCAGTGTGGCAACTATAGGTATACATATAAGAAGAAGTTATATAGAGACTTAAGACCTACAAGGAAGAAGGTTTAACTAAATTACGAATTGTAACAATAAACAGCAGTGAGCGTCAAATCCATTAGTCCTAGCTAAGCAATAAACTAAAGAAGAAAATTCACAAATTGAGAACTTCAATCGGCCCAAATACCGGCCTTGAATCTGGCAATTATCACAAAGGTAAAGCTACTATAATTAATCACATGGTTACCTATTCTTATTTATCCAAAGCAGCAACCTAAGGCTACTAGAACAAAAATAAAGATTAAAAATTTTAAGTACATACGGTTAACAAATTTCAATAAACCGCAGCAGCAACATAAGGTTACCAGAAGAGAATAATAAATATTAAGATAAAAAATTCAAAGTAAATACCTACTACGGTTAACAAATTCAATGCAACCAATAGTTATTCATCTAGATAAATAAAGTAACTAATAATAAGAGAGATGAATGCTGATAAAAGTTTAGATCTAAAAAATATAACTTCGCACATCGGTACCATAAATGGAAAAATCAACACCAGATACCAAGAACTCGGATTAGCAAGATCAGCATCTCATTCACCCAATACTAAACAAATTAAGATAATAATACTGCAATAAATAAAACTAATATTGCACTGACTAAATACTGCCCAGCCTCAGAGGGCCTTAAAATTACAACCACGAACTTCCAATAGAACATGAGGAATACAATAGCAACGTGAAAGTACTCAATGACCCGATCTTTAAATGAGCCCATGGTAGCAGATTCTCTAATCTCCCTGAGAAGAGAATTCCACATGCTCGCACCCAGCGAGAAGACACTTCTACCACCGAACTGAGTCCGCATTCTACGAAGAATTATCCTTGATCTGTCCCTGGGACTTCATTCAAATTTTTCTCCAATGTAAAGTGGCAGCCCACCGAGTCTGGCGCGAAAGATAAAACTCCAGGGTTCTGAATACAAGGAACTTAGAAATTGAGCAAGAGAGAAATTCCTCAGCTATCATATCTCACACAGGCGTTAAGCGCCCGAGACAATTTGGAAATTGCATTTGTAGGAAGGGGATGAATGGCAACATCTGCAAAAAGAAAATGAGGAAGAATCAGGGCTCGGACAAGTCCAGCTCGAATCGCTTCAGGGATAAAAACCGACACAGAATATAGCGACCGTAGACCAAAATAGACCCGAGAGCAAATACGATTAATTTGAGAACCCCAGGTGAGTCTCTGGTCCATTAATAATCCAAGATTCTTTACTGGATCAGAAGAAAACGATATGTCTTGACCGAGAAGAGAAATAGGAGGGAGATTAGCTGACGAAACAGTGTTATACCCGCTTCAATATATAATGGCTTGTGTCTTCCCCGGGTTCAGATTGAGCCCATTTACATTACACCAGTCAGAAACTCTGGACAAGATAACATTAATATCAGAAATCAGAGACGCAAGGCTGCCCCTTGGGGCCCCAGCATTAATTTGTATGTCGTCCGCATAGAGATGAAAGTGAACGCTATGTAATTCTAAGGTGATGTCGTTGATAAACAGTGTGAATAAAAGAGGGGCTAATAGCGCTCCCTGCGGTACTCCAGATAAAACGTGCTTAGAGGAAGACATTCTCCCATTGGATACAACAGTCTGAGCAAGAGATCAAATTACAAGCAGAAGATGAGAAGCAAAGTTGACTCCGAAGCTTATCAACCAGGAGTAGATGTGGAACAGGCTCAAAGGCCTTTTTAAAATCGAGGAGGATATGAATGACATCATTTCCTGCGTCGCATAGTGAACGAATATCAGAGACCACTGATGTGAGAGCAGAACAAGGGGAGTGCTTGTGTCTGAACCCAGACTGAAATTTCGAGATGGAGTCATTCAAACTTATGTGCTCTATAATTTGGTTAGTTATTAGTGATTCAAATGCCTTTGAGATCGAGGGTAACACAGTGATAGGCCTCCAATCCGCTACCGTAATCGGAGAGGAAATCTTTGGAATTGGAATGATGAGGCCAAGCTTCCAATGGATAGGGAAGTATGAGCATGTGAAGAACTTGTTAAACAATTGGGTAATCACCGGCAATAATTGTGGTAAGATAATTTTTATGAATTTGATCGGGACACCATCATGCCCAATAGAATTGGATTTGATTCGTGATATAGCACAAAGAACCTCCTCCTAACTAACATTTCTAAAAGCAAAGCCATCTTCATTTATCAGAGTTGCAGCATTAAGGTCACTATAAGGAGAGTAAACATGTGCAGGGCCCTGAGAACCAGCAGTAGATGTAGGGTGAATATATTCACTGAACTCATCCGGGTCAACACTAGAACTCATTCCAGTTTTGGATCCAATGCCCATCCTCCCAATCTTCTTCCAATTGATTGGGCCCGCGAAGTTGTGATTTCAGTGGTGTCAGCGTCAGTGTTCTATGTTATACACATGTCAGTGCTCTTCACTGCATCGCATTGTGTTTCTGACTTTATTGGAAACCGACAGCAATGAGCCTGTATATACCGTGCCATTTAGGACTAGTTTTACGTAAGTCGAGTTACGTAGAATTAATATGCAGTGGTCTAAACATGCCGTATTTCGAAAAACTAGTCATACTTTAAGCCCTTAGAGTAAGAAAAGCTTTAAAATGAAAGTTATAGTTATTCTTCTTATAACTCCATAAAAGTCAACTATGAATGGACATAAAATGTTAAGCTTTTATACACATACACATATGTGTACATATATATTGTATATGTAGGTATATCTATTTCGCTAAGTTTTTTATACTTTTATGCTCATGAAAGCGCCAGGTCTCAGGTATAGTTATATGAACTTAAATGCACATCTTTGTTCGTTTCAGTCCTTTCATTGCAATCTTTGGAACACCCTCAACCTTCATTATGCATAACAGAAAAGTTTTTTTTAACGAATCTAACATAATACTTTCCAAGAACAAAAGACAAAATCACAATTAGTTAGATTCTGAGTGTTCTTGTTTTTATCTCTTATAATGGAATGCACAACTTTTTATTTCGTCGTCGTTTCAATAGGGATACACTCACATTGCAGTAAATTATACTACATAGTGTATCGCATGTCTCTGTAGTCTGGAGACGTTAAATATTTATTTTAAATAAATTAATCTAACCTCTTCTCAATAGAACCATAAAAAAATTGGAATCTTATACTCTTATAGGTACGTAGAATTATTAAATTCATAATTCAAAATCCAGTAAATAGTCCTTGAACATGATTATCTATATAAATAAAAATGAAATCCTGTTCGTTGGTAATCGCATCACTTGAGAACGGTTGGACTGATTTGACTGATGTTTTTTTTTAAATGTTAATTAGTCCGAATAAGGTTTTTAGGGAAAGAAAATTTGGAATCTGCAGCCCCTTCTTGATGTTGCCATACAAAGCTTGGGGTTTTCACTATACGTCGACGTGGAGAGCTCAAATTTTGTAAACGGCGTTTAAAACAAAATGTAAATTTAAGTTCCAATATGGAACTACTCGGGCAACTCCTTCGTAGGGTTGCTATGCAAAAATTTCATTTTTAACTATATGTGTACTTGGGCACTGCCTGAGAACGAGCCGATGATGTAGAGAGCTATAATTTGGTACATGGTGTTTTCATGGAAATAGTAAATAAAATTAAAAAAATGGACTAAATCGGGCAACCCCTCCTTGGTGTTGCCATACGAAACCTTGGCTTTTCAATATATCTGTGGTTTTTTTCAAATAACTCGTTATCTGCAAAATTTACAATTTTAAACTAAATATACCATTCGACATAAAATTATATAATTTATACTCCTGCGTACCCTGGTATAGCAACTACACTATTATTAACAAAAGAATAACCACTTAAGTACCCAAAAATCTTAAATTATTTTTTCAAGAAACATCACAAGTAGACATGCTACCGAGAAGTTAAAAAAATTGCTCAAATAGCAATGCAAGTGCAGATAAGTTGTTATTTTAAAATGAAATTCCGACTTTTTTTAATTTTCATTGTTTTGTTAGATTTTTCTTCAATATTTGTTTGTGTATTATTAACAACAATAATAAAAGATGGCGTTTATTAATACCAGTACTAACAACATTCATTTTCATTTCCAGTTATTTTGCCTGATAAAATTTCATGGCTTTCGCGATTTTTCTTGCTTTTCAATAAACCGCATAAGTGAACTCCTGTAGCGATTACTGATTTCAAATAAATATTCATCTTCAATTGAGTCGTTAATTCGCACACAGTATATCGAAAAAAGTGTTATAATTGAGAGCTAAAAACACCACAGATATATTTGGAAGCTGCCTGAGAAAGCGTCCAGGTGGAGAGCTCATATTTTGTACACTGCGTTTTCATAAAAATTGCAAATACGGTCCAAAAGTGGATCTAATCGGGTACCCTTTCTTGGTGCTGGCATACAAAACTTTAGTTTTTCCCTATATATTTGGACAATGCGTCACGCGTCGACGTAGAGAACTGACATTTTGTACACGGGCCTCTGTTAAAAACGGGAAATTTAAGTTCGAAAATGAGACCAATCGGGAAACTCTTCGTAGGGTTGCTATACATAAATTTCGTTTATTAATTAATATTTGGGCACTGAAAAAGAGCGCGTTGACGTGCACCACACACACACACACACACACATACACACACACACACACACACACACACACACACACACACACACACACACACACACACACACACACACATATATATATATATATATATATATATATATATATATATATATATATATACACACACACATACACACACACACACACACACACACGCACACACACGCGCGCACACACACACACACACACACAGTGAAATCCTAAGGTACGCGCGATCGAGTCAGATGATAGCTTAGATATTATGCATCTCTAACCACCCATCTAGGCATCATGTATGTATATTATCGCCGGGCACCGCCGGCGGGCTCCTCTAGTTATTATTAAAAATTGATCTTTTTTTTATCCTTTGAATCAGTGAGTATGAGAACGTGAGCTTGAATTTTAAGTACCAACTTGTCTGTCATGAACAGATAGCTGGATTTTGCTTAAATTAAGAAAATATTCTTTTTAAAGACAGTTGTAGAAATTATTAAATTTCATTCAATTTTTTCTTTAGTCAACTGTAGTCTATGGGAATGGAGGAATGGTTGGGTGTGAGCTCGTTGTGGCCCTTCTTTATTGATTTATATTCTTTGATATAAATCCAAACGGAAGGGTGATATGTACATATATCTTGTATACGAATAACCTAATAATAATACCTACTCACCCAAATTTTATTTTTATTTTTCTCTGTGGGCTTTCCTGGAAGGGAATCGTGGACTGAGGGAAGTGCCTTATCGAGGCTTCCCCGGTCCACTCTAGAAAATTTCACCGACGGCTCTTTCACTAATGAGAGAGCTGGGGGGGGTGTCTACTTTCTTAAGCCTAATATTGGGATGGAGTACTTACTTGGAAGACATACAGGCTGAAGTCTCCGTCATATCGATGGCAGCGAAATTAGTCCTTGATATGCAAATCAAAGAGAAGGATATTGTTATCTTTTCGGATAGTCAGGCAGCCTTGATGGCTCTGAGTGGTCCTCGGATAACATCTAAGTTACTGGGGGATTGTAGGTCTTCTGTGGATAAGTTGTGTATCCACAGCAAGGTGTCCCTTCTGTGGGCTCAGCGTCACATGGGGATCATGGGGAATGAAAGGGCTGACCTTTTAGCTACGGCTGGCTCTGATTCTCCGTTCCTCGGACAGGAACCCGCTGTAGGCGTGGCTACCTAGAGTATCGGGTCTATCATCAAAGCGGATGTTCATAGAAAGGATCAGCAGAGATGGGCGAACCTGAATCCTTGCAGGTGTACAAAACTGTTTCTTGATGGGCCCAATGGGAATATCTCCAATTTTCTCATGGGGCTCGGAATGAAACAATGTAGATCTTAGGTTGACATCATCATCATCTAACAAGGATGGGAGTTGTTGACAGCTCTGAGTGTCTGTCCTGCCTGAAGGGAGAGCCTGAGACGACCGAAGACTTCTTGTGTTCGTGACCTGCCTTCGCCCGGAGCAGACTGGATACTCTTCTATCTGTGGATGAGCTGTAAAACCTTCCTCACCAAGATCTGATGCGCTTCAATAAGAGGACAGGCAGGTTTTGGTGAATGGGCTTCTAGCAGAACAGCACAATGGGCCGCTATGGCCTTCGTGCTTGGGATAGGGTCTCCTGTCCCCCTGTCTTAATAATAAAAAAAAACACATTTTTAGGGGCGTCTTTTGCTATGCACATAAATAATATTTATTTCAAATGAATTTTGCAATAGTATTTGCCTGCTGTACAAGTATTCAGGTTTACAAGTGACGGACTTAGAAAAGGTAGGATGCGTAACCTCAAACTTGTTTGGAAAGGTTAATGTAAAAAGATAACGAATCAGAACGGTAGAATTATATCCATACGTGTCAGGTATAAGCCATTTAATGATTGTTATAATACTGTTTTAACACTCGTATAGCATTAAAAATGTCGTCCTTTACTGCGATACACACACCTAATCTACATGTTGCTGACAAATTCCTTCAATGCTGTATATGTAAATCCTTGTAGATAGCTAAAGCTTAGGGCTTCAAAATAGAAGTCTCTCTAGAAGTCTCTACGGAATCAAAAGTCTATAAGTTTCAAAAAGTAGGTACCTACTATTATTAAAAAAAAAATTAATTCTACTTGATACGAGAGATATATTTTTTGATACATCAGGGAATGCCTTTTAATATGAAACTGCGATCCTAGGAATTGGTGTATTCAGTCCATAGATATGAAATTTTGAAAATACGCTTTCACATCTCATATAACAAAATTCACAAAGCTTTGAAAAAAGGGCGAAAGGGTCAAGGAGTCAAACAAAAGAGGAAGGTCTCGTATTTTGACATTCTTTCTCATCCCTGTAAATTTCAACAAAATCGAAAGAGATCGGTGTGAAAATTGGCCAAAATTATTCGGTTTGGTATATTGAATTGCTGGATACATATATGGATACATACTTTTTGATATTGTCAAATTTTATGTTAATATTTTATCCTTGTTTTAGAATGTCTTTTAATTTTTCGTTCTAAGAAAATATCTCAAATATTATGACTGCATTTAAAAAACAGCAAATAACAAACAATATCGGCAAACTAATTTTGATGTTTGTCACATTTCATATTTTTACATATACTAATAATATATGTCATGTGAAATTCGGCAACACATTTTCCAACTATCTTTTTTCGATATTTTCTTACACAATACTTCTAAAATACGAAATTGCTGCTGGTTCGTTTTTAGGCGCATGTACTTGCGTTCGTATAAAAAACCACTAATATTAATTTTTGTAAACCTGTTCGGCATTTTGGTTCCCGTAATTCCTTTCTAAGCATTTACCTATATTCACTATAAATGAATAATTTTATTGTTCTGTGAATATTCTTTAAAAGTTGAAGCTCAGATTCAATTTTAAAATATGATAGGATATCTTTTTTGAAAATTCAACTTGGAACTCAAACTTGCAGGATAATCGAGAATGTAGTATTGGTAATAATTGTTTATAAATATATATATCCCTTAAAAATAAATACTCTACTACTATATTTACTTGTTCTTCTTGAATTTCAATCTACTTAGCAATCGTGTCAACTTACAAATATTGCAGTATGCGCTGAAAAATTTCATAAAAAAATTGAATAGCTTATGAAGCAGTGAAAATTTTGATGTTAGAAGAAAATCGGTAGTACTAGGAATATTGAGGAAACATTTTGTTAAATTTTAAAATTAAGAATTTTTACTTAAATATTTGTAGAAATATATTAATAAGGTAACAATGAATCGAACAAATACCAAGTCTATAGCCGGCTATGAAGTTGCAAATGGTTCCAGCAATGGTTTAGGTAAGTTTCAATAGAGAAGGCTTTAGAATTGAACTAAACTCGGATAAGTTTTTTATATTCTACAGATCATCCAAGAAGATTATTCAAGAGTAGTAAAAATAATTTACATGAGCAAGGGAAAGTAAGCAACGTGCAAAATAGTATCCCTTTTGGAATTCCTAACAGTCTTGCAAATTCGGAAGCTCAAGGTCAATTAAATAGCCTTTCAAGTAGTTTTGGGGCATCTAATGTGAGCCCAACAGCCTTCCAGCCAAAGCAGCAACCGCAACAACCGCAGCAGCAGCAGCAGATTCAACAACAGCTTCAACAACAGCTTCAACAACAGATTCAAAATCAGATGCAACAGTCTCAACAGCAGCCTCAACAACAGCCGGCTCAAATGGCGCAACAACAACAGCAAATGCCTTTTAACAATGGTCCCCCGTATAATGCCAGGGGCTACTATCCAATGGGGCCATATCAAGGATCATCGTTTCCTTACCAACAAATGTCTTATCCGATGTATCCAATGACTGGGTATGGTATGGGAATGGCTCCTGAAACTCAGTTTTCATCGCCTACAAATATTCCAGTAGGTAAGTTGAAGAGAACGGCACATTGTTGTATGTGTAACGATAGCTCTAAACTGAAATTTTTTTATATGAACATTTTCGATTTAATATTTTCAGATGGGTTTGTTACTGATTTTGGTGGCGATTTTAAGATTTTGGGGTACGATAACGCTGTAAACCCGAACATGAATTCCCAAGCTCGCAACGTGACTTATTCTAACCCTCAAACAAAAAATTCCAACGTTCGAAGCAATGGAAACATGGAGCGGCAATTTCCAATGTACTAAATTGTTTGTGTAAAATTTTAGTGAATAATTTACCTCCTTCGATCTTTACTGTTCAGAACTACATATAATAAAATTTATGTTTCTTTTTTAATTTCTCTTAATTTTAAGCATTCTTTTTGCTTCACCTCTTGCATTGCATCTGTGGTTAGGAGCGGTGAATTTTTAGCAGGACTAAGGAAATTTTGACTAAAATAATTGGTTATAGCCTAATCATTTTTATGGATGGTGTTGGCAGAGCAAGTTTCTGTAATTTTTTGGTGTAAAAGATGATAGTTGAAAACGACGGATTGACCATGACAAAGGTTGGCAATGTGAAATATTTTTCTGTTAAGATCCATTTATAGGGATTCGGTATTTTGAATTTTGAAAAATGTGAAAAATGGGTAAATTCAAAAATGCAGTGATGCGCTGATGCCGCATCTGCATCATCATGAGTTCTAAAATGCATCGTAATAGAATCAGCAACTGTATAAAGAGTTCACTTTTGCATCACGAACGCATCTGATGCGTCAAAATCAAGAAACGAGCGCATCCTGGGTGGAGGTGATGCTTTTGTTGTGATGCATGTCATTTCGACGTCTAAGCGCATAAATAACAGAATGGAGAGGTAAATTCTAAATGTAAAATATTATAATAACGAGAATAAATTTGTGATTTCAGTGACCAGAAAGTAAAAGTAAAAATCTTTTTCTTTCTAAAATTGATTTTACCAAATTGCTGGCACAAGGTTCCACCTTTTCCAATGTAGAATTAATATGTTGAAAACTATTTTATCGTGCTAACTTATTGCTTTAATGAGTAACACAATTTGACAATTGACGTTCAAAAATGTCAGCAGAAAGCATCAGCAATGCAGTGCTGCAGCATCAGACACAACCGCGCATCACGATGCTCCAGTGATGCCGTATGATGCGCAGAACTTTGACGTTTTTGAATTTACCCTATTTAAATGCATCCTTTGAGAGCCGGTAGTATTTCATGAACATTAAACGATTAAAATGATTTTGATTGATTTTGAAAGGAATAAACACATCACTATGACAATTGACAGATTAACAGAAAATCTATTATATATCGAGTTTTTGTACTAGAAATTGAATACGAACGAACTCTATGTAAAGCATTACCATATAAACAAGAGTAATCTAGTACAAAAACTCGAGATGTAATAGATTTTCTGTTAATTTTAAATTGTCATAGTGATGTGTTCATTCCTTTCAGAAAAAAATTCAAGTGTAGTTATTTTAAAAATGGATAGTATTGCATTATTTTTGAAGAAGAGGATGAGGGAAAGTTAAGGATTATTCGAAAGCGAATTCGCGATTATTCGAACATATTTGAGACACCTACGAAACAGTTAGGCTTTGCAAGCATTTACGACAAATCAAATTCATTTTAATCGTTTAATGTTCATGAAATACTACCGGCTCTCAAAGGATGCATTTAAATATTTATAAGACGAGATGCAACATAAATTTAACCCAACCATCCGCTCTACATCAATACCACCGATACTAAAAATTGCTGCGGCATTGAGATTTTTTGCTGAAGCTGGTTCTCAAGGTGGAACGGGCCAAGATCTAAATATTGGAATGTCCCAATCCACTGTACCTGTCGTGTTACCAGAAATTTTAGATATTATGGAATTGGAAGTATGTCCAAAATGGATTACTCGTGAAATGAGTGAAGAAGAAAAACGTGCATCCAAATCTCATTTTTTTAACGTTACGGGTTTTCCTGGAATAATAGGCTGGAGGTCTATTATTGAACACGAAACGAAATTTCGGACCACTCGAAATTTATGTACGAAAAACTATATCCGAGCTATGATTGAATACGAACGAACTCTATGTAAAGCATTACCATATAAAAAAAGAGTAATCTAGTACAAAAACTCGATATGTAATAGATTTTCTGTTAGTTTTAAATTGTCATAGTGTGTGTTCATTCCTTTCAGAAAAAAATTCAAGTGTAGTTATTTTAAAAATGAATAGTATTGCATTATTTTTGAAGAAGAGGAGGGAAATGTAAGGATTATTCGAAAGCGAATTCGCGATCAGTCGACCATGTTTGAGACACTTACGAAACAGTTAGGCTTTGCAAGCATTTACGACAAATCAAGTTCATTTTAATCGTTTAATGTTCATGAAATACTACCGGCTCTCAAAGGATGCATTTAAATACTTATTAGGCGAGATGCAACATAAATTTAAACCAATCGTCCGCTCTACATCAATACCACCGATATTAAGAATTGCTGCGGCAATGAAATTTTTTGCTGAAGGTAGTTATCAAGGTGGGACGGGCCAAGATCTAAATATTGGAATGTCCCAATCTACTGTATTTGTCGTGTTATCACAAATTTTGGATATTATGGAATTGGAAGTATGTCCAAAATTGAAGAGCGCTTCACTACAGCCCATTCAAAGCTGTGGATTGCGACCATATCGTGTTGCCTCCTGAAAGTGAAGACTTGTGCCAAATCTGGCTGGTTGACCATAAAATTAACCAACGTTTTGTATTTATTAGTATTCGTAAGCTTGGCCCTAAAAAGAATGTATAGTTATTATCTCATTGTTTTTTAAAGTAAAAATTTCAATAAAATTAATAACTACATAAACTATTCCGCACTTCCATAACTCGACAAGTGAAATGTCAACGAGAAAATATCCGAAAAGTTCCACTCGAAAAATTGACATTTTCGTGTTCAATGGTGCCAGATGTACGAAAATTTCCATTCGAAATTTCGTTTCTTGTTCAATAATAAGCCCCCAGGTTTTACTTCAGTCAAAGGACTTTCACATCGAAATCGAAAACCGGAAAACCTATAAGTTCTACACCGAAAATTCGCTTTTGCTTTCACATCAAAAACCGAAAAGTTTTTTTCGGTTTTATAGAAGTAACATTTAATTATCATAAAACTTGTATGATGAGAGCTCATACAAATGTGGAAACCAAAAAGAAATTGACAGCTGCAACCGAAATTTCGTTTTTCGGCTGAAAAAAGATAAAAGTTGTGTTTTTCTTAAAAATCTGAGATAAATATCCTATTTTATTAGTAAAATTATTAGTTTATCCTATTTCCCATGATTTTATTAATCATTGGAGCAAAAATCTTGTTTTAAAATGGAATAATTGAGTTTTTCGGTTTACATTTTTCGGTTTTCGGTTTTGATGTGAAAGTGCCTTCAGTCGGCGAGATTCGAGAGGAACGCACGCAATTGTTCGTGAATTTTCGTTTTTTCTCCATTTCATTGCAATTTTTCAGTAAGTTTTGATAACCATTTTACATTTAATTATGTTATGTTATCCAAAAATTCATAATACACTGTGGAAACACGATTCTTAAGTCGCTTTTATCAGTTCATATTTTTTAGATTTTTTTGTGGAAGTTACTTTGAAAAACTTTTATTTTATATTTGAATCAGTGTGGGTAATATGGCCCAATATAATGTAGGTATATATGGACCGGTGGTCCATATTTCACACATATTTTTTTTAATTTCAGGAGATGCCTCCTCGACGTACACCGACTGCGAAATCGCGCCAAACATGGGACAAAAACGCAATGAAGGATGCTATATGTGCAATAAAAGATAAAAAGATGGGATATCTAAAAGCATCCAAGCTCTATAATGTACCAAAAACTAGACTTCATCGCTTGGTAGCTAGAAAAGAGTTAAGTCTGGATCAAGTGATATCTGCGAAATTAGGTAAAAAGTCTGTTTTGCCACCAGATTTAGAAGAGTCACTTTTTGATTATGTACTCACCATGGAGAGAACATTTTTTGGATTGACAAGGAGAGACATCAGATCGTTAGCGTTTCAGTTAGCCGTCAAAAATAACTTACCTAATCTATTCTCAAAAAGAAGGAGACTGCGGAACTGCCTACAGGAACTTCATTTACTCGCGCCAAAGGTTTAAACAAGGAAAACGTCCAGCATTTTTTCGATTTGTTAGAGCATGAAATGGATAGAGAACATTTTGAGCCGAGCAATATATACAACGTTGATGAAACGATAATATCAGTAGTCCCAGCGAAATTTCCCAAAGTGTTAGGGCTTAAGGGAAAAAAGCAAATTGGAACATTGACCTCAGCAGAAAGAGGCTCGTTAATTACTTGTATAATGTGCATGAGCGCAGGCGAATCGTTTGTACCACCAATGCTCATATTCCCGCGTAAGAGAAACAACCCCCTTTTGATGAAAGGAGCACCCCCTAGATCAATTTGCGCATGTCACCCTTCCGGCAGGGTTCAAACTAATTTGTTTACCATGTGGTTCAGACACTTTCTACAGATGGTGAAACCATCAGCTACGTCACCTGTGCTTATATTAGATGGACATAATAGTCTTATGAAAAACATTGATCTCATAGATCTATCAAGAGAAAATCACGTTCACCTGCTTTCAATCCCACCACACTCGAGTCACATGATTCAACCACTCGATAAAACCTTTATGGGTTCTTTTAAAAAGCATTTGTCTGAAGAAATTTGTTGTTGGATGAAAAACAATCCACGTCCTCCAACTCTTTTCGAAATAACCGAACTCATGAACCGAGCGTAACCGTAACCGTAACCGTAACCGAGCGTTAACTTCAATGGGTGCCAGAACACTCGGGAATTGATGGAAATAAAAATGCAGACTTACTGACCAAAAAAGGAGCATCCATGCCCCTCATAGGACCAGAACCCTTTTGCGGTATTTCCTACAATACCGTGAAGCTTACCATGCAAAACTGGATTCACAACCAGATGGACCAGAGATGGACTTCATTAACAGGATCCAGACAATCCAAAAGATTCATCAAAAGACCTTCATCAAAGAAGTTCCTAGATCCGGCTATCTAGAAATCATCTCAGAATCATTAGAGGAGTCCTAACCGGCCACTGTAAACTCAACAATGGTGTAAACTCAAATGCATCGCATAGGCATCTCATCCACTGATCTATGTAGACTATGTCTCGAAGAGGATGAAACATCGGAGCACGTTCTGTGTGAATGCGAGGCCATTGCACAATATAAATTCCAGGATTTTGGATCATACTTCTTAAGGCTTAAGACTTCGAAGAAATCTCTTCCAAAAAAATACTGCTCTTTCTAGGAAGAGTAGATTTGTCCGAAGTACTGTAATGTAGCGGTGCACAATAAGTCAATGATGGCGGCAGTGCAACGGCCACTCGCCCCGCCTAAATCTAAATCTAGGTACCTGAAAATCTTTAGTTACGAATCACCCTGTACCAGGAACACCGTTTCATTCCCTCCACCTCCCTTACATTTGTTTGTTTCTAACACTTTAACCTATCACCTGTTTCATTTATGACCACCAATTACAAATCACCCTGTATATATGTAGATAATACATATTTAGCTTACCATCGCACGGACAAATTTACATTCATACATTCATTTTGCATTACAATACATGTAAAAGCAATGTGAAATTTCCTTTTAGATTGGAACCGGAAATACATTAATTTCTCTCAGCTTTCTTCCTCATAAAATTTCATTTGGAATTTCTAATCGAGGAAGTATTTTGTGCGATCGCCCACATTGGTGACATAATAAATAACATCCCCCCTTCAAACTAGAGCGTGTCTGTCCGTCCACATTGCGTGTGAAAATATATCTAAATATCCTTATTGAAATGAAATGGATTCGGAAGTGTACTTCCGGGTAATTTCATTATCTGTGGAATCTATGAATTTCATTTGGGAAATCAAATACAAGACGAGACGATGTGTCTAAGGAGTCACAATAAAACTTCTTTTAGACCGAAAAGCTTCCTTAAAGTTTGTCGTTTTGTTATCTGAATATAATGCACAAAAAAAAATATGTGACATGCTTGTTGTGTTCGCATTCAGGCTATATAAAATATGTAGGTTAACACAGTCTTTGGAAAATCCTTTGAAATATTCTCATTAAAAAATTTGTACACTTATGCATACGTATAGGATATCTATGTATATAGTTAAATAGATTTTAAAATATTAGGTATACATAAAATGTAAATGTTCTTTGCACATGTAAATCCGAATTTTATTGTTTATTTAAAAAGTTTTTCTAAATATTGTTATTTAATTCCCAATTCCACCCCCTTCTCCCTGTGTTCAAGGTCGATTTTCTTCTTTAATCTTTTAATCGAATCAAATCCAAAATAAATTTACCGTTAAGACAATAAAATTGTTATATGTAATCCGCTCCTAAACAAGTGTAGTATGATGATACTATTCGCAATCTGTTACAGCAAACTAACCCTGAATTGAGTGTGCAGCCTAGACATTGTGAGGAGCTATTTGTAATTCAATATTGGCGTCAGAGGAGCACTAAGATCTGGTATAACTTAAGGAAAAAGGGATCGATAACTTGAACTCGACGAGTATCTTCATTCGGTCTTGGGATAAAGAATATGTACATATGTAGGTATATCCATATGCATGCAGACACATTTCATGCATAAAGTATTATCTGGGAGCAAAATCACGTGCCCACAAGGATGAAATGAGCATAGGACCACATTTTATGTAAATATAAAGGAAAGAGTTCATAACGGTGAAAATGCGAATTCATATGGGTTTTATTAGCACAGTTTAAATACTTCACTTCTGGTTGTAGGTATGTATACATATTGCAAAGGAGTTAGAGATACCATATACTCTTGGCCTTAAAAAAAAAGATATTATCACAAATAGATACTTGAAGCATATTATGTGAACATTTCGTAAAAAAAACAAAAGAAAATGGAATTTCGCCAAATGAACACTTTTCATTAATGACATTTTTATAAGTAAACTTTGCAACAATTTAAGTTTTTTTAAACCTTCACCTTAACAAGTTTAACCTGGGTTAATGTCATCCCATTTTTCAAAGTTGAATATCTCCGTAAGTTTTTTATTGATTTTTAAAAGCGTTTCAAGTAAAAATCCAAAGTTCTGTATGGCAACACCAAGGAGTTGCCACATTTTACCTCATATCTGAAATTACATTTACTATTTTTATGAAAACGTTGTGTACAAGATCAAGATTTTAGCTCTCTATATCGACGCGTTCTCAGGTCCAGTGTCCAAATATACAGTGAAAAAACAAAGTTATGTATAGATACACCAAGAAAGATCTCCCGAATTATTTGGTTCATTTTGAACTTGTATTTGCAATGTCCAAATATACAGGGTATTTCCTACATGGTGGTAGGTAGAGCAGGAGATGATAGTACTCACCTAGACAAACAAAAAGGTTGGAGCCATATCAATCGTTTCGGAGTTACAGGATGATCAATAAAAAAAGCTAGTTTTCACAAAACATCCTGTATCTTAAAAAGTACAGAGCGTACGGTTCCTGTTAAGAGCTCATTGTATGCAGAACTTCATGAATTTTCCAACAACTGCTCAACCAGTCCGGTATTCATCTCATCTCAGGAGTTATTGTGGCCTAAACTAAAAATTTCGGATTTTCTTATATTTTTTTTTTACTTTGACCTCTATTTTTTTTTTGCAAAAATGTCATTAACATAAATTTTTTTTAACTGTAAACTGTAGATTTTCCTGTTTAATTTGACTCCTTAATAACTCCTTAACGGCTGTAGATAGCACATAGGGTGTAATAGGTCAAAGTAAAGAGCAGTTCTAAAAATTTGTGAATTCAAAGCGCAAATCTGATGGTTCTACAACTACTCTCTCGCTGTCTTATTAACTTAGTAGAATTTTTCAACTTCTGTTTCCTGCTATAGAAGTTAGTAAGCAGGTTGACTGTATTTATACTGATTTCAGTAAAGCATTCGAAAGAATCAGCTCTTTTTGAATAGTGGTTTATGTTACAATTTATTAGACCGAACGCAAATAGTTCCTTTTAGAGGTGCTCTTTCTGCTGAAATGAAAAATACTTTTGATGTTCCACAGGGCAGTAACCTGGGCCCTATACTCTTTATTATTTACATCAATGATGCTAGTTCAATTCTGACTAATCCGAAGATTCTTTGTACATTGACAACTCATCAAATTATTTTCCATTGCATTTAGAATATTTAGTAGACGGAAATTCAGTTATAAGCTAAATTTAATTGACGACTGTCGTTGGCATCATCACATGCCATAGCTCACTTTCCGCTCATCTAACAAGGATGGGAGCTGTTGATAGCCCTGATTGTTTGTCCTGCCTGGAAGAAGAGCCTGAGACAACCGAACACTTTCTCTGTGCTTGTATTGTACGGCATTTGCTCGGAGAAGGGGGCCTATTCTTGAATAACGAAGGCATATTCTGTATTCGTTATACTGTCAAAACCATTCGGATCGATACATGTTATATTCCTGAAATCCGCATTCATTATATACCGAACGCAAACCCTTCGATATTTAACGAGTGGGTTCAACCATTCGTTATGCCATACGAAGAGTGAATCAGCTGCTATTTTACGGGTGATAACGGGAGATAAAAAATGTGCGAAAATGTCATATGCTCAAAAAATTAAAATAATTGAGTTTTGAGAGGAAAACCCGAAATTGAAATTTGGCAAATACGATAACACTTTCAGTTCAAAAGATGCCACGGAATTTTGGCAAAAGCTAACATCAGTATTAAATTCCATAACCGGAGCGCAAAAGGTTTGGAAAAGTTGGAGAAAGGTATTAATATATTAATTTTTTTATGATATTATATTCAAAACAAAGCTAATAAAAAATTTCCAGAGTTGGCAGGATTTAAAATGTGTGGTGAAAGGAAAATTTGCTGCTGAAAAAAAAAACATTTGCATGGCACTGGTGAAAGTCCTCCTGCAAAATTTGTTTCTATCCAGCGATGAATTAAGGGTACGGGATTTGATTAACGATCGAGGTATTTCATTTTCCATAGATTCTTCAACAATTTCAGATGCAAACAATAATGACAATTCACCGAAGTTAGCCATTTTTTACAAATTATATTTTAAAACATGAAACAGTTGACAATATTCACTTTATAAATTGACAGATTTAATCTTACCACACTCGCTATGTTGAAAAACTTTTTCACCACTTCGACTTTATAACGATGAGGTTTAAGAATACGAACGGGGTATTTGATTCGTTATATAACGAATTCGTAAAAACCATTCGTAATTCAAGAATAGGCCCCCAGGCTGGATACGCTTAGGTCTGTTCTCCTATCTGGTCTTTCTAGGGTTCACTGTCATATCATGACGTGAGCACCAGTCCTCAACAGTACTGAGGCCTTGTTGCATGAGGGCAGAGGCAGCGTCTATGTTGTGCCTGAGGCCGGATTCTGTAACTCGGAGAGTTTGGGAGTTTGGGTGATGGCAATTTTCGTTTCCCCCGACTCCCTTACTCACCATTCGCGATTCTCTAAAATATTTGGGGAGTTAGGGAAAACGTGAGAAGTATCGCAATATTGAAGGACGGCTAACTCTGTGTGGGAGGGTCGTAGAGCATTGGGATTTTTTCCTTCAGATTTAGGTTCTAGAGTACAAAAATATAGATGAACAATTTTTGTGGTAGTGGCTTTTGATGAGGGGTGGTACCACCCCTCATTGGGGATTGTCCAAAATACGTCATCTTTGGTATCAAATTAAAGAGGGTGAAGTGGGTAATCGAGTAGTGTATATATTTTTTATCTTTTTAACTTCATAACTGACTTTTTACCGGATTTTTTGCACTTTGGTAATATACACCCAAGTTCCTATATTTTGCATATATTTTTTCCGCTCTGCATCAATTGCTTCTAACCATGGAGTCTATCCAGTATACCGTGGAGGGCTCAAAGCGTTTATCCTCGGCAGCTGATTTAATTGCATCGAAGGAGGTGTTATCGAAGGCTCCTTCTTTGTCCGCAAATGCACATAAGGCCACCGCTTTTGTTTTGAGAGCTTTTTCGAGGTCTTTGACTAATGTGTGAATGGCAGTCTCGGTAGACTTGCCATGGACTTAAGTAAGAATGAGGAGGGACTGATGAGTCGGAACGATTTGGCTAGACAAGTAGCCCTTTTTCGTGATTTGGGTATAAATACCACCCTGACGTCTCTCCAACATTGGGGAACGTGCCCTAGAGCGTAACATTTTTGCAGCAGATTTAAAGGGCTTAAATGTGCCAATGGCCCATCTAATCTTGTTAGGACTGAAGATTCTGGCCGCAACGCTCTTGCTCTTGTTAGAGACCCTGTGCTTGTCTACCTCAATCGGGTCTGGAGTAACTATTCCTTGATCGGGAGTTAGAGAGTCGAGAAAGTGGGTTTATAATAAGAGCCTGACTGTTTCCTCGCAAATTTCGGTGTAGTTCCCATTTTCTTTTTGAAGTGAGCCTAAACCATTTGTGTCATCCTTCGAAAATACCTTATGGAGACTGGTAGCTGCGGGCAATTGATCTATGCCATCGCTAAAGGTCCGCCAGGTTCTTCTTTTGGATCTCCTTAATTCCGTATTGTATTCCGTTAGAGCCTTTTATATTCCCCCCAGATGCCAGAGAGTTTAGCTATGTTGAATAGTTTCCTGACTTCTTTTCTTTTCAAATTCAGCTCCCGATTCCACCAAGGTACCTGCAGATTGCATGTCTTTTACTTCAGAGGGCAACTGTGTTCGAATGAAGTCAATACAGCCGTTTGGAGCGGCGCAGTGGCGGAGTCAAGCTCTTCCGTAGTACTAATGCTACTGTCGGGAGAGTAAACTACAGGCTTAAGGTGTTGTCGATAGAGTTCCTAGTTAGTTAGTTAAGGGATTCGGTACTCTCGACATGTGTTAAGTGTGGCGTCTATATGGAACCTGATATGTCTGTGATCGGACATGGAAATCTCGTTCGATACATGCCATCTGCTTATTTTTGTACTTATGAACATACTGGCAAGTGTTAGGCTCAGGACCTCTTGTCTAATAGAGTTCATAAAGGTTGGCTTATTACCTCGATTTAGTATCTCTAAATTGTTAGACAACATAAAATCGTAAAGGTACTCATTCTTGGAATAAAATGATATCATTTTTTGTAATTTTAGTTTTATTTAATACAATAATTACCTTAATTTATGTTAAATGCTCCCAATTTCCATCTCGAAGCTATCCCAGCATTAAGGAACATTAGACATTCCGAACAATTTTCGTTTCAGTCTAAATAGTATAAATGACATAAATTATTCCACAGAAATGAATAACTTTCGTAATAACCAAACATTAGAACAACAAGATGAAAAGAAAAAAATCTATCGGGCATTAAGATTTGCTAATTAAAATATAATAGAAAAAAATATTGTCGGATGGTCCCCAGTCTACCCTACTTATTGTCCTTTTTGAATATACTCCGACTGCTGCATTTAAACTTTTGGTTTTTATCAGAATCCTTAAATTTTCTTAATACAAAAATATCCTCGTGATTATTACTTAACTTTTTTTTTCGCTAGTTGAATTTTTAATAGTAGTCTGCATTCGATTTATTTATTTGAAATTCGTCCAAAGGAAGAGCTCTGTAGGCTGTATAGAATGCGTTAACTATAATACCTATGTATGTGTATCGCCGATCGAACGATGACCTAAAGTGTGTAGTTCGTTCGATCGGCGATACAAACATATATTATGGTTAACGCATTCTATACAGACTCTACAGAACTATTCCTTTAAAGCACTTTGGGATTTTTATAAGTTGAGTAATATATTATTTATCGACCGATTTGAAATTTAAAGACCAATTACAACAGTTGCCAAGAAGCAAAAGAATTACACCTACATACTTTTCACTTAGCCCCATATCCCATGAGGGAATTAAGGGAGATGATGCGATGTAGAATATTTCAGTCGAGCTAATCCTATTTGCAATAAATTTCATAAAAATAAGTTTTTCAAGAAAAAAGAAAAAAAAAACTTCTGGCATGGATCCAGAAAATTTTCACCTCAAGTCGTTTTCCTGGCAACCTTTATCCCTAAATTGATATTGAAATATTCTTATCGCTTTATTATTTACTACTTCTCACCTGTCCATGATGAGCATGATAATCCCAGATGGTTTTGACAGGATTGTTATGAGCGATGTATGTACGCAGATAGAGATATTTTAAGGGTGCAGCTGAGAGTGAAGTAATTCTCTTCCCTTTGCTTTCCATGCATGGAATATATTACGTAACTACATACATATTCCTATTATATTTGTGCCGTTCAACGGATGAAAATATTCCTGTTGGATTAAAATAATATCAACAAATTAAAAATGCACATTCGGTGGTTGTCTGTTGAATTATGTAAATTAATGTATAACGAAATTTTCAGTTTATTTAAAAAGAAGATTATGGGCACTCCTTAAGGGGGAATACCAGTGAACGGAAAAATCAAATTTTTAGCCTATCCACCGCTATAATGACATGAGAAAATATTATGTGTGTTTTAAGCTTTTAAGTTCTATATTCTTTGCTAATTTCTTTTCTACTCAGCTCACACAGCCATATACTTCTTGTAATTGAGAATAGCAGGATCCACCTGCAATTGTCCCTACGACGACATTAACCAGTTAAACCAGTTAAAAATATACACATTTTAATACTCAATGTTGTAAATGAACTACACATAACGTCTTAAAATTACGCATTTTTTGCAAAATTACTCACACGATTGCATACAATCAAAGAACATCTAAAAGAAAGAATACGCATCTCGTATATTGAAAAGTTTTATATGGCGGTCGTTCCATTACGACCTGCTCTCACAAATTGTATGAAAACTCTCTGCTTGTTAACGATCCGCCACTCACCGGTGGTGATATTACGACCCGCTTTCACAAGTTTTACGAAAACTCTTCTTTGAGTGACGGCACGCCGCCAGTCACCAGTGGTGGTGAGTGGCGGCTGGCGGGTCATCATCTTCAAAGCACCTGCACAGATCCAGAGCAAGAGGCGAGAGCCTGCACTCCGCATCATGCCCGACGAGGGCATACTACAAGAGAAATTTCTTGAGCAGCTGTTCAATACACCCTTATTCGCCAGTGTGTAAAAAACAACAGTGAACCACTACATCCTTATTCACCAGTGTGTAAAAAACAACGTGCCTGGTTATTGAAAAATGTAAACATTTCTACTTCACATAAAACAAGTATATTTCTCTTTGTCACACACATGCTCAATTTCCTTAAAGCTACATGCAATTCTTTCTTTCAAATATTATAATCATTTTTTTATTTTATTTTTTCAAATGATACCCTATTCTCGTGGGTAATCTCTTTCTATCGATCAGCTGTTCAAGAAATTTCTCTTGTAGTATGCCCTCGTCGATCATGCCCATGCTTTGCATTGCGTGTTCTCTCTTTGCTTCTTTTAGCTCTTCTCTAAGAAACCGGTTTCATTATCATCATACTTTGTTTGAGAGAATTTTCATTTGCATTGCATTGCAACAGAACAGAGGGAGAATAGTTAGGTGAGCGAATGGGATAGGAATTGGTGAACGACAAGCACTCTAGTCACAATCACTATCAGTTGCATTGATTCGGGTGCTTGGGCTAAACATTTTCATGAATGTATGTAGCCGAAATATGTTGTGTAAAATTTGTTATGAAAAATTTTCGAGTACCTAAATTAATAGAAAAACTGGCTCGCCTCTTCAGCTAGGCAGCATAGTGAAACATAAAATTGTGCATGGCTGCTGGCGTCGGTGTGTGTATAGTTGTGGAGTGGTGGAGAACAGGGAGAACAGAGCAATATTCTCTCAGTCTAAAATCTTTGCATCTTCCCGACCAGATGAAGCTTCTTGTTAAGTTATATGTTCTTTGATACAATGCCATAAAATGTGTAAAATTGTACTTTTTCTTATAATCATCATGAATGAAGAACTAAATCAATCTGTGGTGACACTCAGCTTATCTCAACTCGTCTGAGTAATACTATACGCCATACTAGAAGTTTCTATGAGATAATTTTAAGCACAAGAATTAAATTTTATTATACCCATGAAAGCAATTTTCAAGAATTAATATAAAAGTTACAAACAAGTTACCTAAATTCAAACATTTTCCTAATTCGAATTAATAAAATTAAGCATTTTATGTAGATTTATAAAATTCCTTCTCTGCTTTGTAAAATTTTACTACTATAATTGAAGAAAAATTCAAGAAATTTTTTTCTGTGTGCTTAGAAAAGTGGTGTGCGGAAAATTTACTTAAAACAATTTATCCAAGGAAAATTGATCCAAAACAATTCATCCAATAGCAATACGTCCATTAAGCAATTTAACTATGGACAATTAGCTTATCTACTTTTTACCTAGAAAAATTTGTCCAAAACAATCAATCTAATTCCGACTTTTATAAATATTTTGATATCAACAAAACCACGGCGTTTTTGATGATATCAAAATATTTTTAAAGGTAGGAATTAGATTAAAACAATTTTATTAAACGATTTATATAACACCGAGGTTTTTTAAATAATATATTACATGTACAAAATTTTTCTTTTACTTCTGTACATATTATGTAATAATATGCAGAGCTGGGCAAGTACCAAAGAAAAAGTTTAAGGGAGTCACCCCGTGTGACTGATTAAAAAAAATTTTTTTTTTTGTATAAGTTGCATCCAAATATAATGCAGAATATGTGGGTAAAATAATTTTCTGTTATTCTGCGCCGTTCGAAAGTTAAAGCGTTAATGAGTGCAGGTATTTGGAGCGAGCATCGGACCCCTTCTCTTGCGCTTTGGTTTCTTACCTGAGGCCTTTTAATACAAACATAGATTTAAATGTACAATAGAGAAGCCGTTATATCTCTAAGCTCATTTTCTGCTTCCAAAATGACGGTTAGTTTAGTCTTGATCGAGCATCCAGTGTTCGAATTTTAATTGTGATAATCGTATTTGAGCTTTTAAACGCGTTTTTCTCAAGACTACGTTTTTCTAACTGGTCTCCACGATATCTCAAAAATGGTTTGACCGATTGCCTTGAAATTTTAATGGTAGATTCGGCACATATATAGTCATCAAATAATTCAAAAATTCCGAACCGTTTTTTTTTTCGTAACAAAATGATCGAAAAAATCACGAAATTTGAAAATTAATTTTCAAAAACATCTCAATTATTCAATTTTCAATATTTTCGAATGATTCTAGTTCATTCGATTGCCACAGCTTCATACATTGAAACGTCGTTTAGTTTTTTTATTTCAAATAACTCAATGAGCCGGAATCATGGAGACCGTCGACAAACTTTTATTTCGACATGGGTGCCTTTGTAGTGGTCTGAAAATATTCTGGCTTACTGCTGAAATGTCAATTAATATATAGTAAAAAGTTCAAACATCTATATTTTTATTGCTCGTCAAAACAACATCCCAAAAAAAGGTCAAAAAACAGGCGATCACACGAGGTGACCCCCTTGTACAAGTTCAAGTACCGACGGCCTGAGTACTTCAGCGTAAGTACATGTACCGCATGTATGAAAAGTACTTGTAACTACATAAGTACTAAGTCTGTAAAAAGTACTGAGTACTTTTTGAAGTACTTTTTAAAGTACTTTTGTAGAATCTTTGTACGTTGGCAGTAATATAATGAAGTTTTTCGAGTTCAGTTAATAGATATTAATAAATAAATACCTTTTGAAAACTATGATATGTATAGTAACCAGTGGCTATATTTTTTTATAGTTTTCGGCGCTGCATGTACCTCTCATTGCTACACTCACCTCTCATTGCTACACTTATAAAAACTATTAGAGGTCCGCCCAAGGACCCATTATCGCCTCCCATAATGCATAAGAATTCTAAGGAAAAAATTTCCAGTAAATTTCTAAGAAAAAACTGGGGCCTTCCCTACATCAGGTCGAGGCATCGTTGATTTGATATTGGAGCGAGACGTTACTGGTTTTTGTTCTACTTGCCCAGTCTTATTTGTATGTTATTAGTTTGTCTAAGGTTTTGCCTTGATGCGTGAATGCGACACATGCTTTGACAGTTCTTTGCGTGCTTTAAAACTCAACAAAATAGCAGTTTCGCTAGAGATTGTGTTTTGTTTTCTACGAAGAGTTAGATATTTGTAGGTACTTAATAGACTCAGAAATACTTAAGTAAAAATCTTGGTACTTAAGTACAAAACTAAGTCTTAAGTACAAGTAAATAGATGCTAATACTTATGTTCAAGTACTAACTAGGGGCATTTCAAGAGTATTGAGTAATAAGGCTTAAGTAACAAAAATGTACTTTAAGTAGTACTTAAGTCTTTTTTTTACTTAAGTATTCCCCAGCTCTGATAATATGATACATATTTTTGTGAAAAATAAGGTGTTTTTGTTGTTTTAAATAAAATATTCCTGTATTTCTTATAATTAGGTATTATATGCCTACTTATCAGTAACCGCGAACAAAATCATAACTGTTTTGTCTAATGGATGAATTGTTGTTGGATATATTTCATGTATAAATTTTCTTTGGATGAATTGTCAATAGACAAATTTTCTGGATACGTGTAAAGATGTAAGTATTAACGTCGCAGTTTGCATAAACTCGAGTGACATTTAAATGTTAAAATATATTGAACTTCACAAATTTATCGCATTTTCTTCCTTTTCTCTGTAAAATTAAATTGAAACAAGTAAGAAAATTTGATTTGGTCTAACAATAAGACCTATTCGTATAATACATTACATAAATGCCCGTATGTAATTTCGTATATTTAATACATTTTCAATATTTCAATAAATATGCAATTGTTAAAGGCAGAAATTTTACGATGTACATATATTTAGGGACAGCATTCATCATCACATTCAGGCTAATTTTCCTGTTCACACTACCTAAAATTTATCCAATAATTACTGGCTATTTACAATTTCATAAGATAATGTGCAATCGTAAATTTTTGACGCTGGAGTTTGTACTTTGGGTATTACCGTATCGTTCGGAAGATACAAGCCATGAATAATAATAATAATAATTTATTGCTAGTAAATGTACACAAGATTTACAATCTTTTATAGTACGAAATAGTAAGTCGATGCTAGATAAATTTGTGTTAAAAATAAGAACTGAGCTTTAAATAAAAAACAATCTGCATTAACTTGATCTAAAAAGGATACAAATTAAGTATCTACTGCATTTTTTAGTTCAAATTTAGTTAAAATATAATCTAAGAATAGTTTAAATAGTTTAAATAGTATAAATACTGCCTCTTAGCCTAGAAGACAATAGGAACTATTATCCTATAAAGCGGTTATTTTAAGTGTTTGCGTTTTATATAGCAACGGGAAAATTACTCCATAATCTGATAGACTGGACGGTTATTAGGTTTCTGTTCCGTTGAGCCGAAGTAATGCTTTAAAAAGGATTCCAAAGAACACCCAAGTAATTGAAGCCTAAATGGGGGAAACGTGATCAAATCGTCGCAATCTAAACTTAAATCGGATACAGTCGTTGAAAGCAACTTCCTTTTTACGTGCACGTATTTTCTATCAAGATTGGGAGAAACAACGCTTCCAAACGAGAAATGAGGCAGAATCAACATCTTTACTAGGACCAGACGAGAGTTATGAGGCAATGTATCGGCCGAGAGCCAAAGTTTGCGCAGCCCAGCATAAATTTTATCCAATCTCGTTTAATTCTATCCCAAGATTGGTAACCTTATTCAGCATGGGTAGTGGAGAATCACTGGTGGGACGTCAGACACATCGAAAGCATTATTATAAAAACTTATAGAAAGTGATTTTACGGGATTAAGTTGCAGACCTTTATCCATAGACCACGCATATATTCTATTCAGATCACTATTAATGCGTGATACGCAATCCTCGAGAAGACCTATAGGCCGGCTTAGATAAACCTGAACATCATCCGCATAGAGATGTATTTCTACATCACGAACTGCTTTCGGCAAGTCATTAATGAATAAGCTGAATAACAGCGGACCCAATATCGATCCTTTGGGAGCTCCATACTGTAGAGGCAAAAATGCAGAATAAGCATTGTCGGCCCTGACCCGCTGGCCATGCTCATTCAAAAAGCTATCCAGCATGTGTGCTGCTGAATAGCCAAATGTAAAAGACGAACAGAACTTCTGTAAAAGAGTTCCATGATCAATAATATCAAAAGCCTTTGAGAAATCTAAAACGACTAGCGTAGTGAATTTGTCACTATCCATCTGTGAAATGCGCCAAAGCCTCATTTCCATCGAGTTAAAAGATTATTTTTGTCCACATGCTCAAGTATTTGCTGGTACATTTATTTTTTTTAACACTTTAGACAAAAAACAAAGTATACTGATTGGACGAAAATCAGCCGGAGAATCTGGCGATTTCTTTTCTGGTATTGGAAGAATGTTAGCTACCCTCCTGCGTCGGTAACAAGGTTTAAATCAAGCATCGAGGGATTAGAGGTATTGTAGAAGGGTATTAACCATGTAACCATGCAGTATGAGCTCCCTCTCATTTGTTTTGTACACTCATCATGGAGGAAGAACTAAGATTTCATCTTAAATAGGTCGTAAAGCCTAAAACTATCGCTTCCACAGAAAAATGAAGTTAAAACAAATTGCAGCCCACTATATTTTCTTTGTACTAGTTAGTTATAAAAAAAGATAGCATCTAGAATAAATTTATGGAAATTATAGCGTTTGAACAAAATACAAGCTACTTTTATATGAAAAACTCTTGCAGTAAGACAAGGAAAGTAGACTGTGATGTTCGCCTGTTAACCGGCCCGCTAGTCTCTTTTCAGACTTTATTCATGGCTTGTATATTCCGGGGGTTACGGTATTGCTAGCGGCACACGTCCAAACGCCATAATTTTTTTCCAACGTATCAGTCACTACTAAGGAACATGGTATAAGCAGCTTGTGGGTATTCAACACTGGTATAAACAATAAAACAAAGAGTATTTAAATAACACCACTATAAATATTTATTAATATAAATTTAACAAAAAGGCTTTATGAGCTACAATGTTTTAGACGCTAATGTTCGGTTCAAGATGAAAACGATAGAATGAAGAAGGGCGAGCGTCAGCTAAAACGTCAAATATGATTAATTCATGTTTTTACGACGGCGCTGCCACAAGTAGAATTATCAGCAAATAACGATGTCGCCATAAGCTTTCTGCGCCACCTAGCAACATTTTTGTATACAAAAAAATAAGTGTGTCCATGATAATACCACCTAAAACAGCAAGTGTCTCCATGATAATATCATTTATTGAAAATTGTATTATTTTATTATTACGCTAAGTTTTCTTGTAATTTTTATGCAAAATCGCGTAAATAACTTTACAATGATTAATTTTAGATACTTTGTAATTTTTGATTTACATTGGAACACTGTTAAAACTTTGATCGAAAAGTGTTCATTTCATCATATTTCATTTTGCTAAAAATTAGCGCAAAAGATCCAAAAATGAAAAATTAAAAAACTTATCTGATCCTTTTATGGTACATCTACAGATTGTAATCAAAATCGGGTCATAAATGACTTTCACTTAGCTGGAAAATGGTGCAAGAGATGACAGATTTTAACAATTTTACAAATTTCAGATAATTATGTAATAATTTCTGTATTAATTTTGACAAATATTCTACACTTATCTGACGGATTGGACCTTTATTAAAAAAAAAAAAATTTGGATTGAAAAAATACACCTGTTCTCGAGATATCGGGTGTAAGCCGAAGGTCAATTTTCAATAATCACTGGTATTCCCTCTTAAGAAGGTATAGTTTAAGGGATTGGAAATGAAAGACGCACCTCTCCTTTTTTTTAATCATATAAAACGATCTAGGAATGAAAGCACAATATAGTGAAAATATGGTAATTAAAAAAAAAAAAAATTGAATTATTTCCAAATTGTCAGTGATAACATAGCGATCTTGCATGAGAAAGTAAGAGATCTAATTTCAAACCCAGCATTTCGGAAAAAAATAGTTTACAGTGGATTTTAGCTCAAACTATTATTCTTGATTGAACAGCAGGCAGCTGGTGCATTTATTACATCTGATCCTCATCATATAAATACCGGTATGTCCAGGGCTCTATTATCTCTCTCTTAAATTTCATTAATGATTTGCTTTCCATTACTTTCAATTCCATCTATAGTTTTGTCGATGACAGTGGCCTTGATTTCGTTTACTCCTTTGACATTCTTGCACATTCCAGAGGAAATACCGTGTGGGTCAATCGTGATTAGGTCATTGATAAGTGACCTTCACAAGATGCTAGCTTGGACAGAGAAAATTGAGTCGAATTCAATGCATTTCTTTTCTTTTTTTATTATTAAGCCTATACCGCACAGCATGGCAGGAAGGAGATAGGGAAAGGAATTAGTGAATGTGAGGAGAGCGGTGGATGTACTGAGGTATTTCAGTCTTAAACTTTCGCAGATTTTATGCAGGAGGAAAGACCGAAGATGGTAGACTGTTCCACATTCGCACAGTTCGGGATAAAAAAGCATCACGGAAATTTTACTGTGCGGCCGAACGTAAGTTTAAGGGTAAAAGGATGTGCGCAGCTTGTAGCACGAGTATTACGTGCAGAAATAATTCTACAAGGGATCAGACTAGATATTTCATCGGAAGCGATAAAGGAGCGAAAGGCATCCAACATTGCGGCGGTGCTCGATTGAGTCAATATGAAAAGTTATTGTCAAATCGCCAATCAGCTTGAAGGCTCTCTTTTGGACAATATCCAATGAAGCTAAGGCTGTGCGACCAGCACCGGCCCAGATATGGGAATTGTATTCCATTTTAGGTCTGATATAAGACTTGTAGAGAAGCGCTAGATTTGACGGGCTGTAATATTTCTAACACCTTTTCCGAAATCAGAGACATTTCAATGCTTCTTTAGCAACTAAGGAGATTTGATCTGACCAGCTTAACTTACTGGAAATGTTAATGCCAAGAATGCATAAAGATGGTGTATCGTAGATCAGTGCTCCATCAAAAGAAATAGGAGTGGATAAATTATGATCTTGTTTTAAGACCCAAAGATCTATTTAAAATAAGATCATTATTTTACCACTTCCATTAATTTTCTGATCTCCGAAACATCGTCACTAAGCATCCTTCATATTAATATTTCCAGTAAGTTAAATTGAACAGATCACATCTTCTTTGTTTCCAAAGAAACATCGATATGTCTTGAATTTCTGAAAAGGTTTTGGAAATATTTCAGTCCATCGAATCTACCGCTACTCTATGTATAAGTCTTTTATCAGACATACATAGAATGGGATATAATTCCTATATTTGGGTTTGTGCCGATCACACAAATAACTTGTCATATAGACTCGCTCGACAACCGCATTAATGTCGGATGTATTTCGCTCCTTCATTGTTACATGCATGGTTAATATTCTGATGAAATATTTAGTCTGATCAGCTGTAGATTTATTCCTGCAAGCAATACTAGCGCTGCAGGTTACGCACATATTTGCACCCTTCAAAACATTTTCAACCGAACATTGAATTTCGTGATGCTTTTTTTATCTCGAACTGCGTCAATGTGGAACAGTCTACCTTCTTCCGGGCTTACAATCTGCGAAAATTCTAGGGTGACGTACATCAGTATCTCCGCCATTCTCCTCATGCCCGTAATTGTTTCTCTACTTCCTTGTTGCCATGGTCTCCTGAGATTGGCTTAATGATATAAAAAAACAAAAGAGAAACTCCTTCAAACGCTACGGATAGATGGATTGTAAACAGGTTGAGAAACCTGAGGCGTCTCTGGAGCGTCTAGAACGAGGGCCCCTCACAAGGCCCACTGTACAGCCATCAGACCTATGCCCTATAAATTAAAACTATATATAGTGAAAAGTTTTGTATGGCAATACCAAGCAAGGGTTGCCCGCATAGGTCCATTTTTGAATATGTATTTGAAATTTTCATAAAAACACTGTGCACACAATTTGAGATGTCCATCGTCTACGCGTTTTAAGGAATTTCCCAAATATATAGTGAAAAACTAAAGTTTTGCATGGTAACACCAAGAAAGGGCTTAGAGTTTAGTCTATTTTTGAGCTTTTATTTACTGTTGCTATGAAATACTATGTACCAAATCTCAGCTCATGCTCTCAGGCTGTATACAAATTGTAACGTCGGTAGTTGGTGTGCGGGCAGTCAGGAGATTGTCCAGGGCCGTTTTTCGGCGTTGCTAGGTCCAGAGCGCTGTTCTAGCTCTGCGGTTCGGGCGGTATACGTAACGCACACACTACTTAACCTACACTCACTCACTTACTTATAATAACTTAGGACTACGCGGCGTAGGTGCGGGGTAGGAGCGTGCGCTTACTATTCCTTAGACCAACACGATTAACGTGCGCTTGTCGTTAGGAGTAGCCAACACGGGGGATGCGGGACGGAGCGTGCACTCGCTATTCTTCTGACCAACACGATGACGTGCGCTTGTCGTTAGAATAGCCAACACGGGGGTACGGGACGGAGCGTGCGCTCGCTATTCTTCTGACCAATACGATGACGTGCGCTTGTCGTCAGAATAGCCAACACGGGGGTACGGGACGGAATGTACGTGTGCGCTTACTACTCCTCTGACCAACACGATGAACGTGCGCTTCGTCGTCAGAGTAGCCAACACGGTACGGGGACGGAATTTATATTTGTGCGCTCGCTACTCTTCTGATCAACACGATTAACGTGCGCTTATCGGCAGAGTAGCCTACACGGGGGTACGGGGACGGAATGCGTGCGCTTACTAATTCTCAGGCCAGCACGATTAACGTGCGCATGCCGTTGAACTAGTCAACACGACTTGCGGATAGGACTGGACGGGAGATGTGTCTAGTCGAGCTGCTGGGAGGCAACTGACTAATCTTTCGGTACTTGACTGACTTTTATAGCCAGCCTTCTGGTATTGCACTGGTGGGGGGTCAACTCTGTTCACTTTGGAGTTGTACTCTCGCGGTCGGATATTTTGCTGATCGGTGACTTGTAGTTTTCGGTTGTGTTCACTTCGATGCTTGGTGATCGACTGAGTGATCTTACTACTGGCTGCCGGCTATTTATAGGCAGGCTGGCTGATGGCGTCGGGTGTAGAATGCTCCCTTCTACTATCATGCCACCAGCACGGGGCACTACTGAGCTGCTTATCAGTAGTGTGCTCTCCTCTCGGCGGCTGGTTTACATTGTTGCGGCTGCTAGACACTCGTTTTCGCTGGTGTTTAGCTGAAATGTATGTAACTTCGTTACAAAATATATAGTAAAAAATGAAATTTTTATATGGCAACCCTATGAAAGAGTTGCCTGATTGCTCACATTTTCGAAATTGAATTAACTTTATTTTTTAAAAAGCACGTGTTTACGATTTCAGCTCTCTAAGTAAACGCGTTTTCGAGCTATCGTGAGGACGGAGAGACGGACAGACAGACGGACGGATGGACGGACAGACGGATATACAGAAATCAAAATAAATTTTAATATTCTACGTAGGTATTCCACCTATTTGAAGCGACTTTTTATACTTTGTTGGGAGCGTTAAGTGATTTTTTGTTCAACAACAATTTTAAATTATTATTGGGTATCGATATAATTCAGGATATACAGGGTGTCCCGCGAGCGGTCTGTCATTAACACTAATATTTCATATTGAATTTAAGAAGTCTAAAGGCTTGGCTTTATAATGATCCATCACACTTTGTACCCAAAATGTAATCCTTTTTGCGTTTTTTTCACTTTTTCTTAAACAAATCCAGCGAAAAAGTTCAATTAGTGCCAGAAAGTAAGCAATTCTCTTTTAGGGACGAGCTTTTTAAGCCAAAAAGCCAAACTTTTGAGCTTCTTAAATCCAGTATGAAAAATTAGTATTGATGACGGGTTTTTTGATCAAAATAGTACTTAAAAAAAAACAAACAAATTAAAATTTCAAAATAACTTTTAAACGGTGAGGAGGAAAGGTCAAACGATTATCAATCCAAATTTTAAGTCATCATCACAGCGTGCAACATCCAGAAGCTATAAAAACATACCCGAATATCTGTAAGTCCCATTATCTCCGAAACTGTTAAGATTTACGTATATGTAGTTCTTAATAAAACAAAGAAAATCTCTCTTTAACTAACCCCTCAACCCATTTATTCCATTTTAGATAATAAGACATTTTTTTATCACATTTTAGCCCCTAGCCAAATTAAACTAATGAACATACACTTCGTGTGAAAATCCTGAAGTCCTGAATCGAAATTTATTAGACTAGCACTCAATTCAAATCTCACATTTATCTAGTATAATCCGAAGCTATTTCCTTCCTACCTTATCAATACCCACATCAAATAAAAGCTCAAATTACATTCTTCAAGTCCACAGATATAATAAGGCGTGTAAATTTACATCGAATCTGCTCTCAGCTATTAGGAAGAAATATTCTTTGCCCTTCTTTCGAAATTATTTATGTTTTCTCCGGGTCGGTCGGGTCGGTCCATGAATATTGTACAGGGTCTAAAAGGAGCATATTCGCAGCGGTTCGGTTAGCGGGCAATGGTGTAATAATAGTGTATCTCCTCAAGCAGAGCAGAGAAGCATTGTGTGAAAGTTGCTTCATAAATAAAGAAAAATGGCATTGTTTTGCTGTCGACCCCTTAATGGAAAATAATGGGGCTGTAGACAAACAGTCGCGAAAAAGGGGATCTCCACACACACATCACGTGGGAAGGAAGTTACGACATAGGCACACTGTCCCATATCCAATCCTCGACCTTTTTGTATAGGCTCTAGCCAAACCGGCTCCGTGACTAAGCGCCTATAAACAATTTATTCATAAAACTTAAATATAGATGAGAGCCTCAGAGCTATACTTAATTTACATGTGTGTGTGTGTGTGTGTCTGTGCATGTGTGTGGTGATGACCGGGATAGATATATAGTTACTGAAAACTATTGGCCTACATTTGGATGCGATTACTAATGCCAGGCGCTTCTTAGCCGTATAGTTTGTAACTGTGACTACGCAATTTCGATCTAGCCAAAGAGCACTTCCTGATTAATAAAACGAGACAGGATTCGACTGGGTGAATGATATCCTTATAATGGTGGACTATCACGCGATGTTTTCTTCCATATACATATTATGATATTTTCGGGATTTCCTTTAGCTTCTTATTTGCATATGGTCTTGATTAATCCGCTGCCATCATATTTCGTGGGGTTTAGTAATTCGGGCATTGTGTACGTGTTAGCCAAGAGTTAGTGGAATTAATGTTGGACATTTCCTGTCCGATAACACTGCAGCACTTTTCGATAGATAATTATACGTAGCTTCTCCTATATGAGGACGGGTAGGATTAAAAATTATTCAAATGATTTTCCAAGTGAAAATTGTTGTCAGATAAAAATTATAAAATCGAGTTGAATTTATTGTTGATTATAGTGCTGGCGATTAAATTTTGCGTTACCCTATAAAGAAACTAAGGTTAAGCAAAAGTGTTGATGTAATGGACAAATTAGCGGAATAGACTTAGTAACAGATGAATTTGGTTGGTTGAGTGTGATGGATTTAGAAAGATGGGTAGCATAGTGACTGAGAGGGAGTGAGAAAGAGAGACAGAGGGTGAGCGAGATTGATAGAGGGAGAGCGAGAGAAATATTGAGCGCAAGAGAGATAAATAGAAAAAAAAGTTTCGAAAATTTCTTAATTGGTTTGGAGTACGAAGAGTGTGGCGATGGATAAATTTGGCGTAAAAGAACTAGCAAAGTATTTTATGAGTGCAGTTAAATGATCCCGGGGCCGTAAAAATAATGTTATGTATTTGCTTTTATGGTTAGAATGCAAATCTGTAACAGACATACGTAAAACTGTGTATCCAATTTAGGGTTGAATGGATGGATGGATTGGAATTGGATTGGAATTGGGTTGGATATCTCACCTTCCTGATTTATAACGCTCTACCCGACTTATGCAGATTATCTAAGAGGTATGAGCCAAGGAATTGTAACGAACTACTGGAGTAGGCCAGGGAATGACAGAGAAAGTTAGTCACCGTTTTGGTTCTGTTCCGCATCCTCTGCATACAGGATTGTTAACAAGTTTCATTCTATGTAGGTGACCCTTGAGAAATGAGTGTTCCGAAAGAATTGACACGGTTCTTAGGGTTGATTTATTTAGCCTAGAGTCTACACCATATCTGGAACCTATATGGCTGATATACCAAAGGTCAAATGTACCTCCTTGTTATTGAGAACAAAATATATTGAATAGGCGTATTAGGGTTGTGCTTCTACTCCGATCGCAGTAGATCTACTCCTATTTGAGTGCAGAAAATAACTCTACTACTCTACTACCTTGTTTACAGAATCTACTACTACTTTGAAACGAGAAATTAAATTGGTTTTCCTTAAGCCGGGAAACACAAAGCGACCGACATGATTATTCGTTCCAATTCTGGATATTTAAAGATTCACGTTTTGATAATGCATGCCAGGACTGCTGGTCTATTGCCAAAACTACGAAGTAAAAACTAAAATAAAGAGGCGGAATTCTTTGGAACATGCCATACAAAGAAGCTGTCTGCTATTCTCAGTAGAAATCATCAAATACAATTTGAAAATTTGATTAGTCGGCTATCAAGCAAAGTCTTGACAGACTTTTTATTGAAATGTTAAAGTATTTAAAAAAGGCATCACGGTATTACAAAAATGACAGGTTTTTTTCATTGATCTTAATTTAAGATTACTTTCAGTGTCAGTAGTAATATGGATGAAAATCTGGAATCGACTCAACATGAATTTGTGAAAATGACAACAAAGTAGTTTCCGATATTTGCACTAAATCTTTTAGCAAGCCAAAGTATATAGTACATAAAAAATTTTACACATAAGTGTGTTGATTGAATAGATCTCATTTTTCAATTAAGCGGATTTAATGATTGCAATAGCAGTGGTGGACTCGATATCCCTAATAAGGGGGATACTATGGAACCTCCAAAGAAAATAGCTAAATATTTTCAAAAGATCAAAGAAAACTGGACAGAAAAATATACGTGGGTACGTAAAACTAAGGTTAAAAGATGATTTTATGGAAGTACCATTTTGCATTTTGTGTTCAAAAACACTTCTGCAAAATATAATAATATAAATCATCTGTATAGGCACAAGAAGAGTTCTTATCACCAGCACCGTGAAATTGAAAGTAACAATAACTGCAAAATATCTGATATTTTATGTGATAATAATCGGATTAAATTGAAAAAGGCAGTGAAGATTTTGGAAATACGGTGCATTTTGTACTTTATTGAATATAATTTGTCTTTCCAAATAATGGATTCTCTTCCTAATTTTCTCTAACGTACCATTACTGATTCAAAACTCTGCAAAGAAATAAAATGTGGAAGGAAAAAGGCGACAAAAATTGTAAACGAAATAATTGGCCCATTTGTTCAACATAAACTTGCTACAAAATTACATCAAAATTATTTTTGTATTTGTATTGACGAAGAAATAGATGCCATATCGATAGATTTTTTGCTATGTTGCCTTTGAATGAAAGCACCTCGGAAAAAATTGTTTCTAAATAACTAGAACTTTTTCAAAAATTTTCAATACCCATTATAATTTGGCTGTGATGATGGGACGACTTAGTAGTGTTAAAACAAAATTAATGCAACAAAATCGAAATGTTCAATTTTTTTTAATTGTATATGGTCATTCCTTAGCATTATGCTCTTCTGCAGCTAGGAAGATAATTCCTGATGAAATCGAAAAATGTGTTAGGCATATTTGCAGTCATTTTTCCCAAAGTCCGAAACGGCAAAGTGAATTCAAAGAAATTCAGGCAGCTTTTAATGTAAAAATTCATAAAATTTTGAAGCCGTGTCAGACACGGTGGCTTTCCTTAGAAGAGTGCGTGAATAGAACCTTAAAGGAATGCGTTGTATTGCAAAATTATTTTATTATCGATAACACTATAGATATTCTAGAAATATTATCGAAGGATTCGAATAAGTATTATTTCTATTTCTTGTCATTTATGTATATTAAACGAGGTAAATATGATGAACAAAATATTTCAAACAGAAAGTGTACAAATTAACGTGTTTCTTAAAATCATTTAAGATTCTTTCTGAAATATACTAAACATTTTTATTAAAGAAGAGTATTACACAAAATTCGAAAGCTCACATGATCCAACTGATTGGCAAAATAGTGAATTCTTTCTTCCGCTGGAAAGTGTATATTTTGGCCTCAAATTTGAGGAATATATATATGAAAAATAAAACGATTTTACCGATCTTCTAACAATAAAGAGAAATCTTTTAAATTTTTAACAGGTGTTATGCTACCAAATACAAACACGTTTTAACGTTCAAGATGAGCGTCGGTATTTATATTAAAGTATTTAAGCCCCAAGGAAATAAAAACCGGCAGAATACAGTCAATTTTACAGTTTTGTAAAGCTTTTCCATCTATATCTCCTTCTGAAGATTACGAAATAGTGAATTTAAAATAAACAATGGCGAATGTTGATTGGCGAGATCAGATATTTAGATAGTTTTAACGGAGATATTGTTTCATTTTGGTCGAATATTTGTAAAGAAAAATTGTTTAATGTGTTAATATTTAAAGAATTGGCATCTTTTATAATTAAATAAAGCAAGCTTACCTCATAGCACGGCTAATGCCGAACGAAAATTTTCTTTTCTTAATAATTTAAAAACTAAAAAGCAAAATTCACTCTTTATAGGCACAGTTGAAAACACAATGTTTTGTCAAGAAATTTTAAGTGATTGCAATTCTTCAACTTGGCATGTACCAAATGAACTACTCGCAAAACTTTCGTTCAACTTCAAACTCATAATTGAATTAAATTTTGTATTATTTGCTTTGTTTTAATTATCTATATAATTTATTTGAAGTGAATATATTTTACTTTATTATTGTTGTGTTAATTTTGTTTACTTATGTCACACAATATGAAGAATTTTGTTTTTTTTAAGTATAAAATTATAGAAAAAAAAATTTGTTTCTTATATTTTGGATTTTTCTTAATCTACTACCGTACTATGATATCTACTCCCCTAACAAACTTCGTTCTACTACCTTATTATTTTCTTGAGGCACAGCCCTTAACACGGCAAGAAGAGTGTTATGTTTCTTTTACAATCGGTATCCTGGCGACATATTCATTTACATTCTCTCTCTTTCTCGCTCTCTGCTGTACTATGCCACATAATACTTTGCAACATTTATTACCGATAGCATTCATTGTTTGAATGAAAAGTTAAATTATAAATTGAATAAACTTAGAAATATTCAACTTCACTGTCTTTTTTTTCTAACACTGAGCTTTTGAAAACAAAAAGTCTATACGTAGCAATGATATCAACATAAATATCTTTCTGTTTTCAACGTTAAAACCGTGTAAAAGATATATTTGAGGCTAACATGGAATTTGAACTTGCTGCGAGAAATATTTCTATTTCAAATTGCAATTGTTTTCACAGCAAATGTTGTGGTCTGAGTGCCGTGCTCGTGATAGAGAGCACTCGACCTTTAAGACTAATACCCTAGACACACAGCACGAACTAATGAATCATTTGTACTAACTATTCATTAAAATGCTGTGTGTCAAATAGTATATGTCATTATAGCTCGAAAATCAGATGATAATGAAGTGCATTAATGAAGTGTTTTCCTCCTTCATTATAGCTATAATGAGGAAAAATGTGCTAGATTTGACATATAATGTAAATCTGGAGCTCCGCTGTGCATCTGCCGATTTGAAAAATAAGAAGAAGAAATGCAAAGAAATGCAAATCACAAATTATATTATTAATATTTTTTTAAATATAATGTTTTTCTCATTTGGAAGTTGTTAAATTGAAAACAAAATAAATGAAAATAAAGTTTATCGCGTTTAATTCGATCCATATTGCTTCTTTAAGGTGATAAGTTCATCAAAACCAGTTTGACAGCAGAACTTAATTAAAGAAATGGCTGTGTGTCCGCAGTTTATAATGAATCATTATAGACTAATGAGTCGTTAGTTATTTCTTCATTAAGAGTGCTGTGTGTCTAAGGCTTAAGACCTTTTAGGATTTGGGGTTTAATTAACCAAAAAAAATCTTGGGTTTTGAAGTTATTATTTATTTCAAAGCTTTTTATTAAGAGCTCCCAAGTTTTCTCAGTATAATTCGGGTTAACACTTTCTATTAACACTTTAGTTTTAATGATCGTCAACTTTTCACAATAAATTTAGTTATTTCTTTTTACTAACAATTTTGTTTTACAACTTTTAATATTCGAGTTAATTCCCGGACTATCCTGATCGACGGTTTCAAAAAGAACTCCTCCGAGGTTTAGGCAAATTGCGCCCAGGTACCCGTGATCGCTTCAAAAGCTCTTTTTTCATTTTTATTGTTTTCTCACGACGTTGAAAAAACGTACGTGAGAAAATGCAAAAGTTTTTTGATGATGGTAAATTTGTACGTTGGTGTAGACGCTATTGTTAAGCGTCAGTATAGCTTTTTCCTAGAGTTTGGGTTAGGTTTAACTTACAGTTCTTTTGTAGTTCTATTCGAGGAGTCATTCAGCCAAAGACAATTATGTTGACAATCGACTTAAGTCGTAATCACAGTATATATCATATATATGATATGATATATACTGTGTCGAAATATTAGAAATTAGATATTTTGGTGCAATCTCGATTATGGAGGGGAAACCTCCGAGACCGTTCCAAGAAATGTGAGCTCGTTCGTCTTTTCTTTTTCGCTTATATTGCTGTAACCTGGTTGGTACCCATCGAAATAGGGCGAGTAAGTCAATTCACCAAGGAAGGAAATTTAGGGTGTTTTTACACTCATGTGCCAGTTTGGAGGTTGTAAAGGACCTTGGAAAGTCGTGATATGATTTTTAAGCTGTATGCCCATTTCCACGTTAGTTCCTTGCACAAAACGCCTTCTCCGGTGTTTTCTATCGATTGAGAACCATCTGTGTAAAGAAGCACAGAGTGTGATTCGTATTCTCTTGTGGGAAAATCATCAGCAAAGGTGTTCCAAGCGCCACTTTACAATAATTGAGATTTGTTAATTATTTGTTACAATTTTATCTGAATTACAAAATGAAAGTGAGTAATTTGCAGATAATTAATTATTTGTTACGATAATTAACAAAAATAGTTGTTATTATACGTCAAAATATTCAATGGAATTAAAACTTTTTCAATAAAATGTTACAAATCCACGAAAATTGTGATAAACGCCACTTAGTCATTCCACTACATCTCAATTATTTTACCAATGTGTAGCGCTTGTAAAATTTTTCTTGAAGTTTACAACAAATCTTCACAATCTTCTCGTCGTAGTTTTGCATGCTTAAACTTGTTAGTACCTACTTGTGTGAAAAATTCTAAGTGGAAACAAGGACTGAATTTCGTAATTCACACCCAGAATTTATTCTGAGTTTATATGAGAGGAGATCAATTTGATCTGTTTCAAGCGTCTGCAGCAGGCAGAAAACCAAGCTGCACCAATGAGTGTAAGGTTTTCTGCTAACATGAAACGCTTCTTCTTCTTCCTGTTTATTTTTCTTTTTCAGCCCTCTGCGGGCGAATACAGGTTCGATTCGTTTCGAATGAATCTGGTTTTTTAAAATTTTTTTTAAAATTTTTTTAATAAATTTTTTTTATTTTTTCATTTCTATTCTTTGTTCTATTTTTTTATTTCTTTTTAAGTCACTCAATTTCGCTATTTGGGACCTGTTGATGAGTCAAACCAAGACTTGAAACTTGTCACCCAAAATATAATGAGTTGCGTGATGAAATAACATTTTAAAAACATTTTCTAGCTTTTGCTATATACGGGAGATTAAAAAAAAGTTCCTTCTTGAAAAAATATAAGTTTAACCCGGTAAAAATCCTATAGAGTAATCTCTATCGTTACTAACAGCAATATAAAAACTGTTTCCTTATATTGCGATAATTGCCCAGGACAGAACAAAAATCGACAAACTCTAACAATGCTTCAATATTTCTTAGAAAATAAATTTATCAATATTAAAGAAATTTCGTTAACCGTCCTAGCAGCAGGGCATACTTATATGCCGGTGGATTCTGTTCACGCTACAGAAAGTCCTTGTAGTTTAACGTGAGCACCTGCCAAGTATGGCTTAATCTCACGGCATTCTTCATGCTCGGATTGTTATCGACAATCAATGGCCTCATGTCGTAAGAATGAGTACCAGTGTGCCAATAGAGCATGACATGACATCAACTTACTGATCGAAACGAGACCTATGCAATCTCTGCCGATCTAGGGTCACGGCACCCTTCACAACAGACACCACGATGCTCCCATAAAGGGGCCATCCCAAGTTGAGGTGAATATTCCAATATTCAGGGATCCTCAACCCCGTGGTATCAAGTTAGCCAATATCGAGCTATCCATTTGGTATGGGTTTCGTAAAGCATGATCAACGGACCATGAATACTCCCAGTGGCTATCATCAGGCAAGATATCCTTTTTGTAACGGGATTAGTTACTACGTTCTGGCCTAGATGTTATTTGCATACGACTAAAAGAATTGTAGTTGGCCTATACAGTAATACAACCCTTATGGGTGCTCTCAGGGGGGACCAAGTGAATGTTAAGATATGCCCGTATTCAAGTCTGGATAGGCTTCGAGATTCACCATTTGGATCTTATAGCTGACCGTGAATACTAACCACATAAGCGCCCAACATACACACTTGATATCCGTTATTCATCAGCTTATTCATCAACCAACACATCCTTTCGCCCCCTACCCAAGAGGCTATGTCTGAGACTTTATTATTCTGACTATCATGAACACTAAGTTCTCTGCATAATGACCTCCTGTCATTAAAGCCCTACTACAGTACCCACAGAGTCAAAAATCTCAAATTTTATTTCGGTAAGGTATCGTTATCTCGCTTTGGGAAGTACCAATTCGTGTATGGTATCTTTAACCCATACTACCCTACTGTACGTACTCTCGTGGGAAATGCCAAAGCGATCTCAGTACAACAAAAACAGCAAACCAACAAATTTCTTCCATCAAGTATGCATGCTTTCCTCATATACAGCTTTCACCTTTTTCAGCATTGCGCTTCACAGACTTCTTTTTCACCCCTCAGTTCACGCTACAATATAAAAATTTACGAAAAAAAAGGACTTTTGGGCTCCATCGGAATGGCCTACATGTATTGCAAACTGTCGAATAAATCCACAGTCATATCACGTTATACCTTTAACCCATAAAAAGGTTCAGAATTGGAAATCGACATCAGTTAAATATATTTCAAGGACAATTACAATAAATGGTAGGAAAGAAAAATTCAAAATATCGGAAGCAAAACGTTTTATGTTTATTAAGAGGAGTCAGTACCAAGATTTGCAATGCGAATTTCTGACAAACTATTTGTAGCAGAATAATGATTTATATCTTAAATCAAAGATAACGAAGAGGTCTAGTGAATAACGTTGGAAAAAATTAAAAAATTGTATTGTATTATTCGGAAAAAATGGTCAAAATTGAAGTTTTTTAAATCAAATTCCTGTTAGTAGGTATTCTCATTTCTTTAGATTGTGATTATTTTAGAAAGATAAGGCCTAGATCTAGTGAACAACGTCGAGTTTTTTCATTTTTACTTGCGTGTTTTTTTTTAAATTATTTGGCTCTAATAGTACTTGTTTTTTCTCCCGATATTTCACCGACGAGAAATTTTAATATTTCATTGAAAGTTGTTTAAATACAAATCAAAATAATATATTTAATAATTATGTGCAAAAAAGCTTAGGACAGTTAATTCTCGTTAAAAATTTTCAATTTATTTGAACTGCAACTATTAATTTTTCGTCTTAAATTGTCGAATGTTGGCTTTGTGTCTCTTACGATAGATGTCACTAATGTCGGGACCCACTGATTCAGAACGTATCGAAAGAATAGCACAGATGAGTTCTATTAAGCTAACGCACCGGAATGAGAAAGGTGACGTTGAGATTAATCTATTTGATTCGACTGTGTTATCGGTGATATCCTCCGTTGTTACTATTTCCAGTCCTTGCTGTAAAAAGTGACTAGTTAGATCATCGTGGTCGAAATCGGAAAAGTTGAAATTTTTTCCTTTACCGCAGCAGCCAAGTTTCCTCAAATTATTCCATATTGTTTTTGGGGGACGACTAGGATTTAGCCTTACCTCAAAGTATCTTCTTTTGGTTTTCCTTAACTCGAGAGTAACACGATTTCGTGCCATTTTATATAGTTTCTTGGTATTTTGCGATTTGAAACGCCCATGAAGCTGATAGAAATACTCCCGTTCTGAAATTAGAGCAGATATGTTAGCAGTAAACCAGGGAAATCAGCTTGATCTAATCCTCTTGCGAATTAATGGAACGTGCCGGTTGTATAAGTCATTGACAAAATCATTTAAAATAGCCACTTGCTGGTTTGCACATGCACATTCGTAGAAGTCGCCTCAGTCAAGGTTACTGAAGTCTTCGGAAAGGGCTGAGATGTCTATACTATTAAAGTCTCTGTATATAATGAAGGAAGGCTCACAGGCTTGAAGGGCTATATCGTAAGTAATGAACAAAATATCATGGTCAAGGAAATTCGGCGGACTGAGCTGATTGTGAAAGTTAACACGGTCAAAGTCGGAAGTAAGAAAGAGATCCAACAATGTTCATATATGTAGGTGGGCAAAGAATTAACTATATTCAAGCTTAGTGACTGCAACAATGACTGGAAGCTGATAGTGGAAAGTTTCGAAAAAAGTCTAGTGTGGTGCACGAGTTAAGACTTTTGTCTAGACATTTTTGGATATCGGTAGTCACTATCAAACAGTTTGAGTTTCGATGAAGAATGTTAACTTTAAAATCACCACCCACGATTACGTGCCGGTAATTTTGAACGCATCTTGATATAATGTCACAGAACTCGGCTGAGTTCTCAATATTGAAACGATCAGGGGGACAGTATACCGCTGATAATCCACATTTATCCAACCCAGTACTGATTGCCACTCCTAAGAACTCCAGATCCTTTAAGGAGGATGAACCAATTATTTTGGTTTTATATATTTCTTTTATGTTAATAGCTACACCTACCCCGATACGCCCCGATACGATTTTTGCGGTCGTTACGGAGCAAGTTATAGCCTTGGAGTGTAACTAGATTAAAAGATCTCACGCCAGTTACGAGCAATATGCTCAAGAGCTACAACACAAAAACCAAAAAAAGGAACCAACTCAAGACCTCATACATAATTCACTCAGTACACATAAATATTCCATAAAAAAAGAAAAAGTTCTTCTCATAACGCTTTCTATGCAAAGATCTAAAATTAGAGATAGCAATATTTTAATTAAAATTAAAAGTAAAAATTCAAAGAAGCAGAAAATTAAAAATAAGAAAGTGTACATTACCTAAGAAATTCAAACAAATTAATTAAGTTATATAAAAAATTAATAAACAAATGCGATAAAGACATTTCACATTCCGCGTATATATAGAGTTGAACCCGAGTAGAACCATGGTTCAATCCTGCATGTAAACATGGTAATTGATTGAACCATTACGGGAGTATGCAGCAAATAAAGAACCGTGTTTACGTAAATTCAAAGCCTCACGCAGCAGAGATTTATTTCTAGGTGTAAGGTTTTCATGTATGTACATATACAGACTTCTATATCGTTGAGTTTCAAAACACGATTCTTTTTGAAAGCAGAAACAAATACCGAGTCGTTGCTCGTTTGTGTTTGAAAATTTTAATAGAGTAGGACAAGACCCTCGAGAATACTTCCCAAGCCATGAAACAGAAATCTATATGTGTGCGTGCATAGTCCGTTTTCTAAAATCTTCTATATTAATACTTATGGAAAATTGTTAAACATTGGCTTTATATATGCCATAGAGCCCAAACTACTATCCATACAGGAAAATAGTCTTCTAGTAATTTACAGCTGGGTTGCTTACCTTCTCAAAGGCTACACTTCCTATATACCTTACTTAACAAAATAATGAAATAGTTTTGATTACAAAGCAACCTTACCATTTTACGCTCAATATCTCTCAGCTGATTGAAAATTGCTTGTATATGCATGTGCAGCTGGAGTCCGAATCTGTAGGCAGCTACATTCGATATCATCAGCCCACGGCATCCAATGATGGCACAGCGCCATTACAATGATTACTCAGCTGAGAATTTTTGTTTGAAAAATTTGGTTAAGATAAATTTTTTTAAATAATTTTGTTAGGAAAGGTATGAAAATTTTGTTAGGGTTCGGAGGATAAGAAAGCAATCACACCATTTTTCTGTATGAATAGTAGTTTAGAGCTGGGGAGCTATTCAAATCAAACTTTTGTCAGTTTTACATAAGAATACGGCAAACATTTTAGAATGTAAGTATTACGTTGGGCCTCGCATGTGGTAGGGAGGGAGTCTGTTTCAGCTTGTGAAGTATTCTCGAAGGTTTTGTTAGCAGCCAACGACATATTTTTGTTTTTTGTTGTTTTGTGATGAGAGGACGACATTGAAAAATCATGCACATACGGTGACAAATTATGCCCAATTTTTGTAGAAATGTGCTGGATAATTGATTGCTGGTTTTCATCTTTTGTGCGAGGAATTCCTCTAATGCCCTAGACACACAGAACTCTTAATGAAGAAATAACTAACGACTCATTAGTCTATAATGATGCATTATAAATTGCAGACACACAGCCATTTCTTTAATTAAATTGTTCTGTCAAACTGGTTTTGATAAACTTATCACATTAAAGAAGCAATATGGATCGAATTAACGCGATAAGCTTTGTTTTCATTTATTTTATTTTCAATTTAACAATTTACAAATGAGAAAAACATTTTATTAAAAAGAATAAATTTGTGATCTGCATTTCTTTGCAATCTCTTCTTATTTTTCAAATCGGCAGATGCACAGCGGAGCTCCAGATTTACATTATATGTCAAATTTAGCACATTTTTCCTCATTATGACACACGGCATTTTAATGAATAGTTAGTACAAATGATTCATTAGTTCGTGCTGTGTGTCTAGGGTATAATAATAACATCCGACAGACGCTGAGTGCGAAGGATATCATCGTTTTTGATTAATAATAAGTTGTTCCTTTTATCCAGATCAACATATTTACGCTCCAGAGACTCTAACTGTGCCTTTAAAGGGAGAACAGCTGTATTTACCGTCTCGGAAATTTTGGACTGCATGTCATTTAATCGCTCCTCCAAAGTTTTCATTAGCCGCATCTCGAAATCTCTAAGTAAGCCTTTCATCTCTTTCGGAGAAGTAGGCAGATCTGATCAGTAAGAGTGATTTGGTGTAGCGTTTCTCGTACAAGAGCTAACAGACGTAGCCCTTTCCTTTTCCTTATTAGATTTGAGCAAGCTCTCGGCCTTATCATTTTGTTTTCCCGCCATTTCTTTGTGAGCACTTTTATAATAAAAAGAAGGGAACAATGGCATTTGCGTATAGAAGCAATGAGAAAAAAACAAACGATTAACTTGGCGAAAACTACTGATCACGGCACACTGAAAGAACACGTCTACCCTTTGCGAAAGTCACTCATCAATTAGATATTAGATATAATTAGATTATAGATTCAAAGATCTTCGAAAGAATCGAAGTGCTTGCAATTGGTCGTTAGTTTGAGAGATCACTTCTCTCTCCTATTTTGGAAATAGGTTGAACGTGGACTAGCTTCTAAGGAATTGAGGAGTCTGCTGTCGAATAATAGAATAGTTTGCGCAGAGGTTTAGTTAAGGATGACACACAGGTTTTGATTAACAGGACCATCAGAAACTGCGGCTTTAGAAACGTTGAACCCCTTAAAAACTTTGAAGATATCATCCGAACAGATGTGTATTGGCTCTTGTAAACTTCCACATAGAATATGCAAAACAGGTTTCTGGGAAGTGGGTGGAAGGCGAGAATTAGAACCCGATCTAGCAGCCAACAACCACTTTATCACTGTTGTACATAGTGAAGGTATGTAGATAGTAATTGGTGAAGTTGTTCCTGCTAGTTTTGGTAATACACCAGAAAGCTTGTAGACTTGTTTCAGTTTTGAACATGAATGCAATTGATAAGCATGAAAACCAGCCTCTTTAGCTCGGGTTGCACTTATTATTAAACCAAGAGTGATTTTGTTGTTTTGTGATCTTCTGTAGGAGAAATACGGTATCTGCACATCTATTTAAGTAATCTATTAGGAAATATTTCGTCAAGATAAAGGCTCATCTATCTAACTAAAGCAGAATTTCTTGTACGTAAATCGAGGTATTCATCGACCTATACGTTTTCAAAGCACACAGCTCTCGTAAGTGAATCACCTTATGTTATCCTTGAGTTGGAATAGATATCCTTATAATATGTACAAATCTCTTCTTCAGTATCCCTCCTGCGCTCTGGTTGCATCATCTTAGCTAAATACGTTTTCCATTCAAATTCCCTATAGTCGACACTATTAATGCAATTACCGAGGTTGCACAAGACGTCATCATAGAGTTATTTCTCTCGGCAGTTTCCTTTTTATCGATTGAAAAAGGTTAACAAGTTGAGGTTTATGCGAACAAATAAAGTCCGGAATGTTGAAATGAACGTAAATTGCTTAAAGGCGCATTAAATACTGCAACTGAGCACTAATCAACCTCTACTTTCGCTATACAGTCAAGTCCTGGTGAAAGGATTCCTTTTGTCATTTTGTTTATGTTTTACAATCAATGGAGCTGGAGTGGAGGCCCCCGGAGGTTTTTGTTTCATTTCACAGAATAGCTATAGCTACTGAGGCAGAAAATATCTGTCTTCGCTACTCTTGAATTGTAAAAATACTCACGGGAGTGTGTGCATTGTTGTGACTTTTGTGTTGCTGTTGCTGGTGCTGCTGTTGCTTATTTTGGTGCATTTAAATCGTTGAAATTCTACAGAATAAAAACATTTTTGTTTTTAGATCAAAATCTATACTGAGACAGATATAGGTAAAAAAAAATGAAAGGTAAAATAAGGTAGAAAAAAACTCTGAATTTCAAAAAGTGATGTTTTCCCAGATGTGCATTTATGCCGCAAGTGTTCTGGAAAAATTGGAAAAAAAACAATTCTTTTTTTTTTAACCACATAGAAGGAATCTCTCCAAATTGGAATTTAGGTAAAAAATGTATGAAGTCAAACATATCTAGGTCGATGATACATTTTGGGTACAATTTTCAAATATAAGGTTCGCGGTTTTTATTGAGCCTTCGTTTTTGTTGGTTTTTGTTATGTTCAGTTTTGTACAATTATATAATCGATTTTGAATGGTACCACCACGTGGAGTTTTATATATTTTAGATGCCCAATGAATGCCCTTTCGAATGCGTTCAAGCGCTAATTGTAGTTCATCTTCAGAATATATTTTGCTTTTTGATATTTTTATGGAACCTGTTTAAATACAACGCTCACAAGTGTTTGATTTCTTTTAAAATTATGAACAATTAAATTATATATAAATTAAAGAACATTAATATAAGCCCTGGCCTATGTAGTACATACTTATAATAGGGGGCTCGAAATTGGAAGTCCTAAATTGGTCCAAAAAGCCCTGGGAAATGTATATAATAGACTTTCAGTAACGAGCCTCTAAACATCATAATATATATCTAGATTAATAAAATAGTATCAGGCTTACCCGCTTTTGTCAATTTGGCAAAGAAATATTACTATTAAAAACTCGGTTCCTTAACAAAAACACTAGCACTACCCACTATTTCATGAACTGTTCACTTTCACGATCAGAAACAAAATGAAACTAGTTCTCTACTTACTCTCAAGTGCACGAAAATCACTAAGCATGAGTGAGAGCATGAGAATTACTCATTTAATAGTATTAACTTTAACTACCCCATAAGTATCACCTAAATAAGGGACCTAGCTAAAACGCTTCTCCCACTCGAAAAACGAGGCTCAAAGATTTTGATGAAATGAGGTGATTTCATCAAAATTCTTAAGCCCATTTTGTGTAAAATATTTGAAAATGTACTAGAACTACTTATATTAATTAAGTAATATTAGGTATATCTACAATATGAAAAGTAGCCAAATAATATAAAAATAGCATATCACATGAAATCACAGTAATTATTTCCTTTTTAATAATTTATCGGTAAAAATCGCAAGTTGTAAATACTCTCTTTAGGCTGAGGTGCACTCCACTTTTCATGCACTCAACTTTAATTGACCTTCAGAGATGTTTTCAAAGCACATTCGCCATCTCGTTCTTAAAGGGATGACATCATAAGTTTTGTGATCTGTTTTGAAACTACAATCGTGGAAGAATAAGTCTTTTTGACTTTTCTTTTTCTGTGATTTTTGTTTTGTTTTAGTTTTTGTTAACATAATTTTAGATTTTCTAAATTTTTTCTGCGTATCCCAACTTAATACATATTTCTGGATTGGTACTGATATTATGCCACTTTGGGTAGACAATTTATTTTGACATTTTTATCTATCTGTGATCGGTGTTCTGAAGTTGTGTTGTAGTAAAACTCTTAGTGTTATTTGTTATGGTCGTAGCGTACTGCATGTAGCAAAATGCTACATTGGGCAAAGCATACATGGCCGGCCCACAGCCACATGAATGGCGAAGAAAGACGCGCTGAAGACCGACGTGAAAAGATGAAGAAGAGGAGAGTAGATTTTGTGCTTTGACGTATGGCAGGAGGTGAAAAAGAAAAGAAATCCGAAAAAATCTATGTAGAAAAACGAGGTGTGACAAGTTTTTTTTGGCATGCTGAAAATTATAAGGGAAGACAAAAAAAATATTAGTGGAATCGGCTAGTTACAGCGTCTGTACGAAAAGAATTATAAAACATAAGGTACTGAAAAGGTTACCAGGCACGAATTATTGCAATTTCCTTGGTATCAAGTGTTAATTTTGCTGCGAGCTATGGCACTTTTTCTTGGGCACGAAATCAATTTTCAAGCATAATCCCCAGATGAGCGACTACAATTTTAACAAAAATTATATCTACCTCACAAGATAACTCGCGATTTTCCTTACAATTGGGAGTTTTTGTCGAGAACTGGAAGATTGAACCGGAAGCATCTGGAGCTCGAAATTTTTATTGCAAAGATATAAACTGTTAATGCGAGTTTGAGGTTACTGCAATTTATTGCAACTCTACGACGTCTTTTGGAATTGAATTGTTAATCTTCCTTAGACCCGAATAGAATTTGTGAATTCGAGTCCGGCCTGGAGAAGGAGGAATCATTTGTGAGAATCCGACGTATATTGGCTGATCTGCTGAGTTAATTACATTTCGGTGTTTACTAAACGATTTGACACCCCAAATTACTAGAAGCTATCACTACTTTGAAGATTTTGATCGGGTTTATACTTCAATCCACCAATTGGATTCATGAAGGTGGAGTTATTTTTTCTACCTGAAGACCGAAGACTTTACCACTTCCACCTAGTAGCAGGGAGCGTTTATTTTGTGGAAGAATTGGTTTTGAGACCTCACCAATTGACTAACTGAACCGATTGAATAGGAGTGCTGCTATCATTTAGGTAGAATAGTTTATGCGAGGATCAACTAGCTCAAGTAGTATAGTATTAAACTAGGCTAGTACCAGACACGGCGATTCTTTTTCTGTTTTTGTAAATTTTGTTGTTTAAAAACATAATTCAATCCTTCACATGGATTCGTACCTTTCATTGTTTGAACAGGGACACTGTAAATGATCTGCCCTCAGTGTCCATTGGATGGTAGGGGTGAGCAGAGGAAGTCAAGATATCTGCGCCTTGAAAGGGACATTGGTAAGTAGTGTAAAGGTCCCTTCAGGACTGAATGTGTGCTACGGCCATTTTGTTTAGCCAGGCACGATTTTTTTTTTGTATATGGCAGGTGGCACAGCGGCAGGTTTTTGTGGATCCTCCCCACACTCTCCGCCAATAGCTGAGACGAGCAAGCGTGCCGCCCTGCAGGCAACGCTGTCCACCGAGTGATCTGTTAGCTCATGCTGGCAGTCTGGACTTTACGTCCAAGCCAATCACTCTACATAGTTTCATAACATATTCAAAAATACATTTCCATAAACTGGAGAAACAAAAGATGAATTGCGCTGCAATTTTCTTTGGATGGTGTTTGGAATTTTCCATAGAAAATAATGAGTGGTGTACGAACATACCACATGCACTCATTAACAGGACTATTGTTACCAAGGAATGAACTCCTTTTAGCAGAAAATTATGCTCTACTTTCAATTTGTCGCTTACCTTTAGATGCTTATTGTACCCCCGTCTTATTATCTGCCTTTTTTTGTTTTTTTTTGTTTGTTTTTTTTTTTTTATTTTCGCAAGTCACTGCTATGCTGGTAACTTCTGCATAATTGCTTCAACCATTTTAGAGAAAAACTTTCCTTTGTGATAGCAAAACTTTTTCGTCACTTTCAGAAACGAACACAAAAAAGGGTTTGGTGCTGAGTTAATTGATATGCAGTCGAGCGAACATCTCTTTTGGTGAGTTCAAAGAATCTTTTTTCCAATTCATTTAAGTTCTCCGCAAGTTCATTCTTCAGATTCTCCTACTTCAGGATAGTGTTTCTTTTTAACAGAAATTGGTTTTCCACAGTAGTATCGAACCTTAATTCACGACCGAATGTACTCTCATCTTATCTGATGTAAAATGAATCTTTATGTTCTCAGATCGAAGTTCTATCAGGAATTGAAAATTAGTCAATAAATCACCCCCCCCCCCCCCACCGCCAGCGTACTTTATAAATGAAAAATCATTTATATACAAAATCTGTCTGGTTGATTACAAGTTTAAAACTAACTTTAAATGTTGCTCGATAAAGATTTAAAGTCGATTTAAAGTCTATATTTTGCTGGTGACCTTGAAATGTCATTTCATTGTATAACCGTAAGAGAATACATGTACATATATGTATACAAATCTCTTACACTACATAGAGAATGTTTTTGCCATTTGTCATTGTCCTTTTCAAAAAGCGCTTTACAGCAAATTAATAGGATCCCTCTGATTGTAATCATTTGAAGACGTGCAAAGTATGGCACAATTTTAGATGATAATAATCCTGTTAAGATGTCCACCCCATAATAAATGTAGACAATGGATATACAGGAAGGTATAGAGAATATTCGTGAATTTTATAAAAAAAACAAAAGACTGTTTATATTTATATATGTATATGGTATAAATTCAAGCTTTGTATACATATTTCGTTTGCGTCCATAATATAAAATATATATGTATATATATATAAGACGAAAATTTCCACATAAGTTTTTAAAAATTTTCTCAAGTGAATTCTCTTTAGAGAAAAGAACGTGAAGGACGTTAGAAATCTGAAGAGATTTTTCCCATTTCCACAATGATTTTAAAAAGCATTGAAAAATCAATGTACAAAAAATCCCTGTCACATTTCCACCAGTGTCTCTACTCCACTCAACACTTTTGTAATAAAAAAAACATTAGGAAAAATAACAGAAAAGTGCTAACATCAGAAGAATAATATTTCAAGGTTCTGAGGTTCAATTCCACACACATTTATATACATACATATACATATATACTATACAGAATTTCTAGAAAAATACCAGTATCTTTGCTTTCTTTGAATTTCTAAGTGGGAAGTGAGAGAACCCTCCCAGGAATTATCACTTTATATTAAGTCTAGTGATGCCATTTACGAAATTGTCATGGCAGAAAGGGATTTTATAGGGATCATTGTGAGAAATCCGAGAAAAGGAAAAACGCTTGATTCAAACTTATTTTCTCATTTTATACTTTGAAAAAGCCTTTTCGCTTACTTATCATGTTCTTGATTCACTTAGCCGATGTGGTGTAACCAAGCAAGTCGCCCATCCACCCATTTAACCACGCCCACCTTCAACCCATTCCCGATTTGACCAAAATATTCCAAGTTCATTGAAGTAAGGTCGAAATTTATTATCCCACAAAGGTTTTGCTTCTATAGTTGCCTGCTCTTCGACCGTGACTACTTGGTGTTAAAGATTATTCTTAGCAATAGCTTTAAAGTTGCATTTGAATTAGAAACAAGGAACGTGTAACATTCGTAAGGTTCTCTGTATTGCTGTTGGTAAGCTTCTAGTTGGCAAGACTAAAAGAGAATACGAAAGTAGGTATAAGTGCCTAAAAAGGGTAAAATTAAATCAGACGAATAAATTTTGAGAGTAAAATTCTATCTACATATTTGAGTAGAATATCTACGGGGATACAATTGAAATAAAATCTTGTTAAATTTCATAAGGACACCGATGATATTTGCAAGATTAAAAGATTTTTTGTTTTTTTTTTCAAGTATTCGAGATTTATTGCTTATAAAAAAAAGTGTAGCTTGCTGGAATAACCGGGAGATTTTTTGAATCCCCACAAAAATAACTCGCACGATTTTACTACCCAATTGATATCGAAGGATGACAGGTTGCGCCATCTTTCTGGAACTACATAGCGTGAAGATTTAACCCTTCGATCGGTGAGAGGGTCCGTAGGGACTTTTTACAACTTGTGTGAGTTCATAATTTTGTTGTACCTTTTACGCTAGAAACGTTCCGCTTCATGTATTCCATAAAAAAGGCATGCTGAACCGATTCAAATAATTTTCAGACCTATTCGAGCACTCGCTTGCATTGTTTTTTGTTTTGGCTTTAAGGTATTTTTTACATAAACACATGTGCAAGGTCCATATGGACCATGTATATAATAGGGGCGAGATAGTGGAAAAGACCTTTGTATGTGTTTTTGAGTCAGCTGCTAGCCACTTTGAGACTATCTTTTGACGGATCAATACCTACTTTTGTGCCCGTTTGAGTTGCATTATTTGATTTTTTCGAGTGTACAGTTTTTTTCTTGTTTTTTTTCCCAGTTTATAACGTTATTTTCTTTGTTTTATTTTCTTCGGTGTATCATCTTGTGCATCTGTTTTTTACTATAGAGCAATGACAGACGATATTTGGGATGTTGTGAGCTTGTACTATACAAAGTTCTACCAATGTTTGACGGCGGAGGAAAAATGTAAGGCCGATACAAAATGTTGGACTTATATGTAGGCTGAAATGAGTGATAATGATGACCCTTTTGATGAGGGCGATGACAACACAAACGTTATATGTCGGTCAAAATATAACAATGATGCGTCCGATGTTGAAGGCGAAGGAAATGTTGAAATCGAAGACAAACAATTCGATTAAGACGAAGATAATCAGTTAGGTATGTTTCGTCAAGAATCTTCTGCTTTTCCAGAGGCTGAGACTAATGCTGCTTACTTTATATCCAAAAATGGGACGAAATGGTGCAAAGATCAACTACCGAGTAGTTGTATGTATATGTGCTCATATGTAGCATCATCGACTACAAACAAAGCAAGCCAGGGCCATCGAAATAAGATGACTTATGATCTGCTGTCAATCTTTCGTTCTCTGATCACCAAGGACATTGCCGACATTATCATTCGCGAAAGCAAGGAAATTCCACCAAGCAGAAGCAATGGAAAGCAATACAGCCTGAATGAATTTGATGCATGTAAAGGAACTATGCGACTCAGCTTTTGCTCCAATATTCAAAGCATCTTTATCGCATGATCGTTTTGTGTATTTGGCTAATGTTACAGGCAAATGTGGAAGCAGCTTATACTCCGCAGTGCTCGGTGATCGTGGACGAACAATTATTTCTATATCGAGGCCGTACAGGTGTTACACAATATATTCCCTTTAAAACGGCCAAACATGCAATAAAAGTATGGTGATTATGAAACTCGAAGTCTTTCTACCCACTCTAGGGCATTATTTATAGTGGAAAGGTGCCAGATCAAGAACGCGTGATAAATCAAGGTTAGAAAATCGTGATTGATTTGGTTGGAAAATACCTTGGTGTCGGCCGTATCGTATATGTCGAAAACAAATTTCAACGTTGGAAGGGGCAAGAGTATTGATGGGGGGGGGGGGGGAGAAAACTGAGTTTGTTGGAACCATACGCGCAAACAAACCATTCGTTCCACCTGAAAATTTTAAAACTGCTGCGAGTCCTGTATTGAGAGCAATATTTGGTTTCTACAATGGCAATATTTCATTGTGTTCAAATGTGCCTAAAAGTAAAAAATCGGTACTATTTCTGTCTACAATGCATTACGCTTGTGAGGTAGATAATCTAAATAAGAAGAAGACTACAATTCCCATAAATCGGGGATGGATACAATGGATCACATGTTTGGCACTTAATCTTAGATCTTATGATTGATATTGCTGCATTGGCTGCATTCATAATTTACAAAATCGTGCAGATATATATTGAAAATACCTATGGATAGTTATAATGCATATCACCTAAGTATCTATTTTTGAAGATCCCTAGAGACCTAGTACTCCAATTTACAGCTCACAAGGCTGTCACCTATCGGAGGGTTAAACCAATGATATGAGATCACAAGTATTATTTCAATGCGGTGACGGAAATAATTTATGAGTGTATACTACAATACATTTCTGATATCATTTTTGAAAAGTGCAACCCAATTCACCGTCTGTTCAAAAACTACACCAAACAGTGCCTTGTCGAGGATTTATCTATGCGTGATACATCCATCACTGAAAATGTTTGGTTCGTAAAATCATCATCCTTGTCCTGCATCTCCACATTAACGAATTGTTGCCACTTTAGATGAAGTGATATGCTGGCTGAATTTCCTGCCACAACTGAATTACGTAAGAATTCGACGAAGAGCGCTTTTCAAAATTTCCACAAATTTCTATCTAAAAATTTTCATTTGTTTTGGTGTGATATCTCGTCAGTCAACCAAAAATTGTACGATCCTTACGAACTGTCTCCGAATAACTTTCATCATATTTGTAATGTGTTTTAACAATGAAAATATCGTGTTCCTGTGAGTAGCATTCCATGATTAATAATAATCGTAACAACAGCAGACGATAAATGCCATAGTTTCAGGTTGGCCAACTTTACAAAAAAAAAAAAAAAACAAAAAGTTGCGCGCAATTTAAATTGTGCACTCCTAATGGGATATTTTTTATAAGCGCATAGCTCCTGAATAAACTTAAAAGCATCCCCGCCCAAAAAATTTTCCAATTTACATTTTTATTAAAGCGAGAAAGTGTGGCAAAAAAAGTGGAATTATGCAGAATTTTGGAAAAGGTTGCGTACATCTGGCTATTTTCTGCTAAGTTTTTTTTTGAATCTCTAGCTAAGTAGCTACGATTACAAATGTTGTTAAATATTGTGTAGAGGAATTCCAGAAATGATTAATAAGAATGTAAAAAAAAAGAAAAAATCAGAACTGGTCTACGTGTGCTGTTGCTGTCACGATTCGGAATATACATCAACGGTTCGACAGAACTTTCATTATATCACAGAAAATCATTTGCTAGCTAAAGGCCTCAAATTATGTAGCTTAGAAAACCCAAAAGATACCTAGAAAGGAATTACAATTGTGAGGGTGGGAATTCCGCCAATAGAAAATTTTCTTGATTTTGTGTATTGTTTATCTAAATTTTTAAGCGATTTGAAGCGATTGTATATGATGCTGTTTCACTGCAAACATATATGAACTATAAGCCAACATGGTTTTCTGAAGAATCGATCAACTTCCATTAACCCGGTTTAATTTACCTCGGTTTGTCTCAACTCTATGGAAAATGTAGCCAAGTTGACTGCATATATACCTGACTTCAGTAAGACTTTCGATAAATTTTCTCACAAGCTTTTGCTCTTCAAGCTTGGTGCTCTCGGATTTTCTATATTTTTAATTAAATAGGTAGAATCATATTTATCAAATAGGATCCAGCAAGCTATGCTCCGAATATCTGGTGAAATAAGTACCTGTACCTTCCGGTGTTCCTCAAGGCAGCCATATTGGTCCTCTGCTATTCATCTTATATATTAATAATTTGCCAAACGTTACTAATCTAGCTAATGTTCTGATATATGTAAAAATCCACCTCTGAGTACATACCATATCAATGGTTTTGCTCTTGATAAAACCAATGAAGTTAAAGACATTGGTGTACTTTTAGACCCAAATCTTAGCTTTTTACCACATATTGACAAGACAATCAATAAAGCTAATGTCGTATTAGGCTTTGTAAGAAGATTGATTACTAATTTTCTTGATTTTTTTACTTTAAGGACAATGTATCTAGCTTTTGTGTGACCTCTTCTTGAGTATTGCTCTCTCTGTTTGGTGTCCTTTTTCGAAATTCAACTATTATTCGTTTCGCACTTAAATGACTGACATGGCATAATCCTTTAATGATTCCTCCTCCTTATGATCAGAGATTCAATCTTCTTAAGCTACCTACGCTCAGTAGAAGAAATGAGATAACTAAGGCAGTCTTCATCTTTCAAATAATTACAGATGCCGTCGATTCTCCTGAGCTCTTATTTAAAATAAACTTCAATATTCGTCCACGAACTATGAGAAATAACTCGTGTTTGTATGACTACTCGGACCTAATTGATTTTGACTTAACTGCGATAAAGTTGAAAAGTCTGCTTTACGAATTAAATTAATTTCTTGTAATTTTGTTAACATTTTTTTTTTATTAATTTTATGTTTTGCTCTTGTACTGTACTTGTTTTTTTTGCTCTACTTCAAATTTTAATATTATTTCGAATTCGTTTATATTTTGTTGTGTTAATCTTAATATATAAAAATCCCGTGTCACTATGCTTGTACACGCTAATCCCCGAAACCGTCCAAGAGATTTCAATGAAATTTTGTAAATGCGTTTGGTTGATTCCAGCTTGAGAGATAGGATAGCTTTGGATACGATAGATGGCGCTGTTGTCTAGATCTAAGAAAATGCCTGAGAACGCGTCGACGTGGAAAGCTGAAATTTTGTACATGCTGTTTTCATGAAAATTGCATATTCAAGTTTAAAAATGGACTAAATCGGGCGACCCTTTTTTGGTGTTGCCATACAAAACTTACATATATATTTGGGCATTTGCTGAGAATACGTCGACGTGGAGCACTAAAATTTGGTACAAATTTCAAAAATGGTCTGAATCGGGCAGCCCCTTCTTGATGTTGCCATACAAAATTTTTGTCTTTCACTATAAATCGCAAATACGAGTTCAAAAATGGACCAAATCGGGCGACCCCTTTTTCGTGCTGCCATACAAAACTTTAGTTTTTCACTATATGTTTGGACACTGCTCAATGCGTCGACGTAGAGAGCTGAGACTTTGTACACGGGCCTTTTTTAAAAAAAAATGTAAATTAGATTCAAAAATGGGATCAATCGGGCAACTCCTTCGTAGGGTTGCCATACAAAAAATTGTGTATGTGGCAATTGTAAATAAAATTACAAAAAAGGACTAAATCGGGCTACCCTTTCTTGGTGTTGCCATAGAAAACTTTTGTTTTGCACTATATATTTGGTAGCTGCCTGAGAAGGCGTCGAGATGGAGAGCTCATATTTTGTACATGGCGTTTTCACAAAATTGCAAATACAGCTCGAAACTGGGACAAATCTGCCAACTCCTTCGTAGGGTTGCTATTCAAAAACTTCGTGTTTTACTATATATTTGGGCAATGTATGCACACACACACACAGAGGTACAGAGTGAAACCGTAGAGTACGGATTCGCACTATCGAGTAAGATAACGGCTTAGATATTATTCATCTGTAACCACCACATCGCCACCCATCTAGGTATCTACATTATCGCCGGGCAATGCCGACGGGTTCTGCCTGGTTTATTATAATTTATTATTTTAGTTTTATTTAATTTTTTAATTTTGATTTCAGGAAGTACATCTACTGATATTTGTATTTTTTTTGGTTATTTATTGTTCTATATTTTTTCTCTTCTTTCATAATTTTGTCCTGTTGGTTCTGCTAAATAAATAAATAAATTTAAGTACGATATTATTTTAGTTGGACACTGTGGTTTCTCCAAATTCAATTGGCAGTTGGCAAAGACTATTTCTCTCTTCCAGGGTTACATGAAACTTTTAATCAAAAGTGCTTTTTACTTTCCACTTGCAACTACAATTTATTTGCTTATATTAAGGCCATACTGATTTGTTCCACCCAACTGAAACACTTCTGATTTATTTCACCGAACGATTTTTGATGTATAAATAGACTAAGTCGTTTTCAACACTCATATGATCCATTATGAGAATACTTTGAGCATGGAAAGCACAATGACTACTTCTCTCTTTCAGTTTTTTTCTTTACATGAACATTTTATTGAAAAACGGGTTCCTTTATTCAATTATAGATACTACGTTGTTTTTGCATATCATTTGCTTTTTAAAGCATGCATCTATTCCTTTTTACCGGGTAATTTCGTTTTCTTGCAGGGAAAATCTTTCATTTGCTTCTTGTTACAAAATTGTTGTTCTATGCTTCAACTGCTTTAGACACAAGTGTCGTATTTAAGTGTCATCGTATATGCACACCATTAGATTAATAAATCAAATCTGAATATTATACTTGAAGCTGTAAATGTATCCGCAATATTTAATTTTAATACATACATACCTATATTCCCTCTTTATATATCCAGGATACACTCAATTTAACAAAATCGACTTTTTAGTGCTTAAAATCGACAACTTTTACGCAATTTCCCGAGATAAAAGATAAAAGAAAAAAATCAAAATATTATTCAGAACACAACCAAGAAAAATTCAATAAAGTTAATATATAAGTTACAATACAGTGATTTTTTACGAGACCGAATTTTATCGATTAAGAATAAATTTAATTAATAAAAGCAAAAAAATAAAATTCAAAATAAAATTCAAAATAAAAGTGATACCGTCGTGACATCATAATAAAAATTGTAAAACAAAGATAATCCGGAAATAAAATAAAAAAGAAATAGAAGAGATCTAGCAGAACTTTCAACAGTAACAAAAAAAAAACAGCTCAACTTTTCCACACATCAAGTCGCTAAATATTCACAGGAATTCATGCAATTTTATAAAATGCTACAAAACTTTACAATTTTCTTTTTGGCCTATAAAAGTTTTATATGTTCCGAAAAGATAACAAAAATGTAGTTAACAAAAAGTTTAAATAGATTCTCATTTTAAAATCTGTGTTTGGAAAGTTATAAGACCTCAAAGTTAAGAAAAGTTCTTTTACCCATAAGCAGCAATGGTAGAAAATCTCCTATCCGCACTTCTTTCACACATTATGCATTTCCTTACGTCGAGCCTTGGAACATAAAGAAGGCAATGTTTGATCATATGAAAAATTTCAGCGTGTGTGCGTGGCTTAATGATTAATATGAAATGAAGTTTTGTGCTGTGTACCCATTTAAATTGTTAATTGGGCTAATATGAACGGATTTCTATAAGCCAAAATGTGGCTTTGTAGGCTCTTGAAACCAGTGTCGTAGTGTTTTCTAACATGCAGAAATACTTTTAGGAATTGGTGTTTTAGATGGATAATGGATTATTAAAAAACAAAATACACAAAAGTTTTATATAAGACTTATGTATGCACGTTTATTTAAATCGAAGATATAAAATAATTTGAATTAGTCCCCCGAAGAGCAAAAACTTGTTATCTACGTTTTTGGAGGAAATTGAGTTTATGACAGCATTACGTTCATCTCTTTGAAATGTTTCAGTATATGAAACAATAAGTTTCGAAAAGTAAGTAATTCCATGGCAATTGTGTGCTAAGATTCGAATGCAATTTTAAAAGATGTTATGTAGAGCCACTGTTTAATTCCAAAAATTGATACATATCGGCCAAGTGCCAAAACTTGCTATCTGCCAAACATTCTTCATAATATTTTTTAGTTTAATTCCAAAACTTGCTATATGGTATACATTTTGGCGGGAAATTTGACAGAATGTTCTGACTTATCACTACTTTGGCAGATGATTTTTTTTTTGCTCAAAGGGAAAGGATCACCGATTGATTACGGTTTTATTATTCCATTAAAAATTAGTATGTGTTAAAAATTAGAGTAAGATTTTTTCTATAATGGATGAAGAAACAGTGAAAGTGTGTACATCGAACAATGGAAGGAAAGGTATCGTTTACCTGAAAAGTGGAAAAAAAAAATATCGAGAAAATGTAGTATCAAGCCTTTCTTTTACTTTTGTCTTTTGCTTAACTTATTTTATTTTAGACATTCAAAGAAGAAAGATCCAATACTTCATTCTTGTAACCACGGCAAAAGAAGAGATTTTAAATGCCGCGAATTAACTCGAAGGGATATTTCTCACTTCAGCCATTTATTTTATATATATTAATCTCCAGAAATCGCGTACGTATTTGTAAGCGAATTTTTCAGAGTAGCTCACCTCCGTCTGAGAAAAGAGGCGGCTCTCGAATTCAATATAAGTTTGTCCAAAAAAAGGAAGCCATGAAAAAATTTATGTTTTGGATAATCATTACTGCAGAGGGAAAACTAAAAGTCAATATGTGTCTAGCGATTTGAACATAAGGAAGATTTTTAAAGAATTTGTAAGTACAGTTCCAGAGGATTTAAAATTTCGAAAGTATTTTAACGAGAATTATAATATCGGATTTGGGTCACAAGCTACGCACGTATGCTCTAAAGTCTAAATGCATTCTTTTAGATGAAAACAAGAAACAAGCAAAGACCGAAAAAGAAAAGGTTGAAGCAATAACTGAAAAAAGAGTGCATAAGTTAAAGGCTAAGTCCTTTTATGATATTGTTCGATCTGAAAATTCTTACGTACTAATATTCTGTTACGACTGCCAAAAAATTATGATTTTGCCTAAAACACCCGATCAAGCTGCATATTATCTCAGGCAACTGATTCAATTTCATGATTTGCATTGGAAATTCTAAGAGCAGTCAAAATAAAGATAATGGCCCTTACTCATGACAATATGATAATTTCGAAATTAATTAGTTTGATGTTAAAACAAAATTAAGAAAATAGTTAATTGGATTACCAATGAAAAATGTAGAGTCGGAATTAGTTAATCTCCAAATTATGTCATGTGTAACAAATTTCAAGTGGATTTGTAAAATCTGAACCAACCCTCAATAAACTTCATGTACTGTCATTCGTTTGTTCTGAGAGTAATTTTCTTACAAAAACATGGAAAAATTTAATTTATCGGTAGACCAGGAAAATTTGCTAAAAAAAAATGGTAAATATTGAATTGTAAACAAAGATAAATGATATATAACTTATATACATATGTTTATACAGAATCGTAAAAGAGGAGAAAATTGGACTCAAGAAATGTTAGATCCACTCATCCGTTTTGTATGTTCGCATTATAGAATCCAAGCAAAACTGTTCCATGGAAATAAAAAAAAATATACTGCTTGGAATGACATTGACAAGAAAATGCAGGTTGTTGGATATAAATTTGCAATATCAAGATTAAAAGAAGCTTGGAATCGAATAAAAGCAGATATGAAAAAGCAAACTAAAATTTTTAAAAAACGTCAGTGTGCAGCTGGTGGTGGGCCTCCGCCCCCTGAAATAAATGACGTAGTTTGGGAAGTTAAGGATGTCATTGATGCACAAATTCGTAAGGACAGCGGACAATTCGATAGTGACACCGTTCTTTATGTAAGTACTATATTTAAAATACCGTTTTTTACGATTAATTAGCACTTATTACAGAATACTACAATCAATCATTCTGAAAAAGAAAACAACAATTCGAAAGATGTTCATACTGCTGATGTTAAATAGTCAATAAAGTATTCCCATCTCAGAAAAAAATAGTTTTAATAAACGGACAGTAACCCAAACAACAACTGAAGAGTTAGGAAACCAAAAATACTTGCCACAAAAAAGGACCTGGACTACTAGACAATGAAAACTGTGTTTGAGAGCCAACTATTATCGATGCAGTTGGACAAGTTAATGGCAGAAAATGCCGGCAACTAAACACATATTATATATTTACTAAACTATTTTTTTTTGTCGAAATGGATTTTTTTTATTTTAAAAGTATTTAGACATAAATTGTTGTCTATAAAAGTTCCTCGCGTTTCCTTGTGGATTGTTGTCGTCGATGAAATTTTCTCCCTCGGATGTCGCCGTCGGTAATGCATTTTGTACATTGATTAAATCTGAAATAAATACTTAGGTGGCGAAATCATTTTATCCGACCTACTTTTCAAATCACCTCTATGGAAAATGGTACTTCTATTCTTTGCTATATTGAATAATACTGCCAGGGCAACGATTGCATTTTTTGTCACTTTCAGATCACGCCCTTGAATAAACACAAAAAATTTATTTTTCATCTGTCCAAATAATCGTTGAACGGTTGATCTGCGGTGTTGATATGAGCTTGGTTATACCTAGCTTCAGCTGGTGTTAAATTTGCTGGCAGTCGAAAAGGAGTAAGTAAAATTTTTGAAATGGGATAACCACCATCGTCTAAGATGACCCCAACACGTTATAAACTACCTAATTTCTCAAGTTTTTCTTTTATAACTGATTCTCTACATATACGAGCATTATGTGCTGATCCTCTCCAAACAGGCTACGATATCCATAATTTTATATTCAGCATCACAGATTACCTATATTAAAGAAAGTTTAGAAATGTTACAAGATGCAAGTATTTACCTGAACATTTATGGAATAAAAGCCTTTCCTGCATCTGTAGTGGCCGCCAATTTCCTCACCAGGATTTTTAATTTTAATGTGAATACAATCAATTACACCTATGCATTGAGGAAATTGGGTTATTGAATAAAATCCACTTTTAAGTTTCATTGTATTATCATGCCCTGTTGGAAAGTGAATAGATTGCGGTAATTTTTTCGCTATAGCTGCAACTGTTTTCTTAATAGCAAAATATCTTATGGTAGCAATAACTATTTCTGGGGAAATAGGTACACCTCGATTTGTTTTACAATTATATATATTTTCTCGTACAAGGTCAACAGTAAACTTTGCAGTGTCTTAATTAAATCTGCTCAAAATTTGATTGTCTTAACATCAAATACTCGAACGGACACACTTTTTTCATAAATTTTTACTTTACGTGAATGAAAGCAATCTTCCAGTATTCTGAAACCAGTATAAATTTCCTCATCTGAAGTCACAGTTGATAACATTTGAAAAATTCATTACAAAATTTGAGGTTAAATTCAACTTGATATCATTTTGTGTTGTAACTAATTTTAGTATCAGCTTAGTTACAGAAACCTGAGATTAATACAATCATGAGTAAGCTAATTTTTTAAGTACAGCTTAGTTTAAAATTATTTATTTCATAAATAAGGACCAATGTGTTTATTTACTTGTGGAAAGAGTCTGATTATCCAAAGGGCTCTAATGAAATTAGCTCTGCTGTGTACAATAAACTGTGTCAAACGGACATGTATGACAAGGATGAAATTATCTTAGTTTCGGATGGTTGTGCTGGACAAAATAAAAATTCTAGTATGATTGCTATGGCTTCATACTGGCTCTGCAAAAAAGCTCCTTGTGACATAAAAAGACTTACATTCATCTTGCCTGTTGTAGGTCATTCCTTTACCGTGTGGAAAAGGAAATAAAAAAGATTGACACTATTGTAGATCCGGATGAATACATAAAAATTTATCAGAAATATGGCACAGTCATTCACTAAGGTGAAGATAATAATGTTTTTGATTGGAAGCAATTAAGTAAGGACTTTTTTAAGCCACCCGGCCAATGGCATTTTAAAATTAGCCAATCCATACGAATAATTTTAAAAAAAACCATAAATAAAAATATACTTGTTCGTGGTGAGGCCTTTTATAAGTCTGACTTGAGACAATTTAAATCGATTTGAAAAAGAAATAAAACTTGCAATGGAATGAACCCTTTACGCATACAAAAGAATTTCTGCGTAAAAAAAGATAAGTTAAATGATGTCAACAAATTGCTTAAACTACATTTCGGCTTAAATTGGAATGACAGTGAACTTAACGAATTGAGTTACTAGAAAGACGTATTATCAAGCGAGCAGCAACTACCCCCTTCTAGTGATGAAGCAATATGTTGTGAAGAGCTTGAAGAATGTCCTGATTTAAGGATTTGAGAGATCAACTACTAAGTTTCGCTATTGTGTTTTTAATTACAAAGAATTTAAATCATTTGTTTTGATGTTTTTTACTATTTTTTTTGTTGAATTGTTCTTTTGTTAATATTTTATTTCATTTTATGTTTATATACAGGACCATATCCTTTTCATGAAATTTTCCATAACCAAAACGCAAAGTGGCTGCCCTATGTCCTCGATAGCCTCACGAGTTCCATCTTTGAGGTCTTGAATCGATGCTGGGCCGTTGGCGTAGACCTTCTCTTTCACGTGGCCCCAAAGGAAGAAGTCGCAAGGTGTTAAGTCACAAGATCTCGGTGGCCAATTGTGATCACCTCTTCGAGAGATAACACGGTCCGGAAACTTTTCCCGTAAAAGATCAATGGTTTCGTTGCTTGTATGGCACGTAGCGCCATCTTGTTGAAAGTAAACGTTGTCCAGATCAATATACTATCCAATTTCGGCCATAAAAAATCATTAATCATCTGTCGATAGCGCAATCCATTCGCCGTAACTGTTGCTCCAGCCTCATTTTCGAAAAAGTAAGGTCCAATGACCCCGCGGGACCATAAACCGCACCAAACAGTCACACGTTGAGGATAGAGAGGCTTTTCAACAATAACTCTTGGGTTTGCAAGCCCCAGATGCGACAATTTTGCTTGTTGACGAAGCCATCGAGGTGGAAATGGGCCTCATCACTCAAGATGAGTTTTCGATGGAATTCCGGATAATTTTCATGCATTTCAAGGACCCAATCAGCAAAGACTCAACGTTGTTGATGATCGGCCGGCTTGAGTTCTTGTGTTAACTGAACTTTATAAACCTTAAGACCCAAATCTTTATGCAAAATACTGTGTAATGACGTTTGTGGAATGCCTAATTCCAAAGAACGACGAGAAATGGACAAACCTGGGTTTTCTTCAAGACTTTCGGCTACAGCAGCAATATTCTCGGCTGTTCTTGAGCGACGTGCACGGGTTTTATTCTTCACATCACTAACTTGTCCCGACAGCTCGAATTTTTCTACCAATTTCTGTATTGCGGTCCGACAAGGTGCTTCACGACGACCCAAAAATGTTCGAGTTTTACGAACCGTCTCTGCCACATTTTCACCATTTTTATAGTGAATTTTAATAATTTCAATGCGTTGTTGAATCGTGTATCGTTCCAATTTCATTAATGGCGTAGTTTCTACTTGTCAAATGTCAAAAAAATGACAGCTCCAAAAGTGACATCTACCGAAATAGCGGGCTCATTAAAATAACACCTCTTATTGGAAAACCCTTTATTAAAAATAGAGCTATATTGTAAATACATACCATATATTTGTGAACTTGTAAAAGAAAGGTGGTGGTATTGTATAGCGATAATATCGCTGGTGATAGCAGGCCACAGAACCTGTAGCAATAGTCCACGAGGCTTCTCCTCACTTTAGAAGCGTTGCAATTGCTGTGGGCGCACGGAGAAAATTAAAATACTTAATAATGTAAAAATGGAAGTAAAGCCTAGAAATTAAGTTCTGCGTTGGAGAAGTATGTTTAATTTATAACCGTAATTTTCTGAAAAACAACAAAAACAAGTTTTGGAAATATACTCCACAATTGTTTCTTTTTTTAGGTTAATAAATGCAAAATAGTCTAATTTATTAATAAACATAATTGTGGTTTCTGTGGTTGTTGTGATACAGATATGTATGTACAAATATACATATATGGGGTTATCACACTTTAAGCCAAAAATATCTAAAAACATTTGATATCCCATTGTGACTTTATTCATTCCTTTCATTCCACCCCAACCCCACTCCACCAATTAATAGATTTTCGTCTAAACAACTTTGAAGCAGGCAACTTTTATTGCTAATCAGAACAACAGAACTGCATTTAACTTTCACCGTAGAGAAGGAGAAGCTAATGCCCTCTGGTCGGAATTGCAGGGCAATAACACTTGAAGGAATTCTGCAACTAAGAGAAAATCAAAACAAACAGAAAAAAAACGTCTTCCGTTTCGTGCGGGGTCATTTAACTTTTCCGCATGGTTTCGACCGCACTGGGTGCATTATACTGCAGAATATATTATCAGCAAAATACAATGGTAAAAAGTTAACAACAGGAAAAGGAAGTTTTAAACTGTGCGTGTTCAGGAACCATAAAGCCAGTTAAAAGGGAGACAAACGCCTAAGCAATATATGGGTGCCCTGTAGTTTGGCTATAAAAGTGAAATTTGTGTACATAACAATGTGTTTTCCATTGAACAGTTAGGTTTTGGTATTTAGTTGTAGGAGAAACCGTAAAGTCGTCATCAACGGTCATACGATACAGGGGTTGACGCTATACGGTATGGTATCATGTTTTTTCATATTTTCAAGTCTATGGGACTAAAATATAATGCGGTAAGAAAATAAATGGTCGAAGGGTGAATGCAGCCCTAATAAATTGACCCAAATGTCGAAAGTTATGCAAAACTTTTTATTGACTTTGAGTATAAGCCACAAACAATATTTTTTTGTATTTGTTTGTTTTCTTTATCATCTGTCAAACATTTCATCTAGTTTCGGGATGACATCACTGACATTTATATAAATAGACTGCTCGTTGAACCAAAAATGCATAAAGGCAAATGGCACCACTTTCATATTCCTGTCTCTTTCCGTGAGAGCATACTTTCCCATTGAACTGTAACGATTGGGAACGAGAAATTGCTTGAGGTTTAGCGGTATTTCCAACCAAAACACCTTTGTAAAAAACACTTCCTACGACTCATAATTAAAATTTAACAATATAAATAGCCCCAAATACTTGTGGATATTTCGGTAAATCCCACTGACATGCATATAAGTAAATTCCCAAATAATTTAAATATAGTATACATAGCGCCAGTTTACGACAGTTGGTAGCATTGACAGTGAGAGCATACTTTCTGAAATCAAAACTGGTGCCATATGAAACAGGAGATCAGTCAGTCCATTTATATATACATGTCAGTGGATGACATCTATAAATTTACGTAGGTATGTACACAGTTTAATTGAGTTTATTTAATTGAATTTATTGAAAATGCCAATGACATTTTTATTATGAAGTGAGTATTTAAGAAACTTTTTCTCCAGTGGCAGATTCAGTGGTGCCAATCTTTAATTATTTCGAAAAAAAAATAAGAGGGATGTTGCATGTTTACTTTGATGTCTTTCTTCACCAAGATGATTTCACCAAATTTGAATAAAGATGAAGAAAATATTCGTCATATTATGATTTATAGCACAAAATATATTTTAGGTCACAATGCTTAGAGGTCGGAACTACACCTCCCCCCTACTAATAAAAATGTGTATATAAAAAGGCAGATAGATAGATCATGTTATACAGGGTGTCCCGTATGTGGTCTGGCACCCGAAGGCTACGGATAGGTCATGCTTAGACAAAAAAAAATTGTATGGGTTGGAGGAGGGAAATCGTAACGGTTTCCGATATAACGGGACTTAAAGATATTTGGGTATGTTTTTATAGATCATCATGTAACTTCTGAACGTTACGACCTATAATGATGATTTCAAATTTGATAGGGAGATAATCGTTGGACCCTTTCAATTGTCTATAAATTTTTTCCCTCACCCTTTCCGTTTTGAAGTTATGGCTCAACAAATTTAAAATTTCGGAATTTTTACTCGTTTTTAGGGTTCCGTAACCAAAGGGTAACAACGGGAATCCTATTACTAAGACTTCGCTGTCTGTCCGTCACCAGGTTGTATCTCATGAACCGTATTAGGTAGCAGTTGAAATTTTCACAGCCTGTGTTTTTCTATTGGCGATATAACAACAAATAATAAAAATAAAATAAAATTGAAAATTAAAGGGGGGCTCCATACAAGAAACGTGATTTTTTGGGCGTTTTTTTCCTCGTTTTATTCTCATTCATTATTATATTATCATAAGTAGGCATTATTTTTCAAATGACAGCATTATTTTTTTTTTTTGCAAATGACAGGATTATTTTTTCAAATGACAGGATTATTTTTTCAAATGACAGCATTAGTTTTTCAAATGACTCTCATTAGAAAAAATAAATTAAACGGACATAGTGTTAAATTTTGTATGATGGTACGGAACCCTTCGTGCGCGAGTCCGACTCGCACTTGGCTGATTGTTTTTTTATTTAACTACTATTTTTATCAAAAAACACGTCATCAATATCAATTTTTCATATTGAATTTAAAAAGCCCAAAAGCTTTTGCGTTAAAATGACCTACCACATTCTGTACAGAAAATGTAACCTTTTCTGCGTTTTTTGCAATTTTTCTTGAGCATCTCCAGCAAAAATGGCTGAAAAAGGTCATTTCCAAAAGATACATAATTGCCTACTTTCTGGCACTTATTGAAGTTTTTCAGCCATTTCCGCTGGAGATGCTTAAGAAAAAGTGCAAAAAACCCAGAAAGGATTACATTTTCTGTACAGAGTATGGTAGGTCATTTTAAAGCTAAGCTTTTGGGCTTTTTAAATTCAATATGAAAAATTGATATTGATGACGTGTTTTTTGATAAAAATAGTAGTTAAATAAAATAAAACGAGTAAAAATTCCGAAATTTTAACTTTGTTGAGCCATAATTTTAAAAGGGAAAGGGTGAGGGAAAAAGTTTATAGACCATTGGATAGGTCCAACGATTATCTATCTACCGAACTTTAAATAATTAAATAATCATCATAGGGTGTAACGTTCAGAAGTTACATGGTGATCTATAAAAACATACCCAAATATCTTAAAGTGCCGTTATCTCGGAAACCGTTACAATTTCCCTCCCCCACCCATGCAATTTTTTTCTGTCTAAGCATGACCTATCCGTAGCTTTCGGGTGCCAAACCACATACGGGACACCCTGTATAAGGAAAGCAATTCTTTAGGAATCATCGATTCCTAAACTATCCCAACAATCTATGTACACATTCTCCTTTCCTATCTCCTTCCCATACCCTCTCCCTAACAACTAACTCCAAAAGGAGAATGACATTCAGTACGACTGATATGGCGCATGATCTGTAAAGGGAAAGACGACAGCGAAACGGAAAGTTACAAAGAAGACCAAAGGACAACTGTCAACAAGAGAACAAGAGACGAACGGCAACCGAGCTGAGGGATAAAGATGAACCACAGGGACTAAAAAGGGGAGGAATTAACGACAAAAAGAATATCGAGGGAAGCATCGACAATCCAGTGAGAAAAATGGTGCAAAACCCACTTGGCTTGACTTGACTCATTTTATACTATACAGTGAATATCAAAAGTGTTCATGTTGGTGCAAGTTTCCTTTCAATTTTAAAAGAAATGTCCACGGTACAGAGAATACAAGATATCAACCGTTTCGGAGTTACAGGATGATTAAGAAAAAAAATAGTTTTCACAAAACACCCTGTATTTTAAAAAGTACAGCGTGTATGGTCACCGTTTAAAGCTAATTATATGCATAACTTCATGGCCTTTCCAACGACTGCTTAACCAGCTCCATTCTTCTTTTCTCTTAGGAGTTATTGTGGTCTAAACTAAAAATTTTGGATTTTCGTTTTATTCTTTTTTTTTTACTTTGACATCAATTTTTTTTTCCATGAAGATCATTAACATAATTTTTTTTTTATAAAAACTGCAAACTGTGGACTTTCGTCTTTAATTTGACATATACACTCTATGTGCTAACTGTAGCCGTTAAATAGTTCTTAGCTCTTAACCTATTCGCAAAGATAATTTGTTCCCTTAGTGACTGAAAACCCGTCATTTAAAAAAAAAATCAGCTAATTTCTATGACCTGAATAAGCTCTGAGCTAATAACTTCTTAACGGCTGCAGATAATACATAGGGTGTAAACGGGCAATTTAAAGACGAGAGTCTATAGTTTTTATGAAAAAAGTTATCTTAATAACCATTTCTCAAACAAATAGAGGTCAAAGTAAAAAACAAAGGTAAGAAAATCCGAAATTTTTAGCTTAGACTACAATAACTCCTGAGAAGAGAGAAGTAAGGAGCCGGTTGAGCAGTCATTGGCAAGGCCATAAAGTTCTGCATATAATGAGCTTTTAGCTGTAATCCTACGCCTTGTCCTCTTAAAGCTGAAGGGTGTTTAAAAAAAACTAGCTTTTTTCTTAATCACCCTGTACCTCCTAAACGATTGATACCTCCCTGCCGTAAAATTTTTTGTTTGACTAGGTGAGTACTATGTATGACCTCCTGCTCTACTCATCACCATGGAGGAAATACCCTGTATATAGAAAAGTAAGAATATCTCTCTCTCCTCTCTTTCATCAGTTGCAATGTGTCAAAATTCAATGAGAATACCTTGGTGCCGTGAGAAATGTCTTTATGTCAATATATATATATATATATATATATATATTGATAACAACTCGCAAAATGTGAGTCCAGCATAAAATATGCTTTTTATGTTGCGAGCGATTTGTGCTGCCACAAAGTAAGAAAAATATTTACATTTAAGGGAAATTATTATATATAAAAGGAAATTATTTATTACAATAATATTTTATTAGCTAGATATTTTATAGTAATATTTCAAGGTAATAAGAAAAATTGTGTGCTTTAATATTCATTTTTAATACGAAATTGGTTTTTATTCATTTAAAAAGAAATCTTAAAGAAGAGTACAACCATGAAAAACGAAAATACATAAAAATATGAATATAAATAATTTTCCATTGGAATATGTAGGAATGATTAAAATTAGACCAAGCATTATTCAGGTATTTGGATTAGTGCATAGATATTTGAGCGATATGATAGGAAATTCGCCTTTCTACCTGGGATGTGAAAGTGGCGGCTTTATTCTGGCTATAGAACTAAATTTCTATTAAAGCGAAACAATGGTTTAGGTATTCTGACATCAGGATATTAAATAGTTTGCTCCTTTACTTAGGAAATTATAACGTCGACAAATTTAGAAACCTAATTCTGGTACTCATTTGTTAATTTTTTATGATGCCAAAAACTGCCGCTCCTCAAGAAAAAATTAAAAATCTTACAGTACCTCTGCTCTTAATTTGATTTTCAATAAGTACACAGAGTACAGAGAATTTTCGCAATATTTATTTTTCAAGTTTAAAAGGAATTAGATGAAATAAAAATTCATGAAGAAACAAATAAAAATTTTTGAGATTTTTATACACTTTCAGATTCTTAAGAGTCTTACTTTTCTTATAAAATACAAAATTTATTATACGCATTGTAGTTGTAATTATATATGAAGCTTAGTTTCATATTAGACAACAACAGCTTAATTAAGAACTGAGTGCAGAATTAATTTTTAAAATAAACTTGAAAATTTCCCTTCATTTTAGCTAATAATGGTAGTGCTAATAATGACAATAATTTGGGATGTTTTGCCCTTTGCCTTCATAGTTATGCTGGCTTAATAAATTTTATATGGGAAAGGCCTATTGCTAAGCCCGAACGAAGTACGAATTGCTGTCCTTGGCACACCTTCGGGTTATTTAAATATAAGGCCGAAAATACCTTGCATCCGTATAAATGGTAGCTATAATCATGTATCGGTAAAGCAATTATTACTTATTTTTTAGTTGACAGCACTAAAAGTTCACCAAACTTTGTTCGATTTAGTGTAAGCATTCATTCTTCAAAAAATTTTAAGAGTTTACATATTTTTAGGACACCAAAGTCTTTCAAACACTAAAACAAACAGCAAACTTGCCTACATGAAATAAAATTTATAAACAAACACCCCTAGATCCGCGCCTGGCCGTAATATTAGAAATATTTAAAACTGAATAAAAAAGAGCAATTAAAAAAGGTAAAATTGGTCTAAGACCAATTCTTATGATACCCAAGATGAATGCCCGTATGAAATTTCTTAAGGTTACCCATCTGTGCAACTTTGACCTTCGAAGTGGTTTTTCGCATATATTTCTATAATTGTTCGTCGGACAGAAAAAATGATTATAACCAATTTTATAGGATTTTATATTCTGAAGAATTTTTTAGTACAATAAAAATGTCTGTGATTGATTGTTTTCACAGAATACGTAAAAATCCTAAACTTTTATATGGCTACACCAAGAAGGGGTTACTCCATTTAGTCCATTTTTGAAATTATATTTACTATTTTTTTAAAAAGACTGCGTATAAAATTTCAGGTCTCTACATTGACGCGCTCTCAGGCAGTGTCCAAATATGGTGTGAAAAAAGAAATTTTTGATTGGCAACCCTACGAAGGAGTTACCCGGTTTGTCTCATTTGCGAATATAAATTTACTTTTTTTTTCTAAAAAGCCCGTACGCAAAATTTCAGTTCTCTAAGTGCACGCGTTCTCTTCTCGTGTTGTGGTGCGGACAGACGGACAGACGGACGTGAGTGTCCAATCCATTTTGCTCTACCATAGTTATTTTTATGCGTTACAAACGGAATGACAAACTTAGTATAACCTATAGATTTCATCTGGGGTATAAATATCCAATAAAGTTGCTAAACTCCCCAAAAATTATTTTGTGCAATATTTATATAAATTTGCCATTAATGGCCAGTTTCACAGTCGAGTTTAAACCAAGGTTTAGTTTAAACCACCCTCCAAGTTTAAACGTAGTTTAAACCAAATCGGGTTTCACAGCGCATTCTTTTAGTAACGTTGGTAGTACTGATTAAATTGTGAATTAAATTAGTTATCGCCACCATTGTGAAGCAATTTTGCAATGAATCAATCTGTCAATCGGAAAAAGTAAACAGATCAGAAATAAAAAATAGAAAATATGTAGTTATATTTTTTTTTAAATATGCCAACATTAAAAAAGGATGAAAATTTTAGCATAAGTCAAGTTGAGCTATTGCCTTCACTAAGGCATAAAAAAGAGATATATAATAGAGCGCAAGAAGACGGACAATAGATTCGAAGACAAAGTGACAAAGTTCTTCACTTAAACTTAACCTAGCATAAAAATCAACGTCGTCCAACTAATTAAAATGATTTGGAAGATTTATAATTACTCTCAGTCGTCGCCAGAGTTGTAAATTTTACTCAAAAAAATCTTCTTCATCGCTAGAAATGTCTAAATCTAAATCAATGATGAAATTATTTACTTGATACAAATAAAGCAATGCTACTGTCAAAATATAATTATCTTGAGTTTAAACCGAGGAAGGGCACGGTTTAAACTCTAGTTTAAACCGGGGTTTAAGCCTAACTGTGAAACTCTTTCGTCGAGTTTAAACTAAATATTTGGTTTAAACTCAGACTGTGAAACTGGCCATAAGTGGAATGAAAGTAGCTGTAAATTAATCGTCTTAAAAAATTCTCTTAATCCGCTTAAAATATTTTTTATATTTTGCTTCGAAAGAAAATAAAAATCTAAGCTTTCGGAAGGAATTTAATCGACTACATAAATTGAATTCTCCATTAAATAAGCCTAAAAAAAATCCCACTCGTAGTCTAATGAAGACTACATTCGAAAATGGCATAGAGAAGAGAGAGACGTTAATTTCATTATGACGCCGAGTGTTCATGAACGGAAAAGTACTGAGTAAATGAGTTATTCCTTAATGAGTTTGCACGAGCAAATACACTGACACACTGATAAATGTAACAAAACGTAAGCTTTAAGTTTTTCCTTTTTTGTGGGAGTACCTATCACAAAAAGGATTTTTTTCTAGCTGCATGCATATACACATCACAATTTCTCTATAATACATTATCGATATATAAATAGTGTCTTCTCTTTCTCGCAATACAATATTGAAGTTTTTGTTTTTATTATTAGAAGTTGGAAAAACGCACGACACTCCAAAGCTTTTCCGCTAACAGAACAGTGTTTTCATTTTGAGATACTTATATGTACTTACAAGAGGATATGAGAAAGATTTTCCGGCTGATAAAAAGAAATTTGTTTTTGTTCTTGGGAGTTCAGTAGAGCGTTACCAGAGGTCTTTGATATTAATGGATGATAATGGATGTCTAAAATATTTCAATTGCAATAATCTAAACTATTGGGAATATAAAATTTTGGCGATTTAGGATTTTCGGGAACGGAATGGTTCTATCACCCAAAGACATAAATCGAAAACAATTTTTGGAAATAAATAAATTTACACGCAAAAATAATTATCCTGTTGCTGACCAGTAAATGCTTGCAAGGAATGCGGACTGCATTGAAGCCACCTTCTTACGAGTATGAATGCGAGTGGTTAACCAATGTATATCCTATATATAAGAATAAAAGTCTTACAAAATGGCTTCTTTCTAAAAAACCCTTAGGAATTTGTTATGGAAACAGAACAGAAGAAAAAAAAAGATAAAGAGGAAGGAGAAAAAGAAGAGGCAGTGACACTAAGGGTTGTCAGCGACTCCTACCATCTTTGTTAGATGAGTGTGAAGCGCGCTGTGGTCAGTGTATGAGACCGACCATACAGTTCTGCATTGCTTACCTCCAAGCCTAAAGAAAGTCTGCCAACTTTCTATTTCGCGCCCATTAAGAAACAATTTCATACATCGCTGTTGATGTTTCGCATGAACGTTCGTTCTGATGATAGACCCGATCATTGAGGTGGCAACTGGCTCTGTTACAAGAAAGAAGGAGCCAGAGCCAGACCTGGCAGTGCTGCCACCCCTGAATTTTTCAAAAGCCTTCGACAGCCTCAACCATTCTAAGCTCCACCACCGTTCAATTAGATAAGTTCAGATTTTCGTCATCTTCAGCGGTATTTACCGAAAGCTTTATTATATGTAGGACGATCTCAGCAAGTTAAAGTCGGTGATTTACTTTTTAGAAGCTCGCCTCTCAAGCGTGGTGTACCTCAGGGCTCAATATTAAGCCCCTTATTATTTAGTATGTACATAAATGATCTCCCTAACGTAATAGAAGGCTTCAAAATACACTTAAATATGCGGATGACTACCAAATATATTTGTATAGGCCGATTGGTCTGATATAGTATTGCATCGTGAGAATTAACACAGACTTGAAGAGAATCTCTGAGTGGTTCAAGAGGCACGATTTATTTTTAAATACCAATTAATCAAATTACATGACCTTAAATTGTGAGTGGCTGGATGTCTTACAGTTTCCAACTGTAATTCGTGTGTTCGAAACCTAGGAATTATTTTCAACAATTCTAAGACCTTCTATCCGACCTTATTAAAACCACATTTTGTAAAATTTTTGGGATATTTCGAGGGTTATGGTTATCTCCAAGAATTCTGTTTACTGCTCTTCATTCTAGGCTGATAAAGACACTTCTCTTGCCAAACCAAATGGATTGAATTGAATTGAGTCCGCCTTCTCATTCCTCATAATTTCCGTGTGCTAAAGTACCGATTGCAGAGAAACCGTATTATGAATATACAGCAGCAGCAGTAAATTTATAGTGCACTTACTTTTTGTATTCCTTAAAGATAATATTTGCATATTCTTGCACCTAGCCACTTTATCGGCTCAAAATTATTAATCGAACTCAGAGTGCGAAAAGAAAATTCTTATGAACCTTTTTTCTCGTTTGCTTTTCAATTGATAATCATCTTGTAATGCCTAAATAATTTAACCAGCAAATTGGAGAGAGGAAAGGTTGTTTTTTGATCCCAATGTTACGACTCCAATTGAATATTTTCATTGTTAGTATTAAATTATTGAATATAGAGGCAATTTTTATGAGCTATTGATCTTTTAAAAGCACTATGGGTCAAGCAGCACCAATTTTTGCTTACATTAACTACTTCAATACTTATCTACTTTTAAGGTGTTTTATTAAATAGAAAAAAACCCCACATAAACACAAACATAGCTCAGTACTCTAATCGTAAGATTTCCCTCAAAAGTTGATATGGGAAGCAATTCGAATGTCCCTATGCGATATGTCGAAAGTATAATCGTTCAGTTATATAAGGCCCTGGCTCTAAACCGACAGAGCCGGGCGGAACATTTTTCCTTAAAGCTGGCCCAAAATGGACTAAAAGAACTTTACGAAATTGAGGTTTACTTGGGGATGATTGACATTTTTAACCTAAATAAATATTACATTCCGTAAGAATTATTATTTTGACATTTAACACTTTCTATTTAAAAAGTGAAAAAAGCAAAAAAAAAATTACTAAGGGAAATTGATTTAATTGATTGTACATAAAAGCTTAAAGCCCAAAATGAACTTAAACAGAAACGGATATACGTCAACAGCGACCTTTACGGCACTTTACTCATGCCAATTTGACATTTAAAATTAAGAATAGCTTTCTTACGGAAGCTTACGGTTATTTCTGAAGTTCTTTCGACTAGTACATGTCAGTGTTCAATTACGTATAAGATTGAAACGTTTGACAGTTCTGTTTCTTTGGCTTCTTTGTTTGTGTGTGAAAAACTCTTATACGTTTTCGAACTTAATCATCGTGAGATATTGATTTTCTGTTTAAATATGATAATGTAATTCATTTTGTTCTTCTATTGTGAAAATATGCTTTACATTGTCGGCGGTGTAATTTCCTCCAAAGTGCTTATTTAAATTGTGGTAAAATATATGGATAGAAATTTCTGTACCTAAATGGAAAGAAAATATTCTTTTTCTACGGAGTTTCATGATTCTTAAAAACCAAACAAGCTTTATCACCTAATAAAAGCTAATGCCTCCATTCTCTGTTCTAACTAGAGCAACCCGACTACCGGGTCACGTAAAAGAATTATTTTGTATTCCCTAATGCGCAAGTAATATGGAATAAATAGATTTGAAAAAAAGAAACTAAGTGCTAAATTATCAAGTAAAAAAGCTAGAATTGATCTAAGAATAATTTTTATGATATCCTAGATGAATGCCCATATGAAATTTTGTATGGTCACACATGTGTGCAAGGTTCATTTTTGAATTGGTGTTTCGCACCCATTTCTAGAACGATTCGTCGGATAGAAAAAATGATTATAACCAATTTTATAGGATTTCGTATTCTGAAGAAGTTTTTAGTACAATAAAAATGTCTAAGACTGATCGTTTTCAAAGTATACGCAAATAACCTAAATTTTTATATGGCAACACCAAGAAGGAGTTGCTCGATTTAGTCCATTTGTGAAATTTTAGTACATGAAATGCTAGTACAATGAAAACACCATGTACCAAATATCAGCTCTCTATGTCGACACGTTCTCATGCAGTTTCCAAATATGTAGTGGAAAACGAAATTTTGGTATAGCAACCCCACGAAGGAATTGCCCGATTTGTCTCATTTTCGTACTTAATTTTACGTTTTTTTTTAAGTTCGCGTACAAAATTTCAGCGCTCACAGTACATACAGACTGACAGACATGCAGACAGACAGGTGGACGAACAAATGGACATGCAAGAATTAAAATATCTTTTAATATTATGCGTGGGTGTCCAATCCTTTTTGTGCTACCATCATTATTCTGTGTGTCACAAACGGAATGACAAACTTAGCATAGCCTATAAACTTCATCTAGGGTATAAAAAGCCCTTTATAAAATTTGAGGTAATTCGGGTAATTTTTTGAACATTGTTTTTTTTTTTACTCAATTTTCTGTGAAAATGGACCTATCACACATGTTTTTTTCCTGTATAGATATTCCTCAAATTATCCCTCTATACCTTCCATACAATGTTTACGTTTGGTCATTAAAGCTGTCTAATATTGCTCGAGGAATCTCTAATGGTTCCAGTAGATTATCTCTTCTTATTTTTTTAATTTTTTTTAAAATTTTTTTTTAACTTTTTTATTTTTTATTTAAAAAAACAATGCTAAGATTCGAAAGCGCTATTTTTGCAGTTTTGCATGGCTGTATATCTGTCCGTCCTCATGACAGCTGGAAAACGCGTTGACCTAGACGGCTGAAATTCATACATTGTAAGCTTTACTGCCCATGCTCACTAGTATTTAATTCATTATAAATAATAATAAAATAAATAATCTGTTTCTTTAAAATTTTTTTAAATTTTTTTAATAAATAAAAAATTGTTTTTTCTATTTTTCTCAAACTTTTCATTTCTTTCTTCTTTTTTTCATTTTTTTCATTTGTTTTTCAAATCACCCAATTTCGCTATTTGGGACCTGTTGATGCGTCAAACCAAGACTTGAAACTTGTCACCAAAAATTAATGGGTTGTGTGATGAAATAACAAATTAGAACATTTTTTAGCTTTTGCTATATACCCGGAGAATCCCAAAAAATTCTTTCTTGAACAAAATTATAAATAACGTAAAAGCGATTACTCAGCAGATCAAGCGTTTGGATTGATTTTGAAAAGGAATTGCTGTGAATAGCGAAACTAAACTTATAGTAAAAACGAAATTCTCAAATTAGACCTAAAAAAAAGAAAAGAAAACGATCGTTAATCTCTCCCCTATTGCGATACAGTTTCCGCCTCCTGATAGAAGGCAAGGGCGCAAACCTAACAAAAATATTAAATACAAATTCAAAAATGGATGAAATTGGGCAAACTCGTTTTGCAAAGCGTTGAGTTTTCCCTTTATTTTCATTTAGTGTATAATATTTTTCGACTTAGACTAATTATATATTTTTTTCTTATTTGCTCTAAATTGAATGAGAAATCTGGGTAATAAAGGAAGCGGAATATTTGTTGGACATCATATATTACACCTTAAACATGAAAATGATCAAAGTAGTTTAGAGAATTGGTTACCATTTTTAAAATGGCGGTCAGAAGATAAAATTACAAAAGTGACTGTGACGCTAAATTTTTATCCTTAGCATGACACAAAAAAAAGCTGCAGTCATAAAATAAAGAATCCTACCACCAAAATACACAAACTTCCGTCTGTCCATCCTCGAGATAATTCGGGAACGTGTTTACTTAGAGCATCAAAATTATGTACCCGACCTTTTTAAAAAAGTTGTGGATTTAATTTCGAAAATGGAACAAATCGGGTAACTCCCTCGTAGGGTTGCCATACAAAAATGTCGTTTTTCACTAAACATATATGTATAAACATATATATAAATAGTAAATAAATACAATTTGGGCTAAATCGGCAACTCCCTCTTTGTGTTGCCATACAAAAATTTAGTTTTTTTACGTATACTGTGAAAATAATCAATCCTATATTTTTAAGTCATACTGAAAAGTTCTTCAGAGTATGAAATCGTATGAAATTGGTTATAATTATTTTTACTGTCCGATAAACCGTTCTAGAAATATATGCGAAAAACTACTCTAACAATCAAACTTGCACAGAGGAGTGACCGACCATATAAAATTGTAAACGACATTGATCTTTGGTATCATAAGAACTGGTTTTAGACCAATTCCAATTTTGTCTTATCGGGCGAAATATATACTATTTTATTAGTAAAATTATTAGTTTATCCTATTTTTCATGATTTTAATAATCATTGGAGCAAAGATCTTGTTTTAAAGTGGAATAAATTAAGTTTTTTTGATGTGAAAGTGCCTTAACCCAGATAACACAGAACATGTTCTAATCATCATCTCGATATGCTCCATAGGATATCAGAACTATTTCTCTGACTACACGTATTGATATCAAAAAAAATATTCTTTCCATATGTTTTTTATAAGACTCATGTCCACTCTGCCGAGCGAAATCTTCGGACGTCGGTTAAAATGATCGTAGGATAATCGGTGCGTATCCGAAAGAATATATTCAGAACGTATTCTAAAGGATATAAAATTGTGATATAAACGAACATTCACAGAAATATATTCAAAAACTATTCAAAACGATGTTAAATAGATATGGATGAAACCCATAATCGGGACGTTTCAAATGAATATAAAATTGAAAAAAGCATAAATTAACCACCAACTACCACAAACTAGACATTAGATCTGACTGAGAACACTAACCGAGATTCTGTTTCGAAACGAAAATCCGATATAAAATAATGCATCGAAATTTTTATGTACGACAGTACACAAACCCGAACGCTTCTGTACCGAGGCAGGAACGAAAAAAAATCGATTTTCCGAAATACATGTTAAAAATATTTGTTATTTATATCCAGTGGAATACTTTTACCGAATTTGAATGAAGTTTACCGCTTTCAATTTCGTAAAGCTACTTACTTCTATTGTAGCTCAGCCCAATGCTTATTGGCAATTGGAGGCCGACAAAGGCACAAATGAAAATTGGCTGAACTACAATAGAAGTAAGTAACTTTGCGAAATTGAACGAGACTGAGGTTTACTTACGAAAAATTTATATATTTAGCCTAAATATATATCACATTCCGTAAGAGTTATTATCTTGACATTTTATGTGTTAAATTTTAAAAAGTGGTAAAAGTGAAAAAAATTAACAAATGGAAGTTGATTTAATTGAAGATTTGTGCTTTCTATTAATTCGCAGTACCATTTTTAATTCCATTTTAATTTTTACATTGCACACTTTTAATCATTTAGTAAAAATTTAATTGTTTGACACATCGGGTTCTTACGGATTGAGTGATTCTTACCGCACTTTTACTGACTGCAATTTGACTTTTAAACTTATCGAAAGATCCCCTCACACGAGTTAAAGTTAATTTGTGTACGCCTGTTAAATTAAAGGGCGCGTTCGTAAGTAAATGTACTCACGTATACGTCTATTGTAGTTCAGCCTAGTATTGTATCTGAAAATAACTCCAATCGCATGGCCACCAAAGTGAATAAAAATTCTACCGAAACATTTTTTGTAAATTTCTAAAAAAAAAAAAATGTCTTGCATATTTACGCTCATAAAAATTGTTGTCGGCCTCCCAAAAATTCATATAAGTTCTAAGGGTACCGACATACGATTAGGTTTTTTCTGTGCCAAATGAATCCCAAGTGATTAACTTGGCAGTGACATACGATTAGGCTAAAACTGGACCGGTTTCAAAACCTGAAAGCAACCGTGGCTGGCCACGGTTTGCTGACGGCTGATACATACGCTTTGCTGCCGAATGAAATTCTAAACTCATTGAGCATGTTTATGCGACAGTCCCAAATAAGGACTAGAAACCGGTTGTAGGCCAAATCTGGGCTACCCGTATAAATGGCATGAATTGGACTAGGAAATTTGCAAACACATTCAAATAAATCAGGACTAGGCACAATTAAATTGGGACAAGTCCAAATTTCGGACTTGCACGTTTATACGGCAAAAAAATTCGGACTTTGGTTATCGTATAAACCGAGTCAATGAGTGCGAGACGCGACATACATTGTTTTTGGAGTGCGCGCGCGATGTTTAGAACGATTTGGGGTTTTTTTTCTAGTAAGCTAAAATGCTTGGCGCAGAGCGGCTTGAAAGTTTTTGATTTTGAAATTTTTTCATTAACTATGTCAAGTAACATGTATCAAAAAAGGGGAAGACATTCTATAAAAACTAAAAAAAAACTTTTCATCTTTCGAGTAAATGAGGATTTGGAATAGGCTCCAATGGTCCTGTAATAATGAACTAAGGCTTAATCCCTCCAAATCTAAGTGTTTGCTTATCGTGCACTAAATATGGATGGTTTTCGGTCAATTTCACTGCTATTCCTATTGTACCTTATACTGACCGGTCTAACAGGATGTGGTTCAGTTTTGCCCTAATCATCCTCCTACCTGCCAGTTTCGTCCGGCAGACGAGCATAACTGTCATATGTAAACTATCTACTATTTTCCTATTTATATGATAGGGAGTCAATTATTTGTTTCGTTCTGAGGAAAAAAGATAATAAATAATTGACTATGTTTCTTAAAATTCGATAGGTGGTAGTACTACCCAAACTAAAACTTATTTTATAACACCTCTAAAAATTACTGAACTGACTTCACTGACTTGTATCCACAAAATAATCGAGAATAATCGTCTCGTATGTGACGGTAAAAACCGTAGACGGCCAGTCGGACGGGAAAAGCCTAATCGTATGTCGCTGCCGTTAATGACAAGTTAGGACACAGAAGATTTTTCCGATTGTTTTACATTTAAAGTCCACCGCAAGAAAAGGAAGAAAGAAAGAAAGAAATAAAATAAGTAAAAAACGAATTTTCAAACTAAACTGAGGCCAAGCCGCATGAAAAAGTAGAAAAAAAAGCTTTCTTCACACACAGAGGTGGATTTTTTGATTGGGACATTTCTCTTGAATATTCTTTCTCTTCATGAATCAAATCACTTATTACCTCTGATTGATCATACTGAAATTTATCGGTGATTGTCAGTGAATAAAATCTGAGTCCACCTCTGTGCGTGAAAAAAAGTTTATTTTCTACTGTTTCATGCGGCTTGGCTTCAGTTTAGTTTGAAAACTCGTTTTTTTAATTATTTTATTTTCTGCCTTTTTCACGTTAACTAAATTGTTATTACGTGCTGCATGGAGATATTTTAAAACAATTTTAGACGGCTGAAAAGACACTGATTTACTGAATTTTCCCGATTTTCCATGTTTTCCACAGACTTTTCCTATTACTATGAATTTTTTCAAAAATTTACATGAATTTTCCTCGATTTTTCATTAAAGTTTTCATGATTGTTGAAGAGAAAGGATTGATGCCAGTAGGACGGAAAAAAAGATTCCGCATAGCTTATATAACTTGTTTGTCGGAAAATTTTCCAGAAAAGTCGGAAAATTCCGGAAAATTTTCCAGAAAAATTGGAAAATTCTGCATTTTTCCTGAAACAGGTTTATCACTAATCTTATCGATGAACATTTTTCCGATGATTTTCCCGCTTTTCCGGATTTTCCATGGAGTTTTCCACAAAAGCAACTTTATGCAACTCATGTCGCTCTACAAGTTTGTCTTAGGTTGCAAAACGCTCAAACGTTACCTTGGTCTGAAAAACTCCGGAAAAGCGTTTTACATGAATTTTCCACGATTTTTTCTGCAAGTTTTCACCGCTGTCGGAGAGAAAGTAATGATGCCAGTTGATAGGGAACTTGATCTTGCATAATTTAGAAAATTTTTCGGAAAAGTCGGAAAATTCCGGAAATTTTTTTCGGAAAAATCGGAAAACTCTGCATTTTTCCTGAAACGGATTTGTCACTAATCAAATTTGTACCAAATTTTAAAATGATTTTTCCCGATTTTCCGGGTTTTCCATGGAAATTTCCGGTTCAAATTTTGATAGATCCAATTGTCACACGATATAAACCTGTGTGCCAGCTCGCTGTGATGACGAAAAGTGGGTCTACGAGAGTGTCGAAAATAGTATAAAAGAAATATATAAATAAATATACAGACAGACCAATTCGTGTACGAGTTAAATTCTCTTTAAAACTTTTATGAATAAAGATAAAAAATGTGAAAGCACAAATTGTATGCAACGAAATAGAATGGCAAATGTTTCATTTTCGTAAATAAATGAGATGGGGCGGAGTTTTCACGTTTTACTCTCATAAAATGTTCCAGCGCTTTTGTGAAAACCGGTTTTCCTGAAAAAATGAAAGAATCGGCCTGTTTGTTAGTGTAATTTCTATGATAATTGAGCAGCACGTTCTTCTGTTTACATTCATTTTGCTGTGAAGAGATTAAGTGGGAGAAATTCTTGCTGGATTCTCTGATATTTTCGGGAAAAGTGAGAATTTTATTTGAGAGGAATATTTTATAACACCCTTTAAAATTACTGAACTGACTTCACTGACTTGTATCCACAAAATAATCGAGAATAATCGTCTCGTATGTCGTGTAATCACGGCGACGGTAAAAACCGTAGACGGCCAGCCGGACGGGAACAACCTAATCGTATGTTGCTGGCTGACCTAAGAAAATACTTTCAGTAAATTTCTAAGAAAAAATTTCCAGTAAATTTCTAAGAAAAAATAAGGGCTTCCCTATAACAAGTCTGAGGTCATGCATCGTTGATTTTATTCAATATTGGACCGAGGCACTGTATTGCTCTGGTAAAAGATAGAAACTTGGATGTGTGTCTGAACATTATGAACATTTTCTGTTAACAAAAACATTTCTTAGCTACAATTTTCGTCGTAGCTAACTAACTTGGTTACCAGAAATGTTGATAAGGTTTTCATTTTTCTGATATGCGTTCGTCATCTGTATATTTACTTATTTGTGCTAATAGGCTAGGTGTCTTCTTTTTCAGTGCGGTATTGTAAGAATTGATCTTGGAATCAATTTTAGCTTTCTTCCATTTTTCTAACTATGAACTTTGCCTAATGCCTGTGTCTTACCCTGTATTACAATCTCAATCATTTTTCTATTCATATTTATCGTAGAAAATGCGAAGGTACCTAGCTAAATAAATAGAATTTACAAAATCTTTCATGAATTTTTTCATATGGTAATACTATACCGGAAGGAAATAAAAACTTTATTTTTTTATCATGCATTCAAGATTATAACTTTCGTTTCAAAAGCTATTATATACATATACACACACCCATATTATATGTAACAAAACAACAGAGGAAAATGTATAAGTTAACGCACAGCAAATTTCCTTCATGCTCTCACCGGAGTTATCTCCTTCTAATGATGGCTTTGAAGAGAAGCTTTTTTCGATCTATAAAATTTTCCTAACCTCACAGATGATGGTGAAAAACTGAAAAGCTTGACAAAATCGCATCGCATTCATCGCACTACTATCACTATCGATGCGATGCGACGCACAGACCGAACAACGGATATTTCTCATGTTGTTTTGTTTTTTTTTTCGAACAGAAAACAGACGTTGACTACTGAGCATAATTTTCCATGAGTCGGATTTTAGTAAGTTTTCCGAGGCGCGAATAAATGGTTGTGTCCGCTTAGTAATTTTCGCGCGCGTACCTTTATGAAGAAAATTTCCATTATTATTTTAATAAAAAAGATAATATGAAAATTTATTTAATTGCTTGAGTGTTGGCATTGCTGTTTGATTTGTAAAAAAAAAAAAATAAAAAAATAAAAATATATAGAAAATCACAAGAAAAACAAAATACATTTTCTGACACAATTAGTATAGGTATAGCATAGCAAGTGTATTTTATGTGAAAAAAAGGGCTAATTTTGTAGATAGCTGAGCCGGCCCGGCCCTTCTTATACGAAGAACTATAAATAAGTGGTCATTGTTAGAGATAACAGGAGGGAAAAAAAGTCCTTCCGGCGCCGGCTGTTTAAGTTGTTAAAAGATAGCTTGTGAGTAAAATATGCTAAGAGCAGCTCCTCTTCACTTCCTCATGGAAGTTCATAATTATAAGAAGTGAAAAGTGCAAATTAATTAGAAAAAAAAATAATAATTTACGAGGAAATTCTGTTGAGTCTTGTGTGCTTTGTTACTTGAATTGAATTGGTTACTTACCAACAAATTGGCAAGGAGAAATACTTACAGTTCGGTTTTTGTTGTAACCGAAGTTTTGGGTGGGTCTTTCGCCGCTTTTTGTGTTGAGTGCTGAAGTGATGCTAATTTTGGACTGATTTACAAAAAAAAAAATACAAATAAAAAAATCCCCTAAGAAAGTGAATGATTTGAATATTGACGTGAAAATGCATAAATTTCGGAAAAGTATGACTGATATCGAAGGATAAAGCTCGAAGTTGAATTTATGTCATGTATGTATATATTTAAAAATGTTATTTCTTTTATTTTTTTTTTTACATATAAATGAACTGAATATAAACTTCATAAATTCTTTACTTATGATGTTTACAAATACTTTATAAAGTTCCTTTCAGGATGTGTCCAAAAGTTTTGTGGTTATATTCGTAATTATATACCGAAATGCAACTTCACCCTCAAACTTTCCTTTTGAAATTATCCTGAAGCCAATGATTCGCATAATTTTCTCATTCATATCCTTTTGGTATATATGTATGTACTATGTAGTACGTACATACATATAGATATGCATGCACAATACATGTCAAAAATCATTATGTACAGATGTTAGATGGCTCTTTTTACATACATAAATATGTATATAGGTACATACATACATACCATCAGGGAACTCCTCTGTTATGTTATAAAAATTTAATTTCCTGAGGTCGAAGGCAATAAAAGTTTCCACCTTGTGCAGGGATTTTTTTTTCGGAAGCATGAAAATTTCTTGTTTTACCTTGTTGTGTTCCTCCAAACAAATAAACTGACTACCAAAAAATTTTCAAAATTCAAAGAAGTTTTGCCAAAGTTAAAAGTCATTTCGTCCTCTCTTCCTTAACAAGGAAGGAACATCCAATTTATGAATTGCACTAGGTACTTCGTGTGCTGATCGTGGTCTTGGATTCATTTATATTTCATGCCGGATGAATTATTATGGTTACTAGGTGGTTTAGCGCTTAAGGTTCTGTGGTGGTGTTCCTTCCATTTATCTTCATATATAGTGCGGATTTTCTGGGTAGTGATGGATGAGACTTGTGAGATTTTGCTTCTTATAGCAATTTTATTATTCTTTTGATATAGTTGGGGGGTGTTTTTTTTTTTTTTGTATTTTCACTAGAAGGCTTTCCTTTCCTTTATAGGTTATGTGAAAACTTTGAAAGTTCATCAGATTTCATTCATATTATTAACCAAGATGATTTTAAGTAGATTTTTTAGGGTTCTATATTTAAAAAGGAGGGGGGGGGGGTGGGGTGGGAATACGGAACCCTTATAAGATCGATTTTGTATCCGTACGTCTGTCTGTCAGAACAGACGTTTGAAATTCAAAAAATTTGGCAGAATGTTAGATCTTTGTGACGCTCACATATATCGAAATATCAAAGATGAAATTTAATTTTTTCAAATTTTTTTATGGGGGTGAATTGAGTTGAGTTTTTTCTTTTAAATGTGGGATCATGAACGTAGCTTGGGTTTTGTTGTGGGGTGGGCCTAGTAGGGGCCAGCTTGACACAAAAATTGAAAAAGAATATTCTTCAATCAAGTATTGTTTTTCAAAAATGCGTAAAAGTTTCTAAAACGTTTATCAGTGTTAACGCAAAGTTTCTTTACATCAAGCAAACTATTTTATTGATTACCGTTGTTTGATTTCGAGCAAGGGTTGATTCTTTAACAAATATCGTCTATACATTTGACTGGATTTCATTTAGATCGAATACAAAATACATGTGAATTTTTTTTTTTTTAATCTACTAGCATTACAATTTCTACTGGAATGAGAAAACTTGAACAGAAAGAAGAAAACTCCTTTTAACGGTAATAAAACCGAAGATCTAATAGAAGCCAAATTTAATTAATATAGGTACATACGTAGAAACACTTCTGGTATTGAGAAAAATTATTCTTATTATCGCTAATACAACGAAACTGACTTGCTGCAAAGAAGAAGATTTTACATGAAGTCAACATACAAAATATATACCTACTAAAAATTATCCAATTTGGAACATTTAAAATAAAACTTTTTCTAGAATAACGAAAAATAAACTATACATTTAAGCAATTCTATTCTTAGGATGATATATATAACCTTTTCTTATTTTTTGTACGAAAATTTACTGCTATTATCATAATCGAAGATAATTTAGAAAACATATTTATTACTATTAATCTAAAATTTTCTATATTCAATTTGAATAAGATGAAACAATTTGTTTTCTTACATATGCAAGAAATGTCCGCTAAGCTCAAAATCGCAACTAATTTATCTTGATACACATTGTACAGGGCTTATTCTTAGTAAAAATTTCTCTAAGTGCATTATCGTTTAATTTGAATTCGTCACGATCTATCATTATCTTTAAATTAATATCGTTATAATCATGCTACTGGACGAGAATACAACTATTATTTTATTAATTTTCGTGTTAATTTAAATTAAACTTACTTGATGGTGTTATAGTGTTGTCAACAGAAATCGCCAAAAATCAATTGAATAAGCTATAGTTTTCTATATTTTTCTGCAAATTCGCTCAATACCTTTTCAGCTGTAATGTTTTCTTGAAGCATTGTGCTTCAAACCCACGTTTTTATCCGCCTCATAGCAGAAAATCTTCTCTCACAGTCGGCGATGCTCACTGGGAGTAATATTGCCGCTTTAAAAATTTTATATTATTCTTTGATATTTTTTCTTAAATTTTCAGCATTCATCTCATAATTTTTTAATTTAAGCATGTTTTTCATGGCCATCGCTTCAGCTTCCAAGACTGTATCAATTTTTAACATGTTTTTATAATTAAGAATTTAAGAAATTTGTCATCATATTTATAAGAAAATTGAGGAATTTTCAAGAAATAACCTCATTTTTTATGAAGATTAGTTCTCCCTCCCGGTGTCTTCTCAAAGGTAAGCCCTGGCGAATAAGTGTCAGTATTATATCAATAAGTTTAGCTAAGTATTCTATGGTTTGAACAATTTCTTCCTCTTGCGGTTTCGTAAGTTGTTAATGTAAGAGATTGACACGATAGGACACATACATTTGGCTCGATTCCGAGTGAGGCGATGATTCTGAGTGTTTTTTTTTTAAATGCATCTGCTAATCTTTTCCAGTTGTTAAAGCTGCTGTGAGGTTACGTTTTCCAATTACACCAAGGACTGGGAGTGCTTTTATGCCAGCCCCGATTAAAAATCTCTTTCTTGACATTTTGACTATCTAAACTCAGAACTCAAGTTTTTCTAATTACGTTTTTTTTATTTTTGACTTACTGACTTAATTAACATTTGTTTATTTACTTATAAATTTTTCTTTTTGTTCTGTAGTAGGGAAACAAGAGACCTTCCCGTGGATCGGGGGTCTCTTGGCTCGTTTTTGATTTAGTTTTAAAAACGACTGCTTAAGTTACAGCAACGCATCGGCTTTTTACTTAGGATCATCGATAAATTTTCTTCGACAATTGGTGATCTAGTAAGATTTAGTAAAGGGCGACAATTTGTAAACTAATGTAAGTGTATAATTTTGGGTACGCCTTCCGATTTATATATTGACTGAATATTGGAAATAGTCTATTTCGCTTATACAAATGAAATTGAACATTTTCTTCTACACGTAAATAGTGTAGTGCGTAGTCGTATTATGCTAAGAATGGAAAAATGTTAAGTTGACAATAATTCTGATGGATTTATTATCAGTCGGTCGAAATGGAGAAAGTCAAGTCATTTTAAAGGTTCGTTTACACTTAGATTCAGGTATCTGGATTTGTATCGGCACTTGTATTGGCACTTTTATCGGCACTTGTATCGCCACGCTTTCGACTTGTATAGATTGAGAACTCTGTTGACTTCTGTTTGCATTAGACGAGCACTTGTTAATTACTGGTCCGCAAGAGTTGCAAATGTTTGAATGCATACCATGATGGGGTATATATGTACTTACTTCATCAGTTCCGCAGCCGGATTTTTTGCTTAAATTAATTTTTTCGAGTTCTCTGTTAAATTGACTTGTTATATTTTGCCACTTATCATCAATTTCTTTTTTCGTACCCTTAAACTCCTGAGCGATTTCTTCTAACTTGTCTTTATATGCTTTTGACCTGATATCCCAAAAATTCCATTTTCTTATTTTTCTATTAGAAGTAAGGTCTTTTCTTTTGACCACGATGACATGATTTTTAATTTAATTCAACCGCCCGCACTACAGAACTACACGATAAACTGCACTTCAAAACTAAACGCAAAAGTATAGTGAAAAGTCAACAAATTTGTGTCAGGCACAGCCAAATGAATGAGCATTTGTATGCGAAGTTGTATCACGATTTGTCGAATAATATTCTTTGCCTCATAAAAATTCTGATACAAGTGACTAAGTGTAAACTAAGCTTTAGATACATATTGGGAATTTGTGTCGAAAAGAAAATGTTTTGTAATTTGAGTTTTCTTAAAAGCATGAATGACTTGGGAAATGTGAAAGATACTCTCGTATGAGAATAGGCATATTTGTACCTACAGCATAGATGCGTTTTATTAATTTGATGACGCCTTAATCGATGTATGCTTGCGGTTCATTATGAGTAATGAATGCCGTTTATTGAGTGGCGCTTCATTATAAAATCAGTTTTCACAAATTTGGAACCAACTACAGATGTAGGCACAACTCACTATTATATATGTAATTTCGTTATGCTTTCAATGTATGTCCTCATGCTTGCTTGCTTAAATATAATTGATCGATTAATTGGAATCTAATAATTTTGGATCGTAATTTTCTGGGAGTGGGGGGGGGGCACCAGTGCCATTTCGATTTAACTGGGGTGGGCCGTGCGCACCCATGCCCCTACCTAGCTACACGCATGTGTGGGATATCGCTTGAAAGGAGGGGTAATTTCAAGGATTCAAAATAATTTTTTTTCCAATATGTTTGGTAACTTGGTTATAAAGATTAAAGCCCAAAATATACGAAAAAATACCATTCCCCCCTGATGTTTGAGGATTTTAAAGCAAAAATTATGATATTAGAAGGGTTAGTAGTTATTGAATCATAGTTAACAAGAAAACTGCAGATTTTTTCGTCATTCTCACAGTTACTGGAAAAATATGCATTTTGTATTAATTTATAAGACAACTATACAACAATATCACTGTTGCGTACCAGTCTGTTTGAATATTATTGAAATTTGATAATACAGTAGTGTTTAGAACAAGAAATATATGTAGAATTAACTAAATGGGAAAAACAATAATAAATAACGTATTTACCAATAATGTTCCAGCACAATGTGACACAATTCTTTCATTTATCAGCTATCACTAATTACTAATAAAGCTTATCGCATCCTGGGCTTTATTTTTTGCGTGTGTAGATCCTTCAAAGGCAGTGCTGCTTTCATCTGTCCTTTTACCTCATTGGTGAGACGCACTCTTGAATATGCTTGTCAAATTTGGAGCCCCTTTTATTCATGCTACAATAGTCAAGTTGTATCTGTCCAGAGAAAGTTTACCAGGATCCTGTTGTTTAAATTAAACATCAACGAGATGGCGTATATTCTAATCTGCCATCTTTAGAACATCGTCGTATGTATCTAGACTGCTTATTTTTGTATATAAACTTCTAAATGGCTACGTGCTTTGTCCTGATTTACTTTTTAAGGTCTGCATAAATATCCCAACAAGATACTCAAGACTCCACACAACACTCCACTTCCGTTTAGAATTCACTTCTGTAGAACCAACCTCCGAGTTAAGTCACCTTCGGTAAGAGTGCAGAAAATTTTTAATTCTAATTTTAGCAATACTGATGTCTTTTGTTCTGAACTTCTGACATTTAAAAGATCAGGTATAACGGAGATAAAACAATTTCCAGATTCTGAGCATATTAATCGTTTTTCAAATTAATATTTGTCGTTTCCTTTGGCTTTCTTTGCTTTGCTTTCAATCTCTAATTTTATTTCCTTGTATAATTTGTATTATTTGAATTTTTAGTAGTTTTAAAATTTTAGTTTATCATTGTTTTTTTTTTACATTTATTTTTTATTTTTCTGAATTTACTTCTCTTTTTGTATGTAGTTTATTTTTATAAGTATTATTTTGTATATTCCTTTTTAGTTTTTACAATTCTTGTTTATTTTATTTCACTTTGATTTTTAATTGTTGTTTATTATATTATTTTTTGGCTTTGGTTCTCATTTTTTAGTCTTAGATTATTCTACTAATTTTCTTCCTTTTATTTTTATTTTTTTATTATTATAATTTACTGTATTAACTATTCTAAGGTATTGCGTTATTGGATTCTGTCTGTGTAATATCTTCTTAACTTTTTGAAATAAATAAATTAATAAATCACAGTTGGATTTAAATATGTAGGGGACCGGGGGCTAGTTGCAACAATTTTTAGTTTTTTCAATGGAAAAATTAAAATATTGAGTATTTTCATGATTTAGCACTTTCAAATGAGATGACATTTATTCAGGTATCAATTAGAATGATAATTGGACTTAAATTGATAACAAATGCTTGTATAAATGACTTTTTGTGAAAGTAGTAGCTTATTACAACTTACCCCATTCTTGGGGCAAGTTGTAAGCGGCTTTGGGGAAGTAGTAACAACATAATAAATCGAAATATTTGTATAATTTTTATGCATTTATTGTAAATCAATGCTATTATACAACAGGTGACGACATTCCACGTTCGAATTAATGGTTGGGTTCCTTGGAGGCAACCCAAACAATATCTTTTGAATTCGCAACAAATGTACATTATAATTTTGATTTGACGAAAATCTGTTTTTCCATAATTTTCTGAAGAGTTTACTCGATATTGGTTATGCACTTATCGGTCTATGGATTTTTTGCGAAACGAATAAACTATCTTGGTGTTGGTTGCAACTTTAGAGCCGCAGACGAGAACATCTTGTGATAACTTCAGGAAAACGTAATTTCTCGGTTTTTATTTTCTGGAAAATTTTAATTTCAATGTTTATAGCGATTGCAGGAAATCATTAAATCCGTTCGGGTACATTGCATATAAAAAAGAATTTATAATCTTTTTTATCTTTTTATCATGGAGATCAAATGGGTATAGATTCAAGGGTATAATTTGATGAGATCAACAGCTGAATGCATTAAATTAAGTATTTCGTTCTATCTAGTTGTCGAGGGCGATTGATTATTCTTATATTCTCAGGGTGAACAACAGGTCTCTGCTCGGGTGTCAAATTTATGTAACGTCGGGTATTGGACGGGTAGTAAATAGACTGTCAGGGCGGTTTTCCCAATGTTTCGTGGGTCAGAATGTATTGCTTATCATTGGCTGTTACTATTCTAAATAATTTACGTTTCTTACACTAAACTGATTCACTTCCTCTCACTCGCGTACACTTACTCAGTAACGTACCCAGGATTTGGCTTTGGGGGGGACCATAGGTGTCCCAAGTCCTAACGAGTCGGAAAAATAGGGGTCTAAAGTCGCGTCCTGCATCCATCTGAGCACTTAAGGACTGCTATTGTAGATTAAAAGGTTTTATTTTATTTTATCGGACTTTGTAATAATATTCAGACCACATTTTATACGTAATTTGTAAATTATGTTCAGAAAACTGACATTCTGGAGGGGACCGGTCCCGTTCGTCCCCCCTCTCGGTGCTCCCCTGCACTTACTATGTCTACTATAGGTTTGGGAAATGTTAGCTGTCGAACTAGTGGGAGGCAGGCAACTGACTAAGCTATTAGTGACTGACTGACATTCTATAGTCAGTCCAACTGGAGTTGTTTTCGTTGGTCTTCTCGATGTCGGGATAATTGCTGAATCGTCTGGTTATTTCGGTGACATCGATACAACTGACTTACTTCTCGTCGAAGTCTAAGTTGAAGTGCTGCTAGTTCATTATATCCTTTGGATTCGTATGTCATTGTCCCTCGATAAATAGATCTTCATATTGTTGTCATCTGCGTCTTTGGGACTTTTCTTTGGCACTCAGCTCGACGATGTCGTAGTCTCCCCCCTTTTTGGTTGTTGGCCTCTTGATGTGGCAACTTTTCGTTACGTTTGTTGTTGCACTACGTCAGCCATAGATTTTGATCTTACTCAGTTAGTTGAGTTATTTGGGAGGGAATGGGAAGTAGGAATAGGAAGGTTGGATATATGGGATAGTTTAGGATTTGCAGTTCATAAGTAGTGGGTTAAGACTATCAGAGACCGAATTGACTGAGTTACTGTTATCTTCGATAGTCAATTCAATTTCAATTTCAATTTAATTTATTTAGCTGGATTGGTACACAAGATTTACAATCTTTTGTAAGCACTCGAAAATATAATTTTAGAGAAAACAATGTTCAAATAGTTATTAATAGAGTTAATTTCATATGTTGATTAAAATAATAATGAAGTCATAACCAAAACTAAATTTAGAAAAGAAGAACAAAACTTATTATTTGATTAATTAATTAATTAGCAGCACTCTTGAAACCATTCAGACCTGTATTGGAGATAGCAGCCTCTTAAATTCACCGACAGTAACCGCTCTCTGCAAGGTTGCAGGAAACAAGTTCCAAAGCCGTGGGATCGGAATGAAGAAGGAGCCTTCCTGAACCAAGCGATTATGACGTGGAATCAGAAGATCCCAACGTCGCTGAGATTGGAGAAACTGGATCTCATTCATTAAGTAATCAGGGCGTTTAGTATGTATGAGCTTGAAGAGGAATAGAATTGCCTGACGTCTCAGGTAAATATTCAGTGTGCAGCCCAGTATTCTGGGAATAAAATAAGAGACATGGTCAAATCTGTGTAAATTGAAAATAAAGCGAATACAATCATTATAGGCCACATTTATTCGACGAGAGCAATAGCTATCCAATTTAGGAAAAAGCAAATTCCCGTAAGAAAAGTATAGGGCAGGATGAGAGTTTTCACCAATCTACATTTGATGTCCACACTTAATAATTTAGCAGAGAGCCAGAGTCGACGCAAACCTCCATTCACCTTACTCAGCACTGCACGCACATGATCACAGCATTTCATTCTTCCATTAAGAACGACACCGAGATTCGTAACTTCGCTTACCCTAGTCAATATTTCACCCCCAAACATGATTTGTGGAATATCAGTTTCAAAGCTGTTATTGGAAAAAATTATATATTTCGATTTATTGGCATTTAACATTAAAAGGTTACGTTGAGACCAATCGTAAATTCGCATAAAGTCATCGTTAATCCTTACAATGGAGTCTTCAATCAGCCCGAGAGGCGTGCTATTGTATATTTGTAAATCATCTGCATATAAATGGGCACTAACCTCTTGAATAATGTCAGGTAAATCACTGATGAATAACGAAAAGATCAGTGGACCTAAAATAGACCCTTGGGGAACGCCACAGAAAAGCGGCTGTAGATCAGAAAGATGATCCCTGACTTGCACTTGTTGATACCTATCGCCTAAGAAACTCTGTATCAATTGGACGGCACTATATGAAAACCGGAAAAATGTTTGAAGTTTGTTGAGGAGCATAGAGTAATTTACACAGTCAAAATCTTTTGTAAAGTCGAGTAAAACCAGTATTGCAATCTCGTCGTTATCCAGGGCTCCTTTACTCCCAGCCGATTGAGAGCTATAACCTAGTCTGAAACCTGATTGACAGCGCGAAAGCATTCTGTTGTTATCTACAAACGATTGAATCTGAGTGTACATCACCTTTTCCAAAGCCTTCGCAAGGAAACACAAAATGCTGATGGGTTTAAAATCAGATGGGTCAACAGCAGATCTTATTTTAGGGATAGGTAGCACACTAGCAATTTTCCATCTAGAAGGAAAGGTAGATGAGGTTAGGAAGGTATTAAAAATAAATAGTATATAGCGAATAATGTAAGGCAGCAATAATTTTAGGAACTTAGGAAATATGTTATCAGGACCAGTGGCACTAGATTTAATAGATAATATGGACTCATACCAATCTGCATTATCAATACACCGAAAAGACAAAGAATTGCTATGCTCAGGGTTATTTAAGCATGGTGTGCTGTCAGGTAATGATTAGTGATTCATATTATGCGACACATAAAATCTGTTCAGGTCATCAGGATTGAGTGAGGTTTCCTCTTTGGTGCTTCCACATACTCCAGCTAGCTTGAGAAAGATATTTTTCCATTTTGAAAATAAATATTTGATGTGTCAGCCTTTGTTAGGAGTAGCGGTGATAGGTATCGAAAACTATCAGGTATAAGTAGATTTAACAGATTGATAATGACTGGGTTGGGGTGATCTGGAATTTTCTCCAATTCTTTGATGGCTTAGTTGAAGAGGTATTCTTGTATTGGGGTTATGTATAGCGGCTTCATAAACCACTTTATTGGCGAAACTGGTGACTGACTTCTCTACCAGCAGCCGGCTATTTAAAACAATTCTAGTTGTTCGGGCGGTGTGCAAACGCATGTTTCTGGTATCACACGTCATTAGAAGATGTTAATATTGAGCTACTAAGCTTAGCCAACAAGCGTGATACGAGTAGGCAATTTGAATTCGGTTGAAATTGGGTTTCATTTATGTAACTCACTACAAAATGTAGAGAAAAAATGATGGAAAATCAGAAAAAATTAGAGTTTACAAAAAAAAATTCTTCTATATTTCCAGGACACCGCCAATTCCTAACATACTCGACTGTCTTCCTTATCTGCGGTATAAAATATTAAATATGTATGCACACTACAGAATATACCATCGCTTTCATATATGAGTATCAGATACATCAGCAACGAAAATTTCTTCTTATTTCTGTCCGTAATTTTCAGATGACATCCCACAGGGCATCGACTGTAAGCAGCTTAAGTTTCTCTTGGTTTTAGATTTTTGCTGCTTGTCCTTTCTTGATTTCCGCTTTCAATGTGCTTTAAAAATATTTTGCAGGAAAGGTTACACAGCTCAAGGATAAAATATTTCAGTTTCCTTTTAGTGATCTCATTTCCACCCCTATACTCATTTTGTCTGGTTTATGTAATACCTATGTACAGTAAATTATGTACCTCTACTTTATCAGTTCCAAAGATAAAAGCATTTAAAGCTTCTTGAAGCAATTTGATTGTTTAATATTTCATCCTATGTATACACGCGTTATATGAATGAGATATTCCATATTGTGTACATATATATTTGCTTTTGTCTGAGAAACAGCTTTGAAGTATATATAACCGTTTATAAAGGTCGTCCGGATTCAAAATTCTTTATTTATTTATTTATGTATTATGGATTACATTAAAATTATTATTATAGAATTTTTAAATTAAAATAAGTTGAGGTCACATGACTTTAAGGTAAAAAAGGAAAATTTTAAAAAATTTAATAATTAATTGAAAAAAAAAATAACTGATAACAACATGTTTATAACAAGTCCAACATGGTAGATAAATCATTATAAAAAGTAGGAAATGAGTTATGATTAGTCCAAGATTAATTTTAGTTATTCTCTAAAAATAATCTCCATAAATATGCCCACCCTTCTTTTTCTTATAAAACGGTTCATCGGGCAGTAAAAATATTTATAACCAAATTTCATTAGAACGTGTTTTACTAAGCGCTTTCCCAAATCATGTAAAAATATGAAAATCTGGCAATTCATTTTCATTTTTTTATTTATTTATTAACAAAATTTACACAATTAAAGCCTGGCTTTCTAAATATGTGTAGGTAAACTTAACAAATATAATCAGCTGCACTATGAGCTAGAGTAAACTAAAGAATAGAAAAGGAAAAAAAAATAAGATAAACTAAAAGCGCTAAAACTATATCTATACAATAATAATAAGAGGAAAAAAAAACTAATGCATGTGGTAATCACTAAAATTAAAATTAGTATTAATTAAATAATTATCGATAAGAGAAATAATCCAGTATCTTGCCCCTGAAATCACCACCAGCACTCTTTCTGATCTCCATAGGTAAAGTATTCCACACATTCTGGTAGCATAAATGAAAAATTGACGTTCAGTTACACGATAACTAAAACTTGGCACATTCAACGCCACAGTTCTACTGGACCGAAAAAACAATAATTTTTACAATTAAATTATACAAAAATAGAATTACCCTGGAATCAAGATACATTCTTAAGGTGCATCCAAAGACGGATTTTACATAGGGAGAAACATGGTCATATCGTCTTAGACCGTACACGTAGCGAAAAGCCGAATTCAACGCGATAGTGAGTTTTCTTTGCGAGAAGGAATCTAGCTGGCAAAACAATTCACATCCGTAGGTAATCAAAGGAGCAATAAGTTGTTTCACTAACATGAGCCTTGTATTTCGAGGAGTAACGAAAGAAGCAACGGAAAGCTTACGAAGCGTTGCGTAAATCTTAGATAGAATACTGTTGACATGGTCAGACCACGTAAGTGTAGTGTTAAAAATGATGCCAAAATTCCTTACCTACCTGCTGTATGGAATAGGAGTTTCATCTAACATCACCTCAGGAAAGTCTGTGATGTCGAGATTATTTCTATATAATAGAAGTACTTTAGATTTTAACGGGTTTAGAAGAAGTTTATTCTGTAGTGCCCACAAAGTCTTCATTCAATCTACATACCGCATCCTCCATCAATCCACCTGGTCTTGAAATATATAGCTGGCAATCATCAGCATACAAGTGAAATTTACAATTCAAAATGACTGAAGAAATGTCATTTATGAACACAGAAAAAAGCAAGGGCCCGCGGATTGACCCCTGTGGAACACCACTACATACAGGTAAAAATTCAGAGGAGTACTCACCACAGCAGACCTTTTGCTGGCGGTCTTCCAAATATGTCCAAATAAGCCTGCAAGCACAACTAGAATAATTAAATAATTTTTTAAGCTTGTATATGAGTAGTGAGTGATTAACTTTATCAAAAGCCAAAAGGCAATTCGTGTATGGCAAGCCTATGAAGGAATTACCCAATTTCATCAATTTTCGAGAACGTTATGTAAAAAAAAAACATGTTATAATGGCGCAAGTGGTTTAAAGAGGAAAATTCTAAAAAGCAGCCCAAATTTCTCCACAGTCTTAAAGAAGTGTTGTAAAATTACACGTATAGTGTAACATTGATTTACTTATTTTAAGTTAAAATAATTCTGAAATTTTTCCTCTTCTTTCGTAATATTTTGTAAAAAACATCCACTTGGTTTCTTTTGTGTTTAAGTTTTGTATCCCTCTCTTTCTAATTTTTGTTATTTTTTGCCTTGTCTCTTGTCTTTTATTTCCTAGTCTTGTCCTTGTCAAATCTCTTGTCTTACCATTTGGATTATCTCTTGACTAACGTCTTGTCTTGGCACTTGTCCGGTCCTGTCTTATCACTTGTCCTACATTGTCAGTTATTTTGCACTTGTCTAATCTCTAGTGTCTCTTTTATCTTGCCTTATCTCTTGTCTTATCAATGGTATTGTACCTAAGCTTTTCTCTTCTTTTCTTATCTTGTTTCTTGTCTCATCTCTTATCTTTTTCATTATTTTTCTCTTGTCTTATATACATTTCTAACATAATGACAATTAAAATAAATAATAAGGGAATGAAAGTGAGATGGTTAAATGTGCATGGGCAGATATGAGCGAAAAACTTAGTAAATTGTGAACATTTACACTTTTGGAGGCTCTAAACGCAAAATTATTATGAGGACAAAAAAAATAAGTCTATTTCAGTTGATAAAATAAGGTACATATGCCTGTTTTCTAGTTTATTGAAAAAAAAATCGACATTTCATTAAATAACGTATTTTAATAACATTGGCATTTAAAACAAGTAAAAAAGCTAGGGTTGGTCTAGATGAATGCTCGTAATTTTGTATGGTCATCTCTTTGTGCACGTTTGATTGTTGAAGCGATTTTTCGCATATATTTCTAGAACGGTTCGTTATGACCAATTTAATAGGATTTCATATTCTGACGAACTTTTCAGTACAATAAATACGTCGTAGGACTGGTCGTTTTCAGAGTATACGTATAAAAAGCCTAAATTTTTATATGGCAACGCCTAGGAAGGGTTGCCATATTTGGCCCATTTTTGAAATTATATTTGCTTTTTCTATAAAAATTCCGTGTACAAAAATTCAACTTTCCACGTTTACGTGTTCTTAGACAGTGTCCAAATATATAGTGAAAAACGAAATTTTTATATGGCAACCGCACGATGGAGTTACCCGATTTGACTAATTTTCGAACTTGATTTTACTTACTTTTTTTAAAGCCCGTGTGCTCCTTTAAGTGAACACGTTCTCGAGCTATCGTGAGGTCGGACAGACACATGCAAAAATCAAAATAACTTTAAATATTATGCGTGGGTATCAAATCCATTTTTTGCTCTTCCATCATTATTTCTGTGCGTTACAAAAGAAATGACACACTTAGTATACCCTTTAGATTTCATCTGGGGTAAAAAAAGTTTAAAAACAAATCAGTTCAATTTTAAATAAAAAATAAAATAATAACTAAACAATTTTTCTGGCTGTTGTTTTAGCAAATATATGTATGTCTATAATGTCATCATAATTAATCGAGTCCATTACATCTGGTTCAATGCATAATTAGCGACAGGTCACTTGTTTTATTTTGATGTAAGTTGCTTTGTAAATATTTTTTTTTCCGTTTCAGTACCGAAAATGAGTGTTCAGCATTTGCACAAACGTCAAAAGTAATTTTCAAATTATTTATACGTTCGGGAAAATAAACCTTAACCCATAGTTTATATTTTTTATACATATTTTTAATTAAAAATATTATTAAAAATTGCTTAGCTTCATCAATAAATTTTTCTGATCAGTATCATAAGTTTGTAAGGTTTTCGTTATACAGGGTGGGCCAAAAGCCACCATGGGGTTTAAAAATTTAATAACTTTTTCGTTTATAAATTTTTTTTATTTTTTTTTTAGATTATATAAATAACATCTGGAGAATAAATAATGGAGAGATTCACAACTGAACAAAGAACCAGAATAATACAGGGTGGGCCAAAAGTCACCATGGGGTTTAAAAATGCTCTTTGCGTTAAAATAATTGATCGCTGATTTAAGTTATAAAATTCTATTATTCTGGTTCTTTGTTCAGTTGTGAATCTCTCCATTATTTATTCTCCAGATGTTATTTATATAATCTAAAAAAAAAAAATAAAAAAAAATATATAAACGAAAAAGTTATTAAATTTTTAAACCCCATGGTGGCTTTTGGCCCCCATGGTGACTTTTGGCCCACCCTGTACTAGCCTTGTACTTGTCTTGATTTATGTTTTTCCAAAAAAACGAGTGGCTCATATTATAAGAGTTATGAGCCAGCCTCGCGCATGTTTAGTGTAACTTTGCGTGATGTGAATATATCTAATTATGGTAATAAAGGAGAAAATGCAGGCCCAATACGGGGGCAACAAATGTCGATTATGTACGGTCATGTGATTGTGAATGCAATAGAACCTTAGAAATAAAAATAGAAAAATAAGGAATAGCGATAAGTTAAAGCAAACCGACAATTCTATTTAAAATTCTCACTATTCTACTGTCATTTAAAGTATGTAGATTGAGGGAGTGAAATATCTGGTACCCCAATAGGTTTTTGCCTCGTTAGCGGCTTGCTTAGTTACATGCAGGTTTTTTTGTGTGGGAGCACAGTTAGAAAAAGCCTAGTAGAACCCATGAAGGCGCAGTGCGACAGTCAATTTCTTCTAATAGGAGTGCAAATTTCATGACATTTCTACACGCGCGCCGCCACTCACTTATCTGTCGTCATTGCTTCCAGTGATTCTTTTTCTGATTTTTTGTTTTGGTTTTATACTGCATCTCATTTTCCGTCCTTCGCTATGAGCCACCCACCGAGATATTATTAGCGGTTTATGACTGCACTTCAAATAGAAGCAAATTTTCAGCGGCCTCCAGAAAAAACAACGCCAACTTTACTTTTAATTACGATTTTATTAAAAAATTTGGTGAACTCACTAATTAACTTATTCGTAGGCAGGTGATCGACCTTTTTGAAATTTAACACCGAACTCGTCATACCGTCAAAGTTTCGCACTAATCTGTACACGGAAGCGAATCTGACCTTGAGAAAATGTAAGTATTCACCGGCAAAAGTGAGTTACTTAGCGATTATACATTGCATCATCGGCGACCTTCAGCTGTAGTGTTATTGTTATTGTCCAACTCTATTTGCTTACAACATATAAATTCAACACCTCACTGTGCGAAGTAGTGTGCCCAGCAATTATCCATGCGTCATCTCTACTGCAGCTGTAGTGTTACCATTTGAACAATAATGCAATAGCCAGTATCTCGCTGTGCAAAAATGAAGTACTAGAGAAGCTGGACCGCGACAGTATTTTATTTTGCAACAATAACGATACCGTTTTTTTATATTGTTGTTTGTGAGGAGTGTGATTTTAAAATGTGGCCCCATAGAGAGTGAGGCCCCAGCTGGCACTTAATGCGCCTTATGGTAAATGTGACCCTGGGTATATGCTTCTATAAAAAAAATATGGTAGGATGAGCATTTTAATAAGCTTCATATGCTTGCTGTTTGATAGATAGCCAGCATAACATAAGCAATATACCGCAGCAGCTAAGTAAGTACTGTAGGGTTACTATGGTCAATTAATTAGACGCACGGTGTTCAATAACTTACACTATATTATTTTCGTTAACCGCTACATTTATCGACTCTTTAAAAATACTTTTACTAATATTAAACCATAATTACTCGATTATAAAATATATGAAACTATTTACATCACGGGCACGTTACCTCCAGCTAGCTCAGAAAATTAAGATGGAGGACAAGACGAGAAACTGGGACTGCTTACTTTGGCGCTGTCTGCGTTAAGAAAGTTATTCTGGGGGAGATGTGCGACGCATTTAAGTGTGGTCTACAAGGTCGCTACAGTACCGAGTTTAGTCAGAGTTGATAAACGTGATATAATGGTGTTTCCAAGAGTTTTCTATATACCGCTATTGTTATAGATCATCGTTTGGATTTAGTTAAAATTTATTATTTTCAGATTACACACATGAATTCCATTTAAGTCTTCAGTAAGTCGAATGCTTAGAATATATAGCCAACAGTAATGGGGGTAACGTGTATAAATCGTGCATATGAATGTAATTTTTCAAGAGAAGGACATAATAGATCTGAATAAGTGAGATATCATGGAGCTCTATTGTCAAAACTGTAGCTCCATTGTCAAATTTGTTTATGTTTTTGATGGGGCTTACCCGGGGGTTACACCTAATAGTAACTGCTTGCATGCAATCTGCACTGCCATACTTCTTGCACGTGTAACCTCTACTGTCATGCTGGCAGCTCAACTTTCAGCGAACTTGCATGATGAAAAACCATGGCAGCTGAGATGATAGTAATTTGACATTATACAGTTTTCAAGATGGCGGAAAAGAAATGCTTGAGAGAATTTCATAAATTTATTCTGGGAAAATGAGATTTCCTGGGATCATTTGCATTACATCATTTACCAGCACCTTCCTCTTCATTTTTTCTTGGGTTTCCATCATTCTGCTACATCCTTTATTACTATAAATTTCCACAAGACTTTACGTCTCAATGACATTTTTTAAATGAACTTGCATGCAAGATGATAAAACATCAACCAAACTGCCTTCTGCTGTCAAGTTAAAAATCACGTTGGAAGGGAGGCTTGCATGCAAGCTGTACTATCTCGTGTAATCCCCAGGTTATAGGAAAGAATAGTGACATAGTGACAGCGATCAAATATTTTATTGGGGGGGGGGGGTCAGAAACTTTCAATTTATGATAAGTTGCTGGTGGGATACTCGCATCTGCTTAGGATTGAATATCAGATTTTTTTTAGTGAGAAGTTTATTTTTGAATAAAAATTGTAATTAAAGTAGGACAACAAACTATAAACTGTTTTTTCATCGTTTAAAAATTACTTTTCGAGTCTCTCTAGATTTATCATTTATGTAAACTTGTATACTGGTTGAGAAACCACAAAAACATGAACCACAAATACAACCAGAATTTATTACGCGAAATGTGGCTTATCACCATTCCTGCTTGCTATATATTTTAAGGTCGAATGACACAAACTTGAACCTTGCGGCTCTCTCGACAGTAGATTCATACATAGTAATTCTATTTAACAACTATACAAAAATAATGGCTGTAACTTACACACTTTCACTGATTGTTTTGAAATCATAAAACTGATAATCAGTTGTTTCACTATAATATCGTGCATGCCTTGTCTGTCCTTTGAAAACTTGTTCGTCGATGCAATTATTTTTCTATCATGTTTTTCGATGAAGTGTTTTTTTTTATAGATTTTATTTTGACGAATTGTGTTCGATAAATTTACCGGATACCGTCAATATTTCATGGCGATTATTACTTATTTCTGGAACTGGAATAGATGGTAATAGAATGTAGATTATTAAATGCTGTACGTTGTCGTTATTATGGTTCTAGTATTTTTATATATAACAGTCCAAACTTTTTTTCTATTATTATTATTATAAGTAGGTGGTGGGGCTGGAGGGTCGACTTGTGACCTAAAAAATCTCTTATGCTATGCCCCTCTCGTGTTGGGTACAGTTCACGTTCGCTTCCTTTTTTTGGAAGATTATTCAGTTCAGTTTTGTCGACGTCGGAGGAGCTTACAAAACCGAGATTGAAGTCTTTAGCGAACAAGTCCTGCGGATTCACAGAGTACATGCTCTGCGGACTACAATTCTTCGTTATGAAATCAAATTTCTGGTGGTCACTCTCGATAAAAAGTTTACCTGGAATTCGCATCCGTCCAGAGTGAGGGAAGGAGAGGTAGGATCTCTCTACACATATCGTCGTTTTATTGGCAGAGCATAGGGTCTGAATCCAAGACTGATGTATTGGATATACACCACTCACCACTGTTGTTAAACTCATGGTCACCTATGCGGCCCTCGCATGGTGGCCAATATGTAATCAAAGGGAAACCTAGGCTCTTCTTAGAAAAAGTCTAGTGGCTTGCCTGTCTGGGAATATCTGGGGCCATGGGCACCTATCGTATTATTAAACCTCCCACTTCTACATTTGCAGGGGAAAAAGGAAGCAATAGCCAGTGCTATCAGACTTACAAAAGGAGAAACACCGACTACAAAAGTTCAAGCCCGGTGAACTGGTTGGTTATTTAAGTATCTTAAAATAGATACGCTTCGAACAACTGACGATACTTTTTGATATAATCACATCCAAGGTGGACTTTGTAAGACCATTCAACGGAGTTTTGGGAGATCGACAACAATGGCGTTCCACTACACCGTCCCTCCAACAAGGATCAATAGTGTGATATACAGACAGTAAAAAAACAAACAGGGGATTCGGACTGGGCTCTACTCCTACCGTATTCCAAGCGGAGGTATCAGCCAAAGATGAATGCACCAATACCTGTATTAAAAGAGCCATAAATGGTGCAACTATCGATATCCTCTTGGATAATCAAGCCGCTCTCAAGGCCTTAAAGTCCTTCACGTCAAGCATAGTCTGGGAGTGTCTGCAAACTTTTAAAAATTTATCAAGGAAAAACAAAGTTATCCTCATGGGGGTACCGGGACATGGTGGCCATAAAGGCAATGAAAATGCTGATGGCCTAGCCACAAGAGGAGCGTAAGTTCGTTCCCTTTGTCGAACTAGAGCCATTTTATGGCTTATTTTTTGTTATCACAAAGCTACTCTAAATAACTAAGAGAACAAACAAAAAATCCCTTGATTCGGAAAAGCTGCAAAGACTTCGTCACGCAAAAAAATTTATCTACACTTCTGGCGAAAAAACAAGAGAACTCCTACTCTTTGGGAGAACAGAGCTTGAAATGAATACAGAGCTCTTCTAAGGCCAGTGCTCCTTGCGGTATCACATAAACAATCTGGGTTTGGCTGAGACTTCATTCTGCTGCTTTTGTCAGGATGCTCATGAAACATCAGAACACCTACTCTGCAATTGCACGAAACATTGGCCACCTCGAACATGTTTTTGCTTCACGAAACTATACGTGTGAAATCTCAATCCCCGAATGTTTCTGCCCTTTATTAACAGTCTAAACCTAGAAAGGGAGTAAATAATACACAAATGATCTTTCAAGTCTCAGTGAGTGATAGGCCAGCGCCTGCACACCCCTCCACAAATCTAATCTGATCTACTTTCTCGTTTCGAAATCGGCAAGAGTTCTGTCTGTGGTCTCGACTATTTTGTTAAGCATGAAGCCATGTAGACAATAGTCAGTCATTAAATACCAGTACATAGCCTGATGACTTTTTTAAAGTCTTTGTATGAGAAGTTGATAAACTTCTTCACGTGGCTTCTAGTCTACCATTGTAGCTAGTTAGTGATCCTTTTCCGATTTGGACATTATTTTCCTGCTAGGTGTTTTTCGTAAAACCGCAGAACGGTCCGGGTCCGAAAAATGGAGATTTCACTCCTTTTCTGGCGCTAAAAAAAAAAGTTTAGATATTCAAAATTATAAAAAAAAGCAAACAAATTTAAATCCGCGTATACGTGGATGCGCATGTAATAAAAAAAAAACTAATCACAAAAATTACTCATCTACAAAGTATTATGAAAGTTTCATGAAAACCAGCTCAATTATGACTGACAAATTGAAAAAAAAAATGTATATAAAGCATAAAAAGCAGACAAAATTTGTGCGGTTTTTAATGAAACATTTTCTTGTTTAAATATGTTTCGTCCTGAAATTGACGCATCCTTTTTCTCATTCAATGCATATATTTACAAACAACTTTTTTCCGGGTATATTTTTTGGCAGAGAAGTAAAAATGACAATGGGGAAGAATAGTACACAAAAAAAAAATTTCTAAACCAGAATTTTTCATTGTTGAAAAGAGAAACAATCTCGCATAGAAATAGAACGATTTTATTTTTCTAACGTCAAATGTCAGCAACAGACAATGAAACAACTACAGCAGCTATTAGTAACTTTACCCATTTCTCTTGATACGAATATCTAAACCACTTCAATTTGAATTTGAATTCCAATCTCAATTATTTGATGAAATGGAAACCTCCAATCAATTTTTCAAATTAGTGTTGCCATTTCAATCGACAGAAATTCTCCAAATAGAAAAGTTTTCGTCATCTCCATTCGTCTGACGGGTGTTTACCTTTTTTTTGCTCTTTAAATTCATTCGTTTTTTTAAAACATCATAAATAATGAATTCAAATGGAAAAAAAACTGTAAACCTGCTTACCATGAATAATTCAATTAAGTATTGAAATAGAAGTAATTTTTCACCAACACCTTTAGTGTCTGACTATACCCAAACCCCCTACCCTCTTCTGGTCACCTCACGAACTAAAATCCACATCTCCACTCTGATTATAAAACAGAAAAGAACGGTTCTCCTCATGTTATATTGAAAATTGATGCAAATCACCTTGAGCTAACGAAATGAACATCCCCTTTGAGGGATACTACATAGAATAAGGCTATGGTCACGTGTATATTAAATTAGTTACAGCACGATGAAATTTTCATTTGGGATTTTGTACACGAAATCCGGATATCTCTAGAGGACAAAATCGAACGTTCTTCGCCCAGCAAGTAGGTTATCGGAAACTGTGGTTCAGCAGGCAATTCGTAAATTATTCAATGAGATTATAAATTATTTTTTAATCAAACCAAGGATCAAGGTGTACAGTAGATACACAGATACACACACACACATACATACATACACCGCACACATATGTAGATATACTTCTCTCTTACCTATACAGTGTCAGTTTACAGTTTACGCAAGCGATTACGATAAGTTCGTATAGTTTTCCCTTGCAATTTTAGATTTAGAAAATTCGGCCGACGACGAAAGAAAGTTTTGGAACATTTACGAAGCATGGAATTCATGAGAAAGTGCTTTTTTTTATTTTCTGTCATTTTTCATTTTCATAATTAAGTAAAGTGGAATTAAGGTGCTTTTTTTTTTGCATGGTGTGTATAGTCGGAGGTGGATTATCCAATGTTCATGGGTAGAGTGCCATTATCCGGCCAATTTAATTTTATTAGGTTTAGGTAGGTACTAAGGCAGTGAAAGGTGGATAGAGTTTTTCAGTATATATTTTTCGTGATATTGTTTTGGATTTAAAAATATGTTTTTGATATTTATGATTTATTATTTAAGAAATTAGCATAACTAATAAAAATATTATTATTATTATTAACCCATTTGTGACAAAGGTTTGGTTTTGTAAATATTTTATTTTCCTTTATTTATTTAAATTATATTAGCTTAACACGTTGACGTAAATGACGTCTATAGCCGTCCAACGCTAGTGCGTACAGATCCAAATGACTGCTATAGCCGTCCTATATTCTTAGCATTCTAAATAAACTGTATATCAGTGTTAAATCCATTTGTTTCATATTTCTTCAATCTTGTTCTAAGAATGAATCATGATATATTTCTTAATAATTAATATAGTCGTCTTTTTCAGTTATTCTCAGAATTAGAAAAAGATTGGGAAAAGGTGCTCGTAGAATTTAACGACGTGCATAGCCGCAAACATTTCATACATTTTATCTCAGTCTCTTTTCAAGTGTGAAACGGAATTTACGAATAACTAAGTTGGTTTGTCAACAGAAACAAAATGAATCACGAAATATTTCTTAATAATTAATATAGTCGTCTTTTTCAGTTTTTCAGTTTCAGTTATTTTGAGAATTAGAAAGAGATTACAAAAAGGGTATATAAGATAATCAAACAAACATTTGGCAGCAACTTACATGAATTTTGCTCATGAGGATCCTTCCCCGAGGCGCCTCTGAGAGGTTCCACTGTGGCACTGGATTCTAGCTAACCGGTCTTAAAATATAGGCCTCATCGCTGCAGGCGCCCAATGTGTGACTCGACCCACGACCCATGAAAGCATTTCCTATCAATAATGCCAGGCGAATGAGACGGATTGTCCAGGCCGATTTGATCTACATGAAGTGTGCCGAATCGGAGACACATCCCTGAAGTCCCATCAATCTTTGATCAGACCTCGACAAGATTTTCCGTGCCGGAAGTCAGAGGTGTACCGACTAGCTGGTAATCTAAAAAATCCAGTCGGCCAGTACCCCTCTGCCTTCTTTCACCGAGATTAGCCGAGGGAACCCCGCGGTCAGTAACCTAACCAACTGATCGCAAAGCTTTCCCAGCCCTAACATCTCACTCTGATCTCCGACCGACGCTTGTTCAAGGGTGTGTCTCCAAGACGTCGTTTCGTTGAGGTAGCGACGTGCCAGATTTTCTTCCTTAAATTTTCAAAGGCTTTATGGAAGTGGAATTCCTACGACAAACTATCTGCCGTAGGGTACCATGTAGGAGGGATTCTGGCGCATTGTCAGGCGAGGAATTGGGGTAAAACGTGTCTATTTTTCAAAAGGTATGCCGACCGCTAGGCTGGGAGGGTCCTAAGCGGCACATTGGCATCCTGTAGTTTACAAGTTAAGCTGGCTGGATGCCTTATAAGGGCTACCAGGATTGAAATTTGCACTAGACCTACAACGTCCCAGAAATATGGATATCACGGCCTCATGTCCTTGGCGTGATAGACTTCTAACGTTCTTCGCTGAAGATCTTCAAGCTCATATAAGGAGTTTTCTTTCTTTGACTTAACCCGACACTTCACAAATTTCTATCCTAATTTAGCACTGGTCTGCTGCTGGAAATTGCTTCGGGCAAAATTCCGTCTGTACACTTCTTGACCCACTTTGAAATTAACAGGCTTCGCTCTAAGATTATAAGCTTTTGAACCCTGTTCAAACGCATAGTTCATATTTTCCTGCACTCTCGCACGGAGCAATCTTAGTTTGTCTTCAGCATCTACTCTTAGACGTTCATTAGGAGTTCCAAGGTTCGTAAGGATGTGATAGGAACTCGCATGATCAATCATCTGCTGACCGAAAAGTATCCGGTAGGGTGAAAAGCCGATTGTTTGGTGGATTAAGCTCCTGAGGGAGCTAGCTATGTGGCTTAGCTTCTCATCCCACTTAGTGTAACCGCTCTGGATGTATGCCCTAATCCCTGCCAATAGAGACCTATTCACTCGCTCTGAGGAGTTTGCTTGCGGCGAGTAGACTGCCGTTCGCAAGTGTTTAACCCCATACCTATCCAGTAATTTGGTGAACTGAGCCGAGCAAAACTGGACTCCATTGTCAGAGACTATCGTCTCCGGAACTCCGAGCACATGAACTATTTCTGTCTCGATGAATTGACATACATTAGGAATAGATGCCTTTCTCATTGGTTTGAGAATCGGGAATTTAGAAAAGTGGTCAAGAATTAGTAGTATGTAGACATTTCCTTTCGCTGACCTGGGATATGGACTTAGAAAGTCGACGTACAGCTTTTGCCATGGTCTTTCTGTCGCAGGCTGAACTCCCATGGGTGGTCTAAAAGTGGGCTTCTTCTTCCTGAATCGGATCGCCTGTTCTCGGAACAGTCCGAATATAGACTCCGCGTATTCCAACGAGTTGAAATATGGGGAGCTAAGTTCAACTTCCGGACCAGGATCTTCAGATGGTGAGAAGGTGTTACAGTGGATTCGTGACAGAGCATCCGGGACGACGCTCAAGCTTCCTTTTCTGTGTTCGATGGTGAAGTCGAAACCTTGAAGCTTCAAACTCCACCGAACAAGTCTATCGCTGAGGTCCCTTTGAGATATCAGCCATTTCAAGCTCGCATGATCAGTCACTATATTAAACGGCATAAGTTCTATGAAGGGCCGAAACGTCTGTACACTTAAGATCGCTGCTAAGCATTCCTGCTCTGTGACTGTGTAATTTCGCTGTGCTGAATTCTACTTTTTGGAGAGGAGCAGAGGTAAGTTTCTGTATTAACAATTCCAGAGACGTCTGGGCTTCAGGTGTCCATTGGAACTGACTGGGACTTTGCAGAGTGTCTGTAATGGAGGCAGTTAGATCAGCATAGTTCGGAATGAATCGTTGATACCATCCCGCCATACCTAGTAGGCGTCGGGCCTGCCCAACAGTTTTAGGTGACGGATAGTTTTGTGTTTATAAAAATATATTTATTTCATTTTTAGTAAATTATTCTCAACAAATATCGTTATGGTCTTTACAGTTACCAAGACGTCTATAGAAGTCTTTTGTATATCAGTGAAATCGAAGCTATTAAAAACAAATGACGGCTATAGACGTCCAACATTTTTTAGAAATATTTGGTGGAAAATACATTAATTTTATTCTGTAAGTATGATATCTTGATCGAACTCACCAAGAACCAACTAATTAACAAAAAAAAACGAAAAGTCGTTTTTGTCGTCCATCATCGATTTCAAAGTGAGCGTCAACGTGTTAAATAAACATAAAACCAAGATTTTTTTTATATTATTCAAAATGGCGAAGCTACGCAGTTGTTCGCAAACGCACCATTTGTCTATTAAAGAAGAAAACTTTCTGTATTTTAAATTTTTTATAAACTCTTATTTATTTAGAAACAAATGTAAAACATAACAGAACAAAACCATAAATAATTCATTGGTTGTCTATTTTATTGATTAACCTTAGTTATACAAGGTGATTCTGATCAAGATACCTTCCGGTATACTACGCGATTCCTTGAGGTAAGCTGATCAAAAAATTGTTCCACATACCGGCGAAATCTTCAACTGGCCACAAGTCTTAAAGGAAGGTTTCTAGGGCGGGGGGGGGGGGGGGGTATGTGGAACAAGGAATCGCGTGGTATACCGGAAGGTATCTTGATAAGAATCACCCTTATATTTGATTAAAAAAAAATATTTTTTTAAATTTTTGTGAAACGCCTGAAAACAATTAGCATGTAGTGCAATGTTACATGAAGAACACTTATATACTATTGTTTGTGAATGGCATTGTTTGCACCATAACCGAGTCTCTCCTTTCACTGCAATGTGGGCCCCTTTTGATAAAATGTTTGGTTTTGCCATACTTTTTCATTTAGATAGTGGTTTTCCGTGGCGAATAAGGAGTGCTTTAGCTAACCTGCGCCGAAATTCAAGCTGAACAATGTTACAACCGTAGTTTTTCGATAAAGTCAGGGCATTAGTTGCAGCCAAATCTACCATCCATAATACCGTTGGCATGTACCACTTTTTGCCCCGAATGCTTATACGGTAGTTAGAAATATGACTGTCTAACAAATCCACTCCGCCCATATTTCTATTGTACATTCTAATAACACATGGCTGAGTTATGTTAGCCCTTTGGCCTTGAGAGAGTACATACCTCCGAACTGATACTACTGGATCTTCCCCAAATGAGTTCGACAAAAGAAAAACGGTCTGGTTGTCCTTCCATCTGCCCAATATCATTTCATTTTTCTTGTCCACGTAGTTTTCGTAGTATCCCTCTAGGATTTTTATTCATTAATTTTTTGTCAGCCATGTTTATATTTTTTAAAGGGTTTTTCCTGTCCCAACAAACTGAAGGTCTCGGGAAAATGCTCCTTCATTTTTTTTTAGCAAAACTTAGCACTACAAATTCTCCAAACCCAACAGTCGTGCCACGCATTTGGTTACGACCTTGATATAAATCGAATTGGTGGCAATAGCCCAAGCGACTAGCGGCAACCCAAGCTTTGTATCCAAATCTTACAGGTTTGTTTCTAATGAACTGTTTGCACGGGTGCCTACCGTAGTAGGGTATCATCGCTTCATCGACAGATATATCCATTTCGACTGGGGCAAATTTTAAAAAGGCTTCATTTAGATGAATAATAATTCCTTGAATTGTGTTATTGTCGCAGAAGTGTACATTCGTAAATATATTTTCGAGCACATTTCGGCGCATTCATTTTGCTACCAACTCATTTCGAACGTCATCTTCTTTTTCCCAGTACATGCGTTATAACCTGACAAAATTCATACACTACAGAATGCGTAGAAATCTTCAACATCGAAACTAATCGCATTGTTTTTCTCTTTAGCGGCATAATTTATCGTATTACGGACAACTGTTTCCACAAATGATTTATTTATAAATAACTGAAAGTAATCAATTGGTGCAGTTTCCTCCCCAAAACTTAGGGGACAAGTTTTCGTTTCGTTCCATGAAAGCCTAGACCGTTGGTAGATATGTAAATGCTGCCACAGATAAGTTATCTTCATTGCCTGGGCTCCATTTTTGTGAACAATTTTTCTGCTGGATTATCTCAGAAATTGTTGATTCAACTTCATTTATCTGGGGTATTTCAGTTTCGAATTCATTTTCAATCACGTCTTCATCGTTATTACTAAATCTTACTTCAACCCCAGCCTGTAATTGCTTTTTGTTGAAACGGTTCGGATCTGAATTTTCTTCATCACCGGAATCTGCATCTGTGTCGTTATTGACCTCAGGAGGCTCAAAATATACGTCACTGGGCAACTGAATATCATCTGGGTTAATATGGGGGAGGGGGGGGGGGGGTGATTCCAGATAGAGATTTCGCCTCTCATCTAGTCTCATCTCTAATTCGAAGTGTCCAGCGGTATAAATGTGAATGATATTGTGTAATATTTGTTTTGCCTCATATAATTCACATTGAGATTTTATTTTGAGTTTAGAAGAGATGAGATCAGTTTTTGATCTGTTTAAAGCATCTACGGCAGGCAGAAACTAAGTCGTACTGAAGAGTATAAGGTTGCTGCTGATACGAAACGCTTATTTTTCCTTTTTCAGCCCACTGCGGGCTTATACAGGTTCAAATCGTTTCGACTAAATCTGATTTTTTAAATATTTAAAAAGTTTTTTTTTTTCTATTTTTATCACTTTTTCATTTCATTTCATTTTCTATTTTTGATTTGTTTTTTCGTGTTACTCATTTTTCGCTATTTGGGACTTGTTGATGAGTCAAAATCATTTGCCACGCAAAATCAAATGATGTTGTGTGATGGAATAAAAAATAAATTCATCAGGTAATAGCAAAAGTACAACAAGTTTTGAAAACTGCTCGAAATTCTGTACAGATGTTTCCAAAAGGCATTACGCGTGTTAGTGGCAAGCAAAACGATTAAACTTCGAAAAGGAAATGGCGTTTGGGGTAATAGACGCGATCAAATTCTATGTTTTAATATGACATTACTGACGAGGTAATTTTAACTGCCTAATATTATTAATAATATACAAATATGGACGTTTTTACTTTTTCCTATTCAAAATTGTCGTCTAGATTAAGTAAAGAATATAAAAAAAAAATTATTATTAATATGGAGGCTCCAGTTATAGACTTTGCCTCTCATCTACTCAACGCACTAACATTTTTTGTGACATTACCCCTAAGTATCCAAGGCGCCTTTTCGAACATGAGATCTTTTAATAAACCTATAACGTTCTTGGGTTCACATATATATTTGTAATATTCTCTGTCAACTGGAATGCGTTTTCTAGACGTTTTAGGCTTATGACGCCAAGAGCTTTACAGTTAGAGAGGACGTGATCAGTAGTTTCATCATCATCCAATCAGAAGCAATTAGTCTCGCTATCGATCGTGCTGGATATTTTTGGCTTCTGTTGCGAATACGATATAATTGTTTCTTCGCTTGTCTCAGCCCTGAAGTGTTTCCCAGTGTAGGTTTCTCAATTTAGTTATGTTCTCCCAAAGCTTATGCCGAATGGTAGCTCTTTGGCTCTGGACTAATAAACAAAGATCTGGCTCCTTTCTTCGCCATTTACTTCGCAATCTCGATGTTGCCCTTAGTGCCTTCATATCCTGGCACCCAAAATAAGCGTGACCTAATTGCTTCAAGACAGTAAGGCAGTGGTTGGCTGTCTGATATTATGTATAGTTTTGTTCCACGTATATGCTGTCATATACATACCAACCCTACGAAGGAGTAGCCTGATTAGTCCCACTTTCGAAAGTAAATTTACTTTTTTCTAAAAAGACCCATGTACAAAATTTCAGCACTCTAAGTGTAAGTATTCTCGACTTATCGTGGGATAACGTTGGTTATACATATTTTTCCGAGTCTTTGTTGCGGTCTGCCACCACTTCCCACCATCCAATATGTCTGCCATTTTTACCATTGACCATGAAATATTATTCTATGAAGCCACACGAAAAATCAGCCTTTATCAAATCACGTAAGTTAGCCGGTTTTTTAGGCCTTCGAGGTCATCCCGCAGAGCCTTCCACCACTGGAACTCAGGCAGACTTGCGAAGAAATTATTATCAACGATATTAATTTTGTTTATGAAATGACATAAGTATTTTGGTCGCCAGATTTCCGTCTATATGTAGAAATCAAGAGGACTTGGATCGGAAGACCATGCAAGGCCTATAGCGTTGCTATGATGTGTTTACAAATTCATGTGCTATGAGACTGAAATGGGCTTATGCGTCGTCGGTATGCATGAACCACCACATGAATGATCCAAAATTTAGTGGAACATATTCCAACAAAATTATTAGGTAATTTTCTAAAAAAAATACCGATAGGACTGACGAGAAAGTTGTGGAAAGTGGTACAAATCGGTCAATTAAAAAATCATTGACAATTCTTTTCAACACGTTTATAGAAAAGTGTTGTTGACGTCTGCACTGACTGAAGGCATGAGGAGTTTCTTCTTACTATAGATGTGAAAATTCATAACACCCGTCTCTTGTAAAACTAGTGTAGCGTCAAGGTATATAGAAGACAAGGTATTCCCAATAAAATGTTGGCACATATTCTGTGACGTAATTCTGTGACTAATGTATATACATTTTTATAGACAGAGAGAGGAGAGAGAGTATTGTGTTCTCTGTACCGTACTTTCCTATATATTTTCACAATATTTCGTCACTAATGGCGGAACGTGGTTCTTAATGGGAATACTTGTATTAAAATTAAAATTTATTAATTAATTAAATTTATATATCAGCTTTCGCTCTTTTGCATGTAATAACTGCAGGAAGGAAAGTAAAAAAAAAATATATATATATATATATTAAAGTAATATTAAAGTAAGTTGAACAAGTGAAATGATTTGCTATGGCAATTATTACAGAAATTATTATATATGAAAAGAACAAATAGAAAGAAAGGTAAAAAAAGAAAAAAAAGAACATACAAAATGGAAAAAGCATTATATTACAAGCATTGAAGATAGACATTAAATTAAATCGCGCAACAACATGGCGTGGTTAGAGGCTTATGGCAGCAAAGAAGATGCCATAGTCAGAGAAAAAATTGAAAGCATTAATTTTGAAATCGCCGATAGTTACGGATTGTTTTATACTGGTCGGCAGGGAGTTCCAAATCCTGACACCGTAAACGAAAAAAAGATCTATCGCTCTGTCTGCAATTACTGCGAGGAATGACAAGTTGGAAGCTTCTCCATGATCTGAGCTGTTGAAGTTTACTGGACAAGAAATCAGGTGCAAGGGATCTAATTATCTTAAAGAGCATAATATTGGCATGATAATCAAGGTAATTATCCAAAGTACAATTTAAAATGCTGCGAGCGTGCATAGAAATATGATCAAAACGACTCAGATGGAAAATGTATCGCGCACAGGAGTTAAAAACTACATTTAATTTCCTTCTACTAATATTGTCGGTGTTGCAGTATACTACACTATCATACAGTATAACCGGCAGAATTAGAGTGATAATCAAACGAATGCGGACATCCTGTGGAGTGAATTTTCCAAAAAACCACAGCGTGCGAAATGTATACCATACACCCTTCCTATCACTTTGTTAGTTTGTAGGTCCCAGGTAAGTGTGCGATTGAAGACAACACCAAGATTATTGGCAGACTCTGAGTAAGGTATGATGGCATCACCTAGTCTTATTGGGGGAAAGTTGTTTAAGTCGAAGCTTTTTAGATAAATCAGGATTGCTTGGGATTTCGATGCATTTAACAAAAGTTTGTTTTCAATAGCCCAGAGACATACCCTAGCAAGTTCACAGTTCATCAGCTCTACAACATCTTTCATACAAGTAGCAGGAGCAGATAAAGTAAGCTGATTATCATCGGCATACAGCTGGATATTGCCACAACGGATTATTTCAGTTAAATCATTAATGTATAATAAGAAAAACAATGGTCAGAGAATTGACCCCTGCGGAACACCTGAGAAGGTAGGTCTATATCTGAAAGCATTCACAACCTTTTGAAACCTATCCACAAGATAAGAAAAAATTAAATTAACTGCAGAACTACTAAAAAGGAACCGTGTTTTAAGTTTACTACATAATACATTAATATTTACACTATGAAACGCCTTAGAAAAATCTAATAATACGAGCAATGATACTAGTCGGGCCATATTTAATCTAATATTATCTACTAGGTGTAAAAGCGATGTAACTGTACTATGCCGTTTGCGAAAACCGGATTGAAATGCATATAAAAGGGACTGATCAGATGTAAAGGTTGAAATTTGGTCACAAAGCAATTTTTCGGTAACTTTCGAGCAGAAAGGAAGTATGCTAATTGAACAAAAATCTTCCTTAAGTCGAGGATTAGGTTTTTTATTAATTGGAATAACTTTTGCATAATTTCCAAGTAGACGGAAATTTGGATGTCATGATACAGGTATTTATTATATGCGTCAAAAGAGGTACTATAAACGGTAATATAATGCGTAGAAATCGCACGTCAATACTTTCAACTCCAATCGCTTTGGGTTTAATAGCAAGTATAACATCAGAGGGAGTGATCATATTAAATGAGAAACCATAAAAATTTAGTTCAATGCATAATTCCTCCCCAGAGTTAGCAGCACCATTGAAAGATGGTCCTTGCACGTAAAACTCATTTAATACATCAGGGGTCAATGTTGCAATAGGCCGGTGATTTTTTAACTCCAATATCTCTGATGTTTTTCCAAAGAGTTCGCGGGGGAAGCGCAGGGTCAAGCTTCCGAAAACAAAAGTCTCGCTTAGCTGTGCGAATCGCTTGGGTAGTTTTATTTCGAAGATATTTGAAATTTTTCAAAAAGAGGTCCGTTTTATAGGTTTTCCAGAGTTCATACGCATAATCTCGCTCACACATGAGGTTTTTAATACGTTTGTTCATCCACGGGGATCTATTGTTGAGTAATCTGAAATTAATAGGGACAAACTTGTTATACAAGGATACTACTATAGCATTAAAGTGGTCAACTTGAATATCAACATCTGATGTTTCATAGATAGAATTAAAGGAGACGGCCTCAATGCTACTAGTTAGTCCTTCAATGTCAATGTTTTTAAAGTCCATGAAACACCACACGCAAACTGTTCCGTTCGACAGGAAAAGAAAAGCGTGCACATACTGCTTCATGATCATTGTATTCTATATACCTTGGTGTAGCGTAATCTGTAAAAAAAGAATAGAAGAAATAAGAGAGGGTTAGTAGCGCATGACATTAAGAAACAGAAAAAGTTGTGTGTGGTTAGGACAGTTGAGTACAAAGGAGGTGGGTAGTTCATATTTGTGAATTTCGGACATAACGACACCACAGTAGGAGACGGTGCGTTGTCTTGATGGAACAGCACTCTTCTTCTTCTACAAATCTGGCCTTTTTTAAAAATTTAGCTTGTCAAGTAATGATGCGTAGTATTCCCCCGTCAATGAATATGATTCTATGATCGACCATTTCAAAAAACAGTCGCCATTACCGTTTCGGCCGAGAAAACAGCCTTCGTCTTTTAGTGCAGGTACACCTTTCACAATCCACAGTTTTGACTGTTCCTTCGTCGGTGAAGTGTAGTAGAATTAAGTTTCCACAGAGAGCAAGCACGCGGCACCCAATGGCACAACCAGATTTCTCATGCTGCGCAATACTTCATGTAATATTTATGCCTGTAGCTTCTGTTATTTGCCTAACTTTTATTTGCCGGTCATCCAGGATTATTTGTCGAACTTTTTACATCAAGGTGGCAAATCCGAATAAAAGCTAATAAACTCAACTAAATGACTTGGAAGGAGGATGACAGGATAATGACTAAATTAAAACAAACATTCATCTCAGTTAATACAATATTGGACCTAATGGAACAGATGTTAACAAAAAAACCCTGATCCAAAAGGCAAGGCAGGATTATTGATAGGAAAGTGTTTGCCGTGATAACGCATCTGCCAAACTTCAAATTAGTGAAAATGACATGCACTACCAAAACACTAATGTGCACGTTTGAAACGAAATGACTTCAGATAGGTTCGAGCAGAGTTTAGAATGGCTCTCCTCCGAATTGAAAATCACCAGAAATGTGAAAGGTGACGTACAGAAATGCAAGTTCTTAATTGTTGGCTTGATGGGGATGATATCAGAATAGTTATGTTAAATAAAATCCGTATTCGAACTCTGTTTCATCGCTTATGTCAAAATTAGTATGTTGAATAATGGAATACACTTTTGACAGATATAACTATACAAAGCCAGTGCCATCTGTTGTTTGGCATTATTAGTACTATGTCTACTATCAGAATATTTCGTATTTGTATGACGACAATAAAAAGATCGACATTGGTCATATAGATGATCTAATTTTCGCTAAAATTATCTTATATTCATATTGCGTTCGTTTCCTTTTATATCGCAATTTTAATTGGATGAAAAGCTCAACTAAAAATTTTATTCTCGCACGCATATATGAATTTTCATTCATATACCACCCATCAACTTGACAGCGTGTTTATTATCCTTCAAAAACAATAATTTGTACAATCACTTAAGACTGCTCTCACCGCAATAATTGACCCATCCTATTTGAATTATGTATAATGAAATCGATATGAATAAATAATCTACAATTACCAGTTAAGGTAACTATACGAAATATGCAGGGAGGAAAATGGACATTCACCTGCCGGGCGTATTAATGGAAGGGGACTGGAATATTCTATTGATTAAGGTGACCTCAATTAATTGCTATCAAGATTGACACGAACAAAGTGGCTCTCGCCTTCTGTATTATATTCAAAGTGTGAGACTGGGAGATTTATGAATGATCATAGCATTTTCATGTTTTGAGCTTAGTGTAATCACCAATAATTGTTATACAGGCAATGAAATTTCATGGTAAGGTAGGAGGAATAGATGCAGTGGTCCATATATTTATGTATGTCAAAATATTGAATTTTGGTATGACATTGGAATGATTGCAAATATGAAATCCTAGGGTAATAATTTATCATTGATTTATGATAATCCATGCGCATATAATTAATTCCACACAAAATCCAAAACATTGAATTGTGGAGACCATAAAATTAAACTTGGACCCAATTTTTTATAATACAAAATTATTATAATTTTATTAAAAATGGTATATAAATTAAGTCATATTTGGGAAGGTAAAATACCAAGGCCAAGATTACTGGAAGACATTTTTTTTGTATAAACGATAGTTTAGGAAATATTGGACAATTTACATATGGAATCATCAGTCACTTTATCATACGAAAACTTTCATTTTGGCCATGTTACTGTTATTGGCCTACTTTACGCTTGCTATGTATTGGATGAATGGATTGAAGTGAGGTTGAGATTCCCCTCCCGGATGGAGGGGCTCTAGACAAGGGGCCACGACAAGGCCCACTGTTCACCCTTTCTATGCATTAGTGAGACTGTTATTATTTCATAGCAGGAAAAGTTAATTTCTGGGGTTTTGCTTTGTAATTCAGCTGTCAAAGTGTTCGTTTGAAGCAAATGTATCATGTTGAAATTTCAATTTTCATACTTACTTTTTATAAAAGGTATTTATATGGGCAATTGGTGTGACCTCCATCATTGAACTTCTATGGTAGGCAATCAGAGATAACCATACTGATGAGACTTCTCTGATCGCTGGGTCGAAAAGTTCAATAATTTTTTTTTGCACTTAAAATGCAGTTTGTAAATTTATTGAAATTATTTTCAATAAATTTCAGTCTGTTAGACAAGAAATCTCCTTCATATAGTTTCAATCTGAATGTTTCGTAAAAAATCCATCAGGTTCACTTTGAAGAATTTCGTAGGTTTAGAAGAAAGCTATCATTAACCCCCCGATTCTCGGATGATCCTATGGATATACACTAGCGTCATTCGACCCATGTTAACCTAGGATTCGGTGGTGTAGTGGAAAGCAATGGACTTTGCCAATCATCGAACGATATTGGAGAAGATTCAAAAACTGTGCCTTCTTAGCACAAGCGACGCTTTTAAGTCAACTATCATTCGGGCTCTGGAAGTTATCCTCAACATACATTTGGTGGAAATACATATTAAGCAGAGGGCGTCGACTACAGTGCTAAGACTGCATCTTAATCTTGACTGGCTTCATACAGGAACAAGAGTTCCACATGAATCAATTTACGAGTTTGTGGAGTCTATCGAAACTGCCATCGTCAGGGACAGCGACCACCTCCTCGAGACATGAGGAAAACCAATTTTGAATCTAGAATTCCATCCAGGGAAGAATAGGAATCACATTCCGTGCTTCAAGCATTGACAAACCCAATTACAATTTATACTGATGGCCCTAAGTCCGAAGAAGGCACCGGAGCGGAAGTTTTCTGCGAGGATCCTGAGATTGAACTGGCCATGCACCTTGAAAGCCATGCCAGGGTTTTCCAGGTGGAAGTTAAGGCTATTCTTGAAGCGGGAAAGCACTTCCTTAACTCAGACACTGAGAACAAGGAGATAGGCATCTGCTCAGACAGCCAAGCAGCTGTCAAGGCTTTGTCTAAACCTTTTATAACCTCCAAACTAGTAATGCAGTGCAAAACCACCCTGAACTCCCTTTCTCGGAATAACAGGGTGATAGTGCAGTGGGTGCTGGGGCACAGCAACATTAGCGGGAATGAAAAATCGGACGACAGTGATTATTTTTATTTGAAAATTATATTTATACTGTTATTTTATTCAGCTTTATAAGCTATTTTCCTTAAGCTATTCTTGTGTAACTGCGTTACTTCATTATCTATTTCTAAGTATACATTTACACCCTCTATATGTACTTTGGTTAAACGAAATTTAAGTTCATTAGATTAGTCCACGTACTTGTATATGGGTGTCGTTAAGTTCGAGATTAGTGAACAAACTTGATATTATATCGATATCGTGCGCTTAAATTAAAAATATTTGTTACGTCCACTTAGATTTTGGTATGAACCTGTAGTAAAAAAATTACGTGTTGCCAAAACTTTATAGTGAAATGGTATCGACGAATAATGAAGATTATCGTAAGACTGTATCATTTTAATCAATTCAAAAGCCAGAAAGTTTGCTATTCTGAAATACTCCATGAATGCAGCCTCATCAATAGCAAACGGATCCAAGCCATCCCATTATGTTCCTCAGAACTATCCTCTTAAGGGATCAGAGATTGAACCAGAGGCTTGCGACTTCGAGGGATCCCCCGAACGTAGGCAAAGTCAAGGCCCATTGCTCACCCTCTAGACCCATTAGCGATTGCTCCTATAAATTTCAGTATTGGCTCCCAGCCCACCTTGCCTGCTTCGTGCAGCTCGTCCAGGAGGTGTGAGCCAAGAAATCTGTAACGCTTTCCCAAGAGAGCTGGACAGTGACAAAGAAAGTGAGTCACCGTCTTGGGTTTCTCCCGGCATCCCCTACATACAGTATCAGCAACAGGTTCTATCCTGCGTAGGTGACCTCTGAGATGAGATTGCCCAGTGAGAACTGTCATCAGGGTTCTCACGGTTGGCTTGTTTAACCCCAGTAGTTTTTTTGTTTCTTTTGGGTTAGGTCTGCCCCACAGCATCTTTGTAGTTCTACTGACGGTTCATCTAACAAAAGGCGACTGTGTTGGCGGTCAGATGAGGTTGAGATATTAGAAATAAGGTAATTTGGTGCGATCCCAATTGTAGAGGAGGATGCTTCTGAGGTTGCACCAAGACGAGCAAGTTCGTTGGCCGTTTTATTTCCGCTAATGTCGCTATGACCTGGCACCCCAAGTACCAGTACCCTGTTTTTTCGAGAAAGGAAGTTCAAAGTGGATTTACATTCCAATAAATGTTTCGAGTTTGTAAAGGCTTTTGACAAAGCTTTGACAGCTGCCTGACTGTCCGAGCAGATTGTAATCTCCTTTTCCTCAGTTAAGGAGATGCCTTCCTGACTTCCACCTGAAAAACCGTGACATGGCCCTCAAGGTGTATGGCAATTTCCACGTGAGCCGTCGGAGCCGTCTGTAAATATGATAGGGTTTGTTAATGGCTGAAACACGGAATGTGGTTCCCATTCTGCCCTATCTGAAATTTTCACTTTAGAATTGCTTTTCAGCATAATCTCGACGAGGCGATCGCTGTTCCTGTCAATTTCAGGTACGATGGACTGCACAAATTCAATGATGGATTCATGTGGGACTAGTGTGCCGGTGTAAATATAGCTCTGGCTGAGATGCCGATTTAGCGCAGCGATTGACGCCCCTTCTTCACATGTATGTATATGCATGGGTTGTAAGGATGAACTCAAGAGCCCAGAGCTGGTTGATTTGAGAGCGCAGCTTACACTAAGTAGGCACAATATTTGAATTTTCTCCAGTATCTTGCGATGATTGGCGAACTCCATTGCCTTCCACCACACCACAGAACCATAGGTTAACATGCCTCGGATGACGCTACTGTATATCCATAGGATTATCCGCAGCTTCAGCCCCCACTTCTTCCCTATATATCTGCGACACATCGCGAAGGCCTTAAGAGCTTTATTCGCTCTGTCCTCCAGGTGTGGCCTTCAGCTTAATTTTCTGTCTAATGTATTACCTAGATATTTTACCCTGCCCTTCAGTTCCGAACATGTGGAGCCGATAAGGGGAAGGTTTAATCTGGGAATATTCCTTTTCTTGGCGAAGAGGTATAGATCTGTTTTTAAAGGGTTGACGCGAAGTCCGAAATCCTTAGACCAGTCTGTGACCAGTCGTATTGCGTTCTGGATCAGTCCACAGAGTTCAGATTTGTAGCTACCGGTGACTAGGATTACCAGGTCGTCTGCATAACATACGGCATTGTATCCCATCCGGGTGAGTGTAAGCAGAAGATCATCCATAATGAGCACCCACAACAACAAAGGTGATAGTATACCGCCTTGAACGACTCTTTTTACACTGCTTACCCCACCCAGTTCGACAATGACAGCTCTATTATTCAACATGTGTGCGATCCAGTGTTTTAGTAACAGATTCGCTCCTTGTTTTGTTAGCGTTTTAGTGAACTTATGTAGAAGAACATTATTAAAGGCACGCGTCTACATGGATGAAAACAGCTAGCGTGGATTGTTTAAAGAGGGTGCCCTTTTCGATTGAGTGGATAACCTTGTAGAGGGCCGCCTCAGCAGACCTTCCCTTTAAGTAAACGTGCTGGTGTTGTGACAATCTATTTTTGGGAATGGAGCACCTCAATTCCTAGTCAGCGGTGCGTTCTAGTGATTTGAGTAAGAAAGAAGTCAAGCTTATTGGTCACGGAATAGATTCTTTTGTATTGCGATGTCCCTCAGTAGAAATATTATGCCCACCAGGGTTACGGTTACCGTTCTCACATTTCAGTTTCCGATTCTTTCCTGTTTTTCTAATAGGTTTGCTATACGCACAGTGTGTCCATGTGCCCGTGAATGACAGTCATTGAACTTAAGTATAAAGACGCGTAATAATTCCAGAGCTCTCTTAGATTCTTTACAAGAGATGTTAAATGATCTCTCTGTTAATAATAAAATAAAAAATTAAAAACAGAAATACTGCGCAAAATAATATAAAAATGAAGTCATAACTTAGGGAAATGCTTGCTTTCGCTTCCTCTTTTATTAAAATTCACCGTGAAACATTATAGGACTCTTGAACAGTGAAAGTTCAACTCATTTTTCTAATTTACATTTTTAACCCGTTTAACGGTAACAAATTCAGTTTAAAATGAGTAAAAATTGCGCCCAACTTTATATTCAAGGAATATGATTAAGTAAATATCCATAGCATGGCCCTCTTTCTATGGAGTACTTTGGTGGCGAAACTAAACTAAATTAAAGCCACGGGAGCAATAGGTACACAGATACTAACTAAGATATTCCAGAACTGCGCGGCGGCATCATCACCTCGCACCTGTCACTACTAGCGTATTCCCTATAAACACAGAGAAAATGGGAATGGTGTCATTAGTATAATTCATGGATTTGTATGCATAGTCGAAAATTTTACCGCAAAACGAAACAAAAAGAAAAAAAAAGGTCCAGGTTAAAATGTGATTCCTTCTGTCCTACCTATATAGAGGTCGCCCCCTATATTGAAACATATAAATGCTCGCATATGAATGTATGAAAAGAGATTTTCTCGTGAGAATATCCTAACCAATTTTGTCCATTCGTTGGAATCCACAAAGTTACTGTACCTGTGAATTCCAATGGTCACAGCTTTTTTTTTTTTTTTTTTTTTTTTTGTAAGCCTGCGTCATCATTAATTCGAATCCGCCCGCACGGTGCCGTCCCTCTATTTTCTAGGTGGGCTTACAAAGTATTTTTGTCTTCTTAAATATTTGAACCGGCAAAAAATCAAAATCGCTGCCATTTGATAGGACATCAATGGGATAAGGATAAACCCCTGGTGAATACTTTGTGCACTTTAGGGAAGTTCGTTTTTATTTTCATAATCCTGTGATGACTCTTGAGGGAGTAGTTAGATGATAAATGGAACTCTATATACTTTTAGAGGACAAAAAGGAGGACTCAAAGAGGATCAAATTGTATTAGGGACCAAAGTTTTACTTATTAATAAGTTTAGTTCATCTTTTATCTCTAGAGAGAGAAAGAGCCCTTGGAATTAATGGAATTTATATGCAAAAGTATTTGCGTACATAACCACATATACCGGCGGTATGGCATCCATCAATTTCGGTTTGAGAGAGATAAGATGTAGGATTAAAACGATAATGTGATTATTTTGAAGGAGATTTTTCTCTGTGGGAATTATATAATGCAAAGAAGAAGACATTCAATATCCTGCGCTTACACGTCTGACTCTAATTTTACAAATCTACAGATTTGTAATAATAAGTTTTGGTGGCAACAAATCTCTCCTTTCGATTTCGGTGATCGATGCAACCTTTATGTTAAATACTTCCTGGACTATTCTCGTCTCGTTGATCTTTTTCAAAAGAAGCTTAGACGCCGCATTCAAGATTTCCTCAAGTTGGCAGCCATTGAGTTTAAAATTTTCATTTTAGTTAAATCTTGAAGCTGATAAAAAGCTAAAAGCTCGAGTTGTGATCATTTATACATTGCAAAAAAAGCTTAAGCTGGCTGAAAAACAAAAAATCCAATTGTCTTCCAGTCGTAATGTTTGTAGAAAACGATATTACTAAAATCTTCCTGTCTTTCAAGACAGGAGATAAAATAAATTACGCAATTTAAAGGATAGGTACACCCCATGGAATGACTAGTATGTATTTATCTTCTGGAATAGAACGAATTTGCCTAACTAATTCATTAAATAAATAGTCATGGTGAGGGTATAGATAATTTAGTTAATTAGATTTGTCTCCCCCAATTAAAGAAACTTGGACACACGATAAATTTAAATGAGCGCGGTCAGAAAGGTGACCATTGCAATGTATGCCTGCAAGGAAACTTTTGGGAAAAGATGGGATATCATCCTCGAATCGTGCATTGGTTGTATACCGCTATTGTAAGACATATCCTTACATATGATGTGGTGAAATGCTCTAGAGATAGCGAAAGACCTGAAGAATCTTACTAAAATACAGAGAGCTGCCTGTTTAGTATTACAGATGCTTTTAGCACAACACCAACGGCAGCAATGGAGATCATACTCCGGCTCCTGCCCCTTGACATCCATGAAAAATGTATGGCTGCAAAAAGTGCACTAAGCCTTAGACATTTGGGCTACGGATTACATTATCCCGAGACTAGACCTTGAGAATTCATTCTCAACTACCATTCCTAGTAGAGCGGAGCAGGATGATAATAATCGTGTGAGAAATGACTCTGATATATATGATTCGGCGAGAATCATATTGGATTAAGTCAATAATTTTCAAGACTAAATTCTTATTTCTTAACCATCACCCGCTAAGCACTATCATGAAGTAAGTCAAAATTTATAGCTAATACAGCTAATGATGGCAGTGTTTTATTGTCATTTTCAACAAATATCCACTTTTTTTAACAGCTGAGGTCCGAAACATCAATTTACTCTAAATTATGCAAACTTGAGATACGCCACTCTGATTCTCACCGGCTCATATGTGTCTCTGCGGACGGTTCAATAATGGATGTAGGATTGGGAGCCAGGGTGTACTCAACATTCCCTCAAATACGAAAGTCGTACCGCATACCAGACTACTGTAGTGTGTTCCAAGCGAAGGTTCTGACTACCTAGCTTTGGACTCGAGCACCATTAGATCACGCTTATTGCAACGGTGTCACTGTGAGCTCGGGAAACTGGGTACTAACCACAGAGTTATTCTTTGCTGAGTACCTGGTCACCGTCCGTGACATACGTGGAAACGAGGCATTTGATTCTCTGGCCAAGGCTGTTCTATGAATTTGTGTCTACATAGCAGAGGAATCCATAGATCGGGCCCCAGAATCAGTGTAGCGGATTCTAGATGAATACAGTCCGGTAAGCTGCCAAATCGCAGATGGGGAGAATTGACCACATGCGCGATATAAAGATAGTTGTGGCGGGAGATTTATCCTAGGAAGACTGAATTTTTCCTGAGGAGGAGCCGGAATGATGTGCGTCATCTCATTACAATTATTATGGGACACTGCCTCTTTAGCTGAATACCATGAATGACTTCTGCAGAAGATGCATGGACGAGGAAGAGGTTGAGAGCCTTCCGAACCTGCTGTGCGAATACCCTAACCTTGCTAGGTATAGGAGGAATGCGCTTGGCAGCTACTTTTTCTGTGAATTGTAAGGTTCATCAACTCTTGTGGCTGGTTATTGCGCACCCCCAAAATCTGATGCATTTTTTCCAGGTAGGGTCCAAAATAAGGTGGCATCATAATGCACCGTAGATGTGGCCGGTGGTATATGCTTGTACGATGGCCGCTATTCTAACCTAACCTAACCTGGACATACGATGACTTTAATGAGAAATTTAATTCAGAATTATTTTTATTTTTATCGCACTTTTCTTTTTTAATTCTTAATGTAATAACTATTTTCCAAAATTATAAATTTTATAAACTATTTTTTTATTCAGTTTTTTGGAATATAACCTCACTTTTATGTTAACACCCTCCTATTATTTTTTGCAAAGTCTCTAACAACACATCAAATTTGTGTAACATGGTTGCAAGGTTTATCTTCTTTATGGAAAATATTTTTAACCAGAGTTTAATATTTTTTTTCTATAGGAATGAGTAGCTGTGGTACATATCCAGATTGTCAGTTTTCAGGATAACGTTGACACAAATTGCTTCAAACCATTTGAAAATTTCAAAATTGTAATGCCATGTCACAAGATTCGGCCAAATTATTATGGTTTCAGAGTGGGATTTAATGAAAATCAGCAATCTTTTCTGCAAATATCAGTTGCAGATTAGATGGATTCGTAGAACTAACGGTTAAATATTTTATGTTGCAATATTTTCTAGAGGCCTAGACAGACTGCTTCCATAATGACTCAACGTAATGAAGTGTCACAACTTCTGTGGACGAAAATTTGTTCATTTGAAATGTCATTTTACAGTTCCTCACTCAATACTCAATACTATAAAAAAATGGCGAGTATTTATTGTAGTTCCAAAGCATTTATGAGCTGCAAAGAGGTGATCATGATCGTGGTGGTTTATTCTCACGATCAGCTGTTAAAAGCATGTTTTGATTTTTAAAAAACTTCATTTTTCTTCATATTCAACTCTGGTATTAGTTTTTATACAGATAGACTGCTGGACAAACGAACATAACTTTTGGGGGATGGGGCACAGCTTAGGAGTGGGATCATAATTGCGTGGCATATGACTCTGATATAAAAATCTGCCTTTACAGATGTTTTGAATATAGGAATTGCAGCGCCTACCAGATAACTCTGTAGTGTTTTCTAAGCGGAGGTTATATCTATAAATAATACAGGAAGGCTTTTAGAAATAACTTATAAAGTATATCTAGTGATTAATATTACAGGAATTGCACTGATAGTCAAGTTACAGACAACATTTTAGATTCGTTAGATCGCACCTAATCTAGTGTTACCGCAGTGATGCCAATTACAGAGCTGCCTGCCTAACCACAGCTATGTACCAGCGAGTGAGGCAGCTGATGTTCTGGTTAAGAAGGGTTTAGCAATAAATACATGTCTAGTAGAAAAACCTATAGGAACGCACCTAGTATCAGCGAAGAGAATTCCAAATTTACAGTTCTGCAAGCTGGCTAATCGTAGATGGGGAGACCTAACCATATATTCGAATTCAAGACAGATAGGAAGATAGAAACTCTGATAAAAGGGGGAACCGGAATAACGTGCGGATCGTTACTACAAGTTATCACTGAACATTGTATCTTTGGAAAACCAACGATACGCATTCAAGACTTCTGCAGAAGCTGTACTGACAAGAAGGAAACGTAGAAAAAATACGCTTGATAGTTCCTTTTCCGCGAATGTTTTTCAATTATGAATCCGCTGGTATTATTGACAAAATTAGTGACATTCCCGATATACTTTCGGTGTTTTTTTTTTAAAGCAGGGGAACGAGATATCGCAAGCACGGAGGCCAGAGCGGCCCATTGTGCTGTCCTGCTAGAAGCCCTATCATCAAAACCATTCTGTCCTCTTAATGAATCGCATCAGGTCTTGGTGAGGAAGGTTTTTCAACTCCCCTACGGATAGGAGGGCAGAGCATAGAGTATCCCCTGCCTGCTCCGGGCGAAGGCCGGACAAGCACACAAAAACTTCTCCTTCAAGGCAAGACAGACACTGAGGGCTATCAACAACCCCCATCCTAGTTAGAGAAGCGAGCTGCTGCCAGTGATAAAGCCAACCACAATTCTACATTGTTTCCTTCCAAGTCCCATGAGAAAATCAGAGATATTCCTATTGGGACCATCAAGAAACAATTTTGTGCATCTGCAAGTACTCAGGCTCTCCCATCTTTGCTGATGCTTCCTATGAACATCCAGTTTGATGAGAGATTCGATACTCGAGGCGGCATTGCCAACGGCGGGTCCCGGTCCCAGGAACGGAGAATCAGAGCTAGCCGTAGCTAAAAGGTCAGCCCTTTCATTACCCCACTGAAGGGACACCTTATTGTGGATACAGAGCTTATCCACAGACGACCTGCAGTCCCTTAGATTTTATCCGAGGGCCAATCAAAGCCATCAAGGCTGTCTGACTATCAGAAAGCATAGCAGGCCTTTGCAGACTCGGCAGCTTCTGGATCATAGTCCTCACAAGCGTCTTCGGTCACCATACACAAGAGGCATACATCCAGTGCACAGCCAGTGCACAACACTCGGCCTTATAGCCCGTGTGCAGCCAAAGGTTCTCCTGCAATAAGCGAAGACTCTTATAACTTTTTCCTCTACGCGCAATCCCCATGTCAAAGCAGACTCCGAGGTACTTGACATGGGGAGAGAGTTGCAGAGTGTGTCCAAAGAGCTTTTGAAGAACAGAGTGCCCAAGTTTGCATCTTCTGGAAAAGAGCACCAAGCTGGTTTTTGTAGGGTTTACTGTCATATCCTGACCGGTGCAACTGTCCTCAACAATATTGAGGCCTCGTTGCATAAAGGTACAGGCAGCAACCATGTTGTCCCTGGAAATCAGAGGTTTGTCATCCGCATGCACTTCACATAAAAAACCCACGTTTTTCAGCACCGTGTTGAGTGAGTCAAATAATATACACCAGAGTACTGGGAAAAGCACGCCACCCTGCGTGCAGCCTCTCTTCACCAGCACACTGAGTAGTGATATGAAAATACACGACCAAGACCAAGACTATATTGGTCTTGGTGTTGGTGTTGGTCTTGCAAACTTAGTCTGGGTTTTGCTCTTGGTAAGATTGGTATAATATTGGTCTTGGTCTCAGTCTTGCATAGTCAAGGCTTGGTGTTGGTCTTGGTCTTGTTCTAGCTCTTGGTCTTGCAATTCAGTCTTGGTATTGTCTGTGATCTTGTAGTAGGTTTTAGCTGTGGGCTGCACAGTCAACTTTTGGTTTTAGTTTTAATCTAGGATTTCGTTTTTTTGCGCAATTCTATAATTGATGTATCATACCATAAATTTTTTAAATAGTTAAAAACTACCTTATCCCCGTCTAAATAAATCTTGTCTGTACACGGGATGTGTTATTTGTGTCCTTTTAATCTTTGTATAAATAAAATACAATAGTGCTATGACTTGTGATTGAATTATGAAAATGCAAGAGAAAGGAAGCAACAGAAGCGACATTTTGTGAATCCAATTTATTTATTAGATTTCTTTTGCCCACGAATTAATGCACAATAACCATCGAGCAGATTCATTATTGAGCCGATTTCGGTGTTTTCGGATCACTAAAGATGCTCTGGAAAAAAGTCTCTCAGCAGGAACTGAGGTTGCTGAAATGAACAAGAAGTCCCGAGCTATTTTGGCCAAAATGGGAAACCTTATTTCGTTTCGTCTCCACCACTTGTCTCGACACTTGTAGCTCGTGGTAGACCGAAATACTCGTCAAGTTCTCTCTTGGAAAAATGACGTTCGACGGGATTCGAACCTAGATCCCAAGAGTAGAAACCAAGTACGCTTCCTACTCGGCCACTTTGACGCCGGTCTACAAATCAAGACTTAACCTGTATAAAAGCGTTGCTTATTTGTATTTAGGCAGTTTTTCTCTAAAATTCCGGTACAGTACGTACCGATCATAACTATGCTTCGCTATTGTACAAATTACCAGATTTTTATCTTGCATAATGTGGTCTTGCATAATGAGTCTTGGTCTTGCATAATGTGGTCTTGGGCTTGGTCCTGTTAACGTACACATGGTCTTGGTGTTGGTGTGGTGAGCATGTTTACAATCTTGGTCTTGCATATTCTGCAAGACCAAGACCAAGACTGCAAGACCAAGACCAATTTTGCTCATCACTAACACTGAGAGAGGTTCGGCCGCCTAACTCCACTAAGGGAGAGTGCTTTAGGGCTACTCCTTTGATATATTTATCCACAAGCCTCTTCAAGCGCTTCAAAAGGAATGAGGAGAGGTTTATCGTTCGAAAACTTTCGGTGGTTACTTCCTTCCTATTTTGGCCATTTTTTTCTATATCTTTATTATTATTTATCGTATTTCTTAAGAGTACAGACTCCTAAGTCATTAAGACTCTGCGGATACCGCACATCGTCTGAGTGATTGTGTGCTGTGTTGAAAGGAGAGGAGGTGAAGAATTCATGCGTGCACGCTTGGTCAGAGAGTTACAGATTTGCCTATCTTCCAATTTTTATAATTCCCCCCTAAAGTGGTTTTTTTGTATACCATATGTTGGATGGGAACCAGAATACGGACTGTCGGCTCTATGGTTTTAGCTAGATCTCACTGCTTTTTCATTTCCATCAATTCCTTCGTGTACATGAACCCAAAGGAGACTAACTTTGTTCTTTGTTGTCCCTCTAGATAGCAGCAGCTGGTGCTTTTTAGGGCAGCTCTAGACTCTCAAAGTCATGAGAGGACAGAGCTAGGAACACAGATATTAATATGTATAATCTACAGATTTTCTTCAAGTATACTACTTTCAATTTTAATTAGATATATTCTAATTGATCCTTCTAAACTAACAAATGAAGATGTTTATAAGTAGAAAACTGGTATAAGTGCCTAAGCCGATGTTTATTTTTCATAAACTGTGTGTATAAAAAAAAAACGTTATAGCTTATATTTCCAAGGTACACAAGTCCTCCGCCTCCACATTTAATGCGTTCTATGTTCCTCAAACACCCCAATCGCCTGTTATCGAGCACTAGATATTCACCGCAACCTTGGCTGCCTAATAAGCATTTCCAAGATCAATATATGTATTTATTGGCTAAACGATTTTCACTCCCATTAAAGGTAAGATATAATGTTATACATGGATACATAGTCATATATATGTATGTAGTACATACATAAAAACTGTAAACAAAATCGAGGTTGAGGTTAAGTATGTAGGAAGGAAGTTTATATGGATGTTCATGAAGTTAGTCGTGCAAGTTCAGGAAGAGATACATACATATCTACATATACTCGTATATAGATGGAAACATTACTAAAGATTACTCTCCCGAGAGCTTTGATGATTGCTCTTATGACTTTCGAATTTATTGATCAGAAAACTTTTGATATGGTTCAGTAGAAGAAGTTCACGTAGAAATGAGCTACATAGGAGAAAATTACACAATCGCCTCCTCAGACATCATCAGACGTGCTGTGGTAGGCAATCCACTAAAGAAGCCCAACAACTTTCAGTAAAACTGCAGACGTGGAAAATTACTTTCCGCAGAAACAGATAACAAATTTAACATCATTAAGATTTTCCTCTGGCATCCTTTTTTTTTCTTCTTGTTTTTTTTTTTTTTTTTGAAGCAGGTATATTTCTAGGTAATATAGTCTGAAGTAGAGAAGGAATTCATGGTATAACAGAAGAACATCGCTACCACCCCTATACGACCTTCACTTGATTTTTTTTTATTGATTCTCTTGTTGAAGGGAGAAATTCAAATTAAATCCAAGAAAGAATGTGATTCCATCGCAGAAGTACTCTTTTCCCTACAACAAGAAGAGAGAAGAATTTCGTTACCAAGGTTTATATTTCCCACATTTCTAGGATATTTTACGTTTTCGACTCGACTTCTTGTCGTTTCCGTAAGATGAAAAAAAAAAATAAAAAAAAAAAATGTTAATGAGATCTCAGAAGAAAATATTCTCATGACAATTTTCTGTTATTATTATATTTCTGTAATTTAGCACCAGTGTGAATGCTGCTGAGAACAGCAATTTTCGTTCAGGTACTACAATTTGAGAATAAATTTATTGAAAGGAAAAATCTCGAGCTTCTGGATTTCCTTTTTTGCCTTTATTGTGTTTTTTTTTCTTTTCTTTTGAAGACCTTGTTATCCTTTGAAAGAAAAATTGGTGAAAATTTTCGTGTCAAATTGGATAGATTTGATTTTGCTCTTTTTGAGTAGCTGATTGAAATATTTTATGAATTGAATTGTAGATAGCTTAAAATGAGAATATGACTAAGAAAATGGAGATTTGGATTGCGTATACATAAATGCATAAATCTTTTCTTATAATTTTACCCAAACTTTTACCAAATCTTTGACTGAAGAGATCGTCGAAGTTTTGTTATTTGTACGGAAAGAAATTTGTGAAGGTTTCTATCAAAGTAGGTGTAAATTTTTGTTACGTTGATTGTTCGATATGCTTTAAGGGCAATTTTTTAGCCAATTTTATGTTATTTCGAAACTTGCTCTAAAGTCTTTCCACAAGAGATACCTTCATATAACACGGTAATAATAATAATTTATTACATCTTTTTCTAGTACAGTGAAAATGGGGAATTCAAAATATAATATAATGCAAGAGAGAAAAAAAAATTAAATTTAAGAACAAATAAAACTATAATAATAATATAATTATTGCAACTAACTGAGTGATCAAAATAGATTAAAAAAAAACAAAATCTACAAAATAATAAAATAAAAATAAAAAAATAAATTGAAAAGACCAGAATTTAATCTTATTCTAAGCTACGTAGCAAAATTGTGTCATCGGCACATTTTAGTTTAGGAAGAATCCAGGAAACGATTCAGCTCATCCTTAAAATCAGATGTCCGAGTTTGCCCTCTAACAGAAACCGGAAGGGAATTCCATACACGAAAAATAACGGAAAAATAAGAACGTTGCCCAACAAAATACACGAGGAATCCGAGGACTTACATGACGGGACGAATGCAAGAATTGCAAGTGACTAAATAAATACGAAGGGAAATTAGAGATTATCAAATATTAAAATTCTTAGGAAAACTAATGATCAAATTTCTAAGTATGTATCCAAACAGCATCCTAGTACAGAATTTCTATAAGCAGAAACCATAAACAAAACGTATGCAATCATTAAAAGCTACATTTAACTTACGACTGCACACAGAGTCAAGCCGCGAATGTGCCTTAACTAGCTTTAGCTTTAACCCAACCTGAAGCAGACTACTCGACAGATGAAGCAATCGAAGACTGCCATAAATCTTTTGTAATAAGGAATTAACATGGTCACAACATTCCAATTAACTATTGAAAAAAACACCAAGGTTCTTAACCTTCCTGGCATAAGGCAAAAGTACTCCATTAAGATATATAGAGAGAAGATCTGAAAACACAAGATCTCTCCTATAGAAGACCATACAAGAAGACTTCAGGGGATTCAACAAGAGTCGGATGCTAGTGGCCCAATCAGATATATTTATTGATGGATGGATGCAGTCCTCCATTAATCCAATTGGACGAGATAGATAGGATCTGAACATCGTCAGCATACATGTTCACGTCTTCAATAATATCAAAAAGATCAATTATGAATAAGCTAAAGAGAAGCGGCCCATGAATTGAGCCTTGCGGAACACCACATTTGACGCTAATCCACTTTAACGTGCTGTGAGCGGTTGAAAAAGAAATCTAAAATCATTCTAGAAGAGGAATGAGAAAAATTATAAATTTTTTGCAGTTTCGATAAAAGTAAACTGTGATCGACGAAATCAAATGCTTTAGTGAAGTCGAGGAGTACTAACGCTGTTAACAAATCACTGTCCATATGAATTTCGTATATCAGTAGAAACTTTCAACAAGGCAGTTTCACTGCTATGGCCCGAAATGAGCTTATTATCCGACATATACTGAAGAATCTGCGAGCTCATTAATTTTTCGAGAATTTTGCTAAGATATCAAAGTAAGGCTATTGGCCGATAATCAGAGACTGACTTTGGTTCGCAGAACATTTAGCCAAAAGTATAACAACAGCATTTTTCCATATTTGGGGAAACTCAGAGAAAGTGAGGCAAGAGTTAAAAATATAAATTAAACTGTCAAGTATTACGGGCAATTACAATTTGAAAAATGATGGTGCAATATCGTCTAACCCGGTGGCTGCGGATCTAACGGACATGCGTGCCTTGAAAACCTCTTCATATGATACACATCAGAAACTGAAACTGCTGTGACTGATATTAGGAACGGGTTGTGTTGAGGAAATATTACAGGGTGTAGTAAAATAAATATTATGATCATCAGTATTCAAGTCACAAGGTGCCAAACCTTTTCCGCATACGACAAACCGCTTCAAATTAGACCACAGTTTCTTAGAAGGCAGCGATGAATTTAATATATTATTGAAATAGCTCTTCTTTGTCCTTTTAATTACAGTGTTCGTTCGTTTTATTTCTAATTGATTTGTACCTGGAGAAACATTCCTCCGACTTGCATCTCTTGTACCTGCGAAAAAGTAGTTCTCTTTCAGCAATTAGACACTCGATTTCACGAAAGTACCATGGAATACGATTTGGAGTAATCCGCTTTATATGTGAAGGTGCATATTTGTCGTGAAGATATGATATGAAACCATAAAAAATATTCAATTGCTCCTCGACTGAAGAAGAGTCCTGAATACAAACCCAACGAAGGGTGAAAGCTTCCTCAAGCAAATTTTGTACATCAATTTATCGTAAGAACGGAATTTAATTATATTAGGCAAAGGTGAGAAGCAAATGTTGTAAGACAAATAAAAAGAAGGACCGAGAGTACTGCATTCATCCACTACTTTTGAGGAGGACATAATGAGGAAGAATTTGCGACTCTCTACAAATGATTACTCGATAATAAGTCAAAGTGTTATTTATATTTTTATGTATAAGTATTTCCCAATTTAATTAGTTACATGACAAAATTCGCCGAAAAATTTAGAAGAAATGTACGAAATTCAAAAATGCAATTCCTTCGGAACTTGATCAGCAACCGACAAATATCGGTCTGGTTTCTATCCACCGATAGCGAACGGCAATGAAGTTTCCGTTTCATGCCGGTATCTGCCGGTGTCGGTAGATTTGATTTAGCTATCTTATTTTCATAGAAAAATATTTTCCCTGACTGTGCCGGTTCGTGCTGTGTGCCGGTAAGTGTGATTCAACCTTGAAGCCAGAACGTTCTTTCTATCGAACGATATCATCACAATATGAACCAACTTCTTTGTTCAAATTATTTTCATCTTCTGCCCTCTTTAAAAAAATCGATTATTGTAGTCTGTTTGCTGGCCATTACAAGTTCATATTAAATCTCATTGAATGGAGATAGGCAGTTTTCCTGCTTGAACTTTCGGCTTCATTCAGCACAAGGGTCTTCAGACAAGAAAAATTCTTCAAGTTTTTTCGCAAAGGTAAATGTTTCCTGTAGCGTTTTTAGAGTAAAATTAGTAACTTCACAATTTTCATTAGATGTGATTCATAATTTCGGACGCCATTTATACACTAAATCCGTTTCGCCAATATCGTTTTTCAGTAATAAATCTTAAACGCCCTCAATAGCCATGTCTACAAAACCTTCGCCTCCGATCGATTTAGCAAGTTGTAATATTCCTCCAATCCCATTTTCTGGGGACTCAAACAAGCTTTCTACTGACGATGGCCATATCTTCTTTCAATATGCATTTAGGGTTGATTTTTTTAGTTCTTTTACCGAAAACGATATGATTTATGTTTATGACAGACATGGGGTATCGAATACTCCCAATATACCTAGAAAACTAATCGGTATAGACTAGATATCAATATTCTCTCTACTATTTATAGCCTGATCATTTGCAATTCTTACGTTGTGCAGCGCCATCTAGTTGTTAATAATAATATGATAATGTGTCAAATTAAGCAAAAATATGTTTGTGCTTTCCCAAGAAAGCTGAAAAGAAGAATAAGAACTATTTTGTTAGCATGGAGTCGAAAGAACCAAAATCTTCAATTCCCGGGAAAACTATTGAAAAAAAAGGAAGATATTAAACTCCGCGGAAACAGAAGTATATTATTGAAGTATGAAGAAATAATAACATTGATCTTTGGGATTATAGAGGATTAGTCACGTATATATTTCAATGCAGGACGAATTAAATAAAACGAGAGCTGTAGCCCGCTCGTTCGAGAGAATTAAAAATAGTGTAAAAAGTCTGTCAACTGAGTTGAAATGTCAAAGAACGAATTGTCACATCAAGGCCCCCTTTTATGTCTGTCCCCCTTAATATTTAGATATACGGAATATTTACATATGAATAACTAGATATCGATATCCCATGTCTGTCATAAGCATTCTGTAATACGTTTTCAAGGTATAAGTAATATCTTGAATGAATGCTTGGATCAACGAATTAGTACTCGGCGGTAAATACCCAACTTTGACATTGGGATGTTTTAAATTCTGTGGGTGACCTGGGGCGTTATCTATTACTAATATCACCTTGAAACTCATATTTTTCTGCTTTAAATAACTTTCAACCTCCGCCACAAGACCGTTGCAAAGCCAGTATTCAAATAAATCTCCTGTTACCCATTCTTTTGAGTTTGCTTTCCAATGTAGGCACCGGTTAGGTGTTTTTATTTCGTACCTACTCTTTTAAGAGTGCGGAGATTTAAAGATGTATAAATTGTCATTAATCTCTGCGACGCATTGCTGCACAAAACTAACATTATGCGATCTTTATAAGCCTTAAAACCGGGTGCATTTTTTCTTCTTTTGATACAAAGGTACTCTTGGGTATTTTTTTCCACCAAAGACCAGTCTCATCGGCATTAAATGTGATTTGGTGTATATCACTCCTCTTCAATTATCCTTCGCATTTTTTCTGGATACGTTTTGGCAGCTTTATGGTTAGCTGACGCGATGTTATGAATTGTCTATTAAATTTTTAAAACCAAGCCTTACTTCCCATAAAGTCTGGGCTTATAGGAGATTCTGTACTTTCTTTAAGGTGTTTGCAAATTTTGAGAGCCTTTTCTCTAATGACATGACCGCCCAATAAAGTCCCATTTTGTAAAGCGAACTTCAATTAAAATAGTGAGTGCCTTTTCCTTTGGCGCACGGGAACGAGCTGCATATTTTGCAGATATCGAAAATCCTGCACTTCTAATTTCCCCTTCACTTCTTTTCATGGTTCAAACTGTTGCCTCATTTAAATTTAGACAGTTTGTAATGTCCACTTCCTAAGCTTCTCTTTTAAACAAATTAAAGTACACGGCATGTGTACTTTGGCAACAATGAGTTATTTTCAAATTCATCCCATTATATTCCGCGCCGTAAGCTAAGGCGACCTGCCGAAACTATCACAAGCTGAGCTGCTGAACTCGGTCAACAGACAAGGACTGCCCGTCCTCCTGACTCGCCAGATACGCATCCATAACAAGAACAAAAGTGTAGTTAGGTAGCGTGGATGGACTGGGTTGCGTGTCAGCCTTAGAGTACGCCAAGTGAAATGGGTAGTCCAAGAGACGAGAAGACTCAGACACAAAAATGTAATGTCGGGGTGAATGGATTGCCCAATATAAAGGGATAAGATGTATTTTAATGTTAACTCCAATGGTTGTTTATTAGTGTCACTAAAACCTTAATGCAGTTGAGCTAGTCCTGACTGTTTAACGAATACCATAGATGGCACAAGAACTAGATGTCGCATGGCATACTAGAGCCAGATTGTGAAATGTTTAGTGCATTCTGGAATTGGCCATAACATGCTTTAGAGTGTGCCGAAAGCAAATGCTTTTATAATAGCAGTTTTGTATATATTTGATCGACCGACTTCCTCAATACTTCAGCTAGGAAAAAATATGAATCTCTCGACGTATACATCATTTCAAATGTTGTGTTTCATTCCGGAATTGTTCACTTCAAAGAGATCACTGATTCACTTATACCTATGGCTGGTTGTCGAGCTCAATGCTGGGAATATTATACTGCGGATGTTCTCGTATTTACTATCTCGGGCGGAAAGCCAACCCTGAGAACTCTGGTGTCCATTCTAACTGGGCATTCCTCTCTCAGGGGCCACCTTCACAGGATGAGACTTGTTGATGATCCTATATGCAGGGATTGTGGAGAGGAGTCCAAAACAGTGACCCACTTTCTATGTCACTGCCCGGCACTCTCAGGAATACGTTACAGAATTCTTGGTTCACACCTCCCGGAAGAGTTACATGAAGCCGGCAAGGAGTGCTGGGAGCCAATACTGAAATTTATAAGAGCTTCCGGATGGAACCTATGAGCGATCGCTCATGGGTCTGGAGGGTGAACAATGGGCCTTGACTTGGTCTTCGTTCGGGGCACTTAAAGGGGTCCCAAACCTCGTAAATCAATCAATCAAATAAATCATCTCGGGCGGAATTATACATCTCTATCACCGTTCTACACACGGATGGTCTCGTATTCACTGGAACACACTCCTCGGCAAACTAGAATACGGATGGTCTCGTATTCACAGAGTTAGATGTGGATATACGGACATCTCGGTAAATAGAATACGCGGTCTCGTATTCCCTGTGACAGGGGTGAATAAACACACGTCTCGGTGAGTAGAATACGGATGGTCTCGTATTCGCTAAAGGAGATGTGGATGTACACACACCTCAAAATACAAAACACGGATGGTCTCGTGCTTCACTAGAAATAGACATGGATATACACCCGCCGGTTAGAATATGGATGACCTCGTATTCACTGGGGGAGATGTGGATGTTCACACATCTCCAATAGATAGAACACGGATATTCTCGTGTTTCCTAGAATCAGTCGGGTTAGATGGATGATCTCACCTAACTAGACTGGCAGATGGTTGGGTAGATGTCCATTCTCAACAAGCATTGATCTGGCTTAGCAATCGCACTGTGAGATCTTGTCTGGTCAAGATAAACTTCCTACTATGGGAGAAAGTCAGTTTTATTGTGTCTTAAGTCTAACATGTTTTAAAGCTTAAAATAGAATTATTTACTAATTATATGCTACAGACTACCTAAGAGAGTGTGTACCAGCTTATTACAATGTCTTATTTATCTAGTATCCATGATGTATGAGTTAGAAATATTACCTAGAAAAGAGAAACTTTAAAAAAACTAGGATGCAGTGGGTTGCTGTAAGCCTAATACTAGAACTAATACTACTGCTATTACTATCTAGAAGTCTTTATTTAGCTTATGTGATAAAAAATATTTAAATTATATATTTTCTTAATCGGAGGTTGTAAAGTAATATTAATTAGTTTGGCTGAAATGATAGAGAGTTTATTGTTATTATTTTGCTGAAAAGAGAAAAGCGTTTTACGAGTAATAACTCAGAGTTATTTGTTAAGTTAATTGATCCGTATTATGAGTCTGTTTCCCCTAACTGCTTTGTGATAACAGATAAGCTCTTGTCAGCGTCATAGAGTAGGTTTTTGTCTTGAAGCCATTTTAGAACATGTGGTGCCTTATAATTTGGAATTTCAGTGGTGTTGTCGTCCAGGTAGTTCGAGTATTCCTCTATTATGGGATTGTTTATTGCGGTGAGTTTATCCAGAAATTTTAAGGCGGTTGAGATTAAGAAAGTGTCTATTCTTTTTGTGTCTAAAAATTCTTATTTTTTCCATTTGGGCCGATTTAATGTCGAACCAGATGGGAAATGCATACGCAATTATAGGTCTTATCAATTGCTTATAAGATGTGACTTTGATATTGTTTTGTATGGATTTTGTGGGCTTTATTAATCTGGAAAAAGAGTTGAATACATAGCTGGCTTTGTGTAATTTGTCTTTAATATGGTGGTTAAAAGTGAGGCTTTCTGTGAAGATTACTCCTAGGTATTTTAGTTGTTTGGTGTATTGTATAGGTTGGTTATTGATTCTAATTTTTATGTTGTTTTTATTGATGTGTCTTACTATATTGGGATAAGTGGCTTTGTTTTTTCCTTTTATTATTATCGTTTGGTATTTGTCTGTGTTTATTTTTATTTTCCATCTTTCGCAGTATTTGTATAAGGTGTATAGATAGTAGTTGTTCATTTCAGCTTTCATAGGAAGGAATTTATGGTTTGATATATATATGATAATGTCGTCTGCATACGTGATGATTTTCAGTGGAATAGGCGGTGGAGGAATGTCAGCCGTATATATGTTGTTCAATATGGGGCCCAGAACTGAGCCTTGCGGAACTCCTGCAGCGATATCAAAGGGTCCTGAAATTGTGTCCATGGTTTTAACCCTGAATTTTCTGTTGGTTAAGTAGCTGTATATATTTCTACAGAGGTGTTCGTTAAATTGAAATGTGTTTCTCATTTTGTAGATTAGTCCGTGTTTCCATGTTGTGTCGAAGGCCTTTTCTGTATCTATGCTACACATTAGTGTCGCTTTTTTCCTGTTTAATTTTTTAGTTATATGGTCCGTTAGTATTTCTAGTGCGTGGTTGGTTGAATGGTGTTGCCTGAAGCCCATTTGCAAGTGGGGGATCGTATTGTTGTCCTCTACGTGATTCTGTATTTTCTGTTTTAAAAAGCGTTCGTAGATTTTACTGATTGTCGGAAGTAGTGATATTGGTCTGTAGCTGGTTATTTGGTTGGCTGGTTTGTTGGGTTTTTTTCATGGAGATTACATAGGCTATTTTCCATTTTTGCGAGAAATATTCTATGTTATTGATCTGGTTAAATAGGACTGCTAAAAAGGTCCAGAACTCTTTCTTTGTTTTTCGGATAAGATAATTCGGTATGTGGTCAGGGCTTGTAGATTTTTTGTTTTTACTGCGTATTATTATTTCCTGTATGTCGTTGGATGTTATTAATTCTGTATTGTATTGGAAGTTATACTCTGGGGTGGTAGCAATTGCTGGGAAGTTACTAGTGAAATTAAACAGGGGTGCGTAATTATTATGGAAGGATGAATGTATTACGCTGTCTACGTGTGTCATGTCTGTGTTCATGGTAAGGTTTTCCTTGTACGTATTTTCCAGGTGCTTCCGTAAGACATCGATCTTGTGTATTCGTCCGGGTTGTTTGGATTTATTATTCTTGGAAGTGTTATGTTGTTTTTTATCCTCGCGATGTTTTTGATTTTTTTAAAGGTGTTTCGGTCCATAGTGATGTTGGCGGGTTTGTTTTCCCAATATATGTTATGGTGTATTTCTATTCTGACTTTAATTATATTAGTGATATCTGGTATTTGTGCTTTTAACAGGTGTTGGTTAGGGTTATACCCTTGCCTTTGCCAGTTCCTACGTAAGGTGTTTTTATATTTGATTAGGTTTAAGATTGACGTTGGCAGTGGTATGTTTCCTTTTGTTTTCAATAGCATTTTTAATTGATTCTTCTAGTTTCGCTATATTTTCTTCTGCCTCATGTGGGGTTATGTTCCTGTTTGTTGGTAGGTTTATACTGCATATTGACTACCTTCTATGGCCTGACGGCTCGTCTTTTATAGCATTGGTTGCCGCCAGCAGGCGAACAACCGGTACTCATTGCCACCTGCAGGCGACGGTTATCATTTTAGCTGACTGGTTTAAGCCAGTTATCACTCGTTGATCAGCTGATCACTAATATTATTTATTACTGTGCGTGACTTTGTACATCTTATATTATTAAGCGTCGAACAGACGTATGGTGTATGGATAGTGAGGTTTGTAATGAAGGTCAATTTCAGTGTAGGCTAAAGTTACAGTACAATACCAAAGTTAACTTAACAACTTAAAAACTTGTTAGGTTAAGTTTGAAAATACTCTGGAAAGACAAGCTATGGTTGATTATTTCATTCAATACCAATCCGGGGCAGCTAGCTTTGCTATGTTACATTACACAGACATAGGCCATCCGGCACAAATTCAAGCAAAATATCTGGTATGGCATTATTTGTATAGAATAGGTAGTGAAATAAAGTCAAGGTATTCATTCAAGTTCCGAATGTTAATATATGCTTCTGGACTAGAATACAACGTTATTAACATTTTCTTGAGCTGGCTACTTAAAATGCGCTCAGCTAATATCAGTGAATTTAACCATTACTTTCTGTAAGGATAAAGTTATTTCAAACTAAATCTTAAATAGAGAATAGAAGAATTTTAAGAACTTTTTGTTTTCCACAATTCTAAATCAAATCAAAAATACAAGAGGAAAAAACATCCGTTTCGTCCGTGGTTTGAAGCAGGGACTTTCCCAAGAAAATTCAAGAAAATGTCTTAAAAATGATAAAGAAGTCGGGAAATTTGCAAGAAAAAAATTGGAAAAATTGTAAGAAAAATCGTTGAGATTGTAAAAGTTCGGAAAATCGTACAAATTGCATAAAGCTTTAAAATTGTAAAAAATAATAAAAATTTCAAAAAGTTCTAGAAATAAATCGCAAAACTTGCAAAAAAACTCGTAAGGATTGTGAAATAAATCGTTGAGATTGTATAGTTCGAAAAACAAATCGTAAAAATTGCAAGAAGTTCGAGAAATAAATCGTTAAGATTGTAAAAATATCGTTAGTATTGTAAAAAAATCGTTAAGATTGCAAAAACTTTGAAAAATAAATTGTATTAATTGCAAAAAATCGTTAAGGTTGCAGAAGGTTCGAAAAATAAATCTTTAAGATTGCAAAAAAAATTGTGAATATTGTAAAAAAAATCGTTCCTTCCAAACATAAATCTTAAAAATTGCATTAAAATGGTTAAGATTGCGAGGAGTTTGAAAAATACACCGTTAAGACTGTAACAAATCGTTAAGATTGCAAAAAGTTGAATAAATAGATCGCAAAAATTGCAAACAAAAATTTAAGGTTGCAAAAAGTTGAAAAAATTGATCGCAAAAATTGCAAACAAAAATTTAAGGTTGCAAAACTTCGAAAAATAAATCGTAAAAATTGGAAAGAAATTGGTAAAAATTGCAAAAAAATGTGCTTGTGTGTGTGTGTGTTGTCGAGTGTGTTTTTCGCTATTGCTGTGATTTTTCTTTAAATGCTAAAATTTTTCGTAAAATTAGCAAAGAAATTCTGTATGTGTGTGTGTGTGTGTGTGTGGTCTAGTGTGTTTTTCGCTATTTCTACTATTTTTTTTAATGCTACAGTTTTTGGTAAAAATTGCAAAGAAATTCGCAAGAAATGCACAAAAAATATGTGTGTGGCGAGTGTGTTTTCGATCAAGTGTGTTTTCGCAATATTTAAATTCTATCATTTTTTCGTAAAAATTGCAACCGAATTCGCAAGAATTGCAAAGAAGTAGTGTTTGTGTGTGTGTGCTCTCGAGTGTGCTTCTCGCTATTTTTTAAATGCTAAAATTTTTGGTAAAATTAGCAAAGAAACTCGCATGAGTTGCCAAAATAGTGTGTGTGCCTGAGTATGTGTGTGTGGTCGAGTGTGTTTTTCGCGATTTCTGCGATGTTTTTAGATGCTACAATTTGTCGTAAAAATTGGGTTTGTGTGTGTGTTGTCGAGTGTGTTTTACGCTATTTCTACGATTTTTTTTTAATGCTACAATTATTGGTAAAAATTGCAAAGAAATTGATTGACTGATTACTTTCTCTCTTGTATTTCTTAATTTGTGTCTAGCCTATTAAGCCACGTTTTCATTTCAGCTGGCATTAACCAGTAACGATGAAAGCGCCCAAATAAATTGTAAATTTAATTTTTATTTATTTTTTCCGGACGGAAATGGAACCCACACTTCTTAACAAAAATCGCTCTCATCTGGCAGTCCTTTATAAATTTAATAAATATACACGCTTTCAAACCAAAATCCCATGTTAATAGCAAAATATCAAATAAGTTTCCCTAAAAAAGATGTCAAGGCGATAGCTATAGATATTTATTGCAAATAAAATGAGTCAACAATAATATTAGCATAAAATATAAATTCATAGAAAATTTCTTGAACTTAAAATCTTAAATAATCGATATTACTTATGCGTATAAGTATAACTAATACACCTACACACATGTATCCTGTCATATTTCACATACAATGACTTGCGTCATTCAAATGTTAAAAAAAAAAAAGCAAATCAAATGAACTAATTATGTGACAAAAATAAACAAACAAACAAAAAAATGTTTATTTTATATTTCCAGGTTGTAACCATGTAGTCGAAACAATTTATTACACTTCTAATAGTGTGCTACTGAAATATTCATAATGAATGTTCTCACAGTTCCGTTTCAAACTGTGTGGAAGCTTTGTGTCAGGGTAAAATATTACTCCTATATTTTTTATGGTAATTTTCAATCATCAATTAATCATTCTATTAGGGGTGTATTATATATTCAGATAAAGATGACAAATCGTTCTCTTATCTATCGAAACTGAAACTGAACTTCCACATTTGCTCTAGGTTCCTGTTTTATAATATTTTTGAGAAAAAAAACCGAAAAGAAAACATTCCCTGAAGATCTTAAAAAATCTTCAGTAAAAATTGACTAATAAAAAAATCATAATTGAATCATTTTTTTTTTATTTTCATTCATGCGAGATATATAAATCCCAACAACCCGCACTCCAATCCACTTCCAAATCATATAAGTTTTATAAATTTCATATTTGATTGTGTTCAAAGGATAAAGAAGGATAAATAGCTACTGGCACAAAGATATTGATTTTCACTGTCATATTTATACGAAAGGCAGACGATACTACGGAAACGCGAGCCATACAAATACCAAAAAATAAAAAAAAAATAAAAAAAAAATAGAAAAACAAAAACCCGTCCACAAGAAGAATTCTTCTAGTTAGTTATTCCATTTGTTTCATTTCTTATTCCCACGATATAAAACCTCTCTCTCGATCAAGGACACCGCTTTTCTCAAAACAAAAAACAAACAAGAAAAAACTATTTCGAGTATTTTTTATTGCGATGCCATAACAAATCCTCCTCACTGAATAAAATGGAGCATCTCTTATGAGACTATGGAAATGCTCGTATATACTATCAATGCAAAGATTTATGACTCGACACTGGCGCTCCTTCCTTTATCATTTTTGTTAGAAAAACTTTCAGAGCCTATAAATAATTTTGTCGAAGGAAATATGATGGAAAGATTCAAGGGAAATTTGTGAGGTTTCTGTTTCTGTTTTTGATTTTGCAGTAAAGGAAGAGAAAGGAAGGGTTTCAGATCTTTCATGTACAGAGATAAAGTTTTTCTCTTTATATAACTAAATATGAATTAGGGATAGAAATTATACGCACATCTGACATCACAGGATGAATGAGTTAATATTTAGATAAAGGTTTTTCATACTGTTCCTAAAACTTTTGCTTTTAACTTTCAGTAGAATTTATACTACGAGAAAGTGCATGGGTAATTTGAAATTGAAAAAAATCAACGAATCAGGAAGAATTTTAATATATTTTACTGTCTATGTAAATTTTGGTTCTGTTACAACGTTTCTGCATCTGCCTGCACTTGCTATTTTTTATTAAATAACTTATGGGGCATTGCCATTATATCTTTATGTCTGGTGCAGACACTGTGAAGTTGGTCATATTTGATTGAAGCCAATATATGGCAGCCCAGGTAATATTTCCTTTCATATTTGTTTCAATAAAGTCGGTAAGAGAAGTTTGACATTTACATATCAGTGCAAAATGGCGGAATGTACATTAAGTGAAATAATTAATTTGATAAACATTTATAAGGGATAATAAAAGTGCTTTAGTGCTTCCCGGCATTGAAATGAAATGTTGGCAACATTGTACACTTGACTACCATAGAGTTTGCTTGACAGTTTTCTAGGTAAATTTATAATAAAACATCATGGAACGCCGCAAAACGTTTAGATGTTATTAAAATTTACTATCAAAACCAATTCTCTAAAAACGACATTTGGCGTATATTAAGTTCAATTTATGGTCTACATCAGGGATGCCCAACCCAAATCATTTGGTGGGCAAAAAAAAATATTACTGAGCTTAGGTGAGCCGCACATATAAAAAAAAATACGATACAATACAATACAAAAACGCTTTATTGAAAGAAACTGGCTTAGGCCATGTCCATAAACAGTGGGTACATAGATTAACATTGCAGTACTGTGGTCTAATTTGAAGCGGTTTGGCGTTTGCGGAAAGGGTTTGCCACCTTGTGACTTGAATACTGATGATCATAATATTTATTTTACTACACCCTGTAATATTTCCTGAACACAACCCGTTCCTAATATCAGTCACAGCAGTTTCAGTTTCCGATGTGTATCACATGAAGAGGTTTTCAAGGCATGCATGTCCGTTGGGTCCGCAGCCACCGGGGTTATTGCCCGTAATTCTTGACAGTTTAGTTTATATTTTTAACTCTTGCCTCACTTTCTCTGAGTTTCCCCAAATATGGAAAAATGCTGTTGTTATACCTTTGGCTAAATGTTTTGCGCACCAAAGTCAGTCTCTGATTATCGGCCAATATGCTTACCTTGTTATCTTAGCAAAATTCTCGAGAAATTAATGAGCTCGCAGATTCTTCAGTATGTGTCGTGTCGGATAATAAGCTCATTTCGAAATGGCACTCCGTTTTCGTTCTGGCCATAGCAGTGAAACTGCCTTGTTGTAAGTTTCTACTGATATACTCAATTCACATGGACAGTGATTTGTTAACACCGTTAGTACTCCTCGACTTCACTAAAGCATTTAATTCCGTCGATCACAGTTTACTTTTATCGAAAACTGCAAAAAATGTATAATTTTTCTCATTCCTCTTCTAGAATGATTTCAGATTTCCTTTTCAACCGCTCTCAACACGTTAAAGTTGGGGATGGTAAATCGAAGTGGATTAGCGTCAAATGTGGTGTTCCGCAAGGCTCAATTCTTGGGCCGCTTCTCTTTAGGTTATTCATAATTGATCTTTCTGATATTCATATGTATGCTGACGATGTTCAGATGTATCTATCTCGTCCAATTGGATTAATGGAGGACTGCATACATTGAGTTAACCGTGATTTAATAAATATATCTGATTGGGTCACTAGCAACTGACTCCTGTTGAATCCTCTTAAGTCTTCTTGTATGGTCTTCTACGACGCTCTTCGCAGTTGCTTTGTCGTGTTTTCATCAACATTTAATTTTGAAAAAAAAAAAACGATTCGCAGCGATACGTGGTCCCAAATGCTGCTGTAATGCACATTTTCAGTTGTTTTAATTTTGGAAATTTATCTTCGAGGATATATTTCTGATAAAAATCAGGCTTACTCCCTTCAACATGTACTTTAACTTTATGTTTGATTGCAAATCTATTAACTCTATTTGTAAATTTGGAGGCGTAGATTCCACTTCCACGTTAAATGGACGTAAGAATATTTTGAACATTTTCTCAAGCTTTTTTTTGCATGGTGTCGAATTCTTTAATTAATTTTGTGACTTAATTAGAATACTTTAAAAAATCTTTACTGTCACTATTAAAGTCATTTAATAATGGAAAATGAATCGCATTATTTGACCGCAATTGATTTTCATAAAGCTTGAGTTTAGTTACGAAGGATTTTATATCTTGATAACATTCTGTAATCAGCTTATTTTAACCTTGAAGCTTCTGATTTAATTCATTTAATTTCATTATTATATCTGTTAGAAAACATAAATCTAAATGCCATTGATCATCGTAAAGTTCGCATATATTGTTACCACTTTTTTCCATAAAAGTTCTAATTTCCCGCCTTTAAAGTAGAGTCTGCTAAAAAGGTAGAGCTACCCGTCCCGCCGTTTAGCATCAGTCAGGCGCGCGGGTAGAACTACCTTTCTCGCACATAAAGTGTTAAGCTCCAAAATCTTAATAAGCAGTTTCCACGACTTAGCCATCAAATTTTAGTATACAATATGAGATCGCCGTATTCAGATTCGAGTTTGCTAAGGTATTCTTGAAATTGACGATGCTTCAATGAATTGTTTTTAATTGAAATAATTATCTTGACAACCAGTGACATCACATGAGACATATTCAATACTTGTGCACATAGGTTCTCGAGGTGCAGAAACCAATGACAAATGAGCATTTCAAAATCATGTGAACTTTTTCCCAAACAAAGCTTTTATGTGTTCGAGAATTAAACTAACAGCACCAACATTTTTTCCAACTATTAAGGGGGCCCCATCTGTCGCGATGCCTACGAGATTTTTAAAATCTATTTGACGAACTTTCGCACAATTTATGACAGCATCCTTTATATCTCTTCCTTTGGTAGTATCTTTCAAACTCACAAGATCGAGTAGTTCTTCTGTAATATTCATTTTCCTGTCGACACTTCTAATAAAAACGGCAAGCTGTGCAGTATCACTAATATCTGATGTTTCATCCAAAGCCAGTGAGAAATATGCAAAGCCTTTTGTAATTGTGTTGAGCGATGCACAAATTTCTGTTGAAATGTCGGCTATTCTTCTTACTACATATTGACGTGAGAGACTAATTTGATTAAAAAGATTAATTTTTTCTAGACAAATTTCTTCAACTGCGGCAATTAGACACTCTTTGATGTAGCCACCGTCTGTAAAGGGCTTCATTTTCTTAGCAATAATGTGAAATATCCGAAAGCCAGCACAGACGATACCGTTTGATTGTGCAGTTTGCTTATGAAATACATTTTGTTGAGTTTTAATGATTCCAATTTAGCTTTCCATTCGCCAATAGTAAGTTTATCAATTTCGCTATATTTTTGTTCATGATGTCTGTTCAAGTTGTATGGTTTTAAAATTGAAATAGAATCACGACAAATTAAACATATAGCGTTGGCTTTTATTTGAATGAAAAAGTACAAATCTTCTCACTCACTCTGAAACTTTCTGTTCTCATCTTCAAGTTTTCTTTTCTTCTTTTCAATCCTTGTTTCGGCCATCTTGAATAAATTAGTGGTTAAAATAAATATAATATATTATTGATACGATTAAACAAGCAAGTACCACTATTTTCTCCAAACACGCACACGTCTAACAATTAATAATAGTCAAAGCTAACGGATGAGAATGTTGCCAGTGTGATAAACACCCTTATTATGGTAGTCACCTTACGACTGTGTAAAATTCATAGGAACGAAAGGAAAGATTTTAACTGAAAAATTTCTCTCTGTTTTCGCTGCTGCTTTTGTCGATTTTTATTTCGTTCGTTAGGTGTTCCTATGAATTTCACACATTAGTGCCACTTGAAGGGTGGTGAAAACCATAATAAGTGTGAAAATAAATATACAGTGAGGGAGGGATGGTGTCGAGCAGCGTTGCCAGATGGTCGAATTTTTCTGTGTAGAGTCGACATAAGTATAAAAATAGGTACTAGCACGCATCATAGCAAGATAGTTCTGATTTCTCAAAATATAATATAAATGTGGTAAATTTATTAGAACGCATTTTTGTATTGTATGAATACAAAAATTCAAAATATGGAAAGCTTAAAACTTCAATTGGGCCGCAAAAAATCTTCAATTGGGCCGCGGGTGGCTATGCCTGGTCTACATCATCGACCATTCACTACGCCACCAGACCGTAGCGTAAAAATGTGCACACCGGTGTGTACATTTTTAGCAGCTGAACGCTCTGGTGTACTTTGATGTGTGATATGGTGTAGAAAAATGTGACATTATGTGACATTCTGCGTGCGACTGAACGCACGGCCGAACGACATGGTGTATAAAAATGTGTTATTTTTGACATTAGACGTGTGTCTGAACGTACGGACGAACTAAAATGTCAAATTTACGCGCGACATTTTTGAAATGGCTACTGTCACTTTTGAGATTACATCCATTTATGTATAGTGCGATTTGAACAATTTCCTTCAATAGGATTTTTTCCTTTCGCAGAAGAATAGGACTACTACTACTAAATTTAATGAAATCAATTTAAGGATACCAACTTAACACTTTAGGTGCCACAATAGAAAAAAAAAGAAGTTTCCCCTGGGGCCACCTCCAAATATTTTGGAGAAAAGTTAATATATAACTTATAAAATATTTCCCACAAGAAATTTTACTTTTGGATCAACGTAGTACTTGTTAATTACTGTGTATCTAATTAGATGCATCGGCCCGTAAGTCAAATACACTCCTAATCGGCCATATGCATCCATCTGCATGCAAGAAAATTCATAACAGTGATTTCGTGGAACTTCATTTAATTCTTCACAAATACGATTCCACGATATCTAATGACATGAATCAACAATCCACGACCGTTTTTTTGCTTTCGGGTTTCCTGGAACTTTGTTTCGTTTACATAGTTCTTGCACTCGGTCTTGATCTGCTCGAATTTATTCCCAAATATGGGCACAGCAGCGTGCACATTTTCAGTCTGGATACTGGTGAACAATTTTTAGTTGACCTTCTCGATTGTCAGTGTTTAGTGTGATTATAACAATGGCTCGCTCCAATAAACAAAGAAAAGAATATGTTGAGACACTGTGCAACAAATGCTTTCTGACGAAGCGGATGATGATCCATTTGCTAATGATGACTCTTCAGATGAATGGGAGCCTGAGGAAGAAGGATCCAGCTCGGATAAGAATTTCGATTATTTAGCATCAAAACGTCGCAAAGGTCACTTCCTGTGTGATTCTCTAAATTGTTGTTAGTAAGATATTCACACTACCAGTTGTGAAGACCCCATGAAATAATAAAACTGACCTACGTACTTCGCCCGTACCGGGTACCTCAAGAACCACAGTTGAGCATGAAATTTCGTCAAATAATGATTCTGACGAAGATGACGTAGTTCCTGCAACTTTTAGCAACGTTGACCGAGTAATTGATGAAATAGTATTTGATGCAGTTATGGAAGATAGCTCTGATGATGAAGAACCTAGTAATATAATTATAACATGGGGACCAGTAGATGCTAATAAACTACATAACTTTAAATATACTCAAACTAACCCTGGAGTAAATATGGATATTATAAATGACTTCCAACCCAAGTATCCATATGATTTCTATAAATTATTTGTAACGGATGAATTAATTGTGAATATGGTTGAGAAAACTAATCTTTATGCCCAACAGTATCTCAATTCTAAGACCCATTTGCGCTGTGCTCGAATGAAAAAATGGACGGATACAACTCCTACTGAAATGGAAAAATTCATTGGCATTATGTTTTGGATGGGTTTATGTAAATATCCTCAAATTCGCGATTATTGGACATGCAAAACACTTTATAAAAATGACATCTCAAAAACCATTTCCCGAAATCGTTTTGAACTACTAATGAGAATGTGGAATCTGAACGATAATGAGGCACCTACGACTGGACGCTTACATAAAATAAATCCTCTAATAGAGCAGCTAAAACAGCGATTTCAACTATTAGTAACGCCTTCTAAAGAGCTTTGTGTTGATGAAACATTGGTCCCATTTCGAGGTAGACTTATCTTACAGCAATACATACAAAATAAACGCCATAAATTACATAGGTATAAAGCTCTTCAAGTTATGTCTTAGCCGGGGATATACCTGTACTTTGAAAGTATACTGTGGAAAAGAAATAAAACCCGTTCAAACTCCTTTAGCAACCCAGGTCGTAACAACGTTGATGCAATACTACCTAAATGAGGGTAGAACATTGTGCACCGACAACTATTACAGCAGCGTGGGACTAGCACAGGAATTGTTGTAAAAAAAAACTCATTTAGTAGGAACATCAACGCGAAACCGAAAGATCAACCCTAAAGAAGTTGTAGATGCAAAACTGAGACCCGAACAACAAATCATTCGTCAGAGCAGAACTGGGTGCGTCGTCACAAAATGGAAGGATAAACGGGATGTCTTTATGTTGAGTACTAAGCACGACGATTCGACGGGTACTGTTACGAGACGTGGGATGGAAGTTGAAAAACCTAAGTCGGTAGCTTATTACAACACCCTGAAAGGGTTCATAGATTTATCCGATCATTTGAAGGCATATGCTTCGTGCCTTAGAAAAGGAGTGAAATGGTATAGAAAGTTTGCTATAGAACTCATAGCAGGTATGGCTGTTGTAAACGCTTACATCTTGTTCCAGGACATCACAAAACAAAAAATGTGTATAACTACATTCCAGGAAGAAATTGCCGTAAAATTGTTGGGTATCGACGAAACATTACCTCCTATATTACCACCAAATATTGGGGAAAATAATAATCGGAATTTTGTCTTTTATGTAAATATTGTCTATTACTATGTGAAGATAAAAAATTATCATGGGCCATTTCAACATTTATCCCACCTGACCACACACTTAAGTGACCCATGCTTTTATAGCTGTTTTGTGGATCAATACGGACGCTACGAGTTCGTAAGTATTACGTTCTGTATGTATCGGAGAGGAGGCACACGGCCCTATTGGAAATTTCATTTTGCATCCAAACGGATGCATATGGCGCTTAACGTGTTAAACAGTGTTAAAAATTACTTAAGTACAAGTATAAGTACCGACGGCCTGAGTACTTCAGCGTAAGTACAAGTACCGCATGTATGAAATGTACTTGTAACTAAGTAATAAGTCTATAAAAAGTACTGAGTACTTTTTGAAGTACTTTTTTAGAATCATAGTACGTTGGCAGTCATATAATGAAGTTTATCGAGTTCAGTTAATAGATATTAATAAATAAATACCTTTTGAAATCTACAATATGTATAGTAATCAGTGGCTATAGTTTTTTATAGTTTTCGGGGCTGCAGGTAGAGTAAAACTTTCACTTCTCATTGCTACACTTATGAAAACTATTAGAGCTCCGCCCAAGCACCTTTATCCTGCAATAATGCATAAAAATTCTAAGAAAAAAATTTCCAGTAAATTTATACGAAATAGGCATTCCCTACATCAGGTCTAGGCATCGTTGATTTTATATTGGAGCGAGGCATTGCTTGCTTACCTTTGGTTCACTGACTGCTTACTTTTCTATTTCACAATTGTTTGTGTCAAAAAGAGTTCTTACATCGGTGCCAACATAAAAAAAAATCATTGGCGGGAAGTTGAAAAGTGAGCACGCAGCTCGAAAAGTGATTTTAATAAAACATTTAGAATTTCTACTGCGTATCTAATGAAAATATTGTCTTTGGTAAAACAGTTTTTATCGCAGTAATATCCCTAAATGATTAATTTAAAATCATTTATTTCGACGAATCCACTAATTTATTTGTTGTTTTCAGCAGTTCTCTCTCAGTTTTGGTACTTGGTGCTCAGACCGAAAGTCAGCAATATAGAAGTGAGCCCACTTTCTGCAGTGTATTTCTATGACCGTAGTCAGTCCATATTATACATGTCAGTGGTTATGTCATCAATCCGAGACATCATCGATTTTATATTCTAGCGAGACGTTACTGGTTTTTGTTCTACTTGCCCAGTCTTGTTTGTATGTTATTAGTTTGTCTAACGTTCTGCCATGATGCGTGAGTGCGGCACATGCTTTGACATTCTTTGCATACTTTAGAACAAAAAAGGATTTGCGCTAGAGATTGTGTTTTCTTTTCTACGAAGAGTTAGATATTTGTAGGTACTTAATAGACTCAGAAATACTTAATTAAAAGTCTTGGTTCTTAAGTACAAAACTAAGTCTTAAGTACAAGTAAATAGGCGCTAGTGCTTATGTTCAAGTACTAAGTAGGGGCATTTCAAAAGTATTGAGTAATAAGTCTTAAGTAACGAAAATGTACTTTAAGTAGTACTTAAGTCTTTTTTTACTTAAGTATTGACCAGCTCTGTCCTTAACGACATTTCAATGATAGATTAAAAAAGTACTGCATAGCAGTGGCAGACTATTATTGTGATAAGGCATGATTAGCAAAGCGTCAATCTTCATTGACATGTCATTTAAAAAAAAACTCATTATTGTCTGACAGTTGTTCTCAAGGACTGAGTGAAAGTATAAACTTGTATGATATATTTTTTTATTTAAGTCGCAATACATTACACTCCAGATCTATAGAAGGTGCACGACAATGGGTTAGCCTACCTACATAGTACGGATATTATTAAAATTTATGTATATTGTAAGGATCTGAAAGTTTCAACGTCAAAAGTTTACTCTTATTCCAACGAACTCAATTTTAATTTTTTATATATCACCCACGGCGCTCAGTATAATTCCGTTTTGATTTAGCTACTTTCTAACTAAGTATAATCGACGGAATTTTCGTCATACTAGCCATTACTTTTTGGAATTTATTGTTCAACAATAAACTTAGGGAATTCAATATGATGAAGTAGGTGCGTTTGGCAGTTGTAAGAGCAAGATGAAGTGCCATTGATTTAACATTATCCTCCATACTTGTAATAATTGTTGGAATATATTTTTAATTTGATTTTGATCCGTTTCAAATGTTTGTCTTCCATCAAATTCACAGACACTTGTTTTGTATACCCCATGTTGATGTGTACAAAAGCCAATACACGTCGTCCGTACGAGAGATATTTTCAAAGTCCTTAACGAGATCAACATCTCCAAAGCCGCAGGTCCTGTTAGGGTTTCGCCCCTGATAATTAAAAGTTGTCTATATGGTTTCCCGGACAGAACGCTCATCTGGAGACCTGCTGATATTTCTTAGGGAAGAACCATAGTTTTCCCAAATTTCATCCAAAATCGTTGCCCTAGATATTTCAAAGGCCTTTGATAGAGTCTGGCATTGAGCCCTTTTAGCCAAACTTAAAGCACTTGGTTGCTACCTTCCTCTTCTACTATGAATTGAAATTTTTTTTATTCGGTCGCTTAATACGGGTTGGATTACATACCGTTTCATTAGAACTTCATCCTACCGGTGTTCCCCAGGGTTCTGTTTGTTATCTATCCACCTCTCTTAAGGGAAGGTTACCGTCAAGTGGCATGAAAAATGCATGAATTTTTGGAATTTTTTTTACATAAAATCAATACTTTTAGAAATGGGTTTTAATGTATTTTATTTTTCTATCAATAGATAAAAATCCAATTTTATAATTTTATTTATAGGATTCTCAGATTTATTTAAACCATTAACAAGTGAGATTTAAACCCTTAAGAAATAAATTTAAACCTGGAACAAATGCTTTTAAACCCTTAACAAATAAATTTAAACCTTGAACAAATGATTTTAAACCCTTAACAAATAAATTTAAACCTTGAACAAATGATTTCAAACCCTTAAGAAATATATTTAAACCCTTAACGAATGAGTTTCAACTATTAACAAAAAGACTTAAACCTTTAGCAAATATATTTAAACTCTTAACAAATTTATGTATATTTAAAATATTTTATTTCAACTTAAGTAAGCATTTCATACATTTTTTTCTCAAATTTTGGGTGCATATATTATCTGCAATACTTCTGACCTTCCAGTGCAACGGCTAACCATCCTCTGCCTCAGGTGTAAGTAAAACCAAATCCATTATATAGTTGGAACAGTCATTAGGTGTGATTTGTTGCAGGCTATCTTCGATCACTGAAAGAAGATATTGTTCTCTACTTATGTCACCTAAAACTGAACGTGCATGTGCCTTCATTTTAGAAAACGATTTTCCGATGGGGCTTATCATAGGCGAGTAAGAAGGCAAAACTGAGATAACATATGACGAACTTGTTGTGTTTTGTGTATTCTCACATTATTCATAATTAAAAATGCGGCACTAAGCGATGGATTTGTTTCCAATTTCTCAACAAGTTCGCGCAGAAATAGAGAAAGCCTATCGGAATTGCAAGTAAAAATTGCAAGTAGAAATTGCAATTCCTTGGTTACTTATCGCAGCAATAAGTTCGTTGTTTATCCCACGTTCTGCTGGAATTATAACTAGAGAACGGGTGCACTTTTTGAGCGGGCTTAAGATCTTCTAAGATGAAGATTAAAATCATCAATCTAACACTAAACTTTTTCTCTTTACTCTACTCGCCTGTGTGAAACCCTATCAAAAAATCGTTTAGTTTTAGATGACATGAGTAGAGAACATAATCTTCTTTCAGTGATCGAAGGTAGCCTGCAACAAATCACACCTAATGACTGTTCCAACTATATAATGGATTTTGTTTTACTTACTCCTAATGCAGTGGATGGTCAACTGTTGCCCTGAAAAGTCAGAAGTATTGCAGATAATATATGCACCCAAAATTTGTATGAAATGCTTACTTAAGTTGAAATAAAATATTTTAAATATAAATTTGTTAAGAGTTTAAATATATTTGTTAAGAGTTTAAATATATTTGCTAAAGGTTTAAGTCTTTTTGTTAACAGTTGAAACTCATTCGTTAAGGGTTTAAATATATTTGTTAAGGGTTTAAAATCATTTGTTCAAGGTTTAAATTTATTTGTTAAGGGTTTAAAATCATTTGTTCAAGGTTTAAATTTATTTGCTTAAACTTTGAACTCATTTGTTAATGGTTTAAGTAAATCTGAGAATGCTATATAAAAAAAAAATCATAATGGTGGCTCAAGCTCCCATCACCAAAAAGCCGTGTACGGCATATTTTAGTCTACGCGTGGCGCTTAATAGCTCTTCCAGTTCATCCGAAATAAATAGGGCTGAAAATTATTAAACTGGATGAATTTTGGGGGCCTTATCGGTTTTCGTTTTCAAAAAACCTCCGAATAACGAAATGCCAGCCGGTTGAAAAAATCCCAATTTTTTGCCGCATTTTTTTTTTATTTACTTCAACGAATGAAAAAGATATTTCTAAATAAATTTTTGACAAAAATCTCTTCCTGATGGCTCTGCAAATTGAATTTCCTATCAATAGCACAGAGATTCATGTGAATCGGTTCATCCGTTGAAGCTGTCGAGCGCTCCGCGTGCAGAAAAACGTTGTTCGCAGAAAAACGCATTTAAAGTTTAATATTACAAAAAATCTTTGGCAACTTACTACAACTATTCTAGCACCATACAGAGGCCCGTCTTCTTCTTCCAAGAACTGATTGTGCTGAACAGTTTCCCGAAATTTATGAGGGTACCTCAAGTAGCCAACAAAGGTCTCTCCAGCAAACGCGCTCCGAGCGCATCAGGTACCTGCTTTCCAGCCGGTGGACGGTTCCGCTCCCATCAGGCTGTGAATTCTAAAATACTTAGATATGAAAATATCCGTGTTTTAAACACTTAAAAATGAAAATGATGTGAAACAAAAAACAAAATCGAATAATGCCTTGAACTTCATTAATGATCTGCTTTCCGTTACTTTCAATCCCATCCATAGTTTTGCCGATGACAGTAGGCCCTTGAATGTCTTTATGCATTCTTGCCATTAATATTTCCAGTAAGTTAAGCTAGACAGATCACATCTTCTAAAATGCATCGAAATGCCTTAGATTTTTGAAAAGGTGTAAAAAATATTTCAAACCATCGAATCTAGTGCTTCTCTACAAGTGCTACATCAGACTTAGAATGAAATATAATTCCAACACCTGGGCAGGGGCTGGTCAGTCGTACAGGCTTAGCTTCATTGGATATTGTCCAAAAGAGAACCTTCAAGCTGATTGGCCATTTGGCAATAAATTGTCATCTCGACTCAGTCGAGCACCGCTCCTTTATCGCTACATGAATGGTCAATGTTCTGATGAAATATCTAGTCTGATGCATTGTAAAATGATTCACATAATATTCGCGCTGCAAACCGCGTACATCCTTTTGTCCGTCAAATTACTTTCGTATGTTTTTTGTTCAAAGTGTTAGAAGCAAAATCTTGATTATGTCGATGAAAAAATTTTGCTGACGTGAAAGTCATTCAGATTTTAACCTACATTGTGGCGAAAGTGCTGTCTTCAAAGTCTATTTATGATATAAGAGCTATCCTCATCAGGATAATCTCATGACATTGATATTATCGGATTTCTCGAAAGATTTCGACTTTCATAAATATTTCCTTGGTTGACAGGTTTTTATTAGACTAATAGATTTAATCTAGTGCTTACCTTGTTAAGCATGGCACACCACAGGGCTCATTATTGGCACCGTTACTATTTAGTTTTTTTTTTATCATTAATGATCTTCCAAATGTAGTTGGTTGGTGATAACAAAATCTGTCTCATGCCGACGATATACAGACTTATCTCAGTATATATAATTGGTCTAAGGACTATTATTGAATCTGGAAAAATCCCAGGTTCTATTACTTATTTTGAGTATATTGCTTAATCTTCGGATCATCCTTAACTTGAACATAAACTGATGTGCTAATGTTAGTGCGAAAATTAGAAAGATTTATGCAGTTCTGCGAAAATTATGACTTTCAGCTAACATTCATTTTCATATTTGTCTCTCTCTCACTTTTATTATTTTGTATTTGTTTTTCTTTCTCATTGATCTAACGTCACTTTTTAATTATATGTACTACAAAAGATTATATAAATCTATCTTACAGTATATCGTCGAGCTTACAATTATTATTTTTATTTTATTTAGTCCTATTTAAAATTTTTTCACAAATTTAGACACGATTCAAAATTTCTCTCTCCTGTAACATATGAAAAATCTCTTCAAAGGCACACGAAGTATGCAAATACACATTTAAGGAGCACTACTCCTCTTTGAGCATAGAAATTAATAGTGCAAGATTTACATAGATAAGATATACATACATTCATCTAGTTAGCATAGCACACCTGGGTAATTATGTAGCACTCTAATTTAATGGAATATTCCTACCAAAATGAATTCTGTTGAAATGTTATTTATTAAATGTTTTCTCTGGGCACCCTTCAAGCTATACCTTACTAATAACGCAACGAAAAAAGATGTAATTTAAGTAAAAGCCACATACACACTTTTACATAAACATTTGAACGGGTCCAACAATATTTTTTATATCTTTTTATACATGTTAACCTGGAGGAAAAAATCACGACTTTTAGTGTGAAAAACCACCGATCAATAAAGCCAAATGTATTTTTGTTGTTCATTTATTGTTTTCGCAAAATTATCTTGTCTTCTTCACATGTATTTATATAATAAAAGAAATGCGGTATTTAATGTGTGTGTATGTGTGTATGTTTATGTGACTTTCACATTTCAGAAAAAAAAAACCAAAAATATCCCAATGAGAATACCACAAGAATTCCTGGAGGCGCATTAATTACCTTCCCTAAGGTGACTTGGATAAGGCTCATCACGTTTTTTTTTTTTTTGTACATAGTATCCTTATTCAGCAGATAAAATACGTTACGTTCCTAAATATGTAATGTAAATATTTCGGTCTTCCGTTGGTATTTCTAAAGCAAATATATGTATGTATGTATGTGTGTGCTGGAAACTATTGTGTAATTGGAAGAGTCCTTTGAGAGTGACCAATCGTCTCCCTTGGACTTTAGATCTGAGAAAATATTCACCAACATTAATGAGCTTACCTACCATCCATGAGCTCTGATAGCTGTGAAAGAACCTTCGTCCTGCTTATATGTAGATAAAGGAAATTTAGTTTTTAGTAGGAAAATGAAAATTGGAGATTTTATTCAACGTGTGCACAGATTTGATTGCTTGAACTTTGCTTTACTTGAATGAAGATTTCATTAACCAGAAGATTTTTGCCAATTAAATTATAAACTCGTCCCTATTAATTGTGGTGAATATATTATGAGATAATAGGGGAAAGTACCCAATTTCGGGCTGTCAGCCAGTTACGGGCCATTTGAACATATTTTTAATTCAAGCTAAGCTCGCAGTCATTTTTGTACTTATCTCAATTTTTTCTTGCTTAAAATGCAAAATTCTTTCTCCTTTTGGCAATAAACGAGTATAAAAAAGTAGGCGATGTATCTGAAATTTTCCGTAGAATTTTCCTGTCGTATTTGCTAAGGAACTGTACTAATATACACCTGATTTTTTTTAGTTTTTTCAGTAATATTGTGTTAGAGTTTTTTACGTTTTCAGTTACTAGTTCTTTTTGTTCTACGAGGTAAGTAAAAATATTTAAAAACAATTTAATTTAAATAAAAATATAAAGGCGGCGGCTCGTATTTGGAGACCGTTTTTAGAATTTTTCCAGCAATGGGCCGGGGGCTCGTAACTGGCAATTTTGTGCAAAGTTAGGTCTGCCAATTTCGAGCCATATGTTGAAACTTTTAAAGAAATTAAATTTTTATTTCGTCTTCCTAGGTTGTGTGTCGAGTTAATTTGTTTTCCAACGGTATTTTTCTGACAAAAAAACTTTTTTAAATGTCTAAACGAAGAAAATATACTGAAGACGAAATGCAGAAGGCGTTGGAAGATATTAAAAATGGGACATCTACATATTAGGGAAACTTCCAAAAAATATCGAATTCCACGTGCTACTTTACAAAACCGCTTTCATTGTCGTAATAAAAAGCCTATTACAGGTCCTTCACCTGTTTCAACGATTGATGAGGAAAATAAGATAGTGGAATGGATTTAGTCTAATTTTGCAAAGAGATTTTCGAGATGGAAGCATGATGTACAAGGAGTTGCTCAGGAGTTTTTAGATGCTTTTCCTAGAAATAACCCTTTTCGGAATAACCTACCTGGCGATAAGTGGTATTACTCATTTCTTCGTCGACATCCAGATGTAGTCATCCGAACGCCAGAGGTAATTACAGATTTTAGTTATAAATGAGCAGAAAGCGATATCCGAAAATGGTTTAAACAAATTGAGAGTTACTTTAACAGAGAAAAGCTATACCGAAATTCTAAAAGATCCTGCACGATGTTTCAATGGAGGCGAGACAAATTTTCTATTGTGTCCCAAGAGCGGGAAAGTACTCGCTCCTAAGGGTAAAATAACATCAGATATAATACGCTCTATGCTGATAGGCAGATCAAAGCATAGTAGATACAAAGGAAGGTAAATAAGCAAATCTAGTTTGATTTTCGATAACGAATTAAAATATTTGCTAGTCAGAATTGTGTATACTATCTAGGGTAACAGTAAGTCGCTCTCCTTTTGTCTGCTTACCAGAATATGGCTGTTAAATAGGTATTGATATTTACAACAATGTATGTAGTTCTTCCTAGGTAGCAGAAACGTATACGAGATGGACCGAGGACAAGCAAAAGAAAATCTAACGGTTATGTTTAGTTTTTCCGCTTCTGGTCAAATCATACCACCGATGGTAGTATACCAGTGTAAAAGGATGCCCGGGAAAATTCTGGAATCTATTCCGGAAGGTATAAAAGCTGAAAAGTCAGATAACGGTTGGATGACTACGGACTTATTTTATAAGTACATTCAAGAAATTTTCTATCCTGCTCTTCTCGAAAATAATATCAAGTTTCCTTTTATTCTCTACGTTGATGGGCATAAGACTCATCTTTCTAATAAATTGTCGAAGTTATGTGAATCAATTAATATTATTCTAATTTGTCTATATCCAAATGCAACGCGCGGATTTTGCAACCGGCTGATGTAGCTGTATTTAAGCCCTTAAAAGCTGGTTGGCAGCGGGCTGTGCACAAATGGCGGCGACAAAATCTAGAGTAACAAGAATAGAATTCGGAATTTTGCTTAAAGATGTTGATGTGAGTTATATCCGCTTGATGTCAATGCAATTGACTTCACAAATTGTCTAGGCAAAAATTCTGAAGCAATATCTTACCCCATACCTACGACCTCTAGTGTGTAAATACTGTAGGGAGTATTACCTCATCCCTCATGACGTAAATAGTCTGACATATGAAAAGTTTGTAAGCATTGTCGGCACCAAGAAAATTAAGCAATTAAAAGAAATACGTAAGTCCAGTTTTACACACTAAGAGGACTTCTTGCTTTTATACAAACTATATATGGAAATAAAGGTTGAGTGCAGCGAAAATAATGAGGTATAACTAAAGTGTAAAAAGTAGTAAACTGTACGCAATAAAAATGTACTCATTATTTTTTAGATCGAAGTAAATGGCTTTAGGGGCATTTTAGACGTACACAACTCAATTTCAATCGATACTAACTATCTTCTACAAAGTGAGACCAATGCAGATCAAACTATTGTCGATGAACAGGTGAGTAATACCCTAGACACACAGCACGAACTAATGAATCATTTGTAGTAACTATTCATTAAAATGCCGTGTGTCATATAGTATAAGTCATTATAGCTCGAAAATCAGATGATAATGAAGTACACTAATGAAGTGTTTTCCCCTTTCATTATAGCTATAATGAGGAATAATGTGCTAGATTTGGCATATCATGTACATCTGGAACTCCGCTGTGCATCTGCCCATTTGGAAAATAAGAAGAAGAAATGCAAAGAAATAAATGCAAATCGCAAATTATATTATCAATATTCTTCTTAATATAATGTTTTTCTCATTTGCAAACTGTTAAATTTAAAATAAAATAAATGAAAACAAAGTTTATCGCGTTAATTCGATCCATATTGCTTCTTTAATGTCATAAGTTTATAAAAGCCAGTTTGACAGTTCAACTTAATTAAAGAAATGGCTGTGTGTCTGCAGTTTATAATGGATCATTATGGACTAATGAGTTGTTAGTTATTTTATCATTAAGAGTGCTGTGTGTCTAGGGTATTAACTTTCATAATATTGTAGGTATATAAATCTCTGTTATTATTATTTTAGCCAACTGAATGCTTAAACATCTTAGATTATGCCTACCATTTTCTTAGACGAAGGCAATCATGACATTACAGAATTTCTTAAAATACTACAATTTCCAACACGGCATACAGAAAAACGAAGCTTTGTTATTTCATCAACACCTTTTCAGAGGTCGGAAGAACTGAAGTGCCAAAAAAAAGCTGAAGCTGAGCTTTTAAAAGAAGAAAGATAAAGAAAGAGAGATGAAAAAAAAAGAAAAAGGACAAAGAAGATTTAGTAAGAAAAATAAAAAGATGGAGAAACAATTGATTAAGAAAGAGAAAGAGGAACAAAAATTTAAGAAAAACCAGAAAAACCATCATCAACGTGATAATATCCTAGTAAAAAGAAGGCACTAGCTAAAAAAAACAACAACAGACAAGGTCCAAGTTATTGGTGCATCTTTGGGAAATGGTCCACCCGAAAAAATTAGACGAATCTGTCCTCAAGTGGAATTGAAAGAACTCGGTATCCATGTTATACCGAAGGAAAGACCCGTGCGGAAGGAAACTATTTGCAAAAGAAAAATTACTGAAAGATACAAAATCTTGCAAATCAGGTTGCTTTAAGCGGTTTGTGTTTTGAGCACTCAGGATAATAAAGGCAATAAATGTTGGTTATGCGTGCAGCTCTACCATAAAAGCTGTGCATCCAAAAGTGACTGATTTTAGCTGCAAAAGATGTCGTCTTAAAGAATAAATAAGTAGGATAACCTTGTATTTTTTACAAGTTCTTTTTATATTATTTTCACGCTAAAAGGTCTCCTCTGTGTGTGCAGACTAAGTAAATATGAAACTGTTTTTTTTAACTCTTTGTTTTAATTAGTGGCTCATAATCGGAATAGTAATGGCTCGCAACTGGAAAAATGGGGGCCCGTAACCGGATGATGGTACTTTTCTAAATGTTGTTAAAAGTTCTACATTATTATACCCATTTTGGGAAATACAAATAAATAGTTTAGGATATAATGTAAAAATAATAAAACCAATAAGCTTTTCTATTACTAGTCAAGTTGAGTTTTTGAGACCATGATAAGTCCCGTAACTGGATACTTTACCCTAATTTTAAAAATTTCGCGTATTTTTTTTTATTATTATTTATTATTCATTCGTAATCTGTCCATTAAATTAATGAAACAGTTTACACGGATTCAAACAGTTTAACAATTCTACATCAATTCTGGTGAGAGTTTTTGCTACAATTACATCAACTTTGAACATTCTTATAGTTTATAGCAACAGTTTTAGTAATTTTGTTTGTAATGTTTGTAATTTTTCGTATCGCTAATTTGTACTGAAATTCGATTTATTTTTGATGTAAACAGATTAGCATAACACCCGTAAAAAAAATCCGGTGGTGTTGATCTTTTGAAGCTTTTTACAAGAGAGTAAACGAAAAATTGAAGTTAAAAAACAATTTCCACTAAATTACAAAACGAGTTCAATCAATGCGTGTTTCGTGATATCTACAAATAAAAATAATACAAAAAAAGTTAGAGATGAAGTCCTTTCTAAAGAAAAAGAAATTAAAAAAAAAAAAAAAGAGCTTATCGAGAAGTATATGGCCCCAATGATTTTTTAGATTATGTCCGCTAACTATTTGCAGAAAATACAAATATAAGGATAAAGACAAAATCCAAAAGCCAATAATCGCCATTAAACCTAAAAATGAGTTAGGTATATCAAAGTATTCATGAAAATATTGCGGATCGAATGGTGTACAAAGATTTTGCAAAACTTGAAAAAAGACTTGCTAATCTTCCGCTACATTTGCAGTGTGTTTTCAAACTTCAACAAAAGCCACAATGTTAACTCAAACCGCAACAGTGGCCAATGCTGGGGATTGGGAGAATTTTTTCGATATTTTCTGTTTCTGTTTATTCATGTACGAGCATGTATCGTTCAGATTATAGTATTCTTGAAATTATTATGTTATGTGGTGTATAGTTGAATCTTTTGAGATAGTTGCATTCAAACTTTCTTAGAGTAAACATCTCTTTTGCACGCGGAATCCTTTATATTTTCATCTATTTTGTTGTTCTTTTTAAAATGTTTAATTTTTAATAGAATTTGTCCACCACCTTAAATCGCAAAATACAAAAAATGAGGAAGATATTTTTTTACTTAAATATATGAACGTACGTTATCCGAAGCGTAAACGCAATTCTCTTAATAAAAAGTCTCGTACGACAAGCATATATTATTATATGAGAAACAACTACACTACGAATAAAAAAGTTCCTGTTTGTGCTGAATTTTTCAAAAATATAACCGGTGCAAAAACTAATCGACTCGCTTTGATAGGAAGGTATTCTAATAAATCTTTACTCTTATGTAGCAAAATAACTAGAATCTTCAATGTTAAACAGGTACCACCTGCATTGCGCAGAAGCACCAACTGAAAGACGGGGGGGGGGCATAGATCTACTAATGCAGACAAATTCATTACAGAGACGATATTGAAGCACATATCGTGAAACCCATTATTCTCGTGCCAAAATACAGAGAAGTTATTTGCCGGCTGAGTTGAATTTGAATAAAATGTTTGAAATGTTCATAAAAGAACAAACTACTAAAGAAGAAGGTCGCTGCTCACTTTCTAAATATAAGAAAAAAATTTATTCAGAGTTTAATTTGGGATTTGGAAACCCTCACAGTGATACATGTTCTACATGCAAATTCTATGATACTAAGATCAAAGCAGACATTAGGACTTCAGAAAAGTTGCAAGAGCTCCCCACAAAAAAACGACTGCATTTATTGCGGGCTAAAAAATTTCACTCCATCATGAACAAACCTCTGGCTAATAGTCTATACATAGTTTCATTTCCGATTTACAACAGAATCAGCCACTACCTAAATTATCGATCGGGGAAGTATTTTATTCACGGGAAGTATGGCTATACAATCTGGGAATAGTAGTGCATGGTAAAAAGCAAGAGAAGAAAGGTTACATTTTACACTTGGCTTGAAATTGAAGCGGGAAGAAGCGGTCGGATTGAAAAGCTGTACCGGAAAAAGGAAAAAACACTAGCACCTCAAGAATATTATGACTTATTAGAACAACATGGCACTGCTAAAAGGTTCTATTATGATTGGACAATTTTCGATTATAAAGAAGCATCAAAACGGTTACTAAAGGCTAAATTTCCTTTTAAAATAAGCGCATCAAGAGTAATTTGCTATAGTAAACGAGATGCAAGTATATTCATATGTGTAAGCAACACCTACACTGGGGATCCCATTAAAGTCTTACCTTTGAAATCATCAGTACAATCAGTGAGTAACAGCATAAACGAATTTCAAGTTATACCGAGAAGAAACATGATATCAAAACAAAAGAGGGACGATGTGAAGAAACTTATGCAATTTTTTACCGTCCCCGAAAGCGCCAAAGGCTTTTACTTCCAAATTCTGGAAGGAAATGGTGGTGAAATTTCTGAAAGTATTTCAAAAGTTTATGACGAAGTAGAGGATACTCTTTGAATACTCATTTGAAGCAGAAGATATTATTTCAGTTAATACTTTGAATTGTTACTTTTATTTGTTTGTTTTTATTACTACTTTTAAAAAACTGAATTTATTCTATGATTTTTCAATTAAAAAATATAAAATAATCATTGCCTTTTAATTACAAAACATATTTCCATTAATATATTCCAAAATAATACGAGTAGGTTTTGCAAAACGAAACAACTTCAGTAATTGTTTCAATTTTGAAAAAAAACTGCCATATTTGAAATCGAATAATATTGGTTTTCTTTCATGTTTTATTGAACTTCCTTAGATTTACATATGTGGTATTATCGACACTTTCAAAAGCCAATTACTGTTTTGAAAATTATGTTTTCCTTTCTGAAATATTTAAAAAAAACTGGCTCCTGAATATTTTTAAAAAAGTCGATTGTTGTATTTTGAAAAAACGGTCCTCAAATGTAAAGGAAGTTTAGGAGAGAGAAATAATAGAAATAGAAGCAGCACTCCAGTGACTACCAAGTGATCGAATGCACGAACAAAAGAGATTAACGATGTCCCCAGTCGTGGAGATATTCTTAAAAGTGAATATTAAAAACAAATTTCTAAAATATGGAAAACCGGAAGCCCTCCGCCACTGCTAAAAGCCGATAGAAGATCTGAAGTAAATAGAAATGTTTACGTATTGGGTACAGAGTGTGATAGGACATTTCAAAGCCAAAATAATCATCATAGGACGTAGCGTTCAGAAGCTACAGGGTGAAGAATAAAAACATACCCAAATATCTTAAAGTCCTGTTATCTAAAAACCGTTAGGACCCCCCCCCCCCTCCCTACTCACCAATTATACAATTGTTTACTTGTCTAAACATGAACTATTCATAGCCTTCAGGTTCCATACACCACACACGGGACACCCAGTATAGGCGTCGACAATTTGCCAATTACACATTATGAATATGCAAAATCACGCTGCGAATAAAATCATCTTAGTTCACTGAAGATCTAGATGGCTATATTCACGAACGAAATTGCCAAACAGAGGATTTTGAAATGATACATGAGAGACTGATGGATGCATCCTGAACGAACCACTATTTGGGGCGGTTTTTTAGTTGGAGCCATATTTTTTTGAATGGCAAGATCAAAATCGTAGTTGATGAAATTAAGTCATATATTTTTGTTACAAGTGGTGCATATACATACAATTGTGGAGGATATTTGTCCTAGTAGGTAGAGTACAAATTAATAGATTACGGTTCGAGTCTCGATTTCCGATGACCACAAATTTTTGAATCCCACGTGGTACTTCACTCTGATGTTTTCCTGCATATACACTGACATCCAGTCAGCCATTAAGACGCTGGCTGCTGTGCTGGTAAAATCAAAATTGGTGCAGTTATGCAAGACCAGCCTTGAGAAATTGACTACATGGCACAATGCTGAGTACCTGGCCGCGGGGATATCCCCGGCAACTAGATGACTGATGAGCTGGCTAAAATTGCTTTGAAATAGATAGCTCCGCAGCCATATGTTATGTGAGGATTCCGCTCGGAGCTTTCAAAGAGGCGATCATCAGAGGCGCCTATCAAAAGGCAAGACTCCGACGGAATAACAGGGAAACCTGCCGCATTACGAGGCAATTGTGGCAAGAGAACTTCTTAATAGCCAGTGGTGAATCCAGGAGGGGGTCATGCCCCTCCCCATTAAAGTAAAAATATTTGAAAAAATATATTTTTTATTTATGTAATTCAACTTCAAAAAATTATACAAAATATTTATATTCCGAAACTTAAAAAAAAATTCATGTGATGTATGTGTATAGGCTTTTCTCAGAATTTAAGTTTGGGACCCCAACTTTGGGTGAAACAAAACCCCCGAGAAACACCTCCTAAGCCACGAAACAGACTCCCTCATTATCACATCAGAGTACGCACTAACTTAGCCTTTACTCCTAATATTCTAAAATATTTGCAGCGTTCTTATATAGAACCACTGACATATATAATATGGACTGACCACTTCCATAGAAATACACTGAAGAAAGTGGCCTCACTTCTATATAGCGTTCTCTTTCGGTTTAAACACCAAGTACCAACTGAGAGAGAACTGTAAAATAAATGGTTTTTAAATTAATTATTTGGGTTAATTAGTGATAAACAGTATTTTACCAAAGGCAATATATTCATAGATAGTCAACAGAAATTCGAACGGTTTTATTAAAATCACTTTTCAACTTCAACTGGTTTTTTCAATGTTGGCACCAATGTTTGGTTTGAATTACTCCTGCAGTTTGCACCCTAATCTACTATTCTATTAGAAAATGACTTTTTGTAAAAAAATTATATTAAAGAATGACACATCATTCACATCGCTTAATGCGGAAATCGTCCTAGTACCTCACTACAGTACTGTGGTGGTTAAACTAATCGACTTACGGCACTGGTCAAGTGGTGCCCCCTTTGATGTTTTTTTTTTGCTAAATTTAATTGCAGTAAGATGCCCCCCCCTAATTTCAATGCTAGATCCGCCCCTGTTAATGGCAGTAGAACATATACCAGGAATCTAGTAGTGGTCATTACGGGTCACTGGGTAATAGAAGACCATGCTACATAGTAGACTGGGTATAGCGGCGAACGATTTCTGCAGGAACTGTAAGGTCAAGTGGCACAATGGACCAACTAGAGGTTTAATTGAAGTAGGCTAATCACTTCTAGCGGCACTCCTAAACCTTTATTTTACTTCTACACAAGAATGAAGCAAAAATAATTTAAAACATAATATAGAAAAAAATGGATTTTATTTTATTTATTACATTTGTTTTAAAGGCTGTTCAAGTCAGTCACTTCAATTTTCTACAATAATTTCTTCATCGTCCTCCACCTTTTCTCAGTAACATTTATTACCTTTAGCTTAGTAGCACAAGTCCAAAGGTCACTTAGATTTTAATTATGGTTCTGGTCTGCTTCTTAGAATTTGTCATTTTCTCACAAAAAAGAAAAAGCAAAATGGTGTAAAGCGAACTTTAAGAGCTCTTTTTCATCCATTTTCCATGCCAATGTCATTCCCATTAAAACAGATTATTACCAATATTTTTCTCTTTGACACTTCCTTTTATTTATACGAAATTCTCTCCTTATTTGTCAAGGGAATTCCTTTGATATGAATGGATATTTATATTTCCTGTTTATTCGGTTGAATAGGTTGAGAAAGGAAAGCTCATGACCGGAATTTTACGTATTAGAATACATACAAGCACGCATTTTTGGGTTATTTAAATTTCTTTTAGCTTCTTATTGTCATTGCTCACGCAATTCACATTTCCCTGTGAAGAAGGTTTTATTGGGACCTTAAATGGGATATACTTAGTATATTATAAAAAAAAGGTTAAAAGGGTGCCAAGCAAAAAGCCCAGACCAATAAATAATATTCTACTTCCAACTGATGGAAGAGATTAAAATATTCTCTTTACACTTAGCACTATAATTAAATTTTCATGTAATTTTCACAAAACACATGTGAACCTTGGAAAACTATTTTAGTTTTCATCAAATATTTATGTGCTTTAATATTAATTTAAAATTTAAATGCTCCATTCTGGGGGAAAAAAAATAGGAATTACTGTTCAATATCGTTAGGTTAAATGGGAGTGACTCGTTTCGTTCTTCAAATTATTTCTTGAAACATTGCTTAGTCGAAAAACTTGAAATAGCTAGGTGAGCTTTTAGTATACTTTTTTATTTGGAAGGTTCAATTTCGAATAAGGTACCTGCGGCAAATAAGGCCGACCCACCTAATTTGAAAATCAATAAATCAAGTATTTGATGATAGAGAACTACAAAAACAAGTTTTCTGTGAAGTTTATTTACTTGTACAACTAAAAAAATAGAAAAACTATAACAAAAGTGAGTATTTAAAAAAATAATTCAGTTTTATAAAACCTTTTCCAAGGGCCTCAATAAACTACCACAGTATAATAAGGCCCAAAGTAAAAATTTAGTTTTTCTAATCTAATCAGCAGAATGATACGCTTTAAACTTGCTAAAACTAAGAAAATCAACAAAATGCGGTTATTTTTAATAATCTCAAATAAAAATAAAAATGAGCCTTTTTACCCCCCAGGGGGATAAGCTTTAGTTATAAATTTCTTAACGTACAACAGACTAAATCCAAACAGTCTTCATTCTTTGGAACAAATATAATGTCACAATCATAATCCTATATAGGAACATTAGTTTCATTTAGAATTTAGGTTAGGTATGGTAATAAGACCCACGGTCTACTCCAGAGATCCTTATTACAAAATAACTCATTAATCAAATAAACAAAATGGTGGGCAAAAATAAACACCGAAAACATGACAAGTTACTTCTAGGCGAAAATTATAATTCCAAGCAGCCATACTCCTCTTGGTGACGTACCGTTCGCTACTGGCAAGATGGCGGCGCGAGTTGCCAGATGCCCCCTTGACGTCGTTCGTGTCGACTTAATGCATGTGCGCATAATGCATGAGGTTGCTGCAATCACATTTTAGTAGCAATTCTTAAATGTGGGCCTTATTACTCTCCGAGCTTTCTTTGTCGCAGCTAATGTTAAGATCCAGCCACGTAATAATAATTCAAAGGTCTCACATTAGATTATCAGCATGCATTTGTCGCAATTGCACTATCAGCACTTTGAAGAGGGAAACAACACTTGATGATTACAACCCAGGCATTTTTAGCTTTATTGCTATAGTTGGTGTACAAATGTTGACTGAGCGCGTGCGCACATTTTTTTAATTTATTACATTTAATATCTTGCTAATTAAAAATAGTAAAAACGATTTTAAGATGCTTTAATAAAAATTTTATATTTTATTTTAATGCCTTTATCAATGTTAAAAATTGTTTTCTTTTCCAGATGATTTATTTGTCTGTCTCCATCTACAATATGCAGTGGGAAAATCATGCTAACCCGAATAGAGGCAAGTATTCATTTGAATATACGCAAATTAAGTTAAATTATTTTTTGAATTACCCTGAATAACGATAAATGACAGCAGTGTCTGATTCTTATTTTTTTATTCATTGACTGTGCTAACTGAAAAATTAATAAACTGTGCCACATTTTGCTGGATCATTAGTAAATATATGTTATCGATTATTGTGCTTCCCCTTTTTATATTTCACCCAATTCTTTGTCAAATTAAAATTATAATCAAACAAAAAAACACAAAACACATTTTTTTCTCAGCATCTATAAGCCTGATGAACAAACTGTAGTTTATCTGTTGTCTATAACTCAATCAATGCTTACTAATATTGATTTGCAGGTCTGTATTTTCGCTCATTTCGGTCACTATCTTAATAACTAATTCACTAAAAAGTGAATGAAGATAGATACGAACTTATCTCCAGTCCATTCTTGGGTCCGCTTCTTCCAATATTTCATTCACATTGCATACAGATTGGACATACAAAAATGGCAAGTGAGATCCCGTCGCAGCTTAGCTTAGGCCTAGACTAGGCGGAAATAACAGGGCTGGACAAAGGTCTGTTTGACAGGTGTGCGATCATTATAAAAGCTGTTTCGTCGGGTTATATAATAAACTCCTTGAAATTTAAACAGTTTGGTACAGAAACAACCAGATTACTTGTTAGCAAATATCAGTGGTACTATCTGCTTGCGTCAGTTCACAAGATTCTTATTCAGTCACTACAGAGAGAGGTTGGCGCAGCATTTTGAGGGAAACTTTGAATTTTTTTTGTAAATACGGTTTAGGGTTTATGATGGAAAATAAATTACCAACAGTCTCAGAAATAATTTTTTTTTATTCCAATTAAAGAATCGTGATAGTTTTTGCCTCAGGTACATTTTTCTTCCATCCTTAAAAGATTTCTTGCAATTCAAATTAATTTTTCTCATGTTATTAGATGTATGGTGCAGACAAGTTTTTACTGTAACTCTGGCAACACTTAAAGTGGACTAATCGTGTTGGACTTTCATAAAAGGTAATAAATGAGTTAAGCTTTCTATGAGAACCGTATCATCTATTGGCTTTTCGAGATTTATGACTTTGAAAGCAGATGAATTTACATACGAAAAAAGTGTTTCGGCAACAAATTGTCCAATTTTTCTATTATGTGTAAACATTTTCAAAACCGAGTTACATCGAATGAGAGTCTGTAATAAAACGAATAACACAAAAGGAAAATGGTTGTCCTGTGAACAGTCAAAAAGGTGACATAAGGTTGAAAATTTCGAAAAAATCGAAAACGCCTATAACTTCGAAAATAGTGCGAACTCGAAAAAATGTTATATAACATTTTCGATCGAAAATAGGGTATACTTTCGACGATTGAAATTTTTTACCATCACGACGGGACACCCTGTATGTATAAATCGCTTTAATTCCTTCAAGTTGAATGTACATTCATACAACTATTCTTGCCGGCTTAAAATTAATATTTGAATACAACGATAACAGGCATATCAGATTTCATTTTCTTGATGATGCAATTGTATTGCAGCAACATTTTTTCCCATTTTCTGAAGTAGGGTTTTCAACGTTGTACATGGCAGGGAAATTGTCCTATAAATTTGGCCATAAATCAAAAAATAAAATAGCCCATGGGCGATCGTTTTTATTATTTTCGTATACCTTACTGTACTGCGCACAATAAACCGAAAGTGTACGGTCGGCAAATGAGTTTCGTTCTTCTCCAGGATGACTCAGTTGAAACCATTTGTTTGCGGAGATAACACGTGTGATATTATCGCTTGGTTTTACCTATTTTTTGCATTTATTGTGAATTTAATTTGTAAAATATTCCACTCTTTCGTTATGGAACCTTCAAGTTCATTTTAGTAACAATTATTTGCAAAAAACGGTATGCAGTTTTAAATCATTATTGCTGCAAAATAAAATAGGCGTTGTTTTAAACTATTCTCAGAAACACGTGTCCCGTCCCGGGCTTTGGTTTTTACGTTTTTCTAATGATTTTGCTGCCTGCTCTCATTTGCTCCTTACCTGATTATTCGAGCTTTTTCAAAGTTAGCCTATTTTAATAAAACTAAAATTTTCCATCATTACTTTCAGGGATGAGTTCCCAATACAATGTTCATAGCGCGAAAAGAACTTTTTGGTGTTATGAGAAACTCCGGGCACAAGGAAATTGAGGACTAATAATGTTTTTGAGAGAAGCGATCAAGACCAGAACAAAATGTCCTGAAGTAAATCTTAAGTATTTGAACAAAACCTTATGGGGGGGGGGGGGGGGGGGGGAGGTTACAGTCGAGAGGCATGAAAAATGAATGAACCTTGGAAATTTTTTTTTATGTAAAATAAATACTTCTGGAAATGGGTTTTAATGTATTTTATTCTTTTATGAATCGAGTGTAGGTAAATTCAAATTTTATTTATATAACAAAAAAAAAAAAAAACATGGCGGCGTGCTTTTGTCGACGCGGGGCGTTCCACAGCTCTGCCAGTTCATCCGAAACAAATAGGGTTGAAAACGGTTTTAGTTTTCAAAAAAAAAAAAAAACATGCTCTGAATAACAAAGTGCCAGCCGTTTGAAAAACAAACCCATTTTTTTTCCTGTTTTTTTTTTGCTTCAATGCGTAAAAAAAATATTTCTAAATCCCCGCAAATTGAATTTCCTTTCAATTGCGCAGAGATTTATGTGAATCGGTTTATTCGTTGAAGCTGTAGAGCGCCTTGCACGCTAAAAAATGCTGTTTCCAGAAAAAAATCGTATAAAGTTTAAACGTTATAAAATATATTTGACAGAATACTTCAGCTATTCTACCACCATACAGAGGCCTGTCTTCTTCCTCCTAGAATGATTGTGCTGAACGGTTTCCCGAAATTTCTGAGGGTACCTCAGGTAGCGAGCAAAGCTCTCCCCAGCAAGCGCACTTTTGTATGATTTTCGAAAGATTCAATTTTTCATTAAACGAAATTTCGAATTTTGAAACATCGAACATGAAAATTTTTGGGTACTGAAAATGCATAAGCACACCAAATTTAATCTTGCTACCGCTGAAGGTGTAAAAGTTGTGAAATGAAAACAAAAAAAAATATTGTGCTTCGATTTTCCCCTTTATTTCCCCTCCAAAACAAAAATTCGAAAATCTATAACACGCTTTGGATTGTAAACATATTGTCTATCATTTGAAGTTATAAAAATCGAAACTGGATTAAATTTCGATTTACGAATTCGCTTAAGCTTTCAAAGTTCATATTTTCGAAAATATTCGAAATTCGAATTCGAATATACCTTTACTAACACCCTTAAAAAAAATATTCAACTTTGGAATCCATTTATTATGCCTGTGACTTATGGATAACTTTGATGGGCCGCTGCCCCATTGTGTGTCGTGAGATAACAATAAAAAAAGCTAAAAAGCTTTCGATTATAACTGGAGGCAGCAAGCCCCAACCTCGGGGAGTTAATTTCTTAAACTCGAGCTTTAACAAGTCAGTATTGGGAGGTTGCTGTTATTGCAGGTGATTAAGTGAAGTGAAAATTTTCGCATAGCTCTACAATGGTTACATTTATTTAGATACTTACGAATATCAAATTAAAGATGATGTTTCGAAGAACGCAAAATTTTAATAAAAAGCTTTTAGTTAATGAGACATTTTGGTGGGAAAGTTCATAAACTCTTAATAAAGAAAGAGAGGTGATTGAGAAGTTACTGAAATGAAAGTTTCTTGGTCAAATCGCACTATATCATGTTTCATAGCGTGTAGGTGCAGGTACTAAGAATGTTAAACTGTGGTAAGTGAAACCATTTCCTTTCCCCCAGCCAACTTGTATTCTATACAAATTATAACTTACATATACATATATCTAAATCTACTTAACTTATTTTGACAAGATCTATTCTAGAGAATATTGTATCTACATTCGGGGCACCATGTATAAGTATACCTCGCCTTTTAGTTCATTCTAAATCTAATCTTATTTAAAAAAACGTTCTTATTTGTAAAATTCTCACAAAGAAATAAATCTACATAAAAATTAATTGTGGTTATATGAGTTGCCAAAATTTAATTTGGCTTTTACCTGATATTTTATCAAAGTCCATTCTTTATGGCACATAAAAAATGAACACCTTGAGATTCTTTTATTTTCTATGGGTGGTAAATGGTGACTTTTTCATTTTATTCAAACTCATCTACCCTCTCATATTGTGTGATATAAAAAGATACTAAAAGAGAGAACAAAAAGCATTTCACCCACCATCTTTATTGGAACCAACCAACCAAAAGTTTTTTTGAAAGAATATTTTTCGGCTGGTTGACTACTTTTTCTTGATTCTTTGCCAAAAATGAACTTAAAAAAGGAAATCGAGAAGATTACAATTGGTAGAAAGGAGAATATTTGCAGATTATTAAGTAGTTTCGAAAGAAATGTATATTTCGTTGTATTCCACTTGAATAAACCGTTTTTATTGTTGTTGTAAGCCGATTATTTTGTTGTACGCTTAGCGGACTTTTATACCAATTTCAATAAAATTTCAATTACATTTTCATTGATTATAATAACATTTGTGAAATGTGTGTTAAAATGAAATCAAATACGCTAAGATCCGAAAAAATTTCTGATATAGATGTGGGGAAGGAATCTCACCAAAAAGATGGGTCGTACGTAACAGAATTGATTCGTATAAATATAATATCTTTAGATGCTTGACAGAAATCGCTTTAATTCCAATATTAATGACTTCTCATTAAAGGAGCACAAATGAAATCGACATTTCGATTTATGGGGTAGATTTCTTTGGCGGTCTCGTGAATACAAACAAGACACTATTTACGAAACATCGATATCTGCCGAGGAAATGAATTTGAAATTGTAAACAACATTTCATTCCGTCATTTTTCACTTTGTCCAATTCGATTTTTACTGCCCCCCCCCGATACATGGCATTATGTGCGCCTCTTTTCGGTTTTCTACATTTATTTAGGTACTACAAAAATACATATACAAAGGAACAAATGAATTTCATTTGCATACACATTGCGAAGGACGTGCTAACAATTATTGGATATATTTTTGTGGATTGTCAAAATACGTCACGAAATATCTCCATTAATTCTTTGAATTTTTGTTACAAAAACAAATTACTCCGTTGGTTTTTTTTTTATTTTGAAGACAGGGGAGGAAAGATCTCAAGCACGGAGGCCAGAGAGGCCCACTGTGCTGTCCTACTAGAAGCCCTATCACCAAACCATGCTGTCCTCTTAATGAAGCGCATCACGTCTTGGTGAGAAAGCATTTTCAACTCCTCTACGGATTGGAGGGTAGAACCTAGAGTATCCCGCCTGCTCTGGACCAAACCCGGACAAGCACACATAAAGTGTTCGGTTGTCTCAGGCTCTCCTTCCAGGCAGGAAAGACACTCAGGGCTGTCAATACCTCCCATCCATGTTAGATCAGAATGAAGCGAGCTGTGGCTGGTGATGATGACAACCACAGTTCTACATTTTTTCCTTCGGAGCCCCATGAGAAAATCAGAGATATTGCTATTGGGCCCATTAAGAAACAGTTTTGTGCACCTTCAAGTAATCAGGCTCTCGCATCTCTGCTGATGCTTCCTATGAACATGCGCTTTGATCAGATACCCGACTCGAGGTGGCTGCGCCTACGGTGGGTTCCGGTCCAAGAAAGGGAGAACTAGAGCCAGGTCTTGCTAGAAGGTCAGTCCTTTTATTCCCCATTATCCCCATGTGACCAGAAATCCACTGAAGGGACAGCTTGTTGTGCATACACAACCTATGCACAAAAGATCTGCAATCGCCGGTAACTTAGATATTATCCGACAGTCACTCGAGCCAGCAAGGCTGCCTGACTATCAGAAAGGATAGAAATGTCCTCTTATTTGATCTCCATATCAAGGGCTAAATTCGCTGCCATTGCGATGGCGGAGACTTCAGTCTGCAAGACAGTGGTGTGTCTTCGAAGTGAGTACTCCATTCCAATGTCAAGTTCAGGAAGGTAAACGCCCGCCCTGGCTCCCTCATTAGTGAAAGAGCAGTCAGTGAAAATTCTTAAAGTGCACCGGGGAGGGCTCGATAAGGTACTTCTCTTAGTCCACGATTCACTTACAGGAAAGCTCAGAGCAAAGCGACGCCCGAAACGAAGCTCTGGAATCATCGCATCAAATGGTCCAAAATTTCATTCGGCCGCCAATGGAAACATTCAGTAATTAGGGTATTAGCAAGCGAAGAAAAGTATAACACTTAACACTTGCTTGGATTTAAAGCCAGTCCATTTGAAAAACATCATTGTTGGAAACGATCAAGATCAGACTGGAAAATGGCAAGTGACCGATGAATTTTTAATGTGTAATATAATCTTAAGATCGTCGGCATTTAGCAATGGTTATGCGGAACGAAAAATATTTATCATATCATTAATAAATATAACAAACAACAAGGGACCCAAATGGCTTCTCTGCGGAACACCAGACAAAACCTGGAAAATTCGCGTTTGAAAGCAATCCAATTTAACTCACTGAAAAATACGAATTTAAGTTATGATGGACTCTTAGGAAATGATTTTCTCAAATTGTACGAATGCTGGATTAATTATAAAGGGAAATATCTAGAAGTCAATGTACATAGATGACATTAATGAAAACCATTTAGTTGTTCCATTCACACACTGACATGTATATAAATGGACTAACTGATCTCCTGTTTCATATGGCACCAGTTTTGATTTCAGAACGTATGCTCTCACTGTCAATGCTACCAACTGTAGTAAACTGGCGCGAAATTTAAATTATTTTGGGATTTCATGTCTTGTTTTTAAATTTCAATTATGAGTCGAAGGAAGTGATTTTTACACGGATGTTTTGGAAGGAAAGATTTATTTATCGAAGAAAAACCTGTGGTCATGTTCAGGTATACAAAATTTGTTTTGGTAATTAACTTGTTTTGTTAATGATGAACTGTCAAATATATTACTAAGTTTCCAGTTCTGCAAATACTGCTGAACCTCAAGCAATTTCTTGAACCCAATTGTTGCAGTTCAGTGGGAAAGTATGATCTGACGGAAAGAGACAGGAATATAAAAATGGTGCCATTTGCTTTCATGCATTTTTGGTTTATGTACATGTCAGTGATGTTACTGCATCCACTTGAAGCAGGCAATGTAACTTATGAAAAAAAAAAAACATTTCATTTGCACAATTTAATCTGTCAAGCAAGACAAAACCAAACCAACTACAAGTAAAAGTCATTTTCAATACAGATTTTCATTAACAATGGCGACACTAAAATCATTCAATTCTAAACAACCAGAAGAATCGATGCAATCTCTATGGGAAAGATACAAAAAAACATACAAAAAAAGATCAAGACAGCTGAACGCATTGCGCATGGCAAATGAATTCTGTGGCATAATTCTAAAAATTTAAAATGGGTTCGAAATCGGAGTATATAAAACCATTCTATCACTTCATTCTAAGCAATTCGCTTATCAAGCAGGCAAGTCTACCGAGACTGCCATCCACACTTTGGTTAAAGACCTCGAAAAAGCTCTTGAAGCAAAAGAGGTGGCCTTATGTGCATTTGCAGACATAGAAGGTGCTTTTGATAACACCTCCTTCGAAGCAATTAAATCAGTTGCCGAGGACAAGGGCTTCGAGCCCCCCACGGTTAATTGGATAGACTCCATGCTTAGAAGCAGGAGGATAACTACCACTCTAGGAAACTGTTCAGTCACGATCACTGCAGCTAAAGGCTGCCCACAAGGAGGAGTTCTCTCTCCACTCTTATGGTCGATCGTGATTGATGATCTCTTAGAGAAGCTGACCAGTTCGGGTTTTACCGTACAAGGCTACGCGGATGACCTAGTAGTCACGATACGGGGCAAGCATGACCAAGTCATATCCGACCTCATGCAAAAAGCCCTTTCTAAAGTCCGCACTTGGTGCTTAACCAAAGGCCTCAGTGTAAACCCAAACAAAACGGTTATCGTTCCGTTCACGAGAAGATCAAAGCTTTCACTAGAGGCTCCTCTTCTCGATAACACGGAATTTATATTTTCAGAAGAAGTCAAATATCTGGGGGTCACCTTAGATAAGAAACTTTCCTGGAATTCGCATCTGTCTAGAGTGACGGAAAGAGCGATAGGATCTCTCTACACGTGCCGTCGCTTCATTGGCAGAACATGGGGTCTGAAGCCAAAAATGATGTACTGGATGTACACCACGGTTGTTAGACCCATGGTCACCTATGCGGCCCTCGCATGGTGGCCAAAAACTAATGAAAAGAAGGCTGAGGCTCTGCTTCAAAAAACACAACGGCTTGCCTGTCTAGGAATAACTGGTGCCATGAGGACCTGTCCTACAGCAGCCATGGAAGCCTTACTAAACCTTCCACCCCTACTTCTGCAGGTGAAAAAGGAAGCAATCTCCAGTGCTATTAGACTGCAAAAGGAGAAACAGTTAAAACCAGGGAATCTGGTTGGTCATTTAAGTATCTTAAAACAGATACGCTTTGAGCAAATGACGACAATATCTGATATAATCACACCCAAGGTGGATTTTGTAAGACCATTCGATGTGGTTTTGGGAAACCGACAGCAATGGCGTTCCACTAAACCGTCCTTCAACAAGGATCGATGGTGTGGTATACAGACGGTTCAAAAACGAACGGTGGAGTCGGACTGGGCGGCCCCAGATGCCATATATTAAAGGGCCTGGGCTCTACCCCTACCGTATTCCAGGCCGAGGTATTGGCCATAGAAGAATGCGCCAATACCTGCATTAAAAGAGCCATAAATGGCTCAACTATTAATATTCTCTCGGACAGTCAAGCTGCCCTCAAGGCCTTAAAGTCCTACACCATCAAGTCAGGGATAGTCTGGGAGTGTCTACAAACCCTAAAAGATTTATCAAGAGGAAACAAAGTTATCCTCATGTGGGTACCTGGACATGAGGGCCATAAAGGCAACGAAATTGCTGATGGCCTAGCCAAAAGAGGAGCGGAAACTCCCTTTGTCGGACCGGAGCCATTCTGTGGCACCTCAAAGTGCTACCTCAAAGCTGCCCTAAATAACTGGGAGAACAAACAAAAATCCCTATACTGGGAAAGGCTACAAGGACTTCGTCAGGCAAAAAAGTTTATCGACACCTCTGGAGGAAAAACAAAGGAACTATTACTCCTCAAGAAAACAGAGCTCAAAATAATTACAGAACTCTTCTCAGGCCATTGCCCCTTGAGGTATCACCTTAACAAGATGGGCTTGGCTGAGACTTCATCCTGCCGCTTTTGCCAGGATGCTCATGAAACCTCGGAGCACCTGCTCTGCAACTGCGAAGCATTGACCAGGCGGAGACTACTCCATCTCGAACATGCTTTTCCTACACCTAACTACGTACGGAACCTCAATCCCAGAAGGATCCTAGACTTTATTAACAGTCTGAACCTAGAAAGGGAATAAATTCATCGGGGACTCACAATAGATCTTTTAGGTCGCGGTGATTGCGAGGCTGACGCCTACACACCCCTCTACGAATCTAATCTAATCTAATTCTATCGCAATATGGCAACTATTTCAGAGATTTGTTAACAACGCCAATGAAAAAAGAAGAACAATCGAATGTATCCAGTTATTTTGTATAAGCGGAAGAGTCTTGAAGAAAATTGTCACCCGTATCTACACCGGCGAACACAATGATGAAAGTGTTCAAGATTTTGAGGAAATTATCAAATTTGCAGTGATGTTTCAGATTAAAGAACTAATTGAAATCTGTTCACTAATTTTGAGTGAATCAGTTTAGGGTTAAACTTGTCTGAAATACTGGCTTTTCGAGAGCTCATTAATGAGCGACTTTTGACTATCAAGGAGATGAGATCTTTGCTTGCTGATGACATCTACAATCCGATGAAAAAACGATATTTGAACATATCTAGAAATTGGCCGAAGGTAAATTTTCTGAAACCAAATGATTTTCTCAAATATTTTTGGAAGTTGTCGAATTATTTAAATGCGCTGCACTAAAGAAGAAATTTATCCTTCCGAGAATTTTGTTCGACGATAATTTAACAAAGAATGCTGAGCTTTTGCAGAAGATTGCTAAACTGACTAAGCAAAAATATAAAGAAGCTGCCAGCCATAAATAATTTAGTTCTCATTGATCCCCTCAGCGATTATTCGCATTGACACAAAATAAGATGCTTATCGGAAGAAGAATGACAAAGCATCATAGAAAATGAAATCAATTTGCGTCGTTCTTTTGATAATTGATTGATTGATTTGATTGAATGAAAATTGAGGTTGAAACCTCCTTACAGGGGCTCTGGAACGTAGGCCTTAAAATTTCCATTGTTCACCCTCCAGATTTATGACTAATAGGTCCCGAAGGGACGCTCTTACGAATTTGAGTATTGGCTCTCAGCCCACCTTGTCAGTTTTGTGCCGCTCGTCCAGGAGGTGTGAGCCAAGGAACATATAACACTTTCACGAGAGGGCTGGACAATGATAAAGGGATTGAGTCACTGTCTCCGATTCCACTCCGCTTCCCCTACCTACAGGGTCAGAAACAAGCCCTATTCTGTATAGGTGCCCTATGAGACGAGAGTGCTCGGTAAGAATTAACACCAGGGTTCTCAGAGTTTGCTTGTTTAACCCCAGTAGTTTATTTGTTTCCTTTAGGTTATATCTGCCCCACAGCTCATTTGTAATTCTACCTGAGGGATGATCTAACCAAAGGTGGTCAGCCCAGGCCGAGATATTAGAAATAAGGTGATTTGGTGCGATCCCAATTGTAGAGGGGGATGCCTCCGAGGTTACACCATGCCGAGCAAGTTCGTCCGCTTTTTCATTTCCGCTAATGTCTCTATGACCTGGCACCCAAAGCACCATTACCCTGTTGTTCCGGGAAAGGAAGTTCAGGGTGGATTTGCATTCCAATACAAGTTTGGAGTTTGTAAGTGGTTTGGACAAGGATTAACCAGCTACCTGGCTGTCCGAGTGGATTGCAATCTCCTTGTCCTCAGTATCTAAGTTAAGAAGATGCCTTCCTGCTTCAAGTATGGCTTTGAGTTCCGCCGGGAAAACCGTGACATGGCTTTCCTGGTGTATGGCAATTTCCACGTAAGACTCCTCGCAGAAAATGCCGGCTCCGGTGTTTCCATCCGATTTGGAGCCGTCTGTAAATATGATAGGGTTTGTTAATGGCTGAAACACGGAATGTGATTCCCATTCTGCCCTTTTTGGAATTTTCTTTTTAAAATTGCTATTCAGCCTTAGCGCAGCATGGGTTGCACGTTAAGGATGACCTCAAGAGTCTCTGAGCTGGTTGATTTCAGAGCGCCGCTTACACTAAGTAGGCACAATATTTGAATATTCTCCAATATCTTGCGAAATTTGGCGAACTCCTTTGACTGCCACCACACCACAGAACCATAGGATAACATGCCTCGGATGACGCTACTGTATATCCGTAGGATCATCCGCGGTTTAAGACCCCCCTTCTTCCTTAAAAGATCTGCGGCACATCGCGAATGCCCTAATAGCTTTCTTTGCTCTGTCCTCCAGGTGTGCCTTCCAGCTTAATTTTCGGTCTAATGTATTACCTAGATATTTTACCCTGTCCTTCAGTTCCGAACGTATGGAGCCGATACGGACAAGGTTTATTCTGGGAATATTCCTTTTCTTGGCGAAGAGGTATAGATTTGTTTTTAATGGGTTGACGCGAAGTCCGAAATCCGTAGCCAGTAGGATTGCCTTCTGCATCAGAATTCAGATTCGTAGCTACCGGTGACTAGGATTACCAGATCGTCAATCGGCATTGTATCCCATCCGGGTGAGTGTAAGCAGAATATCATCAATAATGAGCACCCACAGCCCCTATGGAGTCTTTTTATTCTGCTTACCCCACCCACTTCGGCAATGACAGTTCTATTGTTCAACAGATTTGAAATCATTTCACTTGTACTATTGACAATATACCAATTTATTATAGTTCCGAATCGATGAAAATCATTCTCTGTAACTGTTCTAACTATTTTCCTATTTTTCCCTTCTAACTTTTGCGTAAGAAGTATTTTTATATACCGTACAATCACAAAAAAATTTCAAGTGACAGTTCACAAATGTCAAATGTCAAATATTTACCTCAAGAAATTTTTAGTGTAAGTTCAGGGCACGAAATCAGAAACACCGGGTTTTCATCGAACAAGTTTGTGTAACCCCATGTAAACCCAGGGTTTTCAAAAAACAAGGTAGTGTAGCCCGGTGTAGCCCTAGGTTTACCCGGGGCTTTCATCGAACAACGGTACATATATTAATTTTTGAGTTTAATACATAAATCGAATTTTTGACCTAAACTTAGATGTCTGCCTCCGTGGGAATTTCCATACTTGTTACATTTTTTACGCAATTACCGTCGAACATAAAATCAATTCGATCGGATTTTGTGTGGATTAATTTTTTAAATTTTATTTTAAGTCTATGGTTATTAAGATTACTGATTCTTTTAAAACATCTCCTTTGTGAGGGAATGAAGCTTTCGGCGATTTGTTGCGGGATTCCATCATTCCATCTATTTGTTGAGATTATTAATTTTCATGTGGAAGTCTTTTTTTTTTCTTTTTTTTTGTTTTTTTTTCTGAATGTACAATATGTCGAGAGTATTGTGTACAAATTTCAAGTCAATCAATCGGAGTAAAACTAACGGAGCTACAGCGTTTCAAACGACCGGCCTTGATACTCGATTTTTTTTTTGTATTTATAAATTTGATTTAGAATCGTTAAAAATAAAAGTTCTTAAAATTCTTCTTTCTCCATCATCGATTTTTACAGTTTACAGACACACTTTCTGCTGAACGGTTGTGTACAGAGTCAACATTTTCTTGATGTTATTCATAAATTTTCATTTGTGTTCGGTCGTTTGTAGTTGTATTTTCACTCGGTTAGTGTTGTTTTGTTTAATTTATTTATTTGCATAATGCCAAAAAAAGTAACACGGCAAGATCGCCAGGAAATTGCCAATATTGTGGGTGGACCGAGAAGAAAATCTTTCCCAAAATGCGGAAATGATAATGTGGAAGCGTCCAATGCGTCGCATAAAAAAAATTAAACTTAGTACCAATGAACATGTAGAGCAAGATTTAGAGAAACATTACAGAATTATAGACTTCCTTTTATAGTGAAGTGCGTTGAATGTGATGGGAAAATGAAGTTTCGCACATGCAAATCTGAAGGTATAGCCTTCAACATCAAAGTGTCATGCGAAAAATGCAAAGCGCCTCGGTATGTTCCATCTAATGAAAGAGGGAGAGAAGATTCAAGGCAATCGCATTATGAATTGAATCATCGTTTTACTTTCGTCATGCGTGTGTTAGGCCTAGGCTTAGCTGGGTATAATAAGTTTTGCGGTTTGATGGATTTAGCGGAATCTTTCTTATCAAAACCAAGCTATAACACGCATATACAGAAGATACACACGTCTGTAGGTGATGCTGCGAATAGATTTCTTGCTGCTGCTGTAAAAGAAGAAAAAAAATGAAACATGCAAAACGAATTACGTACAAGATACTAACGCATTAACAGTATCAGGTGACGGAACGTGGAAGAAACGTGGGTTCACTTCGCTATTCGGTGTCGCTTCTTTGATAGGTTACTACACGGGAAAGGTTTTTGATGTGTTTGTCAAGAGTTCTTACTGCCACCAATGTAAAACTTGGGAAAATAAGAAAGATACTGCCGAATTCGAAGAATGGTCCGAAGAACACGTTAACAGCGGAAAGTTTAAAGAAAATCATATTGGTCCATCAGGTAACATGGAAGTGAACGCCATCATACAGATGTTCAAACGGTCCACAGAATATTTTGGAGTGATGTTTAAAAATTATATAGGAGATGGCGACTCGAAAACCTACAGTGGTGTGGTAAATTCCAAACCGTATGGTGAAGATTTCACGAAAAATAATAAAGAGTGAATAGGACATGTGCAGAAAGGAATGGGTACACGGTTACGCGAACTAGTAAAAACAACTGTAGTCGATAGTGAAACTAAAACAGGAAAAAAAAAATAAAAAGAAAAAATCTCTCTGGAAAATGATCGACAAATTGACCGTATATTATGGACTGGCCATCCGACGCAACTACGATTGTGTAACAAAAATGAAAAATGCAATTTGGGCGACATACTATCACTACTGCTCGACAGACGAGAAACCACAGCACGACAAATGCCCGAGCGATAAGGACTCCTGGTGTGAATGGCAAAAAGCGGCAGCTGCAAACACTCTGGATTCATTCAAACATAGCTACAGTGCTCTTCCTACAGATGTTACAACAGCCATAAAGCCAATCTAAGAAGATTGGGAGCAAAGGCGCACTTTTGCAGCGGTGTCTTGGGAGGTTTCACGCAAAATAACAACGAGAGTCTCAATCATTTTTTTAGAAAATCTCTCCAAAATCAGTATGCGGGACTGCAATCGTTGTTGAAATTGCAGCAAATGTAGCAGCATGCATTTTCAATGAAGGATGTTTTGCTTTGTTGTCTTTCTTGGATGAAATGGGCATCTCTACAGGCCCAAGTGCTCACCACTGGGCGCGCCTAACTGATGAACTAAAGGGTTTTCCAATAAGAGGTGCTATTTTAATTAGCCTACTATTTCGGTAGATGTCACTTTTGGAGTTCTTATTTTTTGATATCTGACAAGTAGAAACTACGCCATTAATAAAAATGGAACGATACACGATTCAACAACGTATTGAAATTATTAAAATTCACTATAAAAATGGTGAAAATGTGGCAGAGACGGTTCGTAAAACTCGATCATCTTTGGGTCGTCGTGAAGCACCTTGTCGGACCGCAATACAGAAATTGGTAGAAAAATTCGAGCTGTCGGGACAAGTTAGTGATGTGAAGAATAAAACCCGTGCACGTCGCTCAAGAACAGCCGAGAATATTGCTGCTGTAGCCGAAAGTGTTGAAGAAAACCCAGGTTTGTCCATTCCTCGTCGTTCTTTGGAATTAGGCATTCCACAAACGTCATTACACAGTATTTTGCATAAAGATTTGGGTCTTAAGGCTTATAAAGTTCAGTTAACACAAGAACTCAAGCCGGCCAATCATCAACAACGTCGAGTCTTTGCTGATTGGGTCCTTGAAATGCATGAAAATGATCCGGAATTCCATCGAAAACTCATCTTGAGTGATGAGGCCCATTTCCACCTCGATGGCTTCGTCAACAAGCAAAATTGTCGCATCTGGGGCTCGGAAAACCCAAGAGTTATTGATGAAAAGCCTCTCTATCCTCAACGTGTGACTGTTTGGTGCTGTTTATGGTCCCGCGGGGTCATTGGACCTAACTTTTTCGAAAATGAGGCTGGAGCAACAGTTACGGTGAATGGATTGCGCTATCGACAGATGATTAATGATTTTTTATGGCCGGAATTGGATGGTATTGATCTGGACAACGTTTACTTTCAACAAGAGGGCGCTACGTGCCATACAAGCAACGAAATCATTGATCTTTTACGGGAAAAGTTTCCGGACCGTGTTACCTCTCGAAGAGGTGATCACAATTGGCCACCGAGATCTTGTGACTTAACACCTTGCGACTTCTTCCTTTGGGGCCACGTGAAAGAGAAGGTCTACGCCAACAGCCCAGCGTCGATTCAAGAACTCAAAGATGGAATTCGTGAGGCTATCGAGGACATAGGGCAACCACTTTGCGATTTGGTTATGGAAAATTTCATGAAAAGGATATGGTCCTGTAGACGTGGTCGTGGTGGTCATTTGGCTGATGTTATTTTCCATTATTAACGACATACCTTCCTCTTTATAATCAAATAAAGATCCGATCATTTATCTCAAAAAATGGCATTTTTCTTTGAATATCAAAATAACACCTCTTATTGGAAAACCCGTTACGAATAACCCGAGCGAACGAGCAAGCTACGCGTACAACAAAAGAGGGTAGAATTCAACGTAGACAAGAGCAAAAAGATGCGTTGGACATGCTAAATGACAGTGCTTCACTGTACGAAGCTGGCATTGATGACTCTATGTAAGTATAAAAATTCATGCATTTTTATTGATGGTTAATTTTGAAAAAAAAAACTTTAAATCGATTTTCCCGAAAACGTCATTTTTGAAGTCCGTGAACATTAGAACTCAAAGTCTACTTAACCGATCCTTTTGAAAATTGAAACATTAATTCTACGTATAAATCAACAGGTAATCAGGAAGAGTTTTTTTTTAAACATTTTGTTAAGGAAGTGAAATTTCTGTTTTGGTCTTTATGCATTCGATTCGAATTACTTATGGAGAGATGAGTCATCAACATGATACGGAATATTTTTACACCTATCGAAAATATGTTTATGAATTAAGTTTAAAGTTTAATTTCCAAATCAAAATGTAAAACTAATTATTTGCTGTGGGTACCTACACTTTTCATCATTTCAATCAAATTTTATTACAAAAAAAAAAAATGCTACTAGAGTTTCTATTTCTGGCATAAGTTATCCTTTTGCATTTCCATATGCATTCCAATCTTCATCATAAGTCTTCCTTTACAATTTATGCATATGAATTTCATAGGAATGTACCTACCTGCATACACATGCATATGAATACATACATATCTGCGGATTACCAAAAATATGTAACTCCACCAGAAACCTATATGAATATTTTATGAATAGAGGGGCAGAAAAACAGTTCGTCTCCTGGAGCTAGACGAACATAAGTAGAAATTTCCATCCCAGGTCTGTTGCAAGAATTTTCAAACCCAATTCTATATATGTGTGTGAGTGCGTGCGTGCATATGTATATCTCTCGACCTACCCATGTTAATGTATGAATGAAGTGTGCTTCTGCATACTTTTGTCTAATTAAATTATGAAATAGAGAGTATCATCGATTTTCGCTCAGTATGTGCCTTCACTCTGTCTCTGCCAAAATAACACAACGAGAACTGTAAATAACTCCGTTTAACACCGAGGACATCAGTGTTAATAATGGAAATTTTCGCGTACATATTCCGCTGCTGCTGATGGTGATGGTGAAAAGTTATAGTAACTAGGATTTGTTCCAGTCTAAAACATTACCTTGTCGCATAATTCCAGATGGGATATCCCAAGGCGATTAAATGATATATTTGAAAGGTTTTTGATAAAATCAAGCAATTACATATGTGCGGGGGAACCAACTAAATTATAACAAGCGAAAGTGGGGTACTTTTAGCCCCTTCACTCCTATCCCCCACCTCTTATAAAAAAGTCTTAGTGTGAAATTGTGAAAATTATAAAAATAAATGTTCATGTGTCGTTTGTCGAGCATGTAAAATGTGATGGAAACTTACTCATGTACGTAATTCATCACATCTTCTATCGCGTTGCGATGGAAATAATTCGCCAAAAACTTTCAAGGCTAGATATTATGCTAAACGCCCCCCTTCAACTAACTGATCAAATTATTCTAAATAAATGCTGTATTCAGTGTTATTAGGGTGGTAACACAAGTAAAGTGTGGTGTGGATGTTGAAATTTTGGATTGAAAATTTTGTCGATATTTTATTGGAATGTAGGAAAAGTTATGAGAAAATTGCTAGAAAAAAACATAAAAACAGTTTCTTTTACAGATGTTCGGCGAATTCACCAGCGAATTTACTGCAGACGGTGTAGGTACCTTGAGGTTTTAAATTTATGTACCTATTTATTTTTTTTGTGTTAATGCAAGGAACGAAAGGAAAACTCTCAACCACCATAACTATAGTCAAAATGGAAAAATTTATTAGAGAAAAATTGTCGGGATTTTTTTTTTGCCCTAGAACAAAACAAGAAATGTAAAAAAGGAATCCTCTCTCTCATACCCTTTCGCTAGATGTAGTTTTCTAGATATTCATCCATGGATGATAATCTTTTGTGTGGCATGTCTAGCTTCTCTTAGGGATTCTTTTTAGTGGTGATGTTTGTGGTTGGTGAGTTTTGAAAGAATACACTGTTGTTGCTAACTTCAGTATTCATTGGTTGTGGGAAATGGAAGCTGCAGAAAAATTTTATTTACGTTTCCCCATAGTCTTGTGGCTAGTGTGCATGGTTTTTCTGTTTTTTTTTCAGACTGTCCAAGAAAAAATTTACTATTTTTTTTTTTTGTAAATAATGCAAATAGCTTAATTCTTTTTTTTTAATGAAGTTAATTTATTTTAATTTATTAATATTTTATTATATACCTACTAACGTATTTGAATTTTTTTATTTAGAATACATTTTTTTTACTTTTCACACCTGGCATTAAATTTAGTACATCTGTATGGGTAACCTCCTTGTAAGCGATATGCCATTTGTTTAGGAAGTCAAAATCGCTTTTAAAATTCTTTTCCCGTTTTCTTCAAAGCTTTCTTCATGAGAGCCCAGTATTTCTCGATTGGACGAAACTCCGGGCAATTCGATGGATTAACATCTCTATATACAATATTGAAATAATTTATTTTATACCACTCCATTGTTGCAGAAACGTAGTAAGACGTAACCAAATCTGGGCAAAATAATACAGAGTCTCTACTCTATGTTATTGAATAAAAGGCAGCAAGTATAGCTTCAAATAGTTGGCTGAATAAATTTTTCCCTGTTGTAAAAAATTCCTTCCTCCTGACGTCACAAGTACAAATCGCTTTCCATATCATACATATATTGCTTGGGAAATTTGCTCATAAGTTTTTCTTTTGTTGAAAATTCTGTGCTCACTTCACTCTTTTTCATTGTAACACAGCGTTTATATATGCCATGGCCATTGCCATTTCCATATGGCATGGACAGTGTAGATGCTTTAGCCATGCCATTTCTTATCGCAAAACTCATGGCAAACTCCATGAAAAGCAATTATAGCAGGCCATCGCGCTGGCGCTGACATGACCATAGTAAAGTTAACGTTGTAACCAAGTTACAAATAAGAATTTAAATCCATGAACATCGTTATATAATCCAAACAAATAAACTAAAAATGCTTATCCCATTTCATCGAGTGATGTGTTCACACTAAAGTAAAACACTTAAACGCTCCAATATAAACAAGCCTTCTTGACGTTTCCATTGATGATCGTAACTCATATGTCTGAGATGTCAATCATCATATGGAATCATCAGAACGGTAACACTTTTAGGTCTATAAAAGGCGAGCTAGCACCGAGAACAACTCAGTCGATCAACAAGCTTCGACCAGCTACGAACTTCTCAGTTTATAGCCAGCGAAGAAGTTAATTGTCTCAATATCCTGCCGAGTGTGAGGTTACCACATTCGAGATACACCCGTCATCCCGTAGCTATTTAGAAATATTCCTACCGAGTACGAGGTTTCCATAATCGAGACAAGATTCATTTCCTACCGAGTGTGTGGGTACCGCGTTCGAGAAAATACCTATCATCCCGTAGTCACTAGAAAGAGTAAAAAGATAGTGAAACCAGCAAACAAAAATATGAAAGTGGAAAACAACTCAAAGTGTAATAAGTTAAGATTGTGATTTGTCACAGACAATAACTGAAAATTTTGTGTGAACCTTATGGAAAAAGGGTTAGCTTTAAGTTTGTATAAAAAACATTGCATTTGTGTTAGATTTAAAATTTTGTTTGAAAAATAAAAAACGTTAAGTTCAGTACAAAATTAAATAAGTGTTCTCTGTTTAAACGTCAAACGTGGCATATTAATCTTTTTCTTCCCCGTCGTTGAACAACTTGACCCTGGCGTAACTCCAAAGCTAACCCGCAACGTTCATCTTAAAAATAAACGATTACAACGTCAAGGGAAAAATTAAGCAGTTCTGATTATTTTTATTATAAGCTTTTGACTACAGTTTGTGCCGTTCAAAATGTTTGAGGTTAAAATAACCAAAGAAAAGACGATTCAATTAATAAATTTATAGAAGCAATATGAATGTTTGTGGAACACAGACAGTGCTCTTTACAAAAGAGTTGATTTAAAAAAGAAAGCTTGGGAAGATATTTCGAACAAAATTGAAATTTCGCAGAAGTCATGATCCTCGAGGGATATTTACAAGTCAGCCTTGTTTTACTTTGAGGAATTTGATTTTCTCCATGGAACGATAGTTTTGAGAAAGTGCACTGATAACATGACAAATGTAAGTATATTGATATAAATAATCACTTTTAATTAACTACTCTAACTATGTACTGTTTGTTATTTTAAGGTGGCAGCTAATTATATCGTTTTATTAAAAACAGATTAACCCACATTTTTCTCTTATGACTTTCACTTTCATCTTGTATTTCCTCTAATTTCTCTAAATCTTCTAAGCACTTTATTGCTCTGACAGTTCACGCCATAAATTATGGCAATGGCGATGGCAACAGATATGTCATATGTAGACGCAGTGTAAAGCTCATGACCAGAGAATTGTTTAAAACCAGCTTTCCAATAAGTCTCGTCATCCATTATCACTGTTATGGTCGCAGGTATAAATGTAACATTGAAATAGTGCAGACACATACACCTATCAACCTATGGCGATCCACGGAACATTCATGTGACATGTGAGAGAAATGAGTGAATCGGGGAGGTAAACGCTGGAAAGTAGGTGACAACCGGGCATGAGGAGATTAAGAGACCAAACCACAATGTACATAAGTTTGCATATGAAAGCCTTGAAAATATCACGAATGCTTTCTTATGCATCACTAACATTTGTATGGTATTTACACAAACTGTCAAATTTGCTTATGTAAGGTACGATCATGAGCGTACAGACAGAAGTTGACGAAAGAAATTAAAACTTAACGAACGGCTTCTTATTCCTATTGTGGGTTCCTATTATGAAAAGTACTTGCTCTTGTCTTTGCATATGCTAGCATATACACATTGTGGTTAAAACAGGACTTACATTATGATGGCATGCAAGTTTTACAGAAATTGTGAGGGAGGTAGTACATCGTATACGGAAATTTATTTATGAGTGACGACAGAAGCAAACGCGCTCTGCATTTTTTCCAGACCTTGATTTGCGTGTCCAGAACCATAAAAAGACCTCAAGCATAGTAAGTTTTTATAGTTACTGAAACTAAAACATTGTTTTTGGCAGCCCTAATTTATCAATTTCGACTACTCGTGCAGCCATATTGATGTTGTTACTATAATTTTATGGCATATCTGTCAAGTCAAATTATTTGTTGAAATAAATAAAAGTAAGTCTTGAGTTTGTAATTAAATATTGCGAAATTGAAAGTTTTTAAATATTTCTTTATAGAAAATATTGAAGTTATTTCGGAAGTTGTTTTCCAACCTCAAGCAGGGAGCAGTGCGTCCACAGACTCACTGCAGTGATCCTTTTCCTTTATAATTTGCTACAAAAATGCCGCCATTGAGATAATCCGCCATGTGCACACAAACAGGACTGGAATTATCTTTACCGGCGTTAGCTTGGTAGTGGAGTGGAATTATTTTCATGTGAGCACTTGAGTGGATCGAAGTGGATTGACGTTTACATATAAGCAGATTAGTTACTGAATTTTTTGTTTACTACGAAATAAATAATAAATAAAACTTTCGTAATCGTACAAAATTTTGATTGTAGAACTGAATTACATCACCATCTGATAATTTGTGTGGAATTTTTTCTATATTCTCTCATCCTTTGCTTCGAACTCCTTCGTGCTTTCATTCAATATTTACGAAAAAACGATTAAAAACTTGACAATTTGACAGTTTGCGATTTTTACCATAAAAACTAGAGGGGAGCATACGTGGTGAGGTATTGCAATCATTGCATCGGCAGCATTTAAATTTCAATAAGCTATCTCTCCCACAATTTCTGTAAAAGATGCATGTCATCATAATGGTAATCCTGCTAAAGCCTTAAGTGTTGAAATGTAAGAAAAGGCGAAGGTAGAGTGAGAGTGTGGAAACAATTTTTGGGAAGGTGGAGGAATAAAAAAATAGAATTAAATCGACAAGTAAGAGCGTAATCGAAAAAAAGGAAATAAGGAATGTCAGGACATACCTTTATTCTTACAACATCGTGAAAAACAAAAGATAAGCATTTTTGCATCCGAATTTATGTTATTTCGTGAGCGTACATTGAAAAAAAATTATTAGTTAAAACGACATATCACGATTAGTTAATTGCACATTAATAATTCCTGTAAATTGATTTGGAAAAACAATTAAGTAATTAATAAAATTGTAAGTGCTAATTAGTTGCAATTTCTTATTGGAATTAGTTGATTTGCCCTTAGTTGTTTTGGAAAATACTTTAGATGTAGCTTCTAATTCAATTAATTCACTTAACAAGTGTTTGATGATAAATATTTCAGAAGACGTATTAGTAAAATCAACATATAAAATTATTAATTTTTTCGCAGGAACAAAGAAATGGCATTTTCGAAAAATAAAAAATATAATTTAAAAAATGAAATAAATCTTGAAACCCGTGGTGATGTCATACAAAAATTACAATATTTTAAGTGTACTGCGGGAAAAAGTTTAGCGCCAATTTGCTCTTGTATTGAGAAATTACCTGTGAAATTAATTGTAACAATTTTTATTATCATTTACCATAATTTACTTCATTGTTTTAGAAACGTATGCGTAAAACCATTAATTTAAATCAATACATTTGTTGAATCGACAAATCTGAAATACTTTGATAAATCTTTTTTCAATATCAATTTCGCTTGGACATTTTAAAACTAAATTGGTAATTTCGACTTATACATTCGTGAAATCAACAAATCAGAAAATTTTGCCTGATATAATTCACACTTAGAACTTATACTGAGTGTATATATGGGGTTTGCTTAATATTTTCTTCAGTATCTACAGCAGGCCAGGAACTCTTAGTCGTACTGATGAGTACATATACATACGAGTTTCTGGCCATACGGAACTCTTTTTTCCTTCAGATAAATCATATAAAAATAAAAATAATTAAATTCATTTCATTAATTTAATTCTTTCAACTTTCCAATTTTATTGTATATTTTAACAAATTAGCTGATTACTAATGTATTCAAACTAATAGTTCAGTTGTTTTAAATAATCCTATATTCGAAATCAACCAAATAATTAGTAAATTTTGGGAATTGAATTTTTTCCTCCTGTTCCGCCAAAATGACTGCACAAGATTTGTTTTCTGCCTTAGGAGATTCGATCATGTTTCGCAACATCGTAAACATCTACTTGGTTGCTCCTTAAAGCAATAACGTTTACTTAGGCTTCTGGAATTTCTAGATAACCTCATATATTCTAAAAAACCTAGTTATTTATTTAATAAATTAGAATTTTTGGGCTACACAAGGCGTTTTGATTTGCTGATGCCAAACTTTCATTATTCAGTAATGGAAAATAGGCATTTCGTTTTGTTTTAGGTGGTCTTGACTTTGTGTTTTTTAGTTTTTAGTTCTTATATATTTCTATTTTTTATTTCGTTTATTTTATTTATTTATTTATTTTAATTATCATTTTATATTTTAAGTATTATTTGCTCATTTTATTTATTTTACAATTTTTCAAATTTAATTTTTAATTTTAATTTGCTTATTTTTTAAATTTATATTATTCCGCCTTCTTTTCGTACTAAATAAAATATATTTATATTCTTGTAGTACATAGCCCTAAATAAATAATTCTATTCTATTATATTCTATTCTTTTAATATTAATTAGTCGATTGTTCTAATAGTTTCTTCTAAAGACTGGAATGAACAACGACTGTTTTAGCTGATATTCCTATTTTTTCGTAGGTCATTATGTAAAAATTAGTTAACCTTTACATGCCCGACGTTGCCTATAGGCAACAAAACTTTAAAATCGCACTGCTTCTCAATTTTACAACCGTCAATATTTTTCTTAGAATTTATGTATTCGTGAAAGAGCCGTTTATACATTCTGGTTAAATTCGTTTTAAAAATGTGTCAATTTGTGTTTGAATTTCAAGCTGGAACAATCTATTCTTTTTTGGTCAAAATACATATGTGAGTATATTTATTTAGTTTTTTTTATCATAAATATTATTTTTAGAACTGAAACTGGTAGGGATTATTAGTAGAGTATGTAGATGTTTGTTTTATGGAATTATTTTTTATTTATGTTGGTTAATTTAGCTTGTGGATTTTTCTGAAGTTTTTGTTGCCTATAGGCAACTAGTGTCACGCAGGGATGAATTTTGGTTTTTTTTTTTTGTTTGATTTCATTTACAGCTGAGAACTATAATGTCGTACAGAAAAAAGTCAGTTCATCATACCGAAATAGCGAATATGATAGAAAATTGGGATGATTCAGCTGATGAGTTTATGGATGATGAGGTGGAGAGCATTGTGGAGGATTCTATACGGGATGGATTTAGCGAAAGATTAAAAAAGAAGAACAATGGAATGAAATTCATCTCTTCAATGAACTAATTCCTAATCATGATTATCTAATTGTGAATGAATTGCAAGTTGAAGCAGAAGCGGAATCTGGACCAGAAATGGAGATTCAGACAAGTACTAATGCGTCGTCTTACGCTCCAGCCCATAAACTTGATTAAAAAAAAATTTAAATTGAGGAGACCATCATTGGAATTGGTTGATTTACCATGCGATTGCATTATACCATATCCAGAAAATGTTTCAGAACAGCAGAGAACACCTCTATATTATTTTAGAAAATTTATTGATAACGAAATAATCGAAAAAATTTGCGAAGAGTCAAATAAATATAGCATACAACAATTTGGAAAAGAAGTAAAAATATCTATTGAAGAAATTGAAAGATATTTTGGTATATTGATCTATACAGGTATAATACATGTGCCTCAATATCGAATGTATTGGTCATCTTCGTTACGCATTCCATTGATTGCTGATACAATGGGGTGCAATCGTTTTGAAGAAATCAAAAAATGTTTACACATAAATGATAATCAAACGCAATTGTCACGAGATGATCCAAGGTATGACCACTGTTAGCACCGCTGAAAAAAAATTGTAATAATATTGCTCCAGAAGAATTCAATTCTGTAGATGAACAGATTATACCATTCAATGTTTCATTGTTTCTCCAGTTTTGCTTTTACGTAGTACTAATGTTTCTACTAATTTATTTTCACAGACCGTTCACAATTGAGGCAATATCTACCAAAGAAACCACATACATAAGTGAGGCTTCAAGGTTATATCTCGAGCAGGGGAGTCCGGTATTCTGTACGATTTTGAGATATATACGTCGGGGAAGGAACATGTCCAAAATATGGCCTCGGAATTTCTGCAGATATCGTTTTACATTTGACTGAGACTTTGCCAAAACACAAAAATTTCAAAATATTTTTCGATAATTGGTTTACATCTGTGCATATAGGTGTTGCACTAAAAGAGCGTGGTTCTCACTGTACTGGCACAGCACGCCCAAACAGACTTGGCTCTCTAACCTTACATTCAGATAAAGATTTATCAAAAAAGGGAAGAGGGTCATTTGATTACCAAACAAACGTTGATCATGATTTAACCTGTGTACGGTGGTTTGATACTTAGGGTGTACTACTACTATCCAAACATCTCGGGGTAGAGCCCGTTACAAAATGCCGTCGTTGGAGCAACGATAGAAAAGAATTCATCGAAGTTGATCGGCCTAAAATTGTAGCAGACTATAATAAATATATGGGTGGTGTTGATTCAGCAGACATGCTAATCGAATTATATAGAATTGATCACAAATTAAGGAAATATTATATGAGAATTATTTACTGGTGCATAAATGTTGCAATCGTAAAATCTTGGCTGGTGTATCGTAGAGAATACCAAATGCTTCATACTGACGACAAATTCATGAAACTCATAAATTTTCAATCCGATATTGCCAAAGGATTAATACATAGCCAAAAATTACCACCAGCATCTACTCGTAAGAGAGGTCGTCCAACTACAGATATGAGTGCTGTTGCTATGTACCTTAACTGAAACTTTCAGTGAGAGCTGTAAAAAAGAATCATTAGCATCAATCAGTTCTACTCCAAGAAAGCGATTTACACCCATCAGCAGTGACATCCGTTACGATCAAATCGGACATTGGCCACAATGGGGAACTAAGCATCGATGTGCTCTCTGCAAAACAGGCGGACCAAGGAGTAAATGTAGTAAATGTAATGCCTATTTGTGTTGTAATCCCCAGAAAAACTGTTTTGTGGCTTACCATACTTAAATAAATATGTTTTCTTTCGAAAAAAATAATAAAGCAATAAAAGCTCTTTTCTTTGATCTCCCTGCCACTTGTTGCCTATAGGTAACAATCTCTAAAATGTATACTTAGCTTCCGAGAAGGATAATTTATTTTTTTCTAGCATATTTGGCACCTATGTTGTAATGTACACTCTAGCGACATTACTATATTCAAATAATTCCGCGTGCTATAATACTTAAATTCCAAACATTGAATTACAAATCTAATTTCCTAAAGATCCCTTAGAGATGTAGGTGACAATATTCTAATGCTAGATATAAGTATAAATAATAAATATGAAATAAAAATAATAAAATAAAATAATAAGTGAAAAAAAAATGAACTTTTAAAAATGAAACGTCATACTATAATTAAATAAACTGAAATAAATTAAAACAACTTCATTGAATTCATTTTCCAATTAAAATTCACTGGCGGCATAACCATAGCCTAAACTGGAAAACATGCTGAAACATGCTGGGAAAAGCTGCTGAAACTAGGGCGATGAGAAGAAGAAGAAGAAGAAACTTTTTTGGGGAGAAACAACAAGAGTTCCGGCCTGCCCGGCGAGTTTTTTTTGGAAGTTCATCCGAGAACGTGCTAAAGGAAAAGTGATAGATCGGAAAAATATCCAGATACAACCAGATTTCATTTTACAAATAAAAGATTACAAGGAGTTGAACAATGTCAGCAAGGAGAACCTAGCGCATCTCATCCAAGATTTTCTCATAATTCAGGAGGGAAGGTACTGCTGCCATAAAAGGATCTCACCGTGATAACATGAAGTTAAGTCCTAAATAAATATAATAATATCAAAGAAAACAAATCAAGTAAGAAAAAACAAAAACCAACTATAAAAACAATTTAACCATAATATAAAAGAAAATATAAAACAATAAAATTTACTAACGTAGCATTATATGTGATTTTTAACCTCGAAAAATGATTATTACACATTTAAATAGAAGTGTCTCGAAGGACGGCCGTAGGGTCTAATATATAATTTCAGTATAACAATTGTGTACAGGGATTTGGAGGAAATTGAATCTCATTAAAAATTCTGTTTAAGTGGACGCAAGCTTTATTCTTTAAATATCCTTAAATAAAAAAAATTTTCAATTCCCAGCATCATAAATGCAAACCAAGCACTCCCCTAGACACTTGATTTACAATGTAATAAATGTATGTGTATAAAAAAAAAATTGCTACTGCGAGATCTAGGCGCGGGCATCAAAGCTCAACAACAGAATTAGTTGAAAAAACAAAAGATTCTCGTATACGCAATTCCGAAAGATTATTAAAGCTAACTAAACAAATAGTTGAATTCACAAATGTTATGACTAAACAAGATTAGCTAAACAACTAATGCCAATAAGTTTTCTTAACGAATATCATCATCATAATCCAGTGCCTAGGATGTCATAGGAGTTCGGGGACGGCAACGAGGAACTTGATATCTGATCCTCCAGGAGGTCTTCAAGTGAGTGATGTATGCAGTCCCTTCTAGACCAGTGTTTTGTTTTTTTTTTGGTCTTGGTCTCAGTCAAAGATAGACAGGCACGATTTTTTTGTTAATGGTGACGTGACAGCGGTAGGTATTTCACGATACCCACCTCCATAAACTCCGCTCATTACTCAGGCGAGCTAGCATGCCGCCCTGCATCGTCAACGTTGTGTCACCGAGTAATCTGTCAGCTAATGTTGGCGGCAGTCTGGACTTCACGTCCAAGCCAACACTCATCATAGTATACTATAACATCACACAGTTGAATTTGGTCAGAAGAAGGTCTTGATTGTTCCACATGTTATTTAATCTCCGCACGATTTGGAACTCTTTGAACTTTATAGGTCTGTTGTAAGCTGCTCCTTTCTCTAATATTTGCTATATTTCAATTTGATGTACATGCCAGCCATATTTTAAATGAAGGTTGTGGGCTTCTACGAATATTGACGCAATACTTTAGAAACCAGTTTCTTATCAGCGGGATATGGACTTCTGCCTGAATCAGATTTTCTTTCTATTGATTGATCCTTTTTTGTATTTACCTATGTTCCCTTTTAACGTGTTCACAGATGTGAGCATTTTGCATGAACACTATTTTTTATTGTAGTAGTTTCCAACAATTTGTACAACATTAATTTTCTAGTTTTGGTTCATTTTCTGACATCTTTATCGTACAAGAATTAGGATACTAAAATGACAAATGCTAACATTATCTTCATCTTATATAGAACAATTTTCCTTTCAAGACTCAGGGATATGTCTTTATAATTCTGTGTAATTGACAACAATAAAAGGATTAATTTTTTGTTGGTCAGTGCTTTGTTGTTAGAGAAGAAATTAACAACTTTCCAATTTATTACATATTTTTTTAATTTTATTTTGAAATGTAATTTTATGTGACATTGGCAGATTTTGAGGTTTTTTTTTTTGATTTTTCGACAACATTTATTACAAGAAAGAAAGTTTTTTTTACATAAAACCAAAAAAATGAACCGTCATTTTTATATTTGCATACACACACATGATGACTGTCTTCGTAGCTTATATCGCCACAGACCTTCCCTAATTTTCCTATTTTTTCTTAAAGCGAACACTCTGCCCAAATTGAACAATTGTCCTCTGACAAAGACCTTTTTAGCCTATTTGTTTTTACCATACCTTTACATTTTTGTTGACTGATTGTCTCGCACATCCCATTCAGAATTTATTTCAAACAGAAATGAATCTTAAGCACCTGCAAGGAACAGAAGTATTTCCAACTTTCGATTCAACTTGTTGTTCTGCAGGAAAGATTATGTTCTGGTGAAAATGGATAAAAAGGTTACAGATTTTCATGTGTATGTAATATCTGCCAATCCATAATCGATTTAATAGATCAAGAAATTGTTCCTTTTGCGTATTTTTTTCTGGATTATGATTAATATTTGCAATATACAGTACGAGAAATAATTCTGGGATAGTGCGATATTTTGCGGTATATCCGACGTTTTCATAAAATAAAATTAATTGGCAGTAGAAACTTAATGACCTCTAAAATTTTATTCTTAATTAAATATAGTATCAAATTTACAACGTTCCAAGAATCCTATCCTTTCATAATCTCCAAGTTTTTCTATGTGTTATCCCAAATCACTTCGAAAATTCCTCAATTATATAAGTGAAAGGTTCAAACGAGCAAATCTGTTTACTTAAACATACTTCAAGTTTTTTTCACAAGCCTTTCATTACACAGTAAATCCACATTCCACAAGAAATTTGCTCTCAAGGAAACCCCAAGTGTACATTCCCTCCAACTTCTGCCATAAGCAGCCAGAGAAAATGCATTGCATTCAATTTTAATTAATCCTGAATCAAATACAAAGCTTCTTGAGGAATTTAGTTGAGCACTCCCCCCCCCCCCCCCCTCCCCAAGTCGCTATTCTTACATAACAATAAATCAAAGGACTTTAAAAGGACACCAACGGCAACATTAGCCCAGTATAAGAAAAACCATTAAATTCCTCAATTAAGGAAGACGTTCTTTTTCAATTTCTATGTGCAGCTCTACATTTACTTATGTAGAGAGGAGCGCAGCGATACTTGTGTGTTTCTTTCTCGAGCGACCGCTAGTCTTTTCCACATCATTTTACCATTCAACATAAAATATTCCCCCCCCCCCCCCCCCCCACTCCTTGCCTTTCAGCTAACAGAACAGAACATGTTCCCATAATTTATTCAGGCACAAAGATAGTAATGATGAAGCTTACGAGCTCAAGTTGTGCTGTGGTTGGTTGTAGAGCTAGTGTACATTAGAGGCGCTTGAGGCGACAAGAAAAGTGGGATTACAGTGGAGCGAGGAGCGGTTGAAAAGTTGAGGGTATTAATTAAAAGGATTTTTGAGGGTTCCCATTCGTGTTTCTCATATATCGAAAACAAAAGACCAAAGGTGACACACAATACTTAACTGAGCAAACAGCAATTCCGGTCGTTCCTTGCTGCTTCAAGCAGCCTTTCTTTGTTGAGTACTATTTTACTTACTGCTGCAGCAGAGGTGTGTACCTTGATTACCAGAATGGAATGAGGGCGGAGGCGTAGGGATTGCATCGTGAGCGCACTACAAGGCGCCTTAATAAATTCACTTTTTATTGGATTTCAAAACAATTTCATCATACAAAGCGAATCTCAAGTTTTAAAGTAGTGGGGATGGGTGGTTGTCCTGTTTTCCAGCCTTAGGCTTTAAGGAGCTTCTCTTTACTATTGCAGACATAACTATTTGTACAGGATAGGGCTTAGAAATATTGGAGGTGGTGGTGGTGGTTGTGCAGGATGTGAGTGGGGGGGGGGGGTCGTCACAAGACAATCGATTTTCTTGTTAACACTGCTCTCTTTCGGTACACTATTAAAGGAAGCTAACTGCTTCTTTTAGTGTAGGTACCCTGCTGCCAACGATTACCATCTTGCAATTGACACTATTTGTCCATCCAACTCCAACATCTCCATTCAATATACGCGGAGGATGTCGGCTCCTTCCTGATCGATCGTGGTCACTGGAATTTACAAGGTCTGCGCATTGAAAGAGACATGTTTTCACGTTATTATTAAGGAAATCTGAGGTGGGAAAATTTCAATGACAAAAATTTCTAGCACTCATGTAGGATTAGATGATGAGCATAGGTTCGGACTTAATGATTTCAGTGTTGTTTAAGGGTCGTACCACTGCGCACCCAACCCATTGACCCACACAACACTGAGATTGTCTTAATCCTCCGCCCCCAGCCATACCCTATTCAATCATAGTATGCTGTTAATTCGCGTTATCAGCTTCGATTTTATTGTTTCGCCGTCGTCGTATTTTGTTGTTCTTATGCTATATATGTACATATGTGGGACGAGTGTATAGAAAGAAAAGCCATTCAATTTGAATGACCTTATTTTTTCACAATAGATTTCGGTCGTCAATGCATGACGTACAGTAATATGTGTATGTAGGCATGTGTGGGTAAGGTAGTAGTAGAAGGCAAACCTATATTAGAAGCTAATGACCGGTAGCAGAAGTTGATTGCTTGTCATCCTTTGTTTTATTTCTTAAAGGATATGTGTTAGGTAATGGAGCTTTATATAGAAATAGGACCATATAAAATTTCGTTTTATGGATAAATGTTATCCCTTTTTATTGGATGGTTGCTGGGAAGTCAGTTTATGGCATGGATAATACAATACATGAAAGGAAACATCCAATAAGAAGGACTACATTGTTAGAATAAAATTATGGAAATGAAATTGAACGATTTGCGGTTTTGCTATGACTTACTGCGTATAAGATTCTCTTGCCGAAATTAGGGTAATTCGAATTTCGGGTGCAGCTATAACTTTTGGATCAATTCATTCTTTTGATATACTACTATTGGTGTTACGTATTGTTAGTGTTAGATTTTTTCCCCCATCTTCGCTCCCCTAGAGAGCATAGGGTGGATTCCGCATAGTCTCTTAGCTTGATTCTGTTTTGGTCCACCATTTTGACTTCTGACCAGATTTATTCAGTTTTCTTTATTAGTCGTCCTTTTATTTCAACGCTGCGGATTCCATTCTGATTGCCTGTGAGAGGATATCCTTGTACTACTTTAGATCTAAGTTTAAAAGAATCACTCAGGTGTTAGTTCTGGAGAATTCCAGATGGAGAATCAACCTATAGCGCTTTTGATCATGCGCATAATGTTTTCTAGTACTTAGCTCTTATTTCTTATGATTCATTAGTGTCGAATCTTCTTTAAAAGTCAACGAATTTTGTGGGAATTTGGTAGAGTGTTTGCTATATGTCTCACTTAAGTCTTTCCAGTATATCGGTTCTTACCAGACTTAACGTCACGGCGCCGATAGATCCACTTCAACGGAATAAAAGTTTTATTGACTTTGATTTCTTATTTATTTTCTATTTGCTTTTTTTTAATTGTTGCTTTTTAGACTAGCCATACATAAAAAGATCCTGTCGTTTTTAGTCTGTTTTACAATTGTTTTTGTGTTTTTTTTCCAAATAAATTAATCCTAAGCCTACTTCTTAGCACCTTTCGCAAATCAACGAATTCTTCGACAATTTTCAAATTAAATCTGACAAATCCCCTGATGAGGACCTGCCAGTTAGAAAGTATTCTGTTCTTGACGCCACAAAGTTATATATAGGGAGAAATTTCCGTATTCCTGTTCAATTGGTCTAAGTCAGGCTTATTCTTCTTCCCGTTGATAGCTTCTTCAATTATTTCACATCTAAATGAAAGATTCTGGGGTTAACTCAGTTGTTGTGGCTTGATCCGATTTTTTGTTGTTGATCGTGTTTTCATTCTATTTCTTCGTTGTAGTTAATTGCGCTGAAGTATTCTCTCAATCTTTGGATCTCTTCTTGTGCCCATGTTAGCAGCTAATCTCCCGTATATTTGATTGTCTGTGCTCTTTCTCTTATTATAGAGGTCTCCTTTGAGTCGGGAATTTGATTTTAACTACTCTTCTTTTTTTTCTATTTTTAATAATAATAATACTTTATTTAGAGAGATTCTAATTATAAAATACAATTCATTTCTTGGAATTCAAATTGGTTAAATATAATTTCTTTTTACAAATTCACATAATTCTTTTTTAAACTGATTTATACGACTCAATTTCATTCCTGATGGTAAGCTGTTGTACATCCTTACTCCCTTGTAAAAGAGAGAGTTTTGTGCAAAAGTATGCATAACTGTTGGTAAATGAATATCCTCTCTATTGCGTAAGATCCTCGAATGAACTTCCCAATTGAATATTAAAAAATTTGTAAGATACTTCGGCATTAACTTATTTATTATTTTATATATAAAAATCAGCGTTTTATAAATTATTCTTTGTTTTACAGACATCCAACAAAGTCTCTCAAGCATTGCCCTAATAGGTTCATATCGTGACATTTTCAAAATTACCCGCATTGCTTTATTTTGAATTTTTTGCCTTCTACTTATATCAAGTTCACTACACAGAAATAAAATTGAAGGGCAGTATTCAAAATGCGGCGCTATTATTGTCTGATAAACACTAATTTTTTGCATAACATTTAGTTTATTTCCTAGTCTTCGTAGCACATTCACTTTCTTACTAGCCTTTTTACAAATATAGTTCACATTTTCATTAAATTTCAATTTTTCGTCAATTATGATACCTAAATATTTGATGTCTTTAACCCTTTGTAAAATGTTGCCGTCTACACACATATTCAACAGTCCAGTATCGATATTTTACTTATTTGTAATTAACATCCATTTAGTCTTCTGCACATTTAATTTAAGTTTATTAAAATTTAACCATTCATTGAGTTTCTTTAAATCTCTGTTTACCTTAGTAACTACGTCTTCAATATTTCGACCAGCCAAAAACCACACCATGTCATCTGCAAACAAGTTCAACTCACAAGTTTTAATTTGCGTCACTACATCATTAACATATAGTAAGAAAAGTATAGGTCCTAATACCGATCCCTGGGGTACACCCAATCCACATAACCTTTTTGATGACATTACACCATTCACTTTTTTCTGTTGATATCGTCCTGCTAAATAGCTCTTGAACCAATTGTTTTCTTTGCCGCATATGCCGTATCTTTCTAGTTTACTTAGTAATAATTTCCTGTCTAAAGTTTCAAAAGCCCTTTTAAAATCTATAAATATTGCCACAACACTTTCCCCATCATCCAGGAATTTTTTTCCATTTCGCAACTATTAAGTTTATTGCGCTCTCACACGAATGAGTCTTACGAAAGCCAGATTGATTGTCTATAATTATGCTGTTATTTCCTATTAAATCCATGATCTGTTGCTTAACCACTTTCTCCAAAACCTTTTCACACGTTTTTAAACCGTTCAGTGGTCTAAAATCTTCGCATTTAACTGCATGCTGAATTTTAGGAACAGGTGTAATAAGAGATTCCTTCCAATTCTTGGGAAACTCTCCTGAATTTAGTGAGTCATTAATTATACCTAACAGAGTCGTCTCTATAACCGGTAAAGCATCTGAAATTACTTTAGCGTCTACCATGTCTGAATCACTTTTCCTCTTAAGTTCACCAATAATTTTTCGTAAATGTTCAATATTTATTTCTTTAAATGTAAAGCTAGCCTTTCTTGCAGTACTACATGCTGTACTTAAATTAGTGTCAGGTATGCTGCCATTAATTTCCTGAATACTTTCTATAAAATACGTATTTAGTTGCTCTGCTATCTGATATGCATTATCTACTTCCACTCGATTGAAATTTATCTTTTTTATGCCATTATTGCTTTTTCCATACAACAGTTCCTTTATCATTCGCCACATCCTTTTTGCATCACTTTCGGCCGCTTTAATATCATTACTTATGCAGTTTTCTTTTGATACTTTTAACATGTTACTATATATATTCCTAGCATTTCTATACAATATCCAATCATCTTCATTACCAAAAAATTTAGCTTTTCTATGTAATGTTTCTTTTTTTTATCAACGATTGCATTCACCTTCCAGTCATTTGTCACGCAATAGTCAATTAAGGACTTAGAGTTACTTGTTACTCTTGAATAGTCTTCTATATTTGAGTCAAACCCATATCTTCTATTAATGATTTAACTTGCTTACCATAATAATCTTCTTTCATTCAGTAATGTTGAAGTCTCCGCATATTACACCTTCTTCTGAACAATCAAAGAAATCTTCACATATTTCTTCAAAAAAATTTAAAAATAGCGAATCACTTGCAATGTTTTTTTATCAATGTTTCGACAGTGTCTTTTTGGTTTTCTTGTTTCTAAGACCTCTTCTTTCACTTCTCAGTAGATATATGGTTTTCTTTTAGCTTACATTTTTGTTTGTCTTAGACACTTAATTTTTTTAATTTTAGATCGTCTTCTTTTATGCTTGCGAGACGAAAACTGTTTGAAAGTTTATATACGCTAACAAATCATGAACTCCCTTTCATATAGCAGGGCACTAAACATTACACGTGCTGCTCGAAGCACACTAGCTGTAAATAAATGATAGTGCACATGGTGGCTTTTCCCTTAATGATTAAGAAGAAGTTTTCAACACAGTTTGCAAAATTTACCCAATCTTTGAAATACTGGAACTCCATTTCCCACCTCTGATGAGCATATGTAAAATTGAATGATTTCTATTAAATAATAGGGTATCAAATCTAAAATTAATTTTAGCAACCCTGGCTCATAACAAAAATGAAACGGCACTAAAAATAAACTCCCAGAAAAACACAGTTAGTACCTACCTGTGACTTTTCTTTCACCATATGTATTCCTTTAAGTCTCTTGGATCCTCCTCTACTACACTCTGAAATTACAATTTTATAGTGGAACAAAAGAAAATTATTTATTCACGCAACCAATCTACCATCTTTAATTCTCTCTAAATAACATGAAAACCTCGGAGGGCTAGAAATAAAAATACTTCAAGCCTATACCGAACTTTGTGAGACCAAAAAATAGGTGCTAAAACAACGAAAAGTCATGCAATATCCTCCCATTTGTGGCTTAATCAGAGCTTCCCCATAAGCCATATCCCCTTTTATACTCTAATACAGAAATCTGATGGAAAATCCAGAACTTCCCAAACTCCATGTATCGATCTCATCACGGCCATCTAATTTGAAATAAACAAGAACTCCACGGTTACTTAAGGTCAAGATAAAACGCCTGACTAAGTTATTGACAATATTAGTAAGTATGATGCAAAATTTGTAATTGTACAGAGAACCACAAAGTCCATCCATAAATCGCTTGCTTTAATAATTTCACCTTATATAGAGGATATTTAGCATTCAATAACCCGAACTCGGAACAAGCCATTCATTTCATATAAATGACGATTGAAGAGCAGATGCTCTTTAAACTGCGAGGCATTAATTTCACAACAATTCCATGCTCTCCAGGAAAAACAGAACTGAATGTCAATTGACAAAATACAGACCACGTAATACAGCACAAATGAATACATTCGCAACAAAGAGTAGCCAAATCATCATCGCCACAATAAAGTTAAAAGCATACATTCCATTATGAAGCAGAATCACCCCGTTAGACAAAAGTTTTATATTCATTAATAATGAAAAGCATCCCTAACATGTCTATAAACGCGAAATAGCCTCCAGCGATGTAAAAGCAACGGACCGAATAACCAGAGTTTATGGAAAGTTACATGTATTCGGGATACAAAGCAAATCCCTAATGAGGCTCAATATTTATCAACTGTTTTAGTTATTGAAATTTCATAAAATGCAGAAAACACACAGAACAAAGAGAAACAAATATTTGTTGCATACAAAATTCAATTCAATTCACTTCAACATTTATTTAGAGCCTCACTGTAACAAGGATTCATATCCATTTTTGTATGTCTAAAAACCTGTAATCTCTAAAAGTGGTATACATTCAATAAAAATTTATTTGTCTGTTATGAAAGTAAAGAAAAGAGAAAAGAAGAAAAAAAGGTGAGGAAAAGAAACAGAAGAATGAAATGTTAAAAAAAGAATTGAAAAGAATAGAAAAGAAAAGAAAAGAAAAGAAAAGAAAAGAAAAGAAAAGAAAAGAAAAGAAAAGAAAAGAAAAGAAAAGAAAAGAAAAGAAAAGAAAGGAAAGGAAAGGAAAAGAAAAACAAACAGAAAAAATGATAAAGGATAAAAAAATAAAAAAGAAATGAAGTGAAAAGAATAGAGCGGAAAAGAAAAGAAAACAGAACAACTGATAAAGGATAAGAAATAGAATAGAAACGAAAGAAAAGAAAAAACAGAAAAAATAAGTAAGGATAAAAATATTAACGGAAAGAAAACAAGAGATACGAGAAGAACACTAAAACTATCAAAACACAACAAAAGAAAAATAGAAATCCACTAAAGGAACAAAAAAAAAGAAAGAAAAAGTAAAGAAAAGGGAAAGTAAAGAAAGAGGAAAGAAAGGTAAAAAAAAAATTGATATAAGTAAGTGAACAAAACAGAAAGGAAAAAGAATGGATAGCAAACGGAAATAAAACACATAAAAAATGAAAAGTGATAAAAAAGAATAGCGACACCAAGAAGGAGTCGCCCGATTTAGTATTGCTACGAAAACACCATCTACCAAATTTCAGCTCTCTATGTCGACGAGTTCTCAGGCAGTGTTCAAATATATAGTGAACAACGAAATTTTTGTATGGCAACCCGACGAAGGAGTGACCCGATTTGTTTCGTTTTCGATTGAATTTACTTTTTATTTTAAAAAGCCCGTCTGCAAAATATCAGAACTCTAAGTGAACGCGTTCTCGAGTTATTGTGAGGAGGGATAGATGGACAGACAGACAGATGGATGGATGGAAGGACGGACGAATAGACGGATGGACGGACAGATGGACGGACGAACGGACAGATGGACGGACGAACAGACAGACGGACGGACGAACAGATGGACGGATGGACGGACAGACGGACATGCATGTGGGTATCGTACCCATTTTGCTTTACAAGTAATATTTCTGTGCGTTACAAACGGAATAATAAACTTAGTATACCCTATAGATTTTATCTAAGGGTATAAAAAAAGGGGTCCCATCAGAATTGCACAATGTAATTTGCGCGTACTTTTTTTTCATAAATTCTGTCATCTGGTATATTTGCGATTATTAATCATGGAACGCTCACGAAGGAATAAGACGATAATTTTTTGATCGTTTTAACAGTATACGTAAAAAACCTAAATTTGTATAATGGCAACACCAAGAAGACGTTGTCCTGCTTAGCCCATACGTCAACGCGTTGTCGAGCAGTGCCCAAATATTTAGTGAAAAACGAAATTTCTGTATGGCAACCCCACGAAGGAGTTGGCCAAATGGTCTCATTTTTGAACTTGAATTTACTTTTTTAAGAAGCCCATGTGTAAAATTTCAACATTCTAAGTGAACGTGGTCTCAAGTTATCATGAGAATGGATGAACAGACGGGCTTCCAAAATTTAAAATAACTTTTAATGTTATGCGTGTGGGTGTCCAACCCATTTTGCACTACCACCATTATTTCTGTGAGTTGAAAACGAAATGACAATACTAAATTTGTCTAGGGTATAAAACTAATACAGCTGGGGTGAATACAAAGAACAGTGTTTGTGTACATACAAAATTGTGGAGAACATAACATTTTGTGCTCTTCATAGAACACCCAAAATAAAATTTGTAAAAATACTGCAAATTCCATATTTTATCCAATAGATGTCTCTGAATATATCAAGGGAGTAGCTCTAAAAGCCTCCCCCTTAAACATCCCACAGCACGCTTACCAGTGGGGCAGATCTACTGAGACGGCTCTCCATTCAATGATTACTGTCATTGAGCGTTTACCTTGGGAGCCTTTCTGGGCCACATCCGAGTCGCTACGTGGGGCAGCTCGTCGGAAATGGTGTTGACCGCACTGTTGTGCAAAGGATCGACCAAATGTTAAGGCGACAATACTTAACTGTGAAGTTGGGCGGCCGTGCTTCTCACAGCATGCTGGTGGAGAGATGCTGCGCGCAAGGTGGCGTGGTGTATGTTGGTTGACTCGCTCATGACGATGTTGAAAAACGTGGAATTCTCATGTGAAGTGTATGCGGGTGATATCCCTCTGCTCATTTCCAGGCACAGCATGGCTGCTGCCAGTGCCTTCATGCAATGAGACCTCAATATTGTAGAGGACTGGTGCACCCGTCATGATATGACAGTGAACCCTACAAAGACCACCTTGGTGCTCTTCTCCAGAAGACGTAAGCTTGGGCACTTTGTTCTTCCAAAGCTGTTTGAGCACACTCTGCAACTCTCTCCCCAAGTCAAGCACCTACTTTGACTCGAAGCTGAAATGCGGATTGAACGTAGAGGAAAAAGTTAATGCGGCTATGACGGTCTTCGCTCGATGCAGGAGAGTTTTTGGCTGCAAATGGGGCATAAGACCGTGGGTTGTGCACTGGATTTACACCTCGATCGTTAGACCTATGCTCAAATATGCATCCTGTATATGGTGGCCCAAGACGCTTGTGGGGCTGCGATCCGGAAGCTGGCGAGCCTACAAAGTCTTGCCTGCCTGGGAACTACGGGCTCCATGCAATCTAACACTACTGCTGTCCGTGAGGTCCTGCTTAATCTGCCACCCCTGGATCTTGTCATTGAGACAGATGACAAAAGGGCTGCGTGCAGATTGCGCTCATGGGGATTTTGAGAGGACGGCTGGACTGGCTCCTCTCATTGCTCTTTGGTGTGTGAGCTGGATCTAGAAAATCCTCTGGCTAGTATGCCATTTGATGCGACGGTTCCAGAGCTTCGTTTCGGGCGTCACTTCTCTGTAAGTTTTCCTGTAAGGGAATCGTGGACTGAGGGTAGTGCCTTATCGAGCCTTCCTTGGTCCGCTCTAAAAATTTTCACCGACGGTTCTCTCACTAATGAGGGAGCCAGGAACCTGACATTGGGATGGAGTACTCACTTTGAAGACACACCACTGTCTTCTAGGCTGAAGTCTTTGCCATCGCAATGGGAACAAAAATAGCCCTTGATATGGAGATCAAGGGAAAGAACATTGCTATCCTTTCTGATAGTCTGGCAGCATTGATGACTTTGAGTGGCCCTCGGATAACATTCAAGTTACTGGAGGATTGGAGGTCTACAAAATGGTGTCTCTTCAGTGGATTCCTGATCACATGGGGAACATATCGAATGAAAGGCCTGACCTTTTAGCTAAGGCTGGCTCTGATTCTCCGTTCCTCGGACCGGAATCCGCCGTAGGAGTAACTACCTCGAGTATCGGGTTTCTCATTAAAGCGGATGTTCATTGAAAGCATTAGCAGAGATGGGAGAGCCTGAGTACTTACAGGTGCACAAAACTATTTCTTGAGAAGGAACATCTTTGATTTTCTCATGGGGCTAGGAACGAAACAATTTGGAACTCTGGTTGGCATCATCGCTGACCACAGCAATGAGTGTCTGTTATGCCTGAAACAACCGAACGCTTTTTGTGTGCTTATCCGGCCTTCGCCCGGAGCAGGCTTCTAGCAGGACAACACAATCGGTTGCTGTGGCCTCCGTGCTTCAGATCTCTCGTCCTCTGTCTTTAAAATAAATAAAAAAATCAAGTTAAAGCATCTCTTTCACTCTCATATTAGTATGAATTTAATTAGTTTTCCATATTTCATCCGCCCATTGATTAGGCATTCTCTGAGGGAAAGATAACTTGTTTTGATAAAATAATCTATCTGATATTTTCCGTTCCGCATACTTGCTTGGCTACTTTTATACTCTAAACATACATATTACATTTATGTACTCTACAGCCTACACACTTACTCGTCTCAGGCGAAAAATCTTTGCATTAATAAACCTTGCTGAAGGATGAAAAATTCCACATGAAAATTCTTTTCGTGTTAAGTCATTAATTACTTTGGGAAAACAAGCAAGTGCATATACTATAGAGGATGCTATTAAAACCTTACATAATGAGTGGTCTGACCTAAAACTTCACCTATATGTTTACATATGTATGGACCTATATGTGGCGTACGATTTATAGGAAACACATTCATTGCAGTGAAAAGTTCCAACACCAGACAAAAGAGAGCATTAGAGTTAGGACGAGGACCTAATTAAAACACTTCCCATCGGGCTACTAATTTTTGATATTGTTCTACAGGAGCTTGTTTAAACCAGCAAGTCACGTTCTTGAGAAGAAAGACTATCCTAAAATGGAAATTCTATTGTTCAACTTCTTCCTGTGCTCTTCTTTTGAAAGTAGGGGAGTTGTGTGTCTTTTTTTTAAATATAATAAGGAACCTAAAAAAAACAAAAAAAAGCAAAGAACACTGAAGAAGTTCCCTCAACTATTTGAGTAATTGCACTTCTTCAGTTTGACACTGACACATGCTTTAAATTATGTTTTCTACTTGGAAATTTCAAAGGTGCAAAACTCGTGCAACAGTGAAAAATGAAAGACTGGCAAATTTCTCACGGCTTTTTTTATTTTTTTCAAATAAGTTTAGTTGAAACGGATGCAGGATAGAAAACTGCGGCATTAAAGACTAAGTTTTTTTTTATGGTACAAACGGCCAGCAGAGCAGAATGTACGAACAAATCCTTGTTTTTAAAAAAAAAACTAAACTAAAAGTGCCAACAGGTGGGTGCGATTGAGTATGAACGAGATTTTGATGGCTCCTGAATTCTTCCAAACGATTGCATTTCCGGTAAAGTTTTCATTGCACTTTTTGTGGTGGTTCGACCGTGATTCAAATGAAATTTATTTTGTATATTTTTTTATTAACGAGTGAATAATCTGCGATTTATATTTATCTGTGGTAGAGATACAAAATTGTGCTTTCGGGTGTTGTGTTATATTCAAGATAAGTGGAAAGTGGTGGAAGCATTGAAGAGTGGTAAAAATGCGTTTTAGTCATGCATATTAGTTTCGGTGTTTTAATCTGTTGTTTGTATGTGGTGAAGAGGAAACGTTGCTGCTTAGAGCGGGCGTTTTGGTGCCACTTTTACAAGGCTTCCAGCAATACCTAGGAATTTCACGGTGATTTTGTTTTATTTGTTCGTTCCTGTGCTTAATGGTTTGTGGTTCAATTGTGTTTCTTGTTATTATTGATTTTCGTAGCTTCTGATTTATCTATAATTCTTTTTGGTAAGTGGCCAGATAAGACGCTGGCATTAGTATAAACGGATCACAAACCAAATGTAAGCTAACCCGGGGTTTACACGAAATAGCACAGCTTGCAAGCAACTCACATTGCCATACTTCTTGCACGTGTAATCCCTACTCAGCTTTCAGCGTACTTGCAGGATGAAAAATCATGACAGCTGAAGTGGTTGTAATTTGACATTATACAGTTTTCAAAATGGCGGAAAAAAAATGCATGAGAGAAATTGATAAATTTATATCGGGAAAATGAGATTTTCTGGGATCATTTGCATTACATCATTTAACTTTCTTTTTTCTTCTGTTTTTTCCGATTCTGCTTCTTCCTTTATTGCTAAAATTTCCGACATATGAGGGCAGTTTGATAAAGTCAAGGACATTTTGAATAAAAGATCGTTTTATTTCTACACATAGTGTCCTTCAATGTCAATACATTTAGACCAGCATTTTTCCAATTTTTTTATTCCTTCCAAATATTTAATAGGTTTTCTCAAGGGACAAAGCTCTCAAAATAGGCGTTTGTTTCAGTGATGACCTCTCCGTTAGACCCAAATCTCTTACCGCCCAGCCAGTTCTTCATGTTTGAAAACAGGAAATGGTCGCAAGAGGCTAAATCTGGAGAATATGCTAGATGGGGTAGCAGTTCGTAGCCCAATTTATGGATTTTTGCCATGGTGACTACACACGTGTGTACCGATGGAATATCATTTTTTTTTGTTCGCCCAATGCGGTCGTTTTTCCTTCAAATCAATATCGAACCTATCCAAAAGCTCTGAATCATATTCGCCGGTGATCGTTTTACCCTTTTCAAGGTAATCGATGTGAATGGCACCGCAAGAATCCAAAAAAAAAAAAACTGTGGCCATAAACCGTGTTGGCCCAATTTGGCCTTCTTTGGTGCACGTTCACCCTGTGAAACCTACTGTCCTGATTGGTCTCTGGTGTGTTGCGATGGATCCATGTTTCGTCCACGGTTACGAAACGACGCAAAAACTCGTTCAAATTGCGACTGATCATCGCCAAACACGCTTTTGAAGTGGTCACACGGTTGCGCTTATAGTCGAAGGTGAGCAATCGCGACACCCATCTGGTGGATAGCTTTTTCATGTCCAAATATTCATGTAAAATTTGAGATACTTACAGTTTTAGGCAACTCACACACTTTCATTATCCGACCGTCCAATATCATTCCATGGATTTTATCGACTATATTTGGCGTGACAGCTTCTTTTGGGTGACCTGAACGTTCGGCGTCACTACTAGTGCTGGTATGACCACAACGGAACTCAGTAAACTACTTCTTCACCATTGATATTGATACTGTAGAGTCCCCATAGTATTTATCAAGCATTTTTTTTGTGTCGGTGACGGTTTTCCTACGCAAAAAATAATGCTTAATCAGCGCACGAAATTCACTTTTTGAGGCCAGCCCGTCCCAACTCGTACACGAATTTGTCTATTATTTCTTTTTTACTAATTTCGACACTCTCGTAGACCCACTTTTCGTCATCACAGTGAGCTGAAATTTGGCACACAGGTTCAAGTCGCGTGACAATTGAACCGGAAATTTCTATGGAAAACCCGGAAAATCTGGAAAAATCATTTGAAAATTTGGTACAAATTTGATTACTGATAAATCCGTTTCAGGAAAAATGCAGAGTTTTCCGATTTTTCCGAAATTTTTCTTCGGAATTTTCCGATTTTTCCGGAAAATTTTCCGGTAAAAAAGTTTTCTTAATTATGCAGGATCAAGTTCCGTATCAACTGGCATCATTACTTTCTCTCCGACAATGGTGAAAACTTGCACAAAAAATCGAGGAAAATTCATGTAAAACGCTTTTCCGGAGTTTTTTCAGACCAAGGAAGCGTTTGAGCGTTTTGCAACCTAAAAACAAGCTGTAGAGCGAAATGAGTTGCATAAAGTTGCTTTTGTGGAAAACTCCATGGAAAACCCGGAAAAGCGGGAAAATCATCGGAAAATTTTGCATCGATATGATTAGTGATACATCTGTTTCCGGAAAAATGCAGAATTTCCCAATTTTCCGACAAAAAGTTTTATAAGCTACGGAATCATTTTTTTTTCCGTCCTACTGGCATCAATACTTTCTCTTCAACAATCATGAAAACTTGCATGAAAAATCGAGGAAAATTCATGTAAATTTTTAAAAAAAATTCATAGTAATAGGAAAAGTCTGTGGAAAACATGGAAAATCGGGAAAATTCAGTAAATCAGTTTCTTTTCAGCAGTCATAAAATTGTTTTAAAATATCTCCATCCAGCACGTAATAACAATTTAGTTAACGTGAAAAAGGCAGAAAATAAAATAATTAAAAAAAAGGGGTTTTCAAACAAAACTGAGGCCAAGCCGCATGAAAAAGTAGAAGATAAACTTTTCTTCACACACAGAGGTGGACTCAGATTTTATTCGCTGACAATCACCGATATATTTCAGTATGATCAATCAGAGGTAATAAGTGATTTGATTCATGAAGAGAAAGAATATTCAAGAGTAATGTCCCAATCAAAAAATCTGAGTCCACCTCTGTGTATGAAGAAAAGTTTATTTTCTACTTTTTCATGCGGCTTGGCCTCAGTTTTGTTTGAAAACTCGTTTTTTACTTATTTTTATTATTATTGTTAAATATTTGTAGGGTTTATGATATCACACGATACACATGATGCGCTTTTCTTAATAAGGGACAGATTGCAGCCCTATTATTAGGATACCTACTGCGAGCTAATGACCTCTCAGAACGAAAATATATGAAAAAAATCAACAAACTGAATAGGGATGGATAAAACTGAATCAGATGGAGAGCTTATGGGTTGTCCGTATTCTTCCACAGGTAGTAAAGGAAGGGAAAGAAACTTTTACTTATTTAGGTATGTAGACATTTATTTTGGTTGTTTGTTAGAATTTTTTTTAATCATTTTCGGTACATATACCTATTAGTCATATCCAATTCAGTTTCATTGAGTAGCTTAAAAATTTCTGATGTTCCTCTTAAGTTCCTTCAGTATACCATTCTTCATCTTCTCATGCTAGTCTATGCTCAATGGGCTCCTAGTCAGCTGCGGTAAAGCCCTAAAGTATTGTGGGAATGCTAAATAGAAACTGAAGGTCACCACCTGTCATTCAAATTTCGTATACCAATTACTAAAGCTCCCCCTTAGCCATATATAGCCCGTTGTATTCGAGCGAAACTGCATATGGCTCCATTATCTACCACCAGTGGTCACCTCTAAGTAACAAAATAAAACTTTATTTTACTAATTTACAATAAAGTGCAAGTAAAATAAAACAATTTTTGTACTGTTGCTAAATAATTGAAATCAAGAATAATTTTTAAGTCCTTCATAATTCTCGATAAAAACAAGTTTATTACGCTCAAGTGTAGAGCCTGATCCTTCTACTGATAAATCGCCTCCTCACTGCAAAACTTTCTCTCAAATTATTATCCTACTTAAGAAAACGCAATACAAAATTTGCTTGGCAATATTTCGCGCAGTAAAATGAAAAAAAATTTAAATGAAAAAAAAAAAATTATTTTTTATGATAACCAAAAATTGTTCGACTGAAAAAGTATAACACGTACAAAGTAATTCCATCGAATTCATTTCTTACAAATTGATTTAGACCAATAAATTTTGAGCATAAGCTCTCTCCGAAAGGATGACTATAAACTTCTTAAGATATTTCCAGGTGCAAAGTATCCCCTCCTCTCCGTATAAGACTTATCCATAATTAACGTGGTAACGATTCCCGTTTTCTGCGCTATTAAACTCAAATACCTAAATCAGATATACACCCCCGCACTGCGAATATAGGAAATCGATAGGAATCTGTTGGAGGCTTTTAATTAAAGCTCCAAATGAAAATATATTGATACTCCTTATTCTTGGGGGAAGGGCGAGATATGTACATGTATGTGTGTGTAAATGGGAAACTAGGAAACTATATTGCGACGTTATTCGCTATAAAAGTTGCTGTTAAAAAAAAAGGTCTAAACGTTGTCTCGTTTCGTACTCTGAATAAGATACTTAGTCGTCGCCCCCAGGAAATCACAAAATAGAAGCAATTTGCAAGATGTCAAGAGTATCACTGATAGGAATTCCAAAAAGTCGCCTGTTCTGTATCGACCTCTTTTAATATTGCTGTAGTCGTCTGCAATTTAATGCCGTGTTATAAGTCGTCGGCACTCCTTGGGGGCTATTGCAAATGAATTGTTCCTCTTTTAGTTTATTTTTATTTGATGGTTCTACGAGGAGGAGGCTGTTGAAACATAAATTCTCGAAGTACACATAAATTTTGTCTAACTTGAAAAATATTGTGTAAGTAGTAAACCTTGAAGGATACAATCGGACGACAATAAAAGCACAGGCAGAAATTATTCATTTCAATCATTTTTAGGACTTTTGTTTAACAAACTGTGTCCTTTTGCATTCCGAATTTGAACAACAAAAAAAATCAGTCTTCAAATAGTCCCGGATGAATGTGAACTTGTCTAATGAAATACACGAATCGAATTTAATAGTTTTGGTATAATGAATTTTAACGAGTATACTCGACTTTCGAGATCCAAACTTTATAGCTTGGCAATTTATTCATAAATTTAAGAGTAAACTTATTGGTAAGAGTGCAATAAAAATTAGAATATACTGTACGATAATTGTGACCCATCATATTCGTCCTAAAATTCAGGGGATTCGAACCTTTTTTAATGTTAGTCGTCTAAAAGAATAGCTCAACAAGGAAAACAACCACAGAATTTAAATCCTAGAGAGCGATTGTGTTTATTGATGAAATTAATAGTTAGTCCAAGTAACAGATGTTGTGTACAATACTCTTATATACTTAAGCAATATAATAATAATAATAACATATTTAGCTATGGCATATGTACACAAAATTACAATCTTTTAATAGTACAGTTATAATAAGGTAAGAATACAAAATTAAATTAAGCACAAAAAACAAAAAAAGAAGAAAAAACCCAAAAAAGTTAAGTTAAAACTAAAAACTAAAAATCAAAACAAGTTGGAAATAGCTAAACAACAATAATTTACAAAGTTGTACTCACCGCGCGGCAGGAAATCATCATCTTAAATATTTTCCGTAATATTAGAAGGAAATTGAAGTTAAATGTGAGCTTTAATGAGAGTCTTAAGTGCATTGACAGTTTGGGACCTCTGAGCGCTAACAGGTAGACAATTCCAAAGACGGGCAGCCTGAACAGGCAAAGAACGTTCAATAACTAATTTACTGAATCGCGGAATTACAATATTATAAGTACGTGGCGAAGAAGAGAGCTGGAAAAATTCTCTAAGATATTCTTGTTGGTTGCTCTTTAATAATTTGAAGAGAAGAAAAATCATTCTCCACTTAAGATATGCACTCAGCACGCAACCAAGTAACCTGTTAACAAACGGAGACACATGGTCAGACCTACGCAGGCCGTAAACAAATCGTACGCAATCGTTGAAAGCCACCTCCATCTTACGCCTACACTCGCTGTCCAAGCTAGGAAAAATATGACTTCCAAATGTGAAATAAGGCATAATCAGTGTAATCACTAATTTTAGCCTCATATTAGTGCTCAGAATACTCGTCGAGAGCCATAACCTTTTCAACCCCGCATACACCTTATTGAGAATTGAACTAACGTTGTCGCAGCACATCATATCACAGTTCACAACAATTCCCAAATCAGTAGCCGTTCTGGCCACCTGGACGACAAAACCATTCAAGATAACCGGGGGTATATCGATGACGTTTAAAGCGCTGTTATAGAAGGCCATGCACTGTGATTTTGCAGGATTAAGTAGACGTCCATTGAGAATCGACATAGATCAGACTTAAGACGCTCAATGCAATCCTCAAGCAGACCAATAGGCCTGTTTAGAAAAATCTGTACATCATCGGCATACATGTGTACCTTCACATCCTCCACTACCAAAGGAAGGTCATTAATAAAGAGAATAAATGATAATGGGCCAATCACAGAACCCTGCGGAACACCACAGAGTATGGGCAAGGCATTTGAGAATTCATTACCAACTCTAACATGCTGGGAACGACCACTTATATACGCCCTGACCAAGGAACTAGCTGTTGCACTAAATTTAAAATAGGTTGCTAATTTATGAAGGAGAAGGCCGTGGTCAACACTGTCGAAGGAGTTAGAGAAATCCAAGAGAACTAAAATACCAAAATCATTATTATTCATGGCAGACCTGATGTCCGTGGTAACCTTTAATACTGCAGTCTCACAACCGCGAAAAGCGCGAAATCCAGATTGCCAAGAAGACAGATATTTGTTCGCCTCCACCCAGCCAAGGACCTGATTTCATACGAGTTTTTCAAGCACCTTCGATAGAAAAGATAAGATGCTTATGGGGCGAAAGTCATTAGGCAATTTGGCATTAGCTCTCTTCGGGATCGGCAGAACAGTAGCAGCCTTCCAGATGATGGGAAAAATTGATGCCGTTAGGCAGGTGTTCAAAATATGAAGAATATACCTATCAATTACAGGTAGCAGTATTTTTATTAAGCGTGGTGGGAGGGAGTCTGGCCCAATCGCATCAGACTTCACCGAAAGAAAAGCAAAAATCACCTCCTCCAAGTCTAACGTAGCTAACGTAACTTTGTTGCGAACAATTTTATATTGAGTACGCACCTCATTAGTTTTCAAAGGCCGATATCGATGGTACAAAAATTCCCTCTCAGCGATCAATAAACGAATACAAGGCGACCATCAAGGGCACCCTACACTCAATAAGCGCCTGGATTTAAGAGGAAGATGTGTTTCTAATAGGTACTAAGAAGGAAAAAATATAAACCTGATCATTCACTGAGGTACATTCAAATAATATAGTATAATAAAAAAAAAACAAAATGATTAGGTGTTACCAGGTTAAACTTAATTCTTCATACATACTAAATGAACTGAGTGTTAAATTAAGTCTTGTTACATTTGTAACTTTATTTTAATACCAGGAAGGAAGAGAAATCTATTCGATCCTGTTTTTATTTGATTGCTTAGGCCTCAATTGATGTGGCATTTTTCAAGGGTAGCTGCGTGGCTTCATTGAAAGTTTGGGAAGTAGAAAGGAGTATGCGGATTTATGACATCATGTCTCCTAATGACCAAGTTTCACTTTTGAAATTATGAAAATATAGTAGGTGCATAGAAAGATAGAACTGCAAAATGTTCCACATGCGCACAAATTCTAGATGTGAATGCATTTCGAAGTTTTACTATATGGCCGAAAATATTTCTAACGGATGAACGTGGCTTGTAACGCGTGGAATTAATCTACAAAGTAATAGAGGGCGCTGCAGGATGTCCGTGAAAACTCAAAAGAATCAATTTCAATTCAATTGAATTTATTTATTTATACTGGTTGATTGTACAACAAGACTTACAATCTTTTGTTTGCACAATTAATTTTAATAACTACAAAATAATAATTTTAATTGAGTTTCAATGTAACCAAAATATAATTAAAGCTAAGTGGCTATACATTACAAACTAATAGACAACATATTATAATTCAGAGGAAGATAACGAGAGCCGAAAATGGAAGGAAGTTATGAAACTATGAAGAAAAACCATAAGAGCAGCAATATACATGAAAACTATAATTATAGGGAAATATTTAAGAATGTGTTTAAACTATTCCTGAATCGCCTGGCTGAAGTCGTCCGTAAAATTCTGTGTTGATACGGACTAATGTGTTCAAAACATCACAATCCATATATAAAACGTACACAATCGTTATAGGCTACGTCAAGTTTACGGCTGCAGATAGAGTCCAATGACGGAAACATTAGACTGCCATAACTAAAATGTGGCATAACCAAGGGTTTTATAAGCTTAAATCTTGTTTCTATTATGGATAATACCGCTGCAGTTAACCATAACTGTCGAAGACAGCCATAGACTTTGCTGATAAGAGCCTTGATAAAGTCACAACAGGTCATATGATCATTCAACGCGACACCAAGATTCCTGACTGTTCTCATGTACGCCAAAGGAGAACCGTTTAGAGTTATCGGAGGTGCATCATTTACATCACTGTCATTTCCATATTGCAACATGAAGCAAGATTTACTGACATTGAGTGCCAGATTATTTACGATTGACCATGAGTAAATTCGTTGAAGATCGTTATTCATGCGTTGTACCCCATCCTCGATCAAACCAATCAGTCTATTAAGGTATATTTGAATGTCGTCAACATACAGATATACTTTTGAATCTATAACAACACTAGGGAGATCATTTATATATAAGTTAAATAGCAGTGGTTCCAGAATTGAGCCTTGTGGAGCGCCACAGACTAGTGGTAAAAGCTTAGAAGAAACATTCTTTAGTTTTACTTATTGGAACCTATCAGACAGAAAACTTTTTATACTTGCAATAGCTGACGAAGAAATGTTATACAAAGAAAAAAGCTTTGTTAGTAACTTAGAATGATTCAAATTTTCAAAAGCCTTCGATTAGTCCAACAAAGAAAGCAAACCAATTTCACTTTTGTCAAGTGCAAATCGAAGATCTGTAGTCACCTTTAACAAAGCGGTCTCACAGCTATGTCCACGACGAAGGCCAGATTGCCAGCATGACAGGGAACATGACGTTTCAAGATAACCAAGTATTTGTAATGTCATTAGCTTTTCCAGAGCTTTTGATAAAAAGCAGAGCAGGATGGAAGTCTGAAGGTAATTCCGCCGAGGTCTTTTTTGCAATAGCAAATATAGTTGCTATTTTCCATTGGGTGGGAAAAAACCCAGGCTGGTGTTGAAAATATGGGTTACGAATGGTAATATGATCGGGTGCAAAAGCTTCAAGAAGCAGGGAGAGAGATTATCGGGCCGAGTAGCGTCAGAGCTTATGGTTCATAGTACTTCATCTTGGTCGACATTTCTGAAACTAAAACCATCATCATTTAGCATTGGAGGTACAACATTATCTACAGAAGGTTCGTTATTTGACGATAACGTATTACTAGTATTGATGAAGTATCCAGTTAACAGATCTGCATTGAAGTTACAGACATCTACTGCTTTGTCGCCTTTTATCTGAAGTTTGCCCAAATTAGCCCAGAAATGTTTAGGAGACAGATTGGGATAAGCTTTTTATGATAGTAGCGCTGTTTAGTGCAGCGAATTTTTGAATCTGTTTTGCAGTATCAGTTTTAAGACATTTTTATTCTCGATACAAGAATTCAGCTATTAAAATTCTTATTCCTACCGAAAACCAAGGACAACGATATTTTGGGTAAACTTGTCGTGACTGCAATGGTGCATGAATATTTAGTAAAAAGTGTAAGTTGGCATTTAAGATATCCACCTGTTCGTCAACATTTATACAATGGTATATTGTTTCCCACGGCAAGGATGAGCTATCACGCAAAAGAACGGGGGCGTTAAGGTGATTGTAATCACGAAATTGTATAGTTACAGGATGAGACCGTGCGCTGATGGATACATCATAGGTTAGAAACAATATATCGTTGTCCAAATAACTCGGCGGACTTCAATGGTTGTGAAAAAGTACTGAATGTAAATCAGTTGCTAAAAGTAGATCGAATTGCGAGGGTTGTGTAGTATTGTAATAAGTATAGGTAAAGCATTTACTGTTTTAAGGTCCATAGATTGAAACATGTGTAAAAAGGCGTCGCTCAAGCCAGAATGCCGTAAGAGATTAACATTAAAGTCTCCACCAATTACAATCTTGTTAAATCGATGTGTGCATAGAGAGATATAGCAGTCATAAATTCAGTAGAATTATCGATACTGAAGCTGTTTGGTGAACTATGGGCACAGGCTAAGAGACATTGATCAGAACAAGTTTTCAATTCTACACATTTAAATTTAAAAGGTAGCAAAGGTGCAGATAATTTTATTACTGACCATTTTAAGAAGTCACTTACATAAATAGCTAGCCCACCACTAACATAATCAGTTCTGTCATTTCTGTCCAATATATATCCCGAAATATTAACTAAGTTGGAGGCGATGTCCTTATGTAACCAGGTCTCCGTGACGAAAATCACATGTATATCGGAAGTAACAAAAACTTCTCTCAACTTCTCTCGCATTAAAATAACATATATTAAGACTCTTCGATCGTACTGACATAATGTTGAGCATCGTTCTCACTTCGCGCATGGTCAAGTTTGTGCTAGAAAACGCGGGACATCGGACTACAAAAAACTAGCTTTCATTGATTCGCAATGTGCAATATAAAAGCAATGAATAAAAACATCAAGATATTTAGCTGCACCACCAAACAACAATTTCATAACTGGCTCCATCTCAGCACCTGAGTTAAAAAAAAACGATTCTGAAAAGGAAATTCATAGCAATAAAGAACTAAAAATTATTATAAACTTAAAATATAAAAGAAGCAGCAAAATTTAAACAGATTTTAACCACTACTAAGTTAGAAATGCAAAATATAAATAAAAAGTTTTGTTTGGCAGCAGGGAATTATATTTCATGGTGAAAATAGTAGACACTTTGGTTGACGCAAAAGTGTCAGTAAACGGCAATAAAAATGCACGAAAATGTATAAAACTTATGTCATACCATAAGGGTTTTAACATAAATCCGCGCATCATACACATATTTCAGCCAGTCAAATCTAGCAGTCTTATACCAGTCATACATTTCACCTAGAATGGAATATAATTCGTATCTATGGACGCTGTGGCTGGTCACACAGCCCTAGCTTTATTAGATATTGTCCAGAAGAAAGCCATCAAGCTCATTGACGATGTGGCAAAAACTTGTCATATCGAATCGCTCGAGCACCGCTGCAATGTTGGATGCCTTTCGCTCCTTTATCGCTACATGCATGGTCAATGTACTTATGAAATATCTAGTCGTCTGATCCCTTGTAGAATGATTCCTACACGGAATACTCGCGTTGTAATCCAAGCCCGTCCTTTTACCTTTCAAATTTCTTCCGGCCGTACAGTAAAATTCCGTGATGCTTTTTTATCTCGAACTGTGCGAATGTGGAACAATCTACCATCTTCTGTCTTTCCTTCGGCATACAATCTGCGGACATATATCGGCACCTCCGCTACTCTCCTCATATTCCCCAATCCTTTCCCCCATTTCCTTCCTTCCATGCTATGCTCTACATCATAGGGTGATACCCCTTTGCTCGGGATAAAACGCTAATCTATTTTATTTTTTACAATTAATCAACTCAACTACGTACAATGGTTGGTTAAATTTCATGATAATTTGACGAGTCCCACCCACGATAGAAGTCACTCTTTCGACAAGCTTATTTTGGAGTAAAACGGACCGACAAGCCGTTCTTGAAGCAACTTGTAGACTTAACTTTAGAACAGACTATAAACACCGATGTGGGATGATAATTGACAGAGATCAACATTATACATTTCACTAATTAAATATCTGCTCGACAAGGGTAGTTATAGAGTCGCGTCATCATCGGATCTTAGTAATCTCTCACGTATTTTTGTTTTTGTATGATATTGCCAAACTCAGGGGGATACCCTATGATGCCGTAGCATAGCCTTGGCAGGAAAGGAATAAGGGGTTGGGAATTGAAGATTATTGGGTTGAGTCAAGTAGGTGACGGTGCGCATTAGGCTCGAATGTTTGTGGCTCATAGTTGGGGGGGGGGGGGGCAGATGATGGCAAACTGTTCCACATTCATACTGTTCGGCTGAATGATTCACGGAATTTCACTGTATTGCCGAATTTGACTTTAAGGGTGTGAGGATGAGCTTGGGTTACAGCTCTTGTGTTGCGCATGGGAAGAATTCTACAAGTAATCAGGTTAAAAATTTCATCAATGTAATGACTGTAGAAGTAGCGATGAAAGAGAGACAGACATCCGACATTACGTCGGTGCTCTAGGGAATCGCTATAGAGGAGTCGAACGAATACACGAAATCAAGGGTGATGTCGTCTGCAAAACTATGAATAGGATTAAAAGTGAGAGCTAGCAGATCATTATTAAAAACTAGAAAGAGAGCAGGAGAGAGCACAGAGCCTTGCGGTACACCGGCATGGATTATAAAACGCTCAGAAGTAACTCCGTCCAATATAACTTAGATAGAACGGCGAGAAAGAAAGCTTTCAATCCATTTTAAGAATATAGGGTCTAGACCGAATGCGTGAAGTTTGGCAAAAAGAGTAGGATACCAGACTCTATCGAAGGCCTTCGAGATATCTAATGCGATGATCTCAGATTCGCCAAAATTATGGACACATATGACAAAACCGCATGATATTACCTCTAATTTGGGGGAACATCAAATTATAACAAATTCTACTCATCTTAAAAATTTCGTAGACACTGTGAACTTTTGTACAATATTGCTACAGGAACAGCAATTTCTGGTGTAAAGAAAACTTAATTTGAGCTTTGTAAAAGACAAGCACCGCGATACTTGTCAGTTACTGGCCTTATAGCCGAAAATCAAAATTTCATAAAGAAATTTTGAGAGCATACTATGAGTTTCGATCAGCAGATTCATATTGAGATTTTTAAATAAATCTTTATATATCCACCACCAACTTTTCGACACATGAGCTCACTGTAGTGTAGCCAGCAGGCAGGTCAGGGCTTCATTGCTGTCCTGATGAGATTGTCCTGCATTGCTGATCGAAGCACATAGTATGCTCTTAAAGTTTCCTTATGAAGTTTTGATTTTCGGCTAAAAGGCCAGTAACTAACAATAACTGAAATATTATTCAACAGCCCCCCCCCCCCCTCTCTCTCACGATTTGTATTCATACTAAACATCTATGAAATAATATGCTCGGAATTTTATTTTTTCCCAAGACTCAATCCTTTTATAAATTGATTCGGCAAAGGCCTAAATCTCAGGATGCCAACATCAAAATATTGTTTACAAAAATTAATTAAAAGTTCCAGCTTTACGGTGTAGGTAAACACTTGCCTCATATCATCTTACAGTTCTTTTAATGCAAATATTACAAAAACTTCTAGAACATATATTTGAGTTAGTTATAATGGATGGATGGACGGATTAAAAAGAGGTTGAGATCACTGGGATGCCCCACTTGAACTTAAGCCACAACAAGGTATACCACTCACTCTCAGGATTTATCAGACATTTATCATAACTCCAGCTGGACGCTCTAACAAAATTTAGGGTTAGTCCCCATCTCAGTTGCCACTTCATTCAGTTCATTTAGATAGGAGGTATGAACTAAGGAATCTATATCGCTTACTGGAGAGAGCAGGACAGTAACAGAGAAAGTGAGACCGAAACGGTATCCTCTTTTGTGGGGTCATCTAATCAAAAACGACTCTGCTGGGTTTGGCAGTTGGCACAAGCTAAAATATTATAAGTGAGGGGTTTTTTGGTGTAGTTCCGAGCGAGTTCGATCGCCTTTTTATTTTCGCTTAATATTGCTGTGATCTGGGACTAGAACGAGTACCTGGTTACACCAAAAAAGAGAATTCAGGGTGGTTTTAAATTAGTTTAGGTAAGAGGGATACCGCCGATATAAGACCTGTTATGATGGGATGTTCATTATACCCCATAGATTCATGGGAATCGATCCTTCTAAGAACATCCTAAATCTCTCAAGATGTTCATGTTGCACAAAGCTCTGTATATTACAGCTCCTCCCAACTTAGAGACGAAGTGACTAACTACCAAACAGGTGATCTGTTTTGATCACAGAAGTTCATGCGACATTCGTAAAGAACGCGTCGAACTGATTCGATTTTCTTAGAAGTTTTACAGCTTCGACTAATATCGTTAGACTATAGACTTAGTCCCCTAGCATGCTTATACTTATATCCTAATGGACCGTTAACATCCCTACTAGTTTTCTGGTACTACATTTGCTCCCCTAAGGTGCTACATAGTTTTTCTTCCGTTGAAGATTAGTCTTTTTTGGAGCGCCGATTGGAATTCTCTACCCACTCCAATATTTTTCCCTGATTTGGAGCCATTTCTGTAAAAAGTATGATATGTCAATGGTTGAAGCGTAGAGTGTGATTTCCATTATCCCCTAAATAGGATGTTCGCCTTGAGGTTAACTTTTAGTATAGTCTGGGAGATGGATACCTCCTGATGTTTGTGTTTGTTAAGGAAAGCTCGAAGCGCCCGAGTACTAATTGACCTGAGTTCTTTGCTTCTGCTAAGAAGGTGCATCCTCTGAACCTTGTCTAATATATTTCGACGAATAGCGAATTCCATTACCGACGACTACATACCACAGAACTATAAATGATAGTATGAGTCAAATAACATTATCCATAGGATCATCCACGATTTTAGTAACCTCACTTTTTCCCTATTGCTATAAAACCTAAGTATTTGACTCTGTCATTTAGTTTCAAACGTGTGTAACCAAAAGAAGGTAGGTTAATTGTGCAAATATTCCTTTTCTTAATTATAAAGCAGAAATCAGTCTTCAGCGAGATTGAGACCACATTGAGGACTACTTAGGTCCTAAATTGAATGCATTCATGGTTTCTAAGTATATGAATAAATTAAAAAAAAAAAAATTAGTTTTGATTTTCTCTAAGGAAGTTCGTAAAATTATCTCAGAATTCAATGTTTCAATTTTCTGGGTTAATCACATCTGGATTGCATAATTTAGTTTTCCCTCAACATATTCAACAGTAGTGGCGTGAATTTTACAAATCTAGCTATCTAGATTACTCCTATTACAATGCCAAGACAGACTAGACTGATAACGTTTTGTGTTTTTTTTTTTTTTGAGGCCATTCCCTTTAACTCGTACACGAATTTGTCTTTTTATGTACATATTTATATTTATATATTTCTTTTTTACAATTTTCGACACTCTCGTAGACCCACTTGACAAATTTGATTAGTGATACATCCGTTTCAGGAAAAATGCAGTTTTCCGAAATTTTCCGACTTTTCCAGAAAATTTTCCGGTAAAAAAGTTTTCTAAATTATGCAGGATCAAGATCCCTATCAACTGGCATCATTACTTTCTCTCCGACAGTGGTGTAAACTTGCAGAAAAAATCGAGGAAAATTCATGTAAAACGCTTTTCCGGAGTTTTTCAGACCAAGGAAGCGTTTGAGCGTTTTGCAACCTAAGACAAAGTTGTATACCGAAATGAGTTGCATAAAGTTGCTTTTGTGGAAAACTCCGTGGAAAACCCGGAAAAGCGGGGAAATCATCGCACAAATTTTCATAGATATGATTAGTGATAAATCTGTTTTAGGAAAAATGCAGCATTTTCCAATTTTTCTGGAAAATTTTTCGAAAATTTCCAGAATTTTCCGACTTTTCCGGAAAATTTTCCGACAAAAAAGTTTTATAAGCTGTGCGGAATCATTTTTTTTCGTCCTACTGGCATCAATACTTTCTCTTCAACAATCATGAAAACTTGCAAGAAAAATCGAGGAAAATTCATGTAAATCATATTAATAGGAAAAGTCTGTGGAAAACATGCAAAATCGGGAAAATTCATGTTATATGGGATCAAGTTGGAATACAGCTAAAAAGCGCTGTTTAAAACATAATTTGAATTTCAGAAAACTGTTGTAGTACATCAACGATTTGATACTCGAAAAATTTGTGTTTTCGGATCGGCACCATGACTTAAAATTGGTTTAAAATATCTCCATGCAGCACGTAATAACAATTTAGTTAACGTGAAAAAGGCAGAAAATAAAATAATTAAAAAAAAGGGGTTTTCAAACAAAACTGAGGCCAAACTGTATGAAAAAGTAGAAAAAAACTTTTCTTCACACACAGAGGTGGACTCAGATTTTATTCGCTGACAATCACCGATATATTTCAGTATGATCAATCAGAGGTAATAAGTGATTTGATTCATGAAGAGAAAGAATATTCAAGAGAAATGTCCCAATCAAAAAATCTGAGTCCACCTCTGTGTGTGAAGAAAAGTTTATTTTCTACTTTTTCATGCGGCTTGGCCTCAGTTTTGTTTGAAAACTCGTTTTTTACTTATTTTTTTCTTGTCTTAATTCGTATAATTTCACTCATTTTTCTATTTCATTCAAATTAATTAAACATGAGAAAGAATTATTTCTTTTATAGCTATGTAAATGCAGTACAGAAAAATCACAAACAAAAATAATCTAAATTTAATTTTAAACCAATTAAAAACAAAAAAAAAAACTTTAGTTTTTTTCAAGGAAAAGATTTCCAATGAAAACACGAAGAAAAGAAAATGAAATTCGTTTTTTTTTCACACTTCCAATTTAAAAAATTTGAAAAAACAAAATGTTTGGCTTCAAAATTCAATAAAAAATAATTTCGTTGAAGTTCTTCACTTCCGTGTGTGTCCATAGAAATTCTTAAAAGCATTTTCGAAATCACAGTCAGCACTGCACTTACATATTTTATAAAGAAGTACAGAAGCTTTTGTAAATACAAAAAAAAAAAAAACGATAAAAACCAAACCACCCATATCGACATTTCGTTAGGGTAAAAGATTTTCTCAATTTTTTCTCCCGAATCCACTTATTGATTGTTTGGAAAAGTATTTTCAGAGCTAATACCTAAAGAGAAAACGGAAATATGAGGACTCCAATTACTTACTTGCCTTGCATGAATACTATAAGCATGTTAGTTTTCCTTTGAAATCATGACTTCCGTGACCTGGTTTCGTTTGGTTTTTTTTTTCTTTTGATTTTGATTCGTTTGAAAATCAAAAGTTTTCCTTCGATTGCATAACATTTCGTCAGCAAACTTCTATATGAAATTTGTTCGTTTCGTAGAGTAGTGCTATAGAGATAAATCAGAAAGAAATTTGGGTACATAATGACAAAGAAAAACAAACCAAGCGTTTGCAATGCAATAAATTTTTTTGGTTTGTCTAATTAGTATTCACAGTGATGATAACTTTATCGTATAATTCCCTAAATCAGGGTAATTTCATCAACTAAATTATTTCATACAATTTTTATAATTGCATTTTATTTTAAGTCTAATTTATTACGTCAATGAATCCAATTCGATCCCGGACTGTTCCTGTTATTTCTATATACGAGAAGTGTTCGTAAAAAAGTGTTTTGAAGTCGTGCACAAATTCGAAGAATCTTGAGTTATCATTGTTTTGTTATATTTGTATGTATGGGAGTGTCGTCAGGATTGGACACCCTTTTGACTTTTGCCCATAACTTCTATTTAAGGATGAATCTGGCCAATGAAAGCAAATATATTTGGAAAGGTCTGGGAAAAAGGAACAATTTTGTTGAACTTCGCAGACTGATTGGGTGAAAAGGGAAAAAAATATAAGCATTAAAAAAAAAATGAAATGTTGTCAAGGTTGGCCAGTCGACGAAAAATGTGCTGAAATGATTGTAAAAATAATTTAAATGAAATAAAAGGCTGAATTTGTTTAATTTTTCTGCTTTTTTAGCAAAATTTGAATTTTATATGCATTTCTAGCAAATGTCGTTATATTGACGCCATTGAAATGCACTTCTCTCTCACGTTGTCCGAAGATTGCTTCTTCTGTGCTTTTTTAGGCGCGCATCTTCCTTTAGCTGGTGTTGTATTGGCGAACTTCGTTGGGATTGATGCTGGACGTTTTTAAGCCGTTTTCCAAGCACACAACAATAATGGGCCAAGCCAGACCACACAAAGATGGCCAACCTTGACGAAAAGCACCATTGTCACATCACATGACAACCAAACATTTTACATGATTGAATTTTATTCCAAACATGAGTCACACAATACAATACAATTAAGGGAATAGAGAGAGAGAGAGAGAGAGCATTGACGAGATGATTATCGCTGTGGAAGACTCTCGACTGTCTTGATATGAAATGAAAAGTTCAAGAAATTGTGAAACGTGACCGAAGAGTGTATATTAAAGAAATTGCAGAGACTGTTGACATTTCGTGTACATACAATTCTCTCTAATCCTCTATCCTACAGTTTTCGAAACTTTTCTTACATTGCGTATCAATGAAACATGACGTTCAGAAAAGTTGACGCACCAAAGTGGTGCGAGTGCGAGCAACTCTGTTCTTTTTTAATAGTATTGCAGAAAATATAAAAGGATTCTTAATTCAGGAATTATCACGGGAGTTTAGATGTGGGCTTAATAATATAATAAAAGAAATATTTCGGCCCGTCGAATTTACCGCTGCTGCACAAGTCGTACATCAAACATAGAATGAACCAAGTAAAAAAGATAGAATTGGTCTAAGACCAATTCTTATGATACCCTAGATCAGAGGTTCCCAAACTTTTTTGTCTCGTAGACCACTTGCCATGTTTTTCGGTTTTGGGTAGACCCCTCCTCGTATACCTACTATCTTGAGATTGATATTTTTGAAAGATTTTATTTTCTAACTGTAGGGGAGTGTAGTGTGATAACTTTAAAAACATTTATTTATTAAATTCAAATTAAAACGAACCAAATTAAACTTCAGTATCTGTTACATAAAATAGCTAAGCAAAAAATGAATGCTTCTAGTGGGAGGGATGAACCTGATGCTTTAATAATAAATTTTCAACATTTGGCATCAAATTAGTTAGGTTTAATCTCAAATCTCCTCGGTTAATGAAGTCCAGATTGCTTTTTTTTTTTTTTTTTTTATAAGATTGGCAACAATTGGTATGAGGATAGAAACGCAATCTAAAACTCTTTCTTGATATTCCATAATACAGGATAAGTGACAGGTATGTCTTTTTGAAGCCATAATTGCTGATATTCATTTCGAAACTGCATCTTAAATTCTTCGCTAGTGCTTATTCCGATCAGTTCCTCTTGTAATATGCATTTCTTCAATGTCGCCATAAGCATTGATTATCCACTGTGGTATTACCATAGTCAAAATATCCTCAAACCTAGTTTCAAAATCTGAATAGAGGGCATTTAAATGTTGAACGTAGCTTGAAACATTGTCTTCCTGGGGAACTGGGAATACTCGCGCCGTCCAATGTCTTGCTTCATTTGGCAAGGAACGCTGAAATGCTGACCGTTTTTTTTATCAAATTTAGACTGTCGCCTTGCAACTGCAAGTTAACTTCATTAAATTAATTAAACAAATCTGTTAAGTAGGTAATATCTGGTTTCAACTTGATTATATTTTCTTTTAAAATTGGATCTTTAGCATCCAGAAACTCTAAAATAGTCTCAAAAAATTCCAAAACATCTTGTCAAACATACACCTTTTGACAGCCAGCGTACTTCAATGTGAAGGAGTAATTGATGAAAGTTCTCGTCATTTTCTTCACACAACTGCACAAATAATCCTGTAATTAACGCGTTGCTTCGGTTTCGGTTTACTGCATTAATGATTAATTGAAGAGATTCATGATTTTTAGCAGAGTAAGGAAAAGCACACTCACCTGCTTACACGAATGACTCATGACTAATTTACGACTCACGTGCGCGTTCCATTTTTAAAAACTCATCTGCGCTTGCGTGAGTTGTTGTCATTTTTATTGTCACACGCGCCCATGAGTGAGTAATTCAAAATAAGAAAGCGCACACTCGCGTGCGCACATGAAATCTCTCACTGCTCATTACTCACGCGTGATTAATTCAAGGGAAGAAAGCGCCCACTCGCGAATAAAACTTTTAATATTAATTATCCACGTTTTCTACATAATGTAGGTAGATAAATGAAATTGCACACAAATTGGAAATGAGCAAGTGCGTTTTCTTCCCCTGAATTACTCACGCGTGAGTAATGAGCAGTGAGAGATTTCGTGTGCGCACGCGACTCTGCGCTTCCTTATATTGAATTACTCGCTCATGTGCGTGTGAGTAGAATGCTCAAAAAAATCCCACACGACTCATGAGTATGTGCGCTATGATCGCACACAATTTTGCAATTGCACCATTGAGTGTACGTTTCCGTACTCTGATTTTTAGCAACTAAATGTTGTCGATGGATGACGCAGTGTATTGCCAACACCTCCGATACATTTTGTTTTAAATAGTTTATAAATTCTCAATAACGCCCAACGATGGCAGGTGGTCCATCTGTAGCTACTCATATTATATTTCATAAAGGGATTACTTTTTCCGTGAAGTAATCCTTCAAAACATTAAATACTGATACATAATATAACGAACATATGCCAATAATAATGCTTCATTTCCAGGTAAAGTTGACTCGTCCAGCTGTATAGAGAAATGGGTCGTTTACAAATAATTACATAAGAACCTTTAAATATCAAAACTAATTTTATCAATACGTCTTTCAACTGTATTGTTGCTTAAAGGATTTCCTTTAATGATATGAGATGCAGGTTTGTGTAAAACAGTTTTTAAAACTTCTTCAACGGCTGGCAAAACTAACTTTTCTCCGATAGTATGCAGTTTTCCGGATTTTGCTATAAGTAGCGAGATATTGTAAGACACCCACAAACCATCATCGTCTCTTTATGAAGTCGAAGCGAACATTCTGTCCATCGTGGGTCTCTTCTAAAGTTTTTCCTTGAGTGTTGAAAAGTATTTCAAATCCTTACCTGTTTTATCAGGGTGAAATCTTCTCAGATAATCCTCCAGCTTAGATGGTTTCATAGCGTCAAGGAAACAGAAAGGCAAATAATTCTCTCAATTTTTGTTTTTAACTACAAAATAACATAGTCAAGTTCCTTTCCTCCATTCATGCAAAAGACATAAGATATGACATACATATATACATAGAGAGAGTTTTTAATAAAATACTGCACTACTTATATAATCACACTACTTCGCTACTACTATTATAATTGCGAAATTAAGTATCTATACAAAACCGTAGTATAGTATTGTAGTATATTGTCGGTCTATTTGTTACGTTTTCACCTAAAACCTAAGCAATTTTTTTTCGTTATTTCCGCACAGATAAAGCTGGAGGCCTATCTAGCTAAAAAGGCTACAATTTATTGCAATTTATTGACGCGTTCTCAGGCAGTGTCCAAATATATAAAGAAAAACGAAATTTTTGTATGGCAACCCCACGAAGGAGTAATCCGATTTGTCCCATATTCGAACATAAATTTAGTATTTTTAAAATTAGTATTTTTATTATTGTAAGATTTGAGCTGCCTAAGTAAACGCGCTGTCGAGCTATCGTGAGGACGGACAGACGTATCAAATCAAAATAACTTTTAATTTTATGCGTGGGTGTCCAACCCATTTTTCTCTATTAGAATTATTTCTAGATGTTACAAACGGAATGACAAATTTAGTATACCCTTTAGATTTCATCTAGTTTATATCAAGTAAAAAAGATAGAAATGGTCTAAGAATCATTTTTACCCTAGAAGATGAATGCCCATTTGTAATTTCGTATGGTCACCGATCTGTGCAAGTTTGATATCTGAAATGGTTTTTCGCATTTATTTCAATAACGGTTCGTCGGATAGAAAAAATAGTTTTATAGTTTTATAGGATTTCATATTCTGAAGAGCTCTTCAGTACATTAAAACCATCTAGGACTGATCGTTTTCACAGTATACGTAAAAATCGTAAATTTTTATATGGTAACACCAAGAACGGGTTGCCGATTTAGTCCATTTTTGATTTTTTTTAATACTATTTTTATGAAAGAAACTGTGTAGAAAATTCCAGCTCTTTATGTTGACGCCTTCTCAGGTAGGTAGTGAAAAACGAAATTTACATATGTTTGGCAACCCTACGAAGGAGTTATCCGATTTGTGCCATTTTCGAACTTCATTTTACATTTTTTTTAAGCCTATGTGCAAGGCTTCAGCTCCCACTTTGCATTATCAGATTCCGTTTGCCTCTTTGTCTTTGTATGTATGGTTAATGTTCTGTTGAAATATCAAGTTTGATTTGATCCCGTAGATGATTAATTCCTGCATTCAATACATTCCTACTTCAATACTGTTGCAAGCCGCACATATCTTTTTACCATTCAAAGTATTTTCGGCCGTATAGTAAAATTCAGTAACGCATTTTTATCCCAAGTTTGCCAATGTCTACAATTTTTAGTCTTTTCTCGGGTCTACGATGGGTCGAGAGCAGCTCCTCTCAGTATCTCTGCTCCTCTCCTCATGTCCCATAATGCTTTCCCAATCTCATTTCTGTCATGCTGCGCTTTCCTTCATAGGGTATCCCAGTTTCATCCAAGAGTTATCAATTTAACAGATGTTTTGCTATCAGCTGAAGAAGAGAAACTATTGGACAGTGGACTAAAGTTTTCGCCTCTACAATGTATAAACAAGAGTGATATGGTAGATTTAGCTTTGGATCTGGAAGTCGCTCTTGGAGATGCGCCACTTGATGTGAAAGCATGTGTGCAAATATTATAAAAAACGATAACTGTGACGCAACTGGAGAAAGGAATTATAAGCGAATTCTGGGCAAATTGAAGAGCAAGCTAAAAGTGAAGACCTAATTGTGACAATGGCTGATAAAGGAAATTCCATGGTGTTAATTAAAACTAATGATTATAATATTAAAATACAGAAATTTATTCAGGATAGTGGTGCACTTGAACTTAAAAAATAAGTAAAAAACGAGTTTTCAAACAAAACTAAGGCCAAGCCGCATGAAAAAGTAGAAAATAAACTTTTCTTCACACACAGAGGTGGACTCACATTTTTTGATTGGGACATTTCTCTTAAATATTCTTTCTCTTCATGAATCAAATCACTTATTACCTCTGATTGATCATACTGAAATATATCGGTGATTGTCAGCGAATAAAATCTCAGTCCACCTCTGTGTGTGAAGAAAAGTTTATTTTCTACTTTTTCATGCGGCTTGGCCTCAGTTTTGTTTGAAAACTCGTTTTTTACTTATTTTATTTTCTGCCTTTTTCACGACGATATTATGTGCAATTCTGAAGGGTTTAATAAGCGAATGTTTTCCCGTTTTTTAAGATAGGTTACAATTTTTAAAGACTGTCGGCTAACAAACTGGTGTGGCTTTGATCGGTAATTAAAATATATCGCAAAGAATAGTCGAGGAATGATTATCACCTGTCAAAACACGTTTTGCACCTATCAGTAAGGATAGACATGAATGTGTCCTTTCAGTGGGTTCCTGATCACATAGGGATCATGAGGACCATCGGCTCGGAGCCCGCCGTAGGGGTTGCCACCTCGAGTATCGGGAGATGGGCGAACCTGTGTGCTTGCAGGTGCACAAAACTGTTTCTTGATGAGCTCAATAGGAATATCGCTGATTTTGTCATGGGACTTGGTAGGAGGCATCATCACCGGCCACAGTTCGCTTCCCGCTCATCTAACAAGGGTGGGAATTGTTGACGGCCCTGAGTATCTGTCCTGTCTGGACGGAGAGCCTGAGCCAACCGAACACTTTTTGTATGCTTGTCCAGCTTTCGCCCGGAGCAGGCTAGATACTCTAGGCTCCACGCTCCTATTTGTAGAGAAACTGAAAACCATTCCTCACCACCAAGACCTGATGCGCTTCATTAAGACGACAGGAAGGTTTTGGTGATAGGGCATCTAGCAGGACAACACAATGGACCGCTCTGTCTCCATGCTTTGGATATCTAGTCCCACTGCATTTAAAAGAAAAAAAATCGTAACCAGAAACACATTAATTCAGACGTGAGTATGTCTACGGCTATTCGCCATTTATTATTCAAGTATGACTAAATCCGTGTTTTAAAACTATAGATTCTTCGAAGGTGAGTATATCAAGACTCATTGCTTGCCTGGTTTAAATACAAAAGTCATCTGTATTTACTCACTTGAAATATAGGCTAGATGTCGATACATCTACTCAACTCAAATACAGGGAATCTGTATTTGACCCCATATATTCTCTTCCGATGTGAGTATATCAACATCAAATCTGCTCTTTAAATACGAGTAAATCCGTGTTTGAAAGTGTGATAAAGCCCGATACAGCTATACGCTATTCCGACCACGTTTACTCTGTTAATACCAACCCCGCTTATAAAATATAATTCCTAAATATATCATCTTAAATTTTCTAGTTTCAATGTAAATTTCCCCGCATATTTTCATAGTCAGCTTCATTTTTTCTGTTCATCCAAAACCCTCGGGAAATACTTCCCAAGCCATGAAACAGAGTCCTCACTACCACATGAGAGCCCCAACTGAGTCCTAACATTCTAAAATATTTGCAATGTTCTTATGTAAAACTGACAAAAGTCTGAATTGAATGGCTCCTCCGCCCTAAACTATTATTCGTACAGTAAAATTGTGTTCTGATAACACTGGCCAACACAGTTTTTGTCTCCAAAATAAGAACAAAGGAATCAAATAGCCCTGGTACCATTATGCTCATTACTAATATTAAAAATTTCCGGCTGGTTCGTATTTCGCAGGAAATCTCACAAACGGGTGTTTCCTTTGCAACTCTCAGAAGTGCATACCTGTTGTCGGCTTGTCAGTGATCCTTTTACAAAAACTTTGACCTAAGTCAGCGCGGCTGTAATTACAGGAGAAAAGTAAGGCTGCGAAACGTACATATTGTAGTATACATATAGCAAAAACAGGAAACATTTAAGTTAGTTAGATGTGAGCATCTAGCAAAGCTTAAAAATGTGTGTGTGTGTGTGTTTTTTTTTCATTATCGAGTAATCTCTGTACAAAGAATTATTTTAACCATTACTTTGATAAAATTTCTAGTGCTTATAAAAATACTCCTAGGCGGTGTAATAGCAATCCTGATAAATTTTTGTTATGTTTGTGGTACATTTAGTCCGTTGGATAAAGGGAAATGGAAAACTATAACTTCTGACCTCATTTTGTGAACTATACAAAATGTATTTCGGGATACCTGTAAGGCACCAAGATAAGCCATGCGTTACACACGTATTTTGTAGTAATACTTATATGACTGAAAAGGGCACCATCGATCAAGGATTTGGTATACCAATGATATCGACAGAACAAGTAGATTATGAGAACGATTGTTATTTTTGCAAAAAAAAACACACACAAGGATTAACTGTGCTTAAAAGAAGGAGCATTGAATACGTGGAAACACCTGTAATACAAAGGCCTAGACCGTATAACGAAACTTATCCAGTTCCTGAGGTCGCAGCAAGTTCAGGAGAAAGTGAAGGTAGTAGTGTAGAATCTTCCATCGATTCCTCTAAAGACATCGAATTTTTGTCGTGGGGGGGGGGGGGGGCGTGGTAGTGGAAAACAAAAAAACCATGGGTGGGTTATTTTGGTATTCCCTACAAATTGCGAAAGTTTCATCTAAATCGGAGATGGTCGGGTCGAGAACAAGCACTTTTTGAACGATTTCGGATGGAATAACTGAATAAGCGCACTGCTTAATGCTCTGTTTATATAAAATCATTCGCTAGAGCAGTCTCGACGAATGAGCCAAAACACATCTTTTCTGATTAGTACGTATGTATATTTGCTCTGCTCAGTGAATGGCAGTGAGCCAACAATTCACTAATCTATCGCATTTATCAGAAAGAGCGACCTTCAAAATCAGAAATCTCAAGAGCAAGAAATAGTGTATTGCTTGTTTGTCTCTTTCTGCTGAGTTGGCTCACTCGGCTCAAAGTAGTGTCAAGCTAAGGGCTTGTTCACAAGCTCAATTTATCGTATGCGACAGAGCTCTAATTGACTGCAGCAATGTTGTTGTCACTGAACATGCTTTCTCTTTCTACGTTTCGTGCGATACAAAAAATTATCGCAGCGCATAGCTCTTAGTTTGGTGCGATTTTTACCTTAACCTCAACATTTATGTTTGTTTACATTTGTAATCGGATCCTAAAGCTCCGCAGTGATGTCGAAATTTACTAGAATATGTAAATACATAAATATAAAAATATAAATACTTATATGAAAATTCCACACTAATATCTCCTTGCCACTATAAAACTAAACAAATTAAGTTGTAGCCTCTGTCAACCTAGTGAACGTATCGCGCCATAAAAACTAGTCGCAAATAGATTTATAGAAAGAGCAGGATGTCACCAAAATATCGCACCTATCGAATCGAGCTCGTGAACAGGGGTGAAGAAGGGAAATTCTTGCTGTAAAAGCAGCCAGGTAAATCTTTCCCCCAGGTTATCTCTAAAAAAACGTTTAAGTTTAATAATAACACTTCTATTAAACCCACAGCTCCCAAGCCTCAAGCAGCACCTAGATCTGCCCCCAAGGCAGCTCCTAGAACACCCAGAGTGTCAGAAATTGACGATTTCTGCACCAAGAAGCCAAGTCTCTACTTGGCTGCGACCTTTTCGTCCTTATGGGGAAAATCAATAATTTCCTTCCTAAACACAGGAAGCTCTGTTCCATCTCGGAAAAACAAGCAGCTTAACTTCAATTTGCATTTGGACTATGTCTAGGCAATTAAGTAAGCTGAAACTTAACTGCAATTCGCTGGTAAAGCACAGCAAAAGAGCAGTACTAAATCTCTTCCTCATTGAGCATAAACCCACGTTTATGTTCCTCTCTGAAACTCTCCTCACTGAGAGACATAAGTTAGCTTTTGAACACTACAACTTCGTCCGCCAGGACAAATCTGAGACCACCCTAGGCACTGCTCTTCTCATTAAGGAAAACCTTAAATTCGAAGAGGTGAAAATAAGTAACCTTTCCAATATGGAATGCACTGCTGTCAAGTTAGAACTTCGTGACGCCGAGTCTCTTCTCTTAATGGCCCTATACAATAGATGCCACGCCACAGGAGCTAATATCCAGAATAACATGAACAACATTGCTCGAATCTCGGACAATTTCACTTACACGGTGCTTGGTGGTGATTTCAACGCCAGGCACCCGTTGTGGAATGACTCTGTCGTTTGTCCGTCATGCAAGGCAGTACATGACTGGCTTCTCTTTAACACCACCCATGATTTCGTCATCGTCTCGCAGGATACTCCGACCTTCCCGCGATCTGGGTCAATTCTTGACTTCTATATCGCAGCCTCTAATCTTATTAATCTCCTTCCCCAATTCTCAAATTATGTTTGTACAGGTAGGCTCTCTCAATTCCTCGCAGGAAATCTCCTTGTCGATTTCTTTTCCAGTGTAGTGCCGAGCAAACACTACAAATACAAAAATCTCCCGCCAAAACTGCAAAAATTATATAAATTTAGACAGCAACTTCGAAAAATACTTAACGTTATTTTTCACCGAACCCTTAATAGCCACAACCCAGCCTACAGAACCGTGTTATCGCAAATTAATTGCTTGTCAACAATTATTGAGGAACAAACGAAAATGTTTCTCGATCAAGAGTTTAGGAAGAAACTGGCCTCCATTCAACCCGGTCCACACTGCTCTTTCAGGACATAAATAAGATCTGCAACAGGAAAGCAAAACTACCCAAAACCATCTTAAGTGGCTTGAATGCCTACAACCTTCCCCACGAAAAATGCAACGCCTTTGCGGAATATTTCCAATCCACTTTCAGAGACAAATCATCTCTAAGCGATGCAAATTTTAGTACCACTGTAGACTCGACCGTTGATGACTTCACTGCACAGGCAGTGGAATCCTCCGCCACAATCTTTAATTTCACAAATACGTCCTTAAATCCGGATGATTTAAGCATCTTTTCAAATCCTGCTCATGTGTTCGCCCTAATCAGGACTATCAGAGTTATCAAAAACCTCCCACCTGTCGCCATAGAATTTCTGACAATTATATTCAATAATTGCCTCAATAATTCTTACTTTCCTGATGTCTGGAAAACCGCGCACATAGTTCCAATTCCCAAAAAAGTAAACTCGACAAACCTTAATGAGTTCCGCCCAATCTCTCTTCTGTCCAACCTGGGCAAACTTTTCGAAAAAATAGTCCGCCAACACATTGAAAATACCTACCTCGAACTAAATATGAGGCAAGATACCCAATTCGGCTTCAAGCCCCAGCACTCCACTTTTCATGCTTTGCTCAAAATCTTCTCTGATTCTACAAACGCCCTCAACAAAAGGGAGCAGACAGTAGGCTGCTTCCTTGATGTAGAGATAGCGTTTGACTCAGTCTGGACAAACGGGCTGATATTCAAAATTATAAACCTCGAGTTCCCGCCATATCTCACCCGGGTTATACATAGCTTTCTGTCATCCCGGAATTTCTACATAGAAATTGATAATGTCAAATCTCAGGCAACATCAGTCAGTGCTGATGTCCCCCAAGGTTCGCTCCTCGGACCAACTCTCTTCAATCTTTTCACCTATGACCAGCCTGCCAACGACTCAAATTCCACCACACTACTTTATGCTGATGACTCCTTTACGTACGCCCACTGCATATCATCCAATTTCGCTGCTACGAAAGTGGAGCGGCATGTCCTCAAACTCGACGAATTCTAAAGAAAGTGGGGCATCAAAATAAACCTTAACAAATCTGAAATGATTTGCATCCGAAATCCCTCCACAAGGGGAAGACCCAACCTCGCCACAAGTGCCAACAACATCGAAATCGAAGCAATAACGAAAACCTTCATCCTTCAAAGAACCCCAAATACCTTGGTGTCTCTGTGATCTGTTAAAATTCAACAATCACGCCAAGCTAACCATGAGTAAAACCAACTACGCTTACTCCCTACTCAACCCTATTATCAGAAGGAGAAACGGTCTCCTGAAAGATACAAAGCTGCGTATATATAAACAGCTCATCCGCCCAATCATCTGCTATTGCTTCCCCATCTGACACACCATTTCGCCATCCTATATGAAGCAAATCAGCGCCCTCGAAAGAAGGGCCCTAAGGTCCTGTACAGGAGTGTACAGGAAAGCTGACGGACACTACTTTCCCAACACCTTTTTGTATGACAGTGCAAATATCACTCCAATCGAGGACTATCTCCTTTCTCTCGCGGTCAAACAACTTGAGAAGATCTCTCAACATCCTAACGTCCTCATTAGCCAGCTTTTTAAAGCAACTTCAAGTTGAAAACTTCCACTACTTCTCACCTCTTCACCTAATCAACTCGGAAACGAGAAACATTTATTACCTGGGCGAAAGATTTACTTTCTTCACTAGTACAGGAAGCCACCATCGTGGATAGGACACCATCCTGGCATCTCGATCATCGTGGGACTTATCAACGCTGGACCTTTCTGGACTTTCAGGATATTTCTCAACATGTTGGAAGAAACACCAGTGTTCAACTCACAACAAGTTAGAGAAATCTCTAACATTCCACAACTTCCCACTCCCATCCAACTTCCCGATTCCTCTAAATCCCAAAATTATTAAATAGCAGACAAGAACACAGCTTGCCGTCGCGCAACAAGGTGAAAATAATTTATCGACATCGTGAAATATAAAATTAATAGTTATTCGAACAATTAAAGTGTAAAGTGCATTAAAGACATAAGTGAAACCTAGGCCAAAATAAAAGCCTGTGAGTAAAAACTTTCAAATATCCCGGGATATCGGTTCGGTTAAAAATTTCGCCATAATTCGTTATAATTCGTAAATCGCTTCAGTTTTAGTTGTGGATTTGTGAACTGTGTTTCTTGTGGAAAATCGATCGGAGCTTGAGATAATTATGAATGATGAAAGTGCGGATGGGACTGATGACGATGATGGAGATTTGTTGAGTGATTCTCATGAGTAGCTAAAATGTGACGACTACTTGGAATGTTTTGGAAAATTTACAGACCAGGAAATAGCCGACGATATCCATTAAGTAGAACGTCCAGGTAGTTATGAAGAAATATTGAACGTTCTTGAAAATTATGCTTCTACTAAAAAGGTACTAAGCCGGAAGTATGCGATTTCGTGTTGTGCACAAATACTTATGTGCAAATGGTGTTGAATTAAAAAATCTAGATTTACTCAAAGAATAAATTTATAAAAATGTCCATAATTTCAAGGCAGGAGATTTTTATATTGTAGATGCACATTTTGTGTTTATAATCGGACCATTGGTTATTATAATAACCAACACCCGATTCAAAGACATAAAAATTTGAGCCCTCGTTCATGTAGTTTTATTCAGGGACTACTGTAATTGTCACACCCTTAATAATAAAATTGGTCCCACATGAAATAGCAAATCGGTCTATGTATGTTGTCAACGCCTGATCCCTATATCTGTTAAGTCTATATAGCATACCCTGAATACATAAGTATTATTTCTCAAAGATAATATTTATGTTAAAATTAGTTATTTATTAAATTCCTTGACAATAGCGCAACCTCCATTTATCACCAACAATAGCATAAAAGTTTCAACATAATCCCAAGACTTGTCAGGGGGCGATTTGGTGCGTGACACCTAAGACACTAAGAAAATCGATTTGAAATTGAACGTTTTTCTATAGCAATTTGTATAAATTTTTCAATATACAACGGATAATCCGCATGACAATTTATTAGAGACATGCTAAAGTATGCATGTAGTCGAAAATTGTAAATGTTTATTGAATGAAAGAGCCTGGATTACATTACAAAAATCTACTTACTGAGTCGGATTTAAGCGTGAAATTTTCTTTCGAATTTTATTTAATTCTGTATGTATGTATGTATGTTTGTATGTATACATACACATATATATTCGGTAAACTCAGTATAGATAATCCAATAAAAGAGACACCATCATGGTGGATATATTTCAGAATTATATTAATTTAGTTACTTATAGTACAAACTCACATACATATTGTGGTCCATTGTCCTTTTCTAGTACGCTGTTGTAAATATGTCCAATAATAGCTCAAAGGATAGAATCACGTACGTATATAAATGCATAAGTATGTATGTACATCTATAGAGTACCTAAAATCTAATTTAGCTGTCTTCTAACCTATAGTAATGTTTATACTGGACTACACTGGACTATGTACGTCCTATAACCTATTCTCGACTGAATTTTGTGGCCTGTAAATATCAGATTTATTAGTATCCCATAAACCAAACACTTTTGTTGATGAAGTTTTCAAGTCTATCGGGCTGAGATTGATGTTTGAATCTCTTTCTCTATCTCTCTCTCTCTCTCCATATACCCTTTGAAATATTCAATATTCTGCATATTCTGCAGAAATCCATTTAAAGGAACTTCATTCATCCAAAATATCTGGAAAATTTATCCAGGATACGGCGGACTTTAGAGTCTACTAAATATTGAAACTTTCACGTAATATCCCCTAGGACATATTCAATAGAAAGTTCTGTTGTTTTACAATGTTTCACGAAACCTTTGGCAAAGTTAATTTGTGGTTGATTTTATAACGAGCTCACTGAGTCGATTAATTGCAAATAAATTGGATATCTGCCAAGCATTTAAATTTAAGTAAGTAGAGGTACCTAGTTAGTTTCCTGATAGGCTAATCCATTTTATAATATGTGAGAAATAGATCGATGGTAAACGATTTAACATTTAAGTATCTTCGAATATTTAGTTGGGATGCAAACATTCATACGGAGATTGATTGTAGAAGTATTTAGAATTTGAATTATGTATAGACATAAAAAATAAAATGGGATGGTAAACATAATGAAAACAAACAAACAAAAAACACAATAAACATTTCACGATTATTAGTTTTAGATTAGAATTTAGCAGGCCGCGTGGCCTTTGCACTGCAGCCATTCATTGACTGTCTTTGCAGTTTTTACGAAAAATCCCACTCTTCCTAGGAAGAGCAGCATTTTTTTCATGTGAAGTTTCTTCAAAGTCGGCAGACTTTAAAAAGTATAAGCCAAAGATTTGGAATCTACATTGTGCAATGGTGTCACATTCGCATTAGACGTGGTGAAATTTTGTATACGGTGCTTTCATAAAATTTGCAAATACAAGTTCAAAAATGGACTAAATCGGGCCACTCCTTCGTAGGGTTGCCATACAAATATTTCGTTTTTTAGTACTCGTATATATTTGGACACTGCCTGACAACGAGTACACGTAGAGAGATGAAATTTGTTGCTTGGTAATAGTAATAGTAAATACAATTTAAGAAATGGACTAAATCGGGCAACCGTTTCTTGGTGTTGCCATACACAATTTTTGCTTTCCACTATATATTTGAAAACTGCCTGAGAACACGACAACGTGGGGCGCTCAAATTTTATACACGGCGCTTTTGAAAATAATGTAAACTTAAGTTCAACATTGATCTAAGACCAATTCTTATGATACCCTAGATCAGGGATTCCCAAACTATTATGGGCAAGAGACCCCTTTTCCAAAATGAACTGATACCTCAGACCCCCATAGCCAAATTACTTTAAAATTCCTATCTCTAGTTTTTCTTCCTATTGATAAAAAATACTTACCAACTTTGCGGTTAGTTAAGTGAGTAAACTTGAAATCATTTTCTCATCAAATTTTAACAAAATAAGTAGACCTGAAATTCAAGGGTAATTAATAATTATTAATAAAAATTACGTAAAAATATTTAAGTAGGTAATTATTTTTTGAAATAAACATTGAAATAGGAAAGTAAAGATAAACAAATAACAAAATTCTGTGTGATGGATGAACCTGGTGACTTTTTACCAATCTAGCTAAATCCGGTTTAATATTGGTGAGTTGCAGCCTTAAATCTCCGCGTTCGTTAGTTTTCAAACGGTTTGTTTGTTTTACCAAAATGTTTGTAACCACACTGAAGCCATTTTCGACTAGGTATGATGATGGAAAAGCGATAAGGTATTTTTCAGTAATGCAGGATACTGTGCTTCAATGTTGCGTTGCAACCAGAGCTTCTGATAGCTTGGGTTGAACTTTTGCTTAAGCTCCTCGTCTGTGCTGATGGTAATCAGCTCTTCTTGCATTATCACATGGTCTTCTTTCATGGCTGTGATATTGTACGGATTTATTATCCATTGAGGAATTTGTAAATTTAAGAGATCCTTAAACCTCTTAGTAAAATCTTTGTGTAATGCGTCCAAGTCAGTGACATATGATAAAATAAAATCGTCTTGAAGCATTTCTGGTAATTTTGCCAAATGTGGAAACTATGAATATTTCTGCTTAAATTTTGTTTATAAAGGATGAGTTTATACAAAGGCCGATATTATTGATTTTGTTTTAATCAAGTTGAGATCGTCACCCTGTTCAACATACTAAAGATATCAGTCAAGTAATTAATATGTTTGAAAATTGTTGAGATTTTTTTTCAAATTCGGATTTTTTTCTAGTAAAAATTCCAACACAGATTCAAAAAGAGCTGAAAATTTTGCTAAGCAAGAGCCTTTTGATAGCCTGCGAACTTCAGTGTACAGAAGGACTTCGTCGTTTTCCTCACATAGGTGAGAAAAAAAACCGAGAGTTCAAAGAATTGCTTCGAATCTTGTTGAAAGCATTTATAACATATTGTAAAGACCGATGCAATCTAGGACTCAGATTTTTTGCTACTAAATTCTGTCTGTGAATCACGCAGTAGTAGATGAGTGTATTATCATTCAAGCTCCAACGAATTTCAAAACACAAATGAACTTTTCAACCTAAGTGCAAGTTTGTTATTTAGTAAAATATCTGAAGCATGTTTGGACTTGAACTTGATCATGATTTCGTTCGTGTTAAATTGCGTATATGCTTCAAATACAAAGCAAGTCAAAACGTGCCTGAAAGACTTGTACGCTCAAACACCTTATCTTGCACGAACTTACCCACGCTTATTGACTTGCCCAGTTTTTCATCTTGTACAAACTTGTGCACGTTAATCGACTTGTTGAGTTTCTTAAAAGTACAACAATGATACTTCCTACTAAATTATTAGTCATTCTTATAACAAGTTGGTACACGTAACACCACTTATACAGTGTCTTGAAAGCTTCAAATAAGAGCTTGTGTTAATTAATAGGGGTCGATTTTTAGACCTCGTCGAACCCCAAAATCAGTTTTCGTTTATGTGGACCCCTGGGAAACCAAATTTGACCCCAAGGGGTCGATATCGACCACTGTGGGAATCCCTGCCCTAGATGAATGCCCTTATGAAATTTTCAAATTGTCACCCTTCTGTGCAAGTTTAATTTTTGAAGTGGTTTTTCGCATATATTTCTAAAACGGTTTGTCGGACAGAAAAAATGATTATGACCAATATTCTGAAGAAGTTTTTAGTAAAACAAAAATGTCTTGGACTGATCGTTTTCACTGTATACGTAAAAACCCTAAATTTTTATATGGCAACACCAAGAAGGAGTTGCCCGATTTAGTTGACTTTGAAATTTTATTTATTAGTACAATGAAAACACCATGTACCAAACTTCAGCTCTGTACGTCGACGCGTTCTCAGGCAGTGTCCAAACATACAGTAGAAAACGAAATTTTTGTATGGCAACCCAACGAAGAAGTTGCCCGATTTGTCTCATTTTCGAACTTAATTTTACTTTTTTTTTTTTAAAGTTCGTGTACAAAATTTCAGCTCTCTAAGTATACGCGTTCTCGAGTTATCATGCGCACAGACGGACAGACGGACGGATATGGAAAAATCAAAATAACTTTTCATATTATGCGTTGGTGTCCAATCCATTTTGCTCTACCATCATTATTTCGAGATGTTACAAACGGAATGACAAATTTAGTATACCCTATAGATTTCATCTAGGGTATAAAAATGGGAGAAATCTGGCAACTTCTTCGTGGGGTTGCCATACACAAATTTCGTTTTTCGCTATATATTTGGGTACTGCCTAAGAACGCGTCGACGTGAAGAACTAAAATTTGGTACATGGTGTTTTCATAGCAATAGTAAATATAAAATTACAAAAATGGTCTAAATCAGGCAACCCCTTCTTCATGTTGCCATACAAAACTTTAGTTTTTCACTATATACTTGGTAGCTGCCTCAGAAGGCGTCGATTTGGAGAGCTCATATTTTGTATACGGCGTTTTCATAAAAATTGCAAATACAGTTCGAAAATGGGACCAATCGGGCAACTCCTTCGTAGGGTTGCCATAAAAAAAATCGTGTTTTATTATATATGTCTGAGATCATGTCTAGTATATAGGATTTGTTTCTAGTCGTTCTGTCATACATAGTTAGTGCGTAGGCTTTTGGAGTGCTATTCACTATGCTCATTTGTCCATCAACGTTGCTGAGTGCTGCTAGGTTCAAGAGTTCCTCTTGAGCGCTGATAGATGTTGTACGCATGGCATCAGTTACACTTAGACAGCCAATTTTTTGGAACTTGTTTAGGTTCCTGATGGTTGTCTTTCATGTACATTTGTTCCACCATGCTGCTGCAGCAGAATAGGCGATCATGTGTCTGACTACTGATTTGTATAAACAAATCGTTATTTTTGCTTTGAGTCTCCATTTAGAGCCAACCAGTTTTCTACAATTCCCTCATTAGTGGGTTTTTTTCTGAACTATCTTATCGATATGCTTATTTTAATTGAGCGTATCAGCAAGAGTTATCCCAAGATATTTAGCTTCTTTGGAAACACTATGGGACCTCCTTACCAAAGAAGGTAGGATTAGCTATATTCATCATTTTCCTTCTTCTTGTCTAAAGGGTATAATTGTTGTTTTGCTGGGGTTGACTGATACATCACACCAGTCTTAAAAAAAAACTTAGGGATTCTTGAAGGTTGCTAGAAAACAAGTGCTTATGTTTGATTATAAGGTCATCAGCATAATCTTGCGACAGCTCTTCCTTCTCAATAATGCGCAGACATAATATCTTACGCCAAACTGATGAACCAACACGATGACCAATATATGTCGCCTAATATACCTTCGAAACTACAAATACGGCATCAAAGTATGGTGGATGTGTGATGCACGCAATTTCTTTCCACTAAATGATCAGATATGGCTATATTAGGAGCGCGACAAAAACACGGCGAACGAATGGTGCGAAATTTGTTCGAACGGTTTAGGGGTTTCTGATTGGTGTATCGTCACCGATTTTCTCCACTTCGCTATCCCTAACTTATTTTCTGATGACCGAAAATTCTTCTCTTGTAGGCACACTACAATAAAATAAAAGCTATATCATACCCGAAAGAGATGCTGCGTCGAAATCGCGGGAAATTTTTCAACCATTTTCGGTATATGCATTAAAAAACAAAATCTGTCACCATTCCAAGCTACATACATACTACTAAAGATGTTTCTCAAAATGGAGTACAAAGAGAAAATATTAAATAATTTAATGCACATACATAAAAGTGGGGTGCATCACATGGACAAAATGTTTGGAACATACAAACCGTGAAGCGTAAATCATCGAGGCGGCCTGTTGCACTTTTCTGCAGTACCCTAAATGTAGCAACATTGGACAGCGTACCTGACTTTTATAATCATCAACAATTCGTCTTATCCAGCTGTCCCAAGGTATATAGAATACAATGTATTACGAACTATATTCCACCATTAGGTGACGTAATATCTTCAAAAATATAGGAAAGTACTGTACAGAGAGCACAATACCCTCTCCTCTCTGTCTTTCTCATAACAATGAATATTCATTAGTCACAGAATTACGTCACAGGCTATCAACTGTAATGTGTCAAAATGTTAATGGAAATACGTTATCTTCAGTTGCAGCTGTCCCTCCTGTCAAGCAAGGAGCAAATCCTTTTTGTTCAAGGACGTAGTAAAACAGTTACCATTTTCTAAAATTCGAGCGTTGATCTACAACTACGATTATTTTCAGACATATCATAGCACGGTTGACCATACAAAGTGTTCTCGGACCACCTATTCGCTTCCCACCAATTCATACAGGTTCATCTGTAAGAGATACCAGCTGCCGGTCCCGGTATGCAATTTTAGGTATATGAAAGAAATTTTAATATAAATATTATCAAAATACTAATCCTCTTACAAATTTGCCGAAAATAATCATTATTTTGTTTATCAATTCATAAAAATGCCTTTATTTACAAACTGTTCCTAAAGAAGATGGTTCAGAAAATACATTCATAAGGCAAAAGAATGGCATCACTCGGGTGTGTTTATAAAGGGTTTACTGTGTAAAAAAAAACACGCAAGTCGAATTCAATATTTAGTTTATCCCTCCTATTCTGTTTTACAAGAGGTGCCCTACTCTAATGCTTTTCAACTATACCTACAATGTCTGATATTATTTGTATATTATAGTTCATTCGAATATTGTATTGTATCCTGGATATTGGGATGTGTCAAAACCCTCGAGAATACTTCAGAAGCTATGAAACAGACTCTCCCACTACCACATGAGAGCCCCAACGGAGTCCTAGCATTCTAAAATATTTGCAGTGGTCTTATGGAAAACTGACAAAAGTTTGATTTGAATAGCTCCTCCGGCCTAAACTACTATTCATACAGAAAAATGGTGCTCTGATAATCTTAAGCTTGCTTCTTATCTTCCGAACCGTAATAAAATTTTCATACCTCTCCTCACAAAAATATTTAAAAAAATTTATCTTAACCAAATTACTACAATTCCTCAAACAAAAATTCTCAGCGTAGTAATCATTGTAATGTCGTCAGATTCGGACTCCGGCTGCACATACACATACAAGCAATTATCACTTAGCTGAAAAATATTGAGCGTAAAATGGTAAGGTTGCTTTGTAATCAAAACTATTTTATTATTTTGTTAAGTAAGGAATATAAGAAGTGTAGCCTTTGGGAAGGTAAGGAACCAAGCTTTAAATTACTAGAAGACTATTTTCCTGTATGGATAGTAGTTTAGGCTGTATAGCATATATAAAGGAAATGTCTGGCACTTTTCCATAAGTATCAATATAGAAAATTTTAGAAAACGGACTCACAACGCACACATATAGATTTCTGTTTCATAGCTTGATAGCTTGGGAAGTTTTGGATGTGTACGTCAGACCACGCAAGAAAGGAGAATATGTCGTAGCGTAACATGAAAGAAAACTGTGTAACGTTGGACCAGCGCAAGAAACGAGAATACGTCGTAGCGTTAGCATGAAAGGATAGGGATGTGCAACATCGACCCACACAAGAAGCGAAAATACGTCTTTGCGCTAGTCCACAGAGAGATATGCACGGTCGAGTTGGTGGAAGACAACTGACAAATTCTACACAGATCGATGGCTCTTTTATAGGCCGTTGGTGGATAAGCTCACTCAGCAGTGGTAATGACTGCTAAGTTAAGTCCACGATTGTCTGGATTGTCTCTGGTCTGGTAGAAGTTCTGTCCGGTGTCACGGTCGGTCGAAGTCTGCCTTTACTGCTCTGGTAATCTCTTATTTATGCAGTATTGAACACTGTAGTGACGTGTGCAGCAGCTGTGGTATGGCCTACCTATTTGGTATGTCGTCATTCTACTGTAAGTGAACACGCTTAGCTGAGATGATCTATTCTGTGCGGAAAATTGTATGAATAATGGTCACACTTTATATACATACAAATAAGATGTCAGTGCATGAAAACGTGTACCTCGCTCTGAGCAACGTAAGCCCTTACGAGTGCGAACAGTATAGAGCATATCATGTCTATGTAACTTCCTACAATGTTTTCGATTTGAGTTTTTCGAATCCGACTTTCGACAAAAACAGGCATTTTTATAGCTTAACAATTTCTATTTTCTAATGTATCGATAGAAAAACAGATTTTTCAGTAATTTTCCATTTTTAACAGCTGATTTTTTTTTTTTTAACCTCAACAAATATTGATTAAATGCAAGTCAAACATCATTTCAGATTCAAGTAAATTTGATTACCAAAATGAATTGAATCTCCACTGTCAACTCATTCCAGATTAAAAGGAAATAAACGATATCGATTGAAACGAAAAACAGTAATTCACTTACAAAAAAAAAAAAGGGGGCAATGAGAGTCATGAGTTTATACAAACTGATGGTTTGATTTATATGTGTGTAAAAATGAAAAGCACTACTATAAGAAAAATTGGCATGATTCCAATGTCAAGTCAAGGCACATCGGATACAGAACAGCTTCTTTCAATTTTACCCTGTCATCTTTCCGATGAGCACTCTCAAATAATGTATATCGTCATTTATATTTTTGAATGGATGGGATCCTCTTATACAATATCAGTTTCCCGCTCTCATTCCAATTGGATACCTTTGTTATTCTTGAAATGTATGAGCAAAAAAAAATTTGGATGATGTGACATACATACATAATGGGTACATGATATATGTATTTACTTTGACATACGAGTATACATAGGTAGAGAGTTTCCTATTTATGTTGTTCCAAAATACTTTGGAGAGTCGAGCATGATTCTGCCAGAGCTATTCAATATTTTATAAAATGTAACGAGCTATGATTTGGTTTTTTCTTTCACAACATCCATTTTTTTTTATATTTGTTATCTTTGGCATAGAGAAAACTGAGGCTTCAAGAATAAAAACTAAATAATATTTCTCTATATAAACAAAACATGTTTAACAAAAAAAAATTTCATAAAAGCTCTTATAACATAATTTTTGTGGGAAGGATTTCTTTAGTAGAAACTTTTTTCATGTGAGCTTTTGATGCCTCTGTTTTCGGTGAGACAACGCTAATGACAAGTTCACAATTCAGAGTGGAATAGACTGAGCTTTGAGTCCAGAACGAAGGTGTTCACAATGCAATGCAGAGTGAGTTTCGAACTTAAAAATAAACATGGCAAAACGCGCAGAAACAACATCAATTCGAAAAACAAGCAAACAACTATCGTTGTCAAATTAATAAATTCGAAATAGAAGACAGGGGTTGGCAGAATCTTTTTTGGTTTTTAAATCATGAAGTTTTCAAAAAATATTTCTGTTTTATTATTAGAATTCATAAAAAGTATTAAATCAGAAATTAATATGAAAACATGATAGTTATGATAAAAAATAAGTATGGAGCTTTTGCCCCGCCATCTATCTGTAAGCTTTGTATTTGTAAGGTTTCGGAAATGCCTGCGTCAAAATAGAAATACAACCTATACTTATGCAGCTCCACTCTGGTTTACTTAGAGCCATATAGAGATGGCATATGCAATACTGCGTGCGAAAAAAGAAAAAAGGATACCAGTTGCCACTCAACGCAACTCTATTCTACTCTGCATTGTGAATTCAACATAAAAGAGTAAAGCCTAGTACTAAGGTCCGCGCTAAGCTAAATTTTGTATGAAAATTTACCAAGCTAAAAGATATTGGCGAAAATTTATCCTAAATGTTAGCAAGAGCAGTACTAAGGTCAAGGCGCTAAATTAGGCTTTTGGGGTTTGAATATAGATGGCACCACCAGTAAGTCTCAAAAAAATTTAGCAGGGTGTCACATCATTTCCAATTGAAGAAGAAGAAAAAATCTTTTTTTTAGCAAAGTCAAAAACCCGAAACCTGGGAGCCAAACTTTATTTAATTCTTTCATGGTGAAATAATTGAAGATGTTCTACGAGTAATGATCGATGATGTAAACGAAAATCGTCTTGGATTATATTTTTCAACTGAAAAACATTGTATCGACCATTTTCAACTAAATTAGATTGAAATTTCTTCACTTTTCGGATTTTAATAAATTGACGTGATTGCAGAAAGTTTCCAACCACGCCAGTTACGTTCTAATCCATTGCATTTAATAAAAGATTCCAATGTTTCAAGTAAAATACTCCGCTCATTAGAACATTTTTCTTTACTAATTAAAAGTAAGAATACGCATATTTCGTTTGATATTTGACTTTTAAAAGCATTTCTTCTGCGTTTTTAGCGATATCCAGTTATTTCCATGCCTTGTCAATAGAGAAGCGACATTTATCGAGTTGAGTGATGAATTTTCTCCTGAAATCAATATAATGTCTACTGATTTAGTCCATAGCATGTAGGACCGTGAGGGAGCTGTATGCGGTACGACATCGGGCGGGATAAATTTCATAAATTCTGAAGTCTTGCTTTAAAACTTGAAAACTAGCCTTCTTCTGAAGTCTTGCTTTAAAACTTGAAAACTAGCCTTCTATCGCATTTTCTGGAACTTCCGATTATCTATTCTCCCCACCTAATATTGCGGGCATAAGCAAAGACGTGAACCCAAAATATCTGATGGTAACAAACAACAGACTCGACCAACATGGTTGTGTTTTTCCTAATACACGACAGATGATAGCCCCATAATTTGAATAGCTGATGAGCGAAGATATTTACAATTGAAGAAACTGGAGCAGAGCCTTGGATATGAACGGATAAAATAGAATCAGATGACAAGGCTATCACATTTTATTAAAAAAATATATTTCCATGTCGAGAGTATCAAAAAATCGTATAATAGGAGAGGCATGCACAATGTCGGAGTTAAAAAGGATTTGTTATTTTGGATAGTCTTTCTTCCATCCCACCTGTAGTTGTTTTGTTTTTATATAACCTATAAAGGTGATTTTCAGCTCCGAATATAAAAATCGGACTTTGCTGTTTTCATGATTCACAATTTCATACGCCGACTAAAAACAATAAAATTTTTCATTTATTTCAAAAACTTTTGCATGTAAGTAGCTAAATGTGAATTATCAAATGAAACGTAATTTTCTTCTAAACGATGTAATGGGAAAGTGCTGCGGTTATTAGGCATTTCGTCAAGAAAATTGTAAAATTTGAAAAAAAAAAAAATAGGAAATTTTATTCAATTTGTTTACTTTGAGTTCTTTTAAACCTAGGATGAGGGCCGTCATTTCATATACTTAAAATAAAATACCATAAGAAAAATGTTCACAACCACGCACTAATAGCTGTGAAAGAAAGAACGGTTGGGGTGTATGTGACCCAAGTGCATTAAAATTGAGTTTTCAGAGGCAAAAACGTCTAGAGAAAATTTTCTGAAACGGTAAAATATGTGCGAAAATTAGTGGATAGTACTGAGCAAAACCTTTAATTTGGTTCCTAGCCCCCACTCTAAATGTACCCTCAGTAAAAAAAATTCTTCTACGTACTGTTGCTAGTAATTAGCAAAAGGGAATAGTTTAAAGCGGTTTTCCGATCGGGCGTAACCTCAGAGCCGATCTAAGGTGCGATAAATCGAGTACCTGACTTCGAAAGGAAAAGGAAAATACTGAAAAAATTAGTAAGGGGATCAAAAGATCTTCGAAAATAAAGAGAGTGATTTAACTTTTTTAAAAACTTAGAATATATACTGCAACCTCGCGGGGGGGGGGGGGGGGGGGGGGGGGGGGTCAAAGATGATCTGGTACATTTTGAAAAATTAAATCCAGAATTAAGTATAGCCGGAGAAGAAGTTTGAGTATCCACACCCTTATGGTCCTAGGTCAAATGGCTGTGTTATAATTGAAAACCTCTTAAACCCCCCCCCCCCCCCCCACTAATTTCCCCTACACCAGATTGAAAAAAAAAATAGCTTTAACACGAAAATTAAGATATCAATGAATATTAGAAATATAAATCCAATTGGATGGCTGGTTTGAGAGGTAGAGGTTCCACCAATTTTTGCATTGTATCAATTAGCACCTGAACTCTGGCTAACATCGCCGGTGTAACATATAATAAGAAAGTTACCAGATGCCACGAATGAAAATGTATCCAAAATCACACATCCCCCTTTAACATTAACTTCGGAAGCATTTCCTCCATGCCCCCCCCCCCCCCCCCCATTACTGTTCTCACACTATCTTTTGTCCATCTGAACATGGCCTATCTAGGGGGTACCCTGTGTAATACCAGTCACGGACACCCTATATGTATTAGAAATTTAAAAACGGAAGAAATCTATCCCAGATTATTAGTATGCATTTATCGCCCGGCTGGTTCAATCCCACCAGTGCTCCACTTTCTTTTACCCCTTCTTGGGACATGGTGGATTTGACCGCCTAAACCAGGATACCATGTGTAACGCCTGCGCCTATCTCAAAAACTATCTAGGTACATTCACACAATGATGTTGTTAAGATCTTCAGGAATCTACATTAATTTCGATGCGAAACTTGGATAGAGACGAGCTAGACGAGAGAAACGCAACAACAGAAAACTATAGTTCGAAAAACAAAAACAAAAAGATTTTTTTTCAGATAATTGACAAAAGTGCTTTCGTTAGGACTGGTTTCAAAACTGCGCATAGATTGTAACAATTTGTATGACCAGTTTCACAGCGTGAGTTTAAACCAAATATTTAGTTTAAACTGGACGAATGGGTTACACAGCTTTATTTAAACTCCGGTTTAAACTCAAAATAAAAGTATTTGACAATTGTGACATTTTATCTTGACAGTAGCATTGTTTGTTTGTATCAGGAAAATAATTTTATCGTAGATTCAGATTTAAGCATTTTTAGCGATGAAGAAATTTTTTTGAGTTAAATTTAAAACTCTGTCGACGGTCGAGAGTAATTAAAAATCCGCCAAATCATTTTAATGAGTAGGACGAGGTTAATATTTATGCTATACATAGATTCCGTTTACGTAAAGAGCTTTGTCACGTTGTCTTCCAATCTATACTTGTCCTTTTTCTTCCACTCTATGTCTCTATGTCTTTTTTTATGCACGAGGGAAAGCAATGGCTCAACTTCACTTCTACTAAAATTAGCAGCCCTTTTGGATGGTGGCATATTTAAAATTAGTCAATGTAATTATATTTCTTATTTTTTACCTTCTCGTCTGTTTACTTATTCTGTTTGACAGATTGATTGACAGAAAAATTGCCTCATAATGGCGGCGATAACTAATTTGGTTCACAATTTAACCAGTGCTACCAACGTTACTAAAAGAATGCACTGTGAAACCCGATTTGGTTTAAACTACTTTTAAACTTGGAGATGGTTTAAACTCGATGGTGAAAGCGCGTATACAGGTTGAGGGTCACGTGGGTCATGTCCCGTCCCAAAGCGCCACCTCACCTTCGAGGTGAATTGAATGTGACGTGAGTTATAAAAGTTTAACAGGCCAATTTTCGTATGGTACGGACGCAATTTGTAGCTGACGCCGGCGATTAATGCTGGTGCTGTAACACACTTTTCCCAATTTTTAACTTTAGTGCTGCTGCGTCCACAGGGCCAAACTGCGGCAGCAGCTGCTAGCGCTGCGTTGGGTTAGGCGTTTGTTTATCTTCTCTTGAGTAGTAATAGTGGAGTATGGAGTGGGTATAATATTCAGTCGCTGATTTTTTTTAGAATTTTGTTGTGTTTTATATAGTGCCAAAAAGTCATCTATCATATCTATCACAGAATGGTAAGTAATTTTAGAATATTAAATATTGATTTTAGTGTTTGATTGTTTAGAAAAAGGCACGTATATATTTTTGTTTTACCGATTACTCTTATAGATGAAAAAGCAAACGATTTCGACATTTGAAAGTGTTATTGTTTCTAAGAAATTTTCGACATAAAATCATTAGTTGGGAGCTCGCAACAGAAGCATACAAACTGACTTAACTAATTTTGTGATTTAGGGTTCTTCCAGTAGAACCCTAGCTCCATGAAATCATGTTAATTTTTCATAGCGACACTGATTCTAGCGTGAGTTGTTAAAAATTGTTACGATCGTATAAAAGCAATAAATTTTTCTTAGATATGTACTTACAAATTGTTCTTAAGAATTTTAAATACCAGACGACTAGGTCCAAACGAATTGATGGTACACAAGCATTCAGTTCTCTTACAAAGATTTGAAATTTTTTCTTTGAATTTTTTATGTACTATTGGTGCCGATCATGCTTCCAAAGAGTTACATATGTTGATTCAGGTGCCTTGGCTGGTCTTTTTTTTTTAAAGGCAGGGGACAGGAGACCCTATCCCAAGCACAGCCGTCATAGCGGCCATTCGCCAAAACCTTCCTGTCCTCTTAATGAAGCGCATCAGGTCTTCGTGAGGCAGGGTTTTCAGCTCATCCACAGATAGAAGGACAGACCATAGAGTATCCAGCCTGCACCGGCGAAGGCCGGACACGCACACAAAAAGTGTTCGGTTGTCTCTGGATCTCCCTCCAGGCAGGACAGAGACGCAACCACTCCCATCCTTGCTAGATGAGCGTGAAGTGAGCTGTGGCCGGTGATGATGCCAACCACAGTTCTACATTGTTTCCTCCCGAGACCCCCCTAGAAAATCGGAGCTATTCCAATTAGGCCCACCCAAGAAACAGTTTTATACACATGCAAGTACTCAGGTTCTCCCATCTCTGCTGATGCTTTCTATGAACATCCGCTTTGATGAGAGAGGTGGTAACACCTACGGTGGGTTCCGGTCCGAGGAACGGAGAATCAGAGCCAGCCGTAGTTAAGGGTCAGCCCTTTCATTCTCCATGATCCCCATGTGAGCAGGAACCCACAGAAGGGACACCTTGTTGTGGATATCCAACTTATCCACAGATGGCCTGCAATCCCCGAATAACTTAGATGTAATACGTGTGCCACATAGAGCCATCAAGGCTGCCTGACTATCCGAAAGGATAGCAATGTTCTTCCCCTTGATTTGCATATCAAGGGCTAACTTCGCTGCCATTGAGATGGCGAAGACTTCAGCCTAGAAGACAGTGGTGTATCTACCAAGTGAGTATCTACTCCATTCCAATATCAGGCTCAGGAAAGTTGACACCCACCCCAGCTCCCACATTAGTGAGATAGCCATCGGTGAAATGTTTAGAGCGGACCGTGAAAGGATCGATAAGGCACTTCCTTCAGTCCACGATTCCTTTACAGGGAATCTCACAAAAAACGACCCTTGAAACGAAGCTCAGGTACCATCGCGCCACGTGGCATACTAGCCAGAATGTTCTCCATGTCCAGCCCATATGCCAGAACGCAATGAGAAGAGCCAGTGGAGCCATCCTCCCAACATCCCCATGAGCGCAATCTGAATACAGCCCTTTTTAAATCTGCCTGAATGACAAAATCCAGGGGTGGCAGATTCCTACTTAATCTCCTACTTACCTCAAGAGCAGCAGTAGCCGCAGATCGCATGGAGCCCGTGATTCCCAAGCAGGCAAGCCTTTGCAAGCCCGTCAGCTTCAAGATCGCAGTCCTCACAAGCGTCCTCGGCCACCATACACAGGAGGCATATGTAAGCATAGGTCTAATGATCGAGGTGTACATCCAGTACACAACCCTCGGTCTCATGTTCCATGTGTAGCCAAAGGTTCTCCTGCATTGAGCGAAGACTCTCGTAGCTGCAATAACTTTTTCCTCTACGTGCAATCCCCATGTCAGCTTCGAGTCGATGAAGACTCCAAGGTGCTTGACATGAGGACAGAGTTGCAGAGTGTGTCCAAAAAGCTTCGGAAGAACAAAGTACTCAAGCTTACGTCTTCTGGAGAAGAGCACCAAGCTGGTCTTTGTTGGGTTTACTGTCATAACATGACTGATGCAAATGTCCTCAACAATATTGAGGCCACGTTGAATGAAGGCACAGCCAGCAGTCATGCTGTGCCTGGAAATGAGCAGAGGGATGTCATCCGCATACGCTTCACATGAGAATCCTCATGTTTTTCAGCACCGTGATGAGTGAGTCAACCAACATACACTAGAGTACTGGAGAAAGCACGCCACCTTACGCGTAGCCTCTCTCCGCCAGCACACTGAGAGAGGTTCGGCCGCCCACCTCCACAGTTAAGGCTGGTCTTAGTCAGTTAAAATATTTATGAGAATTGGCAATTATATGTTTTGCTCTTAGAAATTTCCTTGAAAATTTTTCTTTCGAATTTTTATACACTATTGGTGGCTGAAGAAAACCATCAGGTGGATTGATTCGAGTGCTGCTAAAATTGATTATTCTACAATTTCTCTTCCCAATTTTTACGATAAAACTATAAAAATAAAATCCACTCGCTTTCCTCTGCGGTAGTTGGCGTTCCTTTGCTTGTACTTTCGTATTAACTTAAGTAGTGTTGCTTAATTTAACTTCACGTTGACTTTTAATTTGTAGGAGAAGGATAAACTTTCTATATTAGTTATCGATGGTGGTAGACATAGTAGCGAAAGCGTAATGCATAAGACTGACTATTGACAACTTTTTTTTCAGAAGAAAGCAATATCAGTTAAGTTTCCGTTAGAAGAAATAGTCCGTAACATATTCAGCATTCCTACCCGCATTCCTTTGAATGTGTTACAAGGTTCAAGATCTTACTGTCAGTCAATTACTTCACCCGTGATAGCATCCCTTGTGTCAGCATCTATTTCTACAATCTCTGCACGAGAAAGCGTATCTGGTTATGAGTCCACCCTGAGATTGATGTGGATAACATTATCGATAGGTTTTCCAAATCAAACCGAAAATTATATTTTGTGAAATAAAGTAAATATGATTAAAAAAAATGCTTCCAACTTTTTCCTCCCCCTCGAACATTTTAGTTGTGATCCCCCTAGGCTGCAGGTCTGGATACGCGCCTGTGTGAAACTGACTACTATTTGAGTAGCAATAGTAAATTATCTGAAAAAAATTTACTATCGCAATGCATTTGAAAGAAATAAGAGCGATTTTGGAAGTATTTCACGTAAATATGAAAACTTTTTAATGAACAATATAATTCTGATCCTTACTTAAACTGACTGAATGGAGAAATTTCCAAAAACTTATTAAAGCATTATAGAAAAAAAATCCATCCTAAAATTAACATATAATTTATACAGCTTCAAAGTACATATTTCCAACATGCATAAATAATAAAAATCTCTTCAAATCCTTTTACGTTGTAAAATTACAAGCTAGTTCAAAGCGTCCGATTTAACATCATTATGGTAATAACAGGGATATGTTCGTGTATATGCTCGTGTCTGCTTTGAAAAACATATAAATTACCTAAAAAAAAACAAAAAAAACGTGTAAAAGTGTTGATCTATATTTCATAAAGGTTCCTTTATACTCTCTTCTTGGGTATATCTTTTATTTTTTTACACCTGTCAAGGATACCCTTCGTGTATGTACATTGCAAATACAACATGAAATATTCTTTGGAATTTTTATGGAGGATCTGTTTATTGAAATGGAATACGTCCACCCCCCCCCCCCCCCATCCCAAACCCTATTCTTTCACGAAAAAAATTGGAAGGATTTTTTCTTTATCTACCATTCAAAATTCCTCAGGGTTAGCTCTTATTTATGAAATGATATGAAATGATAAGAGACACGAAAGAAAATATTCCGAAAAGAGCTGGCTGGGGAGGTTATTTTATGAATAAATAAAAAGATATTAATAGTAAGGAGTAAGTAGAAGAAGAAGACAATTAAATAAATAAGAAGACTAAAAATTCATTTTGGGAACGGAAATAGCTATATAAAGAGAATGCATTTCAACAATATAGCAAGCCAGATATCCAAATTTACTCAACAATGGTTAATCCGTGCTTTTGTGGTCTTAATTAAATTAAATGCATAATTTCAAGACTTAATATAATCCAAATCCCTCCAGATATGGCATACAATGATCCCTAGTCGCCGCATATCCTTTGTTTATAAAACGCGCCATAATTATTCCTTCAGCAAGTCATTCGTCCTTTTGGGATTGATTGTGAAAAGCAATAAAAACAACAGGGAATTAAGTACATATTAGCACAGCAGGATTTTAAGAGGATTGTGATATTCGTGCAATTTCTTGTGCCATAAATCAGAATCGATTTTCGCTATCTATTTGATCGGTCGGTCGCCATCTATCAAACCAACAGCAAACAATTTTATTCTGATTAAACATGCAAATTACAAATTATTCCGAATTTGTTTGTCCCTTTTCTACTTTTTATAAGATCCGAATTTCCAGGGTGAGATACGTTGTTAAACAGTAACAGCAGGGGATAATTGTATCTGTGTGTATGTGTGTGCTGTACATATATGGAAATAAAGTTGGAAGAATACCATTTTCTCGGTTTTACATGAGTTCATTTTTTCAAAAATTATTCAAATCGCTATAGCTAGCTACAGTTAAAATCACTTTAAATGGAAATTTGATAATGAAATTAAATTTAGACCTGTGTCTAAATTGCGTAAATAATAAATTAACTTTGTGGCTAATAAGTAATGCGTTTTTAAGTGTGTAGTACAGCGGACCGATGAACTATTTGGTAATATTTATAAGTAGATGGTTTGAGTCTAATTTTCGATAATAATAATTTTGAATTGTCAGAAATTTTAGGTTATGCTCAGATAAAAATTGGTGCTTGTTTCGGTTATAAAGAAAACTTGTTCAAAGGATTTGCTTTTGTTAGATATAACTAGAATTTCATGTTATTAATAGTCTTCGGTAGATATGTAAAGTCTAACTTACAATTTGTGCCCAAGAGATGGCAACACCAGTAGCGCAAATGGGTACAAATAGGTCGGTAAGTTTTCGGTATTTAAAAAAAAACACACATACACATTAAATTATTTTTCCTTTTCAATATATTCTCCTTTAATTCTAACAGATTTCTGAATTCTATCAATGAGCTTATTAATACCCTGATCTGGAAAACCCTCTGACCAACATGCCATTTGATCCGATAGTACCAGAGCTTCGTTATGCGGGTCGCTTCTCTGTGGGTTCTCCTGTAAGGGAATCGTGGACTGAGGGAATTGCCTTATCGAGCCTTCCCCGGTTCGCTGTAAGAATTTTTATCAGGGCTCTCTCACTAATAAGGGAGCCGGGTTGGACGTTTACCTTCCTGAACTTGACATTAGGATAGAGCACCAACTTGGAAGACACACCACCGTCTTCCAGGCTGAAGACTTTGCTATCACAATGGCAGCGAAGATAGCCCTTGACATGGAGATCAAGGGAAAGGATATTTCCATTACCCTCGGATAACAAGTAAGCTACTGGGGGACTGTAGGTTATCTGTGGATAAGTTGTGTATCCACAACAAGGGGTGCCAGTTCAGTAGGTTTCTTGTCACATGGGGATCATGGGGAATGAAATGGCTGATATTTTAGCTAGGGCTTGCTTTGATTCTCCGTTCCTAGGACCGGAACCCGCCGTAGCCGTTGTCAGCTCGAGTATCGGATCTCCCATCAAAGCAAATGTTTATAGGAAGCATCAGCAGAAATAGGCGAAACTGAGTACTTGTAAGGTATTTTCGCATGGGGCTCGGAAGGAAACAATGTAGAACTGTGGTTGACATCATCATCGGCCAAAGCTCGCTTCACACTCATCTAACAAGTATGGGACTTATTGACAGCCCTGAGTATCTGTCCTGTCTAGAAGGAGAGGCTGAGACAACCGAACACTTTTTGTGTGCTTGTCCGGGTTTGTCCCTGAGCAGGCTGGATACTCCAGGTTCTGCTCTCCTATTTGTAGAGGAGTTGAAAAATTTTCCTCACCAAAACCTGATGCGCTTCATTAAGGGGACAGGAAGGTTGTGGTGATAGGGCTTCTAGCAGGATAGTACAATGGGCCGCTCTCGTCCTACCTGCCTTTATAAAGAAAGCAATGAAAAAAAATAACTGTATTTTCTTTGGAGCTAAAATTTTCCTAAACCACGTACACTAATTCGTCGTCGTCCCCAATCTTCTTCCTTCGTTGTTTTTTTCTTTTATAGTGGTTGAGCATTTGGAAGCCAAACTTCTGAAAGACAGCCATCGGTTCTTTGCTCGCATGCATAGGTACATTGTCGCACAAAAGAAATACAGCTTTCTTCATTTCCCCCTTTTTCTATCTTCAATCGTTCTAAAAGCTCAGCGTAGTACTTGTTCGTTTATGTAACATCCTTATTTTTGTAGGATACCGTCTGTACCTCAAGAAACAATGGCCATGGGCTCTTCACCCGTCTGCAACATCTTGAATTCTTAGAAGGTAGTATGCTCAGTTTATAAGATTACATGGACTCCTGCTTCGACTCATAGTGATGAACCCAAGTTTAATCTCTCGGTAACATACTCACATCAAATACCATCCTTACCTTCATCACAGAAATCCAAATATACTCCCGTGAACGCCCTATGCTGTACTTTTTTTTTAAAAAGAAATGCGTGAATACTTTCAGCGCTTATCCTGCGCTGATTTTTGTTACACCAAGATGATTATCGAAAATTTCCAAAGTAGTTTTAATCGCTATTCCAAATATTTCTCCAAGCTGTTTCTTCTCTAAACGGGCCTACTCCAGTACAAGCTTTTCAACTTTGTTCACATTTTATATTGATGCTTCTTCTTCAGGTCTATTCTCGAGCAAGGATCGTCTTTAATCGATTCTCTACCTTTCTTGAAGATATTGTGACACTTACAAGCTATGGTCTTCCAAGGCAACGGGATCCGTAAACACTAAAATCTCTTCATCATACATCATATATCACTATTCGGTGGGTGTAGAAACGGATCCGTTTTGTGCCGCGAGAGCAGAGAAATGCAAATTTCCAGTAGATTGATCATTTTTCGCTCAGTCAGATCATGATGGACCCACTTATCGAGCTTTTTGATTTTTCCAAGCGCTTTTAAGGGGAAACTGTCGAATAGTGCACATTCAATTTTTCTGTGATATCTCTTACAGTTTGCCGGGTGTTAAACTCCACTACACTACTAGCAGTTCGTTGTTGTCACCCAACTTAACTTCAAGCCGGAATCCGACATTTCATGTGCAACAACCCAAAGGTTTTCTTCGTTCACTTCGCTGTCTGAAATAAAACTCCTTCTGGCGGTGAGAAGCGTCGTATTTATAATCTACAAATTATTCTAGATGCCTCCCGAATATTCCGTTCTCGAAAGATCGATACTCCGAAGCTAAAGGTGTCGCTTGCCCTTTTTCCGAAACTTGTTTGTGTCCATACTTAATTAGTCATTCCACGCGAAGTATGTAGATGTCGCTTGTCCTTTTTTTATTGCACGTAACAATATATAGTTTGTTGTGCGACTGCAAGCTGTGAATGAATCAGTTGCGCACGGCAAGCAGTTTCTTTTTTTGTAGATAAATGTGTGGGATAGGTTTGGGGTTGCAGAATATTTTTATTAGAGATTCTCTAATTTGATGTGTGCTAAACTTTGCCGTTCCTTCCATCATGGTATAGAATAATCCCATGAGATGAACTCAATTTAATAGATCCTACGACGAAATCTGCGGTGCCAAGTATACTGAAGTATTCTGAATATCTCAAATCCTCGATGATGAATTCCTTTGCTGGAAAATAAAGTCTTTCGCCCAGGTAATAGTTCTTACTGACCCGACTGAGTTCAAATTTAGTATTTATACTCTTAATGAGTTGCACAATGTAACAACTACTACGACCATTCTCGTACCCATATAATTGTAGCTCCCGGAATATACAAGGTGGGCCATGAATTTGAAATCATAAACTACATGACCTAACGTTCAAACTAAACAAGTTACTGCATGTGGAATTGGTAATTAAACAACAGAACTTATGTATGATTTTGTCTAGACGAAAATTATAATTTCATGTCGCCATACACCCCTCTCTGTGACGTACCGTTCGCTACTAACAAGATGGCGACGCGAGCTGACAGACGCCACCTCGACGTCGTTCGTGTCGACTTAATGCATGTGCGCATAAAGTCTGAGGTTGCTGCGATTCATTATAGTAGAAATTTTTAAATGTTGGCCTTATTACCATCCATGATTCCTCTAGATGAAATTGCTGCCATACAGTTGCCTTAAGCGAATGTAGGAGTCTTTTATGCTTAGCTTTGGGATTTTCGCTGCTCCAATATCTGCAGTTCTGTTTATTAACGTACCCATTGAGGTGAGCTTCATCGAAATACAAGATATTGTCAAAGTTATCGAAACTAGCCAATATTGCTTCGGCATTCAACATGCGCACGTTCTCTTCACTTCGATAATTCCTTGGGCCGCCGCCCTGTTTGTTTCACAGTTAGTGTCGAACCGGTCTCTGCAAATTTTGTGTAAATTGTACTCAACGTCCAAAAATCCGAACTTATCTGTATTCGGAAACCTAGAACCGGGCGAAACCACCAACTCGCTAAATCCAAAAAAATTACGGCCGTTTACAATGGGAAAATAATAAAGCCCCACACAAACAGCAAAATATTTAGGCGTAAATTTCCATGAACTCCTACGATCCAATAACCATGCTAAAGCAACCATTAGCAAAGCTAATTTCGCGTACAGCTTTATAAGACCTATAATTAGTGTCCCCCACTTATATGGACCGCCTTAACAAGCTCGAAAAAAAGATAAGAGCTTGCACAGGACTCCAAAGAAGAGTCAACAAGAAAATACTATCGCAACGAAGTATTGTACGAGGTAGCCAATATAACTCCTATCAAGGAGGAACTGTTCGATCTAAGGAAAAAACAAATCGAGAAAATCCCTATCCACCCAAACCCACTCATATCCAATTTGCCGGATCTTCTTATTCACCGGAAAATTTGAAATACATGTTACCCTTGCTTGTGGTACAGCCAGATGCTAGAAACATCTACCTACACGAAGGTAGAATAAGTTTCTATAACACTAAAGACGACTACTTCAGGGGTAGTCCCAAATAACACCCTCAAGAACCCAGGAATGTTTCTGATGAAACCTGTCAAGATAGGAACCTTCCAGTCCTTAACTTTCCCCCTAAAACTCCCTAAACATATCTAATCCTTACTCCCTCCCAGTCCCTACCAAAATAAATGTGGCGCAGCAGCTATATGAAAAAGAACAAACAACAACACGCGAAGTGAACAAAAACCCAACCAAGGACCAAAAAGAAGAAAGGAAAAGACATCTAATCGAACAGAGGTCCAAAAAATAGGCCCAAACGCCTTAAACAAGACAATCCGAAGGATGTGAAAAAAATCATCAAATAAAATCCAAAGAAGGAAGCCAATGAAGAAAGTTGAAAGCGCAAAAGCACTTGATTTGACTTGACTGTACTCAACGCGAAACAAGCGCCTCAAAGTAATGGGCAAACTGTTAAATAAAATTGTTTTACACAATAGGCGCGCTGTGACTAAATTTCCGAGAAACGAGCTAGGAGCTTAAACCCCGCCCCTCGTAGCGTAATGCTTGTGCCATATCCTGCGAAAAAGTTCAATAAATGCCCGAAAGTAGGCAATTATGTTTTGCAAATAAACTCATAAAGCCATTTTCGCTGGATATGTTCAAGAAAAAGCTCAAAAAATGCTGAATGGGTTTACACTTTGGGTACAAAGTGTAATAGGAGAAGCTTTTGGGCTTTTTAGATGTAATAGGAGAAGCTTTTGGGCTTTTTAGATGTAATATGAAAAATTAGTGTTGATGACATTTTTGTTTGTTTTTTTTTTGTTTTGTTTTTTTACAAAAATAATAATTACAAAAAACAACAAACCGAGTTAAAATTCTGAAGTTTTGGCTCCATGAATTAACTCCGCACGAAATAACTCCGCACTCAAAAAATGCGATAAGTCCGCAAAATTAAAATGGAAATAGTTCCGCAAAAGAAGTTGAAATAAAGCCGCATTTTTGAATTTTTCTTATTTTTGCGGACTTATTTCCAAATGTAAAACGACCATAAATTTAATTTAATGGAAATAAGTTCGCAAATTTAAACTAATATAGTTATAGAAGTTTTCACTTTATTGAGCCATAAATAAGTTCAAAATGGAGAAGAGGAGAACAAAAACCAACAATTGCCAATCTAATAAATATTAAATCATCATCATAGGGTGATCTATAAAAACATATCCAAATAATATCTTAAAATCGTGTCTTCTTGGATAACGTTAGTACTCCCCCAGCCATACAATTTGTTTGCTTCTTTGCATAGCCTTCGAGTCCCAGACCACATATGGGACACACAGTATAATTTGCAATGAAAAGTTCTCACTCAGTAGCTAATAATATACTTTGGTATGATTTCTACCACATAAGTTTCAAGGGTGATTCTATTTGCCGTCTTGCAGACAGAAAAATGAACTCCTGGCTTTTTCCATTCGATCATCTATGTTCTTATACATTTCGTTATTGCTACTACGTCGAAATCTACCTTTTTACCGCAGCTTTTCATTTTGTATGAGAACTAGGCAATGATTGACATTTCTTTTCTTATCGCATTTTCAAAAAGTTACGGCATATAATAAGATTTTCCCCATATTGATATTTTTTCGTTTTTTTCCTTTTTCTATATGAGATGTCCTTTATTCTATCCTTTGCCCTGATAAAAGGAACTTGAGAAAAACTATTCGTACCAATCTCAGAAATTAATTTTCTTCTAACTCTTGATTTGTATATATTTCATGAAAGCTGAAAATAAGAAGAAGAACTACTTCCAGATTTTGGGGCTTTGATTGTATTTTTTTTTCTTTACTTCAAAATACATAATACCAAAATCACTTTCGATATACAAATTTTGCCTTACATTTGACTATAGATTCATTCAAATTTCTTTTATTCCAACAATGTTGGTACTACTCCCAGTTATATAGTTTGGCTTATTACGCAATTTAAAAATCCTATAAAAAAAACAACAACAATACAATTATCATCATGGGAATAATAATGTGAATTTAAAACAATAAAAACCACAGAAACAATAACCATTAAAAATTTTATTATAATTAAAAATCTTCAGGCGACATTCATTCTAAAATCATTTCATTTTCTCAATTTTCAGGGGAATGACTGTCTACGACGGAAACCACTAAACGAGAAACCGCCGGATTTCATCAGAACTTTTCAGTAATTAAGGAACAGAACACCAAAATTACTCCATTAAAACAGCATTAAGAAGAAGACCAAAAAGAAAGAGGGAGAAAAATTTAAAGAAGTCAACAAAAATAATCTTTAAAGAAAATGTCCTGCAGGCAAAGGTTGAAAAACATCTGCTACAGTATCACATGAAAAACTCAAGACATACACACACTCATACATATATAAAAAAAAACAACTCAGCATAACGGAAACAAACTAAAATCACGGAAAATATTTTATGAGCATTGAAAGTGTAAAACGACAAAAATTCCAAGGCAATAAATTATTGAAAAATAACATCCTTCAGCCACCTACACCGTTTCCTTTTTTTTATCTTTTTTTTTTTCTTATACGAACACTGTGAAAAGGTCACCACCGCGATAACAGGGGGGCGAAATCCTTATACAGACGATCTCATACAAATGCAAATGAATACTGCTGAGAGTATAAAGGACACTGCGAAAAGTAAGACTTACGACATAAAACATGGAGTTAATCCATTATCTTCAAATAAATCACGATAAGGAAGAAATCTTCTTACAGAAACGGAGCTAAGAGAGAGAAAAAAAATACAATTGAGATATTGTCGTATGTTGAAAAGGGCGCGCAAATTTCAAATCGTTAAAAGTATAAAAGGTTGAAAATAAGTCCCCACAACGGACGAGTGATTAATTGCTGATTTAAGGGAAAAGCTTTAATATTCATACATTCACTATATGTAGTTAGTTATAGTCGTGATTTTCGAGTTATATTTAAAAACTTTTTAAGATTATATTTAATCGTAAACTTAAGTTGTTACTTAAGAGAGAGACGAATAAATCGTGTATTGAGAAATGATATTGAATTTCCATTGATTTTGAACTTTTGTAAATTGGAAATTAAAAAACAAAAACAAAAAACCATAAAAATCTGTCAAAGAACGCAACAACAAAAATCTAATCTATCGCTCTCTCTCTCTCTCTCTACCTCTCATTGGTGAAAGAAGATAATAATACGCTCCTACCGCCCCCCCCCCCCCCACATACACACATAACAAACTATAAACTAACGAGCTTAGAGAAAAAAAAACAGAAAAAAGGAAATAAGGATAAAATCAAATTAAATACAACAAAAAAAAGGAAATAAGGATAAAATCAAATTGAATAAAAAAAACAATAGAAAAAAAAGGAAATAAGGATAAATTCAAATTAAATACAAAAAAAAACAACTGAAGTGACCTAATCTACATAAATGCTTTAATATTAAACGTATTATGACAAAGTGTTTGTATAAAAAATTTACGGGCTATGTTTGTGATGCCGTCAGCTCATATGTCTTCCGTTCCTGAACGGCAGGTCGAGTGGAATAGGACGAGAAATGCTCGACTATTAACGTCTAAATCAGAAACAATTTTAGCTAGACATAGAAAAAACAGTACCGACTATAGAAATCGAATTTTTAGCAGCACCAGCCATAGCAGCAGCAACAGCAGTCGAAAAGATAGCATCACTAATAAAACGCAAACATCAAATAACGTTTTTAATAAGCGTAAATTGTTTAAAACAAAAACAAACTTTTTTAGTGAATCGAGAAATTTCTTTCGATCAACAACTTTATCTTCAGTACAGGTTCAGGTAAGAGTTAAGAAAAAAAAAATTTTAATTTTCATTGTCAACTTACAATTTTTTTATTTTTGATAAAATTCAAAATATTTAGATTAATTTTATTTTGTATGTATGGAAATGATACACAAAAATGTTGTATAGGGTTTGTGGGTTTGTTTGTTTTGTGGATTGCGTTGATAGACGGGGGCTGTGATACAAGCAAGCATTCCTCTACATGATTGTCAATCTTTTTCTGTGATTTCTTTTTTCGAATTGTTATTGATGGTGATGATTTTTACCACTTGATGACATTTTCTGTTTACATTTATTTTGAAGAATTGAGGATCGTTTTCTCAAAATTCACCATCTAAGAAAATAAAACTTTTCATGAGAATATAATATTTAAAGCTTTCGCGGTTACTTACTAACAATATAAATTTTTCGGATTAGCCGCGTATTAAATAAATTTATTGAGAGCTAATTCAAGTACTTTGTGGAAAAATTTTCATTACAGACTGTACAGCCTCTCAAAAACTGCTGTATTCGCTGTTCTAAAAAAAAATACTTTGAAATACCTTGCTGATGACAACAGGGGAATTAACTAGATGAATTTGTAGAAATGAAAAAAAAAGAAACACAAATGTAATCGTTCCGATGTCAACCGACGATTCAGCCACAAATTAAAAATTAATAAAATAAGTAAAAAACGAGTTTTCAAACAAAACTGAGGCCAAGCCGCATGAAAAAGTAGAAAAAAAAATTCTCTTCACACACAGAGGTGGACTCAGATTTTTTGATTGGGACATTTCTCTTGAATATTCTTTCTCTTCATGAATCAAATCACTTATTACCTCTGATTGATCATACTGAAATACATCGGTGATTGTCAGCGAATAAAATCTGAGTCCACCTCTGTGTGTGAAGAAAAGTTTATTTTCTAATTTTTCATGCGGCTTGGCCTCAGTTTTGTTTGAAAACCCCTTTTTTTAATTATTTTATTTTCTGCCTTTTTCACGTTAAATAAATGTTATTACGTGCTACATGGAGATATTTTAAAACAATTTTATGATGGCTGAAAAGACACTGATTTACTGAATTTTCCCGATTTTCCATGTTTTCCACAGACTTTTCCTATTACTATGAAATTTTTTTAAAAAGTTACATGAATTTTCCTGAAAGTTTTCATGACTGTTGAAGAGAAAGTATTGATGCCAGTAGGACAGAAAAAAATGATACCGCATAGCTTATAAAACTTTTTTGTCGGAAAATTTTCCGGAAAAGTCGAAAAATTTTCCAGAAAAATTGAAAAATTTTGCATTTTTCCTGAAACAGATTTATCACTAATCATATCGATGAAAATTTGTCCGATGATTTTCCCGCTTTTCCGGGTTCTCCACGGAGTTTTCTACAAAAGCAACTTTATGCAACTCATTTCGCTCTACAACTTTGTCCTAGGTTGCAAACCGCTCAAACGCTTCCCTGGTCTGAAAAACTCCGGAAAAGCGTTTTACATGAATTTTCCTCGATTTTTTCGGCAAGCTTTCACCATTGTCGGAGAAAGAGTAATGATGCCAGTTGATAGGGGACTTGATCCTGCATAATTTAGAAGACTTCTTTACCGAAAAATTTTCCGGAAAAGTCGGAAAATTCCGGAAATTTTTTTCGGAAAAATCGGAAAACTCTGCATTTTTCCTGAAACAGATTTATCACTAATCAAATTTGTACCAAATTTTCAAATGATTTTTCCCGATTTTCCGGGTTTTCCATGGAAATTTCCGGTTCAAATTTTGACAGATTCAATTGTCACGCGACATGAACCTGTGTGCCAAATTTCAGCTCGCTGTGATGACGAAAAGTGGGTCGACCAAAGTGTCGAAAATAGTAAAAAAGAAATATATAAATAAATAGACAGACAAATTCGTGTACGAGTTAAAGGGAAGGGCCTCAAATAAACGGATTCATTTCTGTCCTGATGAGATCGCCCTATTACTGCTGATCGAAACACATTACACACAGTACCTATACTCTCAAAATTTCTTTATGAAATTAATTTTTGATCTTCGGCTTTAGGTCAACAAGTGACAGTACCTCGGTACTTATCGTTAATTTTCTCTGTTCATATGCAGTAGGTTGAGAATTTCCTGTAGCCTCGTATATTGTACGGGTCTCGCAAGAGTAAAAACCTTATTACCGGTTTCTATTAAAACAAATAAAAATAATAGTAATCAGTCGAGAAAAGGAATAACAAGGCTAATAAAAGGGGCAAATTATCCTATGAGCTGGGGGTTTTTTTTTTAATTTAATTCTTTCCGATAAACCTTCTTTCCCGTAACCAGCTTTACTTAGGCATATCCAAAACCAATTGAAAGCCTGGTGCTTCAGAAAAGGAACCAGCCATCAGTATCACCCTCGTGGCTATTACATTCACCGCCGTTAGTAAGGCCGATTTGAATAGGATTTCCAACCAGTTCTCGCCGTAACCGTCAACCTAGTATAGGGTCGTACTGATCCAAATACCACCACCTCCTTAATAGATTAGCGCTCGTCTAGTTTGTTATAGTGGCAGCCTGAACTAAAGAAACGAAGCCCTCTGCCGTCACCATTATTGTAGCTTACCTTCGTGGGTAACTAGTCGCCGTTAAGGGCGTCTTAATTTACTCATTCAATCTTAAATATTTCAGGCCACGTAGTTGGCGCATCTCAAGTCATTGTTCCATGGCAACCACGGAAAGCAGTCGATACACTTCCTGCGTCAAGCAAATATCAGCAAATCAGAATAATTCCGGCTTATCCAATACTTGATCAGCACGATTCCTGCTGTATCGAGACCCGGTTCATTGCTATATGAAGACCCGGTTCATTGCTGAATCAAGACTTGACATCCCGTTATTGGTTTCCGGCTGCAAGGTATGTAACACTTTGCTGCGTACTGCATCAAGGTTTGTCATTCCGTTATGGTAAGTTCCCTGCTACAATCCGATATGAAGATCTTAGCATCCAGCTAAAACTCAGCACGACGTTTTGCTTCAACTTGCAATGAGCGTGGTCACTGGATAACTGCCTGAAGTTGTTACTGATGAATTTTAGCTACGCAGATTCTACCCGTGAATCTGCTGTTGTTGTGGTTGTAGCATTTGTTGTTGTTGCTGTTACTGTAGTGCGGATCGAACAGAACCTTATTAAGTCGACATTTTATGTTATTCGCCTCAGGAACGAGACGAGGAGCATAATAAAGCTCGCGAGCCAGGACTTCTGCCTTCTCAAAATGAATACAATGATATTCTGTTTGATGGTGTAGTATGTGCTCGCAAATTGCTAGTTTTTCCCGCTAATTTTTGCTTCTATTTCAGGCGAATAGCAAAACTTCTTTATGTTTGCCTAATGTAAGATGACCCACAGCTGCAAAATCTTTTTACGATTGTTGGTGGTTTATCACCTTATTGGGTTGTATAAAGAAGAATTTCACACTTTATCACTTCCAACCCTTTCCCACTCAAGTTCTCTTTTGGTTTAACTGCTCCTGATTTCTGTCCGTTTCCCTATGGTCATTGTATTTCAAAACATCGTCCTCAATTAAGTCTAGAGTAGGTTCCAGACAACCCAGAAAATTCATCAAAGGACCCTCACTAAAGAAGAGCCAGGATTTTTAAGGTTGTCTAGAAATCAACACAGAATCTTCACAGGAGTCGTAACTACATAGACACTGCAAACTACACAAAAACATGCATTGGAAATGTATGTCACCCACTGATGGATGTAGGCTGTGTCTCGAAAAGAATGAAACATCAATGATAAGTCATTGAAGTCCATCGTTGGTCCATTTGCTTCTGGATCCAGTTTTGGAAAATAAGCTTCACGGTATTTTAAAAATACCGCAAAATTGCTCCGATTCTATGAGGGGCATGGGTGCTGCTTTTTTGGCCATTACAAAATTCACAGAAATCTAGTGGTATGGGGGTACAAATCACACACCTGGGGAAATAACGAAGTAATGCCCCAACAGCTATCACGACCAAAATAGATTTTGCCTTTTTTGGATACTGTATTTAAAAAAAATTGCAAATTTTAATAAAAAATAGACTCGAAAAATATTGTTTCCCACATCAGAATAATAAAGTATTCATTAAAGTGAAAATTACATTGAATCTTTTCGACCCATCGATCAGAGAGGTCTCATCGGTATGGTTATCTCTGATCGCCTACCATAGAAGTTCAATGTTGGAGGTCACACCAATTGCCCATATAAATACTTTTTATAAAAAGTATGTGTGAATTATATGGGTGCAAGATAACTCATTGCGCTTTGAAATTTGGTGATTGTTCCCCCCTTTTTTGCCTGGCGGCATATGGATAAACCAAGTAGAAATTACATGAAGGAGATTTCTCGTCTAACAGACTGCAATTTATTGAAAATAATTTCAATAAATTTACAAAATGCATTTTAAGTGCGAAAAAATTATTGAACTTTTCGACCCCGTTGAACTTCTATGGTAGGCGATCAGAGGTAACCATACCGATGAGACCTCTCTGATCGCTTGGTGTTAAGATGCACAATATAATCACTAATAATTCTGCCGAGTTCCTTAAGGATAATATTGAATTTTTCTCATCACAACGTACGCTATTATTGCGGGTTCTTTGTCAGTTTTTCTTATATAGTTTTCGCACTTTTTTTCATCTATGGAGTCAGAGTCTGGAACAGTCTATGTTCGGGTACTTCGAAGTCTGTGGGGTGTGAGGATGGAGGCATTAAGTAATTTTAAGCAACTTTGAATGAAGCACTTACCGCGTTAATAGTCTATTTCAAATTATTATTAAGCAATTGGCATTGTACAAATGAGAATATAAAATTCTTTTGGGTTGCACAAGTTAAAGAATAAAATAACTAAAAAAAAGATTTTTCATACTACATAGTAACTCAAACTTATATCTAGACTTACAAAGCTAGGAAAGATGAAGGAAAACAATTAATTTATGTAAAAATAAAACTTAAAAATAAAATATTCTAAAGAATTACTCTAAGAAGAGTAGTGAATTAAGGCATTTTGATTGAAGGTGGTTAATGTGCTTGACATAAGCGATCTTCGCAACAAAGCTGGCAAAGAATTCCATAATTTGATAGCTTGGATGAAGAATAGGCGTCTACTAACAAAGCAACTAGCATTAGGCCAAATAAGAGGTATTGTCCGGGTGGACCAAGCGAACGTAAGTAAGTCAAACAAATATTTGGGCTGCGCAAGTTTAATGATTTTAGCGACATAAGTAATCAATCGAAACTGCAAGTAAGCTTCAAGAGTACAACCGAAAACTGCAGAAGCATACGGTGAGACGTGATCAAATCTACGAAGGTTATATATGTACCTAATCATAGAATTAAATGTAATTAAAAGCATCCTCCAGCTAACAGAATCAAGCCTGCCATAGATTTCACACCCATAAGTTATTAAGGGAACCAGTAGTGTGCGCACTAAATGCAATCTCGGCAGCTAACGCCTTCCTCAATTAAACCAATAGGCCTTGAGAGATATGCCTGCACATCATCTGGAAACAGGTGCATATGACAGTGCTTAGCACAGGTAAAAATATCATTTATGAACATAGAAAAGAATAATGGGCGCAAGATTGATCCCTGAGGAATCCCAGATACAACAGAAAGTGGGGATGAATACCTATCAACTGAAAACACCATTTTTGTACGATTAGAAAGGTAAGAAAAGACAAATTGGAATGACCTTTGAAAGTTTCCAGTAAATGGGAAACTGCCATCTCATAATGCATTTATTGCAAATATGAGCGAGAGGTGCAAGAAGATGAAGAAGCAGAATACGGATAAATCTTGAATTAATCCCCTTGATACTTGCCGCATTTGACTTAATACTGGAAGCAGCATTAAATATGTCAACTTCGGTGCGATAAAAGCTAAAAGTATTGGAAGCATAGGGAGTCATCAAGGAGATATCAATTGCATTATCATTATACAATCTCGCATGAGATAGAAATTGTTTATTAAGTTCATCAGGATCTTCAGTGCAATAAATATTACTACAGGAACCAATGCCAAGAGATTTTTAATTCTTCCAAAGTTGTTTAGATGGAAGATTGATATTTAGAATAGATGAGAAATATATTTTCTTCTCTCGACGGACGGCATTGGTAGCCTGATTGCGCAAGGACCAAAATTTGTTCCAAAAAACTGTTAGTCGGTATCGTTTTCATACAGAATATGCCCTATTGCGCAACTGAATCAAGTGTTTGATATTTTCGGAAAACCAAGGACAGTCCCTTCGCCTAACACGTTTAACGGTACCCCAAGAGAAGAAGATAGCCTCGTGATGAAGCTCACTTAAATTAATCGTATTATAATTCTGGAAGGAAAGAAAACTCTGAATAGAATAGGTGCCTGCAAATGGAGATTATATATAAGAAAAATAAGGTCATGGTCTGATATACCCGGCAAAGAAATTGAAATTGATTTTGGATTGATCAGCGATTAGAAAAATATGAAGGAGGGAAGAACTTGAATTAGTAACCCGTGTCGATTCTCCAATGTGTCTGTAAAGAACTACAGATAATATAAAGTTATCAAATGAGTTTGAGCTAGAACCATCAAGAAAATTGATGTTAAAGTCGCCACAGATGATGACATCATAAAACTGTGGAACGATGTGGGAAAGATCAATTTTGAGATTATCAAGATTGATGTAAGGTCGTCTATATACGTACCTAATCAGACATTTATCAAGACCTGAACCAAGCTAACAGAATATATATTCGGCACCAGCAATAGAGTTTTCACTACTCAGGACAGATTTCCAATGATATCCTCTCCTGATGTATATAGCCACACCGCCACCAGTGCGGCATGAGCGATCATTACGAAGTACTTCATATCCAGGTATCTCAACAGGCCTATTATTCAGATTAGGCTTAAACCATGTTTCAGAGACAGCATTCAAAATCAATTCAACATATAGTAGACAATTAAAGAACATCCAAGGTCAGAATTCATTCAGCAGCTGCTTCATGTAGCCTCCGAACCCACACATACCCCAACTGAGAATAAACACTGAGTAGTTGTTTTTGTTTTTTTAGTACAAGGGCCTTGCGCAGAATTTGGTAATTTAATGATGTCAGACTTTCATTGATGTAAATCGGAGGCGAGTCGGAACTGGTATCCATAGCATCCATGCCGACATCATGCAAACATTTGTTTTTATTATTATTCCTCCGCAGAAATATGGTTTTTCGGGTTGCTGCGAGAACAGTGCTTTTATCCTCTGGGCAATTGAATTTGATTATAATAGCAGAATCTTTAATACTATCGTTTCCACATCCGACCCCCCTGAAAATACGGTTAGGCTTAACACATTCAATGTTTATATTTGAGCAAAGGGAGGTAAACATTTTAGTTAGATCTTCATTCTTCAAGAATGGAACGCCGGTGATTATAGCCTTATTTTTTGTTTGTCTTTTTTCCAGTCTTCTCTACTATACAGGGTGTTTCATAATTGGTGTACATAACTCAATAGCTTGATAGCTGACGTGAAAAAAATTCAAGGGGGGGGGGGGGGGGGGTTAACATTTTTAGTACTTCTTCGACTTTACAACCAGTAACTTTCTTGATATACATACACCCAATCTCAGATGATAGCAAACCGTCTCAGCTTTCCAATGAATGCCCAATTGCCCAATCAGATTTCCTTTCACCTTCCGTCGGCAGTTGTAGGACGTCAAGGTCAAAAAATGGGGGAAAAAATCCTATTTTTTTTTTAACAATTTTCCCGCCAAAATGCATAATAACTATACAGCTTTTTTTACAAGATTTAGAAACTCCAGAATGTTACCTTTAATTTGACCATGCGCATGAAGTTAGCTAAATGCAACCGTTTTGAGATATTCCCGTTTCTATGATTCATAATTTCATTAATTTTACATGTAATTGCATAATAATAGGCGCGATTACCATCGTCAATAGCAAAATTAATGAAATTATGAATCATAGAAACGGGAATATCTCAAAAACGGTTACATTTAGCTAGCTACATGCGCATGGTCAAATTAAAGGTAACATTTCGGGGTTTCTAAATTTTCTAAAAAAACTGTAGTATAGTTATTATGCATTTTGGCAGGAAAATTGCTAAACTTTGAAAGAAATAAGATTTTTTTTTCAATTTTTTTAATTTTTACGTCCTACAACTTCCGACAGTCTCATTCATTAGAAAGCTAAGACGATTTGCTATCATCGGAGAGGAGTCCTACCTCAATAGGGTGTATATCAAGAAGTTACAGGGTGTAAAGTGGAAGAAGTACTAAAAATATTAAAACCCCCTCATACTGCCGAAACGTCGCGCCTTACCACCCCCCCCCCCTCACCTTATAATTTTTTGGTTGTCTTTACCTCAGCTATCAAAACCTTGAGTTGTGTGCACCAATTATGAATGACCCTGTATATAGCATTTTTCCTTGTTTCATTTTCCCTTCTGTAATTTTTCTTTATGTTTTGTATTGTTTTTCTCTAACACTATTTCTGAGTTTCTGAGTAATGTCATTACACGCATTATTATTGTTTAACCTATGTACTAGTGTATGCACATATTAATGAGTCATATGTATGTCTCTATTCTACAAATTAATAATTATTAATATTGGAATGAATAAATTGAAATTTATTATTGATTTGATGCAATAATATCCGGAAACTTTAAAAAAAAAACAAAATGTTTGGAAAAAAGAACCTTCAGCATAAATCGGTTAATTAAGTATACCAAAAAAAAAAAAAAAAAAAACAATTACATAAAATAAATTATTTCGTGTGCATCTTATATTCATGAATTTCAATAACTAAAGATAGGTACTCATGCATAACGTTCATTCTTCTCCACAATTACTCATGCGTATTCCTCTGGTGAAATTTATTTCAATCTGCATTGAATTCACCTAAAACTCTATCTGTTGATATGTTGAGGTACACAACGCTTTTTACATACATAAATTATGAAGAGAAATTGTTTCGGACGTGTGTATTCAATCGTAGAAAACTATGTTTTATGCATGAATAGCAACATCCGAAATTACAAACGAAACCACATTCCCCTTTTGCTTGTGCATTAATTAACAAAAGTGTAAACGGATTGAACTGAGCGTGTAGATTATTCAAATTTTAGTAGTTCGTTGAATAAAACGAAAAAGCCCTTTTCCATACGTAGATGAATACTATTCCTTATACTAACGTAAATCAGAATTATTTTCATCGCAATCTGAATATTGCAGTGCTCACAATTATAGCTCTCAGGGGTTATATCTTAATTGTTTCACCAATGAAAATAATTGATTCGCAAGAAAAATGTAAAAATAAATCTTTTCAATCTGAGTGAGTTCCTATCCATGAAATCTCCTGTATGCATACTCTCAGCACGAAATCTATTCATTACTTGGGCATTTTGCAATCTCAATTTCATTCCAATCTAATGAAATTGATCTCCTTCTGAATATAAACTAACTGGGCCGGTCCAACTTGCCTCGAAATCATATTACGTCAATAACGAACGAAAAGAAGAAAAAAAGCATTTATGCCTAAAAGCATTTGCGGATAGTTTTAAAATTGGGAGCCAGTAAAAAGTCTAAAAAAAAAAAAGGGAAACGAACTTAATTTACCAACCAGCATGAAATTTGGTTGGTAACAATTTAAGAAATTAAAGAGTAGAAAGATAATATACCTCCACCCGTCCCACCACCCAAAAACCATGCTTTTTGAAATGGATCAGACAAGTCAAGGACAACTCAAGTGATAAATCCTCGAGTTTTGTGTTCTCGTTTTGATGTAATAAAAATGTCACGCCTTCAGGCATGAAAAAGCATTTAGGTCAAAGTTTCCCACCGAATTATTTAAATATTCTCCAACTCTATATATACATATGTTACATACATACATATATATATATCCAGCTTCTTTACACATATCCTATAGCTACAGGCACACTTAGTGATATCCGCCCTTTCATCATTTTCCTGGCAGCTAAATTGATTTAAGGGACGCACTTCCATTAAAGCGATCGATATTTTCTTTATTTTCAGTTTGAAATTGCTTTTATAAGTTGCAGACATTCAACATTTCTCTAGTTTTGTTTTTTTTTTTCATTTCAGGTTCCAATATCGACGATATTCAACGACCCAAACCCCGTATCGGGTGTTACTGAGGTCAAAAATAAAGTAGTTGTCACTTCAAAGAGCCCTATGATCCCCAAGGGACTCCCAAGTGATACGCCGGATTTCAAGGCCATGCGGTAAGACAGTATTACATTTATTTTTCTACTTTATCTTTTTTTCATTTTTTTTTTTTTATTAACTAATAAGCCGTCAAACTATTAGGATAAAACTTAGATCAATTAGTTCACTTCTATAGAAGTTTAACGGTAAATATTTAATTAGCAGGTAGCAACAAGACCGATGTTTATCATCGTGACGCATTTGCATAACAAAATTGAGCCGTCAACGTGTTCATTTTTTAGATATAAATTATTTCAATTTCATTAGGCACTGAGCCTAGTTGGTAGGAATATTTTTTTTTTTGTATACTAAGGGAGGAAAGGGTAGGAATATTTTTTTTTTTTTAGCATAAAGTTTTCAATGTGTTTCTGCTTTATGGAATGGGTATACCTATAGAGGTACTGATAGAAAAGGGGATCAAGGAAAATTTTGATAGATACGTAAGTATTGTGGGAGAAGAGACTCTACAAAAATCGAAAAAAAACTAAGAAGAAGGACTAAGCTTAGGATTGATTAGATTTAAGCCCATGACTCTTGGGTAAGTAGTCAATATTAGTAGTAACTCACAAATACCTGTTTTGTTGTACTTTAAAACTCAAACACAATCTTGATGATACCATAAGCCGTGCCAAATGATATAGTGTATCGTCAAAAAGGAGGATAAGTCAACGAGACGTCTATTATAATCACAAGACGTTTTGGGTAATTCGTTTTTATACTTTTCTTATAGTCGTCATATACCCTTGTTGGATCAAGGAAGACTAGTTTGCCTTAAGTATTATTTTGGCCAGGCTGAGGTATTTACATGCATGAAAAAACGGCATGTGGCTAGGTTCCGAGAAGTTCCTAAACTTAAGTCTCTGGTAGTTTTGTTAGCCACCCCCTTAAGATTTTCACGCGATTAGCTCAGAAATTTTAGTCAAATTCTTTTATAAAATTAGCCCTCCCAGCCACCATCTGAATGCAGTTCATTGAGGAAGTGTAAGCCAGGCAATTGCATTTCTTAACAAAGACTTCCGAACAGTATCGATATCATCAGCCGTACTCTCTGTATTTAGGTTCTTAGACGGCCCGATCTTATGTAGGTGTCTCCAACAAAAAAGGAGTGCGATAATAATGGACAACACAATTTTGAAAAAAAAACTAATTTAGCAATATTTCCCACAAAGTTCTTTAGTTGTTCTGCCTGAAGGACCATTAAGTGTAACTCCCAACCTGTCCCAGCTGAAATTGTAATCTTGTAATTAGCAGATAGCATAGTTTCCAAGAGAAAGTCACAGTCTCTGTTGATATCAGGCACGACGGATTGCAAAAAATCAAAGATGGACTCATATAGAATTTTTGCTCCAGCTTGAATCCAGCTCCCCTTAAGCCGCCCTTTTTTTTGTGAACTTGTCCATGTTGAAGATAACTGATAATCGTCTGAATATTTGATGATCTGATTGTCTCACATATAGACTAAGCGGCCACATTCGTTGTACTTTGTCCAATATCCTCTTGTGATCGGCAACACTCATAGGATATGATGGTATGGATAATGTTTATGTGTATCCATTGGATTAGAGGAGGTTACAGACCATACTTCTTCCCTATCTAATACATGGCAAAATCCCTACATGCTTTACTCGCTCTGCCATTCTGGTGTGGTTTCTGTCTTGAGTAATTATTAGATATGCCACACTCAAACTTCCGGAGGAAATGGAAAGGAGGTTCATTGTTGGAATGTTTATTTTTCATTTAGATAAATACAAATACAAATTTTCACTGGATTGATACTCAGACCTAAACCCATGACACATTTTATAATTAGTTAAATCCCGTTTTACACCCTTACAATTTTATCACGATTCTATCTGCTATTATAAAATTATCAGGACGTCTGTGTGAATAAGTGTCAGCAAAAAATCGTCTATAATTAGTACACACATAATAAAGGTGATAAGATACCGCTTTGAGTATGCCCCTCACGATTTTTCTCACTCTGCACTTCCCACCCTATATCATCCAAAAATTATCTGTTTCACAATTTAAAAACTGCAATTTAAAGTTTTCCTGCAGTCTATCAAATTCTGTATTTATTCGGAATGTCAAGCTTTTAAGATAACGGCGGGTCAAACAGTTTTATATCCCAGAGTTATGACATGGATGATGCTTATGAGGAAGAACTTGTGTCGCGACAAGCAAGAGTACTATCAGTAGTATCACATATACTAATTGTATTTCGGTTACTTTACGGAGAAGTTTTAACAAGTATTCGCGATTAAGAAAAGCAATAATAGCAAGGCAAAACTATTCTATTGTGGCCTTGGTACCTCAGTACATAAGTGCAATGTTTATCGTCCAATGGTCGTGCATTTAATACGATTTTATGCCTTACATCTGCCATTTAATTTCCTTCCAAATTTTAAAGCTTCTACTCCCAAAAATTACCTAGGACCCTAGCTAATTGAACTATTAAAATTTCCTTCACCACTCTATTCCAGCATCGCAATTCATATATATGCACGCCATGGAAAACGAGAAACGTTTCCAAGGACTTAAAACATTTGTAAGGCTTTCAGCAGAGATGTCAAACGAAAAAGATTCCTCGGGTAGAGTTAGTTTTTCTTAATAAGCGACAGATGCCAACCCCATTGTTGGAGGCTAATCACTAAGCATACCTTACCCTTATTGTGTGGTGCTCTTCAGCAGGGTCGCACCGAGAGGGGGGACGAACGGGACCAGTTCCCCTCCACAATGTCAGTTTTCTGAACATAATTTACAAATTACGTATAAAATGTGGTCTGTATATTATTACAAAGTCCGATAAAATAAAATAAAACCTTTTAATCTACAATAGCAGTCCTTAATTGCTCAGATGGGTGCAGGACGCGACTTTAGAGCCCTATTTTTCCGACTCGTTAGGACTTGGGACACATATGCCCCCCCCCCCCCCCCCCAAAAGCCAGACCGTAGGTACATGTGCAGGACGCGCCTTTAGAGCCCTATTTTTCCGACTCGTTAGGACTTGGGACACCTATGCCCCCTATCCTGGGTGCGTTACTGCTCCTCAGAGGTGGGTTCTGGGCGCTCTACACTTCTGTTTGTATGACAATAATTACACTGTATCATAAAGTGAAAAAACTGATTCAAGAAACAAAGCAAAGAACTGGATAACAGAGGCAAGTGAAGAAGTTACGTGGAAAACCCAAGAAAATCCAAGAAAAGTGAAGAGAAACAAAACTATTTTATTCCGGAAATGTCAACGAAAAAATTTTGTATTTTGGCTGCAAGACAAAGAGTGTAAAACAATGAATTGTTTTTCATCGTATAGAGAAAGGAGATGACCCGCTACATATACATTTCGATAATCTTAAGCCTTTGGGTTCTACAACTAAGTCCTATGACCCGCTGCATATACATATATAGATTTCGATAATTTTGACCCTTTGGGTTCTACACCTAAGTCCTATAAATACAGGGTGTCCCAGACTAATATGACTATATTTTACCAATTCCTCTCATCCAGACAATTAAAAAATTGTATGGCGGGGGGGGGGGGTCAAAATGTCACCCTGCCGAGTTACAGGGTGATTTGTAAAATATTCTCTTTTCCATTAAACACCATATATATTCAAAAGCGCACCCTGTACGGTCTATTTTAAGACTGAACTGTAGTATGCAGAGCTTTACGCCCTTTCAAACGACTGCTCAACTACCCCGTAACCCTCCCCACCCCAGGGTTATGACGGTTCAAATTTAAAATCTCGGTTTTTTTAATTTTTTTTTCTTAAATTCCCCCACTAATGTACACCGTTTTCACAAAATTTCGAAAGCCCAGGGTCTCCCCTTTAATTTAACCTACAACATCCTATGTACTAACTGTAGTCGTTAAAAAGTTATTAGCTCTTAACCTGTTCAGGTCATACCAAAATTAGAGGATATTTTTATAAAATGACGTGTTTTGACGTGTTTTCAGTCACTAAAGGATCAAGGGATCTGTGCCCTGAATAGGTTAAGAGCTAATAACTCTTTAACCGTTACAGATACAACATAAGTGTACCAGGTTAAATTAAAGAGGAGACTCTGGGCTTTCGAAATTTTGTATAAAACCTGTACGTTAGGGGTGGGGAGAGTTACGGGGGTAGTTGAGCAATGTATTGTGGGCTCAGATCGCTTCATCACGGAACGATTAAAAATACATAGACCTGAAAGATCACCGGAAATAAATTTTGAAGAAGTCCAAAAGTAACTACAAGAAAATTATGACGTTAATCCAGGCAAGCATGTGGATTAGATACTCTCTTCATTTGCTAGCCATACATGCGTTAAGGATTTTATTGGCCTATCTATAGTATGCCAAATGATTAGATTCAAGGTGTCATAATTACCTGGAAGGGCTATTAAAACATAAGCCAGATTTTCCAAAACTATTACAATTTAGAAAGTTGGTGCGGCAGTAAATTTTTGTCATATACCGAGGGTCCCGCCCATATAGCTAAATTTTTTACAGGATAGTAGCGTACATCAATCCAGGCAAAACATTGTTCCAGACTGAGGACTCGCTCCGCTACCCTACAGAGATATAACGATTTTTTGACATTGTCGAATTCAATGCGTCTAAAACCCAAAACTGTCTCATCTCTTTAAAACAAGATCAACACTTAAACAGTCCCGTTTCTTTTGATGGAGTAATAATTTCCAATACACCGTCACTAAGCATTCGTGGAATTAATATTTAGTTAAGCTGGACAAATCACATCTTCTCTGTTGCCAAAGACCCATTGAAATGTCTTGGACTTTTAAAATGGTTTAAGAAATATTTCAGCCCGTCGAAACTACAGCTCCTCTACAAGTCCGATATAGCAAAAAAAAAGTTTTCCTTAATGTGAGAGGAAAAAATTTGCAACACAAAGCCTTGGTATTTTTCGATAAGATTAGGGAAAGCTCCACCTTGGAAAACGTAGATTAGGTTTTTTTCCCCTAAAATTATATCCGAGAAAGCTTAACATTTCGGGAATTTTACGTATACAGTAAAAAATTTCCACAATTGTTGCCACAAAATTTTAGTATTTTTCCGTAAATGTAGGAAAAATTCCCTAAAATGTAGGAAAAATTTCCTAAAATGTAGGGAATGCTTCCTAAAATCTAGGGAATGTTCCCTAAAATCTAGAGAATATTTCTTAAAATGTAGGCAAAATTCCCTTAAATTTTAGGGAATAATCCCAAAATTTTAGGGAAAAATACCGAAACTTTGTGGCAGCAATTTGTGGATTTTTTACAGTGTAGGTACTATATAGGTTTTCTGGTCCCAAATACTTAAATCCATTTAGAATGTTCAATTGATTTGAGGAAATTAAACTGATTTTCCCTTTCTAACAGAGAAAATTTCATTTATTTTTACGAAAAAACTTGTCTTAAATTTAGCGAATGGTCCTACTTTTTTTGCAGTGTAAATCAAACCTAGAATGGAATATACAATTCCCATATTTGGGAGATGGGGCTGGTCGCACAACTTTAACTTCATTAAATATTGTCCAAAACAGAGCATTCAAGGTCATTGGCGATATGTGGCAATAATTTATCGTATCGGCTCGCTCAAGCACTGCTGCATTGTTAGATACCTTTCGGTCCTTTCTTGTTACGCATATACGCAATGATCCAATGACATATCTAGTCCGATCTATTGTAAATTTATTCGTGCAATCAATAAATACTGCAAGCCGCGCACATCTTTTCACCCTTCAAAATACTTTAGACCATACTACATATAAATTTCTCTCGAACTGCTCGAATGTGGAACAGTCTACCATCTTCTGTCTTTCGTTGGGCTTACAATCTGCGAAAGCTCAAGAGTAACATAATTCAGCATCTCCACCACACCCCTCATGTCCACTAATCCTTTTTCTATCTCCTTCTTGCCATGCCAAGCTTGGCTTAATAATACAAAAAAAAAACACATCATAACCTCCAAAAACGGAAAGCTCTTGATTATATAGACCTATGCTCTCATATGCCTCATGTGTATGTTGGCCGCAGACGCAAGTTGGGACTGCGGTATGAAAGATGGCGATGGCGAGCCTACAAAGGCTCGCTTGCCTAAGAATTGCAGGCTCTATGCAAGCCTACGGCTAATCTGCCAAGCCTGGACCTTGTCATTTAGGGAAATACCAAAAGGGCTATGTGTTGATTGCCCTCATGGGAATGTTGGGAGGACTGCTGGACTGGCTCTTCTCACTGCTCTTTGGAATGTGAGCTGGAACGGGAAAACCCTCTGGCCCGCATTCCACTTGATGCGATGGTTCCAGACCTTCATTCTGGGTATCGCTTCTCTGTGGATTTTCCGGAAAACGTCCACTGCCTACAAACAAAAAACTTCGGAAAGTGTAGCGAATGTAGAAAAGGCTGCACTGATTTAGTTTACGTATTTCAGGAGTTATAGTCAGATAAGCAAGGGTCTTCCGTTTTTGGAGATTATGTAAAAAAACCGTTATATCTCTGTAGGATCCTCCCTCTGAAACAAAATTGATTGATGTACGCTACCATCATGTGAAAAATAATACCATATGCCCGGTACACCATGTATGTACAAACAAACAAAAATATTCCATGCAGTTTGATGTAATTTTATTTATGTTTGTACTCGGTAAACATTCTTGAAAATTCAGGCAATCTCAGTTCTTGTTTTTTATTCCTTTAAAATAAATTATTTAAATTTTAATTATGAACCGATTTTCTTCGTCCCATTCTCTTAATATTAAATATTTGAAGTTTAAAGAAAAAAAGGGTTCCTGATAAAAAATATAGGAATAAATACATACACGCAAAAAAAAATTTACAAGAAATGTACACATCTAAAAAACAGAACGTCAATTAAATCCGTCGAAGCTTAAAACACTTTAAAAGATTCTTAATTTCTCAGAACTTGAACTTTTACGAAAATTCCGTTATGAAAAAAGTTTCTCTATAACCTCAAAGTTCTTCAAGTTCTCTATCTATGTAGGTATACCTGTGTATTGTGATTAAAAGAAGTTTCACATTTTTCAAAGTCTATGTATATCGAAAAAAATTGTATGTAGATGGTCTTCAGAATAAGTAGGAATCATTTTTACGGTGTAAAAGTTTCTGTATCCTACTCCTCCTACGTTTCCCAGCTTGTACTAACTAAAGATGTTAGCTTAAAGGTGTTCGAAAAGTTTTTATAAGAAAAAACCGAACTGAGAAAAAGTTACTTAATCTTGTAGTCATTTGTACAGATCATCAAGGCTTGACTTCTTTATTTGGGGGGAAAAAACAAAAACAAACAAAAACATACTCAATGAAGTCTCCTCATATGTCTACAGATGTGTCCTTTCACAAGGATCATTATATAAACGACTTTAAATCGATTTGGTCTTTTGCTTAAAACAAAAAAAAAAGGAGAGGAAGAAAAAAAAAGGAAAAAAAGGGAAAAACGAAAAAAAACTGCTCAAGTAAAAAGTCCTTTTTAGAGAGAATAATTTCTACACATGAATATCGGATTTCCATCAATTTCAAGGATAATGGAAGAGATATCAGGGTGCGTGCATACTTTTCAAATTATCAAAAATATTCCAACCTTAATGAATGAAAACTTTCTGATATTTCTCCTACTATTTAAAATCAGTAAAAAACAAAAAACAAAAAAATGTTTCTAATTCGTCACCGAAACTTTTTGACAGTTTTATCACGTAACTTTTCTCTTAGGACATCCTTCCGCCCACCTATATTTAGGGTGACTGAAAATTGCGATAAATCGAAAACGGACGCACTGTAAGAGCTCTCTAATTACAGGCAATCAGCGGCAAATCACCTGGCTTAAGTGAACGTTTCCATATTCATGAAGTCAAATTAACAATTCTAGTCACGAATCGCTTGGGAATGTTTACGCGAAAATTTTATGAAATTCTACGTTTCCAACACTTTCATCACACGGAAATTAAGGTGTATCCTTCTTGTGCGAATGGAGTTAGTTCAGAAATGTGAGTATAGGGTGAGTGAGAAGGTGGGACACCCATGAAATTCGTTATGGCTTGTCTTAAATAATTCATTTATTCAATGTTAATTATAATACCAACAACAACAACAATACTTATACAATTGGCGACGCTTTGCTATTTCTATACAACTTAGAAGTACCAAACCAGGTGTGCAGGCTTAACTTCGAAAAATTTTCGGACAAAATTAATTTCATTTACCTAAGCGCGATGTTTGTAATATATATATATGTGTGTGTGCTCTGTTCTGGACTGGAGCACTATTTATATGTATGTAATTGTCGTGTGCCATTGTTTGCCATTATGAAAATCAAAACTGTTGTTCGTGTAGTAGATATTACTTTATTCATGGCACTCTTGTTCGCGAAACTTTGTTCATTAATTTATTAGGTAGGTACTGGCGCACCTGTTGGTTTACTTTAAGCAATTACACACGAACATATCACGAGAGAATATAAAAATCGCAAAATAACACTAAAAGAAAAACAAATGTTAAAATCTAAACAAAAATTTTTAATTGGTAAAAATTTCCATGTCGGATAAAAGGTTGGGAGTGAGGAGTGTAACACTATTAAAACTTTACATTTCCTCTGGGTACGATACAAGAGTGTAAAATCGTTGTTGAGTATTTGTTTTTCTTTCTACAATGCGACTAGTGGAATTTTTAAGGATATATGGAGTTTATAGTCTCCTGCTACCTTCCCTTCAGAAAATTTCTTTAGATAATTATCTCGGTATTCCCTTAGAGAAATTTGTTCTTCCATCTTTTTATATACTCTAGATCTATTCAAACCCATGGGCGCCGTAAGAGGAATGTAAGAGGGTGTACTTGCACCCCTCTGGCTTATAAGAAAGAATACACACACAAAATATTAATAAGTATTAAGTAATAAAATAAAAAACGGTACGGAAAGTAGAAATATATTCTGTTTGAATAAAACCTTGAGGCGTAATGTAGGTTTTTGATCAAAATCTCCTCACTGAAATTAGTGTCCTCGTTTACTCTATTTGAGGCCATTCCCTTTAACTCGTACACGAATTTGTCTGTCTATTTATTTATACAGGGTGCCCCGTACGTACCGCATTTCCTTTATACCACGGATTCCTCACTCAATTTCGAGAAATAAATTGTATGGGAGGAGAGCCGGAAAATGCACGGTGTGGGCGGTAGGGGGGTTTTGTGATTTTGGGTGCTTTTTATCCTAATACCATGTAACTTTCTTGTTATACACCCTATGAAGGTGATTTGCATCCCGTTTATGAGATATTCCCGTTTTTGAGATATTCCCGTTTTTTATGATTTTCATTCATTTTGTTAATTTGCGTGGAATTGCATAAAATTAGGCGCGATTTCTATTATTATTAGCAAAATTAATGAAAATATGCATCATAAAAACGGGAATATCTCAAAAACGGTAGCATTTAGGTAGGTACATGCGCATAGTCAAATTAAAGGTAACATTCCGGGGTCTTCAAATCTTGTCATAAAACTGTATAGTTATCATGCATTTTGGCGGGAAAATCGTTAAAACTGAAAAAGAAATTGCAAAATTATCCAATTTTTTGCCTTTGACATCCTATAACTGCCGACGGAAAAGGAGTAGAAGGTGGTTGGGCATTTGTTGGAAACCGTAGAGGGTTTGCTATCACCTGAGATGCAAATCACCTTCATGGGGTGTATAACAAGAAAGTTACATGGTATTAGGATAAAAAGCACCCAAAATCACAAAACCCCTACCGCCCCCCACACCATGCATTTTCCGGCTCTTCACCCATACAATTTATTTCTCGAAATTGAGTGAGGAATCCGTGGTATAAAGGAAATGCGGTACCTACGGGACACCCTGTATATATCTTTTTTACTATTTTCGACACTCTCGTAGATCCACTTTTCGTCATCACAGCGAGCTGAAATTTGGCGCATAGGTTCATGTCGCGTGACAATTGAATCTATCAAAATTTGAACCGGAAATTTCCATGGAAACCCCGGAAAATCGAGAAAAATCATTTGAAAATTTGGTACAAATTTGATTAGTGATAAATCCGTTTCAGGAAAAATTCAGTTTTCCGACTTTTCCGGAAAATTTTCCGGTAATTTTTTTTTCTAAATTATGCAGGATCAAGTTCCCTATCAACTCGCATCATTACTTTCTCTCCGACAATGGTGAAAACTTGCAGTAAAAATCGAGGAAAATTCATGTACAACGCTTTGCCGGAGTTTTTCCGACCAAGGAAGCGTTTGAGCGTTTTGCAACCTCAGACAAAGTTGTATAGCGAAATGAGTTGCATAAATTTTTGTGGAAAACTCCATGAAAAACCCGGAAAAGCGGGAAAATCATCGGAAAAATTTTCATCGATATGATTAGTGATAAATCTGTTTCAGGAGAAATGCAGAATTTTCCAATTTTTCCGAAAAAAATTTCCGGAATTTTCCGACTTTTCCGGAAAATTTTCCGACAAAAAAGTTTTATAAGCTATGCGGAATCATTTTTTTCAATCCTACTGGCATCAATACTTTCTCTTCAACAATCATGAAAACTTGCATGAAAAATCAAGGAAAATTCATGTAAATTTTTAAAAAAAAATCATAGTAATAGGAAAAGTCTGTGGAAAACATGGAAAATCGGGGAATTTCATGTTGTATGGGATCAAGTTGGAATACAGCTAAAAAGTGCTGTTTAAAACATAATTTGATTTTCAGAAAACCGTTGCAGTACTTCAACGATTTGATACTCGAAAAATTTTTGTTTTCGAATCGGCACCAAACATGACTTAAAAATTGTTTTAAAATATTTCCATGCAGCACGTAATAAGAATTTAGTTAACGTGAAAAAGGCAGAAAATAAAATAAGTAAAAAACGAGTTTTCAAACAAAACTGAGGCCAAGCCGCATGAAAAAGTAGAAAATAAACTTTTCTTCACACACAGAGGTGGACTCAGATTTTATTCCCTGACAATCACCGATATATTCCAGTATGATCAATCAGAGGTAATAATTTATTTGATTCATGAAGAGAAAGAATATTCAAGAGAAATGTCCCAATCAAAAAAACTGAGTCCACCTCTGTGAGTGAAGAAAAGTTTATTTTCTACTTTTTCATACGGCTTGGCCTCAGTTTTGTTTGAAAAATCGTTTTTTACTTATTTTATTCTGTGCGAGGACTGAACATAAACAGAACGCTTAGGTTATGAATATAATTCCCCCCCCCCGAAAATAAATCTGTCGGCGCCTATGTTCAAATGACATAGGTATTAAGTTTGTTATTCAGTTTTGGTATGTTGTTCATCTATCTGTTCGTATGTCTGTCCGCCCGACCGTCTGTCTGCCTTTCAGCACGGTAACTCGAAAATGTTTCGATCTAGCTAATCTAGCTACATAATGTGTATGAATATGTATATTCATAGAGCAGAAATTTTGTAAACAGTAATTTTATGAGAAAGCCGTAAAGTGAGGCTCGAAAATGGGTAAAATTAGGCAACTCCTTCGCAATATTGCCGTTAAGAAGTTTTGATTTTGGGTGTTTCCGCCAAAGTGGTCCTTAGGGCAGGGAGGAGGTAGGACTCACTTAGTCAAAGAAAGAATTGTATGGCATGAGCAGGTGTTCCCCTCAGGCAACTCAACTGCTTCAGAGTTACAGAGTAATTAAAAAAATATCCTAGTGTTTCACAAAACACCCTGTATATTAAAAACTGCATTGTATACGATCACCATACTAATTGTATGAAAAATTTTATGATCTTTCGCGATGCCTGCTCAATCGGCCCCGTATTTTACTCCTCTCCGAAGTAGTTGCGGTCTAAAATAAAAGTTTCGGATTTTCTTACCCTTTTTTTTTTTGTAAATTAGACCCCTTTTTTTTACAATGATTCGACTTCAAATTACGAACAAGAATTTTCAGTATGCTAATTTGAATTGCGATTATTCAATGTGACCAAAATTTATCCTCAGTAAAGATGAAAAGGCTCTTCAGTGCATTCCTGATTAAATTGTGATCATGGGGAATAAAAGCGCAGCCCTTCTAGCAAGTTCTGGTTCTCCTATTCTTGGATCGGAACTGACCGTAGGCGTTTCCACCCCGGTTATCGAGTATCTCATCAAAGCGGATGTTCGTATGAACAGAGATGGGCGAACCTGAGTTCTTGCAAAACGTTTCCTTGATGGGCCTAATAAGCACTTGTCTGATTTTCTTTTGAGGCCCTGAAGGAAACAATGCAAAACTGTGGTTGACATCATCACCGGTCACAGCTCGCTTTACCCTTCTCTAACAAGGATGGGTGTTGAAGACAGCTCTGAGTTTCTGTGCTGGTTGGAAGGCGAGTCTAAGACATCGGGACATTTTGTGTGTACCCGGAGCAGACTGGACACGCTTGGGTCTGCCATCCTATCTATAGATGAGCTGAAAAACTTACCTCACCAAGACCTGATGTGCTTCATTAAGAGGACAGGAAGGCTGTGGTGAGAGGCTTTTTCTATCTGATTAGCACAAGGTGCCGTCCTGGCCTCCGCGCTTGGGATTCTCGTACCCCTGCCTTAAAAAGAAAAACAAAAACAAAAAAAAAGCAAAAACGAAATGACATTTTTGAAAATATCCTTTTTGTTCGTGTGCTTTTTTTTTTAAATGTTTACTACATACCAAAAGATAGCCCAGCTTATGATGTGATCGAAATGTATAACTTAATAAGGAAAAACAGGATATTTTTGAATAGGTATATCTTTTCCCAAGTCCTTTTTTTAATGAATTTTTCTATGCTTAAGCTGATAGCATGACGAACACTAAGCGGCAATAACCCCTTAATTTATGAAAACGGTCGATTTTCATAAAAAAAAAATAGGTTAATCGTGTTTACCAATTCAAAACTCTGAACAAAGCTTACTTAAAAAATCATTTTCAGCTCCGTGTATGGTTTTATCTTGGAAGGTTGGTAATTATTGATAACTTATTGGTTGCTTTTCTCCTGAGCTCAAATATTATTCGGCCTCTTCCCCCACCATCCCATCATTATATTACAAAATAAAAATACCATTAAAAATAATTACTTCCTGTTACGAAATGCAATCGCCCTGCTTATAATAAGTACCACCATCAATAGCAGCGCAGTATTTTACAACTTTTGGTAATTTTACCTTATCTGCCTCAACTTAAAAGGCTTTAACAACTAAAACATTGTAAATATAGTTAAAATCGGATTAAAAGTCCTATGAAAAGTCGAAACTGCACTTGAAAGGATTTAATTATTTCTGTGTAGAACGGTGAATCCTATGTATGTATTTCTTAATTAGAATTTGTATAAAACTGCAAGCTTATATCTTTATAGCGCAAAAGCTTAAGACAAGTTAGTACAGCTACAAGGCTGCGTATAACACATATTGTGAAAAATCTTGTCTATATTCAGTAGAATCCTTTTAATCACTTACTTTTTACTTTAATCCAGCTTACTAAGTTTTATATATTTATGTACAAAGGCACATACCAAGCTAAACTACAATCCTCATTTTACAGGTATTACAGATTGTGGATATACACGTGCAACGTTGTTCTCTTAATGGCAGTCATAATATTTTGTGGTGTTGCTGGAAAAATTCTAGTTATTGACTATAGACGACTTTTGGTGCCCGATTTAAATTTGAATCAACCGAATTTTATCTATGCCTATTTAGCGATAATAATGCAATCAGGTAAGAATAAATGGAAAATTTTTAATATTTGCCAACTTAAAAATTTAAAAAAATTAATAAATAAAACATTTCCTGTATAGGTTTCCTTCAATTAATAGGATGTCTTGGTGCCTTACGACTGTCAGAAAAATTACTTAATGCTTATTGGTTGATATTACTGTTACTCTTAATAGGCGATGTTGTCATAGGAATATTTTGGATGTTTAAATTCGATAAAATTATGGAGACGTTGGAACCAATTTTAAGGTAATTTTTTGAAAAAAATTTATTCAGTTTTTTCTGTCTGAGAATGTTTGAATGAAATTTTGAAGAAAAAGTTTGACCCACAAAATATTTCTATAAAAATAATCTGAACATGTCACTGAGATCCTACTATTCTTCTATGAATAATCAAAAAATTAAATTTTTTTAAGCATTTGTCATCCTCTTCGCACAGTTGACACAGTTCACTATCGGATTTGCCTATCTTCTTCAGGAAGTGACAGAAGGGGCCATGACCAGTGACTGCGTTAGCAAGTAGTCTGAGCGACTGTCTGTTAAGTCCAATAAGTTGACGCGACAAGAAATGAGAAGGATTGAAGAATTTCTTCGCCTGCTTCATACCGGGTGCGCTACGCCAAAGGAGATCAAGTTACCTGTTTTCACACTTAAGCAGTTCCCCCCTAAAGTGGCTTTTTGGTAGCCCAAACACAGTATATTCATACAGTAGCCCAGCTTCTATAAAGAGACTATACTTTCTCTTTCAACAGTTTTAACTAACCCACTAGTCAATTTCTAATACAAAGGATCCTATGTAAATCTAAAGTGGAAGAAACAGAACTTACAACATGCACAAACTTGTACCAGAGGAAGAGGGACAAAATGACAATCAAAATTATTTCTGCAAGAAAAAAAAGAAGCTAAAAACAATTTGTTCCACTTCCAATGCCATTCGGCTTGGTAGAACTATCAAACTGTTACAAACATTATTACAGCCATTTTGCCTGTTACACTGTCCATGGAGCAATCAAACAGATGTTTGGTAATGGAACAATACATTTGTAGACTGGTGCTGAGATGTGTACTTACATAAAACTAATACTTCTCCCAACCATTGTGCAACTAGCTACTGTTCGTTCATTTACATCCGTATCATACTTAATAGATCCCTCTTATGGGAGAAATTTTGAGGTTTTTTTTTGTAATTAAAATTCTAAAATTCACTTTTCAGTAGTTTGTTCTAAGCTGGGATACTTTATAAATATACTGTGGCCCAAATGTCGGGTAGGGACCGGTATACGGACATTCAGCTCCGGTTTTAGCCAGTTCGTCCGCTTTTTCATTACCGTCCACTCCTTCATGTCCAAGGACCCAGACCAAGGTTGCTTGGTTGTCCCTAGACAGTAGTTGGAGTTTCGAGTAGCAGCTCCAGACTATAATTTCGACTCAAAAACTTCAGAGGAAAGAGCTAGGACCGCAGCTTGGCTGTCTGAGCAAATGTAGATATTGGAATTCTTGCAGCCCTATTTAGACTTTCCTGAGCTCCAACTTATCTATAGCATAGACTTCCGCCTGAAAAATGGAAGGTGAGGCACCAAGCGGAATGGATAGTTCCACATCTGGACCAACCACTGCTGCGCCTGTTTTCCCGTACTTCCGGGATCCGTCAGTATACCAGACTTGGGCCCGTTGCGGAAGCTGGAGTTCTCTGTCAAGTATCCGGCTTCTTTCATTTATGGTTACCCTGTAACCTCTTTCAAATAAAAGTCTCTTGGCCAGTGGCACCTAAACATGCCATCCTTTGCACATTATCAAGGGTTCTCCTGGTAGTTGCCTGCAATGTTTTAGGCCACCACACATTTGCCCCATAAGAAAGTATGGGTCTGACTATGACCTGGAAGATTCATAAGGTCATTTTGGGGACAGATCCCACTTTTTCCCGAAAAGCCTGTGGCAACAACTGAATGCCCACATGGCTTTGTTAGTTATCATTGCCTGGTGGGGATTCCAGGTAAGCTTGCTGTCTAGAATTATTCCCAGATAATTTGCGTCTTTGGAATATTCTACTGCAATTCCATTTAACTTAGGAGATGGGATCTGAAAACTCCTTTTCCTAGTAAAAGGAACTAGCACTGTTTTACCTGGATTTATTGATAGTCCCATGTTCTGGCACCATCTGCTAACGATATTAAAAGCAGTTTGCCTAAGCTCGGGGAGAGCTGATTTAAACTTTCCTTTAACACAGATGACCAGATGACAATATCATCAGCGTATCCATGGGCCTTAAATTTTTTAGCTCCTACTTCTTCCTTAAATAGATTTAAAAAAATTTTTATGACGATTCAATTCGAGTGGTATTGACGAATATATAATAAACGGTGATGTACCGCAAGGTTCAGCTCTATATCCTACCTTTTTTTTTAATAACGAAAATCTAAATTGAATACTGATTAATGCCAGTTGAAATTATTTATGGTTCATCGCTGGATAGGTTTTTATATTTTTAGAGGAAGTTATTAATACAGACATTGGTCATAAAATTCAATAAAATAATGAAAGGCTGTTATAAGCAAAGTTTATGTTTAGTCTGCACAGATTCAGTTCCGTTCTGCTTTGTCTGAAGAAATAACGGCTTACTCTAGTGGTCCACAGGGTAGTGACTTAAGGCCCCTTCTCTTCATATTATTTATAATTGATGTTTCCTATGAAGCTACCAATACAGATCTAAAACTATATAAATCTATCGACTCGCATTTCGATAGTCTCAAATTGTAGGATGGCTTGTACAGACTTGTTGAATGGTGTGAAAAGAGTTCTCTCATTTTAAACGTTGATAAATGTAGGGTAACCATTTTCTCTCGTAAGTGAGTCCCTTCGAATGTTGTCTATACTGTGAATGGGTTATAAATTTCAAATGTTGATAACATATGAGACTTAAGGATATTGTTTGACTCGAAACTCACCTTTAACTTCCTGATATCTATATTACTAAAGCTCTTTTTATCACTCTTGTTAGACACATTTTGGAATATGCCAGTCCTGTCTGGTGTCCCTCTTACAAAAATCACTCCGATCATATTGAGAGCATGCAAAGGTGATTCTTACTTTTTGTTCTAAGAGGACTCGAATGGAGGTATAGACTTCATCTTTCTCCATATAACGAATAGATAAGATTTTAAAATTAATAATACTCAATTAAGAAAAATCCTCAATAATTGTTCGGTACTTTAACTTTAATTTAAGTATTGTATCCTGATTATAGTTATCTGCTCAAAAATTGACTCCGACCAACCGAGGTGGACAGAATAAATGCTCTTGTATTTACCCATTTTTTTTTGTGGTGACCTTACGTTTTCTTCAATGACTGCATTAAATTTTTTTTTTCAATGTGTGGAGACTTAATCATCTCTCCTCTCTTAATTTTAAGAACTTTGATTGTTACACCAATACCTACCTAATTCAGAAAGCACTTATTTTTAAACTAATTATAATTAGCAGACCTGAAGTTTTCGCAAATCGAATCAATTTCATTTTAAGTTTATTCAGGAAGGCTCTAATTCTCTTCATGCTCCTCACATTAGCAATAGCTTGCTGTCTGAGGTGAAGAGCATCTTAAAGAGGCTGCTTACCATTTATATTTTATTACATGTAGTGGAATTGCTGCTTAAAGATTTCAATTTTTATTTTAACCTTAACTTTAATTTTTTAATTTTAATTACCACAATTTCATAATTGAGAATTAATTTTATTATTATCTAGGAAATTGTTTGTTTACTTACATAATTCTAACTCCTACTTTATTCTTTTACATTAATTTGTATTTTAGCAGTATTATTACTTTTTACATTTTATAATATCCTTGTTAAAGTTAATGTTAAGAGTAGGAGTGACTAGGCCTCCAGGACCTTGCGGACACCGCTACAATAGTTGGTCTATTGTGCCTTCCCCTAAAATGACTAAGCAAAATTGAGTCTTTTAACGAGCTCGATTATTGCTTTTGGAGTTAGATTGGGGACATTATCTGGAGAGATAATTGTTCTCCCAGTGATTTTCAGTCTTAGACCTGCAAGTGTTGGACACTCACATATGACTTGCATCGGGGTTTCGTCATCCTCTTCGCACAGTCGACACAATTCACTGTCGGATTTGCCTATCTTCTTCAGGAAGGGACGGAAGGGGTCATGAGCACTGACTGCATTAGCAAATAGTCTGAGCAACTGTCTGCTAAGTACAATAAGTTGGCATGTCTGGAAATGAGAGGGGTTGAAGAATTTCTTCGCCTGCCTCATACCGGGCGCGTTACGTCAAAGGAAATCCAGTTGCATGTTTTCCCACCTAAGCAGTTCCCCCCTAAAGTGGCGTTTTGGTAGCCAAAATGTCGGGTAGGGACCGGTATACGGACATTTAGCTCCGGTTTTAGCCAGTTCGTCCGCTTTTTGATTACCGCCCACTCCTTCATGTCCAGGGATCCAGACCAAGGTTACTTGGTTGTCCCTAGACAGTATTTGGAGTTTCGAGTAGCAGCTCTAAACTAATTTCGACTCAAAAACTTGAGAGGAAAATGGAAAGTGATGCACCAAACGGAATGGATAGTTCGACATCTGAACCAACCACCGCTGCGCCTGTTTTCCCGTCCTTCCGGGATCCGTTAGTATACCAGACTTGGACTCGTTGCGGAAGCTGGAGTCCTCTGTCAAGTATCTGGCTTCTTTCATTTATGGTTACCTTGTAACCTCTTTCAAAAGAAAGTCTCATGGCCATAGTATCTATTGGAGCTTCTAGCTCGTTAATGTTGACCTGCTCGAAGATACTGAGATGACCCCGCCCTGGAAGAGGTACGCTCATCTGGCCTTTCCAATCGAATCATACTAGGCGCTGCTTCCCTCTGAGTAAAGAGAGGCTGTAAGCCAAGAATGGCTTCAAATGCACGTTGGGGACACGATGTAAAGGCGGCAGTGGCGCCTAAACATGCCATCCTTTGCACATTATCAAGGGTTCTCCTGGTGGTTGCCTGCAATGTTTTAGGCCACCACACATTTGCCCCATAAGAAAGAATGGGTCTGACTGTGCCCGGGAAGATTCATAAGGTCAGTTTGGGGTTCAGACCCTACTTTTTCCCGGAAAGCCTGTGGCAACAACTGAATGCCCACATGGCTTTGTTAATTATCATTTCCAGGTGTAAGCTTGCTGTCTAGGATTATTCCCAGATATTTTGGTTCTTTGAAATATTCTATTGCAATTTCATTTAACTTAGAAAATGGGATCTGAAGACTCCTTTTTCTAGTAAAAGGAACTGGCACTGTTTTACCTGGATTTCTTGATAGTTTCATTCTCTGGCAACATCTGCTATTAAAAGCAGTTTGCCTAAGCTCGGGTAGAGCTGATTCAAACTGTCCTTTAATACAGATGACAATGTCATCAGCGTATCCTTGGGCTTTAAAGCCGGCCTCTTAGAGTAAATTTAATAGCTCATCCACAACTAGGAGCCATAAGAGTGGTGATAAAACCCCGCCTTGTGGGCAGCCTCTAGTAGCTATGATTGTTGTGGATTCGCCGTTCATGGTAGCTGTTATGCAACGTTTCTCGAGCATGTTGCCAATCCATCTGACGATGCAGGTTTCTATGCCTCTATCTTCGGATACTCTCTTGATCGAGTCAAAGAGAGTATTATCGAATACGCCTTGTATGTCCATAAAGGAACATATAACGACCTTCTTTTCCTGTGAGGCTTTCTCGGTAGTCTCTACCAGACTACTAAGAGCGTCCACGGTGGATTTCCCGGATTGGTAGGCATATTGATTGGCATTGTGTGTACAGCTTTTGATGGACGTCGTCCAAATATGGCTGTCTATTATTTTCTCTAGATTTTTCAGGATAAATGATGTCAGACTGTTAGGCCTGTATAATTTTTCCTCGTTGGGTTATATTATCCTTATTTTTCCCTCTAATATAAAATAATTACCCTTCTCCTCACTAATCTAAAGATTTTTGAAAACACTAAAATAAATTTTACGGTAAATAAATAACATCAGTTTTTCCATTAAAATTAGTAGAATCGATTTTTTTTATAACCAACCAACACCCTAAAAATTTCCTTCAAATGTCTGGTAAGATTTCAGTAAAGAGACAACAAATATATGAATAAAGTTTTCACAGCTGTAAATTATTGACACACCTATATAAGTAAAATTCAGTGATAGCATAAAAGTTTATACGCTTATACAAAGCGCCAACATTAATTCAGTTTTATAAGTTCTCTCTGTGTGCCTTGTTTTCAAGTTGTTTACTTTTCAAAATGCTTTTGAAAATTAAACGGAAGCTTCTGACGGTACTGGGCACCGGACTGTAACATCAGGACTCTGCTTAAAACTTACTTACAGCCGTTCTTTCTGAAAGAGTCCAACAAACTTTTTATGAAGTTCGGTGTTGGGTTATTACCATACTATACCAACATGGCTCTTGCTTCCTTTAAGTTAAACTCAATTTAAAGTTTTAAAATATATGCATACAGACACACACACACACACATCCACACAAATCTGCGCCCCTACATAAAATTGAAAAAATTTTATATTCTTCTCAAATCTGATCTCATGGTGGAATGACTTTTCGTTTGTATATTTTGTGTATGTAGATACATACATATACATGGACATTATACTTGCATTCGATTTAATTTATATACAAATTTACGGCAGATTGAGAAGAAGCTGTGAGCTGTGAACTTTAATTATATTTGCATAAAATCCGCCGGCATCGAATATTTGTTTAACTAATGAATGTGAATTAATTCTCGTAGCATTTTGCTAACTATGTAATACGTTTCAGTGAGTAAGTTCGGATTATATGGCACATGTACTCAATTATGGCGACTTTAGATGTGAGTATTGAAGTACGCTAGTGACTTCTCGAGTTCTGAGTGCTATTAATATATTTGGTTTTAGTGACAGGTTATTTTTATATTTTGGAAATTTTTATTATACAATTTACATTAAAAAAAATTATATTCTGTTCAATCTTCCGTAATTAGCGGTTACTTTTGCTGGCTCCAGTGACGTACCTAGGGGGAGGGGGGCGGGGGTATCCGCTCTGGGCATATATTTTGGGCCGGAATTTTTTTTATTTCTGTCTAAATTATATAAAAAAAAATATAATCAATATACAGAAAAGACTTTCTGTAACGCAAAAGTTTTTTTTTTTTTTAAAGGGGGGCTACCACTGAAGTCTTAAAAAACATGAAAAGTTCATACAACTTTGCGTCAAATTTGTGCGTATTATCATTGTGTTTAGAGTATATAGTGAACGCAAGAATGGAAATCGGCTGTTGGGTGCACTGCTCGCTAGAGGCGCCACGTCACTGTACTATCCGAGACTCAAGCCTATTCACTTTAGTGTCCCCCAGCCCGCTGGCTGGCATGCTCCGCTCACACTTCGGCACATATTTCGTGGCGTTCTCGTCCCGTTGTTTGTCAGCGGTGTTTGCGTGGCTTCGTTTTCTACTTTGCATGGAATAGTGACGAGACGGGCAAACAATAATGATGTCAGATGATGTGATGAATTTTGTCGGCCGTTGAATTGCTCTAATTTTGTTTGTAACGCTGATTCGTTACAAGAGAATCCATGACTTCCTTCTTGAAATAATTTATATATATGTATGAATATACCAATTTTTTCCTCTGTTCTTGCTCATACTCACATTCTGCTTTCCCATTTTTATTTTTTTTGTTAATATATGTACCTACATGCTTAGATATTCTTTTTGGTAAAATATAGGTAAACTAGAAATATTTCATTGAATTGAAAACTGAGCCGAGTATATGGGTAGGCTGGGGTAGTTGATAGTATCAGTATTTGTATCATAGTTATAGATAATTTATTGAACAATGTTCTGACACAAGAAATTCAAGTAATTCATGAAAATTTTATACACAAAAATTATTTTCTTAAATTCCAGAAAATTTTCTGATATCAAAGTTTGCAAAAGCGACTTCCGCCGACATACATAAAACTTTGTCTCAATGCCATTTTTCTAAATGATTATCCATATAAGCTGATAAAATATCAACTGCCTTCTTCTGTCAATTTTAAAAACGCGATGGAAGGGAGGCTTGCATACAAGCTGTACTTCCTCGTGTAATCCCCAGGTCTATCTACGTAAGTGTATATTTTTCTTATCGTGCTTCCTTCAATAGAAAAGAAACCCTTAACTTGGTCTTCATTCTTATGCAGCCTCAAAAATGTCATCTAGTCTCAAATAACACTTAGAAATTAAAATCCACAAAAACAAACGTCATGCAAAATGATGTTAAAGATTCCCTTCTAAGAAAACATACATTTACTCCTCTGTTTTTCTTAGTACATAATTATGAAAAAGTCAGTGATCCCAAAAATCAGCCACATCAATGCATAGCTAAATTAATCATTGCAGCCTGCCCGTTTCGCCCACCAATCTTATTCTATGCAAATTAGTGATGGGTGAAGCCACCACACAAACACGAAACAGCGCCTATGGTACGGGAAGGCGACAACGAACGAGAAGAATATACAATAAACAGTGACGCGAACGCGATGCGCAAATCTAGCTGCACTGCAGCACGAACAAGAACGTAAATTTATATCCTCACATTTAATGTGAACAGAGAATTTCTTCGATTCGGTACATCTAGAGCCATCTATTGAGTTGTGAACTCATTGCCTCTGCGTTCACTATATACTCTAAACACAATGGTATTATCGTGATCAATATTGTACATAGTTTGAGAAAAAGCATAAACTTAGGTAATGACGTGCCAAAAAAAAAAAGATTTCGGGGTTTTATATGTATGCAATTAGCTTTAGAAAACTCTCGAATTCATGAAAATTGCAAAGTTTGGTACATAATAACGTAATAATGGTACATCAAGTAGATAAATTTGTACTTGAAGATGGAATATCTTGAAGTGGAAGAGAAAGTGCCGGAGAGAAACTAGTAAAAACGTTTTGGTTACTAATATATATTCGTTTGAAAGTTGATATTTTCAGAGACGAATAACTACCAGAATTATGATATTATTGCAAAGATAGTTCAATTTGTGACAGATATCGAACCTTTTTCTGTTTATTTTGAAAAACTCAAATTGTGTAGTGCAATGATAAAAGAAATAAACTCAATAATGTTAACCATGGTAGCGGCAAAAATTTCTTATTTTCATATATTTTGCATACAATTTGGCGTTTTTAATTCATTTCATCACCGTCAGATGGAATGATGTGCTGCGGGCTGTAGTCTGCATGTTCGTAAAGTGTATGTCGCCATTTTCTGCATTAGGTATATGTGTGTAGATTTCGCGGAATATTTTAAGCTTTATCATTGGTAATTTCTTATTTTTGCTTGGGAGGCGAAAATTATTTTGGCAGTTCTATTTATAATGTATTTTTCTAATTGTGAGTAACACATATTATTTAATCATGGGACGTGCTAGTAAAATTCAGTCCAATAATTATGGAATAAAGAAGAGAAAACTGAATGTTACTAGGTATGTAAGTTTGTGTATATGAAATATATAATCGTATACGGCCGTTATACAGAAAATCGACCAATTTTGTGTAAATTTGTGAATGAACTCTTTGATTTTGATGAAATTTCTCAGGAAGGTTGGCAATATTGAAAATAGTAATATTTTGTTGCGATCCATTCATGACCAAGATAAGGTCTTGTGAAATTTAAAAAATATGGAAAATTTTGCTTAGTAGATGTAACTTTAAAAATTCATAACTCATGAAATAAACGTTATGTATTTTGGGAAGCTTTGAGGTTTGCGAGAAAAATTAATCAAGGTAATTTTACTGAAAATTTGGATTTTCGGTTATCCTTGAATATCTCAAAATGTACAATACGAATACCATTCCAATTTCTTATAAGACTTATAAATGAAGCGAACAGTACAAATAGTTCGCTTCAAACGACAGAACAATTTCTTCTCTCCAATATATGGGAGTTCTAAAAGCAAATACACAAAAGAACACAGCTATTAACTCCGACTATGCTAATCTTGTTGAATAATATTCCTTGAAAATGAAAAATTTTATGCGAACTAAAATTGAGGAATTAGATAGAGATAAAATTTTATATAGTCTTACACTAAAATTGAGTTGAAAATTCTACCAGACATAGCTCAACCTGGAATTTCTGTTGGTCAATTCAAATTTATCTCTCGAATGTAGTTCTTTGGTTATCTAGTTAGTAAAATGGTAAAACTGACAAAGTCTGAACATTGCCAATATTATATGGTATATTATAAGTCAGAATTCTCGGAAGAGTTTTATTTGATGAGCGGCTTCAGTAAAATAAAATTTGGCTAAGCAATAAATGATGCCAGACAAATTACAAGGAAAATTAGTGTCTGACCAACAGCATAGAGCGCATACATTTCGTTCGCCACTTGCCTGCTCCTCACGCAGAAATATTTTATAAGTTCCAAAAAATTCGATGAAAACTTTTACAGTCAAATCTCAAATTTCGCCATGCCTATGCGATCCAACTGCTGTGCGGATGCCCGAAATGCTTTGGAGTACAACGCAGAGGAGTACTACAGCTTCATATAGCTTTGCATGTACATATAGTGATTTGTTTCCATTTTCAAATTGCATACTTTTATGCGTTTATGTTCCACTGTGCTTTTGAGAACAGAAATCGTGAGCTTTTTTTTAGGGTAACCCCCCTTAATGACAAAAATATTAAACAAGATTACTATGATTTATTACCGGTCAAACTTTACACTTGTTCAAGAAGGCTATTTTTTTGGATTCTCCGCTACAACAGCAAAAGCAACACAAATTATTGTTATTTGTTATTTCATCACACAAATAATGTGATTCTGGATGGCAAGTTTCAGGTCTTGGTTATGACTCATCAACAAGTCCCAAATAGCAAAATTGAGTGACTTTAGAAAAACATTCCACCTTTGCGAAATGGCACTTCGGCCCATATATGCCCACGCCTGCTCTCTCTGAAATTAAGTTGACCGTCGCATCCTCTCGGAATTAAGGATTTAAGCCAGGAACTGACAGTACCTCGGTACATGTCTTTCAATTTCTCTGCTCATATGCAGTAAGTTGAAAAGTTGATAGATCAAAAGAAAAAAATTGTCTTTGTTTCTATGAGGAATTTCGTTAAAAAATGGTATTAAAATGCGAAAAACCTAATTTATATCCTAAGATATCACCTAGGAGGTCAATAGAGCTGGAGGTGATAGTACAAACAAAAAATTGTATGTCAGGGGGGGGGGGGGGTCATATCAATCGTTTAGGAGCTACAGGGTGATTAAGAAAAAAAGCTAGTTTAACGGCTACAGAATACAGAGAGGAGAGTTCATAGTTTACAGTTTTTATAAAAAAAAGTTATGTTAATGACATTTTTGTAAAGAAAAATAGAGGTCAAAGTAAATAAAATTAGAAATTTTTAGTTTAGACCACAGTACGGGGTTGGTTGAGCAGTCGTTTGAAAGGCCAAGAAGCTGTGCTGTGCTTTAGACGGTGACCATACACCCTGTATTTTTTAAGATACAGGGTGTTTTGTGAAAGACTAGCATTTTTCTAATTCATCCTGTAATACCTAAACGGGTTATAATCCCCCCTCCCCTGCCATACAATTTTTTGTTTGCCTATGTGAGTACTATCATCTGCTGCTCTATTGGCCTCTTAGGCGGAAACACCCTGTATGTCGTACACACTTGATGTAACTGAGCACTTCATTAAATGTAGGCAGATAGTGTAACAGTTTTCGCTTAATGGGTTTTTACACGAAATATCTGAAATTTTTAGCCACTTGATAAAATGCTACAAGCTTTTACGCCGATAGTGTAATACCAACAGATATAACCGAGTGCTAGGAGAGGGCGATGAACGGTGAAGAGGGAGGTCGCGCCCAAACCTGCACACGCACACTACTACTATATAGAATTATTATTATTATTTTAGTGTTAAAACGTTTATTTTAATATTTTTTATCGTCGAAATCCTTTCAATTGTGTTCGACTTCGTTACAAGTGACGAAGCTTGAATTAACTATTATGAGTCAGAAAGCAAACGACAATTACAGCAGCAAGTCTCCCAGGTGAAGATAAACAAACAAAAAAGCTAAGCACACATGGAAAATAGCCAAGAAAATGTTTGACTCATTTTTCGGATATACGAATCTTGTTGCTACAATTTCACTGAAAGATCGTTATTCCGTCAATTTTAAATGGTACGCTACCCTTTTTGTTTTTTGTGTCAGATGTTTTTTTTTGAAAAGTATGTGTACAAAGAACCAGGGAGGGTTCCAAGATGACAATGGAAGAGTGGAATTGATGATTCCTTCTTCACCCTACAGTGCGGCTTCCATTTTTTAGAAACAAGTTCCGATGTGATGTGTATACATAAGTGGCAGAATTCTGTCTGAAAAATCTAACAATCAAGAAAACATCAATAGCGAAGGCGTGCAAGCTTTTTCGAATGGTCAGACGTTCAAGCACCATATATTTATAGCTGTAGTATATAGGTGCAACCAATTATACTCTAATACTCTATCATGTCCAACATTGGAAGGAATTAGTAATTATAATTAAAATACTAATTGTCGCAATTTAAATTTCTGTCAATTTCAATCAATCATCATAATTACACTTGTGGTTAATACAAAAATGGCGCTTAAATATGAAAGGTTATTTGGTATTTGAACATTTTTCATCTTATTTTTGTATACGGCAAGGTTCAAGTAGATCTGTCAAATACACATATTCAAAAGTGGTTAAATTTAAATTTTCAAAAATTGAAAAAACATTGGATTCCATGTGGTGATGAAGTACTACATTTTACATGAAAAACAAAAAACCATTAAGAAAACAGTAGAAAACTAAACAAAAAAATACTAGGCGACACCTCTCTGTCGCATAAAATTGTGCTTCACTAAAATTCGTTCGTTTTTTGTACAAGTACGATTGATACTGAGCACCTGACCGAGCGGCGAGCGTATACTATCAAGAGAAAACTCTTCCTGTTGACCTTGAAATGGGCACCAATAATTTTAATAAGAATAACAAGACCAGAAAACTTAAAAATGAAAGCAGTATTATCTATCATTAGGCGTCAAAAAGAGATAGATAAAAATTAGAAGTAATAAATAATATAATAATAATATGTAATAATATAAATAATAAAATATAAATTCTTAAATGCAGGGTGGATAAAAAATAATGTACCTATGCAAAAATTTAATATTTTTTTACAGTAATATTTGTATCGTGGGATTATTGTACTGTTACAAAAAAGAAGTTGTCCATGTCTATATATTATTTAAAAAAAAAACTGAAACCTAAAAATAACTAATTAACGAAATCTTAATTAATTAATTCTATAGAGCGTATAAAATGAACCACTACACTCTTATTCGAAAGTGTGTAAAACACAACGTGCTTGATTATTGAAAAATGTTATTATTTTCCCGTCAGAAAAAAAACCAACTATAGTTTTCTCTGTCACACACACGCTCAATTTACTTAAAGCTACATGAAACTCATTCCTTCAAAATTTGCATTCATCTTTTATTTTATTTTTTTAAATGACGTCCTACTCTGGTGGATAATCTCTTTCTAATGAACAGCTGTTCAAGAGATCTCTCTTGAATAGTATACACTCGCCGCATCTGAGACGTTCAAATAAGGTCAACAAACAACAGAAGAGATGGTTCAATAAAATCTATGATAAAATATTGTATTGGATGACCGTCAAGTGCAAATACGCAAATATCTTAGACGAATGTGTTTTTATCAGGGTTGTAAATGAGCGGACTCATTTATCAATTTCAACTCATCGCTCAACTCAGGATTTGAGTCCGCTCAACAGTTGAGCGATGGTTCATCGCTCGAAATTTGAGCGGACTCACTGGTTGAGCGGACTCAATCGTGAGCGGACTCAGTCTTGAGCGGACTCATTGCTTGAATGGACTTGAGCGGACTCAAGTCTTGAGCGGACTCAAGTCTTGAGCGGACTCAAGTCTTGAGCGGACTCAAGTCTTGAGCGGACTCACTGCCTGAGCGGACTCATCATTTGAGTTGAGCGGACTCAAATCATATTTTAAATAACATAAAGAGAATATGATTTAATTAAAATTGAAACTGAAATTTCAATAAAATAAGAAAAGCTTATAAAAAAGTCATTCATTATATTATATTTTATTAATTTCGCTTTTGCTAATTTTCTTAGCCAACATTTCTTCTTCCTCCTTCCTTCCTTATTTAAAATATGATTTGAGTCCGCTCAACTCAAATGATGAGTCCGCTCAGGCAGTGAGTCCGCTCAAGACTTGAGTCCGCTCAAGTCCATTCAAGCAATGAGTCTGCTCAAGACTGAGTCCGCTCACGATTGAGTCCGCTCAACCAGTGAGTCCGCTCAAATTTCGAGCGATGAACCACCGCTCAACTGTTGAGCGGACTCAGTGATTGAGCGGACTCACTGCTTGAGTTGAGCGATGAGTTGAGTCAAAATGTGAGTCCTTTACATCCCTGGTTTTTATATCCTTCATAGATATTTCGTTAATGAAAAGCTCTCAGTAATATCACTGACATACTAGCTGAAATTTATATAAGCAAAAACCGAAATCGCCGACAATCCAACTAAGTTTTTGTGTCATTATATAACCGCTGATGAAATCCATCATTATAACCCAGAAATTAAAGACGAGTTAAAGCACTTTAATAATTTCCTCTAGTCTCTTAATTTTTTAATTTCTGACCACCTCACATTGTGGCGAGCTAAAAGTTGTAATTTTCGTCTAAAAACAAGAAGAAGAAAAATATGGGATTGCAGGTATCAACATGCCCTACAAGTTTTTTTCGATACGTATCACGAGAAGGAAGAAAACAAACAAAAAACCAGTTACAGTCTCTTAATTTTTTAATTTCTCGTCCGTTATCTGAAGAACGATCAACGCTAGGTGAAAAATTAATACCAACTAAATTGTACAGCGTAAAAAAAGCAACAAAAATTTTTATAATCATAATTTTCGTATCATGACGGAGAGCCGAGTTATCGCAAAAAAACCAAATTTAAGCTTTTTTTCAAGATGGCGGAGAAAGCTCATATGAAATCTTGGTCGAGAATTTCAAGTTAAGCTTTTCTAAACCCTCCCTATACAATACCCAAAAATCAGTTTGCTCGGTTCACTAGCAGTTCTATGCAATTTTTTCTGTTATAATGTGTGGACCATTGATTATTTATAAATAGATGTGCACAGAATCATTGACGTCTTAGAAACGAGATGTCGCTACTTGCCAAAAATGACACTGAAACTTTTATTTAATGGTAAAATTACAATTTTTCCTGCATATAATATAAAAATGTTTCAAAACTAAATCAACACTCCTTACCAGTCATTAATAATTCTTTTATTAGAAGTTTTAAAGCTGGAAATAACAAACGAAAGACACGTAGCGACATCTCCTTTCTAAGACGTCAATGATTCTGGGCACATCTATTTATAAATAATCAATGGTCTGGACTAATGATGAAGATTTAAAATGTAAAAAAAAAGCTCAATCCCAAAAGATAATTGCCTACTTTCTGGCATTTATTGAACTTTTTCGGGGGACAGGCTAAAAAAAAGTGCAAAAAACGCAGCAAAGATTACATTTTAGGCTACAGAGTTTCATATGTATATGATTTTAAAGCGAACCGAGTTGAAATTCCGAAGTTTAAATTTTGTTACGCCATAACTTCAAAACGAAGAGAAAAACAGATAAAATTTATAGACCTTTGAAAAGGTCCAATAATTATCTATTTAACAAATTTAAATCATTATCGTAGGGCGTATCGTTCAGAAGTTACAGGGTGATCTATAAAAACATACCCAGAAATATTTGTCCTGTTATCTAGGAAACCCTTAGCATTTCGCCCCACCATTCCACCATTTTTTTTTTATCCACGCATGACCTATTCATATAGTCTTCGGGTGAACCATCCATCACATATACGGGACACCCTAAGTTATAAAATGAAATAGAATTTTGGCAGTAACAAAAAAAATCATTCAGGGAAAAGTTAATACGACCTTCCATCAAATTTGTGCATATTATCATGTTCAAAATCCCACACAGTTTGAGAAAAAACATGAACTCAGGTAATGACTAATCAAAAATAAAGAATTCGGGGTTTTATATGTATGTAATTAGCTTTAGAAAATTCTCAAATTCATGAAATTTGAAAAGTTTGGTACATAATAACGTAATAATGGTACATCAAGTAGATAAATTTGTACTTGAAGATGGAATATCTTGAAGTGGAAGAGAAAGTGCCGGAGAGAAACTAGTAAAAACGTTTTGGTTACTAATATATATTCGTTTGAAAGTTGATATTTTCAGAGACGAATAACTACCAGAATTATGATATTATTGGGAAGAAAGTTCAATTTGTAATAAAGATCGAACCTCGACTCAAATTGTTTAGTGCAATGATAAAGGAAATAAAGTCAATAATGTTAACCATGGTAACGACAAAAATTTCGTGTTTTTATATATTTTGCATACAATTTGGCGTTTTTAATTAATTTCATCACCGTCAGATGGAATTATGTGCTTTTAGAAAGCATTCACTTGCTTTGAAAGCTCTGCAGCGGGTTGTAGTGTGCAGGCTCGGAAGGTGTATGCCGCCATTTTTCTGCATTTGGTATATGAGTGTAGATTTTGCGGAATATTTTAATTTTTATCATTGGTAATTTCTTATTTTTGCGCCGGAGGCGAACAATTATTTTGGTAGTTCTATTTATCTTTTTGTTTCTAATTGTGAGTATAACTATTATGGAAACTGTTTTTTGAAATTTGAAAAATGTGGGGAATTTTGCTTAGTAGATGCTGAGACAACTTACATCTAGATGTGCAAAACCTAAAAAAAACGTGGTCCTACTAAAACGAGCTAATGGCCCTCTACTCTACACATTCTCTCTCTCTCTCTCTCTCTCTCTTGTTGTATTATGCCACAAAAATTCTGCGCAATGACCATTCTTTTGGTTGAAAAAAAAAGTTAAAGAGCCTTTAAAAAGTGATCCGGGTTTATATGGAGATTTTTGTATCTAGTTGTAAATTGTTTCAGGTAGATGTAACTCCATGAAATAAACGTTATTTATTTTGGGAAGCTTTGAGTTTTCCGAGAAAAATTAAATTTTCTGAAAATTTGCTTTCAAGGATAATGGATATTTCGGTTATCCTTGAATATCTCAAAATGTGCAGTCCCGATATTTTTAATGTTATTGTGTGGATCTTAATCCCTAATGGGTTTTAGTGAAGCTGTAGGAAGGGGAAAATGGTTGTTGGTAAAGTCAAATTTAACACTTTAAAGTAGTTCTTTCGTTATCTAGTTAATAAAATGGTAAAACTGACATAAGTATAAAAAATAGTAAAATTATATGAAACATTAAAACTCAGAGTTCTTGGAATAGTTTTATTTGATGAGCGGCTTCAGTCAAATAAAATTTGCCTAAGCAATAAATGATGCCAGACAAATTACAAGGAAAATTAGTGTCTGACCAACAGCACAGAGCGCACACATTTCGTTCGCCCCTTGCCAGCCCCCCACGCAAAAATTTTTATAAGTTAAAAAAAAAAGTCTATGAAAAATCCGACAGCAAATGTAAAATCTCGCCATACTTACGCAATCCTACAGCTATGCAGATGCCCGAAATCAAACCCCTCGAGAATACTTCCCAAGCCATGAAAAAGAAATCTGTATGTGTGCGTTGGGAGTCCGTTCCGTAAAATGGTCTAACTATATTGATACAGGGTGGGCCAAAAGTCACCATGGGGGCCAAAAGTCACCATGGGGTTTAAAAATTTAATAACTTTTTCATTTATATATTTTTTTTATTTTTTTTTTAGATTATATAAATAACATCTGGAGAATAAATAATGGAGAGATTCACATCCGGAACAAAGAACCAGAATAATACAGGGTGGGCCAAAAGTCACCATGGGGTTTAAAAATGCTCTTTGCATTAAAATAATTGATCGCTGATTTAAGTAATAAAATTCTATTATTCTGATTCTTTGTTCAGTTGTGAATCTCTCCATTATTTATTCTCCAGATGTTATTTATATAATCTAAAAAAAAAAATTAAAAAAAATTATATAAACGAAAAAGTTATTAAATTTTTAAACCCCATGGTGACTTTTGGTCCCCATGGTGACTTTTGGCCCACCCTGTACTTATTGAAAAGTGTCAAACATGGACTTTATATATGCCATAAAGCCTACAGGAAAATAGTCTTCTAGTAATTTAAAGATTGGTTCCTTACCTTCCCAAAGGCTCCCCTTACTATATACCTTACTTAGCAAAATAATAAAATAGTTTTGATTACAAAGTATCCTTACCATTTTTCGCTCGCTGAGTAATAATTGCATGTGTGTATGTGCAGTCGAAGTCCTCAATTTCATCAAAGCACAGCATATCATGAGGGCACAGCGGCATATTAGTCTAGTTAAATAACCTGAAAAAATGCTAAGGATCGCATTTAATTTGTTTCAGGCTGTAATTTTGAGGGTTGGTGTAGGGTGGTCCTGGGAGTATTGTCGCAAAAATGCAGCCTCGCAGGGTTTAAAAAAAAACGGGTGAAAAACAATAAAAACACCCCCGAACGCGTGACAATCTAGTATTTGCCATGCGTGCGAAGAGGTAAAATTTTTGAAAAAATTTAAAATGCTTTTTTATTCAGAATATTATTCTAAATAAAACGGTTTAGGGTGGCCAACCCCAATCTCGTAAGGGCGCGACAGGAAAACCGAAAGAAGCTAAGGGTGGACACATCGCTATATCTCCTAACATCTGTCCGATTACTTCAATTCTGCAACATTTTCGTTCAAGAGCTAGCAACCAAAAGAAGCGTGAATTTTTCGATCAATGGAAAAACGGTGGGAGTGAAGAAAGTTTTCGGACTATATGTTGCGCAATATTTGCGCTCATGTTTTGCTGTGGTGACGTACTTGGAACATTTTTGATTTTTTCTTACTATTTTGGCTGGTTGTGCAAACCGAGACGACATATGATGACTTTTGCCTTAGAATCTTTTCTTTTTAGTTCAAGATGGCTGCAGTTTTGCGCATCCGATGGTTTTTAGGGTTTTAGGTGACTGCGATTGCGTTAGCGTGGGAAGAAAATAATGTGATGTGATTGTTTTCATTTGTTATTTGTTGTTAATTGTTGTAAAGTTTCTTGACGGAAAGGGTAGGATATGGGATTACAGGCTACACGAGAAGAATGGGATATAATAAATTAAGGGTATACACTAGGTGGGTGGGATTTGGGATGGTTAGATGGTTAAAAATAGAAGCGTTATTTATTTAAAAATTTATTACTGACAAATCATAGTTATATAAAATTTGCAGATGGTTTCTTTTTTTTAATTTAATTAAAAAAAGGTTTACGAATTTCCAATATGATATAGAGCAATAATTGTCTCTTGCAATTTTCAAATCAAATTAAAAAGGATTTATTTCATGTACAAGCCTTTTTTTAGCTATAGCTATACGTACAACGTTGGGCAATATGCGACTAAAGAGCATAATGATAGATTAACAAATCAGAAAAATTCTTGACTGATTGGAAACCAGACCAGACACTTACTTATAAGTAATCGTAAGAGTAGGTTAGTATAAGTACTAATATATTTTGCGACATTTCGAATGAACTTTTTGTTTTTTCACTTTTTCCCACTCAATCCATTTGCCATCATTTTTGATTTTCCTAGACTTTATTAGAGTTCGAAGTGCTTTTTCTTTAATATTAATCACTTCATCACCACTACCACAGTCTATTAAGTCCTCACAAATACTACAAATGTGATTGTCACTCATTGATCAAAAAGGAAGTAGATCTAGCAAAAAAGGTTGTTCTACGACTTGTTGACAAGCTATGAATACGTCCCAGTTAGACAAGCAAAAAATTGTATGCAAGGGGGTGGTAAAACCTAAGGCTTTGGGAGAGGAGGGAGTTAAAGTTTTTTTTTCTTCAAATCCTATGAATCACGCTATAACTTCTGAACAATATATCCTATGAAGATGCCTCTCACCTCAGATGATAGTAAACAATCCAAGCGTTTCAATCCAATCAAATGGCCTATAATACTCTGAGGTTTGCAAATTGCAAGAAAGTGTCATTTATTAGAGTGTTTCGTACAGTAGTTATACATAATTCATAAAATTAGAAGAATACAACTGTCACTGAAACTGATAGGATTTACGCTTCTTTTGGTTGCTAGCTCTTGAATTGCAGAATTGAAGTAATCAGACACATGTTAGGAGATATAGCGAGGTGTCCACGCTTAGCTTCTTTCGGTTTTCCTGTCGCGTCCTCACGAGATAGGGGTTGGCCACCTTAAACCGATTTATTTAGAATAATATTCTGAATAACATAGCATTTTTATTCTTTACAAAAATGTTACCTCTTCGCATGCATGGCAAATAGATTGTCACGCGTTTTGGGGGGGTTTTTCTATTGTCTTTCCCCCGTTTTTTTGGCCTTGCGAGGCTGCATTTTTACGACAATACTCCCAGGACCACCCTACACCAACCCGCAAAATTGAAGCCTGAAACAAATTAAATGCGATCTTTAGCATTTTTTCGGCTTATTTGACTGGACTATAAACAATGATTAATCAGTTGAGAAATTTTGTTTGAGGAATCGTAGTAATTTGGTTTATATCATTTTTTCTAAATAATTTTGTTAGGAAAGGTACAAACATTTTATTTCGGTTCGGAAGATAAGAAAGCAAGCTTAAGGTTATCAGTACACCATTTTTCTGTATGAACAAGTAGTTTAAGACGGACGAGCTATTCAAACCAAACTTTTTTTAAATTTCCATAAGAACATTGCAAATATTTTAGAATGTTAGGACTCAGTTGGGGCTCCAATGTGGTAGTGAGTGAGTCTGTTTCATGGCTTGTGAAGTATTCTCGAGGGTTTTGCCGAAATGCTTTGAAGTATACAATGCACGCGAATACCACAGCCTCATATAGCTTTGCATGTACATATAGTGATTTATTTCAATTTTCCAAATTGCATACTTTTATGCGTTTATGTTCCACTGTGCTTTTGAGAACAGAAATCGTGAGCTTTTTTTTTTTTTTTGTGGTAACTTCCGTTAAGGCTGAATTACAAACAACGCAACGCAACGGAGTGTAGAGAAATTTCAAACTGGTTTTCTTTCTATGTTTCTCAAATGGAACTGCGCACAGTGGACGGTGGGAGGAAGTCGCAGTCGTACGCAACAAGTTTGATAGAATCTGAAATTTACGCAACAGAACGGATGAACAAACCCTCAAATTAGCGTTAATCGATTGTTTTCTGCATACAAAATATGCAGATTTAAGTATATAATAAAATAAAAGAAAGAAAGAAAAATTAAGAAATTTGAGTTGCATTGTTAATAGACAGCAGCTATGCGAAAATAAAACCATTTATAATTAAGACAAGGAATTTCAATAAACTCAACAATAATTTCTACACTAATATTTTCATTCGTGTTCGTTTAAAAAAAAAACAAACTGCTGAGGGTCATTCTCTTTTATGTTCCTAAAGACAATGTTGTAATATGCCGTAGCGTTTCTAATACAAATACCAAATTCAATAGGGATTCATAATTTTCTCCATATTTCTCGACTCAATTTTGGTTCAACTTTAAATTAACTTTGCGTCCATTGTAAGCAGGTAGGTAGGTTCACCTCAGTTTTGCTACGTAAATTTACCATTCACTCCGTTCCGTTGCGTTGCATTGCGTCCATTGTAATTTAGCCTTTACTTTCATAGTCACTGACATATGAAGCAGGTCTCGTATATTTGTAATTGATATTCTACAATTAAAATTTATTTATGTGAAGCCTTTCATTACTAAACCTGCAACAATCTCTACACTATTTATCATTCAGTAAAATTTCAAAACCTATTACGATTATTCACTTAATATATCTTGGATACATACAGAAAATCTAAAAGAAAAAAATGTCTAAAATTTATATGCAGGCTTAAATATGAAATTTCGATAAGACGACAGTAATCGGTCTTATAAATGATATTTTAAGGAGTCCTATTTCAAAAGATTAAATCATCTCAAAACCCAATCAACTTAATGAACATGAAAAGTGTGTGTATAATTCCTCATTTCTTACAAGGACGAAGAATAAATTTATGATACCTATAATAACTCTAGTGCGAATTTAATAAAAGGAAGAATTGGCTCGTAAAGATTAACCTTGGCGAACTTATTAAAATAATAACCCAAAGCCCATGAAATTCGGTTCATTGAACAATTTGTGTGGAGATGCAATAATATGCTGCTGCTTCACTGACGACATTATACTATGCGACTGTGCACAACGAATATTCTGAAAATTGCATAATAACCAAAAGGCTTCTTTTTTTAGCATTAAAGTTTATGCTTGTGGATTTGTGTCAATTTTAGATTGAATAGGTTGGTCAGACTCTACTTTTCAGCTTTTAATTAGCTAGTTCGTCGGTACTTGTTTCAAATAGATGAGTAAATATATTAGTCAATTTGCATATATCTACATATATATTATAGGGTGCCTTTAACACTTTTAGTATACACCCTATGAAGTCAGATATAGTTACATTTGATAAAATAGCCCATTTCAGTAAGTCCTCAAGCAACTCTCCCAATTACGAGTTATAAAATATCAAACCTCAAAACATTCCAACATTCTTGGATTGGTTTATTTTTTCAAATTTTACTAAATCTACCACCAAAATGTCCCATTAAATGTCCCCTGAAACAACAACCTCTCAACACTGACTTGCAGCATGTTATATTTAATAAAGGTACAGGGTATTCCGTTGATAGATGTCCCAAAATAAAGTGGTAGAAGACCATCAATGACCATATAAATAATGTTCTTCTACATAAGTTTACTGAAACACTAACCAGACGTGAACTGAACCAGTCCCTAAAATACTGGATTGCACGCATGTTGAACAACGGAACTATTTTTGCCGAGATGGACGGGGTAAGCAGAGCGAATAGAGTCCATAGAGGTACCAGGACGGTACTTTCGCCTCTGTTATGAATACTCATTATGGATGGTCTCTTGTTAACGCTCATTCGGATGGAATACGAAACGGTATGTTACGCATAAAACCCGGTGATCTTAATCACTGGTAGTGATAAATCTGAACTCTGCGGACTGGTGCAAAGCGCGATCCGACTAGTCATAGACTGGACTACGGATTTCGGATTGAGCATCAATCCACTGAAAAGATCTATGCCATTTTACAGAAGAAAAGAATATCCGCAGATTGTATCTACCCTCTATTGGCTCCACTCGTTTGGAGCTAAGGGACAGGGTAAGATGCCTAAACATAATACTAGATAAAAATAAACTAAACTGGAAATCGCACCTTGAGAGCAGGGTGAACAAAGATTCACAAGCCTTCACAATGTGCCGCAGAACCATAGGGAAAAAGTAGAGACTCAAACCACGGATGATTCTATAGATATACTCTATAGCGTCATCCGACTCATGTTAACCTACGTACCTGTAGTATGATGAAAGTAAGGGATTTTGCCAATTATTGCAAGATATTAGAAAAAATTCAAAGACTGTGCCTCCTCAGTGTAAGTGGCGCTCTCAAGTCAACCAGCACTCGAGCCACTAAAGTCATCCTCAATATACACCCGATGCAAATACACATCAAGAAGAGGGCGACAATCGCAGCACTGAGACTACATCTTAACCAGAGTTGGATTCACTAGGGTTCCACACGAACCTATACCTTTGAGTTTATGTAGTCTATCGCACATTCGCACCTGACATCGGCAGAGTTTGCGACCATCTCCTCTAGACTATGATGAAAAGCAACTTTAAACCGAGAATTCCATCTAGGACAGAATGGAAATCACATTCGCTGCTTCAGCCATTAGAAAACCCTATAATTTACACAGACGCCTTCAAATCTGAAGAAAACACTAGAGCAGACGTTTTCTACGAGGAGCCTCATATGGAAATTACCATACACCTCGAGAACCATATCTTTATTTTACAGGCTGAAATAAAGGCCATACTGGAAGCGAGAAGGCATCACCTCATCTCAGCTACTGCAAATAAAGAGATTGCAATTTGTTTTATAACCTCCAAACTAGGCGGACGAGCTACCTTGTCAGGTACAGCCTCGGAGATATTCTCCTCCATGATCGGGATAGTTCGGAAACACCTTGCCGTTAGTACTTCGGTTCTGGCCGATCGGCAGCACAGTCGTCTTGGATTCGATGAACCAGTAAACAATGGGCCTTGCTGTGACCTGCGTTCCTAAAATTTCGCTTGGGGTCTCAACCTCTTTTTAATCCATCCATCCAACAATGACTATGATGTATGGGGGTACAATTTGGTGTGATCTAAAGAAAAACTATTGTTTTTTTTTATTTCTGTGGGTTTTGCAAATTAGTTGGTGATTTGTGGCCCAAATGTGTTTCTTCTTTTTACTAATTTTCGTGGCTTATTATTTATCTTTAATCCCATTTGGAAAGGGTCAGACAAGGTTTTGGCATTGGTCACATTCACACATTCTGGTCACAGACCAAGTGTAAGCTAAGACACCTCTGACACTGACTCCCAAAACGGGGAGTTTTTGCAGTCGATCTGTGGCTCCCAACATAGGTTAAAAAAAAGGAAACAAAGAGTAGTCGGGCCGATTAACTCCTGCTGTAAGACTTGTTCACCCTCTTTAAATTGTTCTAACCATCCCTGACTTGCTTGGAATGTTTTATCCTTTCCATCAACCGTAACACTGGAACTGCAGGTTTTTCGATTAGTAAATGTTGGTTTATTTTTAAGATCATCGAATAAGTTTTTTGCCTTAGTCTGGATTATATCATTTTGCTTAATTGAATTTTCTGTCCAACTTTATTTCAACGAAATTAAAGCGACTAATGAAATCTCTTAAGCAATACAAGTTCGAAAGGCAGCAAAAAAAACGACCCTTACCGAAGTCTGGGTGCAATTTTTAACGGTAGTGGAATGAATGGTGCTTAGTTAGATGTGCCAACAAAATTTGGCTAATACCAGGAAAAATTACCTTGCTATTGCATTTAGTTTATTCATAGTTATGAAATTTCCATAACTTTTAAATCGTATTGAGTCAGATCTCATTAGTCATGGTGAAAATTATTTATCTTAGGCTCTTCTATTTTCGGACGTCTATGAATGAAACTCCATGTTCAATATAATATGGAAAAAACCAATCCAGTAAGAAAAGAAAGACCTAAGAAACAATGATTTAAGTAGTTTTCAAAAAATCTGAAAACTTACCTTGTTGTTTTTTTCCAATTATGGGATTGGAGGTAAAACCTTTACCATACTCATAGGGATAGAAGGTGCTATTCGTAATAGCTTCCCATATTCAGGAAAAATCTGCAAATCTGACAATATTTTTTTCTTTTTGCATAGCTGCATGATTTTATCTATTTTCGTAATTAGACTTAATGAAAACGCCGTTTACAAAATTTCACCTCGCCAGATTAATGTGTTCTCTAAGAGGCGCTTAGCGCTAAAGCGGCCTAAGTCACAAAATTTCATAAACAAAGCTGAAAACGTATAAAAAACCGCATTTTCAAAATTTTGAGCTGTTTCAGCTGTTTGAGCCGTCCTTAAGTAATATTGAAAAGTTTCTTCCACACTTACAAGAAAAAAAAAAGAAAAAACTATATGCTAAAACGGCCCAAGTAACTTAGGCCATAATGCATTTCGCGACACATTAGTACGAAAAAGAATCTTGTGGGATAGGCCACTAGTGCAATTTAACATAAAAGAACAAAACCGAACAAAACTGAGCAAAAATGATCCAAACAGAAATGTTTTTATATGAGACTACGACGAAGTGAAGATATCATTTTATGTGAAGTGTGTAAACGGTGTACATCTAGATTACTTTAAAATTTTTAATATTAAAAAAATAAAGAGTGAATTTCAAAATATTTTTTTTTATTTTTTAAAAGGTATGTTATTAGATTCAAAATTTTCATTAGAAGTTAATTATTAGAAAAAGGTTATCTTTAGTTGTTGAATCAATAGAATTTAGAATGTCTGATAGTGAACAAGAAGAGCCATTCCAAGAATCAGAATCAGAATATGAACCATCGTTGTTTCATCTGAATATTCTACAGAATTGCAATTTACATCACACAACGTTGCTCAAAAACCGCAAGCCGGACCATCACATTTGCAGTTTCAATTTCCTAGAGTAGAATCTAATGAAAATGAAGAAAATAAGAAGAGGTGTAGGAAACGAATTCGTTATGAAGGCAATTGGGCAAGAAATATTAGAAAGAGGAGGAGATCGTTTAGAGAATCATATACAGGGTGTCCCACGTAACGTGTTCCCTGGCCATTTTTCTCGAAAATGTGCGGAGATATCGAAAAAGTCCTAATAGTAAAAGTTACGCATCTTTAGTCAAGGTATCCTCTGGCATAGCCAAAGTCATTGAAAAAGGACTTGGAAAAGGATATATTAAAAAAAAATCGTTTTCGTCCTCATTAAGGATAAATTTAGATTACATTTTTGAATTCCGCAAATAAAACTAATACGAAAGTGTTATATTGAAAACTCCAGTTTAACCCTTTATTATCGAGATAGGTATATGGCCTCAAATTGTACTCTATGCACCGCGTTCCTTTGCCATTTTTTCTCGAAAATACACACAGATATCATCGAAGTGCTAGTACCAAAAGTATCAAAAGCTACCCATCATATCTCTTGGTATGGTCAACATTTAAAAACAAAAGCCACACGAAAAAAGGATATCTTTGGTTTGGTCCTTTTCGTCCTTTATGAGGATGCATTTTGGTTACATTGAACTGCAAATCAAATTAGAAAAAAGTGGTATACCTATTGAAAATTCTTCAATGTAGCCAAAATGCATCCTCATAAAGGACGAAAAGGACCAAACCGAAGATATCCTTTTTTCGTGTGGCTTTTGTTTTTAAATGTTGACCATACCAAAAGATAGCCCGACTTATGATGGGTAGTTTTTGTACTTTTGGTACTAGCACTTCGATGATATCTGTGTGCATTTTCGAGAAAAATGGCAAAGGAACACTTAGAGTTCAATTTGAGGCCTTATATCTCGATAATAAAGGATTAAACTGGAATTTTCAATATAACACTTTCGTATTAGTTTTATTTGGGGAATTCAAAAATATAATCTAAATATATCCTTAATGAGAACGAAAAGGACATTTTTTTTAATATATTCTTTTCCAAGTCCTTTTTCAAGGACTTCTGCTATGCGAGAGGATAATACCTTGACTAAATATCCCTAACTTTTATTATTAGGACTTTTTCGATATCTCCGCACATTTTCGAGAAAAATGCCCAGGGAACACGTTAAGTGGGACACCCTGTATAAATACTAAAGGTATTACTGTGCCTGTAAAAGTGCCAAAATCATTTGAACGTGCATGTCCTAAAAAGTGTCACACTCTTTTTTGACGAAAATAAGCTTAAGAGTATTTTTCAACACTTTTATGAGCTTGGGGACCATAATTTGCAGACAATGTATTTGACTGGAATAATATCTGTAACTGAGAAGAAAAGAACATATAAAAAAACAGATGGTGACACTAGAAGAAACAAAACTAGAATATACTAATGACCTAAAGAAAATAATACAAACCAAATTGTATGCAAACATTTTTTCAAGCAAATTTTTCAAGTTTCCGATGGCCGCATTACACGTGCTTTAGAATACAAAAGCAATGAAAGCTCCATTATAACCCCAAAATTGAACAAACGAGGTAAACATGAGGCCAGAGCTGGGCAAGTACCAAAGAAAAAGTACTTAAGTACAAGTACCGAAGGTCTCAGTACTTCAGCGTAAGTACAAGTACCGCATGTATGAAAAGTACTTGTAACTAAGTACTAAGTCTATAAAAAGTACTGTGTACTTTTTGAAGTACTTTTTAAAGTACTTTTTAAAGTACTTTTTAAAGTACTTTTTAAAGTACTTTTTAAAGTACGTTTTTAGAATCTTTGTACGTTGGCAGTAATATAACGAAGTTTATAGAGTTCTGTTAATAGATATTAATAAATAAAAATACCTTTTTGAAAACTGTAATATGTATAGTAACCAGTGGCTAATATTTATAGTTTTTTATAGTTTTTTGGTGCTGCACGTAGAGTAAAACTTTCACCTCTCATTGCTACACTCATAAAAACTATTAGAGGTCCGCCCAAGCACCTATTATCCTCCAATAATGCATAACAATTCTAAGGAAAAAATTTCCAGTGAATTTCTAAGAAAAAATTGACGACTCCTACATCAGCTCGAGGCATCGTTGATTTTATATTGAAGCGAGGCATTACTTGCTTACCCTTGGTTATGTCCACTGCCGAAAATAATATGGACTGCTTACTTTTCTATTTCACGTGGGCACAATTGTTTGTGTCAAAAGGAGTTCTTATATCGGTGCCATTGAAAAAATCATTGGCGGGAAGTTGAAAAAGTGAGCACGCACCTCGAAAAGTGATTTTTATAAAACATTTAGATTTTCTTCTGCGTATCTAATGAAAATATTGTCTTTGGTAAAACAGTTTTTATTGCAGTAATATCCCTAAATGATTAATTTAAAATCATTTATTTCGACGAATCCACTAATTTATTTGTTGTTTTCAGCAGTTCTCTCTCAGTTTTGGTACTTGGTGCTTAGAACGAAAGTCAGCAATATAAAAGTGAGCCCACTTTCTGCAGTGTATTTCTATTAACGCAGTCAGTCCATATTATACATGTCAGTGGTTATGATATCAAGTCGAGGCATCGTCGATTTTATATTCGAGCGAGACGTTACTGGTTTTTGTTCTACTTGCCCAGATATATTTGTATGTTATTAGTTTGTCTCAGGTTCTGCCTTGATGCGTGAGTGCGTTTCATGATTTGACAGTACTTTGCGTGCTTTAAAAATCAGAAATACTTAAGTAAAAATCTTGGTACTTAAGTACAAAACTAAGTCTTAAGTACAAGTAAATAGACGCTAGTACTTATGTTCAAGTACTAAGTAGAAGCATTTTAAAAGTATTGAGTAATAAGTCTTAAGTAACGAAAATGTACTTTAAGTAGTACTTATGTCTTTTTTTACTTAAGTATTGCCCAGCTCTGCATGAGGCACACAATAAAACTAGTCCGAGAGAATTGAACTGATAAAGTCATTCATTGAAAAGTTTTCTAATATTTCGTTGTTGTACGACTTATATGGTAAATCATCTACAAATTCTATATCCAAATATGTTTTTACTAAAGTATTTTCAGAGAACTTTAACATACATTTTCGTGCACCTATTTCTGATAGTTGCAAAACTTGTGATTCATTAAAAATTAAAATTGAAGCGGAAGTAGATTCAGATAAGAAAAATAAATTGGAGTTTGAAAGAGATCTACATCTTCGAAAGGCTGAGTGTGTCAGAAAAGGAATGGGACAAGATTCTAAGTCCAATAAGCACGAAGTTTCTGTGGTTGCTTTCGATCTTATGAAGACTTTACCAACACCGGTTATATCTACTGGTGTTGCTTACTATAAGAGACAGGTGTGGACTTATTGTTTAGGTAGGAATACATGATCTTATTACCAGTGATGCGTTTATGTACAAATGGCATGAAGGTATTGCTTCAGGTCGTCCTCAAGAAATAGGATCTTGCATTATGCATTACGTTAAAAATTTAGTTAAATGCAAAAAGCTCATTATGTATAGTGATCAGTGTGGAAATATAAGAATGAGTGACATATGCAATTATATGGTCAGTCACCGTTCTTTTCCATTCACTCTCATAGACCACAAATTTTTGGTGTCTGCTCATTCTTTTCTACCCTGCGACCGAGATTTCGGGATAATTGAAAAAGAAAAGCGTTTGTCAAAGATATTCTTACACCTGCAGACTGGAACGTGTAATATTATCCGCAAGGAAAAAAGACATTTAATTTGGTAAAAATGTCAGCAGAGGACATTAAAAATATTACAACTCTGGAAAAATTAATTACTAATAGAAAAATGTCAGCAAGTAAATCAAAAGTACAATGGCTGAAAATTCAATGGTTACGATACGACCGTTAAAAATGCGTTTATTATAAAATTCAAATATTCAAATAATGAAGAGGTACTGTTTGAAGAATTTAATATTGCAAAAAGAAACGTATGCAAAACAATGGCAATGGATTTAGGACCACTTTATCCAAAAGGAAGAGAAATTGAACTCCAAAAATACCAGGATTTGCAAGAACTTAAACAATACATTACACCAGTATTTCACCCATTTTATAATGATCCTAAAAATAGTGCAAAAGCTATCGATAATGAGATCACAGAGGAGGAAGAAGTTGAATAAAAAATTCTTTGTAAGTAATTTGTATACTTATGATAACTTGCGTTACACTAAAATTATTTTTTTTTTTAGAATAGTCTGCCTAACCCTCATTATTTGGATTACGTAAAATTTTCGTCAATGCAAAAACGACCTAAACAACATTTTTGGATATAAAACTGCATGTTTTTTTTCTTTAATCTGCAACGATTATGTAGTTCCTTATATTGTTAATCAAAATTATTAGTTTACTTATATTAAGAATTTGAATATATAAAAAAAAAATTTCCGTTGAAATTATGTTTTTTTTTCAACACCAATTATTTCTATTGTAAAAATTTGGGGTTAGGCCCTTTTAAAGCTGAGCGCCTCTAATTATCGTATTGGCAGACGAACGAATAGAAATACAAAAATCAAAATATTTCGTGATTCTATGCATTTGGATCAAACTATTATTTATAAATCTTTATGCGTTTCAAACTTATGATTTCACTTAAGGTATAACAATAGAAAATTTGTATGGCAACACCAAAACAAACAAAAACCAAAAAAGTGTGCCAATTCGCCATCAATGACCTTGAGTTTAATTTAATCAACAAATTGACGTATGTAAAATTTCCCTGTACCAGATTAACGCGTTTCAAGAATTTTTGCAAAAATGTGGGGGGGGGGGGCGCACAGATCAGTGACACGCGGCATCTAAATTCATTCAAGTTCACATGTGGACAGACAATAAACAAACAAAATAAACCCTATGATGACGTTAGCTGTGTAATAAACTTGAAATTAACTCACAAGAATTCTCACCGAATTCTCAAAAAGATAATTTCAATGAGAGCATATTTAAGCAAAATTCCTTAGAATATGTCAGAGTATTAGTAACACTCATGTATCATCATATAGATGATGGTAAAAAAAAAAGAGTACCTTCAACGACATCTACAACAGCAACAAGAAATGATAAGAGTTTGGAGTTATTACCCCGAAAAAAGAAAGTCGCAAAGAAGCATTCAGCAGAAGATAAAAATTTATCGTGGCTATCCACGATAAAAGCAAAGAAAAACTGCCATCTTCAATTATCTCTCATTCCTACAAATTTGATGAATTACTTCGCCTGAAACTTCACTTGAATTTAATCTGAAATTATTTGACAGATTTTATCATGGAAAAGTTGAAACTTTTGAACTTTTGTTCAAGAAAATCTGTCAAGTGATTTTAAAGGAAACTCAAGTGAAGTTTCAGGGAAATTGAAGATGACAACTTTTCTCTATAGATTTATGGACAATAACCAGAGAAAGTTTCCATCATCTGAGCGTGAGTTAAATATTATAGCAAAAAAAAATATATATATATATGTATATAGTCATCGTCTAATGTCCAGTGCAGATACTGTTAGCAGTTTATTATCAGTGTACCGACCAAAAAAATATTTTTGTGGCTTGAAAAATATCGTCCTTGAATTTGGCAGACGTAATAAAACGGGCCTTACAAAAAACTAATGGACAGGCAAAATTTACAATTTTAATGTAAAGATTTACAACTGCACGTGTTTATTGCATCCATTGTGCATGGGATCTGAGTGAATACTGTTATTTTTTTACTCCAATCGGAGTACTTGTACTCCGAAAACTAATAGCGTACTCCGATACTACTCCTTTTATAAAAGTACTCCGTTTTCATTTCATCATACATAAAACTCCTATATTTGTTATTAGCAAAAAATCCTTGAATATCTAAAAATGAATTTCTTTAAATTTTCCTTGTATTCTTTTTAAATTAATACTCATAGGGCCGCCGTATTCACCAAGCAAAATTAAATAAATTTTCAATTAAAGCTATTCACCAACCACACTTACCGAGTCGATTTAATGAAAATTTAATTTTAATTTAATGTTAAGTGAGGCCTTACCTTCTCTTAAATAAATTTAATTCCGATATCAGCTGATTGAAGTGTCATCCAGTCAAATGTCATGCAGTCAAATTTCATATTTTTAATAGCGCTGTTAAAAGATTAAGAAGTGAGAATTTAACCGTCTAGACATATTACGATTAATGAATAATTTCAAGTTCATAAAAAAGTGAATAGAAACCACATCACTTTTCTTACATTCTAGTATTGCCTTATATTTGATCATTGAATAAATAACTAATAAACTACTAATAAATAACTAAGAAACCCCGCTTCCTGGTTTCGTGCCAATACAGTACAGTGTACGTGAGTAGGCAATTCAATGACAGTCAAACCCAAGGAGCGGGGTGAGAAATGAGAAGAGGACTGGCTGGTCACTTATTTGAAAATTCTACTTGACAAGTCACTTAAATTATCATAAGCAACGACAAGAAATATTTTCTGAAAATAAGGGGGCGCCAAAAATTTGTGTATTTTACATAGCAATTTGGATTATAAAAAATGTCCCCCTTCAAAATTTCACGGTTTCACTATTGCCATGACGAAACGAATATAAACACAGCACACTAATACATTTTGCCGAGTGGCTTAGGTTTTCACCCGATATCCCGTTTCCTTATTAGTTATTTATTTAATGTATTTGATATCCAGTTCCTTTAACCTAACTTTTTCTTCACCCTTCATATTCGGTACTTTTATATTTGCCGCCATCTCTTTATTTAAAATCTTATTCGTAAAGGCACTTCAACAAAAGCATTCCTTTATTTTAAAAACTTCTTCTAACTTTTTTAATGATATTTAAATTACAACAACTGTCACTTGCCAAATTCGGAAATCTTACAGTTGATAGTCCGAAATGTCCAAAATTGTTTATTTTATTAAGGTTAGTGAATAGCTAGAAAAATTTAATTGCGATATCCCTTAATAATAATTAAATTAAAATTAAATTTTTATTAAATGGCTTGGTGAATACGGCCCATAATGTTGCTCATAAATAGTTAAATTTTCTAATTCTGTTCTGAATAGGTTTGGGGACGAGATTTTTTTCTTTTTTTTTTTAAACAAGTATTAACGAGTCACATTTAAGAAAAAAAAAAGTAGTTATATGTTTGTTGAAAAAATGTTACGGGATCAAGGATAATACAAGAGATTTGTATGCAATTTTATTCCAGAAAAACCAGACTCTATTAGAAAAAAATAACTCTCATCCTCAAACCCATTGAGAACCTAACTTGAAAATTTATGTATTTACTAAACACATGATATGAGCATTAATTTAAAAAGAAAGCAAGAAACAATTAAAGGAATACATTTTGAGATATTCAAAGATAAAAGATATATTTATCATCCCTAATTTTTTCTTCTTCAAAAAGGCTTCTCCTTTTATAATTATTTTGCCTAAAGGATTGTATTTGTATTGCTCTTTCAAATGAGCCAAAGGTCATGTCTATGTGATAATTAGAACCAAACCTATGATTTTTTGAATATAACTCAAAAGACCAAAAATCGGCGAATTTGAATGATTTCAAAGTCGTTTAATTCAGGCTGCATACGTCCGGACGGCGGGACGGCGCAAAAAAAAAGTTGTAGTATTTTTATCCCATAACTACTTAATTAATTTCCAGCAAAAGAAGAACGAGATTGGTGACGGTTGGGTTAGGAAATTCAGAATTTTGGGCAATTTGGTATGGAATGACCTTAATGAGTAGATTGATCATTATTTATAATGACCTCAGAGTTTTTTCAGGTATACAGTTTACTAACTATTCCAAATTTACCGGGGAATGTGTTCATGTGTTAGGAGGAGATAGTTTCTCATATTTTTCCTTACTATAATTTCTATAATTATTCTATCAACTCAAATATACACGTATAATGTTAAGAAGATTTTTCTAATGGAGAAATATAAGTGTCAAAACGTCTAAAAAGTGTACGCAGGGAAGGTAGGTACTAAAGTCAATTCTTGACAATATTGCAGATACCTTATTTATCTTTCTGGTGGTTGTGGTACCAGCAATATGAACATGACAAATATTGTAATGAAGACCATTTCAGCCTACACAGAAAGTGGCTTTTATTACAAACTTCTCCATCCATACACCATTCGTCTGAATGACAGCTAGTAATATATGATGCACACAATCACGCATAGACATATATTGCTAATGATGAGGTGCTCACCGAGTGACAGCTGGCGTAAACCAATCAGCTACACTTAAAACCGTCGCCTGCTAGTGGCAATGAGTACTGGTTGTTCGCCTGCCGGCGGCAACCAATGCTATAAAAGGCGAGCTGTCAGGCCATAGTTGGCAGTTGATCTTAATCAGACAACCAGACAAGATCTGGCAGTGCGATTGCTAAGCCAGATCAAAGCTTGTTAGGAGCGAACATCCTCGCAACCATCCGACAGTCTAGTTAGGTGAAGTCATCCATCTAACCCGACTGATTAGAGGAAACACGATAATATCCGTGTTCTATATATTGAGGTGTGTGAATATCCACATCTCCGCCAGAGAATACGAGGCCATCCGTATTCTAGCCGCCGACGCGTGTGAACATCGAAGTCTATTTGGAGAAACCACGAGATGATCCGTGTTCTGTATTTTTAGATGTGTGTTGATCCAAATCTTCGCTAGGGAATACGAGGCCATCCGTATTCTATTCACTGAGACGTAGTGTATACAGGGTATCCCACGTAACGTGTTCCCTGGGCATTTTTCTCGAAAATGTGCGGAGATATCGAAAAAGTCCTAGTTATAAAAGTTAGGCATCTTTAGTCAAGGTATCCTCTGGCATATCCAAAGTCCTTGAAAAAGGATTTGGAAAAGGATATATTAAAAAAAATCCTTTTCGTCCTCATTAAGGACACATTCAGATTACATTTTTGAATTCCGCGAATAAAACTAATACGAAAGTTTTATATTTAAAATTAAAGTTTAATCCTTTATGATCGAGATATAAGGCCTCCAATTGAACTCTATGACCGTGTTCCTTTGCCATTTTTCTCGAAAATGCACACAGATATCATCGAAGTGCTAGGACCAAAAGCTACCCATCATAAGCCGGGCTATATTTTGGTATGGTCAACATTTAAAAACAAAAGCCACCCGAAAAAAGGATATCTTCGGTTTGGTCCTTTTCGTCCTTTCTGAGGATGCATTTTGGCTACATTGAATAACTGAAAATCAAATTACAAAAAAAGTGGTATACCTATTGAAAATTCCTCAATGTAGCCAAAATTCATCCTCAGAAAGGACGAAAAGGACCAAACCGAAAATATCCTTTTTTCGTGTGGCTTTTATTTTTAAATGATGAGCATACCAAAAGATAGCCCGGCTTATGATGGGTAGTTTTTGGTACTTTTGGTACTAGCACTTCGATGATATTTGTGTGCATTTTCGAGAAAAATGGCAAAGGAACACGGTGCATAGAGTACAATTTGAGGCCTTATATCTCGATAATAAAGGGTTAAACTGGAATTTTTAATATAACACTTTCGTATTAGTTTTATTCGCGGAATTCAAAAATGTAATCTAAATGTATCCTTAATGAGGACGAAAAGGACATTTTTTTAATATATCCTTTTCCTAGTCCTTTTTCAAGGACTTTGGCTATGCGAGAGGATACCTTGACTAAAGATGCCTAACTTTTATTATTAGGACTTTTTCGATATCTCCGCACATTTTCGAGGAATATGCCCAGGGAACACGTTACGTAGTACACCCTGTATATCCACATCTACTTCCAGGAAATACGAGACCGCGTAATCTATTCACCGAGACGTCATGTGTATATCCACATCTACTTCCGAAATATGTTTATATCCACGTCTAACTCTGTGAATACTAGGCCATCCGCATTCTAGCTACCGAGGTATATGTTCCAGTGGATACAAGACCACCCATGTACAGAGCCGTGATGCAAATAACTCCGCCCGTCATAGTAAATCTGACCGCACCCGCCGTATGATATTCACCATCAAGTGAACTCAACAAAAAGCCATCGGAATCAGTGAACCATTGATTTATTTAAAGTGAACAATTAACCCTAAATATAGAAGTGAATCAGTGATTTATTTGGACTTGACAATTAGCCGTAGACATAAGTAATGAACTAAATAACTAACACATAGATTAGAAAACACAGTGAACTCTTTTTATTGAAATATTAGTTAAAGAGTCCCCAGCGGTAAATCTGGTCAGGCCTCTCTTCACGTGAGAGCAAGCTGTTACACTTATAGTGCAAATATATGAAAAAGCCGAAAAATTGTCGTTCCGTTCCACATTAATCCCGTAAGAAGCTTGGTGGAAGGTGCAATGCACTTTTCAAGCTCATACTTGTTTTGCTAAAGCAGTAAAACCTTAGTGTAAAACATGAAAAAGCCGAACAATTTTTGATCCGTTCCAGATTGATCCCGGAAGAAGCTTGGTGGAAGGTTAAACGCATGTTTTTAAGTTCATTCGTGATTTGTTTGTGAGACCAAGTCCACGCAGATTTGTTTTCGCTCGCAGAGAGTCCACTGGGGGGGCATGCATACCCATTCCTTCCAATGAAGCTAGGGGAAGCACATGAAAAAGCTTGAACTACTTCCTCCCCAGGACATGCCTGTACAAAAGTCCTACAAGATACCCAATGAATAGGCATGCATCACAACTTCCAAGGAAAGCATCCGGTTTGTGTGATAGTATGATTCCATTTCCCGGCATCACAACTTCCAAGGAATGCATCCGGTTTGGGTGATAGTATGATTCCATTTCCCGCTAGGTCAAGGCAAGCTCAACTGTATTAGGGCCTTAGTGACAAATAAACACCCATTGGATACGTCTTATCATTTATATAGGACTATTCATTCACCCTGATAATACATTTTGGTGCCCAAGTAGGGGCCGATTTGTCTTCTCATCGTTGGACTACCCATTTTCCCTGGCATACTCTAATACAAACACTAGATTTAGAGTACGTCAACCGGACACGTCAAGAAACCAAACTTCAAAGTTTTATGGAATCTGTTTTGTTGCCACCAAAAGATAATACAAATAAAAAACAAACTAAACGTAGTTAAAAATTTCACTCTGTATGGACAGAAACTTATAAATGGATACAAAACAAACACAATAGAAAGCTTTGTAAAATAGGTTTTAAAGTTATGGCAAATAATGTGTTTCATATTGAGAGGCATAATAATTCGAAATCTCATCAGCGTGCTAAAATAACTCTAAAAAAACAGCCGAATTCTCCATATCATCACTGAAGAAACCCGCCAGTCACCTTCGTAAAAAGCGGCTGGTGTGGCTTGGACTTCATTCAATAAATTCATCAAAGAGTTAGACTAGTTTGAGCGTTTTTTCTCGAGAAATGTTAAGTGCTGCTCTGAAACCATTGTCAACATCTTATGGTTCGGGATGCACAGAAGAGCTGCAACTAAAGCTACCTACAAATATTGAAATATTGAAAAAAAAAATTAAATGTAGCAGAAGGTCTTAAAAGTTGTTAAAGGTAAAGAAATAATAAATTAATTTTATAAAAGAAATCATAACATTAAAAATATTAAAAAATAAAATTGATTTATAAATTTTTTTTACAAGACTCTGACTAGCGAGCCCATATTAAGGCTTTCTCATATGGAAAACAAAACAACAAAGAAATGCCTTCCAAAAAAAATAAAAAATGCGTTTACAAATTCAAGTCGATATCTTAAAAATTATAGGAAATATAAGCAGCCAACGAAAAGCCTGGCATTCACATTCACCCTTATGTAAATATTTCTAAACAATTCTAGACTTGGATGCTTAGTTAGGAGAGAATTAATAGGGCTCCGAACCGTGCAAACCTCATATATCTTTGCTAGGAATGAATTTTCCTAGAATTAATTATCCTGAGGCAGAGTTTCAATTGCACCACAACAAGGCGTATCTACTATACATATATGCATATATCGGCAGTCCTTCTTACTGCACATGAATTCACTACACAGAAATTTGTGAACATATACCTATTTGAGCTCTTCCCTCATGATATTTGCTTTTCCTATATCTACATAGTGCCGCCATCCGTAAACATGCAAATTGTTGTAGGATAAAGGAAACTAAAAGAGTGACTACGCGAAAATAAACACGTCATCTAGATCCACATTAAACAGCAAGGCCTAATGAGGATAAAGAGAGCTTTTGGCGGCATGTGGATATGGTAATTGTAATTGCTGTGCTACACTCTATGTACCAACAGGTTGCCAAAGTTTCTCCTTTCCATATGTATGCTAATTAATTGCATGAAAAATGCAGTAGGTACCGACCACGTATACCTAGTATATGTAGGTAGTCTCGTAGAAACATCATAGCAAAATAATTAATGATTAATTTATTTGCAATAAAAATTACCTTTAATTTTAAAATATTGATTTTTTTAATTGATGAAATATACACACAGTGTATTTTTGGCTCAGAGGTCCATAGGGAGTTTGGTGACAGTACCTACTCATCTCACAATCGTTTCGGAGTTACAGGGTGATTAAGAAAATATAATAGGTTTTCACAAAATACCCCGTCCCGTAAATTCCTTGTTATACAGCCTATAAAGAAGAAATTTTAGCTCAGATGATAGTAAACTATATTAGATTTTTATGTTAATGTCGAACCATCACTCCCCGTCATGCCTATCATTAGTTATAGAAAGTCCAAGTACAAAAAAAATCTGGACAAAAAATCCTATATTTTTTTTTTTTTTAATTTTAGCGATTTTCCCGCCAAAAAGACCTGATAACCGTTACATTCCCTGAAAAATTTGGAAACTTCAGAGCGCAGCCTTTAATTTTATCCTACACTTTTATGTTTCTTAAGATGGACCAGTTTTCATTAATTTCATTAATTCTGCAACTGACAATAGTAATTGCGCCTAATTTTATGCAAATTCCACGCAAAACTAGTAAAATTAATGAAATTAATTTTTTCCCTGACGGGAATCCAACCTACACTTGTTAGAATCGGTCAAGATAGAGAATAGAAGAATTCTTAAGAACTTTTATTTAATGATTCTAAATTAAATCACAAATACAAGAAGAAAAAACACCGCCTCGTCCGGGGTTTGAAACCGGGACCTTCCGATTTAATTTAGAATCATTAAATAAAAGTTCTTAAGAATTCTTCTATTCTCTATCTTGACCGATTCTAACAAGTGTAGGTTCGATTCCCGTCAGGGAAAAATTAAAAAATTGAATTTACAAAAAAATTTATTTGTGCGCTTTCATCGTTACTGGTTAATACCAGCTGAAAGCAAAACGTGGCTTAGTAGGCTAATTATAAAATTGATAAATGCAAGAGGGAAAGTCATGTGTCTCGTTATCTCAGTGGTAAGAGCAGTCGCCCAGCAAGCGGAAGGTCCCGGTTTCAAACCCCGGACGAGGCAGTTTTTTTTCTTCTTGTATTTGTGATTTAATTTAGAATCATTAAATATCTTCTATTCTCCAAAATTAATGAAACTCTATGCATCATAAAAACAGATTTATCTCAAAAGTCTTCCAAGAAAATGCAACAGTTATTTTGGCGGGAAAATCATTAAAATTTAAAAAAATTAGGAACTTGTTTCCGATCCTATAACTATAGCGACATAAGGGGGTAGAATAATGGAAAGCTTAGACGGTTTACTGTCATCTGAGCTAAAAATCACCTCTCATAGATTGTATAACAAGGAAGTTACGGGGTGTTTTGTAAAAAACTAGCATATATTAATTCTGAAGCGGTTGAGATGCCCCCTCCCCCCATCATGGTGAGTACAATTACCTCTTCTTCCCTACGGACCTCTGAGCCTGAAACAACCAGTATATACGATGTGTCATTAAATATAACGAGCATTTTTGAATTTTCCCCCCATTCGGTGTTGATTGAGCCCTCACGTTGGTACCACTGCGTTCACAAAAACAATGAAAAACAATTTTGGAATCCTTGAAAATAGCCTATTCAAGCGATACCCTACATGATACAAAAAGAAATTTGTGGAAGCCCAACTCAACCCACTAAACAAAAAAAAATTATAATCTTTGACTATCGAAATATGTAGACGTCACGAAGACGAATTTCAAATTACAACATCACGTGCCTTTCGAGTAAAATGCCTGTGGCAGACAGACGAATGAACGCAAAACTACTGATCTTATAAGGATTCCGTTTTGTTCCTTTTGAGCTACGGAACCCCAAAAAAGAATTTAAATAAATAAAAGATATTGCGCCTTGGTAATTGCTGAATCACTCATGAGAAGCAATTTTTATTAACGTTTTGAACATGAAGAGAGTGTCAGCCAAATTTGTTCTGAAATTGTTTCATCAAAACTAGCATTGCAAAAACATTGCTAAGGAAATTTTCACTGAATTCGAATTGAATTGGTGATCCAGAAGTAGTCAAACGCATCATAACAGGTAATGAAATGTTGGAAACGAAGACTTAATTGTCTCAATTGAAGTTACATCTGTGGAACTATGATATGACAATGGTAGTAGCAGACAGTTGCGCTAGTCTGATGGTAGTTATCTGCAGCCGCCCACCACTTCTAGCAAACTGAGGACTTGATGTGAAAGGACGATCCTGGCGGCTTGACTTCTTATCGGACAGTTCCTGCGCTACAGGAACTATATTCAGTAAAAGGCAATTCGAGACGTCTGGCTTCAAAACGAGCTGTCCTGGAAAACCTAGAGCTTTGATTAGAAATGGCAGTCTATACCGACTGCCATCGAGCATCCAATCCATGGTGAGCCCAGTGTAATGATTTAAGAAAGGACGATCCATGATGATGATCGTCTGCACAAACAATCTTTCGAGATCCAGAAATTGCTTGATGAAGGTCGACCATTGAGGAGGGACGTCTTCACAGACGGTCCTCGGGGAACGACGATCCTTAAGAATGGGCGTCTGGACAGACTGTTCAGATGATTGGATTCGGCTTCTGGCGTGTTCCTAATTCCAAGGAAGTGAGAAAGTCTGCTTAACTTGGCAATCTACATTAAACTAACTTACAAACTAACGACATTTCACTTTAAAATTTAATATATGTACATACCTACCCTCTAATTCTGATTAAAATACTCTTACGCCGCATAAAGTAGTTTTTTGTTTGGAACCCACCTACTAAGATAAATGCCGCGGTTCATTTGAATCGGGTACATGCTGTGACAAAAGTGTGGCCGTGTCGCCATACATCGAGAACCAAAACCGAAGAAAGCATCCAAATTCGATCGAATGTTAAGGTTCCTTTGACAGCTTTTTCTTCGATTGCAATGGCATAGTTCACAAACGATATCTTACCTTGAGAACACAAGGAGTTTTACATAAAATGTTTGCGTAATTTTTGTTAGATAATCCGAAGAAACCGATCAGAATTGAGGGCAAACAAAAATAGGAATCGAATTGAATTCGACATATAATGTACAATATACATAGCTAAAATCAACAACACTTATTAAAATACGCATAAAAAAATTTGCTTTGTTTATTTGCATGTAAACCATTCTATTGTATCAACATAACCGTAAAGAAAATGCTTTCTAAAATCTTTTGGTTGTGTCCTTTAAAATGAAAAGTTTCGAAACTTTTTAATTTCATATTAAATTCAATTATTTTTGTTATTATTACTATTATTGCATGTCCGTCTGTCCGTCCCTCCTTCCGTCGGTAGGATCAGGAACACGTTCACTTAGAGAGCTCAAGTTCTGCATACGGCCGTTTTAAGAAAAAAATTTCATAAAGTCCGAAAATGGGACAAATCAGGTAGGTTAGGTAAGACTGGTGGCCGTCGTAAAAGCATTTTTGCGACCAGCAACGCTTATACCATCTATAGTCCATTGGGATGCCACCTTATTGAGACTCAACCTGAAAAAGATTCCTTAGATTTAGGGGGTCTGCTAAAACCAGCCACAAGAATCAATGAACCTTACCACGTCATCCAACTCTTTGTCTGTTAATTCCCCCAGTTCGCAGAAAAAGTAGGTAGCAAGCGTATTCTTCCTATGCTTATCAAGGTTAGCAAAGAGACAGTGTCCCGTGATAACTGTAGTAAGATTAGGCACGTCATTTGGGTTCCTCCTCAGCAGAGATTCAGTCTTCCCAGGACATATCTCGGGCCAGAGCTGTCAGGAAATCGCGCATATGTTCAGTTCTCCCCATCTGCAATTCGCTAGATTACAGGATTGTGCATCTAGTATCCTCTTCACTGATTCTAGGAGCCGGCTTATGGATTCCTCTGCTAGCAGAACCCAATCTGGCCAGATCATCAGTAGCCTCGTTTCCAGGTATGTTAATGTAACCAGGCACCCAGCAGAGGATAACCCTGTCGTTACCACCCAGTTTTCCGAGCTCACAGCGATACCGTTGCACTAGGCGTGATCTTATAGTACTCGAGTCCAGAACAAAGCCTAATAACTCGATCGTTAGGTTACCTCATAAAGAAACAAAACACTTTCGATTTGGAACCGAATGAGTGACAGTTCAGTTCAGGTGAAACAAAAACCCCCTTAATGATAGTGGCGGGTATGCGTGATATGAATGGATTAGATGATTGAATGAAAGATATGATTGCTAGGATTAGGGATTGAATTATCGCTCTTCTCAGACGTGTTACTCTAAAAATAAAGCTTCTTCTAAAGCCTAAATTTGAAGTTAACAAATTATATAATAATTTTTCTTTGTTTTTTAAGGCGGGGGGGGCGAGAGATCCAAAGCACGGAGGGCAGAGCGGCCCATTGTACTATCCTTCTAGAAACCCTGTCACCAAAACAAAACCTTCCTGTCCTCTTAATGAAGCGCATCAGATGTTAGTGAGGAATGTTTTTCAACTCCTCTACAGATAGGAGGGCAGAGCCTAGAGCATCCAGCCTGCTCCGGCTGAAGGCCAGACAAGCACACAAAAAGTGATCGCTTGTCTCAGACTGTCCTTCCAGACAGGAGAAACACTCAGGGCCAATAACTCCCATCCTTGTTAGATGAGCGTGAAACTAGCTGTAGTCGGTGATGATGCCAACCACAAATCTCTATTGTTTCTTTCCGAGTCCCAAGAGAAAATCAGAGATATTCCTACTAGGCCCATCAAAAAAAGTTTTGTGCACCTGCAAGTACTCAGGTTCGCCCATCTGCGATCCGATCCGATCCGAGGAACGGAGAATAAAAGTAAGATCTGGCCAAAAGGTCAGCCCTTTCATTCCCCATGAGCCCCATGTGACTCTAGGAACCCACTGAAGGGGCACCTTGCTGTGCACGACCTACAGTCCGCCAGTAACTTAGTTTTTATTGAGGGCTACTCAGAGCCATCATGGGTGCCGACTATCCTACTCCTAAAAAAAAAACATTGTTAATCCTGACTCTAGAGCGGTATGAAGGTTTTTTGTTTCGATAAATATTAATAAAATGGCAGCCATTTCTAAATTGAATGTCGAACTTGGACTTTTTTTTCGACACTTTTCGTTAAAAAAAAATAAGAAATTTCCCAATCAAAAAAACTTGCAACCAGCTCTAAGGAAGGACATGCCGAATAATGTGACCAGAATGTGACGCGGATAGCATAAAAACTCTTTTTTTCGAAGCTTCATAAAATTTGTTTTCATAAAAATAGTAAATAAAATTTCAAAAATGGACTAAGTCGGCAACCCGTTGTTGGTATTGCCATATAAAAATTCACGATTTTTACGTATACTGTGAAAGTGATCAGTCCTAGATGGTTTTAATGTACTGAAAAGCTCTTCAGAATATAAAATCCTATAAAATTGGTTATAAACATATTTTCTGTCCTGACGAACCATTCTAGAAATATATGCGCGAAAAACCACTTCAAAAGTCAAACTTGCATAGATCGGTGACCATTCGAAATTTTATACGGGCATTCATCGGTCTTAGACCAATTTCAGCTTTTTTACTTGTTAAAAACGACGTTTCGAGAAAAACGTATTTTTCAAGTTTTGAGAACGAGATTTGAGATCCTTCGGCGATACCACGTCCATTCTTATGTCATACTCTATGGAATCTTGTAACACTAAATTCATTTTAATCGAGTCGAATTCAGTAATAGGTCCCCTGGGGCTATATTTCGTAACACGGAGATTTGGGCAGTTTCGAGAAGTGAATTTTCGTTTTCCCCGATTAAAACTTCCTAACTCTTTATTCGCGATTCTCTAACATACTTGGGGAGTTAGTGAAAACGTAAAAAGCTGCGAGTTGCCAGGGACTATAGAGGATATTAGTTTTTGTTCTAGACGGTTGAATTTTTTTTTATATTCAAAGTGCATGTGTCTATTACCACCTAACGACGCGATAAAGTGAATTTTTTTTATAAGCGTAGCTTTGAGGGTAGTAAAAGGGTAGGTTTTTTCCAGTTTTTGCAGTATAATGGGAGAATGGAAAGAAAGAGACGAATGCATGTGGTATAAAAATAATGGGAGCTCAGGACAAATATGATATTAGGAGGAAATGGAACAGGAAGAGTGCGGGAATAAAAATTAGAAACGGATTAACGGAATTTTAATAACAAAATAAAAAAATAAATCAGGAGTTGCAACAAGTCGCAGGGATAAGCTCAGGATATGTAAGATCAATAAAAAAAACTGAGAAATTCCTTTGGTAATTGGGTATGCATGGATATTATATTTTATTTCGATTAACGGTAATTTCCAGATTTACGAGGACTCGGCGGTAAATTTCTTTCTAACAATATTGAAGGACACCTAGCTCTGTTTGGATGATCGTAGACCATTGGGGTTTTTCCAACAGATTTAGGGTCTAGAGTACAAAAATTTAGGTGAATAATTTCTGGGGAGGGGTTTTTGGAGCTGGAGGTCATACCACTACTCATAGGAGGTTATCCAAAATACGTCATGTTTGGTATCAAATTAAAGAGAGAGGAGAAGGTAATCGAGTTGTGTAGTTTGTTTTTGATCATTTTAACGTCATAACTTACTTTTTTTTATTGCCAAAAAACGGAATTTTTACACTCGGGTCATATACACCCCAGTTCCTATATTTAGCATATATTTCTTCCGTTCTTTATTTCACAAAAAGCACTGATTCATTTCTTTTGCAGTTATCTCCAAAACTATTTAACCGACTCAAAGACTAATTACATATCTGTAATTAGGAGACAAAATTTAGATGCGATCCTACATACTTTACTGTGTATATTTAACAAAATTTATAGCATCCAAATTGACTAAATCGACCATTTTTGCGGTGATTAAAAATTTTTACCGTGTGCTTTAAGATAGCAATGTTTATCCATGTTTCTATGTGAGTATTCCATGGATTTCCATAATTTGTTTTTTTTTTTTAGATATAGCCAGAATGCGGTGTGTCTCCATAATTTAATTTGAAAATTCCTAGCTACCCAGGTGAGGTACCTTCACAAAACACAACAAAAACAGACAATATACCTACTGTCAACTGACTTCTTAGTTCTGTCAACTGACTTCAGCTTCAGCAGTAATGATGCAGAATTTCTCTGTATTGAAATTGATACAGGTATTGAAAAGTGTGCTCTTATGATAGTTTACTGCCCACCAGGCAACTTTAAAAACGACTGCATTAGCGAATTCCAAAACACAATTATGTCCTAATCGGCGATGATTTTAACGTTGACGTTCTCCAGCAAAGTAATCTTAGTGATGCCTTTATGGATATTTTACAATCTTTACATCTAACTAGAATCAATTCTCAGCCAACCTATTTCTACACGTCCAATCCATCTTTACTCGATCTGATCCTAACGTCTGATGATTCCCGTATATATTTTCATAGCCAATTAAGCCCACCTTCTTCGTTCGACTATGATTTCTTATTTGTTAGCTATAAAATTCCTATTGATAACAATAATTTGGTCAACATGGTGACTTATCGCGATTTTAATAATATTGATTATGTTAGTCTGTATAATGAATGCCAATCAATGCCTTGGTTTGATATTTATTATTGTGCTACAGCTGAGGCTCAGCTGACATTATTGGAAGACAATGTGAAATATCTTCTCGACAAGTATGCTCCGATAAAAGAGAAACACCAAAGATCCAATGACTGCCCCTGGTTTAATTCACATATATTGTCCTTGATTACTGAGCGGGAATACTTGTATCGTCGATTTAAGCGCCTCAAGTCTACCGTTGCAAGAAAAACCTACACAAGAGCCCGGAACAAAGCTAATTCGGCAATCCGCGCAGCTAAGCTAGCATATTACTCGTCGAAATTAAGGCCTGATATTCCCTCTAAATCTCTCTGGAAAAATCTTAAACTGCTTCCGGTCGCTAAGATAAGATTACCTGAGAGCGAATGTGATTTTCGCCCAATAAGTATCCTGTCTTTCATGGCAAAGGTGTTAAAGAAGTTAATTTGCTGGCAAATTCAAAGTTTTCTCACCGATCACAAGCTGCTGTCTCGCTGGCAGTCTGGGTTTCGTCCACGGCACAGTTGTGAATAAGCATTACTAAGAGTTACGTAACTGACATCCGCGAAGCTCTTGACAACGGCGATGTTAGCGTGCTAGTTCTCCTAGACTTCTCTAAAGCCTTTGATAGCATTCCTCATGATATGTTATGTAGAAAATTGGCCTCTTTTTATCATTTCTCTAGATCAACCAGTTGTTTAATTGAAAATTTCCTATCTAACCGTGAGCAAAGAGTGAAAGTCAACAATGTGTTTTCCGATACTCTTCCTCTTCGCAGAGGTGTTCCTCAAGGCTCAGTTCTTGGACCTGCCCTTTTTTGCATGTAAATAAACGATCTTCCTGATGCTCTGCAGTATGTTGAAATCCAACTGTACGCTGATGATGTTCAACTTTACTACAGTAGGCCGATCGGAATTATTGAAGATTGCGTTGGGCATATAACAATGATCTGTTGATAAATCCGCTAAAATCTCAATGTATTACTATTGAGCCAAAATGTTTTTGACCTAGCGGACATCTCTCATATAACTCTTAATGGGACCACGCTGCCTTTCATGAATCAGGTCAAGAATCTGGGAGTCCGACTTGACAAGCAAATCAAGTGCTGCAGCTATGTCAAGGATGTATTGCGGAAGGTATACGCAGGACTGCGTAGGCTTTGGCTCTCCGCAAGTATTTTATCGCCGGACCTTCGTTCAAAATTAGTCAAAGCTCTTCTATTGCCGTACTTTACTTACGGTAGTATACTTTTCCCCAAACTGGACTCAATGTGTGCCCGACGAATCGAAGTCGCTTTCAACGACTGCGTAAGGTTTATTTACGGACTGCGTCGATTTGATCACATAAGTTTGTATAAACTGAATTTATTGGGTTGTTCGATTGAAACATACTTATAAAGTGGAGGGCTGTCGTTTTTCTTTATGAGCCGATGCAGTCGAAGGAGCCTGATTATCTGTACTGTCGTATACGATTTCTCCAATCAAATAGGCATAATAAAATGCTATTAATTCGCTATAATAAAGCAATATTAGAGAGTTCTTTCTTCGTTCAAATTTCGCGTATGTGGATTACCTTACCTCTTAGCGTCAGGGGGATCAGAGTGGCGGCGGCTTTCAGGAGGTTTCTCAGGATGCACTTAATTAGAAATTAGATTTTTTTCTTACTTTTAATTTAGTTTGAATTTTCTTCTTTCTTTTATTAAAATCTTTTTAATTTTTCTTTCTTTTAATTGATCTCAATTAGTTATATTAAATTAGTCAATCACGAATCATCAAATAGCTAACTGTTTTTCCGTAAATGTTTACTTGAACATGAAAATTGTACAACATAAGATGTAATCTTGCGTACTTCTAATGAAATAAATATTATTATTATTATTATTCTTATCTCTCCACATATACTAAAACAGCCGAGAATTTTGTCGAGTGGAATTCGAGCTGCGCGGTAATTTTTTTCAATTTTCCGGCAATGATTTTTTTTCAATGTTGGCACCGGCCGTAAGAACTTTTAAATTTTTTAATTCTCAATACAACTTTCGCCGCAGTTACAGAATTCCAAATGGAGATTTAAGCGTAAAAAAAATCCCTTCCCCCGCCCTTCCCCGCAATTCCGCAACTCTCCGTGTTAGTGAGTCTTACGCAGCTGCTCGAATCCGTTTTTCTTCTAAAAAATTCTATAACAACCGGGGAATAATTCGAAATTTTCGATCGAAATTTAACAACCTATTTATGGAAGTCAATACTTTTGGATTATATTATAAAATAAAAAACAATTTTCAAAGATAATTTACATTAGAATGGTGCCATAAATTCAGTTCAGAATTAAGTACGACAAGTTTATCGCACAATAAATTTTGAACACAAATAAAAGGATAAACAAAATCTATTGTGTGTGTGTTGAATATTACCTCTGACACTTTCAAATAGTTTACACAAAATACAAAAAAAAAAAAAAATCCCTTTTTCGGTCAACATTTCACTTTTCCAATTATTATACAAATCCTAAAATCTTATGTTTTTCTGAAAGCAATTCTATTTATAGGTTAACTGATAACCTACGCACTGCTAATTGTCCTTTATCAACTGAAGACATTACACTAATATATGTACATTTTCCTTGTTTTTTTTTGGAATTCTGTCTGGAGTTATACTCCTATATACATATACATAAATATACGAGAAAATTGTCAATACCCAAATCAAACAAAACATTTGAAATGATACTGATCCGCACAAAAAATACATAAAAACCGCGAAACGAAAATACTAAAAAGGTTTCCGGGGACGACAACTGTTCCATCGAATCCCATTTATTTATAAAGCATGTTCCTTGTCGTCAGTCTTATCTTATAATGGAAGGAGCTAGAATTTTTCCATTTGGAGGTTATAAGTATGTACATAGAGTAGCCATCCGTTTCCCAATAAGGAATAGCCGACATTTTCGTTTCATTCTTAAAGCTCTGTTTACACTCTGAGCACACACACATACACATACACACACACACCCATATCCATAGATTTCCTTTTCCGTGTTTTTCACAGGATATAAAATCTCTCATCTCGTTGAAATGTTCAGATATTTTACGTAAATCTGCTTTTTAGCAGATTGTCAACAAAATGACGAGTGAGTGAGTGAAGATTTTAGATTATGTAGTGAGAGTGTGAGGTTTACTTGAAAATCAATGTTTTCGGGAATATAAAATCGAAATCCTTTATTTTTTTCCAGGACTAGGTTAAGTACAGAGTATGGAAATTCGAATGAATTCAGTGATTTATGGGACAGACTACAGAATGATAGCAGATGCTGCGGTGTAATTGGACCTCAAGTAAGTACATATATTTTTGTCAATATCCATACAGAGAAGCATGTGTTTGTGGGTATGTTCATATCAGTAGTTCAGGTGATTTTACACGGTTCGTAAATTTATCCAAATTTTCATTATTTTTTTTTTATATTCGGATGTACACAAACCTCTCAAGCCACATACTAAAATTGTTTTTTGTTTTTTGTTTTTCATTTATTTTTGGAAATTTGAGTGTGGATTTCTGAAATGAAAAAACATCACGAGTTTTCCTCCTCTCTATCGATTCATATTTTTTTTAATCTTTTTATTCTTCTTATTGACAATTTTTTATTCTTAGATGTATAAAAGTAGATGTGTATATAAGAAAAACGTGATGTTGATTTAAGACAATTTCCTCTTCTGTCTCTCATAAAAGTAAAAAACTTCTTTGTAGTCCCCCCAACTTACAATTAGAAGGGAGAATTTTCTATTTATGTGTGCCTGCTTTAGACATTTCACAAGTTTCAAACTATAAAGCTCTTTTGTATTCTAGAAGAATAGCTTTCTACCACTAATTGGATGAAGGAGATAAAAACTTTTGACATTTGAAGCACATACACTATTTCTGCTGGTCTTTCAAAAAGTTTTATAAAATCTTCCAAATAGGTAGATATCATTGGAGGATGGCTGACTTTTACTGAATAGGAAATTATATACATAAATGTGAGAGTTACACACAATGTATGAAGGAGTTGTGTTAACTTTGATAAAAGGAAAATCTTGAGAGTAATAACTTCAATGCAGTCGGACTAGAAACTAATAATTCCGGGTGGAAAAATATATGTAATAAATCCAAATTGGTGAAATTAATTTTAATATTCTATATATAGGTATAAAAATGAAAAATATGTGTGCAGAGTATTAAAACCGGGATTAGAAATCATTCCAAGCTCTAATTCAAAAGCAGGGGGACCAGAGATCCCAAGAACGGTGTTCAAGGTGGCCTATTGTGCTAACCTCGTCAAAACTTTTCTGTATTCTTAATGAAACACATCAGATCGCATTAGGTGAGGTAAAGTTTTAAACTGATCCACAGATAGGAGGACAGATTCAATTGTATCCAGCCTGTTCCATGTAAAGGCCGGACAAGCACACATGCTCTGTTTTCAGGCAGGACAGACACTCAAGGCTGTCAGCAACTTCCATCATTGTTAGATTAACGTATTGCGAAACTATAGCTGGTACTACATCCCAACCATAGTTCAGCATTGTTTTCTTCCGAGCCCCTAGGCAAAATCGGAGAAATTCCCATTAAGCCAATCAAGAAATAGTTTTATACACCTGCAAGTAGTCACATGCTTCATGCGAACATTCACTTTAATGAGGGAGCCGATAACAGAGGTGGCAACACCTACAGCGGATTTCGGTCCATGGAAGAGAGAACTAGAACTAGACCTGGGTGGAAGGTCATTACTTTCACTCCCCATGATCCGTGTGTGCCCAGCAACCCACTGAAAAGACACCTTATTGTGGATACACAGCTTATCAAAAGGCAACCTGTAGTCTCCCATTAACTTAAATGTTATCCGAGCGCCACTCAAAACTATGCAGGCTACCTGATTATCCGAATGGATAGCAATGTCCTTTTCCTTGACCTCCATATCAAGGGCTATCTTCGCTGACATTGCGACAGCGTAAACTTGGAACACAGTGATGTGCCTTCCGAGTGAGTACTCCAACCCAATGTCAGGTTAATGAAAGTAAACACCAGCACCGGCTCCCTCATTAGTGAGGGAGAAGTCGGTGAAAAATTTTAGAGCGGGCCGGGAAAGGCTCGATAAGACACCTCCGTCGGTTAACGATTTCATTTCTGTAAGACTCAAAGAGAAGCGATGCCAAAAACGTAGCTCTTGTGCCATAGCATTAAATGACATACGAGCCGGGGGGTTTTCCCGTTCCAGCCCACACGCTAATGAGCAATTAGAAGAGCCAATCCAGCCATCCTCCCAAAATCTCTATGAGCGCAATCTGCAGACAGCCCTTTGGCCATTTGCATGAATGAAAAGATCAAGGGCAACAGAAGCCGTAGATCGCAAGGAACCTGCAATTCCCAGGCAAGCAAGCCTTTGCAGGCCCGACAGTTTCCCATTCACAGTCCCCACATGCGTTCTCGGCCACCATACACAAGAGCGTATGTGAGCATGGGTCTTACAATTGAGGTGTGAGGTGTCCATGCACAATACTTAGTTTCAAGCCCCATGTGCGGCCAAAGGTTCTCCTATAGTGAGGAAAGACCCTCATAATCGACCAATCACCACCAGTGAAGGGAGGTAGGGGATGTCCGCAAGTCTTCTTCAAGCCTACAGTCTGGGAAATTCGTCCTGAGAGGAAGCCTACAGGAAGTTTTAAATGGTCTGAGGTTGGCGCGATGATTAGGACCATGCTCCAGAAATTCGATAGTCTGTTATGTCTATATAGGCGATATAAGGGAAGTACACTTGTGGTGGTTTGACGGCGCCAACTGTGCAGCGTTAACAACATCACCGCATTTGTAGAGTTCTTCGCTAAGCACATCGAAAACCACTTTGAGAACTGGAAAGGGTGTGGTAGTAGGCCACGTTAGAAATGAGAAAAACAGAAATATATGGAAATAGTTAGTCTCATGTCAGTCATTTTTAGAGTTTGTTCTAATACTTTGCACGGACGAAATTGTATTCCGGGTTGAGCTTATTTTATGAAAAGTTGTTTCTCATCTTACCATTAAGGATAAATAAAACAAAGGATTACAAGAACTGAAATCATTTGCCATTGAAGAAAGATTCTCACAAATGTTCCACTTTCCGTTTATGCCCCTTGCTTAAAATCATTTTGTTTCAGTGTTCCAGTGCATAGTTTCCCAAGTTGTGCCTGGTCAATGGTACACCTAGGTCTAACATGGATCCCCTGTTGAAGGAAAAGAGCTCCTATGACAAGTCACACATGTAGTTATTTTAGGAACAACGTACACGTAGTGTCGAGATAAGGTCAACTTGAAGATCTACTTCCAGCATATTACCAATATACATCAGTGCCGACATCGCTGGCCGCAGACCTTAAGAGAGTATCAACGCAACTGTGATTACACCAACTCAGGCTGTCATAGGGACGGTCTGTAAAGTTGATCTTAGTTCAGCTAATCCAACTCTACTCATAAGGTCTAAGAACAATCGCGACAGCGACGGAAAACGGCAGGCTATATTGCAGTAATAGGAACAATTTTCTCGAGGAACGTTTTATAGAGCGTGTATTACATGGAATCTGCAGTTGCTATCGCCTGTCGGCCTCTCGCCGTCGTAATTCCATTACGATGGCAAGAGTGGTCGACGGGTGACTGCAACTGCAGATTGTTATGTTGTATACACATTCCATAAAACATTCCTGGAGAAAATTGTTCCTATTACTGCAATAGTCTGCCATTTGCCGTCACCGTCGCAATTCTGCTTAGGCATTTAGTTGAATTACGACGGTCGAGAGAGGCCAACGGGCGATGGAAACGGCAAATTCCTGTGTAACACACGCTCCATAAAACCCTCTTGGAGAAAATTATAACTATTACTGCAATAGTCTGCAGTTTGCCGTCGCCATCGCAAATGTGCCTTGGCCCATAGCTCTGATTTAATCAAGACGCCTTATGTTCTGCCATATCGACAGCACGTAGTTTACTCTAGATAGCCTTGGGTCTAGGACCATCAATTCAGGTACAGGCGATCAACACTCTGCTCTCGGAACTACGGTCAAACCCAATTGTGCTTACACGGCCATATTTACCATACCACAAGGCCCCATCCTACCATAGGGCCACAAAAAACAAAAAGACTTGTAACTGCTTTCCTTACAGGAGAACAGTACCTTAGGCGATCAGGACCCTGCTCGACGTAACTACCGTCTTATAAAGTACCCGCAACAGAGGACAAAAGAATTGCTCACACTCAGCAGAAAGGAACTAAGGCTCATAACAGGCCTACTTACTGGGCATTGCCCACATAGATACCATCTTAAGAAGATGGGTAAGGTCGATGATGAGACCTGCCGATTCTGTATGGAAGACGATGAATCCGCTGAACATGTCCTGTGTGACTGCGAAGCTCTATGCCGCATAAGGCTAAGACATCTAGAAAAGGCATTTCCATTGCCAGAATATGTCGGTAAAATGGCCCCCCAAGAATATTATAAGCTTCATCAAAGATTTTAGGTTCGAATGGGCGCCCTAGAGCATTTAGGGGTAATGTCACAAAAGAGCTTATAGGTAGCGGTGACAAGATGAGAGGCAGAAGTCCTGCCTGCATCCCGTAATCAATAATAATAATAAATACCGTCAAGCAGCACAATCGACTTGCAACTGCCTTCCTTACAGGAAGACCGATGTTATCTCAGTTAGTGTCTTAACACTTCTGATGAGGGCACTTTCACTTGCTACTCAGTCTAGCCGGTAAAATAAAGAATTAACATCTCAATGCCAAGGACTATATGTCGGTAAGTGGCGATATTTACACCACAAGAAAAACTTTCAAAATGGCACTACATGTAATGGTATAGGTTGTTAAGGGATCTCTAGATCTCGAAAAGTACACACCTTTAGGGGATTTTTTTGGGTATTTGGGTATCGAAAGTGCCTGCAACAACACGAACCGTAAAATATAATCAACAACCAGCTAAGGAGGATCCCAATAATGGGAGGAAAAAACCGGGTGATTTCCAGCGAAGCCAAGTATCTGGGCGTAATACTAAACTTTAATTTTAACTGCAGGAACAATATAGAAGAATTCGCATAAATAAAGCAAGTGCGATTTTCTTTGGCATTAACTAAGGTCTAAAATCGAGACATCTCCATTGGATGTATACCGCTATAGTTACGCCAATTCTTTGTTATCATTCCCTCTAATCCGGTGAACGGTACTGGAGAAAACTTCAAATTGGATCAGATGTCAAGAATCCAAAGGATTGATCGCATAGACACAACGGGATCTCTGTACTTTCACAACTCTGCTGAAGGTCATACTTAACCTGCTGCCATTACACCATACTGTAGAGTTTTCGGATGTTGGAGAGAACGGACGGTTGGCCTTGACATTGGAATTGATAACGATTACCAGATTTTTGTTACTAACTTTGGTAGGATATTATAATATTAAGATGTCTAACTACTAGAATGCAGACCTGTTAAGTACTTAAGTACATTGGTACTTAAGTACTTGTATCAGTACCAGTACTTGAAAAATTTTAAAGTACCAGTACCGGGAATTGTACTTGTACTTAAAATAAATATTTCAAGTCCAGGTACTGGTACTTGGAATTTTACAGGTCTGCTAGAATGTAATGGGGAACAATGAAGTGTGGTAAAGAGCAGGAACAAACTCCAGCAAATGAAACTGAAATATGAATTTTGTAGACTGCCGGACAGATTTAGTTTCTTTCAGGGTTCTGAGATGAATAATGTGGATCTATACTTTAAAGGTGAACATTATCAGCGATTTGTACAAAAAGTCTTGCCGCAGGTGGTAATGTAAGGTTGTTTGTGTCGTGATTAATTTGGTTACTTTATGACACAAAAACAAACATAGATACTCCTCAGAAGTAGTAGAACGAATACCAGAGACCTAAACAGGGATGAAAACAGATTACTGAGCTTAACAGAATCGTGCTACAAGACTAATTTTCACCGTAAATGATTTTTGTCAATGCTATACATAAAGATTTTGAATCAATTCGCCGTGTCCTTAGCTTTCGTGGCCAAAGGAATAGCTTACTTAAATAGCTTATTTTTTTTTTAGCTATGTGAACAGCAAGGCGTAGAGCTTTGTTAGCATCCTGAGATTTATTTGAAACGCAAGTTTTGTATAGGGAGCAATCAGCAAAGGAAGATAGTTTCCGCAAATCTGTGGAGTACAATGGCAAAATTATTTTTTTTCTGCTTTCAAGAATATCTTCCAACTTATGAAATTGGATTATGGCCATACAGAGGTAACGCAACTGTAACAACTGTTTGTCAACAATTGAGTTACGAATATATTCATATCACTTCAATTGTAACAATTTCAATATTCATACGAGTCCATTTCAGTAATGAATGGTTTTTTTTTTAATCAAATAATAGACAAGATTTGCGACGCATATTTTCACTTACCGTGACAGTACCATAATAGCCAAACTCCTTCAAACCATGCAACGATATAGTTGCGGAGTATCAGATACTCGTTCTTGTACAGCTGCACCTTGGGCAATCATATGGCAGCTCTAAGTTTCTTTAGAATTTCGTTAGCTTGGATGATCATAAGATTTATACGATTCTCCATATTTCGCTAATTTCGACAACTCAGTTAACTGAAAATTCCCAAAAGAATTTCAATTCGAGTTTTGTAACTTGATACGCTTTCACAACGTCCAAACAGTCGTTGTAGTAGTAGCGGTCTTCCTTGATTTAACTTTGCCTCTATTTGGCCCCATAGCTCGTTTTTAGGTCGTCATGAGTCCCTTCGCTTAGGTAGCGTCCTACGATATAGAGCAGAACTGTCCGCTGCTATTTTGATTGCCCTTAAGTTATTTTCTAGCGTGAGGTTAATTCTATCTCTTCACCCAGATGATATATTTATGTTTTTTTTTTACATATAGCTAGGTACCATGACTATGAACGACTGAATAATTAAACTTTTTAAAAATTAATGGCAAGGACCACTGTACATGACCGCAGGATAACTACCACGAATGGTCGGTCTATCAAAAATCAAACAATGATTGATTTATCCAAAAGCAAGTTATAACGCATACCTATACATACCCACATATATGCCAGTCAGAATTTACCTATTGAATTATCTATCTAACACGTGCAGTACAAATATATATAAAAAGAAAAGGAAATCCCCCAAATCGTTTGGATATTGTATAGTGTCCTTGTGATTTTTTAACCCAATTTCCCCAAAACTGTCCACACCTTTTCGAAAATTAATGTGAACCGAAACACTCTACTACTCTCTCTACTTCTATTCCATACAAGTGGGGACATTTTAATTATTTAAGTGGGTTTTGTCATGGCAGATTTCATTTTAAGCCAATTGAAGGACTTTTTAGATTTCATCCAAGCACAGGTTTGGATATAAATGACTAGAAATAAGCACTCCACTCCTATTATCTCAATCAAATCCTTCGTCAAATTGATGTAGGTTTTGTAGAACATTTCAGAAATCAGTCAAATATCACTTTTATATCTTTAGGCCCCTTTCTACACAAACCTATATTTGGCAACACATGCAATATCCATACATAAATATGCAAACACATATCTATAGAAATTTCATTTATGCTTAGACAGCACATCTCATAATGGGCCACCTCTTTGCTAAGCTCCATATATGCAAATTAATTCTTAATGCTTTTTGTTTTTGTGTTTTTTTTTCTGTTTTTGCAGGATTTCACAAATAGGACGTATCCGTCTTCGTGTTGCGCATCAGGCGATATTTCCGAACAAATTTCAGTGTCAAAGAGGCCCTTGGCGTCAGCAGTTGTGTTCAAAAATGACGAATTGAGTGCACAACAGAAAAGCAATTTATCGGATATTGCAGATACGACATGGAGTCACGTCGTTTCCGAGACTCGAGGAGAACCAAAAAGTATGTCAACGTGTAAGGCTGTGTACCCTCAGGTAAGTCGAAATTGAAAAATTTTCCTCTTGTTCTTGATTGTTATAAAATCGATTTTAATGTAGTTTCACACAAAAATATCTAACGTTAGCGGGAATATTGTAAAAATGTTCAAGGTCACATCGGTTATTTTTATCTTATAATTTGTTTTGCGATATGGAAAATTTAAGTTTTTTTTATTACTACTTTCATTGGAGGTGTTGGACAAGTAGGTACTTGAGATTTATTTTAAAATTGATTTTAATATCTATTATGAACTTATGACATTAAGGAACTTGAAGGTGATATTTTGGTACATATACACTGGGGGTCATTTGATTAGCCTCATCTGTAAAAATTGATAATAAACCGAATGCTTTTGATTTTTTCAATATTTTTTTTATTGTTAATATATTGTAGGTCCTCTGTTTTTACGTAAAACTTCAAAAAGTCTATTTTGTAAGGAATTATACAAATTTTACAAAAAATTTAATGGGATTTGTTCAAAAGCATCTTCAATTGCTACAGAAAGTTGTTAGGGTTTTACGTGAGGACCTGCCATTATGGGTTAATCTCACGGCACTCTTAATGCAAGGATTAAAGACAAGCGACAATCAACGCCCTTGAGAGGCAGAATATAATTTATATTCTCTCTCAACAAGTACCGCAGTTTATGTCAGTGCATGCTTGATATTGGACTTACTGGTCGAAGCGACACCTACATAAAAACTCTTCCGATCTGTGGGTCACGGCACCCGGTTGATTTAGCGCAACTCCACGCCGAGAATCAATCCTCTAAGCATACATTAATTATCGACCATTCCTCAAATTCACGGACGCAGTATGCAATTTTGTCAAAAGAACAAACTACTCTGTTTAGAGAAGAATATTCGCCCAAGTCATGCAGACACAGATGATCTCACTCTGCCCGCATATGGGCTACCACAACCACTACGATGCTCCCACAAGGGGGCTTTCCCATGTTGAGGCGAATATTACTCAAAGAGCTCTATTCGGGGCTCCTCAACCCCTTAGTACCAAGTTAGCAATGTCGGCTACCCAATTGGTATGGCTTCGTATGACATGATCATACGATCATGAGCACTCCCAGTGAATCTTACAAGCAGATCCTTAAACGTTACTGGTACCTACGTTCGGGCTTAATCATATTAGCACTTATAAAGTGACAGCAGTGGACCACGAGAAGGTTATGGTCCGCCCTTTAGGCTAGGAGAGGCTTGAGACTAACGCCAGTAGTCTTATAGTATACCAAGGTACAAATACCAAGCTGCATACTAGGTCATATACGCGCTAGGCTTCACTAGATACACACACTATCATCAGTAATCAGATGTGTCAATGTCCTCAGCACAACGAAGCACGGTGAACATATATGGCTTTTCACATCCAGTTATCCTCCCTTGGCCCTTCAATTGCTACAATTAGACCTTCTCTATTGTCCAACCTTCTCTATAGAGTCATCCCCAAAGATTCTCAATTATATTAAGATCGAAAGATAGAGCTAGCCAATCCAGAACTTCCACGTTGTTGTATACAACCCGTTGTTTAACACGTCCTGCTATGTGGATGGAAGCGTTATCTTCTTGAAAAATCCAGCTTCGGCCATTAAAAATTTCGTGGAATTTTGATTTTTGTAAGACAACCAAATCTATTACGCGTTAAAACGAAAATGCAACCATAACGGAACCAACAGCGAAGTGCCGATTAGACAGTAACAGCTCATATTTTTTCAAGTCATCGAAGATGAGGACACTGTTTAATCGCTCTGCAAAATTGTCCAGATACTGGCTGATGTTCCAACTTTATTCCTTATTTTGCGAACGGATGCAGCACAATTTGACGCTTCACGTTAAATTGACCTACGTTCTCGTTCTATTGTTTCTCTTGCCGTGTGGCCTTTTCGGTTTTTTCCGTAATTTTCCAAGAAACTCGATCAATTTCCTGCGCAATTTGCCGGTTCCACGATTTCCCGAGAGTGCCTTAGCTCCACTCACTCCAAGCGTCAGAGCCCAGCAAAAAAATAAAAAGGTTTCGTTGGTACTACGAACAGTGTTGGATTGCTGAACTTATTTCCTTACGTTTACTTCGGACATACATCATTAAACCTGTTAAAATATCACTGGCAGCCCCAGTATATGCTCACGAAAGCACATTAAAAAAAAAAGGAAAATCGATAAGTATCTGAGAGAAACTCTTAAGCAAGCCAAAGCGAAAGAGAAAAAAGCTTTCCACATAAGTAGTCGGAAATATTCGATTACTTTAAGTAAAATCGCGAGTCCGCTGATCATCGCATTGTACAGCAGTGCTGTGAGCTTGAGGGAATTTCAAACCTTTTCAACGTGAAAAATTTGATCTTATCCATTTTTAGGGTTCCATACCCAAAGGGTAAAAATAGGAACCCTATTACTACGCCTCCAATGTCCGTCCGTCCGTCATCGGGCTGTATCTCATGGACCGTTACGGTAGACAGTTAAAATTTCCTCAGTGTGTATTTCTATTGCCGCTATAACAACAAATAATAAAAATAAAATAAATTAAAAATTATAGGGGCCCCCATACAAGATACGTGTTTCTTGGCGTATGAATAGTGTTGAATTTTGTACGATCGTACGAAACCCTTCCTGTGCGAGTCCTACTTTCACTTGGCCGGTTTTTTTAATTTTCGTTCATTGCTTACTTATCAAGTATTCTAAATCTAAAGTAATACTCTTCTCTCATCTACGATGCATGCTAGCAGCGTGTATGCCTCATCTAAAGAAGTCAGCCAAATATTTCCCAGAAAATAATTTACAGTGTTTCAGTTTCTGGCGCACCTTTGTTCTCCGTTTAAATACAAAAAATAAATAGAAAAATTGTCGAATTTTTTATGGTTGTATCATCATTACTGTCAAGCCAGCGTATTTGCAGCTTTTCAAAGCCTATGATGGTGTAAACACCTTTTACAGAGTTAATATATGTTTTATTCAGAAACCGAATCTAACTTCTTATTATTCCAGCGTTTTTATTTTATGTGGTTTCAAGTTTCATCACTTCATATGAAAATACTAATTTTGTAGGCTTTCGTAGGCCACTACAAACTATGGGCCCCCGCATGGGGGTCTGCAGGGACGTTAGTTACGCCAGTGCCCGGAGGACCAATTTCTAGTGACAACAATGAGGGGCGTCTCATCATACAAGATTTACTAGAGAAAGTCTCCTCACCTTAGAATAAAGACTCCGGCCTATCGCTCGTCAATAATAACAAAGATAACAGTAGGTGGCAGCAAGTAATTGCACCAAACCCTTGTAAAGGATTTTCTATGGGATGGTTGCGGATAGCTCGCCGGATCAGGGTTTCTTAGAAAAATGAAAATCCTTTAGTTACCATATAATAATAAATTCTTTATTGAACGAATAGCCTATCACTTACAATGCTAAACATATACTATCCTAGATCCAATTCCTTAAGGTCTATGATGTGTATCCTATACTAGTCTATGTTTAATACTATGTTACCACTAAGACCTGAGACGTATCCAAAGTAACAATAAAATAGCTTGGTGCGACTAGTTCTAACAGAGACGGATGGTACGGGGATTTCTCACACGACGTACCAGTGCAATGTCGAGGCGGGATATTTCTCGCAAACCTCAACGCGGGAATACAGACTAATATGGTACGGGGATTTCTCACACGATGTACCAGTGCAATGTCGAGGCGGCATATCTCTCGCAAACCTCAACGCGGGAATACAGACTAATATGGTACAGGGATTTCTCACACGACGTACCAGTGCAATGTCGAGGCGGGAAATTTCTCGCAAACCTCGACGCGGGAATACAGACTAATATGGTACGGGGATTTCTCACACGACGTACCAGTGCAATGTCGAGGCAGGAAATTTCTCGCAAACCTCGACGCGGGAATACAGACTAATATGGTACGGGGATTTCTCACACGACGTACCAGTGCAATGTCGAGGCGGGATATCTCTCGCAAACCTCAACGAGGGAATACAGACTAATATGGTACGGGGATTTCTTACACGACGTACCAGTGCAATGTCGAGGCGGGATATTTATCGCAAACCTCAACGCGGGAATACAGACTAATATGGTACGGGGTTTTCTCACACGACGTACCAGTGCAATGTCGAAGCGGGAAATTTCTCGCAAACCTCAACGCAGGATTTTAGGAAATACACGAGGATTATTTCACTCGGTACGTATCAGGTTTGCTAGTGCGGGAATTTCGCTCACCACTAGTACCCTAGTAAAATAGTCTGTCCAACTTGCTTGGTTGAGCTCGCTGATCAGACTGAATTCTGTGTCCGACTGGTGCGCTTTATATAGCCGGGGCCAGAGCTTCTCAGTGGCTGAGTGGCTGATGCTTCTACTGGAGCAAGTTGTGTATGTACAGAAAAGCTTTCAAGCTCTTTTGAAAAGCTTTTCTTGTACTAGGCTAATACATGCATAGGCGTGCTGATCATGCCGCTGATGACTATGGCAGTTTGTTCGCATGCACAGTGGCGTGGTAACTTGGACTTAAGTGGACCAAAAAAATAGTTTTACTTTAGCCTGAAATTTGTAACTTCGTTACACCCTTTACAACTTCAAATCTGATAGGTTCTGGATTATAAAACTCCCCTGAATTCCCTTTCTCAATGAAATTAAGTACTCCTCCTATGGATACCAGATCACAGCAATTTAAGCGAAAATTTAAAGGCAGACGAGATTGCTTGTTTTGAAATAGTCTCGGAAGCGTCCCCTTCAAAAATCCATCGGAATATTGCATCAAAACATCTTACATCTAATATTTTGGCTTAAATTCCAATACAGCTGTCTTTGGTTAAATGATCCCTCGGATAGAACTACAAAAGAACTGTGGAGGAAACCTCAACGAAAAATCTATTGAGACTTAACATGCCAACCTTGAAAGTCCTCGTGTCAATTTTAACTGGACATTCATTCATTTCCCAGAGGTCACCTACATAGGATGAGTCTTACTGACAACCCTAAAGATATGGAATAGAAACCGAAACGGTGACTCATTATCTCTGTCAGCTGGCTTCCTCCGATACGCGGTACAGATTCCTTAGCTAATACCCCCCAAATTAACTGCATGAAGCGGTAAGGGAGGGTTGGTCCAACCAAGTATATTTTAAGTAAAGCATTTAGCTTTAATTAAAATTAAAAAGAAATTATAATTATTATTATTTTTTTTTTTTGCTTAAAGTACGGTGAATATTTTTGTTAACTGCATTATTTTTTCGCCTTCAACAGAACCACGGCATTGGACATCTCGATTTTAAGCTTAATAATTTACCTAAAGTTCCAATGAATAACCACAGCTCACTCTATATACAGATGCTACTTAAAAATATTTCCTTAAATTGCGTTTTAGTAGTATGAGTACAGTGGTCAAAGTAAAAAAAAATAAATCCAAAGCTCTACGAGTACTTTTTATATTTTCGAATTTTTTAAGTCTCAAGTACCTACGTATCCTTCATAAATAGTCCAAGTACATTTTGTACCTTATCTCAGCTTAGCAACCGACGTGCATAATAGAAAGTACATCCATACATATATATGTATATTTATATACATGTAAAGGACTAAGGAATTTTCCGTAAATTAAAATTCCGTTGGAAGAAATATGTTTACACGTACATATTTACTACCATGAAATATTTCCTTCCATTTATCCCACAAAGAATTTTCAAGACAATTTGGCTGTCCTTTAAAATTATGTTCAATTGTGCGAGCAAAGCTATAGCTAAAATGCCACCATATTGTTTTGTGTCTCTGTTAAAAATATATAGAAATTCTTAAGAACATTGCGTGTATAAAAAACAGTTATCTGCACGCTTAAATTGTTTGAAAATAATATTCCGTGAAGAACTTCGTAATTTAAGAATTAAATATCGTTTCCACAGTCAGATGGGGTAGGGTTCACATTTTTATACAAAAAGAAAATGAATATTGAAGATGTATTTCAGGTATAAAGGGGTTGCCCAATTAAATCTATTTTCGTCCTCCTAACTCTAATTTTTATAAAGTTACAAATGAACGAACGGATAGACGGACTGGACTAAGTTTCTTGATTTTATACTTTTTTCTACTTACCCTCCTTTAATAAGGCTGAACTACAATAGGCGTAAATAACTTAACGAAATTGAACGAGACTGAAGTTTACTTACGAAAAATTGATATTTTTAGCTTAAATATATATCACATTCCGTAAGAGTAATTATCTTGACATTTTATGTGTTAAATTTAAAAAAGTGGTAAAAGTGAAAAAAATCACAATTGGAAGTTGATTTAATTGAAGATTTGTGCTTTGTATTAATTCGCAGTACCATTTTTATTACATTTTAATTTTTACATTGCACTTTTAAACATTTAGTAGTAATTTAATTGTTTGGACACATCGCGTTCTTACCGAATGAACGCTTCTTAGCGCACTATACTTACGGAAAATTGGATATTTAAACTTAACGAAAGTTCCCCTTACACGAGTTAAAGTTCAATTAAGGGTGAGTTCGCTTTACGTAAGTAAATGTACTTACATACACTTCTGTTGTAGTTCAGCCTATATTTTCTTAGAACCTTCCATTATTGGGACCTTGAAAAAGCTTTCGCTGTTTTTTCGTAAAAATGAATGCTTTATTTTAAGAATTTTGTACAGAAAATATCATTGAAAGTATTGTGCATCGCTAGCCATTGTTTTCTCCCATATTTTTGGCAGCATATGAATTCCACATCAGAACAACGACCCAATTTGTCACATCTTCATATAAATATAACTGCTGCAAACTAAACAAGTGGTAATCGGAAAGAGTAAGGTCTGGTGAATACAAAGGGTGGGGTGAAACTTTCCATTTGAGCTTTTCTAACTAGGATTTGATCGGTCTCTTTCAATATGCGACCGAACGTTGTCATGCATCAGAATCACTTTTTCGTGCTTCTCCTTGTATTGTGGCCGTTTTTCCTTCAATGCTCGGCTCAATGCATCAATACATCAATCAATACAATACACCCATCACAGCTTGATCTGCTTGTCTTATTGTCAAATTCTGACTATTCCTTGCTCGCAAATCAATTAACGCCACCTAGCGACTTCGACCACGATATCTTTTTCATGACATATGACATCCCTGTTGACTCGAATGCATCTAACTTTACTTTTACCTACAGGGATTTCAACCACATAGCCCTTGATAGACTTTTTAATGAGTGCTCAATGATATCGTGGGAGTCTATTTACAACGATTTATGTACGGATGATAAGGTGGAGCACCTAACTGCTTCTCTACAATACCTTTACGATAAATATGTCCCAATTCGAACACGTACCTTGCATCCCAGCGGCTCTCCGTGGTTCATGGAAGAGATCAGAAGAATGATTGCAGAGAGAGAATTTCTTTATCAGAGATTCAAGCGTACCAAATCCAACGTTGATCTGAATGGCTATCGGATCATCCGGAATAGAGTAATTGTGGTCATTCGCGCAGCCAAGCGCTGGTATTATGGCTCACAACTTAACCCCAATCAACACCCAAGGAAACTATGGAGGAATCTACTGAATTTGCAAGTGCAACCTGGATCCTGATAATTTAAATAGGTTTTTCACTTCAATCCAAAGTCAAGTTGCTGCCCCAATGCAACAGTTACCTGATCATGTGCCGCTAAGTCAAGCGAACACACATAATTCTGAATTTGGTTTTAGGTGCGTAGATGCAGACGAGGTTATATATGCGATTAATAGCATTAAATCTTCAGCCACAGGGCCAGACAATATCTCTCCACGATTCGTAAAAATAATCTTACCGCATATCGTCCACATTCTCGTCCATATATGTAATACTTGCCTCACTACTTCTCACTTTCCCTTGATGTAGAAAATCGCGAATGTCTTGCCTATCCCTAAGTCTCGTAAATCCTCCGAACTGGCTGATTATAGACCCATTAGCTTGCTCTGCTTCTTTGGTAAGGTTCTCGAAAAGCTGATGCACGTTCAAATGGCATCTTATCTAAAACAAAACTGCTTTACTTAAAGTAATATCTGACATAATTGACTCGATTGACAACGATCACATAGCAATATTGGTTCTTCTGGACTTCAGCAAGGCCTTTGAGTCACAGTAGGCTGCTTAGTAAGCGCCAGCAATATTTCGGTTTTTCAAGCACATCAGTTAATTTCATCAAAAGCTTTCTTGGGCATCGCAGTCAAACAGTAAAAGTGAATAACACCACTTCGTAACCACTTTTCCTTAGCAGCGGGATCCCCCAGGGATCAATATTAGGTCCGCTTTTCTTTTGTTGCTACATCAATGATCTCCTAATGACTTTACAGGATTCAAAAGTCCACCTTTACGCTGATGACGTGCAGATATATTTCGACCGACCAATAGGGCTTGTCGAGGACTACGTCTCTCGATTAAGCGATGATTTGCAAAGAATATCTGACTGGGTGAACCGTAACTACCTAACGCTAAATCCGCTCAAGTCAAAATGTATAGCATTTTACAGGAGAAAGCTAGATCCTAGCGAATTGCCTCCGATAATAATTAACAGTACTACTATACCATACTCAAACTCAGTTCAAAGTTTAGGCATAGAAATAAATCAGCTGCTTACATGCTGCAACCATGGCTCCTCTGTTCTAGGAAAAGTGTATGGATGCCTTCGTCAGTTAAGAACGTCGGCTAGTATATTATCGAGTCATATGCGTATGAAACTCGCTAAATCTTTGTAATTACCTCAGTTAACTTTTGGCAGTTTAATTTTTTCCAAACTCGATTCTGGTTGCCAAAGAAAGTTAAATGTCGCTTTCAACGATACTATCAGATTTATTCACGGGTTGCGTAGATTTGCTCATATCTCCTCTTATGTTGAGTCCTTTTTGGGATGTTCACTTACTATTTCTGTATTCTCTAATCCACGTAAAGGAGCCAAGCTATTTACTTGATCGAATACAATTTTTAGGATCGGCTCGGCATCGAAACATTCTTTTGCCAAGCTTCAGAACCTTATCAGGTGAGCACTCTTACTTTGTGCAGGTGTTCCGCATGCATTTAAAAGGTTGCTGACAACAGCTCACATAACGTAAATTCGCAAACTAATAGTTTATTCATTTCACTTGTAGTCAGTAGCATTCTTCTGTGATGGTTTCGTTGGATTTGAACACCTCAGAATACACTGCACCCAGCTGATTCCACCAAATACACAGCATGCGTTTGGGAACCATGGATATTCGTCTTGCCCGTTGATGTTAACGCATGACTAGTCTGATACCCTAGACACACGGGACATATCAATGATGATTGATAGAGCAATGATCATTGGCATAGCTCGTGTGTCACTGCATCATTGGCGCAATGGTCATTCCTTTCGTCAAACTTGTTGGTTAGATGATGGTTGGGGGGCAGGAATCAAGTATCAGCCTACCTCTAGATTTCGTGCGGCAAAGGCAGCCTGCGGACCAGTCTAAAAAAAGTCGGAAAAAGGTCACAATACATTATGCCACCTCAATCTTTTCTTCTTTTCTTGTCATTGTAGTACACGCAGGCGGGTGGCTCTTCGCTTATTCAATACAATGAAGTAAATAATGTCCAATTGAATTAAGTTTAAATTAAGTATATAAGTCGTGAATAAAACTCTAGTTAATGGTTATAAAGAATTTGCTTTTATTTCAACCGCAACAACTGCTACATAGGAATGAGCCCACTGTATACAGTGTATTTCAATGAATCTAGTCAGTCCATATTACACACATGTCACTGGAGAAATCTACTCTGGTAGATGGCGCCAAGAAGTAGAAGTTGAAGTGCTGCTAGTGCATTGTATCCTTTGGATCCGTATTTCATTGTTCCTGGATGAATAGATCTTCTTATTGGTGTCATTTGCGTCTTTGTGGTTTTTCTTTGACCCTCAGCTCGATGATATCGTGCGTTGTCTTCTATTCTATAGTTGTTGCACTACGCCAGCCACAGCTTTTGATCTTACTCAATTAGTTGAGTTATTTGAGAGGGAATAGGAAGTAGGAATAGGAGGTTGGGTAGGTGTGCCGGTTGTTTGTAATTAAAAATACCGCACATAAAATTAAAACTTTAAACTTTATTTTCGTGATTCCAATTTATAAATTATATCGTGCGTGAAGCGCTAAAGTGTTCGTGCTCTGGTCTGACGTTCGAGAGAGTTACAAAAAGAATGCTTACATACTAATACAAAAGTTGCTATAAGTTGCTATAAAGAGGGCGCTCGTGAAATCAATTAGGGATTGCGCTCGTTCCTTTTTTGATACTTAATGATGTTTAATATTTAATATTTTTAATGTTAATGATGCGGCACAGTAGGTATATCGGATAGTTTAGGATTGTCAGTTCCTAAGTAGTGAGTTAAGACTGTCAGAGGCCGAATTGACTGGTTTACTATTACCCTAGATAGTAGTTGTTGTCGTCGTAGAAAGATGTTTTTCCATCTTGAAAATAAATATTTGATGTGTCAGCCTTTGTTAGGAGTAGCGGTGATAGGTATCGAAAACCTTCAAGTATAAGTAAATCTAGCAGATTAATAATGACTGGGTTGGGGTCATCTGGGATTTTCTCTTATTGTTTGATTGCTTAATTGAAGAGGTATTCTTGATAGTAGCTATGTCTGCGGTTTCATAAACCACTTTATTGACGAAGTATTTGCCGTTTTCCCTCCTATGGAGGCCCGTACAGGCTCGGAGATTTTTCCTTTCAAGACTCTCTAGACCTTTCAAGTAAATGTGGCGCGACGAGCTTATATTAAAATGAAAACTTGAGAAAAAGAAAGGAAACGAAATTTGATGTCTCCACTCTACTCTGTCATTGTAAATGCTCCTTTAATCCCTTGGGTACAGATTTATTTGAAAAAAATTCGTACGTATAGACCGGACATAACATGGCATATCTATTTGTCCCTTCTACTATAATATCTCAAAAGTCTTTATTTAGGACTTCTTTCAAAACATCTATGTAGAGCCTTAGAATTATCACCTATAGTCTACTCAGACACATAGAATTGATCCCAGGTACCTATATCAGCGAAATTTTCTTTTCCCTTTCAAATCCATTCTCCTTTACTATTCTTTACTAAAACATTCACTATCACTGTTCGATAAGCGTCTTTGAAATCTTGGTAATATTTCACTATCATCATCACTTTCTAGTTCGCTATTGCCTTCGAAATTTTCATCTTGTAATTCACTATAGTCATCATCATTATATTTCTCAAAGTCTCATCTTTCATTAAAACTTTTATTATCACTATCGTAAAATATATTAATTAATTTTGACATTTTGGGGCAGTCTATCACAAATAAGGTTCACTGAATCACTGGAAGAAACGTCCTCTTACAATTCATACCAATCACTCTTGCCTTGAACAAGAATGCCTACATGATTAATTTTGTCCTAGTTTGAATGATGAATTAGAGACTCACTCATCTGTCATCTGTAACTGAGGCAAAACAAGTGCATGACGAGTCTCAGTCATCAAAATGTACCCAAGGGGTTAAGAAACTAAAGCCAGAGTCTCAATAGGAAGGGTTATGTGGACGTACAATTCTCCCGAGGAGGGATTGAAGATGGAATAAAAAAAAATTAAATTAAAGTAACAGCAAAGAATTTAACATCCAAAAATTTATATACATATTATAGTTGTAACGGAGCAAAACTATCTATACAGGGTGTTTCATAATTGGTGCACATAATTCAAGGGTTTGATAGCTTAGATGGAGACAAACAAAAATTATACGATAAAGTGGGGGGGGGGGGGGGTAAGGCTCGTCGTTTCTTCGGTAGGGGGGGGGGGGGTTAATATTTTTAGTACTTTTTCCACTTTACATCCTATAACTTTCTTGATAAACACCCTATCAAGGTGGGATTCATCTCAGCTTTCCAATGAATCAACCCAATCAGCATTCCTTTCACCTTCTTTCGGACGTTGTCGGACGTTAACGATTTTCGCACCAAAATACATGATAACTATAAAGTTTTTTTACAAGACTTAGGACCCCGGAATGTTACTTTTAATTTGAGTAATGCACATGTACCTGCTTAAATACAACAGTTCTTTCAGATATTCCCGTTTCTATGAGTCTCATTCATTAGTTCATTCATTTTCGCGCCCAAATTTATGCAATTCCACGAAAAATTTGCAAAATTAAGGGGGGTTACCACCAATAAAAAGCTCACGATTTCTGTTCCCAAAAGCTTAGCGAACATGAACGCATAAAAGTATGCAATTTGAAAATTGAAACAAATCACATGTTTAATACCTAAATGCAAAGCAGAATGGTGCTGTGATATTCCTCTGTATTGTACTCCAAAGCATGTCGCGAGTAGGGTAGAATTGCATAGACATGGCGAGATTTTAAATTTGGCCATCGGATTTTTCTTAGAATTGAGGAGCAGGCAAGGGGCGAACGAAATGTATGCACCCTATGCTACTGATCAGACATTTTTCCGTGTAATTTGTCTGGCACTATTTATTGCTTGGACAAATTTAATTTTACTGAAGCCGGTCATCAAATAAAACTCTTCCAAGAATTCTGAGTTGTAATACGAGTTCACACAATGTTCACACTTTGTCAGATTACCATTTTATTAACTAGATAACCAAAGAACTACTTTAGAGAGTTTGATTTGAATTTACCAGCAACACAATTGTCAGGTTGAGCTATGTCTGGTAGAATTTCTAATCCACTGTACATATATACAATTTTATCTCTATCTAATTAAATCTAGCGATCTAAATCCCTCCAAGGTATTTTCGTTCATACCTTTATCTTGATTTTCTTTTTCTATCAGAATTGTGAACGAATCTATTTCGCTATAATCCTCAATATTTGGGCTGGCATTCATTTTACCGGCTTCATATCTTTCTTTATTTTTTATTAGCAAAATTTACTTGTATGGGTCGACACAAGTTCTTTGTAAGTTGTGAAAATGCTACACCATCGAAAATCGCATTTTGAAAACAATTCATTCATAAATTAATAGTAGTAGTAATTATAGTCGCTAGAAAGATAATCGATTGTAGATTACGTTATAGTAGAAAAAGCAAAAAAGCAAATTCAAAAAATTCGTACACACTGTATTTAATCTGACAACTCACTACACCTCATCACTTTTCGTTCAGTTTTCTAAATTACTTATGTACATATATTCAAAAAACAACTCTTCAAAACTTTAAGATGTTCCATTTTGTCCTTTCTACAGCTTGACTAAAACGCGGTCATAAATGGAACGCAACAAAAAATTACTATTTATAATATAGTCAACCTTCCTCCAAAATTTCATCAATATCATTCACATTTCACAAATTTGCACATTTATAGAATTATATCCTTTTCATATACACAAATTTACATACCTAACAATATTCAGTTTTCTCTTCTTTATTCTATAATTATTGGCCCGAATTTAACTAACACGTCCCATGATTAAATAATAGTTACTCACCATTCGTTACCTATAACCAGAATAGAACTGCCAAAAAATTTCTTGCCTCAAAAGCAAACATAACAAATTACAAATGATTAAAATTAAAATATTCCGGGAAATCTACACACATACATGGGTATACCTAATGCAGAAAATGGCCCGCTAAGCTTTCAAAACAAATGAAAGCCTTCCAAAAGCACATTACTCCATCTGACGATGATAAAATGAATTGAAAACGCCAAATTGTATGCAAAAAATATAAAAACAAGAAATTTTTTCCGTTACCATCGTTAACATTATTGACTTTATATCCTTTATCATTGCACTAAAAAATTTGAGTTTTTCAAAATAAACAGAAAAAGGTTCGATCTTTGTTACAAATTGAACTTTCTTTCAAATAATATCATAATTTTGGTAGTTATTCGTCTCTGAAAATAGCAGCTTTCAAACGAAAATATATTAGTAACCAAAACTTTTTTACTGATTTTCTTTCCGCCACTGCCTCTTCCAGCCCAAGATCTTACATACTCAAGTACAAATTTATCTATTTGATGTACCGTTATTACGTTTCGAGGTACCAAACTTTGCAAATTTCATGAATTCTAGAGTTTTCTAAAGCTAATTAAATACATATAAATCCCGAAATCTTTATTTTTGACGCGTCATGACCTAAGTTTATGCTTCTTTTCTAACTATGTGCAATTTTTATCATGATAGTACACACAGATTTGCAGCAAATTTGTATTAACTTTTCGTTGTTTTTAAGATTTCAGTGGTAACCCCCCTTAATGAAACTATGCATTTAAAACATTAATGAGTTGAATCCCACCTTGATAGGGTGTATACCAAGAAAGTTACAGAATGTAAAGTGGAAAAAGTACTAAAAATCCCCCCTACCGCCAAATCGACGCGCCTAACACCCCCCCCCCCCCCCCCCCCCCCCCCCATCTTATAATTTTTTGCTTATCTCCATCTCAAAAACCCTTGAATTATGTCAACCAATTATGAAACACCCTGTATATATGATCTGACGAATTCTACCAAGTTATGATGGGCATGTGTGTGCATAATTGCCTTCATTCTTACACAAGATTGAAACAAAATTACATGAACTTCACACAACTGTTTTGTAGCACATATTACGTTTCTGTAAGGGTTAAATGTGCAATTGAATTCAAGACGATAGTATAGAAGAGGACATCGCAGGTTTACCTTCCTAATGACTGTTTTCTGTGCAAGGCACCAATAACATTGCTTTAATTGAATTTCCTGTTTCCTTTTTATTAATTTAGCGTAGACGAGGTAGTTGTAAAACGAGATTCATCCAATTACGTTTAGTCTCTGTAATTAAAGTCATTTATTGCGCTACGTTCATTGAAACATTCATGAGGAGCAAAGTCGTAGAGTGTTGTGGTGACGTCAAAGTGTCTTGTAAATAAGTATATTCTCTGTTTGCTCTTGCAACTGTAAATATGTAGATAATAGCAATTTATTTTTAAGGGTGTGGCTAAGTATGGGATATGAAATTTTTATTATCTAAACCAGTATTTGTGGAGGGATATGATTTTTTCGAAACTGATTACGAGCTGGATTATTGGTAATACTAATGGAACCACTTGTGCTTAAATATTGTTTAAGCAAAAATATTTTTTTAAAAAATCTACTTTCTCTAAAAATCACCACAACAAGGCTGTCTGACAACATATTGAGGAAAAGAAATGTTAAAACTCAAAGAAATCCTAATAGTTCAGCAGATCTGAACATGTGATGGTTATTCCTAAATGAAAGGAACACTTAAAGGACAGGAGCTCCTTAACTAAATCAACAACGTAGTTCTGATATGGTTCAGGAAAGATGGCAACATCAAATACAAGTTTTTCGATGCAGAAAGTGCTTAAGTGGAAAAATAAAATTGAAAAAACTTACAGATGTATATTTTAACAAGTGAACTGCTGAATTTAGTTTTGAAAATCCTTTACGAGAGTATACAGGATGTTCCCATGCAAGTGATTCATATTTGGTATAGTGATTCAAGCAACGGGCTAAAAGTTCTTTTAGACTGCATGAAAATACTCACTCCTTTAAAAGATATTCGAGCTTTACTGTTTATTGCATTCTTCAAGTTAGACTTTCACTGAAGTTGTTGTAACTTTTGAAGTATTTATTCGATTGGAATTTTTTTATTTTTTTATTTTCAATAGGTATTTCTTTAAAATCTTTCAAAATATATACTTAGTGGGTTATGTCAATATACAGGGAATTAAGAGCCTACAAAATCAGAAATTATGAATTAGAATCCCGAAATTTCAAGTATTCACTCATTTTGTATAGAAACTAAAACTTTGGCGTACCATTTTTTTCTCTCGATTATTTAGAAGCCCTGTTAATTACCTTCATATTTTGATACCTAACACTTATACCTTTGATTAAGAATACAACAACTGTCGATATTGTCATAAAATTACCTCTTAAAAATTTACCGCACGGCAGAGTTAAAAGCCACATTAAGCTTACGTAATGAAATTTAATCAGAACCACGAAAAACTTCACATCCATAAGTCATGAGATGAACAATTAACAATTTAACTAACATAATCCGTGTGTCAACAGGATTAAAGGCTGCAGTGACAGAAAGCTTACGTAGCGTTCCATAAACCTTGCAGACAAGCACGTTAATGTTATTGGACCAGCTTAACGTACGATTCAAAATTATTCCAAGATTCTTTACGATACAACTGAAAGGAATAATTACATTGTTTAGGATAACATTCGGAAAGCAGGAAGTGTCCAATTCACTTTTAGAGATCACGATAGCATTGGATTTAGAGACATTTAAGCTCAAACTATTATTAACAGCCCAATCAAGCACATGATCGAGGTCTTCGTTTATATGGCATATGGCTTCCTCCAGCAATCCGAATAGCCTAGAAATATAAAGCTGCATATCATCAGCATACATGTGGTAATCACAATTTCTCAGAACCATTAGAAGATCATTAATAAAGGTAATGAATAATAAGGGACCCAGAATGGAGCCTTGAGGGACTCCACTCCGCAAAGGTAGGAAGCCAAAAGCAGAATTAGAATAGACCACACTCTGATAATGCCCGCAAAGGTAAGACCAAGCCAATCACTCACCAAATGATTTCCTAATATCATCTGTTATATTTATCAATGCTGAAGTGCACCTCCGCTTGAATCTAAGACCCGATTAAAAATTAGATAGGAGGTAATCCCCATCTAAAAAACTGGTGATTTGGGTGTGCAGGATTTTTTCAAAGGCTTTACAGAGAAAAGGCAGTATGGAAATAGGACGATACTCCGTTGAACTACGAGACTTCTTGGGGATGGGAATAATTTTAGAATACTTCCAAATAGAAGGGATCGTAGATCTTATAGTAATGTTGTTGAAAAAGTAGGTGAGATTTGGGAGTATATCAGGCAGAAGAACTTTTATAAATTTGGAATGAAGGTCATCCAGTCAAACAGCGTTAAATTTCAGAAACGTAATAGCAGAATAAATGTCTGCTTCGCTAACTTAACTAAAAGCAATCACTAGGATAATCACTGACAGCAGAGCCCAGACCATTTAAGCTATTTGAACCAGAAACAAACATTTGGTTTAACTCACAAATACGGTTGAACTCCTAAATCGCCCAACCCCAATACTTCTAAGATTCTGCCAGAGTTTCTTGGATGGAATATTGCTTTTAAATTTTGAACTATAATATTGAAACTTGGTACGGAATATTTCATTATTAACTGCATTACGAACGGACCGAAAAAGGTCCCAGGAATCAGGTGTACGGAAGCGACGTCATCTACGAAATGCATTATTTCTTCGCAATATCAATTGCCTAATCCTTAGCGTAAATCAAGATATTTGGGTATTGATAATGCGTCGATATTTCAGTAGAACATATTTATCGAAAAGATGTTTAATAATAATTAATAATATCAATTAATTAATTAATTAATATAATCAAGTTGTTCATCAACTGATGCTAATGAACAGATCAAAGTTCAGCCAAACGTTTGTGCCTCCTCAAAGAGTTCACCAAAGTTCAATTAGTTTATAATAAATTTTCAATGTGATTAATGCGCTCCATTATGCAGATCTCTGCCCTTCTTAGAAAACTTATTCAAGTGTCAATATGTTGCAATTGTATCCTTATCTCTTCGCAGGTATTATGCAATCGTTATTTTAATTGTTCACATGATATGATTTAAATACGCCTATACGTAATAATCCATTGGCGTTAAATCTAGTGACCTTGGCGGCCATTGAATAGAACCACTACGACCAAACCATCGTTCGTTGTACTTTTCATCCAGCCATTGTTTTACTGCTCTGGTAATATATGGAGGCGCTTCATTCTGCTGAAAGATCATTCCTTTTCGGATACTAAGAGGTCCATCTCCAAAAATACCAGGAAGAATGTTTTCAAAAATATGAAAATAAGTCTCTCCGTTCAAAGTCCCTTCGAAAATGTAAGATCCGAACAGGTACTCATCCATGACACCTGCCCAAACCGATTGATTTTAGTATGGAATTATTCAAGACAAGGTACCACAAAAAGTTGCAACTCGCAGGTGGAGTACTAGTAATGCATAATTCCCTACGGATTCCATTCATTTAGTAAACGGCATACATCTTCGAAGAAGATTTACTCTCAATGAGACATGTATAACTTTTGGAGATGTAATTGATCGACCAGTATTCGAGGTTTGTGTTTGTTGAACTGCGCATATAATTTCTCACTTCTCTTGGTGACAGCGAACTTTTCGTGACATTACAAGGTATTCCGATTAAGAACCACGTTCCGCCATTAGTGACGAAATATTGTGAAAATGTATAAGAAAATACGGTACAGAGAACACAATACTCTCTCTCTCTTCTCTCTGTCTTTCCTGTAAAAATGTATATACATTAGTCAGAGAATTACGTCACAGGCTATCAGCTGCAATGTGCCAACATTTTAATGGGAATACCTTGTCTTCTATATACCTTGGTGACATTACAGATTTGGAGCATGAAAGCAAAGAATTTTTTGTGCACACACTGGCTTGCAAATTTCATTTTTTTTTTTGCATCAGTGAATACGATCAGAAAGTCAACCGAAAGCATACAATCGTCAAGGTAGAGAATTGTGATTAATAATTGAAAACAAACCAAGATGAAAATTCATATAACTGGCTTTGTTGTGGTGTAACACGATGCGGTAATAGCACTTATCTTCAAGGTTGGATTGTTTCAATAGTCAGAGTTGACTCACCATGATTGTGTGCTTCGAGCATGCATCACCAAACATCCAGCACCAATGCCAATCAAATCCGCCAATAAAACACCAGCTAAAAATAGATGCCTGCCCAAAATAAAAAGCACGGAAAAAGCGCTCTTCGGACAATGCAAAAGAGAAATTATTTCCTTATTTTATATAGACTTGAAAAAAAATTCATTAGAGAAACTCTTAGAAAGGACGAGTTTTGGCCCAAAGTGGATGCAATTTAACAACTTTTAAACATTCCGTTCCAATATATGGTTGTAATTGGGTATCGCTGTTACAGTTTTTGAAGTTTATATCCAATAAGCCATCAACCAATCAGATATCAAAGGAAATGCCCATTTTAGCACCGACACAGAAATGTCTTAAACGATGCATTATGATACTCTGCACATATTTTATTAACAATGTTTATTTCAATTCAGCGGGGGAAGCCTTAGGGCGGGGGGTCAAGGTTTGTTCTAGTACGTTTGGGAAGATCTAGTACAGAGTCGAAATCCTTAGATCCTGAGAAGAAATTTGAGTACCCACACTCCTATATGTACTCGGAGGCTTAAATAGCTATTTATAGTAATCCCCATACTCACTTTTTTAGTATTTCATTCTTTTTTATTCGAACTGAGGTACTAGTTTTTTCACTCCTTAGATCGGCTCTAACTCGATAAGGTTATGTCTGATCGGAAAACGGGTTTGACTGTTCGCCTGAGCTCATTACCACCTACAATTCTCAGAAGAAAATATCTCTCTGCATACTTTTAGGGTGGGGATAGGAACCACCGAAAGGTAGGCAAGAGGTTCCAATACCGCATTTGTATATAATATTAACGGTCTCGCGAAGTATTATAGGTTGGTGTCCTCTTTTTCCGATTCAGGAAACATTCTCGGGACATTTTTTCTGCCGAAAAACCTATTTTCATGCACTTGGATCACATACACCCCAGTTACTACATTTCGCATATAATTTTGCAGTTCCTCATTAGTGCTCTGTCGTGAGTATTTTTCTCATAGAAAGTCATTTTCCACGACGCACCAATTTTGCACAATCACGAGAAGTAGAAAAGTTCACTTATTCACTCAAGAAAGTTGCTCAAGCTATATTCGATCTTCAACGCTTTCTTCCGCTTAATTTAAATTAGCATTGTTAAGAAAAATATGTTCAGACTATCATAAGCCATCGTTTAAGATATCCCTCATGTCTGGAAGTGTCGGGCCTAAAGTTGTATGAAAAATGGGCATTTCCCATTTATAATCAATCATGCCTTTGTCAGGGCTGTGCCCTTTATCCAGAATTCAGAGCTGCCAGATCGTGTAATTTATTTTGCGAATATTTAACTGAAACACTTCCTACCTACTAAATTTCAATCGTTTGCAGATTTTTGTAATAATTTCCCTTGTTCACTTTAGAAAGTTGCCATACTACATAGAATAATGTTTCTGACCAACAAAGAAAAAGCTGGCTGCTTCGCCAGTAAGTTTTTTGTAAATAGTATAATATCTCAGCATCTTAGTGATTCAGATACCATATCAGTAGTAACTAATGCAGTGTCTTGTTTCCAACTCCTTATCAACGCTAATGCTCCATATATTAGAGTTAGCGAAATAAAAAGCCATATCAAACGATTGCAAGCCCGTAAGTCGCCTGGCATTTATAAGGTACCCAATTGTTGCATAAAAGCCTTGCATAGGACCAGCCTAATCTATACACCGCACATAATAAATTCATGCCTTAAATTGTATTACTTCCCCGTTAAATGGAAGAAAGCTAAAGTTATACCAATTTTAAAACCCGGGAAACCCTCCGACAATCCTACAAACTACAGGCCGATCAGTCTGCTTAGCGGTCTTAGAAAAATATTGGAAAAAACAATTTAGACAAAAATAGAGGACTTTGTGACTGATAATAATATTCTACCCAACGAACAGTTTGGCTTTCGTAGTGAGCATTGTACGAGCCAAGCCATTGCTAGAGTAACGTAGTTTATCAAGGATAAGCTTAACAAAGAACAATCTATTGGACTTGTTCTATTAGACATTCAGGCTGCTTTTGATACGGTTTGGCATGAGGGCCTTATCTATAAGTTAATTCGCGATGAGTTTCCGATCTACATCATTAAAATGGTCCAAAGCTTTTTAAGTGATAGATTCTCAACGGTTCACGTTGGACAGGAAATATCTGCACCTTATCCAACCATAGCTGGCGTTCCCCAAGGCTCGGTATTGGGTCCTCTTCTTTATACTATTATATTTACTGCTGATCTCCCAACATTACCCAACTGTTCAATCTCAACATTTGCGGACGACACACAGTGTGACGGATCACGAATCTAGCTGGTCATAATTATTTAAACCTAAATATATGAGGTAAAAGGATAATTACAAGGGTTTGAGGCAAATTTAAAAGCATTTTAGGGTTTTGGGGACATGTATATGACTTAAATTACACTATAAACACAAGGCTTTTATATAAAAAAAAAGAACGAATACTATACAACGAAAAATATCCAATTATAATTTCGAAAATACAAAAATTTCGCATAGCACACTATAAAACATTTCAGGAGTGGCTTTTTCCAAATACTTAGTATATATATATATATTTATATATATTTAGTATACATTATAAATTATATCGGAAAAATCTTCGTTATAGAGATACGAATCCGATTGGGAGAGTGATTCGGATTAATCTTCGTTATAAATTAATCCGAATCACTCTCACAATCGGAGTCTTCAGAACTGACATCTTCATTTTCTATTTCTAATAGCTCGCACACCTCAGGAGTCAATTTTCCACGTTTTGTTTTTGGAAGAGCACGTTTACTTGCAATTAATGGATCTGACGTGATGAGCAGTCTATTTATTAAATCAGTATTTGTGTCAATTCTCGATGTTTTTCTTGTAAACAATTCCCTATATTTTCTATTGTGCTTGTTTCTAGCCTCTTGAGCTTCTTCCGATAGTTGGTCGATCGGAAGAATACATGATTTTATAATATCTTTTCCGTGAAAAAGAATCTTATGCACGCTTACAGGCATTGAGTACCATGGATATTCTTTCAGATACAGCTCTCTCGTTTCCTTAGTATATCCTTGGAATTTGTCAAGGTTAATCGAAAACCCGGTGTTGATGCACTCTAAAATAACATGAAAGCGCCTTATTAACTCTACATTCACTCCTGTTATTTCAGCGGATATTTCTGGGTTTCGGAAAAATTTGCGGGCTGTGTTTCCGTCATTCGTGTTTCCGGTTTGTTGTTTCGGCATATCTACTAATAAGCCTAACTCTTTTCTAAACTTTTCTTGTACAAGTTTCTTTTTGTCTGCCACTTTCTTTTTATTCTCAGCACCTCGAGCTTGCCATGATTGGATATCAAGACGATATGATATGTGCAAAATGCATTCAAAAAATCTTATCCAAGCATGTAGAGGAGAAAGTCCCAAGCATATCAAATCCCGTTTTAAGGTCTTTTCCAAGATTATTTTTTCTTTATTCATTTCACTGGGCTTGGCCCCACATAAATAACACGTCTGTATAGATGCACATTCAGCTATGGCATTACAAATTTTGCCATCAATCATACATAAAACCAATATTGGCTTTATAACAACTTCCATTACATTAACAATAATTTTTGTGGGCGCTAGTGAAGCCACTTGGTCTTGTATTTTGTTTACTTCACTTTTGATCAAGTCTATCGTTTCTTTAGCAAAGACAAACTTAATAGGACGACAATATCTAGTGGATGATGGTGAAGGGTTTTGCCAGTATATTGTTTTTGTTCCTTTTTCATTTTCTGAATACATTTGCATAGGCACCATTGATGTACTGAATAAACTTTCGTCAGAGCATTCATCTTCAGAAAATTGTTGTTTATAGCGGTTTTGTTCCGCTCCGTCACAACCCCACTTGATAATTATGTTTATGGTTTCAAAGTTAGTAGCTGTTTTTAATACTTCTTCTTGTGCTTCGCATAATCTTTTCACTGTGTGATCTATTAGGGACTGAAGTTTGATCTCTGCATATGTTTCGGTGACATGAATATCCTCAGGATAACACAATTGTTTTGCTGCTTTAACTTTATAATAATACGGATAAATTTTGCTGTCGACACTTTTGGCCTGCTGGCGCACTAAATTGTATTGATGTGTCGTTAAATTAGCATCGACCATCAATGCCAGAGCTTGATCTGCTGTTAATCCAACTTTTTTGGGGCTCTCCAAAATTTTGCGCACTTTCTTCATTGAAGTTCCTCGTCTTGGTGAAAATTGACACAGCTCTTCTACAATAGCTGATGAATCTCTTTTCCCTTCCTTTCGAAGATTTAGAGCATTTGCCATTGAAATCTCTTCCTGACTTGATGTTTCAAGGATATGTTGAACTCGACGTCTTTTCGTTCTGGCGCTGGAGCTTGAAAAATCTTTCTGTGGTCTTCCGGCTCTAGAGCTGGTTCCAGGTAATGAAATCTCTTCGTCAGTATCAATTACAATATCAGGAAGTGATATATTTTCCTTTAACCACTCTGAATTTGCATTAAAAAAACGTTCTCGATGTCTTCCTGACTTCGACCATTTTTGCTCGATTTTTTGGCAAACGCTACGAATTGAAATTTTTAAACTCTTTATTATGTCTTCTGAGAGAGATGGGTCACCCAACTCTTGCAAAATAAAGCATAATAAAGCGTCCAATCTGGTTTCTTTTGAGTTTGCAAACCAAACGTCAAAAAAAATTCGACGCGAAATTTGCGAAGTCATCCTGTAAACAAGAAAAAGTTGTATGAGTGTCGCAACAATTCGCAAACAAAAAGACCTAAATCGTAGAGCTAACAAGTCCCTCTTTCCGATATATATAGTAAGAGACCGGTATACGGCGATATATATTACTAAAACTCAATTGCAATCCAACTTAGTAGATTTTTTGGTAAAATATTAACATTATCTACTAAAATGATGCTAAATGTTAAATTCAACGATATATAAAATGAAAAATAGTTATGAACTTACCTTCAGACTTAGAAGAACACGAAAACAACAATCAATCACTACTGGCACAAGAGACACGAGCGTATTCATCGAGAGAACTCAAACGAATGGCCCGACCGTTTCTTGCACTCAGGTAAAAAAACCGGTTTACCCCTTCCTACGACCCTTATATCTATTGTTCGGCAGTACTTCTAGGAAAACAAAGCTCAGTTACAAGAAATATGGCTTATCTGCTTTTAAAATATGCATCGGGTTTATCTGAATAGACAAGTACAAAAATATAATAATGACCAGCTAGATTCGTGATCCGTCACACTGTGCGACACAGCAATCTTTCCATCTTCAGAAGACACGCCAAATATAATTCGTAGCCTCCAAAATGGTCTAACTACAATAGCTGAATATTTCGATAAGTGGAAGATCAAACTCAACGGGACAAAAACGCAAGCAATTCCTTTTACAAGGAAACGTAAACAATTCCATCTACCTCACACGACCCTGACAGTGAATGGCGTTAGTTTTCCTTGGACTGATAGCATTAAGTACCTAGGCATACATCTCGACACAACTTTGACTTTTAAGAATAATACCTTTAAGGCAGTACATATAAGATCAACATATTAACGAAAATCCTATACCCTTTCATAAACAGAAGATCATCCTTAAGTATCGAAAATAAACTTATTCTTTTTAAAACAATTTTCCAATCTGTTCTTACCTACGAACCTCCCTGTTGGTATAAATGCGCAGAAACTCATAAACGTAAATTGCAGATTGCACAAAATAAAGTGCTTAAGATGATATTGAACTTGCCATGGCACTGTTCCACCAGACAGGTACACCCTACCGCGCGTGTCCAACTAATCCAAGAAAGATTAAGCACAATTGCTTTAAAATTCTTTGATAAATGTCAACTATCACCCAATGCTCTTATTCGGCGATTGCGGCCTATTTAGATATTAAGATTGGTTAAGTAAGTAAGTAAGTAAGTAAGTTTATATAAGGCTTTCTTAATGAGGTTTCTTTGAAAAAGTTTTTCCTCGTCATGGTTCTGTTATCATCTTATTATATGAACTCACTTTATAGTCTACCTAAATGTTCAAGTCTAAACTCTTTAATTATTTCCCATCCTATGTATGTATACCCTGAAATGTTATCATTAGTTAAATAAATAATAATAATAATAATGTTTCTTGGGTGATTTTTTGGCGTTACCTCTTGCTCTATATCATTCTCTCTCATAAGAATCATTAGAATAAATTTAATAGTTTTAGTTACTCTCGAGATAATAAGATTTTAATAATATTTTTAAAATAAAAACAAAAGCCTTTTTTTTCCTTTCTTAATAATCTTTCTTTTCAAGTGCAAATCTATACATGAGTCTGACAGATCATTAGACCAACAGCTACCAATCTAATTTAATTTAGTGTAGAAGCATAAAAAAAATTTTTTAGATACATCCAAATCTTGGTCAATTCCTTTATATCTGTGATTTACAGAAACTCCTTTTATTGAAACATATTGTAATGTCAAGTACAATAGCAGAATATAAATCAGAAAGGGGCAAGTGTACAAAAACTCTACGCTCCTATTCACATTTTATAGAGACTATAGAAGAGTACTAAAAGCTTTAGAAAGCACAAGCATCATCAATCAACCGTTTAATTTTCATTAGCTAGAAGAAAATTCTGATAAGCAGGAAAATTCCCTTGAACTTTAGCTGCACACTTTCTAAAAGGATTGATTAACTTCCTTCGAACGACACCACCAGACAATTCAGAGTTTTAAGGATATTTCACTGCTGGACATGAAGATAATTATCCAGACATTTTTCTTTTTTTTTCATCTGACAACCTCACTCTCGAGTAATAATGAACTACAGCTTTCCGGTTCAAACCGCTTTGATCAAAATGTAAATTTTCTCTTCACATACATTTTTACTCCATACCTAAATACCTTGTCTGACATTCTTCATTGAAAACTTAATTAAAAAAAAATTAAAGGAAGGAAAAAAAACAATTTTCTTTATTTTATTTCTATCTAGACTTAAATTAAATTAAAAAAAAACTACCTTTGACAATTTTCAGTTACACTACATTTAAAAAGAAATTTTAATTTATATACATGCGCTTGGGGGGGGGCGATTTTTCTTGTGCAATCATTTCTATCTTGTTTTTTTTTCAGGGCTGCAAGGACTTATTAGCTGCATGGCTAAGGAATACAGCGGATATTCTCTTCGTATTAGGTTACTGTGTTATTGCTTTCTTGAAACTATCTTTCATAGGTATCTTAAGATACGAAATTCGTGAAATGATCCAAAAAATTAAGCTACTACAGAATGAAATGTCAGCACCAATACTAGAACAAGAATTTGATCCGCAACATTTAACACAGGTGAGAATTATTGTAGTATATGTAGTCAATCAATTATTTTTTTTTCTATTTTGTATTTTGTATTTTACTAATTAAAGTGTTATCAATAATAAGAACAAGAATTCACTGATGAACGAATTCGAAATTTTAATGGACCTAATTATTGTAGCCCTATTGATCCCTACTAGTTTTTCTTTTAGTTTTTTATTAATTACAAAAAAAAAATATTTATCTTTTTACTGACAACATGAAAACAATATTTCCGGGTGAAATACACTACTATAAATTTTCGAGTGTTGTATTAGGGTTGAAACTTAAAAAAACAAAACTTTAAGCATATTAGATCAGTCAACAAATATCATTGTATAGAATTGGGAATATATTTTGAAAAAAGTATGCTTATGCCATGCTGGCAAATTATTAATAAAAAAACCATTTAACCCGTTTTGCCCCACGGTTGCGTTTCCTGCCTGTGTATTTATGGAATGATATACATCTGGAAGCAAACTAAAGTGATCTTCATTCCTAAGGCAGGCCGTAGCGGGCACATAACTGCTAAGGACTTCATACCCATCAGCCTTATATCATTTATCCTAAAGACTTTTGAAAGGTTGATAGAGGCGTCCATGGAAGGCCTGTTCGAGATCACAGCATGCATGCCATAAAGGTAAAACGATTGAAACTGCGCTTCATGACGTATTAGGAACCATTGAAAAATCCATCGATAAAAAAAAAATACACTATAGTTGTGCGAGGATAACTTTAACAATGTTACAATAGAGGGCATTCAGGACACCCTGGTTTATCTAGGAGTCAAATCCTATAAATTCAGATGGATTACCTCAATGCTCAATAACCGTAGAACTTGGCAGTAATAAAGTCAGCAAGAGGATGTCCAGAGGTACTCCACAAGGAGGAGTTCTTTCACCTAAACTGTGGTTATTTGTGGTAAATGGAATGCACGTCTCTTTGCAGATGGAGAGAATAAAAGTGGTTGAATATGCTGATGATCTAGTCATCCTAGTCTCGGGTGAGGTCCTATCAACGATCAGCGAACTAACCCAAAGATCATTGCAAAAGCTTCTTAACTGGGCTGAGAGTTGCGGTCTGGGTCTCAACCCCGCAAAGACTGAACTAGTTCCCTTTACACGGAGGAGTGTTATTCCGAATTTCGCTCTCCCAAAATTGGACAGCACTACTCTTGAATTTAGAACTGAAGCCAAATACCTACGAGTGATACTAGACTCAAAGTTAAATTGGAGGATATATGTGAATGAGCGTGTCAAAAAGGCGGCCATTGCGATGCAAGAAAACTGTTGGCAAAAGATGGGGCGCACACTCTCGCATCGTGCACTGGATATATACCGCAATTTTGTTGCCTATCCGCACCTATGGAATCTTGGTGTAGTGAAACACTCTAAAGAAAGCAACGGCCTTTAGGAGCCTTACAAAAATGCAAAGAGCTGCCTGTCTAGCTGTTACAGGAGGTGCTCTTCATACGACACTAACGGCAGCAATGGAGATCATGCTCCGGGTCCTGCCCGTGACCTCCAAAAAGTGCACCAATACTTAGAGAGTCAGGCTGCTGGACAACAGTAGACCTTGGTCACAGCGGTATACTGAAGCTCTGTCCTGTGGACTGTACACGGGAGGCTACGGATTATATCGTCCCTTCGACTTCGAGAAAACATTCTCAACTAGCATTCCCAGTAGAGAGGAATTAGATGATAATCTCGTGGTAAAAGACTCCGGTGTCTGTGTCTTCACAGACGGCTCGAAAATGGATGTAGGAGTGGGTGCCGGGGTGACCTCAGTATTCCCTCAAATGCAGGGATCGTACCGCCTACCGGACTACTCTGGTGTATTCCAGGCGAGGGTTCTTGCTATCAGCAAAGCAGCAGGGCTGCTCGCAACAACATATGATATACCCAGTGATCGTGTTATTAGAATTTGTATTGATAGCTAATGTGTCATTAAGGCTCTGAACTCGAACACCATTAGATGGCGCCTTGGGCTAACCACAGGATTATTCTCTGCTGGGTGCGTGGTCACATTGACTTACCTCGAAACGAGGCAGCTGATGCTCTGACCAGAAAGGGCTCCGTTATGACTAATTTCCCAACGGAGGAACCTATAGATCGGCCCCTAGAATCAGTCAAGAGGTTTTAAGACGTATAGGACTGTCAGCTGGCAAAACGGAGATGGGGCTATTTGACCACACGGACGATTTCAAGGCAGCTGTGGCCCGAGGTTTGTCCTAGGAGAACTGAATCTCTGTTGAGGTGGAGCCGTAGTGATGTACGTCACCTAATCGCGGTTATTACGGGGCACTGTCTCTTCGTTAAATATACAGAGCGCATGAAAGCTCCATACAATGACTTCCGAACAAGCTGTATGGATGAGGAAGAGGTTGAGAGCATTCACCACCTGCTGTGTGAATGCTCTAACCTTTGCAAGCTTAGGAGGAACGCTGGGGGACCTGGTAAAGTTCATTTACTCTTGTGGCTGGTTTTAGAGCTCTCCCTACTGAGGAAGGTCTTTTAATGAATCTTTTGGCTTGTCTGGATCCTGTCATTGAAGTCCATCTCTGGTCCATTTGGTTCCGGATCCAGTTTTGCATAGTAAGCTTTACGGTATTGTAGGAGAGACCGCAAAAGAGTTCTGGTCCAATGAAGGGCATGGATGCTCCTTTTTTTCGCCAGTAAGTCTGCCTTTTCATTCGCATCAATTTCGGACTGTTCAGCCACCCATTGAAGTGTTAGGTGGCTGTATATGCCAAGATTCGTTAATGCTTGAATGCATTCCCACATTAACCTCGTTTTGACCTCAGGTGATAAGATGGCTTTCAAAGCCGCTTGGCTATCTGTATAGATATAAATATTTTTATTAGTGTAGGCTGAGGTTTGCGTATATACATCTAGTGATGGCATATATATTGAGGCGTATTTTTCTAGGCTTTGATAGATTTTAGCTCTTGGATTAACGCCATATATCCCTGATCCTAATCCTTTCGCGGTTTTAGAACCGTTGGTGTACCAGACTAGGGTTTGATTGCTAGATATGTATCTATTTCTTTCTTATCTGGTATTGCTATTTTGAAGGGTAGACGGAGGTTGTGCTCAACGACCATTCTGTCTGGCATCATATCCACTATTGAATTTGCTTCAATTATTTTGGTTATAGTGCGTAGACTTTAAGAGTCCCATCTACTATAGCATAGCCATCTGTCCGGGCTCTGTACACCATGAGTCCAGCCTCTTTTGCAACAATGTCACCGAGTGCCGGTAGGTTAAATAGTGTTTGTAGAGCACTGGTAGATGTGGGGCGCATGGTACCACTGTTACACTTAGGCAGGCTAGCCTTTGGAGCTTATTTGGCTTCCAATTCATCTTATCATCAAGAGTTATCCCGAGATATTAAACTTCTTTTGACATGGAGACCTCCTTACCAAAGAGGGCTAGTTATGTTCCTCATTTTCCTTCTTTTGGTAAAGGATATAATTGCTGTTTTGTTGGGGTGTACTGATAGTTTGTATGCAGCACACCAGCCTTCAACAAAACTTAGGGAGGCTTGAAGCTTTCTAGAAAGCAAGTGCTCATATTTACCTCTGATAATGATTACAAGGTCATCGGCATAGCCGTGAGACTCAATGCCTTGGTTGCTTAGTTGAACTAAACGATCGTCAACTACCATGGACCATATCAGAGCAGTTAGTACTCCTCCTTGGGAACAACCTCTGGTGGTACGAACCTGCAGTATCTCACCAGATAGCTGCGTCCTTATTATCTGATTGGAAAGCACAGTCTGAATCCATCTGTTGTGTGTAGTCAAGATCGTTATTTAATTATCTAATCATGCAATCTAGTTTGACACATGCTGCATTCTCTCTGAATTTCGCAAGATTATCAAATGAGTAAGCGAAATCAAGGGTACTATCATCGACAAATCCATAGATGGGATTAAAAGTAAAGAAAAGCAGATCATTAATGAAAATTTGAAAGTTTCAAAATAAGGAAGTGTTTTAATATACCCGAAACCGCTATATAGTACGCAACAAAAATGTATTTTAATATTAATTTCATACATAAACCTTAAATACGTACCTACATAATTCGTATAAGAAGACCATAACACCATCGTTATACGCAACAACAAAACAAAAAGAGTTTTCGTTTCAAACCCTAAGAAATCCTTACATAACACCCAAGTTTTATCATATTTCCATGGTGGCAAAGCATGATAGAATCTTGAACTCAATAATCGCCTCAACTACATAAGCTTCAATGTATGAATATAAACCGGAATAGTACAACAGTGCAGAGCTTTTTTCACATTCAGTAAAAGTGCATTCAGTAGTTTTTTCCCGGAAACTGTGCAAAACTTTATTAAATTTTTTAATCCGTCTTCCATTTAAAAATTAAATTAGAGTTGCAGAAGAACAAAAACAAATAAATAAAAACCCTCTTTTAGCTGTGTTATGACGAATATCAGAAAAACAAAGGACACTTTTAGGATTTTTGCCAAAAATCTGCAAAAACTAAGTGTAGTAAGATTGGAAAAGAGCCAAACAGATTAGTTCGGAAATTTATTTATGTTTTGCTTATAGGTATGACCTGGGATTTGCTTTACAGATAAACACAAGAATATCTGTTGCTGTTGCATGTTGTCATCATGTACATTTTTTTTAAGGATAATTGATTTATAGAGAGTCATTGATACGAGAAAAATAAAATTTGTATTGAATTTTAAAAGGATGGAATTTATTTAATCTGTATAATATATTTGACCATAATTAGCTACAACTGCTCTCCATCTTTCTGGCAAATTATAATTCCCTACAAAACTCTCCAACAATTTTTTTGGCATCTTCTTCATTCACTTGGGGTGAAAATGAAGCATAATTAGGTACCCAATCTTAAGTCCTGTATCTTATTCGAATTGTTGTTTTTGCCATATCGTCGATGATATACTGCATAATCGCGAGACTATAGCAATATCATATAGTCACGTAACTGCATAAGGTAGCAAAATTCAAATGTCGCGGCACTTGTTTTTCCAATTTCATGTCTAAAATCCAAAATATGCTATTTCTCTTCTTATCCTACAGCTTAGTAGCATTAATTTTGTAATTATTATAAAAACAAAAAAAAACAGTTTTAATGCCTGGTGAAATATAGAAGAAAACCTTCTTCATATTCATCAATACGGATTTGGGGGCTTGAGTACAATCGATACAGTTGCTCTTATATATCCTCCCAAACAAAAAGATAGCACAATCTTGAAATTTTGCAATTTGAAAAGATCAACAAACCAAATGTTACCTGCTTATGATCCATTAACACAGACACATACGTCTTGTCAGGAATTCTGCTGAAAATATTATGAAGCTGAAGGGAAATTTATAAAACGATTTTCAAATGAGATAAGAAATTTTATTCTATATATGGGTGGAATCCAGTTTATTTTTAACAATTTCTAACATTCTATTTGGTAAGGATTTGTACAATGTTTTTATATATCCTTGTGGAATTTTATTCCAACATGATTCAATTGCCTTCTTTAAAGCACGGACGGTGTCATATTGGCGATTTTCAGCATAAACCAAACAGGATAGTTTTCCCCACAGGTTCTCTATATTATTCAGATCAGGGAATCTGGCTGGTCGGATAATATTGTTTGCTGAAAAATATTTTTTTTGACAACATTGGTGGTATGCAGAGCTACATAATCCTGTTGATATTTATGAAATTTCTATAACTTATTTTGACAGCATGGTTTTCAATCCTGGTCCTGGATAAGATTACCCGTAATCTGTAGGTTTCCTTTTGCCAGGAATAACCTTAATTTTAGCCTTGTCGTTGAAACCAATTTTCTGCACATACCATAACCGAACCTGCTCCCATTTTACGACGGCCTAGGGCTTCACACTAATTGAGAAGCGTTTTTTTCAAAACTCGATAATTGCAAATTGAAAATTTTTCAGCAGGAAGTTTTTTATGCTTTAAAGGGAAATAAATGAATATTTTGAAAGAAACACATTTTTATTAATACAACTAGTTCACCAGCTGCATAAAGGCAAAAAAAAAGTATCCTTAATAACTAATAAAAAAAATACTGATGAGATTCAAGTGATTTCATCAAAACTCCATAATTACAGTTTTTATTACAGTTTTTACATTTTTTATCGAGTTTTGCTAAAACCAACTTAAAAAACTGCTTTAGATGAAAACTTCATCTTCTTCATATATTCTTCGAGAACTTTCATCAGAATCTTTTTTTTCATTCGCCTTAAATATAGCGTCATAAAATTGTTTGGCTTCATCGGGAATAGCAAAGAATTTAATAAGTGTCTCCACATCCTGCTTCTTTTTCACAGATACCATGTATTGAATTGGTATTTCTTGTAAAGTACGCATAGATTCTTCAAAGTTTTTATCTTTTTTGAAAAGGACACACGTCAAAAGGTGTTCCGGAGTAGGTGCTGCAACTTATATTAGTTGTATCTTTGGAGTCGTCTTTCCTGTAACCAATCACTCTTGTTTCGCTAATTTTGAAGGTCATTTTGGCATTCTTCTACCCTTCCAAAAATACGATCAGGTGGCATATAGCTGCGACCTCTTATGGGAAAGAAGTATTGAATATGTGTAAATATTACACTTCGCGATGCACATGAATCTGAGAATCTGAGTCAACTCCAACTGTTCAAGAAAATTGAGTGATGCTGAAGCTATTTGATTGGCTCCACGTTGTCCTTCTGTCTCAAGCCAAGTGTAAAAATAGACATTGTCCTTAGTTTGTTTCTCCTCGTGAATAACAATACCATGATTGTAAAACCAAACTTGACGGGAATAAAAAATTTCGCCTACTGACAGCTTGAGCAACGGCGGATTTTGTTGCATATCAAAAACAATAGTTATAGTTTTTTTTTTGTCTTCAGTTGATGCAGTTTTTTTTTTGTTCTATGTTCTTGCCTTTTTTCTAAGTCAGATTCACTTTTAATATTCATTTCAAAAATTTTGCAAGTAGAACACGTATCGCCGTGGTTACTACCAAAGCCCAGATTAAATTGTATATATATATATTTATTTATTAGCATAATATAACACTATTTAATACAATATTAGGGTTTAAAAATAATTCAAATATGACTTAATAAAATATTACAATTCGTTATCTCAACAAATCCCTTTTTACATTTGCTCATAATTACACTTAACATAACTTATTAGATTTCTTTTATATAACATCATATTCCGTTCATTTTTTAAGCTCGTTGGTAATTGGTTAAACATCTGTAGGCCTCGATACATTATCATATTTTGTGCTCTCGATGTTCGTAATAAATTTAGTCTAAAGTCTCCAATGTTTCTTAAGGGATATGGTTGCACCTCTCCGACATACGTCACTGTTCGGCAGATGTATTGCGGCAAAAGGTTATTTTTAATTTTGTAGACGAAGAGTAATACATTGAATATTGTTCTTTGTTTTACATTCATCCAGCATAAAGTGTTCAACATAATTTGAATAGGTGTATATCTATTACATTTTAATATGGATCTCATAGCTTTATTTTGTCGACGTTGTAAACGTGCCATCATCTCATTATTGCACACAAGTAAAACCGTTGAACAGTACTCAAAGTGGGGTTTAATGATTGTATTATATATCTTTATCGCAGTCATTGTATTTAATTTATTTCTTAAGCGTTTAAAGAATGAAATTTTTTTAGAAATCTTTTTGCATAAATAGTCCACATAACTTTTAAATTTTAACTTATTATCTATAACGACACCAAGGTATTTAATTTCATTTACAATTTCAATTTGGTTATTTTCTAAAAAAATTCAACTTGCCTTTGTTTTATTTATATTAAGTTTAAGTCTATTCATATTCAACCATTCACCAATAATATTTAGGTCTTCTTGTATTTTACGTTTACAATCGTTTTCACATTCACCAGTTATATATATATAAGAGTGTCATCCGCGAATTGCATCACTTTTGAATTCTTTATAACTATTGCCATGTCATTAACATATATAAGGAATAAAGTCGCTGCTAGTATTGTCCCCTGAGGAACTCCGATGTCCACTGCTATTTCCGTAGATAATGTATCGTCTATTTTTGTGCATTGTGTTCTATTATTCAAATATGATTCAAACCATTTCTTTTCCTTTCCTCTTATTCCATACTTATCCAGTTTTTGCAATAAAATTTTTCTATCCACTGTCTCAAATGCTCTTTTTAGATCAAGAAAGACAGCTATTGTAATTCTCTTTTTATCTTGGTCCTCCTTCCACTTTGTTATTATTAAATTTATTGCCGTTTCACAAGAGTGTCCATGACGGAAACCGGATTGACATTCTGTGATTATAGAATTAGTTTCGAGGTATTTTATGAGTTGTAATTGTACCACTTTTTCGATCACCTTTTCATGTGTTGCAAGCATGTTTATCGGCCTGTATAGTTCACAGCTCTTATTTCCTTTTACTTTTTCAACTGGTACGACAACTGACTGTTTCCAACTATCAGGAAAGATGCCATTTTTTAGTGATTCATTGATAATATCAACCCGGACCCAATTCTTTCATGCAATCAATAATCATACAAGCGTTCAGCATATTCAAATCTCTTTTATGATTCATATTCTTTAATATAGTTTCAAAATCATTTACTTGGATAAGTTTAAAGCTAAATGTAGATTCTGTTTCTTCAATGTAATTTGTATACGGTACATATGTTATTGAGTTACTGACCTCATATATACTGTTCATAATATAAGAATTAAATTTTGTCGCAATAATAGTATCTTCGTTATATTTAACATCAGGGAAGTTCATTTCATGTTTTTTTAGAACTAGTTGTTTTATTGTTCTCCACATTTCTTTTTGATTCGAACTTAAACTTATTTTATTTTGAATGAAATTATGTTTTGCTTTTCTCAATTTACTTTTATATATATTTCTGCAAGACTTGTATTGATCCCACTCACTTTCACTGTTTAATAACACTGCTCTGTCGTATTTCAATCGATTGTACTCCTTATATCTTTTTAGGTCAGAGCTGAACCAATTATTCATTGAAATATTTTCTTTTACTTTTACACAAAGGCTATCACATACTTTTATTAATATATTTTTAATATTCAATGATTTAGTATTAAAGTCAGAGATATGTTTAATATTTTTTAAGCAACTGTTTTCCAATGCACTTATAAATCGAGTTTTATCATAATTTAGTTTTTTTTTACTATTAATTTTGGAATTACTTACCGGAATATTATTATTTCCTCTTCTCATAATAGCTTCATGGTCACTGATTTTTAGATTCTTTTGTATATTTGCACTTGGTACTAACACCCTTTCTTACTATCACATAATCAATTAATGTTTTTGATCTTAGAGTTATTCTTGTTGGATCAGAAATAATTTGTTCACACGCGTTATCTAAACATGTATCGTATATTGCATTCCTATATGTATCGTGATCATACCAATTTATATTGAAGTCACCCATTATTAAAATGTCTCCCATGAAATCAGATACTTCATCTAACCATTCTTTAAAACTTTGGCAAAATTCACTTTTTGAAGAACTGGGTGATCTATACACTACTGCACATTGTAATTTTATTCCTATTGCACTAATATTTATTACTAGCCACCAATTTTTGCTGCTTACTGATATACTCTTCACTATTTCATAATTTAATTCCTTTTTTACATATATCAGTACACCTCCAGTATGGGCCGAATCACTGTTACATCTAATAATATCATATTCTTCAATTAAAATTTCATCAGAGTCTATATTCTCCGTAAGATGAGTTTCAGAAAGACATATAATATCAAATTTATTTTCACTTATAGTTTGTTCTAAATCATCGAAATTATTAATAACCCCTTGAATATTCATATACACACATTTTAATTGTTTTTGTAATTGCTAGTAATCAGTTTTTTGTTTTTCCACCATTAATTTCCGTTGGTACACTACACATTGGTTATTTCGGGAATCATGATTTACATCCAGATCAAGATTCAGTCTATTATTGGCAGATAGACACTTTGTGCATTTGGATTGAGTGTTTTTACACTCTTTCTCTTCATGATCTTCAGCACATTTTGGACACATTTTTTTGTTCCTGCATTCTTTCGCTTGATGATTGTATCCCCAGCAGTTAAAACATCGCTTAACGTTTATGAAATCGTAAACGGGGCATCTATCCCATCCCATATTTACTTTACCTTCTTTAGTAATTTTGTCGAATGTTGTTTTTTCAACCTCTAAAATAGCATTATACATATTACGCACTTTTCGTGATTCAACAATCTTTATAATTTTTCCACCTTTTTTAATATCATTTTGATTACTTAACATTTTTAATAGTTCAGAATCACTATGTTTCTCCTTCATTCCACAAACAATCACTTTAGGGCTTTTTAGTATTGCCGCTGTATAGTATACTTATCACCCACCTTAGACCTTAACGCGTTTTCTATTCTTTTTGATGATTCCTCACTATCGCAACTAATTTCGACCACTCCATTAAGTTTGTTCTTAACACTATTAATTTTCACTGCCAATTCCTTAGGATCAACCGATTTCTTTATTTTTTTCTTGAGTGACTTTTATTTCTTGTTTTTCCTTTGGCTTTACTATTACAGGGAGAACTTTTTTCACTACACTTGCATATGATTCGTTACCATTTTTTTCACCTTGAATCTTTTTAATTTCATTCACTACATTACTTTCTCCTTCATTCAGTTTTTTAACATATTTTAATACTGCTTTAATTTCAATTTCTTGCCTGGCAAGGCTATTCCTATTCTCATTTATCACATCTAGTACGTTTTGCATTTTATTTTCAAGAGACGTTATGTACCGCTGACACTCACCGCACATACACACAACATTTTCTTTTGTACTTATCAGGTTGATATCATAATCCGTTAAGCCAAGGCACTTGGCGTGAAATGATCGTGAGCATAAGCCGTTACATTGAGTTTTTAAATCATTCCGATTAAATGATTTTTCGCATTTTCCACAATTCAAATTCATCATGCAAATTCATCGAATGTTATTAAGCAGAACATGAAACGATAACGATATAAAAAGCTATTTGCAACTTTATCTTGATATTATACCGCGCTCACCACGGCAAACCGTTTCAAAACAAAATTCACTCCCGTAAACCTTTCGCGCGATTATAGATATATATAAATATATAGATAAACACCGCTTGATTTTATTTGTAATTTTAATAATATTTTGCAATAATTGTCAGCAAATATTTGAATTAATTTCCGGATAAATTTTTTTTACGTCTACTCTCTTTGAGGATCGAACGTCAATTTTTTGTGTATAAAACATTTTTTTATATTTGGGAAAGGAAGAGTATTCCTCTTTTCTTTCCTCTCCGCTCGTTTTATATAATTCAAACAATATTCTAAGAGAAAGCTCCGGTGGTAGATATTTGGCTTGTTTTTTTTTTTTTGTCTCGAATAATGACTTTCTCGGCAGTAGAATGACTTAATATGCATTTCTTTTGGGGCTTCAGGCGAAAGAAAATGATATCTATATACAAGTCATATAAAATATTAGACCTTACTGAATATGTCGCTCTAGCTTTTTTTAGAACTTACCTTGCAATTAGAGCACCTATCTTTTGAGGCATCAGTTATGTTTGTAAAATATTTTGCACAAACATGCAGAATTTCCCCACCTCTTGTTCTTATAAAAAATTTAATTGAAACAGCGCGCGAATACTGCTTTTTGGAAGAATCAAGCCTGCGCACAGGGTAATGAACTTTCATATATCGCAGTAAAAAGGCATCTTGTTCTATTTTATTTTTGTTGTTTTTCAAATGGTGAGAAAACACTATAATATTCAAAACAAAGGTAACGAAAAAGTTAAGAAGGTACCTATAACATTGTACTCCAGACACAAGTGTGTGCTTACATTCATTTTTAAATTCATGTTTTATTAATGAACGTTGCATTGTCTTTCTATTCGTAACAGCAATATTCGCCGCCGTCTTACGCAATTTTCTTCCCTTAGATATTGTATTAACTGGAATATTATATTCCTGACTTTTTTCCATAATAGCCACAAAATTAACGTGACTTCACACTTTGGAATAACACAAATGCAACACAAAGGAATAAAGGTTAACGGTAGAATGGCCAGCAGAGAAATACTTTTATGACGGCTTAAAGCTTGGAACTGAATGCATCGCAGCCACCACGAACAATGCGGTGATGAAGTGTCAAAATCGTAGCCACCATGGTAAACACAATGGCCATTGATAACTGCGTCAAGATGAAATTTAAATGAATTTTGTTAACTGTATTAATAATAAATTAAGACCACAATATTATTATTTTTAAAACTTTTCACCACCATAATTAAATTTTCTTTGAAACTTATGATGTTCAGCATACAGAATTTTAAAACAAACAAAATATTAATCAGCTGTGAAATGTCAACGCAGGATAATTCCGCTAAAGTTGAAAGTCGACTAACTTTTTGCGTGGTGGCTACGATACGATGCCTACGTTCATTGCGCTCACTTCTTGGCATTGCCTTATAACTTACTCCTGCGTGACATTTTCCTGCGTGGTAGCTACGTTCATTCTGTTCCTAAGGTAAGTAGCCTGAGTTAAGGCTGAGCTGGACTCGTCTAACTGTTATAGTGAATTTATCGCTATTTACTTGACGTTTGATGTAATTATCGAGTTTTGATATAACTTTTGTGTAATTATCGGCTTTTGAAATACCACGAAAATTTATGATCCCTATAACTTTGAAAAAATCGAATTTGGAAAAAAAACCAATGGAATAGGTGAATAGAGATTTGAATTCTGAAAAATTTGATGTCAATATCTCATTCTCGCTAAAAAGGGAGTTATCGAGTTTTGAAAAAAACGCTCCTCAATTGTTCTTTCCTCAAATCGTTGCAATAATAACTCAAGTCATCAGGGCCATCAAGTTTTAATTTTTTTTCGTCTGCAAAAATCACCCTATGCCAATTTTTCTTACACCGAATGTAGATACTGCGAATTTTAATTTGATTTTCTTGGCTAAATTTTAAAGAGGGTTTTCTTAAAAGTTTCTTTTTTTTAAGTTGTCTGAACTTCTTAAAATACGCAGAGCATTATTAATCTTGGTGCCAACACCAGCTTTCATCATGATTTTCCTCGCCGTGAGAGCAAAATTTGATGTAATTCTAAGAATTTTCCGTTTTTCCCGCTCCGATAATGCAGATTGTCTGCCAGAGATTTTCTTTTCCCCATATTTTTCAGGATCTTGAAGCACATTCAGCAAAGGTTTTCTACTTCTCATCTCACTAATGATGGTATCCTTGAGATGGACCATCCTTAATCTCGAAATTTAGCAATACATTTCAATTCACTTTCTGACAATTTCTTTCCACGCCCCATTTTATACTTTATCACAAATTTTTTGCAAAATCCGTATTTTAAATAAGTCACTAGGTATATTCACTTTTTAATTACATTCAAACCACATACAAAATATCCATTATTTTTGCTTGATAATGATGAACACTGCTCTACCTCTACCTTTCGGATAGTCAGGCAGCCTTGATGGCTCTGACTGGCCCTCGTATAACATCTAAATTACTGGAAGATTGCAGGGCGTCTGTGGATAAGTTGTGTATCCACAAAAGCTGTCACTTCAGTAGGTTCCTGGTCACATGGGGGATTATGGGGAATAAAACGACTGACCTTTTAGCTAGGACTGGGTCTGATTCTCCGTTCTTAGGACCGGAACCTCTCATGGGGCTCGGAAGATAACAATGTAGAACTGTGGTTGGCATCATCACCGACCACAGCTCGCTTCAAGCTCATCTAACAAGGATATGAATTGTTGATAGCCTTGAGTGTCTGGCCTACCTGGAAGGAGTGCCTGAGACAACCGAACACTTTCTATGTGCTTATCCGGCCTTCGCTCGGAGCAGGCTGAATAATCTAGGGTCTGCCTTCCTATCTGTAAATGAACTGAAAAATCTTCCTCACCAAGACCTGATGCGCTTCATTAAGAGGACTGGAAGGTTTTTATGATCCATTAGCTAAATGGTAAGAGCAGTCGCCCCGCAAGCGGAAGGTCCCGGTTTCAAACCCCGGACGGGACGGTTGTTTTTTCTTCTTGTATTTATAAATTTGATTTAGAATCGTTAAAAATAAAAGTTCTTAAAATTCTTCTTTCTCCATCAAATTATCTTTGTTCCAATTTTCTAAGGTAAGAATATCTCTTTGAAGTAACTTACAGTCCTCTTCCGTGCGAATGACTTTAAAAAATTTAGCATCATCTGCATATAAGAGACAGTCGGTGATTAGTTGGTGCGGTAGGTCATTGATGTAGAGGAGAAAGATATAAGGACCAAGAATTGTGCCTTGTGGTACACCGGAGGATTGTATGAAAGGGCAAAACTGGTGACCGTTAATGACTACTATTTGCAGTCGTTCGCGGATATATGATGCGAACCACGCAACTAAATTATCGTAGAAACCTATATTAGATATTTTATGGAGTATACGAGAGTAGGAAATTTTGTCGAAGGCTTTAGTAAAATCAGTTTGAATAGAATCAACCTGATTCCCTTCATCAAGTGCTACTGCAATTTTGTTGGTATAAAGCGCCAGGTTCGTGGTAGTAGATTTTCCCGGAATGTATCCGTGTTGTTTAGAGCTCAAGATGGAGAGGGTTTGGGGTAAGAGTTGATTATAAATAATTTTTTCAAATAATACAAGGGCCAAGCTATTAGAATTCGATATAGGTCTATAATTATTTGCGGATTTAAGATCACCAGATTTAAGATTTGGGGTAACGTACGATATCTTAAATGCAGATGGGTAAATTCTGTGGCTCAATGACAAGTTGAATAGTATGCTTATAAGGAGCGCTTAATACGGAGGAGCAGCTCTTTAGGAAGATGTTCGGTATGGTGTCGGGCCCAGCTTTCTTAATTAAATCAAGACCTAGAATGACAGTTTGCATATCCTTGGGAGAAATCGGAAACGTAGTTATTGAAGGAGAAAAAGAAAAGAGGTAAGCTGAGAAGAGGGAGGTGTTATGGCATTACTGGATCTTGAGTGATTACTGCCTGAAATGTTTTCAGAATATACAGATTTAAAACAGAGAGACCAAAAAGATATTACAAGTATCCTGGGCGCATTAGAAATTGTATCATTGTAGTACATCTCAGTAGGTATAGAGAGTTTGAGGATTTCATTGTTTTGGAGTAGGCCCAGAATGCTTTTAGCATTATTGTGTAAAGTTTTCTCAAATTTCATCCGAACAGGTTCTATAACATTCTTTAATCAAGCTTTTAGATAATTGACAAAATAATGATAAGCTCTTGTAAATTTCAGGGTGATTCAAGCGTTTATATTCACGACGATATTTTTCCTTTTCTTTTAAAACTTGGATTAGTTCACGACTATACCCAGTGTGGATACTTTCCATGTTTTGGTTTTATTACTGGGAAAAGAATAGAGAAAAAAAATTTTGAATGAGCTCTCCAAATCAGTGGAAAATTTTGATGAAAAGTCAATTGACGACAGATGCTCGTTGATAGTATTATAATTCACTGTACGAAAAGATAGTTTTCGTGTTGACCTCATAGGTAAAAAATCATGTCGATTTATTGATACATCAATGTCAAGAGGCGGGTGATGAAGGTCAATATGAGAAAGTACGCCTTAAGATAGAGCTATACTTATCTCATTTTCCGTCAGATTGGACCATACTAGATCAAGTAATCTGTTGTTGTGGTTCTGAATGGAATTATATTGTTTTAGATTACACATATTAGTATTATTTAGTAGCGAAGATGAGGCCCAATTAATATTTCCAGTCATATCTGCATGCACATCTCTATATTACTGTGAGTCCAGTTCACATTTGGTAAATTGAAATCACCGGTGATGATAACTATAGACATCTCAAGAAGATGCAAGCATTTGTCACTAATGTTTGCGAAAATTGAGTCATATACATCGAAGGAAGAGGTGGAAGGAATATAAATACAAGAAATGTACAATCGAAGATGGATATGTATGCTTAACAACTACCCAGAGATCTTCGTTCTCAGATTCCATTTCCTACATCCAGTGTGAGGAAAATATTTTATTAACAGCAATAAGACCACCTCCGCCATCTTTATTGGAAGTCGCATTTAAATTTCTCTGTCTTTTCTATAAACCAAATAGCGATGATCAAAAAGTTCGCCGCTAAGTACGAAATCCTGGAAAAATGTTTCTCTCAATCATTATAATGTCATAGTTATTTGATAAAATAGAAAGCTTCACATCCTCCAGTTCTGAGACCTCAGACATTTTGATAATAGATTTTAATTAACATAGATAAGACAATGAATGGCAGGAAAGATTACTTGGAATTACTCATCGAAATTAGATCCAAACTACCATCATTTTTCACCAAAAACCGTTTACTTTCATCGGTTTCTTTTAAATAAATGTTTCCTCCCTTGATCCATAAATATCTAAAATTCTTTTCAGTCTTAAAAAATTTGGCTTTATGAAAAAGTTGCCTTTTAGATTTACAAATATTCTATGGTCCTCTACGAATCCTAAATTTACAGCATTGATTGTTTGTTTTTAATTTTATTAGCACTAATTACACTACTTTTAATAAATTCGGAACTATATTTTACAATTATAGGTTTGTTAGCATTATCGTTAGTATATTTTTTGGATTTATAAGCTTTAGTGATTTCTTCATCGGTCACGGATAATTTGAGTTCATTGTGAATTTTCTTTACGATTGCAAGGACGTTATCCGATTCTACGAAGAGAACATTGCGGATCTCGAGGAAACTGGTAAGAGCATTGTCTTCGAAGACTTCAAGACATTTCGAAACGATAGATACACTGTAGAAAATATTAGGACTATTCCCTAAATTTAAGATACGTTTTTCCCTAAAAATAAATGTAATTTTCTCTGAGAGAAAGGGAAAATCCAACTTAAATTCCCCAAATCAATGGAATATGGCTCCAGAAAACCTCTAAAATACGTAAAATTCACGAAATGTTAAGCTCTTTTGGAAGAGAACATTCAACGAATTAGGTATTATGCTACATTTTTTATAGAAATATATTTTCGTTTATATAATTCACACATTGTTCTTGAAAACAAGTCATATATTGTTTTTCAATATTTTGTTTAAGCATGCCCATATTCCATATTACTTAGTAGTATAAACCATTAGAAATGAGCTATTCAGCTCATTCTTATGTTTTTTTAAAAGGGGTGGTCTTCTATCACCTTCACCTATGATGGAGAGTGGTGCGGTGCTATCACCTATTCCCTACATTTTAGGGAATATTCTCTAAATTTTAGGGAATATTCCCTACATTTTAGGGAAAAAAACAAAACAACAATTAAATTCCCTATATTTTAGGGAATATTCCCTAAAATTTAGGGAAAACAATAAAAAAAAATATGAAAATTCCCTACATATTAGGGAATATTCCCTATTTTTTACTGTGCAGTTCACGTCGAGCTTCAGCTTTTTCCATTTCCAGTTGCTTAATATGTTTGTCGTGTTCGTCTAGTTTTTCAACCATGAGTTTAATATCGTTGAAACCGCCAATTAGGCAGTCAATTGATTTATTGAATTCAACCTGCCTCCGTTTGATCATTTCCATTTCTTGTGATATTTTTTGTAATAAGACTTTTGAAAGTCACTGATCTATTATCGTTGTCACTGAGTCAGAGATATCAGTAGATGGTTTAGAGTTAGACATGGATTTCTCAAGACAACAAGCCTCACACCTATAGGCAAGGGCTCCTTTTGCAATACTTTTTCTTTCATGATTTGAAATTTTCATACATGTCATATGTAAAATGTAACATTTTTACACCAAAGAGATATTTTTTTTCTTCTTCAATGTTACCCTTTAGCAGTCTTTTTAAACAAAAGATAATAATTACCTCATCTTCTGCTTCCGTTAAAAAGTTATTAATATTTTTATGTTATGGAAAAAATGAAAAAGTTTATTTTCCAGAATACAATAAGTATTCCTCTAGGTGGTTTCACTCTAGCAAGATACACATTTCAGTCATTCACTCAACTGCTTGATTAAAAAGTAAATAGAAAGAGTCATAATTTTCTGTCTCATACGAATTTTCAATTTATTGATTATTTTGAAAACTTAAAATGCCGTAGGTACATTTCTCGAACGTATATCCAAATGCATTTTATTTGTGGTGAATTCAGATACAACGGTAATATAGAATTGCTGGCCCATATCGCAAACGATTACATATAATGAAATGCGTATCCAGGCTATCATGTACTGATTAGAGTACAGAAAATATTGTATGTATTTAAAGGACGACATTGCTAGTGCCCTATATGGCAAAGGAATAGCATATAATGACGGGCTACAAATATGAAATCTTTGAATAAAAAGAGAACGACCCATAGTCGACTAATTAACCCTTCATATGCCAACCATTCATAGTCAACATTTTAGGAGATTTTAAAAATGAATCAATACCACCCACAACGTTTGGAATCTTTACAGTCTAGTAATTACCCTGAAAGATTAACATTTTATCAACCAATCCTACTTACAAGCACAAGATTAGAACACATATTTTTCCATTTTATTTAGATCGTGTGGTCCGACGAATCATTATGCAAACCAGCAGGAGCTCTTAACATACCTATAGTAAGCAATATTAGAAAATATAGATATAATGAGAAGAAACCGCTTCTAATACCAAATGGAATGGACAAGTTATAGGCCTTTTTGGAGTTATGTCCAACTTTAAACTCCGAGAATTAAATATTTAAAGTTCTTACCAATATAGTTCAGTCTGGAATTTCTGACCTAAACTTAGCACACACACAAAGTTGAAGAGATATTAGAATTAGATACATATTAGGACTAATAATGTTTCTTGTAAGCTTAGCTTTAATAAATTACAAAAAATGTAAACAGAAGAATCGACTTTCGAATCAGAATTTTTTATTATCGTTAAATTTTTTTTATCCCTGGATAGTAGGGCGGTTGATAGAATTCGAAGCAGGCGATTCGAAGTCGAATGTTTTACGAGTATCCGAGGCATGACTGTTTTACCAATGCCTCGAAGCTTTGAAGCATGAACTTTTCCTAGTGTCTCCTGTGCAGTACTAAGGTTAAATAATAATATTCGAAGTAACTTGAAATAATTTTTGAATACTTTAAAGAATGTCTGAGTTTTTCGGGGAATATATGTATACTATTAGGTTTTTGGTTATGATAAGAATATATAAATATATTTCATTATATGTATGATTTGAAACGCAATGTGATTTAAAACCTTTAACGCTAACTCCACACTCTTTTTGTCTTTTATGTTCAGCTAAAATTTGCCACACTTACAAATCTTGGATAAAAATACACTTTTAGAACTTTATATAAAATAAAATCAATACGACGGCTCCCAAATGTTGAACGATTGGTCAGATCTGACTAAAAGTCGATATCTGTGGGATTGCGAAATTGTTGTCGAAGTTTAGAAATCAAAATGACGACTCCTAAATGGCAGTCAAATTTTATCAGTAATGATCAGATTCGACTAAAAATCGATATATGGGGAATTTTAAGGATTATTTTATTTTAACTTTGCTTCATAATTACGAACTAGTGGCCGAAAGAAGCCCTACACCCGGATTATAAAATTTGGAATCAAACACATAATACACAACAGATTTCATCTGGGTACAATAAGAATGTAAATGACACTTTTGAATTGAGCTACGAAATTTCAAATACACATTACATATTTGATTTTAAAGCCTAATTTAATTAATTTTCAAATAAATTTATCCATTGTAAATATTTTTTACAGTTTGTTTTAATATTTATTAATTCTGTTGAATGTGCCCCTGGATTGTTCCAATGGTTGATGTATCGCCGAAAAAATATTTCCGTTATCCAACATTGTGCCAAACTTCTTATATTAGAATTCGTTCGAATTCTTTATCATACTTCGGTACTTCATTGCTGCTTCGAAGGGTTCAACTTCTAGGCCCTAGACGATTTCATATCCTTGGAGGTCAAATGCTTAAGCAAAACTAATTTTTCTTTTATTACAATTGCAACCCCATAAATCCCATATATCGATTATAAGTCGAATCGAGCAACAGACATATTGGCCTGCCATTTTTGAATTCGAAATTTTGACCAAATAATCATAATCAGCGACCCCCACAATCCTAAGATATTGACTTTGAGTCGAATCAGAGATGCCATCTTGATTTTATATTATATAAATATTTTAAATTATATTGTCATGCAAGATCTGTAAGTGTGCTAAATTTTAGCTAATAGCTCAACGGGAAGTGGGTCAAATTAACAATATCAATTCTGAATCACAGTCACATGATAGCTTCGAACCTTCGAATTTCTTCCAATCGAAGGTCGAAGTTTCGAAGATTTAAAACTCGGACGTTCGAAGCTTCGTTGCTTGAATATTATTTTGAAGCTTCGGTGCTTCGAAATTTATTCGAAGTTTCGAATCTTCGAAAATTAACAGCCTTACTGTGTAGTTTAGTTTTATACAATAATTATAAGTTATAACATACCTTACATATATCTATACATATATGATCTTCACTGTGAATGTAATGATAAAAACTATTCACTTACCTGAAATAAAAAGAAAATTTCTTATTTAGATACAAACATTTAAGTAAATAGTTACATGCTAGTAAACTATAAATAGATAGAGTTAAAAATAAAAAAAAACATCCGTGATGACGTTTGATATTTCGAAAGCGGAATGAAATATTAGGAAATCAGTGACTTTGAAAAGAAAAAAAAAACTTTCATTTCTTTTTTTATTAATGTTTTTTTCATGCAAAAAAAAGTTGTTCTTTATCTGCAAACTGAGTTCACTTAAAAAACCAAATTTTATTATTTCGGAAAATCTATACACACAAAACTTTGTGTATATCAAAAATTTGAAATATCTCTTGTGATTTGACCGCCATTTATTATCTTTCAAACAATCTGTCAGCTTTCAAATGGGAACCAAATATTTCAGCCATGACCAATATTTAAGGCACTTTCACATTAAAACCGAAAACCGAAAAATGTAAACCGAAAAACTCAATTTATTCCACTTTAACACAAGTTTTTTGCTCTAATGATTAATAAAATCATGGGAAATAGGATAAACTAATAATTTTACGAATAAAATAGATTATTTATCTCAGATTTTTAAGAAAAACACAATTTTTATCTTTTTTCGGCCGAAAAAGGAAATTTCGGTTACTTCTGTCAATTTCTTTTCGGTTTCCACATCTGGAACGTTTCGGGACGAAAAAATTTTTCGGTCGTACTAAACCTCACTTTTGTGTTTACATTGAAAATTATATTATTTTATTTTATTATTTACTATATTATTATATTATGGATAGGGATTTCGAAGTAAAATTAAAATAAGTTTTATGTATGAGCTCTCCATCATACAACTTTTATGATAATTAAATGTTACTTCTATTTAACCGAAAAAAAGTTTTCGGTTTTTGATGTGAAAGCAAAAGTGAATTTTCGGTGTAGAACTTATCGGTTTTCGGTTTTAATGTGAAAGGCCTTTTATATAAGTGTATTTTTTCGAATCGTAAAAGGCAATTATTATCGAATTTCGAAATCATGTGAGCATACGAAGGAGAATATATCTTCTTTTCATATCTACTTGCTCAAGAAGACTATTTTTGGATTCTCGGCACAATAGCAAAAGCGAAAAAAAAATTTTTATTTGTTATTTCATCACACAACCCATTTGATTTTAGGTGGCAAGTAAAGAATATTGGCTTTTACTCATCAACAGATGAGTGCCGGAGAATCCAAAAATAGCCTTCTTGAACAACCCGGTAATAAATCCTAGTAATCTTGCTACTTTTTATAATATCTGAAATAAAATAAGTTAAGTATATTATACAAATTCTCAGACTGTAAAAATGGCCGTAAGTATAGGTAATCTTGAAAGAGTCAACAAGCTTTCTAGTTACCTACTATGCAATTAGGCCAACGGAATGATAAATATGAAGAAAATATAATATGTTGAAAATCAAAACTATAACTATTTATTTCAATATTTTATAAATATTAGCACAAATTTAAAAATATATTATACAGTAGCCATCATAGAATAGAAAATATCATAGTTACTTACTTATTTTAAGCACCAATTATATGTATAAAAAAAACAAAAGGTGAATGTGTTCTTACGACCGCACGATCAAAGTGAAAATTTTACTTAACACACTCTTGTATACCGAAATTTTTCAAAATTTTAATAATTTTACAAAGAAAGTAAACTTTACTTCAAGTTATATCTATAAAAACTGCATATCATCTGTCACAATCATTCGAGGTTCCGTTCCAATTTCGTGATAAACTTAATAGTAGTACGTTTCCACTGGGCCTGAAATTACGTAATTTTAATTATGACATTCTCCTTCTTCTTCTTTTTTTACACCAAAAATGAGGCTATGAGCCACGATCGGCCATTTTGAAATGAATAACATGATATTGGTCCGAAGAAAATTTAATATTCCTTCAGAAATCTGGGATGCGTTCGTTGAAAATACGTAATTTCGATCGTAATTTTGTAGAATGGGGGGAATCACATAATTTTCAGCAGATTTCAATGATTTCATCAAAATTACTTGATTTCGACCTAGTGAAAACGTAGTATAATATTTATTGAAAAAAAAATACAACTCGACTACCCTGAGTTCACCCGAATGAGCGTTTCACTTTGAAACATCATTAATGCTATTCTTACCATCAAACCAAATTTTTGCAGATTTTCGCTACATGATTGGACCACTGTTGGATGTATTTAATATCTCTATCTCTAAGTTAGTCTTTCCTATACCCAGAAAGCGTTGTAATGTAGTTCCCATAAAAAAAATTGGCATGGCTTAGTCTTGAGGATTACAGGCCTATCAGGCTACTTTGTTTTCTTTCTGAAATGTTGAAAAAGTTTCTGTATTGGCAAGCTCAACGTTTCATATTAAAGAATAACATCAGAAAGATACGGCAGCCCAATTCCCTGGGCTTAGTTGTGAAAGTAACGCCTTGAAGGTGACAACTGACATTCGATCATCGCTCGATAACAGACCAATCACCATTTTAAATCTACATGATTTTTCAAAGGCATTTGACAGCATTTCACATAAGAAATTACTGAACAAACTTTACAACAATTTTCATTTTTCATATGGGTTACAGCGTGTGTACCTGGGTGAGGATAATTTTCGAATTTTCTTCCCTTCACTTATGAAGTTCCGCAGGGATCCATTCGTGGACCTCTACCCTTAATCCTATATATAGTATAAACGACTTTTCGCTTGTAACTCATGACGTTAATATTCATATTTATCGTGATCACGTTCAAATTTATCTTAGTCGCCTCATAGGATTGATGGAAGGGTGTGTGGATAGAATCAACAGCAAATTACTCGAAATTAATAAGTGGACATTTGCACACAATTTTAAAATAAATCCTAATAAATCTCGGTGCATTGCCTTTTCAACTGGTTCGATGGACTCTTCCTAATTACCAGCTGTCTCTGTGGATGGTGTTGTCATTCCGAACGTGAACAAGATTCGTAATTTGAGCGTTACACTTAATTCGAATATGAAATGTCGCGACCACTTTCAGGTCTGCCTTTCCAAAATTTACGCAACACTTCGTCGCTATCGTGGCTATCATCTAGTTTTACGTCGCCCTAATTGCGTTGTCATCTAATAACGACTTTAGTCCTTCAACATTTTAAATACGATTTCCTTGTTTTTACGAAGTTGAATTCAAGCTGCATTCGAAAATTAAATATAGCATTCAATGAGTGCGTTCGGTTTCTTTTTGGGTTACAAAAGTTTGACTATGTGGTGAATCTTAGGTTTGCTGTACTTGGATGCCCGCTGGAAGTATATCTGAAGCGGAGAGTTTTATATTTTTTATTTACAAGCTTGTTACTACAGCCAAAACTTCTATATTTAGATAACTTGCTCCGGCCTCTTAGCTCTGCCAGATGGCGTAAATTTTTAATACCAAGCATCAGTCTTAGAGGATTCTTACTTAGGCAATTCATTGTTTAGGCAATTCATTGTTGGATCGAGCTGCCTAGTAATACATTCAGCGGGCAAACTTGGAACTTTCAGACTGCTTCTTATTGGTTTCCTAGAATATTTTTCGTTTTGTCTGCGACACACACACATTTGTTATCCATTATTGTTTTTAATTTTTCTTCTTCCCTGTCTTTAATTTGAACTTTGATTTGATTTTTTTAATTTTTTTAATTTTAATGTGCTATTTTAATTTTGATCTTAATTTTTCTTTTAATTTTGATTTGGTTTTTTGAATTTTTTATTTTGTTTTTAATTTAAATTTTCTATTTTTATTTTTGATCTTAGTTTTAATTTTGATTTTGTTTTTGATTTTAATTTTAATGTTAATTTTGTTTTAGTTTTAATTTGATTTATTTTTTATTTTAACTTTGATTTTGATGTTAGTTTTTGAATTTTGATTTCACCGTCTGTTCGATAGATGCTAAAGTAAAAAAAAAGATTTTTCAATCTAGTAGTGTCATACGATCGTGAACCTTACTCACTGTCCAGCAAAAATTTACACATGCAGAAAAAAAATCACAGAAAACCCAAAGCTTCGTTAAAATATCTACATATAGTACCCGTTAGATGCTCCAACTAATATTAAATTAAAAGTAAAATTTGCAAGTTTATTTACCTACAAAAATTTGTTTCACTTATTAATAAGAAAAACTCATATGATTATTCTTAATTTTTTTTGTTTTCTCCTCCTCCTCCCACCAACAGGTAACAAGCCCATCAATACATGATGAAATTATTCGTGTTGAACAAAAAATATTGAATCGAGATCGTGAAAGATCACATAATATGAGTTCGGGTGAAAGTGAAAGAGAATCACTTTTAGTACACGAGAATACAACTCAAAATTTTTTGAAAAATCAACGTCATTATGGCTGTGCAGATATTGCTGGAGCGCATGCTATTGAAACTGACACATATTCAAATTGTGCCCTTCTAGTAGAAGATTCTGGAGCAACATCATCCACAGCAGCAGGACCAGGAGCAGCAAGAAAATCTATTAATGGAAATAACAATTTCGAATTAACAGAATTCGATATAAGAGCACCAACGTACAGGTAAAATCTCAAATTAAATTTATTAAATATAAAAAATTTATTTGTATAATCATTAAAATTATTGTCTAACGTATTTCTTTTCTTTTCTTTTGTATTTTTCCGCTTTCTTTTAACGCACTTTGTCTTCCCGTATCTGCTGTCAACAAAAATAACTTCACATGTGTGCTCAACTCTTTAATTTCACTTCCTCTTTCAAATCAACAAACATTATTTATGGTGGTGGTGGTGGTGGGTGATGACGTGTGCGATGGTTTTTATGAACTCAAACAAATATTCTTGTTTATATAATGTACATACATAAATACATACATTGTACATATTATGCTGGCCAACCTGATGATTATGATGATGATTCAATACTGTTGTCAAATTTTGTATATATTTTTTTTTTTATTTATTTTATTTTGACAACAATAGAAAATCAAAATGGCCGTCGTTATGAGAAATACAGAAATACATGCAAAAAACAAGAAGCGAATCTGGTCATATATTATGCACAGAATATATATGAAGCCACGTCACACATGTTACCACCATTAATTAATATTAGCCGCAAAAAAAAAAAATTTTTTTTTTTAGAATTATAGCTTGACTTGATTATACTACAACACAAAATAACACCGTTTATGTCAGTAGTGTATAGATACAATTTGATTTATTTATTTTTATAATTTCCACACAACACAAACATATAATTTTTTTAGATTCATCATAATATAGTCCTGTGTGTTATGTAAATTAAATTACAGTAGATTACCTACTATGTATGTAGAGATGCAGTTTCAAGTTGCTATCCTCGTGTAAACTGACCATAATGCATTTCTTCTATACAATGCTGACAAAACAACAACAACAACAACACACAAACACAGTTATATACATAAAAATTGGAAAACGGATTTTACTACACTATACAAAACAAAAAACAAAAACATTTCGAACATTACAGGAGGAAACAACTAGGAGCTTCCTTTCCGACATCGTCTCGTTCACTGTACGTATTTTGGCAGTATGATTAAGATATTTATTTAACTATTGCTTACCCACATTTGCATTGTTTTTAATAAATTAATGGATAAAAAAAAACAAAACACTTAAGCACTATACGTTCACATGCTATATCTGTATGGAAACAATAATTTCAATCAGTATGCAGCCCTGTCATATATATGTACATAGGAACATAACCTCAATAAATAAAATACAAAGAGAATATATTGGATCGTTAAGGATGAAATTTGTAGAAAAAAAAGCAAAGTTGGTTGATAACAAATATAATGCCTCATTTTCATTGTTATGTTAATTTATTTGACTAATTGAAAAATATCTCCATCTTCTTCCAATTCTTGCAACAGTTCCTATAATCTTTTCTCCCTTGCACATCTTAAATTTTGTTCACTTAAACCACAAGAATACCGCACTTACAAAGCCAAATATTTGACACAGCCAAACTTTTCATTTAAAATTAACACATAGCGACACGTGCAGCGAAAATATATATTTATTCATCTTCTTAAAGTGACTAAGATAAAGGAATTTTACAATCATTTTGATAAAAGTAAATATTTAAAAATAATTATTTTATAACCCATGTTTTTTTCATAGAAATCCAAATTAGTATTTAGAACGACAAAATTAACAAGAAAATTAGTTAAATGAATTAACTTAACGATGAAAATGAGGCATAAGAAATTATTTTATTCATAAAAGTATGCAGCACTCATATTCGATTAAAAAATGAATCAGATTTGTAAGGAAAAAACAATATCAAGCAAACTTCCAAGCGCTTTTGTTTTTTTTTCCATTCAGTTCATGTGGAACCAACCGACTTATCCAACTTTTTCACTTTACCAAATTGAGCTAAATAAGTTAATAGTAGGTCTGTTTAATGAACTCCAAAAAGGTTGAGAGCAGAGCAAAGCAGCTCAACTTAGATTAACTCTGTCAAATTAAAAGTAAAACAGAAAAAAAACACAAAGGAGCATTCAACTCATGAAAAGCAAATTTTCTGAGATCTGTCACCAAAAAACACAATTGTTTAAATTAATGCATGATTAAAGAGACTTTTTTCTTATCACACAAAAACACAACTATTATTTAAATTATTCCACTAGAATAGTCCAGAAAGTTATTTTTTCCACAAAAAACGCAATTATTTGAATTGTTATCAGAACTGTCAATAATACAATTTACAGTTGTCAAATGCCTGCTCGTTACTCCTTCGAAAAAGGTAGAGCAGAAAATCTTGCTCTAGATTACTCCAGTTCACTTTAGAGCAGTTCAGTTCATTTTAGAGTACCTTAGGGCATTTCTCTGAATTCATTAAATACGATTTTCTGCTATTTCGGCTCAAGAGTAAAACATAACCTCCAATTTTTATTTCTTTAGTACTCTGTATTTTTGTTGCATCACGTTTATTATGGAAATGGTACGGATTAATAACTACATATATAATTTTTTTTTTCAATTACTCCTGGGGGCCTATTCTTGAATTACGAATGGTTTTTATGAATTCGTTATATAATGAATAGTTGGTTGAACCCCATTCGTTATATAACGAGTGGTTTGCATACGAAATAACGAATACGAATTTCAAAAATACCACATGCACATTCATTTCGAATGGTTTTGACTGCTTAACGAATACGGAATCTGCCTTCGTTATTCAGGAATAGGGCCCCTGTTCTCGTTGAGTTAAATAATTTTATTTGCTTCTTTATAAACAAACAAACTAATTATGATAGCTGTATACAAATTTTCTGTCAAATTTCATCTATCTGACATTTCAATAACCACTTAGCATTCAAATCCACCTAGCGGAAAATTCTTGCGAAACTGCTCAGCTCATCTATTCGCGGATAAGTGCATGAGTTGTTGCGAGTAGACAGAAGTGCTTGTGAGTACTCTGTACTTGTACACTGCATAATGGAACACAGCTAATATTAACCTGTGATTCTGGATGATCGCATGTCTCATTTGTGAGGTCAAAGTAACATGTACGAAATTTTGCTGCGTCATAACACTAGAGCCAAATACCAGGGACCGTAAATAATTATTATTACTGATTTTTCGAAGCGCGAATAAGTCACATAGTAATATACTTTTATGCAGTTTCATTATAAGAAATAATTAAAAAATGTAATTTTTAAAATTAAAATCATTCCATAATTATTTCCTTGGATATTTATTATTTAAATCATGAAATAATAATTATTTTTGATTTTTATTTTTTTTTGCTCAGAAATAATAATTATTTTTGATTTTTATTTTTTTTTTTATCAGAGATAAAAATTATTTTCCGATTTATATTTTTTTGATCAGAAATAATAATTATTTTCGATTTTTATTTTTTTTTGATCAGAAATAAAAGTCATTTCATAATTATATAATTATCTGATGATTTTTGAGTTAAGTAAATAAATAAAAACTATGTGCTGCTGGTAAATTGAAAAATAAATCTTCAAATATTTCTTATTAATTACTAAAAATAAAAGTTACGAAAATTTTATTAAAGTTTTTATTACTGCACTACTAAGATATTTCTCTTCCTTCCCATACAGATGTATAAAATATATAAATACATAATAAATACTAATTCTCTAAATAAATATGTTAAGTAAGGTACTTACTTTCAATTGATGTGTTATTTTCAAATAATCCGTTATAGTAACCGATTATTCGTTATCGTAGTCCTCACTATTACTGTATACTATATTATCGTAATCCCCTATCAGTTCACTTAAAGAAAATCAATAGAAAATTACTTAATCACTTAATCAACACACGTCACTAAGTGATTGTAATTTTACTTTTACGATAAATTGTATAAGAGTACGAATTTAGATCAATTTTAAACTGTATTTTAAAGAAGAAGAAAAAAATCAAATAAAAATTAATCTGTCTGTTTCATTTTCGTAAATAAGTGAGAACATTTTATGAGAATAAAAACTGAAAACTCCGCCCCTTCTCATTTTTTGTTTCGTAGTTCGTTGCATGTAATCTGCGCTCCGCTCCGTTTTCAAATTTTTTTCTTTATACGTAAAATTTTTAAGAACAGATTGTCTTTTATTTTATTTTTTTCTTCTTCTTTAAAATACAGTTATAAAATTGATCTAAATTCTTCTAAGAAATTCAATACCATTTCCAATTAAATTAAATTAAATTAATCATACAAGACACCCGTAAGGTGATTCACTGCATTCTTTTGTATATGCTGAATGCCATACAAAATGTGAAAATAAAACAAAAGTCATGTCCACCTGTTTATGGACAAGCGAAGTGCATTATGCACATATGAGTGTCATTTATCAAAGAATACACGACGGCAAAGCTTTATGCTATGCTTATGCTTTGCAATAGGAAAAGCAAAACCAACAGCATATGGTACGATAGAGTAAGCGATCAATGAAAAGCATTACATTGTAGATTTCTTTGTTTACTTCTACCTGGTTGAAACTTTGGGTAATGCCCGCTGTGCATTTTTTACATGCACAGCAATTATGATCAATATTGAAAATAGCAATGGCCGAAGGTGTGTGATTGGTTGAAATGATCGAAATAAGTAATGTCAGCAATTTTTATAATGTATAAATTCAGTGTAATTATATGAAATAAATCAGAGTTTATATCGAACTCTACTGGTGCGCATCTTATTTTTTTTGATCCTAACTGCGAGCTCCCTAGCTCTGACATGGCTGCACCTCAAGGTAATTGAGCTCTCCAGCTCTACCTTATTTTTTTTTTGGCTATCCTAACAGACAGCTCTATAGCTCCCACTTGGAATAGCCGCTTGGCTAACAGAGAGCTTTATCGCTCGTACCTGCCAAGCACACTGTCTTACAGCGCTTTAAGAAGCACTAAGACAGTATAGCAGAAAACTTTGACGTTTCTTTGTTATTACCAGATTTGAGTAAAGAAGAAAAAAGTTTTCTACACCACTGAAGAGGATGAATATAATTCAGATATTAGTTTTAAAAATAGGGCCGCGTACGAGGAAATAGAGACTTATACAGAGAAAAAAGTTGACGTCGATTCCAACTTATTGGATTACTGGCAGCAACAGAAATATATAAAGTCGTCATTGTATAGACTTGCATTAATAGTGCACGCTGTTCCGGCCACACAAGTTAGTGTGGAAAGAGCATTTTCTGCATTGAAATTAATACTTAGCGATCTTAGATGTAATCTATCGGATGTTAGTGTTACAAAAACACTTTTTGTTAAATTAAACAACGTGTAGTGCACTAATAAAAACATTTTTGTAATTTTTATTTTTGGTAATTAATAACAAATATTTGAAGGTTTATTTTTCAATTTACCAGCAGCAAAAATCATCAGATAATTATATAATTATGAAATGACTTTTATTTCTGATCAAAAAAAATAAAAATCAAAAATAATTATTATTTCTGATCAAAAAAAATAAAAATCAAAAATAATTATTATTTCATGATTTTTTTCATTTTGATCGTAATAATTACGGTCCCGGCCAAATACACTATTAAGGTAAATATACATATGGTGAGGAACTTTTAGTCTCTGGTCTCCGGTTTACAGACACTACAATCTCCAAAATGTTTACACCGCAAGAGTGTTTTGTCTCTGGAGATCATAAAATTAGGTCTATGGAGACCCATTAGAAAAAAGTCTCTAGAGATATGTCTCCGAATTGTATACACGAAATTTGATGCTTTTTCTCTCGAATCTACAGAGATCTTTGTTAATTGTCAAGCAAGAGATTCTTAGAAAGAATATTATCTCAAAAAGTATTAATATTTTTATGTTATGCGAAAAGTGAATAAGCTCCATGGTGTACAAATTTTACGGGATAAAGGATTTTTTTTTGTTTTGTTTTTTTTTTAAATAAGCAGAAATTTATTGACGAAAGAAGTTTTCTGCCCTAAAACCATTATATTATTTATTAATTTTTTTATTAATTTCTTTATAACAATCTGTCAAACTCACTCCACTTTATTCCTTTTCCGTTCCGATTCGACCTACACTTGACTGAACAGAGCACAAAAATAGTCTCCGGAGACCTGGAGATGAAAAATGAACAAACTTCAGAGATCGAAATCCGAACCTGAAGACCTGTTTATTTTGAAATACACGATGGAAAACCGGAAACCATGAGTCTAAGAGATCAAAGTCTCGAGAGATTTGGTCTCTTTAGAGATTTTTTTACATCGCCGTGTAGCTTCACGTCTCGATGTCATAGTTCTACGTAAGAACTCATACTTTATAATAGTACGAATTTCCGACCGTTACATTTTCAACAAAATTCATTTTTTAAAAAAAAAAATTAATATTTTTTAGAACTTACAATAATTTCTTTAAACAGGCGAGATATGTAACTTTCAAAAAAAAACACACAAACAGAACGATAAAATATTAAGAGCCAATGTCAAATAATAAGTTATTTAAAATTGGCAATATTCAAAACTACAAATTTCATCCTTGACGATCCAATAATATTTTCTGTTGCATATTTGCATATTTAAAAAGGATTTGTGCATCAAGAGACCCCCTTTTTTTTTTAGCTCTTATTATATCCGTTCAGACTTTATCATCACAATAATATGTTTGCTGATTGGTTGAATGTTAAATCTTTTCAAATCCTTAAATTATTCAACGTTTTAATATACTCCGTTACATTTACGGAACAGGAATGTAGTTATAGAGTTAATCACCTGCCCGACGCCTGGTATTAGCTCTATTATCTATGCATGCATGTATGAATGTTACCGAAGGATTGCAGCCACAATTTGAAATTCATCTCTAATCGATTGCAGGATGTTTCCATAAATCACGTTCGTGCACTTTTAGAATTTATTGGTAATTAGGGAATTATGTGGATTCACCATGTATATGTATGTGTGTAAACTACCCCTACACATTTTATTTCCGGTCATTATTTTGCTATTTAATTGAAGTAAAACCGGTTTTGGGGTGGCTGCATGCATTTATATATACCCAAAACAGAAAATTTCATTTAAACCAAATTTCAATAGGTTTAGTGATTTTCTAGTCCTACCTACATATTTTTGCTATTTTTGTTTGTTGTAGGTAGGTTTGTACCTACTATGAATGTATATCTATTATTAAGCAATTTTAACATAAAAACCACTTTTATTGTTCTATGCTAATTCAATATTGATATCGTAATCATCGCTTCAGTATTTGAGTAAATTTATTTGAAATATTGCACTATATGAATGTACACACATTTCATAATACCAAAGTTATAAAGATTATTGCTTTATTGCTTTTGTGTGGTACCAATAAAATATTTAGTGCCCTTGGAAAAGTTAATTTGAATTTCCAGTAAGCTTCATTGAAGACGGCACACAATGGTAGAGAATGAAAAAATGCAATTCAGATTTTTGAAAACCAGAAAAATAAATATTTTCACTTCCTAATTATTATTTCAATTGCATGAAAGGAAGAATTAATACATTTTTCAGATTCAATTCAAGTACCTTTTCAATTATCATTATCCATAGAAAATCTCCATTACCAATATTCTTGTATCAGAATTACAATTGTACAGAACTAATCCAGGAAATGTAAATAATACTTTGAAACTACGAAAAGCAGGATAAAAACTCTACTAACGGGCACTTATATTATAAGCGGAGCCTTCTTATGAGCGAACAAATATTGCTCCTAAGGTGGATCCAAAAGGGATGAATGGGAAATTTACCCCTTTTAACCGGACTTTTTTTCTAAGAGGACGCGGACATTATTTTTCAAGAATTTTGATCAAATTGCCTCACATAAGCAGATTATTTCTTTGCAATTTTATTGAAATTAATTTTTTTAACATTTTTTAAGAATCTCATTACAATATAATAAATGTAAATCGACATACGTATATATGCTTTACATATATATGTAACAAAAATAAGGATAGATTTTTCCCCCAAGAGAACAGGAAGTATGTTTTAAAAAGCAATTAAACTACCAAAATATATATCTACAATACATTCAAAAAGAGAAACACGTTTTTCAATACAACTTTCAAATAAAACTGAAAAGAAAAGTTGTCACTCCAAGCTCAAAGCAGTTCAATGGAATAAATCAGAATTCTTTTAGTTGGGCAAATTTCGTGGTTGTGAAAGCCTAGTAAGAATAATTTCTGTGCATTTCATTATCCCTTATAAAGGTTAAGTGTCGAATATATGTGGGCTTTGTTTAGTACAATTCGATCGTCAAAACTCTGATATTTTAATTTACCAAGTACGGAAGGAGTGAAGTGTTTAAAAGACACCATTTATAAAATATTTTTTCTATTATATCATTTTTTACACATTAAATAATTTCAAAAATTAAAAGATTGGTGACCCAGAAGATGTCCAAATTTTCGACACCTTCCAGTCCCGTATTAGACATGCGACAGTAATCTTAATGCACATTAAGAATTGAATTGTTATACTGAGCAGAAGTCAGTTTGGAATGCGACAGTCAATATTGAAACTGATAATGAAAGCTATATTGAAACTGTAGTAGAAATTTGCTATCAATTCTCACAAAAAGTACCATCATAAAGCATGTCAGTTCTTATAAAATTTTACTCTAAAAATAGTATAGATCAATTAGGATCTTAAAATGATTTCAAATTTACGGACACATTACGAAAATGTGATTACTTCTGAGATACGTTTACAACAAAGTGGAATGGATGATTTCTTTGAAATACTATTCAGGAATTTGCTAGAGACTTTAATAAAATTATCATCATGAAAAATCAGCGATATCTTTTCATCTTTTCTACCTTTTCTTCCGACTCAAATCAGTAACCGTAATAAAACATCCAATTAAAGTCAGGATCAGTAAGGTAAGTTTTCCATGAATGATCCTCACTTATTTTCTCATTGAAGCGCGAAGCGCCAAAACGCTACATAACACAAGGACTGTCTCCAAAGACGAATCCCTTTTGTATTATTTTTTTTATCATCCTCTTCATCACACATCATCAGGTGAGTGTCATAGAGCATTGTATGCCAGTGTGGTTCATATAAACCGTTTCAAAGTTACAGTCATTGAAAAAAAAAAAAAACAGTTTTTCACAAAATACCTTGTATCTTAAAAAGTTGTAACGTCGGTTGTTGGTGTGCGGGTACTCAGGAGATTGCCCAGGGCTGTATACCGACGTTGTTAGGTTCAGAGCGCTGTTCTAGCTCTGCGGTTCGGGCGGTCTACGTAATACTCACTACTTAACCTACACTCACTCACTTACTTACGATAACTTATGACTACGCGGCGTCGGTGAGGGGTAGGAGCGTGCGCTTACTATTACTTAGACCAACACGATTAAGGTGCGCTTGTCGTTAGGAGTAGCCAAAACGGGGTATACGGGACGGAGCGTGCGCTCGCTATTCTTCTGACCAACACAATGACGTGCGCTTGTCGTCAGAATAGCCAACACGGGAGGTACAGGACGGAGTGTGCGCTCACTATTCTTCTGACCAATACGATGACGTGCGCTTGACGTCAGAATAGCCAACACGGGGGGTACAGGACGGAATGTATGTGTGCGCTTACTACTCTTCTGACCAACACGATGAACGTGCGCAGCGTTATCAGAGTAGCCAACTCAACTGACTAATCTTTCGGTGCCGACTGACTTTTATAGCCAGTCTTCTGGTAGTTCACTGGTGGGGGTCAACTCTTCGTACTTCTGAGTTGTCTTCTCGCGGTCGGATATTTCACTGATCGGTGGCTGTGCTTTCGACTTGTGTCTGCTTCGATGCTCGGTGATCGACTGAGTAATTTTACTACTGGCTGCGGGCTATTTATAGGCAGGCTGGCTGATGGCATCGGGTGCAGAATGTTCCCTTCTACTATCATGTCACCAGCACGGGACACTACTGAGCTGCTGATCAGTAGTGTGCTCTTTTCTCGGCGGCTGGCTTACTTTGTTGCGGCTGCTAGACACTCGTTTTCGCTGGTGTCTAGCTGAAATGTATAAATAAGTACAGGCTGTACGGTCATCGTCTAAAGCTAATTGTATAGAAAACCAAATCTTCATGGCCTTTCCAACGACTGCTCAATCAGCCCCACACTCCTCCACTCCTCTCCTCCCAGGAGTTATTGCGGTCTAAATTAAAAATTTTGGATTTTTTTTTTTTTTTTTTTTTTGTAAACTGTGTAGACCCTCCTCTTTAATTTGCTATCTGTAGTCAAAGATTTTAAGCAAAGTTGTCCTTTGTGACGTTATGATTTTACATGTAAAAACAATATTGAACATACTTTGTTTGTCTGTATGTCATGATTCGGTAGCACTCTTCTAATGGTGGTGTAAATAAAGAACCTCCATCTCAAATATTTTAGCCTTAAGTTTTCATGAATTAACCAAGTCATATTTGCGTAGTCAGCTGATTTGATTCCGATACATGGCGAAAAATTGAAAAATCGTTGAGTGCGAAACCTCAAATTAAGAGATGAATTTGTAATCGAGTAGTTTCGTGTGAAATCTTAATGACGATAGAAAAGTCTACCTCTATATAACTCTCTTAACATCGTTGATAACTTATTCGGAAGTCTGCCTGCCTTCCAGTATTGGAGGACGGGACGACCGGAAAGGCTTAAAGAAATTTCATGTTTAATGGGAAAAATGGCAGACAATTTGGCTATCACTGAGGTGGTGGCAGACGGCGATAACGACGCGCGAAAATGTGTATAACTTACGTCATACCACGACAACTCGAAAATGCGTTCACTTAAGGCCGCTTCATACGCTGAAACAAATCATATGACTTTGCATACACAAGCCAACTCGTACGATTTTTATGAACGTGTGTAGCGAAATTCGGAGCTTGAGTTTAGACTGAAAGTGAAATCTAACATGAATGAAATCGGCCGAAAACTTAAAAGCCGTTGTATGCGGAGGCAAAAGTTAAACATCCGATTTTGTCTAGATCAATATTCTACAAAAAAAGTCGTTAGATTTGCTTGTTCGCAATAGTTTCGACCGATTTAATTAATGCACGACTTAAATCTCAACTCAAATTCCAACTTACGTTCATGTAAATCGTACGACTTGGCTATGAACAAGTATAGTGGCCTTTTGTGTGCTGACATTTTTCACCCGGGCTTTTAAAAAAAAATATTAAATTTGATTTCGAAAATGGGTCCAATCGGGCAACTCCTCCATAGGATTGGCATACAAAAATTTCATTTTTCACTATTTATTTGGGCACTACCTGAACGCGTCGACGTAGAGAGCTGAAATTTGGTACATGGTGTTTTCATAGCAAATAGTAAATACAATTTAATAAATGAACTAAATAGGTTGCCCTAGAAAACTTTGGTTTTTCGCTATATATTTGACGACGACGCAGTGTCGTGGAGAGCTCTATGGATATTTATAAAAATTACAAATACGAATACAAAAATGGACCAAATCGAACAACCCTTTCTTGGTGTTGTATGTTGATTTATTTCATTTTTGAAATTTTATTTACTATTTTTATGAAAACGTTGTACAGAAAATATAAGCCCCTCGACGTCGACACGTTCTAAGGCCAATTTTTAAATATATAGTGAGCATTCTGATAGAAGGCTCTGTAATCATTTTAAGCTCATTCTCTTAAGGAGTAGAAGCTCTTTTGTTTTTCCGTCAGAGGTGTTAAGAATATTTTACGCCTGACCAGGTACTTGTAGCCTTTCCCAATAAATGGATTTTTGTTTGTTCGCCCAAGTATTTAAGGTAGCCCTGCGGTAACACTTAGAAGTACCACAGAATGGCTCTGGTTCGACAGAGGGAGTTTCCGCTCCTCTTTTGGCTAAGACATCAGAATTTCATTGCCTTTATGGCCCTCATGTCCAGATACCCCCATGTGCTCTTACTTTGTTTCTCCTTTATAAATTTTTAATGGTTTGAGGGTGTCTGTCTCACATTATCCTTGACTTAATGTTAAGTCTACCGCATTACACTTAAGCTTCCATATTGTTGGAATTGAAAACAAAATTATTTGGTGCCACCAGCATTCGAGATTCGAATTGTGACAGTCTGATTTGTACTTTTATACGTAACCCACTTACTTGGCGACCAGCAGCCACCGCCTATCATGTATTATACATTTGTAACAAACGAGAAAATGTCCAATTTTATGAAACAATAATACTTCCCATCAGCAACCGCACCCAAAGGCACGTTGTTAACATAAAAAACAAACAATTACAATTTACATCCCCTTTAAAAAACAAAAACTGTATATATGTAAGTATTTCGTAAAATGCACAAAATTCTCCCCTCCTTTCCTGAAAAGGTCAACCTTTCAATTTATCTAAATAATGGGGTTGCACCCTTTGAATGAAAACCGATTTATTCGACGCTATAGGGTTATTCAGCTTTGAACAAGAACATTCGTCACGTTGTCAACGAGGAGAAAATACTGCTCGCAAAAAGAAAAACAAAACGAAAACACGAAAAGTAATTTAATATCGAGCCATAAATTTTGCCTGTAGTGTTATGGTGGATTCATCCATTGTAGTAGCCATTGTAAACTTCCGGAAACATAACCTCAAGTTTTGTATATTATAACGGTAAAACGGATGCTATCAACATATTGAAAAATTTGATAAAAAAAAAAACAACCTCTAAAAGGCAAGTGAAACTGATCAAGTGAAACTGATCAAGTGACATGTCAGGCAACATAATTTGCAGCAAAAAGCAACATGAAGAAGAATTATTACTGGATGTAAATGGAGCACGAAGTTTCTAATGGAAAATATACCAAGTAAACTGGGGTGTGAATATGGTAGGTAGGTAGGTAGATGACTATCATATGTTTAAAAAAAAATCATACAAGCTATATCATAATGTAACGGCGACTTTTATATTATATAAATGCGCACTTATAAATTATCAAAATCGCAATATCGCATCGTGCATATTTATTCTATAATCATTGCTCATCTAACTAAATAAACTGCAGAATGATGTCATTATAGTCGTTCACCCAAGGGAAAAATATGAAGTCCTGAGAAAACATTTTTCCCACTTATCACTTGAATTTAGTTTAAATTTCATGACTACAACACAAAACTCTTCTGGAACACTGAACATAAAACAAGGAAATTGAAGCACCATCTAGTGTTGTGCCCTGTCTCAACTCATATATGGCATGCATAGTTCCACGATCCTCATCCTCGCATTCGCATCGCATCATTAATTTTAAGAGAGGACTAAAATTAGGAAGGAAAACGTAGAGATAAATACGGATGAGTTGTCTCGAGAGCATCCTTTCCATTTAAACGATAACTTGAAAGTAGTTCATATGCTCGCATTACACGATTACCATAAGCATGAGTCCCTTGAACTTAGCACTGAACATTTTTGTGCTTTGAAGAAAGATATCACCGCGTGTCGTCACGTCACTTCCTTTATATCCTTTATAATTCAGAACCAACAATTGAAGATAATTTTAGGGGAATTTCATCTGCATTTCAATGTACTGAAACTCTTGTGTAATACATACATAAGTATGTGTATGATAGGATGTAAAGTTTTAAAATTGTCTTCCTTTCCTTTTTATTTTTCTTCTTTTATTTTTTCATTTTGTGGAATAATTTCGAAAAGAAATAAGTAGCATTTTCCAGGCAGTAGGAATCCTTAAAAATTTCGTCCATGAATTCGATCAATACTTTGTGATAAAACTATTTTACGTATCTTGTGATGCTATTTTTTTTCTTTTTTTTTATGAAAAAGAGCATTTGGAATGTAAGCAGTTGTGACAATAAAAACTATGAATTAAGAACAACAACAAAAACTATTATGCACATATTAAACAAGTGCTAAAAATTTAATAAAACTGAACCCATCTAAATAAACGGTTAAGGCTGAATAAATTTGCAAGAATTTTGTTCAACCCTTTTCATTTTCCACAATTTTTTAGGCCAGCGTACATATGAATTTGTCTGTCTGTATACAGGTAACCCTCGATTAACGCGGTAAATTCGTTCTTAAAAACCAGCGCGCGTAAAACGAAACCGTGTTAATCGAGACCAGAAATCCATACAAAATGGGGTTATTGGTTAAAAAACAATTTTTTTTTTAATAAGCATTTATTATATAAATTCAACAAAATAATAAAAATAAAAAAATAATTCGAATCTAAATATACGGGGATAACCCTTCTTTGGGGTTTCGTTGGAAGTTTAAGCTCCTAGACATGTCTGGATCATGTTCAATATAAAAAGTCTCAAGTTTATGTGCTAGTCCTAACCCTTCGCTCAAATTCTGTAATGTGAAGTTTTGAACTGGCTCTTTATTTCTAGTTCGCTTTCAGATGTGTTTGAATTGTTTTCGTCTATCATAAGGACTAAATCTTCTTCAGTTAAGTCTGTATCCTCAGTAATTAACTGTTGAATATCAGGCCATTTTAACTTATCAAAACCTTCACGCCCCAGTGCATGTCCAAGTTCAACAATCCTATTTATTTCAGTGTCTGTACCTTGGGTTAAAATATGATTGGAAGCCACAACATCAGGCCACAACTTCTTCCAACACCCATTTAGAGTTGATGGTTTCAACTCTTTAATAGAATGCGCAATGAATGAAATGCAATTAATCATTGTGTAACTCTTCCATGCATCGCTAACCATCAATTCGGAATTTACATCTAATTTTTTGAATGTTTTTCGTATGGAAATTGCTTTAAATGTAGCAATGACGCCCTGATCTTGTGGCTGTAATAACAATGTTGTGTTTGGTGGTAAGAACATAATTTTTATATTTGGATGTCTAAGTTCTAATGGATGGCTTGGAGCACTGTCAATTAATAGTAGAACCTTGAAGTCTAAGTTTTTTTTTTTCATGTAAGCCACAACTTCTGGTGCAAATAAATTATAAAACCAATCTTTGAACAAGACATCCAAGCTTTTTTATTAGCTCTCCAATAAACGGGTAAGTTTGTCTTATCTATACCTTTAAAAGCCCGAGGATTTAAAGCGCGGTGAATTGCTAGTGGCTTTGTCATAAAATCTTTCGATGCATTGCTGCATAGAAGGAGTGAAACACAGTCTTTTGCAGCTTTAAATCCTTTTGCCGTTTTTGCATCCTTTTTATAAGTATGTACGAGCAGGTATTTTTTTCCAAAAAAATTCCTGTCTCGTCAGCATTGAAAACCTGATCACCAACATATCCTTCATCATCAATTATCTTTTTAAGCGCTTCTGGAAAAACTTTAGCTGCTTCTTCATCAGCCGAAGCTGATTCTCCCTGCAATTTAACGTTATGTAAAGAAAAACGACTTTTACATTTTTCAAACCAGCTTTTGCTGGCGCAAAATTCAATTTGTTTAGCACTCGAAGTTGCTTGATTGGCTTTAAGATGCTGTAAAATACGTACAGATTTTTGTCGGATTGGCTCTTCTCTTCAACCCATATATTTAAACATTTCTCCATTTTTTCCATATCAGGATCTCGTGCATGTGAAGTTTTTTTAAGACTGACAGATGATCCTGGTGCTACAGCTGCTCTTATTTTGTCTTCGTTCTTTTTTATTGTTCTTACAGTTGATTCTGCCAAATTAAATTCTCGACCAACTGTTGCGAAACCTGCGCTGCATCGTAGGCGATCCAAAACATTCATTTTAGTCTCCAACGAAATAACTTTTCTTAACTCCGTAACTTTCAGCATCTGTGGGTTAATTTTTAAAAATTTTATTTAAATTTAAAATTCACTTACCTTTATCCAGCTTTTTTTTAAATTTTTTTATCACTCTTCTTCTTATGTAATAAGGCTTACATAACCCTTTACCGCAGAGAATAATTTTTGCATTTTCACACTAAATGTTTTTTCCCACTTAAAACACTTACAAATATGTATTGCACTTAAGTCCTCAGAAAGTAAACTGCACAGTTCGATACTCACACAGTCGAGTGTTACGAATCTGCTGACGGGTTTGGTTGATCTCGATAACGGCAACTGTGCTTCTGAGAATTCAAAATTCCTAGATGTGTCGAGTGTTGCCATATGGCAACTCAAGGCGGTAAAGTGTTAAATTATCTTTACTGTCTTTACTAAATTTATTAAATTTTTATTCAATGCTTTTTAAAAACCTTTAATTAGTTTTCAACATACAAAAATGATACATTTCGTCTTTCTTATATACACTTTCGGGGAATACCCCCTTTATATTTTTTTCGAAACCAAAAAAAAACAAGTATGTGCACGTAACATTTTTTTTCGTATAAAAAAAAAATTTCCGCTTAAAACCGAATTTTTTACCCGCGTTGTTTAAAATAAGTTGCAAATATATTTCCGCGTAAAACCGAAACCGCGCAATTGAAGTGCCGCGTTAATCGAGGGTTACCTGTATTTATTTATATATTTCTTTTTTACTATTTTCGACACTCTCGTAGACCCACTTCTCGTCATCACAGCGAGCTGAAATTTGGCACACAGGTTCATGTCGCGTGACAATTGAATCTATCAAAATTTGAACCGGAAATTTAAATGGAAAACCCGGAAAATCTGGAAAAATCATTTGAGAAGTTGGTACAAATTTGATTAGTGATAAATCCGTTTCAGGAAAAATGCAGAGTTTCCGATTTTTGTGAAAAAATTTCCGGAATTTTCCGACTTTTCCGGTAAAAAAGTTTTCTAAATTATGCAGGATCAAGTTCCGTATCAACTGGCATCATTACTTTCTCTCCGACAATGGTGAAAACTTGCAGAAAAAATCGAGGAAAATTCATGTAAAACGCTTTTCCGGAGTTTTTCCGACCAAGGAAGCGTTTGAGCGTTTTGCAACCTAAGACAAAGTTGTAGAGCGAAATGAGTTGCATAAAGTTGCTTTTGTGGAAAAATTTCCGGATTTTTCACTTTTTCGGAAAATTTTTCGACAAAAAGTTTTATAAGCTATGCGGCATCATTCTTTTTTCGTCCTACTGGCATCAATACTTTCTCTTCAACAATCATGAAAACTTGCATGAAAAATTCATGTAAATTTTTAAAAAAAATTCATAGTAATAGGAAAAGTCGGAAAAATTGGAAAATCGGGAAAATTCATTTTATATGGGATCAAGTTGGAATACAGCTAAAAAGCGCTGTTTAAAACATAATTTGAATTTCAGAAAACCGTTGCAGTACATCAACGATTTGATACTCGAAAAATTTGTGTCTTCGGATCAGCACCAAACATGACTTAAAAATTGTTTTAAAATATCTCCATGCAGCACGTAATAACAATTTAGTTAACGTGAAAAAGGCAGAAAATAAAATAAATAAAAAACGAGTTTTCAAACAAAACTGAGGCCAAGCCACATGAAAACGTAGAACATAAACTTTTCTTCACACACAGAGGTGGACTCAGATTTTATTCGCTGACAATCACCGATATATTTCAGTATGATCAATCAGAGGTAATAAGTGATTTGATTCATGAAGAGAAAGAATATTCAAGAGAAATGTCCCAATCAAAAAATCTGAGTCCACCTCTGTGTATGAAGATAAGTTTATTTTCTACTTTTTCATGCGGCTTGGCCTCAGTTTTGTTGGAAAACTCGTTTTTTTACTTATTTTATTATGATATTGATTTGAAATCTTCGGCAAAATATTAGAAACTCTTCAGTTCAAATGCTGCCGGGCTTAGATTTTTGAAAAAGGTGTTTGGTTTTTGTTTTTTTTTTTTTATCAAAAACCTCAAAAAACTGAGTTATTTTCCTACCGGTCCTAAAAACTTTTTTATGTACACACTATTTTTTTATTATTTTTCGTACATAGGTTTTCTAAACATATTTGTAAATGCTACCGGAGCTGTTTTTCTAAATTTATTAATATTTTTAATGTTATAATTACTTTTATAATATTAAAATTCAGACCCCTGTAACTTGAATAAAATTTATTGTTAAACGAGAATGAAGATTGAGGTAATGTTATTCAGTAGCTCAAAAACAGGAAAAATCCCGTAAGTAGTTTATTTTATAAAAATCAATTTGTAATTAAATTTCTTTCAATTGCATGACATTTGTTTGTTGGACTTGATAAAAAAAATAATTTTCACTTTTTTTTTTTCTACCTACAATTTGTCATTCCCTAATTTTGAAAAGTTGTTTAGAAGCGAAAAGGGAAAGAAAAGAAAAAGCTATCACTGCAATTCAAGGAGTACTCTGTTTAGGTTTTCAAAATGAATGTGAAATTAATAGTCAAAAGCTTAAGATTTTTATAAAGTCTAACAAACAAATGAAATGTAATTGAAAGGAATTTAATTATTAAATTGAAAATCATAAGTTTAATTATTATGCATTTGAATTTTTCATTCATTAGAAAATCATATTCATGATTTGTAGGAAAAGTAGACTTTAAGCTTAAAAAAGAACGTTCGGCTTGAGCAGGGAAAGCTGTACTCTCATTTCACAGTGAATTGGGTAGAATTTAATAAAATGCAGAAACTCTTCGTAATTTTGTTGAAAGACACACAATTAGTTTTTTTTTTTGTCGTAAAAGTAAACATTTTCACCTATAAATAGGCCTTGAAATTATCATCACCCAGAAGCATTGTTTATTTTATATAAATTTTTAAACATGAAACGTGTTTGTTTTTCCATAATGCGCAATGCTAAAAGCTTTCAAACGACACGTTTCTCATACATATGCAAGTAAAGAAAAGTCTTAGCGGCAGCACGGCCTGTAGTAAAGAAGGCAATGACACAATGTATATTTACAGTGCGTCATAGAGCTGCTGCTAGCTGTGTGTGCAACGGAGTGGTTTGGAAATGCAATGAGAGAAAAGAGAAAATATTTCTTTATATTTTTCGTTCATAGTTTGTTGTTAAAAAGAAACGGAAAATATTTATTTAGAATATATGTAAGCCGAGGGAAAATTATTTGGTTTTTTTTTCTCTTTTCACTTTTTTATTGCATATTTTTTTGAGATTGAGCATTTGTTTTGTAATCCATGCAAATACTCGGTTTTTTCGCTCTAGGTGTAGGCATTTGACAAACAAATTTGATTCACATGGGAACATCTTTTGTTTCTGGGAAAAACACTGCATTGGACTGGGCAATTACGAATGGATTTGTTTTATAATTATTTAGACTAGAAAGGGGTTTTGTAAATTGAGAACAAACCACCATCTAATTGATTGTATGAATCCGTATAAAACGTTACCTATAATTTTCATGTTTAAAGATTTTGATTGTTTGAAAGGATTCAACTGATGGAAATTTGATGAATTTCCCAAAATAATTCAATCCGTAATTTCCAGCTCATTGCAGTATTTTGCTTTGCACCATTGCAGTCATACCACATTAAAAAAACCGCGCCACTTATTCTACCCCTTAGATAGTTTCTGTGCCCTAAACTATTATTCATACAACAAAATGGTCTGTTGATGATCTTTTAAGCTTGTTTTCCTATCTTCGCATGAATCTGCCTGCAGATGATTGCTCAACTGAGAGTAATTGAGCGTCAAATGGTGAAACTACATTTTAATCAAAACTAACTTGGGGAGGTAAGGATCCAACTTTAAAATTACTGGAAGACTATTTTCCTGTCTCTATAGCATATACAGGGTGTTTCACTATCGGCCCGCATAACTCAAGGGTTTGACAGTTAAAGTGGAGACAAGTAAAAAATTATATTGGGAAGGGGAGGCTAAGTCGCGTCGTTGGGTGGGGGAGGGGGGGGGGGTTAATATTTTTCCACTTTACACCCTTTAACTTTCTGGATATATGTATACCCTATCCAAATGAGATTCATATCTCGGATAATAGCAAACCATCTAAGCTTTCCAACTGAATGTCCAATCAGTCTTCCTATCAACTTCTGTCGGAAGTTCTAGGACGTCAAAGTCCAAAAATTGGGAAAACCTAGTTTTATCAAATTTTAACGATTTTCCCACCAAAATGCATGATAACTATACAGTTACAGTACCTACCTAAATGCAACTGTTTTTGAGATATTACCGTTTCTATGATTCATAATTTCATTCATTTTGCTAATTTTTGCGTAGAGTTACATAAAATTGGGAACGGTTTCTATCGTCAGTAGCAAAAAGAATGAAATTATATCGGTTGGCATTACACTGTCGGCGTAAAGACTTGTAACATTTCATGTAAAAACTCATTAAGCACAAACTGTTACACTATCTGCCTACATTTCATGAAGTGCTCAATTACATCAAGTGTCTACGACATAATATAAAAGAGATGTTGCATAAAAAAAAATCAAAGTCTGTATGGACGAGAGTATACAGAAAAATGTCTCGCAAAATATCAGATGGTGCTGTAATTCAGTTCTACTATCAACATTTTGTACGATAACGAAATTTTTATTTATTATTTATTTCGTAGTAAACAAAAAATTAAGTAACTAATCTGCTAATATGTAAACGTCTAAGTGGATTTACGTTTACATATTAGCAGATTAGTTACTTAATTTTGCATTAAAAAGTAAAAAATATTTTCTTCTTTATCACAAAAAAAGTTTTATTGCAAAATAAGAAATATGTATATATTATAATTTTGGTAGTTAATTCTCTATGAAAATAACAGGTTTGACGCGAAGTTGTACTAACTTTTCATGTTTCTTAAAATTTCGGTAGTAAACCCCCCCCCCCTGTAACGCACCCTGGATTTGGCTTTGGAGGGGGGGGGGGGGGGGGGGGCATAGGTGTCCCAAGTCCTAACGAGTCGAAAAAATAGGGCTCTAAAGTCGCGTCCTGCACCCATCTGTGCACTTAAGGACTGCTATTGTACAATAAAAGGTTTTATTTTATTTTGTCGGACTTTGTAATAATATACAGACCACATTTTATACGTAATTTGTAAATTATGTTCAGAAAACTGACATTCTGGAGGGGAACCGGCCCTTTCGTCCCCCTCTCGGTGTGCCCCCCCCCCCCCCCTCGGTGTGCCCCCCCCCCCCTCCCCTTCAATTATCAAGATATAAAATTGCTCTTAAATAAGGAAAAAACCAGAATATTAAGTCCTTTAAAATTCGACTTTTATCTGTTACGACTATACTCATTTACTATAGAATAAATATGCAAGCAACATAATGCAAAATACACACACATCGATACGTATCACCCACGCACACGCACACACACACGTACTATATATACAAAGAAATTATAAATTTAAATCAACTTTAGCACGTGTGATTAGACGTGTGCATAATAAGAAAAAGGTATAAAACGAACAAAATCAACAGTGTGTTTGCCCTTGTGACATGCATTTTATCTACATCTCATATGAACACGGAATAAATTCCGATTATTCCTAAAAGAAAGGTGAAAAAATAAAAAGAAAATTCCACACGACGAAAAAAGAGATTACTTTTCCCACCATTTGTATAAAAAAATTCCCTTATATTCCTACGTTGCTACATATATAAAAAAAAATGTGCATAAGCATGTATAAGACATCTAAGTGATAAGCACTACGTGCTCACTTAAAGATTTCCTTTCCAACCATATTAATATAAAATCCTTTGCCAACACAAACCAAAAAAATGTCGTCTGAAAGCATAAGTTTGTTGTAGATATATCTCAAAAGTCTACTGATTTAGTATGCATAACGTGATTACCCCTGATGAGTTTAAATGCTCGAATAAAGAGAGATCAAATTTATCAATGATGAGATGAATACGAAATTAATTTATGTAAAAAATAAAACGGAAATTAATAGCCGCCATCATTATCATCATCATTATTATTATTGTCGAGATTATATTAATCAAATGGCGGGCATATAATACTGTGTCGCCCTTATAATATAAATAATAATCATATGATAAACATAATATATAATAATAATAATCACCACCAACATCTGCTTAATTCCCAATATATATATACATAATTATTTCTTATATACATACGCACACAAATTGGCTAGATTTATGTATATGCGCCACTCCAAAATTCTCAAAAATGTTATCATTCGTAATACTACATAAAAAATTGTTGGATGAAATTGCCAAAATTATTATTTGGCTAATGGAATTATTTGCAGGCCAATGACATGTATATTTCCGGTGCCAACCTTTAAGGAAGTGGTGATATGACTTTCAGCCATCAGCATATGGGAAAATGTTGCCAGCTTCATACACATAATGATGAAAAAATTGTAAGTGAAATGATTAAAATGGGAAAAATTATTTTTAGAGATAAAAAAAAAACAAAAATGTTGTTGCAGTTTATTGTGCCTGTATATTGCTAGAAGTTTATTAAAATGTATATACGTATATATGTATATAGCTAATATTTTTATATATGTATATGTTATGCTAAAGGCTTTTCCATTTTCATAGAGGCTTATTTAGTACTTTTTAATTAAATCAAAAATTGAATTTAAGAGTTAAATTATTACAGTTTATATATATATATAGTACTACGTTACGTCACTGACGTTTATTTATTTATTCTAATAAGCCGTTTACCATCCCCCTCCACCCCTCAGTTATGAACTGCAAAATTTGTAGGGAGAAATTTTTTTTATTGTTTTTTTTTTTTTTTTTTTAAGAATGAATTACAAAAATTAGGGCTAACATTTTTATTTAATAACCATATTTGCAACTTCTAGTACACTCCCATATAATTTTATCTTTTGGAGTTTCTTTGAACAAACAAATTTTCTTCACCGTGAGCCATGATATGAAGATAATAAGTATGGCCGATTCGAGTAGAACTTTTTGTGTTTCAACGTCATGAGGAGACAAATGTCATTTGGTAAAATTTTGACAGCTACAGATGTAATTTTTAGAATTTTTGAATATAAATAAACATCATTAATGGTTGGGGATTTGCTTAAATATGGATTTATTATAAATAGGTTTGTTTGATTATAACGCATTTTATAGGCTTTCGTATTCTGAAGAAATTTTTAGTACAATAAAAATGTCTAAGAGTAATCGTTTTCACAGTATACGTAAAAAGCGTAAGTTTTTTATGGCAATACCAAGAAGGAGCTGTCGGGTTTATTCTGTTTTTGAAATATGCTCTAGGTCTCTATGTCGACGCGTTTTCAGGCAGTGTCCAAATATATAGTAGAAAACGAAATTTTGGTAAGGCAACCCCAGGATGGAGTTAGCCGATTTGTCTCAGACAGACAGACAAACAGACAGACAGACGGATGGACATGCAAAAAGCAAAATAACTTTTAATATTATGCGTGGGTCATTTTGCTAGACATCATTATTTCTGTGGGTTACAAACGGAATGACAAACTTAGTATACCCTATAGATTTCATCTAGGATTAATATGAGGCAAAAACGATAGCTGAAAGGGTATATTTTACAGTTAGGATATTTTAATAATTGTAACATTTGGATATAAATTAAATTCTTCATATCTATCCTTATCCCTGTAAAAGTGCTAATAAACGCATAAAAACTGCCCTAATTTCCTTATCCATCTTAATAGAAAATTTGCTATCCTTAATTATACTATTCACAGGAGCAAATTTTAAATCTGCTTGTGATTGTAAAACTAAGCCGAGAGCTAGCTGTGTCGTTTTTCAAAAGGGTGATGGAAATTGAACTACATGTGGTGCCAATTATTCTGGTATAGTTATTGAACTTCCATCAATATCAGAGAAACTATAACATCTAGCATAGAAGAACATTAATATGTTTTTTATTCCATTAAAAGACAGTCAAGTCCACATCATTTGATATTTACGAGTATCAAATGCCTTCTTACCTAAAGCCTAGTATCGAGTTCGAGTAAAATGTAAATTTTAGCGCTGGTAAAATCGCAAACAAAAATTTTACTAGTGCAGTAAGGAGTTCACTGGTAAAATGTGCCTTTTTCTCTCTTATAAAATGGCGCTTTGTAAGTCTCCAATCATTTTACAGACTATTTTAATGCGCAGAGCATTAAAATTTGGTAAAATTTTGACATTTCTTTGATTGTTGAAAAAGCTAATTTATTTAGTTTTGCCATGGATTTCTTTGACGACGATGCACATTTCGACTTGCTGTAGCAACAATCGCTTCGTGGATTTAATGAAATACATACAGGGTGTTTTCCCTTAGAAGGTCAATAGAGCAGGAGGTGATAGTACTCACGTAAGCAAACAAAAAATTGTATAGCAGGGGGGAGCAATATCAACCGTTTAGGAGTTACAGGGTGATTAAAATAAAACCTAGTTTTTTTGCACAAAACACTCTGTATTTTAAAAAGTACTAGGTGTACGGTCACAGTTAAGAGCTCATTGTATGCAGAACTTCATGGCCTTTCCAATGACTGCTCAACCATCCCCACACCCCATTCTCTCGGGAGTTACGGGGGTCTAAACAAAATATTTCGAATTTTTTCTTACTGTTTTTTTTATTTGACCTCTATTTTTTTTGCAAAACGATCATTAACATAACTTTTTTTATAATAACTATAAACTACTCTTAATTAGCTGTGACCGTGCGCCCAGCACTTGTGAAAATATATGGTGTTTTGTGAAAAACTAGCTTTTTTTCTTAATCACCCTGTAACTCCAAAACGGTTGATATTGCCCCCCCCCCCCCTGTCATACAATTTTTTGTTTCCCTAGGTAAATACTATCACCTTCCCTCTAAGGTATCTGGGATCATCGCATTAGATATCTCGAAGGCCTTCAATAGAGTCTGGCATCCTGCTATTTTAGCTAAACTCCAGACATTAGGTCTAGAACCTCTTTTCTTAAAATGAATTGAAAGCATTCTCTTCCACCGTTCAATTCAAGTTATATTGGACGGAATTATTTCTGACCATTTTATAATCCATGCCAGTGTACCGCAAGGCTCTGTTCTCTCTCCTACTCTCTTCCTGATTTTTATTAATCATCCCACTTACAATCCTATTCATAGTTTTGTAGAAGACACCACCCTTGATTTAGTGTATTCGATCGACTCTATAGCTCATCCCATGAGAATGTTATAGACACATGTTCAGTTCAATAAACTATGATCTTACAACAATACTCCCTTGGGGCAGACCGAATCGGGTCTTGTTTAATGTTTTCAAGCCAGAATTCTGTCTGTCATCACTCAAACTACTCCAACACTCGCTCAACCCATTTCCGTCGATGGAGGCGATATCACGAACTCGCAGCTCTTAACATATTTATAAGGCATTAAAATATTCAACAATCTTAGTTGGTCCGATCACATTCTTGGTATGAAATTCGTGAGATTTTTGGAAAAATGTAAAAATATATTTTTTTCCATCAGACCTGCCAGGAATCTACAAGTTACATATCAAGATTAGATTAGAATATATGTGATTCCCATATTTGGGCAGGAGCTGCATTGTCCGCGTTAAACAAAGTCCATCCGAAGGCCTTCCGGCTTATTAGCGACGTGATATCAATAGCAACTAACTATTGATTTCCTAGAACACCGGCGTAATATCGGATGTCTATCCCTCTTTTATCGCTACTTCTATGGCTATTACTCTGAGGAAATCTCTAGCCTGATCCCTTATAGAATTTTTGCTATGCGCATCAGACCAGCGCTAACTCGAGCTCACCCTCATATCCAATGTGGAGCAGTTTGCCATCCTCTCTTTCCCCGCTCAACCCAATAATCCTCAATTCCCTTCCCATTCCTTTTTTCCTCCTAGGGCTGTGGGTATCTCCTGAACTTTGGCAATATAAAAAAATATATTTACATTGCGCCAGCACATTCCTGCTCCTTTATCAAATTTTACAACTCTTCCTAATCCACAAAATTCTATTTATAGACTGCTAGCTGCAGGCCTTTCCCATATAAAATTGTATAAGCCGGCATATGCCCCATCAAAGGGTAAAATATCCAAAATTGAGTTATGCTGCGCCGCAAAGCTGGCAAATTTACTTTCATGTTGCGGGATATTACATAATTAGGGTTACCAAAATTAGGTCTACAACGAAGGGGAATTTTTAATTTTATTTTAAAAATTAATTCTGTACGCAGTTCTTAATTAAGTTGTTGCTAAATATTCGGAGATTATTTTAAGTCATACAGAAAAGACTTTTCCTAGAAAAATGTTATGAATTACAAAAAACAAATTGATAACAAAAAATATTGTTGCTAAAACTGCAACTGCAACTGATGAAAGTAGTGCAAAAGGCGTTTCGTATCAGCAAGAACTTAATACTCTTCAGTACGGCTGGTTCTAGCTTGCCGTAGACGTCTGGCAAAAAGCAGCAGCACTTTCGTATTGCACTTTCATCAGTTGCAGTTGCAGTTTTAGCACCAATCTTTTTTATTATCAATTTTTTTTAATTGATAACATTTTTCTACGAAAAGTCTTCTTAATTTTTCTGTATGAATTTTTCTGTTTGAATTTGTCTTGCTTAGGGCTAAACCTCAGAAAACAAAAAAATACCTAGTATTTCGTCTCAATTTAGCTTTTTTCAAGACGTATACGGCAAGCAAGAACCAGCCGTACTGAAGAGTATTAAGTTTTTGCTGATACGAAACGCCTTTTGCACTTTCATTATTTTAAGTACCTACTTACGTTTTTCCCGCTTCAAATTTAAAACTATACGCTTCACACAAATTTTGTATTTTATAAGAAAAGTAACAGCCTTAAAAGTGATAATCTGTGCTACAAGAAAACATCTTAAAATCTCATGAATTTCTTCACGAATTTCAATTTCATGTAATTATTTTTAAATTTGAGAAATAAATACTGTGAGCTCTGTATTCTGTTTTCTTGAAGCAAAGTAAGAGTTTCAGTACTTTATCTGGCGGTCATATAGCTTTGAAATTATTTATACAACTTTTTAAACTTTCTGTATAAGCGAAAATCATTAGGTAAAGCCTAGTATCAATGTCGGGCAAAGTAAATTTAACGCAGTTTCGAAATATTTCACATTATAATCTTTTGGTACAATTTTGATGTTATGTTAATTTGGGAAAAAAACAAAATAATTAATTTTTATATTTTGATAACACAAATGTAACCCTTGAATCAATCAAAAACAATCTGCGCATATTAAAATGCCTAGTAAAATGACAAAAGAATTTATAGTGACTTCTATTTTATAAAGATGGAGCCTTCATTTTTAATCGGTGAATTGCGTACTGCGATTTTACCTGCGCTAAATTTTATATGGAAATGTCACATTTTACTAAAGCCTGGTATCAAGGCTTAATCAGAAAAACGATACCTAAACTTTTTAATTAGTCATGAGGAGCGGCAGATTTGACATCATAAAAATTTAATTAATGAGTAGGAACCTACTACGGGAATATGTTTCTAAAATTGTCGACGACGAATGTTGTATAATTTCCTAAGTAAAGGATCAAAATAGTTAGTATTCTGACACCATGGTTGTAAGGCATTTGATCTTCTTTAAGATTTTGTTTTTTTAATTAATAAAAACCAATTACGTGTTAAAAATAAACTTTAAAGCATACAATTTTCGTTATTATATTGAAATGTTACTATAAATTATCAAGCTAATAACATATTAGGGCAATAAAGAATTTTCTTTTATGTGTAACAATTTACCTTCTGTATAAATATTTCTCTTACTTTATGGTAGCAGTAATCGCTCGCAACATAAAAAGCGTATTTTGTGCTACCTTCACTTTTTGCGAGCTGCCATCAGTCTACACTATATTGAAGTCTGTGCTCTAAGTAGGTCTAACTACTTTGAATATAGAGAGAACAGGAAGTGCGATAAGCTCAATTTAGCATAGTGAAATTCTAGTTGTGCTATTGCCGCTGCATTGAGAGCTCAATACAGGCGTGTAGCAGCAATCAACATGGAGAGGGACAACAAGATAAATTAGTTTGAAACTGTGAACTGTGAGATTTTAATGACCAAATATTTCTAGTACCTAGTAACAAGTAAAAATGAGTACTAACTGTGACCGTATACCCCGTAGTTTTTAAGATACAGAATGTTTTGTGAAAACTAGCATATTTTCGTAATCATCTTGTAACCTCGAAACGGTTGAGATGCTACCCCCCCCCCCCCCGCATTGCCCCCCCCCCCCACCGCCCACCCTATGGACCCCCATGGCGGGAGCACCCTGTTAGAGCACCGCCACAATAGTGGATGCCTTTTCCTCTTTTGTAGTTGATTTCAATGGACACGTTCATTTTCTTCTTTTTTTCAGTCCCTTCCCACAAGAGAAGTTTTTAAGGAAGGAAGGAATTTCCTCCCCTTGTGCTTAGACGTGCCAGTACAACAGTGTTTCTCCGCGTACTTCCTTATATGATTAAAGAAATTAATTATATGGGTATTCAATTAAGCCACAGTTTTTATAAAAACAATAACTGTATCACAAATTCACAACACGTAATGATTTTTAAATTATTATATTGTTACGAGCGTGACCTTGGTTCGTTATTTAAAACACAATATTTCGAATATAATTCAAAAGCTCTTTCTTTATTTAACTTTACTGTTTACTCTCACAAATTCACAAATAATTATCAAATCAACTCTTTATAGTTATCGCTAGTACTGTACTTCTAATTATCACAATCCATATAGTTTACTTTGTTCACTTCACTGTCTGAAATAAGACTCCGCCTCCTGGATGTGTGTAGCGCCGTATTTATACTCTACAATTTATCCTAGAACCTTGCCGTAAATTCTATTCTCCGAACCCAAAGTTTATTAGGATGTCACTAACCTAAAGTTGTTTCCATTTCCAATAGATGTCGCTTGTATCACTTTTTGGCGCGTAACAATATTATCACCTCAAATCGCAGATAAACATCTGTACACCCGACTGATTATAAATTTCGCAATTTTAAAATGGCCGAATCAATTTACTTTTCAGTAGTATTGGTATACTGCCCGTCCTCCCAATCGAAACTTGGCATTTCGCAATTTTTCCTACCCCTAAATACTTCTAACTCGTAAAAATTGCCTATAATCTCCCGCGTGCACAGAGCTTAAACATGACTCTATTATTAGTCCATATCCGAGGCTTCAGTGATTAGCTTGCAGTAACTATCCCAATGATGGGGCTGTCATATATCGTTTATTAAGAAAAACGCACTGTGTTCGGGGAAGCTTTTTGGTTCTTATCATAGAAGTTCTTTGGATACACGCCTCTGTAAAGGTCTTACAAGTGTTTTAAACTCCCGGAAATTTTTCTCCGTTTCCCTGTAGTAACTATTGCGCATCTGAAAGATGGAGAGGATGGGTAGACTTTTAAAGGTAAGATATTAGACAATGTGGGCGAGGAGAAGCTGTAAAATAGGAAAAGTAACAAGGAAGAAGGAAACTCACAGGATCGTATGGAGGTGGATTCGAATGCACGACTCCTGGGATTCGAGGCCACACTCTGTGGAAATTACCCTGTTGCAAAACACCTCCATCCCATCAAAATATTTTCGGTCGTATTGGGTTGGTATTGAAATTTGGGGCTGCTCCTTTATCCTGAACTGTGTAGATGGTGGATGTGGAACAATTTACCATCCTCCATCTTTCCTACGCCATTAACCTTGCAGAAATTGAAACGCGACATTTATCATGTGAAATTTTAAGTATATTTGAATTTTGTAGTTATTTCTTTATTTTCCCTTCAATATAGTTTTCTTAGTTTTATTTTCAAATTGACTCCATCAATTCTAATGGATGATTGAAAAATACTCTCATTGTAAGCTAACTTAAATATCGTTACATAATATTAGTATCAAATTCAAAATTGTAAATTGATAGAAAACTTTTGTGTTTATTTAATACTCCCACTTAAATATAAGTGACTATTCTTGATGGGGGCAGAGGAGGAATACAGTCCGGTAGGTGTGCTCGTTGTTATTTCACGTACGACACCAGCACATGGATAGCTTACATATTAACTATTTCCATTGAACTTAAGTGAACTAACGTACAGACTTTAATTGAATATATTTACATTGCATGTGGCATAAGATCACGAATAACAAGAAAATAATTACCGGCAATTTTACTTGTCAGAACAATATTCATAATTGAAAAGAATTGCTTTATCCTTGGAATTCTGCACTAAAATGGCCGACACCATTCTTATAAGTTTTGATTGATTTTAATTACTTTAAATACTTTTGTTGTTTCAGCTGTGGTTATTCCGATTAAACCAAGTCTTTTTAATGATACAATTACAAACTATTACTTTTGTAATTGATAAAGTTGAGCGTTTGTCATAATACCATAGAAATGTTTTGCAACAATTTTTTCCTTTTCTTGTTTTTCTGAATAATTAAAAGCTTTCTGTATAGGCAATCGCTTAGGGTAATTAATAGGAGAAAAATTGATATCGACATTCGGAAATTGTGTTAATTAAATACAAAATAGCCAAAGTTTTTTTGAATTCATGAATTTTTGTTAGTACCTAGATAGGTCGTTATAATTTTTTTTATTTTTTAAGAAATTTTCATCGATTTGAAGTCTTTCAGTCTTTCTAAATATATCTTGTCTCAAGTTTTTTTAGCATCAACAAAATTCCATTAACAAAATTATAAAATTTCGAAATACAAAGAATTCGTTTTTTAATTTTTTTTTTATTTCTCTATACAGGGTGTTCCACGTAACACGTTCCCTGGGCATTTTTCTCGAAAATGTGCGGAGATATCGAAAAAATTCTACTAATAAAAGTTACGTAGCATTAGTGAAGCTATTATTTAGCATAGCGAAAGTTCTTGAAAAAGGACTTGGAAAAGTATATATTACAAAATTATCTTTTCGTCCTTATTAAGTATACATTTCGATCACATTTTTGAATTCCGCAAATAAAACTAAAACGAAAGTGTTATATTGAAAATTCCAGTTTAACAGCTGAGAGGTCTGCATTGAGTTTATCAGTTCCAACCTCAATAAGCTCCAGTGACATGGAAAATTTAAAGTTGTATATCATCGGCATACAGATGAAACTCACAATAATTTATCGCATTTGGCAAAACGTTGATGAAGATCGAGAAAAGCAATGGACCCAAGATCGAACCTTGTGAGACGCCGCAATTTATGGGCAAGAGTCTCGAAGACTGATTATTGCAAACTACCAATTGCATTCGACTGGAAAGGTAAGATGAAACCAATTTACACGCGGGGCTAGAGAAATCGAAATTGTTTTTCAGTTTACTAATTAACAAAATATGGTCAACTTTGTCAAAAGCCTTTGAGAAGTCCAAAAGTACTAGTGTGATAATTCTATCATCATCAATTGCCATGCGTATATCTTCGGTAATCTTAAGTAGAGCAATAGTACAACTGTGTCTAGAACTAAAGCCAGACTGAAGAGAATTTGATAACTTATCGTCGTCCAGGTACTTGGAGATTTGCCTACATAACAACTTCTCAATACTTTGGAAAAAAAATGGTTAAATGATACACATATGTCTATACTAAGGAGCCCCAGAGGTAGATTTCTTCACAGGAGTAATTTTAGCATTCTTCCATACAGAGGGAAATATTGAGGTTAACAAGATATTATTGAAGATATGAGTGAGTGGGTGAATAATGGCAAAGAGAATCAACTTAACAAATTTTGGATGAATACCCTCGAGCCCAATTGCTTCGGAATTTACTGAAAACACAGCTTGCATAAAATTATTTTGAGTCATTCTCGTTATATAATAGCCATCAAAATTAAAGTTACTGTTAGAGGCTATGCTAGAGATAGGCATAATATTTAAATCTGTAGATGAAACAGGAAATTCAACATTCAATACGCTAGGATCAGCATCAATTTTACTATGTTTATGAGATCCAATGTCCGCAACTTTCAGCTTGTAACGGAGTTTCGGTGGTATGGCTGCAGATAGCTCGTCGGGCCAGGGTTTCTTAGAAATGAAACTCCTTCAGTTACAATACAAATAAAAATAATTCTTTATTTAACAAAATAGCCTACAAGTTACACAGCTAACTTAATCTAGTTCTATTTATCGTCTATACTAGAGACTATGTAGTGGTAAGGGGAACTTCACACGGCTTACCACTATGAGAATAATTCTGAACTTAACGCTATGATAACCTGAGAGGGAGACGAGGTGAAGTATCAAGAGAATACTTGCGGAGGCGGCATATTTCACACAGACCTTGCTATTTTTGGGAGAGGTACGGGAATTTCTCACACGACGTACCTATGGCTTAGTTCTAATATACTTGGGTGGGGATACAGAGGATAGTACGGGGATGTCTCACTCGGCGTACACGATAAGTGTTAGGGCGGGATTTTTCGCACGAACCTTAACACAGCGGATCAGGGCGGATGGCACGGGGATTTCTCACACGGCGTACCAAGGAAATGTTAAGGTGGGATGGTACACGCTGACCTTAACACATCGGATGAGGGCGGATGGTACGGGGATTGCTCGCACGGCATACCAGGGAAATGTTAAGATGGGATAGGTCACGCTTACCTTAACACAACGGATTAGGATGGATGGTGCGGGGAAGAATCACACGACGTACCAGGGAAATGTTAAGACGGGATTGTTCACGCTAACCTTAACACAACGGATTAGGACGGAAGGTACGGGGAATAATCACACGACGTATCAAGGTTTTCTTCACTAGTGAGGGAATTTCGCGCTTCACTAGTAACCCAGGAAAAATTGTCTGATCACCTAACTCGTCGAGCTCGCTGACTGATTTCTGTGGGCGATTGAGGTGCTTTATATAGCCGGGGTCGAAGCTTCTCAGTGGCTGACTGCCTGATGCTTCTACTGGCGTGGGTACAAGAAAGCTTCCAAGCTCTTTTGAAAAGCTTTTCTTGTACTTGACTAGTACATGTGCTGGCGTGCTGATCATGCAGCGCTTGGCTATGGCAGTTTTGTTTGCATGCCTTAGTGGCGTGGTTACTTGAACTTAAGTTCAAGTTTTAATTAAATAACCCAGTAGCGGTTAAAAATAATTTAATTCGGTTTCAAATTTGTAGCTTCGTTACAAGCTTATTCCATAGCTTCTTAGTTGGGAGCTTAACATTAAAATTACTATTATGATAACCAATCTTCGATTTCAAAATAGCCGATGTAACAAGATTACGAAGTTTGCGACATTCATTTCTTAAATAGACTGTACGAAAACGCTTCCATCTCCTGTATGCATTGTCTCTTTGATTAATGGGATTTATAATTTGATTGGCGAACCAGGGACTCTTGTCGCTATCTACGTACCATACAAGATTTAATTGAAACATATCTATTAAATAAGCAATTAATGTTATAGTTCAATAAAGGAATTTGAGAATCAACATCAGTCGTCCTATATACAGGGTGGGCCAAAAGTCACCATGGGGGCCAAAAGTCACCATGGGGTTTAAAAATTTAATAACTTTTTCGTTTATATATATATTTTTTTTTTTTTTTAGATTGTATAAATAACATCTGGAGAATAAATAATGGAGAGATTCACAACTGAACAAAGAACCAGAATAATACAGGGTGGGCCAAAAGTCACCATGGGGTTTAAAAATGCTCTTTGCGTTAAAATAATTGATCGCTGAGTTAAGTAATAAAATTCTATTATTCTGGTTCTTTGTTCAGTTGTGAATCTCTCCATTATTTATTCTCCAGATGTTATTTATATAATCTAAAAAAAAATAAAAAAAATATATAAACGAAAAAGTTATTAAATTTTTAAACCCCATGGTGACTTTTGGCCCCCATGGTGACTTTTGGCCCACCCTGTATATCACTCCAGTCAGTATTGATTGCTTCACTCAGAAGATTGCTGAGATCGATGCTATTATAATCCCATTTGCAATTTGAACACCATAAGTTAGAAGGGTGCGGTCATGTCTCGAGAAAGTAATTATCACCATTTGATTATAAAACGAAACAACATCAGAATTAGAGACAACGAATAGATCCAAAAGCGTAGTGTGGATGTGTCAGTAAACTGCGTCGGGAGGAAAAGGGAGCCGCAAGAGTTTGAAGTTTCAAATTCAGAATTCACTAAATAATAAGTAAAAAATCTACAATTGGTATAAAAGACCAATTCTTACAATACCCTAGATGAATGCCCGTATGAAATTTCGTATGGTCATCTATTTTTGAGCAATTGTGATTTTTGAAGTGGTTTTTCGCATATATTTCTAGAACGGTTCGTCGGACAGAAAAAACGATTATAACCAATTTTATAGAATTTCATATTCTGAAGAAGTTTTTGATACAATAAAAATGTCTAGGAGTGATCGTTTTCCCAATATATGTAAAAAACCTAAATTCTTATGACAGCACAAAGAAGGGGTTGCGGGATTTAGTCCATTTTTTAAATTTGTTATTATGAAAACACCACGTATTAGATTTCAGGTCTCTATGTCGACGCGATCTCAGGCAGTGTCCAAATATATAGTGGAAAACGAAATTTTGGTATGGCAACCCCACGAAGGAATTGCCCCATTTGAGTCATTTTCGAACTTAATTTTACTTTTTTTTTAAGTCCGTGTACAAAATTTCAGCTCTCTAAGTAAACGTGTTCTCGAATTATCGTGCGCACAGACAGACAGGCAGACGGACGGACATGCAAAAATCAAAAGAACTTTTAATATTATGCGTGGGTGTCCAATCCAATCCATTTTGCTCTACCTATTGCCCGCTATGGAAATGAGGGAGGAACAAGCCCGGCACAAGGGAGGGCGCCAAAATTTATTATAACCAACCAAAGAAAATTAAAAAATAAGCCTCAAAAACTTTACATTTTGTTTTAAAAAAAATTGAAAATAAGAAAAAAACAAAAAAAAACAAAAGTATATGCAAAATATATTCTGAGAAATTCTGGTATGTATTGAAATAAAAAAAAAAGTAGAAGTAAAACTTCAAGTGCTGTGTTATTTCACTCAATTTGTATTGAAAAGAGAGAGTAAGAGATTCAAATATCCACGTAGTATATTATCAAATCTACTTAAAAAGAGTTAAGCTAAAGCTAAAGTAAATTTCTTTTTTAAAAAATGGGGAATTACTTAATATAAAAATAGGGAAAAACCTTTGACAGCAATGAAAATACATTTATAATTTGAAGGTACAAATAAAAATAATTTTAACTATTTTTTTTTTTTTGTAATGAATTTAATAGACTTTTTTCTTACAAAAACACATTATTACAAAAATTCTTTTTAAAAGAAACATAATATAAAAGTAAGCTTGGTTATTCATCATCACATTCAACCAACTATTGATAGTCTTTACGTGTATTTTCTATAAAAGTTACAATAGGTAGGAATAATAGGAAACAAATATAATTTAATTAATTTTATCAATAAATCTCGTGAATGCTGCATCAATAGTTGTACCACCTCTAGTTGTAGCATAGTTAAGCATAGTAAAATTAAATTTATCTTTTAAAAATTTCACTAATGGTAACGAGGCATCTGTGGCGATATTTGTGTTATTAAAATTTCCGCTCAACACTACAATTGAATTATAATAAATTCTGTCGAGACATTTTCCGTAAATTTCTGAGAAGGCTTAACTAGCGTCTACGCTCATAAATATTATTAGCCGCCTCCCAAACACCCATTTCCGACCAAATGCATACAAATTCTGAAGAACATGTAGGGAAGGCCACAATTTTTTCTTAGAAATTTACTGGAAATTTTGTATATGCATTATTGGAAGACGAGTACGGGTCAGTGTTGGGAGTTTGTGGAAAAAATCCCATTTTGTGGGAATTTCTGCCCTCTAAATCATCACTGTGGGAAAAAGGGAAAATATTTTTACTAGAACAATTTGTGGAAAAATTCATCACTAACATTTTCCTAGAAGAGTTTTATACTAAAAGGTCTGAGTTGGTCCGTTGGATTTTTAGAAATTCTTAGAAGAGTTTTATCGATTTGTGAACGGATAGTTTGGTGCGAGACCTTCTGCTTGTATATTCCTGGTATTGTATATTTTGACACCGTAGAAAATTCCAACTAACACTGCTTTGGGTAAATATATAGGTATATAAATGAACAAAAGAAATTCCGCTTAATTTTTAAGTATGTTGGGCAATGTGCTTACGAACGAGATGATTGTCCATATAGGAATGGGTATCTAGAATTGAACAGCACTTCTACACTTTTTTTGTTGGCATCTAATGAAACAAGAAAGGCAAGGCCAAGAAATATTGCAGATCAACTACCGTCAAAGAAAATGAAGTCATACTTTATATTTCTTAAAATACGTGCTGCGGTTTTTTAATGAATTTAACGCTCTTTTCCAAGGAAGAAAAGTTTTAATTCACATTTTAAGTAATGAATCAGAGAGAATTTTGAAAACTTTAGCACAAAATTTTATACAATCCGACAAAATTGATAATCCTAATATTTTCAAAAATCAGCAGTATCTGTATTACTGTATGCCTACTGAAGAAACATATTTGGACTCGGAGTGCCTTGAATTTAATCAACAGAACTTATCCAAAGCGGATATTCTTGAATTAACTGAAAACTGTACAAAATTCTACATAAAGGCCATGGATGAAATAGTAAAAAGATTTCCGTTAACAGATTTATTAAACAAATACAGTTCTTAAATCCCATGAGTACCTTGAATATTTCGAAAAAGCTAAATTGTGATGATTTAAAGTTAATTTCGGGCAAAGTTCTGAATTGTAACATTCATGTAGAAGAAACTGAATAGCGGAGCTTGCCCTTATCACCCGCGGAAAAGGAAAATTTTAGAAATATGGGCATCGAAGAATTTTGGAAGAGAATTTCGGAATTGAAAAAAATAAATGGCTCCACCACACAGTTTCCGAATTTATTGAGGGTGGCAAAATACGGATTGACTTTCCCACATTCAAATGCTGAGGCGGAAAGAATATTTTCTTTAGTAACGGATATAAAAACCAAAAAGAAATCGGATGGATGAAGAATGTTTGTCTGCAATGTGTACGATTAGATCCAGTTTTGATTTGGATGGTGTTGATTGTACAAGTTTTATTCCTCCCAATTCCACCGAGGTACTGTTACGTTATGAAAGGCAAGGTAACAAAGTATCTATCTCAGACTTCAAATATTCTTCTTTATACGTCTCTTAAAGTTTTTGATTAATATACTGAAAATATATATTTTTGATACATTTCCAATTGAAAAAATGCCCTATTCATTTCTTTTGATTTTATCTTCATGGATTTTCTTCTAGATAGAAAGTCTAGAAAGTCTTATAAAACGACTAAATGACACTAAATTAATTTAATTGTGATTTTTTTTAATTAATTATTACGAGATTTTCAAAATACGTTTTGCTAATTTTATTATGATTTTTTGTGATTCTTTAAGGGGTAACGCCACTGTAACGGCTAAAAAAAAAGTTTTTTCACGAATTTTTTTCTCGCGAAATTAAAGGTGTTTGAAAAAAACCTTTTAAGGGTATTATGGGGCACACATTGAACTTTATTGATAAATTTTTTATCGTTAGTCTGCAATCCAAGTTGCAAATGTCAAAAAGGTCACTTGTGTTCATTCCTGCATTTTCTGTCAGCTTTAGAAGAAAGCTGTCGATAAAGCTGGCTGAAAAGCTCCAATTGTATTTCAGGCTTCAGGTAGTCGTTTTGGAGCAAGTTTGAGGCGCTTGGCGGCGACCTCTATTCTCAAAGGAAAAAAAAAATTCTCGCATTTTTTCTTATTCTAGAGGGTTTAAACTATTTTTTAAGCCAATAAAACAAAAACGATTTTTCAAAAAAAATTTATAGTGGCGTTACCCCTTAAACCGATCATTTACTTGAAAAATTTTCATCTTTATCTAATATCGATTCATCTAATATCTGATAAATATTTTTTCATTTATAATATTTAAAAATGGCAACAATTCGGAGAAGCATACCAAATACAAAAATAAAACACATTTTTACAATTTTACAATTTTTTTTTTGTAATTAATACACCCCTAAACTTACTTCCTAAGTCCATCATATTTATGCAACTTTCTATAACTAATTTTTAATGATTAACTTAAAGCTAAAAACATTTCCCCCATTCAGCGTCCTTCAAAATATCGACTAATCCAATTTTTAATTTTTCACTATATATGAGATCATTGTATCATCACTGGAAATTTTCGGCATATGTATATGTACACTTTATGCCATCTAGCGGCGGACCTTAACCCATTCAGGTGCCAATTAAAGATGCACAATAAAAAAGATATTTTTTGCTTAAAAGCTGTTGACTGATATTATAAGAAATAATATTGTTTGAAATTTTTGTTTAGAAAACTCTATATTACTAGTATTATTTAATTGTTCGGGTATGCCGTATATCTGCTCACGACTGCTCTAAATTATACTTAACATAAACTACCCGATTAAGCTTTGTACAAGACTGAAATCAATAAAATTACTTCTAATACTTAGCGTCCATTTCTTTAATATAATAAAGATCCTGTAATAGCTGATCATTTGGTACATAAGTTAAACTCCTCCCATATTTTCATTATAATTTTTGAAGATCTGTCGGCACTCGATTTCAAGATAATTAGATGCGGTTTTGCCCCAATGGAGAACTTTGTCTGGGAACCCCTTTCCAACGTAATTTTATAAAAGAAAACCGCGCTTATTATCGTATCATTTCACACACACACACAACATATCCGTCCCGGCTGACAACCTCATCTGAAAATCCGCGCTCCTTCTTTTTTATGTCACTATCTTTGATAAGAGTTGGTTTCGCAAATCTGTCGACTTATTCCTATTTGTTTTAATATTTAAAATAACTGACAAGTTGAAAATTAATTATTAAAATATAATTTGTGTTCGGAGGAGTTCTCACTGCCAGATGAAGTACGATTGTGGCTCCTAATCCAAAATCACGCACATCTTGGGTATCTAAATTTGTACATTTTCCCTGATAGCAAATGAAGTCATACGCTAATCCACTCTTTTCACATGTAACAAATTTTTGAATGCCCCATGGCAGTGCTGTCGTTTATACTCCGAAACCTAATAGCGTACTCCGGTACTACTCCTTTTATAAAAGTACTCAGTTTTTGGTATTAAGGATTCCATATTATTTTAAAAACTTCTCTTTTTGTTAGCAAACCAAGTTTATTAAAAAGTTTTTATTCACCTATGTAGGTGGGAGGACTGAGTTGAGTAACTATGCATGATACATAGTACAGATTGAACTTGAACGTATGGTTTGGTAGTGGTACTACGTTGTAATATACTAAGTTCACTCATATCAGAACGATTCTGTTATTGAAAAGAAGAATAAAATAAAGTAATTTCAAGTGTGAAATGTCATTTGCGTTTCGCTGGGCTTGTGTAATATTGATATTGTGTGGCCGCTGCAGCGAAGTAGTTGTGCAAATGTAAACGCTCTTTTAAAGAACATAGAATTGTAGAATTTAATTTAAAACTTTAATATTAATGGCTCCCTTTCTTTCCTACAAAATTTAAGTTTACCTTAAGACCTCGTTCAAATTCAAATCCGTTGAACATTTTTCATCCGTATGGAGGAATTAATTCATAAAAAACTACTTCAAAAACAAGAGTTACAAGAAATAACAAAACAATGCCGTGAATATATATATATATATATATATATATATTATCTAATGCAAAAAAGTATTACATCGTATAAATTTTGAGCACCCAGTACTAAAAGCAGTTGAGGGAACGGATCCAATTTGTGTAACTCCAAGCTTAGTACCTTTAGGCCCTCCGCACACGGAGCAACTCAAAAAATACTGTAAAATGATGAAAATTTATTTTAAGTTTCCAACTAGTAACTTGTGCGTCGCCGCCTATGCATTTCAATGCAAGTCCGCTCACGGCGCTACTAATTGGTAATCAATTTGCAACGCGTTTGTGGTTAGTCTCTTTCGACACGTCGTGCTGATCTCCAGACTATCATTTCTATCCAGTTTCGTTTTTCCTTTCGCAATATTTTGGAAATGAGGAAATGAACACTTCAAAAACTTGAAACTTGGCTTGCTACTGAAGCAAAGTGATTCGAGTCCCATCATTTATGTAGCTCCGTGTGCGAATCATCAGTTACTAACCAGTTTGCCACTTGGATCTCCAACTAGTTTGTCACAACAGAGTTGCTCCGTGTGCGGAGGGCCTTAATCACACTTTTCCCAAACCTTATTGATCGAAATGATATTGATGCGTTAAACAGAGAATGACGTGTTGTGTAAATACGGGAATTTGTACCAAAGTCACTGTTATTTGAAGAATACTAGATTTTTAATGTAAAAATGCTCTAGTTGAAAAAATATTTGCCAATTTAGAAAAAGTTATTAGTTGCCTTATGTGCCTTCCATATACACCGCAAGTGTGGAAAGAAGTTTTTCGACGGTCAATCTTATTAAAACTAAAATCAAAAATTCTCTTGACGTAGAAACTGTAAATTCCATAATGCTTGTAGCAAAAAACGTTACTAATATTATAAGCAAAATACAAAAACTAGAATTGGTCTTATACCAATTCTTACGGTACCTTAGATGAATGCCTGTGTGTAATTTCGCACGATATGCAAAATTGATTGATAAAGTGTTTTTTCACATTTATTTCTAGTACGGCTCTTCGGACAGTAAAAATGATTATGTATAACCAATTTGATAGGATTTTATATTCTGAACAACTTTTCAGTACGATAAAAACATTTTCACATATATGTAAAAAATTACAATGTTCGCGTATGAAAATATCAAGAAAGGGTTCTCCCATTTAGTCTACTTTTAAGGTTGTATTTACCATTTTCATGAAAACGCCGTGCACAAAATTTCAGCTTTCTCCGCTGACGCGTTCTCGGGCAGTGTCGAAATATATAGTGAAAAACGAAATTTTTGTATGGCAACCCTACGAAGGAGTTGCCCAACTTGCCCAATTTCGAACTTATGATATCTTTTTTGTTTTTTTAATATTTCACGTGGAATATAACTCGAGAACGCAGTTTCCACGAGGACAGATGGAAAGACGGTCGTACGGATAGACAAACGGACAGAGGGAAATGCAAAAACGACAAAGTTAATATGCCCTCTGGCATTTCATATCCCAGGGTTGAAAAGCGCGCTACAACGACTGCCTTTTATTGCGAAATAAACATTGATAACGGGATGTCCGTAGTAATAGGAAATAAGTAGCGGGCAGCATGCAAAAATAGTAATGCCAAACAAGATTTTTTTATTGTATAAAGTTTGTCATTTATATACTTGAAGAAAAGTAGAATGTCCTCAAATAAGAATATTGGAGCGAAATGGGTTAATGTATTTGCAGACGTTCGTTGTAAAAAATAAAAAAATTTTATATCTACAACATTTCAACTATATTAATCGAGGTTTATATGCTGTTCTCCCAGCAAGCATTTCTTATTCGATAAGTCTATTTAAATTTTCCTTTTTCCTAGCAAATTGGAGTAAAAAGCATAACAAATAAGGAGAAAACTATTATTGTCCGTATACGTTATACATTTCTCTCTTAAATAATAAATAACAAAAATAAAATACCCAAATACTTAAAAATTTATCAAATTTAATATGTGGAGTGTTACTCTCCCAGATTTTTTGTTTAACTTTGCGCACTAAAACTAAAGCCAACCAAAGAAGTTCAAGCTTTTAACGTTTACTATTTCGTTGTACCCATCACAAGAAGGTTCCCCTCTATTTTAGTTGAAATATTGCAAGAATTCGGTTTAAAGTTTAGCTACGAATTGGATTTGATTTTTTATAAATAGTCTCTTAGTTTAATAGAGCACATTTAAGTGAAAGTACGGTATACCGTACAAGGCGCCTGAATAGGTTAAAACCATATAAACACGACGAAAGAATAAACTACATATCCTTTCCATCAGCTGCAATCTACTCAAACTTCAGTTCCTTCAAATTCCATAAGCATTTGACTGCGATAACTTCCACCAAAAGCAGCAAAATCGACGATTTTCCTAGGGGGACCTAGGGATGAGAATCGTAAAAAATCACGATTTCACTTTTCATCGCTACACAATATGTGGGTGGTTGTTGGAAAGATCTAGGCAAGCAGATTACAAAAATAGAGAAAATCTAGACACGAAATATAATAGGGGAAGGTGACATGGCCTGCAATGATATACAATTAACATTTTTCCTTGTGTGTCTTAATCCTTTATATTTGACTTTAAGTGCACATTTTTTCTCTCATGCTCTTTAGAAAAGAAATGCATAGACATTTTTTTTTTCATTTTAAAGAAAAATCACCAATTTGTTATTTTGTCGGCATATGTATAAAACGGCATACTACTATGCCAATTCAGGCCAATCATGTAATTTGAATAAAACGCAATACGTTGTAATTTTTATAGGAGCTAGTTTAATTATCAAATCACATGAAATTAATTTTCCAAGCAATAATTCGGTTGATTATCAATAGCCAGTACGATTCGATTGTAATAGGAAATGGGCCATCCCATACGAGTATTCTTGATGCAGTATGCAAGCCGGTTTTCTAAGGAAGAGGTAAAAGAATATCTCTCCAAAATGTACAGATATTACTTTGCGTCTTGTACCTCTTCCCGAGCAAACCTGTTTGCAGGGGAGTAAATGTAGCGGCTATTCATAATTATGCATTGAAATGTTAAACAGAAAATTTGGGAAAGCTTTGAAAATAAATTATAGGTCTGTTTAATGAACTTCAGAGCACCTCAGAGCAGATCAGGATAGCGCAACTTTGGTTAACTGTCAAATTAAAACTAGAGCATAAAAGAGCACTCTGAGATCTGTCACCAAAAACCACAATTTTTTAAATTATTAAATTAAAGTAAAGTAACCTTTTTTAACACACAAAAACACAATTATTATTTAAATTATTACTAGAATTGTCCAGAAATTTTTTTTTCCAACAAAAAACGCAGAACTGTCAACACTTTAAGTTACTCCTTCGAAAAAGGTAGGTAGAGCTGAAAATCTTGCTCTAGGTTACTCCAGTTCACATTAGAGCAGACTCATTAAACATAGTTCAGTTCACTTTAGAGTACTTTAGAGCAGTGCTCTGATTTCATTAAACACGATTTTCTGCTCTTTTCTGCTCTAGAGTAACCTGGAGTACACTGAAAAAATACTAGAACTAAATTTAAGACACGTCTTTTGTCTAAAAATAAATGTAATTTTCTCTGATAGAAAGAGAAAATCAGTTTCATTTCCTCAAATCAATGGAACATTCAATGAATTTAGGTATTTGGCACCAGAAAACCTATAAAGTTCGTAAAATTCCCGAAATTTTAAGCTCTCTTCGATATAAGGAAGAGAACATTCAATTCCACCGGTTCGATCCGATTCGTACAAATGTCAACTTTGCTTATCTTATATGAGACATAATGCAATTGGACACATTACACCAAAATGGATTAAAATGCATCGAATCGAAACAGAGAAGTTGTGCAAATTTCAGCTTTTACGGATGACATAACCTAGATAAATCATCTGTAAAGATTTGTTTATACTCAAAGATGCACGCAAAGACTTTTGTTGAGGAATTAAAAAAAGACATGAATTATATGACAAAAAAATAATGTTTTCATGTATGAATTTAACGCGGAAAGACAACATCTGGCAACATTTTAAAGACAAGTGTTTGAAACCGAACGGAACAATTGTGCTCATGCATCCGTTAGATCGAAATGGGTGGGATCGAATCGGATCGAAGCGTCGGAATTGTGTTTGGCACTTTAGGGAAAGTTAACCTAACGACAAGTTAGGAAGCAGGCGAGATTTCCGAGTGTTTTACATTTAAAATGCACACGGCAAGAAAAGGAAGGAAGAACGAAAAAAAATCGAAAAAATCAAAATCTCTTTAAAACTTTTATGAATAAAAAAAAATGTGAAAGCGCAAATTGCATGCAACGAAACAGAATGGCAAATGTTTCATTTTCGTAAATAAATGAGAAGGGGCGGAGTTTTCACGTTTTACTCTCATAAAATACGCGCTTTTGTGAAAACCGGTTTTTGCTGAAAAATTGAGAGAATCGGCCAATGTTTTTTATAGCATGGCCAATGTTTGTTAGTGTAATTTCTATGCTAATTGAGCAGCACGTGCTTCTGTTTACATTCGTTTTGCTGCGAAGAGATTCTCTGATATTTTCGGGAAAATTGAGAATTTTATTTGAGAGGAATTTTACATCTCCTTTTAGCATCTGGGCCAAAGCGAAATTTATCTTTTTCTTAAAAATGGGAGCTAGTGTGACCTGATGTACATTATTGTGAATAGGTTGAAAGGATTTTGAGGGATTTAAAAAGATTTTGTCGTTCGGATAATCCTACGTTCTCCCGATTTTTATTTTTAACTCGTTATCTCAGTTGCACTGCAATAATATGCATAGCAGGGGCGTATACAGGGGGGTGGGGGTCACAGGGGTCACCCCCCCCCCAAGCGAAGCGCGCCACCTATACTTCGCGGTGATGTGAGTAGTAATAGTGGATTGGGTATAATAGTCATTCGCTCGTAGCTCTTTTCTTCCTTTTCTTTTAAACGTGTACAATTTTTTTAAGATTTTCTTGCGTTTTTATATAGTGTCGAAAAGTCATCTATCATACCTATCACAGGATAGTAAGTAATTTTGGAATGAATATTTATTTTAGTATTTGGTTGTTTAGAAAATGGCACGTAATACTTAGCAGCGCAGTTATGAAGATGCTTATATATTTTTATTGCACCCATTACTCATATGAAAAAGAACACAATTTCGAGTTTAAAAAGTGTTATTGATTCTAAGAAATTGGTAAGCGATCATACATTTTTTTTACCTATCTGATTTTCCGACGGTGGATGGCAGCGGGAAATTCACTGTCAAAACAGGTAGTCGAAAAGCTGCGATTGTGAAAGAAGAAGATACTGAGATTTCATTTTTTATTATGTTTTGAGCATTTTAAAACAGATTTTTATCGAGAATATTTTATATTATTTTGAAAGAATTGCAAAGGACCAAAGTGTGGAAAAGAAAAATTTAAAATAAAGAAATTAACTAAATTAAAATCAAACTAAATGCCAAAAATATCACGATTTTACCATTTGTATTTAAACGCCTCGAAATATTCATCCAAACCATTTATTTTGTGTCAAATACTGGGTGTCTTGTATATCATAAATTATTTTATGATTTGAGACTTCATAAATTTTCTCATCAAAATTCATTGTTTTGAAATTGACGCACGTCTTACAACCTTGACAAAAATAAATTTCACAACAGTTCCATTCGTTTGATTTTGTGGCGACGACGGCAAAATTAGAAATTGATCAATCCCGACGGCAACTTCGTCCACCGCTGACCGTCCCCTGTCGAAATTTGGGCATTGGCATAAGACGCTGTGCTTTTAGAAGTTTGACAGCGGCATTTTTTCTTCGTTTGCCGTTGCCCGTCGCAATTGTATTTAAGCCTTGACTTAACAAATTTTGTTTTACGGTTCTTCCATCTTCCCAGATTCTTGCCAACGAAAATCCCTCATTTTGGACATAAAAATCCCTTAAAATCCCTTAATACCATATTTCAAAGAAATCTTTTAAAATACCTTAAGAATGGGTTTGTAAAGTGACATAATCAATTTCGTACAAAATCATTTATTTCAGAACGAAATTATCACATTGAATAAATCTATGGTAAATAAAAAAGTAACAAGAATAAGTAAATAAATATTTTTCGCATTTGAGTAAAAGCCTTCACTTTTTCGGACACTCATAATTTTAAAATTTTGTTTATGCATTTTCTGGTAGAATGTCTTTCTAGTTCAGATGTTCCACAATAAGATTTTTTTGCAAGCCTATAAATTATTTGAAGATTTGAATGAGAAACAAATTTCAAAACCGCAAACCTTTTATTTACCTTTTTTTCGGTCATTGTGCTTTTGAATCCAGGCTTTATATTTACTTTCGTTTTCCAACCAGCAATCGGAAAATTTCTTGACATATTTTTTGATTTCAACTTTTTTAAACTGTCTTATTTAAACATTTTTTTTTTGAGGAGTTGAATTTTAGAATTCGCCATATTCTTTAATGAAGAAATATGTCATATTAATATCTAATGTTGCTTCCACTATTTACTATCTTTCTACTTTACTAATTTATTTCCAATACAAGACCAACGGGAAACTAAGCACACGTACACCGCAGCGCATTGGGTGACAAATATAACATAGTATAGCATAGTGGCAGTACACAACTCCCTCACAATCAAATAGAAACAGTCACTCGGCTCAGAAAATATTTTGTACATGTGATATTAATAAAGAAAATAATTTAAATTTGCTTCCTCAGTCAAAATCCCTTAATTTGAAAGTTTTGTGTCTCAACCGAACTTTCAAGGAAAAATCCCTTAAAAAAGGGGTTTAATCCCTCAGATCTGGGAACACTGAAACCCTAGTTCCATGCAATGAACGTCTAGCCACCCGATGATTTTTCATACCGACACTGATTCAAGAGTTGTTCAAAATTTTAACGTTCATAGCATTAAATTTTTCTTAGAAATACACTTGCAAATTGTTCTCAAGAATTTGAGCCGACAACGGTCTAAACGAATTGATGCATTGATTCTGGTGGCTCACTCTTTTCGGACAGGGGCACAAGCATTCAGTTTTCTTAGAAAGATCTGAAAATTTTTCTTTAGATTTTTCATGCACTATTTGGGGCGGACAATGATTCCAAAGAGTTATGTTGATTCAGGTGCCTTGGCTGATCTGGGTCTCTAAAGATATTTCTAAGCGTTGGCAAGCATACATTTTGTTCTTAGAAATTTACTTAAACATTTTTCTTTCGAATTTTTATACACTATTGGTTGGTGAAAACGATCAGTTGGATTTATTAAAATTGATTCTACAATTTTTACGGCAAGACTATAAAAATAAAAACCATTCGCTTTCCTCTGCGGTAGTTGCCGATGCTTTGCTTGTACTTTCGTATTTAATTCAAGTAGTGCTGTTTAATTTAACTTCACGTTTACTTTTAATCTGTAGGAGAAGAATAAACTTGCTACAGCAGTTAGCGATGGAGGTAGAAATAGTAGCGAAAGTGGAAAGCAAAAGACTGATAAGACCATTGATAACTATTTTCAGAAGAAAGCAAGATCAGCTAAGTTCCCATCAAAAGATATAGTCAGTGACATGTCATGCATTTCTACTCCTATTCCTTTGAATGTGATTCAAGGTGCAAGCTCTTACTCTCAGTCAATTACTTCACCCGTGACAGAATCGGTTGCGTCACAACTATTTCTACAATCTTTACACGAGAAAGAAAATCTGGATATGAGACCTTAATGTCTGTCCACTCTGAGATCGACGTTGATGTGGATAATATTATCGAGAGGTTTTCCAAATCAAACCGAAAATTGGGTTTTGTGATATCTAACTTAAATATGATAAAAAAAAATTAATAGCGACTACTTCCAACTTTTTTCTCCCCTCGAACATTTTAGGTGTGACCCCCCCCCCCCCCCCCCAGGCTGAAGGTCTGGATACGCGCCTGATGCATAGCCAAGTTCTTTTCCCTCGTTCATGCAAAAGACGAAAGTAGATATATGAAATTACTTGTTTCTTTCTAAAAAAACACCAGAAATTTTCCAATTTTGCTCTACAGCTTCTTAACTTGTCATTAGGTTGACTTTGCTTTAGGTATTATGCTACATTTTTTATGGAAATATATTTTCGTTTATATAATTCACACATTGTTTTTGGAAACAAGTCGTAGGTATATTGTTTTTCAATATATTTTTTGAGCATGCCCAGCGCACCAACATAGCTTCCGTACTACTTAGTAGTATGGGGCCTAAGAAATTCGAGCTATGCATGCATGTGGCAAGATACAATTGCAACTTCGACTTCGACTGGGACTGCGACTGAAACAAAACTTTGCTCAAAGTGCAAAGTTGGTGTTGGTTGCGGCCAACTTCAGCTCAATCACAGAAGTCGAGACTTCTGGTTTGTTCAAGCAGTTCAGGCTTTAATTTAATTATAAATTTTACCTCGGCGTCGACTTTGACTTAAAATCAAGTTGCAGTCGACAGATCAGTCGTAATTGTAATTCACGCTTCACCTATGGTGGAGTGTGGTGCTATCACCTATTCCCTACATTTTAGGGAATATTCCCTAAATTTCAAGGGGGAAAAAAACATTTCCGACATTTTAGGGATAAAAACCTAATCTACGCTTTGCCTAATCTTATCGACAAATACCTAACCTTTGTGGCACAAATTGTTGCAACTCACTTCAGGGAATTATTTTTTACTGTGCAGCTCATTAAACAGACCTTAACTGAAAGCAACTCGCATTGATGTTTTACACCATCAATCAAAGATGGTGAACTTAAACGTCACTGCTCAACTGAAAAATTTTCATTTCAAGGAAGCATTAGTTAAATTTTTTATCAACCACTGGTCGACTGATGATATGGCGACTTATATTGATGATAAAATAATTCACTTAAAATTCAAAAAATGCTTCTCTTATCGGGTTGAAAATAATAAAGTCATTAAAGCAACGGAAGAGTTACTATCATATGAAGAGCATGAAGAAGCAGATTCTAGGATTATCTACCATATTTTCCAAATTGATATCGACGCTGAAGTTGTAATAAGATGCTCAGATTCTGATATTCTCTTTATACTCCTTGGTAACATAGACAATTTTAATGCTTCCTTAAAACTTTGGATCAACATGGGCATGGACAATCATGAACGCTGTATCAACGTCAATGAATTGTACAAAACTTTGGGTCCTTCCATCCATATCTAGAGCTTTACCAGGCATCCACGCCATGACATGTTTTGGTTACACTCCAGTTTTTTTTCGCAAAGGTAAATTGAGGCCATTCAAATTACTAGAAGAATCAAAAGATTATCAGCTTGCATAATAGTGGATTTTTTCTTTCAGTATTTTATCAAGAATATCCTCAAATCTGAGCCAGATAACTCAATTTTGCCCAGAAGCTTTTCTGTAGCTCCTGAAATTCTCTAGATATAAAAGCATAGGACAAAATTGTCCTATCCCGCTGAGTTCATGAAATATTCTCAATCGGGATTAAAACCCAAAGTGGTACGGTGGATGTACACAGCCATAGTTCGACCCATCTTCTGCTACGGCTCCATGGTCTGGCACTGACGAGGAAATGAAACCTGGAGGTGATGCCAAAAATCAAGAGGGCTGCTTGTATGGGAATAACTGGGTGTCTGCGCACCACGCCCACGGCTGCACTGGAGGTCATGCTTGACTTACTGCCGCTGGACCTCTATTGCAGAGGTGTGGCGGCTAAAAGTGCTGTCAGGCTGAGGACGGGGAGTTGGTGGATAGAGAGGGGTGTTGGGCACTCCAATATACTCCAGAAGATAGACTGTAGTTATTTCAGGGAAGAAACAGACTACCAAGTACCAATCCTGACTTTTGGTTGGCGCTTCAATGCAATGATGCTCACCAGGAGTGCCTGGGATGGGAAAGAGGTGGTCGTAGCATCCGATCTTTCTATATTTACGGATGGTTCCAAGACAAGTGCGGGCGCAGGGGCTGGAGTGTACTTCAGTGATATTCAGTGGCAGTCTTATAGACTACCTGACAAATTCAGTTTTTCACGCAGAACTCGCAACGATTTATCAGGCGGCAACATTGGTATCTATGTGCAGAGCATACTCCCGGCACATATGCATATATACTGATAGCCAGGCAGCCATCAAGGAACTGGATGCTGTGCTGGTAAAAACAAAATTGGTGCAGTAATGCAAGACTAGCCTTGAGGTATTGGCTGCAAGGCACAAGGTGACCCTATGCTGGGTACCTGGTCATAAGAGTATCTCAGGCAACGAGATGGCTGATGAGTTGGCCAAAAAAGGCTCTGAATTGGATAGTTCCTCAGCGGTAGCTTTTGTGAGTATCCCAATCGGAACTATAAAAGAGGAAATCATCAGGGGCGCCTATCAAAAGGCAAGCCTTCGGTGGACCAACACGGATACTTGCCAAGGATACTTGGACAAGGGAGCTGCTTGATGGCACCAGAACAAACACCAGGAATCTAATAGGGGTTCTGACGGGTCATTGGACCATAGGTAACCATACTAAAAGACTGAGAGGATAGTGGCGAACGATTTCTGCAGGAGCTATAAGGATTCGGAGGAAATCGAATCCGTCCAACACGTGCTTTGCGAATGCCCCGCTCTGATGAATAAAAGAAGTAGGCTACTGGGTAGCTACTTCTTTTCAAGTCTGGGGGAGCTGCAAAACAAAGAATTTAGATATATCCTGAGTTTTCTGAGAGAAGCAGGATGGATCTTGAGTTCCTTAATGGAAGCAGGATTGATCTGGGGCGGCTTGAAATGGTTATCCCATGAGGCCTAGGGGCACAATGGACCCACTAGAGGTCTAAGTGATGCAGGCTAGTTGTCTTGCGACACCACTTTTACCTAACCTAACCTAACCTACGCTCTTTCTCCGACTGTTCTTACAAGAATTAATGAAGAAAATGAAGTAGATGTCTTTACCTGTTATATTTTGTAATTTTCTAATCTTTTTAGCTGGCATTAACCAGAATCGATGAAAACGCACAGACGTTGAAATTACAATTTATTTATGTTTTCAATGAACCTAATTTTATAGCTTTGTAAGTACAGTAATAAATTAAATCTATATCTAAATTAATTTAATAAATGAACCTAACGTAAAAACAATAACGTGAAGTGCATAGCCACAAGCTCGCCCATATAATTTATTCGCTACAAATGATACTGAAATAATGACTCCGAATTGCTAGCAACGAAATTCTGATGAGCTTTCTATCAGGGGGGGGGGGGGGCCATCAGCTCATTTTAAAATGAAGCTTTTGGTTCATATTTTTATACGGCCGCCTCAAATCTACTTGTACGTTGTCGCTGGTAATCATATACTCAAAGTACGGCACTGAACAAGTACCACCATGACGAAATATCTTCAATCTTCACAGATTGTCGTGTATCGTGAATGTTTATTCCCCAAACAAACAAAATTTTCTAATAACAATTTATAAGGTATCTTTAATTATTCTGCCTGCTATGGTTTTGGCAATAGGAAAAATTTCATTAATACCCAAATATCTGCGAAATTCTTTTATTTATATAAAACGAAACTAAGGTTTTGGGATAGAAAAGGTTTTATAAGATAAATTATAATATGATCTCAGATTGTAATTCCATTTTATATAAAAATGAACGAAAATTTGAACTGTAAAGTATATTTCAGCTTAAGAAATTTTGAATTTAATTTAAATAATGTATTTTTTCTTCTTATCATGAGTATAAAATTTATTTATCTCATTCTCTTACCAAATCTTTTTTCTGACAAAATCGTAAAGAAGCGAAAAGATGTTTGTACTTTGTCTAAAGTTTGTGTTGACCCATACTTCAATAGGAAAAAGGAAAATAAACTCAAACGGATTTTATTTAATAATCTGATAAGAGTGGATTTTCCAACAAAAGCTTTTTCGTCAATTGAAAAGAAAATAAAAACAAACAGATACCTCAAGATAAACTGGATTCTTTCTATCCTTTTGTCTACAAAAACGTATCAGAGCGAATAATTGGAAAATATAAGAAAAGTTTTCTCATGCAACAATAGAATTGAAAGAAAAAAATCAATAAAACGAAATTCTTGATCTCCATCATAATACAGTGCTTTCTACCAATAATAATTTTATCAAATTAAATCCAGGATGAATTGATATTTTCAAATTGATATTGGAATTATCGAGTCTTAGTGGGTTTTGGAAAATAAAATAAAAAATGAATACCCTTGTAACGTAAGCTAGAATTACATCGTTAAAAATAATAAAGTAATTTTATTAAAATAATACGATGAAATTTATTTTCCAGTATAATTTGTGTAAATTTACACACTTTCCTATAAAAACGAGTAATTTTACACTCCAAACATAGAAATTTCATACTCATATTGTTCAACATACTTAAGAAAAGTGTAAAAATACAGGATAATTACAGTACAAACCGAGTAACTTTACACTCAGAAGCCCAGAAGAGAAATTTTAAACAAATCAATGTAAAAATAATAAGTAAAATGCATATATTCAGGGAAATATTACTCAGAGAAGAATGAAAATTTATAATAGATGTGGTTTTATAAAAGAATATTGTAAGTGTAAAAGATGTAAAAACAAGAATTCACAGCGAAGAGAGAAGAAATCAATGAACTTTTGAAATGCAAATATCCTAGAGATTAATACTATAAATATAATTACAACAGGGGATATCTAATAGAATTGACAAGGAATATTTAAACTCGTAAATAGGTACATACATATGTATCGATCACTGTAGAATGGATATTCATATTCTTTTCATATGACCTAGTAAATGCCATCATTTCTGAAACATTTCTCTGCTAAAACTATCTGGTTATCTTATAACAAACTTAAAAAGATGCTTGAGTACTCCGGCTCAGCTTTTCAATTCTCTTCTTTGTTGATTTTCAAAAATTGATATTAACGAAATAAAATATAATTGCCGTACTATTATGGCACCTATGTAGATATTCGAAATCCTCCATTTAAACAAAGCTAATCAAAAGCTAATGTGCATAGAGAAGGGATGTCGATGCTCTCAAAAATTTCTGGGTTTAACTTGATTATCGGTATTACTTACTGTGTGCAGCGCCATCTAGTATTCAGTATTCTAGTTTCAAATTCAACAAAAGTAAGCTTGCGCTACTCGCAACAAAGCGAAAAATAAGAAGAAGAATCAAAGAGAGTTAAAAATTTGAATTCGAATTTTTCTGCATTATACCGTGGTACTATCTTTTCTACAGTTTTCCGCCTTAAAATGAAAATTTCAGTAATAATTTATTATTTGTCATTTTTAGACATACCTTGAACCGCTCTCTTCTTCGTTTCACATGGAATTGCATTACAAGTAAGATCTTATGGCAAGATACCGGAAATTTTTCCTTTTTTCGTTGAAAATCTTGAATTTATCAAATTAGCCTGTACCTATTACAGTTAATAAATTTGACAATTCTATTTCAAACTTCTTTACGCTTAAAAACTTGTCAACTGATTTGAAATGTCATTTAAATGTCAAAATACGGTTTGCTACTCAATACCCCTTTTATATCTGTCACGGTTATTACTTTAAGAACTCGCCTAGCTATTCGACATATTTCGTCATGAGAGACGATATAGGTTAGGTTAGGTTAGGTAAGAGGGGTGCCGCTGGACAACCAGCCAGCCTCACTTAGACCTCCAACGGGTCCATTGTACCCCTAGACCTCATGAGATAACCCTTCAAGCCGTGGATTTATCCTGCTTTCCTTGGGAAAGTCAGGATATATCTACGACCTTTAGCCTAGCTAGATCCATCCTGCCTCACTCAGAAAACTCAGGATGTCTCTGAACTTTATACTTTGAAGCTCCCCCAGACTTGAGAGACGATATATCTTTTTATCGTTGTATAATTTAAAGCAGTGGCGGATCTAGCATTGAAATTAGGGGGGAGGGGGGTCATCTTACAAATTAAATTGAGAAAAAAAAACAATTTAGTTTAGCCACCGCAGTACTGTAGTTAGTGCTAGAGATGGGTGTTTTTTCAAAAATATCGATATACTGTATCGGACGCCTCACCAACCAAAAATATCGATACAGCGATATATCGGATCAAAAATTATCGATAATCAGATTCAAAAATGTGTGCTTAATTATGGTTTCAAGTCAAAAAATAAATATTGAAAAAGTCATAAACTGTGCAACATTGCAATTAAGAGCAATTTCGGAAAATAAAATTCTAAGAAAAAAGAAAGTGCGAGTACGTTCCTGGCATATTGATTGCTAAGGAATAATACTTTTTGCTTATATAATTATCTGTTAAATTTATAAAATTTATTAACGGAAAATTAAAAAGCTGTATACAAGCCAAAACACAAATGTGTTGACATCTCACAAGTTCCACACCATACTTAAATAAAAAATGCATCAACTGCAGAAAATGCTCTCAATTTGACTATTTCTCAGGTTGCACTTCGCTGAAAAGTTGAAGTGCGTGGAACTCGTTTTCGTACTGGCGCAAGTAAAAAACCAGGTTACTTGAGACAGTAATGCTTATGACAGACATGGGGTATCGATATCTAGATATTCTGAATATCTAGATATCAAAGTACCCCTGACAGACATAAAAAGGGGCTTGATGTGACAAACCGTACTTTGACATTTCAATTCAGTTGACAGATCTTTAGGCGAAATAAATTTGGAAATGGAAGTGACGGCAACAAGTAATTGTAAATATACGACAAATTCAAGATTTAGAACGAAAAAAGAAAAAATTGCGTTATTTTGCAATAAGATCCTGGTTGAGGTGCAAAATGTATCGGCGGATGTGGTGTCTCAATTCTCAATTTCGTGTGAAACAAAGAAAAATGTGGTCGAAGGTTTGATACAAAATAACACAATTGCAATGGAATAATTTATTAACTGAATTTTATTTTTAAGGTGGAAAATTCCGAGTTTTGGGAAAAGGAAGTACCGCGATTCCCAGTATATCTGACAAAATGGATTCCTCCATAAATTCTTTCCCTCGGTTGGTATGGTGTCCGATAAATTCGTTGAATACTTCGAAATACTCCCAGTCAGATGGCGCTCTTTTTAGTACTTCTGACCTGTAAATTTGTTAAAAGCGTAGTGTAATAATATTCACTTCATCCACACAGCACTACGAACCTGAATTTTTTGTTAAATTTTTTACGCGGTTTTAATGCCCTCAACCGAGAGTTTTAGCCCGTACGTCTTGCATGCAATTGTAAACACGGCTATTTCGTTTGTTAGCCCGAAGATCAACGTCATGACTCCTCCACACTTCAATGATAAACATTGTTTTTCCTGCTTTGAACTCCATGTTGCCAAAAAACGTTGCTTCTTCTTCTTCTTTTTCGCTTTCTTAGGGAAAGCACAAACATATTTTTGCTTGATTAGACACATTATCATATTATCATTAACAACTAGATGGCGTTGCGAAACGTAAGAAGTGCCGATGAATGGGGTATACCCAGTAATTTTTGAGGATATTGATATCTACATATCGAGTCTATACCCACTAGTTTTTCTGGGTATATTGGGAGTATTTAATGACACACATGGTGTATAAACGGGATATAACGAATATCTAGATATCGAAACCCCATGTCTGTCATAAGTATAACTTCGCTTGTGAAAACCATGCTTAAGGTTGGAGTGTGGGATGTTTTTTGCTGCTTCTGCTTCTGAAACAACGTAGTCTGATCTGGATTTGTTCTTTCGGAATGAAAGAGCTGATTCAGAACTAGACAAGGAACACAAACAAAAATTATACCTTTCCGATATATCGTAAGGAAATATCGATAGAAAATTTCCAGGATTTTATGCAAAAATACCGATAATCGGATATATCGATACAGTTTGCCCATCTCTAGTTATTGCGGTACTAGGAAGGTTTCCGCATTAAGCGGTGTGGACGATGTGCCATTTTTTAGTATACTTTTTTTTTCAAAAAGTCATTTTTTAATAGAATAGAAGTTTAGGGACTGCTCGATATGCTAAGTCATGCGGGTACAATTTTTGTGTCAAAAATTTGAAAAAAAAAACATTGGCGGGAAGTTGAAAAGTGATTTTAATAAAACCTTTCGAATTTCTGTTGAATATCTATGAATATATTGCCTTTGGCAAAACACTTTTTAATTTACCCAAATAATTAATTTAAAAGCATTTATTTCGACGAATCCACTAATTTATTTTTTGTTTACTGTTCTCTCTCAGTTGGTACTTGGTGTTTAAACCGAAAGAGAACACTATACAGAAGTAAGCCCACTTTCTGCAGTGTATTTCTATGGAAGTAGTCAGTCCATATTATACATGTCAGTGGTTCTATATAAGAACGCTGCAAATATTTTAGAGTGTTAGGAGTTAAGGCTAAGTTAGGGCTCTGATGTGGTAGTGAGGGAGTCTGTTTCGTGGCTTGGAAAGTGTTTCTCGAGGGTTTTGGTTCACCCAAAGTTGGAGTCCCAAACTCAAATTCTGAGAAAAGTATTTACACATACATCACATGCATACAATATTGAAATAAATTTTCATTTGTTTATGTTTTGGAATAAAAACTATTTTTTGAAGTTAATTAAATATTTCTTACTTCAAATTTTGGGGGTTGTAATGACCCCCCCCCCCTCCCTCCGCCGGCTAGATCCACCACTGCCATAAACTGGGTATTCCTTGTAAAACTCATGCTATATTCTGTTCAATGTGCTTCGATTATAAATGTCTTAGCTTTAAGATAGTATGGCGAACTTGCTTGCAAAACAATGCGCTTTAAAACTTTTCATACATGTCAACCATAAAGATATGGCAATCATCTCCGAAAGCTTATTTTTTATTATTTGCACCAGCATCATATTAGGGTGGCATAAAAGTTTCTACCCACAAACCAACAAACATAATTTAGAAATTTAAATGTACTTGCGATGCCAACATATTACAGATTCTCATTCTTATTACTATAATAATGCGTATGTGTACCGTCCAAAACTATGACATACATTTTTTTACTTCGTCCTAAGTATAGCTGCTTCCTTAATGCTGTAGTCTTGCAATGAATTGTAGTCTAATATTCGACATTGCATGTCTAAATACACTCACTTAAAGTCAGTCTAGCCGAAACGTGTTCGATTGGGTTAAAGTCAGGAGAGTTTCCAGGCCAATCTTCCCAAAACAATTGAAAACATGATTTTGGCCAGTATGAATATTGCCTTTGCTGTATTCGCTCGTTCTCCATCCTGCATAAAAATTGCCAAAATTTTATCTGGGAACTGTCTTTCATCATTCTGGCATTCTGCGTAAGCAGGTAATATGTTGTTTTCCGGTAATGTTCCTCAACAAAATGAAGTGTCAACTTTTCACGTTAAGTAATTCCTCCTACAACCATTATCTTGAGGTCAAATTTAAGCTTTTGTATGGATTAAATTAGTTTTGGATCACTTATTCTCACTCTCATGTTTTATCTATTCGGCGCTGGGTGGTGCAAATCAATTGGGAATTCATCTCTCTTTTACCTTTCAAGAGTACTATCATCACAGAATCCTTTGCTTTGTAACCTTCTGCAGAAGTTAAGTCTATCTGTGACATTCTTTGCAGTAAGAAGTGGCTTTACTGGTCTTACATAGGCGCATGTCTTCCCCGATTTAAAAATTTAAAGTACCGTTGAACCATTCTTGGTAGTTTTCCGTTTGATTTATACTTTTGGTTTTTATCCTCCTTCCATTCTACGACAGACTTTGAAAAAAATATGGTTTTTCAGATAAAGCTCGTATAAAGTGTTCTAAGAAAAACCGCTATTTGACACATGGCATCAAAAAGGATCCTTGAGGTCAGAAACAATAAAATTTCACAGGTAGGTTCGCGGAAAGATCCTTATTTACCCCGATCATTCAAATTAACTTTATATGGGGTTTCTCTCTACCTGACTGTACGGATAAATGACTTTTAATTTTTTTCCCGGAAATGAACTATATGACTTTGCACTGCTAGAATTGATGTATATGTGTCAGCTAAGCACAATATGATCCTGATGTTTACTATAACTGAGAGTTAATATTTATCCTGCGCTTAGGAGTTTTAATAGACTGGAAGGGATAAATTTTGGCAACAGTTAATGAATAATGCGTTTATTTAAATAGGTGGGGAGAATCTTTTGAGCCACCCATATATTGCTGGCATTATTTTTTTTTTTGCTTAAATTGGGGCCTGCTTGATATTTTATGTATGGCGGGAAAAATTCTTTCATCTGACTATTGAGTTTCAAGTCTCAACCAAAGATCTACAATTTTATGAATTAAATAATAGTTTTTTTTTAAATATCCCAGAATTGCAGTTTTACAGTGCACTCATAAAGATTCAATTGTTTTGTCTTAATTTTACTTGTATACATTCATTCGTAGTTGTATGATTTTCAAATAGTTGCTTCTGCATCTATTGATACTTCTAAATATGTTTGTTTTTTTTTTTTCTGATTCGACATTCCTAACGTGGAGAACTGTGTGATGCGATACAAAACATAATAAAAGTGTACTAGATCTAACCTAGTTCAACTATTTATCAAATATGTTAGAATAGTACACATCGATGCAAATCTAGTAAGTTTAATGACTCATCATAAAATGTTTTTGTTATATTTTTAAAATCAATGACCTCCAAGAAAATCAAAATCTTCAACAATCTATATTCAAACTTACACAAAGTTTATCCAAACTGAAGTAGAGATCGTATAAAAACATTTCCCAATACCCCCCCCCCACTTTGTAATTCAAAATTATAAAAATATTTTTCAAGAACCGCCTTCCCCAATAGCCCCCCTTTGCAATTTAATAATTTAAAAATATTCTTCAGAACCGCTTTCTCCCAATTCAAAATTATGAAAATATTTTTCAAGAACAGCCTTCTCCCAAAACACCCCCCCCCCCTCTAAAATTCAAAATTTTAAAAATATTTTTCAAGAACTGCCTTCTCTCAATACCCCCGTCCCCTTTGCAATTCAATATATTAAAAATATTCTTTAAGAACCCCCTTCCTCAATACCCCCCCTTTGCAATTCATAATTATAAAAATATTTTTCAAGAACCGCTTTCCCACAATAGCTCCCCTTTGCAATTTAATATTTTAAAAATATTCTGCAGAACCGCTTTCTCCCAATTCAAAATTATAAAAATATTTTTCAAGAACAGCCTTCTCTCAATACCTACCCCCCCCCCCCCCCCCCTTTGAAATTTAATATTTTAAACATTTTCTTAAGAACTACCTTCTCCCAATTCAAAATTATCAAAATATATCTCAAGAGCCGCTTTCTCCCAATACCCTCACCCCCTTTGAAATTCAATATTTTAAAAATATACTTTAAGAACCGCATTCTCCCAATACCCGCCCCCCCCCTTTGCAGTTCAAAATTATAAAAAAAAATTTCAAGACCCGCCTTCTCCCAATACGCCCCCCCCCCCCCATTGCAATTCAATATTTTTACACATATTCTTTAAGAACCGCCTTCTCCCAATACCCCCCCCCCCCCCCCCCTCCCCCTTGCAATTCAAAATTTTAAAAATATTCTTAATAACTACACGAAAAATTCTCTTAATAACTACACGCCTTCAACGATATCTCTGTGATACAGATCTAAGGAAAGGAATAATTGGAGAAAATATTTCTATCACCCTGTAACTTCTGACACCTCCAGACATGAGAGATGTCCTAAACGCGCTATGATCACTCTTGAACATATTTTATTAACAATGTTTATTTCAATTGAGTAGGAGAAAACGTTGGTGATCGAATGTAGCTTGAACGACTTTCTTGGATAAAAAGATGGACTTTTCTACTCCTCATAATTGCGCGAAATTGATAAGTAGTGGCAAAAGACTTCCTACGAAAGAAAGTTCACAACAGAGTACTAATAGCCATGGAAGAAAGAACTCCACAAATATATACGAAATGTAGTAGCTGGGGTGTATGTGACCCAAGCGCATGGAATTGAGAATTGAGAAAATTTTCGAAATCGGGAAAAAAGTGCAGCACCCTATAGTACTCAGCGAGACCTTTCATTTGATATACAATATACGCTATTGGAATCACTCCCCCACCCTTTCCGCTGAGTGTTCCTACAACCCAACATAAAAGTATACAGAGAAAAGTTTTCTTCAGCGAATTGTAGCTGGTAATGAGCTGAGACGAACAGTGAAACCCGTTTTCTAATCGAACATAGCCCTACCGTGTTAGAGCCGATCTAAAATGCGAAAAATCTTGTACCTCAGTTCGTATTAAAAAGATAAGTACTAAAAAAGTGAGTATGGAGATGGCTATAAATAGCTATTTAAGCCTCCTAGGAGTGTAGGTACTCAAACTACTTCTCAGGACCTAAGGAACTCGACTCTGTACTAGATTTCCCAAATGTACTAGATCAAACCTTGACACCCCCCCCCCCCCCCCAAGGCTTCCCCCGCTGAATTGAAATAAGCATTGTTAATAAAATATGTTCAAAGTAACATAATGCATCGTTTAAGACATCTCTCATGTCTGGAGGTGCCGGGCCTAAAATGGGCATTCCCCTTTTGGTATGTTGAATATGAATCAAGAAAAAGTCCACATAACGCAGAAACGGTTACATTTTGGGTACAGAGTATGATTGATCATTTTAAAGCTAAGCTTTTAGGCTTCTTAAATACAGTATAAAAAATTGATATTGATGACCTGTTTTTTGATAAAAATAGTAGTTAATAAAAAAACCGAGTTAGAATTCCAAAAATTTAACTTTGTTGAGCAATAACGTTAGAACGGAAAATACTTAAGTCGTAATGCTTTGTAACGCTAGTTACATTTGACTTTCATGAATAAATATGCAACAATTCAAATCTAGACCAACATCAAGCTGCAATATTGGTCTGAAAACTTAAAATCCGCCACCCCCGTCCAGGTATTGATACATCATGTGTGTCATAAGCTTTATCCAGCAGCCAGCATAGGTAAGGCATATCACCGATGGAATCAGCCTTTATTGACAAATTTTTTAACTTTCAAAATGAAAACTTTATTAAAAAACAAATATGCACAAATCCTCTTTTACCTTTTAAAAACTTAAAAAAAAAAAGCATAATCATTTGTACTTGCTTAGAATATTTTTTTTTTTTGAAGTTATAAAAACAAATAAAAAACAAAATCATTTTAAATTTGCATTTCTTAAAATATTAGCGCTAATACCTATACAAAGCACTGCTGAGAAATTAATTTTTTTTTACAGTTTTGTCTTGTTACATTTCTCTTAAATCTTTAAAAATTACAATAAATGTATTTAAAATAATTTCTTTTCTATTGTTTTTTTTTTCTTTTTTCTCCAATTTTAGACGTAATGCTCCCATCGTAACTAAAATCTGACTACGGTATTATTTGGAGCAGCTATTTGGTGACCGCTGGAAAAAATATGGAAAACAACGTCCTTCCACACAAGACAGAATTTCTATAGATGAAATGGAAGGAAGTTTCTGCGGCAGACAAATGGAATCTTTCGAATTTGATGGCGGTGAATATGAGTGTATTTGATAACGAAAGTTTCCCAGGGACAGTCAACAACGACGATATAGTGCTAACTACAAACGAAATGAATTTTCAAAAAGAAGTGTTAATATAAATCGGTGCTCAACAGAATTTTAATATTATTGGCACAATGAAAAGTTATTTATTTATTTATTTATTTATTTTTATGAATTACTAAAAACAACAACCAATAAAGACAAAAACTCTCACAAGTATAGACAAAAGTAATGAAATAAGTGAAGCGAAAAAAAAAACCAAAAACAAATTTAAATCGCCGAATTAAAACAGGACGAAAATAAATTCGCAACGACACAAAAATTATAACAGCGGTAAAACTATATTATTTATATATTCATATATGTATGGATATATATATCTGTTCCAAATTGTTCATATAGATACATATATATAATACCTACTCGATAATATTACTAAAATATTAGTAATAAACGTGAAAGAAGTACTATTAGTAACAAAAAAAAGGTTTTATTATATCTGTTTTACAGACTGATAAATCGAAAGTGTAGGATGAAGTAATTTTAGGTTATACGTATATATAGAATAAGAAATATAAGCTAATAATAAAAAATAAAAATAAATTATGTTTCCTCTACACCGTGCTATGTAGTTCATAGACAATAAATAATTATATATATATTATAAAATAGTTGCTGTAAATAATGTCTGTGACCAGAAATTCAGTTTAGTTTATTTAAAGTTCATGAGAAGTTTCAGAAATTTTTTATATTTACCTTTATACTTATTCCGCTTTATTTCTATTTAGATTAAACTATAAAAATTATTACACAATTTAAAATGAATTCGTTTATTAGTTTACACACTTTTTTAATATAGAAATTTAAAAAAAATGTCTGAAATAGTAATTTTATGGTGAGTGACAACAGCTGACATCTAGCGGATAATATGCACACATACAGTCTTGACCAAAAGTATAAAGCACCTTATCAAACGTTGATATCTCAAGAACAAATAGATGTGAGAAATAAAAAATGAAAAGCAAATAAAAATAAATACAATATTAAAATATTTCAAAATTTTAATACGTTGTGGGTCCGATTTTAGCATTTATAACGGCCAAGATACATTCTTATTCGTTAAGTACACTAATTTCCTGTATTCAGAAATGAAATCCATGCTGTGATCCTTTAACAAATGCTCGATAGAATGTAGAATATCCTTTCTTGCAGGCGAATCCCTTGTACCGCGAAAAGTGTAACAGGAAGCGTTATCCTATTGAAATATAATCGAAGAACGATCCGTATTTTTGAATGTGTTAGAAAATTTAACGTCCAGCATGACCTCAAGGACTGAAACTTAGATGATACTGTTCATTCAAGCCTCGCATATAACCAATTCACCAAGGAAACCTACTGCCATACAATGCCAAACTATTATAATGCTGCCACCATATTTCGCAGTAGACACCACGCGATCAGAACGATATACCACTCTAGTTCTCCTTTAAACGAACGTCACTCCAGGCGGATGATTCTCATCTTTTATCTTACTTTAATGTCAAGATATACGACAAAATTAAATGAACTTTTCTAATGCTTTTGTTGTGTTTTTATTCAGTTCAGCAAGCCTTGCACTGCGTAGAATGAACTGAAAATTACACTTCACATTACAAATTCAAAAATAAAAGATTTTGAATTTAAGCAGTTACTGTTGCTCTAAGATGGTGTCGAATATCCATTTATCATAGTTTATAATTTTTACCACAACCTCAGAAGCAGTTGACTAATTTGTCGTACTTTTAGGCATATATTCAGACATTTATTCGTTGAAAATTCATTTTAGTTTATTTTGTGGTTGATGAAAACCATAAATAAAAATGAATATGGTGAATATAAAAGTAGGACAAATTTGTGTTGACATGTCAAAATATGTGACTAAAGTATACGTCTAAGCTACGACAAAAGATCAGAACCAGCGCCCTGGAGGGTGATTCTGATCTTTTGTCGTACTTGAATGTCAAAATATACGCCTAAAAATGAAATGAACTTTTCTACTGATTTTTTCGTGTTTTTATTCAGGTCAGCAAAGCAACCCTTGCATGATGTAGAATGAACTGACAATAACACTTCATATTACAAATTCAAAATAATATTTCGAATATAAGCACTTATAATGCTCTAATTAAGTTTAGAATTTCCATTTACCACAGTGTAAAATTTTTGTCACAAACTCTGGGAGCAGTTGATTGATTTGTCGTAGGTATATTTAGGCGTGTTTTTTGACGTTTGTTCACCGAAAATTCATTATAGTTCATTTTGTGGTAGATAATAGTGAGACACAAAATGAACTGTGTTAAAAGAAAAAGTACGACAAAATATCTCAAAATTCACGCCTAAATAGTACGACAAAAGATCAGAATTACCCTCCTGTGGCTGGATTCTGATCGGAAAAAAATGACAAATGACAATGACATCGTGACTTTTTTCCGAAATCGCGATTCTTACAATATGACTTCATTCATAAAAAGTGACATTTAGTGTTAAAATGTGACTTATTTTCGAAAGGCCGATTCCTTAAAAGCTGGATGACATGACAAATGACTTTTTTTCATGACAATTTTTCAACCGAAGTCACTTAGCCCTTGCCGCTGTGACTTTTGTCATATTCAAGCGATATACTGGGTGGCGCAAAAGTAATGACCCTATTTGGTTCAGCTACAACTCCTTTTCTAAATTAGAGGACTAGAATTAGTTTTTTATAGATGTATATTTGTGCCATGAAATTTCGTCGCATTAGGATTTGAAGATGATGTCTCTTAAATGGTGACCTCCAGAGTTGATGCACATTTCAGCCCTATTTATGACATTTTTCATAACTGGCTGTAAGACTTCCTGCGATATGGTCCTTATTTCTTGATGAATGTTTTCTTTTAGGGTTGCGAGAGTCTGTAGCTTGTTAACATATACCAGTAATTTCAAATAACCCCAAAGAAAGAAGTCTGGACAGGTCAGATCGGATGATCTTGCAGGCCAAGGCAAATTGCCAAAACGAGAGATAAGACGGCCTTGAAAAGCGTCCCTCGCTAAGTCCATAGTCTCGCGCGCTGTGTGTACCGTGGTGCCATCTTGTTGGAACCAGATGTGCTCCACCCCAATTCATCCAAACTGGGTATCAAGAGCTCACACTCACGTAACATGGTTCTGTAGCGCTCGTCAATGACAGTTATCGCATTGCCTGCAGCGTCTTTGGAAAAATAGGGACCGATCACTTTTTCAGCACAGACGCCACACCATAAAGTAACTTTTAGTGGATGTAAAGGTGTTTCTTGAATAATGCGCGGATTTTCAGTGCCCCAGAAGCGAGTATTCTGCTTATTGACATGCCCCGAGAGATGGAAATGCGCTTCGTCACTCATAACCAATTTTGAATAAAAAATCTTCCTCTTCGAGGTTGAGGTTTATGACTCGTTGGATGTACTCTGGACGAGCTCGGTGGTCAGTAGGCAGCAGCTGATGAGTCGCCTGAGTTTTATACAGAAACATCTTCAAGACTTTTACCAAAAAAACGCTGCAGAGTCCGCCTGGAAATGACTAATTGCGTGCCACGTCACCTAGTTGATGTTTCTGGACACTTCCACATTTTCGCGCACAGCATCGATATTTTCGGCTGAACGGTTTGTTCTTGGGCTGCCAGATTTAGGTCTATCCAATGTTGCGCCAGTTGCTTCGAGGCATGTGGCAAAGCGTCGCATTGTGCGACCAATCGTTGCCGGACGGCGGGGAAATCGTCGACGAAATTTACGTTGTGTTTTTATCACTGATGAATAATTCCGTAAAAGCATTGACACGAATATTCCACGTTCTTGGGGAGTATAGCAGTCTATGTTTATTTTTAGTAATTTTATATTTATTTACTACACAATTTCCAATATCAGAATGACAGGAGATGTCATATAAAAAAATATATATATATATTGTATTACTGAAAAAAATCAATTTTAGCAGTAAACCGCAAAATGACAAGTTACTCGTTATAACATTTCAGCAATTATTTTACATACTGCCTCCTTCTTTGGATATACCTTCGCAATAAAATGAGCTCCATTACTTTGTTGATCGGAGCATATTCAATCACTGCGCAATTGCCAAATTGTCACTGCTATAATTTAAGATAGATGTCATGTCACCTAACAATCAGAATTTCAAATTATGGCATAGTGACATTGTCCTTCCTTCGAAGTCATTTTGTCATAGTCATTTGTCATTTTAATTTTATCAGAATCCAGCCCCTAGCGTCTAGAAAATCAATAATATTTTTATTAAACTCCACGTAAGCCTCCTTTTTGCATTTTACAAACTACAGGATATTTTCAAATTATTTTCGACTGTTTTTCAAAAGAATATAATATATGAAAACAAAGTTCGAAAATTGAATTCGTCTGACCAAATGACTTTGGCGCAATCCTCGTCACTTCAATCCTTACGCTTCCGGACCCATTTTATTCATTTTTTCTTGTTACTCTCTGCGAGCCGCGACTTTTTTCTGACCTTATAACCTTTCAAACCAACTACGAAAAGCCTCCTCCTAACACTTAGTCACCGCGAGATCAGTAGCGAACTCAACAGGTTTTTTTCGGATTTACTGCGATTATTAGATTTTGATGTACCGCAATGATACGATAAGCCGTTTTAATGTAAATTGAACTGCATAACATGAACATTTCAGCTGCTTCGCTATTCTCACTTCCTGATAGTCTAAGAGGGCAATTTGGGCCCGTTTACTTTCACTAAGCTCTCACACTTTTGGCATATTACTTTTTCAACACAAGTTTTAATCAAAATTTTACAATGCTGAAAAATTAGGGTGCTTTATACCTTTGGCCAAGACTATAAATACACGTTACTCACAATATACTGCCAATTGTATTTTAGAAAAATTCATTTCAAGTAGTAATTTTACTTTACTTTAGTTATAATTACTCACTTTCTTTCATGAAATTATTATTGTTTTATAGACGATGTGCACTATTACAAACTTACATACAATTTCGCCCTTGATAATATTATATTTTAGAAGATGTTCATTATCCATATTTATATAAATCGACAAATCGAATGAAATCGATTAGTTATTTCAGTGTAAGTGGTAAAAGTGGAGAAGGTTTTCAAATCTGTTCTACTCGAATTGTCATAACCACTCTCAGATTAATGAGCAGTGTGGGACAGATTTTTACGTATTTCATATTATTTCATTACCCACTGCTACTGACTAATCTGATGACTGTTATCATAATTAACTACTAACACGTTGCCATTCTTGCAGAAGATAGGCAAATCCGACAGTGAACTGTGTCGACTGTGCGAAGAGGAAGATGAAACCTCGATGCACGTTATATATGAGTGCCCAGCACTTACAGGTCTTAGACTGCAAATCACTGGAAGAACACTTATCTCTCCAGATAATGTCTCCAATCTAACTTGAAAAGCAATAATCGAGCTCATTAAAAGACTCGATTTTCCTAACCACTTTACGGGAAGGTAAAGTAGACCCACTGAGGTTGCGGTGTCCGCAAGGTAAGCTGGAGACCTAGTCGCCCCTACTCTTAACATTAACACGTTGCCAATCAGGTTTTAGACGCTTCCATAGTTATGAGACTGCACTGTTAATGGTATCCATACTGAGATTAGATTGGCCCTGAATCATAACAATTTTATTACATTAATACTGCTAGATTTCACTAAATATTTGATAGCGTTCTGCTGCTTTTAAATTCAATATTTCAGCTCTTACCGTTTTCAAAGATTTTTTGTCAAATCGTCACCAACGCATTAAGATAAATAATGATTTCTCCAATTCATTCTCTCTACTATTCGGCGTACCACAGGGGTTTATATTAGGCCCCCTGCAATTTAGCCCATTTATCAATGATCTACATGAAGTAGTTCGTGACGTAAAAGTGCATTTGTATGCTGAGGATATATATGTATATTTGAGCAGATTTATTGGAATTACTTAAGACTGGCTTCTTGCACGTATTATAATCGATGATTTAGACATAAAAAGCTAGTGGATTAAGAGTAAGAGTAAGAGTAAGAGTAAGAGATTGATACTGAATCCAATAAGTTTACAACAACACTTTTGATAGATATAGTATTTTACCTCTCGTTTTAGATGGTATCAACTTATACCACAGCTAACATACAACTAGATAAGATAATCTGCATATAAACCCGGATCACTTTTTCAAAGCTCTTTAACTTTACATTCAACCAAAGAAAGCTATCAAATGTTGCGAAAAGTTTATGTGGCATAGTACAGCGAGAGAGAGAGAGAATGTATAGAGCTTTATATTGGGGGGACATTCAGACTGCTTCTTTTTGAGATTTTTCATATCTAGATATAAGTTGTCTCAGGTTATACTAAGCAAAGTAACAAATCTTGGTGTTACTTTAACCCCAGGCATGATTCGCTGTGAAAATATTAATGCATTGATTAGAGAGATCTACATCGGCCTTCCGATATATTGGCTCTATGCAAGTATCTTAATATGTGGTACTCGTCTTAAACTTGTAAAGACACTAATCATGCCATATTTTACATATTGTAGTATCTACCTATTCATCCTAAACTGGAGGTTGCCTTTAATGGTTGGGTTCGATTTGTATTTGAATTTCTTAGATTTTATCATGTCTCCCATTTGCGAACAAAAATGTTTTGTCAGAGGACATTCTTACCTTCGGCGTAATTCACTGATATACTTCTTTAATTTTTTAGAATCAGTCAAACCAGAGTATCTTAGAGAATTCTTGAGTTTCACAACATCTGAACGAAATGGGAACATAATAATTTCTCGTTTTTATAAGTCGGTAATGGAAAATTCTTATCTTGTGCAGATTTTGCGCCTGTGAAATAGTCTTTCTTTACATATTCAAACTGTCAACTCGGTGATCGCGTGCAACAGGCTAATTAGTTTACACATAATACAGCTGTTGATAATAGTTCCATTTAAGTTATCATTTAATCTTCTTAGCAGCTGAATGCTAATTCTATTCGATTTCTCTCAACTCATTTACAAGCATTCTTTACGTATTGATTATTTATTTATTCTGAATTTGAATTGTTCAAAATTTCCTTTTTGTTTTATGATTATCGTATTTTATGTACTTTTGTCAATGAGCTATTACAGAACTAAATTTGACATTAAACTCTCAAGTCTCAACTCTCACATAATTCATTTTTTTGGCAAGGGAACCAATTGCTGAAATAAATTTGGCAAATATAATTAAAAGAGTGAATAATTAATAAATTAATATGATTATGGAAAAGCAGAGGGGGAGGGGGGTGAGAAATGCTGAATGCTGATTCTGATCATTTGTTGTCGTATGTAAATATCAAAATATACGAAAAATTAAATGAACTTTTATGATTCTTTGTTCAGCTTTTATTCGGCTTAACAATACCAAACACAAGTCTAACATTATATGAATCACTGACATATGTATGTATGTATAAAACATGAACTGAGTCCGAGACATTTTCCTTATATAATAAAATAATGGCAGAAGCTTTAAAGTAATCTCTTTCATCCTTGTACTTTGACATCGACAAGCTGAATTTTTGTGGAGCCTTTATTTCGATGGTCTAAGCATATCCTGAAAAGTATTCTTAATATAGGAGGTGAAAGGGAGTTAATTCTAGTTTTTTTTTTTGTAAATGGGCCTTATCCACATCGAAATACAATTTAAATAAAACTATCTATTTAAATTATTCTCCTCCTCTAGATCTACTTCAATTAGAATTTCTAATCTGCCTCAACGAATTCAGCAATACGTTCATTTATCGGATTTCGAATATATTTTTTCAACGATATCACGACAATGGCCACTGCATATTGAAAGACAGCGGAGATTATTTTTCTGCAACTACAACACTACAGCATCACATTTTTTTATTATAATATCATTTTATTTATGAACTGATTACGACGATTAACGGCGTGACACACGGTTTCGAGTGCGTTCTACTAATCTGTTGCTGTTAATAGTCCAACCCACGTCTTCAGAATTTAACTCATTATCAAGCAATTGTTGGTGCTGTGATGCACTGAATGTGGATATTATGCAGATTGGATAATTTTACTGGTTTATTAAGTCTGGCTACTTTTATCAATCGAAAACTTCGGCACAATCCTGTAAGTCCTCGCGATTTTGAAGCAGCTTCAATAATTTAATATTTGATTTGGTGGTGGAGGGGGGGGGGGGGCATCACAATCGTTTTCAACCGTTTCAGACTTACAAATTGTGATTAAGAAAATATGCTGTTATTTCACAAAACACCCTGTATCTTAAAAAGTACAGGATAATTGTATGTAGAATCAACCAGCCCTGAACTCCTATCCTCTTCGGAGTTAGGCCGGTCTAAAATAAAAATTTCAGACTTTTTTACCTTTTTTTTTTTACTTCTACCTCTTTTTTTATTTTTTTAAAAAACTTATTAACATAACTTTTCTTATAAAAATTGCAAACTATGGACTTTCCTCTGACCTATTACACGTATGTCCTAACTGTAGCCGTTTAAGAATTATTAGCACTCAACTTAAGAGGAGGAGGAGTACGATACTGGTTGAGTAGCAGTCGTTGGAAAGGCTATGTGGTTCTTCATACAATGAATTCTTAACGGTGACCATACACGCTGTACTTTTTAAGATACAGGATTTTATGTGAGAAACTAGCATATAGTCCGAATCACTCTGTAGCTCCGAAACGGTTTAGATACCCGCTGCATACAATTTTTTGTTTGGCTAGGTGAGTACTATCACCTTATGCGAGGAAGTCCATAGCTCCATGACAGAAACATCCTGTATACAGGAAAATTATATACTATAATATTATAGTGATGTGCGCAATTTCTGTTCAGGAATAAATCTGTCTTCTATATCTTTGAAACGGTTGATTCTACGCAAAAAAAATGTTCAGGATCGTTTTTTTGTTTAGAATTTATAAAATACAATTTTTCACACAACAATTTTCTACTAAAAATTGAAAATGTTCTACAAAAAACTATAATTCAACCGCTCTTCACCCTCTAAAAATACGCACGGCTCAAATTAAGAGTACTTTTCAGGATATGTTTTGGACATCAAAATAAAGGTCAGAAAAATTTAGCTTGGCCGGAATCTTTTCAAAGTTTTGCGCTTTTTATGTCTAATTTTACTGGGCTACTTGACTAACAGGTGATATCCTAGGCAGACGGACATAATCAATGATAATTCATTCGTAATTAATTTTTTTTTTTTTTTTCAACAATCAAGTTACCAAAGATTTTGTGAATTAAAACGAAAGTCCTGTCAAAATTTGTATATGTAATTCACAGCATGTTGTTAATAATAAAATTCAAAGGTAAAGTGATTTTTGAAAATTTCAATTACGAACGAATGTTAACTGATTTAGCCCGCCTGCATAGGATATAATATATAATAAACTGGCGATATTGTAATTACCGAGCGATCTCACATATTTTCAATTTATTTTCACAATTGGCAAATTCAGAATTGTCAATCTAGGTTACATTCAAAAATTAACCTTTAGTTTATTTTGTGCAGATTTGAGTTTATTTATTTGCAGATAAATGACGAAATTAGCTTCTGCAATACTTTGACAATAAAATTAGTTATGAGAAAATGTAAAGCGGGAACTTATTTAAATTCTAATGCAAAACAATGGATACATTATAATTTTGAATTTTCCATCTTTTTAAAAATTTATTGTCATTTCACAAATAAAAACCCAAGTAAAAACCATCCAAATTTGACACTTTTGTGATACTTGCACACATTCACAAAACTTTAAGCTTTAGTGCCCGATCATAGGGTAAAATAGCTTAATTTATGCTATCGAGTACTGTCAGAAAACAGCTATAAGTTTATTTGAAAAATATTGAACGCAAAATAGCTGATATAGCTTAAATCTTGAACGTAACTCTTATTTAACAAAGTACCTACTAGCTTCATTGAAGAGAAATATTTTGTAAATTTTTGCAACACCTTCTATAACAATTTGTTTTTGTTAATATTTTTTGCAGTACTTAATTAAACAAACGAACAAGGACATTTTACAGTTTAGCTTTTATGCAAATCGTACTCCACATTATCGTGCTGCCACATTATAAACACAGTATATTTATACAGTAGCCCAGCTTAGAACAAACTACTGAAAAGTGAATTTTAGAATTTTAATTACAAAAAAAAACCACAAAATTTCTCCCATTAGGGTACTATTATGTATGATACGGATGTAAATGAACAAACAGTAGCTAGTTGCACAATGGTTGGGAGAAGTATTAGTTTTATGTAAGTACACATCTCAGCACCAGCCTGAAAATGTATTGTTTCATTACCAAACAGCTGTTTGTTTGCAAAGTGGTGTTCGTTCCATGGACAGTGTAACAGGCAAAATGGCTGTAATAATTTGTGACAGTTTGATAGTTCTACCAAGCCGAATGGCATGGGAATTGGAACAAATTGTTTTTTTTCTTGCAGTAATAGTTTAGATTGTCATTTTGTCCTTCTTCCTCTGGTACAAGTTTGTGCATGCTGTATAAGTTCTGTTCCTTCCACTTTAGATTTACATAGGAACCTTTGTATTAGAAATTGACTAGTGCGTTATTTTAAACTGAAAGAGAAAGTATAGTCTCTTTATAGAAGCATCCTACTCGCCTGACAGTTTTGACAGAGCTGGGCTACTTTATGAATATACTGTGCTATAAACAACAAACTGTCATGTTCAGTTCGCAATGGACTTGCATGCTGAAAACTTACTCCCGTCATACATGCTATCATGCATCACTTAGATGGAGCTTTTCGTTGATGAGAGACACTCGGGGAGAGGAAAAATTTGGAAACCCCCCCCCCCCCCCAAGTGTCTCTCAACAACGAAAACTTACATCACAGTGATACATGCTAGCGGCGTGTACAACGGGCCTTAGAACATTATAACAAACAGGAATTGCTTATAAGCCATATTAAGTGAAGTTTCTCCATGTTTGTATTGAGCCCAAGTTTTCTAGTGTGGGAGCTTAGTGCATGTATAAGCAGCTAACAGAACTCATGACAGAGCAGTCAAGTTATTCTCATAAAGCAGGATTTATATTATCTTATGGCATACATTTATTACAGAAATTGTAAGGGAGATAGTTTATTGAAAATTAAATGTTGCCGAATCACTCACTGCAATACCTCGCCTGTACAGTCCGCTCCAGTTTTTATGGTACAAATTGCAAACTGTCACATTTTCGAGTTTCAAGTTGTAAATTGTAACTCTTTTAATAGTTTGTAATAATAATTGTTGTTAAAAAATAGACGAAAAATTATATCCGAAATAACTTCAGTATTTAATTACAAGTTAAAAACTTACTTTTATTTTCTTCCATTTTTGACAGATGATTTAATAAATATTTTCTATAAAATTATAGTAAAAACAACAATATGGCAGCACGAGTAGCCGAAATTGACAAATTAGGGCTGCCAATAACAATGTTTTTGTTTCAGTAACTATAAAAACTTACTATGCTTGAAGACTTTTTATGGTTTCGGACACGCACACATTGATAAATCAAGGGCTGGAAAAAATGGAGAACGTGTTTGCTTCTTACGTCACTCATAAATAAATTTCCATATACGATGTACTATCTCTCTCACAATTTCTGTACAAAATGCATCCCATCATAATAGGTCTGTTCGCGTACTAGATTGAAAGTACAAACTTGTAAAACTGTTTGTAAGTTTTTACTCGAAGGCGTTCGCGTACTCGAAAATTGAGAGCGAAATTATTGACGTCAATTTACCCCTCCGTTCAATTTATTACTTGATTTAACTCGAGAAAAATCCTCGAGTAAAAACTTCGAAAGTGTCACTTTTGACAGCTCGTCGTCGGTTTTCAGTTATTTTGCAAGTTTTTAGTTTTAAAAAAATGTAAAAACCTGTTACTCCTCCTCCAGTAGAAGTAGAATGTTCTCCAAGAACATTTCAACGTATTCAAAGTGATAAATTCATTTTTTTTATTGTACAATGTGCTAGGAAAATTTCACGTCGTTATTACAGATCCCGAATATTTGCACGTTTTTACAAGTTTTTATTTGAAGCCGTTCACGTACTTTGTGAGCGTCACACTCAATTTCTCTCTTTATCATACATTCTGACGTTTTTCATGTTTTTACTTGAAAAAGTCCGCGAACAGACCGAATGTAAATCCTGCTTAAGAGTGCAAATTGATTGCCATTTTTACGCGCTGCCCACTTATTGCATGTCATTTTTGTGTTTGCATCTTGAAATTTGCTCTGCATTTTCCCTTCTTCGTTATAATGTCAACCACTTCGAGATATTATGAGGGGAATAAAGCTTTACTCATGCACACGAATTTTGTACGATACCCGCATTATGTTCTAAGGCTGAAAGTCGTAGCATCTCAAGAGAGTAATTTAACGTTACAAAATTTTCACAATATGACGAAGAGACAGTATTCGAGAACGGAGTCACTTAAATTAAAAAATGTATACAGGAGAAATGAGAGCTTATAGGGCAGGACACTTTTTCTAAAATATACATACGAATTTTTTTTTAATTTCTGATATACACAATACTTAACGCTTGAAAACTAGTTTTCTACATGACACTTCATGCAAGCCGAAAATATATCAAGCGAACTTTCCTCTGCTGTCAAACTTAAGGGGGTATTCTAGTCTAGAGGCCCGAATTTTAGGTGATTTTTGAAGTGCCGTAAAAAGAAGGCAATCAATATTTTTCTATCCATTTTTTTATGAGTTATTTATTAACATTGCAAGAATACAGAAAAAAATTAAAAAATTCAAAAAATTAGCAGCTGATGAAGTGGGAACCTCAAAAAATTGGCGCGTGATCATGCCCACGATTCCAACCCGCCTAGCAATCCGAAAAAAAATAAAAAAGATTATTAGTCTAGAGTAATGTCGCTATGTCCGGAACTAGGGAAAAGTTGAAAAAAAAAAAATTTCACAAAATGGCCGCTGCCTGAAAAAAAGCAATTTTTGTACCACTTTTTTGACATTTTCGAATTTTTTAAAAATAGTAAAAATTGAAATTTTAGAATGCGGCTAGTTCCGGCTATAGACAAGTCTATAAAGAAGACTCTCAAAAAAATTTCAAGTAAATCGGTCCAGTAGAACTTGAGAAATCGTGGGCATAGTCTTGAAAAAGGCAGTTTCGAGAAAAACGCGTTTAAGGTGTAACATCACTGTAAATTTTTTGAAAAATCGTTTTTTTTTTTTATTTGCTTAAAAAATAGTTTAAACCCTCTAGAATAAGAAGAAGAAAAGGTCCCGTGCGTGAAAATTTTTTTTTCCTTTGAAAATGGAGGTCGCCAACAAGCGCGTCAAACTTGCTTCGAAACATGTCCCGGGAAGATGTCTGTGGAGCCGCCATTTTGTTTTTTTTTCGCTGTCAAAAATTTATCAATAAAGTTCAATGTATGCCCGATAATACCTTTAAAAGGTTTTCTTTCAAACACGAGAAAAAAATTCGTGAAAAAACCTTTTTTTTTAGCCTTTACAGAGGCGTTACCCCTTAAAGTCCATACGTCCACGTGGTTTGGAAGTTAGAATTCAACTATTAGCAGCTGGATGCAATTGAACACTAAATATAAAGATACAAATTTGAAAAATCCTCTTGTAGGCATATTCTTGAATAGTTAAACTTTGAAAGAATGAAAACAAAAAAAAATCGATTTTTTCGAATTTCTAGACTAGAATACCCCCTTAAGAAACTGAATTTGCTCATGTAATTTCACATTTTATTGTCTTTTCTGTAGTCGATTTATTTGCACGCCAAACAGATTTGATTCGACATTAAAAATTCTACATCTATCTTTTTGTTTGGATCACGCATTGTTGTTGTTTTACGTACATAAAATTGAGCCGGATCAGATCAGAGAGATAAAAAAAACGAAGCTAATAATAGTTTATACTTAACTAATAGCATAGATGGCACAAGAACGGACTGGACCACCCTGCCATATAAATTTTGTTTACTTTTTTGGTACTGCATGCGACATCTAGTTCTTGTACCATCTATGCTAATAGCTATGTTCCATTGGGCTGTGTAAGGTACTCGTGAACACTTTGCAAATAGAACGCTAATTTGTGTTGTCAAGAGTAAAACATAACCTCCAATTTCTTTTTTCGGTTGTTTTTCGTATTTTTTGTTGCATCCTGTTTCTTATGAAAATGGTCAGAATTACTAGCAACATATATATATATTTTTTTTTTCTTTAATTATACTCCTGTTCTCGATGAGTCAAATAATTTAATTTGCTTCTATATAAACACAAAAAAATGTCTGTAAAATTTCATCTATCTGACATTTCAACTTGCGAAACTACTTAGCTCTTCTTCTCACGGATCATGAGTAGTTGTGAATAGGCCGCAGAAAGAGAAATACTTGGGAGTATTTTACACAGCCCAATGGAACACAACTAATGATGGAGACGACGCCAACGTTTTATTGGTAAATAATATAAAAACCTGATGAACGAAGCAATTTATATTACAGGCAATCTCTTGGTTAGAACAAACAACTTACAATTTTGGATTTCCAGTTTAACACTTTCCAATATGTAATTGCAATTATTTTCGATAAGTACCTACGCTTTGCAAAGCTGAAAAATACATAGTATAAGATGAGAATAAAACTGTTGGTACTACAAAGATTCTTTACTGACTGTGCAAAAAAAAAGACATAATAAAGCACAACAATATAAAAGTGACAACAATATTTCAAAAAGTATCTACATGTATAGCAACAAAACAAAAAAAAACCAACAAATATGCGTGCACACTAAAAGACTGCGTGACCGATAATATAACCCCACCCTACATTGAAAAAACAATTCTCTTATAAAAAAAACTCTCATAAACAATTCCAATTTTAAATGCAAAATATCAACAAAAACGAGTACTGAAAGCCTAAACACAATCAGAAGGACAAAAACAAATGCTGCACGATTTCGCTTACACCGAGAATGTTTCCTCCCCCAAACCACACTATGGCGATAATTGCTAGACAACAATTTATTGTTAGGGTAAAAAGTAAAGCACTTTTTTTTACGCTTTCGCCCATATGTAACAAAATTCTCTCATCGTGTGCATGCATATGTAGTAACCAGCCCTCCACCCTCCCAGGGTAAATGGGGTCGACCATTTTGTGGCTCAACTGTTCTCGCTTGGAATAATCTACTGCAAGCAAAGCTAAACGAATTCCTGACTAAACTGAAGGTAATCTAGGCCTCATACACATACTCACACATTATAGGATAGCGCGGCTAGTATTTTTTATGTCCATGACGGTTAAATGTTTTTTTCATATAATAAAAAAGCAATTTATTACTTAATTTTTAAATTTTTACAGCTGCACACAGAGTATGAAAATTACTAGAAAATTTACATATTACAGCAAGCAACATAAAAAATTAAAAACAAAAAAGAATTTCTATCTAGGCGGAATTTGGCTGGTATTTTAGTGATTTAAAAACGAAGTGGAATGTTATAAAGGAGTGAAAAATTAAGCTAAAATTTAAAAAAGGTCGTTAGGACTGACTTCTTTTAACAGGAAATCCACTGCGAAATAAATAATTCTGAGATATTTTAACTGTGTGGGTACTGCAGACGTAGACCTAGCGTGAGGTCATTTACAAAGAACTTAAGTGCTCATATAAGTCAGATATAATGAAATTCTCAAACATAGTCCCTTGGACAGAGGGCGAAGAAGTTGAAAGTTCATGCATTGAGAAGTTAAGTATGCATGATAGTAACTCTTATATGTCGAGTATGCATGGCAGCTATAAGATTACCGGCTATATTCTCTAACCACTCCAGACTTGAATGGAGCATACCTTAACCTTCACGTGGTTCCCGCTGACAAACCGAGTGCCAATAAGATCTTAAGCGCGAATGGAGTTACCAATCTCGTTTCATAAAAGGATAACTTTATGAAGATACCACTAGAAGTAACCATGGCTTTATGGTCATAAATTACGCAGCCATACCAATTGTGTAGCCGACATTGCTAACTTTGTACAATTGGATTGAGGAGCCCTGTATAAATTTCTTTACAGCTCAACATGAAGAAGGCACAATGATGAGAGCATCGTAGTGGGTGTGGTAACCCATATGCAAGCAGAGAGAGAGTGTGTCAGAATCTAGCTTGCATAGGCACATGTAGTCTAGAGACAATAGGAGAGGTATGTCACTTGGATAAAATGCGAATTGTAACTTAGAATTTGAAGTTTTGGTCGCTCAGGCCAGCAGCTAGAATCAAATTAAGTGTAGGGCATCAGAAATTTGAAGTAGGGCGAACATTTTCGGTGCATTTGAGATACATCTGTTCAGGTGAAGGTAGATCTTTTTGAAAAAGTAAGCTTCTAGAACCGTTATTTTATTACATTTTATTATATGTGAACTAAAACAGGTATCTACAGTAAAAAGAAATAAATGGACCAAACAAGAAACACAACATGGTAAAAATATTCAATATAATTGCAGTCTTCGATTTACCATATTGGCTGCAATTTTAATGCCTGAAAAATAATTGCAAATGCGGATTTGTTTTTTTTTCTCATTAATTTCCTCACATAATAATTATATATTTAAATGTTGAATAGATTTAAACTTTGTCCAACTCATGAAGACATAAAATTGAATCTAGTAGATCCTCACTGTCGTCAAATCGTCTCTTCATCTCAGCTGTTATTATGTCTACAGTTTCATAATATTCCGCTTTAAATGGCGGAGCTTAAATCATTCCTGCAGTGTTTTGACGAGAAGGTCCGATGGACTATAAAGAACTTAATCCTCCCGATGTCTTTCCTTTACTTGTCTCTTCTGTTCTCGGAATTATTTTGAGATTCTTTTCTACAATATGGTATTCTCAACTTCTTCCAAAATTGTCTCATACATCTCAATTTCTTCTTGGACACATTTTATTATTGATATGGTATCCTTCAATCCCGTGCTTCGACCCTGTAAAGCCGTATCAGCTGGTTGCAAAACAAATCATAATTATTTTTTTTGCTACTATCTTTGCCAGACGAATTTCCATGTTTAACAGAACGCCTTTGATGTCAATACTTTTTGCAATATCTTCATCATTAAATTTTCCATTTTTCATTTTATCTGAAGTCTTCAAAATCAGAGAATAATTTTCATATAAGACTCTTGTAACAGCCAAATGTCCTGACTAAAGCTGTTCAAGTAGTCGACCAATCATCTTACCTTCATAGAAAGAGGTGGGAGTTAAGCAAGGCAAATATGCCCGAGTACTGGCTGACTAGTCAGTGTTTCCGATCATACAGCCTCGCAGCGATGACATTTAAGACGTCGCCGCAGAATACGGAATAAGTTAGCAATTTTTAAGGTAGGGCATTGCCCCCTCTATGCCCTACCCTAGCTACGCCCCTGTGGTCGCTTAAGCATTCCATGCTCAGATATTTGGCTCTCGGCATGGAGTTTCACTAAATCAGCCGGGTGTCGAGTCACGCAGATCGGCAGAGATTTTAGATAGATCTCGGTTCTGCACTGGCTAAACTGAAACTCATAGATAGGGACAGGATATAATCTGTCTCATGAGGGCGTTGATTGTCGCATTGTAGCTTATCCATGCAATTAGAGTGTCGTGGGATTAAGACACAATAGGTGGACAATTTTTCGTTTCTATAGACTGAAACTTCTATAATGTATTAAAAATGCAGAAAAAAAATCGAAGTTTTCGAGCAAGTGATCAGAGAGCTCTCATCAGTAATAAAAGTATTACTTGGTTTATCCAGTGCCTTATGGCGACAAGGGGAATACTCACCCAATTTGAAAATTGCAATGAGAAATCTTGCTACCATATGATTTACACTTGCTTTTAATAAAAAGTATTTGTATGGGCAATTGGGTGACCCTAAGCGATCAGAGATAACCATACTACTGATGGGACCTCTCTGATCGCTGGGTCGAAGACTTAATAGTCAGGTACTCACGTAAAACTACTGGACTATTTGACTCCTCTTAAATATATTCTTTCATAAAAATGGGCGCACATTTATAATAGGTCTTGCGAAAACAAGATTTTTGAGACCTGTGTAAACAATCAATAAATCAATTAAATGCTGAACTTTATCTGTTTCTTGATAATAATTATTCACTTAATTACATCTTCACTGATTATCATGGGCGTGTATCTTTATTCTGCTCAAAGCACTACGAGCGCTCTGAACACCAATTTTTTGATACTTTATTATAATTTAACTTTATTATTACTCAGAATGTTCAAACAAATCCTAGGTCGTAGACCCCTGAGCGTTTAGAGCAACCCGTCAGTAATACCAATACAGCGCGAAAAAATCCTATTGAAAATATTAGTAGGTACTTTTTTAAATTTCATAGTTCCATCCTTTCCGTAACCGCTTATTTATTTTTATAACTTGATTATTATTATTTATTTATTTTTATAAAAAATCTTTTATTATGAAGAGATATTTGACAAATCACAAGTGATGCCAATATAAAAAAAAACGAACAGAACTCAGAGAGCTCTGGATTTGTATCTTTTTTCCAGAGTGCTCTGAGCATTCTGAAAAATCTATTCGATCTACTAAAGAGCGGAAAAAAGATACACGGACACGGCCCATGTTGTCAACCATTGGTGGATGTTGATGAAACTCAAACCCGCAATCATAATCAATTACTTGCTCATCTCGACAGCGATTCCTATTTGTTAAAAATTTTGAAAAATAATTACAACAATACAACTCGATTTACACAACCAATTTGAGGATGTAAAAATACAAAACTCTTGTACTGCATGTTATATGGATGAGTCTTGTATTACTTTACAATATTGTAATATTCACACACTTTAAACACAAGTAAGCTATAGTATGGATTCTTTAGAAATAGGGGTTAGACACATGCGGCAAACAGTCAATCCCATAATATATCTGAAAACCCTAACAACCCCACTGTCGATCTTGAGCCTTAACACTTAACGGTTTTAGATTAATCTTAAAAGTGTTCTGAATATATAAATTTAATAATTTAATGAACACAAAAATTCTGAAAAAAATTAAACTTAAAATTGACATGCAGAAGAAAAAATTATTTCAAATTCTGGAAAAGTTCAATGTAAATTGAAAAAAAAAATTAATTTACAAGGGATATAGTAAATTTTCAATATCTTAATTTACACTTCACCGATTATTTATTAATTTATACCTAACATGTAAAAATCACTGTTATACAAACGTATTAAATATTTTATGGTTCACATTTATATTTTGAAATTGATTTTTGTCAATGTTTAAGTAGACTCCTTTCCTGAAATGCATTAATCTCAAAAATTGTAAAATAATTAATTCTTAATTTAGGCAATTTTAGAAAAAAAAAAGCTAATTTTTAGCAATAAAATTTCGAAATTAAATAATTAATAACTTATTGTTATTCGGTTATTCATTGATAGTTATTTGCTTAATTTTTGCAATTGATATTTTTAATTCCATGGTTTTCGTCATTATACTTAATAAATATATACAAAAAAAAAGAGTTTAGGTACTCTCTTTATCTTCACAAATGCTATGCATGATATTATTTAACAAGTAGCTATTGTTAAAAATGTAAAAGCTTTATTTATTATAAGTAATGAGCTTAACAAATAGTGCCTCAAAATATTCTTGTTTTGAACAGTCACTTTTCTTGTAGAAATATCTACGAAAATTTAGCAATTCTGAATAATTTTAATAAATTGTTTAAAAAAAAAAATATATATATTTTAGCTTGCAGTTCATTTCAAGATAAAAATATATTTTAAATAGTACTTGTATATGTATGTGTGTATCACGTATGTATGTATATAGTATACAATATGAATATAATTAATGATATTTCAGCTGTCAAATACACAAACCAAAAAGTTAGAATAAGAGAATTTCCTAATTTTCACAAATCAATCGTATAATAATAGTTAGGTACTTAAATTCTGTGATATTTTAGTTGACTTTCAAGCCCTAATTTTTGTTTAAAAAAAATATTTATAAAATTTTGAATAGACACAAATTTCTTAAATTTTATGGGATTCTCAATATTATTACGTTACGTCGTCGATTTCTGTTGAAACCATTGAATATAAAACTGAAATCCTAAAACTTTGTGTCCTAAATTTTTTGTTTAAAAATGCACTGTAAAAAATGCACAAAGCTTAGGTATTTTCCCTAAAATGTAGGGAATATTCCCCAAAATTTAAGGGGAGTATTCCCTACATTTTAGGAAATATTTCCTGCATTGATTTTAGGGAATATTCCCTATATATTAGGAAAAAATACCTAAGCTTTGTGGCAACAATTGTGCAAATTTTTTACTGTGTATGAAACATGTTCAACCTCCTATATGTACCTAGGTACTACCTACATATAGAAGGTTGAACATGCTAGGTACTATGTGAATTATAAGTTGGATCACTTTATCGCTTTTTTGATTTCTTAAAACACAGATGAAACTCAAAATGATAGCAGAATGATATATATTTGAATGTTATTATACTTAACTGAAACTGTTATATATAGTCGTTGTATTTTATTAGAATACAAAAGATAAGCTCACAACATTCTAATCTGCACTCCTTCCGTCTACATGGCAGTATGCTAGAGCCTGAGACAACTTACAACTAGATGTCCGAAACTCCATATAAACCCGGAACACTTTTTGAAAGCTCTTTAACTTTTTATTCAACCAAAGAAAGCTATCATTGCGAAGAATTTATGTGGCATAATACAGTAAGAGAGAGAGAGAATGTGTAGAGCTTTCTATTAGAGGGCCATTAGCTCGTTTTAGGTGGACCACGTTTTTGTGAGGTTTTGCACATCTAGATATAAGTTGTCTCAGCTAGAGCCAAGGAATTCGGCGAAGGAATTTTTCCATTTATTTCATAAAGAAAACTTAACATTAGGTCAAAAAAATTTTAACAATTTGAATTTGACATTTGTGAAATATCTCAGACCTGTAAAGCCAGTAGCAGGAGCTGGACTTAAAATATTTTAAGTACAAGTACCGGTAGTGGTACTTAAAAAAATTTCAAGTACAATTCCCAATACTGGTACTTAAAAATGTTCAAAGTACAAGTCCAGGTACTGGTCCTATAAACTAAAGTACCCTATATAAGTACCAAAGTACACACTTACTACAAATACCGTCATTGGCCGAAGCAGTATAGCTACAAATCAGCTTAGTAAAGTTCTGCTATGATATATAGTTGTTCAAGGTCATCCAAATTTGTAAAACAAAATCACATTTTTCTCTCTAAAATATCCCAGTGCGTTTTTGAAAATATGCAGTGATTTTTTTTGTTTTTTTTTACAAACTCAACCTTTATATCTTCGGGTCCTACTTTAGAATAAGCTGGATTTTATTTGGTCTTTCATTTTAGAGGCAGAAGGACAAAAGATCCTAAACACGGGGGTCAAGGCGACCCATTGCGTTTACCTACTAAAAATAAGAAAAGAACTCTCACCAAAACCGTTGCGTTCTCTTAATGAATCGCAACAGGTTTTTAGCTTATCCACAGATAGGAAGACAGATTCAAGCGTATCCAGAAACTCAGGGTTGTGCAGAGCTGCCACCGTTGTTAGATGAGGGGGTGCAGTGAACTGTGGTACGTGATTATACCAACCACAGTTCTGCATTGTTTTCCTTCGAACCACAAGGGAAAGTCAGAGAAGCGCCTATTAGGTCCATCAAGAAAAAGTTTTGTACACGTGTAAGCTCTAATTTTCGCCCAACGCTGCATATGCTTCATGAGAACATCCACATTTATGAGAGACCTGATCACCGAGATGGCAGCACCTACAGCGAGTTCCGGTGCAATAATCCCTATGTGCCCAGGTACACACTGTATAGTGACCTTGTAATGTTATTTAACCTTACTTTTATGCCAGATATCAAAGTACTAGTTTTAAAGTCTCTACAATCACATGTATTTTATTATGGAGGGTATTTGTAGTAGGAAGATTTTATCCATTTTCAAATTAGATTTTAATTTACATCTAAGGAATAAACAAAGAAAATGGTTTTCTATTTGATCGTTTCACTACTTTTTAAAAATATTACAAATATTGGGCTACGTTTATAATTTGTAAATACAAGGTCCCTAAAATTTCTAACTTCATAAAATTATCGAAATTTACTTAAATATGATTTAAATTGCAAATCACATTACAGCTACGCTTACACGGAACAGCGAATTCATTTAAAAATAGCCCGTCAATCGGTAACCAAAATCCAAACGAATCACACATGCAGACATTTTACTAAAATTGACCTTTACCGAAAACAACAATTAAAATGAAAAATATTTTATTTTATTTATAATATTTCCGTTGACAATGTAAACAAGACATTTCAGGAATAGGTAAGTTAGGTACCTAAATATTATAAATAAAATAATAATTTTAAAATGAGCTGCAAGCAAAATGCGATTATGTTTCAAATATTTTTTTACATAATACCTACATACATTTTGCATTTAATGCTTGTATAAAATTTTAATTCGAATAGAAAAAATGTTATTGTTCATTCTAGGTGTACATAAGTAATGCTTTATGTAGATAAACTTATATAGAATACATCATAATTTAAGTATAATACGTAAAAGAAAAAAAATATAGTAAAAATTAAAAAAAAAAAAAAAACAAGAAAATATCTGAACCAAAGTTTGATAAATATTATATGAAAGTAGATAGATATTTTTGCATACAAAAGTAAAGATATATAGTATATTTAAGTAGTATTAATTTATTCGTTATAATTATAGGAAATTTACTAAAAAAAAAAAAAAAGTAATGAAAAAACAAAACTAACTATACACACTAAAGAAAATGTTATATTTAACATACATATACATATATATAATAAATACCAATAAAATTAAGAAGAAAAGGAGACAAAAAGAAAAACTTTTAGATTCACTTTCATACTTAAGAAGAAATTCTGAAAAATATTTAAAAATGAATAAAACAAAAATCTTTGTTTATTATTATAGCAATTAACCAGGACCATAGAAATGTACCTTTAATTTTATTTTTAAATTCATTATTATATACATATACACATATATATATATTATCTATACACTTTATTTTTATTTTATTTTGATTTTTTTTTATATATACAATTATATAAAATAATAATAATAAACAACTAGAAAAATTTAAATTTAAAATTCTTGTTAACTCGGCTTTTTATACATTTGATATTATTTACAAGAGAGAATTTATTTAGCAAAAAATTAAATTTTATCATCAAAAGAGAATGTGATTAAAGAGGATAAAAAATATATACATAAAAACAATGCGTTAAAATATAAATAAATTATAAAAATTAAAAACAAAATTAAATAATATATTAATTAAACTGATATTACTTAAATGGAATTGTATAAACTTTAGACAAAAATAATTGTTCAATGTAAATAAAAAGAGAATTTTAACTATATTATTATTGAAATCAAAGAGTAAAAATCTACGTTTAAATAAAATAAATTTAAATTGTTTAAAATAAAATAAATTAAATAAAATGAAAGTATATAAATTGAAGGATAAAGAGAATGTATTCCATAAAAGGAAAAATAAGAGAAACAATTAGACACTTGAAATAGATATATTATATATTAATATTATTTAAAATATGTTCGGTTGTTTTATTTATACCTATATAGTATTACCTTCTGTCTTGTAGTAAATTTGGAACTATTTAGGGTGTAACAAGAGATCAGAAATAAACATTATTGATATAATATGTTAAAATTTCGTTATCGATTTGCACGGCATTCGAATTGCGCATGATTTCAATTTAACACGGTTGAAGAAGACATGTCTTCCATTGACACGGGACGCTTCCATTTCAGTTTAGCGCGATTATTTAAGACAATATATGTATATTTTTTTTTTCTCGCACTATGTTTAAAGAATCCTCCCCCTTGCTTGAATTAGCAAAATGTGACCTAGACCAAAGCTGCAGTCATTAAAAATAAATAAATTAATGTACGGTTACGAAATAAAATGGCGGTCTTGGAATTTTTAACGAAAATCCCTTTTTTTTATATTCATTTCATTTATTATATTAACTTGTTATATTCCATGGAAAGACCGAAACGCTAACCTTACCTATGAGATGAGTAAAAAATAACTGCTTGTTTTTAAAATATTTTATGTTCAGCAGTCTAATTCTTATAGTCAAAATTGCACTTTCAGCGAAAATATTGGGTAAATGATAATCTAATCTTGAAGTTTTCGATTAAGGAGAATTTACATTTTTTTCCAGAAGTTGTTAGGGACATAGCTTATTGAAATTTAAATGCTGACGAAGTAATCACTGCATTACCTCACACTTATACTCCGTCTCTAGTTTTTATGGCAAAAATCGCAGACTGCCAAATTGTAAAGTTTTTAATCTCTATCAAGAATAATTGTTTATAAAAAATCGATACGAACGAAGATGATATTTTGCTTATCAATATAATATTTAATATTAGTTTCCAAATACTTATTTACAAATTAAAAATTCACTTTTTATTTTTAATTTTGACAGATAAATTGAATAAATATTTGATATTTATAAAATTATAATAAAACATGCTTCCACTAGTTAAAATCACAGAATACAATTGTCAGTAACTGTTTAGAGTTCATCAGAATCCTGATATTAACAAAATCAATAAAAAATTGGTATATCAACACAATAGGTAGTTTTGATTTTTATATATGTTACTTAGTTCCGGGCCCCTACGGAAAATCCAAGCTATCACCCTTGGAGAGGGTCTGCGCGGTCCGCCATCTTGGATTAAAGGTACAAAAATATGTTTTTTTCAAAATAATTCCTCAACGATTGATCCTACTACAAATTTGAAGAAGACTAAATTGCCTACAGTTTTTGTATTAACACTTTTTTTGTAAGTCTAATGTATAGTGACAGCTGCGGAAACGGGAACATTCTTCCAAAAAAATGTATACGTATAAAAAGTAAAAGGGGTACTTTTACTGGGTATTTCGTCCATGGTGGTCCATAGAAGAGGAGGTGATAGTAGTCACTTAGTCAAACAAAAAAATGTATGGCAAGAGGCCGGTGGCATCTCAACCGTTTCGGATACGCTGTATCTTAAAAAGCTTGAGGTGTATGATCGCTTACAGAGCTCATTGTATGCAGAACTTCATGGCCTTTCAAACGATTGCTCGACCAGCCCCGTACTACTCTCTCCTCAGGAGTTATGGTGGTTTAAAGTATTTTGAAAAAAAAAACAATTTTTTGTACCTTTAATCCAAGATGGCGGGCCGCGCAGACCCCTCCAAGGGTGAACACTTGGATTTTTCATCGGGGCCGGAACTAAATAACATGTATAAAAATCACGACTACCCCACCTTTTGTAGGGCAAAAACACCTACTGACTGGACTACAAGTATCCTGACCTAAGGAAAAAATATATTAGAGGACTAAATTAAAACAACGCCATAATGAAACGAGCCAGCCAGCAACAACTGCACACACACAGGCAGTATAGTATATTCACACACAATAATTACTTTTACGCTAAAAAATAATTATTGTGCTTGAAATATTTAAAAAGTAAAAATTAAATGTAAGATAAAATTGAGTAGGGAAGAGATTTATAATCAGGTAAAAATAATTTACAAACAATTTTATATGAATCGATAACACTTCAAATAGCAAATAATGAAGTGCGGTTGCTATGCCAATTGTTTGTTGCCATGCGCCTTTGAAACCATGCAGTAAGCATTTTACTAATAATTACACTTTATTTAGTGTATCGACTGAAATAACGATTTTTGCTGTGGATATCGAATGCAGTGAGAAATATACTAACAAAACACTTTATTTTGGGTATGGACCGAAATAAAGTTTCTTATTGTGGGTATCAAATGCAATAAAAATCTTACTAGCAAACAAACACTTTATTTGGAGTATCAACTGAAATAAAGTTTCTTCTTTTTGTGGGTATCGACTGCAGTAAGAACTACTTCACTTAAATCTAGGTATCGACTGTAATAAAGACTTTTTTTTGCTATCGACTAAAACAAGATTATTCCAATCCCAAATCTTAGTAAGTAAAATAGGAAACCAATTTGATCAAGTGCCAAATATTGTGCTGTGCTTATTATAAAAAAATATTGTTACGAGCAACAAAGCGACACAAGTGACATCTGTTGGAAATGAAAGCAACTTTGGGCTAGTGCGATCTTAGCCTTGTGTATAAAACTATAAAACTAATTCTATTCACAAGGGTTCTATACACAAGGATCTTAGTAGACCCTGTGTTCGGAAGACGGAATATTCAGGAAGGTTCTAGGGTAATTTGTTGAGTATAAATACGGCGCTTCTCACATCAGGAGGCCGAGTCTTATTTCAGACAGTGAAGTGAACGAAGTAAACTATTTGGATTGCGATAATTATAAGTACAGTACTAGCGATAACTATAAAAACTTGATTTGATAATTGTTTGTAAATGTTATAAAAGTAAAGAGTGAAGTTAAATAATTATTCTGAAATATTGTGTTTTAAATAACGAACTAAGGCCACGTTCTTAACAATATAATAAATATGTAATTGTACCCAAATTCTTTCTAACATTAATCTCAATTTACTTTAGGTTTATCTTTTCAGCTTTTATTGAATATTGGTTTTAAATTTATAGAACATTTTTAAAGCACATTTGAATTCCCTTTGAAATATTTTATATGTATAGGTAGGTACTACTAAAATTCTATAATATATATATCCTACAGGGTGTCCAGCGTTGGGTGTTACACCCGTAGTTTATGGATAGGTCATGCTTGGATAGAAAATATATATGTATTGTATAGAGAGGAGGGGGATCCTAACGGTTACCGAGATAACGAGACGTAAAGATCTTCGGGTATGTTTTTATAGATCACCCTGTAATGTTAGGCCCTATGATGATAAAAAAGTTAAAGCTAAAATTTCGGAATTTTAACTGTTTTTTTTTTTTAAACTACGCCATCAACACCAAGCTTTGTTTTAAAATGACCTGTGATACTCTGTACCCAAAATTCAACTCTTTCTGCGACGATTATCTGTCTAATAAATTTTAAATTATTATCACAGGGCTTAATATTCAGAAGTTATAGGGTGATCTATAAAAACATACTCAAATATCTTTGATAGCCGTTATCTCGGAAACTGTTAGGACCCCCCGCCCCCCTCATACAATTCTTTGCTTAATTAATTAATTAAGTTGAAGTATTTATTAAATTTTGAAGCGTTGTAGTACACTTGGTGAAAAAGAAAGTAAACCGCTAAATTATTGAGTTTAAACACTAGCGTTATAATTTCCACCACGCCTCTGTTCATTTTTCCCTCTAACTATGGGCAGAACAGTAACAATGTTTTAATACCAGCAACCAATAAAAACTTTCTATGCTTGAAAACTTTTCATGAGAATAAGATTTTCCAGACACACACAAATTCACAAAATGTGGTCGGCAAAATATGCAAAAAGCTTTTACTTTTCTTGTCACTCATAAATAAATCTGGAAAAAATGCATCCCATCATAAATCATAGCGTAAATCCTTCTTTACGCTTCTCAATGTATCATGGCATTTGTTTATGCAAAAGTAACGTAAGAAAGAATTTTTAGTGGATAATTGATTCAACTAAACAAAAACCCAAGATAATGCTCGGCATTTAATATGATTGAGCAGAATGATCTAATATTTAGATGCTAATCGAGTGGGAATTTCGGTATTTCATAAGCTTTTTATGAAATTATTAGTAAAAGAAATCATTCGCAAACTAAAAAGCAATCAAATGTCACTATTGTCATTTCATATATCAAATATTATCCAACAGCAGGGCGCCCTTACTTTATTTTAGTTACATTTAAGATCCTCTAATATGTACTTTCACTTATTTTAAGAACTCCAAAATACCGACTTTGAACACTTTTTAATTAAAACGTAATTTCGAAAAACTATAATTAAAAACTGGTTAAAAAAACAATCACTAACCTTCAAATCGGCATCATTCACTCGAAGGCACATGTCTAAAATAGAAGCTCCGACAACAACAACCTAAACGGGTAGGAAAAGTAAAAGATTGTAAAACACTTAAAAGACAAATGTTAAGGAGTTTATTTTTCATAAATACAATTCAAGCTAATTATGTACTAACCGGTATATTTAAATCATTATTTGACACCTTGGGGTTATCCTTTCTATCTACATCTATACCCATTTGAATTTTATGCAAGTTAACTGCTATTTCTGAAGCCACTAATGCGTTATTTTTTATCAACGCCATATCTGAAATATTCGGAATTTACATTTTCGATAAAAGCAAATTTAAATATAAAACTTACTAGAACTAAGACTTTTTCCTTTAGTAATATTTGACACTGCTTTCAGTACAAAAGGTGTAATGTCTTTTCCGACAACTCTCTCTTCCCGAGCTACCTTCAGGGAATTATCAATAGCATCCTTAATTAGTAGTTCTGTAAGAAGAAAACATTGAAAAATTTAAGGAAAACAAATGTAATGTTGGAAAAAGAAGTACTAATAAAGGAAAGGTAACTAATTACTTCCGCTGTAGAGTAACAAGATAAAAGAAAAATAAAGCACTTCTGAGCACGGTTAATATTTAGGTGTCATTATAGATAGAGAATTTTCTACTGATAATCCAATAACAAAACCACAAAGGAACGGTCACATCCAGGCAGACTACCAGCTGGTTACCAATTATAGTTGGTTGGTTTTGGTTCACGTGGTGAGCTCAGGCGATCTCGCAAGAGCTCTGTTACAACCTATTACAAGGTCTGTTCGTGTACTATTTCAAGTAACAACATGAAAAACGTCAAAATGTATTATAAAGATAGAAATTGAGAGCGACACTCACAAAGTACGCGAACGGCTTCGAGTAAAAACTTGTAAAAACTTGCAAATATTCGGGATATGTAATAACGTTGTGAAATTTTCCTAGCACATAGTACAATAAACAAATTTAATTTACCACTTTGAATACGTTGAAATGTTCTTGGAGAACATTCTACTTCTGCTGGAGGCGGAGTAACAGGTTTTTCCATTTTGCTAAAACTAAAAACTTTAAAAATAACTGAAAACTTTAAAAATAACTGAAAACCGGCGACGAGCTGTCAAAACTGACACTTTCGAAGATTTTACTAAACGATCTTTCTGGAGTTATAGGACGTTTTCACTACATCGAAATCACGTAATTTCGATGTTTCAGCATGATTTCGACGAAATCACGCTCGAAATCACTTAATTTCCAGTACAAAAAACTAAATCGAAATCATCTCATATTTGCGTAATTTCAATGAAATCACGTCGGAAATCACGAAATTTTGCCCGAACGCGCCCATTTTCGGTTTCCACTTTTTCTCAAACTGTATCATTTGACATTTGTTGTATACGTTTGTCAATAAATTTGTAAGGAAGAAATTTTAAATTAAATTAAATATTATATTAATAGTTGCTGACATTTATGTGATAATATATCCTTTTAATTACAAAAGTCTCGTTTATGTAATTAATTATTTTACATTTCATTTTGGTATTTAAGTGTAGCACCTGTCAAACGAAATCATCTCAGTGGTAATGAAAACACCTGACAGTGATTTCGAAATCACTTCATCAAAATTACGTGATTTCGAAAACGCCCTATAAAATCAAGTAATAAATTAACGGAGAGGAAAAGTGACGTCAACAATCTCTCTCTCAATTTTCGAGTACGCGAACACCTTCGAGTAAAAACTTACAAAAAGTTTTACAAGTTTGTACTTTCAAGCTAAGTAGTACGCGAACAGACCTACAATTTATCATTTGATTTGTATGTCTCTTCCAAATAATATTACAAAAAGATTATTTAGGTACACCAGGCTAGTATATGGAATAGCATCGGCACCGACAATCTTTCAAGAAACCATAGAAACAATTTTATGCGGTATTAAAGGTGTAGTTGATGATAAAAGGCACTTCGAGACGTTCGAGATTGTATTGGGAAAATTTAAAGCAGCCGGGTTAAAAGTTTCAAAACAAAAATATTCATTTTTTGTTGATTCCATAAATTATTTAGGACTCATAATAACTAGATAACGAGGGGTTGCATATGGATCCAAAACGTTTGAATACCATTATTGAGCTACCGCACCCATGGAGTTACAATCGTTCTTGAGGATCATAAATTAGAGATTTTGTTCCTCAGCTGGCTACTAACGCATCTTCTCTTTACGAATTGCTTTCGACCCCAGCATTTAAATGGGGTAAAAATCAGGATAACGCATTCAATTTGTAACGAAGTTACAAATTTAAAACCGAATTAAATTATTTTTGCCCGCCACTGGGTAATTTAATTAAAACTTGAACTTAAGTTCAAGTAACCACGCCACTGAGGCATGCAAACAAGCTGCCATAGTTACAGGCTGCATGATCAGCACGCCAGCACATGTACTAATCAAGTACAAGAAAAGCTTTTCAAAAGAGCTTGCAAGCTCTTTTATACTTACGCCAGTAGAAGCATCAGGCACTCAGCCACTGAGAAGCTCTGACCCCCGGCTATATAAAGCGCGCCATTCGCCCACAGAAATCAGTCTGGTCAGCGAGCTCGACGAGTTAGGTGATCAGACATTTTACTGGGTGACTGGGTGACTAGTGGAGCGCGAAATTCCCTCACTAGTAAACCCTTACACGCCGTGTGAGTAATTCGCGTGCATTTTCTAACTAATTACTTGGTACGTCGTATGTTTATTCTCCGTACCATCCGTCCTCATCCGTTGTGTTAAGGTAGCGTGAACTATCCCGCCTTAACATTTCCCTGGTACGTCGTGTGAGAAATCCCCGTACTATCCGCTGTATCCCCTCCTAAGTGTATTAGAACTAACACATAGGTACGTCGTGCGAGAGATCCCCGTACCTCTGTCTGTGTGAAATATCCCGCCTCCGCAAATATTCTCTTAATACGTCACCGTCTCCCTCTCAGGTTATTATAGTGTTGAATTCAGAATTATTAGCATAGTGGTAAGCCGTGTGAAGTTCCCCTTACCACTACCTAGTTTCAGTATAGGATACATAGATCTAGGATATATATATTGAATTTGTAAGAACTAGTATCTTTAGTATTAAGTTCAGAATTATTAACGTAGTGGTAAGCCGTGTGAAGTTCCCCTTACCACTATATAGTCTCCAGTATAGGTGATAAATAGAACTAGATGAAGGTAGCTGTGTAACTGGTAGGCTATTTTGTTAAATAAAGAATTATTTTTATTTATATTGTAACTGAAGGAGTTTCATTTTTAAGAAACCCTGGTCCGACGAGCTATCCGCAGCCATCCCACCGAAACTCCGTTACAAATTAAATAAAGAGACTCTTAGTTGCAAAGTAAATTCTAACTCACTACGATCCGTCTGTTCACGTAAAGTTAATTGTAGATGCAAGTCCCGTGGGACTAGGAGCTGCCTTAAGGGGGTATTCTAGTCTAGAAATTTGAAAAAATCGATTTTTTTTGTTTTCATATTTTCAAAGTTTAACTATTCAAGAATATGCCTACAAGAGGATTTTTCAAATTTGTATCTTTATATTTAGTGTTCACTTGCATCCAGCTGCTAACAGTTGAATTCTAACTTCCAAACCACGTGGACGTATGGACTTTAAGGGGTAACGCCTCTGTAACGGCTAAAAAAAATGGTTTTTTCACGAATTTTTTTCTCGCAAAATTAAATGTGTTTGAAAAAACCTTTTAAGGGTATTATCGGGCATACATTGAACTTTATTGAGAAATTTTTGACAGCGAAAAAAAAACAAAATGGCGGCTCCACAGCCATCTTCCCGGGACATGTTTCGGAGCAAGTTTGACGCGCTTGGTGGCGACCTCCATTTTCAAAGGAAAAAAAAAAATTTCTCCGACGGGACCTTTTTTTTCTTATTCTAGAGGGTTTAAACTATTTTTTAAGCCAATAAAAAAAAACGATTTTTCAAAAAATTTACAGTGGTGTTACACCTTAAACGTGTTTTTCTCAAAACTGCCTTTTTCAAGACGATGCCCACGATTTCTCAAGTTCTACTGGACCGATTTACTTGAAATTTTTTTGAGAGTCTTCTTTATAGACTTGTCTATGTCCGGAACTAGCCGCATCCCAAAATTTCAATTTTTACTATTTTGAAAAAATTCGAAAATGTCAAAATAGTGGTACAAAAATTGCTTTTTTTTTTAGGCAGCGGCCATTTTGTGAAAAAAATTTTTTTCAACTTTTCCCTAGTTCCGGACATAGCGACATAACTCTAGACTAATAATCTTTTTTATTTTTTTTTCGGATTGCTAGGCGGGTTGGAATCGTGGGCATGATCACGCGCCAATTTTTTGAGGCCCCCACTTCATCAGCTGCTAATTTTTTGAATTTTTAACTTTTTTAATTTTTTAATTTTTGTCTGTATTCTTGTAATGTTAATAAATAACTGATAAAAAAAATGGATAGAAAAATATTGATTGCCTTCTTTTTACGGCACTTCAAAAATCACCTAAAATTGGGCCTCTAGGCTAGAATACCCACTTAATGCATAAATATAATAGTGGTAGAGAGTGACCGATATCGTTTGCCATCTATACGACTATCACCTACGGAAATGAGGTTTAAAATATGTATAAAATGAGAGCAAGTTCCCAATAATGTTTGAATCGGTGAAAACACAAATACAGTTAGATAAATCCTTGGAATTAGCCCTTAAATACTGCAACGAGGGTTGGCCCAGTCAAATTAATGATTCCATGTTAAATTTATATTTCATTAGAAGAAATGAGTTATCTGTCGGGGCTTTAAATTGGTTATTCTAAATTCACTGAGAGCCCCGATCCTGGACGAGTTACATTGCACTCATTTAAGAATTGTAAAGCTAAAAGGATTAGCATGGAGTTATTTTCGGTGGCCATCCATTGATGAAAATTTGGAAGATATGATGAAGTCTTGCGATACATAATAAAAATAATACAGCAAAGGCAAAATTACTGAATTGCAAAAAGCCGAAAGAACTATTGGAGTGGATTTCATAGGGCTTATTTTCAATAAATCTTTTCTCATAATGATAGGTGCACATAGAAAGTGACTGGAATACATTGACATTGGAAATAATATAACTACCACGAATATCATAGAAAAACTCCGTGAAATGTTCGCTCGTTTCGGTCTACCTAAAGTGATCGTTTCGGATAATGGAAAGTCTCGAGCAACCCTTTCTTGGTGTTGCCATACAGAACTTTGAGTTTTCACTTTATCTAACTTTCATGTTCATCTAGGGTATATTTCTTTAGTATCTGAAGAATTTCAAACATTTTTGCTAAATAATGGAATATTATACACATTACGTTTCCGGTTGGACATCTTGTCAGTAACAGCCAAGCAGAAAACAGTGTATAAGTAGTCAAGTGGGCACTTAAAAGAACATTGCACTCTTGTTCGGTGAGGAATTTAAATCGATATTTGCAAAAAAAAAATTTTTTTGAACTATAAAAAAGCAGTTTACAGTATCACTGGCAGAAAAAAAATTATAGCTAGATGATGGAAGATGATGTCTCTCTTAATTGCATCAAGATGAATTAATATCACAAAGTAGAGCTGATCCTTGGTTCGCCAATTCATCTGATCATTCCTTCCTTCATATTTCCAACAGCTCAACCCAGTCAAATTGGAGAACTCGTCGCGGCATTATTTTAAAAATTTTGTATGATATCGTAACTTTGTAAAGTAGTAAAAGTGTTTGTCCGTCTATTTTGGGTAAATTAAAATCAACCACTACGTTATATGTAATGGATAGCATTAGATCAGTCTTGTCGGGATTAATAGTTAGCCTGGAATCCCCAGACCATGAGCTTAGTTTCTTCTATGATCTTCTTGTGGTCACAAGTATTCTAGAAGATTATGCCTACCCGATTAATAATCAGAATAAAAAGAACAACCATCATTCAGTGTTACGCTTATAGGGTAGAAGTACATGATGAAATGAAAAATGAATCTATTACCCAACTGAATGATGTGTTGGACTCCATCTCCATTATATTAAAGGGTGATAAGAACTCAGAAATCGGTCCCAACATAACCAAGTAAAGATAAACTTCTCACTCTCTTTTCTCTCATTCATCTACATAGATTACCAAGTTTAATATTGAAGCCGCACGAAATTAGAGACACAGCAAAAAAAGGTTGAAAAGTATCGAATGCTTATGTAGCTATAAAAATTTATGACAATTTAAAATACTCACCAGAAATTGCATATTCTTCCGGTATGGGAACACCAATAAGAATGCCCGATTTCAAATTTAATTCCAAAGATGAATTTATCAATTCGGCAGCCTCCCAGGAATTAGATAAATTGTATGGCACTTTAACTCCACTCGAACGAGTGTAAAATGCCGGAAAATCTAATTTCGGGTTATTATAGCATGCAACAAGAACTCCTTGAGTCTCAAGGTATTCAAGAGTTCTTGGAATATCTAATATTGATTTTATTCCACTTGAAATAACCGCAAGTGGAGTTCTCCCTAATTCTATTAAATCTGCAGATATATCAAACGTTATATGACCATCACGATGAACTCCACCTAAAAATAAATACAATGAGAACAGATCAAAGAGGGTAGTCAACTTTAAATGATTATAATACCAACCAATTCCTCCAGTAGCAAATATTTTAATACCGATCATGTTAGCTATGATAAGTGTTCCAGCTACAGTTGTACCTGCACAAAGTTTTCTGGAAAGAACATAAGCCAAATCACGTCGGGAGCACTTAACAGCATCCTCCAAATTTGCTAATCTTTTCAATTGTTCACCAGTTAATCCTACTTTAATCCGTCCGTCAATAATAGCTATTGTTGCTGGTGTTGAGCCCTGAAATGAATGTAATCATAAAGAACGCTATTAATAATTAATTACGATCTTTGCTATCTAATGTATCTATATAAGTATGTACAGTATTCATGTAATTTTTGTACCTCACTGAAGAGAACTAAACAAATTCTTGTGAATTGAAAAAAATTCTACTGCTGAGACATGTAAGGTGTACGTGTATGTCAGCAGTTTCATATATCCTGGACAATATTAATTACTTACTTTCTTTGCAACAATATCCTCAACTTCAAGAGCTGTTTCCAAATTATATGGACGAGGCATACCATGAGTAATTATCGTAGACTCTAGAGCCACGACTGGCTTTTGTGCGGATATGGCTGCTTGCACATTTGGATGAACGTCAATTAATTTACTAAAACTGAAATTAGAATTTTTTTGTTTTGCTGAAATCGTTGGAAGTGATTTTTCAGTAATTTATTACCTTGAAGAAGATAAATTGAGTGTTCTTGCCGTATTCCATAAAGGGAAACTGATTTTAATTCCTCGTCGAATTAAAGTTAACATTTTTGGTAGACGTTAAATATTTTGGATGTCCTAAAACTGGAAGGAGAGAGTAAATTCAAATAAATTAACTACTTTATTTATAAAATGAGGAAAATGAAGGTTGTGATTTTTTGTGTTTTGGTTAAGAAAATACATAGATTCTCACCTATAATTTATTATTCATTATTGAACAGAAAATTTAAAAAAAAAATCCTAGAAAAAATGGTGTCAGGAGTGGGATCGTGATAGCTTAATCACTTAATATGACAATAAAATGCTATTTGAGGTGTATTGTACTATTTGTAGGTGTATTGTGATTCGTGCGATGCATATGGAATTTAAAATGAAAATATATAAAAAATACGTAATATTAGTGGTATTTAAATGCTAAAATAATTGATATTCCCAAAAATAGTTGAGAATCTAAAATTCTTAAGTAACTGTTTATAAGTTAATTGAAAAATTAGAAAAAATGCTTTAAACATACTCCAAGGAAGATTTTTAAATCAATTTTTCATTTCTAATTATTGGTGAAGTGTAAGATAAATCAAGATACAAAAGGAAATCAGATCTTTGCTTATTTTATATTTTAATACACTTAAAATGAAAATCACCATATTGCTTACTATAGCAAATATTCACTGTAAAATTGCATATAGCGGTATACATAAAAAGGAGTTTCATATCATCCAGTAAGGACTTTTAAATGCAACGCAAATGAAAGGCTAAACTTGTGGAATTATAAGAAAATTTATTTGGATTCATTGCTATAGCTAAGAAAATCGCGTGCATATTGCACATTTAAAGAAATAGATACATTTACCACTTTATGGAAGATAGTAAAGAGTTAACAATGGTAGAGTTTTAAGCGCTGTTAAAGGATAGCGTTCTTGAGCAAAATTACAGATTAAAAAGTCATTTAATGAAAAGGTTAAAAGTTAGTCGTGTAGGAAAAATTCTAATTCTGTAGATGAGTTTTGAGCTAGAAGAAAGTACCCCTGATAAATTGGAGGAAGGAATCAGAGGACTCGGCAGAGTCTTAAGGTGAACAAGGGGAATTCGACTTACATATGTAATTATTACTGAAGAAGATAGAATTAAAGAATCCGATAAAAGGAATATTGTAGAAAATTCTTGCGCTGTTTTCAACAATGAATTCGTCAAAAATATTTTGATACATATGGCTAAAGAATTACGAGGATATTGCCGTGATATGGTGATATTTGCAAGAAAAAGCTACATCAATTTTCTTTTATAGTTTGACCTACATATCAAAATTCACCTAATTATGATGAATATGTTGCAGATACTGGAAGTGATATTACCCTTGTGGCGGAATATGTACGGAAGGTATCTCCGATCTCAAGATAAATGCTAATATTTATCTGAATAAATTTGGCAAACACTTTAGAAAAACCCTAAGTTCATTTTTGACTAAAATTTACATAAAAATATGAAGAATATAAAGTAAGATGTCACTGTAACTGGTGTAATAAAAGTATTTGGGACTATTTGTATCCTTAAATTTTATTTATGTGTCGAAGGAAGTGTTTTTACAAGGATTTTTACAAGCAATTTCTCATTCCTAATCGTTACAGTTCAGTGGTAAAGTATGCTCTCAAGGAAAGAGACAGGAATATGAAAGTGGTGCCATTTGCTTTCATGCATTTCTGGTTCAACAAGCAGTCCATTTATACCTATACATGTCAGTGGCTCTGAAGGAGAACAAATCATCAATAAATAGGTTGAGTCGCGATTTGAAAAATAAAATAATCCAATCAATTGATACGTCCAATGTCAAGAAATATTAAGCAGGTTTCAAGTTTTCTGGGACTAACCGCCTCTATCAGTAATTTCTGTAGTATAGTAGTTATCCCGTGTACTTCGTACGCACAAGGTCCACACCCAGGCGAAAATGAAATTGTTTTTTTTGTGTGGTAGCTCAGTTGGTAAGTGTAAATATTCAAAGAAATGTCATACACTTGAAATGATTCTATTTCGTTCCTTTTCTATGTGCACAGAACATTATGACATCGTTTTGTCGATTCACATGATTCATTCAAGACTATAAAAGGAACGTAGCATATAGCCACATTTTACAAATTAAATTAATAATGTATATACTATTGTTTAATGATTTTTAATTTTGGGTGCATTTTATCTTGTATACTCATTAATTCTAAAAATTTGTGTGATTCCCAAATACAGTATTTTCTCAATATAATTAAGATAAAGTAATCCAGAATTTTCATATGGTGCTGGAAACATTGATTTTCAGTAGACAGCCAAAACGAAAAATCAGGATTGTTACAAGTTTTTTCGAAGCCAATTTAATAATTTCTTCTTTAATGTTTTTTATACCAGGGTTTACATTTATTATTGATTTAAATTCACTTATATGAATTTTCGAAATTGTAAAAAAATAATCAGTTGGACCCATTAGCTTGCCAAAATCTGATTGGTTCGAATAATTCTTGTGAAACAAAAATTTTTCAGATTTTTTTTAAGTGTAATCATTTCACCAGATCTTCTCATCTCTGAATTACATGCTTCAAAACATTATTTTGGCAACAATTTTGAAATTATAAATCCAAGAAAATATCTCAAAGAGGCGTCTTCAAATAAAGTATCTTCTCCAAGTGAGACGTATTCCAAATTGTCCATTTCACTGTAGAATTTATAATATCCTGCTGCTGCACTGCATCATCGGAATATGTTTCACTACGGCTTTTACCGCTTTATAAGCATTCATCCATTCATTGATTTTGTCAATAAAAATTATTCTAAAATATGTTACCCTTATTTTTTACTAATGACATATTACAGCAACAAGGCAAGTCGCATACTGGAAGAGAATTTTTCTATATAAAACTCATATTGACAATAAAAATAGCCGCCAACTACCTGTCCACCAAATGTGAAAATGAATGAATAATCGAAACCTATCATTTGCTAAGCGCATTAAGGGAGGTTTAAAATAAAAATCAAATCGTTTATTTTTTTTTTACTTTTTGCCCCGACCTGGCAACCTTTTGCCATCTGTATTTGTCTTTGCAGATTAAGCCGAGATTTACACAAGACTCTTCAAGGGCGTGTATTTTTTTTTTATCTGTAGATCGAACAGATTTTTTAGAACTTTCAGAGCACTGGAAAAAAAATATACAAATCCACAGTGCTCTCAGCGTTCTGTTGGTTTTTTTTTTTTGTGATCAAGATTCTTTACAAAAAAAGGAAAATAAATAAATAATAACAATAAAGTAATAAAAATAAATAACGGTTGAAGGAAAGGAAGAAACTATGAAATTTAAAAAAGTATACACATTTTCAATGGGACTTTTGTTCGCGCTGTATTGGTATTACTAACGGATTGCTCTAAATGCTTTGAGGTCTACCTATAGGATTTGTTTGAGCACTCTGACTCTGAGCAATAATAAAGATGAACGTTCAGAGCGCTAAGAGTACTCTGAACGTAAATAAAGTTACAAGAAATCGGTATTCAGAGAGTTAAGAGTGTTCTACGCCCCAAGTGCCCTTCTGGATTATGAGACTTTCAATGTCATTGGCTTCTAGACTATTAGACCACTTCAGATCAGTGCTCTTCTAGATTCATTAAACACAATTACTGCTCTATAGTAGCCAAGAGCAACTCATTGAACACACCTAATACTGATTTTAAAAGAAAAATGTTGACTTATGTCGGTTGACGACATCACTAACGGCTTAACAACACTTTTCGTTATGTGTTGGTGTACAGTTGGCCAGTGCAGTAAACTTTGTGGATGTTTTTTTTTACGTATAGTTAACCCTGTACCGCAATTAACACACAAAAAAACTATCTCATCAGTCTCCGAAAAACTTACATTGATGCCAATAAATTTGGAAATTTAAGCCAAGGCTTCCATCATCCAAAAACTACCAACATTACAAAGAAAAAAAGAGAAGAGTATTCAGCAACCTACCTAAATGCAAATACTTCAAATCCAAAATATTTCTCAATTTACTTTTACACCTGTTGATATCGTTTCTAGGGATACTGCAATAAAAATAAATCGATCAAACTTTCGTTGAAAAACTAATCTAAACTTAGCTCTCATCAAACTGTCACCAACACCCCATTTGTACATTTTTAATAATTTTAAGTGATTTGTTCATCAATAGTTATGGAAGGTCTCCCGAAATTGCCAGGATTAAGTTTCACTGACAGATTAAAAACTAATCATCAGAAGAACAATTGTTTCTACTATGTAAACGGATATACATTTTCAAGAGCTCCAAAGAGCGGAATCGGTGGAGATCCACCTGCAGAACAATCAATTGCATTTGTTGATAGAGAAGATGCAATCTTGTAAGTTTAAAATTACCTTTATATACCTTTCCTGTCTTAATTTAAGGAAATTTCTAAATTTTAGATATGATCCTGTGCTTACTTATGGACGTGTTAAACAGCCTCCTGTCAAACCATTTCGACCGGATTTTGTTACATTTGATAAAATGGCATTGACTTTCAAAGCGTTTTTCAAGCAGGGCATACCTGAATCACCTTTGGAACACTATCGAATACGTTATGTAAATATAATTTACTTTCTAGAAGACAACTCGATAACAGTTATGGAACCGGAAGTAAAGGTAAAAAATATATATATATATAGGTATATATAAATACACAATCCAGGATATATTAAAGTATATTTAGTGATATTATTCAGAATTGTGGCATTCCACAAGGACGTCTAGTAAGGCGAGGAAAAATTGCTAAAAATCTTAGAGGAGAATGTTACAGTTGGAAAGATTTTAATATTGGAATGGATATAGAACTTAACGGTATCATTTTTCATATTACCGATTGTGACCAATATACCAAAGTATGTATATTCGTGTGTATAGTCAATACGGTTTTACATTTCATATCATAATTTGTATTTTTAAGGACTTCATGATTAGCCAAGGCATTGAATTAAATGATTCAGAAAGCCCACCAATAGATCCATTTACTACAGATCGAATTATAAAAAAATTGCCAATCCAAGAAAAGACTAAACTTCCTGGTGACGATAAATTGCGAAGATTTCTGGAATTTCAAGGAAAGATTCTCAGGTTTGTTTTGAATTATAAGATATTTCTGAAGGATACTATTGATAAGAAAGACTCATAAATTGTTTGGTTTTGGGAGAAAAATTATACATATTCTTAGTTATCACTGATAGCTTAATCTAAGCTCGAACTAGCGAATAACTAGCGTATTTATTCTGACTTTTATAAATAGTTTGGAGTGGTCAAAGTAACTAGTAAAAGTAAATGCGCGGAAGTGCTACGGTACCAAGTAGTGACATTTTTTTTATTTTATCTTAATTTCAATAGCGGTTTGGTGCTCTAGATATACTTCATTGAATAAGTAACTAATAAGGAAACGGCATATCGTGTGAAAACCTAATGGCTTGTTCACGAGCGCGATTTATCGCATGCGACAGAGCTCTGATTGGCTGCAGCAATGTAGTTATCGCTGAACATGCTTACTCTTTCTACGTTTCGTGCGATACACAAATTTATCGCAGCAATGCTCTTAGTTTGGCGCGATTTTCACCTTAACCTCAACATTTACGTTAGTTTACATTTATAATCGGATGCTAAAGCTCCGTAGTGATGTCATAATTTATTATAATATGTAAATATAAGTATAAATATATGTAAATTTCACACTAATATCTCCTTGCCACTACAAAACTAAACAAATTAAGTTTAGCCTCTGTCAGCCTTGCGAACGTATCGCGCGATAAAAACCAGTCGCAAATAGAGATAGATCTATAGAAAGAGCAGGACGTCGCAAAATATCGCACGTATCGTATCCACTGACTTATAACAATAGACTGAGCGTATTGTAATTGTCCTATAGGAAAGCATGGCACAAGTTTTATAGTTCTCTTTTTCGCCCTATGGCAGAGTTTGAGCTACCAACACAAAATATTGCATTCTGGAACGTTTGCTTATACCATTTGATGTTTTTATGTTGGCTACAGATGCTATCACTGCAGAAGGAATAAGGTAAAGATAGTGTTTACCGTGCTCCGTCTCTCTTGCCCATAAGCAGGATTCAGTTAAGAATAACTTTTGAAAATTAAAGTCGGAATGAGTTTAATTCCTTATAAGCGATTAAAATATCACTTGGGCACAAGAAAATATATTTTGTTAATTAAATTCGATTTACGGGTGTAAAATTTCATCTGATTGGTTGAGTTTTATATGTTTTTTATGTAATCGTTTTAAAGGTAATATACAGGAACACAATATTTTTTGTGCCACATGAAATAGCAAATCGCTCAGTCCATTGTTATAAGTCAGTGATCGTATCGCGCTCGTGAACAGAACTGAAGCCACATTATTGATAAACATGGAAAAGAGGAGAGGAGCCATAACAGCTCCCTGGGGGTCTTTCGTGTTCATATCCGCAGGGCGTGATCTCTTACCATTTGCAACAACGATGTGGTAACGATTCGATAGGTAGCTAGTGATCAAGGAGCATGCAGATGTATAGAAGTCGAACAACCTAGCAAGCGTGCGGGATAGAATCAAATGTTCTACCCACGTGAAGGAGTATATGAACCACGCTGCTTCCATCGTCAACGAGCTCGCATATATCCGATACTAACTTGGACAACGCTGTCGTGGTCGAATGCTTATTCCGAAATCCTGACTGAAATTCAGACAATAGCTTATTAATTTCAAGGTGTTGACTAATCTGCTCATTAATGATAGTCTTAAAAGCTTCAAAGGTGGCAGGCAATATGGTGATGGGTCTCCAGTCTGACAGAGTTTTCGGCGAATTGAACTTGGGAATCGGGGTGATTAGTCCTGTTTTCCAGCAGTCAAGAAAATGTGAACAGGTATTGAGCTTATTGAAGAGGCCAGTATTAAGATAAAGGAGAGAACGATTTTTAGAAATTTTTTCGGTACCACATCTGTCCCCACCGCATTTGACTTGATGCACGCAAAGGCATCCATAACCTCACCCTCAGTATAGTTTATTAGCGAGAAGATCGTGTCAGGGAGGACAACTGAGTTGCTGCCCTCTGCCGTCCTGTTGTTGGATACCAAGGAAGGAGTATTCCCGCTACCATTGCCTGCCGATGAATTCCTGTTCAAAGAAAAGGGAAAAGTATTCACGCTAACATTGCGCCGCGTAATCTAAGGTGGCACGGCCGGTGGATAAGAGGAAGTCGTTGAACTCATCAGGATCAAAATCCGCATTGCATCGAGATTTAAACGTTAAAATACATAATCGTTTTTGGTAAATTAAAATATTTTACTTACAATTGTATTTTTATTTTGCAGTAAGATGACCCCATCCTAATTTTAATGCTAGATCCGCGCTTGACCCAACCCACCCCAATTAAAAATTCAAAAAAAAATATCATAATCTTTGACTGTCGAAATATGTGCGCGTCATAAAGACCTAATAACATTATGCCAAATTTCATATTCCTACGTCGGGCCGTTTTTGAGCAAAACGTCTGTGACAGACAGTCAGACGGACGCACAAGCGATCTTATAAGGATTCCGTAAAATAAGTAAAATTAAAGAATGTTAAATGTGTTTATTTGAACAAACAAGACTCAATTAAAAATGTAACTAAACCAGAGAATTCTGTAAGAAAACGTGATTGGTAATGTTAAGTGAAAAATGTCGTAATAGGAGAGATAAATGCTTCTCCAGTGGTTGGCAACCTTAAAGCTGCAAGCACGGGACACTCATTCTCTAAAAAGCGTTAAAATTAACTTTAAATTTGCTTTCTGTTGTAAATTTCAACTTTAATATTTGTGCAAAATAAAAAATAAAAATAAAACAATTATCTTTTTTTGTTATCAACAGATTTGACTGCATACTAGATGAAACAGAACGACCTCAAGGTGAAGTTATGACATATTGTATGTTCTATTTTCTAGAGAACGACACAGTAGCAATCAAAGAACTTGAAGAAAACCAAGAAGGTCGAGATCATTTTCCAATGCTTCTAAGACGAACTAAATTACCCAAAAACTGGAGACATAGACCACGTAGATACAAAGATACAAAGGTAGTATTTTTATAATATAATATAATTTTTTTTTTTTACCTTTCAGCAAATTATCCATCAATTTATCTTGAAGTATCCGATCATGAAGTAGAAGAATATTATCAACCAAAAGATTTTCGTGTAGGAGAAACCATATACGTATTCGGACGAAGATTTTTGATTTTAGATTGTGATAAATTTACTAGAAAATATTTCGCTGATGTTCTTAAACAACCGCAAAAGGAGAGACTATGTATAAAATTCCCGGAACAACCAATTGTCAGAAGGGTGATGAATTAAATTTTATATTATAGAGATTTCTATAGCGACAAAAAAAAATTTACAAATTATTTTTTAATTATAGCCTATACCCGATTATTTAGGATTAGGAACACCCGAAGATTCACTTGCGTCTTGTTTTGGACTTACACCGAAACCGCCAAAAAAAGATGTAGTCAAATATATTGTAAATTCAAACAAGGTAAATTTATTATTATTGATATAAAGCAATCATAAATTTTTTTATTATTTATTCTTCCAGTTCCTGCGTTATGGGTGCATTCTGGATTCAGCCCATCCTGAAGATGAAATTCGAAAATTTATCCTCAGCTATTCATTGGCAGATGACACCATACAAATTATGGAGCCGACAATTAGAAATTCTGGAATTCTTGGTGGTAAATTTCTTTCCTCGACACGTGTACAAATACCCGGATGTGATCGCAATGATCCAACATATTATGGGCCAAAACACTTCTATATTGGTAAATATTCTTATTTTGAGTTCTAGTTTTCTATCGTTTCTAAATTGCTGAGATAATATAAGCGCGAAAAATTCGCACATGTTACAGGTGTATGTATATAGTTTTATGTCACTCTACACTCTGCAGCACGAATTATATAATATTTATGTACCATTAACATTCCATTGATTCCTATCAGTCACAAAATGTGTAGCATGCTTGCAGCGTCTGGGCTCTACCTAAAACATAGCCCACTGGTACAGCAGCGGCACCGCACGTCCAACCAAACACGAATGTGTGCACCGGGCCTTAATTATTTCATAAATTAAGACAAAAATGGTATAAAGTAAACCGAAAGATATTTATGAAATTATATTTAAAATCTCCTTACAATATATCCAGCAAAAAAGTAATCTAAACAAGTAAAAAACCTAGAATTGGTCTAAGACCAATTCTTATGATACCCTAGATCAGGGGTGGCCAAGACGTCGACCGCGGTCGACCGGTCGCTCGCGTAGACGTTTTTGGTAGCCCACGAGAGTAAAATCGATTGAACAAAAATTACAATAAATTGCCATTTTCAGATAATTGCGCCGCCTCACTTTGGGTGAGTAACGGATAGCTCTCTCTCTCTCTCTCTCTTTATCTCCCGTACTATAATAAAAAACGCGTCTTTGTGTCTCAGTCATTATAGTCCGCTAAAATAAGCGGGCAAGGTTGTCGAGTGCGGAAAAAGGTTATCATTATCAGAGTGCTCTTTACCGTTATGTTCAAAGATAAATGATAATTTTGTTTGTCTCATTTGTAACTCAGGTGTAGCACTAAAAAAAAACAAATATCGAAAAGCATTAAAAAATAGAAATAGGTACGTGAGTGAAAAACTGGTCTTGCACAGCAATCTTTTTTTACGATGCCAGGCACAAAATCACAAGCAGCGACATTGGTATGGTAAAAATAAAGATGAAATTCTTTTGTAAACACTGTCATGCGCCAGCTATATCTGCAAGGAAAGACAACTTTGATTGATATGAAAAGCTTAGTTAAAACATTCAAAGAAAAGATTCTGGTGCATGCATCCCAACTAAGATTAGGCGGATTGAAGAATTACCAAAAATTTGGAGCGAGAGGACACATCATTTAAATCGGTGATTCCAAAGTTTTGCCAAACAGTTGGAGAATTTACATGGGGAGTTCGAAGTATTTGGAACTCGGGAGGAAGTCGTCAGTTTTAACGAAGGCATTAACATTTATAGAGTATCTAATAACATCGGCCAATTAATGGATTGGTGCGACAAAGTACCTACAGATTTTTTGAAGAAGATTTTGCGTTTTATTTAAATCCATTGCTGACGGTAGACCGCTACGAATTTCTGAATTGTAATGTAGACCCCGTACTTCGAAAGTTTGGCCACCCCTGCCCTAGATGAATGCTCTTATAAAACTTCGTATGATCACCGATCTATGCAAGTTTGATTTTTGAAGTAGTTTTTCGCATATATTTCTAGAACGGTTTGTCGGACAGAAAAAATGATTATAACCAATTTTATAGGATTTCGTATTCTGAAGAAGTTTTTAGTACAATAAAAATGTCTTTAACTGATCGTTTTCACAGTATACGTTAAAATCCTAAATTTTTATGTGGCAACACCAAGAAGGAGTTGCCCGATTTAGTCCATTTTTAAAGTCTTATTTGCTAGTACAAAGAAAACACCATGTACCAAATTTTAGCTCTCTATATCGATGCGTTCTCAAGCAGTGTCCAAATATATAGTGGCAAACGAAAGTTTTGTATGGCAACCCCACGAAGGAGTTGCCCGATTTGTCTCATTTTCGAACTTAATTTTACTTTTTTTTTTAAAGTCCGCGTACAAAATTTCAGCTCTCTAAGTATACGCGTTCTCGAGTTATCGTGCGCACAGACGGACGGACATGCAAAAATCAAAATAACTTTTAATATTATGCATGGGTGTCCAATCCATTTTGCTCTACCATCATTATTTCGAGGTGTTACAAACGGAATGACAAACTTAGTATACCCCTATAGATTTCATCTAGGGTATAAAAGTAAGCAATTATCTCTTAGTCCAGGCATTGAAGATATAAAAGAGTGCTTTCGATGCAAAAGTCAACGCCAGTCAAAGAGAGAATGTCCATTTTAGGCGCGACACCTCCAGACATAAGAGATATCTTAAACGATACGTTTTGACACTCTGAACATATTTTATTAACAATGTTTATTTCAATTAACTCTTTCAGGGGCACGATATGATAAAATTAAAAAAATTAACGAAATTTAGTCAAACTGATTTTATTCCATTTATTGAACAAAAAAAAATTTTAATTAATATTGTTTAATTGCGTAGTCCTGCGTAAGGACATGGTATGAATTTTATATCACCGCACATAATACGACCACTTTTTGTGAAAATCTGTAAAACACGTTTTTGTTTTACTAAGGCACAAAGGAACGTTGCACGTAGACCATATCCACTGTGTTTGCCTTTGGTGTCCCTTTTTACTTGCATTGTACATCTAATTGACTGATGTGATGAGCCTGCCACTCGAATGGATGAGTCAACATAATGCTTGTTTTTTATCTGAACTTTTTCTCGTTTAGATTTTCGTTTTTGAGGCATTGGTATAGTTGTCAAATAGTTGATAATATCCAATTTAAACTCCTTTAGAGGTTGTTTGTAGTCGACAAATTTTGCTAATATATAAGCATTCACGACGCACACATCCAAAAAATGAAAGAAAATCCTATTCCACCATTTGTGACTCTTTCGGTCAACCTCGTAATATTTTTTGAGCTGGTCAAACTTATGAACATTATTCATATTTGAATTATATTCAGCAATAACTTCGGGGCAAGGAACTAACTCTGAAGTACCATCGGGCTTTCTTCGTGTAACTTTAGTTACTTTTTCAGGATCATGGAAATTTGAAATCATAGTAACTGATCTTTTGTCTTTCCACTTTAGATAAAGTAATCCAGAGTCACTTGTTTTCCAGTCGAATTCACCGCGGGAGAGTTTCCTGTCGCCTTTCAAGTCTGATGGTAAAAATTTCCGATTGGCTTGTACAGTGCCATATGCGTATATCCCATTCCGCTTCAACTCAACCATCAAATTACATGTTGTAAAAAAATTATCAAAATACAATTTGTGATTATTACCAATAAAAGGAGAGCTCATGTGCAAAACGACGCTAATCATCCATTCGTCTACCGCAAGAAGTACTCCTGGATCAAAACATTTTTGATAACTTTCCAAAAGCATATCCAGTAAGGGTTGTACTTTGTATAGTCTGCTGAAATTTGGAGAATCCCTGCTACGCATCAATGACGAATCGTTCAAATGAATATTTCCTAAAATCCAACTAAACCTTTTGACTGACATCAGTTTGGATATATATGGATCGTTCAATTCAGGTCTACTAGACCAGTAATCGCGGTAGCTCGCTTGCGGTTTTATTCCCATAAGAAAATTTATTCCAATAAAAACTTTGATTTCTGCGCTATTTGGTAGGCAGATAAAACTTTTCCGATTGCTGCGCAAATAAATTAGTTTAGAATACTATATGTCAACGATTTCATCAGTGAGTAATGCACTGAAAAGTTCCCTTGGATCGTTTGAAGGGAGATTTGCAATGATCTCCGATGGACCATAGTGTGTTCCCTTGAATTGTTCTGGTTCAGCTAAACGGAAATTTCTGCTTCATCTCGGTGGATTAAAGCTTTTGCATTCCAAACTTTTATTTTAAATCGCTCAGAATAATTTCGTCATCAGTTTCGAAATCATCCCTTGACATCTATAATGTTTCAACAATTGTAGGACTAAATATGCTATATTTTGGTAAAAGTGGCTTACATAAGGCTGAGATACTTCGAAAGTAGATGGTTCTTCGTTTTCTGATTCCTCATAAAATGGTAGTACCTTATCTTCTTCAAGAGTGTTTTCCTCATCTTCTTCCAGAGTGTTTTCTCATCTTCAGACTCTGAGTCGGAAGGAATACTTGCCAATTCTACGGATTCATCTTCATCATAGCATAAAATTGCCGCGATATACTCAGAGCGCAGAATTTTTCGATTCATGACTGTATTCATTTATAGTTTAATAACAAAACATCCTTCTTTATACCTTTTAAAAAAAATTTACCTGTTTTCGCAAAATTTTTTTTTGCGCGGTGGTATATAAAACTAACCACTTAGTCTAACCTCTCATATCTCTTTAAAAAATAATTCACAATAAACGCCAATATGATTTCAAATAATCGCCTGTTAGTTTAAAACTAAACTGGGAACAAAACATCTTAATTCGCCTGAACACGAAACAATAAGAATATAAATACCGTTATTACTTTGACAGTAGGAAAAATATCTTATGTTTTTCATGGAATTTACGTAGAGTTACGTACGCCTACCAAGATATTATAATTTTTTTACAAAGAATATGTTCCGAGAACGAATCCTCGTATGGTATTGAATTTGTACCGTTGCCAAATTTCACTGGAAAATTTTTGAAAAATGTGGTATATATTTTATATCATTGCCCCTGAAAGAGTTGCGGTGGAAGCTTTTGGGGGAGGGGAAAAATTATATTTTTTTTCATGTCATTCCAAAAATGCTAATTTGATACTTTTTTCAATTATTCTGTCTAAAATGCTACTTTTACAAAAATTCAGATAATCGAGTTTATTACATATTCAATGTAGGGGAAGTTCGAAATAAATTTTCTAAAAGAATATCGGATCTTTGAGAATTCCAGGATTAGTGTAAAGCAGAAAAAAATCCTTAACATAGCTCCAACGAGATTGCTATCTGCATAGGAAGTTGTTGACAGAATTTTGGAGCAATGGCAAACTTTTCAATTATTTTTTATATCATCTTCGTTAGAAGACGATTTCATAATTGCAAGAAAAATTGCTGAGCCAATGGGAAATCCTTTAAGTAAAATATATTTTTACTTTTTGTCACAAATCCATCAAGTTGTAACTACTAATAACTTACGAGTTTCAAGCAGAAAAATTTAGCTTACATAGGTATACCAACATTATGCAAAACAATTCACACAACCTACGAGTTAATTTTGTCGTTTTCCATTAAACCTGACTTAATAAATAACACAGATTGCCTGAATGAAATTGACCTACAACATCAAGAGAATTATTTGCCTCTTAATGAAATATACATCAGTGGAAATGCTGCTTTATTTATTGCAGATAAGGGTTTAGTGGATTCCGTTTTGGCTACTGTAAGGTCACATATCTTTCCGTTCTATTAATTGAGTAGTCAATTAAGAGAACGCTACGATTTCAAAAGCGACTTTTTAAAACATTTGTATTGTCTACATAGATCCCGATAGAGCATACAAATGTTACGATACTATTTTGCCATTATTAAGAGCATTTCCAAATCTTTATAACTTCCTAACTTGCCATTAGGTTAACTTTGACTCGGAGGTTTAATTTATAGCTGTCCGATCTCCAAACTCATTTTTTAGTATTTCCCTCTTTTTTATTCGAACTGAGGTAGGTACTCGATTATTCGCACTTTAGATCGGCTCTATCTCAGTAGGGTTATGTGCGATCGGAAAACGAGTTTCACTGTTCGCCTCAGCTCATTACCAACTAGAATTCGTGAAAGAAAATGTTTCTCCGCATACTTTTAGGGTGGAGGTAGGAACACCAACGGGGCGAGGTTGGCTCCAATACCGCATGTTGCATATCAAATTAAAGATCTCGTCAAGTACTATCGGGGGTCCCGTCGTGTACGATCGGGCGGTGTACTTTTTCCTGATTCAGAAAACTTTATCTGGACGTTCTTCCTACGGGAGAACCCATTTTCATGCACTTGGGTAACATACAACCCAGCTACTACATTTCGCATATATTTTTGCAGTTCTTTCTTCCATGGCCATTAGTGCTCTGTTGTGAAAATTTTTTCTCATAGGAAGTCACTTTCCTCGACTCACCAATTCCGCGCAATCACGAGAAGTAAAAAAGTCAGCTTTTTCACACAAGAAAGTCGCTACATTCGATCGCCAACGCTTTCTCCCGCTTAATTAAAATAAACATAGTTAATAAAAAATGTCATAATGCATCGTTTAAGATATCTCTCATGTCTGGAGGTGTCGGGCCTAAAGTTCTATGAAAAGTTGGCATTCCCCTTTGGTATATTTGTACAGTTCGGTGTCCTTATTAATATTCCGAATTGGCGACCTTGAGCGACCGCCGCTCGCGACGCCGCCATATTGGAAAAACGGTACCAAAATCCAATTTTTCGAGTATATCTTCTCTCCAGCGCCACCTACGTTACAAATAGCTATTACAAAAATTATAGAGCATAATATTTCCTGCAACTTTTATAGGAAATATATTTCAATCAGATGACAGCGGAGTCAAGCTCAGCAAATTCTACAATTCGCAAAATCGCTGCACTGTTTTCACGTTATCTCAGCTCCCCCGCCCCATGCAATTTTTTGCTTGTTTAAGCATGTAACCATGACCTATTCATAGCCTTCGGGTGCAAAACCACATACGGGACACCTTGTATGCACGTCTAAAAGAATTACTTTGAATGATGGCTTGAATATGCAATTCAATCTCTCGCTATTTATTGCAAGCCATCGGGAAGCGGCTTGTATGCAGTTGCATATTACCTACATGCTGATAAAAATTTGTTAGATAAGACTTGATCGTCTCAACTAGCGGAGTAAAATTTACTTGTCCGATAAGTATGTGCATACAATGTATATAACGCACATACATATTCCACGTGTTACTTTATACTCAAAATATTTACAATTTTATACATTTTCCTATTTCAGGTTGTATTTTAAAAATTTCCGATCATCGATTTAAAATAGTCAGTGCTGATCTTTTCGTATATCGTTATATGCAACAAAATCCAGAATTTTTCACGAAAGAAGCAATAATAAGCGTTCAAAATTATTTACTTACAGAAGGAAATCTTAAAGATGACGTCAGGGTTTGTTTACAAAAAAATCATATACACATTTATTATACATATTTATAATAAAACAAATCTCTTCATCGGTAGGCTGCTATCATCAAAGATCAAGAAGATTATTGCAAAGAAATTCACAGAAAGGAGAATGAAGTAAAGAAAAGTGAACAACCAATGACCGACATGGAACAGTGTCTCCGTGAGGTAAATGTACACGACAATACAGTAAACGCACCGATCGAAGACTTAGAAGGAGCAATTCGAGCAGAAAAGCCTAAGGATCGTGATCCTAATGATTGCCCATATGAAATCATACCAACAAATACTCAGCATCCAGATTCTTGTAATGAAGGTCCATTTCAGCCACCTGATCACAAATCGGCGCTTCAGAAAATTGAAGCAGAATATTCGACACTGCCAACATCATAGATCGAATAGAGATAATTTCTTATGTTTGCAATCAAAATTCAAAAGACTTAGTACCTACTACTTAGGGCTTACCTTCTTTGATAACTTTAATTAACAAACAAAATCACTCGAAAATTACGCCGAAAAGCACGTGTATATATTTCGCTCACGCACGATTTCTATAAACTGATCAGTGATCAGGTGGCCTCGGACATACTGAGAATGCGCGCCTACATTTGAGTACACATACGCCTTTCTCCTATCAACGCTGATGCTGATCTTGTCGTGGAAATTGTGCGAAGCATATATCTTTAGCTATTTCTTTACTTTTTATGAATTATTTTTATGTTAAATCTTAAATGTATTTGTAGCTTATCAATTTGTTGAATATATATTGTGCTTTATTTGATCATTAATGTTGTTAAAATGAGAGCAATGAATAGTATTTTTCCTCCTATGAAATTAATATTATTTTTAACTTACCAAATAAAAGAAAATTTTTGCTAATGATCATACTAACAGTGTGTGCATGGACAATAAATATGGGTTTTTTTCAATAATCGATATAAATTTCAAGTAAAGGGGAATACCCTTTAAAAATCATTAAGGCGGCCGTCTGATATCTGCTACGCTCAGCTCAGTGAGTGTCTAATAAACGAGAAAGCTTAAAGCTTAAGCCCGAATTACAATTACGCCTAATCAATCGACTGTGACTTGATTTTCAATCGAAGTCCACGCTGAGGTGAAATTTGTAATTAAATTAAAGCTTTAACTGCTTGAACAAACTAGAAGTTCCAGCTATCGTAATTGAACTGAAGTTGGCCAAAGCCGAAACCAACTTTGTCAAAAGAAGTTTTATATGCGGACAATTTTTTGTATAAAGACTGATTGAAAATAATTTCAATAAATTTGCACCCACCCACAGTTTACAGAATAAAAAAAAGTTTGGTCCATTCAACTATTCCAGTAAAACAAAGGAAAAAATAAAATAACCGGCCAAGTGCGAGTCGGACTCGCGCGCGAAGGGTACCGTACCATCGTACAAAATTTAACACTATGTAGGTACTTTTTACTTATTTTTTCAAATGAGAGTAGGCGTCAGTAAAAAAATAATGCCATCATTTGAAAAAAAATGCCTACTTATGATAATAATAATGAATGAGAATAAAACGAGGAAAAAAACGCCGAAAAAATCAGGTTTAATTTTTAATTTTATTTTATTTTTATTAGGCTTAGGGTTCCCGTTGTTACCCTTTGGGTAGGGAACCCTCAAAACGTGAGAAAATGAATAAAATTGCAGCAGTTAAAAATAGTTCGTCCAATCCATGTTCTCGCCGTTCTTCTTAAGACACTTTCATATCAAAAACAAGAACCGAAAAAACGTAAGCCATTTAAAAAAAAAACATTCTTGCTCCAATAAAATCATGGCAAATAGGATAAACTAATAATTTTACTAATAAAATAGTATATTTATCTCAGATTTTTAAGAAAAACAAAACTTTTATATTTTATCGACCGAATTCTTTGGCCGAAAAAGTTTCAAATCGTTGTATTTTGCTCAAGATTGGCATGATTTCCTTATATAAGTTGACGGTGTACTATGAAAATTTCTATTAAAGATTTTTTGTTTCTTACGATAGAAGTCTTGCATGGACCGTTATACGATTTTCTTAGCCGTATCGCAGTAGGATAATCCTTAGAAATTAATAATTCAGAGATTGGGCAAGATGCAAAAACGACTATTCTTTTATAAATATTACTAAAGTGCTTTTTCCAGACTTTAAAATTGCTTTTTTTCACATTCAATTATAAGGAATGGTGATGACCTATGGCGTGAAGTTCTAACATGATCGGTCCATTCTTTTGGAAGCTCAATGCGAACATTTTGTTCTATTTGCTCCATATTTTTGTCGCATTCCATGTAGCTATGGCTACGACTTACATTATTTTTTCATACAAAATTTGGACATTTTCTTAGATTTTAAGATATTTGTAAATGTCCCTTTATGTCCTTATCAATGCGATTTTTGATGTTTCTTATTGCATGTACTTGAAGTACTTTGCCCCACCTTTTCAACGGTATCATTATCTTAATTTAGACAAAAACGTGACTTACCTTGTTCTTTTACTGTACCCTTCATATGTATGTAGATCAAAAAGTTTTGATATTTAAATCGAGACGTCGTTCAGGCCAAATTTACATGATGGCTCACAGAGAAAACAAAATGAACAAAAAAAAAAACAGAATCACACATCACAGGTTGCATTTTATGAAACCGTTCCGTTCAATCCGTTTTTTGCTTTAAAACTGGCTGCAAATAATATCATTTCTTACAGAACATAACAAGGTTAAGATATTTGTTATCCGTCCGATGTCGGTCGCTGGATGCGTAGAATGGAACTCTGTAATTCATTAGTGCTTTGTGTTTTCTTCATTTCTTGCGTTTAAGACATTAAATTTAGTTTGAATTTGTCCATTCGACTATTATTTAGGAGAGATTTTCTTTTGAAATCATTTTTGCTTAATATCTATCTACTCTAATGATTATTTCATACTTCGTTATATAGTAATTTAAAACAATTTTGGGCGTAAAGTTACGTACATTGAATAACTAACTATATTAAGTTATTTATTCAATGGTTACGTGCTATTTCCAAAAATATTCTAAATTAATTTCAGTGATAGTGTTGACTGGGAAGTCTTAATGTGCTTTTTAACGCTGAAGCACTACGAAACGAATTTAAATTTTATCTTAAACAGAAAAACAAATTTCAGGATTATGTTTCCTTTCTTATGATGTCAAAAATGTTAAATAAGTAGTCTACTAGTCCTGACTACTAGTCTTGCAATGAAATAACAAATTGTTAACTGTTCCAGAGATTTATCAGAATTTTGCTATTTAAATAAACTGTTGCTAATTTGCCATTTAACTAGCAATCTAATTAATTTGTAAGCTAAGGTATATTTTTTATTATGTACATTGCAGCCAAATAGATATTCTAAGCTTGAAAGTAGTACGTAAAAGACTGTATTGATAGATTAGGGGATACGACTTTACGAACAGGCATATATTTGTAAGAATAATGGTAATGAAAGGTAATTACAACTCCTTACTAAGTAATCATGCTAATTTCACGAGACGGGTTATGTAGTATTGTAGTTTATTAGGTTTTTAACGGATGAGTATAGATCCTTACACTATATTAAAATTGCTGATTACGTTTTGGAGTGCCTTTTTTATTGAAATTTATATAAATATATATTGAAACGATATTCTAATCTCAAAATAATTCAGAAAACAAAAAAATAAATTACAAGAACTATTACAGCTGTTGTTACAAACATTCCTCCAAAGAGGACGTTCTTATCCTCAGAGAATCTCTTTTCAATTAGTTTCATAGTATGATTCGAGAGGCCTAGAGTATTTCCAATATCGAAAATCCTCCTTCGTGCACCCTTTAAAGTTTCTCTCTGATTTTTAAGGCTATCTAAAATGTTGCTGCCAGTGTTAATCATTTCATCTACACCTTTATGGGCATTATTGAGAGAATTATGGTGCTCCAAGGAATAGTCTATATCGATTGATGTCTCTGAATTAGGAACGAAACGCCGATTCAACAACTGTTCTCGTTCGCTTATTTCAATTTCACGTTTCTCTTTCTTTTGTTGCCACATTTGTAATGCATTCTGTTTTGGAATAATAAAACAATTTAATCATTTCCTTTATTTCTGTGGACTTATCAGATAAAACCTGTAGATGCCTAGAGTCATACTTAAGTTGATCTACTCTCATTTTTGCGTTCGGCCTTTGAGATACGGGAACTTTATATACTAGGACATCCAGGCGATCACAGTTCCTATAAAATATTTAATTAATTATTTTAAAGGAGTTAAGAAATTGAATTTTACGCATTAACAGCAGCAAGTTTCGTTTGAATTTCATTTTCTATAGTTGATGTGTCCAGTAGTGGGCTATTTAATTTTTGGAATAGTTGTTGAATTTCTTGAATTACACCATTTGTTTGATGATATAATGTATCCATTTGTGAAATAGATTAAAAACTATAATTTTGTGGTAGATCACAGAATGCCCTATCCCAATAATTGTTCAAAACATTCATTAGAAGAAATGTCACAGCGTTGGCACCTTGGCAGAAAAGCCACACGTCAGTTAGTACTAAAGGTACTAAAACTACTATTGCTTAAGTGGGAAACACAATTGCACCGTTTCGATCCGATACGTACAAATGTCAAATTTGCTCATATGAGACGTACGTGTAATTGGACATATTCGCCGAAATGGATCGAAATGGAGAAGTTGAGCAAATTTCAACTTTTACGGATGACATAACCTAGAAAAATTACCTGTACAATGTTTGTGTATAACTCAAGATAGATGAAGAAGTTTTTATTTAAGAAATTAAAAAATATGAAGAGCTTTATGACAAAGGCAACAAATTTTACATGGATGTAAAAAGAAAAGACAAAATCTGGAAAAATTTCAATGAGAAATTTAAAACTGATGGTAAGTTTGAACGGAACAATTGTGCTCATGCACGTAACGGATCGAATTGAATCGGAACGGCGGAATTGTGTTTGGCACTTTAGGCACTCCCAAGGTATATAGAATACAGCGATTCCCATTACGAACCATGTTCCACCAATAAGCGACGTAATATTGTGAAATGTATAAGAAAGTACGGTACAAACACAATACCTTCTCTCCACTCTCTGCTTTCGAGAAAACTGTATGTACATTAGTCACAGAATTACGGCACAGGCTATCAGCTGCAATGTGTCAAAATTTTAATGGGAATACTTGTTCTCTATATACCTTGGGCCATCTCCACGGTATAGAAATTACAAGTAATTGCCAGGGCCAACACGCGGCAGATTATTGGCAGTTTTTACGGGTGAGAAGTATTCGGAGGTAGGAAAATTGCAAGCTACCAAGTTTTGATCGGGAGTACGGGTAGCAGACAATACTACTGCAGGCAAATTAGCTCCGGCCATTTTAAAATTGCAAAATTTCTTATCGGACCTAATTATCATTACGTATTGTGAATTTGTGATACAGTTATTGTTTATATCAAAAACTGTGACTTAATTGAACACGCACACAATTAATTTCGGTAATCAAATAAGGAACTACGCGAAGCAACATTATTGTTATGGCACGTCTAAGCCAAGGGAAGGAAATTCCTTCCCTAAAAACTTCTTGTGTTGGTTGGCCCATACAATCCTTGCGAGCATCATTGTGCCTCTCCCATTTTGAAAAGACAAGACTCCTAAAACGTCAAATGATACAAGCACAGGGAAATCGTGATTTTTACGCAGATATGATTATTTATTTCGCAAATTGGAAAAATGAACGGTAATGAAGTATTTTGTGCTGAAAAAATAAAGCCTAGAAGATTTAAGCCGCAAAATCTGTTATTGCGGCTGATGTTAAGAGAAGGTGGAATGTATCGTAGAGGTACAGAAGAAACAATCACGAAAGAGTTTTATCAAAACATTTATCCTAATTTAACCATTGTTAATGTGGAAAAGCCTCCAGGATTCTTAAGGAAATTTAGTCCAGATGGAAAATATTTAATAGGATTTTCATATGATCAAACTTCTGTAGAGATCTACAGTTTTCTGGGCACACCAGCGGCTGCACCGCTCCTCTATAATTGGAAGAGTGACTTAATACCAAATAATTCTACAGGAAGTAAAGTTCGAAGCAGAATTTTCGATACATTATTTCGCCTCAAACATCGTGTTATGCTTTCACCACCAAATAAACAACTTAATCGAGAGTGCAGTTTATTTACTAAGGACGCAAAGTTTGTTATTGTTGGAGCATCAAATATAATCCACGAAGATCACAGGCCTAGCTTTTATGAAATTTATACAACAAATGAGGCAATAACGCCCAATTCTAGAATCGGTTTGGAAGATTATACTCTTTACTTGATAAATTTGGATGAAGGTGTAGTCACGCACAGTATTGACTTTAATGTGGACCGAATATTTTTATCCCATAATCAAGGAATATATTTATATAATAACACGTTTGCCGTTATATCTATATTTCATCAAACTATTCATATTTACGAAATATATAGTGGAAAGTTTATAGCTCTGCAGAAACTAGGTCGATTTTGTGATGAAGGGGAAAGAAATCTCTATAACACGACGTATCCAAGTTGCCAACACAGGCCTTTCAAAGAAGGGACTATAGGCAGCTTAAAACATCGAGTTCTTGTTTGCCTTTTTAATACTGCAAGGAAAAAGCAAGAAATCGATGGAGATAGCTTTGAACTTAGGAAATTTTATCAATTTTTCGACCAGGTAAGAGTAAAATAAATAAAAAAGTAGATAAATGTTTTTTTTCTTCCTTTTTATTTACAGTACAAAAATCTTCGAATGTGGAAAATGCAACTTATTGATGAAAATCACATTCTAATTAAATATGCCAGCGAAGAAGTTGTCAGCCTGAAAGTAAGCGAACCTAGCAATCATCCAACATTTTTCGTCTTTTTTAACATTCCTGAGAGTAAAGTGCTAGCAGTTTTTGATAACACATCAAAACATCTACTCCACTTGTTCGAAATTTTCACAGATAAATTTAGAAATGCCCATCTACAGCCGGGTAGTCCATATCCATGCTCACCCAGTAATAATGTCCATGCAGATCTTCTTTTACAGAGGTTTGCAATATAAAAGTGGTAATATTTTAGAAGAAAAAAAAAATTAATTCCTTGTATTTCCAGATGCAAACAAACAATTATAAGTGCCCGCGGAGGTGGAATACTTGAAGCTACAAAACGATTACTTGCTCAATTACCTATCAGTGCACAAAGCTATAGTTGCTCCCCTTATTTAGATTTAAATCTCTTCAGCTATGATGATAAATGGATTTCAGTAATGGAAAGACCAAAAAATTGTGGCGAATATCCAATTAGATTCTTTGAACGTGATTCAGGAATATTTAAATTTAGAATATATCCCGGATTACAAGATAGACCAACAGGAAATACATCAAGACGACTAGTAGCATTCACTTTTCATCCAACTGAGCCTTTTGCGATTAGTGTACAACGAGCAAATAACGAATATGTGGTTAATTTTCATATACGAAATGAATCTACTTGTACAGTACACAATTTATATTATAGTACTTATGATAATTATACTTCAAATATGGAGGAAACGTAATTTATCAATTTTCTTTTAATATCATATTGAACCCGCCAATAGCACATAGTTAATATCCTACTCGCCCCTTTCATTACCTTACCCAAACAAGTTCTATTGCTTTGAAGAAATATAATAATTTAGAGTTTTGCCTGTCTATTTCTTCGATTGAACTGATTAGATTTACAAATATAAAATTCTTTGTTAATAAATTCCCAATGAAATAGCTAATCCTCATGCAAAATTGTTTTTTTATGGACGTTTCCTTATTAGAGTAATTTGAAAACGAATGTTTTTTTTTATTTAGGTGAAGTTCTTTATTTTCAGTTTTTATAAAGATTCTTCACGTAATTCAGCTGTTTCTTTATTGTTCATATTAATCCTTTGCAAACATGGGCATTTCTACTGAGTCGCTGGTTCGAAAAGTTCAACTTTTTTCTGCACTTTATGTAGTTAGGAACAGAATGCCCTTCTTACTTTGATTTAATTATTTATTTTCTAACGTACACAATTGTTAAAATGACATTGAAGAAATATTGTATTTTAACTAGAACTAATTAATATTGGTCTACCGGGAAATTCGATATGCTTTAGATTGAAGCAGGACTGACCGAAGTGGCGAATTCGAAATCACAGGTAAAATTTTTACGTAGGTATGTTAATTTGGAGAAAACAAATTAATTCATTTTTATATTTTGATAAAACCAATTTAAATCTTCAATCAATAAAAAAAAAACATTCTGCAAATTGTCATAAAAATAGGAAATATCAACATTTTACGTCCGTTAATGCTAGTAAAATGTGTGTAGTATTATAGTGCCATCTATTTTATAAAGAGGGAACGTTCAGTTTTTACCGGTAATGGAGCTGGCATGCAAGTGACAACTTGATATTTAGGCAGCATAATCCCATAATCCCATAATGCCCACTCTTTTTAGCTGTAAAATCAGTGTAATATTTATATTTTAATGAAGAAAATATAGTAATTTGTTTTTTTTTTAAAAGGCAGATCACGAGTGAGCACATGAATATAGTCATAGTCAACAAATATGAAGCAACTTAAAGAAAACTCCGTTTCCATGGTGCAATATATTCTGTCCTACTTCATTAACCTCTAAAAAAAGACACACTCATGCACATGAATTTTACAGGTATCAACACTTCCTGTATTCTCTATATTTTAAGGTGATAAGACAACAAGCGAGCTGCCTTCTGCTGTCAAATTCAAAAACGCGTTGGGAGGCTTATATGTAAGCCTAGGTGTACTCTCTGGCACTTATTACCAATATGAGGCATTCGGGGGGAGGAAAAATTCCAAAATGCCACGTTTTGAACTGCAGCACGGACAGCGTATCAATTCTACTGCAACAAAATAATGTTGGCCATTTTGAAATTGTAAATTACTGCTCGAACGGCTGTTCAGCTCTATACCTGTGATTTGAGGTTATATTATAATAATTTAATTCTCATTACTTGCTGAGAACTTGTGATACAGTTATTGTTTATATCAAAAACTGTAACTTGTTTGAACACGCACAAAATTAACCTCGGCATTCATATAAGGAACTACAGCACAGCGTTGCAAAAATTTTGTGATGATGCAAAAGTTCAGCAATTTGCGTGTGCTTCGTAACAGCTATGTGTACGACGCACTGACTTATAACAATGGACTGAGCGTATTGCCATTTTCCTATAGGAAAGAATGGTACAAGTTTTACAGTTTTCTCTTTCACCCTATGGCAGAGTTGAAGCTACCAACACAAAATATTGCTTACTGAACGTTTTCTTATGCTATTTGATGTGTTTATATTGGCTGCAGATGCAATAATCGCAGAAAGAATAAGGTAAAGATACTGCTTACGATGCTCCGTCTCTCTTGCCCATACGCAGGATTCAGGTAAAAATTTATTTTTAAAAATTAAAGTCTGAATGAGTTTAATTCCTAATAAGCGATTAAAATATCACTTGGACACAAGAAAATATATTTTTTTAATTTAATTCGATTTTCGGGTGTGAAATTTCATCTGATTGGTAGAGTTTTACATGTTTTTTTTTTAAGTAGTAACGTTTTAAAGGGTGCTCTAACGCAACGATTACACGAGTCAATAGAACTGACCGACAGTCCTGATTTCGTCTGTCAAATTTACTGACAAAAAATGATTTGCGTTCTATCAATTGACCAGTCTGTTCATAATAAAATGTCGACAGGCGGTGCAGACATTCCTCTTCTATATTCATATCAAACAATTTCTTCATTAATCCGTCTTTATTCTCTACAAAATAAACAATAAAATGTATGTTAAACACTTTTCAGTCATTTCCCACTCAAAAGAGAAAAGATTAGGAATATAAACACGAATATCCACTAGCATCTACCTTTTATTTTCAATTTCCGCCATCTTAATTGTACGTTTGACAGTTTATTGACTAAGTCCGTACTGACTCGTCAGAAATCTTGTCAGTACAGACTGGTCAGTTAAAAAGAGTAGTCAGTAGGGGTTTACACGAGCCTGTGTAAGAGTCAATCGCTGTCAGAGTCAGTTCTACTGACTCGTGTAATCCCCGGGTAACGGTGATATACAGAAACACAATATTTATTTGTGCCACATGAAATAGGAAATCGCTCCAGTCCATTCTTATAAGGATGGTAGGATGGGACGGCCCAATGTTGTGCTTCCTCGTGTGTGGTGTGGAGGTGGAACGTGCGGGAATTATATACTTTTCGCCTTTTGTATGAAGAAGAAGAATGTTGATGCATGTCAAGTCAACAAAAATAAGATATTTCTTGTTTTTAGTGGTAAAATATTATAAAAACCACCTTAAACTATGAAATCTTACTTGAAAGAGTTTTATCAAGAGGATATTACAAATTTATTGAATGATAGTAATGATTGTGTGCATGTTTCAATAAATTTAAAGTAATTTTGATGCATTTATAATTATAAAAATGAATCAAATTTTCTTTAATTTTAGTCTTACCCATTTGAAGAACAACCGACAAACCCTTTTTTCAAATTTCTTATATGATGTAAAAAAAGTATGTCAGTTGTGGGATAATGCACTATTGGAAGTGCAAAAGGATTTATTGGAGGATAATATATTTCTGGAACCAGGATTTCAAATTAAAGAGAATTGTCATGTTCGATTTGTGAATTTTCCACAATCTGAGCAGCGACTTAAAGGAGTCTTTCCTAATAATGATCACATAGGCTTATTCGTTCAAGTAAAAGGTAATTTTAGTTATTTTCTAAATAAATAAATATTAGCTTTTCATTTTAGGAAGTGTTGTTAGAATCACTCAAAGTCGATTGCTTGAGCATAAAAGGGAATATTCATGCAATCGATGTAAAGAAGTTTTTACAATAGAAGCCAAATATGAAGAAATGTTTGTGTTTGCAATTCCAAAACAATGTCCAAATTCTTCAGGCATTTGTAAAGGTACACTCTATCCAAAAAACTCTCATCCAAAACCGGAATATTGCATAGATTATCAGGAACTGCGGATACAGGTATGTATACCTTTTGTATACGGATGTATATTTTTAAATTATTTTCTAAAAGACCAATTTACTTACAATTTTCACTATAAATTATTTTCTAAAAGACAAATTTATTTACAATTTTCACTATTACGCCACATTTATGATTGTTTCATAGAATTAAAAATTATTTGATCCCGCTTTCCCAATAAGAACTGAAACATTCCCGCCTTATGATGCTCATATCCAAATTACTGTCATGACAGTTTAATTGCAAATTGTCAGGATGGTAACACTGTTATCTGTAATCGATGAATAGGAATTGTCAAGACAAATGTCTGCCTTGGCTGTGCAGCGTATGAACCTATAGACGGCACGAGTTTTTTTTCAAATCTTAAAATCGCTTAAAAATTATTACTTGAAAATGGGTAAAAAGAAATTTACTCGTAAGGAAATTATTCATTTAATAAGACTCTATAAAGAAAACGAATGCCTCTGGAAGATAAGTAGTAGACTTTACAAAAGATTTGATATAAAAAGGCAGGCTTATGAAAACATTGCAGATGTTTTCGGCGTCTCGGTTGAAGAAATCAAAAACAAAATCAAATCGCTTCGTGGAACTTACACAATTGAGTTACGGAAAGTGTATAAAAGTATGAAATTGGGAGCAAAAGATGAAGATATTTTCCAGCCGCAATTATCATGGTTTGATGAGATGAGATTCCTGGACGATAGTATCAGTCTGCGAAAAAGTTTAAACGATGTCAAAGTGGTGAGTTATTATATATTTTTTTTTTATAAAAAATTGGTTAATAATTTTAAATTCGTTTAATTGGAGGAATTCATTCAAATTGCTTGACAAATTGGTATTATCCAAGAACTAGAAATGAAATATAGTGTGTAGGGTTAGGGCAACCAATTCCCATTCTTATTCCGGCTTTTGGCAGTACATAAACATTTTTTTTTAGTATAAAATAGAAATAGGAGCATATAGCATCGTCCAGTGCGCAATGCACCTAGCAGGTGGATTGGTTTAAGTATAGAAAATGCTTAGAATTAGAAGTGAATATGATAGTCAGAGTTGATAGCAAGTTTAGAAATACATAGTACATGGAGTTTTAGTATTAGATTAATTTGATTACGTGCAGATAGTATAGATAAATGAAGGTTCTGTATGATAGATAACAGGTAACATATCCAAACCCGGAACAGGAGATTGCAAGGGAACGAGTAAAATTGAAGGAAAACTGGAGACAATATTGAGGCAAAGATCATTTCCAGGACAAAAGGCGGAAAGCCATTAGATAGCTGATGTCAAGAACTGTATACGAACTCTGGGGAGGACAATTCTATAATTGTTCAGGGCACTCCAAACGAACACAACACAAAAGCATACATCTACTGATTAATTGAGACATTTAAGAATTTTATTTTTGTACCTAAATTGGTATAATTTGGATTTAGCGAAGCAGCGACGTCAAAATCGGTTGCAGTTGTCTTACTAAGACATTGATTATCGATGCCCCTTCCTAACTTTTTCCTCCCGCCCAAAGGCCAAAAGAAATAGTTCCACAAATTTTATTAATAAAATTAATTCATTATTCCTTTAGCTCCTTGTGGGCGGCCATAGGGTGTCAACTACAACAGTAGTTTCTTAGCTATGTTACCATTAACTTCAAAAGTGGATTTTGCTACTCTAATCAGTTACGCGATTATAATATGTACTTCTAGTTTCGCGGCTATTCAGTATCACCGACGATATATTAATTTATATAAAATTCTACTTATGCATAGTGTGATCCATAAATAACTACATAGTTAAATTTTGGTGAACGTTTTTGTGACCTGCACGGTCTCTTCTGTGGATAACACAGTTTCTTGATTGCAATAATAGCTTGAGTAAAATGAATATCCTTTTTCTTTAGCATACCTGTACGTGCCACACTTCGAAAATGTCTCTTCCTTTTATTGATCAATGTTTGAAAAAATTAGTATAACTTCTTAGTATGCTTAGTAGGCTAATTACAAATAGATAAATGCAAGAGAGAAAATCATCTGTCGCGTTAGTTCAGTGGTAAGAGCAGTCGCCCGGCTTGCGGAAGGTCTCGGTTTCAAACCCCGGACGAGGCGGTTGTTTTTTCTTCTTGTATTTATGATTTAATTTAGAATCGTTAAAAATAAATGTTCTTAAAAATTCTTCTATTCTCTATCTTGACCGATTCTAACAAGTGTGGGTTCGATTCCCGTCAGGGAAAAATAACTTCGTATGCTTACGCAGATGAATCCTTCCAAAACATAAGTAAATTGTGCATAAATTTCGCAGGTTTTCTGATGATTTATTGCAATTCTTCGAAATGTTCAGTTTTTTTAATTTTGTCGTAAATGAAAATATTTTTGTTGACATCGCTTAGATTCACAAAAATTCAGAAGAATGTTATTTTATTATTTGAAAAGAACCACTCAATTTTATGATCACTTTGCTCATTTTGATACGAAAAATATAGACGTATTCATTATTCTGTTTGTTCTAATACTAAACACTGTGCAGCGCCTAGTCCGATTCTTCTTTTAATTTGTACTTTTTGGAAAATCCTCGATACATAGATTCATACTGGGTGTACGGAAAATATGTACAATGGAGTATGCCAATCAATTCGAGTTAGAAAGGTTCTTGGTTGAACAATTACTGGCAATTTTCACTGACCAATCTTAAGAAATATTGCAAAAAATTAGAAAAGGTTGCAATCTTATTACGAAGTGAAAGGTTGGGCTTCTTGAATCCCAATTGACACAAACTGATGTTGATGACCTGTTTTTCGGAAATCGTAAGTCTAATTATAATTGTATTCCAATTAAGATAAATAATTGCTAATTTCACGTACTTATCGCTTTTTAATTTATTGCAAACATTTTACAGCCAATTGACGATCAATTCAGTCAGATAGCAACCCGCCATCCTAACTTTTTACTGAAATTTTACTCGTTTTTGTTTACGTATGATGGAAGATGAGTGAGTGACAATATTACAAAAGTTCTTTTTAATGCCAACCTTGTCAAGCTTGTGAATATTTAATATTATATTATTAGCTGTGTCCTTTTGGTTTTATACAGTGCGCTGAACTACACAGGAGATTGAGAATTAAATTAATTCAAAAGTACATACAAAAGAAATATGATTTGAAAATATAAATAAAATAATCAAGTTGCAATGACTGACGTTAAGCTAGTTCAATTACAACGTTGGTACACACGATTATTACAATATGTACTTAAAATAAAATATATAGCAAACAGCAAAGGGTGATACATGTAAAATTCGTGTATGTGCATAAACGTAATTTTTCAAGAGAAGGGCATAATTCATAGGAAAAACAAAAATACTATATAAGCTGCATTGTCAAACTGGAACTCCATTGTCAAATGTGTTTTTGGTTTGAGAACAGTTTTAAGAGGAAGAATAGTGACAGCGTTCAAATAATTTTTCAACTTGTGATAAGCTGGGATAGTCACGTCTGCTCGCGATTGGAGATCAGATATTTTTTAGTTATTTTCTCAACAGTATTTACATTGTTGTGTTGAATTGAATAAAAAGAGCATAGCACCAAACCAAAAACTTTTTTAATCGTTTAAAAATTACTGTTTGCCCCTCTCCGGATTTATCATTTATGTATGTATTAAGCTCTCAACCAAAAAAACATGCATTACCAACATAACCAGAATTTTCTACATGAAATCTGGCAGTTCAGCATCCCAGTTTGTTATATACAGTTAGAATTAAATACATGCATGCATTGAATTCGAAGTCACTAATTACAATTCATGAAAATAATTTTTAAGCTTTGACTGAAAGTGACCACATTAGGAATATCCCGCTCCAAATACCCTCATATGTATAAACCTGTCTCTAGTTCTTCAGGACTGCAAACCTGTGCCAAATTTACACAGAGATTTCATGCAAAGCACATTGTATCCGCAGCGGCACAGGCACTATCTAGACCATACCCGTCAAAGCGTAATAATATAGCGAACTCAGGTGGAACTGCCGATAGCATACAGAGAATTTGGTAACAGGTAGACCGATGACTACATTGCTGGGCACATGAGACCATATGCTTCTGCTGAAAATATCGGTGGGGAAAATATGTAAAGAGATATGTAGTTTTGCTATTTTCCTCTTTCCGTCAACATAGAAAATATTAGGAATAATTAGCGCTCTAATTAATCTAGATTGGACAGATTGTTGGAGGTGATTAGGACACAACGTACAAGGATTGGAGCTGTTAGGATGATGGTGCCAAGTGAGTCTAGATTTCATGATAAGTGTAAGATTCTTCACCTTCTGGGTGGAAATCGGGACAATTATTATTAAAGAAATAAGGATATGATAAGATCTAGTATAGATAGTGTACAAAATGTCATCCATATCCTAAATGGATGATATTTGAGTCAGTTAAATGAGCGACATCTAAGAGTGAGGAAATGACATATGATATCCCATTTTACAATCTGTAACATTATTGGTATATAGATGAGAGTGGAGGGAAGGTGCCACAACCTCATTTCGCAGATCTTGGAAGGAATATTTTACCATTGCTTGGGGCAATCTAAGTCCTGTCAACTAAGTAGCGGGAGATAAGCCTTAAGAGAGATAAACCATATAATGAAGCTAAACCCAGAGATGAGCAAGAGATGTTGTATCAAATCGAATGCTTTACTAATACCAAGGACATGAAGATAAGTGTCAGTTGGATTCGTATAGATAAATAACTTATTTATTGAGAGTTGTGTAGATGTAACAATAGACGACAGCCTTAAAATACGTCGAATAAAGCGAAAAAATCTGGAAAAATAGAAATGATAGCGAAAATAGTTTTTTATTTTTATTTTAAACAGTCTCTCAGGAGTGAGATAACTTGACAAAGGCCTTACTAAAGTCTGTATCACAACGATTTGTCTGATAGCTTTTTACATACTTGGTAATGGTATCCGAGACGAATTCCAACAAGCTGCTAAGAAACTAAATTCCTACAGGAAATTAATAGCTATGGAAAAATTATAAATTCGAATAATTTTAGCATTAATTATAATTTTGGAATACGCCTATAGTTAAAAATTTAATTTTACTACTACCTACTTACTTTCTGAATGGCTATGATAGAAGATCAAGCGGTATTCGGAATATAATTCTCAGTCGAGTCACCAGATGAATTAATAAAGGCTGAATGGATTCAATGTACGATTTGCACAATATAACCGAGAGCAATTAGAGGGATATTGAATGAACATTTTTTAGAGTTATTCATGCTGTTATACAGCCCTTCCACAATTTATTCTTTTTATTTTTAAAACGGTTCAATAGCAGACCACTGATGAACTTAAAAAAAAATTAAATAGTAAATAATTGGTAAAATTTGAAAACGTCCTCGACAACACTATTGGTATTCGTAGACACTATTGTGTTGAGCTCACTAGAAGTAAGACTACTGGAAAGTTAGGGTACTTGAAGTTGGAAACGTACATAATCAGTTGTAAAGGTCTCAGTATATGTGGAGTATAAATATTCAAAGATATATATAATAACTAACCAAATTACCCGATTCAGTGGAAAATACCTCAAGAGAGCATGCTGATAATAAACGGATCTAATTGAGTGCTTAAATTAAAGAATACTTATAAAACGTAAGATATTTATTGTAGTTCTATGTATTTTGATTCAACTCATTGTAATTTGATTTTTTTTTTCAAAACATTTCAATTCAATTCATAATCCCAAGTGTACTGCAATGTATGTACTGTACTTAAAAAAATTGTGTAGGTTTTATGCTATCAAAACTTTTATTTTTATATTAATTAGTTTTTATTTTTCTAGGAACATGAAAATAATGCAAATACAAATGAATCGTCACATCTTGAGGAATTAATTGCAGAAGAAGAATTAGAACAAGAAGAAGTAGAAGAAGTAGCTGTCCCTGCCACTAGAAATAATGAAAATATTTCAGTTTTTCACACCCATTCCCAGCAAAATAATTTCTTTAAAGGAACAAAAGTCAATGAAAAAACTTCCACAAAAAAAAACTTTGAAGACGATATCTATAATAAATTTCAAAATGCTATCGATCGAGTTGTGGATTTTAGTAATCAGGACGATAATGATGTTATCTCATCCTTTACAAAAAGTATTGCTGCTCAATTAAATTCATTGCCTGAAATATATCGCTGTAAGGCAATGCATGAAATACAAGGTATCCTTTCCAAACACACACTTGAATATATGACAGCAAAAAAGCAAAGGACGGCGGCAACAGATTCTTTTTTTTCACCAAATCATAAGCTTGAAGTATTAGAATGTATTCACCAATTGTAAGAAATAGTTGAATCAAATAAACTGACATTATAACATTTATATATGAATCCCATATATTTGCAAAAGGAAAACTTAAAAGATTTTGGCAAATCAAAATTATCGATTAAATTTCCTAAATTTACATAGAAAAATTAAGAGGGAACTTGCCAATATTTCTGACAATGGAATAAATCACGGTATACTGACATTAACAAGCTATGACTGCTATGAAATACGGCCGCATGTGTCAAATGATGATGCATGTTTAGATCATTGAATCACGATCTTGACAATATGCTCGCTTGGGGCTGAGTGAATCGCGTCGAATTCTATATGTCTAAGATCCAAAGGTGTCTCATTTCTTTAAAACAAGATCATCACTTAACCACTCCCATTTCATTTGATGGAGCATTAGTTGAAAACATTAACATATGTGTTGTTCTGGGAAGTCAACAAAAATGATCACATGTTTTTGAATTTGTTCCTTAGATAATTAACCAAGTACATATTTACCTCATTTGCGATATATATTCTCATGCAGCTTGACACAGAACGAACTAAAAACCAGTCTTCTGGTATGGCTTTTGACTACATCCCCAGGAGGTCGGACGTTGGTGGAAACAATTTGTTTCTTCATTTATATCTCCTGCATTCATCTCCTTTATATAATTTTGCAACTCATTAAACCATTTTCGTATAATCAGTTAGCCCTTCGGTAATTCGATGTGCATGCTCTCTAGATTGCAATTCTGGAAAGGGTTATACCATTTTTGCCCTGGTTGCCCTTTTTTGAAGAATGTAGTCGTTCCATCGTCTTGCTCAACAGTGTTTAAAAGGCTAACAGGACTTAATGGAAACTCACATCACTTAATTAGTTTTTTCTTCGGTTTTCGTTAAAATACTTTGTGGTCCAGAATTTTCTACGTCTTCAGGATGTCTTGCAGACAATTTATCCTGCAATGATGTTTATGGAATATTTTATTTGATGCTAGCTGCTCTAATAGATTTTTTTTTGTCGAATGTCCGACAATGCTTTATTTAGTATTGTAGCAAAACATATATCCTTAAATATTTCCTTATATGAAATACATTAAATGAGACTAATTAGTAAAGTGTTGCTTGTTGGCCGGAATTTGGGGCAAGGTAAAAAATTCAGCTATAATTTGCGATGATCAGTACTCGCAAACTGGCTCGTGATTATTGATCCATTTTTATATTAACTATTTTTTTATTCATATTAATTAAAGACGGTCATGAACAAAATATTAACACTTTAATGCAGGGATTAATATTTCTGTAATTCCTTATATGATCACTTTTTTCTTTACTAAGCTTTAATTTTTTTTAAATATGTAATATTGTAATATTTTTTTACTATGACATTATTAATTGTAATTTGTCAAAGCAGTTACCAAATATTCTGAATTCTTGATATAAATTGTATTACCGTGACGCCACAACTCAAGTGTTAAAATAACTAGTAGGCATAACTTGTTACTCCGTATATCATGGGAATAAATAAAGTTAAATAATAAAAATTATTCCTATTGCCGAATAATATTTTGTTTACATTAAAAAATTATAAAAATTAAACATGCTCTTTTATATTTTACTTTAACTCTTAAGGATTTTTCACAAAGTGTGGTTTCTTCTATAATATAAAGTCAATTTCTTTTGTTGTGTATCACCACATTTAAATTTTTAAAACCATCTATGATAATTTCGAAGTTTCAAGATGTCTTCATAAACTTAACAAATGTGAATGGGTATCTTCTTTTGGCTTCAACTCGTTGTTGAATAAAAAGAGCACTAAATGCCGTAAATGTGGCTCGTCAATTTCTGGTCTTGACATTGTTGACAAATAGTCTTTCTCTTTTTTTTTTTGGGAAAGTAGTAAGATTACTAACAAAGCTTTAAAATGACACACTTCAATGAATTTAACACACGATGTCATAGGCAGGAGAGATGTCTTTCTGTAGGAGTAAATGTCGATGAAATCGGCGAAGAATAATCATCCAGAAAGTACTGATGATCAATAATGGAGGAAAAGATGGGTGAACAGTAGTCGAAGAAATCTTCTAGGAACAATAATCAAGAAAAATCCTTTATGAACAATAACCGAGGAAATCTTTCTTTAATGAACAATAATAGGTTAAAATTATTTTTCGAGCACTGTGAAACGAATTTAGTAAAACTTTGGAATAGTAAGCAAGATCACTTTTAATATACTTAAAACGCATTTTCGGTAGTTAAGCTACCATCATCAGTAACATATCTGTGCCAATTCTCTCTCTGAGTTTGCAAAGATATGTTACTGATGATGGTAGCTTAGCTGCCGAAAACGCGTTTTAAAAAATGATTTTGTGAAACAATAAGTTGTTTTATCTTGCTTACTACTATTCCAAATAGTTTTAACAATAATAGAAGAAATTCTTGATGAATATAATAAAAGATTTTTTTTATGTAATTCAGCTATTAGAAGTCGGTTCGACTTAACTCAATTCAATTTACGTAGTAGCGCTCCAGTATGGAGTGGATAGAAAATGAAGTTACTGCAATACGAGGAAAATATTTGGAAATTTGGAAAATTAAAAAAAAAATTTTTAAGTGTTGGCGTGTATTTCAATTTTTTAAAAATAAGTGGCAAAAGGCTCTACAAGGTGTAAAAAAAGACACTAGCTAAATCAAAGCTATAAAAGTTAATAGGGACAGTTAAAACAATTAAAATAAACAATCAACACGAAACGAAAACAAGCTGACACAAAAATGTAAAACAAATTCAAACAAAGTTCTCAAAAGAGACAAGAAATGGACAAAATGAAATTTGAAAAAGACCCAAATGATAGACAAAAATTTGAAACCAGTCCCAATTTTGACAATTAGGTAAGGCAGTTCCAAGAAGCTCCAAATTTCCAAAATAATCTAATGACCGAAACCGAATTAGAAATAACAGAAATCGAACGAACGAAAAAAATTTACCCCATAACGTTATAGAGTCCCGCGAGAGCAGCCTGTAGTGTCATAGACCTCTACAAGCTGCCCTCATCATCCCTTCAGCTGAGAATCTCTAGCGGAGTGCTTCTCCTTCCCATAGCGAGGAGAAGCCTCGTGGACTAGTGTTGCAAATCCTGTGGCCTGCTATCATCAGGGAAAGACAGGAGCACCGTCCTGCGCCGACGATAGCTGTTGCCATGTGCAGTTGATTATGTCTGCGTTCGTTGCCAGATATTCAAAACGTAAACGTCTCTTCAATCTTTCAACGAAGTGCTTGAGGTTTTGTGTTGTGGGTCAGTGTTCTGATTCCCATCTTCGACTCTCATGTAATACAAGTGAATTGTTGATTTGGCCAGTGTCAACACAAAGCTAATCAAACAATTCACCCGACTACAAACCTTTGGTCTCCATAGAAACGATGTCCTAGTAATGCCGAAGTTCGGATGGATTAACTGACACATATCACATACGAGTTCCATTAGATTTTGCAAATCTGGGCAAGTGAAGAACCTGTGGAACAGGGTACCTTCACCAGCACAAACTGCAGATCCTCTAAACTCGTCGGTCAATGTGTGACAACTGATTAGGATTCATAACACTGTGTTGCAACAATTTGAATACTACATCAGCATCTTTGTAACTAGAAAGATAACTGTAGACTACTCAGCAAGATATCCCTCCCATCACGCCCATATTCAACCCGGGATATGTTCCGCCATCTGTTGTATCCTGTACACTCCGAAGGTCTTATGGACATAAGCACGTCACGGAGCACACTTGTTGTAAGCATACTGAAAGGTGTGTGAGGTGGTCTGTTCAAAACAAAAGTATCTTCCAACTTAGTGCCAGGGTCACCGGTCCCAAGTTGACGAAATCTCTCCCACGCAGAAGCAGCCAGGTCGTGTAGTTGTGGAGTGTTATTGTTTATTCGACAGTTTCCAGAGATTTCAATATTGTCTCCGAGACCCGTCAGTGGATGCGTGGCAGCTTCAAAACCTAGAACATTACTGAACACTTCTGTCAATTCAGGATTGAATCTGATTGGAATTAACGCGAATTGTGTGTACCGTAGAGCATTTCCACTTAAGTTGAAATCCTGGCCTGATTCTGCCCCAGGCACTAGGCAGTACATTCATCCACAGTTGAGAAATTAATAATAATAATAATAATAAATATGAGGAATTATATTATCCCTGATAAATTTACTCAACCATCATCACATCATTTTTTTAATTTTCACTCAAAGTACGATCATGAGCGTACAAACAAAAGTTGACGAACTGCTTTTTATTCCTATTGTTCGTTGCCATTATGAAAAGCACTTGCTCGCGTCTTTGCATATGCACATTGTGGTTAGCTCTTTAGTGCTGTTCTGGTACAGTGGGCTTTAAAATCATTACAGAAGAAGCTTTTCATGGAAAGCTCTTACGATTTCATCCGAATTTTCAGATTGATCATATATTGTTACACAAAGCAAAATTAATCATAATATGTCACCTCTTTAGCTTTTATTACTTTATTGTCATACTAACCCTCTATTTTCGCGACTTCTTCTGTAGCTTCCCACTGGGAAAAAGAGCGCTCTAAGAGTCTTCCTGAAGCGCTTCCCTGGAAGCTCGTAGTGCTTCTTTTCCCTATCCCGGTTCATTGCTTTTTAACATAGGCATGTCCACAGAGGCAAGCGCTCGAAATGATGACCGAAGGAGGTTTTTGAATGTGTCTTTTCGAAAGCTTTAATGAGCTTTTTGGATAATCATCGTAGTGCTTTTTCCTTAATCTCATAAGAGGCCTTCATGACAGAGAACAGTAGTAAGGCGCTTATGTTTGCTCATGATTAGGTCTGTCTGTTTACTCGAAAGTTTTTACTCGGTGTAAAAACTTTTACGCATTTTTACTCACAAACCGTCTGTTAACTTTTAGCTAGTAAAAATCGAGTAAATTTATACGTTTCCCCTCTTGCACAAAGTTGCACATTTTTACTCATGATCAAGAGGATGTGTAACTTCAATATGCAATCAGCTGACTGTCAAAACCCTTAAATTTGAGGTTAAGCCAGTTGTTGTGTTTTCGAATGAATGTAAAAATGTTAATCTAATGAGTTGAGATTTTTAAAAAAATATTAAACAGGGTGAATTTTTTAAAGCGTATTTCAAATTAATTAATTGTTTTCTGTTTTAGAGAGAAAACGTAGCAGCCAAATATTTGACACATGGCAGGCTGAACAAAATTTACTCGAGAATTGTCTGGTAACTTTTCTTGAGTTATCCCCTCTACCGCATAAAAGTTTTTACTTGATTTTTACTCAAAGATTTTGGCTCAGAAGTAAACAGACAGACCTATTATTTGTGGTATTAAATCTTATGAAGTTGATTAAATAAGCCAAAATTCTCCTCTTTATTCTCTCATTTTAATTAACCAAAACTTCAGATTACATAGTTTTAACCACTCTGCACATCACATTGAAAATGAGAGATGCGTTACTTTGTCAATAGTGGAAAAATCCGCGGTTTAGATTCGTGGAAAATTAGATAAGATCACCCCTTGTTCCACTTCAATCTACTGAAGCTCATCAAATAATCTTCTATAGAGCTTCCAAGTGGTGGCTCTAGAAGCACTTGAGTTACTTACTTACGCCTTTGCTTATTTTTCATGATAAATTCGTGAATATATGCTTCTAAAGAGCTGCCAAATGAAGGCTAAAGAAGCGCTTAAATTGTGCTCTGGGAGTAATGGTTGACAACAAATTGAAATTCTCTTCCCACATCGATTTAATCTGTCCAAAAATAGCAAAAAAGATTGGTTTATTAAAAAAAAAAAAAATATTGACACTGATACTGCAGTTTATATAATATAACACAATTATACTTCCCCATATGGAGTATTGTGCAACTATTATATATTGCTGTAACGCTGGAGAAGTTCGCAGGTTGCAAAAACTGCAAAACCACCGAGCTATGCGAATATTATTACAGAGAAACAGATTTGAAAGAATTTCTGATATGCTGCGTGACTTAATCTGGATTATTGTGTATCAAAGGATCTGCTCGAGGTTCTGATGTTTATTTTTAAATTAAAAAATTATATTGTTGCGAGCGTGGCCTTTGCTTCGTTATTTAAAACACAATATTAAATAATTAATATATAAGTTCTTTATTACACTTAAATCATATAAAGTTCACAAACATTCATTTAATCAACTCAACTCTAATTATCGCTAACACTGTACTTTCAATTATCGCAATCTAATTACACTCTTTCGCTTCTTTATTACTTTCGCTTGTTAACACTGCAACGTCTAAGACAAGACTCTTCTTCTGGCGATGACAACTGTTATATTTATACCCTAGAGACGCTCCGGATTATTCTGGAGTGTTCTACTCCAAAAGCTTCTTGACTATTCTATTTGTTCTATTCCTGAACTTTCCTGTAATAATAATCGATTCTCCGAATCTGAAGTCGTTTACTCTCCATTGCCAGTAGATGTCACCAGTTGTCTCTTTCTATTGCACGTAACAATATGTTACCTTATTATTTAGTGGACTTTGTTGAATATGTACATGAGGCTACAAACTATCAATTAAGAAATATAAATGATTTCAGACTGGTTAAATATAACAAAACTAGTACACAAAATACATTACTAATTAAAGGACTAAAAATGTATAATGAATTACCAGATATATGCAAGAACGAAACAAATATGATTGGATTTAAGAGAAGCATCATAGGTTTAGTGAAAAATAAATATTAAACATTTATTGTAATGTATACAAAGATTTTATCCAATAAATTTCAATTTCAAATTGAACATATTTTATTAACAATGTTAATTTCTATTATTCGGTAGTAGGCTTGGGGGGGGGGGAGGTCAAAGTTTGATCTAGTACATAATAGAATCCCTGAGGTCCTAAGAAGAAATTTGAATACCCACATTCATCCCATCCCCATACTCATTTTTTTTAATATTCGAACTGAGGTAGTCGATTTTTCACACCTTACATATATCGGCTCTAACTCGGTAGGGTTATGTCCGATTGGAAAACGGGTTTCACTGTTCGTCTCAGCTCATTACCAGCTGAAAAATTTTCTTGAATACTTTTAGGACAGGATAGGAATCCCCCGGGCGAGGGGGGAATGGTTGCAATACGGAATGTTGCATATCAAATTAAAGGTCTCGCCGAGTAGTATCGGGTGGTGGTGTACTTTTTTCCCCATAATATCTACCTGGGTAATGTCTTCGTCATTTAATGTTAGTCTTATCGTGTTAACATTATTTAACATCATACATTTTGTTTTCGACACATTTAGGCTTAGTTTATTCATGTCCATCCATTGCGTTACTACGTTTAATTCCTCTTGCATTATTCTTTGATATTGTTGAATGTCTTGCCCGGCTACGTATAATAGTGTGGCGTCTGCGAATAATAATATTTTTGCATTTTTGACAGTATTTGGCAAATCATTTATATATAGTATAAAGAGAATGTGGTGGATAAAATTGTATCTTGTGGCACTTTTATGTTAATCTTATTCTTATCTAATTTTGTTATCTGAGTGCAGGACAGATAAATATGACTTGAACCAATTGCTTTCGGTTCCTCTGACTCCGTACTGTCTTAGTTTTTTTATGAGTATTTCTCTATTTCAAACGCCACTTTAAATCAAGAAAAACAGCCGCTATTGTATTACCATCATCTAACAAGGTTTTCCATTCCATAACTATGTAATTTAATTGCGTTTCACAAGAGTGTTGCTCACTAATAATTTTATTTTCCTCAAAATATGCTTCAAGTTGCATTTGTACTACTTTCTCTATACATTTCTAAATAATCGGCATATACTGTTTATTGGACGTATATTTTCACATTTATTTGTTCCCCTGATTTTTGGTACAGGCGTATTCAAGGATTCTTTCAAGTTACATGGAAAAACTCCCTCAGTGAGTAACTGGTTCACGATCTTTTCTATGATAGTACATAGATATTGGCTCAGCATCTTTCAACGTTTGGACATTTATTTTATTTTATTATAAATTATTTATAATTATCAGAATGCATCGTTTAAGATATGAATGTTCATGTAGGGCCTGAAATGGGCATTCCCCTTTGTGCATCGGATATGATCACGATTTTGGTGAATTTTCACTACTACAACTAACAAAAAAAAACCAACCTCCCAGCAAACTTTTCGATTGGCCTACGAATCGCTTTCTTATAATTTCTTATTGCCACAACGAGCATTTTTATTGCCGGCAATAATGCATTTTTATCGTCTACGTTTAACATGACTGGGGGTAAATATTGCATCGCATATGATTCGTGTAAGTAATTCATTTGGTGATCGCCATGGCGATAAATATCCTTTTCTTCTTTCTTTTGGTTTTTCTAGACGACCATACTTGACGAAAGAACAACTATAAATGATGAAATTTCCACAGGTAGAGTACTGAAATATTGTCGATAACGGATGTCTCGCTCTCATCACATCTAGTACCAGCGATCTAGGCAATAAAAGTGCAATAATATGGCAATAAGAAAGAGTTTCGTAGGCCAATCGTAATTTTTCCGGGAATCTAATTGACTTTAGCTCTCGAGCTATTGCCAAAACATCGCAATGGTAATAAAAGGGCAATACAGTTTTTATTGCCATTTTTATCGCCACAATGTTTGCTGGGCTAGTTTTGTTGTTAGTAGTACTTTGCTGAAATATTTTTTGTTTTTGTCCATTTTTGACAGAGAAACGGTATTTTAAAATTTGGCAAGTAAAAAAGCTAGAATTGATCTAAGACCAATTCTTATGATACCCTAGATTAATGCCCGTATAAAATTTCGTATGGTCACCGATCTATGCAAGTTTGATTTTTGAAGTGGTTTTTCGCATATATTTCTAGAACGGTTCGTCGGACAGAAAAATTGATTATAACCAGTTTTATAAGATTTCGTATTCTGAAGAAGTTTTTAGTAGAATAAAAATGTCTAGGACTGATCGTTTTCACAGTATATGTAAAAAACCTAAATTTGTATACGGCAACACCAAGAAGGGATTGCCCAATTTAGTCCATTTTTGAAATTTTATTTGTTATTACTAGAAAAACAAATTTCAGCTCTCTATGTCGACGCGCTCCTCTCAGGCAGTGTCAAGATATATAGTGGAAAACGAAATTTTTGTATGACAACCCCACGAAGGAGTTGCCCAATTTGTCTCATTTTCGAATTTAATTTTGTTTTTTTTTTAAAGCCCCTGTAGAAAATTTCAGCTTTCTACGTGAACGCGTTTTGGAGTTACCGTGCGCACAGACGGACGGACATGAAAAAATCAAAATAACTTTTAATTTTATGCATAGGTCGGTATGGGTGTCTAATCCATTTTGCTCAACCATCATTATTTCTGTGCGTTACAAACGGAATTGCAAACTTAGTATACCCTATAGATTTCATCTAGGAAATTGATTGATTGATTGATTTAAGAGGTTTGGGACCCCTTTCAGGTCCTCTGAACGAAGGCCAAGTCAAGGCCCATTGTTCATCCTCCAGACCCATGAGCGATCGCTCATAGGTCCCAACCGGACGCTCTTATAAATTTTAGTAGTGGCTCCCAGCCCTCCTTGCCGGCGTCATGTAACTTTTCCAGGAGGTGTGAACAAAGAATTCTGTAACGTATTCCTGAGAGTGCCGGGCAGTGACATAGAAAGTGGGTCACTGTTTCAGACTCCTCTCCGCAACCCCTGCATATAGGATCATCAACAAGTCTCATCCTGTAAAGGTGGCCCCTGAGAGAGGAATGCCCAGTGAGAATGGACAGCAGAGCTCTCAGGGTTGGCTTGTTGAGTTTTAGGAGCTTATTCGTTTGATTTGAGTTTGGTGTACCCCACAGTTCATTTGTTGTCCTACCCGTGGGATCTTCTAACCAAAGGCGATTGTGTTGGCGGTCAGCCCAGCTTGAAATGATTGAGACAAGGTGTTTTGGTGCAAGCCCGACTGTAGAGGCAGGTTCCTCTGAGGCTGCTCCAAGACGAGCAAGTTCGTCTGCTCTTTCATTCCCGCTGATGTTGCTGTGCCCCGGCACCCACTGCACTATCACCCTGTTATTCCGAGAAAGGGAATTCAGGGTGGTTGTGCACTCCATTAATAATTTGGAGGTTATAAATGGTTTAGACAAAGCTCAGTGTCTGAGTTAAGGAGGTGTCTTCCCACTTCGGGGATAGCCTTGACTTCTGCCTGGAAAACCGTGGAGTGGTTTTCAAGGTGCATGGAGAACTTAATTTCAGGCTCCTCACAGAAATCTCCCGCTCCGGTGCCTTCATCGGACGTAGAACCATCAGTATATATTATAATTGGGTTTGTCAATGGTTGAAACACGGAAAATGATTCCCATTCTGCCCTGGATGGAATTATATATTCAAAATTGCTTTCCAGCATGGTCTCGAGGAGGTGGTCACTATCTCTGTCAATGCCAGGTGCGATAGATTGCACGAACTCATAAATGGATTCATGTGAAACTCTTGTTCCCCCATGCAGCCTTAGCGCTGTAGTCGACGCCCTCTGCTTGATATGTATTTGCACCGGGTGTATATTGAGGATAACTTCCAGAGCCCGAGTGCTAGTTGACTTAAAAGCGCCACTTGCGCTCTGTCTTCGAGGTGTGGTTTCCAGTTTAACTTTTTGTCTAGAATAGTACCTAGGTATTTCACCCTGTCCTTTAATTCCAAGCGTGTGGAGCTAATCAGGGGCAGGTTTAAACTGGGGATATTCCTTTTCATGGTGATCATCTAGAGGGTATAAAAACGTATCAAATTTTGCTTGGTATACGTGTAACTTCAAAATTTTATATCTCAAAATGTACACATCGCAAGCCCTTGAAACAAAAGCTACTTATTTAAGGAAGCTTCAAAGTTCCTGTAGAAAATAAGTCGATGTCCTTTTTCTGAATATTTGTTTTCAACGATAATGGATATGTCCTACCTGTGAAATTTCATCCAAATTGGAGATGGTCCATTCCATTTCTCGAATTTCTGTGGAATAATTCGGTTTATCGTTTAATTTGTCTATATTTTTAGTAATAGGAGAATATTTCTCAACCGCACTTCTTTCACACATCTAAAGCAACAACTATGAGGGTTTGCCTTGGGACATAAAGTAGGCAATGGTTGAGCCCAATGGTAGATATGTTGAACAGATTGCTTATTGACACATACATTTTGGTCTTTTTTTTTTTTTTTTTAATTAATTTCAAGTTTTTAAATCTTATAAAAATATTTAATCAAATATTCACGTAGGAAATTTTCAGTGATAAAAATGTTCCAGCATCATTAATTGTTTCGCTAGACAACGATTTAGTTGATACCTGTCAGCCAGGAGAATGTATAACAATTTGGTAAGCCTAAGCAGTAGAATTATCGGAAATGTGCAGATTATGCACGACTAGAACATGAACTGAATTTATGTAAATTATATTTCCGAAAAAGTTCCATATTGATTTATTCATTTAATACTTAACTTCCAAATATGTAATTGTATAATTTTTCCAGTGGAACAATTGAACGTAGATGGCGACCTTTCACAACTGGTAAACGCTCTGAAGTTATAATATCCATGCGAGCATTTGGAATATGTAAAGATGAGGAGAAAGTAAATTTCAATAAAGACTATTCCGAACAATTGCTATGTGTTCGAGCCCAATGGCAAGATAGTATAGATCAAGCAGGATTATTTTCTGCTCGTGATACAATCATTGGATCTATTTGTCCGGACATTCATGGAATGTACATGGTAAAATTAGCAATTGCTCTTTCATTATGTAGCGGTGTTGAACAGAATTCTGCTGGATCAATTACTCGTGGTCATTCTCATTTACTACTTGTTGGAGACCCAGGATTGGCAAAATCAAAACTTTTAAAGGAAGCATCCAAAATTTCTTTACGTTCGGTACATACAACAGGTATGGGATGTTCAGCAGCTGGATTAACTGCAGCCGCTATTAAGGTTAGCAATTTTATGATTTAATAAGATTTTATAGTGGGTATGTAACTTTTTTGTTTTTATTTGCAAACAAATTAGGAAGATGGCGAATGGCAGCTAGAAGCAGGTGCATTAGTTTTAGCAGATGGCGGTGTTTGTTGTATCGATGAATTCAATTTGATGCGTGAAAATGATAAAGCATCAATACATGAAGCAATGGAACAGCAAACCATTAGCATGGCAAAGGTGAATTGGACTTATTTAATTATAGTTCCTGTAATCGTTTGTGGCTATACTTATGTCTGTTCTCGTCCCATTATTGACAGGGTGATCAAATCTATGATTAATTTGGGGTTTTCACTCAATAATAAAGGGTCTTTCATTAAGAGTGATAGGATTTTAATTTTAAATAAAACAACAATGGTTTGACATATCAATTTAATTTTTGCTTTATTTTAAAGATTGGACAATGCAGTTATGTTTGAAAAAAGATGTCGTTCAAATGCCCACCGCGGTTTTGTTTACACTGACGCACCCAATCTCTCCAATTTTTTATCACCCTATCCAACATTTGCGGCTGTATGCCGGCGATTGCTTGACGAATATTTGCTTCCAAATGATCCAAAGTCTGTGGATTGTCAGCATAGACTTGTGCTTTGACGTATCCCCAAAGGAAATAATATATGGGTGTCAACTCACATGACCGCGGCGGCCAATTCGCAAATCCTCGTCGTGAGATGATCCAATCGCCAAACATATCTTTCAGCAAGTCGAGCGTAGCATTAGCTGTATGGCACGTAGCGCCGTCTTGTTGGAACCACATCTCTTCTATATCGATGTTCTCAAGTTCTGGCCATAGAAATTCGAGTAACATGGCTCTATAGCGGTCGCCATTGACGGTTACGGTTGTTCCCTCCTCATTTAGGAAGAAATAAGGTCCGATGATGCCACCATGCCATAAACCGCACCACACAGTGAGTTTTTCGGAATGCAACGGCATTTCATGTAACACTTGTGGGTTGTTCTCGCACCAATAACGGCAATTCTGCTTATTTCCAAAAATGCGCCTAGTCTGAGAAGATGATTTTTTGGCCAAAATTGGGATCATCTTCCAAATGATCAAGGGCCCAATCAGCAAACTCTCGACGCAATCCGTGATAGTTTGGCTTCACTTCTTGAGTCAATACGACTTTGTAAGGATGTAGACCCAAACCTTACGCAAAATTCTCCAAGTTGACGTCTGAGAAAGCCCCAATTGTTGCGATCGTCGTGAAATCGACAAATTTGGCTCATCGGCAATACTGGTCGCTGCAGCTGCGATATTCTCCTCACTTCGCGCATTTCTTTGTCTTGTTGATGGCTTCTTGTCTTGTAAAGAGAACTAACGCTCAAAATTTTCCACAGTGCGGCGTATAGCCTGCGCAGAGTAACGGTGATGGCGACCCAATTCTCTGGTGAACAAACGTTGAGCACCCAAAACTGAGCTGGAAACTTGGTAATATTTTTTAATAACTTCTAAACGTTCGGGAAGCGTCAAACGCTGCATGATGAAACTACAAACTATAACGAATATTTTGACACATGGAAGTATAAAAAAAAATATCACCACTATTGAAAGACCCTTTATTACGATAATGCAGGTGTTGTTGTTTTACAGGGTATTAATTAGATATTGCATTATTTCGTCAATCAAAAGCTTTCGTTCAGAATACCATCCTTCCAATACGGTTCGTTAGACAGACGAATTGACAAAGTCTTGCACCGGATGAATAATAACTCTGGTGTCCTCGACTTAACTTTGGAGTTAGCACAGTTTCATTTTTGTTTTTGTGGAATAATGTTCGGATATCTAAACAACTAAGAGATATGGAAATAAGTGCATCTTCTGCTTTATTGTTTCTCGACTGAGTATCTTCCTCTTTGCTTCCATTGTCAGCGAGCGATCATTCCACCAAAGTATTAGAACTTCCTCGTTACTCTCTAAATATCCTGCCCATGAAGGAAACAAATTCCTATTACCTATTTCAGGTATTGAGTCGCATAATTTTTATAAGCATAATCCAAATCTCGATAGTACTGGTCGGAATCTTACCTTTGTTATTCTTGTTCTTCTGTGATCTAGACAACAACAGCAGCAACCCCTTTTTGATACAAGATTTGACTTCGAAGAAATCGGACGATTTTGATGTCCAGGAAGTACGCGGGACTAATAATACGCAGTTTTTGACAGAGCTGGGAAATACTTAAGTAAAAAAAGACTTAAGTAGTACTTAAATTACATTTTCGTCACTTAAGACTTATTACTCAATACTTTTGAAATGCCCCTACTAAGTACTTGAACATAAGTACTTGTTACTATTTACTTGTACTTAAGATTTAGTTTTTTACTTAAGTACCAAGATTTTTAAGTATTTCTGTGTCTATTAAGTACCTACATATATCTAACTCTTCGTAGAAAGGAAAACACAATCTCTAGCGCAACTACTTTTTTGTTGAGTTTTAAAGCACGCAAAGAACTGTCAAAGCATGTTCCGCATTCACGCATTAAGGCAGAACCTTAGACAAACTAATAAATACAAAGAAGACTGGGCAAGTAGAACAAAAACAGTAACGTCTCGCTAGAATATTAAATCGACGATGCCTCGACTTGTATGTCAGTATAATATGGAATGACTGCGTTTATAGAAATACACTGCAGAAAGTGGGCTCACTTCTATATTGCTGACTTTCGGTCTAAGCACCAAGTACCAACTGAGAGAGAACTGAAAACAACAAATAAATTAGTGGATTCGTCGAAATACATGATTTTAAATTAATCATTTAGGGATATTACTACGATAAAAACTGTTTTACCAAAGACAATATATTCATTAGATACGCAGAAGGAGTTCTAAATGTTTTCTTAAAATCACTTTTCGAGCTGCGTGCTCACTTTTTCAACTTCCCGCCAATGATTTTTTTCAATTTTGGCACCGACGTAAGAACCAAAGTTCAACTAATGACAAGTTAAGAGTTGAACAAAATTGGAAAATTTCTGGTGTTTTTTAGAATGAAACAAGTAATTTCATATACTTTCGTCTTTTGTATGAATGAGGGAAAAGAACGTGGCTATGCATTATTGCAGTGCAACTGAGATAACGAGTTAAAAACAAAAATCGAGAACAAAATCTTATTAAATCCCTCAAAATCCTATCAAACTATTCATAATAATGTACATCAGGTCACACTACCTCCCATTTTTAAGAAAAAGATAAATTTTGCTTTGGACCAAATGCTGAAAGGAGATGTAAAATTCCTCTTGAATGAAATTGTCATTATTCCCGAAAATATCAGAGAACCCAGGAAGAATTTCTCCCACTTAACCTCTTCACAGCAAAACGAATGTAAACAGAAGCACGTGCTGCTAAATTAGCATAGAAATTACACTAACAAACATTGGCCATGCTATAAAAAATATTGGCCGATTCTCCCAATTTTTTAGCAAAAACCCGGTTTTCACAAAAGCGCGGGAACATTTTATGAGAATAAAACATGAAAACACCGCCCCTTCTCATTTATTTACGAAAATGAAACATTTGCCATTCTGTTTCCTTGCATGCAATTTTCGCTTTCACATTTTTTATCTTTATTTAAAAGTTTTAAAGAGAGTTTGATTTTTTTTCGATTTTTTTTCTTTCTTTCTTCCTTTTCTTGCCGTATGCATTTTAAATGTAAAACACTCGGAAATCTCGCCAGCTTCCTAACTTGTCATTAGGTTAACTTTGGTAAGAACTCTTTTTGAACAAGCAATTGTGCCCAGGTGAAATAGAAAAGTAAGCAGACCATATTATATTCGTCAGTGAACATAACCAAGGGTAAGCAAGCAATGCCTCGCTCCAATATAAAATCAACGATGCCTCGACCTGATGTAGGCAAGCCTCAATTTTTTCTTAGAAATTACTGGAAGTTTTTTCCTTTGAATTGTTATGCATTATTGGAGGATAATAGGTGCTTGGGCGGACCTCTAATAGTTAATAATTTTTATGAGTGTAGCAATGAGAGGTGAAAGTTTTACTCTACCTGCAGCGTCGAAAACTATAAATGGTAGCCACTGGTTGCTATACATATTATAGTTTTCAAAAAGGTATTTATTTATTTATTAGATTATATTATATTAACTGAACTCGATAAACTTCATTATATTACTGCCAATGTACAAGATTAAAAAAAAAGTACTTTAAAACTTACTTCAAAAAGTACTCAGTACTTTTCATAGACTTAGTACTTACATAGTTACAAGAACTTTTCATACATGCGGTACTTGTACTTACGCTGAAGTACTCAGGCCTTCGGTACTTGTACTTAAGTACCTTTTTCTTCGGTACTTGCCCAGCTGTGGTTTTTGGCAGTAAAAAAATTCGGCGCAATGTTATAATATACACGTCGATCAAATTGTAGACTTGTGCTTCTGGAATAAAGTCGACGATATCTCGTTAAGTTATTTCAGTAATTAAAGCTTGCAACTCTCCCCTTCACACAGAACCTACTCCAGGATGGTTACGAATAGTATTCGTTTGCTTCGAACGGATCTGTTGAGATTTTCTTGATTAAGAAAACTTTCGGTGGTATTTTTTTCACTTTATCATGTCTAGGCATAATAATTATGTAAAGTCGGTTTACTGGCGACAGGAGTAATATATTGCATCTGCCCCAATTACTTCTAACCATGAAAACCGGCTGCCATTGTGCTGTTAAGTGATTTTGTCGAGGTCACAAATCTCCGACGGAAGAAAGAAACAAGACTAATTTGATCCACCCACTGCGTTGAGGTTGCAGTCTGTGGTGAGCAGAATACATAAAATCATTTAAAAAAAAATCGACCATAATTGGAGCATCTATTTTTTTTTCTATCTTACTTAAGTAATAATTTATAACTTCACGTCTTTGAAAACAGGTTTTTCTTATATACCTACATAATATATTTTAAATTATATTTTCAGGCTGGCCTCGTTTGTAAGCTAAGTACAAGATGCGTTATTCTAGCAGCAACAAATCCCAAAAATTTATATACAATGTCCGAAACGGAAGGAACAAGTGCCCTTAACATTGGTATTGGATCTCCACTTCTTAGTAGATTTGATATTGTTTTAATTCTTCGAGATGAACGAGACTCCGATTGGGACACAAGAGTTGCAGATCATATTTTAAATTTTGCACTATTAACTGAAAATTATCCTAACTTGTGGGATCACGAAAGATTACAATCACATTTTTTAGCTGTTCATGAAATTACACCAAAAATTACACAAGATGCAAGTACGATTTTAGCCACATATTATCATTTTTGTCGATCTGATCCTTATCGTGATCCAGCTAGGACTACAGTCCGATTACTTGATAGTTTAAATAGGCTAGCTCAAGCACATGCTAGACTCACATTCCGGGATAAAGTAGAGGGAATTGATGCTATTTTTATAATACGTTTAATGGAATTTTCATGGGGATTCGGAAGATTGCTGAAATCTATGAATATTTTAAAAGAGGAACTCCCATTGGGTCCGAATGAACAACAAATTTCTGAAATTCTTAAGCTTTTAAAATTGCAGAGATTAGAGGAAGCGATTATAAATCAATCGAAAATGTACAATGATTGCTATCAGAAAAATCGTGTACAAATAGTAGAAAGAAATATTGAAAAACGACCATTCGAAATTGATAATTTAGAAAAGCAATTTGGTTATAATAAAAATGTTAAAAAACTTCGAAAATCTGATGGAAATACTAAAGAAAATGTTATTGAAAAAACGTCGATTATAAATTCAGAAAAAAGGATCGATAAAGAGATGACAACAAAATTCAGTGAAGAAAGATCAATTCATCCTGAATGTGCTCTGTCCGAAAATCATACGGAAAATATTAATCCGATAAATGTTTTCGGAAATTTCGATGATTTTGATGATGTCGATTTAGAATTAGATGTTGATTTTAATTCAATGATTAAACAAAAAACATCTACTGAAAATAAAACTGAGGCAGAGAAGAAGAAGAAGAACTACTTTTGTGATAATAACTTGAATTTACATTCTATTACAAAACCCAAAATAATCATAACAGAAATTGTTGAAATAAAAAATAATATCGAAATTAATAAACCAGAAAATATTCGGATTAATATAAATCCAGGTCCTTCCAAAGAAATTTCTAACGCAACATTGACTAAACTCAATTGCTTCAAGAATTCAGACAATTATAAGGAAATGTCTGCTATTGATAAAAGTTCGCTTGCAACTAGACAAGATAACGAGAAACATAATAGCACTAATGGATTACGGAAAGCATGTTCAGTTTCTCAAATTATTCAAAGCAGTAGTCTTATCTTAGCCTCTCAAAATGATGATTTAGAATGTTTAGAATTTGATTTATAATTTATTAAGGTAAGGAGAAAAATGTATTGCCCGTGCTACATATGTTTAGCAATTAAGTGTTTTTTTTTAGTAATCACTGAAATTGAATGATTTTGAACAAAAAAAGTATTTTTTTTAAATAAAATTTAAATTTTGCAATATCGTTATTTTCATTTTATTTCGATTTCAGATTGCTTTTTTGTGAAAATGCAGTTTGCAAGTTTGCATTGTTGCTATGCCGAGTTTTAGCGGTATAATATTTTTTTATTAATGCCCTACCTTAAGTATTGGAAAATAAAAAGAACTCAATTCCGCAGATAATCCAGTTTTCAGTAAGTTTAGGATGTAAAGAGCCTCTACTCTCTCTACAGCGGATCTAAAATTGATAATCTCATTCTCACTGTAATTGTTTTCGGCTTTACTTACTTCATAATTGGTTTGCTTTTCCTCTAATTCCTAACTCGCTTAATATTTCTATTAATACATTATAATCTACAGTATCAAATGCCTTCTTCAAATCTTCATGTTTGGTAAGACTAAGAACAAGTAAAAATGCTATAATTGGTGCAAGACCAATTGCCATTGTTCTAAATTCGCAACTTTTTCAGCCATCGCAACATAACGCTCATATTAGTTATAAATAAAGAAAAAAATCCAAAAGAGCAGCAAAAGGATAGCATAATTTTTGCAACTTACCTTAAGACTTGTACCAATTTGTTGCAAACATTCAAAAACCGATCAAGTGCGAGTCGGACTCGCACACGAAGGGTTCCGTACCATCGTACAAAATTTAACACTATGTATACGCCAAAAAACACGTTTTTTGTATGGGACCCATTTAATTTTATTTTTATTATTTGTTGTTATAGCATAGCGACACTCTGTGAAAATTTCAACTGTCCGCCGATTACGATTCATGAGATACAGCCCGGTGACGGACGGACGGACATCGGAGGCTTAGTAATAAGGTTCCCGTTTTTACCCTTTGGGTACGGAACCCTAAAAATGGTCAAAAAATTAACATTTGTCATTTGCACTTTTTGAAGTCGTTAAAATATTACAAAATTTTACATAGTCATTCAAATGGGATGGACATCAGAATATGTATAAATTTGCATTCTCTACTCAAATTTTTGCAATTTGCAAATAACGATGCAAAAGTGATGCAAATCCAGTATATTTCTACAAAGTAAGGAGACAAGTAAAAGACCCATAGGTTTAATAGTGACTCTGCATTAATTTCATGTTTATTTTCATCAGGGACTTTGTTTTCTAAAACATTTTTCTTTGAAGTTGGATTACTTGGACTGTCTCCTTAATGCTAATTAGTGCCTAGTGTTAATTAGGATGCATTTGCATATTTGAAATTTCTTTTTTGACATTCTATAATGGGCAACCGTCTAACTGATCGGAAGTAATAAGGCCCAATACAAACGACGTTCGTGTCCGCGCTGTCGAATCATCTCAAATTCTATTGAGTATGTAACATACATATATGTACATAAGAAATCTTAACAGTTTGCATGACAGGTAGAGGATTGCAAATTTTGATATGATGCATGAACGTTTGTTTCATATATTTCTTTGGATTGGCAACACTTTTGCGTTGATTTTGTAGAACGAAATTTGTTGGTATAGGTGTTCAGGTCAGTTGTAAAAGTTATTCGATCGTTTTACAGCACTTTTGGATTTATAACTAATAGAAGCGTTATTTTACAATAAATAATTATATTGTAGAGACCTAAGTAAGTTGCGAATTTAACACATTGTGGAAAATATCTGCATTGCTGCCCATTGGGTTGGAGTATTCCCTTGGAAGGCACCACAATACAGTCTTCGCCGTTGCAATAGCCGCAATGATATCTCTTAATATGGAAATCAAGGGAAAGTACATTGCTATCCTTTCAGACAGTCAGGCAACTTGGAGTCTCCTTTGGATAAGCTGTGTATCCCAACAACGTGTCTCTACAGTGGGACCGGAACCCGCTTTATGCATTGCCACCTCGGTGGTTACTCTCATCAAAGCGGATGTTCGCATGAAGCATCAGCAGCAATGGGCGAACCTAAGCACTGGCAGGTGTACAAAACTTTTTCATGATGGGTCTAATGGGAGTTTTACTGAGTTTCTCTTCCGGCTCAAAAGAAAACAATGCACAACTGTGATTGGTATTATCACTGGATACAGATCGCTTCACGCTCCTCTAGCAAAGGTCGGAGTACCCTGTGTGTTTGCCCTGCTTGCAAGAAGATGCAGAGATAACCACTCGCTTTCCGTCTGCCCTCCTATCTTTGGATGAGTTGAAAAGCTTACCATATCTACCTGATGCGCTTCATTAAGCGTTTTGGTGAGAGATGTTTTTATTTTCTTGTTAGCAGATTAGTACAATGGCCGTCTTGGCTTCCGTGCTAGGGATCTTTCTTCCCCCTGCCAGGAAAAAGACATTGTTTTAAGTTTGCAGGACTTTTGAATTTTTTTTTAATAAAAGTTACAAAAACTTGTTTCTTTTGCAATTTTGCCCATATTCTGAACCTCGGTGATAGTTGCAAAATGAAATTTATTATTATTTTACACACCCAACAACATGCCATCAAGTTGAAAAACTTTTGGAATTTAATTGTCTCTATTAAAATCTATAATATTTATATATATATATATATAATATTTTCTACATCACAGTAGTGTTACAGCACAAGCCCTCCTGTAATCTAATTAAAAATAAAAAAAATAAAACTAACAAATTATAAACAAAACAAGTAAAAATAAAACAATATTCGCATTAAATTCAAGTAAAGGTCTTTTTAATGAAACAAAATTACGTATTTGATGTGACAATGAATTTTTTTTTTGTTTTTGCTAGTTTTTTTTTTGTTTTTGTGTTTTTTTTTCTGATGACGTGAATGTATAAAATATTTTTTTTTTATGAACTTCTTAATAAGCCCAGCTGAGTACATCTCCAACTGTCAAAATAATTAAACAAATTCTGCTCTAAATTTGGTTATTTTTTTAAAATTTCCAATATATAATATAAATATACCAAGGTAAATCGTACGTTTTACAATAGTCAATCACTTGATAAAGCGTCCATTATTAGAGTGCTCTCAAATTTTTAATTTAATTTATTAAATTACGGGATCCAAGAATAAATACAGCTAGTTTCATTTATTTTACATTATTTAGTCGAATTCAAATTCTACATTACCGTCGTCATATCTGTAAATATCGGATTGGCTGGTATTATTACTACTTCGTGCAGAATCTACTTCGCCACCCCCATTACCACTTAATCCTCCTCCATTACCGCTACCAATGATACCGCCGCCGGTACCAACACCACCACCACCCCCCACTCCACCACCTCCACTATCATTTGGCTGATGCTGCTGTTGTTGTTGCTGTTGTTGTTGTTGTTGATTCAATGAATGATTCCCTAAGTTTGCCGTAAAACTCAATGATGGGATCTGTGAGGAAGTTCCCGGTTGTTGAAATAATCTCGAAAGTGATAATGGTATCGCATTAAAGATGTTAATCTGATCTGATGGTTGTGATCCATCTTGACTAGACGTTGAATTGTTGCTTGTTGTTTCCGGCCTATTTGCAGTTTCTCTATAATCATCAGCATAAAAACGTCCAGTTGTTGATGATTCTGAATTTGTACCACCATCAATACCATCAGATACAAAGCGACCATGTATTGTTGTTGCATTACCTGAAAATGATTGTTGAATTTCAATTTTAATTTTGTTAAAATTTTAATGGTTAATACTAAAAATATTTTATAGTAAATTATATGTATATCCTGAAGGGAGTGAGTATGCACACAAAACAAACAAACAAATATGAGAAAATAACAAAAAAATATCTTCAAATAGAGTGCATCAATTTTTTCTTTATTCTGGTTTACAATCAAATTAAAAATTTGAAAATAAAATCGCGGTTTATACAAAAAATGTTCTTTAATTAAATGGGGTTTTTTTTTTGTTAATTTTATCATTAAAACCAAAAGAGACTATTCAAAAGAGGATCAGTTTTACTTCTAATAAAATCTTTGCGTTCATGTAAAAATAGGGATAAATGTTCATGCGCGGGGGGGGGGGGGGGGGGCGGGGGTCTTTGAAAATTGTTTTGTTGCTGTAAAAGTTTTATTTTCGTTTCTCTTTGCTGTTGGAGTCATTCCACAAAAACCAACTAATTTTAAGTAAATTTCTGACTCTACCAACCTTTTTGATGAAATTTCGTAAGAAGAATGCACATTAATAGAATTTTGTGCCACTTTCAAATACCACCTCAAAGTTGTCCTAAAAGACTAAGAGAAAGAACTACAATCTTGTGCTCTACATATTATTTCAACTGTATTCCAAGAAGAAGTATATAAAGGTTATCGAAAAAGACGCCAGTATCTGTTTCAACAGAAAGCTATTAACCATTAAATCATGGTTTAGTCTGAGATTGTCATTGTCGAGAACAAATAAAGCGATCCTCATGTGGGTATAGATATATGAAGGCTAGAGAACAGAGACAATAAAATTGCTTATGACCCAGCAACAAATTGAGGAATTTCTTAGGTTATCTGAAACTTGGTTAAGAGTTTAGGTAGAGTTTATATAATATAGTTTATTTACGTTTTTATTTCATCGTATCTGCATATTAATTGATAATCATTTAGACCTAACAGATGCAGAACTATAAATTATTTCACTTTAAGCTACTTATATTAAACTAGTCTGTATTAGTCGAACTATTCGTCTTAGAATTAGAAAAAAAAAACCTTTAAACAACATGCGGAAAATAAAAATAAATTAGAACACTATTACAACACACAAACTGTAAAAATAATAAATCAATATAATTAACAAATGAATTGAAATAACAAAAAAAAAAATTATATTACATCTATCGCCATGAAAAACCGTCCGCCCACTTGGCTTTTTTTTTCCTCATGAATATTAAATACACCGCACTTATGGGATGGAAGAGTATGCTGTTGAAGTTGTATGGGCGAAAAGGACAAACAATTTAACATCTGTTACCTGTAAATCGGAGAAAAAACTCACTCAAAGTTTTTACTTCTTTCGTGAATTAGGAGGAAATAGTCGACAAAAAGATTGGAGTACTAGTCGAATTCATAAACTTTTATGTTTGTTTCTATCCCATCTTTCCCTGCTCTTTCCGCAGTTCAGCCAACTTTTAGGGGCAGATTTCAATGAGGTGAATATATCATAACGGATTATTCTGAGGTCCAAGTATAGAAGTAACTGGAAGCTGTTTAACACTTTCGGTGCTATGAACGTGTATATACGTCAAGTAAATTGTACAGTGGTGTGCTATGGACATATCAACACGTCCGCCTAATTGGGAGCTGCGAACCCTATGGACGTATATACATGTCCGTATGTCGTCGAGCTTTTGTATCTGTTGAATTGGGAACTGATAACATCAGATTTGAATGAAACTTTCAGAGTTTGTATGGCATACTAAAATAGCTTACACGTATTTTTTGCTTCCTCTACCCCCCCCCCCCCCAACAAATGTCAATCAGATTATGTTTACCTTTGTGTAGCATTTACAAGACCTGCAAATGAAAATCATCGCTCAACAAGTGCGGAGGAATAGAGCGGGGTATTGTACTTAATTGCCAACCTTCTCAACAATTGCGCTAATTGTCTTTTTATTTTACTGAAGGCGGTAAGATTTCTTGAGGCACTGTCGAGGTGCACATAACCTCTATAATTAGAAGGCGTATTTAAATAATTTACAAGAGCTGAAGTACTTTGCGTTATGGCGGTATTTGCAGTAAGTGAGTTAAGTACAAGTAGCGGGACTTGTATTTGAGTAAAAAAAATGCAAGTCTTAATTTTGGTACTAATACTTAAGTACCACTGTATTTAATTACTTTACAGGTCTGAAGTTAGATACACATTTTAGAACAATTATTTACGTTTTTATTAAGCACTAAAGAGATAGTTAAAGTCTGTATACGCTTTAGCTTACGGTTTTTTTTCAGCACCTGTTGCGCTGTTAGTTTGTTTTTAATTATATCGTTTTCAATGTTTAGGAGTGCCATGTTCGAAAATCCTTCCTCAAGCAGTTGTTCTTAATCAAGTTTTAGCTCGATGGACAAGCCCCATTCACAGTCGGCCGAGCTGACAGGAAGACCCAGAGCTGCTTGCAGCAATTTGGGCAGAAGTCTTTATTAATTTTTGTTTCCAGTCTTTCCAAATTTACTACAATGCTCTTGTTTTGGAACATATTATTTATTATTTTTGTTTCAGCATATAAGGGGGCAATATCTACATTGAAAACATTTTTATAATTTTCTACAAATGCCTGTCCATGTTTCAGGTGCAACTTTATAAATGAGTGTCCACTGACTGTGCCAAAGGTAGATTTTCAAACCTTCTTTTGCTCTCTCCGGTTACCTTCTCCTTTTCGAGACTAGAGTAGGTTCTAGGCAAATTTAATGTTTTTCTGTGAATTTCTCGGTTTCCCGAAGTATTTATTGTCTAGAGTGCTAATATAGTTTTATTCCATAATGTAACATAATAAGAATTTTATTGAAGTTTTTAATTTGCAGTTATTTCTTCCTTATGAAGATAATCAGCCTTATTACTGAATCCGTTACGACTAGAATCGAAAGAGCTTAAAAAAGCTTTTTTTCCGAAAAATTAAACAAAATTTTACGAAATTTTATAAAATTTCATTGATATCAAAGGTTATCAATTAAAATTTCCGCACAAACTAGTTCTGCATGATTTCTCCTACGGATCACATCTTTGTCAAAATTCAGTGGAATCAGAGCACTCAGAAAAGTTTTTTTTTAATTTTAAAAAGGTTTTAATAGGTTTTCTTCAAAAAAAGAACTCGTTAAAGTGGCGTCCGCATTCTCGGGGGGCCGGGCACACCCTGGCCCCTACCTAGTTACGCCAATGTTTATGGCAGCAATGCCTGATGAACAATTGATGTATTTTACCACTTAACAAATTATTTTTTTTATTTTGACAAATACGTTCTTCTTCGTAATAGAAAGGTGAGCAACTGTGTCTGTCCCTCGTACTCGGGGAGGATTAGAACTCTCATAAATGAGCGGATTTCCTTTTACGCCAGTATAAATAATCCAATCACTTACTATGTATAAAAAGGCTCGTAACAACGCTTTTTGGCTCAAAGCTAAATCCTAATCTATCATCTAAGGTCTTGTGGAAAAATCTAAAAGATGCCGGAGTCTATGAGAAAAACAATTATGAATGCCACTTTAGTCTAGATGATCTCAAAATTTTTTTTAGTTCCAATCCAGGTAACTCGTGACTTATCTACCCCGACCTGAAATTTTTTGCTTTCCACAGTCATGGAAACTTGGCTTTTGCGAAGAATTCGAGACCTACTGTTATATCCGACAACCGACCCAATAAGTATTCTATGCTCTATTCCCAAAGTTCTTGAAAGACTAATGTATATGCAGATAGTTGGATACCGATCATTTGCTTATTCATTTCAATCTGGTTTCCATGCAATACAAAGCTGTGAAACTGCACTATTGAAAATTACTACGGATATTAGGGCAACGCTGGATAGGAATGAACTCTGTCAGGCAGATCTACAACAACTAATTTGTTGGATTTTGTCTCGGATACCACAAGCGGGCTTGCAAAAGGCTACCAGACAGATTGTTATTTATACAGACTTTCGTAAGACCTTCAACAAGTTATCTCAACCCCTGTTTAAAATGAAAAACTATGGGTTTCCCTTAACATTTCTGAAATGGACGGAGCCTTTTTTAGATAACATAACATACCAAATCTATTTCCGCGATTCCATCTCTAAAGTGTTAAATGCTTCGTCCGTTGTACCTTCGTCCGGTGTACCTCACCTCGGTGAGTCACTTGGGCCCTATGTTTTTATTCTATCTATTGAAAACATGTTCTCTGTTGTGACGCACTGCAAAGTCTTGATTTATGCGGATAATTTTAAACTTTTCGTTCAGATTAAATTTTTTAACACAGATACACTAATTTTTCGTTCAGATTAAATTTTTTAACACAGATACACTAATTTTACGTTTGGTACAAAAGTTATAATTTGGTACTCAATATCGACAAATGTGAGGTTATGACTTTCCACAGAAATCAGAGACCAATCACTCATGATTATGCGTTCTCGGAATCCTCGATTCATCGTGTAGGTTCTGTCTGCAACTTGGGTGTCAAATATGGAAAAAAAACCCACATAAACTACATGCTATCAAAGAGTAGTTCTATGCTGGGCTTTATAAAACGTTAGTCCAGAGAGTTCTCGAAACCCACCATAGTACACTTGCTTTGTGACACCACTTCTTGAATATGCAAGCCAGGTCTGGTCTCCATTTTATGGTACATACATTGACCGTATCGAGTCTGTTACGCTTCGCTCATAGGCAACTAATATCGAATAATTCATTGATTCTTCAACCTTATGAAGATCGCTTGAACTTTTATGCATCAACTCTTAAATGCGAATGTAGTTTCTCCGTTGCCACTTAGCGAAATCTCTTTCCGTGATGGTGGGCACAATTTGAGAAGGTTACTGCTATTGCATGTTAACTCCGCAAGGTCTAACTTTAGCATGTACGAACTCATTAATCGTTATGTGCATTGGTGTTAATAATAAGGCTGACGATTTTGTCGTGATCTGTTTCTGTATTGTATTGGGCTGTATTTCATCCGGTGTTTGGTTTATGTTTACCGTACTCACAGTAATACGGACTAGATGTTGAAAATCATAAATGTTGCTTACTAATCGTGTCACTACAGCGAATTTGTGTTACGCTGGTTCTGATAGTAATTTAAAATTACCAGTTTTGCGAAATCTAGCAAAATTGCAATAATACCTCAGGAAAATTTTCTGCGCATCTGAGCTTCTTTGTTTGTGGTAATACCAAAGCCCTAAATTGTAGGAACATATTCAAATTGATTTCTTTGATTAACAAACGTATGAGTAACACGTCATCATAGATGAAAGTATCTTTCAAGTTCTATTAAAAAAGCGGCGGGCAACATAAGTTGGTTTTATATATATTTTTTATTTTTTAAGAGAAAAATTAATTTTTAATTTTTGAGATGAAATTATTTAGGTTTAACCACTTTTAAATGTGGTTGGTTAAGTCAGAGTCGCCAGTCCGTACACTGGTCCCCATCCAACATTTTACCTACCAAAAAACCGTACAACTACAATAATGGGAAAACAGGCAACTGGATGCCAGATATGAGGCAAACGAAGGAACTGTTTACCAATCATCCCCCTTAGTAGAGAATCGCCCAGGTTGGTTTTTAATGCGCAAAAACTAGAAATGGCCCCTTCTGGCATTTTTTGAAGAAGATATGCAAACCCAACAGTGAACTGTGTAGACTGTGCGAAGTGGATCACGAAACCTTCAAGCATATCTAAAGGTACGTGCACAACGAGGCGATCTTGAAGTGTAGTGTTCACAACAAGGTGTTCACTTTTTGGTAAACCGCTAAGTGAGAGCATAAATTATCTCATCAGATTCTGAAGAAGAAATTTTGTCACGTAATGCAACTATATTGCATTTTTCACATAAGTGTAGTTTCCATTGTTTTGCTTGCCACCCGGTAAATACGAAACGTCTGGAATTTGGCGAATTTCATCATCTATATAAAGATCTACGGACTGGTCCTGATAGATCCTTCTAATATATGAGAATAAATATAGAAATCTTCGATTATATTAAGGAAAGATTTCAACATAAACTCAAAAAAAAACTGCCAAAATTTCCATTCTAAAGATATAAAATTAATCCCTTCACTATAACAAGCGATTAGAATTTGGGAAATCCCATCATTCACATATATGAAGATTTACATACTGATCCTCATAGATTCTTCCAGTATGAGAATGAGTAAAAAACTCTTCAATTATATGAAAGAAAAAACATATTATCAAAATAAGCGCGCTGCACCTCGCGGAAAAAAGAGCGAGATACCTTGGTGTCTCGCCACATCGCGCGTTTCCACAGCATTGTTATGAACACTTTCATAGTACAACGTACAATCATTTTATTTCTTCAACTCTTAATATAGCCTCGCCTCGCTTCGTCGTGCACTTACCCTTGGTCAAAAATTGTATTTGCAAACTGCTTGAGAACCATTTATCACTCTAAATAAGGTTTGCTAGCATACCCCCCCCCCCCCAGGCAATAATCGAACGATACTTAGCCTAACCACTTTAGGGTCGGAAGACACCCTGGTCGCGGTGTCCGCAGAATCCTAAGCCACTGCACCTACTTTTAACTTTAACCTTAGATAACTCTCCTAAATTCAAATGAATTTTTCATGTAACAGAAATGATTGAAAAAAGAAGTCGTCAAACACGGCAAATTTCGCGTAATAAGTTTCTTTGACCAGCCTGTTTACAAATTACTTTTAAGCCTAACATGTGAAATTCATACCCACTCTGCGTCATGCACACATCTTTCCTTTACAATTGCTGAATGCTTTCATTTTCATTTTTAATGATATGATTTTATAATTACACACACTTCGTTGTAGAAGGACTTGCTAGTACAGTTCTCTGACCAATTAATTTGGCTCCTTCGAAAGCTTGTTATTCATAAATTTGTTGATAATTAAGCCCCAATGGGCAGATGGATGACATTTTCTTCGAAAGCTTGTTACTCATAAATTTGTTGATAACTAAGCCCCGATGAGCAGATGGATGATATTTTCTTGTGGTGTTACCAATTTAGATAGATTTTCGTACAATTTTGTGACCGATTGAACACATACATTTTACAACACAAAGGCGTAACATTCTGCAGTTGCAAGAAAGAGATATCTTCTGAAAACATTTACCTTCTGTCTGACATTGGTCTCAAAGAATTTATATGACTCTAACCAAGACACAATCGAAAACTAATTAAAACTGAGAAAATGGATTTCGATGTGTTTCAGGCTGCGATGTGACAACAATAAAAACTAGATTAGATTAGAGCCCACAAGATAACGAGAGTACGACAAAAACCATTTTCAGATTTATAACCAAGGTGGGTACTACAACTGTTCTGGTTAACAAAAGATATCATCCCTGGCCTGCTCAATTGCTTTGGTTTGACAGGTAGAATATAAAGGAATTATTTCGCATATTCTAATACATTTGTACTTGTTAAAGAGTTATGATTTTTATGTATTTATTATAATTGTAGAAATAAAGATAACTAGTGGCTAGTTCAACGCTACTGGTTAGTATATTACTTCGACTATATATTTATTTTATTAAGTCCTACCGACACAAGATCTGTTAATTTAAATCAACGTATGTGGAAAGACTATGTGAGAAGTACATTGAAAAAAAACTTAAGTGTTTGAATAATTGGAATTTATTTTCGCTTAACAAACACAAAAATAAAAAAAAAATCCTTAGACAATGTAAAAATGTTTTGGGCCAATTTAAAATTCTATAGTCAAAAACATATGTACAACCAGTAAAGCATGTGTAAAATTATAAAGTCAGACTTTCTAAAAGTGTTTTCTTATATTTTTAAATACTCATAATAAAAACTTCAGATATTTCTAATAGTGAGAGTTTTACTCACGTAAAGCATTAGTAACTTCCGACCCTTCCGGCATCAAACTTTTACGACATATAGGACATGTTCCATGAAGTTCTAACCAAGGTACTATACAATTCTCATGATACACATGCTGTAATGAAAATAAAAGGAGGATTTCATTAAGCAATCATGTACGATATAGGAAATAGTATTAATTTTGTTTAATAAATATTTACCAAACACGGAAGCTTTCGTACTGGCTCATTAAGTTTAAAATCTTCCCAACAAACTGAACACTGTAATTTATGTTCAACTTGGTCCTGAGTTATATCAACGTTTGGAATTTCATCAATTTTTTCTTTAGACAACGGTGGAGGACCAGTTGTATCCATTTGATTAAGCAACTGTGTTACAATTGTATCAATTCCTTCTCTACCCCATGCATAATCCCATGGATTACCCATGAAAAACATAGAGGCGTTACCTAATGCAGCTTCATTACCACCAGATAGTGTTTGAAGAATTTCTAACAGAATATTATCAAATCGACCAAAGTTTCGCATGCGAACGCGACGTGAATTTCTATTACGCACTCTACTACGCCATTCTCCAGTACCTTGACCATCTTCTTCGCTGCCCTCTTGTTGTTCTTGAGGTCGATTATTTCCCCTAGTCATAAGTAAGGTAGCAATTTCATCTCGTATCATATCCAGATCCTATTAAAATTAAAATATTTCGTTAATTTTTAGATTTTATACAATAATATTTGATTTAATTACATCCATGGCATTTTCATCTGACATTTCCACATCTTCGGAACTAGTTTCACTTGTTGCTGGAAGTTCTTCAATAAATCCTCCCGAACATAATGGACAGGTAAAGTCCTAAAATAAAAACAGAATAATAAAAAAAACAAACAAATTTAAACCAGTAGAGAGAGAGAGAGAGAGAGAGAGAGAGAGAGAGAGAGAGAGAGTAATGTATGATATGTATTGTTACGTGCAATAGAAAAGGACAATTGACATCTATTGTAAATGAATACTTCGCGTGAAATGGCTAATAAGGTGCGGACATAAACAACCTTAGGTTTGGAGGATCTATTTTTCTGGAATGAAATCTTCGGGAAGGTTACAGAGAATTTATAGAGTATAAATACAGCACTTGTCGGCGCCTGAAGAGTCTTGTCTTAGATCTCATGCACCCATCCAGCGTCCCCATTCCATTAAATCCACAAACCCCACATTTGCAAAACAAAAGACGAGAATACAGGTTGCCGTTGAGCAACAAGCAGTCATAATCATCTTCATCGCGTAATTAAGAGTAATTGGAACAATTCAAGTGTAAAATTTAGTGAAATCTAGGCCCAAATAAAAACCTGTACGCAAAATCTTTTCAAATATCCCGGGATATCCGTTCGGTTTAAAATCGTCATAATTCTTTTCGTGTCGTAAATCGCGTGTGAAAGACTTTGACTTGACTTGACTTGCCTGGAAAGAATCTTGCCTTGGACAGTGAAGTGAATACAAATGAAAGTTTATAAACAGGCGAAAGTATTCTAATTGGATTGCGATAATTTCAAGTACAGTACGAGCGATAATTAAAGTAGAGCTGATTGGTAATTGTTTGTGAATTTTATAAAAGTAAACAGTAGAGTGAAATAGAAGAGCTTGTGAGTATCTGAAATATTTTGTTTTGAATAACGAACAAAAACCACGCTACGAACAGTACTTTAAAATACAGAAACAATTACCCCAATGTCTACTTCGTTCAAAAGTTATTAATATTTTTATGTTTTGCGAAAAGTAAAAAGTTTAATTTGCAGAGCACAATAAATGCGCTAACTACTACTGCTCTGGAAATTAGACTTTTCACTTTTGTTGGTGGCATTTGACTTTAAAATTAACAGTCACCCTTATTATGGTTGTCACCTCATTTCAAGTGACACGACTGTGTATAATTCATAGGAACACCTAGCAAACGAAATAAAAATCGACAACCAGCAAAAACAGAGAAATGTTCGGTGAGTTCTCGACTTTTGTCACTTGCATTTTTATGTCGACAATTCTCACTTAATTTCTTCACGTAAAATCTGTCTCTTCTTCTTTGTTTCCTTTCGTTAGTATGAATTTTACATAGTCGTGTCACTTGAAGTGAGGTGACAACCATAATAAGGCTGAGTGTGATTAACTTTGTGAAATTATTTGAAATTATCTGCTTTAAGTGAAAATTCTGGAAGGAATCGAGCAGGAAGTGTCGAAAGTTCAACAAAAAGTCAGCTGTAAAGCAGATCTGGAAAAGTTAAAACATTGTTAGCCTCTGAACGTAGGAGCGGATATTTCGGTACAGGTAAAATGAAACGTCCAATATTTGATGGACGAAATTCGTGGCATATTTTCAAGAGACAGCAGTTCGAGACAGTTTCCGAAGTAAATGGATGGAATGATAAGATAAAGCTACAGCTCTGGTAGCAACGTGATTATATTTCTTTGATACAGGCGATAGAATTATGTTATGGAAATAAACACATGCAGCAAGTATATCGCCTACAGTTATGCAACAGGATCAAAAAGCAATGAGAATCACTACAACAATTGCAGGCTGATGTGGAGAGATTAGCGTCTCTTTCATATTCTTGCGTGCAGAAGCACTAGCCTATGCACTGGCATAAGAAACCACCAGACAAGCTTTTCGGAGTGCAGTACGGGTAAGATAAATTTCAGCGGAGAAATGTGCTTGCAACAGAATGCAGTCATTACAGAGCACTCTTTTACGTGGTCTCTTTCGATGCTGGAATTGTAAAAGACCGCGACACGCGGAGAAACAAGAAAGCCAAAAATGTCGCGCCTGGGAACAAGCTATTCGTCGTGGAGAGACTGGACATCAAGCAGTAAAGCAGGATTTACATTATGATGACATCCAATTTTTACAGAAATTGTGAGGGAGATAGCACATTGTATACGGAAATTTATTTACGAGTGACGAGAGAAGCAAACGCGTCCTGAATTTTTTCCGGACGTCGATTTGTCACTGTGTGCGTGTCCGGAACCATAAAAAGACCTCAAGCATAGGGAGTTTTTATAGTTACTGAAACTAAAACATTGTTATTGGCAATCCTAATTTGACAATTTCGACTACTCGTGCTACCATATTGTTGTTTTGTTACTATAATTTTATGGCATATACATATCTGTAAGGTAAAATTATTTGTCGAAATAAACAAAAGTAAGGTTTGAGTTTGTAATTAAATATTACGAAATAGAAAGTTATTAAATATTTCTTTATAGAAAATATTGAAGTTATTTCTGAGGTAGTTTTTTGTCCACAAGCAGAGAGTAGTGTGTTCAGAGATTGACTGCAGTGGTCCTTTTCCTTTATAATTTGCTAAAATTATTCCGCCTTTGAGATAATCCGTCATGTGAACACGAACCGGGCTGGAATTATCTTCACCGGCGTTAGTTCGGTAGTGGAGTGGAATTATTTTCATGTGAGCACTTGAGTGAACTTTTTGTTTATTATATGAAATAAATATTAAATAAAAATTTCGTTATCGTACAAAATGATGATTGCAGAACTGATTTACAGTACCACCTGATATTTTGCGAGAAATTTTTCCGATATAATCTCATCCTTTGCTCCGAACTCCTTCGTGCTTTCATGCAATATTTTAGAAATTGTAAAATTATACTTCTTTTCATGATCCGTCTTTGAATATCTACGAAAAAACGATTAAAACTTGACAATTTCCAATTAGACAGTTTGACAATTTAAGAGTTTTGCCATAAAAAGTAGAGCGGACTGTACGTGTGAGGTATTGCGATGATTGCTTCCGCAGCATTGAAATTTCAATAAACTATCTCCCTCACAATTTCTGTAAAAATTGGATGTCATCATAATGTAAATCCTGCTTAAATCTCTCTCTCATGTTTGTTTTCCTACTTGTTTTATCAGTTGGCTTTGTTCTTCTTCTGCTTTTATAATTAACATAAATGATGTAGGTATCCTGTGGTCTTGATTTATTTAAGAATCCTTTGCTGTGCTGTTATATCGAAATTGTTACCGCGTTGTTTCTAATGAAAGTGTGTGAAATTTAAAATTCGCTCTTGGAACTACTTTTATAAATGGACGGTTTTTGTTTTTTCTTCCGGAACGTGATTCCTGGGTTATTCGGGGACATGTCAGAACCTTGTCAAAAAGCTGTTAACTCCGACGCGCGTCAAAATTACCAATCGCAAACTTTTTCCTAACCTCTTCTTCTTTCTTTGACATTTCAAAACAAGAACAGCGGTGCTCCTAGTCAGGAGCAAGAGCAGCTGGGGTTAACTCAAGTAGCAAACAAAAACAGAAAGTGACAGCTTCGGGAGTCAAGAACGCCACGACTCTGGCAAATCGAACACAAAATGAATTTGAGGGTTAACAACCTTAGATCATATAACGAACTGGATAGGCTATGAGGAGAAAAACTTAAGCATTTTTCTTCAAGTAGTAGAATCGCATCGATGTGTTTGTTTAGTCATGGAAGTCGTAAACTAAGATATTTTCTGAGCGGGCACATAATTTAATGGTTAAAAGTTAATCAAATATTGAACAAGTTTTATAATTTCCTGTCACCGCGATTCGTATCATTTTTTCAGTTTATAATTTTATAATTCTTTTATAACTTATTACATTTTTAAGAGTTTTCCTAGTGCCCCATTTATTTTCTCATAATATTTCTTGTCGTTGCCTTTGCTTGACTGACATCAAACAAGACCCCCGATCGACGAGGGCATACTACAAGAGAAATTTCTTGAACAGCTGATCGATAGAAAGAGATTACCCACGAGAATAGGACATCATTTGAAAAAATAAAATAAAAAAATGATTATAATATTTGAAAAAAAGAATTGCATATAGCTTTAAGGAAATTGAGCATGTGTGTGACAAAGAGAAATATACTTGTTTTATGTGAAGCTTAGAATATATAGCAAACAGGAATGGTTGAATCGTGTATAATTCGTGTACATGAGCGTAATTTGTGTGCAGGAGACTATACATAGGAGTAAGTGAGATGCTGGATAGAGAAATTGTCAAAGCTGTAGATTAATTGTCAAATGTGCTTTTGTTTTGTGAGCAGATTTGGTCAACTTAAAATTCTTTTGTGAAATTTAACAAAAATACCGAATCAATTCTTTTCAAAACTATTTATCTATGAACTTAGTTTTGTGCAAAGTTTTATAGTGCTTGTTTACTTTTTGCAAATTGACAAGTTGTTTAGAATAGGGATGGCGTGTAAATACATGTAAAAATGGACTACCAACCCAACCAGGAATTCATTACGCAAAATCTGGCTTATCACCATTCCTGTTTGCTCTATATTCTAAGATGTGAAGTAGAAATGTTTACATTTTTCAATAACCAGGCACGTTTTTTTTTTTACACACTGGTGAATAAGGATGTTGTGGTTCACTGTTGTTTTTTTACACACTGGCGAATAAGGGTGCATTGAACAGCTGCTCAAGAAATTTCTCTTGTAGTATGCCCTCGTCGCCCCCGATGACAATTCAATTGTAAGATCTAAGAAATGACAAATGAGAAATGTCAGAAATATCGAACTGACAAAAACTAAAACCCCAACCCTCTTGTCATTTCCCCCCCGTGTCCACAAAAAAATTGCTTATCACACGTACACGAATTTTATACAAGGTAGCCTATCCTTTCGTTTTATGATCTAAGTTAACAACGAAGCAAAAACAAAAACACTCATGGTGTTCTATCAACTGGCTTCCTTTCAATATCAGAATGTGCAATATTTTTTCATTGTATCGTAAAAGGAAGGCTTTGCACTTTGAATATATTTAAAAGGGATGTTTAGGGTATCTTTGTTAGAACTCGTCTTTTCCTCAAGGGTCATATTATACAATTGTTGCAGGCCTAACGCCACTCCGAGTTACAAGTTTGATGACTACTTTCTGCATATTAGCTATCCCAAATCACATTATGTTATCCTACATCACTTTCAGAGTTGATTTTGCTTTTGATAGTATACGAATAGATCTCGTAAGATCTTATTTACTTTTATTATAACTGCTCCTAAATGCTCCTCTTGGGAACCATAATTTTTCCTCAGCTTTGCACTATTTATGGTATGCACGAGTGAATTTTATTAATGTGTTCTCAGTATGTATTCGGATTTTTTTTTTTTTAGTTTAAAAAATATGAGGGTCATTGTTTGCCAGTAGCCCAAGAGGTAGTCAATTCATTAATGTTCTTCAATTGAATTTTTCTAATCAACTTTCCATCCGTTTGTCATTTTTTTTAAAACGTAGCAAGTATCGATATATAACTATAGAACCAAACCAGTTCAAAAACGCCGATTGAACTGACAAAAAAAAATTTTATGTTTTTTACCAGTTGCTTAACTAAATATGTACATCAATGCTCAATATTAGATACGAATTCTAACGTCCTAATTTCGTCTGTCGCTTAATTAGGGATTTCAATTTGGCCCAAATATGTTAATTTCTAATCATGTCTACAAAAAGTCGTGTAAAAACTTAATATGTAGACAAATTCAAGCTCTTGAAAATCAATCTTTAAAGGGGATTTTTAACCTTGCAGCGTCTAATCGATAGTCATTGTCATTTTTGCTTTATAACATCTTTAAAAATTTCTGTCTACAGATAGTCTTTAATTCAGCATAAATTACATACCTTCAGTGTCATATATCATGCACATAGTAGCGAAATCAATAAATGCTTGTTTTCACAAATGCCCTGCACATGAACACTATAGCAACTGCTAGCTTTTACCCATTGGAGGATATTTATCATTTGAATTAGTAATTAAGTTTACTAAATCGGTCAATTTAATGTTAATCAAAGAATAAATTAATAGCACAAAATAGAAGAATCTATCCTGAATGAGAACCAACGATATCATTCCAATTTTCTTGCCGTTAATTAAATTTTTCACAAACTTACGAAATATACAATATTATTTTAACAAATTCATATTTTAAACTCCCTTATCCTTGGAATATGACAACATAAGTAGTTTTATTAATTTTTATCTAATTGTTAAAAATTTACGTCTGGCTCCGGTAAATACCGATTCGCTAAATGACATATTTCTAAACTCGTAAAAAATTCAAATTTCTGTGAAAGTATGTTTCAGAATATGTGATATTACGTAAATTCTAATTGCTAGAAATAATATAATAATTACCGAATTAACAGATTGCACTTCTACACTGCATAAGTGACAATAGAACCTTTGGGGCTGCGGTCTGTCCTCTACCACGGCTTCGGCCATTTTCGTGTAATTTAATGTTATCACTTCAATTTTCTATAACTTGAAGCTTAAATTGTAACAATCTACTTTATACATTATTAATTAAAATTATTTTGAGCAGACATCAATCCTTTAATGGAAAGAACCGATCTTTAAGATTTCTCAACAAGAAAATATAATTTCAATAAGTTCTCGCCTTCGCTTGCGAAACTTTAAATCTCTAGGGGTAAATTGTCAAAATTCTCTCTATGGAATATATTTTAAATGTTGGCAGAAATGGATATAAATATATGGCACATTTTCGAATTAAAGTTAAGTTTATTTACAGCGGCAGCGAATATGATATATTTTTTGGCGAAACCGCACGCTGCAGTATACTTCACTTCTAGTGTATGAGTAACACTAGGGGTAAAGGAAGGATTTTCCCTCCCCCTTCGAATGTCTAACAACTACGAGAACTGAATTATACTGCAGCATGCGGCCCTTTAAAAGGTTTGACCACTCTATTAAATTGTAAAAATAAGTTATGGATATTAATCATTATACAAAGCTTAATAAGTATGGCCGGTTTATCTGTCAATTGGGTATTTACTTCATTTGGAAACAAATGTCACAAATTTGTTCGTTTCAATTTCAATCGTTTTTGTTAAATATTTAATCGGATCTTGCTTTTGCAACTTAACACTGCACAATTTTATGGTAAAGCCGTAACCCCCGCAAGATACAAGCCATGAAAAAAGTCGAAAAAAGAGAGCAGCGGGCCGGTCAGCCGGAGTTTTTCATATAAAAGTTGCTTGTATTTTTTTCAAACGCTATAATTTCCGTACATTTGTTCTACATGCTATATTTTTTGAAAACTATTAGAAAGAAAACATATTTGGCTGCAATTTGTTTTTACTTCATTTTGCTGTGGGAGCGACAGTTTTGAGCTTTAGGACCTGTTTAAGATGAAATTTTAGTTTTTCCTCCATGACGATTATACAAAAAGCAGTGAGAGTGAGCTCTTTAAAGAATTTGCAGCTTACCGAGTTAGAAGAGACGAAAATATTAAAAAACGAATATGCATCTTTATAGTTCCACAAGCACTCATTTAGTCCACAAAAATTAATTAATTTAATTAGTTCCGAATGAGTTAGCTTCATTTCAGCCATTTTGATTATAAACGTCAAATTTATGGAAAGCAATTTTCTTGTACATATGTATATGCTACGCTATATGGGTCAACCCATACGAAAACTTTTTAGGGAAGGAAGGAATTTGGTTTAGACGTGCCATAACAATAATGTTCCTTCGAGTAGTTTCTTACATAATTACCGAAATTAATTGTCTGCGTGTTCAATTAAGTCACAGTTTTTGATATAAACCATAACTGTACCACAAATTCACAACTCGTAATGATTATTAAATAATTATATTAATACCTCAAATCGCAAATAAACATCTGTACAGCCGTCATATGAGAAATTTTAAAAATTTCGCAATCGAAACTTGGTAGCACGGACTTTTTCCAACCCCCGAATACTTCTCACCCGAAAAAGTGCCAATAATCTCCCATGTGTGGCTTACAATGCAACTGCCAGGAAATAGTTTCGTTCGGAAATTGTGAAATTTTTAATCGGACAGTTATGCAGTTCTTTACCTGGGATTTGAAATACCAATATAATAATTTAATTCTCATTACGTTCTGTGAATTTATGATACAGTTATTGTTTATATCAAAAACTGTTACTTGCTTGAACTCGTACACAATTAGACTTATTAATCATATAAGGAACTAAAACCTACCAAAATTATTTTAATGACTGGTCCAGGCACATGTATAGCAAAAAGCGCGTGGTACGTGCTGCAGCCTGAGGCTTGGTTTGGTTGAAAACCGTGCCTTATTCTTCGGAAAACGAAGCACGAAAGTACCCCATTCGCCCATTTCTAATCCAATCCATCAACATCATATGATTTCGAAAAAATGGAAACAATGTCCGTCCCTCTCACATCTGTAGTATTAAGTGGAAATCCTTCTTATATTAATCATTCTATTTTCTTGTCTTTCGTTGACACCTGACATTGCACAAACTGTACCGATCTCAAAATTGTACGTGTTTCGGGTGTTTCGGCATTTAACAAATTCGGTGCTAGAAAAGAAAATCTACCTCAACTCAAGTACTTTGGCTTAAAAAAAGTAATTTACTACAAATAAAAATCACGATTAAACCAAAATTAAATTGTTATTGATCTGTAAATTTTTATATACTTGTTTGGTGGGGTTGTTGCTAGTTGCTATACTTGGCAGCATCTAGTTTTTTTTTTTTTTTTAGTTCTCTATTCAATTGCATCATTTGGAATAAAATAAAATCTTAAAAACTTTTTTTTGTGTTATTATATTATTGGCGAGAAAGTGTGCGTGTGTATTGTTCAAATTTTAAATGGAACAATAAAAATCACTCGTTCAATTTGCAGAGACGTCTGTTTGATTGATTTCGATCAAAAACAAAAGTTTTAACAACAGATTTGCCAATTCTCTGTTCTTCAAAATAAAAAAAAGTTGTTCGCCTTTTCGGTCTAAATGATCAAAATTTTTGCCATGAATTGTAATCTGAATATAGAAAATTAGATCTGTAGTAAATTGCTTGTTTTAGTTGTCAAATTTATCAAAGCAACATTTTTTTTTAGTTTCCTCCCTTTAGTAAAATCGGGTTTGAGAACGCGCAGTTTCATGATTAAAAAGTAGAAAGGTTCCATAATAGTGACAAGTGTGTTGTGATTAAATGGTGGGAATATACTGCGGTTTTTAAATACGTAAAACAAATAATTATATAACAAATTCAGCAATATATCTCATTTAATTTTGTGCTGTGTCCGTGGCAAAAGTTCAGTCTCAGCTCAGCTATGCGTGTAGTACGGAACAGCTTAGCTATAGGGCGTTTGGCTATTCACCCGAACAGGAGCGTCTATACACGTATGGGTAAGTTGCATTGCAGCATCAAATATAATTTTTTTTGCATTATTATTACTAAATCAGATCATACCATATTTTTGTGATAAGAAAGCGGACCTGATAAATCATTTGAGAGGTGTACAAGGAGACCTTGAAGTTTATTAGTGTTATAAAAGTCCACTTAACTAAAGTAGATAGTAAATTTGCAATTTAAAATTCATTGGAAAATTACACTCTATTGAAATTAAAGATAAAAACACTTTTTGTGTATTACCTTTGTCTGGCAAGAATCAATAAATTTTTTAAATTTGGCCGATAAAGTTGTTTTGAAACTTTTCATTTCACCAATTTCATTCAAGGGGATCTTGAATGTGTTAGTAATAATATGAACAAAACAGAGGAAATATAAATTTAGAAATAGATTCACATTCACTTTGTATGATATACTTTCGCTGAGAGAAATAGAATTCTCGCTGTTAATAATATTAGCTACGCATTAAAAAATAATGTTGGTATATACTTTTTTATTAATTCATTTCTTTATTATACCATAGAAGAAATCATAGGGTAGATATACTAAGTTTGTCATTCCGTTTGTAACGCACGGAAACGGAAGTAATGCTGGTAGAGCAAAATGGGATAGATATCCATGTATAATATTAAAAGTTATTTTAATTATTGCATGTTCGTCTGTCTGTCCGTCCTCACGATATCTTGATAATATGTTCACTTGGAGTTAGTGAGGAAAACTCGAATCGAACAGGTTCTCCTTCATAACGATAAAAATTTCCTTTTTTTTTCTTTTACAGAAAAGTTCCCGGTCATCCATCTAATTTTATTTTTCTACTAGGCTGAAGAAACAAGATAAATAAGAGAAAATTGTTATTATAGTATTTTAAAATAAATCATTTCCTTTTTAAAAAGATTAACATCTGAATACAAAAAAGTAAAACTTAATAAACAACAAGTAAAAACTAGAACAGTTTTAATATACGTACGACATCATTACAAATAATCGATACGTAGATCTAAAAGAAGATCGTGGCAAATCTTTTGTGAGAATGTAGATGGTGTTAATGAGATGTTAAGGTCAAAAGATTTTTATTGAAGATACCCAATCAACCCGAACTCATCACAAATGGTGTAGGAGTACGGGCCTCTTCCTTTAGGGAATCCTTAGAAATCCGGTTGGACGAACAGTTCCACGACTGTGGCAATAAGTCCGTGTTGTGTTTATCCCCAAGGCTGGCCAGGTAAACTACTCGCCTGCCAAGGCATATAGATCAATAAGCTTGACTCCTTTCGTACTCAAAACCCTTGAGCACATTTGCGAGTGGGAATTGAGGTGCTCCATTCCCTGAAGTAGATTGTTACAACACCAGCACGCATATTCAAAGGGCCATCCACGAGTTTATCCACTCAATTGAAAAGGGCTTCCTTTTTAATTAATCTACGCTAGCTATCTTCATCGATGTAGAAGTTGCCTTCAATAATGTGAATGATGCTGATGTTGAAGGGGTACAATCTCAGTTAAGAGAGGACACAGCACCAGGATTAGACGGAATACGAGTAAAAGACGTATAGAATATCAAAGATATACTTACTGAACCTTTAATAATAATAATCATAATAATAAATAATTGTATCGAAAAGGCGGAGTTTCCAGCCTGTTTGCAATCTATGTACATGCATAGTACAAAGAAGGAGATGGAAGAGACCCAACAAAAGTAATGGTGGATTTGATAAAAAGCAATATGGATTCCAAAAGCAAAGCAACACGACGGCTATTATGTCTGATGTAATAGAGTTCATTAATAAAGAACTCGATGCAGGTAATTATGTTATTGGAGTATTTGTCGATTTGAAGAAGGCATTTGATACTGTGGATCATACCGTATTAATAGAAATATTAGCCGAATTGGGAATTAGAGGAAAAGCAAACCAGTTACTAAGTAATTATCTGCAAGCAAGGCAGTGTTGTACGAAAGTGGGAAACAGCTATAGTGAGAATGAAGCGATGAGTACTGGAGTTCCGCAGGGATCAATTCTAGGTCCGCTCCTTTACTCTCTGTACATTCAAAATTTAATGGAGGCTGGACTGGTCGCGGAATACTACATTATGCTGATGATACCCTGTTCCTGTATAGTAGGAAGGATGGAGATGACTTAGAGAGGGTAATAAATGAGGACTTAATACGGTACACAAGATGGCTATATGGAAATAAACTTACAATAAATACATCGAAAACAAGCTGCATGGGTTTCAAACAGAGAGCAGGCAAGTAAAAGCTGGACATTGACCTGCAAGTGGAACGAGAACCCATTAAAGGAGTCGACTCAATAAAATATCTGGGAATGATAATGGACGATAAACTGACGTGGAAACAACACACAACATATGTGAGGAAAAAAGTTTCACCAATTATAGGAATCATGAGGAAAAGAGCCTTTTTTAATCGTCAGACGAAAATCTTAGTCCACAATGCATTTATACTACCAATAATTACTTACAATATAATTAACTGATCACAATGTAGCAATCTCTTATTAACCTGCATGCATAGGGTATTAAACAAAGAAATAAAGTCCATATTTAATTTACATAGACCTACACCAACGCATAAGCTGTATGAATCGACAAATTTTCTGAGCCTAAAACAACTAATTTATGTGGAAAAAGCTAAAATGATATATAAGATAAGAAAAAAGAAGATAAAGTCGAACATAAACCTAATAGAGCATGGTGAAACACATAACTATGGCACACGAATACGCCAACATCTCCGTCTATCGTACGCTAGAACAGACAGAAAACTCAAGAATCTAAACCACATAGCTGTACCCATATACAATGAATTATCAGGGGAAATAAAAAATACAGAGCAAGTGCACAAGTTCAAGAAATTAATGAAGAAATTTTCACATGAGAATGTTGCAATAGTATGATGTGTAAACTGATTACTATGTAACCATGATAACTAGTGACTAAAAAGAAAAGAATTGTTGAATAGGAGAAGTGCTCTTCACTAATACCAGCCCTTGGCTGTCTGTGAAGATGCCCAAATAGTTCTTATAAGAAAAAAAAATATTTAGACTAGAGAGATGTAGAGAGTGGTGGAAAGGAGGACAGCTGTGTATATTAATGTTCTTCTACATAAGTTTACTGAAATGCTAACAAAACATTGAGTGAACCTGTCCCTAAAATACTGGATCGTTCTCATGTTGAACAATAGAACTGTCTTTGCCGAGCTGGGCGGGATAAGCAGAGTAAAAAAAAGTTATGAGGAACACCCCTCAAGGCGGTATTTTATCACCTTTGCTGTGGGTGCTCATTATGGATGATCTCTTGCTAACACTCACCCGGATGGAGTACAAAGCCGTATGTTACGTAGACGAAGTGTGGCTACCGGTAGCTACGAGTCTGAACTCTGCGGACTGGTGCAGAACGCGATCCGACTAGTCATAGACTGGGCTACGGATTTCAGACTTTGCATCAATCCATTGAACTACAACTTTTTGAACTAATGGCCACTTAGATTTGCTGTATTCTTATGTATAAACCCTCCGCACAGTTCAATTATATCCCTAAAAATGTTCAATGGGATTTAGGTCAGTGATGTGACTGGGCCAGTCCAAAGCTTAGTATTGCATCTTTACTGTGTAAAAAAAGTTGTTGTGTTGCAATATGAATATGGTAACCAGGGCAAGGAAGTGTTGTCATGCTTTTTCATAGACATACAAGGAGCCTTCGACAACACTATTTGAATAGATCAAGAGGATAACAGAAGATAGAGGCATCGAAGCCGGCATCGTCAGATGGATTGGCAATATGCTGGAAAAACTCTGCATAGCAGCTACCTTAAACGGCAAATCCACATTAGTTGGGGCCACTATAAGCTGCCCACAAGGCGGAGTTTTATCACCACTACTGTTATTCTTAGTTGTGGATGTGCTAAAAAATCTATTCCAAGAGGTCGGCTTTAAGGCCCAGGTATAGGCTGCTGACATAGTCATTTGTGTTAAAGGGAGGTTTGAATCAGCTTTACCGGATGGTACCAGAATATGGGACTATCAATAAATCCAGGTAAGATGGTGTTAGTCCCTTTCATCAGGAAAAGGAGCCAGCTCCTAGCTTAAATGGACTTACACTAGAATATTCTAAAGAAGCAAAATATTTAGGAGTAATCGTGGATAAAAAGCTTATCTGGAATCCCAACCTTAAAATGATAACCAACAAAGCTATGTAGGCATTTAGATCATGCCAAAGGTTTTCGGGAAAAAAATGGGGTCTAAGTCCCAAAATGAACTTATGAACCTTTCGGGGCATAATAAGACTCATACTTTCTTACGGGACAAATGTCTGTGGTCTAAAACTATGCAGACAGCTACTAAGAGAGCCCTTGATAAGGTACAAAAGGTAGCATATCTAGGTGATACTGGAGCCTTCACATCGTGTCGTCAACGAGCACTTGAAGCCGTTCTTGGCTTACACTCACTCTACCTCTTTATCCAGAGGGTGCCAACAGCTAGCATGCTTCGAAGGAACAGTTCAGAAGATCTCATTTCTCTCTGTGTGGGACATCTTAACATCCTCGAGCAGGTCAACATTATAGGCATAGAAGCTCCTACGGATGTCCGGAACTGACACTCGAAACTCCAGTTGCTGTCTAGGGACAACAAAGTAATGTTACTTTGGGTACCTGGACACGAAGAATGAACACCACTTTAGGGGAGGGGGGGGGCTGCAAAAAATGGGAAACCGGCAACTGGATCTCCTCTGGAGTAGTGCGCCCGGTATGAGACAAGTGAAGGAATTCTACACCCCTTCATCTCCAAACGCACAAAATCAATGATCTTAGCAGACAATCATTCAGGCTGTTTATTATTGCAGTTACTGGATATGACCCCTTCCGTATATGTAATTGTCCCGCGCTTGTAGCATTAAATTCGCAAATCACTGGAGAACCACATATCTTCAAAATGGTTTGCAATCTAATCGCATTTGGGGGGGGAACACAATAGATCAACTCTGGTTGCGGGTCTGCATGGTCCTAGTAGCATTGTGGCCTCTACTCTTAACCTAACCTATTTCTTTATTAGTTCCCAAGGCAAAAATCTCGACTACCATAATCTTCTCAGCGCTGAAAAGAACTCGTTTCTATTTCCACTTGTCTCTTTGTTTTTTTTTTTACCTGCATAATTAAAATTTTGATGGCCAGATATTTTTTGGGAGCAGCTTTTGATCCTGTAGCTATTGCCCGATTGAAAAAAGTTATCAAAGTCGGCCTGTGATATTTTTTCGCAGCAATTAGTCTGTTTATGATATTCCCAAATTTCTCAAGTTCGAAGTCCTGACTTTTTCAACTTCAGTTAATTATTTTCCTTTTGCCATAATTAAAAAAGCACAATTGTGTAATAATTAAAACAAAAATACATTTTGCTGTCATTGCTACACACTGCTATAATGAACCGTCATTGTATACTCGTATTAAACAAAAATGCTTAATCACTAACAAGAAAGTTGATGTGCCTGATTTAATTTCGCAACAAAACTTGAACACTAATTACCTACCAAGCAAACAATTAACACAATTTCCCTCTACTGTTGTTGATATCGATCTAAGACACAGCTGAGTGCAGTAAAAACTACATATTTACTTGTAAAACATGTGTTATTTTGGCGAAAATCAATCGTATCTTAATTGTTAAATAACTTTAAACATAGCAAAAATTGAAAAAACTGGTTTTCAACCGATAAACAATTAATCTAATCTAACTTAATATACTTTTTAAAACGGGGAACTCCAAGGCGATGTCGACTCCAAACGGAAATTGACAGCTGATTCGAAGGGCCTCTAAGCTGTTGAGTAAAAGTAAAAGAGTGAAATTATATCCACTGCTCAACAGTAATCAGAAAAATGTTACTGTGATCAGTGTATAACTTTTTTTTTTTTTTTTTTTTAAACCAACTTATTTGTTATATATGCGTTTTTTCTATACCGAACTGGTTCATTGGAAATTTAAAATTGATTTGGTCCTATAAAACGAAGCCATGATTTTCCATAATTAAATTGCTTTACTTAAATCCACGTTCACAAAGTATTTTGCTCACAGTGATGACAGTAATGTTAGATCCAAATTTAGACATTTTTTAACTAGATACAGAAACAAGAATTATTTATCACATCTGTTATTATAAACGTAAACTCGTTTTCAGCATGTGCTTCAAGATATTATCTATTTTTACTATGATGCTTTTTATTTGCTAATGGTGAAATAGATAGATAGTTTGTTTTTGTCCCGTATATGTACATATATGGTCTGGCAGGCACCCGAAGGCTACGGATAGGTCATGCTTAGACGATCAAAAAATTGGGAGGGGGTTGTTGGGGGTTGGGAATCGTAACGGTTTCCGAGATAATGGGACTTTAAGATATTTGTGCATGTTTTTATTACTTCTAAACGTTACACCCTATGATGATGATTTAAACTTTGGTAGATAGATAATCGTGGGAGCTTTCCATGGTCTATTAACTATCTAGTATTTTTATCAAAAAATACGTTATCAATACAAATTTTTCATACTGGACTTAAGAAGCCCAGAACCTTAGCTTTAAAATGACTTAACACACTCTGTACCGAAAATGTAACGCTGTCTGCGTTTTTTGCACTTTTTCTTAAGCATATCCAGCGAAAATGGTTGAAAATGTCATTTCCAAAAGATAATTCCAACTTTCTGGCACTTATTGAACTTTCTGAGCCATTTTCGGATATGCTTAAGAAAAGTGAAAAAAACGCAGAAAGTGTTATATTTTCCGTACAGAGTGTGGTAGGTCATTTTAAAGCTAAGGTTTTGGACTTCTTAAATCCAATATGAAAAATTAGTATTGATAACATATTTTTTGATAAAAATTGTAGTTAAAAAAAAACGTAAAAATTCCGAATTTTTAACTTTGTTGAGCCAACAATTATCTATATCTACCAAAGTTTAAATCATCATCATCATAGGGTGAAGCGTTCAGAAGCTACAGGGTGATCTATAAAAACATACCCAAATATCTTAAGGTTACGATTCCCCGCATCCATACAATTTTTTTCCCGTCTAGGCATGGACCTATTCGTAGCCTTCGGGTGCCAGACCATATACGGACACCCTGTATATGTATATGCAATATAGAAAACCAAAGCAGAATTCAAATTCTACAAAGCAAAGCAAAGAGAGTTACATATATTCAAGTGTGATATTACGAACGAACTTAGAATTTTAGTTGCCTCTTTATAGAAGATCTAGCACGCAATGTATAAAAGAGTTCAGTTTTTATTTAACGGAATAGTGAGGTTAAAAATGAACAAAACCTAAAAATATTTGTAATTAAATATAATTAATTTTGTTTACTGAAGGAAAATACTGTTATATACATATATAATAGAAATAGATTGTTGACACGCACAATAAAATGAATAATAAAATAAATACCAATAATGAATGCTGTGCATATTTTTGCATATATTTATAGTGATCGAATTTCAACTTTATTCTGAATCTCTTTATTTTATTATTTTTTAGCATATTCCTCATTAGAAGTGAGTAAGGAAACACACGTGCGCACACGAACGATTCAAAGCTCATTTTCAACTCGTGTGATTTCTTGACAGTTTTTAACGCACGCGCACATGAGCGAGTAATTTGAAGTAACTAAGTCGCGCAATAAATGATATACCGCCGTTATAAAGGGGCTAGTCCGAAGTGTATTAAAATTCACATGGAAATTTAATTATGTGAAGAAAAAAATTAATTGCAATTTTTCATACTTTGTCTACTGTTCTATGTAAATGTGAATGGTATCGAAACTGGATATTAACGCGATATTCACGAGAGAAAATGAGGGGCATTTCGTTACCTATTACAGGAAGCTCCTCCTCCCCCTCTTTTGCTTCTAATACTTCATATCTATCACCTGTTTTATTTATGATCACCAATCACTTTGTAATAATGGTGATAATGATAATAATATTTTTTCTATCGGGTTTTTCACTTCTCTCTGTGGTATTGTAGTAATTTTAGAGTCTCGAAAGAATGAAACGGTATCCATTATATATAAGCCTAGAAAGAAGTGTCATGTTGTTTTTACTTCTGACAGCTTTTTGCCCGAGCAGAATTAAAATTGGTCCAAATTGCTTCACGCAGCCCATATATAGCATATGTACATTAACTTCTAATACAGCGTTTTAGAACTAGCAGAAAGAAAAAGTGTAATTAATGCTATACAGTTATGCTAGCTGTAGTTCTGCAGAATTTTGCTCGGTTATATTCACGTGTTTTTTTGCTTCTTATGTTTTTACGTTTTCATTTCACCTAGTTTTAATAAATCTTAGAGGCATAGAAATTAGACTGAGGGTGATCTGAGTTAATTTTGTTCTGTATACAGAGTGTATCCTCCATGGTGGTCCATAGAGTGGGAGGTGATAATACTCACTTCGACAAACAAAAAATTGTATGGCAGGATGGGATCCATATCAACCGTTTCGTAGTTCAGGGTGATTAAGAAAATATGCTAGCATTTGACAAAACACCCTGTATCTTTAAAAGTACAAGGTGTACGGTCACCCTCGAAAACGCATTGTATGCAGAACTTCATGACCTTTCCAACGACTGCTCAGCCAAGCGCATACTCCTCTCTACTCTCAGGAATTATTGTGGTTAAACTATAAATTTCGGATTTTGTTACCGTTTTTTTTTTCAAAAAGGTAGTTAAAATAAGGTTTTTTTTATAAAAACTGTAAACCGTGGACTATCCTCTTTAATTTTCAGGTCAAACTGAAATTAGCGTATATTTTTTTTTAAAATGGTGTGCTTTCAGTCACTAAGGGAAGAAATTATCCTGGAAAACAGGTTTGAGAATAGTTTTGAAAATAGATTAAGACCTAATAACTCTTTAACAACGGCTACAGATAGCATATAGGGTGTGATAGGTCAAATTAAAGACGAGAGTCCGCAGTTTACAGTTTTTATAAAATAAAGTTACGTTAAAAACCTTTTTGTAAAAAAAAAGATGTCAAACTCAAATAAAAAGTTAGAAAATCCGAAATTTTTAGTTTAGACCACAATAATTCCTGAAAGGAGACGAGTTGAGCAGTCGTTGGAAAGGCCATGAAGTTCTGCATACAATACGATTTTGACGGTGACCGTACACCCTGTATTTTTTAGATACAGGGTGTTTTGTGAAAACAACATATTTTCATAATCACTCTGAAACGGTTGCTGGCCACCCCCGTCGCACAATTTTTTGTCTAGGTGAGTACTATCACCTCCTGCGGATCACCATGAAGGAAACAACCTATATCCCTATATACTGTAATAATAATAATTTATTGCAAACTATACAACTTTTTGTAAGTACACTATACAAACTCCCTTTAAGAAAGTCTGAAATGGCAAAATTTAATCGATACATTTTTTGACATGTTTTTTTTTTATAGTTAGTGGAATCAGTCGAAATTATCGACAAACATTGGAATTTCTTCAAAACACTAATTAATATGGTTATAGAAATTAAGAAGAAAATGGTACTGCTTCCATTTATTGAGCTGTTCCATTCCGCATCGTTAGTTAGCAGTTATTAGCAGCCTTCGATTTCAATCCTTGACTGAATCTTTGAATGTTTTTTTTTTTTTGAAAAATATTCTCTGGAAAGTTATTGAGTAATAATTGAGTATTCTTTTTATTCTTTCTATAGGCGCTGTATTGAGGAACCACTTTTCTCTGAATTTGACGATTATTGTAATTTTTATACTCTGGATGAAATCAGGGAGTGTAAATTAAGTTTGTCCTACATGATTCGCGAATATCATCTGAGTATTGAAGTGAAGCAAGTGAAGGGAAGAACACGTCGTGTAGGATACGCATGAAAACGATTGCCGATGATGAATATTCTGTACTCATACATGCTCCAGCTAGATTCGGTATTTTTGGCACGAGTTAAAGTGGAACTTGCGGTGATATTCGCGATTCGTATGAGACCGGCTTAACGCTTACAAATAGAAATAATAAATAGCTGTGTTCTTTTGGGTACCTTATTCTAGAACTTCCATATACTGGAGAGAACAAATTGTTCTGTCAATTGAAGCGAGCTATTTGTACTGTTCGCTTCATTTATAAATCTTCTATGATAATGTATGAGGCATTTTTTGTGTATCTTCTGTTCTGCCCTGTTATGGGGATAGATACATGATAATGATTGTACGGAAAATTAGATTGGACAGTCACGCAATTAAAAGGCATTTTGATTTTTATACTTCACGGTTTTTTCATAAAAATCGTTGATCTTGTTATACCCTAGATGAAATCATAACGTATGCTAATTTTTACATTTAATTTGTAACACCTAGAAATAATGATGGTAGGGCAAAATGGATTGGACATCCACCCATAATATTAAAAGTACTTTTGATTTTTGCATGTCCTTCCATCCGTCCGTCTGTCCGTCCTCACGATAAGATTGCGTGTACTTAGAGAGCTGAAATTTTGCAGATGGTCTTTAAAAAAAAACGTTAAATTAAATTTGCAAATGGGATAAATCGGGTAATTCTTTCGTAGGGTTGCCATACAAACATTTCGCTTTTCACTATATATTTGTGCGCTGCTTGAGAACGCGTCAACATTGGGAGCTGAAATTTTGTACACAGAGTTTTCATAAAAATAGTAAATATTATTTCGAAAATGAGCCAAATCGGGCAACCTCTTCTTGGTGTTGCCATATAAAATAGTTGTATTTTTACGTATCTTGTTAAAACGATCAGACCTAGACGTTTTTATTGTACTAAAAAGTTCTTCAAAATATGAAATCCTATGAAATTGGTTGTATCCACGTATTATTGTAGAAATATATGCGAAAAACCACCTCAACGATCAAATTTGCACTGATTGGTGACCATACGAAATTACATCTAGGGTATCATAAGAATTGATCTTAGACCAATTCTAGTTTTTTACTTGTTTTTGTTTTGTTTTTCACTATTTAGGACCTGTCCGAATTCAAGTTTTTATGCTTCGTCTTGTTATAATATAACAGCTAGGGACGTAGCACTTATATGCGAATTTGTGTCTACGTCACCAAGTTTTTCTACTTCGTTTAACAATTAAAACATCTGGTTAACTTGATCGCCGAGACAAGAACCGAGTTGAATTATTCCAATAGGTAATACATTGTATGGTTATGTTTGTGTTCTGGCTATCGAAATCAAGTAAACTAATTCAGATAGGCTAGCTTCGTCTTGAGCTTGATGGAAAACCGGCAGACGTTTATTAAGTGTGATGTGTTAGTATTGCGTACAAGTCTTGTTGATATGGCATTCTGTTCATCAACTTCACTAGGGTAAGAAAAAAATGAAATTTCAAGGAACATAAAAGAAATTGTGACAAATTCATTAAAAAACAACGGAAAATTGCCTAAGAAACATAACAAAATGGTTTGTGATTTTTGGCATAAAAATTTGAGTGAAGTGTACGTTTAAGATATTGTAGTAATTGCTTCGGCAGCATTTAATTTTCAATAAACTATCTCCCTCACAATATCTAGATAAAATGCATCCCATCATAATGTAAATCCTCCTTAAATCCTCATGTATTCATTCTTATTTTAGATGCCAACACTCAATCCCTTAACAAAGTAACATAAATAAGTAAATACAAATCTTATAACATATAGCATTAAAACATAACAAACATTGTTTGTTTTATATACATACATATCTGTATATATTGGTTGCCTTGAAAATAATATTAAGGCATTTATGTATGGTATGCATGTATGTAACTATAATAAAAGCCTTCAAAGGTCATAGCTCTGGATTTAAGGAAAAATTTGTAAAAGTTGCTTCGATTGTATTGCGAACTTGACTTTTGAATATTATGTAACGGAATGAAATATGGAAACTAGCCGCCTATACAATTTCCCGCCTTTGGAGGTCAATAGTAATTGAAATTTAATGAAAGTCAAATTTACCAGTTTTAAAGGTGTGCAAATTTATCTTTATATACAGCCAGAACCAGACCTCTGCAATCTTACTGCATTTTTTATTTTGTTTATCACCCGAGAGATTTGTTTTTTTGTCTTTAGATTTTATTTCTCTTCAGATTGGTATAACAGTTTTTAATAACTCTTTTCCAATTTTGCATGTATGTACATATATAAAAAAGTAGCTTACAAAAATCTATATTACTATTTGAGTTCTCATTCATATTTACGTTTCAACCTAAATATGCTTTGCGTAATTTATTCATAATATGAAAAAAAAACTGAAAATAGCGGTAATACATAAGTTTTATTGTGCAGATTTAGTAGATTGATATTTTTTATTGTCGCATTTCTTTGCTAAAAGATATTGCATAATCTCCAACTTGTACATATACATAGATTTCTACAGTGGGCAATAAGTAAGGCTCTGCATAATAATTAAGCAAATTTTGCTTGCTAAAACGAATTGAGACTACTAAGCAATGAAAAATAGAGAATTGGTTGTATTACAAAATTTTGCTTTAAAGGGGCAAGGTCGATCCATATTTAAAGTGTTCACAAACAAAAATCTTAATTCATTAAAAGAGTTGATAATTTGGAAATTTTTATTCATTTATCCAATATTAAATGAAGTCCCAGCGCAAACAAATGATGTAACCTTCATAACTGGATTTATGAACAATAAACCTGTTTAGACAGATTAGATTTTAGGTGCGTTTTGAAATAAATATGTACCTCAAAAATGCCTTTTTGGAAACAAATAAGACCCATTTTCGAATGAAAATAAATATGTGCGTTAAACAAAGCAACGATGCTATGATAAAAAAAATCAATCGAATTGAGAACCTCCTGTTATTGAAGTTTAAAAATGAAATCATTATGTGATTAAAAAAAACGAAAACAAAGATCGTCTTGCTGCATGAGGCAGATACTGAAAACTGGACCGTCTGCATTTTTTTCATTTTCACCAGATGATGGTTGAAAATTTATATGCAGTTTTAAAATTAGCTCTTCCTATCATAAATTGTTGACATCAAGGAATTGATGAATTCAAATAAAGTTTTTGATTTCATTTATAAATTAGAATAATCTTTCAGCAGCTCCCATTTGTGTGGTAATGATATAGTTAACAAATAACGAAGCCAAACAAGAAAAAACAACCTACAATTAATCCAAGAATAATTCTTGCGATACCCTGGCCTAGATGAATGCCTGCATGTAATTTCGTATGGTTACCCCTCTGTGCAAAGAAGTCTTTCGCATCTATTTCTAGAACGATTTGTCGGACAGTAAAAATGATTATAACCAATTTCGAAGCATTTCATATTCTGACGAACTTTTCAGTATAATAAAAAATAAAATTCTAGGGCTGATCTTTTTCACAGTATATGTAAAAAGCCTAGCAACATCAAGAAAGAGAGTTGCCCGATTTAGTCCATTTTTGAAATTTTATTTACTAATTGCTATGATGAAAACACCATGTACCAAATTTCAGCTCTCTACGTAGAGACGTTCTCAGGCGGACCTGTGAAGTACTTAAGTACAAGTTCACTCAAAAAATCTTCAAGTACAAGTCAGGCACTGGTATTAATGAGTCCCATGTATAAGATTAAGCCCCCATAAGTACCAAAGTACGCACTTACTACAATTAAAAATATGGACTAAATCAGACAACCTCTTCTTGGTGTTGCCGTATAAAAATTTTGGTTTTTACGTATACTATAAAAACTTTACTGTCCGAAAAAGCCACTTCAAAAATCAAACTTTCACAAGGTGACCATACGAAATTACATCGGGTATTCATCTAGCTAGGGTATCGAATGAAGATTCCATGGCTCACACCTCCTGGGGCCGGATTCACTAACTCGGAGAGTTTGGGAGTTTCGGAGATGAGAATTTTCGTTTTCCCCGGTTAAAACTCCCAAACTCTCCATTCGAGATTCTCTAACATACTTGAGGAGTTAAAGAAAACGTGAGAAGTATCGAAATATTGAAAGACGGATAACTCTGTGTGGGAGGGCCGTAGAGCATTGCTGTTTTTGCCTACGGATTTAGAGTCTAGAGTACAAAATAATAGGTGAACAATTTCTGAGGGAGGGGCTTTTGAGGATGGGGGGTCGTCCAAAATACGTCATGTTTGGTAGCAAATTAAAGATGGAGAAACGGGTAATCGAGTGGTGTAGTTTTTTTTTGATCATTTTAACTTCATAACTGACTTTTTACCGCCGAAAGACGGATTTTTTGCACTTGGGTCATATACACCCCAGTTCCTATATTTTGCATATATTTCTACCGTTCTTTCTTCTTAAGAAGGACTGATTCACTTCTTTTGCAGTTATCTCCAAAACCATTTATTGGATTGGAAAAAAAATTACATATCTAATTAGGGGACAAAATGTAGATGCGAATTCATCTTACATACAAGCTTTAACGTGCATATTTAAAATTTTTATAGCATCTCTTCTGTACTGGAAGACGACCAAATTGACCATTTTCGCGTGAATTACAATTTTTAGCGGGTGCCTTGAGACACCAAAATCCTTATTTCTCTGTAAGTATTGCAAGGACTTCCATAATTTGTTTTTGTAAATATAGTCAGGATATGCAGTGAAAACATAAATCAATTTGAAAATCCTAGGTACATTGGTACCTTCACAAAGGAAAATAAAAGCAGACATTACTGTCAGTTGAGAAATATTTTTCTTACTTCTCCACAACTAACATAGCCGAGAGTTTTGCCGAAGAGTTTGGTAAATCTCAATACAAATTCCACGAGTTACAGAATTCCGAGTGGAGAGTTAAGTGGCAAAAGAATTCTCATCTCCACAACTCCACAACTCTCCGAGTTAGTGAATCCGGCCCCTGGACGAGTTACACGACGCCGGCAAGGAGGCTTGGGGGCCAATATTGAAATTTATAGGAGCGTCCGTTTGGGACCTATGAGCGATCGCTCATCGGTCTGGAGAGGGAACAATAGGCATTGACTTGGCCTACGTTTCGTGGATCCCTTGGGGTCCCAAACCACTGTTTCAATCAATCAAATCATAAGAACGGGGAGTTATTCTGATCTTTTGTCGTACTTTAATATCAAAATATACGCCTAAATGAAATGAACTTTTTTACTGATTTTTTCGGTTTTTTTTTTTTAGTTCAGCAAGCCTTGCATTGCGTAGATTGAACTGGAAATGACACTTCACATTACAAATCCAAAAAATTATTTCGAATTTAAGCACTTGCTGTTGCTCTAAGTTGGTGTCGAATATCCATTTACCACATTTACCACAGTATGAAATTTTTGTCACAACCTCGGAGGCAGTTGTCTAATTTCTCGTACTTTTAAGCGAGTATTCAGACATTAATTCATTGCAAATTCATTTTAGTTTATTTTGTAGTTGATGAAAAGGATAAATCAAAATGAATATGATGAATATAAAAGTAAGACAAATTGATGGTGAAATGTCAAAATATGTGACTAAAATAAATATTTGCGTAAACTCTACGACAAAGAGATCAGAATCACCCCCTGGTATGAGACCAAGCATTTTTACTTGTTCAGTCGTAAAAATCATTTTGAATGATATCTGCTGCAATTTGTCGGAACAAAATTTGCGAAATACATCATTTGTTTGGTTAAATTCTTTTCAAAAAGTTTTTTACGACATTTCTCAATTGGCTAAGAGTTCTTTCAATCAGTTACTAAACACTTCATAAAGTAAAAAGCCAAATTAACTTTTCAGATTTGCTCGAAAAAAATGCGCAGCCTTGAACCCTGCTATTTTCGCCTAGAAAAATTAAAAAGCCAAGCTGGCTTTATATTTTTACCGAAGAAAAGTATCAAGCTCTGGCGCTTGCTTTTCTAGCTTCAAAATTATTATCGGTGAGGAATAACAAGTAAAGTAAACTTTTTTCGTAGAAAGTCAAAACAACTTGAATGATATTATAGTTCGAAAATTCGGAAAAACGGGTATCTCCTTGTAGGGTTGTTATACGAAAATCTCATTTTTCACTATGCCGGAGATGTCCCAAAATTCGGTGTCTTTTTTCCATACCCAGGATGCCCACTCAACTTGGAGCAAAAAAATTGTATGCGAAGAGGGACGGGAAATGTAAGATTGTGGGTGCGACCGAGTTTTAAGTGAATTTTTTCTTCCATGTAAAAGATTCTTGTAGCTCGAATTAATTTGAGAGTGTGTAGTGTAAGTTGTGGATTAAATTAAAAGCTTTAGTGAAGATCATGGAAGTGGTAGTGTTGTTATTTATTTATCTTTAAATCATAAGGTATAAACTTTTTCTCTATGTTTTAAATCGAATATTGATAACAATATAACTGAAGTTATACCAATCCTATTTTGGAAACGAAAGCATAAGTAAGCCTTCCATGGACATTTTCTGGCCTCAAATTCAATTATTTAAATTTATGGAGCACCAGTACTAAAATATGTAACCTTCAGTATCACAAAAATTTAAATTAATTTCAGTAGGATACATTTACTTATCATTTGGAAGAATGAAATAAAAATCTAGTAGATACTTTATTGAATTTTATTCAAGATTATAATATGTAATTGTGTAAAGATCATGTTGGATAAACTCAATTTAAATGATCGAGTGATTGAAAATCTCCCTTATCCCCACATCCGAAATAGTGTTGTATCGTAAAAGAAGAAAAAGTTGATAATTCTCCCAGTTCAGAACCAAAATTTCCAAGTGTAATTTTACGACGATAGATTGCAGGCATGTGTTTTAATTAGGTTAGAAAAAAGTATACCTTGTTGAAGATAGAATAGGTAGAATGTGTGTTGTGACAATGTTGTACAGTAGATTGGAAGTATGTGTGTGTTTAATTTGATTGGAAAATAAGTATCACGTTGGGGATTGAATCGAGAACGCTTGGTTTATAAAATAAAAACAAGCCCAATTCTATTTTTTAGCGTAAAACTGTCCTTGAAATTCATAAGGTAATAAGAAAGGTTTGCTCGACGAGCAGATTTTTATACCCTAGATGAAATCTATAGGGTATACTAAGTTTGCATTCCTTTTGTAATGCACAGAAATAGTGCTGGTAGAGCAAAATGGTTTGGAGACCCACCCACGCATGATTTTGAAAGTTGTTTTGATTTTTGCATGTCCGTCCGTCCGTCTGTCCGTCCTCACGATAACTCGAGAACGCGTTCACCTAGTGTGCTGACATTTTGTACACGGGCTTTAAAGAAAAGAGATAAATTAATTTCGAAAATTGGACAAATCGGGTCACTGCTTCGTGGGCTTGTCATACAAAAATTTCGTTTTTCACTATATATTTTGACACTGCTTGAGAACGCGTCAACGTAGAAAGCTGAAATTTTGAACGCGGCGTTTTAATAGAAATTTAAAAATGGGCTAAATCTCGGACAACCCCTTCTAGGTGTTGCCATATAAAAATTAAGGTTTTTTACGTGTACTGTGAAAACAATTCTAGACATTTTTATTGCACTGAAAAGCTCTTCAGCATATGAAATCCTATCAAATTGGTCATAATCATTTTTACTGGCCGACAAACCGTTCTAGAAATATATGCGAAAAACCACTTCAACATTCAAACTTGCAAAGAGAGGTGACCATACGAAATTACATACGGGCATTCATCTAGGGTATCATAGGAATTGGTTTTAGACTAATTTTAGCGTTTTTGCTTGTTATTTATTACTTTATTGTCCAGGATTGCCTTCCGTGCAAATCTAATTTGATCTGCTCTGGGCAGTTCATCTGGGAAGTTGGCTGAGAGAATGCTCATCCTCACGCCTATAACAACTTGCTTGTATGAGAGGGACTTGGGATCCGTCTCCTTATTGGGCAGCTCCTGTTTTCTTTCTGCTTCTTCACCCTGCTGAGCTTTTAGAGCTAGCTCACAAGCCTCAGCTGAGCTCTGCCCGTGTTTTACCAGCCATCTAAAACGTTTTTTAGCCGCTCCACTCATCTTTCGACTTTTACATTCTGAGTAATTTTTGGAGCTTATTAGGTCCTTATCGGATTCTTTTGAGCTCCCCTGGTAGATCCTTTTCAGTCCTCATCGGAACTCTGGATTCCTCTCGGATGGTCAGGTTTCACCTCATCAGATATGAGGAGTTCTTTGTCGACCTTGCGGATTCTCGTCACGGTCCGACTGTGAGATCAGATCGACGTTCTCATCAGAGAGAGGATAGTCTTCTCGCAAAATTTCAGCTAGATCTTCGAAACCCTGATCCATGAACGATTTGAGACATCGTAGCTACCTTTGGGTTTGGTACGTTTGGATTTTAACTATGTTTCCCATAGAGTTCCCACGAATTGCGAAGAAAATATGGTCACCCACGGCAGAGATTTGCATTATCGTGGGAAGGTTAAGTTAAAACAGAAGGTCGCCTTGTATCCAGAGTGCATCGATAGTGCATCGTTATAAGACACACTCAGGCAGTGCCATTCATCCTATATCAGATACAATGTATGGGCATTTTTGAAGGTACGAGCAGACTTTTTGTTTGTTTTATAAAGCAATCAGTCACGCTGTTATGAGATCCTATGCAATTTGATTGAATATATATATGTAAAATAAAAATAGAAGGAAAAGAACTAAACATCATTCAAAGCAGACATCACTCCAAATTGGCTTCTAATATGACGACCACTTTGTTTTTTAAGCATTAAAATCTACAGCTCAAGACAAATTCTTATGCGCTCTCTTTTGCCTCGCTAGGCAAGCATTGAGAGAATAGAATACATATTTAAATTTTCCTGAAATTTTTTTCGTATGCTCCCTCTCATCTCCCTCTCCGTGCCCGTACATTACGTCTGACTTCCAACGGAGAGCTTCTGGCAGACAAATTAGGTAGTTGCTCAGGGGGTCCCGCCAGGGTCCGAAATGGTATACAGGACATATGACGCCGAACATTAAAAAAAAATTAATTCACATTATTGTTCCTGCATACAGGGGCGGACTTACCAATGGGCAGAGCAGGGCAGCAAATTCTCCATAGATGAAGTAAAAGGAAACGAGATTTAAGTTGCACTATTCGGCAGGGACGGATTGAGAGTTACCGTTACCAACGTCATGATCGACAAGTTGATTGCAGAGCTACAAAGCCATGATTCTGCTTACGAGAACTTGAATAAAAAGTTTGATTTTCTCATGAAGCTACATAGCTTGAAATCATAAAATATCCGCGAGGGTATAATGAACTTGAAAGCCTTCTATCTAGGAGATTTAGACGGGACTTTGGGAAACAAGTGTCTGCACCTGCGTGCTCATTTGCCGTCCGCTGAGGCTACAAGGCGAAAACAATAATCGGGCCTGGAGTTATACAAGTACATCATGGAAAAAAGTTTTTTGGACATTTATCCAAACGTGGAAATAGCGCTCCGTATGTTTGTACACTAGGGGCAAACTGCTTGGCAGAACGGTCGTTTTTAGTAAAGAACTATTTAAGATCCACCTCAGAGGAGATCAGGCTCAATTCACTCTCTGTGTTGCACATATAGTTAGAAATAATGCAGTCCGGATTATAGTAGGGTAGTCCGTTCCTTTAAAGAGAAGAAAATTCGTCGCATGGTATGGCAATCTAAGCATATTCTTACATGCAACAAACTCTCTTGCATATAATTTCTAAGGTCGATGTACGTTAAATGAATCCACATTTTCGTTTAATTCACTTATTTAAAAAAGGGGCCTTGACTTTGCCAACCGCCTGGGGGGGGCCTTGGGTCTTCATGTCCAGCTCTCCTGACCTCTACCTACAGCTTTTCGAAAAATAAATACAGCCAAAAATCTTGGCATTAGGATTTTAGTAACACTTACTTTCCAAAATGCTTGTTTTTTTTCATTGTGATATTAGATTGTACCACCACAATATGCGTATTTAATAATTATTTAATTTCAATTCTTTTATAAAAAAACATTAAGAATTCATTTTTGTTTACTTGGAGTATTTGAACTTCATATCTGAATCCTTTTGAAATCACTGAACTATTAAACGATAAATTGCTACTTCATTCAAATCCCAACATAATAAAATAGAAATCCTGAAAAATGTAATCTTTTAATAATTTTATGATATGTTTTAAATTAAAAGCTTTTCTCGCAAATTACAGGTTTAATTTACGTAGTCACATCACCAAATAATGTTCAGGATGCACGTCAATTTCATATCACATCAGTTTGTTCTAAATCAAAGGATACTACTACACCATCATCAGGAGGCGCCTCAACAACATCTGGGGGTAGTAAGGAACCACCAAATAAAAAGAACACACTTTCTTGTCCAAAATGTGGTGATCCATGCACTCATGTTGAAACATTTGTCAGTTCAACGAGATTTGTAAAATGTGAAAAATGTCATCATTTCTTCGTTGTACTGAGCGAAGTTGATTCTAAAAAAACCGTAAAGGAGGAAGCAAAAGGTCATAGAAAACCGCCACCACCACCAAAAAAGATTATGGAATATTTAGATAAACATGTTGTTGGTCAAGAGCTAGCTAAAAAAGTACTTTCTGTTGCTGTCTATAATCATTATAAAAGAATCTATCATAATCTTCCTCCATTATCAAATACGACACAACAATCTGATGCAATGGGTAGATCAGATCTACTTCATATATCTGGAATTGGTCATACAATGATGAGTTCACCTCCATCTGAAGTGCCACGACCTCCATTAACTCCACCACAAAATCAAAATCCAGGATCAGAATTGCTAGATAAACAGACTCATGAACTAAAATTAGAAAAAAGTAATATTTTAATGTTGGGACCAACTGGTTCAGGAAAGACTCTAATCGCTCAAACAATAGCTAAATGCTTAGATGTACCTTTTGCAATTTGTGATTGTACAACTTTAACCCAAGCTGGTTACGTTGGTGAAGATATTGAAAGCGTAATTGCGAAACTTCTACAGGATGCTAATTATAAGTAAGTGAAGAAATTAAATTTTATTAATAATAAAATTGTAAAAAAAAAACAATCAAATCTCTTTTGTTAGTGTGGAAAGAGCGCAAACTGGAATTGTATTTCTCGATGAAGTCGACAAAATTGGTGCTGTTCCAGGAATTCATCAACTGCGCGATGTGGGCGGTGAAGGAGTACAACAAGGAATGCTAAAGATGCTCGAAGGGACAATAGTTAATGTACCAGAGCGTAATTCTCCAAGAAAACTACGAGGCGAAACTGTACAAGTAGACACAACGAATATTCTCTTTGTAGCTTCAGGAGCTTACACTGGTCTCGATAGATTAATTGCTAGGCGTCTAAATGAAAAAGTAAAGTTTTTTTTTAGATTTTGATTTTTATGTCATCTTTGTTATCCAAGTTATTTATTATTTTATGTTTTTTTTAGTATTTGGGATTTGGCATGCCATCGAACACATCGGAAGGAAGAAGAGCAGCACAAGCATCTGCATCTCCAATGGATAATGATCAAGAGGAACGAGATCTAAGCCTAACTAAAGTACAGGCACGTGATTTAGTTGAATTTGGCATGATTCCAGTAAGTATCAGTGGCAGTGATGCCAGGTTGAGAGATTTTTCTTTTCACAGGAAATTTTGGGGGTAAATTTATAGCATAAGAGGAAGATTGGGGCTTTTTATTGATCAGTGCTGAGCTACAAAAAGTGGATATTTAAAAAAAAACGTCAAAATAAGTTAAATTAAGTTCACTCCGAGTGTCAACGAGTGGCTTATTCACATACATTAGGTCTGTTCACGTACTCAGATTGAGGTGAACGGATTATAAAATTTTCACCCAAAAACACCTAAAACCTGTTCGCATATTCAGAAAATAAAAGAAATTGTGCTGACGTCACATTCCCCTTTTATAAAGTTTAAGTTCAAATCCACTCAAGGAAAAACTTGGGGTAACTTGAATAACAACTATCACACTAGTGATAAGAAAAATCTGCATTTTGGTGACTCATGTCAAACGAGTCTTTTGATATAAGTGACTCATGTAAAAGATTCGGTCATTTGGGTCATTTGAGTCAGTTGGGAATAATAATCTAATACCTCACCGAATCGTTCATGTCAGAGCAACACTCAAACACACAGTGCGCTTTGTTTATAAATTTTGCAGCCGTTCGCGACTGATATACTCTTATTTGTGCGTGTGAAGTAATCACAACACAATCAAAATTGTGTCTTTGTAACTGCTCAACTGCATGGCAGCAGCCTGGTTCGCTTCAATAAGCATTTAGCAAATTAAAAATTGCTACATTCTCTGAATGATTAAATCAGTCTTCAGTGCTTCTTGTTCCAATTAATTTTCTTCTTTAGTCATGAAAATAACTTTTCCTTGAGAAAAAAACCCTTCTAAGGAAATGAAAATTACAAATCTATGACACAAATCCAAATTAATTGGCTTTAAGTATGTGTGCGTGCATTACCGATCTTAAAGTCCCAAGTCGATCGTTGCAGGTAGAACAAGAAAATATATAATAATATTGTAAACTATAAAGATTATCCATCATGTTTCTTAAATACTTGCATTTGTTTGGCACCCCTTTGCCCCCTTGTGCATGTGCAGAATGTAGGTCAATACCAAAACAACGATTTGGTGACAAAGTTGGCAGTTACTAGTAGCAATAAAAATTAATTTAGAAATTATACCTTTCTGGATGCCTAATAGCAACTTTTTGTTGTTTCTTACGCTGTCGAAACTAAGTTGTGGCTGGAATATATACAATGTGAACTGGATGCAAAAGTTTTTCAATGTGAAAAAATATTAGCTAAAGATCTAGCTGCATGCGTAGCCCTGTAAATAAAAAGTTTAAGATCGGTTAAAAATATGGCTTTAAAAAATAAGTCCTAAGTGACCGATTGACCGATATGATGACTCAGGTCTTTTGAGTCAGTGCACTGAAAAATGTCAAAGTGATGATTGGCAACAAATTTTAACATCCATTTAGGCATCAATTTTAGACCCAATTTTTACCAATTAAATAAAATTAGTATTACATACAACAAGGAAATTTATCAAATTTTCATTTAACTTGCCAACATGTTTCAAAGAAGCAAAAGATAATAGTACATAAAATTTCTCTCCAACTTTTCAATAATAATTAAATTTCATCAACTTTCACGAGAATTGTCACTTGTCAAATTCGCAATTCTCGCGGCTATTTCGAAATTGTCGAAATTGTTTACTTTATAAATGTTGGTTTCTCAATAATAATTAAAATTTTGTTTTTGTATTAAATGGCTTGGTGAATACGGCTCTTAAATTATAATTATGTTAGCTTGACAGTTTGTACCTTATCACTTTTGCTTTCAAAAACACAAAGATGTTCATATACTTTCGAAATTTAACAGTAACACTTTTACAAAAAAAAACCAAGAACGAATACACCTTAAAAGTACGTGACAAGACCTACTAAATTCATAGGTAAGGTCGTTTCCTGTTAGTTATTTATTTAATATACACTGTTCACCCGTGATCACTAACATCCGCTGACACTTCTGAAATTGTCTTATATTAACTTTGATATGGATATAGCTTTGAAGATATTTAGAATCGTTTTCTCGTTTCCTCTTCAAAACTATATCCATATCAAAGTAAAGGTAGGAAATAATAAAAAAAAGTGTATTTATAATCAACTTCATTTTTAAAATTTGAAAATATGAGCCGCTAAATCGGAAGGAGAGGAGGGAAGTGTGTGAAACTAAGAAACCGAAAATGTTGTGGAGCCTGTGAGGCTCCACGTCCACACCGAAAGGTTAAGCATACTTTTTATTGACAATTTTTGGATTTTACAGATGCGCTCTGTTTAATGTGATCGTTAATTCGTTGCGAAAAGATGAGAGTTCGTAAATTATTTTCTGACGCTCTGTATGGACATTAAGAGATTTTTTACATAGCAATATTTTGCTGTGTTTTAGTATTATGATAAACAAATATTATGTGAATATGTACATCTTTGTGAACAAAATTCTCCAGATTTTTTGGTGGATTTTTCCGACAAAATTAATATTTTGGGAGATTTTTGAGGACGAAGGACTTCTGACCTGACAGCACTGATCAGCCGTTCTTTAATTTTCTTCGTCTGAATGAACGAAATTATGTTTTTTGTACTACGTACACAAGTGTTGTTCAAGGTCATTTTTTAGTTTGCATTTCAGCAACGTATATTTCAAATTTGTTTTGTTATCAGACATGTTACTGCAACTAATCGATCTATAATTTTGTCAGATCCTCTTTTTAAAGTTGTCAAGAGAGCAGAATGATATCAATTATACATTATATCAATTTTAAGCGTTCATGATTGTACTTGGGTAGGCATCAACGAATCTTCCATTGTTCTGGAATTGTTAAGAACGTAGTGAGACGCGATACAAGAGAGGTCATTCAAATAATATTGGAAAAATGGTAGTCCGTAGTGAAAGGTACCGGAAATAGTTGGGCGTTGGTATTGTCGTTTCCATAGAGTAACTCAATCTGACAAAAAGATACGTCACTTTGAATTAATACGGCAGAATAGTGATAGGATATTTCTTCAGTTGACAGTAGCTGGTAATCTGTACTTCAGAGGCTCTCTCTCCATTGACGGAATTGCCGTGAAGTGCTTGGAAATTGACTTCTGCGAGACTCCCCTCCAGTACTCATCGTTCACTTCAGGTACATGTTTCTGTATAACCCTTTTTACGGAACAGATTACAGCTGTGGGTCAACTAGGGATGTAGTCGAGGCTGGCTTAGAAAGTTCATTTGCTTTCTCGTAACTCTTATGCCTAGGTATCCAGGTTAGACTGGCCCGTTCTGATCTATCGAGTTCATTATCAAAAGCGTGTTGACACTGCCACACATGCTTTGATTTCATAATGGAACAGCCTTATAGCAAAGTACAGTCTCAGTTTTAAATTGGTCGGCAAATGGTCTGTAGTGGTCTGAATTTCAGTAAATTTTTCAGTGCCGTACCATGTTAACCCAAGGGTCTTATAATTTCACCCATACAACAACTGAGGATAAATTTATTTATATTTTTATATTGTTCTAATACATGGTCCCAAGCTCAGGCCCTATGTGACACTACACACTGCGGACTGACAGGACTATTTTTTGCTATGTTCTCTAGATTAGATTTCAATCTAATATAAGCTGTAGATGTTTTACTTGGTTCCCAAGAAGACTATTGTTGTCCGTGTGATATTGGGTTTACTAGTTCGTAATTAGTCTAGTAAAGGTACCAGTACAGTCTTGCCGGGGTTATCATTGAAAATCATTGATATCAACCTTGCCGCTCCACATTTTAACTATGTCTAGGGATTGCTGAAGGGATCCAGAATCGTCGCTCCCAAAAGCTATCTGTAGTCACCATTATGACGCCGTCAATGTAACTATATTTAGGGGCACGAGAGGTTTATCCATCACAAGGTATCAAGGATAAGGTTGGGCCACATTCTGGGGAACAGCCACTTGTGAAAACGTCTTCGTCTTCGAATACGTGTATTAGAACAAATTCACTGTAATACATTGGCTTACAAAATTAAGTCACCGCGCACTACCCTCAAATTTATATCCCCCTTCAGTCATAATTTTTTAATCAATCTATTCTTTCAGGAATTCGTCGGAAGATTCCCAGTTCTTGTACCTTTCCATAGCCTTAATGTAAATATGCTAGTAAGGATATTAACGGAACCTAAAAATGCTCTTGTGCCCCAGTATAGAGCGCTATTAGGTATGGATCAAGTTGAATTATCATTCACTGATGATGCATTAGTTGCCATAGCGAAATTGGCTATGGAAAGGCAAACTGGCGCTAGGGGATTGCGAGCAATAATGGTAAGAAATTATTAGTTTACGTAGATTTTTTCATAGATCTACAAACAATTTTCAATCATTCAAGGAAAATCTTCTACTCGATCCAATGTTCGAAGTTCCTGGTTCTGATGTTAAAACCGTTCACATATCAGAGGATTGCGTGAAAGGTTTATGCCCAGCTGAATACTCGAAGAGAGCCCAAGAAACATCAACTGACAGCACCTCAAGCGAAGTGTCTCAACCAACAGCGGGAAACCCATCTGAAGAAGAAGAGAGTAGTACTAAAGTGCGGATAACACAGTAGACGGCTTTTTATTTTCTAATTGTCATGTAACATAGAATCTTTTTATATATATAGAAAAAAAAAAAACAAAACAAATTCAAGATAAATTGTTAATAAAAAACCTTTCTTAGAAGATTTTGTGAGGATTTACATCGGTGAGTTTTCCAAGATAGGCATTAAGTTGATTTTCTGCTGCATCGGTATTTGCTTGCCTGTTCTTTTGTAAATTATTGATTAGTTTTTTTTCTGGTTTTTAATATCATAATTTCATAATTATAAGGTTAATAGACATAGAGAGGAGTTGTAGTTACTTCGAAAAATATTTTATTTGAACGTACGATCTAGAAATTAAAATTTTTTTCGTATAATGTGATATACTACTATCTGAAAGCAAAAGAATGTTACTGGAACCTAAGTTAATAAATATTTTAAAAAAATTAACTGATGGCGGAGTTTTTTATGTTTATTCTTAAATTTTTCATTACTATTTCGTTTATATCCAATAAGTAAAATTCGTAGGGTTTCTATTCGATGGAGACATATATTCAAAATCTGGTCGGAATTCGAGATTCGAAAGTCGCGATTCAAGAGTGGAGAGAGTTTATAGAATTTATGACTAAAAAGTAGAAAATAAAATATATTAAAAAAACTTTTAAAATAAATAATTTTCGTAAATAAATTGCACCAAAAAGTAAAAAATTATTTTTTCTTTCTCAGTGATATAAGCAAAAATAGTTTCGTTGTAAAATTACAAATGCTACAACTTAGATTGGATCTGAAAAGTTTGGGCTTGAGTTGCAGTTAGACAATTGTGATTATAGCTATGGATGCCCAAACTTTTAAGATTTAATTTAAGTTGTAGTATTTGTAATTTTACAACGAAACTATTTTTGTGTATATCACTGAGGAAGAAAAAATATTTTTTTACATTTTAGTGCAATTTATTTACGAAAGCTTTTTTAATATATTTTATTCAATCATATATCATTGCATACACGATGTGCTACCTGCTTTTTTGGCCCGGAAATGCATTGCACGCACGGTGTGCAATCGGTCTCGAATGGGATGATTTAGTTGGGTAAATTTGCACTGCACCTATTGTACTTATACATGCTAGCCGCTGTACCTTTTGGAGTTTGACTATTGTAGTCCTTTGTTCAGATTTTGCCCAACATATTAATGGGGCATATATGCAAATTTAGTCTTGATTATCATTGCATGCATATTGTCCAAATCTCACACTACCTTTTTATACTGAAAAGCTATATTCGGATTTCCTTTATTATCTTATCTCGGAGCGCCTCTTGTATTATTCGGTCTAAGAACATCCCTAGATTTGACTTCTTTCAGAGTAGTTAATTATTGTGCCGTTGATTGTTGGGATTTTCAGTGGTAATTTCCTCCTTGTTAGCAGTACAATGATTGCTCTAATAATTCTGCTTCGGTCATCTACATTAGGGAGATTGTCTATGATTATTGACCATATGAGATCCACTCCGAGATCAGCTCTTTATGGCCATTATTAGCTCTTCATTCACTCGGTGAGCTGGCTGTGATCGATCATCGAGTTTCTAGAATGGTTTAAATATACCTCACCATTGTTATTTCTATACGTCAGACTATGAAGTTTTAGGTATTCTTACACGCATTATCTATACCTATCCAAATCGCTGTCTCCTCAGCAATCGTTGTTTATCAATGATTTATTCCATTGTTTTAAGAAGGCATGGTGATACGCTTATACGGCGATAAGATTTAGGTTTCCAGCATCACTGCCATCGTTACATTACTGTTTGTCGCAGTTTCATCTACTTCCTAGCCAATTGGCTTGAACATGGTATGGTTCATTTCCATATAAGTTACCTTTTTCATAGCTTTTCCGGGTTCCTGGGAAAGTCGGGATTGTTTTTGTTTGCTTACCCTAAATACATGTCTATGTTATTTCTAATCCTTGGAATGTTAAATGTTTGACTTTATTTCGGATTAAGATCGTCACATACTTGCTTTTCCATATGATTTTTAGTTCTATAGTGCGGGAAACGTTGCTCAGCATAACTAGCATAACTATCAGTGTGATGTTAGCTGGACACCTATCCGTAATTGAATAAAATGATCGACAATTCTTGCTTTAAAACTTTGTAATTTGGGACTTTCACGGAATCACTTAATATGCATGAAAAAGTTGTGAAGTTTGCTAAAGAATTTATCTTTATGTAGAGTGTAGACACCTTCATTGGAAAATCTTGGACTTCTTACTTCCAATACACATCTCTGGAGGTCGGACCTCGCGTTTTCTAAATATGTATAGAGTTTTAAGAGCTGCATGGTCCGATTTCAATCAGTAGTCTAAGGTTATCTTTTCAGCATCAGGAGTAACTTAATATAACAATGTATTCGTGAATACACATGGGCTTTCAACAGTATTACTCTAGTTATCTAGGAAAAGCGGGAAGCTTGGAATAAATTGGTTGGATGCGATAACATTGAGTTAATTAATTTTAAAAAAAATATTTGTTAATGGAATAGATTGGAATGAAGAATCAATTTGAAACTTAGGCCCGGATGTGTGTGTGATACTAGACCTTAAGAGTCGTCATGCATATACAAATTAGACCAGTCAATAAAGACAATCAATTCACATTAATTCCAAAAGTTATTAAATTCGATTGAAATGTTGGGTGAGGTAAAATAACTATAAATTTAATTTTGCAACCATCACCAAAGTCCGGAACATGTGCAAAATTGCAGAAAAACAAAGTTCTTATAACTTCCATAAAAAAATACCAAAATTCCTTTTTACTTTTGATATTTTCCGCAATGTGTTAAATTTGCAACTCATTAATTTTTTAATACAAAATAATGCTTCTTTAGTTATAGAAATCAAAAAAATTAGAAAAGGGCTGCAAAACGGTAGAATAATTGTTGCATCATACTTGAACACCTGTTGTCTGACCAATATGCAACCTTATCGTTGCCCACAACATATTTTTTTTATAAATCGATGAAGCGAGAATTGCGTTTTTGGCTACCATCTTGCAAAAAAAACTACAAAAGTTCTGAAATTGGGTTGCAAATTTTCAAATCGTTGTTGGTCATAATCTGCTAAGTTTGCAACCTCAACAAGGTCCGCAAACTGAAAAAAATACAATTCGTATTTTGCACTTTCTGCAGTCGTTCAAATATTGCAAAAACTTTGCAAATTTTACATAGTCATTAGTATGTTCTACCCGATCAGAATATGAATTTACAACCCTCTAATATATTTTCCGAAGATATAAGGAGCAAGATTTATGATACCGATAACTATCCTAATCCAAAGCAAAATATGTATTGAAAGAAGCGATATGAGAACTGCGTTGTTTAAGCCAGGTCCATGCATGAAGCTATTTTAGAATTCTATTCGCTTCCGCAATTACTTCCTGTTTTGGCAAGGTTTGTTAGCTGTACATTTCAGAACGTGATTTTTTAGTAATTTTGCCGTAGGAATTCATTTTTCCTGTGTTAAAATTATTATTATTATTATATGTACTTTCCAGTCATTATTTTTTTTTTAAATGCCTACCCATAAAAAACAAAAAACTACAATCACAGAAAATCTCAAACAATATCTTCAGATATTCCCCAGTAAATCCTGCCAAACAACTAGGATATCGGCAAGACGTCCTAGGTACCTTTGCAACGGGAATTTTACATTATTGAATGCGTTAACTGTGCCTAAGTACATCCACAGGAAATCCTGTGGGAAGGGCGTGGGATCTACCAGGGACATCCCAACCCCGGACATTTGTCACACCCAGGGATGTCCCAAGTTGTAAACTGGGACCGAACGGGATTTCCCACGGACAATTTATATATCCTTACAAGATTTCCCAGTAACATACCACGGACACATTTGAGCTGTGTGGGATATGCTGTGGAGTGACATCACAAAGGGTTATAGGGCCCTACTTCTTTGGGAATGAAGTTGGGAATGCAGTGACGGTGAATGGGGACTGGTATCGTACTATGATTAATAATTTTGTACGCCCTATGGCAGCCAACAATTGGTTCCAGAAGGATGGAGCAACAACACACACGACCCGTGATAAATACTCTTCTAAGTGAAATTTTTGATGACCGAATTATGTCAAGAAATTCAGGATTTAAATGGCCAGCACGTTCACCAGAGTTAAGGTCGTAGTCTGGTAACTTGGTTTGGAAAAGTCGATTTTTTTTACATCTTTCGAAAGTACTGTACAAATTTTCGACCGAAATTCGAAATATTGACGAAGTTATAGCACATACAAATATGTTAGCGCTTCATAGTAGCGCACGCTTAGTAAAAGGCTGGACCCCTCTATTGCTTAAGCGTTACCTTTATACCTGCTTCGAGCGTCGGATACCTTTGTGTATACTAAAAGTTTTACCTGTTTCCTCACATACATTTATTTTGGAGTTCAGTTATATCGAAATTCAAAATGAACAGTTAGTGTACGCTCGTAGCTTTGTGCGTAAACATCTTCGAAGTGTGTAAAAATAGATTGGAAAGGAAACTTTAGACGCGTTTTTCTTGAAACAAAGTTTTTACTGTCGGCCAAGGATATAAAAAATGGATATGTTATTCTACGCATCAATAGCTCTCGCAAGAACTAGGATCTTTTTTTCGAAGTCCACCATTTTGTTATTTTTCAACAAAATTGTTTAATCCTATGACAAGCTTACAGAACAATAAACTTTTTGCCTTTTTTGTAAAAGATGTCCTCAAGCAGCGAAATCACCACGGCCAGCCACCTACGTTTTTTTTTTAGACGTTCAATTCAGTGTTACAGAACTACGAGTATACAAATAATGAAAAAAAAATAATATATTAAAAAATCAAACCGATTGAATTTTATTTTGCCCTAAAAATCATTAAAAACGTGCAAGTTACCTGACATACGACCTTAAGTGCGCCTTATTATTTCCTATAAGGTTATCTCAAAGAATGAGTGCATGTGAACAAGCCTCAAACAATAGAGCAGCTAAGGCACAACATTATGCAAAATGCCGGTTTAAGAGCCCAAATGTGTATTGATGAAAATGGTGGTCATCTATCTGACATTATTTTTCATAATAAAAATTTAAAGCATGTAAAGTTTATATTATAAATAAATAATGAAATGACAATATTGTGAACAATATTGCATCAATGGACTTAACTAGTAGTAAATTTTGATGAGAGACAGGGAACTAAATGAGATGTCGGGAGTCGGGATACAGGAAGCAATTTTGATGGGGTGAAAAGTCTAGAAGTGTGATGACACGGTTCTAAAGGAAATAAATAGTGCTAAAAATTAAATCGAAGTAGACGTTTCAATTGACTCCATCTTAGCAAATCGTTTTTGTTGTTTCTCTCGTTTTTTTTTTTGCAAAAATCATTTTCAAACAAATAATTAGAAAAACTATTCATAATGAGTCTAGAAGCTGATGCAGGAGCTAAAATGTAATTTCAGATATTAGTTTTATGGTTAAATTTTTGTTAACATATGTACATACATATATATGTTTATTATTTTTCAGAGATAAATTGCTTCTTAAAATCCCCCGGAAACAAAGAAATAAAGATATCAAAAAGAAACAAGGAGGATTGGCTGCTTTAATGCCACCAATTAAATATGAATTGGAATATTCGTTGAGAATCGTTACTGTTGTAAGTGAAATTAATTGCAATATTTGACTCTGGAATGTTTGTTGCAGAAATTTAATTTTACATTAAGGTAAGACAAAATGCGATTAGGAAATTATTAGAGGATGAAATGCGCCAGTATGACTGTGAACTGCGTGAACGTGGAATATGTTTTAGTCCTGCAAATGGATGAATAGTTACATATGTGTATTTTTTAGACATCCTATGTACATAGATGTAAAAATATTTTTGGACAAAAATTATTTTGATTTGTGATTTTATTTAGTTTTTTCTTTTTTTTTCAAATACCTATGCAGGTTTCAGAAAGTAGTACATTAATGTTTTTTATCCTGGATTACGTGTGAAGCCAAGAAAGGCACACATACCACTAGAAATTTGCGCTCTCAGTATTTACCTCGTTAGACTCGTTAGAATTCTATTGCATTTATCATCTTAGGGCCAAACCAAACTAAGCACGCACATTTTCTATGGACTCTGACTTGGCTTCCATTTTAGTGCTTCTTGATTTCTCCAAGGCCTTTGATTCGGTTGATCATGCAAAATTATGTTGTAAACTTCGCAATACTTTCAAGTTTTCCTCACTGAACTCCTCCTCTATCTAATCGAGATCAAAGGGTCCGAGTGAATGGGCTTCTTTCTACCCTAATCAGGATTAGGTGTGGGGTACCACAAGGATCTACTCTCGATCCATCTCTTTTCGCACTGTTTATAAATGATATTGCATCAGTACTCCAGCATTCAAGTATACTCCTATACGCAGATGATGTACAGTTATACCTGTCGCGATCCGTTGGGCTACTGGAGGATGGTATTTGCAGAGTCAATAGAGATCTGGAAGGCGTCTCATTCTGCGCACTTTTGAATGGCCTGACTCTTAATACAGTGAAATCTCAGGCTATTATTATTTACAAATGTAGACTGGATACTCGCGATTTCACGCCTATTATTCTTAATAATATGACTGTCCCCTACTCTGATGTCATTAAAAATTTGGGATTATCTATGAACAAAGCACTCACTTGGGGGATGAACATGTAAATGCAGTGGTGGGTAAAATTTATGGCGGCTTACGTAGCCTGTGGCCATCTGCTTCATTCACGCCACAACAGGTTCGACTGAAGCTTGTTAAAACCTTGTTGGTACCCTTAATTATGTATGGAGTGGTAGTGTATGGCTGTATAAATGCAGTATGCTCCCGCAAACTTAATGTTGCATTTAAATCGTGTGCTCGCTACGTTTTCAACCATCGTAGATACGATCATGTATCCCCATTTACCAACCATATCTTGGGCTGCAGTTTGGATCAATATCTTAAATTCCGCACAGTACTCTTTCTTTTCTGCTTAATGTACAACAAGCAGCCTCGGTATCTTTTTGAAAAACTTAATTTTGCAACATCGTTCAGATCAAGATTGCTAATCGTACCTACACATATCGTCCTGCTCCTCTCGTTATCTGCACATAATTCTAAGCAATTCGAGCGATTTCTATTTCTTTGTATTATATACATATTTTTTTTACAACTATTCTCTGAGGTACCAATTCTTAGCATCTTATAAGTAATTGTACAGTACGTAAATAAAATATTTCATTGAGTTAATATTTATATGCTCTCATACATTTAATTTAACACTTGCTTATAATTAAGATCAGACTTGCTTTTCTCTTTCCGTTTCTTTTTTCTTTTCTTTTTTTCTAAAGACATTATATGTTTCTTGTACATGTAAATGAGATATTATATCTTATATGTATATCATAGTGAATAAACAATTTGAATTTGAATTTGAATTTTCATACACTTGTGCCTATTCGCGTCAAACCGTTTTAGAGATATATGCGAACAAAAAAACATGCGAAGCACAGCAGGCACGAAAGCGATTGAATAATATGAGAAGGGTGGTTATATTGTCTTTATTCCTTCTCAGATTGTAAGCCGAACGAAAGACAGAAGTTTGTAGACTGTTCCACATTTACACTGCTCGGAATAAAACATCATCACCGAATTTTAATGTCCGAAAGTATTTCGGAGGTTGAAAGGATGAACGCGGCGAATTAATCTACAACGGGATCAGAATATTGACTATAAATGTAGCAATAAAGGATCGAAAGAAATCACATTGCGGCGGTGCTTGAGAGCGAGTCGATATGACTTAAGTTAATTAACTACTGAATGATTCACCTCTCAAGAGGATTATTTGGATTTTGTTGCGTCTTTCAAATTATTATTTCGATTTTATGGCTAAACAAGAAAGTTAAAAAATCATTCGAATTTTCGTGTCAAACGTGACATCACGGCAAGTTGAACAACGAAAATTTGGATGCAGCAGGGTAGAGATAGCGCTTTTATATTGGTACGACATATTTTGTTATGAATATAATTTTTTTTTGGTACCACTGAAAAAGAGCAGTAAATTTAAGATTAGAAATGACTATGCGGCAAAAAATGTTGCGCATTGTCACTGTTAATCTGTGATACACATTCACAACAGGGAACATATTATTTCTGATACATACTAAAGTGTAATCTGTTTCAACCTAAAGAATGCTGAATCGTTGTTTTTGGCAAAAAAAATTTTCAAATCGAGAAGTGAAATAGAGGCCCAGTGGGCCCAGGTATAAGGTCTAGTCCTCTTCTAGAAAAGGATAACCAAATGTTTTGTCGGTTTGATCTTCTCTCAGATTAAAGTGCCAAGCAGTCTAATAGAATCGAATTCAAAAGCCCGATTTCGATCCCTCGGATTTATCTAATTCCATGCTACATTCTGTAAATTTTTTAATAATACTGTGATTAGACATACGATTCCGAACAATAAGACACATTGCCGATATATATTTACTAGTGTTTTCCAACTGCCGATCAAGACTAAGTTTAGGCAGGTACCCGTATGCACAGTTGTATGATATTCAAGTAAATTGTTACTCATTACTTGTCCCAGTACCAGTACTTGTACTAGAAATAGATTTACCAGTAAAAGTGAGTATTTTTTACTGATACTCAAAATGTGTTGAGTACCAGTACGAAAACTGGTACTGGTGTGTACCAGTATTTCCCTATTATAGAAGCATATGAGTGAGTGGCTTGGACGTTAAGTCCAGGCTATCAGCCGAAGCTGATAGCTCACTCCTTGACAAACGTTATGCAGGGCGGCACGCTAGCACGCCTCAGCCAATGGAGGAGAGTATGGGGTAAGTTCTTAGCTCATTTCCATAATGACATTCATTGATATAAAGGGTTTTCCAATAAGAGGTGTTATTTTAATTAGCCCGCTATTTCGGTAGATGTCACTTTTGGAGCTATCATTTTTTGACATTTGACAAGTAGAAACTACGCCATTAATAAAAATGGAACGATACACGATTCAACAAGGCATTGAAATTATTAAAATTCACTATAAAAATGGTGAAAATGTGGCAGAGACGGTTCGTAAAACTCGAACATTTTTGGGTCGTCGTGAAGCACCTTGTCGGACCGCAATACAGAAATTGGTAGAAAAATTCGAGCTGTCGGGACAAGTTAGTGATGTGAAGAATAAAACCCGTGCACGTCGCTCAAGAACAGCCGAGAATATTGCTGCTGTAGCCGAAAATGTTGAAGAAAACCCAGGTTTGTCCATTCCTCGTCGTTCTTTGGAATTAGGCATTCCACAAACGTCATTACACCGTATTTTGCATAAAGATTTGGGTCTTAAGGCTTATAAAGTTCAGTTAACACAAGAACTCAAGCCGGCCGATCATCAACAACGTCGAGTCTTCGCTGATTGGGTCCTTGAAATGCATGAAAATGATCCGGATTTCCATCGAAAACTCATCTTGAGTGATGAGGCCCATTTCCACCTCGATAGCTTCGTCAACAAGCAAAATTGTCGCATCTGGGGCTCGGAAAACCCAAGAGTTATTGTTGAAAAGCCTCTCTATCCTCAACGTGTGACTGTTTGGTGCGGTTTATGGTCCCGCGGGGTCATTGGACCTTACTTTTTCGAAAATGAGGCTGGAGCAACAGTTACGGTGAATGGATTGCGCTATCGACAGATGATTGATTTTTTATGGCCGGAATTGGATGGTATTGATCTGGATAACGTTTACTTTCAACAAGACCTCGCTACGTGCCATACAAGCAACGAAACCATTGATCTTTTATGGGAAAAGTTTCCGGACCGTGTTATCTCTCGAAGAGGTGATCACAATTGGCCACCGAGATCTTGTGACTCAACACCTTGCGACTACTTCCTTTGGGGCCACGTGAAAGAGAAGGTCTACGCCAACAGCCCAGAGTCGATTCAAGACCTCAAAGATGGAATTCGTGAGGCTATCGAGGACATAGGGCAGCCACCTTGCGATTTGGTTATGGAAAATTTCATGAAAAGGATATGGTCCTGTAGGCGTGGTCGTGGTGGTCATTTGGCTGATGTTATTTTCCATTATTAACGGCATACCTTCCTCTTTATAATGAAATAAAGATCCGATAATTTATTTCAAAAAATGGCATTTTTCTTTGAATATCAAAATAGCACCTCTTATTGGAAAACCCGTACAACTTTGGTTCATATTGGGTATAAACTCCTCTTAGAGTCCTACATTTATTGTTATACTATCAAAAACTTAGATACTTATGCTACCACCATCCATATCTACTTCAGCCCTTACTTACAGTCATAATATCTTAAACATTAGCGTAGTTCAGCACATCGGACAAAATAATTGATGCATCAATATTTTGAATGAAAGGTATATAACGTACCTAGGATGTTGTCACTTATTCGCTTTTTAAAGGAAACCATAGAGGCCGGATAGAAGTGCCACTAGAAGCGATTCTCTAGGTAACTTTCCGGTAGACCAACCTGAAAGTTCATTACCTTGATCTACCAATGAAAACTCAGGATTGAGTTTGGCTTTGGACATTATCGAATCCACAATTAATTCTTTGTTAGAGGAATTTTTAAATGAATCATTTGGAGGAGATACCAATATGAGTCCTGCTGCAGAGGAAGTGCACCAACACTTGCGGGAATATTATGCTGCCATCGATGGTTTTCATGTTTCAAGAAGGTATCCCCTCTCCACGAGTGTTTTATCTTTTTGGCATCAAAAAAGTTTTCGAAGTGAATCAATGCAGATGGATGGCAAAAATTGCAAAGGTTGTGTTAGCAACTCCGACAAGTCAAGTGAGTGTTGAAGGAGTCTTTCAGCACTTAGGTACGTTCTAAATGATTATAGAACTAAGTTCACTAACACAAACCTGAAAAACGTGTTGTTAGTGCATTTAAATTAATACACAATAGCTAAGCTAATTTATAAATGTATGTTAGTTCCGGAACGTTACAATATGTAAATAAAGCAAAAATTTGTATAATTCTAAAAATTATTCAACGAAAGTATGGAAAGATCGAAACTTTTTGTTCTTTGAGGAACTAGATCTCTAATTAGCAATTCAATAATACTTTGAAAGATAAAATTCGGAGCGGAACTTTTCACTCGGAACGATATTTTTCGTTCTGACAAAACCACTCCGCTCGGAACTTTTGATTTTTTTTTCGTTTCTTTCCGGACCCCTGGAAGGAAGCAACCTCTTGTAGTCCTTTCGATTAAGCGGTTACGTCAACGATAAGACAGAGGAATCGCACTTGACAAAACCACGCCAAGCTTTTCTCGCGTGGTTTCTCTTTTTGGTTTTCATATTTCCTTACAAAAGTTTTATTATATCCAACACCAATCATCCGTCAGAAGCAAAAATTTTCTATTTTTTTTTCTGAGCACTTCTTTCCGCCAGAATTCTTATGGATTCTCTTTTCAGACACGTTTTTCTTTATTTTTTTCTTCACGTCTGTCTGCTCACACAGCACTTGATTATATGTCCCCTTTCTTGATAGGAAGTATCCAGCTTTGTCAAAAAGTCGCAGGAAGGTCTCCGAATCTTCCTTCTACTTCTTCTTTTTCATCGTCGAACGCACTGCGCCGTTCCTCTTCTGTCAGCCAAATGTCCGTAGCATAGTGCAGCATGTAAGCTGCAACCATAACATCCCAGTACCTACCAGTACTTTCCAGTACTCGCCAGTACAACACTCCATTTATATCGCGTACTTATCAATTAATCATATCTAATTTATTTAGCTGCACCAAAGAAATGCGCTCTGAACTCTTATATGCAATGCAAGCAGAACTGTAAATTTGTTTTTTAACATAAAACAAAGTAGGTATTTATTATTAGAATAAATGTATGGAAGAAAATAAGGAAGAATATGATATAAGACACGGATTTGAAGGACTGCTATGTAGGTTACGTAAATTTATGTGAAATTGTTATGCGTTTTAATAATTATATTAAACTAGAAAATACTTAAACTTTACTGGTTTTTATAAATGGGTACCTACTAACAAGTACTGGTAAGTTCTGGGAAGTACTGGACATTACTGGAAAAGTATTGGCACTGGACATTACCAATATTTTTACTGGCATTGGTAAATTTTCTAATAAAAAAAAATATAATAAATGTTTTTAGTACGAGTACTGCGACTTAACTGATACTTAAAATAAAAAAACTCTGCCCGTATATATAGCAATGGTGACGAAACATCTGTAAATAAGTAAGCAAACCGTTTTGCTCATTAAGTTCCAGCTAATGTTTCTTAGAACAGAGTTTGCTCGGCACAGATCTTAAAACCTTAAGTAATCCGTTTCAAATAAAGAATCTCATCTCACTCGTTTCACATTCTAGTCCTAAAATTCAAATCAACTGCGCATTTTCCAAAGTTGTCCAGAATATAATGAGATTAGTAAAAAATCACAAAATCCACACTTCAATTTAGATTATTAAATCAATTTCAACAACTTCAATCATTTTTATAAATACTTGATTTATTCATCAATAATAAGTGTTCATTTTTCAATAACAAAATTTTTGTGCTTCATAACAAAACATTCAGCTAACATTTCGAATATATTAAATAATATCTACGTACAAGAATAAATAATTAAGTACGAATAACATACTAAAAATACACAATAGAAAGGAGTATTTTTTTTAGTTACAAAAATAATCATCAAAAGTAGAAATTGCTTCTTCCGTAATACAAAAAAAAAAGAGTGTGGCATTGATTTGCTGTTTAGTTAATATGATTTTTATGTTAGGGGTAATAACAATACCGAACCGACAATTTTTATTTATTTTATAATCTAAATTGTAAGAAAATCGAATGATAGTTTGCTTTAAACTACGTATGAATTCTATTCAAAATCAATTTACAATTTTGTGGGTGTAATGCGCATGGACAAAACTATTAAAATTGTTTTTCTATATTTTAAATATTAATTTTGATTTAAATTATTATTTTTATTATGGAATTATTTTGTTTTTCTTGTTTTCGGCATTGATTGTCTGTTCTGTATTTCAATACCTAACTATCTATGTAAATTATGAATATTTTTACTTTATTGCTTATTTCAATGCAGCGTATAATTATAATAATTTGAGATTTTTTTTTTTTGTGTGTAAAATCATTCAATTTAAATATTGCTCAAAATTATTCCATTTTCAAATTGATTTTGAGTATCTTGTATTGAACACTTTATGTTTCATAAATTTTATTATTATTTTCCATAGTGTAATCAAAAGCATCAACAAATTACGTGAGCATTGGCAAAAATAAATGAGACTTGTTCTTCGAATGAGTTAACAATAAATAATTTTGCTGTGTGTAATCTTTTTTCTTTTGATTGTTGTAGAAATCTTTTAAAAAAAATCTTTTCATACCTACCTAGCACTTGGATAATTAAAATATACATATGAGACTTGAAAATGTTTTGAAGAAAAGTATAAAAACTCAAAGGTCTGACAGACATGGATGTAATGGAAGAAAACTATCGATATAATTAAAAAAAGTGAAGATTATGTAATTTGGCACACCTAGATGAAGCTCTACCTTATTCAAAAGAAGGATTAAGCCGTTAAGCTGGAGTCAGATTGAAAATATCAAACGCCTAGCTCGCGTTGACAATTGATATCGAATATACGCTTGTTGCATGGTGTGTTAGATTACCACCGCACGCGACGATCGCGACTCAAAAATCGGGCAAATTTCTACTTTTCGTCGCGTATGCGTTCAATTTAACCTAACACTTGGGAGATTGTACTGCTGCCTGATTTGTTTTAGATTGTTTTTTTATCAACTGGTGAGCGGAGTCACTGCTTGAGTTGAGCAATGAGTTGAGTCAAAATTTGAGTTCTTTACATTCCCGTTATTTGGTACCTACTTCGTATTTGGTCCATGGAAATAAGCTTTAAGAGGAAATTCTAGAGTTATCAGAATGACATTCGATTTGGGAAAGATATCTTACAAATCAGAGGTGGTCAAACTTTTGATCACTACGGTCTACTAACATCGTATGTGTTAAGTGATCATAATAAAAATATTAATTTAAAGCCAAAAATAACCCAGCGGGAAAATTTTCAAGCGCTTCAAAGAGCTTGTTTCTAGGTTACTGATATGCTTCCAAAAAAGTGCTTTTCTGGAAGCAATCTGAAGCAATTTCAAAGCAAATATTGAATGCGAACGAGATCATGCAAGTTTCATTTTCTCGTGTTGACGCCTTGCGATTAGTCATTGTGATTCGCAGTTTCAGATAAGACATTTGCTTGGTGAAATTAAAATTATAGTGTTTTTTTTTTTCATTTTCTGTTGAATATGTTTACTTTTGTATACTTTGAACTATTCCTTTATCTGCTATCTGTTTTGCTGAATATGTTTTTCTTTATATGTTGAATATGTTTTATTTTATATTTTATATTGAATTAAAATGCTAAAGTTTAAGCTATATGATTTTCTTTTATTTCACACAGTCATAGTCCTCAAACTTTAAATTTTCTATAATTAAAAGAGAAACGATGGTAACTATTTCACACAAAGTGCTTTAAAAGCGATTAAAATGAAGCTAAAAGGAAGTGCTTGTTTCTGCGGACATGCAGTGTTAAAATTTATATGAAACTGAAGCTAAATCGAAGCGCTTAAAAAGGAGTTTTAAAGCGCTTTTTTTTTTAATTTAAAACAACCATAGATAATACTAATACATATTCAATATCAAGTTATTTTATTAAGAGAAAATAATGATTTCTTCTCACAAACTAATTAGTTTATAAATAAAGCAAAATTTCTTTTATTTTCTTATTATTCATGCGAATAATGCCCTAGTAGAAATTGCTCACAGTTCTATCTTGTCTCTTGCCTCGCAAGGGGCAAATATTATGTAAACCAATACTAATTTGACTGGAAAGCATCAAGGTGTTTGCAATTCATGAAGAAAAATATAGAAAATTAAGTTCTGATGAGCATTCGTTAAATCTCATCGAAGAGCTCATTGCTCCATATATACTAAACCAGGGGCTGGATTCCGGAACTGTGAAAAATTTGCAAGTGTATACGATTTGAAAAACTCACATGGGCGCAATTGTACACTTTTGAATTTCAAGCGATTCCGTAAGTATCTGTGTACACTTAAGTGCTGAATGAACATTTTTCTTTGCTGAATGTTGTTTGAGTCAGAAAATTGTCTTTTTGAAGAAGTTAAGTTTAGTTATAAGAAATGAGTTACATGCATTCTCTAATATTAAGGCGACTACGGCTTAGAGAATGGTAAAATAAAAAACATAAGAAATAATTTTGAAAATTCCTGTAATTTATTATAATTATATATATGTATATATATTTATATATTCGTGCAATAAAGCACAAATTATTGATCAGGCATTGCGAAATTCCCGACCTGGATTAACATGCATTTTGCAATTAATCCAGTGTCTTCGCAAAAAGCATTGACCTCTTGCAAACATAAATAACAAACGAAAGTATGCGCAATTCTGCTGATTCGTTCTGATCGCAAAATTGGGTCACGAAAGTGACGAAAGGTAAGTGCGCTCGAGAACCAAAAAGCGACGAGGAGTTTGATTTTGGAGTTTGAACAGTGAGCGGTTTTCGGTCTTCAAAATAATAAATTGAATTAGATAAAAAAAAAAGAGAAATTAACCCAACAAAAATAGGAAAAGCGTAGTTTAATGATAGTAAATCGAACTTTGATATAAGGAAAATTTGTGAATTAAAAAGGTATTAATAATGAAGATTTGTTTCAATTATAATTCCTGACTCGTGAAAAAAAGATACCCTACATTATTTGGCGCAGCCGGTAGCAAAAATTTACGAAATTTCGTAGCCGAAAATCCTCAAACATGGGACGAATGGCTAAGAGAAGCAGTGCACGTTCACAACAACACAAGGCACTCCTCAACTCGTCTCACACCAATGGATTGCTTGTTCGGATTTACGGCTGAGCTGCCGACAAATCTAAATCAAAGGGTAGAACCTTTGTACAATCATGAAAACTATTTTTATATCCTTAAAAATAAAATTCAAAGAGCACATGCCATTGCCAGAAAAAACATAATCAATAGTAAAGAGACAACGAAAAAATACTACGATAGGACCACGTGTGAAGAAACTTTCCAAATCGGCGACTTAGTTCTTCTAAAAAACGAAAGTAAGAAAAACAAGCTATCTCCTATTTGGATAGGTCCTTATGAAGTGAAGGAAATTACTTCCCCTGTGAATTTAAAAATTCAGGTAGGTAGGAAAGTTAAGACTATTCACGCAAATAGATTAAAAAAATTCCACACTTCGAATTAACACCTACACAAGCACACACACTGTCTATCTCGAAGAGTAGACAAATAACAATACTATTGAAACGAAATAAAAGAAATACGTTTTAGGGAACATCGTCTGGATTATCTTGTGTGCATCGCTCACGGACGGCTCTTCTCAAGGAATAGAATTGCCTTACACGAGCAAGAAATTAGAAGGAACTGGAATAGTATTCGAAGACATCGACGAAGCCCTAATTTATAAAGACGAGTGGAGAATATTTACCACCATTAATTTAGCGCAATTGAAAACATGGGAAGAATATCTGGACTGGAGCAAAAACTCGGTAACGCAAATGTGCGAGCACTACCTGAAACTAGAACGTAACGCTTCATGTGCTCAGAATGTTCAAAACGTGCGCTATATTACGGTAAGAGCGAGGCATATGTTACAAAGACTAGACATGGAAGTTACTGGCAGGCATCGACGCGCAGTTTTCGACGGCGTAGGGACACTGAGTAAGTTCTTGTTCGGCACAATGGACCAACAAGATTCAAACCAAATTAATTCCCGACTAAAAGATCTAGAGGCTGACAGTAAGCAAAATTTGGAATTATTAAAAGAACAGGTTAGTTTAGTTAAGTCTAATTACGAAAATACTCGAGAAAACTTTGATAAACTTCAAGTAGACTTAAATGAGACGAAAATTCACACATTAAACGTTATCAAAACCTTTAAATCTCAAATAAATTTTGCGATATCTGAAATCAATTTGCTCCAGGCCAGAGTCACATTTGACGAGGCAATGTCTAGCGTAGTTATTCACCTACAGGAAATAGAACATCAAATTAATACTTTATCCATTATTCTCGGTTCTTTAGCCACTAAACACTTACACCCTCTTTTTCTTAGCTATCACCAAATTAGTGAGTTATTAAAGGAACTCCCTCTATCTTTCCAATTAAATACGGTAATGCATGATCCCTTTATATTACAGCAGCTTGCATCTGTCGAAAGTGCCCACATAGGAGATCATCTCTTCTGTAAAGTAACCATACCCCTCATTGAAAAAGAATGGTTCACTATAAAGAAAGCTTATTCCTTACCATTTCCGTTAGGAGAAAATATATTTGTTCATTACGAAATAGAAGAGGAATACTTAGCCACGGACACAGGTGGAAATAAGTTCATACCCTTAAAAGAACAACAGCTGAAACTGTGCGAGAAAATAAATTTGAATAAGTCTGCTAGAATTAGAGTCTGCCATTTTGCACTACCGATTTACACTACTCCCCAAAATAATTGCATCCTACTTCTTTTCAAAGGTTGGTCTGAAGCCAACGAGATTTGCACTAAGGCACCAATCCGGAATAATCATAACGTTCTAATTAAAATGAATAGTGAAAACTCTTGGCTATATATTTTCCCACAGGAATCAGAGGTTAAATTACATTGTACCGATTTTCAGACCACTCTTCGACTAACTCAATGCGGTATGCTTTCCCTGAAACCAAATTGCCAAGCGCAAATTGATAATCTTCTACTGACGACTACAAACAAACTCACTAAGGCAGCTGAGGTAGTAGAAATTGACCTTGTACCGAAATTAGATCTTCAGCCATTTACTGAAATGCTCAAGAGTTTAAGACCCGAAAATAAAACCTCGAAAATCCATGTCCAAAATTATAAGCAACATAATGACTTCCTAAAAGAAAAAGGTGCAGAATTTAATAACCTATTGCAAAAAATTCAGAAGGCAAAAGATGACAGAGAAATTAGAAATAGAAATAAAAAACAAACCATTGCCCTCGGATTGGCAGGCTCCGCTCCCATAGTAATCATTTTACTGCTAACATTAATATTCAAATTACGAAAGAGACACCCCAAAACCTTAACTCCTATTATACTCTCAGCCCCCACAGAAAAAACGGTCCGGGATAAGGAAGTTTCAATCGAACTAAACAACAAAAATCCTCTCGCAAAGCCAAAACCTAAAAAGGCACCAAGCTTAACACGAGAAACTAGCATGACCGTAAGGTCTAAGCCTAGCGAGTTTGAAATCCTCTAATAATAAAAAAAAAAAAAAAAAAAAAAAAAAAATGTGTTGCCTAAAAATTAGAGTAAAACGATACGACATTAATACACTTGTAAAACATAAGTCCAAGTAAAATAACGTAGATCAATGTACAAAAAACAATGTATGAACATATGTATATGCATAATTCTTTCTTTACTTGAGCACATCAAGGTAATTTAAATACCCCTAGCCTTGAATTAGACCGAGAAAACAAAAAACATGCAATGTGTTAACGGCAATACTACATATATTTATTATATTATAGAATAGAATAATTTACTCAAGATGTAAAAAAAAAAAAAAAAAAAAAAAAAAAAAAAAAAAAAAAAAAAAAAAATCATAGTTACGTGTACCTATAGAAATAATGAAGAAATAATGAATGTAACCTAATCTCTCTAATTTTATTTTTAACAAAAAAAAAACAACATAACAGAATATATTTAAATTAAAATAAATTAGAATAAGAAAAAAATGCAATGTAATAACTAATAATAATATTTTACTCAGAAAGATAAAAAAAAAAAAACATGTTTACGAAGAAAGAGAAATTGTAACGAAGGCGAACACCGCTCATCTTTGGCGTAATTCTATTCCATAGTTTTTTTTATTGTTTTACAAAAAATTCTTGGTTCCGGACAAACTTACTGGCGGCTTAAAGCAATACTTTCTATACGCGAAGATATATGATACATCATATACCTTCTTTTCGATGGTGGAGGAATGTAATGTATTATAATTATATATATGTATATATATTTATATATTCGTGCAATAAAGCACAAATTATTGATCAGGCATTGCGAAATTCCCGACCTGGATTAACATGCATTTTGCAATTAATCCAGTGTCTTCGCAAAAAGCATTGACCTCTTGCAAACATAAATAACAAACGAAAGTATGCGCAATTCTGCTGATTCGTTCTGATCGCAAAATTGGGTCACGAAAGTGACGAAAGGTAAGTGCGCTCGAGAACCAAAAAGCGACGAGGAGTTTGATTTTGGAGTTTGAACAGTGAGCGGTTTTCGGTCTTCAAAATAATAAATTGAATTAGATAAAAAAAAAAGAGAAATTAACCCAACAAAAATAGGAAAAGCGTAGTTTAATGATAGTAAATCGAACTTTGATATAAGGAAAATTTGTGAATTAAAAAGGTATTAATAATGAAGATTTGTTTCAATTATAATTCCTGACTCGTGAAAAAAAGATACCCTACATACCGCTTGACAAAAACTCACAGGTACTTCTTCAAAATTCTCGACAAAAATGGCCGTGAGAAAAAATTAATTAAAGTGTACACAATTTTGACAGAAAAACTCATTTCCATTTTTTGCGGAATCGAAACAAGATGGTGTACACGCGAAAACTCATAGTTGCGGAATCCAGCCCCAGAAATAAATAAATATTTATGCTTGTCATCATCGTGTCAGATGACATTTATACTAGGAAAATTTGAACTGATTTTTGTGATTTATTTATTTAAATTTTTAAATTAATTTGTTGATTTGTTTTTCCGCGGAAAGACTGTCGCCCATATGCTGAACAAAACTTTATATGTCCATATCGCGTTACGTCTCAGCGTCGAATTCGGGCAAATATATGAAATCAATCGTAAAATCAGATTCTCATTTATTAACTCATCATGACACTCATTCATATACTCATTAATAAGCTCATCGTGACACTAATTATTGTAAAATGTACAAAAGAGAAGCAACGTATACGTTGTAATTGCATTCATGGTAGAAAAATTTGTTTCGCAGATGTAAGTGAACCGAAAAAGGTTGTTACATATTGTGCACATCTCCATAAACTTGGATATTTTTCTTCACAAATTCCAATGACTATTTTGATATGAAGCTCTTGATTTCAAAAATATATCGAATTTTAAGTTAAGGATTTCATTCTCAACTAGTCCACATCCAAAAATCCTTTTAATTTTATTAATATTTCTTCTATGTTTATATCATCATTGAATGGGAATAAATAAATTAAGAAAAAATATCGAAAAGAATGAAGAATTCTGTGCGGTCTGCGCTGAGTTCATGTTTTATTTTGGTTTTATGAATGTTAATTGCTGAGCATACCCATTCTACATTAGTAGAGACATGAGGAAGAACATTTTAAATAAATTAAGAAAAGTTCGTAAAAAAAATACATTCGAAAAAGAATTTAGAAAGTTTAAGGAAAACTAAAGAATTATCGAGTCTCTTACCAAAGTGATAACTTTTTTTTCGAAACGACTAGAAAGGACTTTCGATCGTGTTTTAATGTGATGTTTTACCTGACGCAGTTGTTTCCTTTTTATTTATCCTTCCGGATTTATAGGAGGCCTTTTAGTTTTACTTTGGATTCATTCGTGGTGTGACTTCGCTGTGATTTTCTTCTATTTTTTGTGCGTTTGCAATATAATTTTTGTGTTTTCAAAGTTTTTTTTTTTAATTAGGTTTATTTTGAAAAATCTGGGAAAAAATTACTGACAGAGCTCGTTATTTGACAAATATTCGGCCGGCGTGATTTGACTGAAGAAGAAGAACAGGAATTGACTGATTATTCTACCAGAGCTAGTGACAACGATGTGAGTGAAGGCAGTGATAGTGATGCGATTGGTGGTCGCGATAATTCGATAGCTGAAATCGGTTTCTGTCCGAACGTGCAAATGAATCCGATAATGAGCGTGATCCGGATTATGTACCAGGTATCAATGATTCTGATTTCGATTCTGAAGAAAATGAACCGCTTCGAGATCCGGTTTTAGACGCGCTTGTTCATGATTTCCAACAAGTCGAAACCGATGTTGCACACGAAGAACAGCTGATAGACGATGTGGCAATTGAGGCAAATCGTGGTCAAAAATAAATCGGTCAAAATAAAAATAACAAAACTGTTTGGTGGTCGCTGCCAAGTGAGGCAGAAAAAGTGAGAGCTGAAAGATGAAGTAAAACAGACTGCAGTCCGTTCAGTATACCACTGGAAAACAAAAAATCTAACGTACGAAGAAAAAACTAAAGGAGACACCGGAAAAAATGAGACCATGGCAGATGAAATTTATGCCTATATTGCCATAATGCTTCACCCTGGTGTTAGAAATCAGATTTGGTGCCAAATAAAAATCTGTTTCACAAGTCGCATATGACATTTTATAGACATAACTATTGAATACAATTCCAGACCTTCAGCCTTATATTCTTTTATACGTATAAAAAATACTGCTTTTTTTTACTTTCACCGAATGCCATTATTAATTAGTTGTAAAGAAAAACATCAATATTTCAGAGCCTACAGCGACACTCGAAAAGGTAAGGTAATCCGAATGCACCACGGCAAAGTCTTTTACCATTTTGGCGCATACTTAGAAACAGGTTTACTTCATTTTATTGAGTGTCGTCTTCAATTGTTCAATATATGTATATATACATATATAAATCTTGAAATAATAGTTAAAATTTAACTTTTTTTTTTATATAACTGTTAAAAACAACGAAAATTTTAAATCATCAAATTTACCAAATGTATTTGTTTTTTACAATTATAATTGATATTTAAGACATTTATTTATTTAAATCTTTTGGAACTCTTTTTTACCCAACATTTTTTAATTGGTATGTAACAGCATTTTTCAGATGGTTACCACAGAATTTTTGAATCATTTAAGTGTTTTGATAAAATCCCCATAAGACATATCTTTTCATCTTTTCCTTAACAATTTAATACTATAGCAGTTGTAGAAGACTCTTTTCTTTATTTGAGCCTTATAATAAGTATTGTTATAACAGCTAGTGACATCACACCTAAATGATTTTACTTTTATTTTATAATATTAATAAATCCTATATATTGTTCTTATGTGTTTATACCAAAATAGCAATCTACAACAATAAAAGATGTGAGACTCAAATAAATAAGTCTTCTACAACTGTTATAACTGGCTGTAAAATATAAGTCATATCAGATTGTTATTGAAAAACTAAAAAGAGATATCTTATGGGGCTTTTATCTGATAAGATATATTTTTTTTAACTCTTATCACAAAATTTATATAAATAAATGTCTTAAATAACAATTATGGCTGCTTATGAGATTTAAAAATTGTTTAGCACTTATAAACTATTTGTCATTACCAATCATCCTTAATGGGAATTTTTTTAGCTGATTTCCAAAAGCAACAGTTATTTTTGGTCCCTTATTATTAATTATTATCTTCAAAATAATTTATATTTTTGATTTCTTAAAATATTCCACTGCATTGCAACACAAATAAAAAATGAAATTACCTATTTTAGAAAAACATTTGATATTCCATAGTATTATGAATGATTCATCGGAAAATTGAATACAGCTTATGTAAACATTTTAAGTTGCCAGATGCATAATCTTGTTACTCAAAATCTCTCGTCTCATTTCATTTTTGCCACACCTTTTATTTAAACTGTAGTCGTGCAATTAACTCGATGTATCTAATCTATTTAATATCTACGAACGGATTAATTTTTGTTTGTTTGCTTGTTGTAAATGCATACAAATGTATTCTTAAAAAAAAAAATGTTTACATATCGAAGTTTATTAAATTTAGAATATTACATCATTTATTTTAAAATTTATTCTTCTGCATATTGTCTTATAAATTACTGTTATATACTAATATCTCTTTTAATATCAATTATTTTCTATATTATCATGACACGTGTTATTGTCATTTCGATATGTTCTTGCTCCTTTTTTGATAAGCCCTGAAATGATAGCATATATCGGGCGGGTATTTGTAAAGGATTTTGACTAGAAACGACTTTTAAGATAAGTATGAAGACATGGTAATTGAATATTGTAATGTGCCTGAATATTAGAATCGATTATGACAAGAAAATATTTAGATAATGTTCACCAATAGTCTATAGAATAATTTAAGTAAAATATTTCAAGGAACCACTTCTATGAAAATATGTATTTACATAAAAAGCAACGTTGATGTCCCTCAAACGATTAAGGAGTAGATCAACAACTCAATAACAAGTTAACAGACAATTTGGATATGGACGCAATTGCAACAAGCAGAATCAAAAACATTTTGATCATGACTCAACTCGCGTACCAGATAACAGAAGCCATCTCAACAATCAATGTATTTTCATAAATAAAGATTCAACCAAAAATGTTACTTTTCCACTTTCCGAAATAAATGTTTTATCGTATTGATTGTGCGCCATCATATCTGAAATCTATGTAAATGTATACCTACATAAATTGCTACTAAAAGTAAACGAATCTTAGTTATATTTCTGGAAATTTCATTCTTACGACAAAACGACATAAATCCTACGTTACAAAAAGTAACACAAAATATTATTTTGGAATGGTGAAATATTCTTCCTATTGTAATAAGACAGAGCTATCCTCCTTCTTTCTACCACTCTACTCTATCCATCTATCTACTCTGATTAGTCATTTTTCTTATATGAACTAATTGGGCATCTGCATAAACAGCCAGGGCACTTCTATTTTCCCATTATTATCTTTTAGTCACTAGTTATCTTTGTTCCGTAGTTATCAGTTTACACATAATACAATTGCATCATTTTCATGTGCGAAATCCTTTATTAGTTTCTTGAAGTTGTCCACTTGCACTGTAGTTCATATTTCTTCTGGTAATCCATTGTGTTTCACCATGTTCGATTTTATTAGCTGTGTTCTTTTCTGTCTCTATAACACGGCAGAACACAAGATACACAAAAGAACGCCTCATACATTTTCATAGAAATTTATAGGTGAAGCGAACAGTACAAATAGTTCGCTTCAATCAACAGAGCAATTTGTTCTCTCCAGTATATGGGAGTTCTAGAACAAGGTACACAAAAGAACAAAAGCTCAGGAAATTTGTCGATTCATTATATTATAAGTAATTATTGGTAGTATTAATCCATTGTAGATTTGGATTCTTGTCTTGTAATTAAAAAATTGCTTCTCCTCATGATTCCTATAAGTGGTGTCACTTTTTTCCTCACATACGTTGTTTGCCGTTACCTGTTCGGATAGAGACTGTTATACTGCCTTAAATAAGAAAAAAAACTAATTCTGTTACTATCTTATCAAATTGTTTCTTTTGCGATTAATAAGGATATCAAGAATCCAGTAAATAGACCAAAGATCAAACTGGTCATGGATTAGATTCTGCTAATTCAGAAGTTTTGCGTCATCTTGATAGTCTTATATAAATAAATGATACTTCTGAGCATACACAATTTTTATTTGCTTATTGCATACCCAAAAATAAAGATCACTAACATGAAAATTGATTGATATGAAAATTCTGAAAAATAAATTTCATCTATGAAAAACACAATCAGTTCCCCATCATAAGAAGACAAAAAGAAAAATCAGATATATGACTTGTTCGGATAGCCGCAATTTGAAGCGAAAAATTTCTTCTCATGAATATTATCTATTTATTTGGTTTCTTCAGTATGCATCGATATCAATTAAAATGTGTGAAAAGGCTACTTATATAAAATGGTTACTAACAAAAATTACTCAGCTCCTAAGAATCAGAGTGTGCGAAGTTACTGGACTACTAGCACCAGCTAGGACTTGGAAATCCACTACTTAGCACGGGTAATGCTTGTTAATTACAGAAAAATTTAAAACCAGATTTTCTGTTTTTGAAAATTTCTTCTGCTGTGGAAATTTATCTAAACTTATTTTGGTTAGAAAATTCTTAGAAATGAATCTTCGATTTCAGTAAGCACAGATGTCTAACGCCAAAGAAATTACATTTTTTGTACCTTAACATGAAAGACATTATCTGTTGTAAAGGATAGCCTAAAGCGTGGGTGCCGTTTTTAAATTGGTTGAAAATTGAATTTGTTCTTCCAGTTACAAATTAAATGACTTAGATTAAAAATCCTTACTACTGTTTGACAATGCCGCCAGGACGTAACAATTTTTACTTCCTTAGCGCAACCTATGGACAACGTGGTAGTTCAGAGTATCAAACATTATTATCGAAACGAACTTATCCCTTAAAGTGATATCCTGAAGATGGGATCATTAGTGAAATACTTAAAAAAAAGATAACTTTCAAGGATATTCTTTTACGGAAGATTGGGGAAAAATACCAATAAATTTTGTAGTCTCCTGGAATAATTTGTTTGCATTACATTCAAATGAAACTACTCAGATGTCAACTAACTATTCTGGAGATTTGCCCTACTTTCACTGTCAATCTTAACGAATCGTTATAAGGATATTAAGAATTAATAAAAGATAAGGATCTTAATTTTTATGTACACTACGAGTAAGAAACTAAAAGAGAGGCCATTGCCTGTATATATTCCATTTTTGCGTGCCGAACGTGATGATTTTTCTCACTTTCTAACATACATATGGTTACATCACTGGGGTTAAAAAGAAAAATATTTACATTCTTTTATGTGGAAATATAGAATTACCAAAAAAGAATTTTAAGGCAAGTTACTCGGGAACCGCAAAAGGTTGGTTTATATTACTATGCTGCTGCTGGTATACAATTTTACCCCATACTTTCAAAAACCATGCCAAAGCCGCTTGCATATTTTTTTTTATCCACTTGCAATGCGATAGTGTGCGTATAAGCGTACACATCTTTGAGATTGATGATGATGGGCCTCTTCAAAACCCTCGAGAATATTTCCCAAACAAAGAAATTGGGAGTCCGTTCTCTAAAATGTTCTATATCGATACTTATTGAAAAGTGTCAAATATTGACTTTATATATGCTATAGAGCTCAAACTACTATCCATACAGGAAAATAGTCTTCTAGTAATTTAAAGCTTGGTTCCTTACCTTCCCAAAGGCTTCACTTACTATATACTTAACAAAATAATAAAATAGTTTTGATTACAAAGTAACCTGACCATTTCACGCTCAATAACTTTCAGCTGAGTAAAGTAATATTTGCATGTGTGTATGTGATAAGAAAGCAAGCCTAAGATTATCAGAAGATCATTTTCCTGTATGAATAATAGTTTTAAACGCAAGAGCTGTTCAAATCAAACTTTTGTCAATCTTTCATAAGAACACTGCAAATATTTTAGAATGTTAGGACTCCGTTGGGGCTCTCATGTGGTAGTGAGGGAGTCTGTTTCATGGCTTGCGAAGTATTCTCGAGTTTTTTGGCCTCTCCTTTAGTTTCTTACTCATACATTATGTCTGTAATAAACGTTGTTTTTTTTAGAACTGCTGAATCTGTCCAGCAGTTGAAGACGAAATAATAATAATCAATTATCAATCCAGGACAATAATGACGATTCGACTAAAGACATTTCAACACCTTCTGTTGTAAGATATCTGGAGACAATTAAGTGTATAGACTGGTTAAAACAAAATCACACTTCCAAAGCAAATTAATATTGCTGCAAGAATTGAATGATAGTGCTGAAAGAAAGTATGTATATAGAATCGAAGCAAAAACTAATTACAAATTATTCAAAAAAATAGAATTATTCTTTATCGAAATTGTAAATATAGCTTCTAGAAATTTAAATTATTCGATAATTCGACCAACTTCATTCAGATTATCTAGAGATCTTTGTACAATTCACATTTATCTGAAAAATAGTTTATGGTAGAAATATAACGTTTTAAGCTGAACGATTTCAAATGCAGTTTATACAAAAAGTTAAAGTAGTGTGTAAAGTGTTCATAAAGTCGTTGCAAAATCGATTCTCATGTCATGCTTCTAGCAGTTTGTAAAGAAAAGGTAAATGATTGTTCTTTTGGGAATTTATCTCTTTGTACAAATGCTTAGTAGTTATAATTCAACCCTTGATAATAAGGAGCGAAGAACGATTTTCAAGTTGGATATTTTTACATATTTTGTGATGTACATACATATATTTAAAAAAAATTTAATTTATAACTTATAGTTTATCAGATAAACCGAATGAAGTATTTAACCAAAAGTTCCCAATTTTCTATTTATCTTTAAATAGAGGCACTTAGTGCTGAGGTTAAGATACTTTTACAAATTTCTAGGTATAGATTGAAAAATTACAAAATTTTTGATTTTTTTCCTTTCCATTGTCATATACTACTTATATTGAGTATAACTTTTAAACTTATCGTTATAAAATAATTTTAATGATATCGTTCATTTTTCTTTTGTGTATATCTTGTGAAATTTCTTTGTTATGAAATTCGATTTCTTCTTCTTTGGAATGTTTGGAAAAATTAATTTTACTACTTAATATGTTAATGTTAATATTCTTTCCTATATACTAAAACTTATATTTATAAAATAATACTACCAGTGGTCCTCTATATAGTATGCATGGCGTGTAGAAAGTTTGTTAATTATTTTATTCAAAAAGATTTTTTTTTCGCTCGTAACGATATACACGCGTATCAAACTTTTAATTTAAATAATTTATTAAGTAAGTACAAAGTTTAAATTGTGTGTTTTTTTTTAGCAATAAATACTAATTTTATTATATAGTGATAAATTGTATAAATAATATAAAGTGAATATGTAGAATGTGATAGAAGTCGTAGTATAGTACTAATAGTAGAAAATGTGGACAACAATTTTTGATAATTACAATACAAAAAGTTTTTAAATCCAAAATGGGTTTTTTACAGTCCCCTTAAATTCTAGCATTTATATAAAAACCTGATATTTTAAAAAAAGATCACAATGAATTAAAAAAAAAACAATAAGGATTATTATATATCTCCACTATCCATTGCTTGATTTAGATCAGCAACGATTTTTCCCAAAGTTTCGCGATACGGCGAATTCAATTTAAATGCAGTTTCCAATAAAGATGCATCACCGAAAAATGAAAAAACATCATTGATCCGATTTAATGATTTCTCACTGAGATGTCTTTGTACAATTTCTTTAAGGGCAGCATGTGATTCTGCAAAGGCCTTTTGTAAATAAGGAAGATCAAAACTGAAATCAACTTCATAAAAAGATATGATGGCCATTTGTGTATTCTGAAAATAAAAGTAATATTTTATAAATCCATTGTTGGTGTTTAAATTTGATTCTAATTCTGATTTGAATGAACACACACACACACTCACTTGAAACTTATTTCTAAATCGTTCAGCGGAATTTTCTTCATCTGAGCTAAATTGTCCATTTCTATGTAGGACACCGATTTTTATGACAATCTTAATAATATTTTTGACTAGTTTTTCTGCATCTTTTTTACTTCCAGTCTGAAAAATTTTGGTGTTATTTTTATAAAACTATTTGCTTTATATAAAAAGATAATTGAAAAACAAAAAAAAAATTTACATGAAGTTTTGCTAATCGATAAACATTGTCTAGCAAAGATGCTGTTGTGCCATCGATAAACGTTTTTGCAATGCTTTTTGTTGCCATACGTGATAGAATCTTCTTTTGTGCCCGCAGGCCAATATCTCGAGCTTTGAAGGCATTGTCTGTCATGACTGGAAAAAATAAATTAATAATAATAAAAGATGTTATAAACTGATGATACTTTTATGGATTCCTTATAAAATGGCCATAAATATAGCATTTATTTTCAAATTAAAATTGTTAAAGTTGCTTTTTGCATTTAATTACTCTGCACACACACATTTTTAGGTTTATATGGCTGTTTGTTTTCAAACAGCATCTAAATATAGTAGGTACATGAGAAATATTAATTTTCGTATAACAACTCTATGAAAGAGTTTTCCAATAACTTTGCAAATTTTTGAACTTACGAGGTTGTTACAAGCATAGTACAAAAATTTGAATTAATATCTTTCAATGTACTTTCCTTTTGTGGTGATGCACTTATTCCAACTATGTCGTGACCGTCTAAATGTCGAAAAAGGTGTCAAGACGTTTTCCTTTTGGTGCAGAGCCAGAAGTAGCATGGTGCTAAATCTGTTTTTTTTTCGGCAAAAAACTCGCGTATAACAAGTAAAAAAGCTAGAATTGGTCTAAGACCGATGAATGCCCATATAAAATTTCGAATGGTCACCGATCTATGCAAATTTGACTTTTGAAGTGGTTTTTCGCATATATTTCTAGAATGGTTCGTCAGACAGAAAAAATGATTATAACCAATTTTATAGGATTTCGTATTCTGAAGAAGTTTTTACTACAATAAAAATGTCTAGGACTGATCGTTTTCACAGTATATGTAAAAAACCTAAATTTTTATATGGCAACACCAAGAAGGAGTTGCCCGATTTGTCTCATTTTCGAACTTAATTTTACTTTTTTTTTTAAAGTCTGTGTAAAAAATTTCAGCTCTCTAAGTATACGCGTTCTCGAGTTATTGTGCGCACTGACGGACATGCAAAAATCAAAATAACTTTTAATATTATGCGTGGGTATCCAATCCATTTTGCTCTACGATCATTATTTCGAGGTGTTACAAACGGAATGACAAACTTAGTATACCCTATAGATTTCATCTAGGCGGGTATAAAAAGCTAGGTATGGCACGGGGCGTTGTCGTGATGAAAAATTTTGTTTTCTGGCTTTGCACGGACCCATGCGAGATTTTTAGATCTTATTTGAACGAATCCGTCTTGCCACTTTTTGCACGTTTTCGTGTGTTTTTGAGGTCGAAAGACGTCCCGACCCTACCATTGCTCAGCTTCAGCCGACTCATTTTCGCTTTTAAATCGCTCATACTACAAGTAAGCAGTCTTCAGAGTCATCACATTATCGCCATACACTGATTTAACAATTCATGATCTTCTTTGGGACTTTTGGGCAGCTTAAAACAAAACTTAATATTAACACGTTATTCAAAATCCATGAAGAACGACATATTTATTTATTAAGAACTTCATCAAAGATCTGATTACTGAGTTTACAAAAGTATACATAACAAAATAATAAAAAGAAAAGTAACTTTTAACTAATCTGATCTTTTATTTGACTTTTTGAAAGATGAAAGTCAATGCAATCAAACTGGCGGTTAAAGAGACGAGACATTGATGAAATCGGCTCGTGCATGCCATAGTTTCTACTATGCTGGGGAACATCGAAGAAGTCGTAGTTCCTCAAGTAGTGCACAGGAACAGATATATTGAGAGTTGAGAGTATTTAAGAGCTCAGGGGAATTTGTCACTCCTTGTATACACTGAAACGCAAAAACAGCTCTGGAAGTTTTTCGTCTATTCTCAAGACAATCCAAAGGAAAGAGTTTAAGCCTGTCGACATATGGAGGTAGAATAATAGGGTTATCCCAGTGAAGTCCACACAGGGCAAAACGAACGAATCTCCGCTGCACACCCTCGATGCGATTTATGTACACAGCATAGAAGGGAGACCAGACCGGACTGGCATACTCCAAAATAGGTCTAACGAATCTGCAGTAAAGGACCTTCGTTATGAATGGATCATTAAAGTCCTTTGACCATCCAGAGTAGCATTAGCCCTGGCAACGATTGTGTTAATATGATCCTCAAAAGAAAGACGAGTATTAAGGAAGCCCAAATCTTTGGTTTCGTCAAGTCTAGTTAATAAGAATCCATCTAAACTATACCTAAAGTCGAAAGGCCTCCTTTTACGAGTAAAGGACATAGCAGTGTATTTGCTGATATTGACAAGAAGACAGTTAATAGCAAACCATTTATGAAACGTGTCTAAGTCCAAGTTTAAAATTCCACACTCGTTTCCATTAGAAACAATGCGGAAGATTTTGGCATCGTCAACATAGCAAAGTATTCTTGAATTAGCCAAAATCAGAGATATTTACATCATTAATGTAAATTATAAAAAGAACTGGTCCAAGATGGCTACCTTGGGGAACGACAGAAGTATTATCTATTTCGCCAGAAAGAGCTGCGCGAATTATAACTCGCTGCATGCGATCAGATAAATAAGAACGGATCCAATTGACAAAGACAGTAGGAAAACCAAGAACAGTCAACTTATGAATTAAGATTTTGTGATTGATTCGGTCGAAAGCTTTACTAAAATCCGTGAAAATGCAATCGACCTGCTTTCCGCTTGCAATAGCAGAAATACATTAGTAAACTCTAACAAATTAGTCGTAGTAGATTTACCTTTCATAAAGCCATGCTGTAGAAAACATCGCAAACCAAATATCTTACCAATATAACTTAAGTTAGCGACAGGTCTGTAGTTAGAAATGTCGCACTTGTTGCCCTTCTTGTGCAAAGGAATATTCAAAGAAAGCTTCCACTATTTTGGAAAAACACCACATGTTAAAGATAAATTAAATAAATAACACAAAACAGAAACGATGGACGTATCACAATGTTTTATGAGCGTAGAAGAAACATCATCTGGACCACTAGAAAAACTATCAGCTATGCTTGAAATATACTTTGAGATAGATGCTTCGTCGAACAACCAGGTCTTTAGGTTGAAGAGAAATCAGCGGAAGATTCGTCAAATGGGTAAAATCGTTATAACTAATATCACAGTGGCTATCAAAGAAGGCAGTTTTAAAAAAGTCAGCAAAGAGATTGGCAGTCGCCAAGGAATCAACACTGTCTTAGTTTCCGAGTCGCAATGATGAAGGGTATCCATCACAGTTGCGCTTAGAGTTCACAAACTTCCAAAACCTTTTAGGTTCAGTACGCATCTGCCGACCTCATTCTATATACATAATCGTTGTATGATTTAGTTAAGCACGAAGTGCACTGAGTACGAAAATTAGAACAAGTTACGTAATCAGAATCAATGCTTGAGGAACAGAGCCCCTCCAAGCTTTATTTTTAAAATTTTTAAGATGCTTCAAAGAGCCCTTGAACCACGGTTGACAATTCGAAGTACGATTCAAACTAACAAGTGGTACACAGTGAGCAAAACAAAGAATTAGTATGTCATAAAAGGAGCTCACATCTTATCAATGTCACGTTCACCCAGAACACTGGTCCAGTTAAAAGCGGATAGCCATTCATTTATTTTATTAAAATCAGTTTTTTTAAAGTTATAGCAATACTCGTAGTTACTAGAAGCATTAGATGATGAAGTTACAGGATCAAAAAACAAAATTATATGTAATGCTGGATTATGACATATTTCAGGAACCATAGGAGATAAACAAAGCTTGACGAGAGTCCCATTGGGATCGGACGAAAATACCAGGTCAAGAGATCTTCCAGAGTCATTAGTCACGCCGCTAAACTGCATTAGACCTGAAGAAATGATTTTGTCAATAAAAGATATGGCATGTTGAGTAGTCGCCGAAAAAGAAGGCAGCAAGCCCTCATCATCCTGAGAGTGTAGCCAGTCAACAATAGGCAAATTAAAACTACCAGGCAGGCAGGCAGCAAAACTTCAGTAAGCCAATCGATACAAGAAGCCAGTAAGTCAAACATCTCAGCTGATGAGCATGGAGGGATATAAACTGTAGCAATATATACGTTTTTGCGTGAAAGCCTGAGAGCCATACATATAAACTCCAGATCGGCGGACTCAACAAAGTCGATTAACATGCATGGAAGGTCGCAACGAACGGCAAAAAGCACTCCGCCTTCAACAGGAGCATCCAGAGATAGACGATGGCGGTCACGGCGAAACATCAAGAACTCGGGACCAAAAAGCTCGTCATCTGCAATCTTTCGCCAAAGCCAAGTCTTAGTCAAGCATACCACGTCGAAACAGGAATTCGTCGAACTTGTAAAAAGCCGAGTCGTTTTGGACCGAAGACCATTTACATTGGCATAGTAGACGGAGATTTTGCTAACAAGTTTTTTGCCATAATAGAACATCCAGAACGTCCCTTTGGAATAAATTCAAGTACGATGGAATTGCAGGGCCATATATCATTAGAGAGGACCGCCTTAAACAGATTTTCCAGAACTAAAATCCTGAAGGACGCAGAAAACGAGCGTTTCTCACGATGATGTCCGAAATATATGGTAAACATGACCTTACTCTTCCTATTCCGGAAGCCGACTAACACGTCACAACTTGTTCAAACCTAACACTGACTATCTCAAAGAATCAGGCTATTAGACGGATAACTTCAAATAGATAAAGCGTCAGCAGTTGCTGATATAAATATTCATTCACCGTATTTTTTCATTACACTTCGTAGATATATAATTTTTTATAAAAAGCCTTGCACAAAATTTCAGTTCGTGAGGACAGCGCGTTCTCGAACTGACAGTGTCTGTCTGACGAAATGACAAACATCAATAAAAAATGATAAAAATGTCTCTTACTATTTTATAAATTTTCATATTCCATCATTATTGCTACTTGCCCAGTCTTTGTAGTTATTATATAGTTTGTCTATGAAAATGTTAATAACAGAATAAGACTTTCGCACTTGTCTCATTGAGATAGCGGTTATCGACAGCGCCCAATGTTGCCGCATTTAGAAACAGAAATTGCCGGACGTGAACGGCAATCAGGAATAGAATTTGAAATGACGTGAATTCACATCTCGAGTACCGCGACAGCAACGGATCAATAATTATAAATTTTTCCTAGTTTTGTATACATATGTAAAAGTACTTGTTAATACTTGTTAAAATGTCTAATTAGTATTAATAATTTCATATTCTTTGTAATTCGTAGAAAAAACTCTTCACCTTCGAAAACCTCATAAAATCAGTAAATCAGTAAGTAAATCCACTACATGATTCCCCAAAACTATAGTCCCTAGAAAGATAATCGATTGTTGATTTCGTTAAAATAGAAAAAGTATACCCACACTCTACTTTTATTTACAAAAACATGCAAAAGTCTAAAACTAAGTTTCCTTAAATTAAAAAGTCATGAAAGGAAATGTTGAAACAGTTCTTCTAAAAATCCAAAAAATTTGAGCGACCTCCTTAAATTAATGAATTTCACTGAAATTTTGCATAAAAGTTTAAAATTTCGTTAGCTAACCAATTCTGAGAATGAACATTAGACATTTTAACACTTTTGCAAATCTATACATTTTGTATCCCACATAAAAAGTTAAAAGTTTTAAGTTAAAAAATCCAAGAAATTTATATTTTTGATATCCAGATTATTTAAAATTTGCATCTACTCACCTGTTTCAAACATTAGAAACAATGAAATTGATGTTATTTCCCTATTAAGCAGCGAATAAAACTGAACTTTTGTATAATGTACTGCAACAAATCAAATAAACTGAAAAAATATAATCAAAATTAATAAATAAAACACAAAATTTAATGAATTTTCATATAAATAAAAATTAAAACTTACTTAAAAAAAAGAAAACAAAGAGTCTCAGTAATAGGAAGAGACAGGCAGGCAATAAAAGTGTTTTATATTTACAGTTTTCTGAAAGAAAAGAAAAAATTATAAAATACAAAATAACAATAATAAAAGTATTCTACATCGCCAGCGTACAAACACTAATGGAATGATAAATAATCTGTAGATAATTTCAGCTCATTGTGCTCGATTATACTTATGATGATAAACAGCATACAGATTACATCCCAAGGTAAGATATTTATTAGGGGCAAAAAAAGAACAATGTCTTAAGGCATTTTTACGACAAGTGCAGACGTTTGTTTTTAAATTATGGTGATATATATGTATACGAGTATGTATGAAGTATCTTAAATGCAAACATAAAATTGAGATAATTATTTACGTTTAATTAGTATGTGTAAAAAAAAAGCTTTGTTAACAAGATAACAATCTTGAGTCAAACCCAAATATGCATTGTAGCATATATTCAATTTCTAGCACTTACAAAAACATCCTGCACAATCAATTGCCACGCGCTGGTACACAAGCCACGTCTGAATTTCTATAAGGCTAGGTGTGGTCATATCCTGGATCTAAAAAAAAAATATAAAAAAAAATTAAGTATTGATATATTATTTTCATTGTAGGTATCATATTCAATCAGAATAATTATTTTGTATGTTTATAAAATTTAAAGTTTGAAAAGTTGTTTGGGTATTTTGTTCTTGCAACTAAGTGTAGCGGCAAACAATTTGATATGTTTAAGTTGATAGAGCATATCAAAATATATAAATATTAATGTAGAGACCCAACTCTTAACAATTTTAGTTATAATAAGTGTGTAAAAAATATTGTTTTTCAGAAAATTCTGGGCTTTCGGTGTCAGCTACCAGACGGGTCCATAGGTGGCGGATATTAGTATATCCTGTACGATCAGTTCGTTATCAGAGCAAATCTGAGTAACCAATAAGGACCAACGAGACATCCTATTCTTGTGTCGTACAAAATCCCAATAACAGTTTTGTATAGATTTGCTGTTTATGTCTGATTTCCTGTATCTAACTTTCCCATTCCTTATATGTTGCATACAATAAGAGCATGAATTACAGAAAAAATATTGTACGACTTTTTCGAAATGACACACTACATCGAATTGAAGTTTCTGTTTTTGTTAAAGATTGTCTGAAGTCCAAACTTATTAATTATTCGAGTTTACAAAGTATCGAATTTATTTGTGTTGAAGTTGACATTTGTTTTGATAAATGTGTGTTATCTTCTATTTACTGTCCAATGATTTCGCGAATATATTAACTGGTCTTACTCACAGATATTCCAAGGTCATAATAAGCGGTGATTTTAATGTTAATTTGCTTTGAGGACTACCAGGTCTGATGACTTTATATTTCTACTGCAACCTCAATGTCATAAATGAACTCGCCACATATTTTAATACGGACAATCCTTCTCTGTTGGACCTGTTTGCTACCTCCGACACGGATGCGGTGCTGTTTCAGAATCAATAAAGCTTTCCATCGACTTTCCACCATGACTTTCTCTTGTTAACATATAACTTTTCTGTCAATCCAAGTTAGCTAATGTATTCATTCACATTCAGACATCTCAATAGTACTAATATGCCTGCTCTGGCTGCAGAATGTGCAACTATCCGATGTCCGTGAGTTATTATCCGTCCATAGATGTTCAAATTGCATTCTTAAACTCAAATATATCCCACTTTTTTAATAAATATGTTCCCCTTAGATCATGTACCCTAAATCGGAAGAGCTGTCCATGGTTTTCTGCTGAGATTAAAGGCGAAGGCCCAATGTTCGCGTCACGTCCGGTACGTTTTCCGCCTCCTTCTAGGCAGGACGCGTGTAGGTTTTGAGCAAGACCAAATGGACGCAACGCGTAAGATTTTTTTTGTAAAAAAAAAAAGTGATAGAAATGCTTGAGTTATTAATTAAAAGTGAAGTAATGGATATATTAGAGCAAATTAGATGTGGCAGTTCTTGCGTTTTCTGTTTACCAAACACATAAACAGTTTAAAATCAATCACAAGAACTGTCAAAGCGTCTGTCGCCCGTTAAAAGTAGAACATTGCTCTACTTTCACGTCGAATCCGGCATGCGCGGCAGTCATTTGGTCAGCACGAACTTAAACGCGGATATTCCATTGAACTGTCAAAGCGACGCAACACCTGCCGCGTTAATTGGGTTTTCGCCATAAGGAATTGATTGTTGAACGCGACTTTTTTACACAGAAGATACTTGCGTTTGAGGACTGAAGTTAATCGTGATGTGAAATTTTACTAATACTAAAATTCGAGCCGCTAAACGTCAGTACCTTGAATTGAAACATGATTTTAAATCGTGAGAGGCTTGATGTCTCACAGTTTCCAATTGTAACTCTGAATAGTACCTACAGCTTTACCTTACGTTACCTGTGTTCGAAAACTAGGTATTATCCTCAACTCTTCTATCACTTGCTGCTACCATATTAAATGTACATTAGGTAGAATTTGTGGCATACTTCGAAGGTTGTGGTTGTCTGCCAAGATTCTGTCTCCTGGTCTTCACTCTAGGCTGGTGAAGACGCTTCTATTGAGCTATTTCACAAGGTGCCAGCATTGTTTTCCCTCACCTAGATTCGATCTGTAGGAGACAGGTGACAACCACCATCGTTTCAATGGCTGCATTCGTCTTATTCGTGGATTGACGAAATGCCATCACATTTCCATCTTCCGTAAATCCCTATTAGGTATGTCAGTAGATGCTTATCTCATACTGTTAAATTTGTTTTTTCTTCATAAAGTCATCTACACCAGACGTGCCCGACAATATCTATTTTCCGACCTCAGCATTTCAAATTCTGATACGCACTTAAGTGTTCCCCATTATCAACATCGAATTTTAGAATGCTCTCTCCACTTTTATGTTGCTCGCCTTTGGAACAGTCTCCCGGCGGCATTGCAGCGTACGAGCTTAGTAGCCAGTTTGTTCAAGGTACTGCTGACTTGTCATCCGGCCTTGGATGCGTGTTATGCGGGTTACATTTCGCGCACACTCCGAAACATCTACAAACTACGCTTTTTGTTTTGTTTTTATTATTAGTGTGATATTATTTTTGTTGCTATTTTCGCTATTCATTTTCATCACCTATGTCTTCCCAATTTCTTATGATTGAAACCGGCCCTGGCTGGAGTCGTAATTTTCTCCATTAATTCAAAGCGAATTGTGGCCTTGTAATATTTTCGAAAATCTCTATGCGTACTACACGACTTTTGTCGACTTATGTAAAAATTAATTGAATTAAAGATTTTTTCCTTGAATTGGATGTTATTACTCCCCATTTGATCAGAATAGTGAGAGCGTATCGATCATCTACTGAACTTCTGCTTAATTTCTGAACGTACTGACATACCCCAGTACTAATAATTTTTTCTATGCGGGTGTATTTGCCCCTTATAGCAGTACTGCACTGTTGTCCACCATATTAAACTTATCCGCCCTCTCCCCCTCTTCATAGTTAAAGAAATTATTTTCGAAAAAAATTGAAAGCCGATGGTTCCTACAAAAATTATTCTAATTCTTCAAACCGTTCTTTCCTTTTCTGATTAATGCAAATCCACTAGTTATTGCATAGATTATTTTATGTACATATATGACCAAATTAGAAACATTTAATTGCTCTCTTTCTTAAAAGGTCATTTAATTGAACCCGAAATCGTGCGTTACTTCTTAATTACTCGAATTAATTATTTCTTTTCCCATTAAAATGATTTAAATTAATAAAAAAATAAATTAGTATTGCAAATGTATTTAACCAGAATAATAAATATTTTGAAAAAGATAAATAAAGTCATAAAATAAAACTTTTTGCATTATTCACACTGATGATTAATAATCAAGTATCTAATCACACCTTATCAAGATGTTCTTATCATACGTCTGTCATTTCAGTAAAAAATTTGTTGATTCACTGTGTGTTTTTAAAACATCATCACCCGTTTGTAAAATGAAATCATGCTGGTTTGGTCGTTTAAATGATTTGTCTCGCTGATTGACGACACATAATTAAATAATTTAACCCCAAATTAAAGAACATTTGAAAATCATTTGCAAAAGAATGATGATTGAAATCCAATGCATTTTAGTACTTACTGAGAAAGAACAAATTTGTTTTTTTTTTAGCTACAACTAAACAAACTGTACGAGAGAGAATTAATCGAAATAAATTAATAAATAATTAATTAATTGAAAGCGAAATCTCACCTAGTTGAGATTTATAGTTGTATTAATGTTGGAACACCTGATAAATAACTACGAAGCCATTTGTGGCAAAATTTATTAATTCTCCATAAAATATTTAGCAACGTTGATTACATGTGAATGCACAGAAAGTGATAAAAATTTGCTAATTGCTCAATTTGAAATTATAAAACCGGGCGCATGTATGTGTCGGTTTGTGTGATGTTATCTGTTATTTAAAGGCAATGTTTTACTATATCAGCATTGAATAAAACTTGCGAATTTCAATACTCTTTCATAATATGTATACTAATTTTTTGCTTCCCAGTTAGTGAACTTCACATTTCCCTTTGGTGGATGGAAACAGTGAAAAGGAACCATCTGTTTCATATATAAAGGGGAAGCAAATGTTGCACCTGTTATGCGGTATCACCTTTCAGGTTACTTTAAAGTTTTTCTTTTTGTGTCTCAATGGACGACATTAGGTAAATACATATAATAAAGATTGGATTATTTATGTTTAGAAAACAAAAAATAATAATAATTTTTTGTATAGATATTTATAAATATTAATATAAATATAAATAATTAACAATAATATCCCTATATAACGTCGATTACATGGCGCATGATCTGTTCCGTCACGTACGTAATGATTGTGTTAATAACAAGCGATAAACAGAAACAAGCACAGTGAAATTTTAGTTTAGTTAGTAGGTCTCTCATATTTTTATGCGGTTGAACACTCAGTTCAAGCGGAAGCCATCAATATTAAAAATATTATTCATTACTTTTTGGATTTTAATTGAACTATTTATTATTTTTGTATTATACTATTCACAGCAGTGAAATTGACAGTTGAAATGGATTTAAAAACTCTTATTATTATCACATTTTCGAAGGACTAGGGAAGAAATGGACAATTCAATAAAAGTCTTGCGTATTAATGAAGTTCTAAAAATAAGAAGGATTTTGAAGCACAAACAAAGAGTGCATAGATTAGTAAGTAAAAGTATAAGTAAATGTACCTAAATTCAAGGAAGGTTTTCGTATCAGCAAATCTTCCTTTAATTTGTTTTTTAACATATTAAGCATATTACGAGAAACTATTCCTTTAGTTAAAAGAATAGCAATCGCACTGTACTCAGTCGACGCTTCAGCATAATATTGAACAATAGCTGGTGTTTCTTAAGTTGCTGATAACAACAACTACTGACTATAAAATAAAATTATGTACGAGGGTTGCATGAAAAGTTTCCGACCTAACAAAGATACAAGACATTATTCTTCAAATTATATACATTTTTATCCTTTCATCATTTGAGTATAAACAAATCTTTACAGATGATTTTTTTAGGTTATGATTCCTTTATACTACATACTTACTAAATGCTCATGTAATGTACACTATCCGTGTACGAATTAAATTAGCAATTACATGTAATTTATTTTAAAAATATTAGGGCCTATAATAGAATATGTGGTATGAAGCTATATTTTTCTTGTTTAAATAGGCACATTTTAGTAAGGTTATAGCCAGTCTTCATTCGAAGTCTATTGCAGTCTGAATTAAGTGTGAGACATTGCTGAGGTCGTATTCAATAAGAGTTATCAAGAAATCTTTATGATTGTTTTTTTCTTTTGGCAGCGGTATCGCCGTATATGTACGGCCAGCCTCTGGTATTCCAGATACTACTGGGGTCCTCTTGCAGGTTTTTTTTATATTTAATTTTTATTAGAGTGTTTATCTATCTACGCACAAAAAATTGCGATCGTGTTCCGCTTGGTTTTTGAGATATAAATTTTTAAAGTCAGGGTATACCCAAAGTATAGGAGCAAACCAGCCCCATCAAAAATCTCGACTAAATATTTTTTGATATAAAATTCCTTTTGCTACTCTTTCTGATTTTTTTCTGAATTTTTGAGCATATTTTCCATCCCTTCCCAAATTTGCTCCGAAAATTAATTTTCGACAGACAAAATTTCTGCCTGAAAAATTAATTTCGAAACTTACTTAACCGAATTGTCGATGAATCCATTTTTTTTATGGATGCATTATTGTACGAAATTTCAGGAAGATCAGATGTTATTTATCAATTTAAAAATAATAGTATAACTATAAAAATTTTGCGTGCCTACTTTCCGACATTTGCCGACGGTCTTTGTAAGCTCACGCACATGGCACTTATAGCCTCAGCAATCTAAATATTTCCTTTATCGTTTGCATTTTATCTGAATGAATTTGGCACTTTCGTTCAAATTTCGCGCCAATTTAACAGCAACAACTTCCGCGAAAATTTACAAAGTTTAGCATTTTCCAAGGCAATTTTTACTTTCTTCTGTATCCCGGCATGTAGATCTTTTTTGGAAAGGTCTCATTGAGTACATAACAAAAAATTAGTCACTTATTTTTTTCACTCACCCCACTATTCATTTATTTATTTATTTATTTATTTCGTCTACCGATTATAAATCTCACAGAAAAAAAAAGAAAAAAAGAAAAAAAAGAAAAGATAGTCCTTAAGTATACACATGCACTAACTATAGATAATACTATATAACTAAAAAATACAATACAACTAGCATAACGCAAAGCATAATCAAAAACAATTATAGTAGAAATTGTGACAGTAATAACTAATGTAGATAACATTATGAGCATGACAATAATACATAGTAAATCATCAATTTCCAAATAACTAGTACTACAATATAATAATAATAACTGATGAGAATAAAGATAAAAACAATATACACGTTAGATGATCAGACAAATGAAAGTAGCAAAATATAAACAACTGTAACACTGTTATAAAGGCACAAAATATAAAATTAAGAAAGAGAGGAAATAAAACTGCTTACAGAATTCCTGATTGAGGACCTATTTTCATGAAAGTCAATTATGCAACCACAAAGATTAAACTGACGAACAGAGCGAGTAATTGGACCATTAAGGCAGTAATTAGTCCTGTGAGGCGACTCATATAAAATGGAGAAGAACCTCAAATTTCTAGAGGGAGTGTAAAAGTGAATCTGTTCAGCAAGGAGGGAGAGATAAGTCTATAATCTAGCAGATCCTTAATAAACATGACGTTACTGCTCTTACGTCTAGTGGATAACTACTGCAAGTCAATGAGTTGACATCTTGCATGATACGGGGGTAGATCGGCAATCCAGTTCAGCTTCTTCAAAGCGAACCTGATGAATCTCCTCTGTACACCCTCTACCCTGTACTGTAAATAGCATAGTAAGGATCCCATACAACAGAACAATACTCAAGAGTTGGTCTGACCAAGGATATATAAAGGCTTCTAAGAGTATAGGGATCAGAAAATTCCGCCGCACGACGCCTGACAAAGCCAAGACGAGAATTTGCCTTGCTCACTATGTAATCAATGTGCTGGGAGAAGGACATCTGAGAATCTATAATAACACCAAGATCAGACGCAAAATCACACTTACAGACAGGAGACCCATTAACGGATAAGTCGAATAGCAAGGGAGAAGCCCTTCTTGATAACGTTAGATGCTTACATTTGGATAAATTCAACGATAAACTATTAATTCAATACCAACGAGCGAATTTATCAACATCAAGCTTAAAGTTTGCTACATCTTGATCATTATCAATTTTAATGAATATCTTCAAGTCGTCAGCAAAACCAAGGCATGAAGCAAAACTGAAAATCGTAAATACATCATTGATGAAGATGATAAAAACAATAGGGCCTAAATGACTGCCCTGTGGGACACCAGAGGGAACACAAATGAAGCGAGATGTCACATCATTAATTCCCATAGCGTACGATCAGATAGAAAGAAGAAATCCATTTAAGCAATGATGAATGAAAGCCAAACGCACTAAGTTTAGCAAGTAGCAGGCGAATGCTAACCCTATCAAATGCTTTACAAAAGTCTGTATAGAGAACATCAACCTGACCAGAGATCTCCATCACCCTGAGGGCAAAATCAGCAAAGGATACAAGATTGGTCTTAGTAGATCTACCTTTAATAAAGCCGTGTTGAAGGGGAGAAATATAATCTTTAAGAAGGAAGGAAATTTTATTAGTCACAATACTCTCAAACAACTTAGGAATAACAGAGAGTTTACAAATTGGACGGTAGTTACTGACATCATTTTTAGCACCAGACTTATGAACGGGACGCAGCATAGAGAGCTTCCATTGGTCAAGAAAAACTCCTGAGGAAAGAGAAAGATTAAAAATATGACACAGAGGATAACATAGAGCCAAGCGGCAGCCAAAGACAAGGTTGGCTGGAATGCCATCAGGTCCCGACGAAGACGATGTACCAAGCTTATTAAGGGCATCGCTAACATCTTCTACTGATATATGTAATGACCCCAGGTCAACAGATGAAGGTATGTTCGTCAAGAGGTCATTATCAAAGGGTTGACCTATGTCCTCGACATAGAGAGACTCAAAGTAGTCAGCAAAAAGACTACAAGCATCGATAGCGTTGTCTGCTATCATATCGTTGGCGTTAAAATCGCCAAGGACACAGACGTGATCATTGTCATTAACAATAGTCGGTCGATTTGGCACCAAAAACCGTTATGCTAAGTGATGCCACCTCTTGGGACTTTCTTGAACCATTTCCAACATGTTAATATTAATCCTTGGTTTGTCTGCTATTTCAAAATAATATATAATATTGGTGCCTATACCGTCTGCTTGTTCCATTATTCGGACACATGTGTCCGGATTCAGAGGTTCTCCCTTTTTCAGTCAATTCCAGGTATCGGACAGACAGTTTTCACAGGCATTTTAGCAACCAAAACATTCAAAACATTTATTTGAATATATTTTTATTATTATTATTAAATTATACCTGCTCTTTACTAAAAAATCAACAACTTAGGTTTTATTGATACTGAGCGAGCTTTAAATTACGATTCCCTATTAGGTTTGAAATGTATTCCATGCGACATAATAACTACACACTTCAAAGTGCCTTGCGAGAGATAAGAGAAAATGGTATTTCTATTAGGAAAGCGAGTGAAAAATATTCAATTTCCAAGTCGGTTGGAGACCCCCTGACGATAAATTGCTCATATTTTTAGAGTTTCAATGTATAATATAACCTAAAATACGAAAATATATTTTGTGAATATTATTTCTTTCTAAATATTGAATTGTCAACGATTTAGTTACTTGTGCATAAAAAGTTGACAACGCCTGCATAAAAATATTTTGGTTTAAAATCAGTAAATCAGTTGAAGTTATTTTCAATTTACGAAATCTGTCTAAAAATTCAAAAATAACTCACTCCTGGGACATGTATGCTAAAAACAATAACTCACTAATGAAAGGGTTAAATAATGCAGGTAGGTATATAATCATGAATTAAGTTTGAGAACTAGAAGAATACTGATAATTCCCTAAAACAAATTAAATACCCGCTCCATAATATTCCGAATTTGAGCCAATTACTTAGGAATCCCACATGTAATGAGAATAATAAAAAATCCTCATTTTTCCATCTCTATTTTATTGATTTTAATAAAAATAACCAAAGCTCAGGAGGTTAAACTCATAAATTTCTTCAAGGCCATCTTACCTGTTTCCTAGACTTAAAAGTACCCACATACATAGTGGCCACAACTGGCTGCCCTAACTGAATATCGTTTACGTTAAAAGCAAACGGTAAGGGCAATGAGCCTTTATCATATTTTGATTTGATTTGACATTTACAATTTAACTTGCGTTTTTCTTATTTGACTATATATGCAATATTTTGCATTGAAGGCGGAGTTATTTAAAAACACCTTACATTCAAGTAGGAGGCTCAAATAACATGCCCAGTAATATTATATATGCATATGATAATTTATTAAAAAAGGGGAATGAATATCATAAGTGAAAAACCAATAATTTCTCATACCTTAGAAAATACGCAAATGTGTTATCCCGAAGATGTACGTGCAGGTGCACTAATGTTTTCTAATTAATGTATTTCTTAATTCTTTCCTCTGTTAATCACTCGAAACATAACCCGCGGCAAACACTTATCAGTATCACCAATTAAACATTCACAAAAAAGTAAAGCGCCATAAGTAAAAATGCTATTGAAAAGAATCGAGTTTATACTTATGGTCGAAGAAGTCGATTTCTTTTTGCCTCATTTAGGAAAGAAAATATAATAAATTCACTGCATAAAAGAAGCTTAAAGAATTTCTTTGTCAACAAAAACGAATACAGAATGTCTGACAGAGCAAGTGCTGCATTGACCCTTGCAGTTGCAATTGCAACAAGCTTTTGCAGATGTCAAAGTGAGCGCAAGTCGGATTTGTGAACAGTGGTTTCTGTCGATGTTGGAGAAACACAGTGCTAACTTTTCCAACCTCGACTTCAGTATGACCTGATGAACCTCAACCTAATGAGCCTTGAAAACTTGCAACTCACAATACGAACTTTGACAACTTCTGTATGATAGCAGTTAATTGAGTTGTTGGCTCGAAAACTCTAATTATTTTGTAATAATTTACTACAGCAGGAATAACTTTTCACGTTAAATATGATTGCCAAACTTTTTTCAACATATTTTCCGTAAACAATGCTGGCATCAAATGATTACAAAAATTAGCTGTCAAACTGACAAAGTTCCAGCAGAGTAAAAAGTAGACCTACTCGAGTTCAACCTCAACCTGGCCGGCCTCACCTACTTTGCCATTGGGAGCTTGATAACCTGATCTCATATATTCTACAGAACTGTCAAAGTTGGCCAGGTTGGAAAAGCCAGCACTGTGTTTCTCGCTTTAAAATTTTGACACATTGCAGCTGATATTTTAGAAATTCAAATATAGTTTAATTTTTTCATGTTTTTCATAATAGATTTACATCTTGCATATTGGCAGCAATGGAGCGCCAACGTTAAAATTAGGATTAGAGATGGGTCGACGACATTGGCGGGGGTAATGTAATGCATTTAATACATGCAGTACTGACTCTATGTTTTTGGCATAAAAGCTCGACCACGCGGGCGTCGGCGTTGTTAATGAAAAGGCCTAAGCATAATTGCGACGGCGACGGCAGTAATAGTCGTAATTGAATTTCGATGGTGAGAGAGACCGACGGGCAGTGGAAACTAGACATTCCTATGTAATACACGCTCCATTAAACGTTGCTGGAGAAAATTGTTCCTATTACTGCAATAGTCTGCCGTTTGCCATATTCGTCGTCGCAATTGTACTTATCCTTAAGGCCTGAAACACAATTGGAGCTTTTCAGCCAGCTCTATGCCCAGCTTTCTGCTAAAGCTGACTGAAAAAGCCAAATTGAACACAACTGGCGTTTTTGACATTTGCAACTTTAACTTGTTTATGTTGAGAATATTTATTAACACAGTTAACAGTTAATGTTTCCGATTTTCCAAAATTACGATAAATGTATACTTTTTTGATGTACCAATTATATGTAAAAATAATACCGAGTTTTTTTTAAACTAAACTGCTTATCTTTTACTAACTCTATAAGTTTTCTTCCATTTTAACATTTTTGGTAGCTGTTTACTTCTTAAATGTGTCAACAGAAGCCATTCTCATCTAATATTCGACATTCGCACAGTTGGCAGTATTAAAAATTGCCTCAAGTTGGCAGCCATTGCGCTTGAAATTTGCAATTTGATCAAATCTCAAGCCAGCTTGAAGCTGACAAAAAAGTTAAAGCTCCAATTGTGTTCTTCTACATGGATTTACATTGACAACAAATCTCAAGCTGGCTGAAAAGCTCCAATTGTGTTTCAGGCCTAAGCCGGCCATATATCCTCGATGTAAATTTTCGTATGCTGCAGCGTGTGGGGCCTAGCAAATATTAGTAGTTATTTGAATTCATTCAGAATTTTCGCCTGCCGAACTTTTACGTGCCATGCCATGCCTTTTTATTCGGAAAATTGTCCGACGAGTTTTGTGACATCGGTGTTCAGCATCTCGTCGATTGCCGAAAGGAGGTTCGCTCGTAGTTTGTACCGGACATATTGTTTTTCATGCGGATATTGCGAATATTAAAATAATGGCTACAAATAATTATTGCGGATTTACATATGGTGGAACACAATACGGGTATGTTATTAATTTGTAATTGTTATTTAAATACTTATAGAAGGAACGAGTTGAAGTACAGGAGTAAAATATTCTGACCCGGCAGGCTCTGTAATGGCGTCAGGGTGTTCTCAGAAATCAATAATTGTGAAAAATGTAGAATGTGCTTTTTGAAAACAATACATAAATATTGAAACATAGACTAATTGAATTGCTTTATTTTTTTCTATTTACAGGACTGCTGCTGCAGGTGCTGCATATCCTGCTGCTCAGGCCGGGTACGCGGTTGCCCCAGCAGCGCCTGCTACCTATGGAACCCAGAGACCCGGCTATGATCAGGCTTATCAAGCTGCTGCTTCTCAAGGGTCTTTTGCGAGTAAGTTGTTTTTAAGTATACTTTATTCTAGAATTAGATATTATTTCCGGACATACATTTAGAAATTTTCAAAGAGCAGTTCAGTGATTTTTCTGCTATTTAAGTTGAAATTTGGGGATGAGAATTAAATTAGCCTGTATTTATGACCGTCGGTAAGACTTCATTGTTTTATTTTTTTGAATATAACCCTTGTAAATTTAAGTGTGTTGGTTAGATTAGAGTGGTGCCGTCGAGAAAATCACTTGACCACTGACGGGTCCATTGTGGCCCATAGATTCATGGGAAACGAACCAACTGAGGATTACCCTAAACCCACTCTGGTTCTCTATGAAAACTCAATTTGCATCGAAGCTCTCTACCTTGCAGCTCCCTTAGCTAAAAAAAAAGTAGGTACCAAGTACTCGGCCTCTTTTTGTCTCTATGCAGGACACTGGCAAAATACATGACAAACGGATTCTATTTTCTCAGTAGCTTTACAGCTATGACAGAAATAGTTTGACTCGACCCAGCCTCCTACCCCATGGTTACTTATTGTCGGTTAACACTGCTAATATTGTCGGCTGTGGTTCCTTTCAGTAGTTCTAATGTTTTCTTAGTATGACACAGTTTACCATTTTACCCACAAGTTTTCATGCACTGGCCATTGTGGTCTCACAATACAATAGGTGTCAATTGACCCACCGATGATAAGCTTTAATATAACTTTAAAATTTCTACTAGGCTATATTTGGAAAGCTCTATAAGTTTGAAATTTATCACCACAGCATAGAACGCCTTAATGGCCGTTTGGCTGTAACTCTCGCCCTTCTGAAAAATAGAGATTGTTATTAGAAAATCATCATTTTCTTCCAATTGCTTCTAGTAGGTATCAATTTATTGAAACCTGCAGTTAAAGTTAGTGCAGTAATTTGTCAGTCTGTTAGTGACTGCCATCAATGCAGTCCAATGTCCGAAGAATATTGAAATATCCAGACTATCGTTCTGACAACCCATTGCTTAAGCCTGACTTTACTGACGGCAGCTATACCTCTACAATAGAGGTCCATTGGCAATAAATCAAACAATACCTCCAATGCAGGCAAGCAGTTACACTCGACATGTCGCTCTCTGGATTTTCGGCTACTCCACCAGACTGGAGCCGTTGCACAAGATTGGTCTTATTATGGGTATGTGTAACTACACTGGTTTTATTCTCGCGTTCTGATACGTTTTACTCCTTCAATCAGCCTTGAGTCTAGTATGACACCTAAATACCAACATTGGCCGTCTAAACTTTTTTAATATCCTCCTCTAGTGAAAGGTACTAACAACAACACATACAATGTGAATTCTTTGTGTAGTAGGGATTTTTCAATAACTGGCACCGCTGTGTGCCGCACAGATTCTACTGATTTACCTTTGATATAGGCATGTTGGCAATTCGAAGTAAAATTGCCGTAAATCCTAATATACGTCTAGTAGCTTCTCTAAAACTTTTAGCATAAAGGAAGACGGGCTAATAAATCTGTATTCCTTCGTTTCTGTATGGCCGATTTTACCAGTTTTAGGAATGAAGATTACCTTCATGCCCGGTTGTAGGATCGTAACCAAGCGAAATGCAACTTATAAATTGGCATAGGCCGTGATGACCATTCAATTGTCTATTTACTCCCAATTATTGTCAACTAAATCTCTCAGTTACTAAGACTTAACCTACAGCAGTGGAATATGTATGTCCATCCATAGAATGGAAAAACTGCCTGGTGGAAAATGTCTATGGTCATATATGATTATTGATGGAGCGTTCTTTTAGGAAGACTTTTCAGTTCCTATTAATTAATTAATTATTGTAGCAAAAGTTGCTGTCTTGTTTTGTTAGCTCAGAACGATCTTAAATTGATGTTTCATTCAAATTAATTTTACTGTTTTGCGAGGCGTACTCAACCAACCCTTTTACCATATGAAACTAATGCTCTATTATTTCATTAAAGTTTTTTTTTTTTTGATATGGTGGAAAGAATTTTCATTAATCGCAAGCAAATTTTCGGAATTTATTAACGATCACATATATTATGGTTCAGACCAGAGCTGAAAATTGGATCCGGATTTGCTAATTCCGATTCCTGAGATCCGGATCCGAACTATCGGATCCATATTAAGCAAAAAAGCTTCAAAATTGTGTTGTTTCATTTAGAAAATGAAAATATCATGATATTTATATTTTTCCAATGAAACAATACAATCTGAACGAAATTTTGACCTTTTTTTGCTTAGTCTGGATCCGGATACCTGGTTTTGAGGAATCGGATCCTAATTATCGATAATCCGGATAGTAAATTATCCGGATACTTTCAGCTCTAATTCAGACAAACAATACTTCTTACTGAAACACACTTGGTGTAGTAGAATGCTTCTTTTGGATTGGCATCGACCACATTTTACAAAGACAAATGGCTATTCTGAAGGGAACATACTACTTCGAAAGCGTTTTCAGCAAGTGGAAATGAATCACAGACCATGTCAACACTATTCTGCAAGATTAAATCTCTATATCTCATTTCAATTCCACTTATAAGATGATTTCTCGCGAAATAAAATAGAACAAATAAGTAGCAAAAAAAAACATATTCCCTTTGTTTTTTTTATACATATTCATGACCTGCTTCTAATGAATTGCACACATCAACTTTTAAATCTATTAAAATTTGTCTCTCGCTTAAACTCAATGGGAAGGTCATTAAATTTTTGCAGACCTTTATAAAGTAACAAATTTTGCGCTCTTGTAGCTCTACGTCGATACAGTCGATATGTTACGTCAGCACCTCTAATTGCATATGGTTGCATATCCGTTACTAGGTTCAATTGTTGAGTCAAATATCTCGGAAGTATCTCGATCTTTATGTTGAATATAAGGATGTTTACTCATCCTCTACGATGCCTCCAACATCCATCTTAATGAAGTAAATCTATTGCACTTGAATACATCGCATGGCGCATACGCATTCAAATTCAGTTTTTTTGTCTAAAACAACACCTAAGTTATTTAATTTCGTCTACACTCTCTATTTCACCATTAATTTCAATTTCAGTATCACAGTTCAAGCTCATACCATTAATTTTGTTTTTGTCACATTTAACAAAAGCTAGTTCATTTTTAGCCACTCACATAACATATCTAGGTCTTCTTTAAGTTCCAATTTCACTTGGTGGAAATCAGCCAGTTAAATAAATCAAAATGTCGTCTGCAAATAATACTGGTTTCGAAGATCTCAGGATTTCCAGCATGTCATTATTATAAATGAGAAATAACAGTGTTTTGAAAAGTGCTCTAACTGACCAGTACCTTGTTATTTACGCAACGATTACACGAGTCAATAGAACTGACGGACAGTCCTGATTTTGTCTGTCAAATTTACTGACAAAAAACGATTTGCGTTCTATCAATTGACCAGTCTGTTCATAATAAAATGTCAAGGGGGGCAGACATTTCTCTTCTATATGCATATCAAACAATTTCTTCATTAATCCGTCTTTATTCTCTACAAAATAAACAATAAAATGTATGTTAAACACTTTTCAGTCATTTCCCACGCAAAAGAGAAAAGTTTAGGAATATAAACACAAATATTCACTAGCATCTACCTTTTATTTTCAATTTCCGCCATCTTAATTTTACGTTTGACAGTTTATTAACTAGTCCGTACTGACTCGTCAGAAATCTTGTCAGTACAGACTGGTCAGTAAAAAAGAGTAGTCAGTAGGGGTTTACACGAGCCTGTGTAAGTGTCAATCGCTGTCAGAGTCAGTTGTACTGACTCGTGTAATCTCCGGGATATCGGAGGCGCTTGGAGTTAATAACTAAATTTCTTATTAGAAACTTCAAACTTCAAGTACTTTCCACAAAAGAGCGACAGAACATAGGATATCACTGGTCACAAACTACCCCAAGATCCCCGAAATCGTTAAAATAGTATGTCAAAAATTCAAATTGGACGCTTACGAATCTTTGTTTATAGCTACTACTGACAAACCACTAAAGAATGCAGAGGAAGGCCGTAATAAAATCAAGTCTATTTGGTCGATCTTTGTTACACCTTAAATATATGGAGTAATGTTTCTCATTTACTTTGTATCGCTTATCTCTGTTAGTATATAATTAGTCCATATATTATATCTGTATGTGAAGCACTATGTATTTTTTACTATTAACAACGTATTTTTAATTTACTTGTCAATAAGACCTGAAGATGGACGCATTGTCCGAAACCGCGGTCGTTGTTTAAAACATTTTTGTTTCAGTCATTGATGTATTTTTTAAAGAAAAGTTGATTTGATGAAATAAAAACAATTTTTTTTTAATTTAAAAAGGCGTTTTACAACTCTTTTGTGATATTCTTCATAGAATCCACGTCGTTACCATACAAAATTTAGTGTCAAATAATTGATAAATTCATAAAAACTCGTTGTGGTTATTACTCATTAGTGTAACTGAGAATAACTTATATAAATTGAGAAGTGTCCTATTAGTCCAGGAACTTAAGATTGGTATACACTTACCTTTCAGCTCTCCAAATAAGGTGTGACAACTCCCCGGAATTCGATTGTCCGCATATTTTGTGACAGCCCAAAAATGGGGGGAAAAATAACTTTTCGATTTTTTGCAAATATCTTCATGCTGTCGGTCTTACGGCTATAAAATATATATATGAAATAGAAAGAGCGAGAAACTCCACAAAAGTGGTGGAATATTGATAACGCTAATAGTTTTCCCGTAATGTGGCATTGAATCTCCAATATAAATTTTGTATTGATATTTAATTGCATATAATGATCGAAATCGTGGTTTCTCTGCGGTAACTTTCCGATTTGACATTTTATAAGAAATTCGGGTATATATAATAGTATATTCAAGTGTACAAAATTCACGTTCATGTTTTTAATTAATTTCTTATACTAACATTATAAAAATGTAAAAGTCTATCGTAAAATATTAAGCTTGTCAGGTCAGGTCATTTTCTTCGTGAATATTTAGGAATACATAACTAAATTACCGGTCAAGTGCGAGTTGGACTCGCGCATGAAGGGTTCCGTGCCATTGTACAAAATTTAACACTATTTCAAATGAGAGTAGGTTATTATTTGTTGTTATAGTTATATTGCCAATAGAAAAACACAGCCTGTGAAAATTTCAACTGTCTACCTATTACGGATAATGAGATACAACCTGACGACGGACGGACAGCGAAGTCTTAGTAATAGGGTTCCCGTTGTTACCCTTTGGGTACGGAACCCTAAAAAGGTATTTTATGTAAGTAATTTCTGGCAACTTATTCTCTTTCGGTTTCTTCCTCTTTATTTCTCGAATTGTTTTTGATTTTCCCACGGGACTGCTGCAAGATTACTCAGAATCAATAAAATCGGTTTCTGGGTTCTCGATATCGTTTCTTTTATCTATCGAATCTTCGATTGAGGCAGCATTCAGGCAAGATTCTCACGACCATTGTTGCAAACTGCTGAAAATTGGAGGCCCAACTTTCGGCAGCAGCGCAATGCATCACAGCTTTTTGAACAATTACAAAAATTCATCTTCAAAAGACACTCCTATGTTATACATATCAGTGGTGTGGCGTGCGTCTAGCACACCTCACCAGCAAAATCAGGCATAGCATGTATAACCCAACCCAATCTATGCACTGACGTCAGAGTGGAGGCGTAGCTTTTATGGCGCCGCCACACAACGCAGGACGCAGCGGCGCGGCAACTAAAAAATCCTATTTTGTTGTTTCACACCTTTTTGCGGTGGAAATTACTAGTTCTATCAATAAACTTTATTCCACTTTTTTTTTTGTAGATAATTTCCCGCTCTTTCTTTTTTATATATACCTATACCTTATAGCCGTAAGACCGACAGGAACGAAGATATTCGTAAAAAACTGGAAAAAGGTATTTTCTCCCCGTATTTGGGCTGTCACAAGTAATTCGGACAAACGAATTCCGGGGACTTTTCACACCTTGTTTGTCGAGCGGAAAGTTAAGTGTATACCAATTTTTTAGCTTGGTTGGACTCTTTCCGAAGATGAGTCCATTTTTTGTCTAGAGTTCCTCGACTATATGGATAATTCATTAATGTACAATTTTAATTAAAATTTACACATAGGCAATGTATGTACATATGTGACCATGCATAAACAAATAAGGCAAATTGTATTCAAAGCAAAAACTTGTATCCTAGTGTCGTGGTCGTAGAAAAATGAAACTGACTTTTGAAAAAAGTATTTTCTTATCGAGGAGTAATATGGATGTAGAAAAGAAAACTTGTGAAATCGCTTTAAACTGTGCGCTAACATAAACTATTGAGAGAATACAGTATCGAATGCTCTCCGAATATGATTGCTTATAAATAACTCGAGAATGTTTTGATATGAATATTTTACAAGTGTCGATATCTTTGGCCATATTCCAAGTATTAGAAATGGATTATTAAATTTTTAAATACTATATATAGTCTCTGTATTATTACTTTGTTTTTTTACTAGGGACGATATACTTTACTGTTTTGTACACTATAAATCGTTTGAGTTCGAAAAAACAACGCAATCGATTATAATTAAAGTTGAAGTCATGAAAGAATGTTTAAATATTCAAATTACTTAACGTTAAGGTGCTGTATTTATGTTGGAAAAAATAATGTTCTAGGTACTGGTGCTGCTGCATTTGGGTATGGAAGGCCAGGTCAAGCATATGGGGCCGCAGCTGGTTACGCGGGCGCTGCATTTAATGCACCTCCTACAGCAACTAAGGTGTTGATATTTCTATTTTATTTGTTTATAATTTTCATATATTTCTTTTGTAAAATAATTTCAAAAGTTTTAATTTTTCTCGGAAATTTTGTTTTTTGTTATTGGATAATTGTTTTTTAGTAGTTACTTGTGGTTGTTGTACTTATTATTCTTGAAACGTTGTCGCTGTTTTCGTTGTTTCCTTATCTGTTACACCCGTAGGTTTGTGTGGATAATAGACCCATTATTCAGCACCGCCAACAAGGAATATACCTCCAGCAACGAAAGCTCCGAATCAAAGTAATCAATCACAAACAGTATCCAAAGTGAATCAGAATACAGCACCTAAACGTAAGAAATAAGTGTTAATATTTTCAACTAATTGATTTATTTTATTCTTCTATTTTTAGAGGCACAAGCTACTACAAATACAACAACTTACTCGAATTATGATGCCGCTTTATATAGCGCTGCTACTATGTATGTTGCTCAGCAAACTAATAAGGCTAATACCAAGTAAGAAATAATCTGACTAATTATATAAAATATGAATTATATTATACATATTATCATTTTCAGTCCCGGATGGCAACAATATAAAAAACCGGGACCACAAAATATGGGCATGAACAAACCTAGGGTTAAGCCTCAACCACGGCCTCAACAATTACACTATTGTGAAGTTTGTAAAATAAGTTGCGCAGGACCACAAACTTATCGTGAACATTTAGAAGGTCAAAAGCACAAAAAAAGAGAGGCTAGCTTGAAAATGCAAGCGAGTGCTACTGCTACTAACCAAAATCGTGGCAATAATTATCATTGTGAATTATGTGATGTAACATGTACTGGAAATGATGCATATGCAGCACACGTCCGTGGATCTAAGCATCAAAAGGTTGTGAAATTGCATCAAAAATTGGGAAAACCAATTCCATCGACAGATCCAAAGAAATTGAGTAAAATAAATTTTGTTGCTGCTGGCGACGGAAAAGAAGGTGAAAATGCTGAGGGGGCAGCACAAGAGGAGGAAACTCCAGCCGAAGAGATTAAGCCAGTTGGGGTAGAATATATTGAGGAGATTAAAGATGAAGAAGGAAAAATATTAAGTTTTAATTGTAAATTATGTGAATGCAAATTTAATGATCCAAATGCTAAAGAAATGCATATGAAGGGCCGTAGACATAGGCTTCAATTTAAGAAAAAGGTTCAACCTGATTTAGTTGTTGATTTTAAACCAACTCCTCGTCAGAGGCGTCTCGCTGAAGCGCGAGCTCAGAGATCAATGCAGGGTAACTATTGGAATTCACGTGGAAGTGCGGATGCTGATGATGATGATCCAATATTTTGGGATGAACGGCGTCGTTTCGATGATGAGTTTGATTATATGAATTGGGCCCAAAGAGGATTCCCAGGACCTCGAGGTCCTCCACCAATGGGGCGTCCAGGTCCACCGATTGGTCATCCGTTCTTTGGCATGATGCCAGGACGACGTCCAGAAAGCTCTGATGATCGTCATGTTATTGCACGACATGCTGAAATTTATCCAAAGGAAGAAGAACTTCAAACAATACAGAAAATCGTGTCTCACACTGAACGGGCTCTTAAATTTGTCTCAGATGCTCTGACGGATATAAAAATTGTCAATAATGATAAACAGAATGCTATTGGAAATAAAAATGACAAAATTGTAAATGACGGAAATGCCAATAACAAGGATGGAAAAACCACAAAGGAAGATGGTCGCGATAATCAAATGTTCTCATTCCAAAAAGAGGCAGAGGGTGGAAATATTCGAATTCTTAAAGGAGTTATGAGAGTTGGACTTCTAGCTAAAGGCAATTTGTGATGACGTTGTTGGTTTGCATGTAAAATAAACTGTCTGTTATAGGTCTTCTTCTACAGGGTGATAATATCGTACAACTGGTTGTGTTGTGTGCTGAAAAACCAACAACAGCCTTACTTAAACGTGTTGCATCCGAGTTACCAATTCAATTGAAAGATTTTTCAGGTGAAAGCAATTACAAAGTAACTATGGCACCAGTTGAAGGAGCGGTATTAGTCTCAGATGGTAAAATAACAGTTAAAGTATCACTGACATCTCCACTTTTGAGAGAACAAGGTATTTATTTAATTATGCTTTCCTCTAAATATTACCCCCCCACAACAAATTATGCTCGATTTCGAGTTACCAGTTTCAGTTTTTCCGTTTTTGATTTACGTAATTTTTTTATTTTAGTTTTCAATGTTCAGCACTCATTTTGCTCTTCATATCCCTTTCGGAAAGTTTTATACCCAATTTTATTATCGTAGTGCAAAAGTTCTTTTATGGCTTAGGGTTGTTAAATTTTTCACAATGAAATTGGTGCTTCGAAATCGTGTTGCTTTTTTAAAAAAAAAAAAAAATGAGGGGCTAAAATTTATATTTTTTCCAAATTAAGAAAAATAATTATACCTTCGGACGCCTATTTTTTTCGTGTATTAGTTATTGTTTAATTTGCTTTTGTTTTACAACGAATACAATAATTTTTGGAGGATTCTGCCGGAAGAAATTTCAACTGTATTATAAGCTCACAGCTCTGCGAACAAAATAGGCAAAGTGACGAATGGATGTAATAAAAATACTCAGAACAAAATATCTACAAGTGAAGTAATGTGGTTTTATCGAATTTATCGTAACAATAATTGAAGGAAACTGTATAACTCATATTTAAATTATTTTGAATGTAAAATCTATGAAAGCCAATTTTTATTACAAATTCATAGATATAGTTAGGTAGGTAGATTCTGTTAGAAATGAAAAGTATTCTTGTCACTTGAGCATATGGGAAAAACTTAGATTAGATGAATGCAGATTGTAGTAAACTTTTGGTTTAGCCATGATATTTTACATTTACTCCGAACCATGAAGTTTTGTGCTTTCATTCGAGAGGCTTGTGGGTTTTTACATTGTGAGATTCTTTGTTGACGTACAACATTCGTGAATACCAGATAAAATTTGCGATCAGGAATCAAAAGCATCAACGATTTCTGCTGTGTTCAAAAATAATAAAAGCTCTATGATTTATTTCACAAACCATTAAATTTATCATTTGCTGTGCTAACCTTAATCTGAAATTCATTAGGAGATATGTTATGGCCAATTTATAATTTGAACCTAATTTTTGGAACCAGCTTTTAACGAATTGTGTGATTTTGCTTCTTTGTCCTACTGAAACAACCATAGGATTGGCATCTATTCTTCACATATGGCAACATGATTGTTTGTAGTATTTTCCTGTTATATGCCAGTGATATTTTACTCGGAGTTAATCTAAAATAATTGTAGGTGCAATTAGTATATTTGTCATTTTTCCGATCCATCCATTGAAATGTGACTGCCTTTAAATTATAGCTAGACCTTAAGTTTACTAACAATTTATGGAGTTAATATCAAATCCACCTCCCTCAGTATGATTTTTTCCTAAATTTATCAGTCGACTATAGTGAACGGAAACCGGGATAATACTTTTTTCCAGTTTCTATTGAAGTTATAGGTACTCTTAAGGATTAAGCTTGAGAAATATCGAGCCATATGATATTATTTAATTTGGACTGCAGGATAAGAATTATTGATAAATGTGCCATAATCAGAACTCGCTTAAGTAGCTTGTCCAGGCCATATGAGTGAATACCCAGATGATACAGGTTCGACTCTCATCTAGTTTAATAGCAAAAAATGTAATAATGTAATCAAACGGCCGAAGTGATTTCTTTGAGTGTTTTATATTTTGATGGAATTTTTCCGAGTTTAATAATTTTACAAATTGCACACAACACATCGATTTTTCTCTGTAATAACTGAAATCAAAAGAGAGAATATCGTGTGTGGGCGTGTCTTTAAGGTCGTCACATTTGACGATGTTGATGCTCTCTTCATTCATTCATTTATGTCATTTATGGTCGTGTGCAGTCTGTGCATTGAAGTTTAAAAACGAATTTCTGTGCACATGTGATTTTCTTGACAAAATAATCAACGACCCGGTTTATATTTATAGGCTATGAAAAACCATTATATTATTATATAATAATAGTAATACCGTATGTATGTATAATATGTATGGCATTTTAAATAAATGATATCAAAATTGTTTATATTAAAAACAATTGCAAAGCAATACTGAGCGTTCCATCAAGTTAAAATGTCAAAACGATCATATGTTATCAGTAGTTGCATGAATCGCAGTGAATACAAAGATATTCGTGCTCTCGACGCTCTCTTTTGCACATCACAGACTTTCAAAATGTTAAATGCAACGTTAACTGAATCGCAGAGAGGATTTAAAAACTCTTAAGCTTTTTCAGTTTTACAGTTGAAGGTTGAGCTTATCGTATAAATCTATCTTGTGGAGCTAATAGATTGTACTATTTACGTTCCATTCTGTCTAGGTTGTCGAACATAAAGTTAATTACGAAGTCTAACGCACATGGGGAGACAAATTCTAGACCTTTGGGAAATTTCTGTATAACTGTATACTGCTGACGGAGAGTTAATCTATTTCCATGTCAATGTTTTCTTTTCGTGTTGTAATCGACGGTTGAATTATTTGCCCAAAGATTTATAATGTTAGATTTTTAACTTTCGTAGAAAATTGCGAAATTTGCTATTCACATTTTATTCACGTTGAATATGTTCAATTTATAGCTATCTTAGAAATTAGTTTTGACATGAGTCGATTGGAATGCAAGCTACTTTAGTTTTGTAAAAAAAGAAAAAATCTGATGAGCATAAATCGAAAGCAAATTTGTAAATACGGGCTAACGCACGGTCATATTCCTAAGGCGCCTGGTTCGCCGCCTTTCATTAGCGACACCAATAGTTGAGATATAGTGCAGTTTACTTACTACTAAAACGTCATTGGTGTGCTGTAATTTAGTAGTGATATTCTCGCGTTGTTTCCGAAGCAACTTAAAACTGTGTGCAATTTGGCAGATGTCAAAAAACTTGTAATTCCACATATGCAAGGCCCTCTCGCTAGGTATTTAAGAGAGTTTAAACACAATTGCCACGAACAGAGCAACTGACGACCGACGAAAGTCCGCTGTCAAAACAGGCAAATGAAAAATTGCAAACATAATTGCAACGAACGGCAGCGATTGTGAAAAAGAAGATTCTGCAGCTTCCCGATCGCATGTAATTTTTCCGGCTATATTTTTTTTATAAATATCGCAGCAATTCTTCTTATTTTCTGCAGTTATCATTGAAAATACAGAAATTAACTAAATTTTTAAATGCAAAATGTCACAGCTTTAGATTTGTATTTAAGCGCCTCGAAATATCTAAAATCGAAGTCTTTTTTTTATCCACTTGCCTATATTGCTTGTCTTGTAATTTTTCCTCAACATCCATGTTTTTGCTGTTTTTGAAATTGGCGCGGTCTCAAAATGACCCTGCACTCAATACTCGCGCTGCAAATTCCGCACATCCTTTTACCCTTAAAGCAATTTCTTTCGTTTGATTTTGTTGGTAGCACTGCCGCGACCGACAACCGAATTAGAATTATAAATAATCCCGATAAATCTCGATGGTCAGTTCGTCATAATTTTGAGCATTCGCAGAACACTGCTATTAATTTTAAAATCTCTGACAGAAAACTTTTCTGGTCGTTTGCCGTCGGCCGTCATAATGATGTGTAAGGCTTTATATTACACAATCTGTTGAACGGTGCTCTAGATATAAATTGACGAAAGTAAATAAAAAAATCCCACAGACATACCAGCAGACATAACTCCTCGTTTGAGTTGAAAACATATTTTGTTGTCTTTATCCAATCACAGTATCTTCTAAGCAGGTCCGGATTTATATACCTTCTGGTATTACTAATTTAACTAAATTTGATTATTTTTGTAAATATATATATGTCCATTTCATGACTTTTAAGAAATTTTTTACCAAAAAACTATTCCTAAATTGAGTTATCTGTTTCCTTCATTCAATGCCGTAGAAAATAATACGAACAAGAAAGCGATAATTTGTTCTCCACAAAGCAGTGCACTTAAGCTGACCGATTGGATGTCCAGATAATAAAAATATATAAACACAAATTAAATACAAAAAAGTTGGAGTTGATGAATAATAAAGAAAGATTGCATAAGTAAAGTAATAAAAGCGCTGTAAGACGCACCCATAAAAAAAAAGAGTAAAGCTATAAATGTGTAAAATGGTGACATCCAATAATGAGAAGCGATATGCTGCACTGTTGTTATTGAATTAAAAATAACAATCAGTGCTTGATAATTAGCTAGGTATGGAGCTAGCAACGAAATTAAGATTGATTTAATCAGAAAAAAAAATAGTTAGAAATATGTTTTTAAAGTGAAGATATCAAACGAATATGTCTGTGTGCAAAATATTGATAAAATATGAAGAAAAAAAAGTTATTGGAAAGAAGAAAAAATATGTACATTGAAAAAGTGTGGGTGCTGTACAGGATTTTTGACCATGTCTCTTTCTGCTAATGCAATGCAATGCTAATGCACACAAATCAATCGCTTGTCGAGATCGAAATTAACGAACTTCACCGGAGTTGGAGACATCACTGTGGATTTCGTCGCTATTGATAAATCCTCCAAATATTATTCTTGCTAGAAGTGTATTATGTACCTCATGGAAAGCTTTCTGAAAACTGTAGGGTGTTGCGAAATTAACTTCTACAGGGTATTATTTTCTATCCCTTTTTTTTTATTCTCAATTGTTATAAATCTCGTTAGCTATTTATATATTCCTTCAACTAGAAAGGAGAAGATTAATTATTGTCTGGAGAATTTATCAATATATATTTGCTAAATCAAAAAAAAAAGAAAAAAACAACATGACAATTATTTCAACGACACATTAATGGTCAAACATTCTGTTACTTGTCATCCCCACTTTAGATGCAAGCAATACGAGCTCAACTGAACAAAGTGTTCAGAATTCAGAAGATCTTCTGCCGCGTGAACCCTGTCTACAGGCACTTGCCGCATTGAGGCATGCGAAATGGTTCCAGGTTTGTTTTCTAATATAAAATTGTGTTATTGCTATAAAAGTTATAATTTTCAATATACCTAAAATAATATTGTATTTTTCCAGTGAACAAATTTTTAATACTAGTTTTTACTGTTTAAACTGATTGCTTACAAAATGTAGCATTTTTGCTTTACTACTAACACAAAAAGGTCTATTTGACCGGATTAGATCTAGTTTATCCACATTTTGAATGTTTGTAGTGAAAATATTAGATACTTATTCACAACAATGGGTATTATTGTAATTCAGTATTATTATGAACACTAATATAATCTAGATTAATCTTTTTAACTCTAGTCGGATAAGTGCAGACTATCCTTTTAATTAACAAAATTTAAATGGGCGCAAAATTAAAAAAAAAACAAAAATTCGATTGGGTTTTATGATTAGTACCAACATAATTTAGTTTTAACAGGTCTTAATGATGTTGGATGTATTTTTTTTTCAATTTTCATTAATTAGATTCTCACTAGTAATTTCTAGTTAATATTGTTCTTATTCGGTTCAACTTTTTATTTGTACAACAAATAAGCGTAGGACAGAGTGTCTCTATAATGACTTTATTTGTATCACGGAAATGAAGTGTATTGAGGATCCCGTTGCAACATTTCGACTCAATTTCAAATGGAGAAAATTTTACTCCATATTAGTGAAATTGCAGTAAAAGTGACACCTACCTTAATTAAAATTAACTGAATTTATTGGAAAGTAGAAAGATTTTCCAATAAAGTCAGCATTGACAGCCATCAGACGACCAGGAAATCTCTTTGCAGCTTTTCTTCTCTCTTTGGTAAAAAAAATCATTTCTCATTGTATGCTTTGTACAGCAAATATTTGCAAATTTTCTCGATAGCTTTTCATTAAATTAAATAAAGTCTGCCAAGATCACCACAGTTTGTCACATCTACATTTCCTTCAAATGTCTGAATTTCAAATTAAGGCGATAGTCTTGTAGGATATTATATATGTATTTGTCGAAAGTTTTTCATTGAGTAATTCAACATTATTCGTCAGACTATGTGTTGCATTTTGTTTATAATTAGATGTTGAAATGAGTATGTCGTAAATATTGTGACCCTTGTCATAAACGATATTTATGGATCTGGAGGAATATAGCAACAAAGTACGTATAAGTCATATTTTAAGAGAGACAGCTTAAGAACGATAAGTACAATGTCGAGAGTGTTAGAGAAACTGGGAAGATCAATTTGCCTGCAATTTAATTGTTTTTTACATGCGAGGAATACTCCACCGCCACGAGCTACAGAATCAGTATATCTATGTATGTATATCTTCTAAAAATTTGATACGAATTGGTAAAGATTTCAGCATCGCGAAAACCATGATGCAGCCAAGTTTCAGTAAAGCAACTATATTGAAACAAGTAGCAACAGAGGATTTGAAGATTTGTGCAGTTTTAGTTCGAATCCCCCTTACGTTTTGATAGTAAAGGGAAAGCGAGTTTTTTTGGAATATCGCTGCTTATTTTAGCTGTATTTCTATGTTGGTGCCCAGAAGGTACGAACAATTTAGTAGAAGCGCCAGAGGGCCAAAATGTCGGATCCAATAACTTATCCTGCTCATACATGGACATAGTTAGAACAAATGATGCAACAGGTTTAGAGGATTTACTAATTTTTCGACAAGAAGTACCATCTGTTGCGATATTTTTCGACTTCAGATACTTCAAAATGTCCTCACTCATCGTTTCTGGAGAGAAACGGCTGACGAAAACACTTTAAGGTTTCGGTACCGTTCTCAGAGAGGCGCCAATACCATTTCCTAAAGAGGACACAGATGAAGCATAATTTGCAACTGTGGAACGCTCACTGCATTTGGCTACAGCAGCTGATGTAATGTGAACTGGATCACAGTTTGCTGTAGGTTGACCAGAGTCATGATTTAATAGAATCGCGTCATTTGAATCGTAGTGTCGTCCTCTACGGTTCCTCTGCTTTGTAGCTGGCTTGTGACTATGTACGTCAGATACAGGAGAATTAGAGTCTACTCAGCTGCACGAGAGGTAATGGTTGAGAGTCAGAGTCAGACGATTCCTTATCCCCTGGGCCAATTTTCTGACATCAGTTGCCATGGAGCTGATTAGCATTGAGGTCTCGGAAACCGTAGATGGCCAAGACTCGATATCGCCTTCAACTCGTCTTAAGCTGCACCGAACGTCTTCGATGACTGGAATAAGTAGCGTATTGTTTGGATTCTGAGAGACAGATTGTGAGTCATCTTTTTAAAACAGTGCATGAATATCAACTAGAGAGTCTGATAAACTTTGAACCTTTAGCGATAGGTTATGTGATTTTTCAAGCAGTGTATCTGAATTCATGCTTATTACATCAACAAGATTAAGCAGCTTGTCAATTTTACCATTTAAAGTATTCAGGTCTTCGGAAAATACACCAAGACCAGTCCAGTTCATAGATAAGCTATTAAATTTATCCGTAATGAGAGACTGAACGGACGAGAGAGAGAGTCAAGATGTTCGGTAAAACTTTTCAAAAACCTTAAAGTGTGGCAGGGCTTTATATTCGAACATTCGCTGCAGGTAGTAAGTCACGGAGTAGGTGCTCTGGAGCTCCGTTTCAAGCAAGAAGCGTGAACAGATTTGCCACATATACCATTAAACGCAACCACGTCTTCTAATTTTTTAGTAGATCAAACTTTACACGTCGCCCTGCTAAGTGACCACGATTGAATAAAATTACTAAGGATGTTGTGCGGAGACAAAAAAAAAATGAACAAATTTTGAGCCGCAATATACCCGTGGAGGGAATATGACGAAGGAAATTTGCACAGGGCAAGTAGTGCTTAGTAGTCTCCGCTGAGTCAGAAAATCACAGCGAACAGATAGAGGGCGGAAATAAAACCGAAAAACAATAACAAATAAATAATAAAAAAATAAAAATATATAACCCAATAACAAATTATCTTGAAAAAGAAGAAGTAAGTTCACAATTCCATATAAAACAGCAAACAAAAATTATTGGAACGAGCGATGAGTCTCAGCCGGTACACAAAAAGAGCGGCACAAATGCAACCACAAATCTGCATTAGGAGCTAAGCCGGGTGCAAATAACAAAAAAAAAACGCACGAAAACAGAAACTTGACAACTGGGATCTTCTTGTCTGCTGGGTGCCTGATCACATTGACATACCTGGAAACGTGGCAGCTGATGCTCCGGCCAGACAGAGTTCTGCTATGAATTATGTCTTGCAGAGGAATCTGTAGGTCGACTCCTCGAATCAGTGAAAACGTAAATGTACAGGCCTGTAAGCTGGCAAATTAGATGGGGAGAACTGACAAAATGAACGATTTCAAGACAGCTGCGACCCGAGATTTGTCCTAGGAGGACGGACCGGAATGATGTGCGCAATCTCATGCAATTATCATGGGACACTGCCTCTTTGGCAAACGTGCAGAACGCATACATACACTGACTTCTGCAGAAGCCGTATGGACGAGGAATAGGTTGAGAGCATTCAGTACCTGCTGTGCGAATGCCCTAACCTTGCTAAGCATAGGAGGAATACGCTAGTAGCTACTTTTTCTGCGAACTGGGTAAATTAGCAGACAAAGAGTTGGGGAACTTGATAAGGCTCATGAACTATTGTGGCTGGTTTCAGCGCATGCCCTAAATATGGTGTATCCTTCCATGTGGGGTTCGTAATGCAGTGGACCATAGATGATCTAAGTGTGGTTGGTCGTACAGGCTTGAACGATGGCCGCCACTCTAACCTAATAGACTAAACAGACTGACTTAAATATATAAAAAAAATTATTCTACCTCTCGTTGACATGAACATATTCGATAATGTGACCTTACTTGATCTGATGATAACGTTATCTTCAATAATGTGCTCCTCCACTGCTTCTTCTTCGACTTGGTACTCTTATATTTTATCCCTTGTTACATGCTTGTTTTCTTTGTTAAACAATTCCAGACCATTAAAACACATGTTTTTGTGAAATCGATCCTCCGACCAAATCTACGACATACACTGCCTAGAGATTCTTAGCAAGTTGTTGCGAAAGAAATGTCAAAACTAACTTTCATAACACTTCAATTTAGTTTTCCCTCTATACCATTTTCAAAAAGTACGTGAACAGACCAGAATTTATTGGCTATTTAACGTTCAGTATGGATTATAAGTTGGAGCATTCTTTTTCTAGAAAATCCAAAAATATTGTAGCTGGATAAAGTTCTGCGAGACAGTAGTGTATATTGTCCGGAGCTTATTAGCTAGTGCCTAGTGGTACCACCAGTACCATGTGGCACTAAAAAGATTTTTCTGTTATAATACGTACGAGGGAGAGGTATTATTTTCCTTATCAGCTTATTCTCCCCCTCAATACATTTCTAAAATCTATCAATTGAATTATTAATTTTAATACCCTCGAAAATAAAAGTTTTCTCTTTCACCTCAATATAGACCGAAATTGCGAATTTTTCTTCTTCGTCATCTTTGGCAGCAAATAACTGTCGAGGCCAGATCGGACTATAGGGGGAAAGGTGGCCGAGAACTTGGAAGCCACACCTATAAGTGATAAGTCAAAGTTTCAATTCTGGTAAGAATCCGATATAATTTGTCAATTTCAAAAATGTTTGCGGGCGCTACAACCTTCTTTAAACGGGCATATTTCACCACAAGTTTTTCAACATTTTCTACTCATTGACAGATCGTTTCATGCGGTGGTGTCATGTTTTCAATTGATTTTCTACCTTGCTTGAAAAGATTATACTACTTATAAATGAAGGGTTTTCAGGTCAGGGACTACTGACATATCTTTCAAATTAGTTTACGGTGTTTTTCTCTGTTGTTAGGAAGTTGATGGCCCGATACTCCTCCATGCTTGACTTTTTCTTCCCGATTGTTGCCGATTAGGTTAGGCGATATCTTGTAGGTTACAAGCCCGACTAAGTTCAAGTTTGGTATTTATAATCATAATGAGTTGCACAATACAAATAGCTCTGTACCTCCTCACCCTCATGCCTTTGCAAGCTTATCGATTACATTTTTGTTACTGCTTTTTGTTCAGACCAATGATAAAAGAATTCCAAAATGAATAAATGCTGCAGCAACAATAAGCTGGTTTCATAAAAATACGTTGAACTCAGCTTCAATGGTAGTTTGCTGAATTTTGTTATCAACAAAGAAGTGATGCGATTTTCTAAAAGTCCACATCATTTTGACAAATTCCTTGTGGTTAATGATAAATTTGACATATTTAATAAAACTCGGCCCCTGTATCTATTAATATTAGTTTTTCTTCTTCTTTTTTGTAAATATGTATAGATATTCGATAATCTCATCCCTTGCTTTAAAACTTAAGAAGTGTACTAATACGAAAGCAATCAGTTTAAAGTAAAAACCAACTGTCCTTATTATACACATTTAATTTAAACCTATATTTACAACTTTTATTTCAAAAAAGAACATTTTCAAATATTTTATAAAGATTAGTGCATAAAATATTTTCATATTGTTTGATAAATTCAGTTTCATGTAAATCCTAGCTAAACTCAAAGCACCTCCTTGCAGCTTTAGCATTAATTTTGTTTATAACAATCGCAAATTGTAAATAAATACGTTTTTATAGAGGTGCATTACCATTGGCCAATTTTAGTACTATACCTTTAAATTGATATCATCCTTTAGGCTAGGGTAACAGGACTACAATCATGCATAATGGTAATGCGTATTTTACGTGATCTCTGTCAACGTTCTGCTAGCTGGCAATGTCTTAATCAATGGGTAAAAAGAAAAAAAGAAAAAACAAATTTGTATAATTAAAAAACAAAAATGTAAAATTAATTAATTACAGGCTGTAGAATTGTTAGTTGAAAAAGTGATATCTTCTGCTGGCATTCCTCTTAGTCCTGGAGATTGTTTACGTCGTGTTATGGAAGCTCTATCAACTGGATTCATGATAAATGGACCAGGAATTTTAGATCCATGTGAGAAAGATCCTCATGATGCATTACTTGGACTAACAAAACAACAAAGAGAAGATCTCACAGTATCCGCCCAACATTTCTTGCGTTTAATTGCATTTAGACAAATCTACAGGGTGAGTGTACAACCGTAGGATGGATTTAGAAGAAATATATAATTTTTTTTTATAGGTTCTTGGTATGGATCCATTACCTGTTCCAAAATATCAACCTAGGCCGTGGAAAATTCAACATAATAATAGGAAACGGCGACGTTCCGGAGCAGAAGGTGATTATGAAGGTAAATTTTTCTATTTAACAATATATAGTAGCAACAATAACAAAAAAAATAATTACATTCTTTTTCAGGTGACGCCAAAGTGAAGAAAGAAGGAATTGAATCTGGTGAAAAAATGGAAACAGATTCTAAATAGATTCTCAACATAAATATTTTAGAAATAGTTTATAGAATTGAAACACGTTTTAAACTATCGACTTCATTGCTACGGACGTTTGTCATCTTAAATAATTGGACAAAATACCTAACTAGTAGTATTTCTTTTGGATGTGCAACAGAAATGACGGTACTTAGTACGCGTTCAGTAAAAAAAAAAAAAAAAAAAAAACGAAACAAAACATTTTAATCCTCAACTTGAAGTGAAAGAAGCTGTTTATGCATATTAATTTAGAGTAAATAATAATTATATGATTACTTTGAAGTATTTTATTTTTATTTCAACAACAAATATATATTATAATCAAAATTTGGACATTTTCTTTAGTAATTTTATTTATTTTTTTCCTTTATGTGTCCTAATAAGTGTTTAGATTTTCTGGCCTATGAGGAATATTTAGGAAAGTCCTAGGTTAATATAGGACCCTTGAACCATGATGTCACTCTTTAAGCTGTCAATGAACACTCCCGGTAATTTTGACTGAAAAAAAAAACAATAAGAAAACAAAAGTAAATCATCAATAATCGACACCTAAAATCACAACGCTCCTATTAGTCGGCACAGGTCGTGTCCCAATATTGAAGGCTGCTTAGAACTTTATTTGTGATTTATTTTTCTTTAAGAACATTTCATCTTCTGGTGTTTTTCTGCTTCCTTTGTTTTCTCCACTCTCTTTGTTTTTCAGTTTCTTTGTATCCTCTTTTAGATTATACCAGGGACTGAAAATAACAATTATTTCCATTTTTTCTAAAGAAAAAATCTTTTAAAAAAGTTAAAGGAGAATTGATTGGAATGTAGCGTTTGATTCTTATTACCGAATCTTCACAAATTTCCTATACTTTTCAAAATTATGGTTTTTATTTAAAATTGTAAAAAGTAACTTTCTTTTTGGATTTATATTTTAAAAATCAGAAATAATAATTAAAACCTGATTTTTATTTTAAAAATCAAAAATACAAACCTGAAAATGATTTTTATTTTCAAAATCATAAAATGATATTAATTTTAAAAATCAAATATAAAAATCAACAAAAAAACTAGACCAACTCTTATAATACCTTAGACTAAAGCCCGTATGTAATTTCTATCCACTCTCGTCTGCCGTACGGCATATTTCGACCCATATTTTAAGTATTTTTCCCCCGAAAAATAATTTTATGATTCTTGGAAAGAAAATCAGCAAATAATTTTTTACATATGATTTTTTTTTAAAACATTCATAACCGTTACGGTCTCTGAGGCAAGATGTTATAACTTCGAAAGATTAGACGTTCGACAATTTATCGATTGTCGGTATGTTGTAACACTTTCGACAGGTGATAAATGCGATAGAATATCACTGAGTTTTGCTGATAGTGATAGTACATGCGAAGATTAAAAAATGTATGTAAATTTAAGAAATTAGATTTATATGTTACATTTTTTTTTAATTTATTCAATATAAATGATTTTATATATTAATTATATAGAATCTTCAAACTGAAGCTATAAAACTTGTAAGAATATTTCTTGAATCCAAAAATTAATAAGGCAATACACTTTGTTAGGCACATCCATAACGTAATACCGCTGCCTTAAAAATTTTCTTTTGTCCCGGTAATTAATAATTTCTTCGTCATTTTTGTTATCCTCACAAATAAAGCCACTGCGCCTGAAAAATTCATAAATTCTAATTTTATTATTATTAAAATTTATCAACAACTAGAAAAAGAATCTATAAATGTCATTTGTGCTAGGGAAAAAAATTCGGAAATAATTTCGAAACAAGCAAAATCGCCTGTCGAACGAAAATCTTATAACATACCGCCAGATCGAAATCTTCGCTTCGATGATCGCTTTCGATGCGAAGTTATAACATGTCGCCACAGATATCACAAATGAAGTTTTATCTTGTCGAACTAGAAATACGTAAGGTCTTACTGTGGAAAACGAGACTATCGACTATGTAAAAAAATAATGAAATAGAAATAAACACAGTATGGTCTTGCATCTTCATAACAATTTTCGTTTTCAAACGATCGGCTGAATTCAATCGAGAGGTAGTGAAAACATAAATTCTTTTGAGGAATTAAGTTCCCTATCAACTGGCATCATTACTTTCTCTCCGACAATGGTGAAAACTTGCAGAAAAAATCGAGGAAAATTCATGTAAAACGCTTTTCCGGAGTTTTTCCGACCTAGGAAGCGTTTGAGCGTTTTGCAACCTAAGACAAAGTTGTAGAGCGAAATGAGTTGCATAAGGTTTCTTTTGTGGAAAACCCAGAAAAGCGGGAAAATCATCGAAATGATTAGTGATAAATCTGTTTCAGGAAAAAGGCAGAAAATAAAATAAGTAAAAAACGAGTTTTCAAACAAAACTGAGGCCAAGCCGCATGAAAAAGTAGAAAATAAACTTTTCTTCACACACAGAGGTGGACTCAGATATTTTGATTGGGACATTTCTCTTGAATATTCTTTCTCTTCATGAATCAAATAACTTATTACCTCTGATTGATCATACTGAAATATATCGGTGATTGTCAGCGAATAAAATCTGAGTCCACCTCTGTGTATGAAGAAAAGTTTATTTTCTACTTTTTCATGCGGCTTGGATGAAAATTTGTCTGATGATTTTTCCGCTTTTCCACAAAAGAAACCTTATGCAACTCATTTCGCTCTACAACTTTGTCTTAGGTTGCAAAACGCTCAAACGCTTCCTAGGTCGGAAAAACTCCGGAAAGGCGTTTTACATGAATTTTCCTCGATTTTTTCTGCAAGTTTTCACCATTGTCGGAGAGAAAGTAATGATGCCAGTTGATAGGGAACTTAATCCTGCATAATTTAGAACACTTTTTTACCGGAAAAGTCGGAAATTTTTTTCGGAAACATCGGAAAACTGCATTTTTCCTGAAACGGATTTATCGCTAATCAAATTTGTACCAAATTTTCAAATGATTTTTCCCGATTTTCCGGGTTTTCCATGGAAATTTCCGATTCAAATTTTGATAGATTCAATTGTCACACGACATGAACATGTGTGCCAAATTTCAGCTCGATGTGATGACGAAAAGTGGGTCAACGAAAGTGTCGAAAATAGTAAAAAAGAAATATCTAAATAAATATACAGACAGACAAATTCGTGTACGAGTTAAAGAGGGACTGGCTGGCCTCAAAAAGGCTACAATACGTCGAAAAGCAAAAAAATTGTTAGTAAATTTGTTTTTAATAGCAGTATTTTTGCGCATAAAATTTGAATCAGATGCTTAATTTTTGTTGTACTACTGCCTTAAGCTGCCATTTACATACTGTCTATAAGTAGATGGGCACTAATAGAATTACTTAAACTATGTTGTAATATTGTTTTTCTTTTAGACCTAAATAGCGGAAGAATTGATATACAGCCGATTATTGAAACTTTAATAATCTTTTCGATAGCATGAATCAGCCAGGCCAAAACCCTCGAGAATACTTCCGTAACCCCCGCAAGATACAAGCCATGAACAAAGTCGAAAAAAGAGAGCAGCGGGCCGGTCAGCAGACGACATCCACCGTCTTCTTGCCTTGTCTTACTGAAGGAGTTTTTCATATAAAAGTTGCTTGTATTTCGTTCAAACGCTATATTTTCCGTAAATTTGTTCTACATGCTATATTTTTTTAAAACTATTAGAAAGAAAACATATTTGGCTGCAATTTGTTTTAACTTCATTTTGCTGTGGGAGCGACAGTTTTGGGCTTTAGGACTTGTTTAAGATGAAATTTTAGTTTTTCCTCCATGAGGAGTATCCAGAAGCAGTGAGAGTGAGCACTTACTGCATGCTGTACCCGGCACGTTAAGGCCTTTTAATGTGTCGGTACCTTCGGCGACTTCATGGCTTCTATTATATTCCGGGGGTTACGATACTTCCCAAGCCATGAAAGAGAAATCTATATGTGTGCGTGCTTAGTCCGTTTTCTAAAATGTTCTATATTGATACTTATGGAAAAGTACTAAACATTGGTTTTGTATATGCTATAGAGCCTAAACTACTATCCATAAAGGAAAATAGTCTTCTAGTAATTTAAAGCTTGGTTCCTTACCTTCCCAAAGGCTACACTTCCTATATACCTTACTTAACACAATAATAAAATAGTTTTGATTACAAAGTAACCTTACCATTTTACGCTCAATACCACTCAGCTCAGTGATAATTGCATGTGTGTATGTGCAGCCGGAGTCCGAATCTGTAGGCAGCTACATTCGATATCAGCCCACGGCATGCCATGACGGCACAGCGACATTACAATGATTACTGAGCGGAGAATTTTTGTTTGAGGAATCGTAGTCATTTGGTTAAGATAATTTTTTTTAAATAATTTTGTTAGGAAAGGTATGAACATTTTATTACGGTTCGAAAGATAAGAAAGCAAGCTTAAGATTAACACAACGCCATTTTTCTGTATGAATAGTAGTTTAGGGTGGAGAAGCTATTCAAATCAAACTTTTGTCACTTTTACATAAGAACACTGCAAATATTTTAGAATGTAAGGACTACGCTGGGCCTCGCATGTGGTAGGGAGGGAGTCTGATTCATGGCCTGTGAAGTATTCTCGAGGGTTTTGGCCAGGCCCGTCAGGAATGCAATTGAATGAAGAAACAGCAAGATCCAATTTAAAAGCGAAGCTTCACAAGACGACCTGATCGTAATCAATGACACAAACGTGATTCAAGGCAAATCCAATCTCCCAGCATCTGCCTATGAAAAAGGGCAGGCAAACCGACAATTTGTAGACAGTAACGCTATTTTTTCACGAACTGCATTAAATAATGAACCTAATACTGAATGTACATCATTGAAAACTGTAGAACTTGATTTTAGTGTCTTAAATATAATTCCATTGTGTAGGTTTCTGTTGCATTTACTACATATACTTATGTATATGATTATAAATCAACTATTGTGAATTAATGGAATAAAGATAAGTTGCGTTTTGTAAAATAATCTTATCATTGTACACTTAACATTGATTACTTTAAAGAGTATTCTGGTATTCCTTTTTTTTCCTTTGTTTGAATCCATTTTGACATTTATGCCGTATTGTAACTTATTAGTGGTATACTAGTGATATAAACGAACGATTATAGTCTTAAAACAGTCAGGTTAAAACTTCACTACAACCAACTATTACGCGACGTTTATTCGGTGGTTATGCGTATGGCTGTCTTATTTCGGTTATATTAGGAATGTAACACGGTTATTTTATTTGTTTTGTGGCAGCAATACCACTCTAATACGAAGAGTCGTTTAGTTAACGTATATGAATCATTCTAATAGTTGAATTAATTTACATTTCTTAAAGACTTATTCACGATGTTTATAAAACTAATTAATTGTGATTATAATAGGACTCAACTCTATGACGATTCTGTCGTAATGCATAGTTATATCGACGTCATATGACACACAGAAGGCTTATACGACTTTTAAGTTATATGGTGCTACATACTTACAGCAGCTATCACCCTGTGCTCCATCTAGTCTAGGCCCACATATGTATAGTAAAATAAAAATATTAAATATTAATTATAATTTAAAAATTTGTTCGTTATATTTTTTCATTACGAATACATATGGAATTGCAACATTTATCTTAAAGCTATACCATTTACGGTTATGTTTCTATCACAGATGAATTACAGATTTCGAAGTAAGTTAGATTACAAAATGCAAGATAACAGCAAATACAGAAATAATACTACACGAAAGCAATTACTTAAACGAGAACATCTAGAATATGGTAGTTTAGTTGAAGTCTCATCATCGGCAAGAACACCTCTTGTCTCAGCAGTTGAAATAGTTTCAGTAGTAGTAATAGTAGTAGTAGTCAGGAGTACAGTTCCATTAGGACCAATATCCTCAGATGTGACTTTTAAATGATCGTCGTCTTCGTCATCTTTTCCAAATCCCGAGGACATTTCACCATCATAATCCTCATCATCTGTCAGATCATGATTAATTTCGTCTTTAATATGCTCTTGAATCTGAGGCAGAATACCGTTACACAGGTCACGATTACAGTAGCAATATGTAACTCCATTTGCTGTTTGACAGTCATTTATAGCGAAGGTATCACAGGTCCGCATTATCTGTCCTCCTGCAATATAGGAACACAAATAGATAATGCAAATTTTCAATTCTTGAAATAAGATTAAAGAGCTAAAAAATTCATAGTCACACGTGCATCGACACGTGCATGCCTGCCTGCCTACTACTTACTTACCTTGCTTCTGTGTTATACATCCAACATATTCCCTGGGACACTCAATGGTGAATCGTTCCAGAGCTCTAGGGTCGCTTACAAGAACAGCAGTGGCCTCATCAAATTCTCTGCATGGCAGCACATTTGTATAGTTTTCGCCCAGGTAGGTGTTCACTTCGCCACATGCATAGCATCTGAGACAGTTCGACTGATTTACTGCTGAAATCAAAAGCAACAATTACAAATTAATTTCATAGAGAGAAGAGGGCGCTATCAGTAAGCTAAGCAGTTAGTATAAGGCGGAATGCTGTGTCTTTTTTTTCTTATGCCTAGTTTAAATTCAAATCAATTCGACTTTGTGAAGATCGCACGGTTTCTAAAGTGATCTTCATGGCATCAAACACCTGGTTCTGAGTGGACTTGGTGGACTGAACTCTGCTTATTCTATGGTCTAGTTTGCTGTGCGCATGGCTTTTAAACTAGTTTTATCTTAAGAAAATATTTCTGATGGAGCATACAAGATAAAGAGTGGGTCATTAAATGATAGGATTGAGTGTATATAGGTCCAGTAGGGCGCGCTAAGGGCCTACTGCAGTTTCGTGACTCAGCATTTATTTAGTTTTTGTTTTTTTCTTTCTTGTGTAGGTACCTACATTGAGACAGGCGACATTTAAGTAATTTATTGCTTTAATGCCATAATTTTAAGGTAATTTACCACAGATTACTTTGGTCGCGTAGAGGAAGCCCCTTTAAAAAGTTTTTTTTATTTCTTTTCATTTTGTGTTGGTTGTTTAAATGTCATCAACTGGGAATAGTAGGTTTACATAGGTAAGAAAGAAGTTATTGCACTTTCATGTCAGCGTGAAAAAATTATTATTCAGGGGGGAATTAACGATTCGTCATGTCCAATCAAGCGATGGTCGTAGTGGTGGTGATATTTTAAATCCGTTTTAATGATGAGAAACAAAATATTTTGTCAAATCTTTCATTGGTTTTTGAATTTTTATTGCATTGAGGGTATTGAGTTGTTACTGAACTGAATTCAAGATTGTGACAGCTATAGGTAAAAAATTATGACTGATGACTTAATAATTAGGATTAGGTTTTGGATTCATTGTATGAAGCTTAATTTAAGAGACTGTAATTAACTAGTGGTCTTTTTGTTCAAAATTAGTTGTGGGATGGGGTCCGGCATATATTCGGCCAAGGTATATAGAATACAAGTTATTCCCATTACAAACTACGTTCCGCCATTAGTTTTTTTTTTTTTTTTTATGATGTTGCCAAAGCTCAGGGATTCCCTATGATGCCGCAGCACAGCCTTGGCAGGAAAGGAATTGAGGATTTTTTGGTTGAGTCAAGTAGGTGACGGTGCGCATTACGCTTGAATGTTTGTGGTTCATAGTTGGGAGGGGGGGGGGACAGATGATGGCAAACTGTTCCACATTCGTAGTGACGTAATATCGTGAAATGTATAGGAAAGTACGGTACAAAGAAGACAATACTCTTTCTCCTCTCTTTGTCTTTCCTATAAAAATGTATATACACCCAATAAGTAAATCGAACGGAATTCCGGTCGTTTTCCTTGTCATTTTTGACGAGTTTACTTGGAAATCCGTACTATTAGCGCACGGAATTCCGCTTCTTTGGCCAAAGGGAACTGCGCCGAGATTTCAAGTCTTTGATTGTATTGGTAGATGGAACTGAACGCGGAAATCTATCGGATTTCCATGTTATTTCCTTGTTTTCGCATGGAATTCCCAGACATTTCCATGGCATTTCTATATGGAATTCGTAGGGATTTCGAAGCTTTTTCTAAATGTTTTAATTAAACAGTGGAACATAAATAATTTGTAAGAAGCAAAGCAGTAGAAAAAGTTTCGAAAGTATAGAGAAAATAGTCAAACTGCAATGAGTTGAATCCTTGCAAAATGCTAAAATAGAGCTTAATAAATTCGGAGCAAAGTTTGACAGATTTAGCGTTTTGTAAGAATTAAAGTTATGGCACCTTGATTATTTTCGCTATACTTTCAAAACTTTTTCTACTGCTATGCACTCTACTAATCAATTCAATTCGCAATCGCCTGTGTTTTGCAGAACACTACACGGAACCAAAAGAACACAGCTAATATAAGCCATTAACAATTTTTCGTATACCTCCAACACATCTGTAATGCTGAAAATGGCGTTCGCTGTAGCGTGTAAAAACAGCTTTGTGTGCGAGAATGCCGTCACTTGTTCCGCTGGAATTCCGTGCGAAAATTCCACATCTGGAATTTTTGCTTATTGGGATACATTACCCTCTAAACATTTGAGAGTATACACCTAAAGTGAAACGAAAACGTGAACTTTACGAGCCGCGTTTTACTAATACACCCACGGCTCTATAGTACATGAACACTATAATCACAGCGTAACAAAAACGTACTGAAAACGTACCTCCCTCTAAGCATTTGAGAGTGTACACCAAAAGTGAAAACGTATTGAAAACGTACTTCTGGATTTATTGACCTGTGTCATAGAACCTGACAGCAGGCAGCTGTGTTGTGCATGTTAATTTGTTTGTGAATAACAAAACGCCGCGTTAATTTTTATTTTATTAAAACTTTGGAGTGTCAACAAATTTGAATTACTTATATTATTATTATTGAACTTTTGTCAGTTTACTAAACTATTTTGTAGTCTATCGATAATTCCAATTATCTATACCCTACTCGATGTACCTAAAACATTGTAACGTAGTGTAAGCTAAGGTTCCTTAATAAACGTTTTTTTGTTCTATTTTTGTGATGCTATTTTTATAAAATAAATTAAAATAGAAAAACCTGTTGTTTTCTTCAAAAGCCATTAAGTCCTCATGCAAAACGTTTCGTTAACTGAACGTAATTTTCATTTCGAAAACGTAACACTTTAGAGTACAGTTTGCGAACTACCACTACACTGACAGTCTACGCTTTTCAGTTTCACTTCTCTTTGGCCTGATGATTCGTTTCTGTTACGCATTCACAACACCAAAGCGTTTCTTTTGCGTACACTTCTATGCAAGCATGTTTACATTTTCGTTACGTTTTTGTTTCGCCTTGCTTGAAGGGTAGTCACAGAATTACGTCGCAGGCTATCAGCTGAAATGTGTCAAAATTTTAATGGGAGTACATTGTCTTCTATATACCTCAGCATTCCTTCAATTACAAGAAATGTTATGGAAGTAAAGAGGTGAGAATACTTAGACGTTAAGTCCACTCTGTTAGCCTTAGTTGACAGCTCACTCTGTAAACAGCGTTGACACAGGGCGGCACTCTAGCACCTCGGCTAGTGCGGGAGAGTTGTGGGGTGGGTAAACCAAATACCTGTCGCTGTTACAGTCCACATACTAAAAAACTTGTTCCTTCAAAAAAACCAAGCACACCATTCGGTCCTGATAAGGGTCCCTTACACCACTTACCTTTACTTTCATCGAAGTCATAGATGTAGTGTCTTCAAGCCGTGCTCCATCCTCCCAATGACACTGTGGGCTATATGTTTACAGTGTCCATTTTGACTGACCTGATCTGAAATTACGAGAGGACTCCGGGAGAGTGAGAGGAAAATGAAGTGTTATGTTCGAATAACGTTATAAGAATTCATCTTTAATACCGTAAAACGGGATAGCTTTGGGACACTTTTGCTGGTTTCTATTGTCTCATGTCAATAATGTTCATCCCTTTTTGCTGATACTGCGGTTTCAAATTAATTTGATCTTCCTCGCTGCAAATGTATGTGGTGATTTGCTCGCCGAACAAAGCAATTCTCAAAATCGCCCTGTATTCATGTTTCAATCTTACCCCGTCATGTGGGAAACTTAGGGACAGTGCGATTTGTAGCTTTGAAAGATGAGGAAACATTGATTTGTCAAAATTTTACACATCAGCTGTTTATCTATGGATATCTCACTTTGAGATGAATTTTTCTTCTTTTGATATACAAGCGTTTTAAATTTTTATTTTTGTATTAAAAAAGGTACGAGGTACATTTAGCACATTTCTATGAAAAATGTTGTTAAAAAACCGTGGGGAAATGCGGCGACAGGCAAAACTGATATGTAGTAGATAACAATATTTTCCAGCAATTTTTTTTTTTATACGACTCGGTATCAGATGAAGGGGGCGTAGCTAAGCAGGATTTTTGATTGTCCAGGAGGATGGAAAGGGAGAGGGAAAACCGGACAGTCCCAAAGTTATCAAGCTCAGAGCTAACTAATTACAATTTTAAGGTTAGAAAATGACGTGCACGGATTAAGAACGTTATGATGTCAAAGCATCTAGTATTCAAAATACGTTCCTTTCACTATCGAGATACGCACGGTTTCTTCTTGGTAAACGAAAGTTTCTGGATGAATAAAGAAACTTGAATAAGTACTGTGTGAAAGAATATAAACTGCAGACTGATGATTGTCGAGCAGAAATTGTAAAGGACAATTCAGAATCGACGCAGCATGCATCATGATTTAAGATTTTGCCGGCAAATTCACAATCAGCGCAGCAAGCATATTTGCAGCAAGCAGTGTAGGAAACTTTGTAATGCTAACTTTTTTTATAATTCACAATTATTTACAAACATAACACCTTAATACCGTGTTTTTATATTGTGCATAATTTTAATTTAGTCATTTTTCTTTAAAAAAAATAGATCCGGAGGAAATATGAGATAAATAAGATTTGAAATTTACTTTTTGCCTCAGTATGTTGGCAGAACTGTTGCAGTATGCATCAAATTTTAAAATTTTCCAAACTCTTGCATCATGATGCATGCTGCGCCGATTGCGAATTGCGCCCTATGATCCCATGATATGAAACCTTGCATCACAGCTGCTGCATGCTGCGTTGATGCATGCTGCGCCGATTCTGAATTGGGCTTAAGTAGTGTCGCAAAAAAACAGTACAGTTAGGTGGTAAAGTTGGCGGTGATTGCGCACTATATCGAAATGTCCAGCGTTGGAGGGAAATTAAAAAGTGGTCTGTCCCAAAGCTGCACCCCCTGTCCCAAAGCTGCACCCTGTCCCAAAGTTTCTCCATTTTATGGTAATAGGTAAGTTCACAAGCAACCAGTCTAACTTTCTTAGCACTACTAATTTCTACTTGGACTTACTTGTCAAAATTACACCATTTATGAGGTTCACGTCTATTCATGGATGCTGGACTTATAATTTGGATCCGCCCCGCTTCTTTAATCATTAAGTTTATCAATATTCTTATTAGCAAAATTTCTAAGTTATACATCTGCTGGTGAATCTGCAGCGTACTTACTATACGAATGCTAAGGATTTGCTCGATAAAGAATCCAAGTTCTGGGTAAGGAGTTGATTAATAACTCCATCAGACATCCGAAAAAATGACCCTAATGTGTACCTAATAACCTACTTGAAAAGAGCGAATGAGGATTGGACTGAACATGTTAGGCCTTTTAGGTCGCAGTGCTTAAAATTCAGATCTCTCCCCACCCTATCATTTAGTATATATTTTTTAGTATGTATTTAGGCTTTTTTATTAGTTTTGACTCATAAACATGACTTAAGAGAAATGGAAAAATTTTCAAAATTGGGAAAAGACACCAGCTAACCTAAAAGTTATAAAAAAAGACAGTTAAAACAAACAAATAGATAACAGAATGACACAAAAATGGAAACAAACGACACAAGATTCACAAAAGAGAATAAAACAGACACAAGAATTTTGAAAAAGATCTAAATAAAATAACCGGCCAAGTGCGAGTCGGACTCGCACTAGTACAAAATGTAACACTATATTGTACTTTTTATTTATTTTTTCAAATGAGAGTAGGCGTCATGTGAAAAAATAATGCTGTCATTTCGGAAAAAAAAACAAAAACCCTGTCATTTGAAAAAATAATCCTGTCGTTTGTAAAATAACGCTGACATTTAAAAAAATAACGCTGAAGTTAGAAAAAATAATAATAATGCTGTCATTTGAAAAAAAATGCCTACTTATGATAATAATAATGAATGAGCATAAAACGAGGAAAAAAACGCCGAAAAAATCACGTTTCTTGTATGGGGGCCCCTTTAATTTTATTTTATTTTTATTATTTGTTGTTATATCGCCACCAATAGGAATACACAGTCTCTGAAAATTTCAACTGTCTACCTATTGCGGTTTATGAGATATAACCTGGTGACGGACGGACGGACAGCGAAGTCTTAGTAATAGGGTGTTCCCGTTGTTACCCTTTCGGTACGGAACCCTAAAAATGGAGAAAATCCAAAGTTTTAATGTAATGCCAATTTTTACAATTGGATAAGTGACAGTTCCAAGAAGTTCATTATTTTCAAAATAATTTCCTAATCGAAGAAATTATCAAGAAATTTTTTTTTTCAATTCAGCACCGAGACCGAAATCGAATTAAAAACAAGAAATAGAACGAACGAAAAAATTTACGTGATATCCTTATAGAGCCTCACAAGAGCAGTCCGTAGTATCAGACCTCTATAAAAACTTCTCCCATTATCTTTCAATCTCAAAAATCTCTAACTGATTGCTTATCCTTACCACATCAGTTGCAATAGTTCCAAAATGGGGAAAAGCTCCCTGGACTAGGGTCAACAGCAGCGATGCCAGACGAAATGATGCAAAAATCTTAAATTTTGAAAACAAAAAACTTGAAAATCTTGAAATCTATGTATATAAATAAAAATCAAATGCTGTTCGTTGGTAATCGCATCACTTAAGAACGACTTGACCGATGTGGCTATTTTTTTTTTCTTAAATGTTCGTAATAGTCCGAATAAGGTTTTCAGGGAAAGAAAAATTGGAATCGGAAAGCCTTTCTTCGTGTTGCCATACAGAACTTTGGTTTTTCATTATACGTCGACGAGGAGAGCTCAAATTTTATAAACGGCGTTAAAAAAAAAATTAAAATTGCGCTCTAAAATGGGACCATCGGGCAGCTCCTTCGTAGTGTTACCATACGAAAATTTTGTTTTTAACTATATATTTGGACACTGCCTGAGAACGCGATTTCGTAGAGAGCTAAAACTTGGTACATAGTGTTTTCATTGCAATTATAAATATAATTTCAAAAATGGACAAAATCGGGTTACCCTTTTTGGTGTTGCCATACAAAACCTTGGTTTTTCACTATATACTTGGAAGCTGCCTGAGAAGGTGTCAACGTGGAGAGCTTTTTTAACAATGGAAATGAAAGCTGATTAAAATTCTTTTTGATATTAAAATGGTTGCCCAATAATGTATCGACGTCGGTATTTTCATCAAGTTTGTATGTAGAAGAATCAAAGTTACGTAAGTCCTCTCCATTCTTCTTCAATTTTTGGAATATCAATACCAATTTTATATATATAAATAAATTTAATTATTTCTAAATATTTAGAAGAATAATTAGGATTTATCAAATCAAATGGTTGTTGGATCTTCTGATAAATTTAATAATTCTGTGATTCATTGTATTTTGTCAATATTGGCAGCAAATCCGAAATAAATTTTTAACGGTTCATATAATTAAAGGATTCTATTGACTTCACGTTTTGTTGATAACCATCTTATTTGGTGTGGACGTAGCAATTTTTTTGGTTTTAATTTTATAATAGCTGACTTTTTATGTAAATAAAAATTTCACGAGTATAAGCTTTTTTCAGTTTTCACTACATCGAAGTCACGTAATTTGTTGTTTCAGCATTATTTCGACGAATTTACCCTCGAAATCACGTAAATTCCAGTACAAAAAACTTAATCGAAATCATCTCAATTAATCCGAACGCGCCTATTTTCGGTTTCCACATTTTGTCAAACTGTATAATTTGACATTTGTTTTATACACTTGTCAATAAATTTTTAAGGAAGAAATTTAACATTAAATTAAATATAATATTAATGTTGCTGACATTTATGTGGCAATATATCCTTTTATTTTTTATGACAATTTGATATTTAAGTGTAACATCTGTCAAACGAAATCATCTCAGAGGTAGTGAAAACACCCGACAGTGGGGCGCGTTCACTGCCAACGGAATAGTGACTTTATTTTCGACTACGACCCCCACTACCAAGCGTTCGCTTCGCCAAATTTTGACAGTAAACGACTACACTTGACTACGAATATCGTTCACTCCGCACTCTGAATGTACCAAATAGTAGACTACATTCGACTACAGTCAGGAGGACAGTCGATCGTAGTTGATTTGACACAGCTACACTACGACAACAATTACGCTACTAAAGTGGCAGTGAACGCGCTCATTGATTTCGAAATCACTTCATAAAATTTACGTGATTTCGATGTAGTGAAAACGCCTTATAAGCTGAATGAGTGGCGAACACACATGGATATAAAAGAGATCTGGACCTTTTCCTTTTCAAGACAACAAACAGAATGATTTTTCCCACACATCTTGGATAGGTATCAAACACCTTGAATTTCAAGATAAATCTTGAAATCTGACATCACTGGTCAACAGCGAAGAACAAGAGTGACGTTCTAGTTCGTCGATAATGGTTGCCGCAGCTGAATTTGTCTCCGTCCGATGCCAGATATTCAAGACGTAAACGTCCCTTCAATCTGGCAATATAGTGGTACTTAAGTAGGTACTTGTACATGGTGTTGTGGGTCAATATTCTGATTCCTATCTTCGACTCTCGCATGTAATAGAAATGAATCGTAGATATTTGGGTAATGTTAATTACATGGATAACTGTAGACTATACTCTGCAAGTTGTCCATCCCATCACGTCCAAATTGAACCCGAGGGTTTGTCCGTCATTTTTTGTATCCTACAAGGACATAAGAACGTCATGGAAATGGAGTATACGCGTGTTGTTAGTTTACTGGACTAAAATGAGAAATAATAATTTAGTGCAACATCTGTTATAGTAGTTCTGCTAGAATATCTGTTCTATAAAATATGCGCAGAAAAACTGCTAGAATAATGCAAAAACTGAATCTAGATATAAGAGTGCGTCATTCAACAAAGAAAGCAGATAACCTGAGACAGCTTACAACTCGATAAGATAAATTCCATATAAACCCGGATCACTTTTAGAAAGCTCTTTTTATTCAACCAAAGAAAGCTATCATTGCGAAGAGTTTATATGGCATAATACAGCAAGAGAGAGAGAGAATATGTAGAGCTTTCTATTAGAGGCCCATTAGCTCGTTTTAGTTGGACCGCGTTTTTGTGAGGTTTTGCACATCTAGATGTAAGTTGTCTCAGGTATAACAATGGACCACCCGTAAGTCTGAGCCCACACAGACTGATCATTAGACTTAACCTCTAACAGAGAAATCTCTGCGAGGGTATTGATGATCTACCCACGAGTGCAAGACTTCAAAAAGTTCTCTCTAAGAAACACACCAATAGTATCAGCCTTCTACAGAAAGTCGATGGTAGCTACACGAGTAGCCGGGAAGAAACAGTAAGTTTGTTATTACAAACTCATTTTCCCGATTCGAGAATTATGCAAGATGACGACGAAATCCCTGAAGAGCTAAGACCTGAATGCAGGCCCTCCAACAGGATTAAAAGTCTCTCTGGCAGAATCTTCACCCCAAGGAAAGTCAAATGGGCCGTCAACTCCTTTAAGCCATTCAAATCGCCTGGAGCTGATGGCATCTTTCCAGCCCTACTTCAACAAGCGCTAGAAGAGATACTGATAAATCTCATTAAGATCTTTAGAGCAAGTTTTACTCTAGGATATATACCAAGGACGTGGAGGGAAGTTAAGGTAACATTCATACCTAAAGAGGGAGGGCGTTCACCTGCATTACCCAAATCCTACCGTCCTATCAGTCTAACTTCATTTCTCCTCAAAACAATGGAGAAAGTGTTAGACAACTATATTAGGAGCGGTGCACTCGAGCGATCACCGCTGCACCCAAATAAACATGCTTACCAAACAGGAAAGTCTACCACAACTGCCCTACATAGTCTTGTCCTAGGACTAGAAAAGGCAGTAGAGGATAAAGAGACTGCCCTCTGCGCATTCCTAGACATCGAAGGGACATTTGACAATACCACCTTTGAAGCCATTGAGAATGCAGCTACCAAAAAGGGAATTGAACCTTCCTTGATAAAATGGATAAAAGCTATGCTTGAAAGCCGGAGAATTACAGCTAACCTGGGGGAGGACTCTATTACAGTAGTGGCTGCCAAGGGATGTGCCCAAGGTGAGGTACTGTCCCCCTCTACTAAGGTCTCTGGCTGTAGATGATCTCCTACAGAAGCTAACAAACTCCGGCTATGACAATCAGGGATATGCGGATGACCTGGTCATTACAATCAGGGGCAAACATGATCAGATAATCTCTGATCTATTGCAAAATGCCCTAAAAATAGTTTGCAACTGGTGCCAAATAATGGGATTTCGAGCCAATCCTGGTAAGACAACAGTTGTTCCCTTCACGAGAAAAAGGAAGCTTTACCTAAAAGCACCATCCCTTGCGGGAACAGTAGTGGAATTCTCAAAGGAAGTCAAATATCTAGGTATTACCTTAGATAACAGACTAACCTGGAACTCTCACTTAAAAAGAATACTGGATAAAGCTACAGTGGCAACATGGACATGCCGCAGGCTTTTTGACAAAACTTGGGGTCTTAAACCAAAAATGACTCTGTGGTCATATACATCTATTATAAGACCCATGGTCACATACGCCTCACACGTTTGGTGGCCAAAAACAAAACAAAAGACAGCTCAAGCTAGTTTGCAAAAACTACAACGGCTTGCATGTCTAGGAGTAGCCGGTGCCATGCGTACCTCCCCAACTGCGGCCCTAGAGACTATGTTGGACCTGCTACCCTTACATTTGCATGTTAGGGAGCAGGCCATACTTAGTGCAATTAGGCTACAAAGGGCAAACCTCCTAAGTACAAATAATCTGGTTGGCCACCTGAAAGTCCTCCAGGACCTGGTACCCAGATCAGTGTCACCCTATTTGTCTCGGCTGTTGCTATTATGGGAAACGAGATTGCGGACCGCCTTGCAAAGGAAGGAGTCAAATCTCCGTTTATGTTCCCTGAGCCTGTCTTTGGACACCCAAAAAGTCACCTCTCAGCTCAGATCAGGCTTTGGGAGGATTCTGTATGGAAGACGATGAATCCGCTGAACATGTCCTATGTGACTGTGAAGCTCTGTGCCGCACAAGGCTAAGACATCTAGGAAAGGAATTTCCACTGCCAGAGGATGTCGAAAAAATGGCCCTAAAGAATATTATAGGCTTCATCAAAGACCTTAAGTTCGAATGGGCGCCCTAGGGCATCAAGGGGTAATGTCACAATAGATCTTATAGGTCGCAGTGACAAGATGAGAGGCAGAAACCCTGTCTGCATCCCCCGTAATTAATAATAATAATAATAATAACCTGTAACATAAACTAAACGATCTCTAATTTTGCTATCAATATAAAATTTTTACTCTCATAACCACAACACCTTAATAGAAGGGCTCAGTTCAGGCATAGCCTTCCCTATGCTAACAATAAAAAAAAAAAACACTTACAGACAGTAAATTTTATCAGACCCCGGTTCGATAATTTTCTCTAGAGCTATAGGCAAATGGCTTTCATTGATCGATTGTGCTTTTTATCATGCAGCCAACTTCTCTATCAGCTCGATTCCAATCGAATTCTTCTCTTATCTGAGAGATAAAATTTTTATTTACACATAACTTCTTGCATACACAAACATACATACAAACAAACATATGTTCCCATTTCACCTCACAGCACAGCAGCTCCCCAACTAAATATGCCAGGTGGATTTGGATTTTAATTTTATCTCAGAATATTCAAAAGAAGCCCATAACCAGTTTGGCTGGCTCATTAGAAGAGCGTTTCCGTTGTAGTAAACAACATCAGCAATTCCCAAGAGATGATGAGATACAAGGACGTCCACGTCTATCAATCGGAAAATCACAGTGTAATTGGACATAAACTTGCGATGAAAAGACGAGTTTTTTTTTTTTGAAAAAATCTCATTCTCGACCTGATATCGTTATAAATTGCAAAAATCAGAATAAATACAAAATTTATAAGAACTTGATCATAAATGATGTAAGTACCACGGAGACGGCAGTCCCTGTGACATGATTGACTTCGACATCTTTGCGCTTTGTTACTATAGTCCACATCACATCTGGTAAGCAGACTCTCGTTTTGGGGAAAATCCGCCAATGTTGTGTATCATTGCAAAAGACCGGCACAGCGAAAGGAATTTTTTCAGATGATGACATCGAAGCATATGAAATGTTTTTTTTCGTTCTTCGTTTTTCATAAAACTAACTGACTGCTACTTAACAGCAAATTTAATGATTTTGTTTTTTCTTGTGAACTTCTGCTAAATGTAATAGAGGGCTCTAAAAAAAAATGATAATTCTGCCGGCAAACATATGACTGCATGACATGAAACATAAAAAACACTTTATGACTCAACTCAACCAACTTTCAACTTCCATTAAAATTTGTATTTTCAGGGCGCCGCCGACGTCGGATTCGATTTTGGATTCAACACATTTTGATCTTGATCTCTCTACATGTTCACCTAATTGGTCTGGCCCCGCGTGATAACATCATCAGTCGGCAATTTTTGGTGAGCGGAAGAGCAAAGATAAAAAAAAAAGCAAAAAATGCTATTGATATCAAATAACTGAGGAGGTTACGTTCAAGCACATAAGAAAGAATTTCTTAGGACCACATTTTCTCCTTCTATAGTGATTGATCCAAAATGATTTTTATCTTTACGACTTCAATATAAATCACGATTCTAAAAACGGTAGAGAGTTGAGGTACATAGTTAGTTATTGATTGGACAGGATATGCATATGTTGAAAAATTTCATCAAGCAGAGAGGCTCTGAGGTAAGAATCACGGTGGTACATAGGACAGATTTGAGGCTTTGAGTTTTCAATATGGTGAAGAATTTTAGAATTTTTGTGAAATAATTTATATTCGAAAATAGTATGATTTAAAAAAAAATAAGAAGAAATCAGTAACATAAAAATAATTGCTTTCTAGTGAGACACACAATGACAGAGGACTACAGTTCCAGCAACGGAAACGCATATTTGGTATATTGATGGATCCAGCAAGGATAACAGGAGTGATGCGTACAGAAATGGAACTATCCATTTCGCTTGGTGTCTTTCTATACATCTTTCAGGCAAAAGTTTATGCTATAGAGGTTAGAGCTCAGGAAAGCCTAAACAGGGAGGCTGCAAGAACTTCAATATTAACATTTTCTCAGACAGTCAAGAGCAGCACAGATTGACTGTGGTTCTGTTCTTTAAAGACTTTCGAAACTAACATGGAGCTACCACATGAAACCCAAGTTGCTGTCTAAGGACAACAAAGTGGCTTTGCCTAGGGTCTTTGTATGGATTCGAAGGAGTGGAAGAAAATGAAAAAGGGGATGATCTGGCTAAAACCGGAACTGAAAATCCGTATACTAGTCAGTACCCATCACTTGGTCCACACCAGAAAGCGACTTTAGAAAAAAATGGGAAGACAGACAACTGTATAGCCTCTAGCGGAGGAATTTTTCACCTTCTCTTCCCTCTATGTCCACGCTGTCGTGTATCTTATTTTAAGTATGTAGCTTGATAGCAAGGACAAGCTACCTCTAATAGCAGAACTCACAAAACAATCCTTTGCTCACTTCTGTGAATGATTGCTGTCCGATTTCATGGGCTTGATTTTTTACTCGTCTTTATCTATTACGTTTACTACACTTGATCTCGATCTGGCTGACTACATGAATAGGAAACTAAGAAATAGAAATACCTAAAACGTCTGAAAAGCATTCGGAATGTGCATTTGTTTGCCATTCCTAATGGAAAGTATACAAATTGAGCGCATCCAGTACTTTACTAACATGTCTCCATTGAGCTTATCTGCGTTCAAGTAGATTGCGGGCAGCATCTGACAACTAGCGCTGATATGAGAAATACACATGCTTGGTGGTTACTCTTCAAATGCTTATCGAATGAGCCATTCGTATGTTGCGTCTGTTGGCTCGCAAGAAGCAAGACGCTCACAGCAGACCACTAATGGCCATGGAAGAAAGAACTACAAAAATATAAGCTAAATGTAGTAACTGGGGTGTGTGTGACCCAAGTGCGTGAAAATGGGTTTTCCGGCGGCAAAAACGGCCCGAGAAAGTTTTCTGAATTGGTAAAAAAAGTACACCACCCGATATTACTCGGATAGGATAGGAAAGGATAGGCTATGCTATGTACAATTCGTGTACGTGAGATAAGAATATTTTTTGTTTTTTTGACACGGCGGCGGGGGTATGACAACAGACCTGGACATTATTGTTCGACAGTTCCACATTTCTGCTTTATTTCTGACATTTCAGATTTTATGAAAACAGGTTCGGGTTTGATTTAGTGATTTTGTGTTATACAAGTATGAGTAGAAGTGATTTATATTTAATAATAGTGAAATATTGTTTTGTGAACGAGACTCCGGAGTCTTGAATTATCGTGTTGAAGTGAGCTGTACTGGGCTGCAGAAACAACTGGCGTTATTGTCGTGGGAAAGTATTTTTCAAGCAAGTTTAATAGTTTTACTAATAAATTATATTGCTTTAGTATAATCAAAATGAAATACATATTTATAATAAAATAAGTAAAAAACGAGTTTCAAGCAAAACTGAAGCCAAGTCGTATGAAAAAGTAGAAAATAAACTTTTCTTCACACACAGAGGTGGACTCAGATTTTTTGATTGGGACATTTCTCTTGAATATTCTTTCTCTTCATGAATCAAATCACTTATTACCTCTGATTGATCATACTGAAATATATCGGTGATTGTCAGCGAATAAAATCTGAGTCCACCTCTGTGTGTGAAGAAAAGTTTTTTCTACTATTTCATGCGGCTTGGCCTCAGTTTTGTTTGAAAATCCCTTTTTTTAATTATTTTATTTTCTGCCTTTTTCACGTTAACTAAATTCTTATTACGTGCTGCACGGAGATATTTTAAAACAATTTTTAAGTCATGTTTGGTGCCGATCCGAAAACAAAAATTTTTCGAGTATCAAAAAGTTTAAGTACTGCAACAGTTTTCTGAAATTCAAATTATATTTTAAACAGCGCTTTTTAGCTGTATTCCAACTTGATCCCATATAACATGAATTTTCCCGATTTTCCATGTTTTCCACAGACTTTTCCTATTACTATGAATTTTTTTTTTAATTTACATGAATTTTCCTCGATTTTTCATGCAAGTTTTCATGATTGTTGAAGAGAAAGTATAGATGCCAGTAGGACGTAAAAGAAAATGATTCCGCATAGCTTATAAAACTTTTCTGTCGGAAAATTTTCCGGAAAAGTAGGAAAATTCCGGAAATTTTCGTAAAATTTTCCAGAAAAATTGGAAAATTCTGCATTTTTCCTGAAGCAGATTTATCACTAATCATATCGATGAAAATTTTCCCGATGATTTTCCCGGTTTTCCATGGAGTTTTTTCCACAAAAGCAACTTTATGCAACTCATTTCGCTCTACAACTTTGTTTTAGGTTGCAAAATCGTCAAACGCTTCCTTGGTCGGAAAAACTCCTGAAAAGAGTTTTACATGAATTTTACTCGATTTTTTTTGCAATTTTTCACCATTGTCGGAGAGAAAGTAATGATGCCAGTTGATTGGGAACTTGATCCTTCATAATTTAGAAAATTTGTCAAATTTATCAAATTTGTACCAAATTTTCAAATGATTTTTCCCGATTTTCCGGGTTTTCCATGGAAATTTCCGGTTCAAATTTTGATAGATTCAATTGTCACGCGACATGAACCTGTGTGCCAGATTTCAGCTCGCTCTGATGACGAAAAGTGGGTCTACGAGAGTGTCGAAAATAGTAAAAAAGAAATATACAGACAGACAAATTCGTGTACGAGTTAAAGGGAACGGCCTCAAAAAAATAAACAGCCATGGCATAAAATTTAACATTTGCCAATGCCGGTTTGTTTGGTTACAATTGAACATCTGGGGGCATTAAATTATCTTAGCCATACAAAAGCAACGCCAAAAAATGTTATCTGCAAATAAATTGGGCACTAGCAAAATTCGTAAAAATTTAAAAAGATATAAAAAAATTAAAAATTATAAATTTAAAAATTAATTTAAAAATTTTGCGATACGAGCCGTTTATTTTGAAAGTGGTTTAAGTCCATTTTTTTTTAAAGACCAAATATTGAAATATTTTGGGTTAAATTCATTTAAAAAAATTATTTAAAATTTTGTATAGGATCTAACTGTGAGCTTTTGTGTGTGTTTGAAGTGTAAGACAGTGTAAATTAATTAACCAATTATGTTTACTAAAGATTTCTGAAGAAAATATAAATACTATACCCAAATGGACTTAAACCACTTTCAAAATAAAAGGGCTCATATAATGGGATCTCTTCTATTAAATTTCTTTAATACTTAATAAAGATCTGAAAATAGCGTAATTTTATTACTTCCATGACTTAAGATGCAATTCTACTACATGAAGGAAAATGCTTAATTTTTTTTCTCATAGTCTATCCTTTTTGTTATATGATCTTAGCAAAAACACGTCATCAAGGCCAATTTTTCATATTGGATTTAAGAAGCCCAAAGGCTTAGCCTTAAAATGACTTATTACACTCTGTACCCAAAAAGTGACCCTTTCTCCGATTTTTGAACTTTTTATTAAGCAAATCCAGCGAAAAAGTTCAATAAGTGCCAGAAAGTAGGCAATTATCCTTTGGGGCGAGCTTTTTAAGCCATTTTCATTGGATATGTTCAAGAAAAAGAAATTCATAAGGGTAGCTTTTTGGGTACAGAGTGTAATTGGTCATTTTAAAGCTAAGCTTTTGGGCTTCTTAAATCCAATATGAAAAATTGGTCTTGATAAAGTGTTTTTTGATAAATATAGTAATTAAATAAAAAACAAAAAGAGCAAAAATTCCAAAATCTTTGTTGAGCCATAACTTCAAAACGTAGAAGGGAAAGGAGGGCAAACATTTATAGACCGTTGGAAAGGTCCAACAATTAACTACAGTAGAACGCCGATTATCCGAACGCCGATTAACCGAATCGCCAATTATCCGAATCGGTCCTAAGCGTAATAAAAAAAATTGAAAGCTAGAGGCAAGACACTACATGTTTTGCGTCGCGCGGCTTCCGTGAAACGCAACGTTTGTTTTTTTTTCAACTCAATAACATTGAATTACTGTTAGTGAGCTCCTCTTTCTCTCATTGTGAAGATCGCTGTTTTGAACGGTTATATGATAAGTGAATAACCAAAATGAGTGCAAAGCGGAAACGTGTCGTCCTATCACTAAAGGTCAAAGTTGAAATAATTATTCAGTTAAAAAAAGGTGTGGCGGGAAAGGTACTGGCAGATAGATTTGGTGTTGGGGCAGCAACAATAACTGATATTAAAAATAACAGTGAAAAAATTTTAAGTTTTGTGACTGCGTTGGAAACTGATGATGGATGTTCGTCGCGAAAAGTAATGAAAAAGGCAAAGGATGAACAGCTTGAGAATGCTGTTTTTACGTGGTTTCTGCAGCAACGATCTATTGGACAACCGATTTCAGGATCGATTTTATGTGAAAAGGCGCGAATGTTCAGTGAAAAAATGGGTGTAGCTGGTTTTAAGGCAAGCACTGGATGGATCCGCAATTTCAAGAATAGGCACGGTATTCGGGAACTGGATATTGCTGGCGAAAAACTTTCTGCTGATAGTGAAGCTGCTAATAAATTTGTGGACACCTTTAAAAAAGAAACTGAAAACTACGACCCTGATCTTGTTTACAATGCTGATGAGACTGGTTTGAATTGGAAAGCTTTGTCGAGAAAAACCCTAGCATCTAAAAGAGAACAGAGTGCTCCCGGCCACAAAGTCAGTAAAGATCGCGTCACCATAATGGTCTGCGCTAACTCTACTGGTACCCATCGCCTTCCTCTATTATTGATTGGCACAGCAAAGAAGCCGAGGGCTTTTAAGAACGTAGCCAAGTTACCAGTGACCTACACTAATCAGAAGAATGCATGGATGGACAGCAGTATTTTTTTGGAGTGGTATGATAAAACCTTTCTTCCTGAAACAAAAAAGTTTAAAACGGAAACAGGAAAAAAGGGAAAAGTTTTGCCAATTATTGACAATGCACCAACGCATCCATCACTTGAGCTTCTAGTGAGAGAAGAAGGGAAATTTAAGTGTCTCTTTTTACCACCTAACGTCACAAGTCTGCTGCAGCCCATGGACCAGGGTGTGATTGAGTGCACGAAACGGCTTTACAGACGACAGTTGCTTCGTAAATTGCTTCTAGCTGAAGAGAACGACGAAGAACGAGTTTTGGATTCGTACAAAAAAATCAACTTGAAAGACTGTTGCTACATGATTGCAGATTCCTGGAACATGGTTAAAAGTGTTTCACTGAAACGAGCTTGGAATAAAATAAACGGCACATCAACGAAAGAGCAACTCGAGTTAGAAAAGCAAGCGAAAGAACGAGAATCAACCGCTGAAGTTATTGAAGACGAACAGGAATTACCGTCAGTAGAAGAGTTTGTAAACATGGATAATGAAATCGCGGGATGTTCGGAGTGTGATGTCGCTGATATGGAAGAATGGTTGCACTGTGATAAGAACGATCAAGGGTTCCAGATACAGACAGACGATGAAATCGCAGCGAGTGCCATGGACTCTCTCTATCTCTAGTGCACTACTTACATATTGTAGAATTGAGTTTGTTAAATTTAATAAAGTTTATTCTATGTGTGACAGTTCGTTTTTCTTTATTACCAGTCTATGTCCGATTATCCGAATTTTCGATTATCCGAATCGACCCCGGTCCCAATTAATTCGGATAATCGGCGTTCTACTGTATCTACAAAGTTTAAATCATCATCATAGGGTGTAGCGTGCATAAGTTACAGGGTGATCTATGAAAACATACCCAAATACCTTTAAGTTCCGTGATCTCGGAAACCGTTATTTATTTATCGTTTATTTTAAATGTAGTTGAGCCTTTAGCCAGAATGCCTCGCTTCTATATTAAATCAACGATGCCTCGACGTGATGTAAGGAACCACAAAATTTTTCTTAGTAATTTACTGGAAATTGTTTCTTTAGAATTTTTATGCATTATTGGACAATGGCTGGTAGGGCCGCTAATAATTCTTATGATCGTAGAAGCGTAGATAAGTATGTATTCATTTCTTCTTCGAAATTTACAGAAAATGTTTCGGCAGAATTAATAAATAAATATTGAAACAATGCGTAAAAATTCTAAAGAAAAAATTTCCAGTTAAATTCTAAGAAAAAATGCAGGGTTTCAATACGTCAGGTCGAGGCATTGTTGATTTTAAATTCGAGCAAGGCATTGTTGGCTATTTGGTTACGTCAGCAAGTCAAGGCATCGTCGATTTTACATTCGAGCGAGGCGTTACAGGTTATTGTTCTACTTGCCCAGTCTTTGTATGTTATTAGTTTGTATATGGCCATACCATTGTTAATCTATATACTATGCTCTACCACAAAAGAATTTTTTGGCCCCTCCCTGACGGGTCGGTATAACATCGGTACGGCATTGACTTGGTAAACGTGCGGCATGCCGAGTCACTGTCGCCACCGTGTGTATTTTAATCAGTACCTACACATGGGTCTGCACTGCGCGGTTGAGATGCAACATGTTTTCGGTATGCAGCATTGCGACATATTTTGTCAGCCGATAAGCGCCATTTACCTAGTTGACTAGTGAATTTTGTCGTGAGGGAGCTCTATGCGGTACGACATCTTGCGGAAAAAATGTCATACCGATAATGCGTCGCTACTGTACAGTATCGTACTGACCCGTCCCGACCCTTACTTGATTTTGGATCTGATAATTTTACCGAAAAGTAAACCTACATACATTTCTTCTCTACTATGTTGATCAAAGAAGGTATTTTTAGATTCTAATAAATCTCATTTTGACTTTGAATAAGTATTTTTTCTAGTTGAACTTTTACTAAGAGTTAACACATTGATACAGGTTTACACTCATGTATTAGGTATATAATGAATAAAGAATTATTATAATCGAAATCTCACAAAAATGATCAAGTTTTTGAAATTTATGGTATCTTGAAACTGATTGTCTATGTTAATTCGCTCTGTATTTTGAAATATGTATAAGCAAAGCTAATAAATTTAAATCAAGGTTTTTTTTCTCTATATTACGGTTCGACTCAGTTTTCAGTGAATAAATGAGCAGGCGATATGGTGTTTAAGTTTACAGTACAGTATAAAAGTAAAAATTAGTAAAAATAAAGCCAAATTCTGAGAAATTTAAAAAGGTAAAAATTGAATTGAGTTGTAGCATGTGCTTTTACTTTACACTAATGCCACAGCGTTGTTCCAAGGAAGCAGCAAAGAAGAGCAAATTTAAGGAGATTGCGCTGAACCGCTTCAATGTAATTAATGATGCATTTTGCAAATTCATTGAACAAATTTTCAGTGTATTTCGGTCTGCTATAGACGGAGTAATTACCACTTATTAATATGCATCGCATAGGAAGGACTCCAAACTGGAGTAGCATACTCTGCAATAGATCTAATCAATGCTCAGTAAAGAGACTACTCAACGTAGGTATGGGTTATTGAATTCTCGAGACCAGCTTTTTACAAAGCCCGCAACGTAGAATTGGCCTTCTATACAGCGGAATCAATATGATCCTCAAAGGAGAAGCAATAATTTAAAGCAACAGTCAAATTGTTGGTCTTGTTAAGTCGGGTTAAGGAGTTTCCGTCTAGAGTATAATCATAGAAAAATGTGTGTCTTTTTCGAGAGAAAAATTCATGTAAATCATTAATAATAAGGGACCAAAATGGCTACCTTGTGGTACCCGAGAAGAATTATTAATATCCGTTGAAAGAACGCTACGAAAAAGTTCTCGTTGAGTTCGGTAAGTATTAATCCACAATAAAAAGAGGAGAGGAAGAATTATTCCACAATAAAAAGAAGAAGCATGGTGAAAAAAACTCTTTAATAAATAAAAATCTTTTAAAAAGGAAATTTCTTTGAAAAAGAGGTCGTTTCGTATCTGCAGGAATCGTATAGTCATCAGCCACAGTGTACAACCAAGCTGACCCCATATATATCTACACTTAAAAAAAGTTTTCAGTGTGAATTATGTATGAAGCGAAATACTAAATGCTTGGCGAGACTATGCGGGACTAGTATTTCATAGAGAGATTTACTATGAAAATAAATTCATAGGGAATTAAGTCAATATGATACGGCAGGCAGGAACCAAGTCGTACTGATGAGTATACGGGATACCTGCCGTCTTTTTAAAAGAAATTTCTTTTTTAAAAGATTTTTATTTGTTTTTTTTTTTTTTACTCAATTCGGAAGTATGGTACTTACGTGAGCTAAAGTTTTACTAAAGTCAGTAAAAATACAATCCATTTGCCTGCAAATTTCAATAGCCGAAGTGCTATAGTTGGAAATATCTACACTAAATTCATTGCAGTGGATTAGATTTACCATTAGTGCAGACATGTTGGAAGGAGCCTAAGGAGGGTTTACATTGAAATTTATTTATTTATTTATTTCGTCTACCGATATACAATTTTACAGACTAAGAAGGAAAAATGATGCTTATATACTACGTGAAAAAAAAGATATTCAACCCATATGCATATTTTTTATATATATGTATATCTTTAAGCTAAGCTCAGGGGATACCCTATGATGCAGGGCACAGCATGGTAGGAAGGAGATAGGGAAAGGATTAGGGGATATGAGGAGAGTGGCGGATGTGCCGATGTATGTCGCCCTTAAACCTCCGCACATTGTATGCCGGAAAAGTTTTAGGGGCGCCAAATTCTCAATTGATAAAATAAAGGAAACGATGAAGCTACGCAGCTTGGAGTCTCAAGATATCCGCAAGAGCGCACCGGAGCGTGAAAACCTTCTATATTTAGGAGATTGAGACAGGACTTTGGAAAACGAGTGTCCGCGTCCGCGGGCTCATTTGTCGTCAACTGAGCCTACACAATTAGTGGCCCTGGAGTTCTACAAGTACATCCTGAAAAAAAGGGTTTTTGGACATTTATTCAAATGTGGCAATAGCACTCCGGATGTTGTTGTGTACACCAGTGTCATATTGCTCGGAAGAACTGTGCTGTACATAGAGTCAGAAATAATGGAGTCTGTGGATTATAGCATAGATGGCACAAGAACTAGATGTCGCATCCCATACTAGAACAGAGTAAACAGATTGTGAAATGGGTAGTGCATTCTGGAATGGGCCACAACGCGGTTTAGAGTATGCTGAAAACAAATGTTTTTTAAACAGCAGTTTTGTATTCATTTAATCGACCTCCTCAACACTTCAGATACGAAAAAGTATGAATCACTCGACGTATACATCATTTTAAATGTTGTGGTCCATTCCGGAATGGACCATCCACCCATATAAATTTAGTATACTTTTTTGGTACTGCATGCGACATCTAGTTCTTGTGCCTTCTATGATTATAATAGTCAGGTAATCCGTTCCTTTACAGAGAAGAAAGTTCGTCGCATAACAATCTAAGCGTATATGCTTACACGCAACGAACTTTCTTTGCATATCATTTCGTACTTATTTGTGATATTTTCTAAAGTCGATGTATTTTAAATAAATGAAAAATAACGGTGACATTTTTATTTTATTCAATTATTTAAAAATGGGGTCCTGATTCTGTTAACCGCCTAGGGGCCTGGGGTCTTCATGTCCGGGCCTGCTACTAGTGAAGAAAATATGTTTGTACTTAGATAGATACAAAATAAAAAATGATTTATGCAACATCATCGAACAAATCTAACAACGTCCTGCTTAAGGTTAGTTAAATCTTGAGTATTAACAATCTTCATGAAAATCTTTAAGTTATCAGCAAATTCAAGGCACGCAGCTAAACTGAATACATCACAGACCAATGCTTCAGGTAGCTTGGCAATACAAGATAAGTTGGCGGTTACCTGGCGTTAATTGAAAATATCGTTCCTTCGTACCCTTTTTATGTAAAAGTTATATTGAGAGATAGTTTCCATAATTTCAGAAAGACACCACAATTATTACATAAATTAAATAAATAACAGAGAACAGACACAAGAGGAAGGCCACACTTTTTTAAAACAAAAAAGACGGGATTCCATGAGGACCATCGAAAAGAGCAACAAACACTAATTACCATCCCGTTCTACCGTTTTTTTTTTTTTTTATTATCAAATGTATAAATGAAAAAGGTGCGCATACCTATGAGAACAATGAAGAAAGTCACTACTATTAGTATAAATGATTTTCCCATAATACAAAATTTTAAATTCACAACGTTTTTATAATAAAATATTTCAAATATGAACAGCAACTAAATTTCTCAGTGACCGCACTCAGTACACTTCCCATTTCAGAACCGGAAATTTTTTTCTAATTACATAAATTCACATAATTAATATGTGAAATGCACACACAAATTGATGGGGTTATGTTTGCTGTGCTTTTTGCGTTATTTAATCACTAGAACAAGAACACTATTATAATCGGAAATAGCCGCTCAAAATGTCACTGCGTGGACACAATCATAATATACCGCTACTGCGCACGCACATAATACACTGCACTACACTTCAAGACCGGCAGCGGTACTGTTACAAAAAATACGGCTCAGCTAAGCATTTGCCCGGAAGAACGAATTGTTGAAAGTAAAAAGCTAAAGCATGCAGAACACTTTTGACTGGCGGCAACGGCAAGCAGAGCAGCTTCCTGGATCAAGCAAATCAAAGAGCAAACAAGAGATAGAGACGAGAGTTTTGTTCTCAATTGGGATTGGTGTTGGTTTTGTGAATTGTGGTCGTGCTCGTGCTCGTGCCTGTCTACTGCCTAGCCTAATCTAGACTAGGCTGCTCCTTCCTGATCCTGTCCTTTAACTGACTACGTCCTGCAGCTAGTGCAGCCTGGTCGCTGATGGCTTTGCTAGTAAATATATCAGGAGCCAGGACAGGACCAGGGCCACAGCCCCCCCAGCATGGCGTATGGGATTTTATTTTTATGGGCGTAAGAGAATACCAGAAAATATTTTCTCTTTAAATAATTGAAAAGAGTTCTTCAACTTCAATCATTTATTCTCTGTCTCTGCTGTCTGCTCTGCTCCAAAATCAACTCTCATACTCAACTCAACTCAAATTCAATGTTCAATTCAAACTCAAAGGAAGGAGGAAAAAACTAGTTTTTGTTTACGTTTTAAAAGCTTTGAATTGAAAGCTCCTCTATATGTCTATAAATGAGAGCGGTATATGAAAATATGCACGGTGGCTAACGAACGGCAGACGGAAAGCCAAGAATAGAATGCTGTAAATCTCCTCCGTTTGCTGGGGTAAATAGGGGAGGGGAGCTTATATGAATGGAATTGGGGATGATGATCATTAGGCAATAGGCAGGCAGTCTATAGATAAGTTCCGGTGATGTTACTGGCAGTAAATAGGAAATTTGGGGTTGGGGATTTCATTTCTTTTGGACTCATTATTAACTGGCGCTAGTAATGCAATTTTTTAAATTTTTTATTTCATCAATTAAATGGAAATAGAATCATGCTAAAAACTGAGTCAAGTGTAAAAATAAGCAGAGAATTGTGTTATTTTTTCTAGAAATTGATAAGGTTTTACCACGTTTTACCTTTTCTTAATTAGGTATTATACTTTAGTATCAAAGCGAATAATTGTAATTTAAAGATTAATCAAATTTACGTTGTCAAATTTTACATTCGATTTGCTCATATACAAAAAATCCCTTGAATTAATCACATATAAGAAGTAAAGGGGAATGCCCACTTTTCATACAACTTTAGGCCCGACATCAACCGACATGATAGATATCTTAAACGATATATTATGATACATTGAACATATTTTATTAAAAATGTTTATTTCAATTAAGCGGGGAAAGGAAAGCTTTGGTGATCAATTATAGCTTGAGCGACTGTCTTGGGTAAAAAAGTGAACTTTTCTATTTCTCGTGATTGTGCGGATTTGGGACGTCGTGTCATTGAAAATGACTTCCTATGAGAAAAATGTTCAAAACAGAGCATTATGGCCATTAAGAAAGAAAGAACTGCAAAAATATATGCGAAATGTAGTAGCTGGGATGTATGTGACCCAAGTGCATGAAAAGGGATTTTCTGGCTGCAAAAACGTCCCGAGAAAGTTTTCTGAATGGAGAAAAAAAGTATACCGCCCGATAGTACCCGGCGAGACCTTTAATTTGATATGCATCATGCGGTATTTGAACGACTCCCCCTGTAGGAGGTTCCTTCCGCCCCCCCCCCCCCCACCACCTTAAAGTATCTACAGAAAAACTTTCTTCGACGAATTGTAGGTGGTAATAAGCTAACACGAGCAATGAAATCCGTTTTCCGATCGAACGTAACCCTAACGAGTTAGAGCCGATCAAAGGTATAAAAAATCTAGTACCTCAGTTCGAATAAAAAAGGAAAATTCTAAAAAAGTGAGTATGGGGATGGCTATTAAATCCTCCGAGTATAGGAGTGTGGGTACTCAAACCTCTTCTCGGGACCTAAGGAATTCGATTCTGTACTAATTTACCAAAATGTACTAGAATAAACTTTGACTCCTCTCCCACGCTTTCTCCTGCTTAATTGAATTTATTATTGTTAATCAAATATGTTCAGAGTATCATACTGCATTGTTTAAGACATCTCTCATGTCTGTTGATGTCGTGCGTAAAATGGGCATTCCCCAATGTATAGGAACGAAGACGAAATAGTGACTTTTTGTCGACTACAAGTCGCCACCAAAAACTATTTTGCGTGCACACTGCCAAATTTTGACAGTTAACGACTACATTTTGACAGTTAACGACTACCGTTCAGTCCGCACTCTGAATGTACCAAACAGTCGCCTACATTCGACTACGAAGGATAGTCGAACATAGTCGATTTGCCACAACAACACTACGAAAACGATTAAGCTTTGAAAAGTGATAGTGAACGCGGTCAAGGTATTCTCATTAAATTTTTACACATGAGATTTGACGTATTTTCGTCCACTAATGTTTATAAATTTCTATAGAAAAGACAGATAGGATTGGGAATGAAGCTGAATGGTGAAAACATCTCAGAATTCTTCAAAGCTACTAATGGTGTAAAACAAGGATGGCTAGCCAGCTTCTTTCTTTTTGCTTTTAATTTGAACCATCTGCACGACAACCTGGCAGTTTGGCAATTTCTTTGATGACATTAGGCTGAACCACAATAGACGTATTCGTAAGTAAAGTTACTTAAGTAAGACGAACGCGCCCTTTAAATTAAACATACGTACCAAAAATAACTTAAGAGTATCGGTAAGGAACTTCCGTTAAGTTTAAATTCAAATTTCCGTAAGTAAAGTGCAGTAAGAGTCGCTCATTCTGTTTATCTAATGATATTAATGAGATCTTAATGAAATCGATAACTCTCTTATTATTTTATTTTATTATAGAAGAAGAATGTGAAAACAGGTGGTCTTCTAAGAGTAAAGTTTGGAAAGGAGTGAAAAAACGACATATTGCTTCTGGAAGTACTGCCGATTTTTCTTCAGATTCTTTTATATTTTTTCCATAAAAGGCACAAATCTCTAATTAAATCAACTTCCATTTGTTAATTTTTTTGCATTTTCCACTTTCTAAAATTGAAATTATCGACCCTTACGGAATGTGATGTCTGTTTAGGGCAAAAATGTGAATTATGTGTAAGTAAGAATCAGTTTCGTTCAAATTCGTAAAGCTCTTTACGTCTCGTGGTTCAGCCTTAAGGAGAATTTACATTATGATGGTATCAATTTTTTTGCAGATATTATGAGGAAGATACTACATCATATACGGAAATTTATTTATGAGTAACGAGAGATGCAAACGCCTTCTGAACTTTTTCCAGACCTCGTTTTGTCAATGTATGCGGAAAACCTCATTCTCATAAAAATCTCTCAAGCATACATGGTTTTTATGGATGCTGGAACTAAAAAATTGTTACTGACTAGCGAAAGCAATATTGGAAAAATGTGTGCATACGTAATTAGCAAAATATTAATACAGTAGAGTTGACACTTTTTGGCAACACGGTTTACTATAATTTTATAGCAAGCATTTATTAATTTTTTTTGTCGAAATGGAGGAAAATATGAAATACGTTTTTAATTTGTAATTAAATATTGTGAAATTAAAAGTCTTAAAATATTTTTTAATAGAAAGGATTGAAGTTATTTCGGAGGTAGGTTTTCTTTCGTCCAGAACCAGAGAATAGTGCATCCACATATTCATTGCAATGGTCCTTTTCGGAAATCATTGGAGATGATTTGGGAGCAGAATATTCCACTGCTTTCTCAACTCCGGTTAATCCAGCTTGAAACTAATATTGGATCATTTGCACTTAAACGTTTCACGATTGTGCTATGAGCGCCCAACTGATCCTTTTGTTTATAAAAATCACACGCGCACAGTTTTCTTTTGCGTTTCTTTTGCAAGGATACAACTTTCTTTTTTTTTGCTTCCAACTCACTGCTACTAAATATTATGTCGATAAGCAAAATATCTTCTTCGTCCCTCTCCATTTTTAACGATTAGAATTTACAATTTGACAGTTTACGATTTTTACCATAAAAACTAGAGGGGGCCGTACTTATGAGGTATTGCAATGATTGTTTCGGCAGTACTCAAATTTCAATAAGCTATCTCCCTCACAATTTCTGAAAAAAAAACAAAAAATGCATCCCATCATAGTGTAAATCCTTTTTTACATGTCAGGCTAAAGGCTGGCCTAAATTGGACGTAAAAAACTCTATCAAACTGAACGAAATTAAGGTTTACTTATGGATGATTGATGTTTTTTCTCTTTTTGCTCATTTGTATGAAAATAAGAATTATTAAGGTATATCCTACAATTTAGCTCATTAATTTAGAAAAAAAGGTAAAAAGAATAACGGACTTCTAAGAAAGACAGAAAAGTAAATTTAAGTCCGAAAATGGGACAAATCGGGTAACATCTTCGTGCGGTTGCCAACCGTAGATTTCATTATTCGCTATATATTTGGACACTGCCTGAGAGCGCGTCAACGTCGAGAGCTGAAATTTTGTACACGGAGTTTTTATAAACATAGTACATATTAGTACAAAAATGAACTAAATCGAGCAACGCTTTCTTGGTGTTTCATTTAAAAATTTTGGTTTTTTACGTATACTGTGAAAACGATCAGCCGTAGACGTTTCTATTGTACTGAAAAGCTCTCCAGAATATGAAATCCTATGAAATTTGCTATAAATATTTTTACTGCCCGACGAAACGTTCTAGAAATATATGTATGTGAAAAACCATATCAAAATCAAACTTGCACACATATGTATATACCATACGACTTTTCATACGAGTGGGCATCCATTTAGGGTATATTTTTTCATCTAGCATACCTTTTTTCATTGTTTAAGCCTAATTTGATACAAGGCAAGTATCTTTATTTTTGAAACAAGCTGTTTCTTTGTGGTATTCTTATTCCTGGGATATGCTAAATGTAATTGATTTACCAGCCATCTAGATTTTCCATGTTAATTGAAAATTTGCAAAATAAATTAATTTTATTGAACAAAAATTTCAAGCGTTTAGAACGAAAAAGTGGGGTATTGCAGAATCGAATTGTATCTCAATTGAAGAAATTGGAAAAATTAAGAATCGAAAAAAAATTCGAATAAAAGTTTCATATTTTTTTACGTATAGGTACTACATTTCTGAATATGCAATAATCAATGGGGGCTCCAATTTAAGGTTTCAAAGTTACCCCTCTCCCCTCCCACCAAGAGAGGGGGGCGGCTAATCACAGCATTTATGAGTTTCCTCCGCGAAAATACTAACAATTTATTTTGAACATTTCTTTCGTGGGATGCTTCTTTCTTCACATATTTAAAAACAGGGTTTTGGTAATAAACGCCCATTTTAGTATGGTGTAAAACTGTAAAAAAATTTCTCTCATTATTTTTGAATTTAATAAAATGAGGTGAGGCAAAAAACCGGCCAAGTGCGATTCAGAATTGCACTCGAAGGGTTCCATGCCATCACATCGGGAAATGTACCAAAAGAGCTTTTTAGGGGAGGCACTTCAGCAAACATAGCCAGAAAATATCTTTTCCGAAGAGCACTTTACAATAGCCAAAGGAATCTTTGCGGAATAAGATCTCTTCCTGAGTTTAGGCCTATTCGTTTTTTGTTTGTGAAACGATGACTCATATCATAGATGGCATAACAACTAGATGTCGCATAGCATACCACAGAAAAGTATATACAGATTTTAAATGGCTGGTCCATTCCGGAATAGACCACATGTTTCTGAGGCACCGAGAACAATTGTAGCTTTGACAGCAGTTTTGTATGCATTTGGACGACTGCCTCAACATGGTAAATGCGGGAAAATATGAATCACTCGACGTAACTCTCATCATTTTTCTTTTATGTCGCTGTACTGATTAAAGGCAACACAATTCCGACGACAGAGCGACAGAACGACAGACGACAGCGAAAATATCGTTGCGAAACAGGCAGTCGAAAAATTGGGAACACAATTGCAACGAGAGGCGGTGAGCGAGGACTTTGAAAGAAGAAGATATTGAAATTTCATTTGTTAAATGTTTCGAGCGTTTTAAAAGGAGATTTTTATCAAGAATATTTTATATTATATTGAGAGAAGTGCAATAGACCAAAGTGTGAAAAAAAACTGATAATGCGGAAATTAACTAAATTAAACGCTTTGAAATATCCATCCAAACCACGTCTTTTTTTGTTCATTTGACTTGCCTGTCTTGTAAACTATAAATTATTTTATGGATTTCGCATTTCCTCGATCAATTTTTCCTCAAAGCTCATTATTTTAAAATTACCGCGGTGTGCTACCACCTGAAAAAGATAAAAGTGAATGCCACAACCATTTCATTCGATTAATTTTGTTGGTAGGACTGTAGCGACGACGGCAAAATTAGAAATTGATCAATCCCGGCGAAAATGTCGTCGATCGCTCAACGTCGGTCGTCGCAATTTGGTGCATTCGCATAAGATGGTGTGCTTTTAGAAGTTTGACAGCGATATATCCTCGTCGTTTGTCGTTTGTCGTCGCAATTGTGTTTAAGCCTTAAAGTAAAGGAAGGATGCACAGCACAACATATTCGGTGCGGCGGTGGGAGGGACGTAAACGTTACTTCTTTCTGGTCTCTTTTTGGAAATCTTTTCTATTTTGCTGCAGTTATTAGGATTTGATTTGATTTAAAAGAAACAACTTTATTAAATTCATTTGTCCCTGAGAGTAATTTTTTGGAATGGTATTGCATGACAGCTTTGCACTAACTAAATATTCTCCTATCGAACTTTACAATTTTCCTAGAAATTTACAATTCGCCCTGTCTTTGACAAAGTAATAACATACAAAGTCTAGACACGTAGAACAAAAATATGCAACGCTTTTCTAGAATATAAAATTAACGATGCCTCGACTTGGTACTTGATGACATGCCTAAAGGGTAAGTCGGCAATGCCTCGCTCCATACAAAATCACCATTGCCACGACCCGATGAAGGGAAGGCCACAATTTTTTTTTAGAAAATGAGTGGAAATTCCTTCCGTAGAATTTTCATGCATTGGCCGAGGCCGAGAGCTCTAATATAAAATCAATGATGCCTTCCATCAGGGAATGCCGCAATTTTTTCTTAGAAATTTAATGGAAAATTTTTCCCTGGAATTTATACGCACTTTTGGAGGGCGACAACAACTGCTATGAGCGTAGACGCGTAGCCAAGCAAGAAGCAAAAATATTCTAGTAAACACTGCTCTGTATATTGTTAGTTTGGCTATGGTCCTGTCCTTTGCCGACGGCATGAATACATTTGCACACAATTAGAATGCTTCATTCACGTACATAAACTTTGCGGTTCCATTCCTTTACTTCTCTATTCGTAGATTATGCTCGCCTCCAGTCACCACAGCGACCGATACCAGCATCTATTGAATGAAATGAAGATCGCTGTGAGTACGTTTACGCCCACCGCACCGAATATGTTGTGCTGTGCATCATTCCTTGATTAATATTTTCCAGCATCTATCATGTGGAGGGAGTCGACCAAATGTGTACAAAACTGCTGTTAAAGGAACATTTGTTCTCAGCACCTCTGAAACATGTTGTGGTCTATTCCGGAATGGACCAGCGATTTAAAATCTGTATACTTTTCTCTGGTACTGTATGCGACATCTACTTCTTATGACATCTATGCTCATATGCATCTAAAAGCGCAGCTGAAGTTTCAATCTTCAGTAGTCAGTTGAAGTGTGCTTGTAATGCGTATAGATAAAAATTTAAGCGGAACACATTCAGAATATAGCTAGCTCAGAAAAAAACTGAAATTTTTAGTAAGGTTCTTTATCTTGATTCCCTCTGTATTTCTTGTAAGCGCTCCAAGAGTGCTACCCTCCAAGCGCTCCAAGAGTGCTACCCTCCAAGCGCTCCAAGAGCGCTTCCCAAGACTCTGCATCTGAGCACTTTCCTCTGCGGACACGGTCACGTTAAAACGATATGAACAAGGATACGGTGGGGAAGAGCTGCGAGCTTCCAAAGGAGCGCTCTTCCATTCGTCTTTGTGCGCGCTTCCATTTCCCGCTGGGATCGCATAAGATTTAACACTATGTACTTTTTAGATTGAACAAAAAACAAAAGTTTATTGTATGGGGATCCCTTTTAATTTTTTACATTATATTATTTTTATTAATTGTTGTTATAGCGACAATAGAAATACACACTCTGTGAAAATGTCAACTGTCTACCTATTACGGTTCATGACATACAGTCCGCTGACCGATAGACGGACGGACAGCGGTTGCTTAGTAATGGGTCCCCTTGGCACCCTTTGGGTACGGAACCCTAAAAAGTAGTAGGTATTGTATTTTCAATTGCACCTTAACCCAAAACTCCGTTAACATGAACTTTTCCGTTTATGAGAACACCCACATTTTTTTCGTGATCAGGTTATTGCAAGCTTACCTATTTAACTAAATTTTAAATAAAATATTTTAATCTTGCAAAAAGCTTTATTGCAATTTATTGCAATTCTTCTCATCTGGATCTGGTTGTCGTATCCAAGGAAACTCATTTTCTCATTCTGTTTTATATGTAGTCAAAAGGCACTTAGATCTCTTTTTGGGAGGCGTTTTGACAACCTCTTCAGTTGAATGAGACACTCCCAGTCATTTCTTTAGTTAAAAAAAAAGAAAAATAAAACAGCGAACGTCTTTTAATTTAATATGTGTTTTATAAGTTTTTCATTAATTTCCAAAGAATCGAAAAAAATTATTAAAAATTGTTATTAAATCATATACATATATGTATTAACATATTCCAAGGTATATCTTTCTTCTCAAAAGTACCCGTACCTAAGTCATTTAGTACCTTTGAGATCAAATCTCATCTCATCTTGTATTGTTTCAAGTGCCACTCAACTAGGTACATATATACAGATAAGGTAAAATAAAAATATGATGCCACATATTTAAAAAAAGAAAAGAAAAACCAACCCTTTTTGTTTTATATTATTTATACTTCCTTGAAAGCAGATGCTTCCAACCATAAACTAAGAAGATTTTACGTTTGCGGTAAGAAAATAACAATGTCGGCTCGGTTTTTGTGCATGCTTAATTAGATAGTTAATGAGCCGCATTCTAGGTAAAACTGGAAGAGGATGTTTATGACCCTGACGTCACACCAGGGTAGGCATAAAATTTAAAAGGATTGTTCAAGATAAAAAAATGGATGTAGCAAGGATGATCTTCCTTATTTTACCTTATCTTTCCTGAAGGATGGATTTTTGTTTTTTTAATTTCAAAGGTGATGAGATTTTAAGTGAGTGGCGAATCTTAAAAGTGCCATAACAAAAAAATCTTTATTCATTTAAAGGTAGATAGGTAGGTAGGTAGATACCTAACTATTTGTTGTCCTTTTTTGGTTGCCTTAACCTTATATAGGTAAAAATCATTTATGTATGTTAATTATGAATAAATTTATACCTACATACATAGAATTGCGATTGACATTGCGATTGGCATGGAGCTAGCTTAGAATATAGAGAGTACAGGAAGTGTGATAAGACAAATATAGCGTAGCAAAATTCTGGTTGCGATAGTATCTATTGCCGCTGTAGTGAGAGTTCAGTAGAAGGATGTAGTAGGCAACAAGATATATGGTTGAAAATAGTGCGCTTGCTCCAACCGAAAATGCTCTTAGTCGCTGCACTACGCCAAGCACCTCAGGAGCTTCTCAGCTGTTTCAAATGTAAGCAGCTGAACATACATTTCTCCAATTTCCTCAACTTCAAGCACCTCTAAGAAAAGCCACGCTCTTGTACAGGAATTTTATAGGTATCAATACTTCCTGTTCTCTCTATATCTTAAGCATGGCAGTTTGAAACGTTATAGGTATTTACAGGGTGTCCCGTAAGTGTTGTGATACCCGGAGACTATGGATAGGTTATATTTAGTCGAGCAAAAAATTGTATTGGTATGGAATTCATACAGTTTCCGAGATAACGGAACTTAAAGATATTTGGGTATGTTTTTATCAATAAACACGTCATCAATACTAACTTTTCATATTGGATTTAAGAGGCCCAAAACATTAGTTTTAAAATGACCTATCACACTCTGTACCGAAAATATAACCCTTTCTGCGTTTTTTGCACTTATTCTTAAGCATATCCAGCGAAAATGGCTGAAAAAGTTCAATAAGTGCCAGAAAGTAGGCAATTATTTTTTGGAAATGACCTTTTTCAGTCATTTTCCTGTCTTTTGATAAAATCAGAAGTTAATTAAAAAAAATGAGAAAAAATTCAGAAATTTTAACTTTGTTGAGCCATAACTTCAAAACGGAGAGGAGGAGAGAAAAAAGTTATAGACCGTTGGAAAGATCTAACGATTATCTATCTACAAAAGTTTAAATCATTATCAGGGAGTGTAACGCTCAGAAGTTATAGGGTGATCTATTGAATCATACCCAAATATCTTTAAGTCCAATTATGACACCACTTACGGGAAACCCTGTATATTTATATAAGCTAGTAAGATCTGTTCAATATATTTTTACATATAGAGTGTCCAATTTACAGTGGGTCTAAAAGAAAACTAGAGGACATTACTGGCTACCCTCTGAATGTAATGCATACATATATTTGCTAAATTCGTTAAATCCCCTGATAAGTTCGAAACCAGTATGAGCGGTCTTTTGTCATAAAAATGTAAAGGTCGTCTGCATACGGTCATATATAAAAGGACTTAGAGTATGGGAGTTGAACTTGTATCTATTGATATTGAACAATCACAAACAAAATTATCCCTGATCATAAGGAAAGCTAACTATGCTTACTGCGTACTAAACCCTATTATTAGACGGAGAAACGGTCTCCCGGAAGATACAAAGCTGCTGATATATAAGCAGCTTATCCGTCCAGCTTTCAGCTATTGCTTCTATAACTGGAAACCCATTTTACCATCCTAGATGAGGCAAATTAGCATTACGGATGCAACTTTCCCAACACCTTTTTGTACGATAGTGCAAACATTACCACAATCGAGGACTACCTCCGAAATCTCGCGGTCAAACAACTTCAGAAGATCTCTCAATATGCAAACCCGCTCAGTAGTCAGCCGTATGATTCTGGCTAATTTTGTTGAACGCTTTACAGAAATTAGTATATATGGAATCAACCTGTTCGCCTCCTGTCTTGACGAAGGCAAAGTCAAGACAGGAGGCGATAACGTCGGTAAATAAGGCCATATTTGTTACCGTGGAACGGCCCGGGAAAAAACCGTGCTGTTTCATTTCAGAGATCAGTGCGTTTGCATGGCTAAAAAGCTGGCCGTACACGACCTTTTCGAATATTAAAGTCAAACTGTTAGATATGGGGATGGGGTGATAGCTAATGTTATTCCTATGATCGCCAGATTTAAAGATCGAGGAAACAAAGGAATACTTCAATACAGATGGAAATATACTATTATTGATTGAGGTGTCGAACAGCAACGCTATAGGGAATTGGATAAAGTGGAAGAACATTTCTTGAAAAACAAGTTAGGGATTCCATTAGGGCCCGGTGCGTCTAAAATATACAACAAGTTTGGGGGGTTATTGATAGAGGAATAGGAAATGTTACTAACATCTTGAACATCTTGTGTAAAAATTGATTGAAAGTGACTGGAAAATATTTCGCAGGTTTGAACGACAGAGTGTGAGACTAGTCCGTCTAGGTTCATCTCCTTAGGACAAATGCTTGATTCCTTGGAGTTTTTGCAGAACGACCAAAAAGCCTTGGGGTTATCAGTTAAGGAGGTCTCGGCCATGTTAATGAAAACGGTGCAACATTGGCTAAATAATTTTTTTGAGAGTTTGCGAAGGTATGAATAGGTGCGATAATGGTCGGGGTGATGCGTCAACTTATAAATGAGCCGATAATTCTCTTTTGTCTGCAACACTGATATTAACTCAGAACTGTACCACACAGGGAAATGGAAAACTCAGAGGAGATAATATTTTACTGCCGCCCACTCATGCATCAGTTCAAACGCTCACAATTTTCCATTCGTTTGGCATTTGCGGTGACCATAAATAAGTAGCAAGGACAAAAAATGACCTGATTGGACCTAGAAAAACTTTCATTTTCAATATCTGATCATTAAAATATAGATTTGAGATTTTCATTTATAATGATTCCTTGATTTTAATCCAAATTTTTTGAAATTACTTTATAAAATGTCAACTCTGATGTCTCATATTTAAATCTAGAATTTTATTTTCAAAATTCAATGTACGAACTTTAAGTTTGAATTGTCATTATTAATGTTTCAATTTTAAACATCAAAAGCAGTTTATTTTTCTTTATTCAAATAAACTGCAATTTTTCGCGCTTCTAAGTGCTTTCTCATTGGCACAGATATTTTGCGGTCCCCTTGCCTCTTGCATACTCTTCAAACGCGCCAATGACATCTTCTGTCTAGACTTTCTTATACAGAGACTTTAACCAAATCAAACTCATCCGCCACATACCGGAAAGAGCTGAACAATCAGTAAACGTACTGAATGCTTGAAGTATGCTTCAAGTAGAGATCAACTTATCAAAATATCATGTAAACGCGCATTTACTTCAAGTATACTTGAGTCAAGTAAATCACAAAAATTTTTTTTTCGATTTACTTGAAAAAATTCATCTAAACGCAAATTCAGTATTTCAACATTTAGTTATGAAAATGGAAAAGAGGAATAAAAAGAAGATTACTGTTGACAATTCAGGTTGTGATTTTTGATAAATTTCAAGAAAATTTCAAGTCAAGTAATTGGAGTTAATTCAACAAAAACTCCTACTTGAGTTTCAAGTGGATTTCAAGTCAAGTATTCATGTAAATGTACTGAAAGTCTTCCTGGTCAGCTAGTTTAAAATAAAATTTCACTATTCATCAAAGTGAATATTAAATGTAAAATATTACATTGACCAGTTACATATTTTGACGATCAAAATATGTTGTCATGCAGCTCAAAAGAATTTATACATATTAAATGGATTCAATACAAGCTGCCAATTATGATTTTTTAGACATTTTTTTCTAACCTACAAAGTTCATTTATTATTCAATTACTTGATAGAAATGAACATTGTAGAACAAGACAGACTTTAATGATAAACAGAAATCAATCTTCATGTTTTCAGAGTCCACTCACAGTATACATACTTCCAGTTGCATTGAATACATTTCAAAATCTCCCGAGTTCATTTAAATGTGGTCCATTAGGAAAATGCCAATCAAAAAGATTCCATTTATGTAAATGGCCAGGCAGGACTAGGCAAGTTATACATATACTAAAGAATCACATTTTACTTCTTCTCGTGATGGCGGATGCAAGTCGATATCATAAATTTTTGTACAAGAAAAGATTGCCTGCGAGCAGAAATTGTAGCGAAACAACACTGCAGGGGTACCATGACCAGTTGAATTTATATGCTGAACTTATAAAATGATCATAAATTCAATTTAGCTGCGCATACTTTTACATGTGCAGTTACATAAATAGAAATGAGAATCGTAATTGCATTATTGGTTTTCTCGTTTCCATTATTATTTTTGTGCATTTCGTTTCTTTTAATCACGACGTAACTTACAACTTTATAAAAAAAATATTTACAGTAAACGACAACTTATGGTTCTCATTTATAAATTGAAAAATTATGATCATGTTTAAGTGCTTGCGTAACACCCTATATACCGCGGAACCCCGGGGCTTTGTAGTGCTAAGTTAGGATTTCCACGATATTTCATTCGACTTTTATACAAGATTTTTTTTTATTAATTAGAGTAAAAAGTAATTAAGAAGCTAATTAATGAGTCTTAGCTATTAAATATTGTTGGTTGATGTCAAAACTTGATTTTGAACACGTCAAAACAGTTATTATCGCAGCACTGGATAGATTTAACCCGTTAAGCTACAGTTTCCAAGAGATTCCGCCGCCGACGTAAGCATGTAACGCAAATGCGTCAGCGCATGTTTAACGTCGTCCCGCGTGGTTACAACAAAAATATTAATATTAATAATAGAATGAGTTTTGAAAGTGAACCTGTTTTTTGAGGCCATTCCCTGTAACTCGTACACGAATTTGTCGGTCTATATATTTCTTTTTTACTATTTTCGACACTATCGTGGACCCACTTTTCGCCATTACAGCGAGCTGAAATTTAGCACACAGGTTCATGTCGCGTTACAATTGAATCTATCAAAATTTGAACCGGAAATTTCCATGGAAAACCCCGAAAATCGGGAAAAATCATTTGATAATTTGGTACAAATTCGATTAGTGATAAATCAGTTTCAGATTTTCCGATTTTTCCGAAAAAAATTTCCGGAATTTTCCGACTTTTCCGGAAAATTTTCCGGTAAAATAGTTTTCTAAATTATGAAGGATCAAGTTCCCTATCAACTGGCATCATTACTTTCTCTCCGACAATGGTGAAAACTTACAGAAAAAATCGAGGAAAATTCATGTAAAACGCTTTTCCGAAGTTTTTCAGACCAAGGAAGCGTTTGAGCGTTTTGCAACCTAAGACAAAGTTGTAGAACGAAATAAGTTGCATAAAGTTGCTTTTGTGGAAAACTCCGTGGAAAACCCGGAAAAGTGGGAAAATCATCGGACAAATTTTCATCGATTTTCATCATTTCATCAAATTTTTCTGGAAAATTTTCTGGAATTGTCCGACTTTTCCGGAAAATTTTCCGACAAAAAAGTTTTATAAGCTATGTGGAATCATTTTTTCCCGTCCTACTGGCATCAATACTTTCTCTTCAACAATCATGAAAACTTGCATGAAAAATCGAGGAAAATTCATGTAAATTTTTAAAAAAAATTCATAGTAATAGGAAAAGTCTGTGGAAAACATTGAAAATCGGGAAAATTCATGTTATATGGGATCAAGTTGGAATACAGCTAAAAAGCGCTGTTTAAAACATAATTTGAATTTCAGAAAACCGTTGCAGTACTTCAACGATTTGATACTCGAATAAATTTTTTGAAAAACTGGTAAATCAGTGTCTTTTCAGCCATCATAAAATTGTTGTAAAATATCTCCGTGCAGCACGTAATAACAATTTAGTTAACGTGAAAAAGGCAGAAAATAAAATAAGTAAAAAACAAGTTTTCAAACAAAACTGAGGCCAAGCCGCATGAAAAAGTAGAAAATAAACTTTTCTTCACACACAGAGGTGGACTCAGATTTTATTCGCTGACAATCACCGATATATTTCAGTATGATCAATCAGAGGTAATAAGTGATTTGATTCATGAAGAGAAAGAATATTCAAGAGAAATGTCCCAATCAAAAAATCTGAGTCCACCTCTGTGTATGAAGAAAAGTTTATTTTCTACTTTTTCATGCGGCTTGGCCTCAGGTTTGTTTGAAAACTCGTTTTTTACTTATTTATTTATTCTTCATGAGGAAGATACATATATAGATGAAGAATATCTGTTAAGCAGAAAATGCATTTGCGATTATGGAGCACCAGTTCAAGGTGCTTTCACCTAGCTTCTTTGAGAGGTACGAGGATGCATACCTCTTCATTGGACACTTTATGGGACATTTGCATAGGCATGTACTTGGAAGGAAGCAATTCAAGCTTTTCGTGTGCCTTCTCCTAGTTTCTTTGGAAGAAATATGGATGAAAAATGGATTAGACACCCACGCATATTAAAATGGAGTTCCATTTTTGCATATTGCACTTTAATAAATAATACCACAACAATAAAGAAACAAATAAATTTACAGAAATGAAAACAGAAAGAGCTTGAAAACATACATTGCAACTTCCAACCAGCTTCTTCCGGGATTAATCTTGAATGAATAAAAAATTGTTTAGCTCTTTCATCTTTTTGCAGTAGGTACTGCTTCCACAAACCTACACGTGGAAGGCTCGACCAGATTTCCCGCTTGGATATAGCTAAATGAAGCGAACCCCTATCGGTGTGAGGAAAACTCGGTTTTTAGACGAAGAGATCGAAGGCAAGAAGAGTTTAACCAAGTTTAACTTAGTTAAATTGCTAATGTCAATTATCTCAATTCGAATTAAACGTCAGATTCGTATTTTTGCACCAGATTTTGTATTTTGTGTGTTATTTAATTGAAAAACGTTAAATTGTTCCGTTAATTGTGGTAGTTTTCAAAAAAAAAAAAAACATTCGAAGTGTTAATTTAGTGATTAAGCCTTGGACTTAAGTTAATAAACGGAAGAATATTTCAACAATGAATTTCGCTGGGCGGTGCTATTGCAATAATCGCCGAAATAATCTCGGGAAGGCGTTTTTGGGGCAAGTTGAAGTCCTGAAATTCAGCTAGAAAGAAGAAAGAAGAGAAAAAAGGGAAAGGAAACAAAAATATCAAGATAAGTGTTCAAAATATTTCTTTGTTTACGTTTTTGTGTTCCCAACTTTTTTTGTTGTTGTTCAATGTGTCAGGGGCAGCTCACAATTTTGTTTTATTTTAAATAATTACGCCAAACTCCCCTTCAAAAATATTTCAGATTTACTACTTCCATGAGCTTAACGAATTATACATAAACAGAATTCCAAATTTTTTTTGGGGGTTTTACAATAAAAAAAGGAAGTAAAAAGAAAATCAGCAAACATTAACAAAATAGTTACCTAGGATTTTTATGTATTTTAAAAATAAGCATCCGAATACATTCCTAAAATATTGCAAAGTTATAACTCTTTACTTACCCACAATATTCGAGCAAAGTCACTTATTTTCTTAAGCAATTGTCTTAATTCTAAATAAATCAGATGCAATCGTTGAAGGTGACTTTGAGTTTACGACTATACATGGTGCTGTCAAGCTTATCAAAATATTGACCTTGAAGTGGTAAAAGAAGGACTTTAAAAAAATTAGTCACAAATTTTTGGGTTACTATATCGAAAGACGGCCTAAGCTGTCGAAGTCCAAATAAATTTTAAAGAATTAATATGACCACAGCAGATTTCTAACTCTTTTCACTAGCGAAGGAGTAGTTCCGATAATCCCAGCTGCTGGCAATCCGTATGAAGATAAAAGCAATCCTCCACTAGCCCAATCGGTGTGCCTAGGTATATCTGAATATGGTCAGTATACATATAAGGTTAGGTCATTAGTAAAGATAATAAATAAAAGAGGTGCAAGTACTGATCCCTAAGGAACCCTACAAAAGAGCGGTAAAAACCATTTATAGTATTTTGGACTTTAACCTGCCGCAACTTATCAGTAAGGCAGTTCTGGATTAGTTGAATGCGAGAAGAAGAAAAGCGAATATTCGAACTTATCCAAAAAATTCAAGAATACAAGGAAGCTAAAATGATTTTTATTAAGTAAGTAATCGTAGATCATTTGTCACTTTTAGTATAGCTTATTCACAGCTATGCTAAAGACAGGAACCGGACTCTCACTCAGTAAGAAAATTAATTAATCTTTTCCAGGCACTCCTGAATTTGTGGGATCATTGGCCGTTCTAATAATTTAGAGGTATAGCACCAACACTGTAGCTGTCTCACATAAGCATAAAGACATTCAATAAATGTTTAATAATGAAAGGGAAAATAGTTTTATTTCATTTGCTCCTATTGCATTTGATCGTATATCGTGTGAATAGCCCTTACTACTGCACTTGCATCATCTATACAACGAAAAGAAAAACTCTTTCCTTGTTAAGTTAAATGGACAAGAGCTAAGAGAGAGGGAGAGAGAGATCTGCTTGGCTTTGAGGTACTCGGAATACGATAATGATTAGAGAAGCAAGAATCTATTTTTAGATCATTAGGTTGGGATATACTCTTTCCACTAACACCTGAGATTTTTTAATAAAGTCTTTGGCGACAAATTGGGGTTAAACCCCAAAGTAAAATATTGATGCTTTGATTTTCGGATGGACACTCGATTTCGAGCCAATCTGTTCAATTGTTTGTAGTAATTAAGTGTCAAACATGATCCGATTCGATCCAAATCATTTTGCTCCAGCGGATGCAAGCATACAATTGTTCCGTTCGATTTCGAAGACTTGAATTTAATTTTGCCAGAATTTGTCTTTTTGCCTTACATCCATCAATGGAAACATTTCTTTTTTTCGTATAATTTATGTTTTTGTTTTTCTTTTTATTTCCTCAACAAAGGCCTTTTCATTCCTCTTTGAGTATAAACAAAACTTTACAGATGATTTTTCTAGATTATGTCATCCGTAAAAGTTGAAATTTGTTCAACTTCTCCATTTCGATTCTATTCATTTAGGTGTAATGTGTCCAATTTCATTTATGTCTCATATAAGCAAATTTGACATTTATTTCTTGAATTGTGTTTGCCCCTTTAGTTTTAACAGCACATTGAAGGCGGTAGTAATATATCCTATTCTCACTAATGGGAGCAGATATTTCAGCAGAAAACCTTAACTAATGTTTATGACAGATATAAGGTATTGATATCGAAATATTCGGAAAACCCCGTTTATAAACACCATGTGTGTCATCTAATACTCCAAATATATCCAGAAAACTAGTGGGTATAGACTATATATCAATATCTTCAAAAATTACTGGGTATAGTCTGATGATGGGCACTTCTTACGTTGCGCAGCGCCATCTAGCTGTTAATTATAATATGATAATGTATAAATTAAGCAAAAATGTATCGGTGCTTTCCCAAGAAACCGAAAAAGAAGAAGAAGAACTAAACATTTTTTATCGAAAGTGGCAAAATGTTCACTTCCTGAGAAAACTAGTGAAAAAAAGAGGAAAATATTAAACGCCGTGGAAACATTGTTTATTATTGACGTATGGAGAAACAATGAGACTGATCTTTGGTCTAATAAGAGGAATAGACACCTTCATTTCACATAAAATTGTGTCGGCACATCCGATGATACATTTTGCATCTCAACTAGGATATTATTGCAAGGTAACGCATTTTTTTCTTTTTTCACTCCAATTTGTCATATATTGACAAATTAATTGTTACCGTATATTTGTCACATCTATTTCCAAATTGTTTACGCTTAAAAATATATCAACTGATTTGAAATGTGAAAGTACGGTTTGTCACACCATACCTTTCCCTTTAATGTCGTTTTGGGAGCACTTTAATATCTAGATATTCCAAATATCCCGATATGAATATCTAGATATCTATACCCCATGTCTGTCACAAGTATTACCTTCCAAAGATAGATGTTCCCATATATGTAAGTGTCTTGGATAATTTTTCCCATCTTAAACAAAATTTTCTCTTTATTCCATTTTACGTTAATTTTTCTTTGCTCATTTTTATTTGTTTCCTTCTCTTCCTTCGCGCTAATTTTATTTTAGTTTTCCATTTTTCTTTTATATTTTAATTTAGTTACTGTTATCATTTTTTATTTCGCTTAAACCTAAAGGGGAATGCCCACTTTTCATACAACTTTCGGCTCGACACCTCCAGATATGAGAGATGCATTATGATACTCTGAACATATTTTATTAACAATGTTTTCTTCAATTAAGCGGGAGAAGGAAAGCTTTGGTGATCGGATATAGCTTGAGCGAATGTCTTGGGTAAAACAGTTGACTTTTCTACTTCTCGTGATTGCGTGGAATTGGTGCATCGTCAAAAATGATTTCTTATGAGAAAAATATTCACAACAGAGCATATTAGCCATAGATGATAGAATTGCACAAACATATGCGAAATGTAGTAACTTGGGTGTATGCGACCCAAGTGTATGAAAATAGGATTTCCGGCAGCAAAAACGTCCTGAGAAAGTTTTCTAAATCGAGAAAAAAGAACACCATCTGATAGTACTCGGTGAGACCTTTCATTTGATATGCAACATGCCGTATTGGAACCACCAGCCCTCCCGGGGTTTCCTACCCCCACCCTAAAAGTATGTAGAGAAAAATTTTCTTCTACACGAATTGTAGCTGGTAATGTACTGAGGCGAACAGTGAAATCCATTTTCAGATCGGATATAACTCTGCTGACTTAAAGCCGATATAAGGTGCGAAAAATCTAGTACCTCCCTCAGTTCGAATAAAAAAAAGGGAAATTCTAAAAAAGTGAGTATTAGGTTGGTTATAAATAGCTACTTAAGCCTCCGAGTATAGGAGTGTGGGTATTCAAACTTCTCAGGATTTAAGGAATTTGATTCTGTACTAGATTTTCCAAAATGTACTAGAACACACTTTGCCCCCCCCCCCCCCCAACCGTCCTCCGCTCAATAAAAATTGTTAATAAAATTTATTCGGAGTATCATCAAATGCATCGTTTTAAGACATCTCTCATGTTTGGAGGTGTTGGGCCTAAAATGGGCATTCCCCTTTACTTAGATTATATGTATTTAGTAATTGTAAGTGGAAATTTTCTAATTACTTTTGGTTAAACTTTAATAAATAAATTTTTCAACTTAAATACGTTTTCTTTCTCTGTAGTTACATACATAGCTGGAGAATAACATTTTTTATCTTTTACTTGAAACTATGTACACGGCCGTCATTTATCTTCTTGAAATAACTGAATGTCACTATAAATCAGACACTTTTGCTACCTTGAATCTTGACCAAAATCTTAGTCACAATCACCATGAAAAAAAAGTGTCTACTTACTTAGGTAATATGCTAGTAAGTTTACACCAGTAAAAAACTATATATGTATATTTCAGAAGTCCTAAATTTAAAACTTAAATTCATATATAAAAAAACAACATAGATAGTCCGCAAGATAAATTACCTACCTTATCTAACCATAATTAATTTTCATCAGACATGTACCTTACCTATGCACGTACAATTTAAATTTTTTTTTTAACACGGGTGCACCTGCGTACTTACTGTGAAATTCATATAATTTTGGAAATTTTCAAGTCTTCCTCCCTAGACACACGCTTTATGTGAACGGTTATAGGACAGTTTTCCGTGTCGATGTCCGATTGTCTATAAGATTACAAAATATTCAACTTTCGAGTTGACTGACATCAAACTAAGAAAATCAATTTAGGTAGCAAGCACTTAAGTGAGTCAGGCAGAGGTATGTATGCATGTAGGCATGTTTCTTGGTGATAATCTCTATCCACCCACGCTTGATATTGAACTCTGATACTTTGCCACCAATTTTACTTCTTTCACCGAAACCTAGGAATTTCGTTTTACCGATTTTTTAACCTTCAGGCATAGTTAATCAGCACAAAAATCACGCTATATACAGTTCAATAGAGCAAAATTACCTTGGACTTGCAAATTATAGTCCGCACAAATATTTATGAATTAACAACATTTGTCGACTATGTACTATATTACCGTCTTCCTACATACATATATACCTATATACTTCGTAAATGAGGATTCTCATTTTGTTATTAAGATTGAGACGGTTGCAGTCTTTCATTATTTATTTTGCAGTCTTCTGTTTGTGCAAAGGCTAGAAGAAAACTTGCAGCACCAGTAGCAGCTTGACACGATGTTTGCAATAAGAGGGCATTAGCTCATAATATAAACGCGCGCTAGTACACTAGCTCTAATTGACACATTCCACTTCCTTGTTAGACTGTTGCTGGGTTGGCTAGATAACTGGTCTCTCTGGATCTTTAACTAGTACGGCTATATCGACGCTATATGTATACATATTTCTTTTGTATGTCAGTTAGACGTGTCTTATGTTGAAATGAAGATATAATCGGCTTTGTGTACCCAGACTCTATGTCGTTTAATGTCTTCTATAAGCAAACAATCTTTAAAAGCATGAAATATGTTAATGAGATTGTACCGGGACGGTCACATCATGGGATAGAAATCAAAATGACTTTTGTTTACAAAGTTTTAACAAATTTCTCAATTTAAACGATAAGAGGATTTCAACAGGAAAGTAACACGTTTCGTATAAAGACCAGAAAATTTATGGGATAGGATCTGAATATCGAATGTACTATGATTATAAAAGATTGTTAGCTTCATGAGATTACAAACATAAGTAGGAGAATATTCATTGAAACTAGATTTCCTTCAGACTGTAACTTCTTTACTGTTGCTACTATTTAAGTTTTTTTCCCCCTTCAAATAATGACGAATATCTACCGAGCTTTGCGTGTATGCAACCTGCTAGTAAAATTTCACAGATATTTTCAACTTTAGAGGAACTGAAATGAAATACGAGGGGATTTTGAAATGAAAGTTTTTTTTTTTAAAATCAAAATTCGTTTTTAGGGCTCCACACCCAAAGGGTAACAACGGGAACCCTATTACTAAGATTTCGCTGTACGTCCGTCCGTCACCAGGTTGTATCTCATGAACCGTAATAGGTAGACAGTTTAAATTTTCACAGAGTGTGCATTTCTATTGCCGCTATAACAACAAATTATAAAAATAAAATAAAATAAAAAATTAAATAGGGCCCCATACAAGAAACGTGATTTTTTCGGCATTTTTTTCCTCGTTTTATTCTCATTTATTATTATTATCATAAATACGCATTTTTTTTTCAAATGACATTTTTTATCACATGACACCTACTCTCACGTGAAAAAATAAATAACAAGTACATAGTGTTAAATTTTGTAATTTTGTAATTTTTTAATAATTTTCTATCAACTTACAGACCCTTGACTCAGAAAGTTTGTATCTGAGGGCCTGAGCGCCTCAGAGTGCCGTTCGTGATGAAATAGTTTTAGGGTAGTAAACGTGGATGGATTTACATGGGGTTTTTTGATTTAAAATGGGTGAATGGGGAGCTTTCCGATGGGGTAAAATATTCCAACGTGCTGGAGGTTTCGAAGTTGGGGTGGGAGCTACCACCCTTTCAGAGTGCAGTTCGTGACGAAAGAGTTTTAGGGTAGTAAACGTGGATGGGTTTTTTGAATTAGAATGGGTGAATGGGGGGGGGGGGGGGGCTTTCCGATGGGGTTAAATGTTCTTACGTGTTGGGGGGCTTTGACGTGGTGTTGGTAACTACCACCCTTCGAGATTCGAGAGTCGATTTTCGAGAGTCGAGATTCGAGAGTCGAATTTCGAGAGTCAAGTTTCGAGGCTCGATTTTCGAGAGTCGAATTTCGAGAGTATGATAAAAAAGTAGAAAATAAAATATATTACAAAAACTATTAAAATAAATAACCTTTGTAAATAAAATGGACTAAGTAGTAAAAACAAAATGTTTTTCTTTCTCAGTGATATAAAGAAGAAAAGTTTAATGTGAAATAAGAAATGCTACAACTCAGATTAAATCTTAAAAGCTTGGGCATCCATAACTATAATCACAATTGTCTAACTGCAAATTATGCCCAAACTTTTAAGATTTAATCTGAGTTGTAGCATTTCTTATTTTGCATTAAACTTTTTTTGTTTATATCACTGAGAAAGAAAAAAATGTTATTTTATTTTTTAGTCCATTTTATTTACAAAAGTTATTTTTTTTTTTGACATAGACTCCTTTGCCCAACGTTTCTAAAACTTCGATTCAATTAATTTATTCCCGGTAGTGTACCTACAACCACTGGCATGTATATAAATGGGCTGCTCGTTTAATCAAAAATGCATGAAAGCAAACTTTCATATTCCTGTCTCTTTCCGTGAGAGCATACTTTCACACTGAACTGTAACGATTGGGAACGCGAAATTGCTTGAGATTCAACGGTATTTTCAACCAAAACAACCTTGTAAAAAATACTTCCTTCGGCTCATAATTGAAATTTAACAATATAAATGGTAATTTCGATAAAAACCCCCTGACATGCAAATAAATAAATTCCCAATTGATTAAAGCTAGCGCCAGCTTACGACAATTGGTAGCATTTACAGTGAGAGCATACTTTCTGAAATCAAAATTGGTGCCACATGAAACAGGAGATCAGTCAGTCCATTTATATATATGTCAGTGCCTACAACGTGTACAACAATATCTACTAAGTCTTTCAAGCATGTAAAAATTAAATATTTCACTTTCGGAAGCAGTTAGCAGTTACTAAGCCGGCGATTACACGAGTCAGTAGAGCTGACGGACAGTATTGATTTGGTTTGTGAACTGACTAGACAGTTCATTATAGTAAAATGTCGTCAAGCGGTGCAGACATTACTCATCTGTTTGCATTTCTAATGATTATATTCTACAAAATAACGATTACAATATATATTAAACTATCTTCAGTCATTTCCAACTCAAAAGAGGGACGATTAGAGCACAAACACACACATGTCCACTAGCATCTACCTTTTATTTTCAGTTTCGGCTATTTTATGTTTGACAGTTTATTGACTACTCAGTACTGACTGGCCACAAATCTAGTCAGTTAAAAAGACTTGTTCGTAGGCGAAAACATGAGTCTATGTTAGTGTCAAAGTCAGTTCTACTGATTCGTGTAATACCAGAGATACCCGGGTAAGATTCAAATTTTTAGCGGGGCGAGTGGTCTTTGCTCTGCATCCATTTATTCGCTTATAGTGCACCGATTTCCTTCCATTATAGTTCATCTAATAATCCCATTCTTTCTAAAAAAACAGTTTCTTTTTGGATCAAATATCTTTGAAAGTACAAGCATAGACAAAGACTGGGCAAGTAGAACAAACATCTGAAACGCCTGGCTAGAATATAAAACCGACGATGCTTCGACTTGCCTGACGTAAGTAAAAGGCAAACCAGCAATGCCTAGCTCCAATATAAAATCAACGATGCATCGACCTGATGTAGGAAAGGCTTCAGTTTTTTCTTAGAAATTTACTGGAAATTTGTTCCGTAGAGTTTTTATGCATTATTGGAGGCCGACAACGGGTACTTGGTCCGCTAACGGCCCGTGGTTTCACGAGCCAAGCCATTTAGTGCGGACGAGCTCGTCCAGGTAGCGCCGCGCTTATATACTTATCACGGTGCAAATTTGCTCGAGTTGATTTGCGGCATGGTGCCTACTTGTTAATAAATATCCATTCCAAAATGCCGCGTGAAGAAATTATTGCTGTTTCTGTTTCTGCAGCCGATTTTGTATGAAAAATGACGCCCGCTTGAGCCATCACGGCCCACCTCGCACACGTTCCCGCCGCGCCTGTAAAGTTACTCTCGAAATTGATCGGACGCGCCATCACAGGTCAGCTCGCGCCGCCTCTAATCAGAGCCTTCTCATGGCGCGTAGGCTCGTGCTCACGCGGCGCGGCGCGTCAATTCACAGGCCGTTGGAAGCCAGCTTTCACTTTAGTGGTCGGCTGGAGTTATTTTCAGATACAATACTTTTATATATGGCGTTGTTGGCCTCCAATAATGAATAAAAATTCTAAATAAAAAATAAAAAAGTAAATATCTAGGGAAAAATTCAGGGCTTCTCTACATTAGGTCAACAATTTTATATTTGAGTGAGGCATACCTTTGGTTACGTCATCAAGTCGAGGCACCGTCACTGACTTATAACAATGGACTGAGCGTATTGGCATTTTCATATAGTAAAGCAAGGCACAAGTTTTATAGTTCTCTCTTTCGCTCTATGGCAGAGTTGGAGCTACCAACACAAAATATTGCATTCTGGAACGTTTGCTTTGCCATTTGATGTTTTTATGTTGGCTACAGATGCAATCACCGCAGAAGGAATAAGGTAAAGATAGTGTTTACCATGCTCCGTCTCTCTTGCCCATAAGCAGGATTCAGTTAAGAATAACTTTTGAAAATTAAAGTCGGAATGAGTTTACTTCCTTATAAGCGATTAAAATATCACTTGGGCACAAGAAAATATATTTTTTCAATTAAATTCGATTTTTGGGTGTAAAATTTCATCTGATTGGTTGAGTTTTACATGTTTTTTATGTAATCGTTTTAAAGGGTGCTCTAACGGTGATATACAGAAACACAATATATTTTGTGCCACATGAAATAACAAATCGCTCAGTCCATTGTTATAAGTCAGTGGGCACCGTGGATGACGTGGAGGTATCGTCGATTTTATATTCGAGCAAGGCGGTACTGGTTTTTGTTGTTCTACTTACCCAGTCTTTGTATGTATTAATTTGTCTATGGTATGAGGGCCTTATGCAATGTCCTCGTATTACCATAAGATGTGCTTCGTTTATAGTGTCCGGTTAAGCCTCGCATGTAATGATTTCTGAGTTGAGTCCTTGTCTCAAGCCTAACATAGATGTACATCTCTAGTTCATTTGATACGTGCGTAAACTTAGCACCGCAACTTTGCCTGATTTACTTCGAAACTATCCCATAATTACTCGTTAATTTGTCTTTAATTTTTCGTGAAAATCATTAATTTGTCGTGTCATTTTTTCTAAAGGAAACTGAATGTGGTGCTAAGTTGATGTCAAGTTAGTACTGCAATCGAAAACTTAACAAAAAATAAACGACAAATTCCATGATGTAAAAGTTTCCAATCCGGTTTTTTCAAACATTTTTGAATCTGTATCATTAACTTCAAAGTAATGAAGCATCTGGAAACTAATCAACTCATCAACGATCGTTAATATGGTCTCTGGTCTAGACGCGCGTCTGGTGATTTTCTGGCATTTCTAAAGGAACCTTGGAACTGTAGTCGTCACAATTTTTGTGAGTCCAAGATTGTTGCATTAGATGGCGTCATATCTAAACCTCATCCTATAAATGCCGGTGTACCCCATGGCTCTGTTATCTCTCCGTTTCTCTTCTTATTTTTCATTATTGAACCTTACTTTCAATCTCATCTATTATTTTGCTGATAACAGTATCGCTTTCAATTTTGCTTACTCCTTTGACACTCTTGCGGACCCCAGAGAGAATGCCACAACTGCCAACGAGATTGAATGATTAGATCATTGAATAACAACCTTAACAATATCCTCCTCCTTCCTTGCTGTGAAACATAGGGTATCCGTTGAGCTTAATAATATAAAAAAAAAGGATGACAGTGACATTTGAATGAGTCTTTAATATAGTATTCGAATTGCTGCTTTTATATGTATGTCTGTATTGAGGAGAGCATATCATTTATTAATGTTTTTCTTTTTTAAATTTTTAAATAAAATATATTAAAACATACACATACGAAATTCCTAAAAAAGGCAACAAGCATTCTTTATTTCCTCTATAAAATTACATGTATGTCTCAATGAGTCCCTCTTATACCACCCATTGTAAAAAGTTCTAACGAAGTTAATTCCCATATTTCAGAGTTTCTCGTCATCATTAAATTTCATCGTATTTAATACGCGATTGGAGCATCAATTAATTTTACGAGACCACACTTCAACTTTCCTCCAATTAAAAGTTTTTGAAATTCATTGGTAAGGGAAAATCGATATAATTTTCGTGAATGTGCCTTTATTTAATACTAAATTCTAGCACATAATATGAAATACATAAACCTATATTCCCGTCCCATATAAATGTATCTAGAAATTCTATTTATCTTCGTTTATAGATCTTCATCTCCCACCCAATCATCCAGAACTGTTGATCTTAAAATTAAGTGATAAAAGCACTTCGATTTGGTGAATAAGTTTAAGGGCCTCAGCACCATTTGGAGGACAACTTAATTTTTAACTTGGTATTAAATTTGACTTATTATCAATAAAGAGAGGAGCCTTCAATGCATCGTTAATGACATTTAAGAGGTTATTAATCATACAATGATCATGGTCCCGGTCGCCCGGAACAAGTTTCATCTTGATGATTGCATTGAGAGAAGACACCATCAAAGGTTCCGACTGATTGCAGAGTTAAATGAGCCGTTGAAACATCTTTAAAGGTAAAAAACCAAAACGGAATTCAGGTGGCGAGAAGAGTTGTTTATACTCGTAGATATGGCTGAGTCGTCTCAAATGAATTAATCACGTTCGACTTTTGTGATTATTATGAATCATGTCCGCGGTTGCGGTAGATATTGATTATTTGCTAAGTCTTGGGGATTTCTGTTTGGGAATAGGTACTTTTGGCTGGGAAGAATAAATAACAAATTTACAATTATATTTTCCGCATGGAGTTAACCAGACATTATAAATTATAAATGGTTGTCAAGACTTGTTTCATGTACAGTGATTGACAATTTAAAGTTGCCTAATTGTTATACCTACGACTATTCATGATTATCTTAATTTGGATTAGAAACAACAATAAACACAACAACACAGATGAATTTCAGGGTATTTACAAAATATTCATATAATGATAGATGATGATGGCGAACAGAATAGATACTAAAAATAAAAAGACATCCGGTTAAACAAATGAAATCAAGTACTGAAGAATGAAGAAAAAAAAATCATCATCATCAACGGTATAAGAATAATACTCCAATCTAATATATAGAAAAGATAAAATAATAACTATGCTCAGAAAAAATATTTGGTGGCCAAGAATAGTAGATTAAAATTCTGAAGGCAAATTTTGAAGAGAACTCCTAAGAAAAAATGAACCTCCTTTTCCCCGGGTGACTTTCGAATTGAATAGTTATCGAATCATTATTACGATTGGCTATAGAATGTTTCTCATAGTCGTGGCCGGATCGAAATCGAATCGAGAACGACATCGAGATCGAAATCAAACTCCGCTAAAACGAATCGCTTTCGATTCAATCTCGAATCGCAATGTTTGCTGGGATATAATTAAAGGAAGCTCAATAAGTCTGAAAAATTGCGGCATATTCCACTATGTGGTAGAATTCTGTTTATGTATTCGTTAGGCTCATGGAAGTAATAAATCTGAAATATTTTTGAAGGGGGATTTGGCGTTATTATTTAAAATAAAACAAAATTGTGAAATGCCCCTGACACACTGAAGAACAAAAAAAAAAGAAAAAAAACAAAGTTGGGAGTATTTACAGAAAATAAACTTTCTAGCTTAATTTCCGGATTTCAACTTGCCTGAAAAATGCCTTCATTATTGAAATGTTCACACGTTTATTAAATTAACTCAAAGGCTTAATCACTAAATTGTCGTTTCAAATGTTTTTAGTTAAGATTCAAAGTAGATTTAAATTAAAAATATTATTATTTTTTTTTTTTTTACAATTAATGGGAGAAAAAGAAAAGTTAGAAAATTGGGTTTAAGATAGCAAGCATGCTTATGCCCATTTTAGGCCCGACACCTCCAGACATGAGGGATGCCTTAAACAATGCATTATGATACTCTGAACATTTTTTATTAACAATGTTTATTTCTATCTAGCGGGGGAAAGTTGAAAGAGGGGTCAAAGTTTGATCTAGTACATTTTGGAAAATCTAGTACAGAACCGAACTCCTTAGATCCTGAGAAGGAGTTTGAGTACCCACACTCCTATACTCGGAGGCTTAAATAGCTTTTTATAGTCATCCTAATACTCACTTTTTTAGAATTTCCCTCTTTTTTATTCGAACTGAAGGAGGTACTAGATTTTTCGCACCTTAGATCGGCTTTAAGTCAGCAGAGTTATATCCGATCTGAAAATGGATTTCACTGTCCGCCTACAATTCGTATAGAAGAAAATTTGTCTCTACATACTTTTAAGGTGGGGGTAGGAAACCCCAGCAGGGGGTGGTGGTTTCAATACGGCATGTTGTATATCAAATGAAAGGTCTCACCGAGTACTATCAGATGGCGTTCTTTTTTCTCGAGTTAGAAAACTTTCTCAGGATGTTTTTGCTGCCGGAGATCCCATTTTCATACACTTGGGTCGCATGCACCCAAGTTAATACTTTTCAGAAAATCTAGTACAGAACCGAATTCCTTTGGTCCTGAGAAGTAGTTTGAATACCCACATGCCTATACTCGGAATCTTAAGTAGCTATTTATAGCCATCCCAATACTCACTTTTTTAGTATTTCCCCCTTTGTATATTCGGATTTAGGTACTAGATTTTTCCCACCTTAGATCGGCTCTAACTCGATATGGTTATGTCCGATCGGAAAACGTGTTTCAGTGTTTACCTCAGCTCATTAACAGCTACAATTACAATTTTCTTTGCAATCTTTTAGGGTACAGGGTAGGAACGCCCCGGCGGGGGGGGGGGTGGTTCCAATTCCGCATGTTGTATATCTGATCAAATGTCTTACCGAGCACTATATTTTTATGTACTTGGGTCACATACAGCTATTACATTTCGCATGTATTTTTATAGTTCTTTTTTTCACTACAATTAGTGCTCTGTTATGAACATTTTATTAATAGAAAGTCATTTTCCACAACACACAAATTCCGCGCAAACACGTGAAGTAGAAGAGTCTAGTTTTTCACCCAAGTAAGTCGCTCAAGCTACATCCGATCTCCAAAGCTTTGCCCCGCTAGATAGAAATAAACATTGCTAATAAAATCTGTTCAGAGTATCATAATGCATCGTTTATCATCTTTTCTTTTTCAAGAAGAGTGGAGAATCCATACTCCTAAACACAGATCAGATGTCCACACTACAATGGTTGGCCAGAACCTCAATGGGGGACCACTACTAGAAGATTGGTTTTCTTCCGAATTTCTTCTCATGAGACAGGTAAATAGCGACAAGCATTCTAGTCTGGTAAAATCTGCCGCCAGATGAAATATAGCTTTACCAGTATGATAGCTGTCGGTAAGAATTTTGCCTAGGAACATTCCCAAGTATTTTACTTAAGAGTGATAAAAATTCCTAAATCGAATCGGTCTTTAGGGCAAACATTTAGGGGTTCTTCTTCTTCACTGTCTTATTCATCTTCTTCTTCTTCTTCAACTAAACATCATACAACATAAAAAATTTTCCGAATATTCGAATGATTTGTAAAATAATTTAATTAGCAAAAAAAAAAAACTTCCAAATTATTTTCTCTATTTTCAATAGCGTTAAACGGTGCGCGTCCTTGATCTTTACATCGTTCTGATGCTTTGCTTCTACAAGTAATAAAAAAAAAAACTGAAATTAGTTGCATAAGTATGAAAAATGGTGACCCATGAAATTCATAAATGCACATCAAATAAATATATTCTTTCCATCTATTAAGTCATGAAAGATTCAACCCAACCGCTCCTTCTTATCGTTTAGCTATTATTAAATGCACTCCCGCCTACTTTCAGTCCACCACAATCTCCAATAGCATCGGACTGAGAGAAAAATTCCAGAAAATTTTACGGTGCCTAACAAGTTTCCAGTAATTTCACGTTTTTAAGGTGGTGCCCCATACGCCACATCTCAGCATACATTTAGCGCGTAAAAATTAAATGACATGCACTGAGCACTGATTTGCATATGCTCATGAATTTGCGATCTTTGACATTTTTAATTGCAGTTAATTCGCGAAGCAACACAGGTGTACTTACTTGTACCTTGTCTATCTACATAGATATGTGTGATTCATTTCTGTAGTCATTTATCGGAACTACATTTTTCTACGCATATGGAGTATGTAGCTAGGAAAGATAGAGGCTCTGTAGAAGGAGCTTGAAAAATTCACATTTCTTTAAAGCTTAATAGTCCAGGTAAAATGGAACAAATTAGATGGAACTTAATTTTCATGTGTTTAACATGTATTGGTATAGGTGCATACACACACACATGAGTGTTACGCAGTTATATCCATTTGATTTGAATCGATTTCTTGTGCGGGCGGGTATTTTATTGCTAGCCACCGTTATCTGCACATACATAGTACTTAATTAAAGCTAAAATCTTGTTCGATATGATTTGTCGGAAATGTGACGGTCAAAAGACCCGAAGATACAGGTTAAAGATGCTGTGGGATTCTACGTAGAATGCCTGCTCATAAATATTAATATGATTGTGCCAGAGATGAATTAATCGATTGGTTGCTATTAATTGAGATACCATCTGCTTATTGGACCTTCGGGATATGGATAAGAGTTCAATGGAATTCTCGTTGGAAGGGTCTGGTTATACCTAAAAAGATCTTCGGTTTTTGTTTTATGAATTTTGCTGTTGTTGGCCTTTGGTGTATGTTTTTGATTCTGTTTTTCTCTTTTTTTTTCATTTAGATGAAATTGAATTTTTTTGTATTTTGCCTTTTCAGTTGGTTTTGATAAGTGGAACCAACATTATCTCTAATTAGTTGAACCTTAAAAATTAACTGAGGAAAGTATATAAAAGCGTTAATATAGACGTGATTAAAATTCGGATTTATTTGAATTAACTTGATTAAAAGTTTAATCATATGACTTTTATCACAAACTGGCTTAATCAGAAATTACTCCCATTCAATTTTGAAGGATTAGCAACACTAAGTTGAGATTTCGTTAAAAATGATCGACACCAAGCAAGACTCAATTCCAGACCATTCGTACATGACATGTAGTCAGAATTTGCTAAATATATTTTTGCACGTGCAGATGCGAAAATTAACGGTTAGGAAATGTCCAACAGAATATCCTATTTGGGGAGGTAACCTAAAAAAAAATAAACAAAATTCCTGTCCTGTAATGATGGACTTCGGATACCAAGTGATCTCCAGTTACATATTAGCCTTAAGTTGGTTCTACCAAGATCGGCCACCCCTTATGGAAATACTTCGAAAAATCAATATTAACGCCCATTTAAAAAATTTCGGAAACGTTAATCTTTAAATATACCAACAACTCTTTTAGGAGTTCCTATAATAATCATGCAAACATCCAGGACAGTCCTTACAATACAGATGAAGTAATGCAAAAATCAATTTCTAGAGAACGGCCTAGTTCAACACTTACCACATTGAAGTTTCCAAATCAAAAGATTCCAAGCCAAAACTTTATGATGCGATAAAAAAAACAGATTTAACTGGATTATCCACCAAAAGGTTACACAGAAAAGAAACCCTATGGGATTGCGACAATTTCTCTCTCGGAAATAGGAATGAAATGGAGAATCGCATCAAAAAGCACACGTATCTTAGACCGTTTCCCAAACAACGAAATCGCCCAAACTCTACGGTTTCCGATCCTTCCGATACTTTACCCTGGGGATTATTAGTAGGTACGGATCAAATACAGAGATTCATCTTAAAGCAAATCTCAAATTATAAGAAGGTCCTATAAAGCCTATGTAAATTAAATTTAGGATACGGTCATTTGGCTGAAAGGCATTTTTGGGGTAGGAAGAACCAATCTTAAAGTGGGAAAGTAAGTTGAAATTCTTCGCCTTGAAACTTTGATTGTCTAGTTCCCAAATTGTTTTGAATACTCCAAGGATCCGATCTTTTACTACATCAAGGATCAGAACGAGTAGGTGTCAGTGAAAGTGTGGATTGTCTGTCATAGAAAATGAAAAAAATCATCATTTACATTCTTAATTAACGATCTCTGTAGATCACAAGTCCTTGAAAGAATTAAAGGAGCTTAATACAGGATTGGCTTTCAGTTAAAGGTGATGCTTTATGATGTACTTAGGAGATTTATTTGGCTAAAGCTTAGTATAGCGCTCATTTAGAAGCTCTGAATGTATCCAGAAGGACATGGAGGACTACCAACGAAAGTTAGTTTTTGTCATTCAAGGGCACCTTTACTGATCAACGCAAAAGTAATCGAACTTTTGCTAGTAGTTATACGCTTATGAATACCGAATACTGTACGTAGCATGTGTCGGCCGAGATTTCCATGTCTGATCGTAGATAGATCAGCTTCGATATGAAGATCACATATAACACGATTCAGGAATATATAATCCTTAAGAGGAGTCAGTACCAAAATTTGCAAGTTTCATACATTTTTCAATGAGAATTTCTGGCAAACTATTTGTAGCAGAATAATGATTTATATCTTAAATTAAAGGTAACAAAGAGGGCTAGTAAATAACGTCGAGCAAAATAAAAGAAAATGTATTGGAATGGAGATAATAGCTCGGAAACTGGTAAAAAATGGTAAAAATTGAATTTTTTCAAATCAAATTCCTGTTAGTAGGTATTCTCATTTCTTTAGAATGTGACTATTTTAGAAAGATAAAGCCTAAATCTAGCAAATAACGTCGAGTCTTTTCATTTTTAGTGGCGCTTTTTTTAATTGTTTAACTCTAATAGTACTTGTCTTTTCTCTCGATATTTCACCGACGAGAAATTGCAATATTGCGTTGAAAGTTGTTGGAATATAAAGCAAAATAGTATATTTAACAATTTTGTGCAAAATAAAATTTAGGAGACTTAATTCTCGTTAAAATTTTTTAATTTCTTTGAACTGAAAATTTTCCTTTTCGTCTTAAATTGTCGCATGTTGGGTTTCTGTCTTTTACGCTAGATGTCTCTAATGTGACTTGTGGTCTAGGTCTAGGCTAATTTTATATGAATTTTCGTACTTTCAGGACACAAACCTACGTATAGTAAGTTTTATTGCCTACAGGCTCGCTGGTATCTAAATTGAAATTTTTTCTGAGTACTGACTCCTCTTAAACTAATCAACTATTATGAGAATTACCTAGAAGTGAGAACTCTTCACAGCTAATGTAAATTCCCTCGATAACAGGATTAGCATATCCGCTGAGCTAGACTCAGCCACTAAACAACTACAAATAACTGGAACAAGAAACTGAGAAAGAAAAGGACAGAGGTCAGAAAAATACAGACCAAACCTTACCAGATAATTGGGGGGAGGGGGGGGGGGGGAGAATATACCAATTGGCTAAATAAAAATTAAGGAGATCTAAAAAGATCACGCAGCGTCAAAGCGGTGACTTTATGTGTAACGCTATTTTTACTGATTAAAAAAAATTGCTCCGGCCGAGCGGTAACCGAGGGAGCAGTTTTGTTTTAATATTTGAAAACTTTCCATAAGAAACTCACAATTTAAGAATGTTAGCAGTAAAACTAGTTTAGAAAGTAATGTTGTTGTATCTGACTTTGTACTCACCTGATCAATGTTTGGCAGTTGATTCACTTGGTTCTCTATTGAGGTTTAGGATTGTGATATTCTTTATTCCAGTCGAGACCCAGAATAAAGTGAGGTCGATACCCACAGAAAGAATCTTTATTACAGTCGAGACCCGCAATAAAGAGTTTTGTGTTAGTAATTGATTCTTATTACAGTCGAGACCCGCAATAAGAATCTTTATTACAGTCGAGACCCGCAATAAAGAGTTTTGTGTTAGTAATTGATTCTTATTACAGTCGAGAGCCGCAATAAAGAGTTTTGTGTTAGTAATTGATTCTTATTACAGTCGAGAGCCGCAATAAAGTGTTTTGTGTTAGTGATTTATTCTTATTGCAGTCACTATCCACAATAAGAATCTTTATTACAGTCGAGACACGCAATAAAGAGTTTTGTGTTAGTATTTGATTCTTATTACAGTCGAGACCCGCAATAAGAATCTTTATTACAGTCGAGACCCGCAATAAAGAGTTTTGTGTTAGTAATTGATTCTTACTACAGTCGAGACCCGCAATAAGAATCTTTATTACAGTCGCGACCCGCAATAAAGTGTTTTGTGTTAGTAATTTATTCTTACTGCAGTCGATACCCACAGTAAGAATCTTTATTTTAGCTGCTATCAATAATAAGATCTTTAATCCAGTCGATATCCAGAATAAAAATCTCTATTTTTAACCCTTTAAACAAAGTAAAGTACTTATTTGATTAGTATTAAATTCTTATTGCAGTCGCTACCCACAATAAGAATCTTTATTTTAATCGTCAACTAAACAAAGTATTTGATTTGTTAAAAAAAATTAGAACACTGGGAAATAACACTAGGAATAGATAACCTTTTGATCACTGCACTGCCAAACTGAAAAAGAGATATATGCAGAGGGAGCTTTTGGACATAGTCCTTTTCGATGTATTCGATATAAACAAATTAGCTGTTGTGTAAAAGTATTGGAGACCTACACGATTATCTTGGAAGCAAAATAAAACTACAGCACTATTTAACTGCTCAGTCAGTAGCCAAAGGCTATACCTACATGGAGATCTCCTCACTAGACGATCTGCTAGTGAAACATGTTCAGCTCGGGCTTTAATGTGGATGGCTAGGCGAATAATTTACCGGGTACAATACGTAGGCAGGTAATATCAGATTTATGCAAAACTTTCACTTATAATCCACAATTGGTATTTAAACAAAGGCCTAACCATAAACCTTAGTAAAGCGGCATTGTTCCCGATTACAAAATATAAAGCCAACACAATAGCGGTCCTATTTCTCGATAATATGAAAATAAGATCTTCAAATGAGGTCAACAAATCTAGGAGTTGCTGTTGTAGGAAAAACAAAAACAAGAGAAAACGTTACAATTGGTTTAAGACAAATAATAATATATTTTAGATAAAAATAAGAGTTGAATAAAGTGAAAACCAAAAGTTCTGTATGGCAACACCAAGAAGAGATTGCCCGATTCAGTTCATTTTTTAAATTTTATTTACTATTTTTATGTAAACGCTGTGTACAAAATTTCAGCACTCTACGTTGACGCGTTCTCAGGCAGTGTCCAAATATATAGTGGAAAACGAAATTTTTGTATGCAACACCCAGAAGGGGTTGCCCGATTTAGTCAATTTTTAAAATTTTATGCAGCTGTGGAAATACCACGGATCAAATTTCAGCTCTCTACATCAATGCATTCTAGAGCAGTGCACAAATATATTGTGAAAAACCAAATTTTTGTATGGCAACCCTACGAAGGAGTTGGCCCATTTTCTAACTTAAATTTACTTTTTTTTTTAAAAGTCCATGTACAAATGGTCAGCTCTCTAAGTGAACGTATTTTCGAGTTATCTTGCGGACGGATAGTCGGACATGCAAAAATCAAAATAACATTTAATATTATGCGTGGGTGTCCAATCCATTAAGGAAATACAAGCAAATTCTTATTAGTTAAAGCAAAAAATATTGGTTTGTTGAGCTAAGTAGAGAATATAAGAAAGTCAAAGCTCGTCTTTTCAAATACGTAGCCAAATCAATCTTCGCAGTCCAAAAACAAACAGAATACAGTCGTTGAATGTCATTGTAACTTCCCTGGCACAAACGCTATCCGGATTGAGTAACATATTTCTAACATGGGTGAAGCAGGCAATATTAAATCTTTAATTAATCTTAAACGCATGCCAATAGACAGCAGACCCGATGAAAATCATATACATCGGAGCCCGGCCTAAACTTTGCTGACCACTTAACGTAATCATGACATTTCATATGTTGATTCAAGACAACTCCAATAAATAAAGGTCCTAATATTGAACTTTGAGGGACCCCACGAAGGAAAGGCAGCTCACAGGATGAATTATTTTTAATATATACTTGTTGGCTGTGATCTGCCAAGAAATCCCTTACCAGAGCAATGGCAGATCTACTCAAATTAAAAGAGGCACCAAGTTTCTGGAGAAGGATACGATGATCCACACTGTCGAAGGCTTTTGAGAAGTCCAGAATTACTAAAATACTGAACTTGTCCTGATCCAATAGCCTTTCTCAAATTAGAGGTCACTTTCAGAACTTTACAAGAAACCTGGAAGAAAATTATTGGCCTTGACAAATTCGACTATCTGCTTATACAGGGTACCCCAGACTAATATGGCTATATTTTGTCAAATGATTCCTCTCGTCCAGACAAGTAAAAATTGTACACAGGGAAGGAGGGGGGGGGGGCAAAATGTCACTCTAACGAGTTGCAGGGTGATTAGTAAAATATGCTCTTTTTTTATTAAACACCCTCTATATTGAAAAGTACATACTATAAGCTCTATTTTAAGACGACCATTGTATACAAAACCTTGTGGTCTTTCCTATGAACGTTATACCATCTCCGGATCCCTCCCCACTCTAGACTTATGACGCTTTAAATTCAAAATTTCGGGTTTTAAATTTTCCAATTGCCTCAGAATTGATTCAATTTATAGCATCTGCAAGTTCACTGTAGTCGACTCCACGAAAGTCTGATATTGGTACTAGATGAAAAATCTCTTATCGGATTACTAGCAGATATATGAGAAGCAGTCAACTGTTTGCCACTGTGGTCAGAGGGGATAGACGTAAAAAATATGTTAAGTCTTCGGAAATTAAATCACAACGAATTCTATCCCATTTACCTCCACAGACACCTGCATGCCGCAATTTTCGCCACAAAGATTTAGACCTGAGACTCTGATCAAATCTGGGGCTGAAATATTGTCGTTTTGCTCGCCTAATTTCTAAAGTCAATCCTTGCAAATAGGTTTGCATTTTCTTCTATAGTAGGTACATACATATTTGCATAGAGGTCATCAATGAGGGAGGAGAGGATCTCAATTTGATTTTTTACAGAAGCGCACAGAAATATGCCATCATGCCATCATGGTAGGTCAAAAAATTCCTCAAATAAAAAACTTTTATCAATGCTATTAAAATCACGGTATGAGTACATGAGAGCAGATGGTTCTTGATTAATAGGTATAACATAGCTTAGGAAGAGAACGTCGTGATCCATTGTGCTATATATAGGTGGATCAAGTTGATTATGCGATAGTACCTTATCTCTATATCAGTAATCAAAAGAAGATCTAGTACCGAGGGACTGGTTGTATTAAAAAAAGTTGGAAGCTTCTTAGTGACATTTATGTAAGAAATATAAGAAGTGTATCTGTTCGATTATCTTGGCGACATACTTTTACATTAAAATCTCCTCCTAGAATGACATTTGGATACATCTGTGATATTCGTGACATGAAATTTTCGAATTCCATAGCGTTATTTACTTCAAAGCATCTAGGTGGGTAGTATACTGCGCACAATATATGTACATTTTTCGATTCGAGATTTAGCCTCTGTACTAATAAATTCGATGGGAGAGACTTCTTTGATAAGATAACAAGCTTCGCTTTAAGGTAGTTCTTTACGTAAATTGCCACACCAACACCACCACCCGATTATACCAATAATGGTAACAAGATTAGCTTGAGTAAAACTTCATTCTGCTGCTCTCTTTGCATTTCGAGTACACATTGGGTCTGTTCGCGTACTCATTTTTGGGACATTCGCACGAACTTACACATTTTCCGTTTCTTTAATTTTGCGAAAAAAAAAAATTACAACTGTCATAGAAAAGTTCACTTTATTTTTATTATTGCACACTGCAGAAAAAACGTTCGTGTACCTACTTTTTACATACGAGTATATCCCTCATTACACGAGGAAGTTTTTATTATGGTTCGTCGGACAATAAATATGATTATAACCAATTTCGTATGATTACATATTCTAAAGAACTATTCGGTACAATAAAAACGTCTAGGACTGATCGTTTTTACAGTATACGTAAAAAACCTAAATTTTTGTATGGCAACATCAATTGCCCGATTTAGTCTAAAAATTCAGTTCTCTACGTCGACGCGTTCTCAGGCAGTACCCAAATATATAATGTTAAACGAAATTTTTGTATGGCAACCCTACGAAGGAGTTGCCCGATTTGTTCCATTTTCTAACTTAAATTAATTTTTAAAAAGGCCATATGAAAATTTCACCGCCCTACGTGAACGCGTTCTCGAGTTTTCGTGCGGACTAACAGACATACAAAAATCAAAATAAACTTTTAATATTATGCGTGGGTGTCCAATTCGAGGAGTTTAAGAGGCTTTGGAGAATCTGAACACTCCCTTTTCACTTAGTTCAGCAGTTAAAGACAATTCACTTTGCAAGAAGAAAGAAGAAGAAGAAGAACATTTTATCATGGCGATGATGGTAATAGAGCCAACCCACACGTAGCTAGCACGAAGGACGCTCATTTTGCTACACTTATGCCCACACATGTCATCACAATACGCTGTAGTTCGAGGTTCGAGGTTAATTGTGTGCGTCTTTAATCAAGTTAAAATTATTGATTATTGTATGATAAATTCCACAGCATGTAATGATTATGGAATTATTATTTTATCACCTAAATCGCAGATAAAAATATGCACAGCAGTCATTATGTCCAACAGGATTTTCGTATAAACCTGTAGCAAAAAAATTAATTGTTGCCAAAACTTTAAAGTGACGATACCATTGTCGAGTAATGTAGATTAACGCATTTCAATCATTTTAAAGGCAAACAATTTTGTCATTCTGGAATTTTTTATATGAATACAGCTTCAGAAATAGAAAACGAGTCCAACTCGTCTCTTATATTCCTCAAAACTATCCTCTGTGCACGGCTCATGTTGCGTTCTATGCTGACAAATTGGACACTACTATCCCTTCAAAGCAATTCTGGCATACACTTCGTAGTATTGGAGTAACCAGCAATAAAAATTTGTTCTGCGAGCTAAATCCTGATGACTTTAATACATACTTTGTATCGCATAGTAGTAACGTTATTACCATCTCTTCGTGCACGGGTATGGTGCGCCTTTCGACACGCCCCACTGACTCTGGTTTTAGCTTCCGTTGTATTGATGCGAATGAAGCAATTGACACCATTAACTCTATTCGCTCAGAGACAATAGGTCCGGATAGCTTACCACCCCGCTTTGTTAAGCTGCTGTTACCTTTTATAATTACACCAATATACTACAAATTTTTAACGCCTGTTTAACTTACAGTGAATTTCCCTCACTTTGGAAGGAAGCTGTGGTGGTTCCCATTGCTAAAAACTCCTCTGCAAGGGAGCCAGGTGACTTCAGACCAGTTAGTATATTATGTTTTCTAGCTAAGGTGCTGGAAAAAATTATGTCTAAACAAATACAACAGTATCTATTCCAAAATAACCTTCTCAGTTAATGGAAGTCTGGCTTCCGCGCTAGTCGTAGCTGTGAGGCAGCTCTATTAAAAATAACGACTTATATTAGAACAGCCCTTGACAATGATCATCTCATGTTCTTAGTTCTTTTAGATTTCTCCAAAGTATTCGACACCGTGGACCATTCCAAACTTCTTGCTAAACTTGTTGGACTTTTTGATTTTAGTTCTCCTGCTTCCAAACTTATTAATAGCTGGTCGCTAATTTCGTCTCCCCGATAATTAGTGTGACATATGGTGTGCCTCAGGGATCTATCTTGGGTCCTTTTTTGTTTAGTTTGTTCATCAATGATTTACTGACAGCTGTTTTACACTGCAACGTTAATATGTATGCTGATGATGTCCAACTATATCTTAGTCGTCCCATTCGCTTGGTTGAAGATTGCGTTAGCAGGGTGAATGAGGATTTGGAATGAATTCACGAGTGGTTTGTCGTCAATGGCCTCTCATTGAACCCCACTAAGTCGGTGGCCTTACCCTTCTACAGACACACTATCGAACCTTCGCACCTACCTCCTATTCTTCTGGAAGGTTCTCCAATTTCCTTTGTTTATCGGTTAAAAAATGTGGGCTTATTCTTGAATTCTAGAATGACTTGTTGTGACCATGTAAAAGCGATAATTAGCAAAGTGTATGGAGCACTTAGACCACATTTTACATTTGGATCCTTGATATTCTCTAGACGAGATGCCGCCTGTAAGCGGAAACTGGAAGTAGCTTTCAATGATTCCACTAGATTTGCATTTGGTTTGCGCAGATTGAGCACATCCATTTAGGAATAAAATCATTGATTGGTCTCTGGACATTTACTTACTCCGTAAAGCATTACTATCACTCCATAAAATTCTGTACCTGCTCGGTTTTATTTATTTTTATGCATAGTGAAAGACATTTGAATCTAGTTTTACTTCGCTTTAAACACTTAGTACTTGATGGTTATTACTTTGTCCACATAACTCGCGTTTGGAATACACTTCCACCTGAGATTCAGCGTACAAGATCGGTAGCATCTTTTAGGCGTTTGATCAGTGATTTTCTGCGTCGACCTTAATTATTGTGCACACTCACGGATTTGGGATATTTTTCTTTTCATCTTTGCTCAGCTTTAGTTTTTGATTAACTTCGCACTTTTTTTTTCTTTTTTCTTTTAACTTTCTTTTTAGTAATCTCTGATTGTCTTTTTCTCTTATTATTTTTCTTATTTCATTGTAATTTTTTGTATTTTCTTCTTTGTAGTAATTTTATGTTTTCATATTGGTTCTCTCTATTGCCTAACTCTCTTATTATAGAATTATAGCTTGTTTTGTTTAATGTACTTTTAAGTAAAGGCTTTTGTCTTATGGTACTATTTTTGTAATAAATAATTGTAATTGTAATTCTAACTAGATGTTGCATGACATACTAGTTAGAGCAGAGTATACAGAATTGTGAAATGGGTACTGCATTCAGGAATGGAGGAATGTTTTTATAATAGCAGTTTTGTATACATTTGATCGACTTCCTCAACACTTCAGATACGACAAAAATATGAATCACTCGACGTATAATCATTTCAAATGTTGTGGTCCATTCTGGAATGGACCACACAGCCATATAAATTTCCTATACTTTTTTGGTACTGCGTGCGACATCTATGTAGTTCTTGTGCAATCTATGCTTAAACTCAACAAATTTCAGTGCATTTAATTTTTTTTAAAGTGACTGGAACTAAAAGTGAAAATGTTATGCTCACCACCTTCCACTACCACGTTTCTCCCTTCAAAATGGTAAAATGAAAAAAAAGAACACTAATGCGGTAATAATTACAATTTTTTTTTTCTTTCTGGAAATCATTATCGGGCAGGTGATGGCAGACAAAAGTTAGGGGAAATTCGTTTTCTACATAAATATGGGGTACCAAGCTATAGCAGTCAAATTATTCCTTTATGAAAAGGGATCGCATAAAAAGATTACTAGGTAATTAAGGATTTCTGTTTTTAGTGCGTGCCTTGCAGGCCTTTTTTTTTAATAAAATAAAAAAAAAACTTTTCGGCATTTTGAAACTTGCATAAAAAACCATTCAAATTTTGACTTTTGATTATTGAAAAACCTGTACAGACGACCGGAAGAAATTAGCTGCTGCATGATGCAAATATTTCTCATGGAAAGCATCCTACATGTAATGGTCTGGGTATAATTATTGCAAAAAAGTTTATGAGCCTTGGGGGCATATATACCTACTTATGTAATTATTATGTTTATCTGTACCTTTCTCAGATACGACTATAAGTTTACCGAATTCAAATAAAATAACAACAAAATCTTGTTGCATCCTGTTGATGCCTCTTTAATTTCAATACAGGGGCACACATACTGTAAGTACTTGCATAAATATTTGCTTAATGAATGCAATTAACCGACATTGCATGAATGCAAATTAACTTCTCTTTTGAGCTAAATTTGATGCTGCAGCATAAAAACGAATTCACTATTGTGTTTTTCATATTGGTATGATTGCATTTGATTGATGTTATTTTAATTACAGCTTCCGGAGGTTTGATATGATATATGACCGCCTACATCAATAAAAAAAAAAGAAATTGATTAGGATAAAAAAAAAACTATGAAATAAAATCATTTCTACTTATGTAGATACATGAAATATCGAATTAAACTGAATTTCCCATCATGTTGCCATTGCATTTCCATTATATTTCCTCCTTCTGATTCAGTGTACTTTTCTACAAGATTTTACTGTATAAACATTGCTTACAGCATCCAGGCGGTATCCAAAAGATGTTTATTCTTTTTGTGAAGACTCGGCCGGCACACTTGAAATGTAAACAACTTTCCCAGATTGAGCAGTTGAAACATTTTATGGCACCATCTCATCTTTTGTTGAGAAAATAAAGGGATTACCGACTGAAAGGACTGATGAATTTTACATCAACATTTTTCTTTTAAGCTCTTTAAACTGTCTGAAGGAAATAATTGATCACTGCTGCTGCTGCTGCTGCTGTTGTTGCTGTGTCATGTTTATTTGCAAAAATAACAGTTTCAAGGAATCCTAAAGATTAATTGGGTTAATCTTGAAAAGAGAAAGAACTTCACAAAATTAATTTTGTACAATAAGAGTAAATTTTTGTTTGCTTATAGTAGGTATATAAATTATAAGAAAATCTATTTATGTTAGCATTTATGTTTTTACATTTTCTATTGCAGGCCATGCATACATATACAATTGGATATAGTGACACAAATTTCGTTTTCTTGCATTGCTTTAATTAGACTTATTCGGACAATGCTAATTTTAATACCCAAACGTAAAGTAAATCGATATAATTTATACTTTCTTTCACTTAAAATTTCTTTAATAAGCTCCTTATAGGATTTCACATAATCAACTCAAAAAAAGAAAAGAAAAAATTCTGTTTAATAAAAGAAAAAGTAAATTACATAATTATTTCGACATCCATTTATAGTGACAAAATTATTCGGACAGTGGATAGATAGAGGAAGAATGGAAAGAGGGAAATGTTGCATGGGACAGGGGGGGGGGATATTGACAGTAGAGATGGATAGTCGATGGTGGCGGAAAAAGATGGCTGAAGTGGATATGAAATGGTGTGCTGGAAACTAGGAAAAGAATGAGGACAAGAGGACGTGCAGTCCTGTCTGCCAGCATTAGCTAACTGCTCACTCCGTGACAACTGTATCAGGACGGCACGCTAGCATCTCGATATAATTGCGAAGAGTGCAGGGTGGATTCACAAAAAAAATATGACTGTCACGTTGCCATAAACAAAAAGATATCGTGCCTGACGAAAACGGAAATCTCCTACAAAAAAAAAAAAATTAGGCACACCACACATTGGCCCTGAAAGGACCGCATACACCACTCACCTGAAGATGATCCTAGGAATCCGATGTTCATATCACTATGCCGTCTCCGGCCGCCCAGGACACCGCTGGCATCTGGTTTGCGATGTCCCTATTAGATCACCCATCAAAGAGAGAGGAGAGATTCAAGGAAGAGGGAAGTGAAAGAAATCTCATTTGATCTATATGTTTTAGAAAAAAAGTACATGCTATTTTGTTTTGTTCTTATAATTACCCCCGTAGTACTAGAGATGCATCGACTGTGCGAGTTTGGACCCTGTCATCATAAGTAACAATTTGTCCAATTTTTGGTGACTGAAAGTGATGGGTAGTTTTATAAGGGGTATATAATGGTTACTCGGTTATATAAGAACTTCAGTGGTTATATAAGAGTTTTATAATATTACCAATTGGTGACGTAGTTATATTAGAGTTTTTTAAGGTTACTAATGGTTATCGTGGAAGTAAACTATTTAAGGTCTTATAAGTTGGTGATGAAAATGTTTCCATCACCGGTTTATATAACTTAGAGTAACCATTACTAGAAGGTATATAAGAAAGTTTTACAACTGTTTTCGTCACCACGTTGTAGTGACTATCAGAACCAGCTTAACACAAGCTCGCTGCATGGAAACGTTTAATAAATAAACGTCTCAACAATACATGCGTTTCATCATTTAGTCGGTGTTAGTACTAGTATGTTACACTAAACATACACCGAACACCGGATAAAATGACATGCAACATAGAACAAGACAATTTAAAAAAGTTAATTAAAACAAAATTAAATATTAAATAGGCGTTTTTTTAAAACATGCTTAGGGACGTCAACAACAAAATTCTCAGCCATATTATTGACAGTAATACACATGCGATTAATAGGTTCATACATGCTAAAGTTAGACCTTGAGGAGTTAACATGCAACAGAGGTAGCCTTCTCAAATTGTGGCTACTATCACGGAAAGAGATTTTGTTACGTAACAATAGAGAATCAATATTCGCGTTTAAGAGTTGATGCACAAATGTTACATCGGCAACTAAGCGACGTTTCTCAAGCGAGTGCATATTCAAAAGCTTCAAGCGATCCTCGTAGGGTGGAAGAATTAAAGAATTACTCCAGGATAGATGCCTGAGAGCAAATCGTAGGAAGTTCCGCTGAACAGACTCGATACGGTCGATGTGTGTACCGTAAAATGGAGACCAGACATGGCTAGCATGCTCAAGAAGTGGTCTCACAAAGCAAGTGTACAAACGCAATGTTATGGTAGGATTTGATAACTCTCGGGACCAACGTTTTATAAAGCCCAGCATAGAACTACTCTTTGAAACCATGTAGTTTATATGGGAGATAAAATTCAATCTGTCGTCATATTTGACACCCAAGTCACAGACAGAGTCCACACCGCGAACCGAGGAATCCGAGAACTCATAATCATAAGTGATTGGTTTCTGATTCCTGTGGAAAGTCATAACCTCACATTTGTTGATATTGAGTACCAAATTATTGCTCTTGCACCAATTGTAAAATTTTTGAAGGTCACCCTGTACCTGTTCACAATAGTTAACAGATTTAATCTGAGCGAAAAGATTAATATCGTCAGCATAAATCAAGACCTTTTGCAAACCCGCAAATGGTATCCGAGACAAATTGCAACAAATTAGTGGTTGTAGACCTGCCCGAAATAAACCCATGCTGGTTTGAAGAGAGCAAATTCTTACAGGAGGTTGATAGTTGAGAGTAAATGATAGATTCGAATAATTTGGACAAGCAAGATAATTTTGCAATAGGTCTATATTTAGAAATTTCAATTTTTACTACCTTTTTTGTGGATTGGTATGATAAAGGAGTTTTTCCATAGCTGCGGGAAACAACCACTATTGAACGATTTTTGGAAGATAATTCTCAATGGAGCTACCAGGGCGAGGCAGCATGACTTAAAAAAGGCTGGAGGGATCCCATCAGGACCAGTTGTGAAGTCATTTAGAAGCCCATTAATATGATCCAGTATATCCTCTTCTGAAATTGAAGGGATAGTGAATGAAACGTTATGGGAATCATTCATATGACTGAAGTTGCCATTTTGAGGTTGAAAATTTGATGAGGCAAAGGCATTGTCAAAAAATGAAGCAAACATATCGCAAATTTCAGACGAATCATCACTAGCAGAATCCTTGTACCTCATGGTATTGGGGTAGTTGTCCGTTTTTTTCTTCATATTAATAAACTTAAAAAACATGCGTGGGTCACTAAATAATATTGGTAATAAGTGTTTATTGCGGTATCCGTGGTTACCCTTATATAACTCGACAGCATTCAGTAATTTAGCTGACTTTAATAAAAATTGGGAACTTTCGGTAATACATATACCCACTATAACATATCGTAAAATTTGTTGGAGGCCTTTTAGTGACTACGGTGATCGTTATACAGACAAATTACTTTTAGTGTCGAATGGAGCCGTTATAAAACTGTTTTTATTTATATAACATAATATAACCAAAGGGTATATAAGAACACTAACGTCTGTTTTTTGTGACTATAAGATATATAACATTACCAAAGGTTACATATTATGACTAAAGGATATACATATAAGAAACATTTTCGAAGCATGGTAGTTCCTTTAGTTTATATAATATTTCTAGAAGTTTTATAAGCGTCATTCAGTTTATATAAAACTACTTGAAGTTTTATAATGGTAATTTGTTCATTTAAGTACAAGCCGCCATTTTTTCATCTGTCCATTGCAGATAAAAAAGAAAATGTCGGTTAAACCAATTTTTTAAATTGTAGACATATATGGCTTCCGTTTTATTTTATATGAAGAAAATACATCTTTTTAGGTATATAACATTTCTAAATTATGTTATGTAATTTTTATGAATTAATATAACCAAAGTGAACATTTTAAATTTTGGCATATTTAATTAAAATTATTAAAAATTGCTTATTTTTTAGAGGGGTCTGTATTTTTTAGAAGTATCTATGATGATATTCACAGTAAATTTTTAATTGAAGCTGAATTTCACCACGTACATACCGAAAAATTCTAATTCTAAAATGTAAAATTATTAAACCCTTACATTATAAAAATTCAATCCAAAAAATATCGAAATATAAATATTTGCATTATATTGTTTTATAAAGGTAACGAAAAGTAATTTCACCACTAAAAGTAATCAGTCTGAGAAAATTTTAAGAGTTGTGGAAACGTTACGATCACCATTATAAACAAAGTTTATAAAGGTAACCGAAACATTACTGCAACCCCGACTTTGACCAAATTAATTAATCGAGAGCACCATGGGTTATATAAGAGTTATATAATAAGTTATATATTAAGGTAACCAGAATATTTTTGTTACTCATTTTATAAAATTTTTAGTTATACAACGTTACCTAAATCAAGTCACGGTAACCCTTATATAATCCTCCATTTAAGCTCTATAATGGGTTTATAGTGGTAACAAAGAGGTTTCAAGTACTAGTCTATATAACTCAAGTTATATAAATTGGTAATGGAAACCTCACCGTTACTACTATATAAAAACAATTGTTTCTTGGGATAAGGCACTGCAATCATCTCATCTGGCCTTCTACTTATTATAATTCATAACAAATCCAATATCTCATTCATAAGAACCTAAATATTGACAAGAGCTAGCCTAATATTTTGTTACCCATGAATAAAGGAACAAAGAAACTTCACGAGGATCGCATCTAACATGATCGAGCCTACTTCATTGCTCAAACTCAGAAATAGAAATTGTTGGTATTCGGACTACTCATATAATCGGCATTAAGTGCCCATTGTAAGAGTAAAAATCTCAAAACTTCTTGATCAAGATATGTACATATGTCGATTCAGATTAGGGTCAACACCTGGTGGATGGACTCCTCTCCAGTTGTCTTTAACGTTCTTAAAGAGGTTTTTTCACAAAAAAAAAAACTTTCCTTTCTTCCTTTTTCACGCAATACAATTTCACTATGAATCTAATTTTTAACAGAACCCCGTCTACAATAATCAAGCGACGACACTTTCCTAATTACTACTACAATTACTACAGTCCTAAATTTTGGATTACACAGAGGCTCCGCTGAACTGATACGCTGCGACTCCAGTAGGTTTACGTATTCTCATTGACAAGTTAGCGAAGTTACTTGCACATAGGTTCGTATATAATCTGCATGATATTATGCGAAACTCCGATGCAATACTTTTTGGTTCTTCCCCAGGCATTCATCGACCAAAATTTCCCACGGTAGATTCAATGGAAATCTTTATCACTAGCAATATTACAAAAGTCTGACACACTGACGATTCGGTCGCCGATGGGATATCAGTTCGTATATTTGATTTTTAGGCTTCGCTTAATAAGCGCTCCTCGATGAGGATTACGCACATGAAATCACGTGAATAATATTTACTAAATATGCTTTGTTAATGTTCAAAACTCTTCGATATTTTATTTTCATACAGGCGCTCCGTGGACCGGATTACGCTAACGAAATCACGTAATTACTATTTAATAATTATAATTTGTTAATGTTCCGAGCTCTTTCTTTTGTGATGAAATGTTAATTTTTGTTTTATTTGTATAGAGGCGCTCCGTGGATCGGATTATGCTCACTAGATTATGCTCCTCACGATTATTAGAGGTACTGGCCAAATTCGAACTCAAAATGTTTAATACTTATCTTATTCCAATTGGACGGAGAATGTATTTTTCAAATATATGAAATCCGATTTATACCACTTCTTGGTCTCGTGTTTATTTATTTTCCTTTGCTTCCCTCGTTGACTTTCCTTATTATTTCCTTACCAGATTATTTCCTAACTTCTGGACTTATGAGGATTTTATTTACCGCCTTATTGCCCACAGATAACTTAACCTTTTTACTTTTCATTCTTCTCTCGCCTCCTGTTGACCATTTCATCTCAAAAGCAAAAAAAAAAACAATCCGGCTTTCACTTCCTCCGCATCTCGTTGCTCCGATCATGCAGCTCCCCCCGCATGGTGCACGTTGTTCCACTGGTAACTCTGACTAGCAGATGTCAGGATAGTCACATAGGATTGACATGCCATGTTTACGCATGACTATAATCGTGCTATGGGCATGCTTATGCTTATGACAGACATGGGTATCGATATCTAGATATCATAGCACCCCTGACAGATATAAAAGAGGGAATTGATGTGACAAACCGTACTTAACATTTCAAATCAGTTCACAGATCTTTAAGCGTAACAAATTTGGCAATGGAAGTGACAAATATATGACCTTTAACGCAGGCTAAACTGCAACAATTAATTGTAAATATACGACAAAGACAAAAAAGAAAACATTGCGTTATTTTTCATCTTGGTTGAGGTGTAAAATGTATCGGCGGATGTGGTGTCTCAATTCACAAATTTGTGTAAAACGAAGAAAAGTGTGGTCGACGGTTTGTTAAAAAATAACAAAATTGTAATGGAATAAATTATTAAATCTGCGCGGATTAATATTTGACTTTTTTTATTACAACAATAAGATGGCGTTGCGCAAAGTAAGAAGTGCCGATGATCAGGGTATACCCAATAATTTTTGAAGATATTGATATCTATATATCGAGTCTATACCCACTAGTTTTTCTGGGTATATTATGAGTATTTGATGACACACATGGTATATAAACGGGATATTCCGAATATCTAGATATGGATATCCAATGTCTGTCATAAGCATTACATGCGACCATAAAAAAAGTATGGTTAGTTGGTAATTGGCGGATAGGGTAGATGGAGAAGGAGGAAGACGGAGAGGGGCTGACGATACACATACCATGCTTACATGCCGGGTGGTTCAAATAGTTTCACCCCCGATATTCAAAAGGCTTTCTGTATCGGAAGGTTCGTTTCTTCCGATCTCCTCTTCCACTTCCATCTCCTCTTCAATCGCCTCTGCATCTTCCATCTATATTACCTCTCTCTTTCCAACCTTACGTTTCAGTCCCCATTTCTTCATCTCTTACCACCTAACCTCTGTATCTCCATCCTCCCTTCAATTTCCAACCCCTCCCCCTCTCTAACCCGGCAATTTTCATCTTACCTCACCATTTCCAACACACGATTCCATTTCCATTTCAACCATCCATTATCAGCCAGTCGACCTCCCATCTATACTTCCAACCTCTACCCACACGCCACCTTCTCCTCTTTACAATTTGCAAATTATCCTCGCCCCTTCCCCTTTTTTCACGAAGCGCTGTCCGAATAATTTTTTAATTTTTTTTTATTTTTATTTTTTGTGTTTTATTAAACAGAATTTTTCGTTTTCCTTTTGATTATGTAAAATTCTGTAAGAAGCTTAGTTTAAGTGAAAGAAAATTGAAACTGTAACAGTTCTCTATCGATTTCTTTCACGTGGTTCCCTTACGGCATGTAACATATCAAATTTAAGGTCTTGCGCAGAGTACTATCGGTATCGGGTGATGTACTTTTTTCCCGATTCAGAAAATTTTCGCTGGATGTTTTAGCTGCCGGAAAACCCCTTTTCATGTACTTGGGTCACTTACACCCCAGTTACCACATATCGCATATATTTTTGCAATTTTATTTCCGTCATGGTCATTAGGTCTCTGTTGTAAACATTTTTTTTATAGGAAGTGATTTTCCACGACGTGTCGCACCTATCCCACTTTTTCACCTAAGAAAGTCGCTGAAGCTTCATTTGATCGCCAAAGTTATCCCCCGCTTAATTGAAATAAACATTGTTAAAAAAATATGTTCAGATTCTCATGTCTGCTCCTTTTGGGCCTAAAGTTGTATGAAAAGACGGGCATTCCCTTTTACAGAACAAGATGTTCCCTTCAATATTATGAGAGCTCTAGAACAATGAAGATGCACATAAGAGCTCACCTTTAATTATAGTTGGCATAGATTGTTTCCTTTTATACTTTCTTGAAATAACTTTTTTCTCGAATTCTTAAAGAGCTTTTTTTTTTCTTTACACCTATAATATTCTCCTTGCTGACATATACGCGACACTTAATAAATTTAATTAATTTTCTTACATCAGCTCAGCGGGTTATACTCAAAAGCAATTTGGAAAATTAAAATCGAAGGGAAAGCATACAACGAAATTCATACGTCAGGCTCAGCGTGATTTTAATAAAGTCTAAAGCCATTAGCAAAACATAAGTGCCAACAGCAAGGTCTACAGCAGCATTAAGTCCATGTATTCCAACGAGAGACTAAATGGGGGCTGTTACTGTGGCATCGTAAAATATCCAGAATAAATGAACGTTTACGTTTGGAAACTGCGAGCATATGTCACCAAAATATACAAGAATCGCGTTGGATGCCAGTGTTATGTACATACTACATGTAGCCTGTGACACGTGTATAAACGGACAATTGTGATGCGAAGTTTTTAAATTTATTACCCTAACGTTTTGGTACATATAACATACCTACATCACCTCACACCACACACTACACAAAGGAGACGTATATCAATGGGGGATTTTCGATGTCGTCAATGAGTTCCATATGTGACATACAAAAACGATCCATTGTTGGATGATATTTTCTTTTTGTGCAAACTCTGCCATGTGATAAATTTTTGCTCAGTTGGTCGGACGAGTGGGCGGGCCGGGCAGTTCGGTTTTCAATGGTATTTAAATAGGAACAATGAATCGCACGCACTTCTGTCTGAGATATACATATGTATATGGCAACTGCCATAAGTAAGCTGGAAAGTAATAAAAGTTTTCTTTTTATATTCTGAAATTTCGTATACATTGTATTTGTAGTCATTTTAAGGTTAAGCTCGTAAATATGTGAGTGAAATTAGGCAACTGCTTTTTAGTGTTGCCATAGAAAAGGTAATATCTTTGGTCATTGACTTGACGTGTTGAGTTGGAGAGTTGTAAGAAAGAAAATCAGTTTTCAATATTGATGAAATCGGTGAATACCTTCATAGTGTTGCCATACCTATAAAAAAAAGTTTTATTGTAAAATTATTTGAAGCACTATGACTTGTCGAGCTGAAATTGTGTACACAGCAAGGGCGCACCGACCGTGGGGGAGGGAGTCGAACGTACTGATAGATGAAAAAGGTAAGGTACACTTCCGTCTATAGTATAAAAAAGATATTTCTGGGTAATTAAACATTGGCAACAGAGCGGTACATTAAAGAAAACCCTTGAGCCATAAAACTGTCATAAAACTTGCGATATAGAGCCAGAATCTGCTGCCTGAGGATTAGAGCAGGAAGGAATCAATCCTTGAGTTCATACTTTAGGCAAAGTTAACTTAACAACAAGTTAAGAAGAAGACGAGATTTCCGATCCCCCCAAAGGAAAATCCTGGGGTGCGCTACTGGTACACGGTAATATATAATATATATATATATCCTGTTAGTGTTGCCATAAATTTTTTTTTATTGCTTATTTCAAGTACTGTTAGAAATGCCTTGATTTCTAACGAGCTAAAAGTTTCCATGCTGCAATTTGTTGTCAAAATCAAACTTCAAGTTAATGATGAACAAAATCGTACAATTTTATTTTCTAGTGTTGCCCTACGTAATTTTAATTTTATATCCTAGATGAAATTATTGGGTATATAGTAAAATTGATTGTACAAAAAAGTTAATTGATTACACATACATATATACATCATTTCGATTTTTACAAGACCGTTTCTCTTCGTCCATCTGCCTGTCTGTTTGTCCATTCGTTTGTCCGCACGATAACTTGAGAGCACGTTGACCGAATGAGTTGAAATTTTTTACACGAGAAATTTTATGTAGAAAGAAATCTCAAGTTCGTATAGATAGATGATAAAATCGGGGTAACTCTGTTGTAGTATTGCCATACAAAATTTTGAGAAGGCTTTAAGCTATAGAGATTTGAAATTTCATGTATGGTGATCTCCTAATATTAGAGTTACCATCATGGCCGTCTTTAGCTGCGTAGGGGCTCAGAGCACTTTACGATATGGAAGACCTCTAACAGAAATTATTTTCTAAACTACTTTGGGTTATCAACACGATTAATAACGTAAAATACAATCACAAATACAACACGAGAAATACACTGATTAAACTTACAATCATATAACAAGCGAGTAAACTGATTTTGAATTCCGAGAAAAAAGTTATTGTAAAATGGCTCTGAGTTGAACTCTCGTCCGAATGTCGTATTTAAAGTAAAGGGAAAGTCCCGATCGTGCGAAGCAGTTTAGATGATTTGTAATTCAATGATTTAGGAGGGGGAATAACCTTAGCCACACAAAGCTAACAATATTATGTTAGCTTTAACATGAACCAACAGTATAAAATTTTTCTCTGATTAGGTACTAGCAGAGTTTGATTACTGAAAGTACAAAAGTAAAAAATGTGCATAAATTGTAGCCACAAACCTTAGGTATTTTTCCCTAAAATTTAGGGAATATTCCTTAAATTGTAGGGAATATTCCTCTAAATTTTAGGGAATATTCCCTACATTTAAGGAATATTCCCTACATTTTAGGGAAAAATACCTAAGCTTTGTGGCAACAAATTGTGCATTTTTTACAGTGTATGCCATGAAAAAATGTGGGAAATTTAAAAAATACTGGGGCTTCAAAGATTGTCACTATACAATGACAATGATGTTTTTTTTTATATTTTCCTTTGTATGAAATTTCGAATAAATCCCATGGTCTACTTTCAGTAGCCGAAATCTAAGCGTTAAACTAACTTGTACTACTTAGATTGTTGATTAAAAGATAGGTCAGCAGTTAGCCTACTATTGAAGGGGCTGGGCCATTGAATAAATAACTAATAAGGAAGTGAGGTATTGTGCGAATACAGTGTACATGTGTACGGAATTCAATGACAGTCAGACCTCACTAAATGAGTGAGATTTTGACGTTTCCGAAAGTTATTATTTCAGAGTTCCAGGAGTTCAGTGAAACTTATTGAAATTTAATGATTTTAATAGATTTTATATAATTGAAATTGTGTTTTGTCGGAAGCTTGAAGTACTTAGTTTTATTGAGCTCAGCGTTTTGTGAAATTAAAGCTTTCAAGATATTAACTTAACGTGATGAATTGTGAGGTGCAATGTCGAAGTAACAAACGCGGAAAATCATTTTTTGGGCAAGTGAATATATTTAAAAAAAAACATATCTTTCTGTTTTATAGTTATTTGTGAGAATGAAAATTTGAGAAATGTCAGAAGGTTTCTTCTTTTCAATGGCTCCCCTATATTTCTTATATCCAAAGGAAAGGGGCGCTAACGATTTGTTTATTTTAAATAGCAATTCGGATTATAAAAAAAATGCCCCCCTTCAAAATGTCCTAATTTTATTACTGCCATGACAAAACGAATACAGAGGATTAGGTTTTCACCCGATATGCTACTTCCTTATTAGTTATTTAGTCAATGGGCTAGGCTAGGGAGCCCCATCCCTGGTAGCCAACGCTCATCAGTTGATAAAATTTTAGTACCGGTGCGGGCAGGGGCTTTTGTGTTAACTAACATAACTTTTTAGTCAAGGGTTGTACGACAAGTAACTTTTTATTTAGCGCCCCGATGAGTTCCTTTGCCAACTCACCTATCAGCTCATCAATAAATTGGTATGAATACTGATCTGTATGTCTAGTGCATCTAATGTATGAGTGAAACGGAGATAAATAATGTTGAGCAATCATTGAATAGCGAATTATATAAATGAGTTTAGTCCCGGTGCTAGAACAAAAATCAGCATTACATTCATCCAGCCAATCATCAGCTCAAACAATCAGCTCATCAGTGCGCTCATAATGATTGGGTTACTAGGGATGGATCGCGGGGACCTGGACGCAGGCTCAGCGGGCCTATGCGTAAAGATGGCACTGGTTGTCATACAAATACATATTTTCAGATTTGTAGATTTTTCACGTATACTGGAAAGACGGTTTCAGTAATACACTAAAGGGAACTTTGGAATGTAGAATCCTATGAAATTGGAGTAAAAGTCATTTAACGCTCTAATTTGCGTATTTTCATAGCATAGAGGTGGCTACATTCCCGATTACCGGCATGCAGCTAACTAGACTCTAGAGTCTCTCTAGTTAGTGTAAATATAACTTCATAACTAAGGAAAATATTTTTTTATTTCAAGAAAGTAAGTTCAAATTATATGATCAAAGCGCGATCAGTAACGCAGCGTCAAAGCACGTAACAGCCAAAGACATGCTAAAAATAAATTGTTGTTGATAACACTTTTAAAGAAAACACAAGCAAATCTCGCAAATTATATACACTGCAAGGCTGCTCCAGAATGTTAACACCTTTCACCTCATTGCCAAGCAATTTGAACGTACGTAAGCGCTTTGAAGGGAAAAAACGCGTCTTAAGAAAATCTTAATTAAAAGCCTAACGATCACGTTAATCTTCTTGAGCATAAAATTTTAATTGATTGTTTTTTTTTCGTCCCCTTTCCAAAATCACAACTGTGAATCTGAACATACTGAATACGACCGTTGAATTTTAAAAACACTTTTTATACTATTTTTCTTAACTTTAAGAATGTCAGCAAGGCACTTGCGCAGAAGACATGAATGAAGATCACTTGGGATGATATTCCACACCAGAGAGCCTCTATCATGCAAGAGATCTTAACATTGTGCTCTTCTTTAGAATTTCTTGTTCTTTAGGTCCGATTATTAGTGTAAAACTGGTTCTACAATAATCAACACGCAAACGATACATTCAATGGGTGGACCTTAAATATTTGTTTTTTTTTTCATACAAGTTAAGTTACCCAACCTAACTAACTCAAGTATGAGCCATTTGTTCAATATGTTGGCATATGAGAATGATGCTGGTGCGCAATCGCAGTAATTTTAAATTAATTAGCAGGATGTAAGGTAAGCGGTTTGATTAAATCCGTGCTCATCAGAGTAACTAGATAGGTAGGTAGGTAGGTATATGAGAAAATTAAAACGGCTAAGAAATAATTTTCTTAAGGCTTGTACGTACTTTGTTTGACATAATATCTATGTACACATGTACCTATGTCTGTCTGCCTGTATATATCCTGAGCAAGATTGGTGTGGAGATTGAAGTCACATTTGCTGTTAAGCTGCTCATGCATAAACAGTAAATGTCGAATTAAATGAATTCTAGAAATTTATTAACGTGTAATTGCCAACAAATAGCCGGAAGGTGTGAATTACTGCGATTGGAAATTGGCTGTACATTCCGCCCAGATTTCAAGGGGGCGTTTCTGTTTTCCACGAAGAGAAGCGATGTTGTTGCATATAGTTTTCAATAATATAAATAACACTTTTCTTGTAGAAAAATTATGCATGACTGACATGTGGCTATTCAAGGTAAATAAATATGGGTAAAAGTGGTGCTCAAATTAAAAAATACAAAATATTCTGAAAAGTTGAATGTAGGGTAGTAGCGCTTTAAAGTCATCAGTTGCCAGCAGTCAGCGCTTTTTACACAATGAAGGCTTCAAAATCAGAGGGGTACAAGTACACTTTTCCAGTGCCGGATCTAGGAAAGTTTTGAAGGGGGCAAAGACGTTAGTTACCGCCCCCTCTAACAACGATCTTTATTTGGGGCCAATTTTATTACAGTTCCAGGGTATACTAGGCATCATATGTATATGATAAATGACTTATTTATACTGCATACCCTGAAACTAGAACCAGAATTGTTAACAACAATTTGAATTTGAAACAAATGATTGTTAAATAAAAAGAATTTGTAATTCAAACTAAAATTAAGATCCATTACAGATCTTAAGTGTATTTGGAATCTCAAACTGTTTTAAAATAAAATGAAAGTAAAAAAATCGTATCGTTACAAATTCAGTTGATTTTATACCAGAGACAGTCTTGCAATTTCAATATTGATATATTTATAATGCAATTATGTAAATTGCAATATAAAATATCAGAGACACACTTACGGTTTACAATACTAAGAATTTAATTAGAGAATTTTTGATTTATCACTTGATTTGGCATTTAATTTGTCATTTTACTTAAGAAAGTTCCGCGCACGTACAAAACGCTAGCAAATATTGTGAAATTACTTGTCTATATGAAAAATAAAAACAAAATAGACACTTCAGTTTGACAAGTGTCAAATATTAAATGTCAGAAACAATTGTAGCCAACATTGAAGTATTAAATTCGGTTGTAGAAGGTTCGTGTATTAAATGATTATAGTTTATAACTAGGGTCATATTGCAATAAACTCGTATACCGCGTACGTTTTTCGCGATTTCATTATTGAGTTCCAATATACTACATACTGAGTGTACACCGAGTGTATACTGAGCTGTTTCTCAGTATATAGAGACAGACTTGCGGTTGAGCGCAAAATGCAATATTGAAATTGCAAGTCTGTCTCCGGTATTATTAACACAAGGATAACAAATTAAAAATTTAATTATCGTCGTTGTTTTTATGAAACCTAATATGTGTCACATTAAGCTATTTTGAGGTTTTGGAATCAACTCAACCGCTGTTTTGCTCTTTATCCATGGAAAAAGACTCCTTTGTGAAAAAATATTTTTGTTGATATTTATCAAGCAGAAAACGAAAGGTCCTCTGGGCTATCTCAATACTTATAGTTGACAAGAAGAATCAGTTTTTTGTCTCAGCTATAAAATTATACTTTTGCCACATAGGAGGTTTCATAAAAACAGCAACGTTATGTTAGAAATTAGTTTTTTATTTTTGTCGCTTTTCAAAATGAATTTTCTCGGCTTAAACTACTAAAATTTGAAACGGTTTCAAAACAACTATGGGTAGGAATTCTGGCAAACTGCCGTTCAGGTTGAAAGGATTTAGCCGATTTTTTACTCGGACTCAAAGCCTATAACTGCGGCTAAAATGGCTAAATTTAGCTGGCATAAAAATAACTCTGTGCTTGTGCCTACTGTCTTATATCCTGTTTACATTCGAGGTAGGATTGATGGTTGATGGGGAACATAGGGTTACCAGCCACATTTGTACAATTTTTGAATTCATTTCATATGATACAAACGTACAATTTGAGAATTTAGCGGAATTTTTAAATTACAGAGGCTTACAGCTTTAAATTTAATAGACAGTAAACTGATTGACTGTATAATTAAATATAAGCAAAATTGAAAGTATGATATCAGCAAAGGAGCTTTTAGATTCCGTAAAGAAGGCTGAAGTGTTAAGTATAGTCTGAAAAAATTTTTCCAACTCATGTAATTAGATTTTTCTCGTTTAGTTATGGGTTCAGAAGTCCGTCGATTTGCCGCCCTCTTAAAACTAGCGCCCGGGGCAAGTTCCCCCGCGTGCCTCCCATAGATCCGGCCCTGCACTTTTCACAGAGATATAACACTTTAAAGTTGGTTGGATGTCCTAAATTCTGTGTAAAGTTTTAATTTCATGTAATTATACTAAAAATAAGCCGGATATCTTAATAACTTCTTGTTGTGGTTAAAATAATGCTCGATTGTTTTTGGTTTAGTAAAAAGGTAATAATTTAATCCCTTGCAAGCACTTATACCCATTTTCCTGTAGAAGGTGTACTTGTATCCCTATGCTTTTGCAGGTTTTATTCAAATATAAAAACGAATATTTTAACAAATTAGTTATTTAAAAAAGTACAAAAGGAAAAAAACAATACAAAGGAAAATATAGTTCAAACTTTTAAGTTGTTTTTAAATTCAGAAAAAGAAAATTAATTCAATATGGAGTGTATAAAATCTTCATCTTCTCGTTTTCTTATTATCAAAAGTGTTAATCATTTCAGTCTAAGATATTATCAGCTTCACTGACCGTGTCCCCTTGCATTTCTACTTCTGGCTCGTTACTATGGTTTAACTATGGTTATAACTCTTTAATGGCTGCAGATAGCACAATGATAATACTAGGTCAAATTAAAGAGGAGATTCTACTGTTTATAGTTTTTATAAAAACAAGTTATGTTAAAGACCGTTTTGCAAAAAAAGAAAAAAAACAGAGGTCAAAGTAAGAAAAAAGGTAAGCAAATCCGAAATTTTTAGTTTAGACAAGCATAACTTTTGATAGGAAAGAGATACGGGGCCGGTTGAGCAGTCGTTGGAAAGTACGCCCTGTATTTTATAAAAAACACAAGCTTTTTTTCTTAATCACACTATAACTCCTAAACGGTTGATATTGCCGACCCCCCCCCCCCCCCCCCGCCCTACACTTTTTGTAATACAACTTTTTGTTAGACTAGGTGAGTATTATCACCTACTGTTCTATTGACCTCCTAAGGGGAGACACCCTGATAATTACCATCTTGCGGGTACAATTAAGCCACTTTCTTTTTGTTATCTATAATATGTTATCTTTCATACATATACAAAAAACCAGAAGTCATTTTCCCAATTAGTTTAGGAGCATTTTCCAAAATAAAATTGCGAAATTTGCTAAGTTACTTTCAACTTAAATTAATTAACTGCATGTATAACAAAGCTACCACCCCTTTACTTGTCAGCTAAATTCCAATCGATTTTGAAAATTCTGTTTACTAAATTTATTTTGAGTTTTTTGATTCGTATGACAGCGGGCTACAGAGTCGTAACCCACCATCATATATGTATTATTATAAAAAAAAAAAAAAAAATAAAAAATACTTTACTGGGTGTGTGGGTGGGTATATATTTTATATTCTCCCATCTGTGTAGAAAATTCGTACAAAACCTCATCAAAATCGGATGATAAATTCAATCTCAAACGGCCATTCATATTCGGCTGTTCTGAGGGAGGTGAAAGAAAGTCTTTCTTATTTCTACGATATTATTTAATTTGCGAAATTCCTTTTGCTAGTACTTTTGTGATTGTTTTAGCATATTTTCCCTTCCCTTTTGATTAAGTGGCGAAATTTAATTTTCGACTGCCAAAATACTGTCTGAAAAATTCTTTTCGAAATGTTTTTCTACAATTTATCGACTAATCCAATCTTTTGTTGTTTTTATGAAAAATCTATAAAAATGTTGCATACCCACTTTACGCCATCTACCGGCGATCTTTGAAAACGCAAGTAAATGCCACTTACAGAATCCTCTGCTGTTAGTTTTCACCCGAATGAATTTGGCACTTTCGTTCAATTGTTGAAATTTAACCACGATAGCAGCCTCGAAAATTTGCAAATTTGAGCATTTTCCAAGGGATAAGCCTACAAAACCCCGGGCTCCCCTACATTATGCATTATCTCGGCTTCACTTGGTCATTTAGAGCTCTCACTTGCGTCACTTTCATTTCTAGTCAAGCCCTACTTAAACTGTGAATTTGGACGAAATCGATGATGACGAGTACGGACCCTCTCCTTGTTAGACCAATTCTAGCATTTTTACTTGTTGCACTTATCTTTCGTATTTGTTTTATATCGTCACTCTCCTTGAGGATCCTATTGAAGATGGTGATGAACAGGTTTAGTTAAAAAATAAATAGTGGAAATTGTTTGGAATCTTGTGTGTTTTCTTGTTGGAATTAGTGGTAAGTTAATCGAGAAAGTATTCTATCATTGAAATAGTGTTTATTTATGCGTTTTTTAATATGCATATTTGGAAAATTTTGAGGTAAAAAGAAAGGTCCTGGGTTAAGGAAACGACATTTCATTGAGTTGTTTATTTCCAGCACCTTATGCTGGAGATTGGATCGCAAAATTAGTTTGATTCCGTAGTCAGCACTCTTTTGACAATGAAGTCCTTGGTGGTGATGCTCGAAATAGGATACTTATCCCTGTAAATAATTCTTCGAAGGGTCTTTGCCTTGAATTGTCTTCGATTCGAGAATCCTTTGCTCTTCTATAATGCATAAATTATGCGTTCATGCTTATATGAATGTGTTATGGTGTTGGATATTTCTTCGAGAATTTCATCAGTAAAATACCGTTATACATAGCTCTCTGCTTTCATCGTTTTCTGTATTGAAGACGATTTTCTATCGAAATGAGATCTCACCTTTGCGATTTGCTTATGCATCTATTTCGTTTCATCATGTTTGAATGTTGCTTAGTTCTAGTCTAGGCTAGTTCATTGTAAGTATAAAGCGCAGGCAATTAATTGTGCTAAAGGGTTTTCCAATAAGAGGTGTTATTTTAATTAGCCCGCTATTTCGGTAGATGTCACTTTTAGAGCTGTCATTTTTTGACATTTGACCAAGTAGAAACTACGCCATTAATAAAAATGGAACGATACACGATTCAACAACGCATTGAAATTATTAAAATTCACTATAAAAATGGTGAAAATGTGGCAGAGACGGTTCGTAAAACTCGAACATTTTTGGGTCGTCGTGAAGCACCTTGTCGGACCGCAATACAGAAATTGGTAGAAAAATTCGAGCTGTCGGGACAAGTTAGTGATGTGAAGAATAAAACCCGTGCACGTCGCTCAAGAACAGCCGAGATTATTGCTGCTGTAGCCGAAAGTGTTGAAGAAGACCCAGGTTTATCCATTCCTCGTCGTTCTTTGGAATTAGGCATTCCACAATCGTCATTACACCATATTTTGCATAAAGATTTGGGTCTTAAGGCTTATAAAGTTCAGTTAACACAAGAACTCAAGCCGGCCGATCATCAACAACGTCGAGTCTTTGCTGATTGGGTCCTTGAAATGCATGAAAGTGATCCGGAATTCCATCGAAAACTCATCTTGAGTGATGAGGCCCATTTCCACCTCGATGGCTTCGTCAATAAGCAAAATTGTCGCATCTGGGGCTCGGAAAACCCAAGAGTTATTGTTGAAAAGCCTCTCTATCCTCAACGTGTGACTGTTTGGTGCGGTTTATGGTCCCGCGGGGTCATTGGACCTTACTTTTTCGAAAATGAGGCTGGAGCAACAGTTACGGTGAATGGATTGCGCTATCGACAGATGATTAATGATTTTTTATGGCCGGAATTGGATGGTATTGATCTGGACAACGTTTACTTTCAACAAGACGGCGCTACGTGCCATACAAGCAACGTAACCATTGATCTTTTATGGGTAAAGTTTCGGTACCGTGTTATTACTCGAAGAGGTAATCACAATTGGCCACCGAGATCTTGTGACTTAACACCTTGCGACTTCTTCCTTTGAGGCCACGTGAAAGAGAAGGTCTACGCCAACAACCCAGCGTCGATTCAAGACCTCAAAGATGGAATTCGTGAGGCTATCGAGGACATAGGGCAGCCACTTTGCGATTTGGTTATGGAAAATTTCATGAAAAGGATGTGGTCCTGTAGGCGTGGTCGTGGTGGTCATTTGGCTGATGTTATTTTCCATTATTAACGGCATACCTTCCTCTTTATAATGAAATAAAGATCTGATCATTTATCTAAAAAAATGGCATTTTTCTTTGAATATCAAAATAACACCTCTTATTGGAAAACCCTATATATATATTTTCCATATACGTATATTGGACAATGAATTCAAAAAGACGGATTATCCATAAGTACAGCGAGTAGGCTTTATCAGATGCTTTGACCGCTGTGCGAGAGAAACGACTGAATATCATGCAGGCTAGTAGAGTATTCAATGTTCCTCAGGGCACTTGCAGGATAGAATGCGCGGACGTATCAAAAAAGGCCCAAGAAGAATGAGCCCACATACAGATGTTTCTCCTGAGGAAGAAACGAAGTTATTGCAGTGGTTGGTGGTATTGGCTAAAAGCGGATTTCCTCAGAAACCTGATGATAAATTTACATTTCTTTTAAAGCCCATGTGCAAAATTTCAGCTCTCTAAGTACACGCGTTCTCGAGTTATCGTGAGGACGGACAAACGGACTCACAGACGGACATGCAAAATAAAATCAAAATATCTTTTAATTTTATGTATGGGTTGTCCAATCCATTTTGCTCGACCATCATTATTTCTAGGTGTTACAAACGGAATGGCAAACTTAGTATACCCCTTAGATTTCATCTAGGGTAGGTATAAAAAGTTGAGTTTGTTATAAAACAAAACGATTTTCCGGAAAAGTCTCGAAATCGGGCATCCTAGGTAATCGAGTTTCCTGAAATCTACATAATCAAAATTAATTATTTAAACTATTTTACAAGCTATTTCTTTAAAGAAAATGCGTTTAGGTGCAGACCAATAGCGACTCTACCCTACCTAGGTACTCACAAGAAAAATTACCTTAAAACCCTAGATAAACTGGTAAATAGGTATCGCACAATCCTAGGTTCATTCGATAGAGCATCGAAATTCCGAAAACTGACTTTTTTTTGTGTTTACAACAAAAACGACCTCAAACTCCGGAGGATAAAGCCAAATCTACCTGAACTCATAGTGCATTACTTAGAAAGATTTATAGATTCAAGATTAATAGTTTTCATTATTCTTGTGAAACCAATTTCTATGCTGTTGGATCTAAGCCGCGTGACAACAAATTTCCAAAGTAAACTCTCAGCAATTACCACTTCTCCTCTATTCGAATTCTGTTGTAAATCAAGCACGAATTCCATTTCAAAACCAATTTGAGGAAGAAAACTTCCAGCAATGAGCTGGACCGGGTGTCGAACAATAAATGAAACATTTTGCTCGTTATCTTCCGTCAGTCTATATCGCCCTAAAGTCACTATTTATCTTCATGCACTCCTCATAATGCGTTCGTTCCCATACGCTGCACCGCAAAGACGAAGCGAGAATACCGCAATTTACGAACTTAATTAAGCAATCATTCAACTTCAGATTCATTGCGAGCGATATCTGCAATTAGTTAACGAAGTAGGAATTTTCCGGCAGATTTAATGTGCGGGTGCGGGTACTTTTGCTGTTAGCTAATGGCAGGACAGTATCGGTTTTATATGTACCTAGATAGGCTTAACCGCTGTGTAAATGTACAACTGCATGACACAAATCCTGTGCTATTTTAGAGTCGCGCGTGTATAGTTTAATTTGCCACCCTTGTTTAATTTAGTCGTGGACTTGGAGTGTGGGTGGTGGTTGGTATAGTCTGGCACTAGCAATACCCTGGTCGAGTTGAGGAAGAAGCTTCATCCAAACTTCAACTATGTCATGCCAATGTAAATATTTATCAAATGAAACCCATTGACTAAGATAAATTGATTGATGAGGTTAAATGCAGCGTGAGATGGAGGCAGAGGAGCGAAACAGCACCTCCAGCTTGTTTGTAATCGATACCTCCCTAAGAACGGTCGAATCGTGCTTTATAATGCAAATTAATGTTGTGCGCGCGACTATAGTCCCACGGGAGAATCTTGTTTGTGTTATTATGGTTTAACAACAGCGTTATTGATCCTCTGGGATCAGAAATTTCCATCAGAAATTGATTTATATTTAATGGCTTCAAGTAGTGCTCTCCGCTGCTCGCCTCCTTGATTGCTTGCTACAATATAGGCGATTTCTGGCAACAATTCTGTGCACCTAATACCGGCGTTAGCTGGAGGCGAATTGCTGAATTGTTTTTTTGTTTTTTAACAACACCACCGACCACGAATCCGCCACCATCCATGCTCCAACATCGGCTCCACCAGCTCCATATATCGTCTCGTGTGAAATTTAATTTATCAGGGAAGAAACTTTTTTACGGTTTCCCCTAAAGATTTATAACCCTCAGGCTCAGAAGTTTTAGAATTTAGCTGAGCGCTGCTGCTGTGCATGCATTTCGCGTGGCTTTGAGGGGTTTAATTAATTTCTGTGAATGAAACCTGAAAAAGATGATGGGTTGGGGGGGGGGGGGCGTAAATTAAATGAAGTTATTCTCACCACACTGTGGATAGCTACAGGGTGGAAAGTATACCTACACTTCTTTTTTTAAAAAAAAATTTTTTTTCGTATTATGCTTATGCTTGTCTTAATTTAAAGAGACATGATTCTTTGTGTTTTGCACAAATCAGAGTTCTTGAGATTTTTTTTTATGATTGGATGAAGAGTTTTTATGTGACTTAATTGCAGATTTTGAATGTAGAAGAGAAACAATGGTGTTAATAACTTTATAACCCACTTGTGTAGGTATGTTAACAAAATACAATCTTGGATGGTACCTACTTGTCAGAACTACTACTACTGACGAATTTTTCTCCAAATTGTAAAGGACCTATTCGAATCCAAAATAAGAAAAACTATGTGAGAATAGAAATGGAGAATGTTTTTCTTTCATTTCAAAATTTTGTTTTCCCTTATTCGCGTAAATTACATACGAGGATGATACAAAAAGTTTCCAAAGTACCCAATTAAAACATATATGTATATCTGTAGATTATTAAATTTTATTTTTCTATACTCAAATAATACAAAGCTTCTCAAAGAATATACATTCACTGACACATTTAAAAAAACAAACAAATTATTTACTTAACTTGTTAAAAAGATGAAACAAAAGCTAATCTACTTGTAAACTACACAAAAGTGCTTTAAATGTAAAAATTTGGTAACTAGTTTCATTTTAGTTTTAAGACAGTATCTAAAATTTAAATTGTTATTGTCAAGTTAGTTACACAGTTTGTTTTTCAATACTAAGCAGATACTCCAAATCGGTTTGATAACACTTACTTAACGAGGTAACTAAATTGAAATTCTTTTATGTAAATGTGGAATCAGAAGTTACGCCATGCAAATATAGTTTAGCATAGGTGTGACTGGTAACAGATTAAAATTAAATACTTTTATTAGGAGGCCTCTATTTTAAAATTTTTTAAAATTTTTGTGTTTTAGAAACCTTGTGCTAAGATGACTTGCATCCCTTTTATTGGATTCTATTTGAGCCGTCTTCTACTAAAGGGTTTTCCAATAAGAGGTGTTATTTTGATATTCAAAGAAAAATGCCATTTTTTGAGATAAATGATCGGATCTTTATTTCATTATAAAGAGGAAGGTATGCCGTTAATAATGGAAAATAACATCAGCCAAATGACCACCACGACCACGCCTACAGGACCATATCTTTTTCATGAAATTTTCCATAACCAAATCGCAAAGTGGCTGCCCTATGTCCTCGATAGCCTCACGAATTCCATTTTTGAGGTTTTGAATCGACACTGGGCTGTTGGCCCCAAAGGAAGAAGTCGCAAGGTGTTAAGTCACAAGATCTCGGTGGCCAATTGTGATCACCTCTTCGAGAGATAACACGGTCCAGAAACTTTTCCCGTAAAAGATCAATGGTTTCGTTGCTTGTATGGCACGTAGCGTCGTCTTGTTGAAAGTAAACGTTGTCCAGATCAATACCATCCAATTCAGGCCATAAAAAATCATTATTCATCTGTCGATAGCGCAATCCATTCACCGTAACTGTTGCTCCAGTCTCATTTTCGAAAAAGTAAGGTCCAATGACCCCGCGGGACCATAAACCGCACCAAACAGTCACACGTTGAGGATAGAGAGGCTTTTCAACAATAACTCTTGGGTTTTCCGAGCCCCAGATGCGACAATTTGCTTGTTGACGAAGCCATCGAGGTGGAAATGGGCCTCATCACTCAAGATGAGTTTTCGATGGAATTCCGGATCATTTTCATGCATTTCAAGGACCCAATCAGCAAAGACTCAACGTTGTTGATGATCGGCCGGCTTGAGTTCTTGTGTTAACTGAACTTTATAAGCCTTAAGACCCAAATCTTTATGCAAAATACGGTGTAATGACGTTTGTGGAATGCCTAATTCCAAAGAACGACGAGGAATGGACAAACCTGGGTTTTCTTCAACACTTTCGGCTACAGCAGCAATATTCTCGGCTGTTCTTGAGCGACGTGCACGGGTTTTATTCTTCACATCACTAACTTGTCCCGACAGCTCGAATTTCTCTACCAATTTCTGTATTGCGGTCCGACAAGGTGGTTCACGACGACCCAAAAATGTTCGAGTTTTACGAACCGTCTCTGCCACATTTTCACCATTTTTATAGTGAATTTTAATAACTTCAATGCGTTGTTGAATCGTGTATCGTTCCATTTTTCTTAATGGCGTAGTTTCTACTTGTCAAATGTCAAAAAATGACAGCTCCAAAAGTGACACCTACTGAAATAGCGGGCTAATTAAAATAACACCTCTTATTGGAAAACCCTTTATTATATAAAAGTAAAAAAAAAGAGAATTGTGCAATTGAGCAATAGCAATGTATGTATTTATAACATTGCTACAACCTCGATACCGACTGGCAGATGCTAGATATACATTAGTCTAGCAAAAAGATCAATTCTTATGATACCCTAGATGAATGCATGGTCACCCATCTATAATAGTTTGTTTTTTTTTCGCATATATTTCTAGAATGGTTCGTCGGAAAGTCTAGGACTGATCGTTTTTACAGTATACGTAAAAAGCGCAGATTTGATATGGCTGCACCACGTAAGGGCTGCCCGATTTAGTCCATTTCTGAAGCTTTATTTACTATTACTTTGTACAAAATTTTAGCTCTCGACGCGTTCTCAGCAGTGCCCAAATATATAGTAAATAACCGGCCAAGTACGAGTCGGACTCGCGCACGAAGGGTTCCGTACCATCGTACAAAATTTAACACTATATGTACTTTTTATTTATTTTTCCAAATGAGAGTAGGCGTCATGTGAAAAAATAATGCTGTCATTAAAAAAATAAACGCTGTCAGTTGAAAAAATAACGCTGTCATTTGAAAAATAGCACCGTCGTTAGAAAAAATAATAATAATGCTGTCATTTGAAAAAAATGCCTACTTATGATAATAATAATGAATGAGAATAAAACGAGGAAAAAAACGTCGAAAAAATCGCGTTCCTTGTATGGGGGCCTCCTTTAATTTTGTTTTATTTTTAACGGCAATAGAAATACACACTCTGTGAAAATTTCAACTGTCTGCCTGTTACGGTTAATGAGATACAGCTGGTAACACGCAGATGGACAGCGAAGTCTTAGTAATAGGGTTCCCGGTGTTACCCTTTGGGTACGGAACCCTAAAAATGAAATTTTTGTATGGCAACCCTACGAACGAGTTACCAGATTGGTCCCATTTTCGAACTTAAATTTGTATTTTTTTAAAAAAAATCTTTGTGCAAGACATCAGCTCTCTACATCGACGCGTTGTCAGGCATTGTCCAAATATTTAGAAAAAACGAAATTTTTGTATGGCAACCCTACGAAGGAGCTACCCAATTTGTCCCATTTTTCAACTTCAATTTACTTTTTTTTTTAAAAAAACCTGTGTGCGAAGTTTTAACTCTTTAAGTGAACGCGTTCTTATGTTATCGTGAGGACGGACAGACGGACGGAAACAGAAAAATGCAAATAACGCAATAATATTAACGAGGGTGTCCAATCCATTTTTTTGTTTTAACATTATTTCTGTGTATTACAAACGAAATGACAAATTTAGCATACTCTATGATTTCATCTAGGGTATAAACACGTGAGACAGACTTAAGGTGCGATTACACATTGCAACTTTACGTGGATTAAAGTTGCGCGTAGCCTGCAGTTTTTACTGGGCGCAGCTCAGAAGCTCCAACCTTTCGAAAATAGTTGCAAAGGTGTTAACACATGCAGTAGGTTTGTGCGTAGTTTTTGTATCAATAGTCTCCAGTTAAACTTTCAAGTATTTCGATAATCCAGAAGTGCAAGCTGCCGCTTGTTTAGCATTAATTGTTATAAAAAATTTCAATAAGATTTTGAACAAGTAAAAAAGCTAGAATTGGTTTAAGACCAATTCTTATGATACCCTCCTAGATGAATGCCCGTATGAAATTTTTTATAGTCACCCATTTGAGCAATTTTGATTCTTGCAGTGACTTTTCGCATATATTTCTAGAACGGTTCGTCGGACAGAACAAATGATTACATCCAATTTGTAGGATTTCATATTCTGAAGAATATTTTTATTGTACTAAAAACCAAGTAGGGGTTATCTGATTTGTTCCATTTTTGAAATTTTATTTTCTATTAAAACATCTACGAAAACATCATGTACCAAATTTCAGTTCTCTACGACAACGCGTTCTCAGGCGGTGTCTAAATATATAGTGGAAAACGAAATTTTTGTATGGCAACCCTACGAAGGAGTTTCCCGATTAGTCTCATTTTCGATCTTAATTTTGCTTTTTTTTAAAAGTTCGCGTACAAAATTTCAGCTCTGTACGTCGACGCGTTGTCAGGTACTGTCCAAATATATAGAAAAAACGTAATTTTTGTATGGCAACCCGACGAAGGAGTTACCCGATTAGTTCCATTTTCCAACTTCAATTTACTATTTTTCAAAATTTCAGCTCTCTAAGCTATCGTTGCCGCCGGGCGAATGGACTTGCAAAAATCAAAATAACTTTTAATTATATGCATGGGTGTCCAATCCATTTTGCTCTACGATCATTATTTTTGTGCGTTACAAATGAAATGACAAGCTTAGTATACCCTATAGATTTCATCTAGGAGATAAAAATAAGAAGTGTTGGGTGAAAAAATGGATACCTAATAAAGAGTGTACTGAAAATGTAAGCAATTTAATGAAAGAATTACGTATTGGAGATGAAATTCTTTTATAAAAGTTTCTTGAGCTTATCGCCTTATAAAGATAAAAGATATCTATGTATATCAGGAAAACAATATCTCCCACTGAACGGTTAACTATAACTTTCAGATATTTAGCAACAGGTAAATTAATAATTAAATATTTATGGAGTTATTTGCATAAGATATTATTTTACAAGTAAAATAGTAACGCAAAGCAATATGAATTTTGAAGAATTTTAAATAAAAATTTGGTTAGTTTTACCGCACAAATTTAAGCAGCATCTTAAAAAATTTAGAGGGATTAAGCCTTAGTTGATTATTACAGGACCACACATTAATAGCCTCCAAATCCTCATTTACCCGAGAGATGCAATCCGTAATGAAACCAAGTACACTAGATCTATACAATTGATCATCCTCAGCAAAAAGGCGCAGATTAGAATACTTAACATGAGCAAATATGTAATTTATAAACATTAAAAATAACATGGACCCAAGAACGGATCCCTGAGATACACTAGATACAACTGGGAAAAAAATGGAGTGAGAACTATTTGCAAAAACTGTTTGTGATCTGTTGCTTAAGTAGTCATAAATTAATTTTGCATAATTAGAAGAGAAGTTGAAATTTGTTTTATGCTTCGTGTAAACAAGGCTGTGATTAACGGTATCAAAGGCCTTGGAGTAATATAAAAGAACTAGTACCGTTCATTTATCTTTATCGACAGCACACGCGATATCATTGCTCAATTTAATGAGAGCATGCCCTGGTCGAAAAACTGATTGATGCTTGTTCATAAGACTATTCAAAAATAAGTAATGAAAAATTTGTAAATGTATAATTTTCTCAATTACTTTAGAAAGGAGTCTTATAGGCCGAAGCTCACTACAATGTGAGCTGGTGTTTTTAGATACCCGAATTACTTTAGCGGCCTTCCATGGCATAGGAAAGACAAATAGTAAAACACGAGTTGCAGGTAAGTCACATCTTAAAGAATCGAGGGTTAAGATTATCAGCACCAATCACACAGGACTTGATGCTATTTGTTACAGCAAAAATATCTTCATTTGTGACTCGAGAGAAATTAAAAATCGGGCTGAAAAAAAAATAATTATCAGTTTCGAAGATTTAGATATAGACGCATCAGCTGTATCATCTACACAGGACAAAAGAAATTCCTTCTTAGCTGAATCAGGATCAAATGAAAAATTAGTTTTACGAGATGAACTGATGCCACTCATCCTCAAGATTTCCATAGAATTTTTGAGGGAAGTTTAGAATTAAGTTTAAGTTTAGCTTTACGAATAGCTGCAACGGTACCATTGTGTAAGGTCTTATGTTCCTCAAGAAAAACAATAAATTTGAAAACCAATGGCACAGAGGTTTAGTGATAGTTCTCCAAATAATGCATAAAAAATACCTTATCCCATTTCCAAATGTCCGCATCACTACACAGAGCATCCAAGTCAACAGCCCCGTTATTGTAATAAGAATAAATGGTACCCTCGCTAGGAAGATCAGTTTGAAAATCATAAGTTAACAAAATCATGTCTTGATCAAATATACCCGGAAAGGAAATCTAATTATAAAATTATACTTTGGACATATCAGCAGTGAGAAAAATGTCAGGAGGTGAGGGTGAGGCAGATGCATAGTAAGTGGGCAGATCGTTAACCCGAATTTTTTGAAACAATCTCTTAAAAATGTCATTTTCATTCGTCATTTTCATCGTCTATTATTTTTGATTTAATTTAAATTATTCTGTCTGTTTTCTTGCATACACACACACAGAAAATTTTGTTTACTGTCAGGGGCGCACCAATAGGGGGACGAACAGGACCGGTCCCCCTCCAGAATGTCAGTTTTCTGAACATAATTTACAAATTACGTATAAAATGTGGTCTGTATGTTATTACAAAGTCCGATAAAATAAAAAAAAACCTTTTAATCTACAATAGCAGTCCTTAAGTGCTCAGATGGGTGCAGGACGCGACTTTAGATCCCTATTTTTCCGACTCTGTTAGGCCTTGGGACACCCATACGCCCCTCCCCCCCGCAAAGCCAAATCCTGGTTGCGTTACTGTTTTACTGTTTACTTGCACCAATTAAAACTTGAATTTGTTTATTTAACTAAAGGTACAATTACACATTACAACTTTTACTGCAGCGCAGTACAAAAAACTGCGCTACTCTACGGTTGCAATGTGTAAACACCTTTGAAACCCAAAAAGGTGTGCCTGCAGGTGTGCATTACTTGGAACTTTTTCGTGCTGCCGCAATCTTGGAAACTGCAATGTGTAAACATCTAAAGATAAGGTTTTGCAGGCTCAGTATAAAAATATTAGTTTCGTTGCGTTTTTCTACGGGTGCGCGTGCAGTTTTTTAAGATGCTGCTTAAATTTGTGCGGTAAAACTAACCAAATTTTTATTTCAAATTCTTCAAAATTCATATTGCTTTGCGTTACTATTTTACTTGTAAAATAATAACTTATGCAAATAACTTCATAAATATTTCCTTATAAATTTACCTGTTGCTAAATATCTGAAAGTTATAGTTAACCGTTCAGTGGGAGATATTGTTTTCCTGATATAGATATCTTTTCTCTTTATAAGAGGAGTGAGGCACTTGCCTTAGAATTTCTTCAAAATCGTCAGGCGATAAGCTCAAGAAACTTAAAAAATTCATTTCCAATACGTAATTCTTTTATTAAATTGCTTACATTTTCAGTACACTCTTTATTTGATATACATTTTTACACCCAACACTACTTCTTTTTCAAATTCTTATTGAATTTTTTTATAAAAATTAAAGCCAAACAAGCGGCAGCTTGCACTTCTGGATCATCGAAATACTTGAGAGTTTAACTGGAGACTATTGATACAAAAACTGCGCGCAGCAAAACCTACTGCATGTGTAAACCCTTTGCAACTATTTTCGAAAGATTGGAGCTTTTGAGCTACGTCCAGTAAAAACTGCAGGCTACGCGCAACTTTAATCCATTATGTGTAAACAACACTGCTGCAACCTTAAAAGCTGCGCAGTAAAAGTTGTAATGTATAATGGTACCTTAAATCTGTCCCACATGTTTATACCCTAGATGAAATCATAGAGTATACTAAATTTGTCATTCCGTTTGTAATGCACAGAAATAATGTTAAAACAAAAAAAATGGGCTAGACACCCCCGCAATAATATTAAAAGTTATTTGGATTTTTTCGTTTCCGTCCGACTGTCCGTCCGGCCATGTGTTTGTCCGTCCTCACGATAACTTGAGAACGAGTTCACTTAAAGAACTGAAATTTTGAAAAAAAGTAAATTGAAGTTGGAAAATGGGACAAATCGGGTAACTCCTTCGTAGGATTGCCATACAAAATTACGTTTTTTCTATATATTTGGACAGTGCCTGATTGAAAACGAGTGGACGTAGAGATCTGAAATTTTGTACCCAGATTTTTTTAAAAAATTGCAAATTTAAGTTCGAAAATGGGACAAATCTGGTAACTCTTTCGTAGGGTTGGCATAAAAAAATTTCCTTTTTTACTGTATATTTGGGCACTGCCTGAGAACGCGTCGACGTAGAGAGCTAAATTTTTTTTGTACATAGTAATAGTAAAAAAAGCTTCAGAAATGGACTAAATCGAACACCCCTTTCTTAGTGTAGCCATATGAAACTTAGGTTTTTTACGTCAAGACGATTAGTCCTAGACGTTTTTATTGTACCAAAAAGTTCTTCAGAATATGACATCCTATGAAATTGGTTATAATCATTCTTGAGGAGCCATTCTGGAAATATATGCGAAAAAAATCACACTATTATATGTAAATGGGTGACCATGCATTCAGCTAGTGTATCATAAGAATTGATCTTATTGTTAGACTAATGTATATCTAGCATCTGCCAGTCGGTATCGATGTTGTAGCAATGTTATAAATGCACAGAATTTTAAAATATTGCTACTGTTCGACTGCGCAATTTTTTTGTTTACTTTTCTATTAATAGTAGAAGCCTGCGCGTTAGTGATTTCAACTTTTCCCAAAAACTATTCGGTGAAACCGCTGTCGTTTAAGATTTTTTTTAAATAAACACCTGTCAATAATAGATAAATACCTAATAAGTACATAATTATCAGAGTCTAGAAACCTTAACATTTATGTTTCTATTACTTAACAAAATTGGAGTTAGTATAAGTACAATTTTAGTAACAGCAACAGTGACAATCTTAGTAGCTTTCATTCCCCAGATCCAGAAGCGAATTAAACACAAATTCTAATCATTTTAGAAACAGTTATTTCTAAAGAGTTGCGTTCTTTGTTTAGCAGATTCGTAAGTTAGTCTAAAATCTTATTTACTGTGCTATTTAGGCATGCTTACCTTCTCCATTGAGATACTTTTTTATGTGATGTTGCCATCTTTCCGTACTTTCTCTGTAAAAATCAAGATTAATTTTCCTGAACCATTACAGGAAAAGGTGCTGACTTCAGTTATGGAGCTCCAATGGGTGCTTTTTTCAGTGTTCTTTTAATTAGGGAAACAAAACAAAAATATGCTCAGGGGCCGATCTGCACTATTAATGTAGGTGAATTAAAAATTCCCAACGAAATTCCCTCATTAAAATTCCTCGAACTTGTCCTGAACAATGTTCTGGTGTGAAGAAAAGTAATTGGAAATTTTCCAGACCGTTGTTTTTTTAATTTTTTTGTCAAAGCCACCTTCAATTTCGTCAATATGAATAACATAGGATGCAGTGATTGTCTTTTTCGCTTAAAAAAAATCAATCTAATATGATTATACTTCTTTGCAATCCCAGAAAAGAAAGCTTTACCATAACTTTATCCGTCGATCTTTCAGCTTTTAATTATTTTCTTTTTGGTCCCGATGATGTTCTTAGTAACCACTCCTTGTAATAAATTTTGCTTTCTGGATCGCACTGATAAATCCCTTGTGATAATCTATAAGTAACGGTCCTTTGAATTATTGTTTTTCTGCAATGATATTGAAGATTAAAATAAAAGCAGCATCCTTTCGATGTACCCCAGTGTTCTGGCCGCAATGTTTTCGGTATCCAACGCGTAGAAAGTTTCAAAGCCAATGCAGATGATCGGTGAGAAATACCTGAGCTGATCTAAACGAAATATCAGAAAATTCTGATCCACTCAAAAACTGTTGTACGGTCTGGTCCTGTTGCATTGTCCCTATTAAATGGCTATGAAGTATTCATAATTTGCTTATTGCTCTAGCTCAGTTTAATCAGATGCTTATTGTTCGGGCGGACTCTAATTTCAAATTTTCCATTATTATTATTGCAAAAAATTGTATAGCTCTATATGCTCCTACTTTGCTCGTAGTGCTAGGATGTTCACTGCAGATCCAGGAAACCTGGAGATGCAGTCAGTCATGAAAAAATTCAGATTTGGAAACCGCCAAAGTTGGAAGAACGCTGGACTGAAATTTGACTTTAAAGCTTGTTTTGGGGTACTGTAGGGGTTTCCTAGATTCACTATCAAAGGATAGTAAAGTAAAATTTATATGGGTCCCAGTACACATAGTGGCATGAAGATAATAAGACCGCAGACTACTTCGCTAGAAAAGAAGTGGAATTTCCATTTAGCGGACCCAAACCCTTCTGCGGCCTTACAAAAAGGCACCTAGGAGAAGATATAATTTCCAAAAGATAAAAGGCTCACCAAATATAATGGCAGAGCCTTTCTGGACAAAGACATGCGAAGAAGTTTATTAACTTCCCATGCAAAGACTTTAAAAAGGTTATCAACTATGGTAAGCATCATATCTGGTCACTGTCCACTTCAGTACATGCTTAAGAAAGTGGACAAGACCATAGATGACAACTTCCGCAGTGTATACTATACGTAGCCTCCAATGGTTGGGAAAGGGTTTTGTAATCCCATCACACGTTCGGAAACCCGATCCTGACTGAAAAAAAAGAGCAAACGTCAGCTGGACCTAACACAACAGGGGCATAGCACAAAAGATTTTTTAAGCCGCAAGGATTTCTGTCCCCATTCTTCTAATTAAAAATAATAAAATAATAATCATAACTGACCTCACCGCATAGTGATATCCTCGAACTGGTTTCCGAAAGTTCTGCTCTCATTTCGTACGAACTTGTTACATTTCAGATTTATTAAGTATGTGAATATTTTTATCCTTTTAAATGATCCTCCACCACTTAAACCGCAACACAACAATAGAAATTGTTTTGATAACAAATTCGGACAATCCTGATCTAGGGGATAATGAGAAAAATTGGTGTGTGCTTCTACATATAATTATAAAAACAGATTTATTTCTATTCACGAATTAATTAATTTTTTTATTTACTTCTACTACTACTACTACTACTACTACAAATTAGCTTTAACATTAAGAGAGCAGCATTTATGTATATCGAAAAAAAAAAACTTCAATTTGAAATTCCATGGACCCCTTTTTTTTATTATTATTATGCGGGACTCATTAGAAGAAAATTAGGTACGGAACTAATTAATTAAAATTAAAAGCATATTAATTTCCTCCGACTGCATCTGCTTGAGTTTGTATTAATACAGGCCAAGAAGATTAGAATCAGTTTATTTATCTTCTTTGGCAGTTTAATAGCTTTCAGTTCGTTTATAAATTTTCGATATCAAAGTAACCGGGAGCAATTAAACAGCAGAACTATTTTGGGAACAGCAGGACTGCTGGACCTCCCGTTTATAAATATTGAATGAATGAATGAATGAAGTGGCTGCACTCCGGGATGATTAACTTTTAAACATATTAATATTTTTCGGGAGTTTCGACTTCTGCTTTACGCACAATATGATAATAATCTTTGCATTAATTAAGTCGCTCCCCGTTCGCTAGCTTTATAGGCTATGTAAACAAAATTTATTATTTTATTTGATTTTCTTTTAAGTGCAGTAGTAGCAAAAACTGTATTGGTTCAACTAGGTATAGTGTAAACAAAAAAAAAAATCAGACAATTTTACTATGATAACAATTATCCGAAGATTTTTCAATATTTATTGCAGTGTATTTGATTTGTAAAATTACTTTCATCTTGTGTTAACTTATATAAATTTTACTGATATAAGGTGGTTGAAATATGACAAGGGTAATTTGAACTATGAGGTTTACACCCGAATAAATTTTAGCATCGACCGGGGTGGGGGGGAGGGAGGGGGGCTCGCACCTCAAGTTTTTGTAAGCTTAAACCATAAATCCTCCCCGCCATATCGTTAACATGAGATCACAGCATTGTATTCTAGAATCGCTAGAATCGAGGAAAATACCAAGATTTTTCACACTATCTGAAAATGGCAACACTATGTTATTTAAAAAGATCAAATAGCTCAGCTGCTCTGCGATTAAAAACAATGAACTGCGACTATTATCTGCTCAGCGTGCAATATTGCGCAAGTCCGAGATTATTCTATTAATAAAATCCTCAACCAGTCCTATTGGTCGACTAAGATATACCCTCATATTATCGGCATATAAGTAAATTTTATTGTCTTCAACAACCTTTGGAATGCAAATTATTTATATACAGGCTAAAGAGCAAAGGGCCAATGTTAGAGCTTTGAGGGACATCACAATTTAAAGGCAAAGCACCAAAACAAAGAGAGAAAGCTGCGGATTAAGCCCATAGCAGAAGGATGAAATTGGAAGTCTGAAGCGAACTTATCGAGCATATTGGAATAATTGATCTTGTCGAATGCTTTGGAAAAATCAAGTAGGGCAAGAACATGTAAGGGTCCCTTAAGGACTGAATGTGTGCTACGGCCTTTTGATTTGTAGGCACGAAATATTTTGTATATGGCTGGGTGGCAGCCGGGGCGAGCTAGCGTGCCGCCCTGTGAAGTATCCCTGGGTAATTGGGGCAATGGTGGTGGAAGCAGAACACCTGCGCTTCCAATTAGGTAAGTGGTAGGCAGTGTAAAGGTCCCTTCAAGACTGAATGTGTGCTACGGCCTATGGTTTGGACGGCACGATTTTTTTTTGTATATGGATGGTGGCACAGCGGCAGGTTTTCGTAGAACCTCCCCACACTCTCCGCCAATAGCTGAGGCGAGCTAGCGTGCCGCCCTGCAGTCAACGCTGTCCACCGAGTGATCTATCAGCTCATGCTGGCAGTCTGGACTTCACGTCCAAGTCAATCACTCTGACAAAGTTCCATAACAAACACACAGATGGTCCTTGTCGAGCGAGCTAGAGAATATCACATTTGGCATTCAGAAGGGCTGTCTCACAACTACGATATTTATGTAAACCGGACTTGAAAGGACTAAGTTTAAAATTTTCCAAGTAACCAAATACTTCTTGCGCGATAAATTTTCCAAGGCCTTAACAAGAAATCCTAAAAGGTTAATCGGTCGAACATCACCGGGAACCTCAGCTGCATTGGGCTTGGATACGGGCACAACGGTAGCGATTTTCCAAGCAGCAGGAAATATCGACATGTTAAGGAAGTATTAAAATATGCAGTTCAGAAGAAGAATGATAAACCTAGGTGGAATACCATCTGGCCCTACTGAATCCGATTTGACAGCATCAATTGACACAACAATCTCCTTGGCATCGACCTTAAATTATATAGCAAAAAGGATAGGCCATGCTGTGTAAAATTCGTATACGTATGATAAGATTTTTTGTTGTTTTTGGGTTACGGGGGAAATTACAAGAGGGCTGGGTGCTTAGTTCTTCACAATTCGACATTTCAGACATTTCTGAATTATTCCGAATTTACAAAAAAAAAAGTCTGATGTTGTTTTAAAGATTTTATGATCAAAAACGTGCTTAAAAGTGATTTAGACTTTTTAAAATAGTGAGAAATAATAGTGCAATAATGTTTTGTGCATGAGATTTTATATAATCGAGGCTCCGGAGTCCTATGGTGAATTCTTTTCAACATAACCGAACAGGCATTGAACTGAACCAGAATCTGTCAGATCTGAACAGACCGAACTTAGCCCTGCCCCGAACGGGAAAAAACTGAAAAGAATGCAAGAAATTAGAATATCCGAAATTCTTTGTCCTTTATGATTTTAATTAAAAAAAAAAAAAAAATAAACCACTTCAATAAAATAACTGTATTTTCACAAAATGTCCACAAAGTGGAGATTTTAATTACAAATATGTATTTCCGATTTGACGTTTAGTTCCGAACCGTAACCACAAGTTTTCTTGGAACATGAAAGTTCAAAACCGGTTCAGAAACCGAACATAGAACCGCTGTGAAAAGACCATAAATTCGGTCGGATCGGAGCCAGTTCTATGTCAGTGTGGTGCCCTAGGAAATCATTTTCCAGGCAAATTTAATTGTTTCAATAATAAATTATAGTGTTTTACATAAAATAGAATGTTATGGTCGTAGCGTACTGCATATAGCAATATGCTACACGGAGAATTACTGAAGCACGTATGCCGGCCGGCTGCCATACCGACAGTCCGTACGCATCCTAGCTCGAAAAAGCCTGTCAGCGGAGAAGAAGAAGACAATCGTCTCTGTCTTGTCAAATCTCCCACCGAGTGAACAGGGAAACCGTGAAAGTGAGAATTGGTTCAAAAAACATCGGCCAGGAAACTAACTCTGTACGTAAGTTCAAAAGATTTTTCATAATTAATAATAGTCTATTGTCATTTGGTGAAATTATTTTAGTCTCATCAGGCGAAAATCTCAAAGAAAAAAAAGAAAAGCGTCCGACAGCATCAACATATACCGGCAATCAAGAATAATAATTCCGCAGTCACTACGGGATATGTTGAAAGGTAACATCGTGCAAAAGGAAAATCTGAAAGTGATCGTCAAATCCTGAACTGTTTCCGGCGTGGGAGATAAGTATGATGAAAATTTGTCATAATTCGAGCCAACAGCTCAAGTAAGAAATTTGCGAGGTTTTTATCAAAAAAAGGGCAAGGTGTCAGACGGTTGGAACGACGAACTTGATACCCCCTCATATTGGGAGGGATTGCAAAATCACGGAATGGAAGCGTTTCTGATGGTTTTCCCAGGCAATGAAGTATTGTGGAAATTATTGCTAGCAGAATTTGTCCAACTTAATTTGTTAGAATGGGTTTGCTAGATTTGAACTAGATCTAAGAAAACTTAATTTACTAATGTAGATTTTCTGCAAGCCGAGTAATTAATTGTTAGTTAAGTTATATTGAAAATTTGATGAGATACAACTAGTATAATCTTGGCCTAAAATTCAGTTATAATCGAAGTTTACGATAATTTAATAATAGAACACTTGTTCACTGAATATTCTTAGCATTATTTGGTTAAAAAGAAAATTTTTGAACGAAATACTATAAAAATAGGTTGCGCTAGGAATCCGATTAGAATCGAAGTTCGTGACATCTTGGCAATAGGAATTTTTCGAGTTTATTGATTTGCTGAAATCCCTGAACCGAGTGGCCCGGAGACCAATTCGATAAAATACAATTTACTAAGTTAGAAAGTGCTGAACGAATTGATTAGCGTTATGTACGTAGGTAATGCGTGGTCCAAAGAGCGCGAGAGGATAATCAAAATGCAAGTTTAATTATAACAATACTACTAAACTAAGCAGCTAGGGTGTAGTGTACAAATCAGTTACCAAGATAGTTTTACTAGAATAGAGTTATCATACTTCGTTGAAATCATTAGTGCGTTATTTTGCTTCGTTTTATTTTCGCGCAGGAGGCATCTCTGCGGTGGACCCTAACACAGATGTAAGTGATTTTTATTTTTACTTTTCATACAAGATGCTTCTATATTTAGTTGTACATGCGCAATCCTTGCAGTACATTGGTGTACACTTTTACTTAACATTTCCGCGAAGAGAATTTTTTTCTAAAATCAGAGAGAGAAAGGTTTAATACTAATGTTGGATAGTTATTCAATACAATAGCAAAAGAATAAATTAAGCAATTTGGACAGTACTCATAGGGAGTGCAAACAAAAACAAAAAAGGAAAGAGAAAGGAAAGTATATATATATATATATATATATATATATATATATATAGGGATCCCTAGCAGCTCAGGTCAACCTGTGTACCTCGTGTAAAGAAATTTTAGTAGAAATCTGCATTCTAGAGTAGTTGTCAAAAAGTGTTTTACCTTTTTTTGAAATAGTACCTTCATATATACAGAGTGAATTTCCGGAAGGTATTGGTTATATCAAAATTAAGCGGTTCTTGTAAATTATTTCTAGATCTTTCCATGTTTCTAATTCTTTGTTAGCGTAAGCCATTTTGTTTTAACTACTTAGAAAATATAGAATTTGAAAGTAATAGAAGCTGGAAACACTGTTAGTTTAATGATAATTTGAAAAATAAAATGACTTCTACCAGCATGTATTAACTGATTAGGAAGGATAGGAATCTTATTGATAAGGCTACTTATACAATTGTGTGAATCTAGCATTATTATAACGTAATGGTACATTGAAGGCACTTTATTTCTCCTTCCAATCTCCTGGAGCCCTCTAACATGAAGGTTGTATAGGTCCACTACTTCTCTCTCTTTACAGGTCAACTAGGGACTCTGAAAAAAAAAATCTTGCCCTCAGAGTCAGATGGGTGGCTGCGGCATGCAAGGAAGGCATAACATCTGCACCTTCGATGTGGATATAGGTAAGTGACGTAAGGGTCCCTTCAGGACCGAATGTGTGCCGGCCTTAGAATATAGAGCAAACAGGAATGGTGATAAGCCAGATTTTGCGTAACGAATTTCTGGTTGTGTTGGTAGTCCATTTATACATGTATTTACACTCCATCCCTATTCTAAACAACTTGTCAATTTACAAAAAGTAAACAAAGGTTTTGTGCAGAGCATCTGTGGTAAAAAATGTTCTTTTTCTACTTTATTTTGAAACAATTCACATAATTAATTTATATAAATCTCTGCGTCTATTAACAAAAAAGATAATTTAGATAGTGCAGTTGCCTCAAACAGGATTTCCCTAGTTTATAATTTAATTTATATTTACAAGCACTGACCGAGCACTTCATTTTTGTTTTTTTAATTAATATGAAGATTTTAACAGGCATTAGTGGCACTATAAAACTTTGCACTAAATAAAGTTCAAAGATAAATAGTTTTGTAAAGAATTGATTCGGTACTTTTGTTAAATTTCACAAAAGAATTTTAAGTTGACTAAATCTGCTCACAAAACAAAATAACATTTGACAATTCTGCACCCAGCTTTGACAACTCTTTCTTGCAGCATTTCACTTACTCCTATGCTCCTGCTTACACGATTCAACCATTCCTGTTTGCTATATATTCTAAGGTGCCGGCGTTTTTCTTTTAGTGAATATGCACGAATTTTTTTTGATTATGGCAGTGGCAGGTTTTTCGTGGAACCTCCCCACACTCTCCGCCAATAGGTGAGGCGAGCTAGCGTGCCGCTCTGTAGTCAATGCTGTCCGTCGAGTGATCTGTCAGCTCATGCTGGCAGTATGGACTTCACGTCCAAGCCAATCACTCAACATAGTTCCATAACAAGAAGTGAAATAGTTATAAATATAAACAGCCGTGGTAAAACAATTTAATTGGCAAATGCAATGCTGGCTTGTATTTTTTTTTATTTTTTTTAATTGTCATCTTGTGTCTGTATGATATCAGCCATACAAAGGCAACGCTACGAAATATTATCGGAAAATAAATGGGGCACTAGAAAAATTTTTAAAAATGTAAAATGTTGTAAAAAAATTATAAAATTATAAACTTAAAAATGACTCAAATCACGGTGACTGGAAATTATAAAAATTGCTTCAATACTTGATAAAGTTTCAACCATTAAATTATGTGCCCGCTCAGAAAATATCGTAGTTTACGACTTCCATGACTAAACAAACACATCTATACGATTCTACAACATAGCCTATCCCTTTTGCAATATAATCTAAGGAGTGTCGACCATTGCCGTCTTTATGTCCCCGGCACTGGCATACATACATATATAATATGGACTGACTACGTTAATGGAAATGCACTACAAAAAATGGGCTCACTTTCATATTGCTGACTCTTTCGGTCTAATCACTAAGTACCAACTGAGGAGAACTGTAAACAACAAATAAATAAATGGGTCCGTCGAAATAAATGTTTTTAAATTAATTATTTAGGGTTATTACTGATAAAATTGTTTTACCAAAGGCAATATATTCATGAAATATGAATCAGAAGTTCGAAACGTTTTATTATAATCACTTTTCGAGCTGCGCGCTTTTTTTTCAACTTCCCGCTAATGATTTTTTCAATGTTGGCACCGGCACGTAAGAACTTTTATTGACATTAACAATTGAGCCCATATGAAATAGAAAGTTAAGCAGTCCATATTATATATGTCAGTGGTCCCAGGCCATGACACAAAGCGATTTTCCTATGTAGTTGCAAAAATGCATTAATTTCAACTTTAACTTTCAGCACAATATAAACAAGAATTCGTATTAAATGTTTGGTTCAAGAATTTCATTGCTAATTCTTTGTGCGTTAAACAATATAAAAATCTAAGTATTTTGTTTAATAAAATTGTTTATATTTTTCCACTCAAACATAATACTACACATAAAAATTAGAAAATGTGTTGGATTCTATTGCCTTCATACCACAAATGATAAAACACACAGAGAAATGAAAGCTCACTTAAAAGTGGGTGCAAATATTTCTGAAATCAGATCTACTTTTGTTTGAAGCTGCTTTTCTTTTGAAAATAAATAAAAACTCTAATGTATAAATTATATTACCATGAAAGCAATAAATTTGGGGGGGCAGGGCCAGATAGAAAGGGACCATATGGCACAGGCCCCAAATCCACGGAGGGCCCCCCAAATCCATGGAGGGCCCCCCCCAAATCCATGGTAAATGCAACTGAAATAAAAATATATATTTGTCATAATTTTTAAAATAACTAAATTTTGCAGAAAAATTTTGCACAGCAAAGAAATTTGCATAACATTGTACCATTTCTCTTTTCGGCTTCTATGTACTTTATAGTTATGTACATACATTGTTCCCATTGCGAGCAATATCTTCCTATAAAGGTTATATTTAGGCGTATTATATAGCTATATGATATAGGTACTATAACTATTATAGTAGAAAGATATCAATTCTGAAGTTCCATGGGGTGGAATATTAAAAGAGGTTGGAGGAGACTGAAGGACGGCATTCCAGCTTATGAAAATTCGATTACACATAAAAGTAACTACATTAATTGGAAGTCGTCCAGTAAATCTGCATCATCAAAGTCCTGCTTGGGATCTCTTATCTTGAAAGAACTGACAGATGAAGCCAGTAATTGGAAAAACTTCTCGAGCGAATTCTAGAAGTTATACTTTTTTTTAAGTAGTAGAGGATTAGCCTTTTTTGGCTCAACGAACATATTGGAGATTCCCAAAATGGAAACTTCCTCGGAATTATAGAATTGCTAAGTAAGTACGATACAATTTTATACGATCATGTTAAAAGAGTGCGAGAAGCACACGTAAATCATAAGCGACTGCAAAGTACATTATCTTTCCTCATTTATTCAAAATGAATTTATCGATATTTGTGGATCATTTGTTCAAAACAGAATTCTTGAAGAAATTCAAAATTCTAGATATTTTTCAATCATCGTAGATGCAACTCCGGATTGTTCACACAATGAGCAAACTAAGTCTAATTTTTCGTTATGTAAAGATAATTGATAATTCAAAGTTTTCTATAGAGGAAAAATTTATAAAACTTGATTCTTTTACACAAAAGACGGCGGGAAAGGCAATTGCTTTCAGAATTCTAAATATTTTAAAAGATTTTGGACTTGATTTCAATTTATGTACTGGGCAAGAATATGACAATGGGCTAATATGGCAGGAAAATATAATGGTGTGCAAGCATTTTGCTTAAAAAAAATCTAATTGCAGTTTTTCCAGCTGCGGAAACCATACCTTGAATCTTGTTGGAGTTGACAGTGTCGAAACATCTAAGGAAGCGATATTCTACTTTGGAAGAATTCAGAAAAAATGTATAGTTTCTTTATAGCAGCAGTCCACAGAGGTGGGAAATTTTAAAGAAAAATTTAACTGCTTCACTTCATGCTACATCGAAAACAAAATGGTCTGCAAGATTCGATGCAGTTAAACCCGTTGCAAAATATTTGACAAAAATACGATCTGCTCTAGATGCGGCAGAATTGTTAAAACTTCAACCACATGCACGTACTGAATTGCAGTCTATTAATCAATATTTGGGTACATTCGAAAGTGTCATTTTATCAACAATATTGTTTCAAATTTTAACATTATTGCACCAAACAAACTTATTAATTGAATTTCGTAACGCGACTCTGGACGTCGAGTTGAAGAGTAGAGATAATTTTATTTTAAAAATTCAGGAAGTACGTGAAGAATGGAACAAAATACTTTCAAAGTCAAGAGAGATTGCAGGAAATTCAAAAAATCTGCCAGAGTTTCAAATTACACGCAATATTCAAACACAATTCGACGCCGAAAAGCATTATATGTATAGAACAAACGTTTTCTTCTATATTATTGATTCGATTATATCTGGATCAACAAGGCGTGAAATCTATAATTTATTTAAAATCTTTTGGACTTTCGACGATTTCAATGAGGTGGAAATAAAAACCTCAACGCATATATTACAACGGAAATATTCAAAAGAAATTTCATATAAGATATGCGACGAATTGATTTTTATGAAGCAGATTTACACAACCAACCTTAATTCAAAATTTGCTACAGAATATACTAGTAAAAAAATTTAATTGAATTGTTTCCAAATTTGTTTGTAGCACTTAGAATATTTTTGATTCTACCAGCTTCCGTTGCTTCCGCAGAAAAAAGCTTTAGCGTCTTAAAAAGAGTGAAGCATTTTAACAATGTCTCAAGAAAGGTTAAACGAATTATCAATGCTTCATATAAACTCTGACATTGCGCGGACAATGGACTATTCAACGATTATAAAGGAATTCTCAGAAAAAAAAGCTCGAAAGGCATTTTTAAAGTAATTTATTTCCTTTTATTCCGCAGTTACAGTACCTACTTACATTTTCCAATTTAGCATATTTTAACATATTTTGAAAAATTTTACTTCAAATAAGGTTTAAGGATTTATTTAAATAAAATTCACAAATGTTTATAATTTATGTATTTGGTTGACATATTTTTATGATTTTCAGATGGAGGGGAGCCCCATTTTTTTGGTTCACCGGGGCCCCCATAATCTCTCTCAGGCCCTTGTATGAAATATATTATATTTCAACTATAAACTCAAGTCATTCATGGAAACAGCATCGAGTTAACTCAGCCAGCAAAGCTGCTACACCATTTCGTATTTGTGTTTCCTGTGACTTCCACGCAACCGGAAGATCAGATCTAAAGGATAGGGACTTTAAGGTGTTTAATATTTTTAATAATTAATTTTCTTTTGAAATTTTTTTCGATGCTCTTTTGTTTCGTATTTCAAGGCTGATTTGACTCTATACAAAATTACAGTAGCAATGAACAGTGCACAGTAGTTATCATGATTATCAGTTAAAGCGATAGATTTATGCAGATGAAATATATGTATATAAATAGATATTTTTACTTAGGCAGAAACAAATTGATGGAGTTGAACCATAGTCCAAAACCGTTTGTATTTTATACGCAAAATATATAAAAGAGCTAATCTATGCATTATTTGCCTGTAATACAAAATTCGTTTTGCCAATTTCTTCATAGCAATCTTCAAAAAATTTGATATTTCACTAATAATAAAAGCAATTCCAAATCTATTCTGACTTTAAATATAACAATCCAAACTGTCATATTTAATTAGGTACAAGTGTGTCAGATCTACTATATTTATCTCATTAATAAATTAATGAGATAATTAAAAGTATATACATAGTGTGTCAATGGTATAAGACAATATCTTTCGAATGTAAAATTCTACTTTAATGAGGTGCAATACCCTATAAATGAAAACCTTTTAGACGATGATGATTAAGCGTCGACTTTTTCTATTCCGATATTCGATTTCTATAATAATTTTGCTCTGATGTCTTCGATTTTTCATTTCAGAACCACTTATACTCGTGTATCTATTCAATTCCGAAAAACTTTTAAGAATATCTGTGCGGAGATTTAAAATAAAAAATAAAAAAAAATCATCGGTCTGGAAATCAAATTTACTCTAATCAACTTTAAAATCTTTCAATAGGTGTAATTTTTCGATATAAAACATCAATTTCAAAACCACAAATTCAATTGCCATCATAAATAAAATCTCTTGACAGAATTGGATAGGATGAAAGCTCTGTTTCAAATCCATTAAACAAATTACCAATTTACGTAACAAATTTCCCTATATGTCGCTGAGGTAAAATGCGGAATAATTTTTGTTCAATCACCTCAGAGTCTGCTACGGAAAGCTGTTGAACAGTAAAATCCAATCTGGATAGTATCAATTTTGTATACAAGGTGTCTATGGATCTATCTAGTACGACTAGTCGCAAAACATGGGTAATGATAGGAACTCCATTAATAATGATCTTCAACGTGAGCTCTGCGTTGAATCTATTCAAAAATAGATTTCAATCCACTTGGGGACTGCCTCAGAACAAAAACCATTAACACTCAATTTCGTGTGTGTGTTTTGGCTCCGGTCCGTCTAAGATTTGATGATTAAGAAAATTTTTTTTCGTTTCATAAAATGTTTTTTGTTTTTTTTTAGTTATTTTGACAAATTTTGGCACAGAGCTTCTCATTAATTTTTTACTTTTTTTTTGATCTTTATATATATTTTTTTCCCCGAAATAAAAAAATTTAGTTTTCATTGAATAAATTATGTGAGAAAAATAAAACTGATTTGAGACGTTTGTGTAAATTGCGCAACACTTCAAAGTCATTCAAGAGTGAATGGCGAACCTATTAAATTAAAAAAAATCTGAATGAAAGTCCCAGATTTCTTCTTTGTTTTAAATGAAAATAGAAAAGAAGTTGCAATTGGCTGAAGACCAAATTGTTATTATTATTAGTAATAATAATGAAGCTGTTTTTGTTTGTTTTTTTTTTTTATTATTACATTTGTAGAAAGTTAAAGTTATATAAATTTTCTGCTTGTAAGTAGTTTTACACAATATTAGGTTAGAGGTTAGAGCAGTGGCCATTGTAAAAGCATATATGACCAGCCACACTTAGACCATCCATGGTCCATTTTGATGCCACTTTATTGGGACCCTACCTGGAAAAGATACCTCGAATTTACGGAGCGCGCTGTAACCAGTAGCATGGGTTAGTGAGCCTTACTAGGTCCCCAACTCTTTGTCTGCTAATTGCTCCAGTTCGCAGAAAAAGTAGCTACCAAGCGCACTCCTCCTCCTACGCTAAGCGAGGTTATAGCATTCGCACAGTAGGTGATAAATGCTATCAACTTCTTCTTCGTCCATACATCTCCTGCAGAAGTCATTGTATAGAGCTTGCATGCACTCTTCATATTTGCCAAAGAGACAGCGTCAGGTGATAACTGCAGTAAAATTACTCATTCCAGTTTCTCCTCAGCAGAGATTCAATATTTACAGAACAAATCTCGGACCAAAGCTAAGAGTTTGAAATCACGTATGAAGTCAGTTCTCCTCATCTGCTAGCTCAGAGGTCGGTATCTCTAGAATAATCTTCACTGAGCCGAGCTATGGATTACTTTGCTAGACATTAAGCCGAACCCTTTATACCCAGAGTATCAACTGCCCCGTTTCCAGGTATGTCACTGTGACCGGGTACCCATCAGAAAATAACTCTGTGGTTAGCACCCAGTTTCCCGAGCTTACAGCGACATTGTTGTACTAGGCACGATCTAATGGTTTTCGAGTCCAGAGCTTTTATTTCATGATGGCTGTCAATACAAATCCTGATAACTCGATCGCTAGGTACCTCATAAGTTGTAACCATCAGTCTTACCCTTGGAACAGAATGAAAGTAGCCACCACGCAGGAAAATGTCACGCAGAAGTATGTTATAAGGAAATGCTATTAAGTGACCGCAATAAACGTAGGCATCGTAGCCACCACGCAAAAGTTGGTCGACTTTAAACTTTAGCGCAATTATCCTGCGTTGACATTTCACAGCTGATTAACATTTTATTTGTTTTAAAATTTTGTATGCTGAACATCATGAGTTTCAAAGAAAATTTAATTATGGTGGTGAAAATGTTTAAAAATAATAATATTGTAGTCCCAATTTCTTATTAATACGGCTAACAAAATTCATTTAAATTTCATCTTAACGCAGTCATCAATGCTCATTGCGTTCACCATGTTTGGTGGCTGCGATTTTGACACTTCATCACCGCATTCTGCTTGGTGGCTGCGATGCATTCTGTTCCATGCTGTTCCAAGCATTACTGTTTTGCTGCAGACAGCCAGAACCTCCGCTTGGAACAGACTATAGTAGTCCGGTAGGCGGTACGATTCCTGTATTTGATGGAATGCTGAGTACACTCGGTTCTATTCTTGAACTGTCCGTAAACACTCATATATCATAGTCATTGTCATTTGCCACGCGATTATCAAGCCGCTCATCTCTACTAGGAATGTTAGTTGAGAACGCTTTCTCAAAGTCTATAGTCTCCGGAATCTCTAAGCCTTATTGCACCTTTTGTAGCTACTATGCATGATATACAGACTAACAAGGTATGACTATCCGGCACCATAGATTCGCCATTTTCTTTGTTAGTCGATTCGCATGACGCGTTTCTTAAAAAGTAAAAAATATAAAGTATAATATTTATGCAAATTTATTCTACTGGATCCATTTAAAATTTTAAAATAAGTACCATTTTACTTTCAAAACATAAAGATAAATTGAAGGAAGATTACTAGAATTGTATTCTACATTTTAATGTGCCACTAACCCCACTTTTTACTCTTCGTTATGATGCATTGCAAATTTGCCTTCTATTTGAGAAAATTACCATTATCACTAACAAATTTCACTATATAAATAATAAAAAGATCTTAAGTAATCAATTAAGAGTGCAAATTATAGGAATTTCAGTCTTATTTTGCATTTTTTATGGATAAAACTTTCGTGGCATTTTGTTTTGATTCGAACTGATTTCCCTGAAATGAGCTTTAAACTAACAAATTCAATGTATATTTATGGTAAGAAACTCATATTATATTTATTGCAGCATTTTCAATGGATCCAGTGGAATAAATTTACATAAATATTATCACTTTATTTTTCCAGTTTTAAGACTCGATTCGTGTGACGTCACACGCACTTGACAGAACGGACAATCATACCTTGTTACTCTGTATATCGTGGCTACTATGGATGTGTCAAGGAGGAAGAGCTGCAACTTAATCTTCATTGCTGCCGTTGGTGTTGTTCTAAGAGCACCTGTAATACCTAGGCAGGCAGCTCTCTGTATTTTAGTAAGACATTTTAGATGTGTCGCTTTCTCAAGAGCATTTCACCACACCAAGATTCCATATGCGATAGTGGTGTGCATGCAGTGCATGATGGGAGGGTGTATACCCCATTGTTTGCCAGAAGTTTTCTTGCAGGTATATAGTGCAATGGCCGCCCTTGTGATGCGCTTATCCTCCAATTTAATTTGGAATTTAATATCACTCCTAGGTATTTGGTATAGTTTTAAATTCAAGAGTAATGCTACCCAGTTTTGGGTGAAAGAAAGTCGGAATAACTCTCCTCCATGTAAAGAGGACTTGTTCGGTCTTTGCATTGTTAAGACATAGACCTCAACTTATAGTCCAGTTAAAAAGCTTTTGTAATGCTCTTTCTGTTAGCTCATTAATCGTCGAGACCAGACCAGACTAAACCATCAGCATGCTACCGCCTTTAGAGCCCGCCTTTGTAAAGGAATGAGAAACAATTAACTACCAATAACCACAGTCGCGGTGATAGTACTCCTCCTTGTGGAGTACTTTTAGACCCCCTACTGCTAACCTTATTGCTACCAAGTTCGGCATTTATTAGTCGGTTATTGAGCATTAAGTTAATCCATCTGCATATATAGGATTCGACTCCTAGACCAGTTAGGTCATACTGAATGGCCACTCTTGTAACATTATTAAAGGCTCTCTCGATATTCTTTATTCTCGATTGATTTTTCAATGGTTCCTACTACGTCATGTAGCGCAGTTTCAGTATCCAATCAACACCTCAACAAAGACATTTCGAAAATACGTTATGTGATGGAAATATGGTAAGTGGTAAATGAACCGTATAAAGAATCTTTATAAGATACTTCGATTCTGCGAGCACATCTCGAGTCTCTATAGCTTCGCATAAATTAAGTTGCCATATATAAAATGGGAAAGAAGAAGAGCCTTCATTAATTTCGTACGAGAGTACTCTGAGGTAGTACATCTACAAATAGTCACAACATTTGCAGACCACTAGAGACTTTTTTCAATTACTAGTTCTTATATGATCGCAGCATTTAAGGTTCGAGCTTACAAGTATACCAAAACCTTTTACCTGTTTGATATATGTACATTACTGAATTAGATTATTATTTACGAAAACAGATGGAAGGTTAGAGAGAGAGAGAAGAGTCAAAGCCTTAATTGTACATTGCGATTTTAATGGATTTATACAAATTTCGTTATTTAGGGCCGTATTTCACCAAGCCATTTAATTTAAATTTAATTTAATTTCTGTTTTAGTACTCCTGTTAGAGCGGGTTGGTGAATACGGCTCTTTGTGTTCCATTCAGTATGATATACAGATCGTGATTAATACATTCTACATATCTATTCAATTATCCGTTACATATGTAACAGCTTCAAATACATCATTTATAAAAAGGATGAATAAGACAGGATCCAAAATTGACCCTTGTGGTACAACCTTATGGAAACACTAATTCATCTAACAAGCTTTCCTTAACGTTCACTCTTTTCATACACGATTGGAGAGCATAAGCTATGTATCTATTAATAATAACTGAATAGATCTCAAATGAATCACACTATTGAAGGCTTTCGAACAGTTGAGCAGTACAAGGGGAGCGAATTCATCTCTATCCAGGGCCCCATGCAAGTCAGTAATTATTTGTAGTACTGCAGTTTCAGAGCTGTGATTTTTCTTAAATTCTGATTGACGCGATGATAGCAAGCAATTTGACTCCACTTACAAAAGTTTCTTGAGAGCTTCAACCGTAGAGAAATTGTGTAGGAGATAGTATACGGTAATTTATTTATGAGTGACGAGAGAAGCATTCACGTTCTGCATTTTTTCCAGACCTCCATGTGCCAATGTGTCTAAATGTGTCTAAAAAGTCTTCAAGCATAGTAAGTTTTTATAGTTACTGAAACTAAAACATTGTTATTGGCAACCCTAATTTGTCAATTTCGACTACTCGTGCTGCCATATTGTTGTTGTTACTATAATTTTATAGAAAATATTTATTAAATCATCTGTCAAAAATGGAAGAAAATAATAGTAAGTTTTTAATTTGTAATTAAATATTGCGAAATCGAAAGTTTTTACACATTTTTGTTTATAGAAAAGATTGAAGTTATTTCGGGCATAGTTTTTCGTTCATTTTTAAACAACAATTATTATTACAAAAGATTAAAAAATTTACAATTTACAATTTGACAACTTGACAATGTGATAGTTTGCGAGTTGTACCATAAAAACTGGAGGGGATTGTACAAGAGAGGTATTGCAGTGAGCGTTTCGGCAGCATTTAATTTTCTATAAACTATCTCCGTCACAATTTCTGTAAAAATTGCATGCCATCATAATGTAAATCCTGCCTGCTTTAGAGAGTTCGTCAACATTTATATATGGGCGTGTTGCTAAACTAAAAATCTTTAAAATCTTCAAGATCAAAGGTCAAAGGTGTTGTAAAAGTCAGAATTTCTTAAACGTCAAGTGTTGCTAAACTCAGCCTTAAGAGTATTTCTTTAAAGACAATCCAGGGCGATCCAAACGCACTGTATTATCTTGATATATATATATGTGTGTGCTTGAAAAATCGCAAAAATGAATTTAGTGGTGTTAGTAAATGGAAAAAGCCATACTGTCGAAATAGAAGATATGCTGCAAGAGCAAGGTAAGCTACTGTATTCATTTTCAAATTATATATGAAATACGCAAAAGCACGATGATTATAATACTTCTCAAAATGATAAAGATGTGACCTGTCAAGTGTTGTAAAACTCAGTCTCAATCACATTGAGATGGTTCAGTTGACAGTTGTCTGACATGCAGAAAAATTCTTAGTTTAACAACACGCCCCATCTAAAAGTACAAAATAAAGTACCCAAATCATTATTGTAGTTTCTCCATAGACAATTCCGATCAGGTAACAAAATTATTAATAGGAGGTTGGGAGGAAGTATAGTAGCTATTAAGTTGGTCAGCAGTAAGGTAGCACTCGGAACTCGCCACTATGTTTATAGTATTGTTACGTGCAATAGAAAAAGACAACTGGTGACATCTACTGGCAATGGAGAGTAAACAACTTCAGGTTCGGAGAGTAAACGACTTCAGGTTCGGAGAATCGATTATGAAATCTACAGGAAAGTTCAGGAATAGAACAAATAGAATAGTCAAGAAGCTTTTGGAATAGAACACTCCAGAATAATCCGGAGAGTTTCTAGGGTATAAATATAACAGTTGTCATCGACAGAAAAAGAGTCTTGTCTTAGACGTTGCAGTGTTAACAAGTGAAAGTAATTAAGAAGCGAAAGTGTGTAATTAGATTGCGATATTTGAAAGTACAGTGTTAGCGATAATTAAAGTTGAGTTGATTAAATGAATGTTTTGTGAATTTTATATGATTAAAGCGAAATAAAGAACTAGTACATTAATTATTTAATATTGTGTTTTAAATAACGAACCAAAGGCCACGCTCGCAACAGTATGTTCAGAGATTTTTTAGATTTTTTCATAAAACTGTGGGATTAAGATTTGAGTAAAGTCTAGGGAGGGAATATGTGGCGACGCATCTATGCCGGGTCGCACATTTCCGAACACATCATCAACCAGTTTGTAAACCTAGCAAAATTTATTTCGAAATTCACGTCCAATAACACTTTGCTGAACGCAGGAAAGCTTAGCTAGGTAGGCTTTGACTTTTGTGTAAATTACGTTTAAGAAAAACATAAAATTAATTATTCTCATGTCAACAGCCAATAAACTTAAAAGAGTATGTAACACATTTAAGTAACCACAGGAGGAAATAAAGCATACATAATTCCCGAGCCGAATATTTCACCTAATGAACTGATGTTTTTTAATTTTTCTTTTATCGACTCATAAATTAACCTGATTTTAAGGTCTGCATTTTCAGTCCATCACAAGCGAAGCGGTGATCTGGGGGGGGGGGGAGTGATTTTGATCTTCTGTGATACTTTAATGTCAAAATATATGCCTAAATTAAATGAACCTTTCTATTGATTTTTTTGTATTTTTATTCAGTTCAGCAAGCCTTACATTACGTAGAATGAAATGAAAATGACACATTACATCACATTACAAATTCAAAATATTATTTCGAATTTAAGCACTTGTATTCCTCTAATTAGGTGTAGAATATACATTTACCACAGTATACAAGTTTTGTCACAACCTCTTGAGCAGTTGACTTATTTGTCGCAAATTTAGGCGTGTTTTTTGACATTTGTTCACCGAAAATTCATTTAAGTTCATTTTGTGGTATATTATAGGGATGACACAAAATGAACTGTGTTGAAAAAAAAAACAAAAAAACGACAAAAGTGAGGTAAATATGTCAAAATTTACGCCTAAAATGTACGACAAAAGATCAGAATCACCCTCCAGGCATCACAGCTGCCATTCCTCCGAACATTATGTCAGCATATAGGGCTAACTTGATACAAACTGCTCAGAAACAAAAGCAATAGGCAGCACTAGCGTTGTTACTCCACCATACGCATCCGCCAAGTCGATATAGGGTCGGCTTGGTCTTAGCGCTGCCGCCTTCTTAGCCGACCTGGACCAACTGACATACATATAATAAAAATGGACTGAGCGTTCTTGCTTCAAAAATGGCACAAATTGCGTGCATTCTGTGAAAACCCCTTTGAGCAGATCTCCTTTTTCTCGGTGTTTGAGTTGAGGAAATGCCCTCCCGCTTCCAGGAAGGCCTTAACTTCCGCCTGGAAAACCGTGACATAGCTTTCAAGGTGTATGGCAATTTCCATATGAAGCTTCTAGCAGAAAACGCCTGCTCAGGTGTTTTCTTTCTTTAGATTTGGAGCCGTTTTTGTAGATAATACGGTTTGTCAATGACTGAGGCACAGAATGTAATTCCCATTCTGCCCTCCAGTGTGAAATTTCGATTTAAACTTGCTTTTTACTATAGTTTAGAGAGGTGGTCGCTGTCCCTATCGATGGGTTCCCAAGATAGAACAGTTCCTGCTCCAAATAGCACACAAACCACTGCAGCGGCCTGCAGCAAGACTTGGCATCCCGCTAAGACTCAACCTATATCAAGACTTGGCAACCGCCAAAATACTTTCGTTTTATTCTGCAAATCGCAGATGTTACAGAAGCATGCCTATCTAGTAGACCTTTTATGAAACTTTCAAAACTGTTCACCTGATTATCTATGAATAGACACTGAGAGATTACATAGATAATCAACAAAGTACGAACATTCTTCTTGAGATATTCTCAAGATTGATGTTGTTTTACCTACATATGTGTATGTATGTTCGTTAACTCAATACGCGAGCATTTTATTAAAAAATTTTATACTAATTTAATTACAACTTAAGATATAATTTTAAGAAAATATGTATATAAATTTTACCTATGCTGCCATCTACATTTCAAATTAATAAAGATTCGCGTAAAAACAAACATTTCTAAATGCCACGAAGTGTAATCAATCATCTTTTACCTCCGTGCTAAATCTTTTACCTCCGTGCTAATGCAGGTTATTTTAATGAAATTTTCTATAATTCCTACAGAATGTTGTCCCACTGGATGAATACCAGTTCCATTAGTATATTTATGTATATACTTACCTACATAATTATGTTTAATTGCATACCAACATAATTTTATGTTTATGATAAATTCTACAGAAATTTTACAACTTTAACCTGAAACTCAGCTGCATATTCAATTAAGAGTAATTTTATTTTTTTCGCAACGCGCTCTAATAAATTGCTTTTTCATGGTACAATTTTAATCCTCTCAAATCTGTTTCTATACAAAACACATTTCGCTAAGAAATCAATCTTATCTTATCTACATAATGCATCACCTGAGTATAATCGTTAAGATTTTGTAGCAACACATAAATTATATACGCGACTACCGGCATTTTACTTACTCACTTCGAATGTAAATGGCTCTAATTCGGCCGCAATGGGAATTACAGTCTAAGTAGCTACATAGATACTCGTAAGTTCGTAAGTATGAGAAAATTGTGTCAATCGCCAATTAGTTAAGATCCAATTTAAGGTTATTCACTACATAAATAGCACTGCGGGCAATGGCTGTCATTAATCCCATCAGGAGTTTTATACTTGATTAAATCGCAACATGCCGACAAACGTGTTAAAGACGAATTGTAAATTGCTAAGCAAATATGCAACCGGTTTGTTGGCGGCATATTAAGAAAGCTTAACATTAGCCAAGATCCGTTAAGTGCTGTTTTGAAACTAAACTCAAAACAAATGCTTTTGGCTTTATGGAAATATTGAATATTGAGTTATGATCATGAAAAGCAACGGGTAGCAGGCAAATTTTATTTTGTGGAATTTGTGGTGGTACAAAAAGGATTTGTGCTTTAGGGTAATATCTTAGAAAAGCATTTACGTTTCTGCTCTCCCTTTTTATCCTAAAATAGAACAACATTTTTGAAATAGCAGTTCTTTACTCTGGTATTTATTTGCTTACGGGGAAAAAACAACACAAAATAGGGGAGCCTCGGCCACTTTTTATGTTTTTTTTTAACTTTATTTATTTATTCGAAATTCATCTAGTTGATTACTAAAATATTACTAAAATAATTATTATAAAATAAATTATTCCATGCAAAAGAAAAAAAAAACAAAAAACAAAAGATAAAAGCACAAGGAACCAGATAAACTTAACTAATATCCAATTTAAGCTAGTTTTTCATCGACCTGACAAAGGTGCAGTAAAAAAATGTGGTAATGTCGAAAAATTTCTTAGACCATCTCTTAACAAATCCCAAAATCGAATTGGCTGATTATGTAATCGATGTGATCCTCAAAAGAAAGGCGAGAATTTTTAGGAATCACACCTAGATTTTTGGTTTTGTGCAGCCTAGATAATGAACACCCTTCTAGGACATAATTGAAGTAAATAAGGAACCTATTGCGAGCGAATGTTATAGTTGTGCATTTATCAACATTTAGAGGAAGATAATTATTGGAAGTCCACTTATGAAAAGTGGCTAAGTCAATGTTTAAAAGACCACAGCCATTATTAGAACCAACAACAGATAAATATGTTGACATCGTCCGCATAACAAATTATTCTGGAATTAGGTAAAAGCAAGGATACATCATTGATATATATAATAAATAGTAATGGACCAAGAATACTACCCTGAGGCACACCAGATGTATTAGCTATCTCAGCAGAAAATGCTTCGCGAAATTAAATTCGCTGCATATGGCTAGACAGATAAGAAGATAACAACTACTGAACAAAATGACGGACGGAGGGGGGGGGGACCAAGAATGGAGAGCTTGTGGATTAGAATTCGATGATTAATTTTATCGAAGGCCTTGCTAAAATCAGTGAAGATGCAGTCAACCTGCTTACCGGACTCAATGGCTGGTATACAGTAGTGAACAAACTCTAACAGATTAGTCGTGGTTGATTTACCCTTTAAGAAATCATGCTGGAAAGATTCCAAAAATGGTTTACCATTGACCAAGGCTTCACACACATTTTAGCAATAGGGTACAAGTTGGCAATAGGTCTACAATTTGAAACATCCGATTTATTGCCCTTCTTTTGTAGAGGAATAATCACAGAGTACTTCCATGACTTTGGGAACGACCCAGAGGACAAGGATAGATTAAATAGATAACACTGGACATGGGACAAGAACAAGCCGCATTTCTTGAAAAGAAAGCGAAAACACCATCAGGACCAATTGTAAAACTATCAGGTCAATTAAATATATGATCTGTAACAGTTGCTTCGTCCAATACAAGATGCTTGGCTTCAAGAGAAGTTGGCGGGAGCCTTGTCAAATGAGAGAGGAGTCGGTATATAAAATCAACGATGTCTCGATCTGGGACCGGATTCTGTAACTCGGAGAGTTTGTGAGTTTGGGAAATGAGAATTTTCGTTTCTCCCGATTAAAACTCCCTAACTCTCCATTCCCGATTCTCTAACATAGAGTTAGGGAAAACATTAGAATTGTGGCAAATATTCCGGATAGAGCTAGATAGTGACAAAGAAAGTCAGTCTGCATTTCGTAATCCTCTTCGCATCCTTTGCATATAGGATTATCAAGAGTTCTATCCTGTGAACATAGCTGCTTTATTGCTCCCTCTTATCTGAATCAATTTCTCTTTCTATTATATTAATTCGAGATAGACCTGAATATCTCAGGGAGTTTTTCCAATTATCGACGTCCCCACATAATCTTAATCTCGTTATTCCGCAATTCAGCAAATCGGTCATAGAGGGTTCCTTGTTCAGCCTGCTCAACTTTTGAATAGTCTTCCATCAAACGTTGGGCGACGGCAACTGCAGATTCTTATGCAATACACGCTCCATAAAACGTTCCTGGAGAAAATTGTTGCTATTATTGCACTAGTCTATCGTTTGCCGTCGTCGTCGACCTAAAAATTTTTTATGAACCGGTTTCCTAGAGAAGAGGTAAAAGAAGCAAAGAGAACACGTAATGCAATGTATAGCGCGAGGTGAGTTGCGGGTTGTCAAAAAGCAGAGAGTTTTCATAAAATTTGTTAGAGCGGGTCGTAATATTACGACCCGCCATATAAAACTTTTCAGTATACGAGATGCGTATTTTTTCTGTTTAATATTCTTTGGTTTAAGTCTTTATTTCTATACTATATTTCCATGTGGAATTCAACTTGTGTGGAGCCTGGGATAGTGCTCATGGAAAAGGAAGTTGAGTTGAGTTTCGTTAAGTCCATGTTAACACCAGGAAAATAGTCAAGTTAAGTAGGGTTTTGTTCAAGCATTTGTTAGATTAGTGCGGATAGGTGTTTTAGCTAACACAAATACGGCTACTTCATATGAAATATTTCACCTGTTAACTGAACTCAAAAGCCGACCTTTGGAAACAGCATCGAGTTAACACAACTCAACTCAAATTCAACTCAACTCAACTCAACTCAAATTCAACTCTGGTTCATGGAAACATATTGTTACGTGCAATAGAAAGAGACAGCTGGTGACATCTAATGGCAATAGAGAGTAAACGACTTCAGGTTCGGAGAATTGATTATGGAATCTACAGGAAGATTCAGGAATAGAATGAAGAGAATGAATAGAACAGTCAAGAAGCTTTTGGAATAGAACACTCCAGAATAATCCGGAGAGTTTCTAGGGTATAAATATAACAGTTGTCATCGCCAGAAAAAGAGTCTTGTCTTAGACGTTGCAGTGTTAACAAGTGAAAGTAATAAAGAAGCGAAAGTGTGTAATTAGATTGCGATAATTAGAGTTGAGTTGATTAATTGAAGGTTTATGAATTTTATATGATTAGAGTGAAATAAAGAACTTATATATTAACTAATTTAAATAACGAACCAAAGGCCACGCTATATGTAGTATATATGAAACAGCTGAATATGTTCCCTGCAACTCTGAAACTTTTGGCCGCATAAGTCTAAAACATCTGGCAATGGCATTTCAATCGTCCAAGAAAACTAAGCAACTAAGCTTTGAGTTGGAGTCATAATTATCATAAAAGATCTAATTGATTGCAGTAATTGATAGAGGCGTTTGGATCAGTGCGATCCTTTCAACGGCCTACTCTACCAATTGCTCACTTCTATGGTTAAAGTCCCAATCAACTCAATGTGAGTTCTTGAAAATCTATTCAAAAAGTGAAATTTAATTAGATTAATCAGATTCAGTGTGCAGCGCATGTGTATATCTCTACCTATGAATCGAATTAACTAAGAACTCAATCTGTTTACATATTCTGTCTTTAATAAAAATTAAAGTCTATTACAAACCCAATTACCATATTCCCTAAATAATACGAATAGCAAAACCCGGTTTCATCTCAACAAACCCTCATATAGTATTGCCGTGGGTCTTGTTTTTACACACACGCACCTTCATAAATTCTCTCATAGAAATTTTACGCAATGTAAGGCAAATGCATTTGCATGCAGAAAACATTTATCTTATTTTAGAAATAAATTCAAAAAACGAAAAAAGAAAAAAAAGAAAATGAAATTAAATTAACTACCTCCGTCTTGGTCTGATGCGTGCCCATAGCATAGCCCTGTACTAGGTAGGCCTCTAATTTGTGCGATCTTTAACTCTACACGGGAATAATTTATGGACCCAGGCCCAATTAATTATTCACTTTTGATGTGTGTGAAAATTGTCCAGTCCGCAGTGGAAAATCAAAAAATGCCCGAACCATGTAAATTGGATGCAATCAAATTCAGGTTTCGAATTTCGATTTTTATGGAACACCGAATAAAATTCCAATGTACCTGGGCGCCACGACGTAACGGCGGTATATGATGGCCACCTACGGTAGGGCACGGCAGAATTTATTGGATTCACCTGTGTTTGTTTAGTGTTGACTGAACAATTTCACAGAATTATTGAATCTGGTCGAGGCATAAATGCCTCTCGTCTCGTCATTGGTTTAAAGTTTAGGAAAATATTTTTTTTATGAAAATTTGATTAAAATCTTTGTCCGGTCAATCAAATGTTAATTTGATGAATTTATGCTGAATGCCCGTCAGAGTTATTTAATTATGAATTTTTTCGAGGGGGAAAAAAATCAATGATATTTCACCGTTTGTGTTGAACGCGCTTTGTAAATTGCAATTTGTTATCAGGTGTTTATTGTGTGGAAGATTTAATAATTGTTAATCGCTTGCTAGAGAAAATTTATGTTTCCAACAGATTGCTGTCAAGGGAAATATTTAAAATTTTGAATAATTTTCTTTTAAAAATATTTTCTCATTTGTGCAAGAAAAAAGACCGCGCTTGAATTTTTTATTTTTTAAATTTTTAAAACAAGCGAGACGAGAGATTTTATTGTCTGTGAGTAAAGTCATAGTCGATATTAATTACGTTTTTGGTTCAAAAGCTTGGTAAAGTGGTAAAAAGAAGAATTTAAATCAAAGACCTCTGATTTCCAATTTTGTAATGTATGAACAATTAACCATTTCACACTTCTTTTGATTTCCACGTTGAATCTGTTTTCTGGTTAATCATGCATCTCAGTATTGCTATTTTTTTCTTTCGACCTCAATAAGCTCTGGTGATTACCCTGAATAGACTGGACAAAAATGGATCATGTAGACTCAATCCTATCCTTATCAGCACCAAACTCAATAAAACAAACTCAGCAATTTCTGGGTATGATTAACTTCTATAATCGTTTTTTAGCAAAATTAGCAGAAACGTTATCACCACTTTATGCGCATTTAGCGAATTCAATAAAAAATATGAAAAATAATAGATCTTTTAAGTGGCCAACGGAATGTAACAATGCATTTGCTAAAGCCAAATCTATTTTGGCGTTAACAGCGTTACTGGCTCACCATTGAAGCAGTCCTGTAACAATTTGACTCCGTAAAGCAATGCTGGGTTCCATTAGCATTTTTCTAAAATAAACTCCAGCCGGCGAAAATACGATACTCTGCGCTTAACAGAGAATTATTAGTAATATACCTTTCCATAAAACGTTTTCGTCATCTCATCGAAATTTGTAATTTGACTGTCTTAGGGCCGGTTTGACAGTTCGAGCTTAAACTCAGGATTAGTTAAACTCCGTTCGTAGTTTAAACTGAGTTTAAACCAAAATGAGTTTCGCAGTGTTCGACCTTTTTTAATACGGCAGCACTATGAAATTGTGAACTAACAAGCTATTTTCTGTACAATTGTGAACTAGCAAACTATTGTTGCCGGCCAAATCGTTGTGACAAAAAAATGAATTAATTAAACCTACGAAAATGAGTAAAGACTCTTGGAAACGAAATGTCACTTCATTCACATTTAAAGATAAACTGAGTTTAAACGCTCAATTTTGGTGGTTTAAACTAAGTTTAAACGAGGTTTAACTTACCACTGTGAAACTGTGTTGAAGAGATAAACTGAGTTTAAACCACATCTTAAGTTTAAACTTGAACTGTGAAACCGGCCCTTAGTAGATCACAAGTCACTTACAACGGCTTTAACTTCAAAAACTAAACGACTAATCTCGAATTCACATCGCAGTTTACTGACGATATCCAGCATATTTCTGGCAAGCTTAATGTGGTAGCAGATTATTTATCACAGTCAAATAACATCGCTACAATTAAATTTACGGGTATAGATTTACAACATTTAGCTGAACAACAGGAAACAGATGACGAAGTCAAACGTTTAAAAGAAACCCAAAATAAAAATAACTGGAAACTTGAGAAAATCATACCCAACGACAATTGATGAATTTGGTGCGAAACATCACTGGGTAGAAACCGACCCTACATTCCCTTGGAGATGAGAAAAATTATTTTTGATAAACTCCATAACCTATCACATCCCGGAGTACGAGCTAGTCGAAATCTCATCGCCTCGCGATACTGCTGGCCAAGTGTGAACATCGACACTGGGTATTGGACAAAGACTTACACAAGTTGCCAAAAATCGAAAATTTATCGACACATACAAACACCCCTTCAAAAATTTTGAAACCCCTTCACAAGGATTCGACCATATACATATGGACTTGGTAAATACTGATTGGACCACTACCCCATCCCGAAACAAAATCTACATACTGACTATTGTAGATCGTTTCACTAGATGGCCAGACGCATATAGTATTAAGGACAATACGGCAAGTAAAGTAGCCAAAATATTCATAAATGAATACATCTCAAGATTCGGATGTCCTCTAGTAGTTACTACTGACCAGGGTACACAATTTGAGTCACGCCTATTTACTGAACTAATTCAGATGTCAGGTACACATAAAATCCATACGACAACATACCACCCCAGTAGCAATGGCACATGCAAAGGCAACTCAAAGATTCCCTTAGAGCTCGCGCAAACACGGAACGCTCTGGAGCGAAGAACTTCCTTGGGTTCCCTTAGGAATGAGAACTACTGTTAAAGAGGACCTTAAATGCTCCCCAGAGGATCTCGTGTACGAGCAAGCCTTACGTGTTCCCAACGAGCTATTCATTAGCAAAAATAAAATAACACAGACCGAACTAGTAAGCACCCTGCGAAAACAAATGCAAAGCACGCAACCAACGGTTTCTCGGATTCCTCCTTCACAAAGAGAGGTCTTCGTACATCCAGACTTCGAAAAGCTATAGCTGGAGGGGGCCCACTGCAGTTGCCGTCTGCAGACACCTTCAACTTCTTGCTGATCTCCTCCTACCCACCAGATCAGACTGACTTAGCAGGTTTGTTCGTATGGGGTTTTAACGCCTTCAGTACAAATAGAATCCCAGTAGGAATAGAAACAATAGAATGGATTATCTTCTCCATCGTATTCAACTTCTTGTTTCTTGTTTTCTTCGTACCAGTGTTATTCTTCGGAGCAATCAGTTTACCGACGACAGCAGGACTACTACTAGAGCTGAAAGTATCCGGATAATTTACTATCCGAATTATTCGGAATAATTATGATCCAATTTCTCAAATCTGGGAATCCTAATAATCCGGATTCAAAATTACCGGATCCAGATCCGAGCTATCCGTATCTGGATTGGAGCTGTCCGGAATCAGACTAAACAAAAGAGGTTCAAAATTTCATCCAGATTCAATTGTTTCATTGGGAAAATGGAAATTTATATTTTCCAATAAAGCAATGCAATCTGGATGCAATTCTGAACCTATTTTGCTTAGTCTGGATCCGCATATTTCGGATAGTTTGGATCCAGATTCGATAGTTCGGATCCAGATTCGGATAGTTCGAATCCAGATTCGGATAGTTCGGATCCAGATTCGGATAGTTCGGATCCAGATTCGGATAGTTCGGATCCAGATTCGGATAGTTCGGATCCAGATTCGTATAGTGCGGATCCAGATTCGGATAGTTCGGATCCAAAATCGGATAGTTCGGATCCAAATTTGGATAGTTCGGATCCGGATTTCAGGAATTGGATAGTTTGCAGATCCGGGTATCCAGATATCCGAATATTAGAAAATTCGGATCCAATTTTCATCTCTAATTACTACCACTTTCCAATATCTCATCGTGTCCTTGTTAGAAGAGAGGACATCATTTGCTATCACCTATGTCCTTCTGCTTCTGCTTTTTTCTGCACTAGAGAGTTTTCTACACCGCAAGCTACTGCCTAGGTTGTTACCTTCAGTACATTCCAGCATAGAAGCTTAAGACCTAGCAGGCTCATATGTGCCCAAATTCCCCTTATCCATGAGCGAGCGATTTCCATAGAGGTCACATCGCCCTCATCAGCGGAGTCCCCCATCAATAGAAAATTTTCCATATATGTCAAGATCTCAGGGAGCCAGCCCTCCGATACCTCAGACTTGCATGCGATAGTTTTATAAATTGAATTAGAAGATTTTTGTTTTTTTAAATAGTTCTATAAATTTTCGCATGAGTTGGGCAAGACGGACTGCCATCTGATTGAAACTGGAGGTCGCCTACCTGGTATCCAGAATTCGCATACTACCAGTTGAGCGCCAACTCAGATATGCGACCATCGACGTATTCTGTTCCACCTCTCGACAAACAAAGTGAATTCAATGTGTCGATTTTATATTAAGATTTTACCTGTTCTCTATACTTGTTCTATTTAATCGGAATTTTCCTATATCTATAGCATGATGTTTCAATGAAAATTTCATCTGTCACCTAATCTTATAAAAATCGTTCTAATGTTAGATAAATTTTTAAACAAAATTAAAATTCTATAGTTACCAGAAACTGTTGTCTCAGTTCTAATTTTAATGTGATTTGAAAAAGTTTACAAGAAACAAATTTCAGATATGTCTCTCCTTCATATATACTTACATAGAAAGTATGGTACACTCCCCTGCGCCGACCGTAGTCCTTTTATTACTCTCACGCTATAATTGCACTCCTGTAAAACTACTTATAGTCCTTGCCCATATAACACTATACGTAACATAGATAGATAGATAGATATATTATCTATATCAAATTAGATATAAGTTTCTAGGAAATGTGTGGTGGTTTTAGAAACGAACAACTTTTGTTCAAGTTAAGCTAAAGCACTTAAATTATTCAAACATAAAACAGGGATGTGTGAGACAGAAGTGCATGTGTACACGTATATACATGAAGTGAAATAAATCGATTTCAAAATAGTTTCAATAGTTATACTACATACTTTTAAGTATAAATATGTTCATAACATAATATGTAGTAAAGTAGATTCAGATTAGAAATCTTATTCAAACTTTACACTTGACCGTTTCTAACCAAATTGATTAAGTTTAGTTACATACAGGACCACCACTTTTATATAATCTACACAAAAAGTCAATGACGTCCATGAAAGTTTATATTTTACTCATGTTTTAACTTTAATTATATACATAAAAAAAAGAAACCTTTTAAAGGGTTTCAACCCTTAAAATTTTCCTTTTCATGTCATTTCCTTTTGGTATAATGTCACATACATACACACTCACACAATATCATGAACATTTGAGAAATTACTTTCAAATTACTTGTAAAATTCATTTAGGTAAAAGTTTCAAACTTTAAATTTTATATGTAGGTATGTATGGATGTGTGCATACCACCGCTATTACAAATTTGAACTATTTCTTAACTATATAAATAAACAAAATATATAACTTTATGCTAGAGATTACATATACAAAAATAGATATAAATTTTACACTATTTATTATGCACATTAGAATTATACACACAATCACACATGAACAGAAGTAGTATCCCTAGGGATAGATATTTCTAATTATGTATGTATGTACTAAAAGGAATTCTGTATATGAAGTTGGGAAAACAATTTTAATTGAATTCGATTCTTGAAACTATTTTGAAACGATAATCCTTATTATTTTCCGAAATATACTTGCGTGTGTGTAACAATATAATTTTGGGGATTCGCTGATTAATTCTTGTATTTTAGAAGCTGTTATTGAAAATTTAAGGATGTTGATGATTCTTAATGCATACACATTATGTAATATATTTTTCTCGGCTTACAATTACATTACCAAACGATTTTGTAACTCAAAAAATGTGGGAATTATTTAATTAAGCAAATTTTATTATGACAACAACTACGAAATTTTGCAGTAATAATGAATGATACAGATGTAAGGAAATATCGTAAGGTTGGCCACCCTTATGACTTTTGCCGCTTCCGCTTAAGGAAGAATTAGATCAATTCATGTACATCGTTAGGAACGTCTGGGAAAAAGGAACAGTTTTGCTGAACATCGGTAATTGATTAGATAAAAAATGAAAAAAATATAGGCATTTAAAAAAAAAAAAAGTGAAATGCTGTTAATGTCGGTCAGTGCTGTCTAGGTTGGCCAGTCGACTAAATATGTCCTGATATGATAACAGTCAGGCATCCACTTTTGCCATTTCAATGCAAGAAGTATAGTGAACAAGATGGATGAATTTCGCTTGATTTTCGGAAAGAAAACTGTTGATGTTGTTATGGTAAGTGAGACGTGGCTTAATGGTGATCTCCCTGATGAACTTATAAATTTTCAGGGATACCATGTTGTCAGACAGGACCGTAATGGTCGACGGGTTGGAAGAGTTGCAATTTTTGTCCGAGAGCAAATTAAAACCAAAATATTGTTTTCTGCAAGTAATGAAATGGAGCTCATTCTTGTTGAGCTGACTCTTTGTAATCAAAAGGTCTTGGTTGGCTGTGTTTATATCCCTCCTGATTGTCATAACTGGACATTATTAGAAGAATCCCTTTGCGAACTTAGTGCAAAGTACATTCATACAATTATTGCAGGGCACTTTAATGTGAATATTCTTCTGAATAGCACCAGGGCCCGCATATTTATGAATTTGCTATCCTTATGTGATTTAAATGTTTTGAATGATACTCAAACCCACTTTTCTTCTTCACAGCCAACACTGCTTGACCTTTTCATTGCTTCACGGAATGATCTGACTCTATTTAAGAACCAAATGTCACTCCATAGCTTATCCGATCATGATTTAATTTTTATCACTTATGATTTACAGGTACCAGCTAATAATATTTCTCGTAAGTTTTATCGGACTATAAAAGAATAAATACTTACCAACTCTCGAATGAATGTCTAACCATGCCATGGAATGACGTGTTCTTCATATAACTAACCCCGATAACCAGGTAGAACACTTTAATAATCTTTATCGCTACCTTTTCGAAAAATATGTTCCATTAAAAACCAGAAGGGTCGGAGAACACTCACCGTGGTTTAATGCTGAGTTACAAACTCTAATTATAGAACGTGACTTTCTTTATAGAAAGAATAGAATAACTGGCGATCCGCAAGATTTTCATAGATATGCAGTGGTGAAAAGGATTGTGACGAAAAAGATAAGAAAAGCAAAAAAAGCTTATTTTTCGCGTAAATTAAATATTGATCTACCTCCTAAAATACTTTGGTCTAACCTTAAAAGTATAGGAGCGACAAAGACTCAGACCAAAAACTTCTCGAATATCAGCTCCGACGGTTTCAACACAGCCTTTACTTCAAATGCTAATTTTACCTCTACTTTGTTTCAAAATATTGAAATACCAAATGCACTAACAACATCTATAGCTTCTCCCTTTCAAATGTTTGTGTAACTGACGTTATTAACGCAACTTTTTCAATTAAGTCGAATGCTACAGGGTTGGATGGGATCTGTCCACGTTTCTTAAAAATGATACTACCTCTCGTTATTCAGGAGCTGACCCATATTTTTAATTCTTGTATAACGTCATCATACTTTCCCCAGATCTGGAAGATCGCAAGGGTTGTCCCAATCCCTAAGAATGCCAAGGCGCTCTCTGTTGGTGATTTTCGGCCAATTAGCATCACATCTTTTATGTCTAAAATTCTGGAAAAGCTCGTGACCATGCAGATTAGACCATACTTGGAGGAGAACGAATTACTATGAAAATGGCAGTCCGGGTTCATGGTCATAGTACTACCACCGCTATTTTAAAGATAACTGATGACATACGGGAGGGAATTGATAGGCACTGACTGACTGTGCTGACTCTTCTGGATTTTTCCAAGGCTTTTGATTCCGTCAATCACCAACTTCTTGTGAATAAACTTCGTAACTTCGGTTTCTCAGAAGCCACGATGAGGTTTTTCGCAAGTTACTTAACGGATAGATTCCAGCAGGTGGAAGTAGATGGCCAGTCTTCTTCGTTTCTTCCAGTCTTGGCGGGGGTTGATCAAGGTTCATTGAATGGCCCCATTCTGTTCTCCATGTTTATTAATGACATCTATGAGTCCATAAATCATTGGCATATTCATATGTATGCAGATGATATACAACTTTATATACAAAGCCCATTGGGAATAATTGAGGACGCTGTGTTCCGGCTGAATGAAGATCTGTCTGCTATTTTATACTGGTCTCATTTAAATCAGCTTAAACTGAACCCGCAAAAGTGTAATTGTATCTTTATTTATAAGGAAAATCTTGATACCTCCTGTTTTCTCCGTATTCAGATTGGCGATTCCATTATTCCTTATGAGTCTCAAGTTAAAAATCTTGGAGTTGTACTTAATAAGGTCTTTGATTGGGCCGATCATGTTAACATGTTGACAGGAAAGATTTATGGCGGATTGAGAAGACTCTGGGTGACTGCTCATTTTATTCCCCCATCAACCCGCATGAAACTTATCAGGGCGTTGATGGTTCCTATTATAACTTTCAGCGACCACGTCGTGTATGCCGGCCTGGATTCCAATAGTAAGCGCAAGCTTAATGTGGCTTTTAATGCTTGTGCTCGATACGTTTTTCTTCTTAGGAGATATGACCATATTTCACCATACTCGGGAAGAATTTTGGGAATTAACTTGGATGCTCATTTTCAATACAGGATTTGTGTGTTTATTAATAAACTGCTTTTCTTCCGCCAACCTCAATATTTGCATGAAAAACTGCGCATGGGAACATCAGAGAGGTCTAATAACCTTGTTTTGTCACGTTTATCTTATTTGCTCACGAGTCGTTCGTTCTTCGTGGGCGGTGTGAGGGTATATAATGAGATTCCTGTCGAGATTAGGCGGGCGGGCGTTGCGGGCAATTTCAAAAAATTTAAAGTTCTTTTAGTTAATTACTTATCAACGGGGCAAGATTAATATGAACAAAATTTATGATATGTTTATGCTTCCTCAATTGTATACCCTTATCTCTGTTAAATCTCTTATAATTAATAATAATTATTAATAATTAATAATAATTAATAATAATTATTAATAATTAATAATAATTATTAATAATTAATAATAATTATTAATAATTAATAATTATTAATTTCTCTTCGGCTGTAGCTTACCGCTTACCTTGTGGTGCTTTAGCTTTCATTTTGGTATTCTTGTTGTTTTTGTTTTATTTTTTCTTTCCCCGATGATGTCTCCTTCTTCTTTTTCTTCTTATATTATATTCTTTATTTATAGCTAAAATTTCGCGTTGTTTAATCTTTTCTTTTATATAATTTGCATTTTATATTTTCATTATTCTCTACCTGTATTAATAACTTACTGTAGTTCTAGTTGTATTTTATGTTATAATTAAATTAAGTGTTATTAACTATACTTTCCTTGTGCTAATTTAAGAATTTATTTCTTATTTGCACAATTTGCGTAATAATAATAAATAAAATAAAATAAATAAAATAAAATAAATAAATATGACCTGGAAAAATTGATTGAATGAAATAAAAAGCAGGATTTGTTGCATTTTTCTATTTTTTAGAAAAATTTGAATTTCATTTGCATTTCTGACAAATGTTGTTATATTGACGCACTTCAAATGCACTTCTCTGTCCGTTGTATTGATGCGAATGAAGCAATTGACACCATTAACTATATTCGCTCAGAGGCAATAGGTCTGGATAACTTACCAACCTGCTTTGTTAAGCTGCTGTTACCCTTTATAATTACACCAATATACTACAAATTTTTAACGCCTGTTTAACTTACAGTGAATTTCGCTCACTTCGGAAGGAAACTGTGGTGGTTCCCATTGCTATAAACACCTCTGCAAGGCAGCCAGGTGAAGGCTGATTTACAATGGATGCAACGGAACACAACTGAACGGAGAGAAATGTCAAACCGGTTTTCTTTGTATGCTTTTCAAATGGAGTTGCGCACGTGTGGACGGACAAAAACGCAGTCGTACGCAGCAAGTTTAATAAAACCTGAAATTAACGCAACTGAACGGATAAACATAACCTCAAATTAACTTTGGGATTGTTTATTTTGTTCCGTCAAGTGAAAAAGAGCTGCAGTAAGTGTGTACTAAGCAGAGAGGAAATGGAATGAAAAAAGATTTTTGATTTTATCCATATTTGTTTATAAATTTTGGGTCAAACTACACTGTCACTTTCAATTAATCATGCGTCCATTGTAAGCAGCTACCCTTGACGTCCGTTTTACTGCGTAAATTTGACATTTCCCAACGTTCAGTTGCGTTCCGTTGCGTCCATTGTAATTCAGCCTTTATGAATGCAATCACATTTTCCGATTTTTAAGATTTTGCTGCATTGTCAGAATTCAGATGGTTTTGTGAAAATGCTCTAGACGGAAATATTCATTTCGGGTATAGAAAAAAAGGAGTGTTTCTGAAACGTAAAATGTCAAGATTATATGCATCTGTTAATCTCTTATATTTAAAGTCCATTCTTACTAACAACAAAATATTAAATTTTTCGACTAATAACCCTAAGTAGGTCTTCTACCTCTGCGGCAATGGAAAATCTAAAATTCAGTCTTGAGATTCAATAAAACTGTGGCAGTCATTCTTTACTGAAACTGAATTTCAGTTTATTCAAACTACTGAAATTACGGAAAATATTACATCAGCCTAATTTGAACAATAGCTCCAATTGACTTATTGGAACTAGATAGTTTCATGGATGAAATTCGCGGGTGGAACTTCTGTGCATGAATATGTATCATGCAATTTGAATTCATATGGATTCTTTTTAAAATTTAACAAAAATTTACAAATAGTTGTAAAAATCGAGATAAAAAAATATTGTTGGTTGCAAAAATCGAATAATAGCGAAAGGAATGCGAAGGTTGCAAAAATCAAGAGTTACAAAAATCAAGAGTTGCAAAAATCGAGACTGCACCGTATATATTTATGTCGGTTAATATGGAAACATTTTCAGACATTTTCCTTTGTTTATTTCAATATGGCAGACTATGTTTTCTAGGTAACGCACATTTTTTGTTGCATACCGAAGGCTTTACTAATTTCTGTCACTTTGCACTTTGTCTATCAGTTGATTATTTATCGCGAGTGAATTAAAAATAATTTTAGCTTCGCGATAAAAAAAAAACGATCAAAAAACGATAAATTTGCGCGAAGCTTTTCTTACCATATAAAGTTATCTACCATATGTACAATACGAGAAAAATTATGGCGAAAAATTATTAAATTATTAATTCTTTCATGCGTTAGGCTATCTAAAAACTTATAGCTGAAGATATCATTGCCATATCTCATTTCATCATCATTTAAACCTGTTTGATAAAATCTTCTCACTCTCGAAATGAAAACGAGAATTCTTGCATAGTCAATAGATATGGATTTTATGTGCGATTGCATTTATTTTAGGAATTTAAATTGAGAGAAGTATAAAAATTGAAATGTCTCGTTTTTACATAAAAAGGAATATTCCTTCCTCCCCCCCCCCCCCACCTTTGGTTTCATATGCAGCTATAAAAGGGATATTCTCTCAGACACATCTATTTGCAATGTAGACAAAGAAAAATCCTTAAAATACTAACAAGACGATAGGTAAGAATGATAGCTGTACATTTGCTGTGTTTTTTTATGCATACACATTGCACATTCGTAGTGTATTTCTAAGGAGAACTGTTTTCCTGCATATATGCCGGAAGGACGTCATCCATTATACTGCTTGACATTTTATGGTTATAAGGTACTTTCTACGTATGCACAATTCTCCATTTTCGTATGCAGTAATTTCATTATAATCATAAAACATGAATTTTTGCATTTACTACGAGAAATAACAAGAATTTTTTTTCTGCATTTAGATTCTTGTAAGACCACCTTGGTGTTTTTTTTTTTTTTAGAAATTAAAAAACTAATAATTTCATGGGCATTAAATTAAGGAAGATTTATGTGTTAATAAGTAAAAGGACTGTAGGAAGTCTTTTTATACCCTAGATAAAATCTATACGGTATTCTAAGTTTGTCATTCCGTTTGTAATACCTCGAAATAATGAAGGTATAGCAAAATGGATTGGACACCCACGCATAATATTAAAAGTTATTTTGATTTTTGCATGTCTGTCCGTCTGTCTGTCCGTCTGTCCGTCCGTCTGTGCGCACGATAACTCGAGAACGCGTACACTTAGAGAGCTGAAATTTTGTACACGGACTTTAAAATAAAAAGTAAAATTAAGTTCGAAAATGAGACAAATCGGGCAACTCCTTCGTGGGGTTGCCATACAACATTTTCGTTTTCCACTGCTTGAGGATGCATCGATATAGAGAGCTGAAATTTGGTACGTGGTGTTCTCTTTGTACTAGCAAATTAAATTTCTTGGTGTTGCCATATAAAAATTTAGGATTTTAACGTATACTGTGAAAACGATCAGTCCAAGACATTTTTATTGTACTAAAAACTTCTTCAGAATACGAAATGCTATAAAATTGGTTATAATCATTTTTTCTGTCCGACAAACCGTTCTAGAAATATATGCTAAAAAAAACCACTTCAAAAATTAAACTTGCACAGAAGGGTGACAATACGAAATTTCATACGGGCATTCATCTACTAGGGTATCATAAGAATTGGTCTTAGACCAATTCTAGCTTTTTACTTGTTCAAGATTTGGATAATTCGATGAAAGCTCAATGAATAAGGTGAGCTCTGCACATTACCCAAGGAATATAGAAGACAAGGTATTCTCGGTACGAACCACGTTCTGCCAATGACGTCACTCGATTCTATTTTTGTCATGCGCTCTATACATATCTCTGTAGCGTGCCGTGCTTTATAAATATTTTAATATTCAATAAGGTAAAAAGGTGAACTTATTATGATGTTTTTTTTCTTCTTAAAAGGGTTTAACAAGAATCTATTTCGGATTGTTTACCGGGAACTGAACATAGTGACGTCACCGCACATCAGCTGCTACGTGTCAAAAATTTATTAGCAGCAGATACATAGAGACAAGTCTCCTCTATCTGTTTTTTTTTAATGTGACATACAATTAGATAATGTGACGAGCGTTAGGCTAGTCCATAGTAACAAGGTATGACTATTTTACTCTATGACATCGCCATTTTGAGTGCAACTGAAACAATGCGTAAAATACCAAAAATTAAGTTTTAATTCCTCAATAATTTGACTACCCTACTGGATCCAATTAAAATATTGACATAAGTGAAACTTTAATTTCTTAACTAACAAAGACATCCGAAGTAGATCAGTTAATCAAGATAACGAGTTCATAACAAATACAGATAATTCCCATAAGAATACGGAACTATAGAAAAATCATGGAATTCCACAAAATGAGGTACTAAAAGAGGACCGCAGTCAAGTGGGGAACCCCATGGCAACCCATGATCCAACGTATATAGAAAACAAGGTATTCCCATTAAAATGTTGACACATTGCAGCTGATAGCCTGTGACGTAATTCTGTTACTTATGTATATACATTTTTATAGGAACGACAGAGAGAAGAGATAGAGTATTGTGCTCTCTATGCCGTACTTTCCTATACATTTCACAATATTACTTCACCTAATAGGGGAACATGGTTCGTAATGGGAATACCTTGTATTCTATATACCTTGGCATGATCATGCCTCTTCGGGGCGATCGCTGGTCTGTGTTCCCCACTTAACTGTTGTCGTCGTTGTGGTGTTATAAATTTTACTGCAGCGAAGTAAAATTTTCAAATGTTCACTGAAAGTCTAAGTGACAAGTGCTCCACTACGTGTTCATACAGTTACTCTAACGAAGAAAGTGATTATGCCTCTACCGAGAATTAAAAGTCTACATTAAAGGAGACAATACGAGGATTATACCATCGCCTATGTTAATAGCCTCAGACAAGGAGTAAGCTCTGATGAATACCAACGAGACACAAATGGATATACCGTATGCTCAGAACGTAGTGAAATTGGAGGAAACACATAAGAACAAATGATTCCGCAACCAATGTTGAAAAACACGGAGATAGAAAATCGAATAGAAGTTTGCTCAAAGCAGAGAGACCAGTAAAGAAACTGAAATCAATAGAGGAAACTCCATCAGTGGATGGTCACATTTCCCTGCTAGCCATGATCTTAGTATTTTGGAACGACGAGTTTTTACTACATATAGTGACAATTCTGAAATCAATGTAACTGACGTGCTGCGAAGAGACATTTATTCATGATGTCTCAAGGAATACAAGTTACGCTCAAAAAAAGTTCCAATAATCCAAGATAGAATTCTCAGGATGTACAATGAAGGATTTCATGAGCATGTTCCGCATAAGCGAATACTACACGATGTTTACGGCGGGAGTGCTAACGCCATATTTATCGGACTGGCTACTAGACAGATTAATGGGAGGTTTACAGAAGCTGTCCTAATCACCACTAAGACTACTGGCGGCAGGTGTCGTCCATGACTGCTTCTACTCCAACTCTTCCTGTAGATGTGAATTCACCAACATCTTTAAAACGGTGTGGACTGTTCAACAAATGATATTCTAGAAGAATTATTTCGGCATACGAGCTCAGCACTGAGCACTCAATCTATTTCGCAAAGGTAAATTTAATTTTTTTTTTTCTAATTTTTTGTATTTATTAATATTATTTCTAATTTCAGGCAGGGCGAGAATTTTGTTACTTTGAGCTCACCGGGCGAATTCCGATACCGAGTGATAAAAATGGAAGTGTACGACTTTAGCAAAATTTTGGAATCTCTCAAAGTACCAATGGTGGAAACAGGCGACATACCCCACTCTATTCGTGACCACTTCAATTGTGGACCCAAAAGAACAGATGGTACAACGGCTTCTACACCAGGCAGCATCAGATCTGCAAACACTACCGAATACAAAAAAAGAGGTAAAGGCAATCATTTCATTCTTACAAAATCGCCAGTAAGTCACATCTTCTCTACTAGTTCCTGGGTAAATTCACTATACAAATTTTTTGATATTAATTCTGCATTAAATTATAATTGCTTAAGAATTGTTAACAACTTTTATAATGAACAAAATATACACGAAAGCTCGGCGCCTCAACATTTAGTATTTAATGATTTTACGATGAATCGTTATTTTCAAAAAATCATATCTCGAGAACGGGCAAACCAATTTTTATTATTTAAATGCCAAATGAATCTTAATACTTTATCTTTATCACTGAAACAAAATTGCGTTAATAATAGTATTTTTTTCAACAAAATAGTATTATTTGCTAATAAGGACTGCTAGCAATTTTTATACTCTAGATAAATTCCGATTGTAACACCTAGCAATAGTGATGGTAGAGCAAAATGTATTGGGCATTATTTCAGTTTTTGCATGTCCCTTCGTCTGTCTGTCCGTCCGCATAATAACTCAAGAACGCGTATACTTAGGAGAGGTGCACACAGGCTTCAAAAAAAAAAAAGTAAAATTAAGTTCGAAAATGGCACAAATCGGGTAACTCCTTCGTGGAGTTCCCAAATAAAAGATATCGTTTTTCACTATATATTTGAACACAACTAAGAGCGCGTCAACGTAGAGAGGTGAAATTTTGTACACAGTGTTTTTATAAAAATAGTAAATATGGTGTTGCCATATTAAAATTTAGGATTTTTACGTATACTGTGAAAACGATTAGTCTATACGTTTTTATTGTACTATGAAGCTTCTTCAAAATATGAAATCTTATAAAATTGGTTATAAACATTTCTTTTCTCTCTAACAAACAGCTCTAGAGCGAGATTATAACATCTTCATCATATAAAAAAAAATGTAGAGAAAAGACAGGAAAGTAAAAAAACTAAAAAAGACGAAACGAAGAAACAAAAACGTAAAGGTGCTTAAAAAACGCTGGAAGCAACGTAAAATATTCAAAGCATTTTCCAAAAAGATCAAGAAAAATAGAGACGGAATGCATCATTTGTGGAGAAAAATTCGAAGAGGACTGGATTCAGTGTCATGAATGCCCAGAAGATTGTGTTTATATAGATTCTTCAGATGTTCAGTATTAGCTGTGTTCTTTTGAGTACCTTGTTCTAGAGCTCCCATATACTGAAGAGAACAAATTGTTCTGTCGATTGAAGCGAGCTATTTGCAGACCTATAAAATTCCAGTAATGTACCGGTACTGGTACTTTAAAATTTTTCAAGTACTAGTCCAGATACTGGTACTGTTACTAGCACTTAAGTACCTGTAAAATTTCAAGTACAAGTACCAGTACAGTACCAGTACCTGGACTTGAAATATTTTAAGTACAAGTACAAGTCCCGGTACTGGTACTTTAATATTTTTCAAGAACAAGTCCAGGTACTGGTACTGATATTAGTACTTAAGTACCAATGTACTTAAGTACTTTACAGGTCTGGCTATTTGTACTGTTCGATTCATTTGTAAATCTTCTATGAAAATGTATGAGGCGTTCTTTTGTGTATATTTTGTTCTGCCCTATTCTGAGGACACAATAGAACACAGCTATTATTGTGATGTTTGTAATGCCAGAAAACTATTGGGCCACCAGCGATTACTATGTTCGGGGCTACTTACTCGCCTTTTTTTCTGTCGCCAAAAAAATAAGACTAAAGTATTTTTTAAATATTTCTTAAAAAACAATTGATATTGTTACACGCCACAAAATGATACAAGCGACATCTATTGGAAATGGAAACAACTTTAAGTTAGTGACATCTTAGTAAACTATGGGTGCGGAGAACGGAATTTTCAGGAAGGTTCTAGGATAATTTGTAGAGTATAAATACGGCTCTACTCACATCCAGGAGGCGGTCAATTCAACTTTACTTGATTTGACTCCAGGAGGCGGAGTCTTATTTCAGGCAGTAAAGTGAACGAAGTAAACTATTTGGATTGCGATAATTAGAAGTACAGTACTAGCGATAACTATAAAGAGTTGATTTGATAATTATTTGTGAATTTGTGAGAGTAAACAGTAAAGTTAAATAAAGAAAGAATTTTTGAATTATATCCGAAATATTGTGTTTTAAATAACGAACTAAGGCTACGCTCGTAACAATATGATAAATAATTTTTATTTAATGTGATTGAAGTTATTCCTAGTTTTATTTTAAGAGTAAAATAAAGACAGAAATTTAGTTTATTGGTAGGCACTTTTATTTGTAATTCATTTAAGTATTTGGGGCTACCCGTTCTTCCCCTATCATTTTTATGACCGACACTATACAAACCCGAACGTTGCTGTACCGAGGCAAGAACGAAAATTCGATTTTCCAAATTGCATGTTCTATTCATATCCAGTGGAATACTTTTACCGAATTGAAGCCGATCATATGTATCCAAATTGTATCTTTTCCATTTTCTTATCTTGTGAAATAAAAAGATAATAGTAATAATTTATTGCTAATAAAAGTACACAAGATCTACAATCTCTTAAAGTACAAACTAGTAAAGCGGTGCTAGATATATTTATGAGAGAAAAGAAAAGGACTAATCTATATACTAACAAAGGGAAGAACAATCTGCATTGAATTGAAAGTTCAAAAAAAAATAATAAAATAAAGTTTCAAGACTAAAAAAATACAAATTGAGTACCTACTACATTTTAAAGTTTACTTTAAGTTTATTTTAAACTTAGTTTTAAATTTAGTTTAAATAGTGCTACTTAGGTTAGAAGAGAATATAAACTATTATCCCACAGAAGGGTTATACGAAATTAGCTCGAAGTTGCATTCTAAATTCATTGACGCTGTTTGCGGTTTGCATAGTAAGGGGTAAACTATTCCAAAATCTGATAATCTGGACGAGGTAAGAAATTTCCGTAACTGATCTATAGAAACGCGACATTTTCAGGTTTCCGTTCCGCTGCGAGGTGATAGTGTGGAAAAGTTCTCTGAGATATTGCGACTTATTGGATCACAGTATGCCGAAAACGGAAAGAGCGCCCGACGCTTTAAAAAATATTCCAAAGAGCACCCAAGTAATGGAAGTCTAAAAGGGAAAACGTGTTCAAAACTTCGCAAACTAAAAATAAACCGAATACAGTCGATGATGCTACCTCCATTTTACGTCCACATATACATACTATTTAGTTTGGGAAAAACAACGCTTCCAAACGAAAAATGAGGCAGAATCAACATCTTTGCGTTATTATAAAAACTTATAGACAGTGACTTTACGGTCTTAAGTTGCAGACCAGGCATATATATTCTATTCAGATCACTATTAATTCGTGATATGCAGTCATCGAGAAGACCTATAGGCCGACTTAGATATACCTGAACATCATCCGCGTGTAGATGTAATTGTACATCACGAAAAACTTTCGGCAGGTCATTAATGAATAAGCTGAATACAAGTGGACCCAAAATCGATCCTTGGGGACTCCATACTGTAGTGGCAGTAGTGTACAATAAATATTCCCGACCCTGACTCGCTGACCACGCTCACTCAGAAAACTATCCAACCTGAGTGCTGCCGAACTACCAAATTTGAAAGAGGAACAAAGTTTCTGTATAAGAGTTTCATGATCAACACTATCAAAAGCTTTTGAGAAATCTAAGAGGACTAGGGTAGTGAATTCGTCACAATCCATCGCGCTTCTAATATCAGATGTTATCTTTAATACAGCCGTTTCACAACTATGAAAAGCTCGAAAACCTGATTGCCATCGGGTTAAAAGGTTATTTTTTTCCACATGTTCAACAATTTGCTGGTACATGAATTTTTCTAACATTTTAGATAAAAAGCAAAGTATGTTCATTGGACGAAATTTAGTCGGAGATTTTGGCGAATGTTTTTTTTTTTTGTATTGGAAGAATAATAGCTTCCCTCTATTTAGTGGGAAAAGAAGAAAATGTAAGTATTAGTTTAATAAATCGAGGTGATAAGTTGTTCGGTCCAACTGCCTCAGATCTAATTGAGTTACAAGACGATACAAACTCAGTGAAGTCCACTCCACGAAAAGAAAAGCTATGAATACTTGTACCAATCACAGGACTACGTGGCAGGTTAATTTGACAAGTGTTGGAGGCAATTGCAGCGAAAAGATTGGTAGAAGTAAACGACGCGTTCAACACGTCTGGACTGAAGTAGCATTCAGCATTATTCTTTCCGTAAACTTCGATTGAACGTAGATTCCCCCATAGCTTTTTCGGGTCGAGGTTAGCGTCGAGTTTGAAGGAATAATATTGATGTATAGCTTGCCTGATTGCCATGGTAGCCTTAGTTTTGTACAATGCTCTTGCCTCGAATGCTCTAAGACGTTTGAAACCCTGATATAGGGACTCACGCTCTGCGATGAGATTATGAACTCTCATTGTGAACCAGGGACAGCTATTAACAGCAGAAGATCTCATCTTAATTGATACGTACTTATCAAATAAGTATGAGATTGACGACGTTAGGGTCTCGACTTTATCATCCACGGAAATGCAATTAAAAATTCTGCACCAAGGCAAGATTTGACATTCTTCAAACAAGGAAGGACTCTGTATCTATGTAATTATAATCACGAAAAGAGAAACTAACCGAAGGCGGATTCATATTGAGTGACATGTCAAAGCTCAAGAGAAGCATATCATGGTCCAGATTGCTAGTAGGGCTAATTTGATTGTGCGTTATTATTTTCCCTGCGTCGGTAACAAGATTCAAATCAAGTATCGAATAATTAAATGTATTGTAGAAGGTACCCTGCCCACTGTGTTAAGATGCAGTGATTGGAGCAAATGCGAAAACTGATCAGTAATAGCATCCTGCCTAAGCAAGTTCACATTGAAATCTCCACCAACAATGACATTTTCGTAACGTTGGGTTAGGTTTAATATTTTGGTTTCGAGTTTGCTTGCATTATCGCAGCTAAAGCAATTAAGGAGACAATACAAAGACGTCACCAAGCATTTTTCCGTAGCGGCACTTACCGCAACACAAACAAATTCAATTGGGAGCGCCACCGAGGCAGTTATTATCTTAGCCCTGAGTCACAAAAATTGCTACACCTCCGACTACACGGCTTTTCGGTCATTACGAAATAAATTGTAACGAACCTGTACATGGCTAGACATTAATAGAACTATGTGTGAAGTTTTCTATAGGAAATTTTCCTTCGTATAATTCACAATAACTTTTTGAATCGATATTATAAGTAGGGCAATATAGATTCACTAAGCCATCTTCATTAGCCTACCCGAATTTCCTACAAAAATTTCTAGCAAGTTGAGCTGGCCTCTCCGGGAGACTCCACCTCCACCCCCGCCTATAAAGCGAGTACATGAAAAACGGAGGGTTATCGGTAGTACGTGTAACAGACGGAAACCAATAATCAGTACGTGTGTAACGGAAAGCCATCCCAAAAGTCAGTACGTGAAGAACGGAGAGCTACTGGTAGTACGTGTACAAACGGAATCCAATAGTAAGTACGTGTGCAACGGAAAGCTATCCTGTCACCAGTACGGGAAGAATGGAGGGCTATTGGTGGTACGTGAGCAACGGAAACCACTAGTTAGTACGTGTACAATGGAAGCCTCTCCTGGCCCACACTCAAATTAGATTTAGAAGTATTGACAAAAATCTCACTAAAATAAATTATTTTACATTTATAATAGGGACGCAAAAAGAATAAAGAATTAATTGGAACTCAACCGAACTGTTGTCATTTTGGACCCTTCACTCCACTGAAGCTACCCAGAGTCAAGTTCTGACGTTTTGCTACCGACCGAACTATTGGCGCCCGAGAAATCCCTACCGACCGAGCAAACGACGTCACAGTATTAAAACCTGGAATAGATACTAGAGACGATGGTTTTATATCGTTCAGATTCGCTGATAAGAATAATGTGTAAATTATTAATGGAAAAAATAAACCTTAGTTCATCAATCTTATTGCAGATACTTCTCGTATTTAACGTATAAACATTTAAGCCCGAAGATCGATTGCAAACAACGTTACCACGTCCATCCTAGAACAGTTTCTATCCATAAATCATAAGTATAAAGCACACCGTCAATGCATCCCGATAAAACAACTTCGCTCAAAACAAAGAGGAATAAGCAGTAACGCACCCAGGATTTGGCTTTGGTGGGGACCATATGTGTCCCAAGTCCAAAGGAGTCGGAAAATAGGACTCTGAAGTCGCGTCCTGTGCCCATCTGAGCACTTAAGTACTGCTATTGTATATTTAAACATTTTATTTTATTTTATGTGACTTTGTAATTACATTTTATACATAATTTGTAAATTCTGTCTAAAAAAAACTGACTTTCTTGGAAGGGACCGGTCCCGTTCGTTGATGACTATACAAAATCGGCTTCACATTAGAAGCTGCAGTTTACAAATTAATAATCACTAACTGTGGTAAAAAAAAAGGACAAAGAAAAAAAAAATAAAAAAAATAAGATATATCAAAGTTGTCACTAATTGAAGAAAAAAAGAAGAAAAAAAGAAAAGAAAAAAAGAACAAATGTGAATAACTCTATATAAAAAGAAGAAAAAAAGAACAATTGTGAATAACTCTATATAAGTTATCACAAATATCAGCTACAGCAATTTTCCGCTGAACGTAAACAACTGTTCCATAGTAAAAAACTGTTGCCAAATGTCACAAAATTGCTAAATAAGCACCTAAAAAAATATCAATTCCGATATAGTTTTGACTAAAATCAGTTGTTTTTGTTTAGTTCCTGCAAATATTTGATTTTTAGAGGTGAGATCTTTTTGAATATCACGATTCAATTTGGGGTATTTTTGGTTGTTGTTTTTTTAATGAAATTGTAACAAATTTGTATGTTTAAACAATTGAAAAGGGGGGAATAAAAAAACTACGGAAAAAAATGATCTGCTTTCTCATGAATTTTTGTTTTTGCAATTTTTATTTAAATCACCCACCAATTTTTACTACTCCAAAATTCAGAGCATCCTCATACATTGCCCTCTACAAACAAGTACATATTTATTTATTTTATTTATTTATTTATATTTATTTATATTTATTTATGATAAGCAACTAGGCCTTTGGATCCATTGTATACAAAACATGTTACTTTGGCAAACAAAATGAGTGGCAGAGTAATAAAAAATAAACAAAAATAAAAAATATATTAAGATTAACACTAATATGAAATTCTAAATATGCCGACAAAACGCACTCGATCGATATCCAACCCCCTGTTCGGAAAGATGAAGAGCAAAAAAAAAAACGTTTCCAAAAATAAAAAACGACGAAATAAATATGCTTTTTCACAAAACCTCTATGTAATTCAAATGAGAATATTATGCTACACAACTGTCATGTATCCATAGAATATGTATAGAAATGTAAGCATAAAAACTTACTTGCAAAACAAATCAACCATCTGGATGGCTTAAAAGTACTCTCCAATGAAAGCTTAACACTAATTTAATAGTAAAAGTAAAATTTCCGTAAAGCTTTCTACTACTCGTATATACTCTCAGTTCAGAGTTCAGTGTACCTATAACATCGAAATTCAATGCATAATAACAAAAAAAAAAAGCTTCCTTGACTTATATATTTGCTATCAAGTATGCCACTGAACTGAGAATATTTTAAACAGAATACAGAAATCAAATATGAGATAAAGCGCAGCTGCAAAAAACATCAACATTATAGAGGAGTTGAAAAGGATGTAGAAATACTCTTTAATCATCTCTACAACAAAAGTTCTCTTTCAACATTTCTAAAACATTTCTAAAAAGTAACGTCCAAAACTAGAAGCATTTAATCAGAAGTTATGTTTACAATAATTACAAACTAATAACAAATTACAAAACGGTTAATTTAGAGACACACCTTTATGGCATTTACAGTTTTAAGTTAGAAGTAAACCTAGCCCAAGGCCAGATTATAGTCGCGATAAGTAGTGTGAAAAATCTAAAACAAGTTTTCTCTTAAGTAGGTATATAAAAATTTCATCTTTCTTATGCTGCTAAACTATACGCTAAGCAATTTCGAATCTGTGAGGATTAAGCTGAAATCATTTTCCTTCGCCTGTGTTACCTTACCTACATACATCCAAGTCCAACCAACATAAAAAGATAAGAGCATCACAAAAGTTCACACAACATTTTTGCCGCTCTTATTCAACGGAATTATCTCACCTTTTTGTTTAGTTGGATTTGTATTTTATGCTGCCGTACGCAACACCAAACACCCGCAACAGATTCTCTTTTTTCTCTTACAATTCTATAAACTTCGACTTGATTGAACTACCCAAACCAAACCAACCAAACCAACCACCTTCCGATCCGATACGAATCCGATTAACCAATTTGGATTTTGGTTGGATTGGATTTAAGTTCAGTGTTTCGTTCGTTCAGTTCAACAACTAAACTTCAACTCGAATAAAATAGTTCCGCTACAGCATTCGCAGGGGGAGGTTGAAAATTCGGTTTAGTCTGTCTTCTCTGCTGCTGTGTTACGTTCAATTTAAAGTAAAGAATCGTTTAATTTTCGTGACGTCTACTATCTAAACAAAACAGCAAAAAAAATAAAAATAGTAATCGAAATTTAAAAATATTTAATTATTACTAATTTTTTTTTACGTAATGTAACTTTTTAGTTCCATATTTAACTATGTAGTAATGGATAATAATATTGTGAAAATAATTCATCATTGAATAATCTATTTCTGAAAAATACTGAAAATCTATCGCATATCCAGTGTCATGTTTTTCTATAGATTATTTGTGCTCTTATTTTTTGGTGAGTGTATGTTGGAATTGAAAAAAATAAATAAATTAATAGAAAAAATAAAGTGATTCATTCAAAATCAAAATTCTTCATCTCAAGTGATAAATGAATGCATTTTGTTTAAAAAATGTGAGTTAAAAAGATCTAAGAGATGAAAAGAAAAGAAAAAAAAAGAAAAAAAAGAAGAAAAAAGTAACACATTAGTAACAAAAGCAACTTTTCTGTGATTTTTGTATAATATTTTTGTTTTTTTATGTGTGAAGAAATTCATTTGTTTCTTTAGGCCGGAATAACCTTGGTATATGGTGATGGACCGGTATTCAGATGAGTAAAAAAAAAAACAAAAAAAAAACATAAAATATTACAAAAAAGAGGAAATTAGTTAAATAATCAAAGAAACTATGAATGATAGTCGTCCAAATGTTTTATGTAAAGAGTAGTGTCAACAAATATTTCACACATACCCACCTAATCTTTTTGTTTTATATATATATATTTTTTTAACTTAATTTTGGTAAGATTTTACATCATACCTGTATAAGTCTTTTTTTATTGCTAAAAATCACATCAGTGCTAAAAGCAAATTCACATTCAAACAATTTCGCAAGTTTTATAACTCGCTTTAAATGACAAAAACGGATTTTTTTATTTATTTAATATGCTAATTATTGTATTTATTATCTATGTATATGTGGAATTCACATTCCAGAGTGAAGCATAATATGTGTATATACTCATATATGTGGTAACTATGGAAGAAGTAGTCTTTCAAGATGATGATGATCTTCTTATAATAAAATACGCATGCTTCTTTTTTTTTAAGTTGCTACGAATTCGTAAATTTTTTGGAAACTTTTAAATGTTTTTTGCGCGTTGCTTATAGATAAGATTTTACGTCACAAATTATAATTTTTCTATTATATCAAGTTATGTTTGTTCTACAGTGGATTCATAAAATATTTTTGTTCTTCGAAAATAGATAAATTTGTGTCACCATCATCATCATCATTATAATCGAATTTGATGCTTTTTTTTTTTTGTTTTTTTTTTTAAATGATTCAAATTTCCATCAAATACCTTTTCAATTCAATTCTAAAAGGTGATCTAACGTATGCACAGAAAAAAAAATAAATTGAGTAGTAACACACATTCGGACGCTGTGTGACGAGGGAAAAAAGGTAATCCACATTTTGCTGGACTTGAAGAAAGCCTTTGAGACGGTTGCACATGCTCTGTTTATCCATAAACTCAAAACCAAATTTGGATTCTCCAATTCAGTAGGAGGGCTAGTAGCTAGCTACTTAAGTGAAAGAGCCCAAATCGTACAGAGTGATGATTGTAGTTCCGATTCATGAGAGGTGACTATGGGCTTCCCATAGGGAGCTGTATTAGCGCCTCTATTTTTTTTTCGATTTTTATTAATGACATCTCCGCATCAATCACAAATGTTGGTTTCCACCTTTATGCGGATGATCTGCAGCTCTACGCTGGTTCCATGGTCTCAGACCTTCACGGACTTGTCGCGAATCTAAATGAAAACCTAGAAAGAATCAACAGCTGGTGCATAAATAATGGACTTGCACTAAACCCTACAAAAACTCAGGCAATTATATACTGCTCCAATGGCATTAGCCGAATCGCACTAGACACACTTCCCCCGGTTCGCCCTCAGGATCAGATTATCTCACTAGATTCATACTACGTCAAAGAATTGGGTCTACTCATGGACATGGGCCCAAGCTGGCAAGCATATGTCAATCTGTTATGCTCAAGGGTCTATTTCGGGCTACGCTCCTTGTATGCAGTCTCACACCACTTGCTCCCGCTGGTTAGATCTCGTCTGGTGTCTGCGCTGGTCCTACCATTGTTATTTTATGCGGATGTGGCAATGTATACGCTGAATTGTACAGCCTTAGCAAAGGTAGAACGTACGTTCAACGCCTGCCTACGCTATGCTTTTAGACTAAGACGCCAGTCTCATGTATCTTCACTCACTAATTTATTACTGCTGGGACCAATGGACTAGGTGTACGAGCTCAATGCTCTGACCTTAATATTCAGGAGCAGTTACGGCTCATTACCCAAGTATATTCAAGAGAAAATGACCTGGAGTGGTCATGACAATTTCAGGCTGCTCCTGCCCAGGTTCAGGACACACTTTGGAGCTAGACATATCTACCAAGTTGGAGCGAGCCTCTGGAATTCCCTGCCTAAACAGGTCAGATCAGCTGGCTCGATTGAGAGGTTCAAAGAGCTAGCGGTACAACATATTACTAATTAATGAAACAATTAACCAGATTATCATAAAAAAAAAATCGGGTGAAGTTAAAATGAAAATTATAAATGTATTTTTACAAATGACTGTAATATTGACTGCTGTGATGCTGGGTTGCATATCTCGGAGTTTTGGAGTCTATCCGACTCCTTTTCTATTCTATTCTATTCTATCTTTTATATATTTGTGTTGTATTTTTTGGCACATTTTTGCTATAAGAATGTATTACAGTTAGTTCTCGTATAACAAGGATATTAGGTTCTATAGAAATAATGCATTATACTAGACCTAAATTTTATAGTATAGAAAGTATGATCCGATTTCGAAATGTTTTTTTTTTTTTTACTACTATTAGATATTATACGAGTTTGGACTATAGCAACTAGGGCGATACCCGCCCATATTAAAACCAGTTTACCTATTCCCCATTTTATCTGCTACCAAATTATGAAAAAAAAACAGAAATTTTATCAAAAACTAGTCTGGCTTGTTGTACAATCAGAATTCCGTACCAGAACTTTAACAACACAGTCGATCGAGCGAATTTAAGTATATTTAAATCTAATTTAAATTAAGTTATTGACATTGGTGTTCCACAAGGCTCGGTTTTTGGTACAGTACTGTTTTTTTTTTATATGTAATTGATATTGGTATTAGTTTATGTGATGCCCCGATGGAATATACCGTGAAAAAAGTTAATATTTGGTTGAAAATGAATAAGCCAAAATCAAATATGGAGAAATGTAAATGCATGGTATTTTGTGCCGAGAATATATGTAAGTGGTATAAATTTGAGTTACATCGTTAAAAAGGATTTTTTTTTAGATTCTCCGGTATATAGCAAAAGCTAAAAAATGTTTTTAATTTGTTATTCTATCACACAACCCATTATATTTTTAGTGGCAAGTTTCAAGTCTTGGTGTGACCCATCAAGAGGTCCCAAATAGCGAAATTGAGTGACTTGAAAAACAAATGAAAAATAGAATAAAGAAAAGAAATGAAAAAATTAAAAAGATTGACAAAAATAGAAAAAAAAATTTATTAAAAAAATTAAAAAAAAACCAGATTCATTCGAATCGAATTGAACCTGTATACGCCCGCAGTGGGTTGAAAAAAGAACAAATATAAGTTTACCCCGGTAAAAAGTCCTAAAGAGTAATCTCTACTTTTATTCTTTTCCTCCTTGGTGTAATATAGGAGTTTTTGCCTCATATAACTCACACTCAGAATTTGTTCTGAGTTTATATGAGAGGAGATCAATTTGATCAGAAAACCAAGCTGTACCGATGAGTGTTAGGTTTTCTGCTAACACGAAACGCTTCTTTTTCTTCCTTATTCTTTTTTCTTTTTTCAGCCCACTGCGGGCGTATATAGGTTCGATTCGTTTCGACTGAATATGGTTTTTTTTAAATTTTTTTAAATTTTTTTTATATGTCTTTTCTCCTATTTTTCTCAATCTTTTTCATTTTTTCATTTCTTTTCTTTATTCTATTTTTCATTTGTTTTTCAAGTCACTCAATTTGGGACCTGTTGATGAATCACACCAAGACTTGAAACTTGCCACCAAAAATATAATGGGTTGTGTGATAGAATAACAAATTAAAAACATTTTTTAGCTTTTGATATATATACCGGAGAATTTAAAAAAATTCCTTCGTGAACAAATATAAGTTCACCACGGTAAAAAGTCCTAAAGAGTAATATCTACTTTTATTTAATAAAATAGTATATTTATCTCCGATTTTGAAGAAAAGTACAACTTTTATGTTTTTTTAGACGAAAAACATTTCGGCCGAAAAATTCGTCCGATATTCGGTGGGAGCACATTATTTTTCAGAGCAATCAATCCAGCAAATTAACGAAATTCAACTACTTTTCGAATTTTTACATGGCCATTATTGTGAAGTCTTTAATACTCTTCAGCTCATAAACATCTTTAGGTTTACAGTAACCCACGTCAACCTCGCTTGGATATAATGGCAAATATGAATTCTTCGAAATAACAGAGCCCAGTATTGCCAAATCACACGCAAAGTCCTGAAAACCTTGAAATTTAACGACCTGCTCATTAAGAGATCTGCTTAATAATAAATTTATCAGTTTCTCAAAACGAAATTGATGGTATTCGCCTGGGAAAACTGATCTAGCTGATATAATCTCTCTATGAGTTTTTAGCAGAATTCTGGAATTTTTAGGCAGAGGCATTTCATGTTTATCCAATATTTTTAAAAGTCCTATTAATGCCTTGTTGGAAATTTGATTCCGAATGCTCCATATACGAATTTCATACTCCAGTAATTGTGGTTCTAACATTTCAACGCGTCGCTTTGAATATATAGATAAATCACCATCAACACCTACCTACATTACTGCAGTCATCATCTCTCTCTAAAAATTTTTTACCTAACTTTTATTTTCATCACTTTCCAAAAAATCTTGACAACCTTCATAGGGAGTTTGATTTCAAACGTCATTATCGTTTTGAGTTTGGGCGGAAAGGTCATTGTGAAGTTGTCTTCTTGGAGCTACTATACTTCGCAGATGATGTTTGATCACAATACAAATTTTAGTTCTATCACAAATAAGTAAATACAGATGAAGAACGCATATCAGAAAAATAAAAACCTTATCAACATTTCTGGTAACCAAGTTAGTTACGCAACGATTACACGAGTCAGTAGAACTGACTCTGACAGCGATTGACACTTACACAGGCTCGTGTAATTCCCTACTGACTACTCTTATTTACTGACCAGTCTGTACTGACAAGATTTCTGACCAGTCAGTACGGACTAGTCAATAAACTGTCAAACGTACAATTAAGATGGCGGAAATTGAAAATTAAAGGTAGATGCTAGTGGATATTTGTGTTTATATTCCTAATCTTTTCTCTTTTGAGTGGGAAATGACTGAAAAGTGTTTAACATACATTTTATTGTTTATTTTGTAGAGAATAAAGACGGATTAATGAAGAAATTGTTTGATATGCATATAGAAGAGGAATGTCTGCCCCCCCTTGACGACATTTTATTATGAACAGACTGGTCAATTGATAGAACGCAAATCGTTTTTTGTCAATAAATTTGACACAAGAAATCAGGACTGTCCGTCAGTTCAATTGACTTGTGTAATCGTTGCGTAATGTTCAGGCACAGTAACAGACCCAAGTTTCTATCTTTTAACAAGAGCATTGCAATGCCTTCGTTCAATATAAAATCAACGATTCCTGACCTGATTTAGGGAAGCCCTGAATTTTGTCTTAGAAATTTACTGGAAATTTTTTCTTAAAAGTTTACTGGAAATTTTTTCTTAAAAGTTTACTGGAAATTTTTTCTTAGAATTTATACGCATTTTTGCCGCCCGGCCGACAACAATTTTTTATCAGCGTAGACGCGTAAATATGCAATGAGATTTTTTTTCTAGAAAGTTATAGAAAATGTTTCGGTAGAATTTTTGTTTACTTTGGTTGCCGATTGGAGCTATTTTCACATATGTACCTACTTTAATTTATGCCTTTGTCCAATTTCCAATAAGCATTCACTTCTTCTGCCGTTGTCAACCTCCAATAATGCATAAAAATTCTATAGGGAACAAATTTCCAGTAATTTTCTCAGAAAAAATTTCGAGTAAATTTCTCAGGAAAAAATTTCCAGTAAATTTCTCAGGAAAAGATTTCCAGTAAATTTCTCAGGAAAAAATTTCCAGTAAAGTAAATTTCTAAGTAAGAATTGAAGCCTTCCTACGTGGTCGAAACATCGTCGAGCGAAACGTTGCAAATGCTTTTAATAGACTCGCAACAAGTATCTGATTTCTGCTTTTCAATTTTCCTATTCGATTCGTTATCTGTATATTTACTTATTTGTGGTTCTATTCATTATTATATGGAATGAACGTGTACTTAAAAACATGAACTTTTGTTATAATATTTATTTTTCCTTAATAATTTGCGACCATAGAATAATAAGGTTCTAACTAACATTTTTGTAAACTCTCAGTTAATGTGCTCCACTCTTTCTAATGAAATTACTTTTATTTGTCTATCTCTTCCTCTTGCCAAATACTATTCTATTTTCGATGTAATTGATCAAAGTGTTCAACAACTAAATAAGTAAAAACGAATGTTCAAATTATGTAGTGTATATGGTTTTGCAAATCTCACAAACTGCACATCGGCAATCAATTTACTAATGACAGCAAAATAAATAAAAATCAGCACCGTTATACCTACATAGAATTTGGTAATTTCATCTAAGTATATATTAATTGCAGAAAACATAACGATTTAATGAGCAATTAAGTGAGAATTACTTAGCTACAATTTACACCGAACTAAAAAATTAATTGCAATTTTTAAACGACACGCTGTACTAAAAAATTTAATGTACTTTTTTATAATGAAGAATAGAACAACGTATAAAAACATTAATTTCATATTTTATGCTCCGAGGTTTCATTTTATTTCAAAATAGTTTCAATCAATGTGAAAATGGTTTCATTTAATTCGCAAATGGTTTCATTCAATTCATTTTCAGTATTGTTCAACGGCGTTATTCTTAAGTACTAAGGAGGAACTAGAACGTATGCAGAGGCTGCAAAAGAAGGTGGTGAGGATTCTACTTTATTGTAACAAATTCACCACCATTTCATTAATGCAAAATACTCTCCAATGGATGAGAGTGATAGAGAAGATTACATTTAATGTGGTAATATTTGTATTTTAAATCAAGAATGGTATTTTACTGGAATACCTTCACAAGTATCTGCAATATGTAGAAAACGGTCAATCAATATCATTAAGAAATGCTGCAGAGTTTAGACTAGGGTCAGTTAAAACATAAAGAGTACAAAATTCTTTAATTTATGTACAATCATCTTAAGTATGATAATAACCGGCAAAGTGCGAGTTGGACTCGCGCACGAAGGGTTCCGTACAAAATTTTACATTTCATTTATTTTTTCAAATGAGAGTAGGCGTCATGTAAAAAAATAACGCTGTCATTTGAAAAACGCTGTCATTTGAAAAAAAAATCCTACTTATGATAATAATAATGAATGAGAATAAAACGAGGAGAAAAACGCTGAAAAAATCACGTTCCTTGTATGTTATAGCGTCAATAGAAATACACAGTCTGTGAAAATTTCAACTGTCTACCTATTATGACTCATGAGATACAACCTGGTGACGGACGGACGGACGGACAGCGAAGTCTCAGTAATAAGGTTCCCGTTGTTACCCTTTGGTTACGGAACCCTAAAAATGATACAAATGTTTATCGTTTATCGAATATTTACATTTGGACATAATTTTTAAGATTATACTAAAAATTTGTTGTTGTTGAAAGCTTTTAAACCAGACCTGTAAAGTACTTAAGTACATTGGTACTTATGTTCTAATATCAGTAACAGTACCTGGACTTGTACTTGAAAAAATTTTAAAGTTCCAGTACCGGGTTTTGTACTGGAAATGTTTTTAAATATCAGTACCAGAACTTGTACTTGTACTTAAATTACTTCAAGTCCACGTACTGGTACTGTACTGGTACTTGTTGAAATTTTACAGGTCTGTTTAAACTAGCTACTACTACTTAACCTACATCACGGCGACAGTAGTTTTCATATGTAAATGTCATTACAATTCCAGTCATAACATTTCTATTTAAGCTGCGAAAATGCTATTTACTTAATGTGAATAAGTTAGTCATGTAAGTAGTGATCAGCAAAATGGATGCAAATGAAATTAGGTCCTGAGCTCTTGATGTTGTTATCGAAATATTTATAAACGAAATTGATCGATACAAAAGAAAACATAGGAAAATAAACAGAAGAGCATGGTTGGGTTGGGCAATTGGATCTTATGACGCTTTAACTTAAGAACTGTGGTGGCAAGAATTGTTATCAGAAAAAGTACTAGTCAAACGAATTTTCTAGACTCTCCACAAAAAATCTAGCAGCACAGCATCCAACTAGTACGATTTTTCCATTCTACAACATCTGGTGCCAGTCTGTCACAGGAGCTTCTACATAATAGGTTTTTGAGAGAAGTTTCTATTGAGGATCCAGAAACATACAGGAATCATTTAAGGGTCGATCGTTGACAGTTTGAGTTCCTATTACCGAAAGTATACTCGTTCATAAAAAAAAAATTGTTCTTTAAAACAAGCAATGGATGCAAATGCACTAAACGACTACATCTTTATTGCCGATGACGCCTTTGCACTTTCTCCATTTCTCCAATAAAATAATGAAACTATTTTCAAGAAATACACCATTAACGCGTAAAGAATTTTGTGTTTTTTTTTTATGATAATGCCAAAACTCAGTGGATACCCTATGATGCCGTAGCACAGCTTTGGCAGGAAAGGAAGAAGGGGTAGGGAATTAGGGTTATTGGGTTGAGTCAAGGAGGTGACGGTGTACATTGCGCTTGAATTTTACGACCTAGAGCTAAGGGTGAAAACAGATGATGGCAAACTGTTCCACATTCATACTGTCCTGCTTATGAAGGAATCGCGGAATTTCACAGTACGGCCAAATTTCGCTTCAAGGGTGTAAGGTTAAGCTCGGGTTATAGCTCGTCTGGTGCTCATATGAAGAATTCTAGAAGGGATCAGTCTAGAGATTTCGTTAGAACAATAGCCATAGAAGTAGCGATTAAAGAGAAGATAGACAACCGACATTAGGCCGATGCTCTAGGCAATCAATACTATTATTGATATGTCATCGCTATTAAGCCGGTAGACCTTCTTTTGGACTTTTTCTAACGCGAACAATGTAGTACGTCCAGCCCCTGCTCAAATATGGGAATTATATTCTAATTTAGGCCTGATATGAGACTTGTATAGATTTGCGCCAAGTCTGATGGAGTAAAATATTTCTTGCATTTTGCAAGAAACCCAGGCATTTCATCCAGTTTTTGGCGATACCAAAAAAATATGATCGGATCAACTAAGATTGTTGCATATTTCAATGCCTAAAATGTTCAGAGATGGTGAGTTGGAGATATCTTCTCCATCGACGGAAATGGGTTGAGCGGGTGTTACAGTACGTTTGAGTGATAACAGATAACATTACGTTTCGGAGCCATTAAGCAAGACCCGATTTACTCTACCCCAAGCGAGTACTATTGTAAGGTCGTGGTTTAGTGAACTAAACATGTGGCTTCGTTTGTCAACTGTAGCAATCCCACAGGAATCAGCTTTAGAGTCGAACGAGTACACGAAATCAAGGATGCTGTCGTCTGCAAAACTATGAATAGGATTGAAAGTGAGAGCTAGCAGATTATTAATAAAAATGAGGAAGAGATTAGGAGAGAACACAGAGCCTTGCGGTACACCGGCATGAATTATAAAGCGGTCCGAATTAACTCCGTCCAATATAGCTTGAATTGAACGGCGGGAGAGAAAACTTGCAATATTTTAAGAAAAGAAGGTCTAGACCGAATGAATTCAGTTTAGCTAAAAGAGTAGGATGCCAGACTCTATTGAAAGCCTTCAAGATATCTAATGCGATGATTTCAGATTCACCAAAATTATGGAGACATTGATTCCAACGCTCCGTAAGGAATGTTAGTAAATCTCCAGTAGAGCGGCCAGCACGAAAGCCGTATTAGCGATCGCTAATAAGATGATTAGTTTCTAGATATTTCATCAATTGGATGTTGATGAGTATTTCGAAAACATTCAAAAGAATCGAAGTAAGGGCAATTGATCTGTAATTTGAGGAATCGCTTGCCTCTTCTTTTTTTTTTGTATTGGCTGAACATGTGCAAGTTTACATGCGAAAGGAAAGACTCCTGTCGAATAGGACAAGTGAAATAGTTTGCGTAGAGGTTTAGCTAGAGAAGAGGTGCAGCACTTGAGTACCATCAGGGGCGAAATACCATCAGGCCCAGCAGCCTTAGATACATTGAAACTTGCGCGAGCACTTTGAAAACCTGCCTTGTACGGAAATGCAACGGTCTTTGACTGTACTTGCATGTTAGTGGAGAAGGAGGAATGGAAGTTTTCCGTGTATTTGAAAAACTTATATACAGTGAATAAGGTGGTGAAAGCAACTAACGCCCTGCACAACTGACTTGGAAAAACTTCTGCACGGTAGTATATGTCGAATTAATTACGGTTGTGAGCTGTTCTGTACAGTTGATTCAATTTCCCAAAGAAAACTTAATGTAGCTTTCAACTCTGCGCTCCCATATTGTTTTAGACTTCGGCGATATGAGCATGTTTCTCTTTATGTTAATTCAATCTTTGGTTGCACACTTCGAACATATTTAAACTTTCGCATGATCCTTTTTTCAAGTAACTTGATTCAATATCACAAACCAACTTATTTTTTATCAAAAGCTCTGTTTTCTACGGTCTCATAGGACAATGAATTTAATTATTCCACCTACAGTAATCGGGTTTCAAGGTAGCTCCAAGAAGGCATCCAATCAGCTTAACTGGTTAACGGTCGGGTACTAAGAGACCACCTAAGAAAAATCCTCTTAGCGGTTGGTATCCCTACAATTTTGTGTTATTTTGTAAGGAAAAAAATTTGTATAAATTAAAATCCTTCCCTTCCAATTATTGCCTATTAAAATTATTTTATGATTTTTATTTTATTTTTGTGTTGTCTTGTGGTGATGTAGTAGCGGTTAAACGCCCAGCTTTTTCCAAATACCTTTTTCCTTATGTGTTTAGACTAGTGGGGGAGGGGGGATGGCTGAGGCTGGCCGCTAAACCAGGATCGGTGTAACACTGGGCTATACTGTGGATACATATGTACATACAAGCTACAATAATCGGATTTCTAAGCGTCAATTCCTTGCCTAAGCCATCAGAATATAGAACACTCTTCCCCTTGAACTCAAGAATAATAGCATCGGACATAGTTTTTGTATGGGTTTGTTGGGTTTCCTGCAAGATAAATAGCTATTTATTTCCTTTTCACTTTTATTTATTTATTTAGTACTTCAGTAAATTTTAACAGCTTGTATACATATGTATATTTCTTTCTTTTTATTTTTTAATATTTATATATTTGAAAAACATGGAGCCTTGCTAAAAAACCCCTTGTTCCCACAGCAATATGGAGCACGGCCAACGATTCTTTTCACTTTTGTTTTTCCATCTAAATTGATCTTTATTTTTTTTTCCATTTTACTATTATTTTTTTTTTTTTTCATATTATTGTAGCACATGCATATTATAAGTTTAGCTGTTGAGTTATTTTTAATATTTCCCGCGCATAGATATAAGTTTAACAAGAAACTTAATTGTGTAGATGCCATTTAATAAACTGATTGAATTGAATTGAATTGAATTCACTATGTAATTGATGTTGAGTTGAGGACCCTGAAAGGAAAGGTAATACATGGATCATGGAGAGAGAGCTTGACCGAAATAGAAAGACCTTCAGTTGGCAGACGGTATGCACAAATATATAAGAAAAAATTTTATCCAGAGTATTTTGTAAGAAAAGGTGCTGTTCCATGACAGGAACAAAATGGTTTCATAAATCACTAAGCTTTTAAAAACAGAAATAATGTTTTCTTACCCAAATTTATTCCGCTTTTTCCCGTTTGAGTTGTCTTTTTTTTTCAGAAAAGTATCCACAACATTAAACCATGGTAATTTGGGAACATGTAGGTACTATTTATCATAGAGAAAGTATAGTATAGTATATAGTATATGCTCTCTGCTATTTATATCGTCAACTCCACTTCCCGAATTGTTGCTTTTGACGACTTTTCTCTTCTCTGCCATATATGTATGTGTTTTTTTTAGCGAATGAATTTTGTTCTGCGCTTCCTTGGCTTTAAAATCTGGTTTATGTACATTCATAAATTCCGGAAGTTCCTCGAACGCAGCAATCCTATTGTTACAGTTCCTATAATCTTTGTCATTATAGCATCAAAAATTATTTTTCTAAAAACTGGATGGTTTGATTTGTAGACCACTTATCCATATAAATGGTTTTCCAATAAGAGGTATTCATTTTAATTTTTAAATAAAACGGAAAGTATGTGAGATATCGCCAAAGAAATTGCCATTGAAAGCTCTTATCATACCTTTTAAGAATGAAATTCGACATCAAACATATGGCTTCCATGGGCGCACTTGGCCAATTCTTGACCACTCTACCACATATTTCGGCCGTTATTCCGGCAATTTCGCGATCAATATTGGCTATGAGCTCGTCTAACGTCTCTGGCTTGTTGGCATAAACCAATGACTTCACATAATCCCAAAGAAAAAGGTCCATAGGCATTAGATCGCATGATCTCGTTGGCTAATTGACGGGACCTCCTCTCGAGATAACGCGATTTCCGAATTACGTCCTCAATAAGTCGATGATGCGTTCGCTGTATGATAGGTAACGCCGCCGTCCTGTTGAAACCACATCTCTTTCACATTCATGCTACGCAAATTCGGAACAAAAAACTATTTATCATCGTTTTATAGTGGTTGCCATTGACTGTAAAGAGGCGGCCATCATTATCAATGAAAAAAAGTGACCAATAACACCGACTGCATGAAAATCGCATCAAACAGTCACTTTTTGTGGATGCTGGACATGTGGGCTTATATTGCCATTAAATAGCGCATGCTCTGCTTGTTGACAAATACCCTAGGCACATGACGTGCTGCCAGAATGTTCATTGATCCAATTACGTAATTGATTGAATGATCATGGTAAGGCAAGCACACGAAATATTCACAGTAATTTGATTTGACAGATGGCAGATGGCAGATGGCAGTTAGGTAAATTAAAAACTGTGAATTGTGAAGTAATTTGTGAAAAATGGAATCAAGCCGTGCTTTAGATATAAAGGGTTTTCCAATAAGAGGTGTTATTTTAATTAGCCCGTATAATGCGAGAAATTCTTTACAATAATGCGCTTTGGAAAATATGCAAAATTTACTTTAAAAAATGTATCAGCAAATTTCACAAATGACATCTGAATGGCTGGAAAATCAGCTGATTTTTCCAATAACTTGCGCTTCCTCACCACTAAAAGCGCACTTATCAGCAAGAGGAATGACAAGTAATGTATAATTGCAAACGAATGAGCTTGTGGGAGCGTAACTGGTGCAATGATCAAACGAATTACGATTACGCCAATGATGCAATAACACACGAGCTATGCAATGATCATTGATATGTCCCGTGTGCCTAGGATAAAAGCAGTTTAGCCAGTAATGAGCTTCATCGCTGAAGATGATCTTGTGATGAAAATCCGGATCAGCGTAAAACTTTTCCAGGCACCACTAATCTGAGAAATTTCGGCGCTGCAAATGGACATGCGGCTTCAGATCTTGAGCTAATTTGATATTATATGCATGTATGCCGGGAACCTTTCGCAAAATTCGCCCAAAATGATGTTTTAGAGCGTCCCAATTCCGGTTCACGACGTGGATTTTACTTTCAGTTTGAAATACGGCACAACTCACCTCCATAAAAAATATTTCATAATCTTTTACTGTCGAAATATGTGCGTGTCACAAAGATCTAACGTTTTGTAAAATTTCAAATGCCTACGTCACATCGTTTTCGAGAAAACCGTCTGTGACAAACGGTCGGACGAAAACAAGAGCGATCTTATAAAGTTTCCGTTTTCCCTTTTTTACGTACAGAATGGTGGAACCCTAAAAATGGTGAAAAGTATATTTTTCAAGAAGTTTGAATGTATCACCAATACAATAACACTACGAAGTACATATTAATTGCAAAATTGTCTACAATTCTGAAAAAATCGTAAAAAAAAATAGAAATAAGAATTTTGAAGATCGGACCGCACAATATTTGACGAAAATATTGAGGTTCATTCCCCGAGTTTAGTTTGGTGATTTAGTTAGCGTGCCAAGCAACGTTTAGTTAACGACAGCAGTTAAACGAAAAGAGATAATCATCTTGCAAAACAATTAACTTAAATATGGCTATTTATTGCCGGTAGGGTTTCATGGAATGCGTGTTGTGTACAGGTTTCGCAAGAATCGCAAGTCGAGGAACGTGTAATAATTATGAGCCGATTTATCTGAAACTTAGGAATTGTCTCCTCCAGGTAAATCGTTTTTGTAATATAAAATCGTTGATTGTCCGATAATATTTGTTTGAAAAAATTGTGAAAAGAATTATTTTGACGCATGGTGATCAATTGCACCATAACACCTCTCTCATGTATAGGGAATATTCCTTAAATATTTTCTACATTTTAGGAAATATTCCCTACTACATTTTAGGGAAAAATACCTAAGCTTTGTGGCAACAATTTGTGCGTTTTTTACAGTGCACTTATAAATACTACGAACTAATACCGGAGACAGACTTGCGGTTTCAATATTGCAGTTTGTACTAAACCGCAAATCTGTCTCTATATACTGAGAAACAGTTCGGTATATGCTTCGTCTACACTCAATATGTAGTAGATTGCCATTTTGTCAGGAAAACGTAGTACCTATAATTAACTAAAAATTCAAGGATCATCTGCTGCCATTTTGTCGGGAAAACGTGGATCCTTTTCGAAGATTTCTTCAGATATACTTTAGTTTGAAGGTCCTGCATCAAAAGAATCCTGCTCCGTTTAGTTCAGGGACAAACAAATTTTTTTCCAAAAGATATGACCTACATAAAGATTAAAACAAAATTTGCTAAATTTTTGAATTGATTTTGACGGGAGATGACTCAAAAGAAGCGGAAGGATTCAAGGATCATAAATATAAAATATTTTTCAAAAGGACTCTCTCACTGTTTCCGAAAGAAACGAAAAATGTACGTGGTATACGAGTTTATTGCAATATGACCGTAGGTGTAAACCAAATTATTTAATACACGCACCTTTTAGAACCGAATTTTATACTGCAGTATTGGCTGCAACTTTTTCTGACATTTAATATTTGACACTTGTCAAGTTGATATGTCTATTTCGTTTTTATTTTCCGTACAGAGAAATAATTTCGCAATATTTACTCGCATTGTGCACGTGCGCGGAACTTTCTTAAGTCAAATGACAAATCAAATGATAAATTAAATGTAAGTTCTCTAATTAATATCTCAGTATCGTAAGCCGATATTGTAATATCAATATTGAAATTATAAGTGTGTCACCGGTATTAACTTAGACTTTGTCAATTTTATACTTTACAATATTGAAATTGCAAATCTGCAAGTCGATATTACGTGCTGAATGGAATCTCGCAAAGTCCTCCTAATGGCCGATGCTGATGCTGAGCAACTACTGATCCGAATACAACGTATTTGACGGGACCTTGTTCGAATGTCAATAATAAATTTTTTTATCAGAGCTGGCGACGCGAGATGCTGATAATTGATAAAGAAATGCATACTTAGATGATACTTAAGTAAACAAATTGCAAAATGCTTTTTTGGGGCGATGGGTGCATTACAGTCTTCGAAAGAATTAATTAATTGTCATCAAATTGCAGTAGAGTTGTCATTATCAATTGTTAGAATAGAATATCCGCATAGTCAGTCCGTAGAGTTATTTTGGAGGATTTAGAGATATCACAATATATCGGGATATCAGGCTCTCTAATGGTCGTCGCGACTAAGCCCTGACTTACAGATAGTACCTTTCTATTTAACTCTGTATACTCACCATTTCCGATTACAGCAGGAGGTCCGAGAACTTTTTAGCCGATACAATCATTATTTAAGTTAATTTCGTTTTTGAGATGAAGTTTTGTAATTGACAGCCAAAGGTATGACCTCAACTTCATCGGTACGTACTCTTCTTGGTACTATAGATAACGTCTGAAGCATGATACTAAGATTTGAGGACAAATGTCATTTCCAGCGAATTCGTTTTGAGCTTTTCGTGTTATATTGACTAAAAAAGTACGTTTTGAATATATTGAAATATTTAATAGAAATATCAGTTTCTTCGTGTAAATCACTTCGGGAAATATAATTATGTCCTGATCGGAAAACAAAGAAATTTTCGATTAGAAAATCTTTTTCACTTTTTTAAGAACGGTTGAAATTGAGACGAACACATTTGTGACATTTGCTTCCAAATGACAGATGAAGCGGCCATACTTGTTAATCTTTCTATCTATGGTTTGAAAAAAATTGCAGCCCCAACACTTCTTCAGAGGGATTAATCCATCTGCATATAAGATTAGATTGAAGGGAGGTTTAAAGGCTTTCTTTTATCCAGCAGTGTAGTAGCAGTCTCAGAGGATGCTACAATCACTCTTAACCATTGCCAGGATCAAGCTAATAATAATGGCAAAATACCTGTCTTACACCAGCCTCAACACTATCAATAATCTGTCGATAAACAACCTCCAATATTTCCTAATTGCTTTACACCATTCTCACTAAAGCATCGTAAGATTGATAGTCTCTGCTCCTCCGGTTTAGTTTGCCTCTCTATTTTAGTGGGCACACTTCGCATTTAGCTCACGAGCTTCTCGTAAGCTTGGGAATAACTTTGCGCCCTGATCCACAGAAAGAAGTGGAAACAACAAAATTGGCACGCAATGCACACGTATGCAATCTGCTCCATTACACGTCGATGTTATTGAGGTAATTGACAACGGTACAATTCACAAAACAGTCGTCATTTATTATACACTCGATTTCGAGTTCCCTGACCACATGAATAGGGAACTAAGAAAGAGAAATATGAAAAACGTCTGAAAAGCATTAGAAACGCGCATTTGTTGATAGCATCTGGCATCTTAGCTCACTCGCGCGCTGAGTAGCAACATGCTCGGTGCATAGATTCAATTCGAACGCGCATCGAATGAGTCAAGCGATGTTACGGCCGATAGCGCGCGGTGTAAACTAGAGCTGAAAATTGGATCCGGATTTGCTAATATCCAGATATCGGAATACCCAGATCTGCGAACTATCCGATTCCTGAGATCCGGATCCGAGCTATCCGGATCCAGACCCGAACTATCCGGATCAAGATCCAAACTACCCGGATCCAGATCCAAACTACCCGGATCCAGATCCAAACTACACGGATCCAGATCCAAACTATCCAGATCCAGATCCAAACTATCCAGATCCAGATCCAAACTATCCGGATCCAGATTCGAACTATCCGGATCTAGATCCAAACTATCCGGATCCAGATCCAAACTATCGGGATCCAGATCTGAACTATCCGGATCCAGATCTGAACTATCCGGATCCAGATCTGAACTATCCGGATCCGGACCCATATTACCCGGATCCAGATTAAGCAAAAAAAGCTTCAAAATTATGTTGTTTTAATGAGAAAATGAAAATATCATGAAATTTATATTTTCCCAATGAAACAATACAATCTGGAGGAAATGTTGACCCTTTTTTGCTTAGTCTGGATCCGGATAGCTCGGATCCAGAATTTGGGATCCGGTTCCGGATAGTTGGGATCCGGATACTACCGGATACCACGATTCGGATTATCCGGATCCGGATTTGAGGATCCTAATTATCTCGGATAATCCGGATCCTAATTATTTCGGATAATCCGGATCCTAATTATATCGGATAATCCGGATCCTAATTATCTCGGATAATCCGGATAATAAATTATTCGGATACTTTCAGCTCTAGCTGTAGACACCTAAGTTGGGAAACACAATGGTGCGGTCATCAGTATTCATCAGATCAGATTTCAATTTATTCATATATCTAATAATAAAATAGAATGAAAAACCTGAACTGATGAACGCTGATGACCGTTGCATTGTAACTAATTTCCACCTAGCACGCGGGTAGCTCACCAGAAACTCTCCAGTGGATACATCTTTTTAAACTAACACCATAAGTTCAATTAGCATCAGGCGCCTGCTGTGTCCCTTTTTTCCAGCTCTCCAATTGGTATCCTCCGAGAGACTTTATTTTTAATATCACCCCCCCCCCCCCCCAACAGAATACTAACATTATTGTGAACAGTTAATGCAGCTTGAAAGGATATTGATATAAAATAGCTTCCTCCAAGGTAGTATGCAAATGCCAGAATGGTTTTTCTTAACTTCTGATCAGCCTTCTTGTCTCATCTCATATGATTTCGCCTACCTTCTGAGAACTTCATCAAACTTTCCATTCGATATTAGATTTGTCCTTACATATCTTTGTGTGATACCTTCAAAGGCATTGCATGGTTCATAAATATTAGCATAGTATGGATATTAATTCTGTCTGCATCAATGCAAAGAAATCATATTAAAATTTTCCATTTACATCAAAATCTTGTAAATATTGTGAAAACTAAAACGTCTTACGTCCTTTTCCGTGTTGTTAAGGTAATGCCAAAAAGTAATACACCCTTCTCTAAGCTTGACATCAAAGGAGAACCCTAAAGCGCTTTTATAAAGTTAAATAATTCAATTTGGTCAGAATGCTGCGAGTACCTACAAGTTTTACGCCGACCAGACCAAGTGCATCTGAATTAAACTTAAATTTGTGAGCAGGCATTAAATGCAATTTAAACTTTATTTTCATCTAATTTCTCGACTTTTTAATCGGAAAACTTAAATGAACTTTGGAAACTTTCAGAGAATTGCCATCGGTTTATGCTGTTTTTCACTAATATTATGCTGACTGAATTCACTTCTTAACAACTTCTTCTCTAATTGACTACGACTTCTTCTTCAAGTTGCTTACTTTTGCAACTTTGAAGGAATATTTTTTTTTTTTAAGAAACCGATGGCTTGCTTTATCACGTATATTTGAAAATGGTGGAGTCAAGTTTAAATCTGCTAGTCGATATTTGATATTCATACCTTGTGCCATTCTATAAGTGAAAAGTTTAAAATCCTTCGCTTTGGTTACGCCGCATCATTCTGCCTGTCATTGAATTTGATCTCTGCGAAAATTGGAATCTTTTATGTGGCTTTATATATAGGCTTTATATATATATATATTTTGAAAAGTCTTCTGCAAAAGTAAGGCCCAATATTTTGGCAAAAAAATATACCATATATAGCCTCCTTTGACAGCTACACACTTTCTGTAGCGACTTTTCAGTTATTTCATTCTATCCGAAAATTACGATTTTTCAAGGTCTGTAAGATATTCGTTTATGGCATCGATGACCTTCTTATTAATTGAAAACTTCTTCGATGAGGGGTATTTTTTCAGATTTTTGAAGAAGAAAAAGTATCATAGGGCTAACCTGGCGATTACATAAGAAAGTAGGTGACAGCAGAAGACAATTCGCTTGATGTCTTTGTCAATTCATTTAGAAAAATGGTATTGATTCTAGAGATGAAAATTGGATCCGGATTTTCTAATATCCGAATACCCAGATCTGCAAATTATCCGATCCCTGAAATCCGGATTCGAACTATCCGGATCTTGATCCGAACTATCCGGATCTGGATACGAACTGATCCGAACTATACGGGTCCGGTGCTAATCTATCCGGATCTGGATTCGAACTATTAGGATCCAGACTAAGCAAAAGGTTTAAAATTTTATCCAAATTGCATTGCTTAATTAAAAAAATATAAATTTCCATTTTCCCAATGAAACAATGCAGTCTGCAATAAATTTTGAACCTTTTTTACTTAGTCTGGAATAGGATTGTTCGGATCCGGATACTAGGATACGGATTATTTGGATAGCCGAATTTTAGGAATCGGAGCCTAATTATTCGGGATAATTTCATTAATGATCTGCTTTCCCCTACTTTCAATTCCATCCATAGCTATGCCGATGACAGTACCCTTCGCTTACTCTTTTGATACTCTTGCGGACTCCAGAAGGAATGCCGCATGTGTCAAACGAGATTGCATGATTAGAAAATTGAATAACGATCTTCATACTATCCTCGCTTGGGGCAAAGCGAATCGCATCGAATTCAATGCTACTAAGACCCAAAGCTGTTTCATCTTATTAAAACAAGATCACCATTTAACCACTCCCATTTCATTTGATGCAGCCTTAATTTCATATTCACCGTCACTAAGCATTCTTGGCATTAACATTTCCAGTAAATTAAGCTGGACAGACCACATTTTTTGTGTTGCCAAAGACCCACATTTTTTGGATTTCTGAAAAGGTGTCAGAAATATTTCAGCCCGTCAAATCTAGCGCTCCTCTACAAGTCCTACATTAGACCTAGAATGGAATACAACTCCCATGTATGGGCCGGGGCTGGTCGCACAGCCTTAGTTTCATTGGATATTGGCCAAAAAAGAGCCTTTAAACTCATTGGCGATTTGGAAATAACTTTTGGATGTCTTTCGCTCCTTTATAATCTGGAACAAAAAATCATAAAGGTTCTTAAAATACAGGTGAATAGAGCAGGTGGTGATAGTACTCACCTAGACGAACCAAAAATTGTATGGCAGGGGGCGGGGGGTAATATCAACCGTTTAAGAGTTACAGGGTGATTAAGAAAAAAATCTAGTTTTTCACAAAACACCCTATGTGTTAAAAACTGCAATGTGTCGGTTACAGTTTAGGGCTCATTGGATTTAGAGCTTCATGGCCCTTCCAACGACAGCTCAACCACTTGTTTTATTGTTAAGTTAACTTTGTTTTAGCTTTGGTTAATTACTCTTTATTCCAAAGTAGACTTTGGCGATGTACAGAAGCAAGTTTTGGCAGCCAGATAGCGATTACCGATTTTCATGGAAAAAATTTGATTTTATACCACCGACTGGTTTCAGCAAAATTTCAATTTATTTGGAAACTTTATTTAACCGAGTTTTTTCAATAAAAAAATTTGATGTTTCAGCTAAATTTCAGTTTATTTGAAAATTTTATTCGACCTAGTTTTTCGTGAAAAAAATTTGGTGTTTCCGGTGCTCAAAAACGTAAAAAAGAACGTGAGAGAGGAAGCTGTTAAAAAGTTAACAAAAATTGATCTATTTTTTAAAAGTGTAAGTGATGAGCAAATACCAGGTCTAAGTCAGCAAACTGTTTATAATGAATTCGTACCAGTTGAATGTAGTGGTGATGATGTGGCACAAAAATTGGAAAATATTTCTGCCCACGAAATTGCAACCCAGGAAAGCACAGCTAGTGTTTTTCAAACTGTCAGTGAAGTACGTATAATTTACACTGACCGTGGCCATTACACTCGTGATTTAGATGATGCTTTAAAACTGAAAATTGTAAAGTTAGATCCTCATCAATCAAAGATCCTTTAACGTAGAGATCTTTCAGCTCAGAGTACTATCATATAAAAACCAGAAGTGGGCAAACAATTCATAGATTTTGGCTGTGCTATTCAAAAATAAAGGGTTTTCCAATAAGAGGTGTTATTGAAAAATGCCATTTTTTGAGATAAATGATCGGATCTTTATTTCATTATAAAGAGGAAGGTATGCCGTTAATAATGGAGAATAACATCAGCCAAATGACCACCACGACCACGCCTACAGGACCATATCCTTTTCATGAAATTTTCCATAACCAAATCGCAAAGTGGCTGCCCTATGTCCTCGATAGCCTCACGAATTCCATCTTTGAGGTCTTGAATCGATGCTAGACTGTTGGCGTAGACCTTCTCTTTCACGTAGCCACAAAGGAAGAAGTCGCAAGGTGTTAAGTCACAAGATCTCGGTGGCCAATTGTGATCACCTCTTCGAGAGATAACACGGTCCGGAAACTTTTCCCGTAAAAGATCAATGGTTTCGTTGCTTGTATGGCACGTAGCGCCGTCTTGTTGAAAGTTAACGTTGTCCAGATCAATACCATCCAATTCCGGCTATAAAAAATTATGAATCATCTGTCGATAGCGCAATCCATTCACCGTAACTGTTGCTCCAGCCTCATTTTCGAAAAAGTAAGGTCCAATGACCCCGCGGGACCATAAACCGCACCAAACAGTCACACGTTGAGGATAGAGAGGCTTTTCAACAATAACTCTTGGGTTTTCCGAGCCCCAGATGCGACAATTTTACTTATTGACGAAGCCATCGAGGTGGATATGGGCCTCATCACTCAAGATGAGTTTTCGATGAAATTCCGGATCATTTTCATGCATTTCAAGGACCCAATCAGCAAAGACTCGACGTTGTTGATGATCGGCCGGCTTGACTTCTTGTGTTAACTGAACTTTATAAGCCTTAAGACCCAAATCTTTATGCAAAATGCGGTGTAATGACGTTTGTGGAATGCCTAATTCCAAAGAACGACGAGGAATGGACAAACCTGGGTTTTCTTCAACACTTTCGGCTACAGCAGCAATATTCTCGGCTGTTCTTGAGCGACGTGCACGGGTTTTATTCTTCACATCACTAACTTGTCCCGACAGCTCGAATTTTTCTACCAATTTCTGTATTGCGGTCCGACAAGGTGCTTCACGACGACCCAAAAATGTTCGAGTTTTACGAACCGTCTCTGCCACATTTTCACCATTTTTTTAGTGAATTTTAATAATTTCAATGCGTTGTTGAATCGTGTATCGTTCCATTTTTATTAATGGCGTAGTTTCTACTTGTCAAATGTCAAAAAATGACAGCTCCAAAAGTGACATCAACCGATATAGTGGGCTAATTAAAATAACACCTCTTATTGGAAAACCCTTTATTTAACGGGGTCTATTGTCATGTTTGTTGGCTTTTCACCGATCGAAGCAACAAAAGTTTTACCGATGCCTGGCGTAATGGGTCAATTAATGACTGGAAAGGATTAACTTAACAAAAAAGGTAATAACACATGAAACATCAGCCATTCATCTCACATCATGTGTAACTTACGAGAATTGGAAGAAAAATAAATCAATTCTGAAAGGATTTTTTATTGAAGAAAACAAAAAAAAAATAAAAGCTATACTTTCACGGATTCTAAATGTGATTCTAACACTAGCGAGATGTAATATACCTTTTGGTGGTCATGATGAAAAACCTTTTTCCCATAACCGAGGGAATTTTTTTTAAATATTATTGAGCTAGTTGCGGTTTAGGATCCTCTACTTAAAGCTCATTTTGACAATGACAAAAGCAAAACGAAATACTTGAGTCCTAAAATGAATTCATATCTCTTCTTTCTAATTCGGTCAGAAGATCTATTATCCAAAACATTAAGGAATTTCCATTTTTTTCTATTTTGGTGGATACAACTCAGAACATAAGCAAAGTCGATCAATTAAATATAGTGATTCTATATATTAGCACAGACGCGGAAAAATCAATAACTATTAAAGAATCTTTTATTGGGTTCTATACGAACTAGGAGATCAAAGTGGAACAGCTTTTGAAAGCGAAATTATGAAGATACTCGAAACTTGAAAGTAATCAGCTGGATCTGAAAAAGTGTCGTGGGCAGGGTTATGATGGTGCGGCTAATATGAGTGGCAAGTACAATGGTCTACAAGCTCGTATCAAAGATAGAGTGCCAACCGCCATTTATGTACATTGCGCGGCACACAATTTGAATTTGGTACTGAATGACTCCGTTAGGGACATTGCAGAGATCAGAAGTTTTTACGCGACTGTGCACACCATTTATGTGTTTTTAATGAAATTGAATAGTGCTTTGGATAATTCTACAACCAAACGAATGTTAAAGAAACTTTGTCCGACCAGGTGGTCTTCACGTTTTGACAGTTTGTTTGCTTTGGAAAACGGATTTGTACAAGTGATGATTTGTCTTAAAAAACAAATGAATTCATTTGAATTTATAATAACCGTTGTGTTCCAGAGCAAAATACTCCGCGAAATCAATATTGTTTCTAAATATTTACAAGATCCAGCCATAGATATATTGACAGCCACCTCAATGCTGCAGCAAACTCTGAAAAACATAATGGAGCTCTGGCCGGATTTCCAGACAATTTTAAAAGATGCTAAAGAAATCGCCACATCTTGAAAAGTAAATCCGGCTTTCAAAAAAAAAAAAAACACGCCAGCCATGTGAGGAAGTTTTTTGATGAGTTCGCTATAGATGAAGGTATACAGAATCCGGGAAAAAAATTCCGAATATTTATTTTTAACCGTTGTCTGGATATCATAATTCAATAATTGACAGTGCGCTATGAAAGTATGAATAGCTTGACGGAAAGATTTTCGCTGTTTCAAATTCAAGTTCTCAGTGGCTTAACAGATAATGAAATTGTCGAAAAAGCAAATTGCCTCTGCTAGATTATTCAAAAGATTTATCGCCTACTTTTCCTCAACAAGTTTTAAGTTTTCGATCTATGATACTGGAAAGAATTCGAGATATTTCAACTACACTCTTAATTGTAGATAGCTCTGCTATAACAAGCAGTGTCCCGGATCTGTGTACAGCTCTACAGCTCTATCTCACATTACCAGTCAGTACAGGAACACCCGAACGTTCATTCAGTAAGCTAAAACTTATAAAGACTTACCTTCGTAGTACCATGTCACAGATGAGGCTGAATTCGTTAGCTATACTGAGCATCGAAAATGAAGAAAGCCGGAATATTAATATTGACAGTGTCATGAACGAATTCATGTCATCAAAACATCGGCGTTTCGGAAAGTTGTGAAGATGGTAAGATTTAGTCATTGGTCGTAAACTTATCAATGTAGAAAAAAAAAAATCAAAAAAAATGAGCCGGCGGGCCTACACGGTTGAAAATTTTAGTATAAATTTAATAAAAGAGTAATATCTATATAAATCCTTACAAAATTTTTTATTGAAAGAATAAGATAGCTTCTTATAAACTTTTATAATGCGATGGAGTGGGAAAGATAAGAGCCTGGTATGCAAATATGTACACGGAAAGAAAAATTTTCTTAATACCAAGAAAATAGACTATAAAATCAAGAAAGTAGAGAACGATTCTCGTCCAAGTGATGAAAAGATCACATCAATCGGATGTAGATTAAATTTAGAAGAGAAAAGTCCAGAAGATGCTTCTTAAATCTAATTATTAAATTTCTTGATTCTAGAAATCATGAAGTAAAATCGTGAAATATATTCTCATTGAATTTCTTCCCTTAAGAAACTATTTTCTGAGATCAAGAATGTTTTACTCCAAATGAAATCTAAAATCAAGAAATAATATCTTAGATTAAGAAGTTTTCTCGTATAGTTTCTTCTTATATTAAGAAAGTGGGGAATATGTTTTGCTGATTTTAAGTGACGTAGAAATATGATGGGAAATTATGAAACCAATCGTGTAATTTTTATAAAATATTTATTATACCATAAGATGAACAAAGATTTAAGGAACGTATTATTTTTATATTAAAGGAATTTATGCAAGTACAATATCCATACGTAATTTTCACGTTCTTAGTAATTGACATAATTAAACAATAGAAAGTATATAAAAAAAATGAAGTATATTAGTTAGATATTTCTTTTTTTGAAACATTTACTCTCCCATCAGCCAAAGTATTTATCCTGACTATCATTAATGCTGTACTTCCATATCTTTTTGTCCTTTCCTTTCGTTTGTCCGGTGGGCACTAAGAAGTGATGCAAAGCTTCACATATGTTCAGGTCTCGTCTGTTGTTTCCTAAAACATGATTTAAGAGAAAAATTGACATTTAAAATGTGGTTATCGTTTTACCTTCGGTTCCTAAATCTGTTGATCGAAGTGGTTCCTTTGCACTGTGTTGTATAAGAGGAACAAACTTGCGTCTAAAAGTATCCCAATTCTTCAGCAAACCGTTGGAAATTTTTGAAATTCTCCTCAAAGTCAATATCTATCTGTAAATAAGAAAACTAAGCATTCATTTAAAATCACGATGAAATTAGTTATTACCAATCGATCACCAAATTGCCTTGTATATGCAGGCTATTCCTTAAGAATATCCTGAAGAATTACACCAGGTGTTTTGAAATAATAAACCCTTCCCTGTGTAGATTCTTTCCATTTAAGCTCGACAGTTTCTCATGGCTTTTCGTATAATTTAAGCCTTCCTTATCGAGTTCATACGTTTTTTCATTCAATATCGATCGTCGGCTTATCACAAATTCCTTTTATTTTGTTCAAGATTCTTCGCGGTTTGCGTCTTACTTTTTCTAATGGGAATAAGCCCACCTTTCGCACGTTGCTGGCCAGGTTTTTATAATTGTGGTAAAGTCGACCTTGCCTTGTATCACCACATAGAAGGAAATAATCCTATATATAAATAATTAATACAAAAGATATCTAAATAAATTTTCGAAATGGCTTTCTTGCCTTTCTTTCGTTTGGCAATTTTTCGATGATTTGCTTGTTTGCTTGACAAAATCAGAATACCCACTAACTGACTGACTGAGAAAACAATACAACCGAAACCGTTTAACTTTTCAGAATATCTTTACTATATTCTGAAGTCAAGTGGTAACAGATTGAAATAAGAATTAATTTTCTGAAAACAAGAAAATATTTTCTAAAATTTTCTGAAAGCACGAAAATATTTTCTAACATTTTCTGAAAGTAAGAAAATATTTTCTAACATTTTCTAAAAACAAGAAAATATATTCTAACTATTAAACTATTTCTTAAAGTAAGAAAATTCTTTCTGATTTCAAGAAACGTAAAATGATCTTATATTTCTTGATATTAGAAAACAACCTTTACTAGTATTGAGAAATTAAAGTGTCATTTTAAGAAGATTCGGCTTAATTTTAGTAAATACTGATTTAAATAAGAACATTTTTCTCAAATAAATGACTTCTGAAATCAAGAAAATCATTTCTCGACTCCTAGAAAATTATTTCTTTCCGTGTATAATAAAAGTTGTATAAACCAGATATTTAAGAGGTTTTTATAAATATTTTTAATATAATTTCATTATTAAATTCATCTAAGTTTCATATCGAGCATGTTTAATATTTTGTAGTATACAATCTATATGTATTTAATATTACCTTCTTTTATATGTGAAGCTTATAAAAAGGATACGTCTTTAGTATAAATTTAATTTATACAAATTTGTTATACAATTTATAGCAAATTCGCAATACCTGTAAGATATCTTTAAAATCGAGAGAAAGAATACAGATTAATATGCTTAATTGTTCATTAGTTCAAAATTTTATTTGGCGTAATAAAATATAATTCAAACAATCTAATATTATCAAAGAATTTTAACCTAATCTTAAGTTATACCATAGATGGCACAAGAACTAGATGTCGCATGGCATACTAGAGCAGAGTATACAGATTGTAAAATGGGTAGTGCATTCTGCAATGGACCATAACATGTTTTAGAGCATGCCGAAAGCAAACATTTTTATAATAGTAGTTTTGTATACATTTGATCGACTTCCTCAACACTTCAGATAGGAAAAAATACGAATCATTCGATGTATACATCATTTCAAATGTTGTGGTCCATTCCGGAATGGACCACCCAGCCATATAAATTTTGTATACTTTTTTCGTACTGCATGCGACATCTAGTTCTTATGCCATCTATGGTTATACATAGTATAATGTATATGTATATGTAATTACTTAATTGGTCTTAATTTTTTTTTTATATAGTTTATACATATCTACATAATATTCTCAGTTTCTTAATTAAATTAACACCTTTCGTTACTACATACAGTTTATCTGTTCTACGTGAAATTGCAGTATCATATGTTTTTAAGTCATTTTTATAATCGCCGAGTTTAAATAGAAAGTAATTGTCCAGAAAACTTTCTTCGATTTCAAAAGCATTATGAAAGCTATCAAAATGTAAAGTATTAAATTTTTTACATAGGAAACTAATTTCTTTCTTGAAGTAAATTATATATCTAATTTGGTAAAAATTTATTGAATTGTTCACCAAAAATTCTGGACATGTAATGAATAGACCCGGGCGATAATGACCAAAATATTCTACCCAACTCACTAATTTAATCTGATGCTCAAAGTTTAGCAGCTCCGAGGTGTGTTAGATATTACCTGTATTTATTAAAAAATTCACTGGGTGGGTTTTTAAGTTTACCAAATTTTAGGTTTCTGTCAAATAAATACGTTTCCCAAGTAGTTACAAATTTTTATTGATTGCGAACAGGACATCTGTCAATGTTTTTAGCCGCTCGTACTCCCGTAAAATTTCCTCACCAACGGTATTTTTTGAAATAAAAGTCTTAATTGCCTAAATAATATATATCATCTAATCTATAATCAAAGTAAATTTTTGTTATTATATAAACACCTCAACAGTAGCTATTAGGCTGGACCCAATGCATGCATCGATTCTTCTAACAGGTTGAGGTGATTCAGATATAATATTTTGGTTGCTGGCATTATTCAAATTCATGCTAGATTCTTGCATATTATCCAAATTACAGAAGCTCTTTTTCTTGACATTTAACATAAAATACGGATGCAAGTTGAATTGAGAAAGATATTATATGAAGAAATCTGTTTTAACAGTGGCGTTATGAAAGTTTGTGAATCCCTCGAAATCATCGTACAAAATATTTGTATTTTGCAAACCTAAAAAGCATTAAAATTAGAATATTATAATTAAGAATAATCGAAGATGATAGATGATATTATATTAGCCACGTTTCAGAAGTTTTGGTTTTGGATTACATTGTAATTATCAATGTCAGATTATAAAGAGACCCAACCCACCTGTTGTTCTGTACATATAATTATTTATAGAATAGTTGATTCAAAGGAAAGAAGAGATGAAATTTTTCGAGTACTCATAATCAGACTTTAATTTTAATTATACTCAACCCAATCTATAACTTTATTTTGAATTAAAAAAAATCTTCCAAGATAGGTGTGAACAAAACACGATTTTTGTTAATAAACAAAGTGCAAAAATAAATTGGAAATGTTTGATGAAAAGAAATAATAAATTTGAAGTCTAGCTGGATGAAAGAACGTTTTTAGTTCTACAACTTGTAATAGGATTATTTTATTTATAGTACCTACTATTAAAAATCTTTTTTAGAGACGTATCTTATTCACAAGAATTATGAAATTAATTAGTTCAAGTTATAAGTCGGAGACTGGAACTTTATTATACAAATTTTTTGCATTAAAAGTGAAACGTCACTACTCTAGGATAGAATAAGTATTCATAAATCGAACTGATTAATGGAAATCTAGGAAGTTTTACTTTTATTTTTCTTTGAAATATTTTAATATAAAATTACTTTTTTGCTGAACCGAACAAGATTAATAGGAAACAGAAATCTGCTAGGAGAAAAACTATAATTATTGTAAACCCAATTTTGTCGATACCCTAAACGAATGCCCGCTAATCTCCTCTGTTTTGAAAATGTGCTCGTTAAATCATTTTGTTTTTCGCGTTTAATACAAAAATGTTTCATCGCACATTGAAAATAGTAGTTTCATAGATTTTCACTAGAGCATTTTTCCACTCGCACAATTTTTCTAGAGCTATTTTCATAAGCAAAAGTCACATAAATTTCCGGATATAAAACCATGTCGACCACTTCACTTCACGAGTAACAACGTTAAACTAACCACAATCGCAAAATACTTGCAGAGCCAGGAAATTCCGATTAAAAATTAACCGTTATTCCCTAATTGTTATTATGCTTAAAATATTGATTCTATACTATGACCAATTGAATTCAAAGAAAAATCACTGTTACTTCACATTTTTATATTTTATATTGGATAAGACTTATATTGATATGGCATAAATGCAACATTATTCGCAGAATTGAATATAAGGGCATATGAGTTTATCCCAATTTGGTATACATTCCATAAGAATTTCGAATAGATTCAATACCAACTTCGTATAAAATCTAATATTCGTGAGATAAATACATTTTCACATAAATTTTATTTTTTCTTGGTATGAAATGAATGTTAACCAATTCATAGCATGTTAAGATTAATTGCGAAAATTAATACATATTTGTTATAAAATTTGGTATAAATACTGTTCATATTATTCCATTTGTAAAATTCTATAATGTTTTTCGCATGCATGCACTTTATAACAAAAAAAATATACATATTTTTATACTATATACCAAAATTTCCAACCGTGTAGTAGCACTTATTTGCGGGAGGGCCCAAACATCCCTAGTTACGCCACTGGTACGCCATTTCATACGGTGTTTGGTTGATATTTATAATTTAACATACTAAAACTAACACCGACTAAGTGATGAAAACTGAATGTATTATCGCCAATTTATTTTTTAAACGTTTCACTACAGCAAGCTTGTGTTAAGTTGATTCTGATAATCATTTCTTTCACCTGTTTCACTATTTCCGAGTACATTTGAGATACCTTGTACATATCAACTGGGCTTGACATATACATATGAAAAATAAATTGTTTTTTTCTTATGTGTGAAAATGTTTAGTAAATCCTAAACCCCTATACTTATAAATGACTAATTCACTTGCTAATGATGCTGTCAAGGTGTCAAGTCAATATTGAAATTATATCTTTAAACATTCAATAAAAGTGACTAATCCCACAAATTCACACTAAAGATATTATGTAAATTAAATCCATACAACCTGGTGTTCTGGGGTCAAAATATACAAAAAACAGGAGAGTTCAGATCTAGCCAATAAGGTGAGGCTGCATATTTAATTCAATGATAAATGCCGTTAGTAAATAAAAAAAAAACACACATTATGCATGAAATTGAACACAATATTGCTATAGTCATTCAGGGGGAACAATATTGATTCATTAATAATAATTTACTGCAATTGACATGGCATTCAATATTGAAAAATGAAATACATAATTCTCACAGCAATAGATAAAGTCCGGTTAACGAAATTATTATCGGCCTGCCATCGCGTCGCCTGAGAAAATAAATGTTGTATGTGAAAATTTGCGATTTTCCACTTTTGACAGCCTTTTCGGTTTTTCGGTATTCTCTTTCAAGTAAAGCAGGTCTTTTCTTTCTATCATGAACCGTTTTTCAGATAACTGATATGAGCCCTCGAGAAAACTTCACAAGCCATGAAACAGACTCCCTCCCTACCGCATGCGAGGCCCAACGTAGTCCTTACATTCTAAAATATTTGCAGTGTTCTTATGTAAAAGTGACAAAAGTTTGATTTGAATAGCTTCTCCACCCTAAACTACTATTCATACAGAAAAATGGCATTGTGTTAATCTTAAGCCTGCTTTCTTATCTTCCGAACCGTAATAAAATTTTCATACATTTCCTAACAAAATTATTTAAAAAAAATTATCTTAACCAAATGACTACGATTCCTCAAACAAAAATTCTCAGCTTGGTAATCATTGTAATGTCGCTGTGCCGTCATGGCATGCCGTGGGCTGATGATATCGAATGTAGCTGCCCACAGATTCGGGCTCCGGCTGCACATACACATGCAATTATCACTCAGCTGAGTGGGTATTGAACGTAAAATGGTAAGGTTACTTTGTAATCAAAACTATTTTACTATTTTGTTAAGTAAGGTATATAGGAAGTGTAGCCTTTGGGAAGCTAAGGAACCAAGATTTAAATTACTAGAAGACTATTTTCCTGTATGGATAGCAGTTTAGGCTCTATGGCATATATAAAGCCAATGTTTAGCACTTTTCCATAAGTATCAATATAGAACATTTTAGAAAACGGACTAAGCACGCACACATATAGATTTCTGTTTCATGGCTTGGGAAGTATTCTCGAGGGTTTTGCATAAAAGCAAAACCCTCGAGAATACTGTATGCGTTGTGAGTCCGTTTTCTAAAATGTTCTATATTGATACTTATGGAAAAGTGCTAAACATTGGCTTTATATATGCCATAGAGCCTAAACTGCTATCCATACAGGAAAATAGTCTTCTAGTAATTTAAATCTTGGTTCCTTAGCTTCCCAAAGTCAACACTTTCGATATACCTTACTTAACAAAATAATAAAATAGTTTTGATTACAAAGTAACCTTATCATTTTACGCTCAATACATCTCAGCTGAGTGATAATTGCATGTGTGTATTGTGCAGCCGGAGTCCGAATCTGTAGGCAGCTACATTCGATATCATCAGCTCACGGCATCCCATGACGGCACAGCTGAGAATTTTTGTTTGAGAAATCGTAGTTATTTGGTTAAGATAAATTTTTTTAAATAATTTTGTTAGGAAAGGTATGAAAATTTTATAACGGTTCGGAAGATAAGAAAGCAAGCTTAAGATTATCGGAGCACCATTTTTCTGTATGAATAGGAGTTTAGGGCGGAGGAGCAATTCAAATCAAACTTTTGTCAGTTTTACATAAGAACACTGCAAATATTTTAGAATGTAAGGACTCCGATGGGCCACGCATGTGGTAGGGAGGGAGTCTGTTTCATGGCTTGTGAAGTATTCTCGAGGGTTTTGATAAAAGGCATCTCAGAAAATTATTGTTGTATGTGTCCATTTTGTGTGATATACGACATTTGCAGAGGTAAGATGTTGTCATCACCATGTCGTCCAGAAGTATCAGAGAAGATTTCTTCGTAAGTAATTCGTATTTTATAATAGCCTAAGTAATCTTGAACAATAAATATTTGTTTAGAATGATGTGAATGAAATACTGAATGAGTCAAGTTGTGATAACGACTTTTCATCTGACCCTACTTTTAACGTGAAAAACTTTTATGAAAATGCCGGCCACATTCTTAATGTGGATGGAAATGCAAGTTCCTCTGAAAATTTAAATCGCAATTTACCATCAAACTTCAGTTCGTGTAAAAAAAAATAATTTTTAACTTTTATTTTTATTATTAATTGCAACTTAATTATGTTTTTAGCATGCAGCGAATATTCTACTCCAGTTTTAGTTAGAAAACGACAAAGAAATCCACAATTATGGAAACAAAATATGACGAAACGTTTGCGTGAACAAGGAGAGTCATACATTGATCTCGAAAAGGAATAGAAATGACAGCTAAAAATATTGGACCACCTTTTGTTGTGCATCATCTTGCTTCTATTCGTGTTGTGAATTAATCAGTGAAGCGGAAAGGCAGGAAATTCATAAACAATTTTGGAGCTTAATCGCAAAGGATAAAGATATTTTTTATAGTAATTTTGTTAGGAAAGTAGATGTAAAACGACGACGAAATACTACGAAAAATGTAACAGAACAAAGAAAAAAAAATACATATCACTACTATCTTAAAACAGGATCAAGAACTTTACAGGTGTGCAAAAAATATTTTCTGAACACGTTGGGTATAACAGATAGAACCATTTATTATTTTTTCAATAAAATATTTTACTCTGAATTGCCACAATTAACACTTGAAAGTAGGGGTAGGAAAAGGTGTCAGATGTGAAAATCAATGAGGTAAAGGAACACATTAACAGTTTTCCTATTGTTGAGTCACATTATTGCCGGTCAACATCTGCAAGGCAATATCTGGAAAGTCATTTAACTGTGCAAAGAATGTAGTGACTTTATGTGGGTCAAGCATCCCAACCGGTTAGTTTGTATGTTTATAGACATACAATTAATAATTGCTCTGATTTATCATTCCACGTTCCCAAAAAGGATCGTTGTGATAAATGCTCATTATTTGAAGCAAATAAAGGATCAAATACAGCAACCCAAGTAAAACAATACAGGGTGTCCCGTATGTGATCTGGCACCCGAAGGCCACGGATAGGTCATGCTTAGACAAACAAAAAATGTATGGGTGGGGTAGGGGAAATCGTAACGGTTTCCGAGATAACGGATCTTTAAAAAATTTGGGTATGTTTTTATAGATCACCCGGTAACTTCTGAAAGTTACAGCCTGTGATGATGATTTAAACTTTGGAAGATAGAAAATTGTTGGACCTGTCCACATTTTTTTCTCTCATCCTTTCCGTTTTGAAGTTATGCCTCAACAAAATTAAATTTTCGGAATTTTTACTCGTTGTTTTTTATTTAACTACTATTTTTATCAAAAAACATGTCATCAATATGAATTTTTCATATTAGATTTAAGAAGCCCAAAACCTTAGCTTTAAAAAGACTTCCCACACTCTCTTCCGAAAATGTAGCCGTTTTTGCGTTTTTTGCACTTTTTCTTAAGCATATACAGCAAAAATGGGTGAAAAAATTCAATAAGTGCCGGAAAGTAGGCAATTATCTTTTGGAAATGACCTTTTTCAGCCATTTTCGCTGGAGATGCTTAAGAAAAAGTGCAAAACAACGCAGAAAGGGTTACATTTTCGGTACAGAGTATGATAGGTCATTTTAAAGCTAAGATTTCGGGCATTTTAAATTCAATATGAAAAATTGATATTGATGACGTGTTTTTTGATAAAAATAGTAGTTAAATAAAAAACAACGAGTAAAAATTCCGAAATTTTAATTTTGTTGAGGCATGACTTCAAAACGGAAAGGATGAGAAAAAAAATGTGTAGACCATTGGAAAGGTCCAACAATTTTCTATCTACCAAAGTTTAAATCATCATCACAGGGTGTAACGTTCAGAAGTTACAGGGTGATATATAAAAACATACCCAAATATTTTAAAGACCCGTTATCTCGGAAACCGTTACGATTTCCCCTCCCCACCCATACAATTTTTTGTTTGTCTAAGCATGACCTATCCGTAGCCTTCGGGTGCCAGACCACATATGGGACACCCTGTATAATAACCATGTCCAAGGAAAAAATTTTACCAAAACCGAACGGGATATTGACCGTCAAAGCATTGATGTGACGGTGGCAGTAATCTGTTATGATCTACAACATGTTTTTACATTACCAAAAATGTTTACTTCGAATTTTTATTACAAAAGCAAATTAAATGTGTACAATTTAACTGGAACTCTAAAGTAACATATTGTGCACTCTGGAATGAGACCTGCCGTGGTAGATCCGGCAATGTAATAGCAAGCGCACTAATTAAAATTTTAAATAACACTGTTAAGGAACATCCAGAAATACGAACTCTTATACTGTGGAGCGACTCTTGTACGCCACAAAACCGGAATCAAATTACTTCTACAGCCCTTTTGCAATTCTTACACGATATAATCCATCCATTGATCGAATAATATAGAAATTTTCTGAGCCAGGACATTCAGCGATCCAGGAAGTTGATTGTGTTCATAGCACAATTGAAAAATACCTACGAAATATAGAAATTCCCAGTTAAATATCTTTAAGCCGCCTTTTAATTAATGCGAATTTTGATCACGTTAAATTACGACTTTTGGAAATGAATCAGAATTATTTCAAAAATTACTCAAAATAACCTGGAGCCGTTTCTTATCAACATGTTCCTTTTACAAAAATTAAGTCTCTGGAATATACTGGGAAAAATCTCTTTCAAGTTGGGTACAAGGTTTCTTTTGAGGAAAAGCATTACAAAAATACTAATATAAAAATGCAAAAACGTGGACGTTTCACACATAAGGTTACTACTCCGAACAATAGAGTTAAGTGCCACAAAGTGACACAAACGACATCTGTTGGAAATGGAAACAACTTTAGGTTAGTTACATCCTAGAAAACTATGGGTTCGGAGAACGGAATGTTCAGGAAAGTTCTAGGATAAATACGGCGCTTCTCACATCAGGAGGCGGAGTCTAATTTCAGACAGTGAAGTGAACGAATTGTGATAATTCGAAGTACAGTACTAGCAATAAATAAAGAGTTGATTTGATAATTGTTTGTAAATGTTATAAAAGTAAATAGTGAAGTTAAATAAAAGAAAGTACTTGTTAATGATATCTGAAATACTGTGTGTTTTAAATAACGAACTAAGGCCACGCTCGTAACAATATTTTCGAAGAGCGCTTATTCGCCCTTCTTCCACAATCTCAATTAGATTCGAATAAGAAAAAAGACTTGAAGAGTATCCTTATTTAGAGTCTAATGAATGATGATAAACATTTTTATCGTACAATTTTGAAAGACTGAGATATTTTTTGCTTTTGTTCTTTTTTTATTTTATTTTTATATTTCTGAATTGATTTTTTTATATTTATTTTAAATGAACTTTTTTTAATTTAATTGTATTGAAATGTTGGGCGTAATCTGATTGTAGTGTAATTTAATTAATAATTCCATTACAGTTTAGTCAAATTACAAAGTAATCTAATTAAATTTTATTCGATTACATATCAATCAGATTACTTATGAGAGAATATGTAATCTATCAAATGTGTAATCTGTTACAATATAGTTAGATTATTTTGTAATCTAATTAAATTGTAACAGATTACTTTATAGATTACTTAAAAGTAATTAATAATATAATGAAATTAATTAAAAGATAATAGTATTGTTCTCGTACGAAGTTAGTTTTAGGGAGTTTTATGAAGAATTAGAATACAAATATCTTAAATATCTTAAATGTCTTAAATGTAATCACATTACTTAGATTAACATGTAGTGGGATTAACTTGTAATCGATTAATGTGTAATCAGATTAACTTGTAATCACATTACACGTTAATCGATTACATTATGTAATTATGGAAATGGAATTCATTAGTAATCTGTTACAAAGTAATCTGATTACAGATTACATGGTTAATTGTAATTGTTAATCATTAATCAGATTACATTTTGCCCAACACTGTATTGAATTCCTGTGATGCTACTTTTCTTATTGGTTTTTGTAATTGATTTAATAAAACTATTTTTAAACAAATAAAAAAAAAATTTGACTTTTCTTCAACACCTTATATCATTGCGTTATAGAATATTATTATTAACAATAACATTTAAAATATATTGAAAAGATTTGGTTGTATGTTGTAAACAATTGTTGTATGGCATACAACCACCAAACCATATGTGTACAGATTTCTACATACAAAAATTGTTTATAATTTTAAAATTGCCCTCATTTCAACAGAGTACCAAGCAACAATTTACAAAATTCAGAATTTACATCTCTGTTACGATACAAAAGTTTCCGCCAAACTTGAAAAAAATTCACCGAACAGTTTGCTAGCTTTGCATCTACGAATTTTAAAGTTGAATATCCAAAACCTGCTAATTGCTACATACAACACTTATTTTCTCAGGCGACTCGGTCGGTCAATCAAAACATTTTCCAAGTTATAGTTTCAATGTCCTTCAAAACACTCTTGAATAGAAAAATGTGTATAGGAAGAGAATAAATATCAACCACCATCAAATTAATTATTGCATCAAATTTATCTATTTATCTGCAACATTTTACAGCTGAGCTTCAAATTTATCTGCAACATTTTAAAGCTGAATTTAATGCTGTCTAAAAAAAAACTAATCACATTTTCTTTTCTCGGTTTTTATTTTTTCCAGCAATAAAAAATTCCAATACACTTCGATGCTACTCCTGTGGAGATGAGAATATATTTCTTGGACAAGAATATCCTAGTCCATCACCATGTCAGGATATGGAAAATAACGATAGCTTAGAATCATTTGTCATAGAATGCCCACAGGAATTTCTCGGATGTATAACTCAGTCGAAGGGTAAGTTTTCAATTACCCCATGTTATAGCAAAATGATAATTTCCCATGCAATTATAACTATTGAATAGATAAATCTTATGTAACTTCTCTTGTAGTATATGAATTCATTTCCCATCCTCTATCTGGGGGGGGAATCAAATTTGCGCATTATTCATTTTCAAATTATTTTAATTGACAGGTAGAGAGATAATGCGAACTTGTGATACATTCGCAATTGATGACTGTAAAACTGCTAACGGAATCACCTATTGCTACTGCAGTGAAGATCTTTGTAATGGAAAAACATCACATATGGATGCTCACAAATCATCTCGAGACGTACTAGTCAATTATCCTAGTGATGATGAAGACTATTCAGACAGTTCTTCTGGCTATGGAAACTCGGAACATGAATTCGAAGATGACATCTATAGAAGGGGCGGCAATCAAACGAATAATTCTAGTCGACAGTATTTATCGCTCAGAAATTCAAAAATTTTCGTATTTATTGTTTTTAGCTTAAGCTCCGTCGTAATCCTGAAGACTTTATTTAGCTGCTCGTAAACCACTCACCTACCTAGTTCTAGGTTGATTCCAATTTATATCTGTGATATTTATTTAATTCTCTCGTTTTAATGATGATAATTATTATTATTTTTTTTTCTATTTTTATTTTTTATTTTTGTGTTATGTTTTGTATTTTAATAAGCTGGACATTATTAAATCAGTGCGCAGTTATTCAATATATAATATATATTTTTGCTTGTTTTCATTCAGCTAAGTATAAGAACAATGCCGTAAGAACACCTATAAGAATTTTTATGAGAAAATTACAAAACAAAAAAATAATAATTTGAAATTAATTAGGTAGGTACTACCTAGTTGAGATTTTCTGCTTGCTCTTTTAAACCAGCTGACCATGATATGTTTAATTGGCGTCTGTGAGACTTTCCTCCCATGTACCTACCCATCTAATTTATGATATATAGTCGTGGGAACTTGAATATGTATATAAAAACTTTAGAAACTTTCGATCAAATCTTATTTGTATGCAACACAGCAGATTTCATTTTTAGACTTGTCTTACAAGACTTTAAATTGTTATCCAAAGTTTTGGGAAGAAAATAACAAACAAGCAAAAAACTATACACGAGAACTAAAGTTTAAATTGCATTTAAAGTTTATCCAGTATTGCAGAAGGTGTATACTTTCCATTAAATCAATCATGAGCAAAATTGTTTTCCAGTCTCTAGTCATCGTTTTTTTTACCAGAAATTGATATGTAACTTGAGAGCTGTTTTTTTTATCTTTTTTTTATATATTACATTATTAAGCCAAGCTCAGGGGATCCCTAAAATCACAGCATGGCAGAAAGGAGATAGAAAAAGGAATTAGGAAACGTGAGGAGAGTGGCGGAGGTTCTGATGTATGTCATTCTTAAACTTTCGCAGATTGTATGCCGAAGGAAAGATAGGAGATGGTAGACTGTTCCACATTCGCACAGTTCTGGATAAAGAAGTATCGAAAGTAATTTGATGAAGGGAAAAAAGATGTGCGCGATATGCAGTCCAAGTATTGTGTGCAAGAATCATTCTACAAGGAATCAGACTAGCTATTTCATAATAAGAACACAGATAAAGGAACAAAAGGTTGCCAGCATTCCAGCGGTACTCGATTGAGTCGATATGACAAGTTATTGCTACATGGCTAACGAGCTTGAAGGCTATTTTTTGATATAAGACTTGTAGGGGAGCGCTAGATTTGACGGGCTGAAATATTTCTTATACCTTTTCAGACGGAAATCAAAGACATTTCGATGCTTCTTTGACAACAGAGCAAAATGTGATCTGCGTCCAGCTTAACTTACTGGAAATATTAATTATCGTATCAGTGCGCCATCACAATAGAGGGTAGTGGAAAAATTATGATCTTGTTCTAAAGATATCAGACTGTTTTGGGACTTATAGATGTTTTGAATTCGACGGGATTCGCTTTGCCCCAAGCGAGGATATCTAATCATACAATCTCGTTTAACACATGCGGAATTACCTTTGAACTCCGCAAGAGTATCAAAGAAATAAGAAAAATCAAGGCTATAGATACTGTCCTCGGAAAAACTTTTTATAGGATTGAAAGTAAAGGAAAACAAATAATTATTGAAAATTAAGGACATAGGTGGAGAGATAACACACACGGGCATTTATTTCAATCCATAATAGAAGCGAAAGGAAGAGACCAAGTGCTTTAAGTTTGGCTAAAAGGACTGGATGACAGACTCTATTAAAGGCCTTTGAAATATCGAAATATCTAGGGTAACGATTTTGGACTCACTAAAATTGTTAAGGCTACGGTTCCAACATTCCGTAAGAAAAGTCAACAATTATCCAGATGAACGTCCAGTCCGTAAGCCATATTAGCGATCGTTGATGAGTTGATTGGTTTCTAGATACTTCATTAAAAAAAACTTTGAAAGAATCGAAGCGATTGTAATCGGTCGATAATTTAAGGGATACGTTACGTTCTCCTCTCTTGTGAACGTGAGCTAGTTTTCAAGCAGTTGGAAATTTTTCTGTGGTGTAAGACAAATAAATTGCAGAAGGCTTTTTTAATAAGGCCAGCAGGACTGACTCGGAGGAGGACTGGCGGATCTACCTCGAGACTCAGAGTAACTACAAGAGGCTTGTTAGAAAATCAAAAAGATAGGCCTTCGTAGATTTTTGCGAGGAGCTGATGGCTATCGTGAACCAGTTAGGCTGCTCAGGGCTGCTACCTCTCTGCACTGGTAGTGCTGATGGTGACTGATCCACTGCTGCCAAGGTAGTTGATGTCGAGAAAATTGAAACGGTCAATTTCAACCTTCTAGACCATCAAAGCCCCTGGTCCATATGGTATTCTGCCTGTCCTTCTTACCGCAGAAAGCGTTGTGCTGGCTCCTTACATTGATTCCATTTTCAGGGCATGTATCGCTTTTGAGGTATAGAGTAAGGTGAGGGTTGCCTTCGTTTCGAAGGCTGGTAAGACTTCACATATGGACCTGAAGAGTTTTCGAACCATAAATCTCTCCTCATTATTTTTGAAATCTTTGTAGAGGCTCGTGGATGAATATATCAAGGGAGTAGCACTAAAGGCCTCTCCCTTAAACAGCTCACAGCACGCTTACAGGAGCATCAGATCTACTGAGACGGCTCTCCATTCAATGGTTACTGTCATTGAACGGGGACTGGATCGTGGTCTGTTTACCTTGGGAGCCTTTCTGGACATCGAGGGTGCTTTTGACAGGGCTACCCTCGACCCGTTGTGTGAGGCAGCTCGTCGATATGGCTTTAGCCGCACTGTAGTGCGATTGATCGTCCAAATAGTAAGACGACGATACTTAACTGTGGAGTTGGGATACCGAACCTCTCTCAGTGTGCTGGTGGAGAGAGGCTGCGCAAGGTGGCGTACTTTTGGCCTTCGGATAACATCTAAGTTACTGGGGGACTGCAGGTCGTCTGTGGATATATTATATATCCACAACAAGGCGTCCCTTCAGTGAGTTCCTGGTCGCATGGGGATCATTGGGAATGAAAGGGCTAACCTCTTAGCGCAGACTGGCTCTGATTCTAAGTTCCTCGAACCGGAACCCGCCGTAGGCGTTGCCACTTCCAGTATCGGGTCTATCATCAAAGCGGATGTTCATAGAAAGCATCAGCAGAGTTCTTGCAGGTGCATAAAACTGTTTCTTGATGGGCCCAATAGGAATATCGATGATTTTCTCATGGGGCTCGGAAAGAAGCAATGTAGAACTGTGGTTGTCATCCGCACTGGCAACAGATCGCTTCACGCTCATCTAACAAGGATGGGAGTTGTTGGCAGCCCTGAGTGTCTGTCCTACCTGGAAGGAGAGCTTAAGACAAGCCAACACTTTTTGTGTACTTGTCCGGCCTTCGCCCGAAGCAGGCTGGATAATCTAGGTTCTGCTCTCCTAACCGTACAGGAGTTGAAAAACCTTTCTCAACAAGACCTGATGCGCTTCATTAAGAGGACAGGAAGGTTTTGGTGAATGGGCTTCTAGCAGGAAAGCACAATCAATGGGCCGCTCTGGTCTCCGTGCTTGGGATCTCTCCTCCACTGCCTTTAAAATATATTAAAAAAACAAAGACAGGTAAAATATTTTACGCAGAAGCTTAGCCTAGAATTAGGCAGAGCTTTAAATTAATTAACAGGAGCGAAAAACGACCAGGACCTGCTGCTTTGGAGACGTTGATTCCCTTAAGGATCTTGAATATATCTCTCGTACGGATATATATTGGCTCTTGAATACATCCACAAGGGAGATGCACAACTGTTTTTTGTGAAGTGGGTGAAAGACAAGAATTTGAACCGAATGTAGCAGCCAGAATATTAGCTTTATCCAGGGAGTCAACAACAACTTCACCATTGATCATAAAAGGATTTTTTTTATTATTATTATTCGTTTGTGCATGTACTATGCGTCTTCTATAATATGTATACTAGCTGACATTACTTCATGGGGGCATCCTGCCGCCCGGTCATTTAAATATTAATTTTAAACAGATAATTTTGCATAACTCATTTACCTCTGCGAATTCGAGTTTTCTCAATTTTAATTGCAAGACGTCTTAATGAATTATTTCTTAGTGGAAGAAAATATATAGTTCCTTTCAAAAAATAATTTTTCTCTCAGTGTAGCGAGGGCGAATTAAAAAAAAATTTGGTATTTTACCAATTCAATAATATTGATTTCAGGAAAGAAAAAAAGGCCTCAATTTGAACATCAAGATAAATGATTTGATTTTCCGTCGTTTCAAGCTATTCGTCCAAGTAAAAGACCAAAACTATTTGGATACTATTAGCGTGACCTTAGAATAATATAATTACAAGGAGCCAAAAAGCCATTTTCATACAGTGCAAGTGCCATGTCACCTCCAGTTGAAAAATATAAAAGCTGTATCTTATAAAAATAAAAAAATTTATTATTCTAAAGCGTGACGAGGCTTTGGTGGATACGAAATATAATTACAAAGTGTAGGTTTGGTCACAAAATCCTGAATCAGACCTTAACTTCTTTGAATACAACACTCAATAAATTAAAAATGTTTGACAATGTACATTATGTATTTGAACTTTTCAGTACTACGAATTTGTTTAGTTTCCTGAAAGACTTCAAGAATTCCTAGAGGACCCGAACTCCAAAAAACCCAGCGCGTTTCCTCTTCTTTCTCCAGCGCCTTACTAAGCCTTCCACCTCTGCATTTGCAGGTGAAAGGTGAAAAGGAAGCTATCTAGTATCCACAGTGCTATCTGATTGCGGATTGCCAGATGATCTGGTTGGTCATCTAAGTATCAGAAAACAGACAGGATCGATAGTGTGGACGGTTCAAAAAGGTACAGTGGAGTTGGACTCAAAGGCCCCCTACCGTATTCTAGTCTGAGGTATTACCCATAGAAGAATGCGTCACTACTTGCGGTAAAAGTGTAACCATCAATATTCTCTCGGATAGTCAAGCCGCTACCAAGGTCTTAAAGTCCTTAACTATTAAGTCAAGGATAGTCTGGGACTGTCTGAAAACTCTTAAAAATGTATCAAGGAGAAACAAAGTTATCTTCATGTGGGAGGGCCATAAAGGCAATGACTTACGGTCTAGCCAAAAGAGGAGCAGAAACTCCCTTTGTCAGACCAGTTCCATTTTGTGGAGAACAAATAAGAATCCCTTTATTGGGAAAATCTACAAGGGCTTCGCTAGGAAAAAAAACAAAGAATTAATACTCCTTAGAAGAGGAGATCTTAAAATGATTACAGGACTGCTCTCAGGCCACTACTCCTTCCGGTTTCACCTAAACAAGATGGACTTGCCTGAGACTTAATCCCGACGCTTCTGTCAGGATGCTCATGAAACCTCGGAGTACCTGCTCTGCAATTGTGAAGCATTGGTCAGGCAGAGATTACTCCACCTCGTCGAACATGCCTTTCCTCCACCAAATTATTTGTGAAATTTCAAGTCCAGAATGGATTTGGACTTTATTAACAGTCTAAGCCTAAAAAGGAAGTAAATTAAACGGGGACCACAAAAGATCTTTCAGGTCGCAGTGAATGCGGGGCGAATGCCTGCACACCCCTTCACATATCTAGAGGGACCCGATGACCAATCCAATCTCAGAGTTTATGCCGAAATGCCATACTTGTGAAACACACATTAGTAGGCAATGAGTTCCAAAGTTTGATACCGTAAACGAAAAAAGATTTTGCACTTTGAATGAAGCTACTCCGAGGCATAACTAGTTGAAAGCTACGAGCTGATCGAAATTGGCATATTTTCCCATATAAATATTGTGGAATATAATTCTTGCATATCTTGAATACCATAAGGGCAGTGTAATATTTCAAATAATTATCCAATGTACAACCCAAGATACGATAGGAGTATTCAGATATTATGGCTAAATCGATTTATATTAAAAACATACCGCGAGCATGAATTGTACGCTACTTTTAACTTTCTTCGACTGATACTGTCTAAAGAACACCAGATCTGACAGCCATATAAGATAACGGGTATGATTAAGGCTACAACAAGCCGCAGCCTAATAGCCTGGGGAGTAAATTTTGAATAAAACCAAAGCTGACGGAGAGTACCATATATTCCTCCCTCAACTTTGCCAATATGCAACACAACAACACAACACAAGGTTTGACTAAGTAATATACCTAAGTTATTCACGGATTGAGAATAAAGAATCACATCATTACCAAGGTATACAGGACTCAGATCGGACGTATTAACTTGTTTGATATTAAAAATTATTGCATGAGATTAAACTGCATTTAACCTGAGCTTGTTTACCTGCGACCAATTTAAGATCCTTTCCAGGTCATCATTCATTCTGGAGACTCCATCAGATAAGTCAGAGGAGTGGATACAGAAAGTTGGACATCATCTGCATAAATTTGAACACTCACATTATGTACACACTGAGGTAGATCGTTTATGTACAATGAAAACAGCAAAGGACCAAGGATTGAGCCATGCGGAACACCTGAGGGAATAATTTTGTAGCCCGATTCAAAAGATGAAAACGATCACTTAAATAAGAAGATATTAAACTTATTGCCGAGCTGCCAAAGCTGAGCTCTGATTTCAGTTTACAATATAATACGTTAAAATCAACTCTGTCAAAAGCTTTTGAGAAATCTAGTAGGACAAGCAAAGATGCCAGACGATTATTAAAATTGCATCTGATGTAATCAGTAAGGTAGAGGAGGGATGTTGCTGTCCTATGATGACCTCGGAGCCCCAACTGAAATTCATACAATAAAGACTGGTTAGCTAAAAAGCTCTTGGTCTGATCCCAGATTAACCTTTCAAGGACTTTTGAGCAAAACGGAAGTACACTAATTGGGCGAAAATCTTCTTTACATTTTAGACTGGGCTTTTTATTAGTCGGAATAACTTTAGCAAGCTTCCACCATGAAGGAAAACAAGATGTTGTAATACAAGTATTAATAATATGCGTCAAATGATGAATAATAAAGGGTAAAATAATTTGCAAGAACCGAGGATTTATATTATCAACACTCATCGCATCCGATTTGATCGATTTAATGGCAAGAATTACATTTTCAACATTAACCGTATAGTATGAAAAACCCTCAAAGCTGATCCCATTATCAAGGGCATTAATAGCAAAACTCTCACTGTTGCTATCTCCACTAACATAGGCCTCTATAAAGTAATTGTTGAGTACCTCTGGATCAATATCACAATTAACAACAGTAAAGCTTTAAAAAATTAATTTAAGTCAGGCTGAGAAATTATTATTAAGTTCAGTTCAGTTCTCGGTTATTCTTGAACGTCTTAAGATATAGAAATCGTAATACTTAAGTTTTCCGTTTTTATTTTATTAATTTTAAATAAAGATTTGTATAGTTCTAAAACGTGCTATTCTTTATTTTGTGTCAATTTATGAAAGAGAGTAAAAAGCAGGTCACAAATTACAATCACAAGCTGTCAAGTCCGGAATGTAGGGTAGATGAGTTATCAATTCTACTCTTGAAACGGTCAAGAGCTCGATAGTCTCCGAAGTTTGAGATGGTGAATTGTCCTGATGAAAGAAAATTCGTCCTCTTGCAAAAAACTGGACAATACTTTCCCCAAGCCATAAAACAGATATCTATATGTGTGCGTGCTGGTCCGAATTTCATATTAATTCTCATAGATAAGTGACTATACCTACGTTGACTTTATATATGCTATTATAGAGCATAAAATACATCTATACCGGAAAATATTCAGAAGGGCTATACTTACTGTTACTTGCAATAGAAAAGGACGAACGACATCTATTAGAAATAACTAATTATATATGGACATAAACAGCTTTCGGAGAATCGTATTACGTGCAATAGAAAAGGACAAGCGACATCTATAAAGTATGGACATAAACAACTTCGGGAATAATAAATTAAGTACAGCGCTTGTCACCGCCAGGAGAGAGTCTTGTCTCAGACTCATTCTTCGATTTTCACTACTGAAAACTAGTTTCTATCGAATTTTGTATCGAATAAGATTTCACTTTAACGATTTGTTTTCGCATCGATTGCGTTGCATAGTGTTTGCAGGGATGCGAAACCAATTTCTATACCCTAGGGCCTAGTTGATGAAATCATAGGTATACTAAGTTTGTCATTCTGTTTGTAACACAAAGAAATAATAATAGTAGAACAATATGGATTGGGCACCCACCACTGACTTATAGCAAATGGACTGAGCGTATTGTAGTTTTCCTATAGTTGTCTCTTTCACGCTATGGCAGAGTTGGAACTATCAACACAAAATATCGCTTACTGAACGTTTTCTTATGCCATTTGATGTTTTTATGTTGGATGCAGATGCATCCACCGCAAGAAGAATAAGGTAAATATATGTAGTGTTTACGATGCTCCATCTCTCTTGGCCATACGCAGGATTCAGGTAAAAATAACCTTTTGAAAAATAAAGTCGGAATAAGTTTAATTTCTTAAAAGGGTGCTCATAAACGATTTAAATATCACTTGAACACAAGAAAATATATTTTTTTAATTTAATTCGATTTTCGGGTGTACGATTTCATCTGTTTGGTTGAGTTTTATATGTTTTTATGTAGTAATCGTTTTAGAAGGTGCTAAAACTCTGACATACAGAAACACATTATTTTTGGTGCCACGTGAAATAGCAAATCACTCAGTCCGTTGTTATAAGTCAGTAGCACCCACGCATAATATTAAAGGCTATTTTGATCAGTCCGTCCGTCCTCACGATAACTCGAGATCGCGCGCGTTTTATTACCACTTCTATGGCTCCAAGTTGTAGATGAGCTATTAAAATTACTCCAAGAGGCCGGCTTTAAGGCCCAAGGATACGCTGATGACTGATTGTCATCTGTGTTAAAGGAAAGTTTGAAGCAGATTTACCCAAGCTTAGGCAAACTGCTTTAAGCATCGTTACCAGATGGTGCCAGAGCCTGGCTATCAATAAATCCAGGAAGAACAGTGCTAGTTCCTTTTACTAGGAAAAGGAGTCTTCAGATCCCATCTCCTAAGTTAAATTGATTTGCAAAGAAGCAAAATATCTAGGAATAATCTTAGACAGCAAGCTTATCTGGAATCCCCACCTGGAAATGATAACTAACAAAGCCATGGGGGCATTCAGTTCTTGCCACAGGCTTTTCGGGAAAAATTTGGGTCTGAACCTCTTCCAGAAGGCTTAGTCAGACCCATACTTTCTATGGGGCAAATGTGTGGGGGCCTAAAACATTGCAGGCAACCACCAGGAGAACCCTTGATTAGGTGCAAAGGATGGCATGTTTAGGCGCCACTGTCGCCTTTACATCGTGTCCTCAACATGCACTTAAAGTCATTCTTGGCTCACAGCCTTTCTACCTCTTTATCCAGAGGGAAGCAACGGCTAGTATGGTTCGAAAGGAAAGACCACATGAGCGCACCTCCTCCAGGTTGGGTCATCTCAGTATCTTCTAGCAGGTCAACATTAAACACCTAGAAGCTCCAACAGATATTATGGCCAAGAGACTTTCTTTTGAAAGAGGTTAAAAGGTAACCATTAATGAAAGAAACCAGATACCAGACAGAGGACTCCAGCTGCCGCAACGGGCCCAAGTCTGGTATACTGACGAATCCCGAAAGATCGGGAAATCAAGCGCAGGTTTGGTGGAACCATCCATTCCGCTTCGTGCCTCACCTTCCATTTTTCAGGCGGAAGTCTATGCTATAGAGGTTGGAGCTTAGGAAAGCCTAAATAAAGGCTGCTAGAACTCCAACATCAACATTTTCTCAGACAGCCAAGCTTCACTCCTAGCACATTCCTCTCAAGTTTTTGAGTCGAAATTAGTCTGGAGCCACTACTCGAAACTCTAACTGCTGTCTAGGGACAACCAAGTAACCTTGGTCTGGGTCCCTGGACATGAAGGAATGGACGGTAATGAAAAAGCGGACGAACTGGCTAAAACCTGAGCTGAATGTCCATATACTGGTCCCTACCCGATATTTGACCTACCAAGAAGTCACTTTAGAGGGGAGCTGCTTAAGTGGGAAAACAGGCTACTGGATCTCCTTTGGCGTAGCGCGCCCGGTATGAGGCAGGCGAAGAAATTCGTCAATCTCTCACATTTCCAGACGCGCCAACTTATTGGACTTAGCAGACAGTCGCTCAGACTGTTTGTTAATGCAATCACTGGTCATGGCCCATTCCGTCACTTCCTGAAGACGATAGGCAAATCCGGCAGTGAACTAACTTATATGATAAAATTATTTTATTTGCTAACTTTTAAAAAAATGCAACTAAACAAATTTTCAGACAAACAAAAATTTCGAGTTGACTTGAATAATAAAAGTTGAGTATTTCCAGAAAAGTGGAGCTATGAGCTATGAAAATGAATTTAAATGGTTTCGTGAAAAATATTGCTGAAGGACAGTGTCTGAATTGTTTGCGGTGTTGGATATGTAACTCCCGCGGCCCGATTGAAGACTTTTTGCGGCTCAATTGAAGTTTTCAGCTTTCTATAATTTGAATTTTTGTATTCATACTTCTTAGACCAATTCTAGCTTTTTTACTTGTTTATTATTAAAATTTAAAAACAATTTAAATGTATTTTTCGCTCACCTGTAAAATTTACATTTTTTAACTTTTTACACATTCATCTTCAGGATGTGCCGATAAAAATATTGAACAAAATTCTGAAATTGTTCGGAGGAAAATTATACTGCAACAATACTCAGAAAATTAGAGCAATTTGTGATTTATCTGATATCGGTAAAACGTGCAATGTCAGAGATTGAAAATAATCGTAACATTACTACATAAAAAAACGATATCAATCATCACTAATGCTGCATATATGCATGTGTACATATGTATGAAATTATTGTAGATTCTCTGCGCTCTGTAATAATTCCATCGGGAATTTCAGTCACGATTCCATATTGTGTAGGTAGGTATCTGTAATGTATGATAATCCCTTTAGCATTGTACACCTACATATATAAAAATGTTACATTTATGCACCTATGAATTTTCATCGTTCTAAACTCAACTTAAACACCACCAGGTGAGATTCCACCATTGAACACACTTTATGTAGGTACGTTTTGATAAATGGTAAATGATGGGTAATTCAGTATTTTTTTGTCGCGTAACACAAAAAAATAAAATAAATTCACCCGAATATGTCATGACAATGACAAGTATTTATTATCATTTTGGGTTATCGAAAACTTGCGAAGGGGGAAAGGAGGAAAGAACTGAATATATTACCTGAAAATGAGGGGATATTTTTTCAGAGCATGACTACCTCCATTGAAAAATTTAAATTTACCCAATTTACATGGCCAGGGTGATTCTTCACCTATACCACTGACATGTATATCAATGGACTGACTAATCTCCTGGGTGGTTCATGGCACCAGTTTTGATTTCAGAAAGTATTCTCTCATTGTCAATGCTACCAACTGTCATAAACTGGCGCTATATTTAAATTATTTGGGAATTTACTTATATATATGTCTGTGGGATTTACCGAATTTACCCCAAAAGTAATTAGGACTACTTGTAGTGTAGATATTGTTAAATTTTAATTATGAGTCGAAGGAAGTGGTATTTAAAAGGCTGTTTTGGTTGAATATACCGCTGAACCTCAAGCAATTTCTCGTTCCAAATAGTTACAGTTCAGTGGAAACATATGCTCTCATGGAAAGAGACAGGAATATAAAAGTGGTGCCATTTGATTTTATGCGTTTTTGGTTCAACGAGCAGTCCACTTATATCACAGACTTCAATACTATAGATTGCTAGCTGCCGGTTATTCCCATACAAAATTATTGAAGCCAGGATATGTCCCCATCAGAGAGGCAAAACATCCCAAATTAAGGTCAATTTTCTGTCATGTTGCATAATTACATAAATACGGCTACCATGATTAGCTAAAATGAAGGGAAATTCTCAATTTAATTTAAAAAATTAATTCTGTACGGATTTCTTAAATTAAGTTGTTGCTAAATATTCAAAAAATATTTTAATTACTTACGTTTTTCCCGTTTCAAATTTAAAACTACGCTTTGTATATAATTACAAACAATGCTGTAAAAAAATTTATATTTTATAAGTTATTACTATTATTACTATAAGTTATTAATTTAATAACTTATTAGTTGTGTTCTTTTGTGTCTCGTACACTTGTAAAATCATACATTTGAGAATGCAAGCTACACTATAGAATGTGTAGTGCAATGTTGCACTGCACGGCTGAATATAGTTCTATTCGTCAAAAGGGGTCGCTAAAATTACTAGAAAATTCGTTGGTCTCTTTATATGACCTCGTTTCCTTTTTCCTTTTCTAAAACTTACTCAAATTAATATTTTTTCTTTTTAATTAACGTTTTAGATAATATTATTTGTATTTATCCTTCACCTTTCATAGATTCCAAATAAAATTTTTTTACATATGTATGTGGAAGCTACTAACCCAGCGTGCCAAATTTGGAATTTTCCTAATCATTTTTAAAGAAAAATTAAAAAAATTCCGAAAAAATTTCGGATTCTTAAACCTTTTCCGAATAAATTCTTTGCGAGCAGAATATGTAAATTTTTACAAAAACCCCGAAAGTGCCGAATATTTCCCGTCAAACCGACGCGAAAAGAGTTTGTCTATTCTTATGAATTCCTAATGATTTCCTAAAGGAAATTGTCAAGCTTCTTATCTCAATTCTGATTGAAATCCTAAGGAATTCATACCAAATTCTGAGAAATATATATCAATGCGTTCCGAACTGGTAGAAACTCAAAAATATTTTGAAAATGTTTTAAATAAGCAATATCATATTCACATTAGAAACAAAGGAAATAATAATGATGTTAAAACATTTTTAAGATTTGAGTTTTGCCAGTTCGAAAAATCAATAGATTGCAAAGATTAATTAAATCAGCCATTTACATTATAAAATACTGCTTTCAGGCGCTTTTCTGTGTCGTCCATGCTTGCTGATGGATATAGTCAGAGCCAACCCTCCAAGAGTTAAAAAAAATGCTTTCTGTAAAATTAAAATAATAAAACATTTTTCATTGTTAAGAAAAGTCCATGCCTACCAATGTTTCGGCAGACTCTATTTCTGTTATACTTATTTTCGAGACTTCGTAAGTCTTCTTTTGAAATTGTAGGCAACGAATGACGAATGAAGTATATCACTTAAGTTGAAGGGTATCTTTTGCACTTTGTTCAAACCCTTCATTTCCTCTTCAAATAGAAGAATCCTCACCCTATAACTTTTGAATATCGAACAGGATAGAAAGATATTAGGCTCAAAGCACTGGGTTCATTTGGGACTGGTGAAGTATGGAAGCGTTTATCCGGAGGCTCTTATAGATCTTGCTTTACCCACAAATATTGACGCAATTAACAAAAGTACTGACATATTTATTAATAATAATTAACTATACATTACTTCAGGGGGTTCTTGGCTGAACTGCCTGTGGCTCCTCTTGTTATTAAGTTCTTAGTTTTTTTAAAGAAAAACTTGAATAAAATACATTGTTACGTTGAGTTTTTTTCCTTTGGTTTTTATTTTTTATATCTTCTTACACTCTTTATTTTTTATAATTCTTTTATTTTTGCATTCTTATAACCTTTTTTAATCGCTTAAAAAATACTTGCAACTCGTATTATCTCTCAAGAAAAACTGACTTAAAAAATATCTTTTTATTTTAAAAACAATTTTAAAATCTGGCCTACTTTTAAATTTAATTTTCGTGTACGTACAGCAATTACAACGAAATGATTTTTTTAACGAATAATTTAGTTGTGGAGTAGTGCCAGAGTAATCGGAAGACAAAATATTCATAACTGCGCGAGAAGTATATACCAGTCGCCACATACTCACCTTTCCCACTCTTCAGAAAATCGTCATTCACTTTCAACTAACTCAAAATGACAGTGCAACTCAAGCTTAAGAAATGATTCGGAAGTGCCTTCAAAATTTAGAAAGAAATGAGTGAAAAATCCGAATTCACACTCTTTTAAGAAAACTTAAAAAAGCCCTAAAAAGTGGGGATTTATTTTTCACTCTGGCTCCGAATTTGGCGCATTAAAAGTTTTAAAAATAAATAACATTGGTTGTGTGATGCGTTCTTTTGTAGCAGCAGTGCAATGAACTGGATAGCGTGCACAAAAGAACACAGCTATTATTGCAATAAATAATTTCCTTTTTTGTGTAACAATTTCCCATCTCGAAATTTTTGTCTTACTTTGTGGCAGCACAAATCGCTCGCAATATAAAAAGCATATTTTATGCTGGCTTCACTTTTTGCGAGCTAGGTATATATTAAAGTCTGTGATTTATATACATGTCAGTGACCTATACGCATAAACTTGGCGAATTATAGCATTAAGCAGGCAGCATACACTGCACAATTAACGAGAGTGAGAGTCAGTGACTAAAAAGTCAGTTGAGTTTGCTCGTTCGCACACAATAGCGTTCGGTAGGTAGTCAGCAACTAAAAAATGAGAAGCAGATTTGCTAGACTGCAACAATTTCAATTCAAATTCTCGTACCAACTTTACAAAAATCTCGTACATCATGAAAAATTCTCGTACCTACACTTGGTTTATCGCGAAGTTAATGAATAAAATTGGAGACATTTTACTTAACATTTTTATAACAAAAATTATGGAGATCTTTCAAAAAGTTATATTTCAAGTAATTTTTAATACAATTTTTTTTTTGATTAAAATTTTGTATAACTGGTCTTGTCTAAGAGTTACTGTTCCTAAAATAAAAGATATTTAGGGCCTGTCCGTATCGAAGTCTTCGCCTTTGTCTCGTTATAATATCAAGTCAATCTACATATCCGAATTCATATCTATGCCATTAAGCTTTGCTATTTTGTATATGAGTTTAGACCTCTGGTTAGCTTGATCGCCGCATCAAAAATGGAGTTGACTTATTTAAGTAGAATACATATTGTGAGGCTATGTTTGTTTTCTGGCTACGCGAAATCAAGTTAAGCACACGAATTCGGACAGGTTAGCTTCGTTTTTGTCTAATTCTTATAATAGCTGAGCTTATTGTGTAACGTCACTGGCTGTTATAACAAGAAGAATACTTGGATTCGAGCAAACTCTTAGATATTTTTTTACAGAATTTAGATCTATAATTATTTGGGTCCTGGTCAAAATTTTGATGAAAGTATTCACCATCATGTTGCTCTGCCGCAGCAGGTTTTTTCGGCTATAGCAGAGCTGACGGGATGAGACTTATCATTTAGATGATAGGTTTGAAGCCCCAATAAAAACAGCAATCTTTTGACTGTGCGTTTTGACACATTGAGCTGAATACATTACATGCTAGCCGACCTCATTGCATTGATCAAATAACTGAACAGGAACGAAGCGACCTTATCTTTACCAGTGTATGTGAATAAGCCACTCGGATTGAACTTAATTTGTCTTATTTTGACGTTTCTGAAAGTAAAAATTACATTAGAAATTTGAAATAGCGTTGTTTCGAAAGTCTGGAGGGTATATTTATTACGCGCTAACAGATTTAAAATTTCGCACAAATACATGTGACGAGTGGCATAAGTTTTCATTCGATATGCCGCTTCCTTTAGTTATTTAATTGATGCCTCATTTACCATGTTTACATGCAGAGTTGAACGATTGACTTGAGTTTTCGACTCGTGTTTTTGAGCACGCAGGGTTGTGAGATTGAGTTTAAAACAGGTCCAAATATAGTTGATGTGACAGTTCAATAGCATCTTATTTATGGTGTTATTTGTGGACATATAAAATTTATAAATTTTGTTTAAATAAACTCACAATAAATATACAACCTAACAAAACTTTCGAGTAAAGAGCAAACAAAATAAATTCCAACTATGTTAGCTGCCAACTCGACTATTCAACCCACGTTTATAGGACATCATTCCAATTCGACTACACCAGCCTAGCGTGGTCGAGTCGAATCAATTTCATCTCGGGCCACGTATATATGAAGTTGAACCCGAGTTCAACCATGGTTCAAACCTGCATGTAAACATGGTAATCGATTCGACTAAGATCCGTTCTGCTGATTTTTCAGAAATTATATTTTACTGCTCTTTTTCTTAGTGTTGCCAAAGTGTGGGAATTCCATTTGAAAAATATTGGACGGAAAAATTTCGAATTTCTCGTACATTCGCGTATCAGTAACCGGCTGGCAACGTATCATTAACCGACTGGCAACGTTCCAGTAACCGACTGGCAACGTTCCAGTAACCGACTGGCAACTGACTGAATTGAACTGACTTTTTTGTTCAGTCTGCATCATCAATGTGTTAATGCTACTCAGCTGAATGTTACTGATCGCAATAAAATTTGCTTACCCAAGTTTGAATAAAAGATGTTCTTTTACTGGCAAAGCATTCCTGAAGTTTGCGTCATTTTAGGGCTACATACCCCAAAAGGAAAAATCAAAACCCTATTCCGTCCGTCTGTCTGTCACAGACGTCTTTCTCGAAAACGGCGTAAGATAGAAATTTTAAATTTAGCAGAATGTTAGGTCTTCGTGACACGCACATATTTCAAAGCTTATGAAATGCGGCGTCTCAGGACCAAAACAAAGGAGTGAAAGGCAATAAAAACACCCCCGAACGCTTGACATTCTATTTGCCATGCGTGTAGATCGGAAGTGGTAAAACCTTTAAAAAATTTAAAAATGCTATTTTATTCAAAATATGATTCTAAATAACAAAATGTCTATGGTGATCAACACCTATCTCGTAAGGATGCAATAGGGAAAGCGAAAGAACTTAAATTCTGCAACACTTTGGTTCAAGAGCTAGCAACCAAAAGAAGCACCTGAGTTTTTCGATGAATGAACGGATAAAGAAAGTTTTCGGATTATATGTTGCACAACATTTGCGCTTATGTATTGCTGTCATGACGTATTAGGATGGTTATGTAAGGCGAGAAGAAATATCATGCGAGCACTATTTTTTTAGCCAAAATTTTGGCTGTTGAAAATTAAATTTCACAACTTAATCAGAAGGGGAGGGAAAATATATGTTCAAAAAATCACAAAAAAACTAGCAAAATGAATTTTACAAATCGGATAATATTTACCCCCACCTTCCTCAGAACACCCGAATAATTAATTGGGATAATGACTTCTGTTTTTTTTTTATATAAAAGATAAATATTAAATATTAAATATTTCGAATATAACCGCAAGATAGTAATTATCAAAGTTTTCCGAAAACCGTTAATTTTAAACCCGGTTTCACCGACATTATGCCTTATTTCAGTTTCTCTTGGCCATCTGGAGTTCCCACTTCCGTCAATTTCATTTCTAGTCAAGCCCAACATATTGATACTGTGAATTTGGACGAAATCGGTGATGACGAGTAGGGATAGGGACCTTCTCCTTGTTAGACACATATTCTAGCCTTTTTTCTTGTTTCCTTTTTACTTATAACTTCTATGGTATGATTTTTTTTTTTTTAATAACAAATGAGGAGAGGGATTACCACAAATTTATTAAATTATTATTAATTGAGAGTAACCCAGGGCCATAGCTAGGGAAGGGCATATAGGGGAAATGCCCTACCTTAAAATGGCAATGTCCTACCTTAAAAATTGCTAACTTATTCCGTATTGTACGGCGACGTCATAAAAGTCATCGCGGCCATGTTTGCACCTCCCACCTCCTCCTGCCATGTATGAAGGTAAAACAATTGGTCGACTACTTGAATAGCTTTGGTCAGGACATTTGGCTGTTACAAAAGTCGTATATGAAAATTATTCTCTGATTTTGAAGACTCCAGATAAAATGAAAAATGGAAAATTCAATGGTGATAATTTTGCAAAAAGTATTGACATCAAAGGCGTTCTGCTAAACATGGAAATTCGACTGGCAAAGATAATAGCAAAAAAAAAATTATGTATTCTGTAACCGGCTGATACGGCTTTATAGGGTCGAAGCACGGGATTGAAGCATACCATATCAATAATAAAATATGTGCAGGACGAAATTGACGTCAGAAGGGATGTATGAAACAATTTTGGAAGATGCTGAGAATACCATATTGTAGAAGATAATCTTAAAATAGTTTTCAGAACAGAAGAGCCAAGTAAAGGCAAGACATCTGGAGGATTAAATGCTGTATGGTCCATCACCTTCTAGTCAAAATCCTACAGGCACTAAACATAATAACAGCTGAGATGAATAGAAGATTTGAAGACGATCAGTACGATTACATGAATTCTTGACTTGACTTGAAATCCACTTGAAACTCAAGTAGGGTTTTTGGTTGAATTAATTCCAATTACTTGACTTGAAATTTTTTTGAAATTTACTTGAAATTATATTTTACCTTTGACAACTCTGCGTTAGATCGCACTCTCCCGGTGTGACACCCATTTAAAACAATGTGTTTTTGCAAGAACCGTAATTGTTATGGGACTTTTTGCAAAAATCTTGAAATAATAGTTAAAATTTGACGTTTTTTTTTATTTATACCTATGTAACTGTTATAAAAGACTTTTAAAATTTTAGATCATAAGATAATAGTTATTTATGAAATGTATTTTTTTTTTGGAGAGTCATAACTGTTACCCAAGACTTTTATTTATTTAATTCTCATAATGGATCTATAACAGACCTTTTATTGATGCCGATTTTGGTATTTGACCTTGGATTTCAGGAATCGGATAGGCCGCAGACTCAGGTTTCTGGATATCCGCATAGTAGCAATATCAAATACCAAGATTTGCAACAATAAAGGGTCTGTAATAGATCAATCGTGAGACTTAAATTAATAAAAGTCTTCTATAACTATTATAACTGTCTGTAAAATATAAAAGTCCCGATCAGAGTCTTCTAAAACAGTTATATTAAGACTAAGAAATTAAAAGTCTTATGGGAGTCTGTGACAACTCTTAGGCACTGAGCTAAAAGTATAAAAGTCTTTTAAGACTGTTATTATGAGACTTAAAAAAATTAAAAAGTCTTTTCGAACTCTTATCATAAGACTTAAATAAATAAAAGTCTTGGAATAAACTTTAAAATAAAAATTCTTATTGAAACTCTTATTATGAGACTTAAAAGTTTTTTTTAGCAATTATTAACTATTTGCCTCAACTATACCATTCATTTATTTTTCCCGCGGACGGGAATCGAACCTACACTTGTTAGAATCGGTCAATGATGGAGAATTTTAAGAACTTTTATTTTTAATGATTCTAAATCAAATTTATAAATACAAGAAGAAAAAACAACCGCCTCAGTGGTAAGAGCAGTCGCCCGGCAAGCGGAAGGTCCCGGTTTCAAATCCCGGACGAGGCGGTTGTTTTTTCTTCTTGTATTTATAAATTTGATTTAGAATCATTAAAAATAAAAGTTCTTAAAATTCTTATTTCTCCATATACCATTCAGTTTTGATGGGACTTTTTTAGCTAATTGACAAAAATAGCAGTTATTTACAGTCCCTGGTTTTTTGCTTATGTAGCATTACTTTCGGACATTTTCTGTATATCGAAATAAAGGAGTATTATTTATTTTATTTAGTATTATTTAGTAGTCTTTTGTTACATAATATTAAAAAAATTATTTAAGTAGAGAAAAATTTCAAAATCAGGACATATCTAATCGAAGTATCGTTGCCACTGAAACATGCTATTGTTGTCTGCTGTCATTATCGTCTAAATTTCAATTTGGCTCATCCGTCACCTATTCGAAAAATTCCTCGATTGGAAATTATATCCCCGGCAAATCTCGGATAAAATATTACACCAGTGTAATACGATAGATTAAATGTCAAATAATCTTGGTTGGTGTTTGTGTATTTACACGAGAATATAGATTATTCTGGTTGGTATTTACAGCCCTTAATTTGGAAACATTTATTTCGACGAAACCACTTATTTATTTGCTCTCTTTACAGCTCTCTCTCTCTCTCTCTCTCTCTCTCTCTCTCTCTCCCAGTTGGTACTTGGTGCTTAAACCGAAAGAGACTGATATGCACATTTAGACTGATATGCACATTTTCTGTAGTGTAGGTACTTCTATGAATGTACTAAAGCCAAATTTAACATGTCAATATTCTTTCTATATATACCTACTTTGAATTGTAATTTTTGTGAATAAATTAAATTTTAATTTTGACACATTAAGAGCTGGCGTACACCTTGTCGCATACTGCACGCGCATGTCACTTTTTGTTGATGGGAGACAGTCGGGGGAAGGAGATTTTCCTTCCCTCGAATGTCTCTAATCACCAACATGTTAGATTTTTACATAATGAAATTTTATTCACAATGCATAGACTAAGTTAAATTATATAGTTATATTCAATGAATTTATTGAACAACATTTCTGTGGTCTTGTTCTAATAATAAATGTACGCAATTTAGTGTCGCTTTTTAACTATGAATAGGTGCATATGATTAATTTCTTGCAAAATAAAATTCACGAATATCTTGCTAATGTAATAACTGCTAGTAATTGATTATCTCAATAATATTTCTAAAAAACTTTTAACTCGTTGAAAGTATGCACACTAATTACAATATGAAGTGTTCAGACTTCAGAAGTCAGACAGAAGCCCAGACAAAGCCAAAAAAAAGCGAATTATTTATATGCAGATCCGATATTACTCATAGACCCTGGCTCTGGATGTGGGGGGACCCATTAATTCTTTTTCCAGGAACTCTATGACATGGTCGAGGTGACGAAAAAACTTAATTCGATGAACAGACACAAGCTCTTTCAATTGGACTAATTTCTAAAGAAGTACTTTACTCGTTTTATAATTTGTTGTAGTAATTTAATTCCGTCTGATGAAATGGAGGAGGTAGATACTGGAATTCGATGTATTTAGATGGCTTGGAAAATAATAAACATCCTAACAATGGAATTGGTAGATATTAGTTAAATGAAAAGTGAAATACGCATAAACTGGTGCGGAATGATAGCTAATTATAAATATTTATTAATAATAATATGACAAAAAGTTTAGTAACCGTTTTCTTTTATTTACGGAGATAGTACAACGATTTTGAAACAAAATTGAATAAACATCAATTTCATAATACATAATAATTATAATAATTGAAAATGCAATAAGCTAATATCATAGCAACTGTTCGTAATTTACACCATTTTTAATACACAGTTGAACTTGTCGAGTCCATGAGTAAGCCGGGCTGTATTAAGTCTTATAAAAAATAACTCTCATTCAAATAACAGGTGATGGTAGGTCGGTTATAGTGGCGATCTTGTACTAATATGTATACTCTACTTACTTTCGTCATAAGTTCAGAATAGAAAAGTAATTGAAAAGTCTAAAAAAAAACAAAACAAAAATAAAAATAATTAAATAACTATGGAACTATTATAATAAATTGAAATTGGCATATTGGGACTTAATTATCGTTAATCTTCATGCGCACAAGTTTGTTTTAGTAGGTGGCAGCCAAAGTCGGGTCCTTTAGAGACTCCACATAAATTATCAATACAAAAGCACACATTAATATTTTTTTCAATTGCTTTATTTAAAAATTAAACAATAATTAAAATATTCAGAGTTCTTTCAGTATTGTATGTTTAGCGCAACGCAAAGATCCGGCTGATAATACAACCCCAATGATCAGCAACTAATTCAGTGAAATCTATTGGTTTGAATTGCTTACTAAACTGAGGATTTTATTATAGCAAGGGAGTAGTCCTAAAATCCTCTCCCTTTAACACTTCACAGCACTCTTACCGAAAGGGGAAGATCTACTGAGACGACTGTCCATTCAATGGTTACTGTCATTGAACGGGGACTGGATCGTGGACTGTTTACCTTACGAGCCTTTCTGGACATCTAGAGGGCTTTTGACAGGGCCACCCTCGAGTCGCTATGTTAAACTGCTCGTCGGCATGGTGTTGACCGCACTGTCGTACGATGGATCGACGAAATGTTAAGACGACGATACTTGACCGTGGAGTTGGGTTACCGAATTTCTCTCAGTGTACTGGTAGAGAGAGGCTGCGCGCCGGGTGGCGTGCTGACATCCCTCTGCTCTTCTTTAGCATGGTTGCTGCTTGTGCCTTCATGCAACGAGACATCAATACTATTGATGAGTGGTCATGATATGGGAATAAACGCTACAAAGGCTAGCTTATGGTGCTCTTTTCCAGGAGACCTAAACTTGGGTACTTTGTTCTTCCAAGCTCTTTGTACACACTCTGCAGCTGTCTCCCCATGTCAAGCATCACGGAGTCTACCTTGACCCGACGTGGGGATTGCATGCAGAGGACAAAGTTAATGCGGCTATACGGGTTTTCGCTTAATGTAGGAGAATCTTTGGCTAAGCATGGTGCATGAGATCGAGTATTCTGCACTGGACATACCTCGATTATAAGACCCAAGCTTACATATGCCCCTTGTGTATGGTGGCCGAGGGCGCTAGTGGAGTGGGGACTGCGATCCGGAAGCAGGCGCGCCTTCAAATTGAAGAAAAATAGATTGAAGTCTCGATCTTCACAATTAAAATGGGTGCTTGCCTGGGAGTTACAGGCTCAATGCGATCTACGGCTACTGTTGCCCTTGTCAGCCAACATTCTAAATTTAAAAGGAGAAACATGATCGTATCTGCTTAGATTATGGATGAATCTAATGCAACCGTTAAAAGCTACTTCAACCCTACGCTTACAGTCACTGTCACGGTTCATGTATACCAGGCTACCATAAGTAAAATGAGGTACCATGAACGCCCTGAACAGTTTCATTTTCATATCAAGTGACATAAAACTAGCAACAAGCCATAATCTTCGAAGACCAGCATAGACTTTGCTTAACATCAGGTTGACCTTTTCACAAAACTTCATATCTTCGGTTATCACCACTCCAAAATTTGAGACTTTGCTTCGCACAGGTAGTACAGCACCATATTAAGATATATTGGCGGAATATCTACTGCAGTTTTGACAACTTGGGATCTATCAGAGCGGAAACTTCTTACTAGACTGATTGCGGATTTGCTGAAATTAAAAACTGTGGAGAGTTTACGCAGAAAAATGACATGGTTAACGCTATCAATAGCTTTAGAAAAGTCCAACAAGAGAAGAGCACTAAAGAAATTTTTGTTTAATGCAGCTCTTAAATCAGTAGTTATCTTAAGCAAGGCAGTTTCACAACTGTGGTAAACCTGATTTCCATTTAGTTAAAAGCATATTGTCGTCTAAAAAGCACAAAAGCTGATTATAAATTAGCTTTTCCAAGATCTTGCCCAGAATGTAGATAAGACTTATTGGTCAGTAATCGGAGAGTGCTTCAGGCTGTCGCTTTTTAGCTACTGGAAGAACCGTAGCTACTTTCCAGCTGTAAGGGTAAATAGAATATGTAATGCAGGAATTAATAATATCAAGAATATAGGGATGAATAAGAGGAAGTAGAAGTTTAATAAAACAAGGAGGTAAGTTATCTGGACCACTCGCATCAGATTTAATAGAATTGATAGCTTTAAGCATTTCTTCTAGACTTACGTTGCGGAAACTAAACTCACTAATGTGCTGATAACTGATAGAAGCAATGATTGAACTAGTATCGGATCGGAGTCAATATACGGTCGAGTAGGTAGACTAACATTACCTGAAGATATAAGATAATGATTAAGATCATCTGGGCTGAAGCTACACTCCTTACGATCTTTACCAGTAATACCAAATTGTCGCAAATTTTTCCATAGAACCTTGGGTTGAAAGGTGGGATTAAGCTTGGAGCCAAAGTATAAACGCTTAGACTGTCTAATATCTGAGGTAACTTTGTTACGAGCAATTTTGTATAAACATCTCAACCGGTCGGTATTGAGCCGTTTATATCGACGGGTATAAGTATTCACGCTCCGCAATTAGAGCACTTATTTCACTCGTGAACCACGGACAGCCGTCACAGCGTTTACACCTGCTTATTACTGACACAAATTTATCATGGAGATAGCTAGTTAAATATGTGAAAATTTCCATTTGTTCGTCCACAGATGGGGAAATATAAATATCATTCTAGGGTAGAACAAGACATTCTTCAAACAAACCATGCACATCTATATTGTGGTAGTCACGGTACGTAAAACTATTTCAGGTACGATCAGAGTTCATCATCAATATCATAGCATAAATAAAGAATATCGTGATCAAACTGACTTGGCGGACTTTACTACTATCAGCTAACATTAAAACATCTAGAAGTGATGGATTGGAGGTGTGAAAATATGTAGGTAATGAATTTATTACGTCTAAATGAATCGACCTGTATACACAATTTAAAAATTGATTGGAGAGATACCAGATCTGTGCGGAAAATATTCCCATTGAAATCAACACCTACTATTACATTATCATAACGCTGTGTAGCTGACAACAAACTCACTTATGTTGTTTTCACTGAAAATTTGTGTAGGCAATATAAATCGGGCAGCCCCTTTTTTGTTTACCATACAAAAATTTTTGATTTGCAAATTTTTCACGTATACCGGGCAAGCGGTAAATCACAGATATTTTTAATGTTTTAAAAATTTCTTTGGAATATATAAAAACCTATAAAAATAGTTATAACCTTTTTTACTGTCCGAAGAGTCGATTTAGACAAAAACAAAAAAACACTTCCACAATCAGTTTTGCATATTTTAATAGCAAAGAGGCGGCTAGATATGTATATTTACGCAGGATATAGCCATCTTAGGCTAATTGTAAGTTTTTTTCTTCCAAGTTTCAATTTAATTTCGCAACATAAAATGAAATTGCTTTCAATTTATTTAATTAAACATGTAAAACCATCTTGAATAAATTCCCTATAACAAGTGCCAGCCAGAAAAACGATATACACGAAAAATCAATTAAAAATTATTTGAAAGCTCACCTTTGTAAGACTGTTACAGCTAAGTATATGCAAATGATTAATTACACATCTCAGTCAACAGTTTACATAAAATAAATTACCTTTTTTAATGCAATAACTGTATTAATGCCTAGATTTACTGCAATCAGATAGACTTAAACTCATGGAAATTAGCTTAAATCGACCTTAATTAATCACCGTCATTATAAATGAAAGCTCCAAAGGACATGACTACATAGATTAAAAATGGTTTCCGTCCATGTACATGTAACTATCAACACTGACTTCATATACAAAAATTTTTCTTATAGACTTAATATCGAACGACAGCATCTTGTTTTTTTTTTTTTTTTTTTGTAATTGATTGATAGCCGTGGTCATTTCAAAGGCCATAATTAAAGGGAAATTTTTTTTTATACATCCACCTATTCCTAGGCACATATAAGGTCTTAATTAAACAACGGAGCTCAGGGGAAACATGACTAAGGTAAAGCGAAGTAAACCTGGTCATTGTAGTGCAGGTTAACATATTGCAATGAAGCATAATCTGGAGGTCTGAAACTGCTAATGCATAGGTCAAATTTTGTATAGGTCACACTTTGTGTAGATATCACAAAGCGGCATAAAATAATAATTAACTTATTGGGGTTTGTGGAGGCGGTACAAGATTAACTCAAAGGCCACAGCTATCTAGTTCTGTTCTGAGCAATGAGTATTTATTCAGAGATTTATGTGCGCGTATCTTCATTGAAAATTTCGTTTTTCTATTTAAATAGCGATGCAGAGTTGTGGCAGTATGCTAAATGATGAGAGCACAACTTTTAGACAAATTGCTGTGAAATAAACGGAGCTTAGAAGTATTGCATGGTTTCAAGAATCCTGTTAAATTATTTGTTTTGACAGTGATTAATTAGTTTTTTTGAAAATATCTTATTATTGATGTGATTTATAACTTTGACTTTGAGAATATTATAATTAGGCCTAGTTACTTGTGTTGGACACTTGAAGCAGTTGAGTTCAAAATGTTTTCAATATAAAAGATATAATTTTTTTAGAATAAGCTGCAACACTTGGTACACCGGGAGCCAGAGCTTCCTACGAACCTGGTTTCGTTCATATCACTGATGCACTTACTCGCATCATGGTACAAAGCGACAGGGTTTAAAATGCTCGATCTTTTTAATTGCTCTTACTTTGCTGTCAATTGAAACAAAGTAAAATTAGTTTGCTTTGCTCCAGTCTGAAAAAATCCTTAAGCATTTTACATTACTTTGCTTTGCTCTGAAGACAACTCTGCTTTAAATGATTTGCTTCAAAAAACTTTTTGCTCTGACAATTTTTGCTTTACTTTGCTGTTAAATGCTTTAAATACTTTGCTCCGCTCCCACGTTTTTGCAAAAAAATATTATAACAGTAATTTGGGTCATAGGTAAAATTTAAATAGAAAAGAAGACAATGTCCCTTTTTTGAGAAAAAGACGAAACTTGGGTGATTCAGAAAATATATAGACGTTCGAATACAACAAAGTATCAACATAACTAAAACAAGAAATAAAAATTTCTAAGTAATTAAAAAGTAATTCAAAGTACGTAATATTAAAAAAAAGAAACAAAAATATTATTCTAATGAGTTCCTTAAGTCATTGTCTTCTTCAAACAATGGTAAAGTGTTGACCGCTTCATCCAGGAAATTTCGATTGAGTTTTATTATTAAAATGTCCTCAAGAAGATTTTGCTTAAGCTGGGTCCTTAAATCTGATAGAATCAGTTTAAGAGCAGAAAATGCTCTTTCTACAGATACTTGCGTTGGAGGTATTGCGAAACATGTTTTTAGCTCGTTGCACTACATTAGTGCATAGCCAGGTTCTTTTGCCTTCCCCCATTAATGGAATAGACGGAAGTATATGAAATTACTTGTTTCATTCTAAAAAAACACCAAAAATTTCCAATTTTGCTCTACTGCTTCCTATGTTCTTATTAGGTAATTTTTGACACAGTAATCAATCAAAGCAATTCAAAATTACACAACATTTCTTTATCTCTTTCCATACACGCTTCTTGAGACTTGAGAGCAAAGTAAAGAGCAAAGTGAGCAAAATTGCTAGAGCAATTTTAAATCCTTTTCACATTAAAAGCAAAAAAAGCTTAGCAAATTTTCATTAAATACTTTCGCAACAAAGAGCAAAGCAATTGCCAAAGCTTGTTTTAATAACCGCAGCAAGAGCAAGTGGGAGCGATATGTATGGAAAAGCTTTTTTTTTCTATAGCAAAGCAAAGCACTGAAACTTATGCTTTGCTCCTATTTGCTCCTGCTTTCAAAGCCTGCAAAGCGATTAACAAGCTTTGGAATGTTTTTATGAACCATGGTTCTGATGAAACTACGTATTCGCTTATTATGATATTGGCCTCCACAGGAGCAATAGAAATGAGCGTACGGTACCGCTGGAGCATTCTAGAAACGTAGCCGCTGTAGTCGCTGCTATTCAACGGAAACTGTTTTGATGTTTCACTGCTGTTGAACAGAAAACTGTTCCGCTGAGTTGAACCCACTATCGATGGTAGCGACATCTCTTTATATCTTCGAAAACAGTGCCAAGGAGGAATAGTCAGCACAAATTCACATATTAGTTTCAGGCCCTGAAGTTAACCAGAAACGAAGTTCGATTAATGCACTCTGTGTTACGCACCCAGAAGGATGGCGGTCAGACACTGACAACCTGCCTAGTTAGTTTGCTCGGTAATAGTGATGGTACGCTGTACGTGAGACAACTTACATCTAGATGTGCAAAACCTCACAAAAACTCGGTCCAACTAAAGCGAGCTAATGACCCTCTAATAGAAAACTCTACACATTCTTTCTCTCTCTTGCTGTATTATGCCACATAAATTCTTCGCAATGATAGCTTTATTTGATTGAATAAAAAGTTAAAGAGCTTTCAAAAAGTGTTCCGCGTTTATATGGAGTTTTGCACATCTAGTTATTAAGTTGTCTCAGGCTGTACCAATCTGCATGCATACAATAGCTTGAACTCAGGTCTTCGAGAAGTCGAACCTAGACTGTCCCTATGACAATCTGTCTGAAAAGATTGTACCAGCAGAATTGTTGGGAAGCTAATGTTTGTCTTGATGCCTTGAATCAGCAGTTCATGCTGTTCCTATAACAATCTGTCTGTAGCGATTAAACCAGTAGAATCGCTGAAATGATGTTGTTTGTCCGGATGACTTGAACCAGTTCGTCTGGATGACTTGAGCCAGTTCGTCTGGATGACTTGAGCCAGTTCGTCTGGATGGGTTGAAGCAGTTCATCTGGATGGCTTGACCTAGAACCAGCAGAATCGAAGTCAGTTGCTCTTTTCCAATATCATTTGCCTATCAGTCCAATTACAAGTGGCCTATAGAAGTGACTAAGTATATTATTATTTGGCATAAAAAGAAAATGTCCTTTTCTGATTAGTCGGTTTGGCAGTAGAAAAACTTAATTTTTTTATTTATCCAGCTCGAGAGGTGACACTGGACTAATTAAGCATTGTGATATGCACATCACATGACTTGAAAAGTAGGGATACACACCGCACTCCCAATTAACAAGTGAACAAGTGATGGTGTGCACTCAATAGCTGTGTTCCATTGGGCTGTGTAAACTACTTGCGAGCACTTTCCGAATGGAACGCAAGTTTGTGTTGTCAAGAGTAAAACATAACCTCCAATTTCAAACATTTCTGTTATGTTTCTGTTATATCAAGTTTCAAGTTAAAGGCAACTGAAAATAAAATTATGAAAAACTGGACCAATAATCGAGCTAATTTCCTCGAGCAGTACCTACTACCTAGAAAATTTAATGATAAAAATTTGTCTCTGTTCGATATTTATTATATTAAAAGATATTACCGTATTTATTTTCATAACGATTTTATATAAATTTGAATAATTCTCCTGTTCTCAATGAGTTAATTGTTTCTTTATAAACAATTTTTCTCAAATTTCATCTATCTGACATTTCAATAACCACTTAGCATCCAAATCCACCTAGCGGAAAATTCTTGCGAAACTACTCAGCACATCAGCCTCAGGCCTGAAACACAATTGGAGCTTTTCAGCCAGCTTGAGATTTGTTGACAATGTAAATCAATCTCAAAGAACACAATTGGAGCTTTAACTTTTTTGCCAGCTTCAAGCTGGCTTGAGATTTGATCAAATTGCAAATTTCAAGCCCAATGACTGCCAACTTGAGGGAATTTTTAATGTAGCCAACTGTGCGAATGTCGAATATTAGATGAGAATGGCTTCTGTTGACACATTTAAGAAGTAAACAGCTACCAAAAATGTTAAAATGGAAGAAAACTTATAGAGTTAGTAAAAGGGTTCTGTGGGGCATAAAAAAAAACTCGGTACTATTTTTATATATAATTGGTACATCTCAAAACTATCCAAAAAAGTATGCATTTATCGTAATTTTGGAAAATCGGGAGCTTTAACTGTCGTTCCTTAATAAATATTCTCAACATAACAAGTTAAAGTTGCAAATGTCAAAAACGCCAGTTGTGTTCAATTCGGGTTTTTCTGTCAGCTTTAGCAGAAAGCTGGGCATAAAGCTGGCTGAAAAGCTCCAATTGTGTTTCAGGCCTGAGTAGTTGCGAGTAGGTAGAAGTACTTGGGAGTACTTTACACAGCCCAATGGAACACAGCTATTGAATAAATAATTAATAAGGAAACGGCATATCGGCAGAAAACCTAAGGCACTTGGCGAAATACATTAGTGTCCTGCGTTTCGTCATGGCAGTAATGAATTCATGACATTTTGAAGTGGGACATTTTTTATAATCCAAATTGCTACGTAAAATACACAAATTTTTAGCTCCCCCTTATTTTCAGTTAATATTTCTTGGTGTTGCCTTTGTATGGCTCAGATAATTTATTACCCATGTGAAAATTCAATTGTAAACAAACAAACCGGCATTGGAAAATGTTAAATTTTTTGCCATGGCTGTTTGTTTTTATAAACATTTCACTTTTGTTTTACTGAAAACACTATATTTTATTAGTAAAACTATTAAACTTGCTTGAAAAATCTTTTCCCTCGACACAAACTCCGGTTGTTTCAGTAGCACAGAATAGCGCACTTCAACATCATAATTAAAGACTCTCGAGTCTCGATTCTATTAAATCTTGTTCACAAAACAATATTTCACTACACGCTATCACACTACTATTAAGTAAAAATTACTGTTAATTACTTAGTTATTTAGTAAAAAATCGCTAAATCAAACCCGAACTTCTTTTCATAATATCTGAAATGTCAGAAATCAATCAAAAATTTCGAATAATGCTCAACCCTCTTTTCACCCCCCCCCCCCCCCCCGATCATAGGGTCGCCGACGTCATTGAATTGCTTACAAACACGTACACTTTATTCGCACGATACCACGCTTCCTTATCAGTTATTTATTCAATGCGTTAACATCAAAATAGTAAATGTAATTTAAAGATAGGACTACATCGGGTAACCCCATCTTAGTGTTGCCATATAAAAATTTAGGATTTTTACGTATACTGTGAAAACCATAACTATTAGAGGATTTTATTGTACTGAAAACCTCTTCAGAATATGAAATCCTGTAAAATTGGTTATAATCACTTTTACTGTCCGACGAACCGTTCTAGAAATATATGCGAAAAACATCTTCAAAAATCAAACTTGCACAGAGAGGTGATTTATCTAGGGTATTATAACAATTGATCTTAGGACCAATTCTAGCATTTTTACTCGTTATATTCTGAAATTCAATGTATGATTTCCGACCCAATATGGCGGACGTGGTAGTAGAACAGTGACTCAGTATCTATGATTCGAAGAATAGAGACCTGGCTGAGGAGAACTATGGGAGAGAGAAGGATGACTGGATTATCTCTGATGAGCGTGAATAGAAATCTTGTTAAAGATAATCTGGAGAAGGTCGAAAATAAGGTTTTATCTGGGGATTACACGAGGAAGTACATCTTGCATGCAAGCTGTACTGCCATGCTTCTTGCACGTGTAATCCACACTTCCATGTAGGCATCTCAGCTTTCAGCGATCTTGCATGCTGAAAAATCATAGCAGCTCAGGTGATAGTAATTTGACATTATACAGTTTTCAAGATGGCAGAACAAAATATTAGAGAGCGAAGCTTTTTAAATTAATAAATCGGGAAAATGAGTGTTACATTACATCATTTACCAACACCTTCCTCTTCCTTTTTTCTTCTGTTTCTCCGATTCTTCTACTTCCTTATACAAAATGGATTGGACACCCCCGCAATAATATTAAAAGTTACTTTGATTTTTGCATGTCCGTCCGTCTGTCCGTCCGTTCGTCCGCATGATTACTCGATAACACGTTCACTTAAAGAGTTGATATTTTGGACAGTAGTAAATTTAAGTTCCAAAATGGGCTGAATCGGGTAACTCCTTCGTAGGGTTGCCATACAAAAATTTCGTTTTCCACTATATATTTGGACACTACCGGAGAACGCGTCAACGTAGAGAGCTGAAATTTGATACATGGTGTTTTCATAATAATAGTAAAGAAACCTTCGAAAATGGACTAAATCGGGCAACCAGTTCTTGGTGTTGCCATGTAAAAATATAGGTTTCTTACGTATACTGTAAAAACGATCAGTCCTAGACGTTTTTAATTGTACTGAAAATTCTTCACAATATGAAATCCTATGAAATTAGTTATAATCACTTTTACTGTTCGACGAACCGTTCTAGAAATATATGCGAAAAACCACTTCAAAAATCAAACTTGAACAGATGGATGACAATGCGAGATTACATACGGGCATTCATCTAGGGTATCATAAGAATTGGTTTAGTTTTTTTTTCTTGCTTTAAATGCATGCAAGGTATAAGACATCAAGCGATCTGCCTTCTGCTGTCAAATTTAAAAACAGGTTGGAACGTTGGAAGGGATGCCGCGTGTAATCCCTAGGTTAGAAAAATTTTCAGCAAATCCGAGAAAATTGTTATTAGCGCAAAAAGTAAATTTTGCTTAGACAAGAAGTAATAAGAAGGTAATAATAATAAGGCAATAATTGCTAGATTTTTTTTTTTTAATAAGAAGTACCATACATGTCATAGGGTTACATCTCGCTGCAACCATACCACCCCGCCCCCCCCCCCTTTCGATCTAGCATTAGTTGACCAGTAGCGTACGTGCGGGGGACGATGTGGCTGTTCGGCTCGGTCGGCACTCGGCACACATATTTTGTAGCGGCAATTTTTTATATTTCTGTCTAAATTAATTAAAAAACCTGGAATAGGTCTAAAACCAATTCTTATTTCTAAAATGGTTCGTCGGACAGAAAAAATTATAATAACGAATTTTATAGGATTTTATATTCTGAAGAACTTTTCAGCACAATAAAACCCTCTAGGACTGATCGTTTTTATAGTAAACGCAATAATCCTAAATTTTTATATGGCAACACCAAGAAGGTGTTGCCCGATTTAGTCCATTTTGAAAGTATATTTACTATTCTTATGAAAACGTGGTGTGTAAGATTACAGCCCTCTAAGTACACGCGTTCTCAAGTTATCGTGAGGACAGGCGGACGGTAGGCCATGCAAAAGTCAAAACAACTTTTGCGTGAATATTCAATCCATTTTCCTCTCTATGATTTCATCATTTGGGGAATATAATAAAAATAAATAATATAATAATCTTGTAATCACCGAAATCAATGATTATAATAATTATTCAACAAAAATTCGCGCTGAGCGGGCGGTCCGAGTTGACGTTGACATTTTTAAGCTTAATCAGTGAAAAAAGAAAATACGTGCGCCATAAATTTGGGATTGGCGATGACAGCATAAAGATAACTCGCTTGGTGGTAAAGATTAGAACTACTAAAGACAGTTTTCCTTTAAAGCTGGAGTCAGATTGAAAATTTTAAACGAGTAACAAGCTTAGTACGCATTTACAGGTGATATCGAATGTATGCTTGTTGGGTGTTAGATTACCACCGCACGCGTCGCTCGCGACACAAAATCAGGTGAATTTCTACTTTACGTCGCAAATGTTCATTTTAACCTCACACTTGAGAGATTGCCCTGCTGCCGGACTTAATTTAAGAACTATTTTTTTATTTTCAAAGCAAAAAAGTAGTAGGAAGAGAAGTCAATTGAGAAAGTGGAAAAATGCAAACTAATTTATAACAAAAAGTTGAAAATATCAAATGACAATCGACAACTTTAGAAAACACGTTTTTACGCTACGCACAAATGACGGTCTAAATACGCGTACACCTTTTGTTTTATTTAATTCAACTAATTTCATTTATTTTCAATAAATTTCAACAATACTTCAGCAATATTCAACAAAAAATCAGCAAAAATCGATCAAAAAAATTTAAATTAAATTTAACATTACTTGGAATGCGTTTTTCAAAATTAAATCACCAATTTTCAAATTTAATTCAAAATATAAAATTGTAATATATAAATTGTAAATATAGATCAACGTATTCGTTATTCTATTAAAAGAATTCACCAATATTATTAATTACATAGCCGCTCTGCGGCTGCTATATTCATATTTGATGAATTTTGAAAAACGCATATATGTTGAATTTAACTTAAAATTTGTTGTGGCTCGAGTCTTATAGACTGGGCGGACAAATGTAGTGTTTTTCAGACAGAGCTTGTAGCGATTTACCAGGCGGCAACATTGATATGCAGCGAGTCCGAACGACATATCTGCATTTACACTAATAGCCAGGCAGCCATTAATGCTGTATTTGTTAAACAGTTATGCAAGGCCAGCCTTTAGGAATTGACTACACGGCATAAGGTGACCCTATGCTCTGGGTACCTGGCAACAGGGATATCCCAGGCAACGAGATGACTAATGAGTTGGCCAAAAAGAGGTCTGAAATGGAGTGGATAGCCCCGCAGCCAGCGGCGGATTTCCCTATAGGCCGAGTAGGCCCGGGCCTTGGGCGGCAAATTTAGGGGGGGGGGCAAAATTTGGTGAGATTATGTTTTTTTAGTACTCGCGCCCTCTGTGAACCCACACGTCAACTTTTAAAAATTCAAAAATGTGTCTAGAACCCCAAAAAAGAAATTTACACGTATGGAGATTACAAATATGAAAATTTTTGGATCTTTGCTTACAAGTTTACTCCAAGTTCAAGCGCATCACTTTAATTTTGCTCCACTACAGACTACATATATTAGTACTGGCATATTTGGTATTTTCGCTGCCAGTTTTTGTGTTTTACAGGGAGTAGAGGAGCGGTATCTTCCATAGGCCTAGGGCGGCCAAGTTATCAAATCCGCCCCTTCCCGCAGCAATAGATTTCGTGAACTTTTTTCGTGTATAGTCGGAACTTTAAAAGAGAAGAGATCTTCAGGAATGCTAATCAAAAGTCAAGCCTCCGGTGGATCAACAGGAAAACCTGCCGTATCGCGAGGCAATTGTGGAGGATAGGCAATTGTAACACTAGAATGAAAGTCCACAAGTATTTACTCGTAAAAAACAATTTAATATACAGTAGCCAAAATTACGTTATAGCAACTCGAAAAACTCAAATAAGTGTTCAAACGGGTTCTTTTGTTGTGTTTTTTTATTTGTCTTGTCATCAACAGAAAATACTTTTAATTCAACTTCTCATCAAATTAATTTTGAATTAATTTGAAAATTAAATTTTTTGTTTAATTTTAATTTAGGTTACTAAAATTTTTCTTCCCATTATTACAGAATAATGTTTATGCTTTTTTTTTCACTGAAGCTTTTTTATTAATGTTGGCAATTTTCATGTAATTTTTTGTTATTTTAATAATAATTTTTTTTTTTTATTAAAAACTTATTTAATTTGACTATTTCCATTTTATAACCTTCATTTATTTAAAACACCTGATTCTGAACTGAATTCATAAAATTTTTATTTTCAAAACCCGCACTGAATCCAAAAATAAAAAAAAAATATTTCTTAGAACCTACACTTGATCTTAACCCAAAATTTAGGCAGTTCAATATACAGGTTGTTATAGCTTTAAGCTAAACCCTTTACATAGTAGTGAGTGTATTGTTTACCCATAGTTCCAGCATAAGGGCTACATCATCACCCTCCTCCCAGAACTAAGTTTAAAGTTATTATCTTGCTTATACCTCTATCTAGAAACGTTGGGCTTACATAGCATCCCTAATCTCATTAGTTGTGAACACTAAAACAGAATTAATTTTATAGTTTACACAAACTTATGTTCCATGCTCCATAAATATAATATAAATAAATAAAAGTGACTTCGTGTACGTACATACATATCTAGTTAAAGCCACCTAATTAGTAAGTTTTAAAGTAGGTATAAATTGAATGTAAAATCATAAACAAACTGAAATTCTCGCATAATCCAAAAATTTCTTTAAAAACTCCACTCTAATGTAAACAGAACTTTTTAGGTTTTTCGACAATTAGGTACCAGTTTTCCTTCTAATTTTGTTGCTGCATACTTACAACAACTTTAACATTCCTATTTATTTCGGTTAAAGCTAAGTGTCATAATAATGTATACGCCACGAACATAAAGAATTGAGAGCTCCGTAAAAGCTGATGCTAAAAGTTTCCTCGAAATTCCAGTTGAGGACAGCATAGCCTTCTTGTATAGTATAGTTGTATCTACTATTTTATAGAGTAGAACATATTCTCAATCTAGTCTACATACATAGGAAATGATGCGATAACATTCCTAGAACAAGTTAGACTTAATTTATGTGGAACCATGGTTTTGTGCAAGCACGGAGAACCATGAATAATCCACTCCAGTACCAACCGATGTATAGAAAACTAAGAATGGTACCTAAGCCTTTATATATAGGTAGGTATATATAACTTTCTTGGGCACAAGTATCCATACTGGGTATATCCGAGTTGAAATTCCCTGCATATATGACATTAAATTAAACAAATTGATAATCCTATACCATCTCGAGATTGTTAACTAAGCCCTGGGAACAATGGAAAAGGATGCTTTGAATATAAATTTATTAAAAAAAAAAACAATCTTCTCAGGTGAGAAAATATTCAAAACAAGATTTATGTACATATTTGGAATTTGGATATGTGAAACTGTAACTACGGAAGGCACTTGTGTTCCGTTATACAGGTACAGGTCTATATCAGTTTACAATCGCAATCGATAAAGCCCTACAAGCTGAACTCATTTCCATTTCTCTCGGGTATGAAATTCAAATTTATGAGCTGCAAGAAAATAAAATCGACATTGCCTTTTTGCTCAAGAGTAAATATGCCTATAGGACACGTTACGTATACATACATATCAACATTTATTTAATACTATGTACATACCCAGTTAAGTGCATTATAACGATATATATGTAAAACAAATATGTCTAGACGCAACTCATGAGTTATTTAGCTGGTTTTGAATCGTCCTCGTATAATGTGACACATACACACACACATACACACACCATAAAATATCCGTAAGATTCAAGGAATTTCGCGACCCCACTTTAAACGTGCATCATTAATTTCGCTTATATAGGCTCAATCTCTGAACACATGAAAAGCCCAGCCCCATCCGGATGGAGTACGCCATTTATCAAGAGATTATCGTTCTCCTCTTGTATCTTGATTCCATCTCTGATAGCATTCAAGTGACATAAGACCGATGAGTTTTGTTGATAATCTTTTGAGTGCTAGTTTTATCAGAACTAACAACGATTGGCTTTTCTATTTGGTAATAGGCTCATTCATGACTTATGTATGCTACTTAATGCGTTGGGAATTCATTAATGGAGGTGTCGTCATATTAAATGATATCATTAAAAGGAGAAAATATTAAACACACTTGATTTGATAGATACCTATACCTACCTAAACTTTTTTCTTTTTATCATAAAACAAATGCGAAAATTACTTGTGAATGTCAAAATTAATCTTCTTTTGCAACAATATATATTTTTTATCTTTTATTAATTCATCAAAAGAATCGAAAATAGAAATAAAAAAAACATTATGAGTGCCACAGTCGAACATCTTCAACGGTGATTGACTCGGCGCCTTAACTGTTTTTAATCTTTTTCCACTGACCGGAAATATCCAATTTGAAAGAAATTTTTGCTCATTAAAATTTAGTATAAAAAATAAATAATTTGCGATTCAATTCAATTCAATTAAACTTTATTTAAATTTGGGCAAATAAATAGATTTAAAAAATTAAGATTGTGTAGATTAGATTTTAGATTTTTTTAAAATAAAATAATCTTATAATAAAACAATTTTTTTTTATTTAATTAAATATACTTGTTCAAGAAGTCCGTTTTTGGATTCTCTCTTGAACAAGTATAAAGTTTACCTGGCCAAAAAATTATAGTAATCTTGTTTCCTCCACCTTGGTAGAATATAGGAAAATTTTGTTATATAATTCACACAGCGAGTTTATTCTGCATTTCTATCAGATGAGATCAATTTGATCTTTTTCAAATGTCTACGGCAGGCAGAAATCAAGCCATACTGAAGAGTATAAGGTTTCTGACAATACGAAACGCTTATTTTTTCTATTTCTTTTTTCAATCCACTGCCGGCGTACGCAGGTTCAATTCTTACGAATTGAACTGGTTTTTTAAATTTTTTAAAACAATTTTTAAAGTTAATTTTTTTTCTCTATTTTTCTCAATTTTTAATTTTTTTATTTCTTTCCATTTTTCTATATTTCATTTATTTGTTCGAGTCACTCAATTTTGTTATTTGGGACCTGTTGATGAATCAAAATCAAGACTTGAAACTTGTCACCCAATATCAAATAAGTTGTGTGATGAAATAACAAATATAAAAGAATTTATCCGCTTTTGCTGTTATGCCGAAGACTAAGAAAATAGCCTTTTTGAACAAGTATAAAGTTTTCCCGACAAAAAATCATAATAATCTTGTTAATTAAAAATTAAAAATCAAAATACAAAGCTACATACAACATACACATTCCAAAACTAAAAAAATCATTAAATAGGGAAAATATACAGTGCCATCTGTACGCGATCCATGGGACCTCCAGCGATTGTTGACCAACCAGTTCTTCAACCAGTAAGACAACCGACTACAAGTTAGTTTAGCTGTTAGAGTTTGGCTACTTAAAGTAGATTAATTCGAACTTCTATACATGGCAACAAATTTTCAATCAAAGTAACTTATATGCTGCGTTCCTTTCTCGTTCAAATTTAGCTTCAATTTGTCATCGTTTTTTTTCAGACTCAGAATGGTTCTGAATGGAGCTGAGATTTTCTCGGATTCAAGCACGATGATTTTAATTTGTATTCGTGAATGTGTTGTTTACAATTTGGCCGCGGTGGTAATATCAGAATATGAGTTGTCTTTCTTGGAAAATGGCTTTGTTTTTCATAAACAACAAATTATACGAATTTATAATTACTTTTCTCAAATGGTGGAAATGTCAAACACTTGAAATGGTTCTGTTTCGTTCCTTTTCTATAAGCACAGAACTAAATTATGACATCATTCTATCGATTCATACTGATTCATTCAGAATGAGAAAAGGAACGTAGGAAAAGGAACGTGGGAATAGTGTCTGCATTCGCAGCCCCAGTATTTTTTAAATTTTCGGCTTTTTTTCAAGTAGCCAAATTCAATGTATTTGGTAATCAACGAAAATTTTTATACTGTTGGCTCATGTTAGGTCCGACACGAACTGGAGACTTTTTGTCACGCAACTTTTTAGTCACTGTCGCCGTCTTGTCGCCGTCTTGTCGCCGTGTAGACTAATATAGTATGAGTAACTGTCACCCCAAAAATGTTTTATATCACCATTCATGAATATAAATTTCGAGGAGGCAGCTTCATAAGGATATTGAAAATATCAACGAAAAGGAGGCTATTAGGTCCTTCCAATTTACAACGAAAGGCTACATAAAGGAAAATTTCACTTAATGTTTGATGATCCTATCCTGAAAAATTCCTTCAATATTTCCGTATGAGGGTTGAAAGATTTGATGATTCACTACTACAGATTTTGAGATCTGCTATAACTTAGTTCCAGTATGAGATCATCAATTGAACCCTAAGAGAGACTTGTGCGGCCCACACACGATACAGCTGTCGGCCCAACTGTTGTACCAATTCATGTTGGCGTACAATCATTGTATGGTATGTGTGGACCAATTGCACGAAGCGTGCAACGATCGCAAGCTCGGTTGGATGGTTGGATGTACATGCAGGCAAATCGGTGTTGTATATTCGACGGAAGAAATCGGTCCAACAGTTGTATCGCCTGTGGGTTACTGTTATTGTAATTGTTGGTCCAACAACAACGCTTTAGGGTACGACCACAGAAACAAGCGTGCGATTAGTTTTCGAATGCACTTAAAAGGCGCGCGATTTAGTCATCGAAACTGTGCCGATTTTTAAAAATCGCGCGCTTGTTTCTGTGGTCGTACCATAAGGTCTATCAACACTTTCACGGATACTTCTCCCTACATTTTTGTATTCAAATTGCTATCAGAGAATTCCTTCAAATTTTTGTTGTATTCTTGTATTAATGCTTCTTTATTTATATCTTCTTTCACACACTATCTTTGCAGCAGCCATTTTTCAAAAAGTATGAGTACGTTACTTCCAAGCTCTACAACGTCTCCTAAAACAATGGCAGTCAAGCGACGACAAAAATGTGTGTGTGTAGAGCCTATGGAATTGATGGTGGTGAAAAAAAAACAGACGGTTCGCATGAATAACTAGAAATAGCTATTTCGAATGACCTAAGGCTAGTCGTTGGCTCAGCGGTCCTTGGCCCGTTAGTAAAATATTAATGCAATGTAACCTGGACTGAAGCGTTCTTTTTCTTATCTTCAGCATAAAAATGAGATTTTTAGTAAAGCCCTTATCTTGAATCCCTCTGTATTCCCTAAAAGCGCTCCAAGAGCGCTTCCCTTTGCAGACATTCTCACGTTAAAACGATATGAACAAGGATACGGTAGGGAAGCGCTACGAGCTTCCAAAGAAGTGCTCTTGCATTCGTCTTTGAGCGTTTCCATTTCCCGCTGGGATCTTACCGTACTATCAATTTCTCTGTTTACTTTGGAGCTTCATTCTAATATTGGATTGCAACTTTCAAATACATCTTTCTCAAGATATGTTAATGCATCCTTAAGTTTCCCAATTTTAAAAATTTTTAGCCTCAGTTCCATCCGTATCATTTTCTTTATCCTCCAGATTGTTATTGTCCACTTCAATTAGGTCTTTATAGATTTTTCCAAGAACCCCATGCATGGAATTTTGCGAAACTGCATTGGGAAAATAAAAATTTGTGATATTGATATACTATATTGTATTCGAGGGCAAAAATACAACTTTAACTATACCTTAGGCTTAGACAGTTCATCTAAGTCCTTTGGATGGGCAAGTGGAGCAGTAATATCTTATTTGCCTGATTATTATTGGTATAAGAAGTTTTGACTGCAGCAGGACTTGTTTGTTGAATATTTCCTGGTGACCCAAGTCTCATTCAAAAATACTGGCAATCTATTATTAATACAACCTTTCAGAGAGTTGGGATTTAGGGAGTGATAAACCAAATTGGTTTAAGCATAAAATCAGCTGTAGCATTACCTCCAAGCAGTGAAGTAAGCCTATATTTTGCAGGATTATGTCCAGAAATAGACTTTTCATCTTGCGCAATAAAGAATCTGGTTGGGATTTGTTTTTTTCTTCTTCTCAGAATAGTCCAGTTTCATCATCATTAAATACTTGTTGGGAGCTATAATCACCTGTTTTTTAAATATGTTCGGGTACGCGAATGTAGCTTCTTTGTCGGCACTAGCTACTTCTCCTGACAATTTAATATTATGAATACCAGATATTTTTTTTTAAATCTATCTAACCAACCACATTGTCCCCATAACTTTTTTAAATCATTGCCTTTTCTTTAAATAACATTTGACTTGAGTCTGATCTTCAATCTACATCAACAAAAGTTTTTCTATTTTTACCATCATAGTGCTTCTAGATTTTATCGCTTTTGATTCAATGGGTACTGCATCAGGTACTGCATCTAAGACATATTTTTTTATATTTGTTCTTATTTTTAATAATAATGTTTATTACAGATGTTTTGCTATATCCACTGCTCGAGTAGTAATTTTTCAAGAACTTTACTGAGAAAAACTAATGCTAAAAACTAAACATTTTATTACAAGATATATTGACATGGATATCAAATAAAAATATATAAAATAAATTACAATACAATAAAAATACATTTATTGAAATATATACAGGGTGGGTCTTTATTATTATTATTATTAGTAGGGGATATGGCCAGAGTTCCCACCTCTCATATAGTCACCGCGACCTGTAAGATTTTTTGTGACATTACCCCTAATTGCCCTAGGGCGCCCATTCGAACTTAAGGTCTTTTATAAAGCCTATAACATTCTTGGGAGCAATTTTTCCGACATCCTCTGGCAGTGGAAATACCTTTTTTATGTGCCTTAGCCTTATACGGCACAGAGCTTCACAGTCACATAGGAAATATTCGGCGGTTTCCTCGTCTTCAATACAGAAGCAACAGGCCTCATCATCGGTCTTACCCTTTTTAAGATGATACCTAAGTGGGCAGTGCCCAGTGAATAGGCCCGTTATGAGCCTTAACTCCTTCCTCTGTTGCCAATACTTTACAAACTTCTTCGCTTGTCTCCGACCCGGGAGATATTTCCAGTAGCGATTTTTAATTCTGTCCTTCCAAAGCCTGATCTTAGCTGGCAACTTTTTGGATGTCCAAAGATGGGCTCATGGCCAATAAACAGAGGCTCCTTCTTTTGCAAGGTGATCCCTCCATTTTTTACCCATCCGTGTACCATTTAAAAGATCCTTACTCAAAGGGTAGGTCCCAAGTGTGCCACTGTTGACGGTCCCCTAAGATACCCTTAAATGGCGTTTCAAAGTTATAGCGTTTTGGCATAACGTCTGAAATTGGGTTGGCCTCAGATCCTCTAGAAATTTTTGGAGGACTTCCAGGTGGCCAACCAAATTATTTGTGTTCAAGAAATTTGCCCTGTGCAGTCTAATTACAGTGAGGATAGCCTCCTTCGTTACATGAAAATGTAAAGGTAGTATAGGTCCAACAAATCCTCTAAGGCTGCAGGTACGCATGGCACCAGTTATTCCTAGACATGCAAGCCGTTGTAGTGTTTGCAAGATAGCTTGAGCTGTCTTTTATTTTGTCTTTGGCGACCGAACGAGTGAAGCGTATCCGTATGTGACAATGGATGTTATAATAGACATGTATGACCATCATAGAGTAATTTTTGATTTAAAACCCCAAGTTCTGCCAAAGAGCCTGCGGTATGTCCATGTTGCCACTGTGGCCTTTTCCAGTACTCATTTTAAATGGGAGTTCAGGTTAGTCTACTGTCCAGGGTAATGCCTAGATACTTGACGTCCTTCGAGAATTCCACTATTGTTCCCTCAAGAGATGGTGCTTGTAACTAAAGCTTCCTTTTCTCGTGAAAGGAACAATTATTGTCTTGCCAGGATTGGCTCGAAATCCCATTATTTGTCATCAGACGTGAACTATGTTTAGGGCATTCTGCATTAGATCAGATATTGTCCGATCATGTATGCCCCTGATGATAATGACTAGGTCATCTGCATAGCCTTGGTTATCATGTCCTGAGCTGGTCAGCTCCTGTAGGAGGTCATCGACAACCAGCGACCATAGTAGGGGGACAGACCCCGCCTTGGGGACATTCCTTAGCAGCCACTATTGTAATCGAGTGCTCTTCTAGGTTAGCTGTGATTCTTCGGCTTTCAAGCATAGCTTTTATCCATTTTACCAAGGAAGGTTCTATTCCTTTTTTGGTAGCTGCATTCTCAATGGCTTTAAAGGAGGTATTGTCAAATGCTCCTTCGATGTCTAGAAATGCGAAAAGAGCAGTCTCTTTCACCTCCACCGCCTTTTCTAGTCCTAAGACAAGACTATGTAGGGCAAGTGTGGTAGACTTCCGTGCATGGTAAACATGTTGGTAGGGATGGGTCTTAATACGTGCCAAAAATTTTTATGTTAAATGTCCGGAAGTGTTAATATTTTTTCGGCTAACCTACTTATATATTTTTTAATTATTATATAGACTCTGTGTCAGTGGTTAAGCGGACCTTTAGGACGGCATTTATGAAGTAGTTAATTTAAGGTATTTTTTGCAGGAGGGGTTTGGACGTTTTGTCGACATTCATTGGAATGCTCGTTCATCAAAAATTACTTTTCCATATTTTTGATGCGATTACTTAACTAAAAGAAAAAGTGTGTTCTAATAAACCATAAACTTTAATTGATCTAAAATACAGTATTGAAACATTGACCGCACAAAAATTGATTAATGTGGTTAGAACTTTACACTAGATTAGACTCTTAATGACAACCATATAATATGCATCATTCATCTATCATATACGTGACACAACAGAGAAATTTTTGCAGGTTATGATTAAATAAAAAATGCTATTAAAAAAAAAAGTTATCGCAAGAATTTTGACCCACCCTGTACAGACATACTTGCATTAATGACAATTTGGAAAGAATCAATATCTAATCCAAAATTAACGGTCTAAATGTGAACCCTGAATATTCCACATGTAATGTATTTCATATTGGCACTTTAGACCCACCCACATGTCTCACTTCTTATAGTCTTCCATGCATATCAAATTTGGTACCTAAAGTTTACCCTGTACTTCGTAGGCTCTGGCTGACTAATTATCTTTTGAAGTCCATTCAAAATTAATCAAAATCCTAATTTGTAGTTTTTCAATTTTTAATTTTAATTTAATCTTAGTATTGATATATTTTTATTTATTTATTTTTCATACCTATGTATAGTTCGAAAACTCTTTTGTACTAAAAAGATTGGCAAATCTGATGTACTTTGGTAGCTATATAAATAATAAATAAATAATTTCCTTAACAGAGATGTAAAAATAAATTTAAGTATGGAATCCAAATTATGTTCTAAAGGCCTAAAATCTGGACTTTGGTTCTTATGAAAATTAAAAATTAATAGAAGAAAATAAAAGATTTTGGCGATGCAAAAATTTTATACTCCTCTACCTCTCGGAAACTTTGTATCCATCAGTAGGTTTACATGAATACTTGAAATGTACTTCAAAAAGAGAACAAGCAATCAAAATATCATGTAAACGCGCATTGAATTCAAGTTTACTTGACTCCACAAAAATGTTGTTCAATTTGAAAAAATTCATGTAAACGCAAATGTGGTACCTACTTGAACATTTTTCATGTCTGCGAGTTATGAAAATGGTAAAGAGGTGCAAAAGGATTACTCTTGTTGACAATTCTGCCGCATTCACAATGCAGAGTAGAGCTCGGTGGAGCAGAGTGAGCTTTAAGTCCAGAGCGAAGCTGTTCACAATACAGTGCAAAGTGAAATTCGAACTTTTGAAATTTAACGTAACAAATCACCATAACAACGCCAACTCCACAACGAACCTTGAAATTAATATATCAAAATTCCATAGCAACTCCAAATCAACATGCTTGCCGTTGTCAAAAATAATAAATTCGAAAAAAGAGACACCCATGGCCCCATGAGATCGCTTCGAAACTAGATAAAAATTAACGTAATTTTTTTGGTTTTTAAATCATGAAGTTTGCAAAAAATACCTCTTGTTCTTTATCAGCATTCATAAAACATATTAAATCAGAAAATAACATTAAAACATGTTAGTTATGATAAAAGGAAGTATATAGAGCTTTTTCCACGCCATCTACATGCTAGTAGTTCGAAATTCCAGTATGTAAGCTTTCGGAAATGCCAGCGTGAAATTAGAATAGAACTAATTTCATGCAGCTCCACTCTTAACTACTCTGAGAAAAACACAGATGGCCATATGCACTACTGCGTGTGAAAAAAAGGATGCCAATTGCATTTCTACGCTACTCTACTCCACTCTGCATTGGAAATGCGACATTCAGGTTGTAATTTTTGATAAATTTCAAGTCAAGTAATTGGAAGTAATTCTATCAAAGTTTCAAAAAGATTTCAAGTCAAGTACTCAAGTATTCATGTGCACTGTCACTGTGCATGTCTAGTGACATTATCCGATACTTTTTGTGAAAAACTGCATTCCTAGCAAACGTAATAATCCATTTTACATAGATCTTCTTCTATATAATCATACAATCAGTTTACGAAGTATCCTCTTTACATTCAATTAAATGCATCCTGACTATACCCTTCGTAAGCATGATTCATCTTTTATGCTACATATAAAAAATTCTTACACAGGCCATAATATCCAAAAAGTTTTCCCTCTTAGTCATCTTCAGGTTGAATGCATCTCCAGACACTGGCATACGATAGATATCAACTCCGACGGCGACGTCTTTATCGTTTCACAGAAAGTAAAAGGATATACTCCAATAAAAGGGAAAAGATTTTATACTCCTTGCAGTCTTCGTCCTTAACTTTTACTTGTCTCATTGGGCATACAAAAACAAGATCTGGCAGATATAGCAGTATTCCCATATAACTACTACAAGGTTAATGTTCGTAATTCGTGGAGGAGTTCCTTCGCAGGGATGGCCGAAGTATAAAATTGGATGATTTTATCAACTTCTCTGGTGTATCAATAATCGTAAAACCTGCACTTTTAGCTTTTAACTCAATTCGTTTAAAACTTTGTAAATATTTATCGGACCTTTGTCCTGTTCAAATGTGTACACATACATATCTACATTTGTAGTTTTGCGGATGCCTACATAGTAAGAAGTTTTGAAATGTTTGCGGAGATGATTCTGTGAGATTCAGATTAAAAATGGACATCATTTCTCGTAGATAATAAAGAATTTTGAATATTATCTCGGTATATTTTAGCTTAATAGTTTTATTTTCATTTATCAATATTTATCTTCACTAACTTTCTGTCGTCGTATTGCTAAAGATGAACAGTAAATAATCGAAATACTAGTAAACTTCAAAACGTAATGAATACTTACTAAAAAATAAACAATAGCACAATTATAATTTTTAAAGGTTCAATTTGAAAAATTGTCCTTCTGCAGGTGCGCTAGGTAAGCAAAATAATTTTTTTTTATAAACCTTACTAATTCCGGAAATCAAAATCATGAACTTTTTTTTTGATAATCCTCAAACGCTATTGGCTGCTTGAATTTGTTGAGCCCTAATAAATTTAAAATAATCGTTATATGCATGAATTGAATGTAATAAGATACTCCTTCAATATTAAAGGAATCTGCGGCTCCCATGGCAAATTGAAATCTGTTTTTTTCTCTATTTTCACTGAATCTTTTTAAGTGAAATAAGTAACTATGATGTAATTCTTTATACGGATTTTATGTTGTGTTTATTTTAGTTTTTATGCCTAGATATACTTTGTAGTTTTTTGCAAAAATTATTAATGAGCATTGATATTATTTCAGTTTTTTTTTCATGTTGCATATTCATAAGAGTGGCCAATTCTCACTTGGCAAAAAAATAACGAAAGATTGTTTTTAAAAACAAAGTATACCTAAGGAAACGCACACTCGCGTGCGCACCTTATCAATCGTTATTCTAAAGCCGATCCCACAAAATGTGTGCATTTGTCAAATATTTGGCAATTCGTCTCGTTTACACGCACGTCGTCAAATGAGACGCATTGACAAATGCCCACATTGAGTGGGACCGGCTTAAGGTACGTGCACAACGAGACGAGGCGAAGCCAGGCGAGGCGAGGCGAGGCTATGTATATTAAGAGTTCAAGAAATAAAATGATTGCACGCTATACTATTAGGGCCGTAAACACTAACGAGGATAATCCTATTTCCCGTGTAAAGATTATTCCTATCCGAGAATAATCGCGCTTTTTTTGGACGTAAACACCAATTCGTGTAAAACCATGTATTTTTTGCTTATGTGGCATTACTTTCGGACATTTTCGGTATGTCAAATAACAGGGACGCGACCTTAGATCATATAACGAACAGGATAGGCTATGAGGAAGAAAAACTTAAGCATTTTTCTTCAAGTAGTAGAATTAGAATCGCATCGATGTGTTTGTTTAGTCATGGAAGTCGTAAACTACGATATTTTCTGAGCGGGCACATAATTTAGTGGTTGAAAGTTAATCAAATATTGAACAAGTTTTATAATTTCCTGGCAGCGGGATTCGTACCATTTTTTCAGTTTATAATTTTATAATTCTTTTATAAGTTATTACATTTTTAAGAGTTTTCCTAGTGCCCCATTTATTTGCTGATAATATTTCTTGTCGTTGCCTTTGCTTGACTGACATCAAACAAGACCCCCGATGACAATTCAATTGTAAGATCTAAGAAATGACAAATGAGAAATGTCAGAAATATCGAACTGACAAAAACTAAAACCCCAGCCCTCTTGTCATTTCCCTCCAGTGTCCACAAAAAAATTGCTTATCACACGTACACGAATTTTATACAAGGTAGCCTATCCTTCCGTTTTATGATCTAAGGACGCGACGTGGACAGTTTGAATTTATTTTTTGCTTTCTGCGTTATTGCCACCAGGAGAAGAAATTGGAATAAGAGTCCCATCAACAATTCCAAGAACATTAGGAAATCCTAACCTATCATAAAACTTATTTTTGACAATAGCAGCTTGTTCATTTTTTGCAGGCATTTTTATGACGGATTTTGCTAACATGCCCAATGCTACTGATACTCTTCCACATGTAGCCTGATGTAGGTACACCAAATAAATCACCAGATAGTATTTGGAAAGAGCCAACAGCATAGTATCGCAAACAAATCAATACTTGAATCAAAACTGGTATAGGATTATTTCGATTGTCGTGATAAGCAAGGTTTTCCGTCAACAGTTCTGCTATTTCACAAACAATATCTTTCGAAAATCTATACCTTTTTATGAAGTCGTCATTATCGTATTTTTCCATGAGATTTATTCTTTCGAATAACTTCCTTTGACTAGGTCTTCGTGGTAAACTTGCCACTGCCCGGAAAAGCTCTAAATCCTCTTCATCCAACGAGGAATTAGTCGATAAACTCATCTGAAAATCTTCACATACAAAACTTTGATCCGATTCACTAGCATCCATTTTAATAATTTAATTTAATTTAAACAAACGAAAATTTATAAACGGAAATATGAACTGTCATATACAACTGTCACCTATTCGGAATAATCCTCGAATGGAAATTTTACCCCCAGAAAATCTCGGATAAAATATTACACCAGTGTAATACAAGGGATTAAATCTCGAGTAATCTTGGTTGGTGTTTGTATAATACACGTGAATATGGATTATTCTGGTTGGTGTTTACGGCCCTAAGGGCCGTTCATAACAAAGCTGTAGCAGTGCTCGATCAGGCGAGAAAACTCGCGGTATCTCGCTCGACAATGAAATTTTTCATTTTTTCAGGAGGTGCAGCGTGCTAATCTTGAAAGCTGGCATTCTTATAGGATTTTTCTTTGATATAATCGAACAGCTGTTTACTCATTCTCATATATTGTAAGAATCTATCAATATCTGTACATGGACCATCATATAAGATGCTATTTACCAAATTCCAGACGTTTCGTATCTATCGGGTGGCAAGGCAAGTATAACAGCGAAAAGTACACTTATGTGAAAAATGCAATATAGTTGCATTACTTGACAAACACAAAATTTCTTCTCCAGAATCTAAAGACATAGTTTATGGTCTGACATTGCAATTTACCTAGAAGCTGAACGCCTTGTTGTGAACACTACACCTTGAGATTATCTTCACCCCGCCTCGCTCAACTGCCTCGCCTCGCTTCATTGTGCACGTATCCTTACGGAGAAACGCCAAATGGATTTGTTAGATGGCAATCATTACCTAAAAATTATTTCCGATATTCTACAGATCATCAACAGAATAATTCGTTAGACGACAATATTACAAATTTTTTTAATAAACGTTAAAATATACAATTATAAATTCCCTCATTAAATCCTTCAAGCAGACCCATACGTGTGCTCATCAATCGCAGACGTAAATAACAGAAATTGCCAATAAAGTTGGGAATGACCAATGAGTAATTACGTACATGCGTACATGAACTTGCGTTTTCTTATTCCTGGATTAAAATTACTTTGTGATGAGTGCGCTTGAACAACCGAGAGAAGAATACTTTGTTTTGAATTTGAATTTCCTTAGCTTTTTTTTCAACAAATTTGACGACCTTTTTATCAAGCAACTTAAGGTTGTTGTTAACGATATGTAATTTTTCCGCGACGTAAATTTATTAATTTTTTTCTTTCAATTTCAAACTTTGCATATAAATTTACTAAATGCTTTTATTAAAGTAACCTCAGAAAACATCAAAAACGAAAATTCGAACACTATAAAATAAAACATAGAACCTTACAAAAAAATTATATCGAAGAATTAGCTTTTATTGACAATATAAATAGAAAGTTGTTGTGTCTTTTAAAGTTGCAATTGCACACTACACGACATTACGAAATAAGTCATCCCCAATTTTAAATACAATATCCACTCAATTCAAAATTGCGAACAAAGAAACTTAAGTCATTGCAACCAGGGCTTCGTAAGCATTAAGAATTCTTGTATTCTTGTCGGGAAGATGACAGAGCCAACGAAGCTAATTTTTTGATAGCTTTGCATATTGCCTGTGCCAGATATCCATATGAAGAAGGAGAATTTATTATAAGAAATTTAAAAGAAGTGCTTAAAGTTTTTGATCCCGATAATACAAAACTGCATAAATTGATCGCTCAGATACCTGTCACGCCATACAATTGGTGAAATTAGTAAAAATTTTGAAAATAGTGGTTGTTATGTATGATTTGAAAAATTGTACCTAGAGCTTTCTGTTTTTAGCTCTCGAGGAGTCTAGAGATATTCAGGAGGTTCCAAAATTCTTCGTTTTTGCCCATGTAGGCTCTTATCGATACAATTCGCGGTGTCCATGCTAAAAATATACACTTGACGAAATAAGATATAGCTTTGAATTGCATCGTGATAAATTCGTAAGCGTTGCAACTGACGAAGCGCCTACAGTAGTAATGAGGGTCCTATCGGTCTTTTAAGCAACAATCATGAAATTCCACATTTTTTACCTCTTCACTGCATAATTCACCGCGAGCAACTCATAGTTAAGTTTACTTCAAATACGAAAATGTGTGAAGAATTGTTTTGTTGATTGTAAATTTAATTAGAACAAATGCCAAAGCTAATGGTCAATTTAAGATCTTTTTTAGAAGAGTTACGGTCAAATTATGAAACAGATGATATGCCCAACGGAAAAAATGATTATTGAATTATCAAAAACTATTTTTAGTTTTGAAGCTGAGCTTCCGTGATTTGTGTACCTATGATTTTATATCCAAGCAAGTTAATCACTATCGACGAAAAAAAAATAAAAGCTAAGGAAAAATTAAAAATTTTAAATCTACATTTCCATATTTTGTGAATCCATTTTTTTGTAATATTATTGAAGATGAATTTCTAATTTCTGAAATTTTTAGAAAAAAAAAACGGTTGGGGAATTGGAGTTATTACAGATGAAATAGGCATTTCATCTACTTCTAGAATTGAATTTTGGAAACTCGTGAATCATAATATCCACACTTAAAGAAAGCTGCTTGCCGGCTGATTTCAATTTTTGTACTTAAATACTATGGTGTGGCTCTTCATAATATATGTGGAAAACTGGCATGCGGCTCTTATTGACCTCATGCGTGCCCATCCCTGATATTATAAAAATGGCCATGAACGATAGACGATCAGATATAGCCAGACTGATGAGACCTCTTTGATAGCTGGGTCGAAAAGTTCGATATTCTTTCTGCATCTCAATACATTTTATAAATTCATTGGGAAAAAAAAATATTTTTTTTCCCATAAATTTCAGTGTAATAATGACGAAAAATTGCCAGATATAATTTAAGTATGCTTGCCCTCCTTGAGTCCCAAAATACATTTACGACCACGAGCTACAGGCCACTGGATGCACGAGTTTTAAGCAATGGAAATGTATTGTCAAAGTTACCAACATTGAAGTATAAGAAAACGAAGGTTTTGGCAAGTTTTTCAATATGGCGGGAGATTGGCAATTATTCGAAATTTTGTTTATCATTATGAAGTTGATTACCTGTGAGAACTATTTCATATTGGATTGTAATAATTCTGCAAAAAAAAAATTAAACGAAAGAAAAAACCATTAATTACATAAAAATACATACATTTATGTATAATAAGAAGCATGGCTCCTTGTGGCCACTGTCCGGGAATGTAACTTACTTGACTTCAGCAGTCAGAGTAGAATGTGACCTGTAGCATGAGGCCGTGAATGTATTTTGGGCCTGACTTCTCTAAGGCATTTGATAGTGGCGATCATGAATTTCTCCATTGTAAATCTGCATCTGATACATATTCAGTGCAACCGTTATTTCCTTGATAAAAGAGTTCCTCTGTGATCGCCATCAGCAAGTTAAGATGGGTAATAATTTTTCGGCCTTAAAAGCCGTCTCATTTGGTGTACCCCAGGGTTCTGCACTTGGTCCGCTACTATTTCGCTTATTTATTAATAACCTTCCTGATGTTGTTGAAGATGCAAAAATTCATCTCTATGCTGATGATGTACAGCTTTACCTAAGTAGGTCTATTGGCCTAATTGAGGATTGCATCAAGCTTATTTATCGGGATCTTGAGAGGGTACATGGAAACTCAGCTTTCCTAAATTAGATAGTGAATGCGCTCGAAAAGTTCAAGTAACTTTCAATAATTGCTTTCGTTTTATTTTTGGCCTAAGAAGAATTGACCATGTTTCTCCTTATAGTAGTGCCCTACTTGACTCCTCTCTAGATAATTACTTAAAGCGTAGAGCTATAATTCTGCTCCTTGGATTTTTTTAAATATAAATTAAATAAATGAGCCGGAGTATCTCCAGGAACTCTTCCAGTTTCTAGTATCTCCGCGAAATCGTAACATTATCATTACCCGATTAGCATAACGGTCATGGAGAGTTCTTTTCCTGTTCACTCTGCTCGCTTCCGAAATCATCTCCCTTGTAACTTGCAGGGAGCTTGCACTTTTAATTCATTCAAAGCTATTATTAAAACTCATGCTTTGAACACTTTTCTAATTTAATTAGTAGTTCATTAATTAATTTTATTCTTGTTTCACCAATGTAGACCTATCCATTGCTTGGTTGGCTGTCAACTATTCGTAGAACACCCTGTATATGTGTATACAGTGGTGAAACTTTAGATAAAGGAAGACGAAACCTAAACTTTAAATTCTCATTTAATCGTAATACTGCTCCCTTTGAATTTTCTAAGAACATGTTATGTTATCTAGAAAAAAATAGTCAACCGAATTTTAGTTTTTTAACAATTTTGGTCTTGCTTATCACAGAATATTTCCTATTTTCACGGCCCATAATATAATGTCTACGACCTGTATACCATTATTGGTTACTTACTGGTACTCCTTCTATACTGGCATTAATTTCTCGTTTTGATTGCGAAGATAAACTGAAAAGTTCATTAATCCACATAGTCATTGTAGCTTGCATGTAAGAATTACCTCTTCTATATATTCTTCAATTTTTCTAAAGTAATGCTATGTAGGTAAATTTACCTTATTATGTCTCATACTGTCAAGAAATAGATGAAGATCATATTTATTTGCCGTGAAATGTTTTCAAGGCAGGTAATGGATACAATTTTGCTTTTATTCCAAGTCACACACTATGGTTAAAGAAAAGCCAAGAGTTTTCCAAAGACGTCCATCAACGGTAATGACGACAATTTGGGATTGACATACCCTCAAGTAAATGTTAATGAATGTGTTCTTTTTTCACTTTATAAAGGAACCCAAAAACATGGAGACAAAAATCAAATCAAATCAAAATTACACTTTCGTTTGAACGTAAACAAATAAGACTTTTTAATTGTACAATGTACATAGCTACATACACATGTATGTATGTATATACCTAAAATATTATTTATATGTACTAATAATCAGCATTTGCAGTCCAACTAGATTTCGTTGAAAATATTCCTTTATCAGATTGATCCCTCAAGTATTTCAAACCTGCCTCGATTGATTGTTCCAAATTTGCGTTCGGCGGAGGTTTACTATGTTTTCCACCAGGAGGGCCATAGTACTCGAACGTAGGTGGTGGTGCAATTTCAACACCCCTGGAACGTTTAATTGGTCGCTCATTATCATCATCTATATTCTCTTCCAATTCATTAGATATTGACACTCGTTCTTCATTATTAACAGTAGCAGAGTAATTTTTTTTTATAAATTCTCGCTTTTTATATGAAGCTTTTTTTGTTGTAAAATACAAGGACTCTTTAAGATTATCATCTGTATAAGGCAAATTGGATGGCTGCGATCGAAAAGATCTTCTTGATTCTTCTGGAACCGGAGCAAATTCTGGATTTCTTTCCACTCTTTTATATTCATTCCATTGTTCCTGTGACATTGGCTCCTTTTCAGGTTTATAGTTCCATTCATCTTCGGAATCGGACTCTGAATCTCTGGTGAAAGGAACTCCTTCTTTATTTCTATCCCATGGACGTATATGATGTTTTCGTTCCTCTTCTTTACGTTTTTCTTCTCTCTCTTTTTTACGCTTTTGTTTTTCTTCACGCTTTTTACGCTTTTCTTCTTCTTTAGTATCAAATAATTGTTGTACAGGCTCCGGTTCATCTGATTAGAATAAACCAAAAAAACGTAATTTTGATGTACATTAGAAAAAATAGGAGAATTTAATGATAAATTTTTGCTTACCCTCAATTGGTGGAAGTCCTAAGCGTGCCCTTTGTCTATTTTTAGCAGCTTTTACCCTTTCTGCGATGATTTTTTCCCGATTTTCTCTTTGCGCTTCTTTATTTTTCTGTTGCTTTAGAGTTTTATCACGCGTTTCATCGAGCGCTTTACGCTGTTTCGCTCGTTGCTCTTCATCCGTTGAGAAAGCATAATAGCCCACACCATGTGTTCTGGCCTCTATAAAATAAAAATAAAAATAAAAAAGGAGTTAATAATAAATTTCTAAATAAAGAAGTTATAATGACTTTTTAGCGCATTTTAACAAGTAATAGAAAATTGTATAATAGCGTCAACTGGAAGTTATTCCAAATTTCCTTTAGTTGAATTTACACAATTATTATGTGCAGATTTAGAAGGCTGGGACGGATTCGAATAAGCCTAATTATAAATGATGTTTCATTGAAGCTATACCCAAATATTCTCATCTAATAGAGGTCTGAATGATTTTACAGATTCAGTGCTAGTAAATGACGCATCTCATCTGGCCGTATCCACAATTTTTCAAAGAGGATGGTTGATCGATTGTGTGATCGACTTCAATGGAGTGCAGCCGGGAGGGTTAGCACTCCACTTTACACTTTAAAGTGCCATTATTAAGGAGCGTTTACAATGGCAGAGTAGAGTGGAGTCACCAGATTGCATTTGATCTCATCATCTCACCAACGTGAGATTACGATTTTTTTCTAATCTGATGCTACTCTGTGAAATCCACTCTGATGGGAAGCGCGAAGAACTTATATTAAAGTGCAAGCTTGAGACAAGGAGAGACAATACTGCCTAGATATACGAAGAAAAAGTGTACCTTTTTTTCAAGCGCAACAGATTTTAATGAGGACTTTTAGTATGTTCAATGGAAAGCTCTAATAAGCATGTATACCAAAATTTAAATCCGATTCTTGTTATATTTTTTATTTTTCTAATTTAACTGAACTAATACTCTTTCTAATAAAACAACAAACTTTGAAAAATATTGGACAGTGTTTATTTTATAGGATTTTTAAAAAGAAATCATCCGATGGCCCATTATATATAATACGTTTCCATAAAGCACATTTATATAAGTCCACCTTCATATGGACTTATCTCCAAGGATAATAATTACAAATGTGTCCATGCAAATGCATATTACCATTCGAATGCTTTATACTACATCCCAAAATATTTTCATTAGTGATGCAGTATATATTCATACAAAATGCTGTGAACAGAATAATTACATAAGCTTTGTTTTATAATTAACTTGAGATCAGGCTCAAAGATGTAAATAATTACAGCTGTCCAAATGAATATTTATAGTTAATAGTCCCCTTAGAATTCCCTTCACTATTCACTTTACTTCCATAATTTCGTAAAGTTAATAATCATGAGCGACACACTATGTAAGCAAACTATATATTGTATATGCCGCCGCCGGCCGGGTGAACTGGCCATGTAATTGCTAAACATTTATGATTCATAACCGGCAATATTGGTTTGGATTTAGTTTGGTCCAGCTGCTAACAAATTTTTATTGCCGGACATAAGAAGAAGGCAGAGAAAGTGCGAAATCAATTTTTATAACCACATTTGTGCTAGGCTGCATGCACTACAGACAGCTAGATAATATGAACATACAGTTTCCATTCTCCCCTGAAATCTTTTGAGGGTGAGTCTATTGGCATCCCACTATACAAGCCCGGTTTTATATGAAAACAAAGCGAGCCACAATGGTTGTTTTTTTTTTTTTCGTTTTAGATATTTTTCGGACAGTGCGCTGAAACAGAGAAACAGAGATGCATGGAATGGATACTGGACACCAAAGATACCGATTGGATCGCGTATATTTCAGTTAGTCTTACTTAGTGCCGTGAAACATTTGTAGCTTTTCGCCAGCAAAGCGAACAGATATTGTAGATTAAAAAGTCATTAATAACGAAAACATATTGCCATTATATCGTAATCGGGGCGTGTTGAATACAATATTTGTGTAACGGCCTTCTTCAATAATTATTGTTCCTTAAATTTTTGTTTTGGTATTTAAAAAATCCTTCAGAGACTTGTGATTAATTTGTAAAGTTTCTCCATAGTATACATACATACAAATTTGTGCACTTAGAATCTTGTTTGTGTTTAAAAACATGACACAGCTAATGTTGTCATTCTTTTTCTTATATTATGGTAAAAGCATTTTACGTATAAAAAGTTGTTTTATAGTTATAAATTCGAACAGGAGTAGGTGTAGTATGTAGTTGTATGTGATTAAAATTGTATAAAGCATGTTAAAAGCTTTCGTCGGAACACCTGTATCACTGTGAAATTGATTATCCTATGAAATTTTTCTTGTGATTGCACTTTTTATTTTGTCTTCACCGAGTAATATATGTAGCATAGCTGATAAGAAGGAAATGCAAGTGGTTGGCTTAAACATTATACATATATCCTGAAAAGAAAGAAATTTTTAAAAAGTAAATTTTTTATTTCTTTGACATTGAAATTGTTTAAATATTAAAATGGGAAAAAATAATAAAATTGAAGGCAAGTTCTAGTAATTGGGTGCGTTCACTAACACGATAGCGTCCTGTAGCGTTGTGTTGTGAACAAATGTCAAAAGAATTACTTAGACAGTAAGTCACTACAGTGGTGACTCTTGTGTAACCAAATTGCAGTGAACGCAAAAGAGAATAACGTAGCAAATCAAATATTCTTGACGTTTGCAAAAAATAAGTAAATTAACAGTAAACATGAACGTCAAAGTGCAAATAGCGTTATCGTTGGGAGATGAACTTTTTTCGACATTACAAGGAAATAAAGTAATGCATTGTAATTGATTTATAATAAAAAAACTGTTTGACCCATCGCAGAGGCCATATTGTTCTAATCAACCAAAATTGATATATTTTCTACTTTCATTTCCATATCAATGTCACTTTGACAACACAAATTTATTATCGCACAACTTTACTATCCTAAATAAGGGTAGTGAAATAATGCGTGCTACCTTTTACTCTTGGCCGTAAGTAAAAGAAAGTGACTACCTGTTATTTTCTGTGTACAGTGAACGCACGATAGCGTTGTGTAGTGACTCGGTAGTAACATTATGTTACTATTTTGCTGTCGGTAAACACACCCATTGTTTTTAATTTATATAGGTACTCATCATGATACAAAGAAACAAGGTATGGCCGAGTTTTCTGTCAATTGGGTGCTTACGTCATAGGATGACAAAAGTCATTCAGTCGTGCGATCTGTCATTGTCTCAAGTTGTGATTATTTATTTGAGAAAGCTAAAATTTCATATTATTTCACAACAGTTTGTGATATATATAATAAAATACAAAAGTGTGAATATAAAGTACCTAATTGCTTAAGGGAGCACTGCTGATATGATAATTTGTTATAATGTACTCTCAAAAAACGGTCAGCAATCGGACAATTTCTTATAGCGAATTCTTTTATAAAAAATTTTTAAAATTTTTTTAAAGTTTTAAACATCCAAACGCAACCAAGCAATCTTTTTTCTGTTCACTGACAGATACAAATATTTTGATATTTTACAAAATAATTGACATGCTTTGACAAATGACTTTTGTGTCCACATGACGTAGAGCCCAAAAGTTCCTCTCGAATCGGCCATACCTTCTTATCTTTGTATCATGGGTACTCATCATAAGTCATGCTAAGACCTTTGCGGATTTTTGAACCGTTCACTTAAACGTGTATGAAGTAGAAAAATCATAGAGTACTTTCGAATGTGATAATTTAATTCTTTTTAAACACTGTGTTCGATGCGGGGTCCGGAAAATATATCGCCCGCAATTAATCGCTAGCTGTTTACCACCGCGTTAGTTTAGCGCGTAAACAATTTATAGCCTGCAAATGATCACTAGCATATTTTATCGCCAGGATGTATTTTATTGTATCATTTATATATAATAATATAATTTACTATGAGGGAGGGAGGTAGTAAGGAAATAAAAAACACATTTATGGAAATATGTATGTAATATAAGCTCCAGCGCTAATCGAAACAGTTTTTCTGTTTTAATTCGTTATATTTATTGTTAAATAATTTTTTATTACATCAATTATAGACTTATTTATTGCTAATATCCATTTTTATTCATAAAAAATTCATGAAAATCACAAAAAAGGTTCCAGTAAAAATGTTTGTGACGAGAAAGGGTTCTTCCTCATTTGATATTTTTTGTTTTTGTATGACGAAGTCATCTAAAGTCATTTATGATTCATTCAGCAGTTGTCGATAGCAAGACACCGCATCAATGACACTTCGTCTTGCCTTTGAGCTTCTATCGAAATTTAATTCATTTTGACAAATTGATCCATAATTTCCCTTATAGTGGCTAAACTTTTTCTAGAAAAACCGTTAGGGGGGGGGGGGGGTACCACCAAAAAAACCTCACGATTTCTGTTCTCAAAAGCACAGTGGAACATAAACGCATAAAAGTATGCAATTTAAAAATTGAAACAAATCACTATAATATGTACATGCAAAGCTATATGATGCTGTGTGATTTTGTGTGCATTGTTCTCCAAAGCATTTCGGACATATGCACCAGCAGTAGGATTGTATAAGCATAGCTAGATTATTTTAGATTTGCTGTCGGATTTTTTTGGAACTTACAAAACGTTTTGCGTGAGGAGCAGTTAAGGGGCGAACGAAATGTGTGCTGTTGGTCAGACACTTTTCCTTGTAATTTGTCTGGCTCCATTTATTGCCTGGTCAAATAAAACTCTTCCGAGTACTCTGAGTTGTAATGTTCCATATAATTTTGGTAATGTTCACACTATGTCAATTTTACCGTTTTATTAACTAGATAACCAAAGAACTACTTTAAAGAGTTAAATTTGACTTTACCAACAACCATTTTCTTCTTCCTACTGCTTCACTAAAACCCATTAGGAATTAAGATCCATACAATAACATAAAAAATATCGGGACTGCACATTTTGAGATATTTAAGGATAACCGAAATATCCATTATCCTTGAAAGCAGAAAAATTACTTTGATTAATTTTTCTCGGAAACCTCAAAGCTTCCCAAAATAAATAACCCACATTATTAAAAAGACCGTATCTCGGTCATATATGAATCACAACAAAAAATTGATATTTTCAATATTGCCAACCTTCCTGTAAAATTTCATCAAAATGAAAAAAAAAACAAATTACACAAAATTGGTCGATTTTCTATGTAACGGCTAATAGGATTATATATTTCATATACACGAATTTACATACCTAGTAGTATTCAGTTTTCTCTTCTTTATTCCATAATATTATTGGACCGAATTTTACTAACAGGTCCCATAATAGTTACACACAATTATAAACAAGTAGATTATAAATAGAACTGACAAAATAATTTCTCGCAAAAATAAGAAATTACCAATTATAAAACTTAAAATATTCCGCGAAATCTACACTCATATACCTAATGCAGAAAATGGCGGCATACGCTTTCCGAGACTGCAACCTACAGCCCGCCGCAGAGCTTTCAAAACAAGTGAATGCTTTCCGAAAGCACATCATTCCATCTGACGGTGATGAATTGAATTAAAAACGCCAAATTGTATGCAAAATATATAAAAACAAGAAATTTTTGTCGTTACCCTGGTTAACATTATTGACTTTATTTCCTTTATCATTGCAATAAACATTTTGAGTTTTTCAAAATAAACAGAAAAAGGTGCGCTCTTTGTTACAAATTGAACTTTCTTCCCAATAATATCATAACTGTGATAGTTATTCGTCTCTGAAAATAGCAATTTTCAAACCAAAATATATTAGTAATCAAAACTTTTTTACTAGTTTTCTCTCCGTCACTTCCTCTTCCACTTAGAGATCTTCCATACTCACGTACAAATTTATCTACTTGATGTACCATTCTTACGTTATTATGTACCAAACTTTGCAAAATTCATAAATTTGAGAATTTTCTAAAGCTAATTACATACATATAAAGCCCGAAATCTTTATTTTTGACACGTCATTACCTAAGTTTATGCTTTTTCTCAAAGTACGTATGTGGACTTTTGATCATGACTCAGATTTAACGCAAAGTCGTATTAACTTTTCATGTTTTTTAAGATTTCAGTAATAACCCCCCTTAAGAGCTCCTTTTGCTCCTCATGTTCAGAAAGATCGTAGTGGGAAAGATTTCACCTGTTGTAACTTGTAATAAATCATCAATATCCTGCGTATTTATACATATATTATCCAACTCTGATCAGTTAGATTGAAGAAGATTTTACCGCGTAATACTGAAACAGCGTAAGTGGAGCAGCGTTAAGCGGGGTCTTACTGTAATTTATAGGTAGATTACGTATAATAATAGTTGCATGTATCACATAAATTGTATAAAATCCATTTTTTAAATAATAATAATTTGGTTAATTTTAAACTGAACTAATAGGTAATTAGGTAAGTCGTAGTACACTGTAAAAACTAAAATGAATATTTATGAGATCTTCAGAATCGGTCACGTTGGGATAAACTAAACTAAAAAAAAAACTATATAAATTTTATAACACAGTATTCACATTATTAATAAGAAAGATTATGCGCTATATGTATCAGATAATCAACAATATCATCCCTATTATCATATGCACTAACACTTTTAATTTGTTCTTCACAGTCGCGATAGTTCTTTGTGTTGTTGTTCGGATCACTTCCACTTAAATATTGTTTAGTGCGCAATTCTTGTTCTTTTGTAATACAATCGATAAATTTCCAAACGTTGAGATGAGAAGAAGCGACTTGTTCCCCAAATCCTCTAATCCAGACTTCAATAAAATTATTCATTTTTGGTAATCCTTGAAGAACAAGCTTGTGAACATTCCAAATTTTATGGGAATACTTTGGTAATCGACGAATATGTCGTCTGGTTGGGTGTCCTATCTTTGTATCCTCAAAATAATCAACAGTAAATTTCTTTTCGTACTGAAATATAACGTGTGATTGTCCTTAGGTCCAGAATCAAATTGTAGAAACAAGTTGCCATTGCATAATGTTTTATATTCGTTTGTAAAAACTATGTCTTTGCGTTGCGTTGAAAAAATTGGACCATCAAAATTTCGACTTTTTATATTTCGGATCGTTCGTCGTTCGACGTCATTCAAGTCATGATAATAATAATAATAATAAGTTAAAGGAATTAAATAGTTACCTATCTAATTCCAATACTTAGCATATTATAACTTGCATTTTTAGCTGCACTTAATTCTTAAATAACACCTACAGAAAAACATAATTTGCAATTTATTTATTAAATTATATTATTATATATAAATTATATGTATTGCCTGGCGATAAAATATGTTGGCAATCAATTGTAGGCTATAAATTGTTTACGGGATAAACTGAAGCGGCAGTAAACTGCTAGCGATTAATTATTGGCGATAAATTGCTGGCGGTGAATTGCAGGCGATAAATTTTGCTAGACCCGTCCGTTGCTATTAAAGATGGATTTCAGGTGGATATTATATACACAAATTTTGTCAAAGCTTTTGATCGCATTAATTTAGCACTTCTTATTAAAAGTGTTTGATTTTAATTCTCCTCTGCTTAATTGGTTGACATCATATATTATTAATCGTACTCAGTTTGCTAAAGTGGATTGCCTTCAGTGTCGAATCTTTCAAGTTTTGTTTGGTGTTCCCCAAGGAAGCCAATTAGGTCATTTGTGTTTTATTATTTTTTTTTAATGATACGATAAATGATATTCGCTGTACTTAGGCATGAAGGCAGGTCGGTATGTTCGATGTGTAACTTGAACGAGGATGAAAATATATTTCACTTTGTAGGAATATGTCCCATTCTAAGGGAGTTGAGATTAGTGGCGTTTGGGAAGAAAACTCTGACCGAAGAGGAAGTAATAGAAGTGTTGAATAGTAAAGATAATTTTAATGACCTAATCATTTACGCTAGAAGGGCCTGGAAATATCGGGATTTTTTGGTAAAAGAGTTTAATTATTAACCTATATATAGTTTCATTTATTATTTTGTATATATAATTATATATATATATATTTCTCTACTGTCATACGGCAAAGCAAGAAGGAACAGGAAACTTCTCTTCTTTTGTTTTTTGTTTTATTTATATATATATTGCCTTACATGTGCTACTAACCTCGTCAGACGGCCTCGGGGCCATAGTCGTTGTTTATTTATTTACTTACTTTTTTTCTTGTTTTGTTTTTATATTTTCGTTTCTATATACAGGGTGTCCCGTACCCCGGATTCCTCACTCAATTTCGAAAAATAAATTGTATGGAAGGAGAGCTGGAGAATGCACGGTGTGGGTGTGGGCGGTAGGGGAGTTTTGTGATGTTGGGTGATTTTTATCCTAATACCATGTAACTTTGTTGTTATACACCCTATGAACGTGATTTTCATTTCAGGTGATAGTAATCCCTCTACGGTTTCCAACAAATGCCCAACCTCATCTCTACTCCCTTTTCGTCGGCAGTTTATGGGATGTCAAAGTCAAAAAATTGGATAATTTTTCAATTTCTTTTTCAATTTTAACGATTTTCCCGCCAAAATTCATGATAACTATACAGTTTTATGACAAGATTTAAAGACCCCGGAATGTTACCTTTAATTTGACTATGCGCATGTACCTACCTAAATGCTACCGTTATTGACATGTTCCCGTTTTATTGTGCATAATTTCAATAATTTTGCTAATAATAATAGAAATCGCGCCTAATTTTATGCAATTCCACGCAAATTAGCAAAATTCATGAAATTGTGCATCATAAAAACGGGAATATCTCAAAAACGGTAGCATTTAGGTAGGTACATGTGCAGGATAAAATGAAAGGTAACATTCGGAGGTCTCGAAATCTTGCAAGAAAGTGCTATCCTTGTCTTGCCTTTTAGCGGGGAAATCGTTAAAATTTAAAAAGAAATTGCAAAATTCCCCAATTTTTTTACTTTAACGTCCTATAACTGCCGACGAAAAGAGGGTAGAGAGGTGGTTGGGCATTTGCTGGAAACCGTAGAGGGTTTACTATCACCTGAGATGCAAGTCACCTTCATAAGGTATATAACAAGAAAGTTGCATGGTATTAGGATAAAAAGCACCCAAAATCACAAAACTCCCCTACCGCCCACACAGTGTATTTCCCGGCTCTCCTCCCATACAATTTATTTCTCGAAATTGAGTGAGGAATCCGTGGTATAAAGGAAATGCGATACGTACGTGACACCCTGTATATTGAATTATCATTACCTTAATCCATACGAATTTAATTATTTTATTTTATCTCATTCTTTTTTGCTCAGCTTAGAATAAGTCGATTAGTTAAAATTTATCATATTGAACAAAATTTGAATTATTATTTTATGTTTGTATTTTCTATCAGAATATAGATAATTCTAAGAAAATATGATAGAATTACACTGTAAACTTATGCATTATTTTGAATAAACATTATTCTTATTATTCGCTGTACGTATATGCCGACCACCTTAAGATTTTATTACCCTTTAAAAATTCAATTAAGATGCTTGGTTTTATAAAACGCAACACTAACGACTTTAGAGATCCTCACAACTTAAAAGCTTTAAAATACAAAAAAAAACTTTACTCGATATGCTTTAAGAAGATTGCATTGGTTGCATGATTTACCCAATTATAAATCAAGATGTATACTTTTGGGGTTACAACCAGAGGCGTGTATCTAGGATTAAAAATTTGGCAGAGCGAGCATATTAAAAAAAATGCGCCACTAAATAAAAATATTTTTTTTCACATTTTGAAAAAAAAAATTGATCTCCAGCTTCAACTAGTTCAAACATAAGTATATGTTCATTTTTAGGGTTCCGTACCCAAAGGGTAACAACGGGAACTCTATTACTAAGACTTCGCTGCCCGTCCGTCCGTCACCAGGGGCCGAATTCACTAACTCGGAGAGTTGTGGACTTGTGAAGATGAGAGTTCTTTTGCCACTTAACTCTCCACTCGGAATTCTGTAAAGCCTAGTACTAAGGTTCGCGCTAAACTAAATATTAGCGAATCTCCAAAATCGGGCCGTTTTTTAGCAGCTAAAATATGACAATGACAGCAGAGACTCAGAGAAAAGATATATTAAAAACAAGAAGAAGAATTTTTCAATTTTTTACGGAAATACAACGCCCGGTCATAATATTTCTAAAAACGTTAAAATTATTTAGAAATATTAAAAATATTAAAATAATATGCATAATGTATATACAATAAGAAAAAAAATTAACAATGATATTGAAAATACGGCCACGAGAAGAAATCCAATTCATCCGTACTTACAGCAAAGACGTACAAAACTACGTTAACTACAAAAATCCGATCAATTAATTTATCAAATCTCAGAACTCTCACAATAAATATTTTTAGCGTGCTAAAGAACGGCCCGGACGGATAAATTAAAGCTAAATTTTTTGGAGACTTACTGGCGGTGCCATCTCTAATCAAAACCCAAAAGTAAGTTTAGCGCGTTGACCTTAGTACCGCTTTCGCTATCTTTTAGCTTGCTAAATTTTCATACAATATTTAGCGTTTTTTAGCGGACCTTAGTACTAGCAAAGAACATCTAACAGAAAGAATACGCATCTCATATATTGAAATGTTTTATATGGCGGGTCGCTCCATTACGACCCGCTCTCACAAATTGTATGAGAACTCTCTGCTTGTTAACGATCCGCCACTCACCCGTGGTGATATTACGACCCGCTTTCACAAATTTTACGGAAACACTGCTTTGAATGACGGCCCGCCGGCAGTCACCAGTGGTGAGTGGCAGCTGGCGGGTCGTCATCTTCAAAGCACCAGCACAGCACCAGAGCCAGAGGACAGGGTCTGCATTCCGGTTTCATCAAGAATACCTTGATTGCGAGAATTTTCATTAACATTGCATCTGCATGGCAGCAGAGCAGGGGGAGAATAGTAACATGAGCGGATGTGATAGGAATTGGTGGGCGACAATCAGTCTAGTCACAATCAATGTCACTTCCATTGATTCGTGTGCTTAGGCTAAGCATTTTCATGAATGTAGGTAGCCAAAATTTGCTGTCCAAAAGTTCTTAGAAAAATGTTCGAGTACATAAATTAATAGAAAAACCGGCTCGCATTTTCAGCTAAGCAGCATAGTGAAACATAAAACTGTGCATGGCTGCTGGCGTCGGCGTGGGTAGGTGGAGTATAAAGAGGACAGAGCAATATTCTCTCAATCTCAAATCTTTTCTTCTTCCCGTCTGCTACCTCCCGACCGCATCAACAAATAACCATATAACTTGTGCATTTTTAGAAGCCAGATGAAGCTTCTTGTTAAGTTATATGTTCTTTGGTACTAGGCTTAACTCGTGGAATTTCTATTGAGATTTACCAAACTCTCTATTCAACTCGGCAAAACTCTTGGCTGAGTTAGTTGTGGAGAAGTAAGAAAAATATTTCTCAACTGACAGTATTGGCTGCTTTTATTGTCCTTTGTGAAGGTACTAATGTACCCACGATTTTCAAATTGATTTATGGACTCACCGCATATCCTAGCTATGTTTACAAGAACAAATTATGGAAATTCTTGCAATACTTACAGAGAAATAAGGATTTTTGTGTTTCAAGGTACCCGCTAAAAATTGTAATTCACGCGAATATGGTCAATTTGGTCGTCTTCCAGTACAGAAGAGATGCTAAAAAATTTTTAAATATGCACGTTAAAGCTTGTATGTAGGATGAAATCGCATCTACATTTTGTCCCCCAATTAGATATGTAATTAGTTTTTGACTCCGGTAAATAGTTTTGGAGATAACTGCAAAAGAAGTGAATCAGTCCTTCTTAAAATGAAAAAAATGGCCGTTTCTGGTACAAAAACTAAACTCATCATTATGAAGAACTGGTAAGTCATGGAAATTCACTTTCCATGAGAAAAATGTGAAACAAAGAACGGAAGAAATATATGCAAAATATAGGAACTGGGGTGTATATGACCCGCGTGCAAAAAATCCAAAAGCCCCTCCCTCAGAAATTGTTCACCTATATTTTTGTACTCTAGATCCTAAACCTGTAGAAAAAAAAACGCAATGCTCTACGACCCTCCCACACAGAGTTATCCGTCTTTCAATATTTCGATACTTCTCACGTTTTCTTTAACTCCTCAAGTATGTTAGAGAATCTCGAATGAAGAGTTAGTGAGTTTTAACCGGGGAAAACGAAAATTCTCATCTCCCAAACTCCCAAACTCTCCGAGTTAGTGAATCCGGCCCCTGGGGTGCCCTAGGTTTACCCGGTGTTTTCATCGAACAGACCTATTAGCTAAAAAATAATATTTCATTGTATGGAATGGTTCACTGTATTTCGTTGTGGTCGTGCTAGCACGAATGATGCTTAGTGCTGAACGAGATCATGAGATTGCTAAAATGATAAATATCTCAGACGAACATGTTTTTCATATCCTGCAAGCATATTTGGACATGAGAAAACTATCAGCAAGATGAGTGCCGCGTTTGCTTATACTAGTTGAGCAAAAATGGAATCGCACGACGATTTCGAAGTAGTTTTTGGATATATTCAAGCGCAATTCATATGAGTTTTTGTGGCATTATGTAAACCATTGATGAAACATTAATACATTTTTACACTCTAGAAATGAAGGAGCAGTCAAAACTGCGAACACCGAAGCAGGCAAAAACGACAGAATAGTAATATTTCTGTTAATTGACTTTGGCTGCCGAGTTCAAGCTCTTAACCTTTATCTAGAATCGGTTGAATTACCATTCATTACTATTCATATTAGCAGAAATTACTATTCTGCCGTTTTTGCCTGCCTCGGAGTTCGCAATTTTGACTGCTCGTGTAAAACTGAATTTATGTTTCATCAACCATTTATTTCAATACTACTTTTCATAACCTCAAATTAGGGCTCCCATTCCATTATAAAAATAAGAAAAACAGCAGGTTGACCTTTTTTCAGTTTGAAATATTTTTCGTCCGTTTTTTCTGGAAAAACATTATTCAAATGTTCAAAACACAATGAGGCTAAAAAATTAAAAATTAAAGAAAAATACCTACATACATACATATTGGCTCCTTTTTGGACATGGACCGCAGGGTAATAAATAAGAGAAATTGTCTTGATATCCTTTCGAAGGAGCGAATATCTAGTATCAATTGATATTATTTTCTTTCGAAATTAAACACTAATGAACTTGGTCCAACTATAGTGCTATCCCATTGTTATAGTGGTTTTCCGGAAGCTCTTCAAAATAACTGGCCACAACATCTGCCTTCACATCTTCATTTGAGTCAAAGTGCTTTCTAGACAGAGATTTTTTGATATAGCTACAAATAATGGACGCTCGAATCTCGATAGTCATTTTTATACACTAGATGAAATCATAGGTTATATTTTAAGTTTGTCATGCCGTTTGTAATGCATATAGAAATATGATGATAGAGCAAAATGGATTGACAACCACGTATAATATTAAAAGTTATTTTGATTTTTGTATGTCCGTCGATACTCCTTCGTAGGGTTCCCATACAAAAATTTCGTTTTTCATTATATATGTATGTGATCACTGCCTGAGAATGCACCAATGTAGAGAGCTGAAATTTTTTTACACGGCGTTTTCATCAAATTAGTAAATACTATTTTAAAAATGGGCTAAATCGGACAGCGCCTTCTTGATTATGCCATATAAAAATTTAGGACTTTTACGTATGCTGTCTTAGACGTTTTTATTGTACTGAAAAATTCTTCAGAATATGAAATCCTATGAAATTGATTATAATAATTTTTATTGTCCGACGAACCGTTCCAGAAATACATATATGCGAAAAACCTCTTCAAAAATCAAATTTACGCAGATGGGTGAGCATACGAAATCACATATCTAAGGTATCATAAGAATTGGTCTTAGACCAATTCCAGCTTTTTTACTTGTTTTTTTTTTTCTCAATATGGGGATGGAGAAGACTTCACATGAAGCTAACATGACAGAAATGACAATGAAAAGCTTAGGAACGATAAACATCTCAATTTCAGGACTGCCACGTCGAGTTGTGGTTCCAAAATGATATACAAAACATGTAATCTGTAAAATCTATTCACAAAATTTTCGCGCAAAGATAAAAAAAATTATTCAGATTATCCAGTAGGCCTACCACTTTGAAACACTGTTCACTCGATGGTTCAAAACATATAAAAATTTTATAGTTAAGTCCAATAAATATTTCAATGGGGGTTAACTTTAAAATCAAATCATTTTTTTTAATATAACCCCAAAACTAAATTCATTTTTCTCAACTTAAAATTCACATTAAGTAACCAGCAATATCATTTAATATGCAGATTCCTATATAAAAATAGTAATAAATGTGAAATATCTTTGGAAAACTTCATCAACACAAAAAGTGAAGAGAGAGAATTTGAGATGCATTAAATTATAATTAACTTCAAAAACTGCTCGAATGATGACAAGTGGCTTATGACTAATTGTGGTGCCAATTAAATGGAACCACAGTGTTTCCAGGAATTTGTAAGAGCTCACAGCTTAATTGAACTTAAGAGATGAAAGATGCTTGAAGCAAGCGAACTTGAGAATGACTTTTAATTAAAACCAATATAACATAGCTCAGTCTTTCACAGGAAAATACAGAAGTTGAATAAATTAAGAGGGAAGGGAAGGAAGTGGAGAAAGTTAAACACATTCAATTATTTATATTATTTTGAAATGCAAATTTTTCATGTATTCAAAATGTACCTAATTGTAAAAATTTATTGGCTATTTAGTGGATACTTAAATGATTGTTTGTGGTGTGTCGTCTGTAATAAATTTCGGGGTACAGATTTAATTAAATATTAATCAAAATTAAAGTTACTTAAAAAAAACAAACAAACAAAATTTCTGGTTAATTATTTAAACATGTTTTTGTTTTTGCTGGCCTCTTGCATTCATCAGTTCTAGAAAATAGATATGTACATATAAAAGATTCGTGAGTAAAGTACAGCCACAAACATCTAAATACCCAGTCAGGCAGCCCGATTCGATTATGGGTTGCTTTGACAACTAAAATCTGTCTTGGGTTACTTTGGCACTTCAACTTTCGAGCAGGAAACTAATGGAGTAGGCATTGTGTATAAAATATGTGTATGAACTGAGCGTAACCCACGGTACACAGATACAAGGTATTCTCATTACAAACCACATTCCGCCATTTATGTACGGTACAGAGAACACAATATTCTCTCTCATCTCTCTGTAAATGTATATACGTTATAGGATGAAACACGTCACAGGCTATCAGCTGCAATGTGTCAAAATTTTAATGAGCGTAACCAAAACCCTCGAGAATACTTCCCAAGCCATGAAACAGAAACCTATATGTGTGCGTTCGGAGTCCGTTCTCTAAAACCTTCTATATTGATGCTTATGGAAAAATGTCAAGCATTGACTTTATATACGTTATAGAGCCTAAACTACTTTCCATACAGGAAAATAGTCTTCTAGTAATTTAAAGCTTGGTTCCTTACCTTCCCAAAGGCTACACTTCCTATATACCTTACTTAACAAAATAGTAAAATAGTTTTGATTACAAAGTAACCTTACCATTTTACGTTCAATACCCACTCAGCTGAGTGATAATTGCATGTGTATGTGCAGCCGGAGCCCGAATCTGTAGGCAGCTACATTCGATATCATCAGCCCACGGCATGCCATGACGGCACAGCGACATTACAATGATTACTCAGCGGAGAATTTTGGTTTGAGGAATCGTAGTCATTTGGTTGAGATAATTTTTTTTAAATAATTTTGTTAGGAAAGGTATGAAAATTTTATTACGGTTCGGAACATAAGAAAGCAGGCTTAAGATTAACACAACGCCATTTTTCTGTATGAATAATAGTTTAGGGCGGAGGAGCTATTCAAATCAAACTTTTGTCAGTTTTACATAAGAACACTGCAAATATTTTAGAATGTAAGGACTACGTTGGGCCTCGCATGTGGTAGGGAGGTAGTCTGTTTCATGGCTTGTGAAGTATTCTCGAGGGTTTTGGCGTAACCAAAATGCCGCTTTATGTATGCGTGAGGTTCAGCCATATTGGACCATGACTGTCAGATTTTAAAGCGGGAACTTGGTACTTTGGTACTTTTGTTTTTCTTGTTTGGAACCTTACGCATAGACGTAGTAAGATACAGGAAAAATGCCCAATTGACTTGGATTTTTATATTTTCCAAATTACTAACTGATATAAATATTTATTTTTCCATCAGTTTCCGCCCAAACAAAATTCCCAATGAATTTGTTCAATGAGAACATGTGTGTTATGTATATATATTTGTAACTACGCGAATATCTAATTGTTTTCGCTTTGTATCATACTTCCACTTAAATAATATTTAAAATCTTCCACCAATAATTAGCATGGCGAATCTACGAGGTGTGTTCAAAAAGTAAAGTGACTTTACATTTTTATCAAAAACTTTTTATTTATTCATCAATATTAATGTTGTCCCCTTCAAAGTAATCCCCCTCAGATTTAATACACTTGTGCCAACGCTTTTTCCAATCCTCGAAGCAGTTCTGATAAGCACTTTTCGATATAGCGTTGAGTTCTTCCAGCGATGCAGTTTGTATCTCCTCAATCGTTGCAAATCTCGGTCATTTCATGGGTCTCTTCAGTTTTGGGAAGAGGAAAAACTCGCAGGGAGTTTCGTCACCAGTTATGACCCTTTTGAGCAAATCACGATCATCATTGACGTCATTCAACAACTCCTGAGCGATGCTCATGCGACGGTTCTTCCGGTCAAAAGTAAGCAATTTCAGAACAAACTTCGCTGACACACGCCTCATGCCCAACACATCCGACAAAATTTGATGGCACGAGCCAACCGAGATGCCGACATCATCAGCAACTACTTCGACAATTTCCCAAGATCATTTTCTTCACTTCTTCAACGTTTTAATCAGTTGTTGACGTGCTGGGGCGTCCAGAGCGAAGTTCGTCATTAGCATCTTCTCGGCCTTCCTGGAAGAGCTTGTACCACTTATAAATATTTTTTTTTTACTCAAAGTAGATTCACCGTATGCAACTGTCAACATTTCGAGTATTTTGAAGCACTTAATTTCATTTTTTACACAAAATTTGATGCAAATTCTTTAGTCCATTTTTTTTTCGACAGGAGAAAATCGCCGAGCACACCAAACACTTCTAACCTTTATGCCTCTCACAAACAAACAAAGAATGCTACATAGTTAAAACATATGTTCGGGACGAGTGTACGAAGTCAAAAAAAGATACAAATCGAAAATCGAATGTACGTAGCCAGCAAAATTTGAAAAGTCACCTTACTTTTTGAACACACCTCGTATATGGCGAGAAATATTATCGACTTCACTGGTGTACGTACACAACTTAAAAGTGGTTACGCTCTATCACGGTTCATGTCAACTCCATTTAGTTTCCTGCTCGAAGCTTAGGCACCTTATGTAAGTAGCCATGGAGGTAACTGTATTATGGCAGAAACACATTCAGGCCTCGAGGCTTCCTAGAGGTGTTGTCTAAATTGCCAACACGGGTTTTTAAATTATGCAACACAAAACCAAGCCAGCAGCTAGCCTCAAGGCCTAGCAGCGAGGCACTCTTTGCTCAATGTTGGAAATTTTTCTCTCTCAGGCCTACTTCTGTCAACAGATATACTATCAAAATTACAATGACAGCACCGAGCTTGGTAGTATCAATGAGTACGTTTAGACCGCAGCTATTTAGGAAAACTAGTCGAATTACGTAGTACTAATCCTGCTGCTGTTTAGTCCGCTCGTATTAAAGCTTTGACAGTTGTCAAAATTGTCAGATCTGCCTGCTATTTCAGGAGAAAAATGAAAAATAATATATTGAGTTTGTTTGTACACCGCATGCAGAAGAAAATGGAGCATAGAAGAAAATTTAAAATCAGAATGAAGTAATACTGCTATTTATATTACTAAATACCCTAAAACATGCAAATTTTCAGGCTAATGGCAAAACATTATAAGATAATCTGCAACAATTATTTATTAATTATGTATAAGGGCGTCACTATTTACAAACAGCCTCGTATTACCTTATTTGACGTTATGTCTCCATTTAATACCAATTTTTGTAGGTAAATAACGCATCAGAAACCGAATTAAAGTAGGACTAGTTTTTCGTAATACGGCATGTTTAGACCACTTAATATTAGAACTACGTAAGTCGAACTACGTAAAACTAGTCCTAAATGGCACGGTCTAAACGGGCTCATTTTGTCTTGAATACTCTGACGCAAGTCTTGAGACGAGCTGTGAAAAAGCCTGAGAGAGGCCAAGCCTGAGAGAGGCCAAGCCTGAGGCTTGGCTTGGATGTGTTTCTTCTACCTTTAGGTACTTTGTATGTGTTGGGGTTTTGAGACTGAAGTTTGGAGCGATAGTCAAAATTTATATATCATACTGACGTGTGGCAATAAAAATCTAATAGACTAAGATTTGAAATCTGCAATCTTAAATCTATATCTTCATAAACAAAATTTTCCATCTTATCATACACATTTAATATCGTTGATAATAATCGATTCGAAAGTCTGTCTGGCTTCCAGTAATGGAATGCACTGCAGGACGGTAGCGAAGGCTTTAAAAAATTCGGTTAAAAAATGTGATTTCCTAAAGGCTGATTGTTGGTGTGGCAGCAGAAAATTATATTTCATGTTCAAGTGTAAAAATTACGGGCAATTTGGCTGTCGCGAAAATAATGGCAGACGGCAATAAAATCATCAAAATTCTATATACTAAGGGACAGATAAAAATCTTGTGCCAAACACCCTGACACACCTTAAACAACTACGATAGTACGATGGCTAGCAAAATATAGTATAATGATAATTTGATGAAGGTTGAGGATACCCACCCAGGATTGAAAGCAATTTTCGAGCAAGTTTACTTTGAAATAGGAAGACAAGCCGTTCTTGAGAAAACCTGTAGATTTAATTTTGGAACAGGCTATAAATTCCGATGTGGCACGATCCAAATTTCAATAATTAAATATTTGCTCGACAACGATGATCAAGAAGAAACAGCATCAGATCAACTTATGATTTCTCACATATATATAGGACAAAAGTGGATTACAAAAACCACAAGATATTACTGCTGATCTGGAGTGACATCAAATTATAAAAAAATCTACTCATCTTCAAAACTTCATAGAGACTGTGTGAACAGAAAATATTAATCCATTTAAACCAGATTTATACAAGAAAATTTTGTACAATATTGCTACAGATATTTGTTTTTTTTTTTTCAATAACTTCATGAGACTATGTAGATTCGTTTCTTATAAATTGTTCAATCGAAAAGAAGGGATATGACAGATTCTTTGCAACATAAATATTTTGTTCCATGGAGACAACTAGAAAACAACAAACAAATCTCTCTGCATCTTCACTTCTTGCCAATTTTAACTAATTTATTTTCAGAAGCATAGGACACATTTGGGATGATTCTTTTTGTGGTTTTCTTAAATCTATCGACCGTTAACGCACATTGAGAAATAAAATTTTATCGATATTCAGAAGGAAAAGAGCAATCAAAGCTGAAGTTGCTGTTCCTCTAACTTACTTGTGTAAATCTTAAGGCCGCTAAGCATGTTCAAGCAAATCTTGTGACTTATGCATGGTCCAGTCGTGAGTTGAGAGAGCATGAGTTAAATGGGTCGAAACTATTGCGTACAAGAAAAACTTATGGTTTGCTATAGAATTGAACTAGACAAAATCAGATGTTAACTTTTGCCTCCACTCGCAACAAATTTTGCTCAAACTTTAATTCATTCCTATAGCAAAGTCGTCAGGTTTGCTTGTACACAATAGTTTGGTCAGATTTCATTCATGGCAGACTTCAGTCTCAACTTAAACTTCGACTTGCGCTACACACGATCGTCGTATGATTTGCATACGACTGGACCATCACTCGTTGTCACTATCTGCCAGGGTGTTTGACACAAGATTTTTATCTGTCCTTTCGTATAGAAAATATTGATGACTTTATTGCCGTCTGCCACCACTTTCGCGATAGTCAGATTGTCTGCCATTTTTATCATTGAACATGAAATATCACTCTCTCTGCCGCCACACCAAAAAGCAGCCTTTATGATATCATTTTTTTTCTTTATATTGATTAATGTAATTTACAATAAATTTATTTTTATGTATTAAATTATCATATATCTTCTTATATATATACATAAAACTAGTTAACGTTTCAAATTTCTGAATTTGTAAGCAAAAATTATGCACCGATGAAATAAATAGAAAGGTCATTTCTTTAGATAGATCGTTAGATATAGCTAAAAAAGCTGCAACTTTCTCATTGAAGAACACAAAAGGCGCGAGAATGTGGGTTCTATAGAATTAGTTCAGGTCAACATGTAAATATAACCTAAATGCATTTTTTTTTTAATCTTTGATAATAGCAAAATTTTGAGGTGCTAGTGAATGTATTTGTGTAAAGGAAATAAATAATATCTCTACATAGTGGATACAGTTTTCAAAACTGAAACGTTTGATTTTTAGACAACCGGAGCTATAAAACCTTTGTAAGATACTTTCCAATGTGCATTATAAATGTCAATGCTTGCAAGATGAGGATATCAGTTCTTTTGATTCTGTTGTGCTGTAAGTTCTTATATTAAAATAAATATCTATCAATCCTCGAGTATTTTATGAAATATATTTTATAGGTACTATTTCTATTTCTCAGAAAGGAAAAACGCGAAGTATATTTACTACTTTGGCACACAGATTTTATCCCAAAACTATTCAAAATGATGAAGAAGTTCCGGATCCTAATATAGACTCAAAACTCCGGTATGTAGCTACTCCTACATGCCATTGTGCACCCGGCCCACCAGGACCACCGGGACCACCAGGTCAACCAGGAATGCCAAATGTAGATGAATATGATAATTATCGAAGAAAGAGACTAGGTGCATATGGAGGAATTCAAGGATCTCCCGGACCTCTAGGACCACCTGGTCCACCCGGACGAAATGGAAAACGTTCCAATTTGTCAGGAAGACCTGGCGAACCAGGACCATCTGGTAAACTGGGGTGGAGTGGTCCTATAGGTCCACCAGGTAGACGAGGAGAGCCAGGATACGTCGGCCTACAAGGACCTCCAGGCCCCATAGGTACAAATGGATTACCAGGAATGCAAGGACTATCGAATATCCAGGGATACGGAAGTACTACATCATATTCTAAATTTGATGGTTTAAAAAATGGATTTAGATTCGTCAACAATAAATATAAAGGTGTTGTTATATTTGACCCAAAAGTCGTCCGTGAAATAGAAACTGATTATATTGATAGAAATGAAACTTTAGAGCGGATTTAATACAATTTAGCGCTAGATTTTCTTTTGATTGGAATATTTATAAAAGACTGACATTCAAGTAAAAAAATCTATTCTTCACGATCTATGGGATATTTTTTTTCGAATTCTACAATACAATACAAAGCACTATTTAATCGAGGTTTGAACATATTAATTTGTATAAATCTGAATGCTGGTGGTGTAGATATTATGTAGTGAATAAAAAGATGGGTTTAACGATCTTGTGAACGTTTATTTATTTTCATTTTTTGCCTATATTTCGGTCCTTTGATTGGGCCATCTTCAGGGCATACAATACTGTAATAAAGTATTTTGTCATCATGGGCGCTTTTGGCTATTAGTTATTATATGGATATTGTGTACTTACATACAATTAATTCTTCCTTACATATTTAAATCAATGTTCTTATTAAATATTGCACACAGAAACTAAATAAAAAGCTAGAAAGCTATCACAGTCAATAAAAGTAAAAATAAAAATAAAAATAGGTACATATATGAAAATAAATTAAATAAATAAATAACTAAATAAATTAACATTGAACAGATCGGTGTGTACGTCGTCAGTATACTAAATACCTATGCTATTTTGTAGAATGAGTTGTCATTTAATTCCGTGCCTTTTCTTTGTGTGTTTTAATGAGGTGCTTATACTGGTGGACTGGTGGTTTATATATGATGTGTCGACTTTAAAATTAACTGCCTCCGGTTTGTGGTATTGTATATATAGGGACTCTATGTTTTTTCTCCTTTTCCAGTATTTTTCCTTGTTAAGAATTGTAACATTGTCAAAATTAAATTTATGTTGCTCTTCCAGCGCATGTTGAAGGCATGCTGTCTTGTAGTACATTTCCGTCGAGTATTTATATTGTCTATTTATTCAAACCTTGTTGTATTATATTCTTGTCACTCTGTTAACACAGAGTTTTAGACCACTTAGCTTATATGTATATTATAGTCTACTCAGTTTTTATGGTAATAATGTCGTTTTTCTTTGGTGCTGATCGTGTTTTTGTTCCCTTCACCTTGGTGAGTCGCAGCTCTTGTGTTTATTTTTATTTTTATGAATGAAAACATCTTTACGCCGAACAGAGTGAGAACTTTAATTAATATTTTCTGTCGGCAGTCGGAAGGTCTTAATGTAATCAGCTTGAATGCCAGAAGCATTAGACCAAAGTTCGACGAATTATGTGATATTTTTGTAGGTTCTGATGTTCATGTTATTTTAGTGTGCGAGACTTGGCTACAACCCCATATACCTTCTACCCTAGTTAGATTTCCTGGTTATAACATTTTTAGAAATGACAGGTTGGGTCGTATTGGTGGTGGCGTGGCTATTTATGTCAGAGATTGCTATGACTGCCGTATAGTTTACTCTTCTGAAAATACCCCCTTGGAGTTTTTGTGTGTGGAAGTAACCTTAGGCACTAATAAATGTTTGCCATCCTCCGCGTATTGTCCGCCAAATTGTTTTTCCATTGAAAACGCAGCAGAATTCCGTGCTGTTTTCTCTGATCTAACACAAAGATATGCAAATGTTGTCTTGGGAGGAGATTTTAATGTTATTCTTTCTGCAGTCACTCCACCTTTGTGTCATTAACGATCTCCCAACTTATCTCAATACGGATAATCCATCCTTGCTTGACCTGCTTGTTACTGCTGATTATGATTCAGTTATCTTTCAAAGCCAGATTGGTTCTCCTTCCGTCTTCGATCATGATTTCCTTTTTATGACATATGGTATTGGTAACTGCAGAAAGTACAAGGAAATATGATGATATTGATCTATATCAGTTGGGTGATGAGTGTGCCTCGCTGCCCTGGAATGACATCACTCTGTATACCTCAGTGGATGAGAAAATTAATGGGTTTTATAAACTTCTACATTATCTGCACGATAAATATGCTCCAACTCACTCACCCAGAATCAGAGAAGATGGTTGCCCATGGTTCTCTGCAGCAATCCAGTCACTTATTGCTGAGCGGGATTTTTTATATCGCAGATACCTTAGATTAAAGACCAATGAAAGCCGTACGCATTACAAATTGGTTAGAAATCTGGTCAACTCTAGGGTTCGCGCAGCCAAGCGACGATACTTTAAGCAAAAGTTTGAACCCCAACTATTATCTAAAATCTGGTGGAAAAACTTTCGTAAGGCTTCTGTGTATGGCAGAGATAAATCCCAGTATAACTTGGATCCTGACATACTTAATTCCCATTTCACTTCTCTCCCAATCCTTTCTACACGTAGTTCTGGACAGCTGGATTTAAATCGCCTCATGTTTCCCTCAAGTAATGATCAGCCTTGTTTTAGTTTTAGATGTGTTGATGCTAGGTAGATTGCTGTGGCAATTGATGCTGTCAAATTTGATGGTATTCCACCTAGGTTTATCAGGATTCTTCTGCCTTGGATAATACAGCCGATTCTACATATTTTTAACACCTGCCTTACCATGTCGATATTTCCTTCCGCTTGAAAAATTGCTACAGTTGTGCCGGTGGCTAAGATCAATGCAGCTGAGGTTCCCGGTGATTTTCGACCGATCAGCCTGTTGGGATTTCTTGGTAAGGTTCTGGAAAAATTGATGGTACTGCAAATAATTGATCATTTGGAATACTTTAACTTATTAAGTCCTTTCCAGTCTGGCTTTCGTAAGTCTCGTAGTTGCGAGACAACCCTTATTAATGTTACTAATGATATACGTCGGTCGCTTGACATGGACCATCTGTGTGTTCTTGCCCTGCTTGATTTCTCCAAAGCATTTGACATGGTCAATCATTCCAATCTGCTTCAAAAGTTGACCTCACACTTCCTTTTTCATCCCTCTGCTGTGTCCTTAATCCGCAGCTTTCTCTACAAAAGATTGAAGCGGGTTAAGGTAAGGGATTGTGTGTCTGGTGTTTTGCCTCTAAATTGTGGTGTCCCTCAAGGCTCTATTCTCGGCCGTTTGCTTTTCAGCCTATATATAAATGACCTCCCCAATGTTGTTGTGGACTGTAATATTCACTTGTATGCCGATGATGTGCAAGTGTATCTCAGTCGACCAATAGGACTGGCGGAGGATTGCATTGATAGACTTAATTCCTACTTGCGCAGTATTGCACACTGGGCTGATAACAATTTTTTATTGCTTAATGCTGGAAAGTCGCAGTGCATTGCCTTCTATCGCAGAGCAGTTGAGGTATCTGATCTTCAACCTGTATTTTTAAATAACACAGTTTTACCATTTTCGAGTCGTTTCAATTTATTACTTGATTTAACTAGAGAAAAAACGTCAAGTAAAAACTTCGAAAGTATCAGTTTTGACCACTCGTCGCCGGTTTTCAGTTATTTTCCAAGTTTTTATTTATTTTTCAAGTTTTTAGTTTACTTTAAAAAAAATGGAAAAACCAGCTACTCCTTCTCCAGTAGAAGTAGAATGTTCTCCAAAAACATTTCTACGTATTCAAAGTGGTAAATTAAATTTGTTTATTGTACTACAGAAAGTAATTCCCCGGCATGCATATTTATTTCAAATAGCACTCAGAGAAAAAATTTGTCAAATCAACTAAAACTGATGTAAATTCAACAATTTACGTCATTGATTTTCAGCCAAACGGAAAATTGTCAAAACGATCTTTATCTATTATAAACGAACACATTTCGATTTTATAAAAGCAACAATTAATTCAATAATTTAAATAATAAATCAAGTAATCCACATTAATTAGAAGTTTTTACTCGAAGCCGTTCGCATACGTTGCGAGTGTTACTCTCAATTTATCTCTCTATCATACAATTCGACGTTTTTCATTTTTTACTTAAAAAGATATGCGAACAGACCTACTAGGTTTGCACTGAACTTTCTCTACTTTACACTGGATATTTTCTCAGTGTTGCAAGCATTGAATAAATAACTAATAAGGAAACGGCATATCGGGTGAAAACCATTGAATAAATAACTAATAAGGAAGCGGGGTATCGTAAGTAGGCAATTCAATGACAGTCAAACCCCGGAGCGGGGGAGAAATGACAAGAGGGCTGGTCACTTATTTGAAAATTCGCTTGACAAGTCACTTAAATTATCATAGGCAACGACACGGAATATTTTCTGAAGATAACGGGGCGCCAAAAATTTGTGTATTTTACATAGCAATTTGGATTATAAAAAATGTCCCCCTTCAAAATTTCACGGTTTCACTATTGCCATGACGAAACGAATACAAACAGAGCACACTAATACATTTCGCCGAGATGCTTACGTTTTCACCTGATACGCCGTTTCCTTATTAATTATTTATTCAATGGTGAAAACCTAAGCCACTCGGCGAAATGTATTAGTGTACTGTGTTTGTATTCGTTTCGTCATGGCAGTAATGAAATTCTGATATTTTGAAAGGGATTGCTATGTAAAATAAACAAATTTTAGCTCCCCCTTATTTTCAGATAATATTTCTTGGCGTTGCCTTTGTATGACTGACATAAATTAGGCAGCAATGACAATTCAATTGTAAACAAAAAAAAACCGGCATTAGTAAAATGTTAAATTTTTTGCCATGGCTATTCATTTTTATAAATATTTCACTTTTATTTTGCTAGAAACACAATAATTAATTAGTAAAGCTATTAAAGTTACTTGAAGAATGCTTTCCCACGACAATAACGCCGTTTGTTCCTACAGTGCACTTCATTACGGTTATTTAAGACTCTGGAATCTCTATTACATAAAATATTGTTCACAAAAGAATATTTTACACTTATTTCACACTAATATTAAGTAAAAATTCTGTTTAATTTATTAGTTATCACAATATCGCGAATTCAAATGCGAAACTTATTTTCAAAAAATATGAATTGTCAGAAATGTTGAACTGACACTAAATAGGCAGCGGCCCTCTTGTCATTTCTCTCCCCCCCCCCCCCTTACCTTAAGTCATACTGTCATTGAATTGCTTAAACACATGCATTGTATTCGCACGATACCCCGCTTCCTTATTAGTTATTTATTCAAGGGTTACAAATACATATAGAAGTTCAAATGTCATCTGCTCTGTCTGTCAAAGTAGTGTACTGTCACGATTATTTGTGAATTTTTTTTAGTTAAATGAATTAAAAGATTTTACTTGGGTTATTTGTATAAAGTTTAAGAAGGAAATTGTTTCTATGTATAAATCAATAAAGAACATTAATTACGTTTGACAATTCCGTGCGTACACAAATACAAGGAATATGACAGAAAAAGTGCAACACTGATTTGGGCCCATCGAAATCGACATTAGTTCAGCGCGAACTTCAGTACTTTATGCTTAAACGAACACCTTACATATTAGCTGTGTTCCTTTGTGTATCTTGTTCTAGAACTCCCATATACTGGAGAGAACAAATTGTTCTGTCGATTGAAGCAAACTATTTGTACTGTTCGTTTCATTTATAAATCTTCTATGAAAATATATGAAGCGTTCTTTTGTGTATCTTTTGTTCTGTCCTGTTTTGCGGACACAAAAGAACACAGCTATTATTGCAGTTGAAAATCACTTCTATCGTAAACAAAAATTAAACATCTAATAAAAAATCGAAATCAAACCGCTTACCTCCTAAATACAATTCTTTATTCCTCTGAATTTCATTTGCCAACTCTTAACAACTTTTAATACAAAACAATTTGTACTATACCCTGCACTTGAAATTATTTATATTATCAATCGTAAACAATTAATATTTATATTAATATTTTGGCCCACAAGATTCACAAATAAAAAAAAAAACGTAAAACAAAATTCTCACAGCATCAACATCACTCATACAAACGTAAAAATCGTACGTACATCGTTTCTAGTACACATCCTGCATCCGGAAGGACGAAACGTAATCTGACATCAATCATTAGAAACTGCTAGTCATTTCCTAATGACTGCAATATTAACATTTTCGTCCTAGTTATCCTTCTCTTACAATTTATAACCTTATTCAGCAGATGCATACAATTTGCGACCTGATTCATATTATCATTTTCTAAGAAAATTATCTTTCATAAACGTAATTGTATGAAAGGTAATAAAACTTTATCGAAATTATCTTGACTCAATTTTCCATTCCAATAAGCACACTTCCACACTAAAGAGCTGAATTATGTTTAAGACGTTTCATAAAGTCCCATGATGTCGAAGATAAGCATCAAATTTGAAGACGTTATGACGACAACTTCAGGACCATATTATAATATAGAAGACGAAGAAGGAAACTTAATGTAAATTCAGCAATGTTAGACTACCTATATCTTTACTATATTCCATAATAAGGTTTCTCCAACTAACTCTGTACATTGTTTTGTGATGCAAATGAGTTTATTGAACGTCGAAATTCAATTGTCCAATTCTCAAAAGCCCCTAAAGAATTATGTTCGGCAACAGGAATAGAAGATTCCAATTCTACAAACAGCGGTAGGAGCAGCCCTGTGTAATCTGTGTAATGTGTGTGTGTACGTAAGATAAAATGCATCCAGCAGATACGTATATTGAGAGTTTCATCCGTATCTGTATCTGAAGATAAAATAAAAAAAAAAGAAAATCTTTCACGACTGTAGCGGAAAAATGTTCAATGAGGAAATTATTTCTTGAATGACGTTGTCTAGCCTGCTGACGCCAGACTTCCCCATCTAAAATATTAACGAAGGGGGATATCTATGCTTTGTATGAAATGGGTCCTCTTGACATTTTTCCAGATGGAGGTTTTTTGCCTTGCAAAAAAAAAAAAAAAGAGCTTCGCAGTAATTGTATTGTTAGCTGCATTTTTATTCCTCTCTTCCATAATACCGAGATAAATAAGTAATCAACTTTTGAAAACTTCAGCGTGTTTCCCATGCCTTGATTTCGCTGTTATATATGTGCGGTGTGGTTTCATCGAGGTATTTGAGTTCGCAATTATAATTTTCTCCTATGATATTTTCAAGATCCATTAAAGTTTTTTGTTTGAATTACTTCGCCTTGTACTGTTTCAGTTCTGCCGGGGAAAAGTTGAATTGTGTAAGTTTTCATTTTTCTGACAGTGCAAACATTTAACATGATTCTAAGTTGAAATGTGTTTTTGATGTGTTTTAAAAACTATGTACGAAGAGAAGTCAAAAAGTTTCCGGAATTATGAAATAAAAAATAAATGATTAGAGGTAGCAAAATTATTTTTTTACATAAGAATCCTCTAGGTTCAAAGACTTTTATGAGGTTTGTCTGAAAAGCTTCCGAACTAACAAAGATACAAGACATTTTTTCTTCAAACTAATTTTTGTTTTTCTAAGTAGTCTCCTTGTTAGTCATATACTACACTTCACTCTTTAACCCGTCCAAATATTACTCGGCGTCTTTCTCTGCAAAATAGTTATTTACAAAGGTGATGTGATAGCATCGTCATTCGACAAAAATTTCTCTCCTCCGAGCGCAACTTTTAGCTTAAGCAATAAAATAAAAGTTGCTTGGGGCTAGATCTGGTGAGTAAAGAGGGTTTTCAAGCAGTTTTTGAGTTCGTGGATTTTCGCCATGGCAACTGCTGAGGTGTGAGACGGCGTTTGTGGTTCAAAGTGAGTAAACGCGGCACCCATCATGCGGATAGCCCTCTCATGCCTAAATCTTAAGGAAATGTATCACAAACACGTTCTTTGCCTCTGCTATCTCTCTAACTTTAATTCGACGGTTGTGTAGCACCATACCATTTGGTGAACTTGAGCGATGTTATTGCCATTGGTTGCAGTTTTTGGTCGTCCCGAACATTCATCGCAATCTGGCCAGCTGGTACGGCCACGCTTAAATTCAGCTACCCAAAATTTCACGGTGGTAAGTGATGGTGCTGCAGAGTCGTCGTACACAGCGTCCAACTCGTCTTTGATTTGCGTAGGAAAATTGCTTAAAAAAATATATATTTATTTAATGACAGCTCGATACTTGACTTTTTCCATTTTCACAAGACACTCACATCGGCTCACTCAAAAGATTGTCAAACAACTGCGCGTCCAAAATGGCTGAAATTTTGGTGAGTATCTTTCAAAGCATGCGAAAAGATCTTTGCCAACATTTATTTACGAGTGCTGCCATCTTCATGTTGAGGTCGGAAACTTTTCAGACACCCTCGTACATCCTATGCCGTTACTGTTTCTATAGGAGGAGTTTTATTTTATTTTATTTTTTTAAACCACTACAAAATGACTGATTTCTTTTATGTTTTCTTTTAATCTCGGAAGGTGGCTAGATCTGTACTATAGTGAAAATGTGACAGAATTTTCCAACAAAATTCCTTCAATAAATCCCGTACAAACTTCGATTGATTGTGATGGCGCATTATCGTGAAAACCCGATTATGAAACTTTCCGGGCCGTTTTCTTTTTATTATACAGCGTAGTAAGCTCCTGGGGCTGTTTTCTTATTGTGGAGAAAATGTACGAGTACTAAAATCACTCTTAAGTATCCCGAAAGAAACACTTTAGGCATAACCTTCTTCGCAAACTTCTGTGACTCTTTATCGAATCCTTACCTCCTTGTAGTAGCCATTCCTTCGACTGTTGTTTGCTTATCACACGTCCAAATAAAATATCCACCATTACGCGTCTATCTTCATCAAAAACTTCTTGCACTTTAGTGATCGTTTCTTCATTAATTGATGTTAATGACCTTCCATCCAGTTCAACGTCTTTGATGACTTCTCTTTCGCTTTTAAAACGCTTAATTCACTTCACTCACAAAACGCTGTTTTTTTCGAAAATCATATACCCGTCATAAGCTTGCTTTAAAGCCTCATTATTGTTGCTCCCCAATCAAGTTTTACTAAAAATTCAATGTACACGGATATCGAGTCCCGAATTTCCGATAGCTCAAACTAAGGGTTTCTTTAAACACCTAAAAGAAACACCTTGTACGTGATGAATCACAACTAAACTAGAAATACGATTTGGAAATACTTTAAGTGTCTGTCTGTCTGAATACCCGATCTTTACCTGTTGTCCATTACTGGAAGTATATACGTAACATAAGTGTGATTTATATTTGGAATTATGATTGCGACATTAAACCTATCAATTTAAGCGTCCGAGTTTTAATTTTGGAAACTGGAACATGAGAGTCTGAATCCTGCGGAATTACAGGATAGAGAAAAAAACTCTTCAAAATTTCTTCCACTAGATCTGAAACGCAAAATGAAAATTTCCCTCAAAGTCTAGCATGGTCAAAATTTAGACGAGAATTCATTGCAAACATCGACAGCATTATTCGATCTCAATAGTTCCTCAACACTGGAATTGTACAAACAATATTCGACATCCTGAAATCCTGAAATAGAACAGATTGCCGATTAAGGAAACTAAGCTCTCTCCAAGTCCTTACGAGTTAACTTGAAATGAATGAAATGCGATTAGATATATGAACTCAAATCGTATACTGTGATTAGATCTTGTCTTCTTTGACTTGTAAGACCTGTTGTGACATACATACATATTACTCCAGAACAAGTTTAGTAAAATTTTTTAATTAAAAGTGTATTTGTACGCCGTTTTCAGCCAAGTAGGGCCCCTGGGTACTTTAGGATATGGGGACCCCCTAACAGAAATTATTTTCTAAGATACTTGTGGTTATCAACACTCAATAGGAATAATAGCGTAAGGTATGTTAAGGTCTATCGAACTCTGAAGACTTTTTGTCATGTAGCTGTTTTGTCACCACCGTCAATTCCATAATAGTAGGTTCTAATGTAAATGCACGCATGAAGTGACTTAATAGCAAGATGACTTTCTGGTTCCTTCGGCTAGCAACTTTATATATACGTTACTTTGTATGAAAATTTGTTGCCATGTATAGAAGTTCGAATAAATCCCACGGTCTGCTTTCAATAGCCAAACTCTAACAGCTCAAATAACTTGTAATAGGTTGTCTTATTGGTTGAAGAATTCGTCATCGGTTGGTCTACTATAACAGATGCTAGGAAAAGTAGGTTTTTCCATAGATCGTGAAAATAGTGAGCAAACCCATCAAGATCATCTAACGAGAACCGTTTTTCGTCAGTAAATACTACACTTCTCCATTGCTGTTTCCAAGTGATGTGATGTCTTGAATTATCTATGCGAGAGCTTCGGTGGTATTGTAGAACGGCCGGGATTTTTCGTAAATCACAGACTTCTGCAGTTCGGACTTAGCTTTATAATTCGCAGAACAGTTCATACGTTGACTGAGGTTCCTGTTTTTAATCCAATTCGCTGTGGTGATTGTGAGGAGTTTGAGGCAGCTCTCAAAATTTTACGCCGTTCTCGTTTTCTAGTAGCTGTAACTACTCGTTCTTTATAATTAGTTCCATAACCCTCTTGATTTCGCTGTAATGAGCAAACAACATTTGCACTTCGATCTACTAGCAATTCCTTTCTCTTAATATCCTTCTCCTGCTAAAGCCCGAATTCTACCGATTTCTTCTTCTGTGAGCTTTTGTTTGCGTCCCATTTTATTTCTACGAGTTATCTACTACTTAAACTTCAATATCTACTAAACGAATACCTTTTATTTTTGGTCTGAACTGAACTGAAATTGGCCTGCACGTATTCGTATACCAAATCAATTGATCCGCAGGTATATGGTGGAATCAGAGACATAGAGAGAAACAAATGTATATAACTATTCCGCAGAAGAATTAAAAAAAATCTTCCAGGTCTGAATTAAAGGATGAACAACAGTGGAGATATTCAGGGTGATTTTGGAGTGAGGTTAGGATTATATTAAATGTGAGAAATTAATATGTGGTTGTTGGATGATGTGGAAAATGACCTTTGGAAGTTGAATGTTGCTGATTGGTAGGAATTGCGAACAATGCAGAAACCAAGTAAGGCTAAGAAGCTACGCTGCTTGTATAAATTTTTATAAATGGATGGACTGAAAAGAGGTTGAGCTCACTAAGGAGTCCAAAGCTTAGGACCATTGTTCCCCTCATGGGCTATGAATGATGCTCCGGTCAGTAAATTATTGATTCATATGATTACGATGATAATTTTCGGAACAACTTCTCAATAGATTTGGAAATAAATTTTTATAATGGCATCCCTAAGCAAGTCCGGAATTATACATTTTCGAAATTCAAAAATTTCACTCAATAAGTCAATGGTTTACACACATATCATCTACGCATGAACAATTGTCAGCTTTTCCCATTTGCGAGGTTGGATTCAAAATTTTTATGAAATGGCATTATCTGCGTACAGAGCTGAGCCACACTAAATAAAAAAAGACTAAGGGGAGGTTACCGTTACCGACGACGAAAAATTCAATTTTTTTTTTTTTACATAATTATCATCCGTGCTTAAAAGGATATTTTCATATCTAAAGTATTTTAGAATTCACACCCTGATGAGAGCAGAATCGTCCACCGACTGGAAAACAGGTACCTGAGATGCTCGGAGTGCGCCTTCTTTACCCTGGTACATTTCGTGAAACTGTTACCCTTCAGATTCAGCAACAATCAGTTCTTGGAGAAGAAGAACGGCCTCTGTATGGTGCTGGAATAGCTGAGTTAAGCTGTTAAAGATATTTTTTTGAAGTTAAAATTTATATGAGTTTTTCTAGGAACAAAATATTTTAGCGCACGGGGCACTCTACAGCTTCAACGGCTGAACCTATTCACATGAATCTCTACGCAATTGAAAGCAATTCAATTTGCGGGGCCATCAGGAAGCGGTTTTTGTCAAAAAATTTTAGAAATAGTTTTTTCGTCCGTTGAAGCAAAAACACAGGACAAAAAAATGGGTGTCTTTTTCAAACGGCTGGCATTTTGTTATTCAGTAGTTTTTTTCAAAACGAAAGCCGGTAAGGCTCCCAAATTTTACCTAGTTTAATCATTTTCAATCCTATTTGTTTCGGATGAACTGGCAGAGCTATGGAGCGCCCCGCGCTGACCAAAACACACCATGCACGGTTTTGTTTGATTGAAGCTGGAGCCGCCATTTTGGATATTTTTTTTTTTAATAAAAATGGAATTTACTCTGCATTGATAGAAGAATAAAATTCTTAAAACCTATTTCCAAAAATATTTATTTTATGAAAAAAAAAATTCCAAAGTTCATGTATTTGTCATGCCTCTCGACGGTAACCTCCCCTTAAGTACTACTTAAAGTACATTTTCGTTACTTAAGGCTTATTAACTTTTGAAATGCCTTACTTATTACTTGAACATAAATACTTGCTTCTAATTACTTGTACTTATCTACATATCTAATCTCTAGCACAGGTCCTTTTTTGTTGAGTTTTAAAACACACAAAAACTGTCAAAGCATGCGACGCACTTGCGCGGCAAAGCAGAAAAACTATTAAAATACAAACAAGACTGGGCAAGTAGAAAAAACCAGTAACGCCTTGCTTGCTTGCTAAGCCAGCAATGCCTCGCTCCAATATAAAATCAACGATGCCTCCTCAACCTGATGTAGGGAAGGGAAGGCATCAATATTTTCCTTAGCATTTTTAAGCATTATTGGAGGTGACAACGGCTGCTTGGACCTCTAACAGTTTTATGAGCGTAGCAATAAGAAGTGAAAGTTTTACTCTACGTGCAGCGCCGAAAACTATAAAAAACTATAAATAGTAAAAAACCACAAATAGTAACGACTGGTTACTAAATTATAGTTTTCAAAGGTATTATATGTATTTTTTAATATCTACTAGGCACTAACTAAACTCTATAAACTTTTTTATATTACTGCCAACATACAAAGATTCTAAAAAAGTACTTTAAAAAGTGCTCAGTACTTTTTATAGTCTTACTACTTAGTTACAAGTACTTCATACATGCGGTACTTGTACTCAGGTCTTCGTTACTTAAATACTTTTTCTTTGATACTTGCCCAGCTCTGTCTGCTTACTAAATATACGGAAGAACTTAATTGAACCGAATTTGGTGGGAAATAATTTTGTAAGTTAATATAGAAATTTGAAAAGAACTACATATTAAACTTTCGGTTAACCAATCGCTCAGAGTTTCTTTTCTCTAATATACTAAGTATACGACTATCTGTTAGTCTGCCGTTTCATATAGCAGCAGGGTGAAATCTAGATCACAACCATTTTTTTTTTTATTGTATTTTGTAGTGTGATAATGGAAAAAATCGGATGATTTGTTCGAAGACATGCCATTTAAGTCTTTGAATTTGCATGACCATACTTTTAATGCCTGATGAACGGCTTTTGAAGAGAAATGCGAAAAACACCTCTAATGATCTGATTGGCGTGTTTTCAAAATAAACGGGTGGTTGTATTTGTCGCTTTTCTTCCAGAGAATCGACGATAAATAATTTTTGCTCGTTCTTTCTAGCGTGGTAGGACACCATGAATAAAACCCATCAAGGTAATATTATATATTATAATACGTGGAAATCGGATAAAATGTTTGGTCACCGCAATTGAGATTAGAACTGTAAGGCTGTTTACACACACGACAGAGATTCCGTTGCCATACCGTCCTGCGTATAAAATATGTAGAAACAAATTAACCGATTCCACACGTGACGGCAACGGCACCGGTTTTGTGCAAACAACCTAACTATACTCTGATTTGTAACTTAACTACTGGGGCACCAACGCCTTAACCGATGGACATCTATATATACATATATATATTTTTTTAATAATATGACGGATTCTATGAAAGCTGTTTACCCAACACGAACTTTTTTTATTACTATTAGCCGATTGGTGATGTAATGAATGAAGCAGTAAAGAATCAAGCATTTTACTGACAAAATACCTACTAAAATAAACATTCATCGGAATGATATAATATTGGTGCTACTTCACTGAAACAGAGTCCACCCAAAACTGTTGGACCAATTACAACATTTGTCAAGAGATATGGTTGGGTATAGGAGTTCAATGAACAAGTCTATTCGACTTATAAATTCTTGCATGATCTGAATATCCCTCCATCCCACTTCCCACTGGTGCTGACCGATTTGAAAATTGTACATATTTATATGCCGGAATGAAACAAAATTTTTGAATTGAAAATGAGTTTACATGCCATTCTAATCGTAATCCTCTTAAATTACCTCTCTTTTTTTCAATTCACTTAAAAGAGTAAATCTCAGCTTACATGAAAAACTAACATAAAAATGTTAAATCAATTTACTAAAATTCTACGATTGTGTGTCGAGCGAATCAATTCAATCCTATTTCAATACGACATATAAATGGAGATAGTGTACAAGCCCGAAAAATTTCGAATAAATTTTGATTGAAGCAATTGATTGACATAGAAACAAACAAAAATTCAATATTTAAAGATTTTTCAATTTTTTACCTTTTATATTATACTTTCAGCAATATCCCTATCAAATTCAATCAAATGTTACATCTGTGGACCAAACTCCTACGAGCCATTTGAAAGTACAGAAAAACACCCTCAAAATGATTCATGCCAAGGTCTACAAAACAATAAATCACTGGACTTCATACTGGAATGCCCGCCGAAATATGTGGGCTGTATCACTCAAATTAATGGTAAATTTCCTCCTTTTTGTTGATTTTATGATTGAAAAATTCTTTAACAGAGTCATAAATGTAATTTAATTTATGTTTATTATAATAACGGTATTCTTTGTACATGTATCACATACAAATGTAAGCATACAGACAAAAATAGCATTTAAATTACTTTTCTATTTTAAAATCACTTCCGAAGATTTTATGTACCTATTTTTAATTATCGAAGTATACAATATAAAAAAAAGCTATTAACATATCATAAAGTCGTAAAGCTCTCGGCATTTTTTACATTTTTTACACATTTCAGGCACCCAAACGACTCGAACGTGTGATATATTAACAATAAATGACTGTCAAATAGCAAATGGTGTAAAATATTGCTACTGCAGCGAAGAATTGTGTAACGGAGTTGTTATGTCTACAACAATTTCCAGTGCAAGAGACAAGGATAATGAAAAATTGAAATTAAAATCAAGTGATTCATCAACAGCTCTTTGCATATTTAACATGGAAATTATACTTTTTTCTATTATGGCATTTTATGGCTTACCTACATTTTTTCTGTAATTTTTGAAAATTTGAATAAATTATGTAATTATTTAATTTTATTAACATCGAAAATAGTGGTAATTCATATTTTTTAGATTTTTCTGAACAACTATTTACTGCATATCTATCCCCTGACCGAAAGGAGTACAGTTCGATATCTCATTACCAACAAATAATAATGAAATTGGTTAATCTTTGAATGGAAAAAAGATATTGACGTGGAAAATTCAGTAGCAGTTGTCATCATAGATTTTAAGCGTGCGTTTGAGACTTTGGATAGAGGGATTTTATTAAATAAGCTAGAATCCTATGGTGTAGAAGAAGTAGAATTGAACTGGTTTCAATCATATCTCACTGATAAAAAACTACGTATCAAAGTAAGAAATGTTATTTCAGATGCAGTTGAAGTAAGCTTTGAGGTGCCTCAGAGATGTAATCCTATTTCGGGTGCATATAAATGACATAAAAACAGCAATTAAGTTAAGCAAGATCGCACTCTTTGCAAATGATTCATTAATTTATACAAAGATGTGAAAGATTTAAATAGAATATCAAATATATGTAGATTTAAAATGACTTTCAAAGAGAGGGTCCCTACTCGTCATCACCGATTTCGTCCAAATTCAAAATATATGTTGGGCTTGACTAGAAATGAAAGTGACGCAAGTGGGAACTCCAGATGGTCAAACGAAACCCAAATAATGCATAATGTAGGTGAACGCGGGGTTTTTCGAAAAACTTTTATAATTACCATCTTGCGGATATACTCGCAACATTTAAGCCACTTTTTTTTCGTTACAATTACCTTCTGTTATCTTTCATATACAGAAAACCAGAAGTCATTACCCCCATCAGTTTAGGAGAATTTTCCAAAATAAAATTGCGAGATTTGCTAAATAACTTTCAACTTACATTAATTTATCTCTCGGTCAAATTCCAACCGATTTTAAAAATTCTTTTTGTCAAGCTCATTGTGAATTTTTTATGATTTTTTGAAACTATTACGAGATTTGTACCGCAGTGGATTACTTATATATTATTATTATAAAAAAAATTATAAAAAATAAATTATTTTTCCAGAAGTGGGGGTATTTAATTCATATTCTACCATTCGTGTAGAATAGTCGTATACAATCTCATCAAAATCGGATAATAAATTCATGTCAAAAGGTCATTCCAATGGAGGAAAAGTTTCTCATTTCTGGAATTTGGGTGTTCTGAGGGAGGTGGGGTAAATATTATCCGATTTGCAAAATTGCTTTTGCTACTTTTTTGTGACTTTTTTTCTGATTTTTTGAACATACTTTCATATTAAGAGGAGTCAGTACTCAGCAAAAGTTTTAATTTAGATACCAGCGAACCTGTAGGTAATAAAATTTACTATACGTAGGTTGGTGTCCTAAAAGTGAGAAATGTCATATAAAATTAGCCTAGACCTAGACCACAGAGCACATTAGAGACATCTGCCGCAAAAGACAGAAACCCAAAATCCGACAAAACCATACAATTTAAGACGAAAAATGAAAATTTGCAGTTCACATAAATTGAAAATTTTTAACGAGAATTAACTCTCCTAAATTTTTTTTGCCCAAATTTTTAAATATGCTATTTTGCTTTGTCTTTAAACAACTTTCAGATAAATATTGCAATTTCTACTCGTTGAAATTTCGGGAGAACGAACAAGTACTATTAGATTCAAATAAATATAAAAAGCGCTACTAAAAATGAAAAAACTCGACGTTATTTGCTAGATCTAGGCCTTATCTTTGAAAAACAGTCACAATTTGAAGAAATGAGAATACCTACCCACAGGAAATTGATTTAAAAGACTTCAATTTTTACCTTTTTTTTCAAGTTTCCGAGCTAATATCTCCATTCCAATACAATTTTTTTTAATTTTTGCGGACGTTATTTACTAGACTCGTCATTACCTTTAATTTAAGATATAAATCATTATTCTGCTACAAATAGTTTGCCAGAAATTTGCATTGAAAAATGTATGAAACTTGCAAATTTTGGTACTGACTCCTCTTAAGTTGATAAATTTAATTTTCGACGGCCAAAATTCTGTCTGAAAAATTCATTTCAAAATGTTTTTCTACAACTTATAGTTTAATCCAATTTTGGTTTTTTTTATGCATGCGCTTTAAAGGTTATACAAATTCTATATGTGGAAAAATACAAAATTGAATTTCTGAACAGGTTAAGACTTGTTCTAGACGTAAAAAATTGTATACCGCTATACAATTGTTTTGTCGAATTTCTCTTATTGCTCAACACTTTTATAATCGAGTTCAAATGAAATACAATATAGATTGCAGAGGCTATAAAATAAAGCAATGCGGGTAACTTTAAATTTTTCTGCAGTATGATCTTAAAATACAATATACATATATGTTGAATATCTTGCGTCAGCGAGGCACCTATGATTATTATCTTCAAAATTAAATATAGCTTATTACCGGAATATCTACGCGTAAACAAGATATATTTTGCCGACGTTCAATCATACAATTTAAGACAAAAACGTCAGACTAAGAATATGCATCAGAAGTAGTACACAAAATTTACTCATTTCCAAAGGTTTATACTGCTTCAGCAATTTACGTGATGAGCTTAGGTATGAAATGCACTTACACATTTTTAAGTATAAATTAATTGAATTTGTTAACAATAAGCATCACATAATAGGAAGCTCACGTTATTTTTTCAGTTAATTATGTTGCTTAGAAAAACTCATTATGAAACTAATAAATTAATAATAATAATTAATAAATAGACTTTAACTGATAGCTCTCATCATATACTCGTACATATTTTTTGAAATTTAATTTTAATCTATTAAGTTCTATAAGTTTAAAAATAATAATAATAACTCAAAGAGGAGTAAGAACTAAATGAAAAACGGTAAGTAACACAAGAAAATGAGTTTCAGATATAAAAATAAGATTAATGGCAGTGTATAGAAAGATAACAAAATGTTGCGATTCCCTATTACAATTAATGAGTGCCTCTGTAAAATATTATTGATAATGATAACAAGTCTGTTCCAATACTTAAAGGATTTATAATTTTTGGCTTTTTTTTATTATGTGGCGAAGATACAATTGTAAAAATTATTTGAGAAGCATTCGAAATGACAATTTTCAATCAATCAAAAAGTTATTAACAAACGTAAGCTAGTTGCGAGTTACTATAAAGTTCTTAATTTTTCTTAAGGAGATAGATTTGTAATACAAAGAAAAATTATTATCAGAATGCGTACTTGAACAGATTTCTTAAATCTTCTACGACTGCATTATAATTCCTTAAGTAAAGAAACAGACCAAATTTTACCAATCCTCATGCTATTTGAACAATTTTATGATTAATAATAACTGTGGCTGTGTCACGATAGAGAATCAAAATAAGTTATGGCAAAACCATCGAAAAATATTTCCCAAACCATGAAACACAATCCCTCACTACTATATTTGAGCCCTAACATAGTCCTAAAATTCTAAAATATTTGCAGCGTTCTTATGTAAAACTGACAAAAGTTTGATTTGAATAGCTCCTGCGCCCTACACTACTATTCAGGGTTGTACATGAACGGACTCATTTGTCATATCAACTCAGGAATTGATTCCGCTCAACATTAGAGAGGTGGTTTATCGCTCAAAACTTGAGCGGACTCACTACTTGAGCGGACTCACTGCATGAGTGGCTATATTATATTATATTAAGTTAGCTTTTGCTAATTTTCTTAGACAACATTTCTTTTTCCTCTCAATATAATGTACAACTGTACTTATTCAATAATGTGTAAAGACCATATGGTATTTTCCCATACTTGAAAATGATATGATTCAAATGATTCAATTGGCTACAATTATCCATAGAAATACTTGTGAAATATAAAGGGAAAGAAATATGCACATGGGGAAACTCAGTTTTGTGAATTGTATTTAAATTTTACAGCCGAAAATAAGAGTTAACTTCAAAGTTCTTTTGTTATGACCATTATTATTGTCATTGTCCGATTTTTATACCCTAGATAAAATGTTTATACTAAGTTTGTCATTCCGTTTGTGACGCATGGAAAAGAAATTCTTGTAGAGCAAAATGGATTGAACACCCACGCCTAATTGGTTGAGAAATTTATTATTTCCAGAATCTATGAAAGCCTGGAATGTTTCGACATGAATACGCAATCGAAAAATAACAATCAAGCTACACCATTTTGGAATTCAGATTGTGAAGATGACCAAAATTCAGTGGAGGGTCAGAAATTGTTCTTGGAGTATAATTTTTTCACAGACACAACCTCGAGCGTATTTGAAAACAAACGTTTTTCGGTGATAATAAGTTTTTTTTTACCGAATACAACACAGCTCTTTCTAGTAGTGCTTTGGTAGAAAGATTATTTAGCATAGGAAAATTAACGTTAACTTCTAATAGATGTCGTGTAAATGACGACAATTTTGAAATGCAAATGATGCTATATATCAATGGAAAAAATATAAAGTAAGACGCTGATTCTATGAAAAAATGTAAGAACAATTTCCTTGAATTGAATTATAACATTTTCAAGTATGGTATTTTCCTTACAGGTTTTACAAGTTGTTGAATTTGTACATTATATTGAGAGGAAGAGAAATGTTGGCTAAGAAAATTAGCAAAAGCTAAATTAATATAATATAATATAATGAATGAGTTTTTTGTGAGATTTTCTCATTTGATTGAAATTTCATTTTCAGTTTCAATTTTAATTAAATCAGATTTTCCATAATTTATTTAAAACATGATTTGAGTATGCTTAACTCAAATTATGAGTCCGCTCAAGTCCACTCAAGCAATGAGTCCGCACAAGTCCACTCAAGCAATGAGTCCGCACAAGTCCACTCAAGCAGTGAGTCCGCTCAAATTTCGAGCGATGAACCACCGCTCAACTGTTGAGCGGACTCACTGTTTGAGTTGAGCGATGAGTTGAGTCAAAATTTGAGTCTCTTGCAGCCCTGCTAGTATTAATACAGAAAAATGTCTTCTTCGTATAGTTTCAAGCTTACTTTCTTATCTTAGTAAGTTAGGTATATTAAGGTCTTTGGAAAGGTAAAGAGCTAAGCTTATAACTACTGGAAGACAGTTTTACTGTGTGGATAGTAGTTTAGGCTTTATGGCATATATAAAATCAATGTCTAATCTCTTCTTCATAAGAATCAATATAAGAAAATTTGACTAGCACGCACACATATAGATTTCTGTTCCATGGTTTGGGTAGTATTTCTAGATGGTTTTGGTCATGGTCACTGCTGATAATCACGATTTGTGCGTTTGTTGGTCACGGCAGACAGACAGTTTGTAAATGCTAAAGCTATAGTTTTAAAGGATCACAACTTAAGGTGGTGCTAGACAACATCACAGTTGCATACACCAAACTTGCACCCAAAAGAAATATACTATTAAATTTATCACCATTTTTGTTTGTATATTTTATCCAATTACCTGACATTGCTACTTTCGTAGACTCTGTTTGCTTACCACCACTGTATATTTATGCAATTTGTTATCATCTGTTAATTATGTATATTTCACAATGGAAAAGGGCAGCGAATAGGTTTTGTGAGATCAACAATTTTTTCTTGCTACGTGTCCTTTAGAACCAAGATCTCAGAATGCAGCATAACACATATATTTCGATAAGATTTTATATTTTTTTAATTTAAGTTTTAGTGAATCACACTCGGATTCCTACATATGTATAGTGGTGATTCATGCAATAAAAACAATGCTTTTACTCGCGGCCGGCGTAAAGAAAAAAAACCTAAGTGGGAACAGTGGGGCAGATCTCTTTTCTAATGAAGTGGAGCAAATTAAAATTGCCTTAGCTCAGACAAGTTCATATCCCGTTATAAGACATACTTTTTACTTTTCAAATGCCATTTAATAACGAGCTACATGCTTGTCATCTTTTATGGCGAAGAATTAATAATGGAGTAAAACTAATTCCACCTGAAGATAAGCAACTACAAGACAATCACAAAGCCATCCAATTCCTGCAGCGTGTTATGGTCGAAGATATACGAGGCAGCATGCTGCCTAATGTGGCTTCATCCCTAGGGCGATCCCACATGGCGACGGTACTGCCACAAAGACAGAAACCCAAAATCCGACAAAACCATACAATTTAAGACGAAAAATGAAAATTTGCAGTTCACATAAATTGAAAATTTTTAACGGGAATTAACTCTCCTAAATTTTTTTTGCCCATAATTATTAAATATGCTATTTTGCTTTGTCTTTAAACAACTTTCAGATAAATATTGCAATTTCTAGTCGTTGAAATTTCGGGAGAAAGAACAAGTACTATTAGATTCAAATAATTATAAAAAGCGCTACTAAAAATGAAAAAATCTAGGCCTTATCTTTCTAAAACAGTCACAATTTGAAGAAATGAGAATACCTACCCACAGGAAATTGATTTAAAAGACTTCAATTTTGAATTGTATTTAAATTTTACAGCCGAAAATAAGTGTTAACTTCAAAGTTCTTTTGTTATGACCATTATTATTGTCATTGTCCGATTTTTATACCCTAGATAAAATGTTTATACTAAGTTTGTCATTCCGTTTGTGACGCATGGAAAAGAAATTCTTGTAGAGCGAAATGGGTTGAACACCCACGCATAATTGGATGCGAAATTTATTATTTCCAGAATCTATGAAAGCCTGGAATATTTCCACATGAATACGCAATCGAAAAATAACAATCAAACTATGCCATTTTGGAAATTTAATGGCGGGTCAGAAATTGTTCTTGGAGTATAATTTTATCACAGACAAAACCTCGAGCGTATTTGAAAACAAACGTTTTTCGGTGATAAAATGTCTTTTTACCGAATACAACACAGCTCTGCCTAGTAGTGCTTTGGTAGAAAGATTATTTAGCATAGGAAAATTAATGTTAACTTCTAATAGATGTCGTCTAAATGACGACAAGTTTGAAATGCAAGTGATGCTACATATCAATGGAAAAAATATAAAGTAAAACGCTGATTCTATGGAAAAATGTAAGTACAATTTCCTTGAATTGAATTATAACAGATTCAAGCAAGGTATTTTCCTTACAGTTTCATTTTTAATTAAATCTAATTTTCCTTAATTTATTTAAAACATGATTTGAGTGAAGATTGAGTCCGCTCAAATTTCGAGCGATGAACCACCGCTCAACTGTTGAGCGGACTCACTGTTTGAGTTGAGCAATGAGTTGAGTCAAAATTTGAGTCCTTTGCATCCCTGCTACTATTAATACAGAAAAATGTCTTCTTATAGTTTCAAGCTTACTTTCTTAACTTAGTAAGTAAGGTCTTTGGAAAGGTAAGGAGCTAAGCTTAATACTACTGGAAGACTATTTTCCTGTGTGGATAGTAGTTTAGGCTTTATGGCATATATAAAATCAATGTCTAATCATTTTTTCATAAGAATCAATATAAAATATTTTAGAGAATAGGACTAGCACACACACATATAGATTTCTGTTTCATGGTTTGGGAAGTATTTCTAGATGGTTTTGGTCATGGTCACTGCTGATAATCACGTTTTGTGCGTTTGTTGGTCACGGCAGGCAGACAGTTTGTAAATGCTAAAGCTATAGTTTTAAAGGATCACAACTTAAGGTGGTGCTAGACAACATCACAGTTGCATACACCAAACTTGCACCCAAAAGAAATATACTATTAAATTTATCACCATTTTTGTTTGTATATTTTATCCAATTACCTGACATTGGTACTTTCGTAGACTCTGTTTGCTTACCACCACTGTATATTTATGCAATTTGTTATCATCTGCTAATTATGAATATTTCACAATGGAAAAGGGCAGCGAATAGGTTTTTGAGATCAACAATTTTTCCTACGTGTCCTTTAGAACCAAGAGCTCAGAATGCAGCATAACACATGTATTTCGATAAGATTTTATATTTTTTTAATTAAAGTTTTAGTGAATCACACTCGGATTCCTACATATAGTGGTGATTCATGCAATAAAAACAATGCTTTTACTTTTTTTTCAAAAAATGTTCAAAACAAAAACACATGTAATACTGTTCTACAACAATTTTATTTTATTTGAGTCGCGACGCGTTTCGCCTTCTTAGGGCATTATCAAGCAACTGAAACGCAGATCGTTAGCCAAACCTGACTATCGTAATATTTTGGAATTTGAATTTTACGGTAACGGTCATTATAAATCCATAGACTGCATTGCAGTCACTACACTCAATACTATAAACTCCCCTCTTATTTATTTTATCAACTTTCGGTTTTAGTTTGTTAACGTCAACTTCAATAACAATGAATTAGAATTACTGGAAAAAGGCTTAGGTTACGCTCCAGATGTAGGTATAGATAGTAATGATTTAATTAAATTGGCAGTTCATACTGTTGCAGCATTAATAGATAACCATACAGAAGGTAAATTTGCATGTGCAAAAATAATTAGGGAGGCTAAATTATTGATAAACTCTGAAAAAACTAATGAGACCCAGATTATAAATAGTATACGTAGAAAAGTTAAAGATAACAACTTAATTGTTACAAAAGCGGATAAAGGAAATAGTTTAGTTTTATTGGAAAAGAACGTTTACATTGAAAAAATGGAAGATTGCTTATCAAAAATGAACCTCGCAAACATAAAAAATGATCCAACTAAAAAATTCAGCAGAGCAGTAACAAACATAATAAATACAGCATATCCAATTTTTAACGAAAAAGATAAATTCTCTTTGAAAGTAAATAACCCCTCTGCTCCCATAGTATATGGTCTAATCAAATTACATAAACCAGGTGCTCCAACAAGACCAGTATCCTCTTCTTTCAATGCACCTTCACAAAAATTGGGAAAAAAATTAAGCACAATGTTACCCAAATTGTTAAATTTTGAAAACAAATACTCCATTAAGAATAGTACTGATCTCGTTAACAAAATTAATAATATTAATTTACCATTAAATGCTAAGCTTGTGCTGTTTGATGTTTGTAATTTGTTTTCTTCCATTCCGTTAAAAAAACTAAAGACTTACTTATATGCTGAAGTTGAAGATAAGATCGTGGGAAGGGATAAATCATTAAATATTAAACAGTTCATTGACATATGTTTAGACCAAAATTACTTTTATTTTAACGAAAATTTCTATATTCAAATGGATGGTTTAGCCTTCCTTATCACCTTTAATGGCTGAATTCAATATGAATAAAATAGAACAAAAAATTTTTCATTCAGGCTGTGATTTATTTAATAATGTATTGTGCTGGTATCGTTATGTTGATGGTGTTTTTTGTGTATGGACGGGCTCTGAGCGACAGTTGTATATGTTTTTAAACAAAATTTTAAATACCATTGACGATAATTTACAGTTTACTTTAGAGTATGGTAATGATAATTTAAATTTCCTTGACCTTAACATTAAAATTATTAATAACAAATTTGAATTTGATATATTTAGGAAACCTACTTCCACAAATGTTGTAATTCCTAATGATTCTCAACAGTTTGAATCTATAAAAAAATCATCCTTCCATTCGATGCTAGACAGATTGCTTAAGATTCCTATGAGTAAAATTAATTTTAAAAGGGAACTCGACATAATAGTAAAAATTGCAATGAAGAACGGCTATTCAGAAAATTTAATTTATAAAATGTTAAGGTCAAAAAACAAAAAATATGCACTTAACCTTGTTTACCCACCAGGGACACAAGATATGAAATTTTGGAAAAAATCCCATATTTGAAAGAAACTTCGAATAAAATTAAATCCACCTTAAAACAATATAACGTTTCACCAGCTTTTTATAATAAAAAAAAAAAAAATTTCATTAACAACAAACTAAAACCGAAAGTTGATAAAAAAGATAAGAGCGGAATTTATAGTATTGAGTGTAGTGACTGCAATGCAGTCTATATTGGTAAAACAAAACGCTCATTTAAAATTAGATACAAAGAACACGTATCATCGGCACTCTACAACATCAGGCATAAGCAAGCATTTAGTTGATGCCACATCTTTAAATAAATTACAACTTTTAAAAAACGTGGATGGTGGAAAAGTGCAAGATAAATACGAGATATATTACATTAATAATGAAAGTCGTAAAATTTCATTTTTGGTAAACGATCAGTTAAATTTCATGAATAATAGCCCCCTCTTATGTATGGATTTATAATGACCGTTACTGTAAAATTCAAATTCCAAAATATTACGATAGTCAGGTTTAGCTAAAGATCTGCTTTTCAGATGCTTGATAATGCCCTAAGAAGGCGAAATGCGTCGCGACTCAAATAAAATAAAATTGTTGTAGAACAGTATTAAATGTGTTTTTATTTTGAACATTTTTTGAAAAAAAAAAAAAAAAAATGTTTACTGATACAGAAATCACGGTCTCAATCGACAGAACCACAGCACATGATTGAGCCGGCATTTTTTTATATGCATCTTTGCGATAACTGTGACGCTGAACTTTACTTTTATGTGGCGATCACGGAACATGAAAAAACTTGTACAGCTGACGATGATGTTATTATATGCGACTCTTCAATTCCATCACTTCCTCCGCCACCACCATTAAAGCCTGAACCTGCTTATAATAGCAGAAATTTCTTACAAATTCAAAAAGGTCTTATAATTGAAAATAAGCCAGATGAAGATGAGTCTACTAGCTCATCGCAACCACCTGGAGATGACAATAGACTATCTTCTCCGGTAACTGCAGCTCGTCCTTCACGTCAACAATATTCCCCAGGTCATTAATCTTTGTCAAGAAGTAGGCTTCTTCATCATCAAGTGAGGAGGATCATTCCGAAAGTGATAGCGATGAATTGAAAGAGGGTAAAATAATCCGTGATAAGACTACAACTGCGACCCTTATCTCAGATCTTGAAAACTCAACTGGTAACCGCAATGTTCGTTGTATTAATAGTAGTAATCTGCCAACGATATCATCACCACCACCAATATACTCTGCATCTCGGTATACACCAATTATTTGTAGTATTGACCTGTATCGTTTACTTCAAAACTGACAAGAACGGTGTCAAAACACATATAAAATAGTTTGTGATCGTAGTACTCGCAATTGTAATAGTTTAAGTCAACAACAACAGCAATGCATTGGTGATGAGCAAAATAGACTGAAAGAGCACCAAACGTAATTCAGATGATAGTAATTCAAGAGAAATTCTCTCTAGTAATTAGTAATGATAGTGGTGGCGGTGTTAGTATTAACGGCGTCACCAGCTCGGCTCACCAATAATTTATATAAATCAACAACGAATAATGTTTATTCAAGACTGCTGAATGACACAACCATGGTAGGAAATACAGTGAGAGTTAGTTTCTTGTAGGCTACTACAGGTATTAGTAGTTAGCAAAAGGAAAAACTTTTTTTTTCAAGATTTAAACAGGTGACATTGTGGAGCATTCTCGGAGGCGCCTCTGCGGTGGATCCTCAACAATCCACTACATGTAAGTTGTTGCCTTTTTTTTTACTTTTACTTGCTTTACATTTTTGAATAGCTCTTGATATTCCACCTAAAGTGAAATATTTGTAATAATTAGCGTAAACAAAATAATGCCATTACTTGAGCCATTCCGTCTAGTTCCTTTTTAGTATTATTATTTTATTTACAAATTTCATTTAAACTATTCATCATTCATAAAATGGGATACAAAAAAAAATTTTACAAATACAAAACACATCTAGAATGAGAACTGTGTTTAGTGAAATTTGAAATTCTGAGAGGGCAAAATTTTAGTTTTTATACAAGAACAAAGACCAAGTGATTAGTTAAAATTATATTCTCAAAACTAGAAACATATATGTGTACAATTAGTAAATAATCAAGGGTCTTTTTCATACATACATAATTATGCAGTTTAGAAAGATGAAACGAATGTGATCACTTCCAAACGCTTAAGTAATTTCCACCTTGGTTATAGAGGATACTTTTTTTTATATACATTTTTAATATATATATATTTTTTTTGCATAATAGACTATTTCCATCAAAAATCCTAAAATTTTCCTTTTCCATCCTTCTCTCTCTCTGACCCTCTAATGGCACAGGTCGATTAAGATCCGCTGCTCCGCTCTCGTACAGGTCATCATAAGAGGCACTGGTTAATCGTGCCTAAAGTGTCATGGGAACAACCAAGAGGGCATAACATCTGTACCTTCATCAGGAGGTGAGGAAAGTTGTTTAGGAGCCCCTTCAGGGCTGGATGTATGCTCTGTTGCTTGTGAATACACACGATGATTTTTTTTTTTGATTATGGATCGTGACCGGCGGCAGGTTTTTGGGTAACCTCCCCGCCCTCTTATAACTCACCCGCACTAGTCGAGGAGTTAGCGTGTCGCCCTGTGCTATCGCCGATCACGGAGTGAGCTGTCAGCTTATGCTGACAGTTGGAACTAAATATTCAGTCTTACTACTCGCAAAAATCATACCATAACAAGTGTTACTACAAATTTCCACATACGTGCGAGCACATAAAAAAGGCGAAACATTGCATTGTACAGGAAACCTTTTCGAAACTCAACATAGATGGCATAATTGAAGCTCTGAACGCAAAGGACGTGGGGAAAAAAGCAAAAGAATACCGTTTTTGTCACTGTGTAGAGCATACCTACCTCAATAATATTAATCTTTTGAATTGATAAGTCTTTGTTTGTGTTTGTTTGTTGATTAAAAATGTTATTAATGGTCTAGAATTTTTATCTAATTCTATTTGATGAACAGAACTTGTGAGGTCAAGTATGTAGAAGTATTTAGATTTTCCAAGTTTATCAACGTCATGAAGTCTCGTTAAAGGAAATTTATCATCTAGAATTTTATTGTTGAACTGCCTGAAATCTACAACAAGACTTTTTTCGAACTATCAGTAAGGGAGAATTATATGGACTGACTGATGGTTCAATAACATCTTCCTTGATAAATTTATCTACTATCTATAATTCTTGATATATACTGGATTTTTGTCTGTTATGGAGATTAATTTGTCACCTGGTAAATGAAAAATTTCTGAGAAATTTTTGCATATGTCTAAAACAGAATTGTTTGTATATTCATTCAGATTTTCTAATTTTTTTTAAGAAGTTTTTTGAATCTATCTTTGCTTCTGTATTTAGTACTCAAGGTATATAGAATATAAGGTATTCTCATTAAAATGTTGGCACATGTTCTGTGACGTAATTTTGTGACTCATGTATTTACATTTCTATAGGAAAGACAGAGAGAGCGCAGAGAGTATTGTGTACTCTGTACCGTGCTTTCTTATATATTTTCACGATATTTCGTCACTAATGCCAGAACGTGGTTCGTAATGAGAATACCTTGTATTCTATATGCCTTGTTTGATACTATTGTTGAGTATGTGATAGTTTTCAAGAAATTCTACCTTGTGCAGGCAATATTTATGCTATCCTTATTTACATTATTTCTGTTCTGGGAGAAATTTTTATTAGATTTAGGCTTAGTAGTTTCTTGTTCATTGGAATAATACATTCTATGTGATTATGAATGATCAACATTGTAAAATTTGCATAGTAAATTTTAATGAATTCTAAATTAAAAAGTCTGTTCCTAATATTCCACTTGTCAAGATTGAAAAATTATCATCTATTGTGATAGGTATGCTCTACAGATGTTCGTCAACTCTCCGCTAAACAACATAGATGTTCTGGCTTGCATCTCCTCAATGAACCGAATAAAGCAGACTGAAAAGGTTGACAGCCTAATTGTAACTTCATAAAAGCGTTTGGTTGAAGTTAATGAGATGTGTCTCATAAGCTATGAGGGTGAAAAATAAGCCTAGTAGTGGTCTAAGATCTGCAACCCCTAAAGAATTTAACCTCCATTTAATACATCCATTCAACAATGTCGAAATTTCGGAATTTTAAATGGTATATTTTTATTTGATTGTTTTTTTCAATGAACATCAATACCTGGTTTCTATATCGAAACTTTTTATGGTAAAAGTTAAAATACCTAAAAAAATAAATACTATCCTGAATACTATGTTCAACATCTTTGTATGTATTTCTATCTGTATTTAACTTGAATAATCTTTTTGTCAAGTCATGATCTATAAATGTTAAAATAGAAAGCTTTTCGACTTACCATCAAACAAAACGTCTTGATAATGAACATTTTCTTTGTAGATATTTTCTTCTTCCTTCTTCTCCCAATTAATTTTCATCTGATCATGTTTAGACATGATTGAAGTAATCTCGCTCATATCGTCTCTGATTTCAGATTTATCATTGATATTGTCTCCCTTTGTATCAATCATCCACATTGGTGCATTTTGCTATTTTAAAAAAACAATAAATATCCAAATAATATTTTTAATTTCCAATTAAAATAGGTGAATTCTTACATTAAGCTCAGTCCTTGGTTGGATATTCTCTGCTAACTTACTGTCCTTTTTCTTAAAGAAATCCAAATCTTTCTTTAAGCATTTACGAGTTCGCCCCAGACAATCAGTATACTCCACCCTGGACAGGATTAAAATAAATTATTAAAGTTATACACATTTGGATACAAAATTTTACCATTCTTCGCCAGGATTTCTGGATGAATATTTATCGTCGTCGTTATTCTCATCACTAGATAAATCTGAGCTCGAGCTGGCACATACCTTTTCCGGTCTACTCTCTTGCTGTTTTTGATTGAATAAGACAAGGCAGTTATCGTCTGAGTTTAACTTACCCCCGGACGCAGTCATTTTGTCATAAAATTTGGCTTTTGCTTCTAATACTTTTTTCGACTTGCTCATCAATTCTGAGTCTTCATATTCTTCAAAAACCTTGTTTGAATCCTCATCCTCCTCTACTTTATTCTTTTTATCAAATTTCGTTGCACCTTTTTTTGGAACAAAGATTTCAATTTTTTGTTTTTCTTTTGCCTTATTTACTTCTTCTTGTTTTCTTAACAGCTCTGCTTTCAAGCTAAGAAGCTGAAAAAATGTGCAAAAAATAGCACTATTAAAAAAGATATTGGGAATTGTATGGTAAAATCTTAGATTATATATCTAAGGGTAAAATATAAAAGATGTGTAGATGAATAATTAAGAAAATATATATATAATTCGCATCAACCAAAGATTTGAAAATTGTTGAAGTTGAGTAAAAGTTGCAGTCAAGAATCATTAAAATTACCGAACACAAAAACTTACCGAAGAGATGTTGACGTCAATCCTTTTGTTTGGATCATTCATGATTGTATCTTTGTTTATAATATGAAATTCATGTGGGAAATATTTTAATATATATCTAAATAACACTTCAAAGAATTAATGTTTATCCTCGATATACAATTGTTGACTTCTTCAATTTCTATCAGCTGATTATGAGTATGACATTTCTGTTTAACTATAAAAGTCGTGCCATGCATGCATAAAGTGAGAAGTGTTAATTTTAGGCTTTGTTTAGGGACTTGCATTGCATCTGATAACGAAAAACACATTTTTCTACCTTGCAATCGCAACCGTGAATATTTCTACTAAAAATATATTTAAAGATCGGACATTTTTCATTATTATATTTCGCACAAGGAATTATTACTTTTTTTCAAAAATTACCACAAAATATATATTTTTTTTCAATATTTTTCTGTACGAAACTCGATTTTTTTTTAATACATATGTACAAATTAGTGCATAGTTTTTGGTGAAATATGAAAATGTCCTACCTTTTCATACTGGTAATTTTGGTTGGGAATATTTGCGTTGCGGTTACTTGATATCCCTGAACTCTGAACTCCAATTGTGTTTCAGGCCTGACTCGAACTCAATTTTAGCACACTTTATCATTATCATTTTTAAGCGCCTCCATGCGGGCGGATGTGAGCGACTGTAAAGGATAATGCAGTTTATTGACCAATTAAACGTCAAAGTCCGGTATTTTAACTTCGATTTTCCTTATTGTTCTATCAATTGCTGATGCAAACACAAGGAGGTTTAAATATATAATACTAAAGGAGAAAATAGAAGTTAAATTTAAGATTTTCTTCCAGATGGTTCGAGTTCTGTTCTTACATCCAGATCTTGGGATTGGAGGAGCTGAACGGCTTGTTGTTGATGCTGCTTTAGCCCTTCAGAAGAGAGGGCATAGAGTAAGCTTCCTAACAAATCATCATGATCCAGAACATTGTTTCATAGAAACTAAGGATGGGACACTACATGTAGACACAATTGGTGACTGGTTACCTAGACAAATTTTTGGGCGATTTTATGCATTCTGTGCCTACTTTAGAATGGTGTATGCCGCATTTTATACAACTTTGATCGTATCTAGAAGAGAAAAAATTGATATAATTTTCAGCGATCAAATCTCATTAGGAATTCCAGTACTTAAGTTGGCAAAAAATAAGCCAAAAATTGTATTTTACTGTCACTTTCCTGATCAACTACTTAGCTCTAAGGGAGGAAAATTGAAACAATTATACCGAGCCCCATTAAATTATTTGGAAGAAATAACGACAGGATTGGCAGATTGCGTTCTTGTTAATAGTAAATTTACTCGTAGAATCTTTAGAGAAACATTTAAACGACTTGATATAACTCCAGCCGTTTTATATCCGTCGATATCTACAGACTTTTTCGACAAAACAATTTCTGAGGATGATAACCAAATTCATTTAAATATTTCAAAAGATTCTTTTATATTTCTTTCAATAAATCGCTTTGATAGAAAAAAGAATCTACCTCTAGCAATCGAAGCATTTTATGAGCTGGGAAAAAAGCTGACACGCCAAGAATGGGACAAATGTTATCTGATCCTTGCTGGTGGTTATGACACTCGAGTCTCTGAAAATATCGAGCACTACAAAGAACTAGAAAAATTAGCCAGAGAATTTAACATCTTGGATAAAGTAATTCTTTTGCGCTCACCGTCTGATGTACAAAAAATATTTCTTCTAAAAAAATGTAATTGTCTTTTATATACGCCTGAAAATGAACATTTCGGAATTGTACCACTGGAGGGAATGTATATGTCTAGGCCAGTTATAGCTTCCAATAGTGGTGGGCCAATGGAGACAATTATACACGAATCTACAGGATTTCTTTGTGACCAAAATAAAAGTGAATTTTCTACAGCCATGTTAAAATTAATTCGTGATATTCACTTGAGCGAAAGAATGGGAGAAATGGGACGGAAAAGAGTTTTACAAAAATTCTCATTCGAATCGTTTTCAAATAAACTTGAATGTATCGTGATGGAAATTTTGTGTGGACTTAAAAAGGAGAACTAAGTTATTTTTTTACAGTTAAGCCTAAAAATAATTTTGTTAGCTTTAATCTTACTACTAATTGCAAGTAGTGTCGCAATTCATTCACAGTTTAATAAATTTTTATTTGTTTTACTTCTATATATATTACTATCAGCAGCAAATGTGTGAAAGTGTGGTACGACTTATGAACCTTTAAATTTATGAATATGAAGGAAAAAATTGACAAATTATTCCAATACAATGAGGTGTAAAGTGTCGGCCATATACTACTGGCTGAAATTTGCAATATCAAAGCTTTAGACGTGAATTAATTTCTCCTGTCAGGAAGCTATCCTTGACCATATTGGAGAGCTTCCAAATGAGTGGATCTATTAAGCCATCACAAGCTGTATAATTATAAGCATATTACGAAATTATCTTGTATACCTAAAATACTTGAATCTACAATTTACTTCAAACTAAGTCAGATTCGACGAGTACGATCACATGATAGTAAATCGAACTTCATCTCCCACATAAATTACTTTGTATCAAGAAGTAGCTCTATGCTGGATTTTATAAAACATTGGTACAGATGAGTATCCAACATAACATTACGATTATACCATTCCTTTATTAACCATTTGTTGAATAACCAAACTAGGTCTGGCCCCTATATTACCATACGAACGTCGACCGTATCAATTCCACTTAACAAGGATCGCTTAAAACTTCCAAATATGTGTTCACTAGAAAAGCTTTGTATTGTTACCGAACTTTCGTTCATCAGCTCATAAGTCCCAATATTGATTAATATAATATTACTACTTAGCAAAACCTCTTTCCATGGTAATTTTTCAAGAAAGGAAGACGAAAAATCCCAAGCACGGAGGCGGCCCGTTGTTATCCTATAAAAAAAAATACCTCTAACCGAAACCTTCCTGTCCTCTTAATGAAGTGAAACACAGCATTTCAGCACATACGCAGATCAGAGTAGCCAACCTATTCCGGACGAAGACCGGATAAGCGTATCAAGTATTCGGTTATTTCAAGCTCTCCTTCCTCCAGGAAAGGCTGCTGTAAACACCTCCAATATTTGGTAGATGAACGCCAAGCGGACTATGGCTACACTTCTTCTGCATTGGTTTCTTCCGAGCCCAAAGTGAAAGTCAGTGTGAAATTCCGTGGAATTAGGATAGCTGCCTCTGATGAATGTCAACTTTCTAAACCTCCCCAAGAGATACTTTTCAAATCATGAAATAGACGCTCTCACTAATACATGACAGCCCCGAGGTAGGCTTGGAAAAAGTAAAAGCTAAAAAGCTGAGTGAAGAGCAATTACTGGCCATTTCTTTACAACTTGTAAAATCTAATGGCCGGTTGTGAGTTGGCTTTGTTTGGCACAGTCAATTAGTACTAAATCTGTTCTATCATAATTTATAAAGACGTACCGAACGAGTATGAATGTACGAAAGGCTTTTATACATGTTATCAGTGCCTAGAAACCCTTTTTTTACCTTGTTAATTTCTGATAACGCTTCTTACAGGCATTAAAGAATTGACAAAGATTAAAAATTTCTTTCACTTTCATATGCAACTGATTTTATAGACAGTAGTGATTTTTCATAGTGTGCTTCTTGCTAAGAATCGTTCATCAGCCTGAACACCTCAACTCTTTAACTCTGATCTGCACAAAAAGATAAACTAAGTTAAAATTAACTTTTTTTAGCCTTAGCTTTGAAATGAAGCTGGAAAAATTATGAAACCTTGGAAGGCTCCAAACATTATTCTTTTAATAAATTTTAAACATTATCATAAGTTTTATCGCACAGCACACAAATTGAAGAAAAACTATGTAAACCTCCCCGTCATATAGTTATTTTCTTGTCTCGCAGAGACTAATCCATAATTGTGTAAGAAATAGTACATTACGAGCTCTGACTACCATTCATTCTGTTTACGTCCTCGGAAATGTAAGGCTCTTCCTCCTACTTACCATGGGTACTGTGTGGTAGAGTTCAAGCTCTTCTACTTCATCCAATCTAAATGAATGTGAGGCTGATGTATGATGGTGTCAATTCGCAATGAAGCCATAGAGTAGGGCGGTTGCAATAATATTACCGGGCAGCCTTCCTTTGCTTATTTAATCCACTAACAAATGGCAGTCACTGATCAAGAGCTGTTGTATTACTGGTGTTGTACGATTAGTTCACATATTGACAACTGTCTAGCTATGGATACGTTCAAAAAATTGTATATATTGTGATAAATCCTAACTGTTTCGAGGGTTAAAGATTTTTCTAAGTATTTTTAAGAAATCTCGATGATAAAATTCATTAGACAAATATAATTTTAGAGCTCCAATTATTCAGGTTTTTTCCTCTTCGTTTCGTAGTTATGAAGATATTGCACCTCTCAAATCATTGGTATTTATCTCCCTCGCTCCTGGCATGCACTTTGCTTATATCACTAAGGCCTATTGGCGGGTTGTCCGATTTTTGGGGAACACCCTGTAAAATATCTGCTAGTATGATCCTCAAGCGAAAGCTATCACGCAGAAAAAAGTCAAAGAATGAAGTGAGGTAGATGTTGATGATAACTGTTTACTTGAAATATTAATCCAAAGTTTCTGTGGCCCATCAAAGGACATGCGAGTAGCGAAATGCTGATTTCAGATTAGACAAATCAGACATCTTTAGATCTACTATGCATTGTATAAGTTAAATGGAGGCCTATATTTTCCACCATTATAAAACTCTGGGATCTCATTATAAACAAGAAAGCTATGATTTTTGGGAGGCCTCAATGAAGGCCCTTTTTAGCTCCTAACATAAAAATATAAATGAAAACATTCACCTACTTGTGTACTCAATTTCAATAATTTAAAATAAATATTTTTACAGTTTTTCATTTTCAATCCGATTCATATTAAAATTCTCACGTTGTTCCCATTCGCTGGGTTCAATTGATTCAACAACATCGAATTGAATATCATATTGTTGATCAAAACCAATATAACCATCCGAAAGAAGGTATAACGTATAAATAACTCTTCCCCGTTTTGCTGGAGCATAAAAACAAACTTGATGAGAACTCTTGTTGTTCCGATAACCGATTCGTTTGAGAGCAAGAAGTTCACCATTTGTGTAAGAGCCTAGAGTTAAGAACCAACCTTCATCTTTTCCTTTTGGAAATTTAGGACAATGAATTGATGACTCATTTTTACGAGCAGCAAATCTTTGAAGTTTTACATTAATTGTATATTCCTAAAAAGCAAATTTTATTTATTTATTTCTTTGGTTAAAATATAAAGTATTGTTTTAAATTACCAATCCGGAATGTATTTCTAACCAATCTTCTCGTTGCGGAGGCTGTCTCACATATCGAATTGTTTCGATTTGATTTTTATATGGACCGGATATGGTAATTTCTAAGTTTAAAGTTGGCATTTCCATCAATACCTAATTAAATATTTTTTTTTATAGAATATTAATACCAACACATAAATATCCTTGATAGTTTCCTTACTTTATAAATTTGCTCAATCTCCGGTTCGGAAAATTCAGTTCGCAGTGGTCCAGCTATAAGTTCATAGTTTCGATGACATTTTTCTTTGAGTCCTGGTAATGTAAGAATTGGATATCCATGCCGAATTTTATTGAAAACTGTATAGTTATATTGTTCCACATAGGGCAAAGTTAATACAACTGGGTCGTCATACCATCGAGCCTGTATTATGCTTTGCATTATTTGTTGAATTTGTAAAGTTGTTGTTAACCATCCTTTTTCAGCAACAACATCAATCATAGCCTTGAAAAAAAAAATCAAAATAAATCGACAATATTTTACGAAAGCGCATTCTAAAACTCACCTGCAATACTCGAATAGACTGATCCAATACAGATTTTGTATCTGTTAAATAATCCGAATTCGGAAGTGGTAATCGTGAGAAATGAGCTTGCAATAGAAGGAATGTTTTCGTATGTGGTGAATCATACGTAAGTGGATCCACTTTAATTCTGCATAGCTTAGCTAGTTCACTATAAAATAAAAATAGTACAGTACAAACAAATTCTCCTAACAATCACTAAATCCTATATGTCTTACGAATTATAGCCGTCTTCATTGTGACGAACAGGTTGCTGATTAAATTCATAAGCATCACACATAGCTCTTAAAACTTCATCATGTTTCATATCTGATCTTAAAGAATCTGCAAAATGTCTCATAGTTTTATATGAAAGATAATAATATGAAGAAATTCGTCCCATCGATGTTGGGTAAATGGACTTATCATCAATGCCAACACAGTCAGCCATTTCTAGTACAGATAAAACATTTTCAACCATTTCAGATAAAAATGAATTCACATTTTTTGGTTCGATATTCTCTAGATTATAATAAGTTGGATTTCTCAATAGTCTACGGAAAAAGTATGTCCATGTAAGATAGTCAAGAATGGACTGTTTTGTTTGTACAGTTCCAGCTACAATTTCTGCATTTATATGATCGGGCAAGACATTATTTAGACTTGATTCAACTGGGAATGGATCGTATAGGAACTTTTTGTAAAACATCTTTTTAACATCATGCACAAAAACAACAGCTACACCTTCGTTTCCAAATTGTGGACGACCAGCTCTTCCCATCATTTGAAGAACATCAGTTATAGGCATATCCACATATCTTTTAAGCTTCCCATCATAATATTCAGTTCCTTTGATAACTACTAAATGAGCGGGTAAATTTACACCCCAAGCGAGTGTTGCTGTTGCGATTAAAATTTGAATTTTCCTATGTAAAAATAATTCTTCAACAGTTTTACGATCTCTTTCTTGTAAGCCAGCATGATGCAATCCAATACCAAAAGCAAGAGTTAATTTTAGATTGGCATCTTTTATATTGGCTAAGATTTGATCCATTTCATTTTCAGGTATATGAAGAAATTGTTTCGGATCTTCTTCGGATGCTAGAAATGCTATTAAATCAAGAGCGGTTAATCTTGTTTGACGACGAGAAGAAACGAATACTAAGACTGGTGTACATGGTGAATATGTTCGAATCGCTTGAAATGTTGGACGGTTCATTGTTGCCATACGGGGACAATAGTGTTTGCCTAAGAGAAAAAAAGAAGAACAAACAAATTTTATTCTAAAAAGAATCACTGAAATAATACTTTAAAAAACTACACACCAGGAAAACCGCTTATATGAACTGACAGCGGTACTGGTCGAACTGATGGTTTGAAATTATAAAGCCCCATTTGTCCAATTCCAAGCCAATTAGCCAAATCTCTGGCATTAGCAAGCGCCGTTGAAAGCCCTATGATGCGTAACGTTCTTTCAGTATGCGAAGCAATGAAATTTGTACGTGATACAATTACTTCCAATACAGGTCCGCGATCTTCGCCTAATAAATGAATTTCATCAATTACTATAAGAGCTACGTCACGAACATAATCTCTTGTCTGCCACGAACGACTAATACCATCCCATTTTTCTGGAGTTGTTACAATCACTTGACTTTCTCGAATCGCACGAGCATCTGGTGTAACATCACCAGTTAATTCGACAACTTTTCTATGTAATTTTTGTTCAATCCGAACTTTCCAGTCATCAATTCGTTCACGTACAAGTGCTTTGAGCGGTGCTATGTAAACGACTTTACATTTAGGATACTTTTCAAATACCCTGAATATAGCAATTTCTGCTGCAATTGTTTTACCCGAACCTGTAGGAGCTCCTAGCAATACATTGTTATCGGTGTGATACAAACAATGGAATATTTGCGTTTGTATAGGATTGAAATGCGTAAAACTGTAAAGCGACTCGTACACTTTATTGTTTAAAACACTCACTGGCAGTGGTTGCAGTGGAAGAAGTTCAGTATGAGGTGGATGAAGTTCTGGTAGTATGAGATGTTTAAAACTGAGTGGAATCCAAGTACTGCTACCCAACCATGTATCACTGGTAGCTCGAATATAATATTGTGGTGGTAGGGGATCCTTAAGTGGAATAGTCATTACTAATTCAACAATTTCCTTAGAATACACTTGACTTCTGGTTATTTGAAAATATTCTGAATGATAAATATGGTTACTTTCTGGATCTTCAATCCACAACCAAAACGACTCTGAATGTTTTCCATGAACTCGATCATTCCATTTGAAATTTGCTGTTATAAATACTCTTATACGTAGTACAGTCCTTGTAATTGGCTGGAGCGTAGCATTAATATCCAAAAGTGGAAATTCACTAGCACATTTTGCAACAAGGGAACCATATCTTTGATTTCGTAGTATTTCTCCAATTTCTTTGGGATCCATTTCACGCAAAGTGAACACACTTAATCCACGACTTTCAAGCTTATCTATAACTTCAACTCCCAAACATGTAAATTGTCTCATGTGGTTTTCGAAATCCCACATTTGTTTTTCAAACATTTTGCTTACCATAAGCATTCTATTTGCCAAAATAGCCTTATCTTGTCTCAATACAATTGTAAATAGTGCTCTGGCAATTCGTACAGCATTTTGAGTAATGTACGACATATCAGAAATCATCGAGAACGATTTAACATATCCTCGGGACAGATATGTTTGCATGAGGATATTCACTTTTCCATGAAGATTTTCACTACCGCCCTGAGCTCTTACTTGACAATAATTGTGAGTGAGCTCATCAAGTTCATCCAACTCATCATCTCTTACTTTAAGCTGTTGAAATTCTTGTGCTTGTGCCATCATAGCCAAAATTTCACCTTCATTCATAAACGGCTGTATGAGCTCATTGAAAACTTCAACAGTATCGTACTTAATATAAAAATGTGATGCAGTTCGACCTAAATCCGTAACATTTAAGTCCCCTGTTCTAGGATTAAATCTCACCATTCTTGCTTTATCCAAACTCATGGCTGCCGATGTAATCAGTTCTCTTCGTTTCGCTTCCAAACTAGAATCTCGTTGCACATCAATATAATTGATACCATACACTTGTGGATTTATTCGCATTCTTACAAAAAGATATGTATAACTTAACCATTCAATAGCTTCATCGATATTTGAGATTGTCCCAAGAGTAATTTCAGCATTTAAATTGTCCGCAAGACACTGAATAAAATTTGATTCAATAGGAAACTGATTTGTTAGTAGAGACAAGTAGTAATTTAGTTTATCGTGTGCTGTGATTATGGTTCCAACGCCGCTCTTATCAAATTGTGGCCTACCGGCTCTACCGAATATCTGTAGAACATCTAGAATGCCAAGATCGACAAATGATCCGTGTTTAGAGTCATATATTTGAGTTCCTTTAATTATTACAGCGTGTGCTGGTAAATTTACACCCCATGCTAAGGTAGCTGTGCAAACAAGGACTTTTATGTGCCCTTCTCCAAAGAATTTTTCTACCATTGATCGATCCGATCGGAGCATACCTATAAATTCAAAATTTGTTAATTAAATAATGTTGAAAAATTAACTGATAAGAATGTTAAGCTATAAAATTAATGTTTGTTCAAAATAATTAAGCCGGGACTACCCCCTCAAAGATGTAAGGTCTGTGTTCCTCTTAGCGATGACATTGAAGTTTTGCAAGCTCGCTCAACAGAGTAACTACCACAACGGTATGTTCGAAAATTTCCTTATTAGGGAAGCCTCAATTTATAGGCTCAAAACAAGATTGTATTTTATGACTAAAAGTGAGAATACACGACGACACTTATGTGTCTAGATTAAGTGTGTCTACTAAATTAAATGTCAGCATGAGTACAACATCCTAGACTACTGTAAATAGAGAAAGTTTTAGAGTTTTCAGTCTAGCTGAGATTTCAAGAAGGACAGTTCAAGTTATTTGTTTGTATAAAAGTGTTATCTCTAAATAGGTGACGTCGTGTATGCGCACATTAACAGAAAATTGACGAATTCTTTGTGCAAATACGATACAAGCTCGAAATACTGAACTTCATACGGTAGACAAATTTATAAAGAATTATAAATTATTGATACACTTTTTATGGTCCGGTATGAAAGAATACACCTCTTTTTCAGATCAATAATAAATTGGACCCACTACCATAGTTCAATTTATTTCGGAAAAGAAGAAACACTCACAGAATACTTTTTTACCAGTGTAATACTCCTGTAGAAGACATCGAAGCAGATTTTCTTTCTCAAACTCCTTAAAATTAATGCCAAGATTGCTCGGAAATGGATTATGTATACTGTAACGATTAGCATTCCAACACCAATGAGAATTGAAGATGAATTATCAATCATTAATGCGAAAATGAAATCCTACATACATGTAATTAATGCGTTCCCCGTAGAATCAAAGATGACACCAAATTAATCAGCAAAGTATTATTTCCATTTTTAAAGAGACTTGAGGTCCTAAGATCTTCCCGAATAAGGTAGTGATGAATCATAGTATGGGAAGTGTAGGCTTATCGAGATACGATTTACTACAACACTAAGAAGTGATCAAAAAGAATTTATGGCCGCAGCTCTATCGTCGACCAATCACCAGGAGTACCGTTCTGAATCAGTCGATTAATAAAATTTTTACAACTAAGGAAATACATAGGATGATTTGCATCAATTCTGCACTAATAGATTGTGCACGATGGGAGGCGATGGTTCCTTAAATATGAAGGAAATACATAACCCTCCAACCTCCCGAACGACACAATAATGTTAGGTGGCAGTATAAGTGATTTCCTATAATATAGCCAAAAACAATCTTACAAATATTAAATTAAAAGAAAAATATAAAAAAAACAATTCTTGGTTTTTGTTTTTATATATATACTTACCAGCATGATGCATAGCTAACCCACATTGAAAAAGCTCCACAAGTTGCTTATTTCGACTTTTAGAGATTGCCCTCTGTGCCATTCCAAAGGATGTAGTCTCCTCTGGTGCAAAGCACGTAAGTTGATTCTTTTGTTGAGCGGTTTCTTTTAAAACAGTTGCAGTCCGTACAGTTGCATTTCTTGCATGAACAAATACCATCACCTGATGTCCTTGCTTAACCATTTCAATACATTTATCATAGCAAATAATGTCCATATCATTTAATTGTTGAAGAGGTTTTATTGCTTTCACACCCACAAAGTTTGTACTTAATGGAACGGGGCGAAAACGTGAATCAAAAAAGAATAGTCCTTTCATCGGATTTACACGCAAAAATCGTGCAACATCAATATAATTTGGCAATGTAGCAGAAAGGCCTACAATTCGAATCATACTTTGAGATGATTCAACCAAACGAAGAGTTCTAGCTACTAAAGCTTCAACCACAGGACCACGTTCACCATGCAATAAATGGACTTCGTCAATGATAAGCAACTTAACAAGACTAATAAGTGCAACGTCTCCAGCACCTTTCCTAGTAACCACATCCCATTTCTCAGGAGTTGTTACTAAAATTTGTGTCTGCGTCATTTCAGTCTTTGTAAGTTGCATGTCTCCGGTTAATTCTCTTACAGCAATATCCAAAGGCTTTAATTTACGTGAAAAATTTTCCACCATTTCAGCAGCAAGGGCTTTCATTGGTGCAACATAAACGATTTTGAATTTGTCTCTTTGGATAATACCTTGATCTGCATGTGCTCTAATAGTTTGAACCATTGCCAACATAGCAACATTAGTTTTTCCTGCACCAGTCGGAGCACATACTAAAAGATTTTCATTGCTAAAATATGCGGCAGGGTATACCAAAGATTGAATGCGATTTAATTCCTTTGTACCCTGAAAGGCAGTTTTTCCTATATCATCGAATGTACTTGTCGGAATTCGAATATCCCCAACTGTCACTGGTGGGGGATCATTTGCAGGAATTTTTACTTCTTCATACATTTTACAATCAACACGTTCAACGTTTTCAGGTAACAACAACTTTCCGCCAGCAATGAAACCTACGTGAGATCTGGCTTCACTTTGCGAATCATAGACGTACGGATATTTAACACGATGCTGGATTGGAGGCCTCAACGGTGTATCCTTGAGTATTGGCTGCCTTTGTGTTGTTTCTAATAGTTTTTGTTGCTGTTGATAACGTAATTGCAATGGATTTATTATATCATCCTCATCCTTTTCCAGACCTTTTCCCACTGTGTTAATTAGCCGATTTAATTTCTTTTCATCTTTCCTCACCTGCTTCAGTAGCTGCTTCTCTTGCTCTGATTGCACTACAACAGCAGTGGCAATACTTGGTCCTTGAATTTGAGACTTGATTCGATCTTGTTTTGATTGCAATTTATCCTTTAAAAGCTTTCTCTTTTCAGAGGATTCGAATTTTTCAATTATCTCCTTTCTATGTTCCAACATATCCTGAATTATTTCAAATTTGTCGAAACCTAATAATTCGAATAAGTCATTTTGAAGTTCGTCATTGCTTTTCTTGGATTTTAATAGGCTCACCAAGTTGTTTACGAGATCAGGATTCACGTGATTCGCAAACCAAGACCTTGTGTAGAGTTTATCTTTATCGACTTGACTTGTGGTGCTCGAAGTTGAAGGTATGATTTTATCATATTTCATTGAAAATGTCAAAGCAGATTTTGATCTTCCAGCCAAGTCCGGTGATAAATTCTGCAAAAGTTTGTAATCAATCTTCTCACAGTCTGGAAATTTGCAATTTATCTGAGATCCCCATAGTATAACATTTCTATTTCCATTTTCACAGGAGATTGTTTCCAGGTATTTTCTGCATTCATTATTCAATAAAGGACTTATTTCACAAACCGCAGAGCACATTTTATTAGCGATTTGTGGGTGCACAGGTCCAAACATGTTTCTCATTTGAGCCAGATGTTTCATCATGACTATCCGTTCATCAAGAAACATACGGAGAATATATATAGCTGCATCGTCAACGATTTCTGAATTTTCTTCTATCCCTATCATTTCTCTAGTTAAACTCCAAAGTTGTTGCAGTTGTTTATTTACAGTTACAGCCGTCTTCTCTTCATTTACCTTTCCTATGAACATTTTAAGTTCTTTCCAAGATACTCCTCTAAAAAGGAGTTCGTAGTTAGCAGTGAACGTAAATTTCAAAAATGTTTCAATACCTTTTAGATTCTTTAATCCTCCACAATTTTATATTAATTCCATCCTTAATACTATTTCTCAAGTCTCTTTTGATTTCAAGATCCGTTTTAGCACGGAGAGCTCTTGATAATTTAGGCAGCTCCATAACACTTGACTTTAATCTGAGTTTGTTCTAATAATTATATCACAACAATATTTAATTTATAAACGCTTATTTCAGAACTTTGTGCAGTACTCTTTTAATATTTTTTTTTATTAAATTCCAGTGTAATCCACTCGACGAAACTCTTTTAATCTTATTTCTTCTTGGTTACCTTTTCCTTTACAGCCTGTAGATTCCACTCACTACTTTTAGATCCACTGACAGTTCACCTCACCACATCCACACCACAGTCAATCAAACGTCAAGTCAACGGCAGTGATAGGGTAGTCCTTCGAACAGAGTAGGGGTACTTCGAGCAGGCTTAGCACTACGCAGAGTTGAATAACAAAAATTGTACTTTATCTTTTTAGTATATTCATTTTACCTTCAATCCTCTTATTCTTTAAAATATGGGATAATGCTAAATTCCAAGGAGATCTAAAGAAAATATTATATATATCTAATTAAAATTAGCTTTTAAGACTTCATGTAAACGAGGTTTAAGTTTAAAACTGCATTACCTCACCACCAGTCATAATTTTGGGCAAGAATGTATAATTTGAGGTTTTCATTGTATGTTTGTGTTCATCAGCTGATTTAAGATTTGATTGCTATTGTGTTTGCGTCATTCAACTCTTGCGGTGTTTTCAATAATTAATGAAAATTAAATGGATATCCCCGAAGGAGAAGATTATTGGAATACATCAACAAACAAGGCTTTCAGTTTTGAAGACCAAGATGAGGTACTTTTCAATATGTGACAAATAAAAAAGCTTGCGCAGCAAACATGCTTGGGCTTACATGAAAATAGCTGGAATATCAGCATTATTGAATGACCTACTCTTTGCTCTCGTATGAGAAAATATGACTTCCTACGATCATCTACGTCTGGTGAACAAGTGGCATATGCCGCAATCCTAAATCCAAATGAATCCTACCATGCACGCAAAATTCGCAAATCTGCTCAATCTAATCCGTCGGAACAATTATAAAATATCGGTATATTCCGGGCCACAAGAGTTTCCTCTTAAATTAAATAGCTAATGCTAAAGTCGAAGTTCTAGCTCAAAAATTTCCTTTAATGACGGATTATCTACGATAAAAGTCATAAGTACTTGATTAAAGGCCTTAATAAGATCAGGTTCTGTGCTAAATTTTTTCTCATTCCCGCAAAAAACCTGCAGTTATAAATAGCCTCAGCAAAAAGAAACTAGTTCCTTAAATACTGTTTTTTGTCTGGACACAGTTATGATGCTAAACTCGGAGAGTAGAGATCTTGCCCAGCTGAATGTGGTGTGCCAAGCACCATTGAACAAGTACTAATCAGCCGTTAGAAGTTTAAAAACACGGTCTACGGTTAAATCAAAACTTTATTAAGCCCGTTGTTTGGCAACACAATATTTTACTTATTTTATTTTGAATATGGTTTTGGAAGCGAACATATCAAAAATCCCTTTGTGCAGGCGTTAGCATTCACTGTGACCTGAGAGATTTATCATCCCCGTTCAATTTCCTCCCTTCCTAGGTTTAGAATGTAGTCCAGAATCATTCTGGCATTAATCTTTGACAAGTAGTTTGGTGGAAGAAAAGCATGTTCTAGGTGGAGTAATCTCTCCGCCTGAGCAATGCTTCACAATTGCAGACAAGGTGCTCAGAGGTTTCATAAGCATCCTGACATAGCGGCAGAGGTGTCAATAACTTTTTTGCCTCACGAAGCTTTGTAGCCTTCTCAATAAAGGAATTTTTGTTTGTTCTCCCAGGTATTTAGGGTAGCTCTGAGGTAACACTTTGAAAACTGCTTTAATAAAAAAAAAATATATATATATATTACTTCTAACAACTATTTTTACATAATCATCTGTTGTACACCAGCAGTATACCCAAAATATACATTACCAATTCCCATAAACATGCAACTTCGTTATAGGCTCAATCACCAGAAATATTTGGTCGCCAGCGATTAATAGCCGATGATAATGTGTCAGAAGCCAGTTACGAGTTTCCAACAAATGAGATTCCTCTAAGTGCAATAATTTCTGATGAGGAATTAAAACAAAGTAAGAACGATTGTATAGGTTTTGCCGTGAAAAAAATGTTTATATTTATATTATTTCAGTTTTAGATCAACAATCTCTGGAGGATAATCCAATCCGAAAAGGTATATCTTCTGAAGATGAACTAAAACTATTGCGACGAAAAGTTCAGGAATCTGTTCATCCACCACCAGTAGAATCAACAGCGAATAAACTTTTATTAGGGAAAGTGTGTTCTTGGGAGCCATACAAATCACTTTATAATAAAGAACAGCTTCTGGATGAAGTTATTCATACTGGCTGTGGGGATGCAATATTAGGCGTAATATAATTAAAACTACTTAATGCATTATTTAATGTTTTTTTTTTTATATATTTAAGACTGTTTTATTTCTCTCTAAGACATTAAATAAAAAGCAATTGAATAGATTACTTCTAACTCGGCCAGAGGCATGTAATCAATATTTAAATTATCTAACGGTACGAATGCAGATTACTGAAGCTACAGACATTTTAACGTAAGATTTTGAATTTATTGCGAACTGAAATGTTTTACTTTGTTTTTGATTTAGAATGCTTGGAAGGGAACAAGAGGCAGCTGTAAATTTCATAATTTAAAGGCTTAATGGATCAAATAATTTCATAATTTTTATTTTGTTTAGATGATCCAATTCAAAATTGCTATGCAAATGCATTCGGATCCACAAATAAGAAAACAACGACTGAAAAAAGTCTACAGCGATTACTTCAGTCACAGTCAGTCAAATGCAGTTCCATTATATTCGCAAATTGTTGGAGATGCTATTAATTTATTGGGTAAGTTTAATTTGTTATTTTATTGTTGAATAAGAGCTGGAAATTTCTTCAGATATTTTCGCTCTTCAAATTATATGTATGGATTATTTGGTGATCTTGATTAAATTCCACAATGTGAGATCAGCTCATGTAATGACTGATTTGGTTTGCTCAGCTTACAACCGCTCGTTGAAGTAGGCACACTTCTTACATGCACTTTTTAAAACAAACCAATAAATTTGAATAGATCTCTAGTCCACGACTTTCCGACTTGAAGTGACTGAACGGTACAATTACAATTAATGTCACCTTTGCTTTAACAAAAGAATCCTACCGTTACTAATAGAGTATGAAATTACTCTATCTAGCAATGGAAATTTTAGGAATTTTACACAGTATGAAAATAGTCTGACAATATTTATCGAGAACAAGTTATATATGCAACTACAATGATTTCTTCTACTGATGAAATTGTTGTGTTTATTTAGATAGATTTAAAGAATTTGCAATAATCAGATCATTTTTATATAAGTATTGTCGACAAGTTTTTGGATTTTCTTAACCGGTGACGAGAGGTTATTCTGTTTACGAATTAAAAGCACTGACATACATATGGTATGTATGTAAATGGACTACAAGCTTTATACATTTTAGAACCATTTGTTTTGTACCTATTCTTTTCTTCGGATAGCTCTTTCATAGCTGGCAGGTAAGAGCAATCAAAACATTCAAGCGAAATGCACTGTCCTATCCTTGACTCAATCCAATAAACATCAATTCCCTACCCTTTCTTCCATTCCTGAGGTTACTGCATTATAGGGTATTCCCTGAGCTTTGGCAACATAAATAAAAATAAATTATGATAAAATAATGTCAAGCAAAAAGAAATCAGCAGTTCATTTATACAGGATTTTTTATTATCTGTGTTGTGTCACGCTTTAAAAATCACACACACAACATGAAATATATATTACAGATATCAGCTATTCTTTATTTCACGGCTGTACTGGAAGTAATGCTTGATCTGTTGCAGATGGATCTCCATTGTAGAGGTATAGTTGCTACTAGCATAACTAGAAGTGACTGGGAGAGTAGCAAGGGAATTGTAGCAGCATAAATTGCTATATTTACATATTGGTAGAACAGACGAATGCAGGTACAGGAGCGGAAGTATAGCAACTGACACTGGAATGTAGTGTTTACGAGGTAGAATTGGTAGCAATCCAACAAACGATACAGCTCGTATCTAGATGTAGAATCGGATTTAGACCTCTGCAAATATACTGATAGCCAGGCGTTGGATACTGTAATAGTAAAATCAAAGATGATGCAATTATGCAGCCAGCCATGAAAAAACTTCCATACGGCAGAAGGTGAGCCTATATATTTATAAGAGAATCCTGATCCGAGCCCTAAAAAGCGACAACACCAACGAGAGCTACAAAAAGGCTAATCGTCAGTGGAGCAATCGGGCGAGGCAATTATGACATATATATAATAGGAAAGAAGCAATGGATCTCCTCAGGAGGAACAATATGGACACCAAGAAACTAGTAGGGGTTATAACGGTTCATTGAACTTTAGGTAATCATATTAGGAGGCTGGATCTAGAGTCTAACGATTTTCTGACGAAGGTGCGAAGCTCGTGAAGATACTGCATCCGTTCGGCATGTGCTCTGTGAATGTCCTGGTCTGGCGTTCAAAAGAGAAGGGATACTTCCCTGCCACTTCTTTTCAGAGGTAGGAGAGCTGCAAGATATACAGGTTAAATGTATCGTGAAATTCCTTTAGGAAGCAGGGTTTTAGGGTTGACATTAGGATGGATTCCTACGAATATATGGAGTACAATTGACCCGGACACCTCTCCTGCTCACATTTATGACACCCCTGCATGTTAACAAGACTATAATATAATCATATAGATGTCTTCCCACGAGCTCTTTTATGTTCTACGCATTCTGTTGATTCAATTTTCAATAACATTTTCGAAAAAAACAGACCATTTTTTTTTTTGATAATTAAAGCACATCGGCTAGTCAACTTGTGGATTAGTGTCGCCCCAAATTCGACAATTTTGCTTATTCACGAATCCATTTAACGAAAAATGGCCAGTTCCAAAATTGGGATCGACCTCCAAGAACTTTAAAACCCAATCAGCAAAATGCAAGAAGTGGTCAGTTGGCTTTAGGCCTTGAATCAACTGGAAATTATTTAGATGTAGCCTCAAGTCTTCGCAAAATTCGTAAGTTGAAACTCGAGAAAGTCTAACTTCTTGTGAACGACATAGCGCTGAATTTACTTCTTCTATTTACTCCATATTTCTATCTTTCGTACTTTTTGTTTATCTCTACTTTTCACGCTCATATACTCTATCCGTATACGTATCAACAACCAATCCGGTATTATATGTTCTGGTTCACTTATCTTTTTTTCTTTTCTTTTAAATAAAATTTATATTCAATTTCAACAGAATGGCAGCTTCATGAAAAATCTAGAGGATCTTTAGACTCATCTACACTCATTGGAAGCTCACCCATTGAAACTTTATATTATGCGTGCACAAAGTATTCTTGGAAAGATAAAAATTCCAATGATCTTTACAGTCCTACAAAACTGGCAGCAGATTATCAAATAAGTCAAGGTCAACTTGAATGGACGACTTTAAATGAAAGAGCAAAATCTCAAGCGTATTTGGATTTAAATGGAATTTTTGAAAAATCGGTAACTACATTATTATTAAATATTAACAAAATTTATCGTACTATTTTCATTCATCTTAGAATTGGAATTTGTTAAAACAAAAACAATTTTACATTAACATTCCGGTGGAAGTGGCTGTAAAACGACTTTACGTCCTTAATGCTCCAGCACCTGTTTTACATTCATTTTTATCTAAAATCAGTGATTCGAATAAACGACTTAATTTAGCTAAAGAAGTTAAATGTACACGAGGAATTATAGATGCTCTGGCGGCATTAAAGGAGAAACAACAATTGGAAGAATATAAAGAATCACTAACAGAGGGTAGTGAAGAACGTTTTTATGCTGAAAACTCATTACGAAATTTGGTGAGTTCTTGAGTTCAGTAAAAGTTTAAACATTTTTCTAGTATTAAATTGATTATTTTGTTTTATTATTTAGGGTAAGAAGTGGTCAACCGAAGGTATAAAACTGATAAGAAGTGACAAATCTTAGCTAAGTTAAAGCACAATGATAATGCACACTTTTATAGTATTGTTAAGGCTTCACAGTAAAAAAAAACAATTAGTTCTTTATGTACATACAATAATAAAAGTATTGATTTTTATTAAAATTATATATCTATATTTTTGTTTTTTCAATTCTTAAATATCCAATATTTATGGGCAGTTAAGATACATCCAGGCGAATTAAATTAAAGTGAAAAACTTTATTAAAATCTTTTATTGTAATATTGGGGAAAGGATGAAGCAGTCCAAAAAAATTGGAACTATTAAAAATACAATAACTGTACAATATGTACTACAAAAGCTATAAAATTACTATTTGACTGAGGCGATTTTGGCTTTTTAACATCTTTTCAATTATAACAAACCACAAAATAAAATTGGTAACTGTAACTGATAGTAGAAGTTTCGTCATGGATGCGGTGGTACCTTGTTTTCTTTTCTATAAAACCCTAATGGTTCACCAACTTTAATTTTCTGGCCAGCAGTTAGAGTAAATCTGAAAAAGAGAGTAACAATTTTTATATCATGATTAAATGGTGATGATTTTTTATATTTCGTATATACTCGAAATTAATTGGAGCCTCGAATATAATAACTATTGTGCTTCCCATATTGAATTGTCCCACGAGTTGTCCTTTTTCAAGTTTTACATCTGATGGAAGTTTTAATTCGTCATACTCATTTGCTTTATGAGGTTTAATTTTTAAGCCTGCCCATTTGTTGGTTTTTAATTTTTCGTCAAAATAAATTTGCACTGATCCAACATTGGTTGCTCCTGGAAATGATAAAAGTTAAAATTAAATCAAAGAATTTCTTTTTAGTGTGGAAGGGTTGGCTTAATTTTTTGTAATTTCTCCTAAAGATACGGTTAGGTGTGCAGAAAAATACGCTAAGGTGTGAATACTAGGGTCTAAACTGTGGTTTACAAAAAGTTGCCATTCTACGTTTAGCTATTGCCAGGCATTCACACAAGACATGTAAAACAGCCTCATCACCTTTCTGACACAGTCCCACGCCAATAGTGACAAGGTGCTTCTTCAGTTGACAGTGGCCGGTAATCAGTGCAGTTAAGAGTCTAATGTCCGTCCTACTGTACCTCAGAAGCTTACTCGCCCATTCCCATAGACGGAATTGCATGGCATGATTCACTTCCATGATGACTTTCCAATATGTGATGTGGTCTTTTGATGTAAGGTAAGCTTTATCTAGCAAGTCTTATCAGCTTTCTCGTTGCTAGCAAAGCCTTTGCCCGATTGGATTCACTCAGTTTGTCAAGGGCGCTTTGGAATTCGCACATGTGCTTCGAAATAACCGCGGAAGTTGAAATGGCTGTAATGTTGCTTGTCTATCGGAGAAAATAAGGAGGACTTTATTTCGAAAAGCTCTCTTTAGATTCTTGTATGCATAGATCAGTATGGCATAAATCTTGGCTTGGTACACTGTAGTGTGGCCCCTCATGCTCAGTGATATCTCAAACGTAGGTGCAGTAGTCTACGTCCCAACCCTGACAACGGCAACATATCTGTTATGTACCTATTCGTATATTAGACGAATTCTCCACTTGGGATAATCGGAAAATACCAGGCTTCTTCACCACTATATTGAGTGATGAAACCAACAAGATTTTGTATTATAACTGCTCTTGTTTTTAGTCCAAAAAGTCTTCTGCTTTCAGTCATTTCATATGAAATAAAACGTAAACCCAAAGCAAAGAAGAAGACACCAAATTTTGTCAGAAGTAAAGTAAATGCACATTTTGCCATATATTTTAGTTGGCTATTGCAATTTTTGTTTAAATCAAAATTTCTGCAGTAAACTCAGAGCGAGACACAAGATTTTACCCAAAATTCCAATTCTTGTGCAAAATGTCATAATCAAAAACTATTAAACGGGTAGTAAATAGTGCACTGGTGATTAGACAAGACAGATACACATATATAGATAATACCTTAATTTTAACTTGATTTATGATAACGCAATCATGGAATACGTCCACAATTACTACCTCTTCTTTTGTTTCATGGTTGAAGACCTTAAGAAAAAAAAAATGTTTCAGATATCTAGCGTTTCCACCCGTTGCAAGCTTCTATTATCATCGGCAGGTAAGATAGGCTGTCCAATATTGGAGTATTCCAAAAGATCAAGATTTTTTGCTGAGTCATACTATTACAATTGACGTTGGACTTCGATTTATGAAAATGAAAATTATTGTCCTTAGAGACTATGTAAATATAAAAAAAATCCAACGTGGTCCTGAGAAATACCGAGATTAGAGTGTCATATACAAAAATTCAGCTGAGAATAGTAGAAAAAATAGTATAAAGTTGCATGACTCCGCCCTCAATTAAATTATCTAATTGATGGGCTGAAATAGATAGATAGAAATAGCCAAATTTGTCCGCGAGTTAGATTTAAGCCTCGAGAGATGGATTCGAATATGAATCGCTCTATGCACTTGCGAACTGTACATAGGCATGGAACCATTTTCATAGAACCAGCTTTAAATAAGTCGCAGCTTAAGCGCGGAAAGAAAAATGTACTAAACAAAATACAAGTGAAGTAACAATTCACTCGTTCATCACCTCTTCCACTCAGTGGCGAAGATGATGATTTTTGCCTTTGTAGCTAACTAAAAGTCTCACCTTTAGAAATGAAGACGATACAACAATGTCATGTTATATTATATATACATACAGGGTGTTTCGAATATTAGGAGGATGGCTATCCCTTGTTTCTTTTCTTTGGTGGAAAGATATTACAGAATTAAGAATTAGCATATCAAATTTTTGTGAAAAATAACGAAATTCAAGTTTGAGAAAGTTTGTGCCACGTTAGAAAGTACAAGTGCTAAATTTTGGTCCTACGATATTCTAGAAAAAGAGCTCTAAATGAAAATTAGGAGCGGGGGATGTAAATACAAACGTTGATCAGAGCACATCATGAAATCTATTGAGGTATCCTATCCCATTTATTTTCCATATACCCTGTATACAAAAAACTAATCAAAATAAAAAATGAAACTACCGACTTACCTACAGCTGTAAAACTAAAAAATCCATATTTCCATTGTCCAATGTAAACGGCACGTTCATTTATACAAAATAAACCAGGCAACCATTCTGCTATTTTCGGACTAACAGACAATAATTCTCCAGTAAAATGTCGACGAATTTTCGGTACCCATTGAGTTGGGGAATGAAATCTGTGATAGTCTCCAGGAGCTAAGTATATTACACACTGATAGAGTGCGGATTTCTGTAATATACATAAAATAGTATGATTTTATATTTGCAATTAAGAAAAACATTTCAGAATTCACCTTATTATCGCTTTGCATTACATTTTGTAAGTAGTTGGAAGTGTTTTCTCCATTATCAAGCCATGTATTTGGCCCAAGAAATGTTTCAAGTTGATAAGTAATTCCCTTTACCTAATTGAATTAACATAATTAATAAAAAATTACATTTTTATATACACAAATTCAATCACCTGCTCAATTTGAGATTTCTTTGCTAGTCCAAAATTTAAAACCTTTCCATCTGCAGGGGAGATAATAGGAGAAGATTCATCTATGATACGAGCACCTTCTTTAAGTGATCTTGTAAAAAATTCTGCCAGACTTCGGTAATCCCTTTAAAATTGATTAAACATCATAAGCTAGATCTTAGATTTATGAATCCCATGTAGTTTTGCATGCAATGCATCAAAAGTGTTTTAACAGTACTACTTTTGTTAAAATTATCAATTTCATTTTTTTTTTTCGCTTTTGTTAAAGCACTTTTGCTTATAAAAACAATATTTTTCGTATATTCCAATCTGCAAGGAGTAGGAAGGCGGAATACGTTTACCATAGATTTGCACGTTTCATCACACGATAACGCTCAGTAATAAATATGTTAAAACAAGCAAAAGAACAATTATCATCTTTCTTTCAAAGTAATTTATTTACAAAATCGTCCTTTTGTCCAGAACTGCATTAAAAAGCCTAGACGTGCACATGCGAACACATTTTGATCTGGAAAGTAATTATTATTTAAAAAGTTACAAAAACCTACTTCATTTCGTGATTAGCAGCTTCATCCATATTAACGTGAAATGTATTGGCATAGCATCCATAAATGTACGGTCTTAATGGTGTAGGAACGCTGCAATCTGCTAACCATCCCCAGCATCGGCTCATAAGTCGTAGGGGCAATGAACAATAAATATTCATCTATTGAGTATAAAATTTTAATTTGAGAATGATTTATGAATAAAGTATAAAGTAAATAAAGATAAAAAGTATAAATATATTCTTACCTGAATATCTGATGCTGTTCTCGGTAGCCCCAGTTTTTCTAGCCGACGATTATGTAAATGCCATTCCATCGCAGCAAAAATACAAACACCAATTGGAGTCCATCTCAGCATTAGACCAGACCATGTGAACCATCCTCCTGCTGCCAATAACCACCAATCCAGTAGTGATAGTATTGTCCAACCCACCCCCGCTTTCCAACTCCATTTTGCATGGAAGATTTTTAATTGACTGAATTTACCTTTTTTTTGTGTTTGTTGTTGTCCTCCAAGCGGCGCTTGTCCTGCAACTACATTTCCAAGATTGCCAGATTTATTTGATGCATTTCTATGAAACGTCCACTTTAGAGACCACTTGTCTTGTGTTTGCCGCAAATTTCTTGTTTTTGTAAGTCTTCAATTAAAGAAAACAAATTCAATTTTTATTAGTACAAATACAAACAAACAAAATATTTATTGAAAGACACTGATGATCAAGGCCAGGTCTATGAACGGTGGATACTAGATAGATAGTTACTTAATAGCAGACCAAAGAAGACAAACTAACCAATGTCTTATTTGGATTCAAATCGAATTTATTAATATAACACCAATCAGATACATTGGAGAGAATCTCATTTATGTCTGTATGTCTTCAGAGTAAGAAGATTCTCCTTCTTCGGTGAAAATATGGTGCTCATTTCTAATATAATTTATGAAGAGCAAGAACAAAACTGGGGCTAGAACAGCTTCGTGTGGTATTTCTGCCTTGAATAACTTTGGGGTAGTTTACTATTAGAAACAATCTGAGACATCTAATTTAAGTAACCAAAATCAATGAAGAAATCATATGATCGTCGCCGTTTTCTACAGGATGATTAGTTCGTTGTGTAATCTCCATACATTTGACTTGTACCAAAACCTTCGAGTATACTTCCCAAGCCATGAAACAGAAGTGTGCGTTGGGAGTCCGTTCTCTAAAATGTTCTATATTGATACTTATGGATAAGTTTCAAACATTGACTTTATATATGAATGCTACAGAGCCTAAACAACTATCCCAAATAAGTAAATATACAGACGAAGAACGCATATCAGAAAAATGAAAACCTTATCAACATTTCTGGTAACCAAGTTAGTTAGCTACGACAAAAATTGTAGCTAAGAAATGTTGTTAATAACAGAAAATGTTCCTAATGTTCAGGCGACCCACACCCAAGTTTCTATCTTTTACAAGAGCAAGGCAGAAATGCCTCGACCCGATGAACAGGGTGCCACACTTTTTTCCTTCGAATTTTCAATCATTGGTCGAGGTCGACAGCAATGCCCCGCTCGAATATTCGCTCAATACATGCAATCAACGATGCCTCGACCTAATGTAGGTTTTTCTTAGAATTTATACGCATTTTTGGTGGCCGACAACAATTTTTATGAGCGCAGCAGCGTAAATATGCAATAAGATTTTTTTTTATTCACTTTGATGGCCGATTAGAGTTATTTTCAGATACAATACTTACATTATGCCCTTGGCGGCTTCCAAATGCCAATAAGCATTGATTTCTTTTGCCGTTGTCAGCCTCCATCCATAAAACTTCTAAGGAACATATTTCCAGTAAATTTCTAAGATGAATTTGAGGCCTTCCTACATCGTCGATTTTATATTTGAACAAGACGTTGCAATTTTTTTTAAGTGACTCGCAACATGTGTCAGACTTCTGGTTTTCAATTTTCCTATTCGATTCGTTATCTGTATATTTACTTATTTGTGCTACTATCCATACAGGAAAATAGTCTTTTTGTAATTTAAAGTTCGGTTCTATACCTTCCCAAAGGCTACACTTACTATATACCTTACTTAAAAAAATAATAAAATAGTTTTGATTACAAAGTAAAGGCAGAAACACATCCAAGCAAGCCTCAGGCTTCCTCACAGCTTGCCTCAAGGCTTGCCTCAGAGAAATGAAAACAAAATGACACCACCGAGCTCGGTACTGTCATTGTAATTTTGATGGTATTTGCGATAATTCTTTTACATTCTGAGCAGAAATAATTTATTATCGGTTTTCAAAAATGTTGATTATAAATTTCAAGTGATCCTTAAGTGGCAAATATCTCGTTTGACACAGCAAAATTAAAGAAAAAAAGAAATGTGTTGACAGAAGTAGGCCTGAGAGAGAAAAATATTCAACATTGAGCAAAGCGCGATTTGCGGCTAGGCCTTGAGGCTAGCTGCTGGCTTGGTTTTGTGTTGCATCACTTAAAAACCCGTGTTGGAAATTTTAACAACACCTCGAGGAAGTCTCGAGGCCTGGATGTGTTTCTGCCATAACCTTACCATTTTAAGCCATTAACTCTCAGCTGAGTGTCGGAGTCCGAATCTGTAGGCAGCTACATTCGATATCATCAGCGAATGGCATTCCATGACGTCATCTACATACAATGTTTACTCAGCTGGAAGTTTTTGTTTGAGTAATCGTAGTCATTTGGTTCAGATAAAAGGAAAGGTATAAAATTTTTTATTTCGGTTCGGAAGGTAAGAAAGCAAGCTTAAGATTATCATATTATTTTTCTGTATGAATAGTAGTTTAGGTCGGAGAAGCCATTCAAATAAAACTTTTGTCAGTTTTACATAAGAACGCTGCAAATATTTTAGAATGTTAGGACTCCGTTGGGGCTCTAATGTGGTAGTGAGGGAGTTGGTTTCATGGCTTGAGTAGTATTCTCGAGGGTTTTGCTTGTACTCGATTTTCACGAACACATTGGACATGACACTGACTCGTGTATTGACTAGTCAGTAAAATGTCAAAATGAAAATAAAAGGTACATGCCAATGGAAATTTGTGTTTATATTTCTAATCTTCTCTCGTTTGAGTGGAAAATGATCTTTATTTTTCAGTGAAAATGACGGAATAAAGAAGATATCATTAGCAATGCATACAGATGAGGAATGTCTGCACCGCTTGACATTTTATAATGAACTGACTACTTAGTTGATCAAACGCAGTAAAAATGCCAGGCAAAATCAGTACTGTCCATCAGTTATACTGACTAGTGTAATCGCGGAGTAAATGAAACATCTCTGCGACAAAATCACCTCTTGGGAGTGCCTTGCATGATCAATGCAAAAATCACCTACATACTGTCTGGACTACTGAGACAACTATCGAATAAACAGCTCGGTGGCGAAATATTAGTTTAGATCCTGAGGTGGAGACTGCTTGTATAATCTCAAGTTAAGATGCTTGTTAAATACGATTGATAATGTATTATAGTGTTGGGCAAAATGCAATCTGATTGATGATTAATGATTACGATTACAATCTGTAATCTGTAATCATGATTACAGATTGATAATATTAATCAGAAAAGTAATCATTTTTGGCGATTAATGATTGATCAATCGTAACCGTAATCATGATTACATGGTTACATTTTTTGATTACAATTTGCAAGAGTTTTAAAATTGTAGTTAAAAGAAAACAAACATTGTTGTATTTCTATTCCGAAATCGGTTGGCACATAAACTAATGTTTGTAAGCACATATCTGTAGTGGGATGGTAATGGAATATCTGATATCTGTGGATTGCGTTTACCAATTATTAGTAATTAAGAAAGGGTGGTAGAGTTAGAATCTTCTGATATCAAAAACAAAACTGTATCGTTTTGTTAGGTAGTAGTTAGTAAATGTAATCTTTCATCCTTACTCTTGCTGTCATGTCAGTAATATTTACCCATTGCAGCGCTTCGAGCATGCTTCTAACTGGTGTATATATGCTGCATTTCAGAATAACTCACTTTGTCTTATTCTACAACAGTTGCAATCTGCCCTTGGATTCATTCGAACTAGCATATAACAATTTGGAGCAATATGAAAAGTGTGGCAAAATCAAAGCGTTAAAAGGCATTATTGCATTTTCCGTGCTCATGGACTCTCTAAGACGCCCCAGAAATCTAATCTTTTTCGCTACCTGTTTTCCCACATAATCAAGATCCTTGAATTTAAGTTGATGATCAGATATGTGCGTGTCTCTATCAATCGAACCACTTGCATTCTTTATACTGACTCCAATTAATACATAATTCAACAGTGCCTTGCAGTTTTCTACAATAAAAATTCTTACTTACGATCACAGATTGTTTGTTTTCTTAGAAATCTCTTGATAAGTTTCATTTGTAATCAAAATAAATGTAATCATGTAATCATGATTACGGTTACATTTTCCTAAGATTACTCGATGTAATCATGATTAATGATTGATGTAATCATGATTGATTTAATCATGATTATTAATCTGATTACAAATGTAGTTGATTACGCCCAACACTGAATATAGTATGTACTTGGTAGTACTTCGATAATTCTTTGCAAGTATATCATTACATTAATCTGCGCAATTACTTTTCTAAAGAGCAATCGTATGTATTGTTAGTTCGAACTGCACTTCTTAGAACCCAAAATATCATTATTTAATTTCAATTTCATTAATGTCAAACATACAAAAGTACAAAAAAAATAATGTCAAGGGCATTTAATCATAGGAGCTATCAAACCATATTGAAAAAAAATGTATGGACATTTTTTAGATAATGTTAATAACGTTAAATTAAGAACCGAATTCCGAAACTTTTATCTTTTATGTAATATGATGTAATATTGAAAGTTGTGTTATAATAGAAAGAAGTTACTTTAAATTACTTTATTTTTTTTTAATAATTTCTAATCTAACTCCCAAAAATCGCTTTAATACTACGAAATTGATTTTGTTTATATTAAATAATTTTAGGCTGCCAAATCATTAAAACTTTTAAGAACTTACGACTATGACTCTTTTGATTCAAAAACGTAACTTTCCAGCTGTGCATTGTTCTTCTCAAAACATATATGTTTAGGCACCGCATTCAAGGACAGTGATTAGATAGAAGTGCTCTGACAAGTAAACACCGAAACAGACAAAACTGATTAAAACCCAACCGACCCATAATTATTGTTTGAATAAAAAATTTCAATTAGTAAACTACATGGTATCATAAATATTTTGACTATTCTGTGGATGGTCAAATTATCAATTTAAAGTGATAACAATTTTCGTAGATTTTTCGAAAATATGTTATCACATCTAACCGATAATTAGCAGAAAGATTTGCTGTCTACATACATGTTAAATAGTTGTTGGTACTTTGAACTTAGGAGGGCATGAACATTCTAGATTCAACTTTGATATTAACTTTTAGGGCGAGAGATTTAAATGAATTAAACAAAGAACATCATGTTAAAAATTACATAGTAAATTATAAAGGAGATTATTATATACATTTCAACTTTTAGTTACATTTGTCATCACAAAGGGTTTCATATATCTACACATTTAGTGTTTTAAGCTTAAGCGCTTTGTAGGTGTCGCCCTGCCCTTTAAAATTAGATTTAATTCTCTTAAGTCGAAAATGTCATTTGAACTTTTAGTCTTAATTAAATTATTTTATAATTCGATTTGAGATTAGAATTTAGATAAAATAAATTTTCAAAACTTACAGTCGTGCCTTTGGCATAAAGTGTAAAGCCATTATTTTGACGAATTCTAATTAACACTTGAAAAAATCGAAGGATAAATAAAATTGTTTTAATATTGAACTTTAGATTCCGTCCGATTAGTACGCCGTGCTGTCTGAATTTGATTTGCTTTTATTGAATAAATTAAATAAAAGCCAACAGTCAACCAAACCAATTGACAATTGATATGATAACCTAGGATAACCTAATAAATACGATAGATAAACAGCTGTTCGTCCATGGTCGTCAATTTGTCATTTTTGAACAATACACACAACACGCGTGTACAAGGTTGTTTATTGCTCTTCTTCTTCTTCACATGATTTTGTATTGTTGAAGCCACACGCTACTATACACTGGCGTACACACTGTTAGCATGCATAACCTTGCACCACTTTTCGTCGATGATAGACAAATTCGGAATAATTCCTCCCCCCAAGTGTCCCACAACAAGGAAAAGTGAAGCGAAGTGATCCGTGTACGCCGGGGGCAACACTTTCATATGTACTATGTTTCCATGCGAAATTCAATTCGAATTGAATTCGAATTAGTGCTCATGGAAACGTGAATTGAGTTGAGTTTCGTTCACGAAATCAGTCGAGTTGAGTTGGGCTTTGTTTAAGTATTAAAATAGTGCGGATGGGTGTTTTAACTAACACGAATCCGGCTACTTTGTAAGAAATAATTCATATGTCAACTCAACTCAAGTCGTTCATGGAAACAGCATCGAGTTAACTCAGCCAGTAAAACTTAACGCTAATTCAATTCTAACTCAACTCTGGCTCATGGAAACATAGTAATGGATGAGAAGCATTCGGGGAGCAAAATTTCGTTGCTATACTTTTTTAAGTTATATTACGGGCAGCATACCAATTTACTGCAAGCAATTTTGAATTTTGGACGACTGTGCAATTCTTTACCTGCGATTTAGGTGATGTAATAATAATTTAATTTTCATTTCACGGGCTGTGAATTTGTGATACAATTATTTTATTATAACTTGATTAAAGATGCACACAATTAAATTCGATAATCATATAAACAACTTCAGGTCTTGGAACAAATCCAACAAAGTGCGCGTGCTTCGTGCTGCTACGTGTGGTTTGGCCGTTAGACCAATTATAACTTTTTATCTTTTTCAACATGAATTTAAGCTCAATAATATAATCTCTGTTATTATTTGAAGCGGTTGAGACTCAGATTTAAAATCTTAACATTCGTTTTAACAACACCCAAGATACATATATCTATATACATACTTTAAAAATAGGAGTTTTTATACAGGGTGTCCCGTAATTAGAGTGAAGCCCGAAGATTATGGATAGGTCATATTTAGACGAGCAAAAAATTGTATGGGCGGGGGAGTTGAAATCCTAACGGTTTCCTAGATAACGGGATTTAAGGATATTTTTGGTATATTTTCATAGATCACCTTATAACTTCTGAGCGTTACACCCTATGATGATTTGGTAGATGGATACACGTTGGACCTTTTCTACGGTCTATAAATTTTCCCCTTCTCTTCTCCGTTTGAAGTTATGGCCCAACAAAGTTAAAAATTCGTAAAATTTTTTCGTATTGGATTTAAGAAGCCCAAAAACTTAGCTTTAAAATGACCGAAACAGTCTGTACCCAAAATGTTACCCTTTCTGATTTTTTCCACTTTTTTTTTTTTAAACAAATCGTGAAAATGGTAAAAAAAAAAATCATTTCCAAAATATTACCTACTTTCTGGCACTTATTGAACATTTTCGCTGGATATGCTTAAGAAAAAGTGAAAAAAACGTAAAAGGGTTATATTTTGGGTACAGAGTGTGATAGATCATTTTAAAGCTAAGCCTTTGGGCCTCAAAAAATCGAATATGAATAATTTATGTAGAAGACGTGTTTCTTGATAAATATAGTAGTTAAATAAAAAGAAAACGAGTTAAAATTCCGAAATTATAATTTTGTTAAACAATAACTTTCAAACGGAGAAGAGCATGGAAAAAAATTATCCGTCTGTCCTGTCCGTCCTCACGATAACACGAGAAGGCGTTCTCTTATATAGCTGAAGTTTTGCATACGGGCTTTAAAAAAAGTTAATTTAAGTTCGAAAATGGGACAAATCGGGTAACTTCTTCGTAGGATTGCCATACAAATATTTCGGTTTTTACATATATTTAGACATTGCCTGAGAACGCGTCGACGTAGAGAGCTGAATTTGGTACATGATATTTTCATAGCAATAGTAATATAAAATTTTTATTTTCTTACGTATACCGTGAACACGATCAGTCCTAGATGTATTCTCGAAGGTTTTAACCAGACTCATTTGACGTACACTTTTTCTAGCAGTGCAGGTCAATGGAACGATTTCGGTGTAACACTGCAAGAAAAGTGTAACACTTCTGCTAGAAAACGTGATCAATGGAAATCGGTATTAGTCGCTGACACTACGTCAGGCACATCAGGAGTTTTTCAGCTGTTTCTAATGTATACAAATCAAGCAGCGGAACATACATTTCTCGAATTTCTTCAACTTCAAGCACCTCTAAGAAAAGCCACGCTTAGGCCTGAATTACAATTACGACTGATCTGTTGACTGCATTAACCATTTGGGCAAACTCGTAGTCGACTGTTCAGTCGTAATTGTAATTCAGGCATGCACACGAATCTTATAGGTATTAATACTTCCTGATCTCACTATATTGTAAGGTGCACCGATTGTGATTTGGCCTTAACACTTCTGCTAGAAAACGTGATCAATGGAAATCGGTTAGTATTTCTATACCTTATAGCTTCATCTAGGCCGCGTATAGCAACATAAACGATCTGACGAGGACATTTCTAAAACAGAGGGGCAACTATGCCGGCTGGCATTCATCTAGTCGAAGGTATCGAAAAACATGATCTAATGATAGTGGATACCCGATGATTTTTCTAAGCAATTTAAAAAATTAATCTAGTTAATTTTATAACTATACCCTAGATGAAATCTACAGGGTATACTAAGTTTGTCATTCCGTTTGTAACACCTCGAAATAATGATCGTAGAGCAAAATTGATACCCACGCATAATATTAAAAGTTATTTTGATTTTTGAATGTCAGTCCATCTGTCCACAGACTTTAAAAAAAAGTTAAATTAAGCTCGAAAATGAGACAAATCGGGCAACTCCTTCGTGGGGTTGCCATACAAAAATATCGTTTTCCACTATATATTTGGACACTGCCTGAGAACGCGTCGACATAGAGAGCTGAAATTTGGTACATGGTATTTCCATTATACTAGCAAATAAAATTTCAAAAATGGAATAAATCGGGTAACTCCTTCTTGGTGTTGCCATATAAAAATTTAAGTTTTTTACGTATACTTTGAAAACGATCAGTCCAAGACATTTTTATTGCACTAAAAATTTCTTCAGACTATGAAATCCTATAAAATTGGTTATAATCATTTTTTCTGTGCGACAAACCGTTCTAGAAATATATGCGAAAAACGACTTCAAAAATCAAACTTGCATAGATCGGTGACCATACGAAATTTTATACGGGCATTCATCTAGCTAGGGTATCATAAGAGTTGGTCTTATACCAATTCTAGCTTTTTACATGTTTTGTTAATATTTTTTTTTCACAGATAAATGGTGGAAAATCTCTGACAGATTAAATTTTGATCACTTTCCGGTAGTATAGTATAGTAAACTAGATTGGTAACAAATTAGATTACTGATTTAATTCTACATAAGTATATGGGATTCCCAAAAAAATATATTTTTCATACATATGTATGTAAACAAATTGATAAAAAAAAAATAAAGAAAAAATTTTAATTTACGTGTTCGTTCGTCATGCGACAGTTAACTTGTTGATATATTTAAATAGATAATAAACAACAAAATTTATTGCAAATAAATTTTTACTCGATTTATCCTAACATGGTTACGAATAGTTTTTTTTTTTAATTGTGATTATCTTCGTATAAAACTAACTTGAAAACTAAAAAATGTGTACATAATTCAATAATTGCACAATTTATGTTTTGTGTGAAAATTTATAAAAAAAATAGAAGTTTTTTATTTGAATTAAATTAACCTTGAATTACAGATAATAAACATTAAATAAACACAAAAATATAATTATAAATTTCTGAAATTGTATTGACAACAAACAGGTAAAAGCACATATTGTTTTAAGGCCTACATAATTACTTATGCAAGTTATGTTGCTGTTCTATGGCGGAATATCAGAATGAAATCATAGTTGGTTGGAATCAATCGAGGTAAGCAGCATGATCGTGATTGATTTATATTGGTAAAATCTTGAAATCTTCCTTAACTTTTAACATTTTACTTGACATAATTGATTCGAAACCAAGGAGGATCAGATCAGATTCTCTCCACTTTACTGTGATTACATTGCTTTTGTTTTCTCAGTGAGTCAACTCTATGCATGCAGTTGGAATATTTTTGTTTTCTTTCTTTTTCAGAACAAAAAGCAAAATTATTGGACAAAGTGGTGGGATCGCGAAATGGAGGAAATTTACAAATTTACTGGGCTTTGTGGGGGAAACTTTAACGAAAGAGCAATTCAGAGTTTCAGTAGATTCGGTTCGAGCTTGTATCATCGTCGTCGCTAATCGCTATCATCAAAGTCAAGTCAGTCAAGTAATAGCGGTAGTTGCGGTTGTACCTCTTTATGCAGACTTGTTTCGGTATTCGAACTATAACCGTAGTACGTTAAAGAAAGTTATTTCTAAATTGGAAATATTTTCAAGTGATTTTGTTATATATCGAGTGTTTTTTTTTTCATTTTATTATTATAAGTAAAACATTTTTAAACACTTTTTGGATATATGTATTTTTTTTTTGTTTTTTTGAAAACATTTCTGCGATTACAATTATTTTGAGAAGTGTATATGTAGGTACCTATGTAAATAAGTAAAGTTAATATTACAAACGAACAGAAATTGTGTTTTTAGTGATTTATTTTATTAAACTATATCAAGTTAGTTAAAATAATCGGCAAAAGGAGAAAACTCGGGATTTTTGACTGGTAAAACAGGTTTGTTTATATACATATATTTACACATCACACAGATTTCTCTGACTTCAATATTTACTTAATAATGAGATAATGTTTATGTAAATTTAAGAAGACTGATTTATGCATTATTTTATTGAAAGAATGGGAATTTTCTAATTTCAATGATTGTTTGTTGATTTTATTGTCTAACTATTCTATACTTCTTTAAATGACGAACAACTCAATTTTTGTTTGAAATGCCGTAAATGGTTTAGATTTTTTAAATTTTAAACGTTTTAAGAAAAGTGTTTTGAAATTATGGTGTTATAGAAACATGCATGCAATATTGTAATATTTGTTGATTTTGAACATAGTTCTATGCCGTAAGGGAAAGTATTAAGGAAGTCAAAACTTTGGTTATCCGAAAAAAGTTCATTAAAGAAAAATACCCAAAAATACCCAAGACCAGATTTAGACCTCCGGTGGGGGGCCTAAATACCCAGAGAATTTTGAATGTTTTAATTATTAAATTATGCATTTTAAAAGAATACTTTTGGTTGATGAAAAATTAGGGGTTTTAAGGTAGCCCTAAGAAGGCATCTAACCCGCTTAACTGGTTTAACGACAGCGTGATAGGTACACACACAAGATCGCTTAGGAAAAACCCTCTTAGCGGTTGGTATCCCTTCAGCATTGAGTTGTTATAATTGTTTTTTTTTTTAATTTTCCATTTTTGTAAGCATATTTTTGCTCGGAGAAAAAAATATTCATAAATTAAAATCGTTTCCTATTAAAACAATTTTATTATTATACCCTAGATGAAATCTACAGGGTATACTAAGTTTGTCATTCCGTTTGTAACGCCCAGGGGCAAGATGTTATAACTTCGAAAGATTCGACGTTCGACAATTTATCGATAGTCGGTATGTTGTAACACTTTCGACAGGCGATAAATGCGATAGAATATCACAAGCGAAGATTAAAAAATGTATGTAAAATTAAAGAAATTAGATTTAAATGTATAATTTTTTTTAATTTATTCAATATAAATGATTTTATATATTATTTATATAGATTCTTCAAACTGAAGCTATAAAACTTGTAAGAATATTTCTTGAATCGAAAAATTAATAAAGCAATACATTTTGTTAGGCATATCCATAACATAATACCGCTGCCTTAAAAATTTTCTTTTGTCCCGGTAATTAATAATTTCTTTGTCATTTTTGTTATCCTCCACAAATAAAGCCACTGCGCCTGAAAAATTCATAAATTCCAATTTTATTATTATTAAAATTTATCAACAACTAGAAAAAGAATCTATAAATGTCATTTGTGCTAGGGAAAAAAATTCGGAAATGATTTCGAAACAAGCAAAATCGCCTGTCGAACGAAAATCTTATAACTTACCGCCAGATCGAAATCTTCGCTTCGATGATCGCTTTCGATGCGAAATTATAACATGTCGCCACAGATATAATGATGGTAGAGCATAATGGATTGCATACCCACGCATAATATTAAAAGTTATTTTGATTTTTGCATGTCCGTCTGTCCGTCCGTCAGTCCGCATGCTAACACGAGAAGCGTTCACTTAGAAGGCTGAAATTTTGCACATGGGCCTTTTTAAAAAAAAGTAAATTTAACTTCGTAAATGGGCTGAATCGGGCAACTCTTTTGTACGGTTGCCATATACACAAATTTCGGTTTTCACTATATATTTGGGCTCGGCCTGAGACACGTCGACATAGAAAGCTGAAATTTGGTGCATTGTGTTTTCATAGCAAAAGTAAATGGAATTTTAAAAATGGACAAAATCGGGTAACCCCTTCTTGGTGTTGCCTTAAAAAAAAATGATCAGTCCTAGACGTTTTTATTGTACTGAAAAGCTTTTCGGAATGTGAAATCATATGAAATTGGTTATAATAAATTTTACTGTCCGACGAACTGTTCTAGAAAGATATGCGAAAAACCACTTCAAAAATCAAACTTCGACAGATGGATCACCATACGAAATTAATACGGGCATTCATTTATGGTATCATAAGAATTGGTTCTTAGACCAACTTTTTTACTTGTTTTTATGTTATTTTTATATGCTGTCTTGTGATTTTGTAGCCTTAGATACCAGCTGCTGTGGCAGTTAAGCGCCCAACTTATTCCAAATACCTATTTTCTTATGTGTTTAGTGTTGAAAGAATATGGTTAGGTTTGGCCGCCCAAGATCGGTGTGATATAGTACGTTTACATGAATACATAAGTACTTGACTTGTGAAATCCACTTGAAGCTCAGGTAGGGCGGTTGATTGAATTCATTCCAATTACTTGAGTTGAATTTTTTTTTAATTTAATTTTCGAATTACTTAAGTTGAAATTTACGCTTTGAATGAGCGTTTTCATGGTATTTTGATTACTTCAAGCATACTTAAAGTATACTTCAAGTATTCATGTAAACGTATTGATATTCTCGACACATACAGTACTTGATGATCGAATTACACCTTAAAATATAGAGAGAACAAGAAGTGTGATAAGTCAATTTAGTGTAGTCAAACTCTGGTTCTATTAGAATCTGTTGGCGCTGTAGTGAAAGCTCAGTAGAGGCGTGCAGTATGAACCAACATTGAGAGCGAGGCAACAAGATATATGTTTGAAAATATTGCGTTTGCTCCCACCGAAAATGCTTTTATTCGTTCTCACTACACCAAGTATCTAAAGAATTTCTCAGCTGTTTCAAATGTAAACAAATCAAGCAGCTGAACATATATTTAAGATTTCTATTTCTCTAATACCGATTTCCATTGATCACGTTTTCTAGCAGAAGTGTTACACTTTTCTTGTAGTGTTACACCAAAATTGTTCCATTGACCTGCACTGCTAGAAATGGTGTACGTCAAAACGCCTGTGGTGCTACACTCGAATAATCGGCGGTGTTACACCGGAATACGCACACATCTATCTGAGAAATGTCACAACTGAATGTCATTGAGCATCACATATAAATCTTCAACTACTGCTCTACCAAATTCATCCGCAATCACGCCAAAATCTTTTAAATTACAATTTTCATAATTTTTACGTTATTCGTGATATTATTGTTCCCAGAAAATTTCAATCTTACAAATTACACGGATAAGAGCTACTATTACATTCTCATCGCGTCAAAAGTTGTTCCATTGAACTTGTTTTTCATTGATTGACGTGCACTTTTCTTAAAATATCAATGGAAATCGACATAACATATTCTGTCCTACATCAAAGACCTCTAAGAAAAGTTACGCTCCCGTACACGACTTTTATAGGTATCATCACTTCCTGTTTGTTCTCTCTATGTTCTAAGAATTAGACTCAGGTAAAAATGAAAAAAATATATATATGGACGTTGGGAGTAGGGTTGGGTAGAGAGAGACAGGAGGGCTTGGGGTTGGCAAAGGGATGGAGGATGGCAGTGGAGCTGGGAGGCCGATCTGGGTAGAAATGGATGGGTGCTGAATTAAAAAGATTAGCAGAATTTTGGGCTGGAAAACGAAGAGAGTGTAGAGATATGAAAGTCAGGTCTCAGGTAGTAGAACAAGAACAGATGAGGACAAACAGTTAGGTAGAGAGAGATGTGGTGAAGATGAAAAGAAAATATGAGATGAAAGAGGAATACAAGATTGAAAGGAAAGATGAGATGGTACTAATTATATATCGCACTTATTAGCTTCCGCAATAGAAAGCAGAAAAAAAGAAGCTAGAAAGAGTCATGTTGAGTATAATTCGATAATTAAGTACATAATAATATAAGTATAAGTATATACATCAGAATACAAAATTTAGTTTTTTACACACTGATTAATGCAATTTTCATCCTGGTATAATGCTGAAAACCTATAATAAAGAACAATAGTAATAGTAAATCATGATTAAGTTAATGTTTCTTTAATAACTATACATAAGAGGTTTTCTTCTGACAATACTCATAAGCCAAGGTATGTATTGATAACTCAGTCAAAATCATGTTTGTTTGTGCTGTCAGATTTGTTACAAAGAACTGCTGCGCTCTCAAGTCGATCTTGTCCTTGTGTAGATCTTATAAATATTTTGCTTATCCTTCAAAGCGTTGAAAAAGATCGCTTAGCTGAACAAATAGTTGTAGGTGTCCAGTTTTAAATCCAATTACTAAGCTTACCTTAAAACGTCAAATGTGTAATAAGTCAGAGACCATGCCGGATTTGTCAGAAATTTTATATGCTTTTTGCTGCCAATCATCCATACTTTCACCTTTTAAAATATTTACCAATATTTCTGAGATACCTTTTTTATTTCATCTCTTTACACATGCTTGCATGCATCACCGAAAAATATGATCGTTCTCTCAGTGTCAAACAATGGCCAAAAAGTTTTTCTCATTGTTTTCAATTTAGAGACCCGATAACTGAAGCATTTGAACTTAAATCGTAACATGTTGGATATCGTTATGAGTCCTTAAGGTCCTCCTTGGAACAAATGCTCAAGCTTGATCCTGCGATATCCTTGAAAGGACTAATGAGCATTTAAGTGACTGCACTTCTTTTGAAAAACGAAAAATTTTCAAACCTAAATTTGATAGGAAAGAACTGATTTTAAAGGGGGGGGGGGGCGGGTTGAAGAAAAGAGATCATTAGGATACTCCAGCCTACTTATTTATTTACTTATTTTAACGTTTTCACTTTTCTTTACTTCCAGCTAAGTACCTACTAAATGTTCTGCAACTTCATAAAAATTATTATTTAATTATGACTAACCCGCTCTTGGGCCTTGACCCTATAATGCTTTTACACTTGATTGTTGGCTTTCTAACTATTAGACATATTAGACATAGATGTTTTGATAGTTCTCTAACTATTACACATAGGTGTTTTGACAGTTCAAGGATATGCAATGCATGCGAAAGGGAATAGGTTTCCATTTCAGTGGCATTTTGGGCACAGACGGAATAGTTTCTCTTTGCGAACTCTCGTCGACACAAAATTGTAATTGTGCCATAATATCTACGAAATAATATTATAAGGCGTTTGTAGGGGACAGAAGGGGATAAATTTTCTTATTAAAACTTAGGTAGGTACGAAAAATAGTGTCTCTATGCCTATTGACCTTATATAATATAATGGGGCACGGTGTTTTAAAAATCAATTTTTAAATGGAGATTAGTTTCTTTCATTTAAAAATTACGAGAAAATATAATATAAAGAGAACTTTTTCCTCCGATTGAAGGAGGAATTTAACGGAAAAAGCTTAAAAGTACGATTAGACCGTACCTTTTTACGTGCAATAAGGCATGCAACGCTGCATGTGATATAGCATTCCCAGGGACGTAGCTAGGGGAGGGCATATAAGGGCAATGCTCTACCTTAAAATAGCAATGCCCTATCTTAAAAATTGCCAACTAATTCTGTATTGACCCAGTTTACACAGGTCAGTATGCTGACTCTGCCGCACGAAATCTGTAGGTAGGGTGATGCTTCATTCCTGCCCCAACCATCCTCTTACCAATAAGTTTTCGTGAGACAGAGTCAGCATACTGACCCGTCTAAATAGGGTCATTCTGTGTCGCCGCCATTAAAGTTATCGCGGCGAGTCTGTATGATCGGCAGGCAACACTGACCAGTCAGCCACTACTCGGCCATCATGTTAACGTTGCTTACCTTCCAGCTCTTCTTGCCATGTATGAAGTTAAGACGATTAGTCGACTACTTGAAAAGCTTTGGTTAGGACATTTGGCTATTACAAGAGTCGTATATGAAAATTATTCTCTGATTTTGAAGACTCCAGATAAAATGCAAAATTCAATGGTGATGATATTGCAAAAAGTATTGACATCAAAGGCGTTCTTAAACATGGAAATTCGACTGGCAAAGATAGTAGAAAAAAAATATTATGTGTTCTGCAACCGGCTGATGCAGCTTTACAGGGTCGAAGCACCGGATTGGAGGATACCATATCAATAATAAAATATGTGCAGGAAGAAATTGAGGTCAGAAGGGATGTATGAAACAATTTTGGAAGAAGCTGAGAATACCATAACAGTTGAGATGAAAAGAAGGTTTGAAGACAATGAGGATCTACTAGATTCAATTTTGTGTCTTGATGTGTTGGACAAAGTTTAAGTCTGTTCAACATTAAAATATATAATTATTATGTGAGGAAATTAATGAGAAAAAAACATATCCGTATTTGCAATTATTTTTCAGGTATTAAAATTCCTTCCAAAGAGGAGGTTACTATTGTGAAATGAGTTGAATGGTTGAAGAGATCAGAGCGGAAACATATTAGAATTTTTATACAGACAAAGGGTGTCCTTCAGAGATACGTATGAACTATTTGCATCAGTCACAACAATCGGATGTAGTACTGTTTCGTGCGAATCTACCTTTTCGACACTAATTGCTATTAATAAGCCTCAAAGAATGTCAATGATACACGATATAATGGCAAGTTTGGTGTTTCTTGTATTTAAACGGAAAAGAACACACAAAAAAGATATTGACGAAGTGCTACGACAATTCCACTATATGGTAAATCGAAGACTGCAATTATATTGAATATCTTTACCATTTTGGGTTTCTTGTTTGGTCAATTTATTTCTTTTTATTATGGATATCTGTTTTAGTATTAGTTATAAAAAAATGTAATATAATGAGGGTTCTAAAAGCTTACTTTTTCGAAAAAATTTCCCTTTACCTGAACAGATGTATCCCAAAGCGAAAATGTGCGCCCTACTTCAAATTTCTAATGCCCTACCGTTAATTTGGTTCTAGCTACGGGCCTGAGCATGCCACATGGTGCAAGCAACGTATGATGTACTAGCTTAAGTTGTCCGATCTTAGAATGCGATTCTCCCTTCTTTGTCAATTTTTTTTTATTTTTTTTTAAATTTATTTCAATAATTTTAAGTTTCATTTTTTTTTTTCACCAAGTCATTTAATACAAATTTAATTTTAATTTAATTATTATTGAGCGACCGCAATTAAATTTTTGTAGCTATTCACCAATCTTAATAAAATAAACAAGATTTCCGAATTTGACAACTGACAGTTCTCGTGAGAGTTCATGTAATTTAAATATTATTTAAGAAGTTAAAAGAAGTTTTTATGTATTATTTAAATAAAGAAGTTTTTATGTATTATTAAAAATAATATATGTACCATTCGTTTTAATTAAAATGATTAAAAATGATTTAAAAAAAAATTCGCAATAACTGAATTACGCACAAAAAAGTCGATCCGAGTATCCCTTTATATTCATTTGAGGTTGCTGTAGGTTGTCAAATTAAATTTCGATTGGTGGAATTTTCCTGTCTCTTAAAAGATTGTTTAAAACAGCTGTCGCAACAATTACTATTACCGCTATTGTGGGCGCTACTCGCATTTCTAAAAAAGAAAAATCAAATCAAAATCGAATCATATATGATTTCCGCTGACATGTATATAAATAGACTGGTCATTGAGCCCAAAATCCGTAGCAGTAATTAAGATTAAATTAATTTGTATTTACTTTTTAAAGCACTTGAAACTAAAAACCGTGGTTCTATTCACTGATATCGTAATATATCTAGACAGTTAAATTCTTGCTTCTTCAAACTTTTAACAGCGCTATTAAAAATATGACAGTTGACTGCATACACTTCAATCAGCTGATATTGAAATTAAATTTATTTAAGAGAGGGTACGGCCTCACTATTAAATTTTCATTAAATTGACTCAGTAGTGAGGTTTGTGAATAGCTTTAATTGAAAATTTATTTAATTTTGCTTGGTGAATACGGCCCTTATATTAATTTTTTTATTTAATTTTTATTTTTTAAATATATTTTTCATTAAAAACAAATGCGTATTGGATTCGAGCTCGTTACAATCAGTCTGGGTTTTTCTTAAGATTTTTTAATTTTTTTTTCATTAAAAAAATGCAGGCTGGGACACATACGCGTTACAGATAGAGTCTGGGCTTTTTATAATTTATTATTTGTGCTTCTTATCTATTCCTATTCATACATTATCAAGAGGATTAGCCTGAAAGTGTCATCTTCGGCGTTATATTCTGCGGTTCTTGCTGTCGCAACAAAGATAATTTCCCGTATAAAAAAATTGGAACCAATGGATACGTGATTTTTTTTGTAAAGCATTCGAATATCTTGGAAAAAAGTTTGAGAATGGACGAAGGTGTTCTGTTCAGAAATTCTACTAGGATAACAATAAGTGACAAAATAAGATACAAACATGAAAGAAGCATTCCCAATCAGTATAAGACTAGCAGTAACATTGCACTTTTTAGTTGTATTTGATGTCAAGGAAGATGTTTTACATTAGTTTTATAATATCTTAAATTTTACTCTTACTTTTATATTTTTTACAATATCTTTTTGTGATGTACCTACTGCTAAAAGATACTAATCTGGTGTACACACTCATGAATAAATTATTAATATTAATAATATTTTAACTGCTAGATTCGCTTCAAATTCTTGTTTTCCACCCACTTCACAAACATCTGTTTGTATCGCCCGTGTGAATGTGTACAAAAGCCAATACACGTTTGTACGAGAGATGTGTTCAGGGTCCTTAAGGGGATCAACGTCTCCAAAGCCGCAGGTCCTGATGGTTTTTCGCCCCTGTTAATTAAAAGCTGTGCCTCTTCCTTGGCTAAACCTCTGCGTAAACTCTTCTACTTGTCTTATTCGACAGGAAAATTCCCAACTCCTTGGAAACTAGCTCACATTCAGCCTATTCCCAAGAAAGGAGAGAGTAGTGATCCCTATAATTAGCGACCAATTGCGATCACTTCGATTCTTTCAAAGGTTTTTGAATCTATCATTAACTCAAAATTAATGAAGTATCTAGAAATAAATCATCTCATCAATGATCGCCAATATGGCTTCCGAGCTGGACGCTCATCTGGAGACTGGCTGACCTTTCTTACGGAACGTTGGAACCGTAGTCTTCACAATTTTAGTGAGTCTAAGATCGTTGCCGTTTCAAAGGCCTTTGATAGAGTCTGGCATCTAGCCCTTTTAGCCAAACTTAAAGCACTTGGTTTCTCTCCTCTTCTTCTATTATGGATTGAAAGTTTCGTATCTAGTCGCCAAATACGTGTTGTATTAGATGGCGTTACATCTGAACCGAATCCCATAAATGCCGGTGTTCCTCAAGGCTCTGTTATTTCTCCAACTCTCTTTTTAATTTTCGTTAATGATCTGCTTTCCCTTACTTTCAATCGCATCCACAGTTTCGCAGATGACAGTACTCTTGATTTTGCTTACTCCTTTGTCACTCTTGCGGACTCCAGGGGGAATGCCGCATGTGTTAAACGAGATTGCATGATTAGATCATTGAATAACGATCTTAACAATATCCTCGCTTGGGGTTAAAGCGAATCGCGTCTAATTCAATGCATCTAAGACCCAAAGCTGTCTCATCTCATTAAAACAAGACCATAACTTAATCACTCCAGTTTCTTTTGATGGAGCATTAATTTCTGATTCACCGTCATTAAGCGTTCTTGGCATTAATATTTCCAGTAAGTTAAACTGGACAAATCACATCTTCTCTGTTGCTAAAGAAGCATCGAAATGTCTTGGATTTCTGAAAAGGTGTAAGAAATATTTCAGCCCGTCAAATCTAGCGCTCCTCTACAAGTCCTACATTAGACCTAGAATGGAATACAACTCCCATATATGGCCCAGGGATGGTCGCACAGAATTAGATTCATTGGATATTGTCCAAAAGAGAGCCTTCAAGCTCATTGGCGATTTCGCAATAACTTGTCATATCGATCCACTCGAGCACCGCCGCAATGTTGGATGCCTTTCGCTCCTTTATCGCTATATGCATGGTCAATGTTCTGATGAAATATCTAGTCTAATCCCTTGTAGAATGATTCCTGCACGCAATACTCGCGCTGCAAACCGCGCACATCCTTTAACCCTTTAAATTACTTTCAGCCGTACAGTAAAACTCCGTGATGCTTTTTTATCCCGAACAGTATGAATGTGGAACAGCTTACCATTTTCTGTTTTTCCTCCGGCATACAATCTGAAGTTTAAGGGCGACATACATCGGCACCTCCGCCACTCTCCTCATATCCCCTAATCCTTTTCCTATCTCCTTCCTGCCATGCTGTGCTTTGCATCATAGGTTATACCCTGAGCTTAGCTTAATAATATAAAAAAAATTACTAAATAAGTAATGAATTAGATTAATCTAACAGCACTGATGCATCTGTGAAAACTATCAAATACGTATTTTTTAAAAAAATATGTTGCCTGATGTGCTGCAATACGCTACCCCATTTCGAATGGGGAGACGTGCACCCTATTTGCGCCTGGTCGTGCGGTCATATTTGATGCATGCACCATCGCATGCACTACTTTACCTCTAGTTGTATGCTTGATATTGTACGAAGAGAGGTACCAGGCCTAGAAATTATGGTGATACGATAACAGGAAGTCATATAACTATGTAAAAGAAAAGCCTGGTAAATAAATCACAGCAGTTTTTGGATCTGTTATTTATAAAAAAAAAAAAGCAACAACAAAAATAATATTTAAGTTTTAAAATCTTGTTTTTTACCAGTTACACTCACACAGCTGTTGTATTTCAAGAGGTTAACGGGCGGCGTCTTCTGATTAAGAGAAGATATAGCACGAATTAGTATCGAACCTTTTCCTTGTCGAGGCGGGTCCAGAGTCCAAACTCTATAGACTCTAAACCAGACACTAGTAGCAATTTACTATGCTGGACATTTCGTGAATAAGAGACTTTCTAGGGGGAGTAAAAACTTCATGCTACGTTGTTCAACGCTGCTGCAGCAGCACGAACGAGTATAGTATTTTATGCACAGCCGTGCCAAATCATATTCTTGGATAAGATAAAATTTATTCATAGAAATTAATAGATTGCGCAATAAGACAGTAAAAAAAATGCAAATTTGATATAAAAATCACACTTGAAACTACAGTTTAATAAAATTTAAATCCTAACACGTTTTAGGCAATACTGTGGTTAAAATGTTTGCTATTTGCCCCAATCATGTCTGAGATGGTTGTTATGAGCGACGAGAAGAATAATTAATTGATTTCTAAGAATTTTTGTGAAATTTTATATCTGGAAATTTTACTTAAACATTTTCATCGGTGAACAATAAAATAAAAGTAATGAAACGACTTTTTTTTTTATATGTATAACACACAGAGTTACGTAACAAGTGTGAACGGGTATTCCACATGATATTGTTTAGAAAACAAGGTCTGCCATACACTGAAACATCTTCCGTTATATTGCAGTAAAAAAAATTATTTAGTGTTGTTATTTGTGTGAATTGATTTCATATTTTTGTTATTGCTCTCCATATGGAAACGGTTCTATTAAATTACATCAAGGCCATACATATATGTAACAAACGTTTTCTTATGCAATACCTTGAGAGGTAACTATATGTATTTATGTTTTATCTTGTTTGCTGAATAGTGGCAGAGGTGGCTGAAACAGCTGAGTAGTACCTAACGAGGACATAATTTCATAGTGGATCATTTAACGAAAAAAAACTGAATAAAAATTTTCTGTCATTTTATGTATTTAGAGCTGAGGATACCTCATCTCATACCATGCCAACTTAAAGCACTGAATTCGAAAATTTGGAAGTAATTCCGATTAGAAGGTACATTTGCGAGTGATATTTTTGATACTTTATTAATAGTAGTAGTAGGGCAGGATGCTGTACCTGGGACATGTCATTGGTCATTTTATTTTCTACATCGACTGTAGGTACCACCTATACATAAACGCACTTTTATCCGGGAATTAGTTTGTCGGAGAAATGTGCAGTTATTGCGCTTTCAATAAAAGTCGTGTAAAAATTAAATATTTTTCAGTGATAAAGAATTAAAATTGTTGGAGTTTTATTCTTCCTATATCTTTGGATTCCAGCTCAGCTAAAACTTGTTTATATTTGCTGTTATAAATCGTACATCAAGTGGTGTCTTAAAATATTTCACACGAAATTTTGTTTCTCTTGCAAAGAAGTAGGTATGTACCTTGGACACCTCAAATATTTGTACCACAGACATATCCAAAAAAGCCATAATCCGGGCCTTTACATAAATAATAAATTAAATATGTATAATTATATCAATTTTTTGTTTGCTACTTTGCGAATATTGTTATTCTGGGTTGAATTAAGATTGTTATTTAATTTAACTCTGTTGATATACCATCATTTTTTTTTAGTAAACTACAAATGTCCAAGGTACAATACCAATTATTTAATACCACTGTCCATGGTACAGGTGCATGGGCAGCACGCACGAATTTCACATTTCATTTTATATATCCTAAAATTCGACTATTATTGGAAAGTTTATGGATCAGATAATCTATAATTTTCGCTTGCTTAAGATTTGTCTCATTAATTTTGTCAAAAGTGATACCAAGGTACAGCACCATCCCCTACATTTCCCAATACCAATCTGGTTTCCGTCATAAACATTCTACCACCACTGCACTTGTTAAGGCCACAACCTCACAACTGATATTCGCAGACTGTGTGATGAGGGCAACAGTGTGATCCATATTCTGTTAGATCTCAGAAGGGCTTTTGACTCTGTTCCACATGATCTGGTAGTTGCCAGGCTTGGCACATCATTTTGCTTCGGCTCCACTGCGTGTTCCCTCATATCCAACTATCTAGCGGATAGAAGTTTTGCTGTTGCTAGTGATGGTGGTCGCTCAATCTCTAGGCCTTCCCCATCAGGAGTTCTGCAGGGTGTTGTCCTTGCTCCACTTCTGCTTTCCATCTACATTAATGATATCACCTCGGTGCTGGGTGATGTAAAATTCCATTTATACGCTGATGACCTTCAGATTTATAAGGCTGCTAGTATGACAGATCTTCCGTCACTAATAGATGAACTTAACTCTACTCTTGATAATTTATCCGGTTGGTGCCTAGGTAATGGTCTGGCCATAAATCCTGCTAAAACACAAGCCATTAGATATTCTGTCCGAACTAATGTTCTTAGGCTTGCTGACACACTTCAGAATTTGCGTCTTTATGACCAGATCATTCCTCTAACGAGTAGTCATGTCAAGAATCTTGGCATCCTTATGGACCCCTAACTTACTTGGCGGCCACAGGTAAGCAAGATGTGCTCTAAAATTTATTATGGCCTCCGTTCTTTATATGCTGTATCACACCACCTGCTACAATCCATTAGGCAGTCCTTGGTATCAGCACTTATCATGCCGTATTTTTTTATGCTGATGCTGCTTTCTATCCACTATAGGCGTGTGTACGATAAATCTACTGTCTTAAGAGGCATTCTCATATTTCACAATTGTTGCAGCTTTTTTTGCCTGCTTCCGTTACCAAACTCTTTGAACTCAGGGTTTTGTGCTTCATTCATAAAGGCAGATGGAACCTGCTTCCGAAGTACATAAGTGAATTACTGTCATGGAGCTCCCTCAATATCTCCAGGCTGGTCTTACACCGGTCTAGCATATCCTTCATTCCTATCCCTATTATTATTATTATTATACTTCTTTTATATTTATATATTTTCATATTATTTTATTTTTATTTTTAGACTTTAATTTGTTAATTTGTATTTGGATCTTTAGATTGTGTGCAATTGGTCAGTGTGTTATTTTGGTTTTAATCTTATCTGTTACTCTCTTTTACTCATCATACTTTTGTTGATTTGTTCTATTTTAGTTTTGTTTTTCTTATGTTATGTTATCTTATTTCATTCTTGTTTATCTTGTATTTTGCATTACATCAACCTTAATTTAAGTCCGATAACTTTATCACTTGTTATTATTACTATAATCTAGATAGTTTTCTACTGCAATTAGTTTGTTCGTTGCATTTTTCTTACTTTTCTAAGCCTTTTATTCACTCGACTTATTACCAATATCTATTGTATACTCACTCGATGTACCTAACGTTGTAACGTAGCGCAAGATGAGGTTCTTTATTATTTATTATGCTTTTCTATTCTATTCTATTATGTCACAAATAAACGGTGTATGTTGTAATTATTGCAGACGTCATTTAAAGTTTTCTTTTTCAAATATAGATGTCATAACGAACGATACGAGTATATAGAAGAAGGTATTTATGTTTTATGTTTGGTGAAAAAAAAGTTTCGAAGAAGCTCTTCCTTAAAGATATTAAAAAAAATGTTCTTCTTGTATTTTGTACTAAATTAAAAAATAATGGTAGAAAGGTATTTACTAAAATTACTGAACTATGATCCAGCATATGCTCTACTTACCTGTAAAAGGTAAATTTACTAATACTATTAGTCGTAGAAAAAATTTAAAAAATTTTTAAATTGAAATACAAAAGAAATAAAAGGAAGGAAGGCAATAAAAAGAAGAAATGAAAAACAAATAATAAAGATATAAAAGAAAAACAACTCGAAGATATTATAATTTTACTAATACTATAGTAAGTTAAGCCCTGGTAGTCAAAATACACGATCGCTGGTAGAACAAAAGTCTATGAAGAATCAGTGATTATTCATAATTTTGAAGAGCATTTAATTGTTTTCTAAAATCATGATAGCTGAATGACAGAAGGCAGAGAATTCCATTTGCGAACAGTTTTAACAAGAAAATGATATTCATACCAAAACTTGATCGGACATGTGATTCATGTAATTTGAGATGTCTTGTTGATTGAAGAAATTGTAAACACTATTACGTAAATAGATAAGCCTTCTTATGTAGATTAATTTTATGCAGAAAACACGGGGTTTTCCTGGCAGTAAGATTATTTAGTGGATATTCCACAAAACTATATAAGTTATGTTTAATACATGAGAAAGATGAACCGTGTGCAGTCATAAAAGATGATATAAAGCTTGTGCGCTCAGGTAAAGGTGAGATTATGAGATCTATAAGAAAAGTTAACATCACAATTCCATTACTAAGAAGGTTAGCATATAACTTGAGTTGACATAACTGACATATGTAATTACCTATATAATTAAAAGTGCTATATAACTCTGCAGGTAAAGTATATACTGTTCGTAATTTGGTGCGCAATTTTGTTTTAATTTCGACTAGGTACTATACATTTATTCACGAATCAAAATTAGAAAACACATTGAATTCAATTGTCCAAATCTCGTTTTGGCATTGTAGTTATCCTCACCAGTTACCTTGGTCAAAGGTCTCTAGGCTATCGGGCTCATGATCTAATAGTAGGACTGTGTTCTCTTCATATCGAATGACGAGCCGCTATTAGTACCGGGCTATTTTGATTTTACTTGTTTGTTCAGATACGATCTGTGCAGCACTCAGAACTTTAGGCATTTTGATTCCTCGAATTTATCGCCAAGAGCTTGGAAGCTGACGATTCTGGCGAGAGATATAACGCTCAGAATTTTTCCAGGAGTGATATCACTCAGAGTCAGACTTCCTGTGATATGATCTACTTATTGGTTTCCTTGTTTCAGTTGCCTAATTTTTATTGATTTACATGGTGTGTGTGATATGTCTACAGGTTAGGTGACCTTTTCACCTTTAGAGCCTCAACACAAAATGATCTTCGAATTAAACGGAAATAAGTTTCTTTCACTGAAAATGCTACGATGCCAATACTAATAGAAGTTATCAATTTACCCCATGTGGTTGGCAAGACCATATCACACCATATGGTAGGATGGCAGGGGGTGTCCATATCAACCGTTTCGGAATTACAAGGTGATTAAGAAAATATCCTAGTTTTTCACAAAACACCCTGTATATTAAAAAGAAAAAGTGTACGGTTACAATCAAGAGCTCATTGTAGAACTTCAATGTTTTTCCAACGACTGCTCAACCCGTCCCGTACTACTCTTCTCTCAGAAGTTGGGCCAGCCGTACATTGCACACAGCACAGCGTAGGCAAATGGGCAGTGAAGGAGTAAAACTATTCCTCTGCTGCGACTCTGTTACGAAGCGCATGTTGAAAACAGGAGAACTATTTGTCTATTTCGCCTCTTTTGATAAATGGGTAGAAATTTTGTCTCAATCGAACAATTCGACTGTTCGGTAGAACTAAACTGTGAGCTAGCCGTGACAGAGGTATAGGAAAAGTGTAGGTCGATCACAAAGTACATAGGCGAGACAGATGCCACTGCATCTGCTGCATCTCTGCTGTGGGCAATATGCGGCGGTCATTTACTTGTGTATACGCTACCCTGCCCTACACTGTGCTATGCTGTGCTACATTCAATGTGCGGTGGGCTCACGGCAGGTTAAACTAAAATATTCGGATTGTCTTATTTTTTTTTTACTTTGACCTCTATTTTTTTGCAAAAGGGTAATTAATATAACTTTTTCTTATAAAAACTATAAACTCTGGACTCTTTATTCTTTAAATTGATCTATTTCTATTACACCTTAAATTACTAATACTTATATCTTGTACTATCTGTAGCCGTTAAAGAGAGTTATTAGCTCTTAACCTACTCTCAAAGCTATTCTAAAACCTACTCTCAAAGCTAATTTGTTTCCTTAGTGACTGAAAACACGCCATTTAAAAAAAATACTGTTTATGTTCGGAATGACCTGAATAGGTTATGAGCTCACAACTCTTTAACGGTTACAGTTAGTACATAAGTGTGACATATCAAATTAAAGAGGAGAGTCGAGCAGTCATTGGAAAGGCATTGAAGTTCTGAATATAATGAGCTCTTGCTCCGTACACCTTGTACTTTTAAAAGATACATGCTGTTTTGTTAAAAATTATGATATTTCTTTTAATCATCCTGTAACTCCGAAATCACCCATAATATACAATGTTTTGTTTGTCTAGGTCAGTGGACTACCTAGGTGGAAAGACCTTGTATACATATTGTTGCGACGTGGCATTTGGTTCGTTATTTAAAACAAAATATTAAATATTTAATATACAAGTTCTTTATTTCACTTTACAGTTATAAAATTCACAAACCTTCAATTAATCAACTCAACTTTCAATTATCGCAATCCAATTAGAACACTTTCGTCTGTCTTTTGCTTGTTAACACTGCAAGACTCTCTATCTGCTGGTGACAGCTGTTATATTTATAACCTAAAAACTCTCCAGATTCTTCTGGAGTGTTTTATTCTTCTTGACTATTCTATTCCTGAACCTTCCCAAAGATTTCATCATCGATTCTCCGAACCTGAAGTTGTTTACACTCTTCATTTCCAGTAGATGTCACCACTTGTCTCTTTTTGTTGTACGTAACAAGATATATCCAGGTTTTATCATCATATTGCTTTCGGTTAATAATTTCTCCAAATAGATGAAATACTTCGACATTTCATCATCATTCCGCATTCAGTTGATTTGGGCTAGAGAAACTCCATTTGATTTCATCATTGAAAAGTGAAGTTCTGATGTTCTGATGATAAAAAGAGCAAACCAATCTTTTACAGATTTTTTTTTGTCCATCACTTAATTTGTGGAGTAATTTATAGGACCATATTTATAAGTAAGTCATTTTGCATACCTCACTAGTATTTGGAGCTAATCCGTGGGAACTTGGACTTACCATTTTAACATGAGTCATAATATTGGATACGATTTCTTCACCAAAATAAGAGGCGATTTTAATGCTGTTTTCTGTTATCGTCTTGAGCCTTAAGATGCCTTCTCATACATATATAATATTGTTTCGACGCTGCCCTAATCGAGAGTAATTTCTTCCTAATAATAGGCGCTTTCGGCAAGCACATTCTCAGTGAGACAAGTGAGATATTCTCAGTTGGCTCACTGAGACTGCACTTTCGGTGAACTGTCTTAGTTCCATATTGAGCTACAAAATTCGAACGCAACCACTGAGCAACTGAGACAAGTGAAACTGAATTTTCTTGTCTCAGATGACTCAGTTTCGTTATTTTGTGATTTTACTTACTAATTAAAGTTTAATGAGCTAATTTGAATGAACTAACAACACTTTCCTCAATTTATTACTATCCATTTTCAGTGGTTAAAATTATTTAAAAATCAAAATTGGCAAATCAGCTGATTGGTTTGAACTGAGCCAACTGAGACGGTTGCTCAAAGTTTTGTCTCAGTTGTCTCACTGAGACAGTGCTTGCCGAAACCCCCTAATATCTTCTATTGCATTTTTCAGTTCACCTTGACTCCATCTAGCACGGTTTGCGTTTTTTGATTCTTTACATAAATAGTTGGTATTTTTGTATTTACGTTAGTTTATCATAAAGCTATCTCCATCTGCATAAAAAAATTTGTTTAAAAATAAATTAAAGATTGATATAGTTATTGTTCTCAGTTAAAATGCAATTGAAGAATTCATGCAATGGAAATTGCTGTAAATAATATGTATGCACGTATGTATATGTAACTGTCATATGCTTTATACCTATACTTACTTACAAATTTCCATGCCAATCCATTTTAATTACACTTCAAGTATTCAAACTTTAAACAATAGAGAGTTATTCATTTTCGGATTAATGATTATGATTATTTTTGAAAACGCCAACAAATGTATAGATATGAAGTGTTAACAAGAGACAACACATTTTATTGATCTATTATTTTCGTTTGTTATTTATATATATATACGAGTAGGAGTATGTGCATTTTGTAATACCGTCTCACAGTCTATCTCTTGTAAAATATATTAAATAACTATCGGCATATTATAAACTGATCAAGCATCAAAGGAAAATTATCGAAAGAATGTCAAACAAAGAATTCAATCATTGTCTTTCCAATCTTGCCGATTCATCTTCGTTCGATTACCGATAGCCAATATAAAATAATAATTTATTTGTACCATAAAATATTTCTATAGCCTATTTAATGGTCATCCCGTTATCTATATTTCTATTCAAAGTTTGAACGTTTATAAAATGATTTCATCATTTTGTGGGTTATAAAAATAAAAACAAAAAAGTAGGACACGAATTTGATCCGTTTTAAATATCACTTTTTGAAAAAAAAAAATTAAATTCTAATAATTGTGTCTTTCGATTTTTATCTTTATAAACGTGTTCATCAGTAAAGAACGTTCATTTTACGCTATTTTTTATTTTTATATTTTTTTGTATTATCATTCTACAAGGGATTAGACTAGATATTTCATCAGAACATTGACCATGCATATAGCGATAAAGGAGCGAAAGGCATCCAACATTGCGGCGGTGCTCGAGTTAGTCGATATGACAAGTTATTTCCAAATCGCTAATGAGCTTGAAGGCTCTCTTCTGGACAATATCTAATGAAACTAAGGCCGTGCGAGCAGTCCCAGCCCATATATGGGAATTATATTCCATTCTAGGTCTAATGTAGGACTTGTAGAGGAACGCTAGATTTGATTTCCAGAATTCCAAGACATTTCGATGTTTCTTTGGCAACAGAGAAGATGTGATCTGTCCAGTTTAACTTACTGGAAATATTAATACCAAGAACGCTTAATGACGGTGAACCAGAAATTAATGCTCCATCAAATGAAACGGGTGTGGTTAAGTTATGATCTTGTTTTAATGAGATGAGACACCTTTGGGTCTTAGATGCATTGATTTCGACGCGATTCGCTTTGCCCCAAGTGAGGATATTGTTAAGATCGTTATTCAATGAGCTAATCATGCAATCTCGTTTGACACATGCGGCATTCCCCTGGATTCTGCAAGAATGTCAAAGGAGTAAGCGAAATCAAGGGTACTGTCATCTGCGAAATTATGGATGGGATTGAAAGCAAGGGAAAGCAGATCATTAATCATTACGCTACAGAAGTGAATGTCTCCATGGTGAGGAGCATGAGTAAACTTTGATTATAGACTATAGACTCTTTTGTCTTTTTATACCCTAGATGAAATCTATAGGGTATACTAAGTTTGTCATTCCTTTTGTAACGCACAGAAATAATGATGGTAGAGAAAAATGGATTGGACACCCCCGCATAAAATTAAAAGTTACTTTTAATTTTTGCATGTCCGTCTGTCCGTCCGTCGGTCCGTCCGTCCGTTCGTCCGTCCGTCCGTGCGCACGATAACTCGAGAACGCGTGCACTTATAAAGCTGAAATTTTGTACATGGACATTAAAAAAACAAGTAAAATTAAGTGCGAAAATGAAACAAATCGGGCAACTCCTTCGTGGGGTTGCCATACAAAAATTTCGTTTTCCACTATATATTTGGACACTACCTGAGAACACGTCGACATAGAAAGCTGAAATTTGGTACATTGTGTTTTCATAGTAATAACAAATAAAATTTCAAAAATGGACTAAATCGGGCAACCCCTTCTTGGTGTTGCTATATAAAAATTTTGGTTTTTTACATATACTTTGAAAACAATCAGTTCTAGACATTTTTATTGTACTAACAACTTCTTCAGAATAAGAAATCCTATAAAATTGGTTATAATCATTTTTTCTGCCCGACGAGCCGTTCTAGAAATATATGCGAGAAACCAATGCAAAAAATCAAAATTGCTCAAATGGGTGACCATACGAAATTTCTTACGGGCATTCATCTAGGGTATCATAAGAATTGGGCTTAGACCAATTCTAGCTTTTTCACTTGTTTTTATATACTATTAAGCCAATCTCAGGGATACCCTATGATGCAAAGCACAGCTTGGCAGGAAAGAGATAGGGAATGTGACGAGATTGTATGCCGGAGAAAAGACAGAAGATGGCAGACTATTCCACATTCGCATAGTTCAGGTTAAAAAAGCATCACGGAATTTTACTGTACGGCCAAAAGTAATGTGAAGCGTAAAAGGATTATTCTACAAGGGATTCGACTAGATATTTCATCAGAACATTGACAATATTCATGTACCGGTAAAGGAGCGAAAGGCATCCAACATTGCGGCGGTGATCGAGTGAGTCGATATCAAAAGTTATTACCACATTGCCAATGAGCTTGAAGGCTCTCTTCTGGACAATATCTAATGAAACTAAGGCTGTGCGACCAGCTCCAGTCCATAAATAGGAGTTGTATTCCATTCTATGTCTTATGTTTAGTCCATATTTTTAAGTTCGTAGGGGGGTTAATTTTTATTGTTTTTTTAAGTTACGTAAGCTTCGCGTAACCCTTCAGCAACCACCACTAAACCCGAGAGGGTTCTGTCGAGCACTGTTTAAGAAACGCTGCTCTATATGAATGCCCCTATTTTATTTCATATGGTCTGTATAACTTTTTGTTTTTATACCATAGAGGAAATCTCAAGGGTATATTAAGTTTGTCATTCCGTTTGTAACTCCTAGAAATAATGCTAGCAGAGAAAAATGGGTTGGACACCCACGTATAATATCAAAAGTTATTTTGATTTTTGCATGTCCGTTTGTCCGTCCGTCCGCCTGTCTGTCATCACGATAACTCGAGAACGAGTTCAGTTAGGAAGCTGAAATTTTATACAAGGGCTTTTTTGAAAAAAAAAGTAAATTTAAGTTAAAAAATGGGACAAATCGGCTAACTTCTAGGTAGGGTTACCATACAAAAGTTTCGTTTTTTACTATATATTTGGCAGTGCCTTACAACAACGCGTCCACGTAGAGAGCTGAAATTTTGCATATATGAAAAAAATGTGAATTTGAGTTTGAAAATGAGACGAATCCGGCAACTCATTCATAGGATTGCCATACAAAAATATCGTTTTTCACTACATATTTGAATACTGCCTGAGAACGTGCCGATGTAGAGACCTGAAATTTTGTACACTGTGTTCTCATAGTAATAAGTAAGTATAGATTCAAAAATGGACTAAATAGGGCAACCCCTTCTTTCTGTTGCCATATAAAATGTTTGGATTTTTACGTATACTATACTGTAAAAATGATCAGTCCTAGACGCTTTTACTTTACTGAAAAGTTCTTCAGAATATGAAATCCTATGAAATTGGTTATAATCATTTTTACTCTTTGACGAACCGTTCTTGAAATAAATGCGAAAACCACTTCGAAAATCAAACTTTCATAGATGGCTGCCCATACGAAATTATATTCTGGAATTCATCTAGGGGGTATCTTAAGAATTTGTCTTAGACCAATTCTAGCTTTTTTACTTATTCTTTTTATATTACTAAACCAAACTCAGTTGATACCATATGATGCAAAGCACATCATGGTAGGAAGGAGACAGCGAAGGGTTAAGTGGTTTTTCGCATCTATTTCTGAAATAGTTCGTTGCACAGTAAAAATGATTATTACCAATTTCATATGCTTTTTATTCTGATGAACTTTTCAGTACCTATAATAAAAATGTCAAGGGCTGATCACAGTATATACGTACGTAAAAAACCTCAAATCATGTATGGCAACCATACGGAGGAGTTACTCAATTTATCTCATTTTCGAGCTTAAATCTATAATTTTTTTACTAAAAAGATCGTTGAAAATTCAGCTCTATAATGCTATTCTCATCCTGAATGAATCTGTATGAATCGATAGAACATTGACATAATTGAGATCTGACAAAACAATTCCAAGTGTTTGACATTTCTTTCATTTGACAAAAGCAAATATAAAAATTCGTACAAATTATTGTTTGTGAAAAACAAAGTCATTTTCCAACAAAGACGACTTAAACACAGAAAAAAGCGATGACAGATTAAAACTAAATCATTCGACCCGAGAAAAAGAACGACATGGATTGAAAAAATTCATTCTGAACGAGAAAAGGAACACAACATAATTAAAGGCGTTCTCGAGTTCTCCGTTTCGTTACATGTTTAACAGCCGCATATGAATTAAATTTATTTTACCGTGCGTAAAAAAGTTTCACTTCAAAAATTTAAAGCAATCCAACACAATTGTTTCTACCCAAATCCCGTTTGCTCTACGCACCACATTATATACATTTTTTATACCTTTTTCACATTGTTTTTAAAAATAAATTTCACCTTGTCCTAGTAAATTAAATTTTTTTTTCGAGTTTGATTTTGAGGTCGTTGTCGTTTTACTCTTTAATTGAACCTCTTCATTTAAACTAGCCAAGGTAATATGTAGACTTAAAAAAAAAAAATCAAGCACGTGTTAAACCTGTCTTCATTAAAAATGCGATAATCATTAACCATTATGACAACTTTTTCACAGTTTGTAGTTTTTTTTTTTGTAAAAACATATCTTCTCAGCTCGTAACAATTACTTCTGTCTTACTTGAACAAATTAAAGTTGAAATTTCTAAAAATGATTGAAGACATGAAAAACTTTCTTGTCGAACTGATCGCATTGAAAATGTAACAAACGAATATTATTATATTATATATATATATATATATATATATATATATATATTATTACTGCGCACTAAACACTCCCACTACACTTCTTGTCCCAAACCCGCCATTGCGCTCTAGTCTCATGACCTGTCCTGAAGTAAGGTCACAAAAACTACTTGAGAGGATTTCTCTCAACGAGCGTCAAATCTAGACTCTTTTTTCTAATAATTATTATATAGTTAGTCCGCGCCATGAAAACTGAGCTATCAAGATCAGGGAAATTTCAGTTTGGAGTTACAAATTTATTCTGAGCAAAATCTTGTAATTTTTTCATTTAAATGACCGTTGAGAGGCATGGAAAATGCTCGAATTTTGGGAAATTTTTTTAGATAAAATAAATACTTTGGGAAATGGGTTTTAACATATTTGATTCTTCTATCAATGGAGAGTAAATTCCAATCTTAGTTTTAAAAATAAAAACATCCAAAATGGCGTCTCCAGCTCCCATTAAACAAAACCATGCACGGACTGTTTTGGCACAATATATTCATACAATAAAGCAGCTCTGTCAAAACTGTCACATGAATAGGATTAAGATGCTTCTATAGTGACTAAACTTTCTCTTTCAACATTTTTAACTAGCACACTAGTAAATTTTTAATACAAAGATTCCTATGTAAATCTAAAGTGAAAGAAAGAGAACTTACAGCATGCAAGAACTTGTACTAGAGGAAAAGGGACAAAATGACAAGCAAAAAAGCTAATAACAATTTTGTCAGCTTTCCATGCCATTCGGCTACGTAGAACTGTCAAACTGTACAAACATGATTACAGCCATTTTTCCTATTATACTCTCCATGGCATCTCTATAAACAAACACCACTTTACGGACGGTCAAACAGCTGTTTAGTTTATGGAACAATACATTTGTAAGTAGATTGTCGTGATGTGTACTTACAAAAAACTAATACTTCTTCCCGTAGATTGCGCACCTAGCTACCGTTCGCCTATTTACTGCCGTATGATACTTAATAGTTCGCTCTTGTGGGAGAAATTTTGAGACTTTTTTTGTAATTAAAATTCTAAAATTCACTTTTCAGTAGTTTGTTCTAAGCTGTACTATTGTATGTATACTGCGGTTTTGGTCTGCGCGGGGCGCTCCACAGCTCTGACGGTTCATTTGGAACAAATAGGGTTGAAAATTATTAAATTAGATGAAATTTGGGGGCCATATCAGCTTTCTTTTTTCAAAAAAACCTCTGGTAAACGAAAAGCCAGTCGTTTGAAAAAAAAAGCAATTTTTTTTAGATTCAACGGACGAAAAAACTATTCTAAATCAATTTTTGCCAAAAATCACTTCCTGATGGCCCCGCAAATTAAATTTCCTTTCTATTGCGCAGAGATTCATGTAAATCGGTTCATTCGTTGAAGCTGTAGTGTCCCGCCCGATTCCAGCACCATACAGAGGCCGTTTTTCTTCCTACAAAAACTGATTGTGCTGAATTTGAAAGTTAATGGTTTCACGAAAATTTATAAGGTAGCGAGAAAAGGTCTCCTCAGCAAGTGCGCTCCGAGCGCCTTAGCTACCTGTTTTCCAGCCGGCGACGGATGGTTTCGCTCTCAACAGGCTGTGAATTCTAAAATACTTTAGATATGAAAATCTGTATAATTTCACCCACATATTCTAAGCACTTTAAGGATGTAAACTATATAAAAAGAAAAATATCGAATTTTTCATCATCTTGAACGGTAACCTAGCCGTAAGTTATTTTATTGAACATTAAAATATTTTATGGTAAAACAGTTCTGGTAATACAATTTTGAACATAGAAATTTTTTCCTGGTGAAAAAGTATGGTAGAAATTACATTTGCAAGGATAAAAATGAAATTCGATTTCCTGAGGCAAGCAAATATGAATCAAATCTATTCTTATCAAATCTTACAAGTATTTAGGTAAGCAATTATTTTGCTGGCATGGAAAACTAGACTAGTCTAGAACCTCTTAAAACTATCATTTCTACGGCTAGGACTTAAATTTGAGCAATATCATTGCGATTAAAATAATTTTTCTTTAAAATGCATAGATAAGATTCAATTACCAGAAATTAGTCATAAAATTATCTATGTAGTTGTTGGTGGAAAATTTCACTGTACTCTCCCTTCCTGATGAACGATATTTCTCTGCTGTTTTAGTAACAAATTGGAATGTCGATTTTAGGCCCGACACGTCCAGAAATGAGAAATATCTTAAACGATGCATTATGATACTCTGAACATTTTTTATTAACAATGTTTATTTCTATCTAGCGGGGGAAAGTTGGGGGAGGGGTCAAAGTTTGATCTTGCACATTTAAGAAAATCTAGTACAGAACCGAACTCCTTAGATACTGAGGAGTTTTAGTACCCACACTCCTATACTCGGAGGCTTAAATAGTTATTTATAGTCATCCCAATAGTCACTTTTTTAGAATTTCCTTTTTTTCGAGCTGAGGTACTAGATTTTTCGCACTTTAGATTGGCTATAGTTCGGTAGAGTTACGTCCAATCGGAAAACGGGTTTCACTGTTCGCCTCAGCTCATTACCAGCTACAATTCGTAGAATCAAAATTTTCTCTGCATTCGTTTAGGGTAGGGGATAGAACCCACGGGGGGGGGGGGGTCGGGGTGTTGATTCCAATACCGCAATATGCATATCGTATTAAAGGTCTCGCCGAGTACTATCGGGTGGTGTATATTTTTCCCGATGCAGAAAACTTTCTCGGGACGTTTTTACCGCCGAAAAACCTATTTTTATGCACTTAGGTCACATACACCCCAGCTACTACATTTCCCATATATTTTTGCAGACCTTTCTTCCATGGCCAGTAATGCTCCGTTGTGAACATTTTTCTCATAAGAAGTCATTTACCATAGCGCACCAATACCGCACAATCACGAGAAATAGAAAAGTCCACTTTTTCACTCAAGAAAGTCGCTCGAACTACATCCGATCGCCAAAGCTTTCCTCCGCTTAATTGAAATTAGCATTGTTAATAAAACATGTTCAGAGTATCATAATGCATCGTTAAAGACATCTCCTGGCCTAAAGTTGTATGAAAAGTGGGCATTCCCCTTTATGAATTCAATATAAAAAATAAGCAATGATTTTTCGTGTTATACATTTTTTTTATTTTACGCCACGATAACGAGTTCGTGCTTAGATATTTATTTGAATTATTTGCGTTGACAATCGGTTTGGAATTTCTGTAATTACTTAAGTAATAAAATTTGAAAAATTTTTATTGACTCTTCTAAAGCTGTTTATGTTTTGTTTTCAAATTATATTGTCACAAGTAAGTAAACCAATTCAAGTAGATGATTTTGTTTTCGCTTTATTTATTTATTTTTTATTCGCCAGACAAAATAACTTTTATAGATGTTTGCATATCAAAGAACTCTTCAGTACTAGATTAGAAATGTCTGGGAATAAGTATTTTTCCAGTATATGTAAATATGTAAAAATTCCGAATTTATTTATATACACATATCTATGTACTATATGACATCACTATTCGAGGGAATTGTCCATTTCATCTAATTAAGTATTGTCAAGCATAAATATATAATTTTTATGGAAAATAAAAATTTCAGCTCTTTTAGCCAACACGATCTTAAGTTATCGTGATTTCATCTAGAACTAAAAAATGAAAAAAAAAAAATTAGAATCCATGCAATACAATTGTTCTGTAATTACTGTGATTTAAGCTTATCACACATGTGCAAAATTACAATTTTGTACCACCTTCAATTACCTATATATATAAATATATACCTGTATTTATGATAAAATAATTTACATACATATTATGCATGCTGCTCTAAAATGTTCTAACCGTTGAAACTCGTTTTTGCATTACAATTGCAATCAGTGTGTAAATTTCATGCTCGCACCTAAAACTCACCCAGCGGTTTTACCTTTGGAATGCAACTTTCTTAGGTAAGTTGAAAAGACAAGTTATTGGCAAAATATTTTATTTAGGGTCATTGCACGCATATTCTGTGCGTCATTCATTGTTGGTATACCTATTTATGTTTTGTAATTATGCGATTAGCGTGCGAGATTTTTTTTAATGGAATAATTAATAAAATTTTTATGTTGTCAAATAAAAATATACTTAGACAAGTAAATATTTTGGTTATTTTTTATAGAGCTGTTAAAAGTAAAATTTTTTTTTTAGAGCTGTGTATAGTATTTGCTAGTAGGATGTTTAAGGGTAGAACTTTTATTATGTGTATCAAATATATACACTGGAAAGCAATTGCGGTTATGTACACTCACTGATTTGTATAACATTAACTGCTCTGCTCGATTTGCTGTTCGGTCTAGTAAGGCTGGGTCGATTTTATCAGTGTCATTAACATCTTCCGAAATTAATTCATAATAAAAATGCGAGTCTTGAGATTTTATATATGTATGTATTTCATTTGTTTGAATAAGAGCCGAAAATGTTTCAACAGTTTCAGTTGCAATACATATTATACCCTAGCTAGATGAATGATTGGTCTAAGACCAATTCTTAAGATATCCTCTAGATGAATTCCAGTATATAATTTCGTATGGTCAGCCATCTATGAAAGTTTGATTTTTGAAGTAGTTTTTCGCATTTATTTCTAAAACGGTTCGTCGGAGAGTAAAAATGGTTATAACCAATTTCATAGGATTTCATATTCTGAAGAACTTTTCAGTACAATAAAAGCGTCTAGAACTGATCATTTTTGAGGCCAGCCCGTCCCTTTAACTCGCACACGAATTTGTCTGTCTGTATATTTCTTTTTTTACTATTTGCGACACTCCCGTAGACCCATTTTTCGTCATCACAGCGAACTGAATTATGGCACACAGGTTCATGTCGCGTGACAATTGAATCTGTCAAAACTTGAACCGGAAATTTCCATGGAAAACCCGGAAAATCGGGAAAATCATTTGAAAATTTGGTACGAATTTGATTAGTGATAAATCCGTCTAAGGAAAAATGCAGAGTTTTCCGATTTTTCCGAAAAAATTTTCCGGAATTTTCCGACTTTTCCGGTAAAAAAGTTTTCTAAATTATGTAGGATTAAGTTCCCTATCAACTGGCATCATTACTTTCTCTCCGACAATGGTGAAAACTTGCAGAAAAAAATCGAGGAAAATTCATGTAAAACGCTTTTCCGGAGTTTTTCCGACCAAGGAAGCGTTTGAGCGTTTTGCAACCTAAGACAAAGTTGTAGAGCGAAATGAGTTGCATAAAGTTGCTTTTGTGGAAAACTCCATGGAAAACCCGGAAAAGCGGGAAAATCATCGGAAAAATTTTCATCGATATGATAAGTGATAAATCTGTTTCAGAAAAAGTTCAGAATTTTCCGAAAATTTCCGGAATTTTTATAAGCTATGCGGAATCATTTTTTTCCGTCCTACTGGCATCAATACTTTCTCTTCAACAATCATGAAAACTTGCATGAAAAATCGAGGAAAATTCATGTAAATTTTTAAAAAAATTTCATAGTAATAGGCAAAGTCTTTGGAAAACATGGAAAATCGGGAAAATTCATGTTATATGGGATCAAGTTGGAATACAGCTAAAAAGCGCTGTTTAAAACATAATTTGAATTTAAGAAAACCGTTGCAGTACTTCAACGATTTGATACTCGAATAAATTTTTGTTTTCGGATCGGCATCAAACATGACTTCAAATGTCGGTAATGATAAGCTGAACAAAAACTTCCGGGCAACCATGGTGCTGACTTCCAACCATCTCAATAAATTTTTTGAAAAACTGGTAAATCAGTGTCTTTTCAGCCGTAATAACAATTTAGTTAACGTGAAAAAGGCAGAAAATAAAATAAGTAAAAACGAGTTTTCAAACAAAACTGAGGCCAAGCCGCATGAAAAAGTAGAAAATAAACTTTTCTTTACACACAGAGGTGGACTCAGATTTTATTCGCTGACAATTACCGATATATTTCAGTATGATCAATGAGAGGTAATAAGTGATTTGATTCATAAAGAGAAAGAATATTCAAGAGAAATGTCCCAATCAAAAAATCTGAGTCCACCTCTGTGTATGAAGAAAAGTTTACTTTCTACTTTTTCATGCGGCTTGGCCTCAGTTTTGTTTGAAAATTCGTTTTTTACTTATTTTACTACAGTAACTAAATATCCAACATTTTTATATGGCAACAGAAGGAAACGGTTGACCGATTTAGTGCATGTTTGAATCTATACTTACTATTACTATGAAAACACTGTATACAAGATATAAGGTCTCTTCGTTGACGTGTTCTCAGGCAGTGTTCAAATATATAGTGAAAAACAATATTTTTGTATGGCAACCCTACGAAAGAGTTGCCAGATTTGTCCCATTTTCATACTCAAATTCGCATTTCTTTTTTCTAAATCTATATGCAAAATTTCAACTCTCTACGTGGACGCGTTGCAAGGCACTGTCCAAATATATAGTAAAAAAAGAAACTTTTGTATGGCAACCCTACGAAGAGGTTAGCCGATTTGTCCCATTTTTTAACTTAAATTTACTTTTTGTTTTTTTCAAAAAAGCCCTTGTGTAAAATTTCAGCTTCCTAAGTGAACTCGTTCTCGAGTTATCGTGATGACAGACACGCGGACGGACGGACAAACGGACATGCAAAAATCAAAATAACTTTTAATATTAATTTTCTCTACTAGCATTATTTCTAGGAGCTACAAACGGAATGACAAACTTAGTATACCTTTTAGATTTCCTCTAGGGTATAAAAACAAAAAGTTGTACAGACCATATGACAGTGTTCGACAGAACCCTGGGGTTTAGTGGTGGTTATGCGAAGCTTACATAACTTAAAAAACAATAAAAATTAACCCCCTCTACGAAATTAACAATATTGACTAAACATAAGACCTAGAATGGAATACAACTCCTATGTATGGGCTGGAGCTGGTCGCACAGCCTTAGCTTCTTTGGATATTGTCCAGAAAAGAGCCTTCAAGCTCATTGGCAATGTGGTAATAATTTTTCATATCGATTCAGTTCGAAACCGCGGTATAGAACATTATAAAGTTTTTTATTTTTATTTGTGGATAAGACAATCGCCAATAAAAGAAAATGGCTTACAGCTGATTGGAGGTTTACAGCTGGTAGTGGTATTGAACGGGTCTATGATGCAATGTTTAGGCTAATTTTTTCAGGAAAACTCCGATCTTTATTTGCTCGACATTTCGGGCCTTGATTTAGTATCCTTCTTCAGGACCTAAATACATGGAAATATAAAAAAATATGCAAATTATATAATTACTTTGCATTCTTTTACCTCTGTTTCCGATGTTATAGGACTTTTTTTTAAAAAATATTGGAGCATAAAATACACATTAAAAATATTAAAAACGTTGATTGAACATATAAATAAATAAATAAGTAAAAGATGTAAAATAATAGTAAAAATTTAATAAAACTTTAGACTAATGTATTCTAAGCGAAAATTTAAAGGATCACAGATGAGTGATGTGTGGAGCTCTTTGTCATGTTGTGTTGTCAAGATTTCAATCTTCGTAGTAGGTGTTGGTAGTCTTTGTTGATTAGGTCTGTGTCTTGTCTTAAATTGCGGTTAAATTCTTCTTGTTCATGTGGATGTGGCATGTTTTTCTCTGTGTTTATGATTGTCATATTATCAAATGCGAAGGTGTGTCCGTTTTGTATTGTGTGGAAGGCTAATGTTGATCGTGGCGTCTTCTTGGCTATGTATGTTTTATGGTGCCATAGTCTCGTTTTAAGTTTTCTAGATGTTTGTCCTATATAAGCTATAGTGCAGTTTTTGCATGGTACTTTTCTAAACTACATTATTGGTTCCTTGTGTGGGTATAGGGTCCTTTAATTTGGTGTAACTTCTATTGAGTTGCGTTATTGAATTGAATGACATCTTTATTTTATTATTATTATTTTGGATTATCCTGGCGATTTTTAGACATATTGGATATATGTAGGGGGTGGATCTGCACATTGGGGTAGTAGGTAGGTATGCTGTTAATCGTTCTATTGTATTGGATGCTGCTATAATCCAGGTTGTTGTTTTCTTGATTAGTGTATCTGTATAGATTGGATAATTATTTTTCATCGGAATATCTGTTGCAATCTTTATGTTTTTCTATGCAAATTGCCGATTACTTATTTTAAATATTTTATTAATGAATGATTGAGCTAATTGCCAATTTTTGATTTTTGTGGATGGTTGGAAAGTTAATTTAGTATTCGGTTTGAAACACAGGGTTTACAGTACCAGTCAGTTATTATTATATTGTTGTTTGTTCTAATTAAGCGTATGTTCAAGAATTGTTTTGTTATTATCTCTTTTTTAATTGTGAATTTAAATCAATTGTAGATATTATTATTATCGAGTAAATAAAGAATTATAAAATAAAGATCGGAGTTTTCTTGAAAAATTTAGCTTAAACATTGCAATAAAAAAAAGGAGCAAAAAGATTGTTGTTTCGTAAACATTAAAAATGAAAACAAATTAAGATAATGTCATAAATTTAATATATTCCTAACAGTTTGTTTTTTATATACATTTGCATTAGGTATATCTCTAAAATAAATAAATTTTTCAAAATTCCCAGAAACGTCATTTAAACCATAAATTAATAATTCAAAATGAATTAAGTTAAGGTAATTAACATATGATACTACAACAACCTCATACAAATAAGTTGTTAAGCGACTTTGATAGACTTTCTGTAGAAATTTAAGCCGGGAGATTCCCGATCTTCAAGGTAATTTTACTCTTTCGAGTTCAGATATATCCGGCAGTATCATGACAATGAGTTACAAGTAGACATTCGACAGATCTCAGCTAAGATGATTTATAAGCACAAATCAGAAATGACTAGAAGAATAAAATAAGTAAAAAACGAGTTTTCAAACAAAACGGAGGCCAAGCCTCATGAAAAAGTAGAAAATAAACTTTAATTCACACACAGAGGTTGACTCAGATATTTTGATTGGGAAATTTCTCTTGAATATTCTTTCTCTTCATGAATCAAATCACTTATTACCTCTGATTGATCATACTGAAATATATCGGTGATTGTCAGCGAATAAAATCTGAGTCCACCTCTGTGTGTGAAGAAAAGTTTATTTTCTACTTTTTCATGCGGCTTGGCCTCAGTTTTGTTTGAAAATTCGTTTTTTACTTATTTTATTTTCTGCCTTTTTCACGTTAACTAAATTGTTATTACGTGCTGCATGGAGATATTTTAAAACAATTTTATGACGGCTGAAAAGACACTGATTTACCAGTTTTTCAAAAAAATTATTCGAGTATCAAATCGTTGAAGTACTGCAACGGTTTTCTGAAATTCAAATTATGTTTTAAACAGCACTTTTTAGCTGTATTCCAACTTGATCCCATATAACATGAATTTTCCCGATTTTCCAAGTTTTCCACAGACTTTTCCTATTACTATTAATTTTTTTTAAAAATTTACATGAATTTTGCTCTAATTTTCATGCACGTTTTCATGATTGTTGAAGAGAAAGTATTGATGCCAGTAGGACGAAAAAAACAATGATTCCGCATAGCTTATAAACTTTTTTGTCGGAAAATTGGAAAATTCTGCATTTTTCCTGAAACAGGTTTATCACTAATCGTATCTATGAAAATTTTTCCGATGATTTTCCAGCTTTTCCGGGTTTTCCATGGAGTTTTCCACAAAAGCAACTTTATGCAACTCATTTCGCTCTACAACTTTGTCTTAGGTTGCAAAACGCTCAAACGCTTCCTTGGTCTGAAAAACTCCGGAAAAGCGTTTTACATGAATTACCCTCGATTTTTTCTGCAAGTTTTCACTATTGTCGGAGAGAAAGTAATGATGCCAGTTGATAGGGAACTTGATCCTGCATAATTTAGAAAACTTTTTACCGGAAAATGTTCCTGAAAGTTTGGAAAATTCCGGAAATTTTTTTCGGAAAAAACGGAAAACTCTGCATTTTTCCTGAAACGGATTTATCACTAATCAAATTTGTACCAAATTTTCAAATGATTTTTCCCGATTTTCCGGGTTTTCCATGGAAATTTCCGGTTCAAATTTTGATAGATTCAATTGTCACGCGACATGAACCTGTGTGCCAAATTTCAGCTCGCTGTGATGACGAAAAGTGGGTCTAAGAGAGTGTCGAAAATAGTAAAAAAATAAATAGAATCTATTCAGGACATCTATGTGTCTCACTTCACTACTACTCTCACACTCTTTACTTGGGGGTACTTGGGGGTACGGTGGATGACCATTGATAAGAACGAACTGCAACCGGAAATTTACTGGCAGCATATTTTTCATTGGTTATTTTAAGTTACAATATGATTCTATTTTCGATCATATGATTGTGAAGTTTTACGATTGTAATTTTAATTTGTACCATTGACTATGGGCCAGAAATGGTTAGCTAGTAAGTAATAGACTTAAAATAAGTAAAAATCTGGTGAATTAATATTTTTTTAAGAATGGGTCGAAAATGACCCTTTGGGAACTTTGGGATAGTTTTACGCAGTTAGTCAAACTTTAGAGTAACAAAAACATATTGTATGAAAATGACATATATTATTAATGAAAAAATATACATATATGTAGGTATATACATTTTAATAAGTTAGATTAAATAAAATAAAGTTTTATCTTTTCTGAAAGAAATTCATTCACTAAAACTAAGATACTTCATTCATTCATCAATATCATACTTCGTCAGAAACCATTCTTTTTCGTCTCTTGAATTGGGATAATTCAGGAAACATTTGTTATGCAAAAAAATATTACAAGATGTGCAGGCTATTACAGTTTTGTTCCCACAATGAATATACGTATACATCGACGGCTACTTTGACCAGTGTTTACAAGATGCCTCCCGCACATTACTGATTTTAGTTTTTCTCGTAAGTCCCGGTCCACTCCATAGTTTTTACACAAGTTTTCAGCAACATTCCCCCCCAATAAATTACAGTTTATCGTATTTGTATCCAAAGCTTGTAATAAGTATCCGGCATCAAAACACCATAGTATAATAGACATGCATATATACCATTTTTCTCGTCGAATGCTAGTAGCATAATTTGAAATGAAATTATCCATTAAATCAACACCCCCATATTTTTGTTTTTGTTTGACGGAATATTTGGAAATTTTTTACATAGGCTGGCACCAAATCGATTAGACATAGCCATAAAACAATATTATTGTCCATCCATTTTACCGCAATATAGTATTGTCAACTTTGTCCACAGAACTATCGTATGCCTCTCTTGCTTCACCTCCACTGAAGTAATTTAGTCAACAATTTTACACTTGTGAAAAAGTTATCGAAAAACAGAGAAAATTTTAAGTTCTTATATTTTTTCTGCCACGCATAAATCTCCGCCACTGTAAATTTAATAAATTTATTAGTCCAAGAGGTCGAAAACAAACCAATAATCTTAAAGGATTGATTTAAAAAGAAACCGTTTTGGAAAAAATGGCAGTTCAAAGGTTAACAAAAACCTTAGATCATATAACAAAAAGGATAGGCTATGAGGCAGAAAAACTTAATCATTTTTCTGCGTGTAGTAGAACCGCATCGATGTATTCGTTTTAGTCATGGAAGTAGTAAACTACGATATTTTCACAACGGGCGAAAAATTTAGTGGTTGAAACTTTATTAAGTATGTATTGAAGAAATTCTATAGAAGAGATTCCATTATATCACAAGATTTTTAAATTAATTTTTAAGATAATAATTTATAATATTTTTATAACTTTTTACATTTTTACGAATTTGCTTAGTGCCCCATTTATTTTCTGATAATATTTTTTGGCGTTGCCTTTGTATAGCTGTTGTAACTTAAGGCGACAATAACAATTCAATTTTAAACAAACAAACCGGCATTGGAAAATGTTAAATTTTGCTACCACGGCTGTTTATTTTTATAAATATTTCACTCTTATTTTATTTAGAACAATATAATTTATTATTGAAAGAATTAAACTTGCCTGAAAAATGATTTCCTAAGAGAATATCTCCGATTATTTCTGTAGCACTGCACAGCGCACTTCATTCCGATAACTGAAGACTCCGGAGTCTCGATTCTATGAAATCCCGTTCACAAAACAATATTTGAGTATAATATAGCACTTCTCTTAAGTATATAATCACTTATAATCACTTTTATATCACAAATTCACTAAATGAAACACTAACTTTCCTTTGATAAAATCTGAAATGTCAGAAATAAATCAGAATTGTCAAACTGAAGAATTACCTTAGAGTAACAAGGCGATAGCCTACTTGTCGCCTCCGTGTCTAAAAAAAATGCTTATCACACGTACAGGAATTTTACGCAGCATAGCCTATCCTTTTCGTTATATGATCTAAGACAAAAATCATGCATTCTCGTATTCAATTGAAAACAAAGAAATAATTCCCGATTAAAAAATTAATATAGTATTTTCCGTTTCGAATTTACGTCCATGATTGCTTTCTTTCAAACAGTGATTTTTGCTACCCTGTACCACTAAGCATTCTGCCACAGAATTAAAAAATTACGTAATTTCTAATTATTAGAATTTAAAGAAAAATTTTCAGGAGTATTAATTTATGTTATGATTGTTTACACGGCAGAAAGTGCATGGGTCGATTTCGACACATTGGGATTAAAATGTAGCGACTCGTTTTCGACCGCTGGCATTTAAATGGGTTAACTGGGTAGCTAAAATGTAATGTTTTGGAAAATTAACAAACTGACAACTGAGATAGTGGACGATCCTTGAAGCAGATCGTCCAGACAGTGTTGAAGAAAAATCCGAAATTCTTGAAAATGATACTTCTACAAATAAGTATCAAGCCGGAAAAATGCTATTCTTGCGCACAAATACTTCCTTGCAAATGATCTTAAATTAAAAAACCTAGATTTACTCAAAGAACAATTTATGGGGAAATGTCCATAAAGTCCAAGGCACATAAAAGATTTCTGGTTAATTTAAGTGAATCTCCTCAATGGTGGATAGGTATAATTTTGTCATATAGCTACATTATATACAGGATGTCACAAGAAATAGTGTCAAACGGAAGTCCAGAGATAGAGCACGCCACCGGGGTAGGTACCCGAATCATCCCATGTATGTTTTGCGATTTTTTGTAGTTTACGAGTTATGATTTTTTTCGTGATTATTTTACCAAACAACTAACTCGAAGACATTTTTGGTCATAGTGACTTGAATAATTGAGACGAATTGCTGATTTTTTTTCCAATTTATCTGAGAATTAAGTCCATCCAATATAAAAAAATTTGATTCCGTAGCATGCTAAAAGAAATTTGTAAATTACATAATAAAATTTGCCAATATCTTTGAGGGCGATTAAAAAAAAAAGCCAAGTAACTTATGTCACCTAAACTTATTTAAAAAATTTCATTTCATATGGCATCATTTAGGTATGAAGTTTCCAGAGAAAACAAATCTTCTGGTAATGAGCTGAGGTGGACAATGAGACCCGTTTTCCGATCGGACATAGCCCTATCAATCTAACGTGTGAAAAATCTAGTACCCCAGTTCGAATAGATTTAAGACTTAGTACGTTATGAATCGAATTTTATAGGTATGATACCATAGAGATATCTCAATAAAATTTACACGGTAAATGGCCAATGAAATGAGGATGTTTTTAAAATAGGTTTGGATGAAAAAGTTATGTGACTTTTTTTTTTAAATCGCCCTCAAAGATTTTGGCACATTTTATTATTTTGAACTTAATGGAATTTAAAAATTTCTTTTGGCGCAATGGAATGAGCTACGGAATCAAATCTTTTTGCATTGGATAGGCATAACATTCAGGTAAATTGGAAAAAAAATTACCAGCCATTGACCAAAAATATCTCCGAATTAGTAATTTGGTAAAAAATCATATCTCGTAAACTAAAAAAATCACAGAACATACACGGGGTGATTCGGGTATCTCTAACACTAACACTATTCCTTCTTTGGACACCCTGTATACAGGGTGTTTCATAATTTGTTCACCTAGCTCAAGGGTTTGATAGCTGAGGTAGAGGCAGGCAAAAAATTATGAGGTGAGGGAGCGGGGGAATTAGTAAGACCCGGCGTTTCGATGGTACGGGGGGTTTAAGAGTTTTAGAACTTCTTCCACTTTATACCCTGTAACTTTCTTTATATACACCCTATCAAGATACGACGGTTTGCTAACCTTGATAGAAAGTTACAGGGTGTTAAGTGCAAGAAGTACTAAAAATCTTAAACCCCCTACCGCCGAAAGGACACGTCTTACACCCCCCCCCCCCCACACCTTATAATTTCTTGCTTGTCACCACCTCAGCTGTCAAATCCTTAAGCTAGGTGCACCAATTATGAAGCACCCTGTATACATTGTTCTTGAACAAAAGTATTTCTTGACAAATTTATGTTATTTTTTCAATTTAGGTATAAGCAGCTACTCTATAAGAAATAGGTCGTTTTTTGTATTAAGAAATCGCGAACATTTTATTATAGCATCCATATATTGTGCTTGTAATTGGCTATCGCTTACTATCAATACGATTATTTTGTGCTTTTATTCGGGGATTTTTATGAAAGCATATTTTGTGTTTATTGGTTAAAAACAACACCCGGTTAAAATCACAAAATACTGGGCCCATGTGGTTTTAGGCGGGGAATACTGTACAGTGGGTATAAGGTTCCTGGTCTATCACCTGTGATGTCTTAATAGTTTTGTTGATTATAAATTAATTTCATTAGATGAGAAGAAAGTGAGAAGAGAAGTGACTCGATTCAATAAAAAGAATCACTTTTTTTTTTGTTAAAGATCTCTAGATTGGGTATTCGGTGCTAAGTAAATTTTTTAGGTGCTGGGGCACAGAACATTAGAGTCCACACTATTGTCGACAGAGTCAGAAAAACTTAAGCTCTAACGTGGAGCGCCGATAGTGCTTATATGCCATGTTACGTTTGATGTGCGGTCGACTGTAACTATTATTTCAGAACTTTAATTATTATTATTGCATTTCATGAAGTTTTTGTGAATTTTTAATTTTTTTAATCACGAGTGTCACTTACAAATGGATGGCATTAGGCGCATATACAAAGGGGGGGGGGGGGAGGACAAGGGTTATGTCTTTTTTGTCAACTGGTCTATACTGGTTGTCTTGTATATCATAAATTATTTTATGATTTCGCACTTCCTCAATCATTTTTTCATCAAAACTCTTACAACCTTGACAAAAATAAATGCCACAAAAATTTCATTCGTTTGATTTTGTTGGCGACGACGGCAAAATTAGAAATTGATCAATTCCGACGGCAACTTCGTCCACCACTGACAGTCACCTGTCGAAATTCGGGCATTCGCATAAAGGCTGAAGTACAATAGAAGTAAATAACTTTACGAAATTAAACGAGACTGAGGTTTACTTACGAAAAATTGATATTTTTAGCCTAAATATAGTTATCACATTCCGTAAGAGTTATTATCTTGATATTTAATGTTTTCAATTTTGAAAAGTGGTAAAAGTGAAAAAATTAACAAATGGAAGTTGATGTAATTGTAGATTTGTGCTTTCTATTAATTCGCAGTACCATTTTTATTCCATTTTAAGTTTTACATTGCACTTTTAATCATTTAGTAATAATTTAATTGTTTGAACACATCGAGTTCTTACGGAATGAACGATTCTTAGCGCACTATACTTACGGAAAATTGGATATTTAAACTTAACGAAAGTTCCCCTCCCTGTTAAATTAAAAGGGTGCGTTCGCTTTACGTAAGTAAATGTACTTCCGTATACTTTTATTGTAGTTCAGTCATAAGACGCTGTGCTTTAAGAAGTTTGACAGCGGAATTTTTTCGTCGTTTGCCGTTGCCCGTCGCAATTGTATTTAAGCCTTGATTTAACAAATTTTGTTTTACGGTTCTTCCATCTTCCAGTAGAACCCTAGTTCCATGCAATCAACATCAAGCCAAACGTTGATTTTTCATAGCAACACTGATTCAAGAGTTGTTTAACATTTTTACGTTCGTAGGGAAGCATTAGATTTTCTTAGAAATACACTTGCTAATTGTTCTTAGAAATACACTTGCTAATTGTTCTTAAGGAACAACGGCCTAAACGAATTGGTGCATTGATACTGTTGGCTCACTCTTTCGGACAGGGGCACAAGCATACAGTTTTTTTTTTAGAAAGATCTGAAAATTTTTCTTTAGATTTTTCATGCACTATTGGTGGCGGACAATGATTCCAAAGAGTTATGTATGTTGATTCAGGTGCCTTGGCTGATCTGGGTCGCTAAAGATATTTATGAGCGTTGGCAAGCATACATTTGTTCTTGAAAATTTACCTAAACATTTTTCTTTCTGATAACGATCAGTTGGATTGATGCTTCTGAAATTTATTCTACAAATTTTCTTCACAATTTTTACGGCAAGATTATAAAAATAAAAACCATTCGCTTTTTTCCTCTGCGGTAGTTGCCGTTGCTTTGCCTGTACTTTCGTATTAATTAAAGTAGTGTTGTTTAATTTAACTTATTTTATTTTATTTTTAATTTGTAGGAGAAGGATAAACTTGCTACACTAGTTAGCGATGGAAGTAGAAATAGTAGCGAAAATGGAAATCAGAAGACTGATAAGACCATTGACAACTTTTTTTTTAGAAAAAAGCAAGATCAGTTAAGTTACCATCAAAAGAAGTAGTCATTGACATATCATGCGCTTCTATTCCTTTGAATGTGACTCAAGGTCCAAGTTCTCACTATTAGTCATTTACTTCACCCGTGACAGACTCGGTTGCATCATATCTATTTCTACAATCTTTGCACGAGAAAGAGATTTTGGATATGCGTCCTTAATGTCTGTCCACTCTGAGATCGACATAGATGTGGCTAATATTATTGACAGGTTTTGCAAATCAAACCGAAAATTCGGTTTGTGATATCTAACTTAAATATGATAATAAAAGAAAAATTAAAAGCGACTACTTCCGACTTTTTTCTCCCCTCGAACATTTTAGTTGTGATCCCCACAGATCTGGATACGCGCCTGGATGGCACCTCAAGTCGAGCCGTCCACGTCGCTCTTTTAACTATGACCTTCGATATTGCAGCATACTAACAGGAAAAATAATAAAAAAATAAACTACATCATGAAGTTGGTTTGAAATTTTGAAAAAAAAAATAAAACCCGAAAAGACATGGGCCACTCTTGTACTGGGCAGTTAAAAGAAATGCAGCTCTCGTGACAGAGTAAGATGAGATCTTTTTCATCTTGTTCTTTATAGCCTACAAATTTTTTATACTGACGAACGATTAGGTCATTTCAATTACAAATAAATAAATATAGACCTAAATATTTCGGTGGCATTATTATTATTATTATTTATTTTGATTCACCAATATCTGCTATTCAGCTTATCAACTTGCATAGCTAGAAGATATCGTTGATTGCGGAAGCTGACATAAGCATCGAGATATGTACATGAGTGTCTCTCTAGCATTTATTTTAAGAAATAAAATAGAATATAAAATTATAAATCTACATGCATACATATACATATGTATGTATAAAAAAAAAAGTCCAGATTTTACTGATTTGAATCCCAAAAACTTCTGGATTCTATAATATCAATAATGCCTGTAAGTGCACGTTTCGGAATTATGCAACCGGAAATTTCAATTGAGGCTAATTTTTATCATTGTTATACAAAATTGACACAATTAAAAACTGTGAGTTTGAAAGTTGTGAGTTTTTGCCCTTTCAGCTTTTCACTTGGAAAAGTCAATTACCTGTAACTATGTCAAGACCGTGTAGAGTTAGTGAGTGAGTGAGTGAATGAATGAATGAATGTGGTTTCAACATCGATCAAGTGAATAGCTCAAGAAATCTCGAGATTGCAACCTATTGCTGCAGAAGTACAAAATATACGTACATACATACAACATATGTACATGAGCGGTACTTTTGCAGACCGTACATATGTACTTACTATAATAATGTAGATAGGTATATACCTGTATATAATCTATAAAATGAGAGTTACGTAACCGGTTATTCGAAATGCAAAAATTCTACTGTAAAAGATGAGAAATTTTACTACTAACCTGATCACGTTAGGTACATACACTTATGTATGTATATTTGGCGCTTTTTTGACGATTCTGGCGGCGCACAATGATGTTATTTATTGTCTCAAAATTGTTAATTATTCATTTGCATATGACCTTGAACACGTTCAATTTTTGGTCTTTTTTTTGTGCTATACTTGCACTCTACTCACATTAAAAATTCATTTCACTTTTTTCCGAAATTTTGATATTAATATAAAATATAAAAATCATCCTGATATTATCGCTAACATATAATTTGAAGGGTTGCAGAAAGAATGCGTGATGCGCTCTATCAATATTTTAATTTGTTTTGTATACTGGAAAAAAAATCATCTAGCTCTATGGGCACTTTATTATGTATGTATGTATGTAAATGGCTTTGTTTGAGGTTCCATATATAATAGCCAATGAGCAAATATTTGTTTAGTGAGAAAACATAAAAAAACTTATGAATATTTATCAACAAGCTATTTTATTTTTTATCGGATTAAATATTGTTTTAGTAAATCGATTTTCTTTTGAAATTTAAATTTGTTAATTAATTATCTTAAAACGCAAGCGCAATGAATGTAGGTACATCGGGGTTATACAAATAGGTATTTATGTAAGGTATGTAGTTGTCGATCTGCCGGAAATATGATCGCCTTTTACATACATTTTTCATTATTTCAATTTACTGTAATTTAAAAGTGAAGTATTTTTGCATTTTAAAAATTATCTGTAAACATTGATGTTGAATGTCAATTTATTACCGGGAGATCAAGGAAGATATCGACATTGGTCGTCACGTTTTTTTTCAATTAGCAGTTTCTTTCTTAATTATTCTAAATGGGAGGGAAATTCTAAGAAATTCTAAGAATTAAAATTAAGATGAAAAATGATAAGATTGCAAAATTAATTTCAAAAGGTAGCTATAGCTAGGTAATTGCATATATGTATATATACTTTTGTGTGTTTATGACATAAATACTTTATTGTTTGTAGTTTTAGCAAGAAAACTATAAATGTTATATTCTCACGTGTGGATATAATGTAACTTTTTATTGAGTAAATTAAAAGTTCTTTACCATATTTGTTGTTAGAACTTAATTTAACGATGAAAAGTAATTTATAATTTTTGTAATTATTCGAAATTATTACGGAATAAAGATATAACTTTTGAATAATATGTGAGTATAATTTTAATAGAAGTTTTAGGAAAGTTGGACAGTTAAACCGCATGCAACTTTTACCATTAATATAAATTTAAGTGGCACAATACAGACGTCATCTATAGGTAGTGGATGGAAATATATATTTCTTGGATAAAAATCGTATTTTTTTTCAATTCGATAGTGAGAGATCGATTTTTTTTACGTAATCGTTATATATTTTGAAAAAAATCAAATCAAATTTAGATATTTTTTGTTTTGTTTTGCTCCAGGGAAAATTGTGCAAGTCATTTTTATGCACCTTGGTCTAATGATAGAATTAGAGAACTGATTATGGAGAGCGACTTCGCTTACAATACTTAGAAACGATACGGTGGATCGGAACTACAGTAGGGCCGAACACCCAAAATTTATACTCTGTTCGGATTTACGAGCGTTCGGATTATAGTATGTATACATAGATATTTTGAAAGACGTTTTGCAACATAAAACAAAGTTTTTTGTAATTGAAAGTACATATACTTATCTTTTAATCAGGCAATAATGTTATATAATTAAAGTATACTGCTATTAATCACACTTTTTTAAAAAATTCCAAAATATTGCTTTGGACGAGTGGTGTTTAACGACATAGAAAATGCTTTATAAATTAATTTATGCAAAAGCATTTTTTCTGGTATCGAAATACCGACTGCATCCGCCCATTCCAAGCAAGTATTTAAAGCAGATAAAGCTTGAGTATGTGAAATCCTTGCAACTATGGTCCCGATACCTCCGATGCCGCCAATTCTTCTTCGTTTTCACTGTCATGGTCATTTATTATTTGTCTTACTATGTCTTCATCAGTTAAGGGCAATCAATATCATCATTGCTTGCCAAGAAATTGTTAATCTCCATTTCTGAAAATCCTCTGTTACGAAAAATGCTTAATGGCAAGTCATCTTCGGGATCAAAATCTTCCACATCTTGGCCAGAAATTTCCTCTGATTCGAATAACAAGGGCCACAGTGGTTTCCAAGACTTTTTAATCAGATTTGAAGACAATTGCCGTTAACTTCGGGCCAGTGAAAACACTGCATCTTTCATTGTGGTTTTTTTTAAGGACTTCAGATACTGTGCATTCTGGATTAACTTCATGCTGGCCAAAAACTTGCAATAGAAGTTTTTTTTGTAATTTATTTTGATATTCTGGATCACATTTTGGTGCATGGGTTGAATTAAGGCTGTACAATTGGGCGGCATGTACAGAACAGTAAAATTTTCATCAATCGATATCAGATCTTTTTCGAGTAGATGCGCTGGTGCATTATCAAGAAGTAGAACTGCTTTTAGCGGTAAGTTCTTTCTCGATAAAAATTTCTTTACTTCGGGAATGAAATGTCCTTTCAGCCAGTCTAAAAATATTAGTCTTGTAACCCAAGCATTACGTTCACCAATGTAATGAGCTGGTAACTTTTTGACTGTTGCAAATGCACGTGGCTTTTGTGCTTTGCCAACAACCAGCAAGGGCAGTTTGTGCGTTCTGGGTACGTTTGCGCATGGCATAAATGTGATCCTCTCCTTCGATACTTTGGAACCTGGGGCCCTACTTTCTAGCCCAGAAGCCAACGTTTTATCTGGTATCATTTTCCAGTACAGGCCTGATTCATCAGCATTATAGCTTTGGTCTGCAGTTAGATCCTTTTTCCTAATAACGTCCATGAATTTAGCCTGGAATGGCTTTACAGCTGTTTCATCATTCGAAAGCTTCTCACCGGTTAGTTTAAGTTGGCGTATACCATGCCTTTTCTTAAAATTATCTAACCATTCTCTACTAGCAACAAAGTCTCCTCTTCTAAGTCTTTCATGGAAATATTTGGCCTATTCCATCAGTATTTCACCTGACAAAGAGACGTTCTTTCTTCGTTGCTCTAAAAACCACGTAAATAAAGCATCTTCAAGCTTGGGATTTTCAGGAGTTTTCAAGGTTTTTCTGGCGCGTGGACCCTTTTCTGTATTTATTACGAATGATCTTATTTTTGCCTCCTTGCTTTTAATATCAAAAATAGTGGACTTTCGAACATTATAATGTTGTGCAAGAATTGTTAACGAGATGCCAGCCTTAATCTTGTCCAAAATCTCGCACTTTTGTGAAATTGTCAACGTCACGTGTTTTCTTTTCTTCGATATTGAAGCCATGATTTAAAACTCACAAAAAATGCTCAAATGCTACGCTACAGTGTAGATAAAACAAAATGGCGGAACGGTGCGAGTCAGAGTAAAATTGGATGTGTAGCACCTAAAATGTATGACATGGTAGTGATTAATGTTATGAATAAAAATTCATTTATTCTATCTAAGTTTTAATATACATACTTACATACAGAGAAATTTTCATATCCAATTTAAATTCCGTTGGTATAACTACTGATATTTTAATAAAAGTGGTCGCTGCGTGGAACTGCGAGTTACTTACAAGCGACGGCGGCGCAGCGTAAAGGGGTCGTTCGGATTAGCTGGGGTTCGGATTATCGAGGCTCTGCTGTATAAGGAATAGATAGATAATACTTTTATTGCTGGCTACTGTATAAAGATTACATAATCTTGTTAACATACAGATAACAGGTGGAATTTAAATATACAGAAAAACCAATAAAAACTAACGATATATATAAAAATTGAAATGAAAATATAAAGGTCGAATAGCAAACAGAATAAACCTAATTACAGGAAAGAGATTTTAGTACATATACTATGTATAGAAGAAGGGAAAAGAAGATAGAAAAATATATAATAATAGTAAAAATTAAAACAATCAAATAAGAAAGATGAAATATTAAGATCTAATAGAAATTAACAAAGTATAATAAAATAGCAATAAATACGAACCAGGATGTATACTAATTAGTTGAAAGAGACTTTAATCGCTGAAGGAATACTCTGCTAGAGCCCACCGCCCTTAGGTCAAACGGCAGTAGATTCCATTTACATAGGATTTAAACAAAATAAGAGCGTTCTCCATAATGTGAGTTGCATTGAGGAAGAAGAAAACCAATATTTCTGAATGAATGCATAAATATTAATTTCTTGTAGAGATATTCGGGACACTTATTAAATAGTAATTTATGCAAAAAGATCAAATCACGATGTTCAAGGTGAGTATCTAGTGAATGACCAAGAACAGAGCTTGAATGCATTGAGATATGAGCACTACGCGGTAGTTTATAGACAAATCGAATAGAGTCATTAAATGCTACTATAAGTCTTCTGCGGCAGACTGAGTCTAACTTTGGTAATAATATGGTACCGTACATGAAATTAGGTACAATAAGAGTTCTTACTAATTTCATGCGCATCTCAGTTGAGAGAAGATATCCATGGACCCATAACTGGCGCATGCACCCATAAACTCTGCAAATTAAATATTGGTGATATGACTATAGCAGGAAAGCTTAGCATTCACTTCAACTCCTAGATTTCTGACTGAGTTTTGATATTGTAAGATAACATTATTAAGTAAAACAGGCGGCATATCAGATGTTTCAAGAGCACTTCTATAGATGGCATACAACACGACTTATTGGCATTTAAAATCAACCCATTGATTTGCTGAAGTAAATCTGCACATCATATACGTCCAGGACAACATTAGGAAGATCATTTAAAAATAAACTAAATAAGAAAGGACCGAGAATCGAGCCTTGGGGAATACCACATTCAGTAGAGCGAAACTGCGATAATATATAATGCACTTTGACGGCTTGTTGTCTATGGGAAAGGAAGCTCCCAATGGGGTTAACAGCAGATGAAGAAAAATCGAAATTGCTTGCAAGTTTATAAAGAAGGCGAGTATGGTCGACAGAATCAAATGCTTTACTAAAGTCGAGCAGAACAAGTATCGTTAGGAAATCCTGATCAAGGGCTTCTGTAATATCAGATGTTACTTTTAATAGAGCTGTTTCACAACTGTGCATTTTACGCAACCCAGATTGCAAAGGCGATAAGAACTTATTCCGGTCAATAAACTTAACAGCTTGGTTATATATTATTTTCTCGAACATCTTACTGAAATTTTCGGTAGTCTTTCTTAGAAGAGAGGATATATTTTTAATTTTTATCGGAGTAAACTTGACACGTCGCGCAACCATTGAAACACGTTGGAAAAATATTAAATAAACTTGTATCATTTCAAAATCTAATTAAACAGCAAATATTGATCACCTGATAAACTCAACACCTATATTTTTTTTAATAGTATTCCCAATATTTTCCGTTTAAATTAGAATGATCTTTCGTTATTTAATCCCAGCCACGGTGATCAATTCTCATTTAGAAACGTTTCTATTGATGAAGTTATTCTTGCTATTAAATCTCTTAAATCAAATGCAATTGGAATTGTCAGATTTACGGTTTCTAAAAATAATTCTTCCTTTCATAATAAGACCAATATTACATATTTTTAACACTGCTATTACTACTTCTTATTTCCCATTACAATGGAAGAGAGTTCTAAAATACTTCCAATTAAAAAAAATCGAAAACCGTCAAGTCCATAAGATTAGAGGCCTATTAGCATTCTTCTTGTGTTATCTAAAATATTGGAGCGTCTTCTTTATAATCAAATTAAAACGATGTATGATTGCTAAGCAACAATTCGGTTTTAGATCTAAACATAATACAATTTCGTAGCTCTTGAATCTCATTGAGGCTATTCGTCGTTATATTGAACAACATAATTGCAGTGTGCTATGCTTACTTGACTTGTCTAAAGCTTTTGATTCAGTCGATCATATATACTAACGCAGAAGTTTAATTTTCTTAGCTCTGCAGAAAATTTCTCATTCTTTCGTATTTAATAGATCGTACTCAGCAGTATTAAGAACTTATTCAGGAGTACCACAAGGATCAATATTAGGCCGCTTGTTGTTCGTGCTATAAATCAACGATATTGTTCTGATTCCTACACATTGTTCGATTTTACTTTATGCTGATGATGTACAACTTTTTCTCTCCTGTCCGGTTGATAGCATGGATATCAATATTTTTAAATTTAATCAAGACCTAGCTTGAATCAGTGCGGGGGGGGCGGCTGCGAACAAACTTTTGTTAAACCCTTCTAAATCCCAGAGTATTGTTCTTTGTAATCGACAAGTCGACACGTCCTCTTTGCCAATGTTGTTTTTGGATAACATCCCCATCGAATGTATGGAAGTTGTGAAAAACTTGGGGATGCATATTGACTCTAGGTTATCCTGGCATAAGCAAATTGATATTAGGGTGTCAAAAGTTTACCAAGGATTAAGAACACTTTGGCGTCATGCAAGGTACACACCACTCCAACTTCATCAATGTCTGGTCAGAGTGTTACTTGTTCCGATAATCACATAAAGGTGACTGTGTATATTCTAATTTTGATTCCTCATGTAGGAGAAAGCTCAATGTCGCATTTAATGCTTGTGCGCGGCATATATTCGGTCTATGGAGGTATGATCACATATCTGTCTTTTCTAGACAAGTTTTGGGTAGCGATTTGAATAGCTATCTTAATATTAGGATGTGCATAATGATGTATGAAATTTTAATCAATATGGCTCCGGACTACCTCAGGGATTATGTTGAACTTCTGTCATCTTGTCGAACCCAATTACTACTATTACCAAGGTTTTGTACTCTGTTTAGCTTTCGCATCTTTTTCATTCATTGTGTCAGAGTTTGGAATACTCTTCCTTTGGGTGTACCCATCGCACGGAGCTTGAGGGATTTCAGGATGGGAGCTTCACATTATTTTGTCAATGCTGAGAATAATTAGGCTCACTTATTATTATAATATATGTAAATGCATAATTTTCTGTTTTTTTTCTTTCCTTTTCAATTTTGTTATATTTTTTATAGTTTGGTAATATACAGGGTGTTTGTTTCTAGGTGGTCCATAGAGCAGGAGGTGATAGTATTCACCTAAATAAAAAAAATTGTATGCCAGGGGGGGGGGGTCCACATCAACCGCTTGGGAGTTACAGGGTGATTAAGATAAAAAGTTAGATTTTCAGTAAACTCCCTGTATCTTAAAAAGTACATAGCGCACAGTTAAGGACTCATTGTATGAGGAACTTCATGGTCATTACAACGACTGCTCAACCAGCCCCGTACCCTTCTCTTATTGAGATCTAAAATAAAAATTTCAGATTTTCTTACCTTTTCCCTTATTTTGAGCTCTATTTTTTTGCAGGAAGGTCGTTAACATAACTTTTTTTTATAAAAACTGTAAACTGTAGACTCTCCTCTTGAATTTGACCTAGCAGATTCTATGTCCTAACTTTAGCCATTAAAGAGTTATTAGCTCTAACCTATTCTGAAACGTATTTTTAAAGATAAAATCTTCCTTAGTGAGTGAAAATCGTAATCTAAAAAAACAATCGCCTAATTTCGGAATGACCTGAATAGATTATGAGCTAATAATTGTTAAATGGCTACAGTGAGGATATAGAGTGTAATAGATCAAATTATAGAGAAGAGTGCACAGTTTACAGTTTTTATAAAAAAAAAGTTATGTTAATGACGTTTTTGCAAAAAAAAAAAAAAAAAATAGAAGACAAACTTAAATAGAGGTAAGAAAGTCCGAAATTTTTATTTTAGACCCCCATAACTCTTGACAGGAGCGGAGACTTCTGCATACAATTAGCTCTTAACTGTGACCGTACGCCTTGTACTTATTATCAAGATACAGGCTGTTTTGTGAAAAACTAGCTTTTTTTCTTAATCACCTTGTATCATCCAAACGGTTGATGTGGACTTCCCCTGCCATACAAATTTTGTTCGTCTAGGTCAGGGGTCGACAACCTTTTGAGTCGAAAGAGTCAAAAATTACAATTTACAAAATTTCAAAGTTTTTAAAGAGCCACAAAATTTTTTCTTGCAACATAAATAGTACTCGCATAAATAAAGTTTTTTGATAAAAAAAAAACTAATCTATTTATTCATAAGAAAAAATATCTATTTATTCATATATAAGTAGTGTTTTTCACAACAAACTAGATAATATATATATGGCATTATTAGATAATTACTTATTATTTAAGTAAAAAATTAAAACAATTAAACATTTACTTACAATACTAACTTGTATTTAAATAACAAACAATTGAGCACACAAATTCAATGGGAGCGTTGGCTTTGCATGGTTTTAGAAAGTTTGGATAAATTTGGCTCATGACTTGTTGTTTTAAGTTTCAAACACGACTCTAAATTTTCATTTGTTAGTTGGTTTCTTACTTTACTTTTAATTATATTCATGCAAGAGAATGCTTGCTCGCATGAATATGTCGATCCGAAGATAGTCAGCACTCCAAATGCCAACTTCTTCACCTCACTGTAGTAATCTGAAAGACTATTCCATGCGTCGAATATAAGTGCCTCAACTCGCTGCATTTCTTTTAAAGCTGTCCACTTTTGTTGCGTTACGTACATACATTTGTGGACCTCCAACTCTTCCAACTTGCTTTTCAACTCTGTAAAGTTTCCACTCCAAAAAGCTTTACTTTTTAAATGGATCAATTGCATTTCCACAGATCCAGTATCAATTCCAAATGGCTCAATGTGGATTCCGTTACTATTTGTGTTAAGAGGATTTATTATGAATGCTAGAGCGGTTTTGTTGGTTTTGAATTCCTCAAATCTGTCAGCAAATTCATCTTTAATTTTTTTTATAACTATGCTGAAGTAATTCGTGTCAACAGTTGCACTGGTTTTATCACGATATTGCTTTACAAATTGAAAATGAAGTAACTTACCGCTCTGAATATCATCTGCAAAAAGAACTAATTTTTCTTCAAAACAAACCAATTCTTCTACCAAAAAAATAGGCTGGGTTTCCCTTTCCTTGCAGTTTTAGATTCAGCCTATTTTAGATTCAGCTATTCGAGTTACGGTATCGAGTTTTAGAATCATTATAAGTTTTTAAAATACCTAACAAATAAAATAAATAAACATAACCTTTTTCTGGGTACTAACAGATAACTAATAAAAATCCAAAAAACTCTTTACCAGTTGAGCAAAATATTCTGATTCAAGTTCTTTCGCTAAGATTTTCGAATCAATGGCTGTCAACGTAAAATATTAGACATTTTTTATTTTTTATTAGGTTGATCTGAGCTAAACTATGCGGGCGGCAAACTTCTAATACGCAGAACAAAATTACATAAATCTTCAAGCACCGATTGTTCGTATGTTTTCTGAATGAATGTATCCAAACTGATACAATTGTATCCAACTGGCATCACTGAGTACAATCCTCGTTAATCGATTCAGAACGATTTTTAAATATTTTTGTTTTTTTTTTTGATAAATAAATAATATTTACGTATGGAACTAAAGAGCTGCAGCTTCACATCCAAAGAGCCGCAGGTTGCCGACCCCTGGTCTAGATGAGTACTATCACTTCCGGCTTTATGGACCACAGACGGTAACACACTATATACATTCTACTCTAAGATAATTTATTTTTGCTTTCCCATAAAACTTTGATTATCATGTAATTTTTTTACCAGGAGTATGCAGACTTCTATTAGCTTTGTATCTCAACTGTGCTTTTTTAAAAAAAGAATAAATAGATAAAATAAAATTTAAATTTTAAAGTTTGAAAAATCTTATTTGAAACGCTATTTAATATGATTTACTATGTATACCAATTTGAGTACTATATGAAATACTGTCCTTCGTTTACTGTGGAAGATTTAAATTACAAAAAAAAAAAAAAAACGGGTTTCCTGGGCATCTTTCTAAAGTATTTTAAAAGCTGTTTTCTATCACTGTACAGACTTTACTGCTTTGTGTAGGTCTAAATTCCTTCCACCTCAAAATCAAGTAAAACTAGAACAGTATACATATAAAGACACACATCCTGTTTACGGTTGACTAATAATAAAAGAAAAGTTTATATGCATAAACATCAGGCCCGGCGACAGAAATCTTAGGGCCTTCTTACCTTCTTCGGTTTGTGGGCCCCCTGGTACCTAGGAATATGCTTAATAGTATTATTAGTATTATGTATAGGTAGATAGGTATTAAAATTATCAGATAGTTAAAATAATGAATACAGAAAATAAGTAAAAAAGAGTTTTGAAACAAAACTGAGGCAAAGCCACATGAAAAAGTAGAAAATAAGCTTTTCTTCACACACAGAGGTGGACTCAGATTTTTTCATTGGAACATTTCTCTTGAATATTCTTTCTCTTCATGAATCAAATCACCTATTACCTCTGATTGATCACACTGAAATATATCGGTGATTGTCAGCGAATAAAATCTGAGTCCACCTCTGTGTGTGAAGAAAAGTTTATTTTCTACTTTTTCATGCGGCTTGGCCTCAGTTTTGTTTGAAAACTCGTATTTTACTTATTTTATTTTCTGCCTTTTTCACGTTAACTAAATTGTTATTACGTGCTGCATGGAGATATTTTAAAACAATTTTATGATGGCTGAAAAGATACAGATTTACCAGTTTTTCAAAAAATTTATTCGAGTATCAAATCGTTGAAGTACTGCAACAGTTTTCTGAAATTCAAATTATGTTACTTTTTAGCTGTATTCCAACTTGATCCCATATAACATGAATTTTCACGATTTTTCAAGTTTTCCACAGACTTTTCCTATTACTATGAATTTTTTTTAAAAATTTACATGAATTTTCCTCGAATTTTTATGCAAGTTTTCATGATTGTTGAAGAGAAAGTATTGATACCAGTAGGACGGAAAAAAATGATTCCGCATAGCTTATAAAACTTTTTTGTCGGAACTGTTATGATTTGGTCTATCACCCAATTCCGGCTTGACGTCGACTTACGGGACACCCTGTATATATATATATACAGGGTGTCCCAGACGTACCGCATTTCCTTTATACCCCGGATTCCTCACTCAATTTCCTGTTTTTATGATGCAGAATTTCATTAATTTTTCTAATAACAATAAATATCGCGCCTAACTTTATACAATTCCACGCAAATTCGCAAAATTAATGAAATTATGAATCATAGAAACTGGAATATTGCAAAAACGGTTGCATTTATGTAGGTACATGTGCATAGTCAAATTAAAGGTAACATTCCGTGGTTTCTAAATCAACTAAATAAACTGTATAGTTATCGTACATTTTGGAGGAAAAATCGTTAAAATTTGAAAGAATAGGACTTTTTTCCAATTTTTGGACTTTGACGTACTATGTACAACTTAAGATTGAAGATGACAGTAGGGCTGGTTGGGCATTCATTGCAAAGCATAGACGGTTTGCTATCACATGAGATAAATTTCGCCTTGATAGGGTGTATATCAAGTAATTTACAGGGTGTAAAGTGGAAACAGTACTAAAAATAGTAAACCCCCCCCTACCGCCCACACCGTGCATTTTCTGGCTCTACTCCCATACAATTTATTTCTCGAAATTGAGTGAGGAATCCGGGGTATAAAGGAAATGCGGTACGTCTGGGACACCCTGTATACACTTTTAAAACTGCAATTGCTGCAAAAAGTACAAACTTTACTCTTTGATGACATCTTGCAAATGAATTGGCATGCCAATAATGCTTCCTTACTCCGACTTGACAGCTGCCAAAATTTACGGAAAAAATCGGAGGCAAGACAAGAAAATCAGTTGTAGAGACGCAAGGTGCGGCGATTGATTTATTTGATATAAATATAATTAAATTTTTTTTTTTCAATGTCAATTAAATAGGGACGCCAAGATTCCGGGGCCGAGTATAGCTGTACCCATAGTCTCCCCTGGTTGACGGTCCTGATTAACATATGTCCCACACAAACATATATATAAACATATTATGTAGATCACAAAACAAAAGCCAACCCTGAGAACTCTATAATGTCAATTCTCACTGGGCATTCTTTTCCCAAGATGATCCAGTATCCAGAGGATGCAAAGAGGAATTCGAAACGGTGACTCACTTTCTTTGTTACTGTCCGGCTCTCTCAGGAAAGCGTTACAGATTCCTTCGATCATATCTCCTAGAAGAACTACTTGAAGCCGGTAAGGAGGGTTGGAGGCTAATATTGAACTTTGTAAGAGCATCCGGTTGGGATCTATGAGCAATTGCTGAATAATGCTCAATGGGCGTTTTTGTAGCCTACGTTTCAGAGACCATACCTGAGCCTCAATATCGTTTCATCCATCCATCCATGTCCCACAATGATTCGTTATTAAGTTATAGCCACTTTAGGCTTTCTGAAAATTATAAATATCAAGTAATCCGTGTTTTTTATTTTTTCGTTTGTGGGGCAGTAAGACCGCGGTTATATTGTGCGCGATTAAATCGAAAAAAAAAACAATTTCAGCGACTTCAAATATTTCAGCAACAAGCGATATGTCCATGGCAATATTATTGGTGATTTTAACGATTGCGATTATTGCAGTGACTGATTGATTTTTGTCAAGTTTTGGATATAATTTCCGTAAAAATGAATCTCTTTTTAGAGTGCAGCTTATTGGAAAAGAGTTAACTAATATATTTTGTGTTATGTATATGTAAATTGCAGCATTAAAGGAAGAGCAATGACTTATAATAATAATAACTTATAGAAAGATAGAAGAAATTGGGAAATTTCACAACAAGTTGTTTAGCATATTTTTTGATGAATTTTACTACATTTACTAACATTCTGAAAAAGATATCACCTTGCGTAGTAAAGTAGGTACCTATTCAACCTTTAGGAAATGCATAAGTTCTAAGTTCCTGTCTGTCACTAGTAAGGTTAAAATACATTTTGGGAATTGATATAACTTATTTGCAAGCTCAATTCAACTTTTGCAAAAAATAAAATTCATCGAATAATTGATCGCTTCAAAGATAGCTTTCAAATCGCAGAAATTCACAGAATAATGACCATAAGCGATTTCAACGACACTAGCGGAGAGAGCGACTTTTTACCATTTTCAGTACGACATATTCATTAAGTTCGTTCCAAATTGCATACACGTATTGAGATTTCTTGTACTCCTTATACGGTTCAGTTTTTAAAGGTGATATAAAATTTTTCAAAGTGATATACATTAGTATAGGTCGTTTTTTTTTATTTTGCTGCCATTAAACAGTGACAATAACCACTGATAATTGTCATGAATTTGTTTTATGTTATTAGATAGTACTTAGATAGTTAAGTGCGCGTAAAATTGCTTTTCTAAAGTTAATTTAAGCTAATTATATAGGCCCTATTAGCTTGAATTATCGTTACGAAAAAATGGGTAATATGACGAAGTATGAGCTCACTTTTGGGTATGTATTCACTGAAATAAAAAAATAATGCATATACATATGTACATATGTACATATGGAGCATATTCGTAGTGTAAAGAAATCCATTTTTATTTCCCGAAATGCTGTATAAAACTACTAGAACAGAGCTTAAGGCCTTTGGCACATCGAAAGACGAAAACGAAATTACTGAACCGAAAAACTCATTTTTTTTCGCTGGAACAGCGAATATTTCCAATTAAACTTACACTAAAAGCTAGAAAGTTTCATATTCTTTCATTATTCGAAATAAATTATAAATGGAATACCAGATTTGGGTGATTTTTATTTTTACAATTCTCGATTAAATTATTAAATACAAGAGAAGAAAGCAACCATCTCGTCTGGGTTTTAAAGCTGGAGCCTTCCCCTTTCCGGGCAACTGATTTTACCACTAAGCTATAACAAGACAGATGCCTTGTTTTCTCTTGTCTTTCTTAATTTTTAATGCCAGCTGAAAGCATTTATTTATTTATTACATTTCATTAAGTAGATAGTATACAGCCATATAGTCCATTTACATCCCTACCTACTATTTAAAAAAAAAAACTAAGTTAATACAAATTAAAAAAGAAAAAAAAACATTTTAAGATGTCAATCAGAGAAAAAGAAACTTATGTCGCTTTCGTACTGACTTTTAGAGTTAATCCGATTTGTTTACTTGTGTTTGTGTACAAACGTCAGAACGTCAATTGATAATTGTGCAGTGCAACACTGGATGACTGTCCATGAAATAAAATTTAAATTTAAAAATAATCGATAACTAAGCTTAAGTTCATTATGATTGCTTTTTGAAATTTGTCAGAATTTATGATATTTTGAAATAGCTTTTATTTGTATAGGTGAATCTGAAATGAAACCGAGAAAATATTCAGTTTAAATTCAACCTAATACTTATGACAGATATGGGGTATCACTATCTAGATATTCGAAATACCCCGTTTATACTCCCGCACAGGGCCTGAGAGAGGATATGGGGGGGCCCGGCCAACCAAAAAAATTGGGCCCCCTCCATCTGAAAATCATAAAAATATGTCAACCAAATCTCGAAGGGGTAAACATAAACGAAAGACGGAAAATACAGAGCAAATGAGATGCAAGCACAAAACAAACAACTAACAAGTGGGACCCACTGACATTTATAATATGGACTGACTACGTTAATATAAATTCACTGTAAAAAGTGGGATCAATTCTATATTGCTGACTCTTTCGGTCTAAGTACCGAGTAGCAACTGAGGAGAACTGTAAGCAAGAAATAAATAAGTGGGTCGGTCGAAATAAATGTTTATAAATTAATTATTTAGGCTTGTTACTGATAAAATTGTTTTACCAAAGGCAATATATTCATAATATGTGCTGCAGAAATTCGAAAGGTTTTATTATAATCGCTTTTCAAGCTGCGCGCTCATTTTTTCAACTTCCCGCCAATGAGTTTTTTGAATGTTGGCACCGGCGTAAGAATTTTTTTTTGAAATAAGCAATTGATCCCACATGAAATAGAAAGTTAAGCAGTCCATATTATATATGTCAGTGGTGGGACCATTAACTAACCGATTTCCACTCTTATCAGAATAACTGGACTGGTCCTTTATGAATTCTGCTAGCTTTTTATTCCTGCACTGCGCTATTACAATATAAAACTTGACATTAATACAAACATTGGAGAAGCTCACTGTATAACTTCACTCTATAACGAAGAACAGAAAAATAGGAACTTAGGAATGAAGGAATCGACTGAAAAATGCATGCTACCATATACATATTCAATCGTAACCCAAAACCGCACCAACACGCATAAAATTATTCGATATAATTTTTCTTTCTTTTATAATAGTATTACTACCTATATCATATACCTACATAATACGCCTAAATATAACCTTTATAGGATGGGATTGTTCGAAATGGAAACAATGTACATAACTATAAAGAAAGAAGAATAGTACAATCTATGCAAAATTTTTATGGTACATTGTTGTGAAAATTTTTCTGCAAAATTTTAGTTATTTTAAAAATTATGACAAAAATATATATTTATTTCAGTTGCATTTACCATGAATTTAGGGGGCCCCGTGCCATATGGCTCTCATGGCTCCCCCTCTATCTGGCCCCCGCAATATATCCAGAAAATTAGCGGGTATAGACTAGATATCTAGATATCAAAAATTACTGGGTATACCCTGATCATCGGCAGTTCTAATGATGCGCAACGCCATCTAGTTGTTAATAATAGTATGATAATATGTCAAATTAAGTAAAAAAATGTCTGTGCTTTCTCAGGAAAGCGGAAAAGAAGAAGAAGAACAAACAGATTTTGTCAACATCGAGTCGAAAGGACCAAAATATTCACTTTCCGGGAAAATTATTGAAAAAAAAGCAAAATATTGAACTCTGCGGAAACAACGTTTATTTTCAAAGTATGAACAAATCACCTTTTTTTGGTTTTCTTTTATCCAAATCTTGAAATTGTCGTATATTTACAATTGATTGTTGCCATTTAGCTTGCTTAAAGCTAACATATTTGTCACTTACATTTCCAATTTGTTTACGCTTAAAAATCTGTCTACTGAATTGAAATGTCAAAGTAAAATTTACTGCGTAAATTTGACATTTCACATCGTTCAGTTGCGCGCGTCCATTCAGCCTTAAACACCGCCTTAATATGTTGAGGACTTATCTTTAGGATACCCTGTATAAATCATAGTATGAAGGTGAACAAACATACATATAGCATCGTTATTCCGGCTAATCAATTAAATTTTTTTTCCGTGAGTCATCATGTCAGTGACGTCACGACTTAAACGTAAAAAAATTATTAAGCATATCTTATACTCTGTTTAACGTGTTTTAAATCGAAGAATAAATAATTTTTAATTTTTTTTTTCATTCTTTAATTTTTATTGGATGTCTTGCTCTGGAAATACGTTTAAGATTGGTAATAAAGTCTGGCGAATTTTGAATTAATTAATGTTTTTTTTTTGGCACTCGAACTAAGTATGTATATTCATTTTTTTATCGGAAATTACTTGTTTCACTTCTACAAAGTTTTTTTTTCCTTGACGCAATTTGTATTTTTAAGATATTTTCAAATTAATTTTTTAAGAAAATGTATTCGACATTTTCTTAATCAGCCTAAAAAAATTAGTCTTGTCATATCATTTATAAGAAAGAAAATCTATTTTTTTTAACCGGTTTTTATTTTTTGAAAATAATTAACGTGAGAAAAGCGGCTTCTACAATAATTATAATGAAATATTAATTATACGTTCGGTATTCGGAAATTTCATTTAATTAATAACAAGTCACAGAAAATATTGTGTAATTGAAATTTAATCCAGTTTGGGATATTAAATTGCAAGTAGAAATTTTCTTTGTAGAATTTAAAATTTTTGCACATATGTACATATGTAGTACCTACATAGATAGGTGTGTAATTAAATTAATCAAACAAGTTCTTCTATAAATATAATAAAGAAAATTCATTCAAAGCGTATCATATGAACTTGTATCAAATTTCATATGTCAAGGTTGTACCGGTAACGGTAATTGTAATTTTACTATACTTTTGCTAGATCCTATGTATATCAAAAAGGAACGAGATTGATTTGTATATGCATGGGTAAATATGAAAATCTTACATCTGCCGTTGAATGAATTCTGTAATTTAAAGAATTTGTTGAGATTTGAGAATTGGTCAGATTCATAAGCTTAATTTAATATTACCTTTGATGAACAATAAAATAACGGATTATGATTTGTGAGAAGTACGTAGAAGGCACTATCAAACCTTTTGACGACAGATCCGTGTATTTAGTGTTAATAAAAATAAAAATTTGTTGATTTTACCTACAATGCATTCTCAATATATAAACAAGGGATCTAAAGGGCGCCATACACGATCCGTTTTGCCATCGTTTTAAAACCACGTTTTAGTCGAGATAAGAACCTAAAACGTGGTCAAGAAAAAGCCCCACACACGTAACAACTTCACCACGTTTTGCCGTCATCTTGTAGTGACAATACAATAATAATAATAATTCTCACAATATTTCAGCAAAAACCGGTTTTCACAGAAGCGCGGGAACATTTTATGAGAGTAAAACATGAAAATTCCGCCACTTCTCATTTATTTACGAAAACGAAATAATTTCCATTATGTTTCGTTGCTAGCAATTTGCGCTTTCACATTTTTTATCTTTATTCATAAAAGTTTTAAAGAGAGTTTGGCTTTTTTTTTGTTGATTTTTTTGTCTATCTTTCTTCCTTTTCTAGCCGTGTACATTTAAATGTAAAACACTCAGAAATATCGCCTACTTCTTAGCTTATTATTAAGTTAACTTTGATTATGAACGAGCAAAACCACGTTTTAGTGGCAATCACCACACACGTAACGTTTTGCCCACGTTTTACCCACGTTTTGAGAAAGATTTCTGGCATGACCAGAATTCTGGTTTTCATCAAAACCTCAAAACGTGGTGTTCGCCACACACGTTCCGTTTTGCCGTGGTCTTACAGTAAAATCACGGCAAAACGGATCGTGTATGGCCTGCTGAAGACCAATTTTTAAGGTGAACCTCAAACGACGAGAGACTTTGGCCTCCAGACAGACTCAAAGAAAAATTTTCTGGTCTCTAGAGACCCAAAGGCCCATTTATATGTACAGTTCGGAGACGTAAAAAATCTCTAAAGAGACCTAGTCTCTAGAGACATTATTGGTTTTCGGTCTCGCATCGTGTATTTTAAAACAAACAGGTTTCCAGGTTCGATGTCCGGTCTCCGAAGTTTGTTTATTTGTTGTCTCCAGGTCTCTGAAGGCTATTTGTGTAAGTTAAGTGTAAGTCTACTCGGAAAGTTTAAGTCCGATTCTATAACTGGGAAAAATGGGTACTTGCCCAGGGTGCAAGTGTTTTGGGGCGTAAAGTGGGTGCAAGAAAAGATTGGTCTGCAACAAGTTAATTACCAGATAACAAAAGTGAGGTAGAAAACATATTAAACGGCGACAAAATGTTAACACACAATGAACCAAAGCATATTATTTTCGTTAAGATTGTACTGTAGAGCCACGTGAATAAAGCTGGTACCTCTACGGATCTTAGAGCTGTTGAGAGAGCGCGCTCGTACTACTGTTATCACCTCATCGCTACTTCGCCTCTCCCACCACCCACTTCCAATGTAGATTGATTTTCAGATTTGATTCTCCTTAAGGCTGAAAAGCTCCTCTCAGCTGTGTGCAATTTGTCACTTGCAACGTCAAGTAAAACCGGATAGCTACCTCCAAATTTGGGAATGTATTTTTTAAGTTGTGGTTTTTTATATATGTATATGCATAATGTATATCCTCGTAAATGCCTTAGAGTAACATTGAGCCACCCTTTGAGCCTGTTTTTTTATATCTTTATTCTGCTCTTTTCACTTTTAGTGACAGATTTAAAAATTTCAAATCTCTTCGAGCTGCGCGCTCATTTTTTCAACTTCCTGCCAATGATTTTCTCAATATTGGCACCGGGGCGTAAGAACTTTTTTTGGCATAAGCAATCGAGCTCACATGAAATAGAACGTCAAGCAGTCCATATTATATATGTCAGTGGATGTGATACACAATACTGTTTAAGGTTTATAATATTTGTAGTGGTTGGTGTTTGGGCTACGATAGTAACGAGTTAGCATTATGTAGACAGAAAAAATCTAGTGGCACTGAATTTCGTAAGCGTGTCGCTTAGAAACATATACAAAGGAGATTTTGCCAAAAAAGTGACCAAGAATTAATAGGTTTTTTACTATTCGCCCCGAATAAAAATCACCCCAACAAAAACCCATCAGACCGTGTTGAACTAATTGACCCAGAAATAAATTTAGAAAATACTGTTTTTTCACCTCCCTCAAGTAGTTCAACCTCAGACTCGGACATCAACTTACAAGAAAATATTCCACACAAAACCATCCTCATCTGACGTGATTGACCCTAACATTGCCTTGCGCAGATTCAATCCCTCCAGGACAAGAGCCTAGTGTTGATATTGTAAAAACCAAAATTAACGAAAACTTAGATTTTCATCTAGATGACCTAGCTGCATGGAACATGAAAAATGATGAGCATTTGCAAAAAGTAGTTAAATCTAACATTTAGGGTAGAATTTTCAAAATCTGAACATTGTTATAAAGATGTTAAAACCACTCGCAGGTTTTCTGTAAATTTATTTTCTGGTCTACTTCCAAATGGTGAAGCTTTCAAAAGGGACTGGCTTTTTTACTTTAAATCGACAGGCTATGTATTTTGCATACCCTACCTGCTTTTCCAAGCTGAAAATAAACGTTCGTCCTTATTCCGAAGGTTTCAATGATTGGCAGCATTCTTTTGAGTTAGCTAAGCTGCACTAACAATGAAATGATCATCGTGTAAATGTCCTTAAGTTTATCTCAAGAAAAAAGGCAAATACAGTTGAATTTCTATAGTGCTAACACAACATGAAAAAAAGAAGTATTAGGGAGATGTGCTAACTATAGAGTGGAAAGTGTTGTAAAATTTTTGGCAGTTAGAGGTATTCCGTTTCGTGGTGATAACCATAAAAACTGAGTTTTACGTCTAATGCTCTATTCCTTGGATGCCTTGAACTTAAGCGAGTTTTCTCATCTCAACGATAATAAAACGGGCCAAAATTAATGAGTGCACCTGTTTATTTTGCCCATAGCGCAACGAGGGTTAAAACGGGCCTGTCGGAAAGGAAAAGGAATAAAATGGCGTGACTTTGACAAATTGTTACAGAGAAATTAATAAAAAAATTAATAATTAATATAATGGATTTAGGGTCGAAAATTTGTTTCGTCAAAAGATTTCTGGTTATTTTTGAAAAACAATTACAAATTTTTTTGTGTTTATCCCGCAAAATGTGTACACCAAAGTTATATTTTTTAAGCTTTTTCACTTTTCTCATAACTTAAAAATATTAATAACTTTTGAGATAATTTTTTTTAACTATCTCTTGCTTAACAATTATCAAAGATCTCGGGAGATCTTTAGAGACCAAACTTCAAATTTCGTGTATATACTTCGGAGACGTTTCTCTAGGGACTCTTTTTTTATTATGGTCGGAGATTTTAGTCTGTAAACCGGAGCTGGAGTCATTTCCAAAAGTTAATTGCCTACTTTCTGGCACTTATTGAACTTTTGCAGCTATTTTCGCTGGATATGCTTAAGGGGGGTTATTACTCAAATCTTAAAAGACACGAAAAGTTAATACGACTTTGCGTCAAGTCTGTGCGTATTATCATGATCCAAATTCCACATAGTTTGAGAAAAAGCATAAACTTAGGTAATGACGTGTCAAAAATAAAGATTTCGGGGTGTTATTTGTATGTAATTAGCTTTAGAAAATTCTCAAATTCATGAAATTTGCAAGGTTTGGTACATCAAAACGTAATTATGGTACATCAAAACGTAATAATTTTACATCAAGTGGATAAGATCGTACTTGAGTATGGAAGATCATGAAGTGGAAGAGGAAGTGACGGAGAGAAAACTAGTAAAAAAGTTTTGGTAACTAATATATTTTGGTTTGAAAGTTGCTATTTTCAGAGACGAATAACTATCACAATTATGATATTATTGGAAAGAAAGTTCAATTTGTAACAAAGATCGAACCTTTTTCTGTTTATTTTAAACGACTCAAATCGTTTAGTGCAATGATAAAGGAAATAAAGTCAATAATGTTAGCCATGGTAACGACAAAAATTTATTGTTTTTATATTATTTGGATGCAATTTGGCGTTTTTAATTCATTTCATCACCGTCAGATGGAATGATGTGCTTTCGGAAAGCATTCATTGGCTTTGAAAGCTCTGCGGCAAGCTATAGCTGAGACAACTTACATCTAGATGTACAATACCTCACAAAAACGCGGTCCAACTTAAACGAGCTAATGGCCCTCTAATAGAAAGCTCTGCACATTCTCTCTCTCTCTTGCTGTATTATGCCACATAAATTCTTCGCAATGATAGCTTTTTTTGGTTGAATAAAAAGTTAAAGAGCTTTCAAAAAGTGTTCCGGGTTTATGTGGAGGTTTGCACATCTAGTTGTAAGTTATCTCAGCTGTAGTGTGCAGGCTCGGAAAGTTTGCCGCCATTTTCTGTATTCGGTATATGAGTGCAGATTTCGGGGAATATTTTAAGTTTTATCATTGGTAATTTCTTACTTTTGCTTGGGAGGCGAGAAATTATTTTGGTAGTTCTATTTAGAATCCATTTGTTTCTGATTATGGGTAACTATTATTTAATCATGGAACGTGTTAGTAAAATGCAGTCCAATAATTATGGAATAAAGAAGCTGATGTCACTAGGTATGTAAATTTGTGAATTTGAAATATATAATCCTATAAGCCGTTACACAGAAAATCGACCAATTTTCTGTAATTTTTTTTTATTTTGATGAAACTTCCGATCCATATAATTTGAAAAATGTGGGAAATTTTGCTTAGTAGATGTAACTTTATCATTGTATCTCCATAAAATAAACGCTATTTATTTTGAGAAGCTTTGAGGCTTCCGAGAAAAATTAATCAAAATCTGAAAATTTACTTTCAAGGATGATGGATATTTCGGTTATCCTTGAATATCTCAAAATGTTATTGTATGGATCTTAATTCCTAATGGGTTTTAGTGAAGCTGTAGGAATGAGAAAATGGTTGTTGGTAAAGTATAATCTAACTGTTTACAGAAGTTCTTTGGTTATCTAGTTAATAAAATGGTAAAACTGACATAGTGTGAACATTGCCAAAATTATATGAAACATTACAACTCAGAGTTCTCGGAAGAGTTTTATTTGATGAGCGGTTTCAGTAAAATAAAATTTGCCCAAGCAATAAATGAAACCAGACAAATTACAAGGAAGTATATAAGTTCCAAAAAAAATCTATGAAAAATCAGACAGCATATCTAGAATCGCGCCATGCTTATGCAATCCTATTGCTGTGCAGATGGCCGAAATGCTTTGGAGTACAATGTACACGAATACCACAGCATCATATAGTAGTTTTGCATGTACATTTAGTGATTTGTTTCAATTTTCAAATTGCATACTTTTATGCGTTTATGTTCCACTGTGCTATTGAGAACAGAAATCGTGAGCTTTTTTTTGGTGGTAACCCTCTAAAGAAAAAGGGCAAAAAACGCAGAAAGCGTTACATTTTGGGTGCAAAGTGTGATAGGTCATTTTAAAGCTAATCTTTTGGGCTTTTTAAATTCAATAAGAAAAATTGGTATTGAAGACGTGTTTTTTGCTAAAAATAGTAGTTAAATAAAAAAAAACAAGTAAAAATTCCGTAATTTTAAGTTTGTTGATCCATAATTTCAAAACGGAAAGGGTGAGGGAAAGTGTATAGACCATTGGATTATCTATCTACCAAAGTTTAAATCATCATCATAGGGTGTAACGGTCAGAAGTTACAGGGTGATCTATAAAAAGATAACCAATATTTTAAAGTTCCGTTATCTCGCAAACCGTTACGTTTTCCCTACCCCAACCCATACAATTTTTTGTTTGTCTAAGCATGACCTATCCGTAGCCTTCGGGTGCCACACATACGGGACACCCTATGTATAGTGAAAAACTGAAAATTTTGTATAGCAATCCTACGAAGGATTAAATCCAAAATTTTTTAAAAGCATTCGTGTGCGAAATTTCAGCTGTCTATAAGTGAACGTGATCTCGAGTTATTGTGCGGACAGATTGACAGACGGACAGACGGATAAACAAAAATCAAAATAACGTTTAATATTATGCGTCGGTGTCCAATCCATTTTGCTCTACTATCATTATTTCTATGCAAAAACGGAAAGGCAAACTTTGTATACCTAATGCTGCGTTTCCTTTCTCATTCACGATGAATCTGTTTCAATCCTTGTCGTTCTTTTTCTCGGGCCGAACAATTTAGTTTTTTAATCTATCGTCGCTTTTTTCGGACTCCAAATGGTTCTGAATGCACCTGATTTATCTGGATTCAAACAGAACACGAGTTTAATTTGTATTCGTTTCGTGAATGTGTTATTTACAATTTGGCCGAGATATTAATATAGTTGAATTTAAGTCGTCTTTGTTGGAAAAACGTTTTGTTTTTCACAAACAATAATTTATACGAATTTATATTTGCTTTTGTCAGATGAAAGAAATGTCAAACACTTGGAATTGTTTTGTTTCATTCCTTTTCTATGTGTACAGAGCTAAATTATGATATCATTCTGTCAATTCACACAGATTCATTCACGACGAGAAAAGAGACGTAGCACTATATATTTCATATAGATGGTATAAAAACCGGTCAAGAATGAGTCGGGTTGGCGTAATCAGGGTGTCGTACCAGAACTTTATCAGCGAATAGTCGATCGACTGAATTTAGGTGTGTTTAAATCTAATCCAAATTTGCGTGTGAATGAATCGTTGCACATTGTGCTGGAACATATTTCTCCTTTATGGCTCTATATTTCATATGTTTTATACACTATTGTCAAATTTCAATAATATTCAAACAGGCGGACGCAAGAGTGATCTTATAAAAGATGGATTTCTTAGAAATTAACACACAGAAATTGTTGACTATATGAGACTGACGACAGGCACTTTTCCTGTTATCGGGTCATCCGAGACGAGTATTCTCGTATACTCGTCTGGAATGGCCCATCTATTGTCGATTCGATAGGACCAAATCAGTGTTGCACATTTTCTGGCCGTGTAGGGAAAGTTTAGTACAATCCCAGTATTGCACTTCTGTTATAAAAGTTGTCCCCTCGAACATTTTCAGTGCTGCATTGGTGTTGCACTGAAGTTACATTGAAATGGACATATCATGACTCAATACCTACTAAGTCTGATAATATCGAAATTTTAGCTTTAGAAATCTTTATAGAAGATCAAGGGGGACCAGTGTTTTTTCGCAATAATCAATTCACTAACAAATTTTGAAAAAAAAAAATTATTGGAGTCCTTGAAAGTAGCCCCTTCCCCCACGATACAAAAAAAAATTTTTTTTTTTTGCCCAACTCCCTTCCCATGAAAAAATAAAAAAAGTATACATATACAGGGTGTCCCGTAAGTCGACGTAAAGTCGGAATCGGGTGATAGACCAAATTATAACAGTTACCAGAAAAATATAAAAAAAATCTAAGTCATGTATTTTTCAAATTATAGACATTTCTTTTGTTTTTGAGAAAATCTACACCCTGTGATGACTTTTTAGCTCCTGTTGGTACAAATCTTTACTTTTTTTCAATTTAATTTTTCTTATGTAATCCCGAATAGTGCTTATGTAACCTGTTGCTATAAATTGTAAGCCAACTGCTCCAGATTGGAAGAAAACTTCACATTTTGCCGAACCAAGAATAGAAAATTAATATTTCACCCAACTTTAACTGACTGTAATGAAAAAAAAAATTGACTACGCCAGTTTGGCAAATAACTTTAAAAGTTGACGCATTTAATAAGGATTCTAAAATGGTATAACACTTGCTACAATATTTCTTAGATTACGGAAAAAAAAATTTTTTTCACCTACTAAAAATGATTCTAGTGTACCCAAAGCTTGCCGTAAGACTGTAACTTTAAGATTATAGTTTGACTGAGACGGAGAGTCATTACATGAAGTGTGAGTGAGCAAGGTAGTGACGCTCGCTCGTCAAATCATTGAGTTTTTACAAATGTGCATCGTCTACTCTCCACAGAGGGCCGACTTGCAAGCCAAGTACATGGTGAAGGAAGAGTTCCTTACCGTACGAGGACGTAGTACTACGTCCTACTTCAAGCAGTTGAAGAAGACCCAAGTGCTTTGGTACGTGCAATCCAGGAAAGCACAGGAGTGCCTAAAAGTATAACTCACCGAATTTTTCAAAAACATGAGGTCCACAATTACGGAAGCAGTAGAATTTGTCAACAATGGAAGATTTGCCCGTCTGATAACCCGATCCTTTTTAAGAAGATGTCGAACTTGTATTGCAGCTGAAGGAACGCAGTTTGAACATCTTTTGTGAATAATAAATCTTAGCATCCAAATAATTGGTGTTTAATTTCAAACTTAAGGAAAATTTGTCCTAAATTTAAAAAAATGTTAGGATCTCTAACTTGAAAGCGTCACTATCTGTCTCACTCACGTAATGACTCTCCGTCTCAGTCAAACTAGAATCTTAAAGTTACGGTCTTACGGCAAGCTCTGGGTACACTACAATCATTTTTAGTAGGTGAAAAGAAATTTTTCGAAACTGGATTTCTTGAAGAAAAAAATTTTTTTTTTCCGTAATCTAAGAAATATTGTAGCAAGTGTTATACCATTTTAGAATCCTTATTAAATGCGTCAACTTTTAAAATTACTTGCCAAACTGGCGCAGCATATTTTTTTTTTTCATTACAGTCAGTTAAAGTTGGGCGAAATATTAATTTTCTATTCTTGGTTCGGCAAAATGTGACATTTTCTTCCAAGCTGAAGCAGTTGGCTTAGAATTTAAAGCAACCAGTTACATAAGCACTATTCGGGATTACATAAGAAAAATAAAATTGATAAAAAAGTAAAGATTTGTAGCAACAGGAGCTAAAAAACCATCACAAGGTGTACATTTTCTCGAAAACAAAAAAATTTCTATAATTTGAAAAATACATGACTTAGAACTTTTTTTATATTTTTCTGGTACCTGTTATGATTTGGTCTATCACCCGATTCCGGCTTGACGTCGACTTACGGGACACCCTGTATATAAAAAATATAAATACTAGTATATAATTTTTGACGTCGTTTTCTAGAAAAATGTCTGCCGCAGACAAACGGACGGGGACACAAGAGTGATGTTTCAAGGGATCTGGTCTTTTTATTTTGAGGTATGCAACCCTAAAAATGAAATTTTTATATGGCAACCCTAATAAAAAGTTGCCAAATTTCACACATTTTCAAACTGTAAAAAAAAAACGGAATTCAGCTCCCATGATTTATCACAGGGACGGACATGCAAAATTCATAATGCGAGGATGCCAAATCTATTTCACCGTTTCATTTTTTTTGGTGCTTTCCAACCGGAATGAGAAACTTAGTATACCCGATAGATTTCATCCAGTGTAGACTGTGAGTATGACTTCATATGGTGCAATTTTTATCTTATAATGGTGCAACCAATCGAATTATGATAAAGAGCATGCTAGCAATTAACAGTCTCTCCTCATAGTGACATTGCTTAATTTATAAAATATAAGTTACATATTTTGTACTCAGTCAACAAATACAATTCAATTTCAATTATTATACATTATTGCCAGATTTTAAAACTAGCTCTAAGCCTAATATAATAAAATTCTTTGGTACACCCTACTACGTGACCATTTAGGCTCTACCTGAGTGTTTTGTTTAAAATCATGATAAGCCTTGGCAAGGTCATACATAGTTGGCTACCTCTTGATATTGTATTGACTAGGTAGTATAAAGTATTTATATTGCTCCATTCGAGAAGTCTTGTTACCTCTGGTAGCTTTTTACCTTGCAATGTATGTAGATACTTTTTACGATGGGGTTAGATTATACTTGCTACCTGGTATTTTTGCGTATGAAGGGCACTAAGCTAACCAATTTTTCACGTTTCTGAAGTTTTCCACCAGTGAATTTTTGTTTCTAATGTTAACAAATTTTGGTAGTTGTAGTCCTTCAGTAGGCTTGTCCGTCCGTTGTCGTGATATTGACTTTTGAAGCTCTCGTCCAATTTTGTGTAGTTATGTTCGTCTCCAGGGGGAAACATTCAACAGTTAAGAATTTTGATTGGAAAAAATGTATATAAGTTAGGATGGGTAATTGAAGACTAATTCGTCGCGTACAGCCTCAGGCATGTGCTCTTCTTACTCGATGGGCAGTTGTTTTACATAAGGTTTACGAAGATGGTGTGTATGGGGGAAGTTGGGATTGTGGATAGTTTTGCAGACGAGGTTATTGGCTAATGCCTCATTTTTCTGCAGGATTGTCAGGAAATCTGCTTGCATTTGAAGGCTTTGGATTGGGGTGGTCCGTCAAGCATCGAATACCATTCTAGCCCTTGAGTTTATATTCGTGTCATATTCCTATTGATTAAGCGACCGTACATGTAGCTAGTAGTGATCATGCGTTTCGCCTGCAGATCATTTTAATTAAGTTATTTCATTTCTGACCATCTTGCGATTATAGGTAGTATGCTATTCTATGTCTATTCAATTAGAGGTTATGCGAGAGGCACAGTCTTACGGTGAATTCTTTTCACCTGAACTGAACCATAACTCGTTCGGTTCATACACCTAAAGTGTTTTCTTCACCACACCGACACAGAACTGGTTCCGCACGTATGCTCCTTTCATAGCGATTCTATGTTCGGTTTCTGCACCGGGTTTGAACTTTCTTGTTCCATGAAAATTTGTAGTTACGGTTTGGAGCTAAACGTCAAATCGAAAGTATTTGTAATTAAACTGGGGATGTGTGGACATTTTGTGGAAATACAATTATTTTATTGAAGTGGTTTATTTTTTTATTAAAATTATAAAGGACGAACATTTTCGGATATTCTACTTTCTTGCATTCTTTTCAGCTTGTCGCCATTCGGGACCGGGCTAAGTTCGGTGTAGATCTGATAGGCTCTGGTTCAGTTCAGTGTCTGTTCAGTTTTGAAAAGAATTCACCATTAGTATTTTTTGTAGGATAAAGAATTTGGTTCGTAATTGAAAATAGGTAGACATGGAATGCTGTTTGCAGTATTTTTAAGAAATCTTTTAATTGTTAAGTTTTCGTTAATAATAATACTAAATACAACATTTCTCTTATTTTTCTTTGAAGGTATAATCCTGGACATCGAAGAAGATCGGAAAATTATGAAGAGTAAAGCATAAATATTGCGACAAGAATCATGTTTTAGTTTTTGTGATCACGCCAATATCCACCCAGCAACAATATGGGGTAAGATTTTTATTTTCTATTTATTTATATATAATCTTATATACATGTTTACACCATATTCATGGTCAAACTTATATCCAAGCTTTGGCTAAACAAATGTTTAGGAAAATGCCAATTAATAGCCTACAGAATGGCACGCATTTAACATGGGACATGTGTTCTCATCAGGACCGTAATCGTTACGATCAAAATAGTAAAAATTACGATTTAATCATCATCATCCAAATTTTACTTTTTCAATCATGAGTAAAAATTAAAATTTGAGTTTTAATTTTTAAATCACTAATAATCATTACATCTGAGTTTTACGTCATTCACTCAAGAATAAAACTCACATCTAAGTTTTTCGTTTTAAAATCATCAACAAATAATCATCAGACTTGAGTTTTATTTTTTTCGCTCAAAAATAAAACTCAAAACAGTATTCCAGGTCCAAATTGCGTTGCATATTATTACTAACTTTGGTTTTCGGTACTTCTTAGGTAGTAGAGTACACTGATAATTTTCATAATTTTCAGCTTTTTTTTTAATGATGTTATAAGCCTTTTGTTAAGATTTATGCATGTAAGAACGCTTCTCATCACAATTGTGGGAGAACCTAGCAATGTGAAGAGTTGGAATTCTTTTAGAGAACTCTGAATATGACTTTAGACATCTAGTTTGAATATGCGCAAAATCGGATGAGGGGAACCTCCTCTTTCATATTTGAGGGGGTTTAGAAATTTTAAAATCTGTAAATGTGAAGGAACTTTTTTCATAATAGTTTCCTGCAGCCTTCCTTTTCTATTATGTAATTTTTTCACTGCCCGACGAATCATTCTAGAAATAAAAATCCACTTTAAGTATCAAACTTGCACAGAGGGGTGACCATATGAAATTAGATACTGGCATTCATCTAGGGTATCATAAAAAATTGGTTTTATAGCAATTCTAGCTTTTTCCATGTATTTTTTTTTATCTAATGATTCAAAAAACAATAAGGTAATAGAAAAGGAAGGCCACAGGAAACTATGTATTATGAAAAAATTCCTTCACATTTACAGATTTTAAAATTTCTAACCCCCCTCAAATATGGAAAAGGATGATGTGATGAGAAGCGTTCTTACATTCATAAATCTTAACAAAAGGCTGAAAAATTATGAAAATTATCAGTGTACTCTACTACCCAAGAAGTACCGAAAATCAAAGTTAGTAATAATATGCAAACGCAATTTGGACCTGGAATACTGTTTTGAGTTTTATTTTTGAGCGAAAAAATAAAACTCAAGTCTGATGATTATTTATTGATGATTTTAAAACGAAAAACTTAGATGTGACTTTTATTCTTGAGTGAATGGCGTAAAACTCAGATGTAATGATTATTAGTGATTTAAAAATTATAACTGAAAAATAATTATTACAAGTTGATTTTTTTTTTATTAATTATATTTTCGAATTCCACCGCGTAATGGAAGTAGATGTCATATTATGTGCACATAATTCATCCCCGACCGGTTTTTCATATCTCTTGTTAAATGATTTTTTTATAGAAAAAATGAAAAATAAACATTATTTTCGGTCCCTGGGTCTCATTTTAGTTTCAAACAATATTATACAAAAGGATCTGCAATTATATAAATAAGTGAGAAATGAGTATAGAGTTCTCGCTATAGCTACTTTTGAATAGATTTCATCTGCGAAGATTTGCAGAAAATATATTTTCGCAAAAGTACATACTTCATTCTGCAGAAAATTATCAGCTCGAAATAACTGCTCTACTTCTATATAGTTATTGTATGTAAACACCTCTAATTTAGAATATATGTATAACTAAAGAATAGGTATATCATTCAATGCTGCTGAACAAATGAACCGATAATTTTTATTTGTTCAGCTCAGCTTTTCATTCAATTGTACCGTTACTGATTTGTTTTACGGCGTTACTAATATTGTAGTGCAACACCACTGTGAAATTAAATTGAAATTTCGAATATATTACCGAATTCCAAAATAGATTTATTATTTAAGAAAAGCTTAATTGCTTTGCCAGTGCTCTAGATTTGTACTTACATATTGGAGATTATTTATCGATGTTCTATTCATTAGATTCATCGAATTTAGTAACAATAACAGTAATTTCTTTATTTGGAATAGTATAAAGATTACAAGATTTTTAATTGTACTTTACACGTAGGCATTCAACAAGGAAAAGACTACATAAAAAAAAATTAAGAAATGAAAGAGGACTACGAAATCAAACAAATGCATTACAATGATTAAAGTTAATATAATGCTAAAAAAAAAAAATAATAAAATAAGTAAAAAACGAGTTTTCAAACAAAACTGAGGGCAAGCCGCATGAAAAAGTAGAAAATAAACTTTTCTTCACACACAGAGGTGGACTCAGATTTTTTGATTGGGACATTTCTCTTGAATATTCTTTCTCTTCATGAATCAAATCACTTTTATTACCTCTGATTGATCATACTGAAATATATCGGTGGGGATGTAAAAGCTCCGAGCTTAAGCTAAAGCTCAGCTCATTTTCCTTGTTGAACTAGCTCAAAATTGGTGAGCTAGCTCAAAAGTGAGCTAGCTCCAACGGGTGAGCTAGTTCAAAAGTGAGCTAGTTCGAACAGGTGAGCTAGCTCAAAAGTGAGCTATTTCAAAAGCGAGCTAGGTCAAAAGTGAGCTAGCTTAAACTGAAAAGCTGGCTGAGCTAAGTCAAATTATTCAAAAAGCTCTCAGATTGTTGAGGTAGCTCAAAAGTGAGTTAATTTAAAGTGGAAAGAAAATCGTTAAATGTATGTATTCTAAACTAAACAAACATAAAGATGAACGAACCAAACAGAGCAGAATAAAAGAGAATAAATAATACAAGCAGTGAGTGTTGGTAGATCGTGGGAATTCTCCCATATTGTGGGAATTTTCGGCCTGAAAAAATTTAAAAAGGGAGAAGGGAATAATTTCGTCTCCCTGTACAAAATTATGGGAGAAATCATACATCTGAAGTGCAGAAAATAGTTCCTTGAAATTAATTTGAGAATGTACTTTTGTAGAGGTCTCCTCCGCTTATACCAACTGCTCAGTTTTTCAGATTTAGTTTCCTCTACCTTTTCTCTATAAAAAAACTAATTAGTTTTCATAAGTTACATGAACTGTTATTATTGGTATATTTCTAAAAGTTTTTGGTATCTTACCTAGGGAAAAATTGTGGGAATTTGCACAATAATCTGTGGGAAAAGTTCCCAGTAATTCCCATTTTCGAGGGAATTTTGGTCGCCCCAACCCACCAACACTGCAAGCAGCAGTTAACAGTTACAGTTATTCCCGCTCCGCTAGTCAGTATCGTCATATTACTCTGCGTTCGTCGAACAGCGTTGTATGAATGAACCAATGAACGATGTTCAAACAGCGCTGTTCGACGAACGACGATAGAAAATCAAAATATCAGTTTGGATATAACGCTTCCGCGTTTTTCGCCACAGCAAAAAATCAGATCGGTTTTGATTTGTGTCCGTCCGTACGCCTTTATTGATGAAGGGAAACAAATTCTTGCAGAGTTCGTACATGACCCAATCATAACGTTAAACATATTTGACAGTAGACGCTTTCAGTCATTAAAGGAACTTTTTATTAAATACAATACAGCTCTTCCAAGCAGTGCCTCTGTAGAGAGATTGTTTAGTATAGGCAAAGCAGTTCTCAAGCCAACCCGATGCAATATCAAAGATTAGCATTTAGAAGCACAACTGCTCCTACATATCAACAAGAGCCATATTTCACTATAAGTTCGTTTCCTGTACAGATAAAATAATGTAAAATAAATATGGATTAACATATTATATTTTTCTTAAGTAATTAATTTTTTTCAATATTACAGCTGTAAATTTTCACTTAAAATTGTTTTATATATCCACAATAGGCCTTTTCCAAATTATTTTTTTTCTAGCTCAATCTGTTTAACTAGATAACAGGTGGTTTAAGTAAATAAGGAACAATTGTAAAACCTGGCAGCTTGTGCTACCAGTATAGCAAATTTTCTTAGTAACTAGTTCAAGAAGCGAAAAGATGAGCTAGCTCAAACTGGGGAGCTGACTCAAAAGTGAGCTAACTCAAAAGTGAGCTAGCTTAAACTGGTGAGCTAGCTCAAATTGGTGATCTAGTTAAAAAGTGAGCTAGCTCTGTTGTACCAATCGAATGAACTAGCTCAGTTTGAACTAGCTCTTCCATGTGAGCTAAAATGAGCTTGAAAAGCTCGGCTGAGCTAGCTATTTTACGTGAAGAAAAGTTTATTTTCTACTTTTTCATGCGGCTTGGCCTCAGTTTTGTTTGAAAACTCGTTTTTTACTTATTTTATTTTCTGCCTTTTTCCTGAAACAGATTTATCACTAATCATACCGATGAAAATTTTTCCGATGATTTTCCCGCTTTTCCGTATTTTCCATGGAGTTTTCCACAAAAGCAACTTTATGCAACTCATTTCGCTCTACAACTTTGTCTTAGGTTGCAAAACCGTCAAACGCTTCCTTGGTCGGAAAAACTCCGGAAAAGCGTTTTACATGAATTTTCCTCGATTTTTTCTGCAAGTTTTCACCATTGTCGGAGAGAAAGTTATGATGCCAGTTGATAGGGAACTTAATCCTGCATAATTTAGAAAACTTTTTTACCGGAAAATTTTCCGGAAAAGTTGGAAAATTCCGGAAATTTTTTTCGGAAAAATCGGAAAACTCTGCATTTTTCCTGAAACGGATTTATCACTAATCAAATGTGTACCAAATTTTCAAATGATTTTTCCCGATTTTCCGGGTTTTCCAGTTCCAATTTCCAATTTTGATAGATTCAATTGTCACGCGACATGAACCTGTGTCCCAAATTTCAGCTCGCTGTGATGACGAAAAGTGATCTACGAAAATAGTAAAAAAGAAATATACAGACAGACAAATTCGTGTACGAGTTAAAGGGACGAGCTGGCCTCAAAAATAAAAAATAAAGATAACAAAATAATATTCACCAATGAAAAATAAGTTAGTAAATATTTACTGAGCAAGGTCATCCAAAACGCGCCGATCAGATTTTTTAAGTCTAATAATAGTCATCATGTGAGAAGAGGCTCTATTTGCGAACACATTGGACAAAGTGGGAACGCTGCCCGTATTGGGATCTATATCATGGTATTATTAGGGGATTCATATCTATGTCTATTTGACTGCAAGAAACTCAGCTTTTCAAATAGGTATCCTGGCTGCTGGCTGAATATGAGTCGTGTAAAAATTTTAGCCTACATATATTGAGTTAAGTACGCTTACAATGAACAATCAAGCAAAGAAGCTATGTATGGAGAAATATGACTACCTCGAGATATAGTTTGTATTTGTATATAAAGCGTTGTACATCATTATAGGCCATTAAGAGCATTCTCGAGTAGACCGAATCTACCGGAGAAAATATTATACAGGCATCAGAAAGCTGTCATGGTTTTACGTGAGCACTTGCAATTATGGCTTAATGTCACGGCACTCTTAATGCACGGATTGAAGACAAGCGACAATCAACGCCCTTGAGAGACAGAATATAATTTATATTCTGTCTCAGCAAGTACCAGTTTATGTCAGTGCATGCTTAACATTGGACTAACTGGCCGAAGCGAGACCTACCTAAAATCTCTTCCGATCTTTGGGTCAAGGCACCCGGTTGATTTAGCGCAACTCCACGCCGAGAGCCAATCCTCTAAGCATACATTAAATAAGCGACCATCCTTCAAATTCACGGACGCAGTATGCAATTATGACAAAAGAACAAACTACTCTGTTTAGAGAAGAATGTTCGCCTAAGTCATGCAGACTCAGATAATCTCACTCTGCCCGCGATATGGGCTACCACAACCACTACGATGCTCCCACAAGGGGGCCTTCCCATGTTGAGGCGAATATTCCGCAAAGAGCTCTATTTGGGGCTCCTCAACCCCGTAGTACGAAGTTAGCAATGTCGGCTACCCAATTGGTATGGCTTCGTATGACATGATCATACGATCATGAGTACTCCCAGTGAATCTTACATGCAGATCCTTAAACGTTACTGGTACCTGCGTTCGGGCTTAATCATATTAGCACTTATAAAGTGACAGCAGTGGACCACGAGAAGGTTATGATCCGCCCTTTAGGCTAGCAGAGGCTTGAGACTAACGCCAGTAATCTTATAGCATACCAAGGTACAAATGCCGAGCTGCATACTAGGTCATATATGCGCTAGGCTTCACTAGGTACACGCACTTTCATCAGTAATCAGATGTACTGGAGCTCAGCACAACGAAGCACGGTGCACATACATAGAGTAAATAACTTTAACCCAAGCAAAAATAAGTTTAACCCAAGAGTAAATAAGTTTAACCCAAGAGCAAATAAGTTTAACCCAAGAGCAAATAACTTTAACCCAAGCACAAATAAGTTTAACCCAAGAGTAAATAAGTTTAACCCAAGAGCAAATAAGTTTAACCCAAAAGCAAATAACTTTAACCCAAGCACAAATAAGTTTAACCCAAGAGCAAATAACTTTAACCCAAGCACAAATAAGTTTAACCCAAGCACAAATAAGCTTAACCCAAGTACAAATAAGTTTAACCCAAGATCAAATAAATTTAACCCAAGAGTAAATAACTTTAACCCAAGCACAAATAAGTTTAACCCAAGCACAAATAAGTTTAACCCAAGAGCAAATGAGTTTAACTCAAAAGTAAACAACTTTAACCCAAAAACAAATATATTTAAACCTAAATACTCAATAAAACATTTGAATTGAAAGGTTTTGTATTAAAATGTCTTATACTCCATAGGTTTAAATATCTTTGTTCTTGGGTTAAATTTATGTGTGCTTGTGTTAAACTTATTTGTGCTTGGGTTGATGTTATATGCTCTTATGTTAAACTTATTTGCTGCTGGTTTAAATAAATCTGCGAATGCTAACAGAAAAGATGATTTTCACACTTTACTTGATATGTAATACTCAAAAAAATTTCGAAATCTTAAGTTGTGGGAGCAAACTCCTTCAGAAAATGTCTCTTTGTATATTTTTTTGTTTTGTGGTTCTGGTGCCTTTAACAAGGTACGTCTATGTAGTTGGTTAGTATAGTACTGGATATCACCAATTAAGGCTGAATGGCAGAAAATAAAAGCGGAAACATATCCAAGCTTCCAGGCTTCCTCGAGGAGTTGTTTTTAAATGAGGCAACACAAAACAAAGCCTAGCAGCTAGCCTCAAGGCACAGCCGCAAGGTGCGCTTTGCTCAATGTTGGAAATTTCTCTCTCTCTCACCCCTCTTCTGTCAACAGATTTCTGTTTTTTTTTTTTTAATTTTGTTCTGTCAGGCGAGATATTTTGTAACTAAGAATTACTTGAATTTTCTAATCGACATTTTTGAAAACCGATAATAAATTATTTCTGCCCAGAATATAAAGGAATTGTTGCAAATACTATCAAAATTACAATGACAGTACCGAGCTCGGTGGTGTCATTTTGTTTTCAATTATCTGAGGCAAGCATTGAGACGAGCTGAAAGGAAGCCTGAGGCTTACTTGGATGTGTTTCTGCCATTAAGCTTCCTATTCCAAACTTCCAAAATTTAACCATGATCGAAATGGTCATGATTTTGTTTTAAAAATGAAATTTAATATTTCTTTCAATCGCGTATGAGTATCTTCTTCTGGTTTAGTTGAAAGGTCTTTTGGTGAAAAAGAAAAGAATAGAAAACTGACGAACTTTGCGTTTAACTTCTTATTTATAAAACCCTTCTGCGGTATAAGAATTAATGGAACTTGCCAATAACTTGGATTTTAATTCCGACATCTGTTGACCAGCATAGTGTCGAATTCTGAATGTCAATAAATAATCTTCCACAAAACCTAGTTATATAAATTGTAAACAAACATTAACACGAATAAAAAATAAAAATGAACGGCAATAATAAAGAAATAATCAAAATGCATGCAAACTGGGTATGAAGTAGATTCGGCTGGAAGTGTTCTGTCAATAATGTCAAAAAACCTATAAAAAAATGGCGCAGAATAAAAACTGAGACTTAAGGTCAACAAGTATGTAAATGTAAATGAATTATTTATTAGTCCTCAAATGAATATTTTTAATATGAAAATTAATGAATACTTCAGATGACATGTGATGCAATGGAAAGATTCACAAGTGGTCGATGTACAAGCACAATGGCCGGGAAGTGTACTAATATAAGGTCTGTTTAATGAGCTGCCCTAGGTTACTCTAGAGCAGAATATCGTGTTTAGTGAATTCGGAGCACTGCTCTAAAGTACCTTAAAGTGAACTGAACTGTGTTTAATGAGTCTGCTCTAAATTGAACTGGAGTAACCTAGAGCAAGATTTTCTGCTCTACCTTTTTCGAAGGAGTAAGTTAGAGTAGGCATTTGACAACTATAAACTGTGTTGACACTTCTGGTAAAAGTTCAAATAATTGCATTTTTTCTGGGAAAAATAAATTTCTGAACAATTCTAGCGTAATAATTTAAAGAATAATTATGTTTTTGTATGTTAAAAAAAGGTTTCTTTACACTACTTTAAATAATTGTGCTTTTTGGAGACAGATCTCAGAAAATTTGTGTTTCATGAGCTGCCAGCTCTTTTCTGCTCTACTTTTAATTTGACAGTTAACCTAAGTTGAGCTTCTCTGCTCTGCTCAGACCTATAATAGGATATAGATATGGATTTTGTTTAATAAGCATTTGCAAAGTTTCACGAAAATGCATGCTTGCTAGAGGACAGTGGATATGGTATTTCACCGTGGTTTTTAACACAATTTAGGCAGCCCCAAACCATAAGAAATTATAAAAGTAATACAACACATTACACTCGAAGGAAGGAGTTGTTATATTTAGATCGTATATTTGGTCAGTTAAAATAGTGTTTTTCAATACAGACTTGCAAATAAGATTAGAGTCAATGTGAGTAAAGTATCGAAAATATTAATATTGTTGCGAGCGTGGCCTTTGGTTCGTTATTTAAAACACAATATTATATAATTAATATACAAGCTCTTTATTTCACTTTAATCATATAAAATTCACAAAACATTCATTTATTCAACTCAACTTTAATTATCGCTAACACTGTACTTTCAATTATCGCAATCTAATTACATACACTTTCGCTTCTTTATTACTTTCGCTTCTTAACACTACAACGTCTAAAACAAGACTCTTTTTCTGGCGATAACAACTGTTAGATTTATACCCTAGAAACTCTCCAGATTCAATCAAGTCAAGTGTTCTTCACACGCGATTAACGAAATAAAACGAATTATGGCGAATTTATTACCGAACCGATATCCCGGGATATTTGAAAATGTTTACATACAGGCTTTAATTTTGGCCTAGAATTCACTTTTGTCTTTGATTCACTTTACACTTTAATTGTTCGAATTTATATTAACTTAAGGTTACACGATGTCGAAATTATTACAGCCTGTTGCGCGACGGCAAGCTGTGTTCTTGTCTGTTATTTGATAAATTTGGAATTTAGAGGAATAGGGAAGTTGGATGGTAGTGGGAAGTTGTGGAACGTTAGAGATTTCTCTAACTTGTTGTAAGTTGGAGACCGGCCTTTCTTCCAACATGGTGAGAAATATCCCGAAAGTCCAGAATGGTCCAGCGTTGATAAATCCCACGATGATCGAGATCAGATTATTCTGGAGTGTTCTAATAAAGAAGCTTCTTGACTGTTCTATTCATTCTATTCACTCTATTCCTGAACCTTCCTGTAGATTCCATAATCAATTCTCCGAACCTGAAGTCGTTTACTCTCCATTGCCAGTAGATGTCACCAGTTGTCTCTTTCTATTGCACGTAACAATATGTTTTTCTGTGCTTCATAGAAATGCCAAGGATTTGTAGGATGCTTGGGGGCTATGGAGTTGCCAAAGAATAAGAACAAGAACACCAAGTTCCAGAAGTGGCATTTTTCTGGCCCAATCATTCGCGCAATTTTTCAAAATTAATTGATCCCAGCGCTGATCTAAAAGGTGCTAACAAATTGAAATTTTTTAGTAAATTAATTTTTATTTGAGTGTACTTTTTATTTTTATTTTTATAGAACCTTTTTTGTATTTTAAAATAGTACCTAATATCAAGAGTTTCATTAATTTTTACGCTTTTTTACTCACCAACGCAAAATTTTCAAAAACAATACGAAAACCCGACCTACTTTCAAAACTAATCCGAATCTAATGCAATACAATTATTAGCCGCTGTACAGAAGATTAAAAAATCCTATAAAGTACAATTAGTTGGAAAAAACACATAAGTAACATTAAAATAATAATAAAAATAAGATAAAAATAAAAAAATAAATATAAAAACCAAAAGATCAAAAAGAAAAAGATCGTAGCAAAACAAAAATAAAAATTCAACAAATTAAAAATTAAGAATAAATTAAGACAATGTAATAAGAATTTGAAGGTCTCAGAATCACAATCAAGACTAACTAAGGTAATCTTTGATTAGTTTAGAAAAGGTCAGGCCTGAGCTTGTGCGCTGAATTAAATTTGGAAGATAGTTCCATTTTTGGGTAACTTGGACGAAGTGGCTAGATGTATTGCTCGGGACAAGCACAGTTGAAGACTGCAAGAATTGTAGGACCTTGGAAAGATATACAACAGGCGATTAAGTATAAACTAACCTGTGAAGAATCCAATAGGCTTCGTTAGAGAGTAGCAAGAGTAGATACATGAGCGCTCTGAGAAAGTGCATAAAAATAACGTATAGCGTCGTTAAAGGCTACAGTAAGTCTTCTTTGACAAATTGAGTCTAGTCTGCTAGAAATAAGTCTCCCACAGTTAAAATGGGGGATATTAAGAGTAATTGTCAATTTCCTGCGAAAATCCACAGACAGACAACTCGTGGAAATTGATAGTAGACGAAGACTGCCATAAATTTTCCCCATTAAAACGCTCATGTAGCGGCAAAGACTAAATTTAGACTTGAGTTGAATTTCCACAATTCTTAACTCATTTAACATATTCAACCGTGGAATTATTCAACCGAATTTATGACAAATCAGATATTGAGAAAACGCTTCTATATACTGGCAGACAGTAAGACTTGTTTATATTAATTGCAAACTCATTAGTCATTGCTTACTCGTGTACGTGATGTAAGTCATGATTGATTCGGACAATACAGTCCTCGACGAGGCCTATGGGTCTGCTAAGCGGTTGAACGTCATCGGCACATACAAGTGCACAAAAGAGCTATTTACAACAGAATTTATATAGATGGCGAAGAGAATGGGGCCTAAGACTGAACCTTGAAGAACACCAGGGAAAAGGAACAAAGGAGAATTCTGCACTCTTACAGCTTGTGCCGCCCGATTTGAAAGGAAACTGGAAATCCAATGGTCGGTGAAGAGAAGCCATACCTAGTGCCAAGTTTGCAAATCAACTTTAGGCGACCACCGAATCAAAGGCCTTACTAAAATTGAGAAGGACCAGTACTTACTGCTAAATGATAATTGTCAAGAGCCTTATTGATATCAGATGTGACCTTTAAGAGGGCAGATTCACAACTGTGACCCGGTAGAAATCCTGATTGCCAAACTGACAATATATTCTCTGCATCCACATACTCCATGATTTTTCTGTACACAATTGTTTCTAGTGTTTTAGCAAGGAAATTATAAGTACACTAATTAGGCGGAAATCACGAGGTGGGGAGGGTTGAGATCTCTTTGGAAAAGAACAACTATTGTCTGCTTCCATTGAGAGGTAAATTGCGAAGTGGTATACGTGGAATACTTAACGCAGTGTTAAAGAAAAGAATTTTACCGAAATAATTTATATTGTGGAGTAGTGTGAGAAAAATCGGGAGAAGGTATATAAAAAATAATTAAAGTGAAATAATTATACCGGAGAGATATAAGCCGGCGCAGATCTCTTCAATATTGACAGTGTACTCTGTATTTGTATTTCTCAGCTATCTTTGAGATCCCATCTGAAATCACCTCTGGTGTGCGGATAACTAAATTCGGATGCCTTTTTAGAAAACCTTTAAACCACTTTTCCCCGGATATAATTATCTTTGAATGGGTTCTGTGTTGTTTTTTATATTACGTAAAAGTCTTATTGGTTTTGATTTTTAAGAAAAATTGCAATTCAATTAAGTTTCAGTTAAAAATTTGAAATACATCTTTGGTTTTTATGGAGACTCATAACTCCACATGACTGGCAAACACAGGGAAAAATCTTTATGATAGGAGAACCCAACCCAAGCATCCCATAGCGGCCCATTGTACTCTCCTGCTAGAAGCCCATTCACCAAAACTTTTCTGTCCTCTTAATGAAGCTCATCAGGTCTTGGTGAAGAAGGTTTTTCTGCTCATCCACAGATAGAGGGATAGACCCTAGAGTATCCAGTCTGCTCCGGGCGAAGGCCGGACACGCACACAAAATGATTTCGGTTGTCTCGGGCTCTCCCTCCAGGCAGGACAGACACTCAGGGCTGCCGATAACTCCCATCCTTGTTAGATGAGCGTGATGTGAGCTGCGGTCGGTAATGATGCCAATCACAGTTCGACATTGCTTCCTCCCGAGCCACATGAGAAAATCGGAGATATTCTCATTAGGCCCATCAAGAAACAGTTTTGTACACCTGCAAGTACTCAGGTTCACCAATCTCTGCTGATGCTTCCGATGAACATCCGCTTTGAAAAGAGACTAGATGCTCGAGGTGGCAACGCCTATGGCGGGTTCCGGTCCGAGGAAGGGAGAATCAGAGCTAGCCCAAGCTAAAATGTCAGCCCTTCATTCCCAATGATCCCCCATATGACCAGGAACTCACAGAAGGGACACCTTGTTGTGGATACACAACTTATCCACAGACGATCTGCAATCCCCCAGTAACTTAGATTTTATTCGATGGCCACTCAGAACCATCAAGGCTGCCTGTATATCTGAAAGGATAGCAATGCCCTTCCCCTTGATTTGCATATCAAGGGCTAACTTCAGCCTGGAAAACACTGGTGTATCTTCCAAGTGAGTACTCCATCTCAATATCAGGACACCCGCCCGAGCTCCCTCATCAGTGAGAGAGCCGTCGGTGAACATTTTTAGAGCGGACTGGGGAAGGCTCGATAAGGCACTTCCCTCAGTCCACGCTTTTCTTACAGGAAGGCTCTTTGTAAAGCTTGCTTACAATTGAATTAAATATAAATATGAGATTTTTAGATAAATACGATCATACCATCTTAGCAGACGCTGTCACAGTGAAGCAGCACTTTTACACAAGTACTCTAAGCACTAAATATAAGCAACGAAACTAAATTAAAAACTAATTAAACTCTTCTATATTGAATTTCAGAAAAGTCTCTTACGATATTACCAAGGAAAGCAAACAAGATCAAAAGACACCAAATGGAGATACAATTGCAGAAAAACCAGAGGCTGGCCAATTTCGTACGATCTTGCCACAAGTACTTGCTACCACTGCTAAAAATTTATTACTACTTGACTTAGGCCTTTCAGTTGCTTTTCCAACAATTGTTATTCCAGCATTACGCAGAACTGTTGAAAATCCAAATTATGTGGAAACATTATATTTCACAGATGTTCAAGCCTCTTGGTTCGGTGAGATTAAATATTGCCGTTAAGATTTCATAGTATGCATATTATAAAAATTATCTGTCTATATCTGTTTATAGGTAGCATAGCTTTTATTTGCCAACCACTTGGAAGTATTTTGTCAGGATGGGTCTCAGAGCCTCTTGGTAGAAAACGTGCCATGATTGTCGTAAATATTCCACATATCGCAGCATGGATACTTTTACATTTTGCAAGATCTATTGAAGCAATGTATATCGGTGCAATACTTCTGGGATTAGGAGTAGGATTTATGGAGGCACCAGTTATTACATATGTTGGAGAAATCAGGTATATCAGAAGATAAATTATTTTTGAAAAATATTTTCGATTTCAACAATAATTCACAAATGTTTTTTTTTTTAGTCAACCAGCTATTCGAGGAATATTGATATCATTGGCAGGTGTATCTGTAACTCTTGGTCAATTCATTGTATATTTCTTAGGTTCAGTAATGGATTGGCGAACAGCTGCACTAATTTGCCTTAGTATACCACTTTTCACCATAGTGATGATATGTTTTGTACCAGAAACACCAATGTGGTTATTATCGAAAAATCGCAAAGACGACGCAATTAAATCACTTCAATGGTTACGCGGTTGGGTCTCAGCAAAGGCGGTTGAAAAAGAATTCGCTGAAATGCAAAGATACAGTGAGAATTCAAATAGATGTAATCAGTGTCAAAAAGCGAATACTACATGTAGCCATCCACCGCCAACATTAATGGAAAAATGTAAAGAATTGAAAAGGAAAAGAACACTAAAACCATTTTTCCTGGTTATAATGCTTTTTACAATTGGTCATTTCAGTGGAATTCTAGCGATGCGACCATTTATGGTGCAAATTTTTAAAGCTTATAATGTTCCACTTGATCCGAGATGGTCAACCGTTACAATGGGTGTTATAGCATTTTTGGCTAATATAACTCTTATGATAAGTGTGAAATTAATTGGGAAACGAAAAATATGCTTGATCGGATTAACAGGATCAGTGATTTGTAGTACGGCATTAAGTTCATATGCACAGACCGTTTTTCCATCAAATTACAATTCTTTTGAGCCATTAGAAGATGCTAATATTCCATCGAGCTACTTTCCGTTTATTGCTTTCTTGTTTTTGGGATTTTTTACGCATGGAGGTGTTACATCGATACCATGGATGTTATTGAGCGAAGTATTTCCATTTAAGTAAGTACATTTGTTCTTAGTATAGTAGAGGGCTATTGTTTAAGTAATATTAGATGAATAATGTTTGCTATAGTTTATCTGATTCAAGTACAACTTTTCTTTGAACAGCATAAAGTGCATGCAGGTAAGTTAGGTTAGATTAGGGGGGGGGGGGCGGCTATCGGAAAAAATGCGATCAGTCGCATCCATCGATGGTCCACCTTATTGAGACCATACCTGGAAAATACTCCTTATAGTTAAGGGGTGCATTGAAACCAGCGACAAGAGTTAATGAACATCAAAAAGTCCCCTAACTCTTTCTTATTCCTCCAAGTCTATTCAATTCAAGTAGGTACCAAGCATATTTCTGCTATGTTTTGCCATATTGGGGCACTCATACAGTAGATGCTGAACACTCTCAAACTCTTCTTCGTCCTTACAGCTCCTGCAGATGCCATTGTGTAGAGTTTGCATGTTTACAAAAGAGGCAGTTACACATGATAACTGCAATAAGATTCTATTTACATATATATTTTTATCTTCCTACATAGAACTTATCTTGGGCCACAACTATCTTAAAATCGCGCATGTGGCTAGTTCTCCCCATTTGCGATTAAATCTAGCGTGTAAATCTAGAATCCTATTCAATGAATCTATGAACTTATGTATGGATTTTTGCCGTTAAGCATATATTCATATCTGTATCCTTTCTGGCCAGAGCATCAGCTGCTTCATTTCCTGGTATATCACTGTGGACAAGGTCCCAGCAGAAAATAGCTCTGTGTTAGCACCAAGTTTCTCGAGCTCACTGCGACACCATTGAACTAGATGCGATCAAATGGCGTTCGAGCTCATAGCTTTGGTTGAAGCTTGGCTGTCAATACAAATTCCAATAACCCGATCGCAAGGTACGTTATAAATTTTTCCAGCAGCCTTACTGCTTTACTGATAGCTAGAATCTCCGCTTGAAACAAACTATAGCAGCTCGGTAGGTGGTATGATTTTTGTATCTGAAGGGATGCTGAGTATACCTCGGCCCCACATCCATTTTCGAACCATATGTACATCAGAGTCATTTATCACCCCTGATTAATAACAATGGACTGAGCGTATTGTCTTTTTCCTATAGGATATAATGGCACTCATCACGCATCACAACATCCCCATAAGCGCAATCTACACGCAGTTCTCTTGATATCTGCCAAAATGACAAGATCCAGGAGTGGCAGATTAAGTAAGCAATAGTCGTAGATCGCATAGAGCCCGTAAATCTCAGACAGACCTGCCGGCTTCCGAATCGCAGTCCTTGGCCACCATACACAGGAGGCATATGTGAGCATGGGTCTTACAATCGAGGTGTACATCCAGTGCACAACACTTGGTTTCATGCCCCATGTCCAGCCAAAGGTTCTCCTGCATTAAGCAAAGACCCTCATAGCCGAATTAATTGTTTCCTCTACATTCATTTCCCACGTCAGCTTCGAGTGCTTGACATGGGGAGTCAGCTGCAGAGAGTGTCCAAAGAGCTTTGGAAGAACAAAGTGCCCAAGCTCCTGGAGAAGAGCACCAAGCTGGTCTTCGTAGGATTCACCGTCCTATCATGACGGATGCACTAGTTCTCAACAGTATTGAGGCCTCGTTGCATGATGGCACATGCAGCAGTCATGCTATGCCTGCCGGGTAATGAATAGAGGAATGTCATCTGCATACGCTTCACATGAGAATCCCACATTTTCAGCACCGTGATGTGCGAGTCAACCGGCATACACTAGAGTACCGAAGAAATGCGTCGAGAGCAGAAGTCCACAGGCTTCTTCCCTCGACGCCGTAAAGGAGGCATCAGGCATTCGCAAAACACTCAGTGTAGCCGACGGGTGACACTTAAAAGCCCTGAGCAGCCTAACCGGTTCGCGATAGCCGTCAAGCCCCTCGCAGAAATCTACAAAAGCCTGTCCTTTTGATTTTCTTAAAGCTAGGCTTACATACGTCGTACTTATTAGCTTTTTTTTTTTACATATTTCCTTATTTATCAATATTTTACTCACAATAAATTTCTTTTGAATATTTTCAGATCTCGAGGTTTAGCTACAGGAATAACGGCCGCTCTAAGCTATGCTATCGCATTTATAGCTGCGAAATCTTATCTAAATTTAGATAAAGGTCTATCATTGAATGGCATTATGTGGTTTTACACAGTAGTTAATTTCATAGGGTAGGTACAATTACTGCTGTACACTATTTTCTCTGTAAACTAACAGTAATATTTTTATTTTTCCCCCAGATTATTTTATGTGTACTTTTTCATTCCTGAAACTGAAAATAGAACCTTGGAAGAAATTGAGCAGCACTTTTCGGATAATAATCGAAAACTGACCGATAGAAATGTTGAAATGACTGATACTACAAAAGCGAATGGTATTGAAAATGGTCAGATTGATATGTCGAATTTGGACAGCGTGAAAACCGTTACAGGCAGTAAGCCCGCTGATCAAGATGCAGAAATAGGCTGTGATAATAAAGCATATATAGAGCATTAGCTTACCGCATTTTTTTAGTTCTAATTCTTTTTATTTAAGAATTTATGAAAAATATTCGTTGAATACTTATTATAATGTCTTTTAAACAAATAGATTTTTTTAAGTAATTATGATAAGTCCTGATAAGCGTAAAATATGTTATACATGACACGTTTATTTTATTTTTTTATTATTAACAACAGTCGAGTAATTCCGATAAAATTGATAGGGATACATTTCCAAAGTTGCAACTGCCTTAAATACTACAATGGCTCGATACTACATTTTGAGGATGCGCATCAAGATATCCAACTCCAGTAGTTGAGCTAAACCTTGAAGCCTTTTTCCTTTGAGTGGAGATTAAGTTGAAAGTTAGTGGCGAAAAAAGTCACCTACAAAAAGTTGTATGTTTCGAGTGACGAATGCTACTTTGTATAACAATTTAGACATCTGGTTAGCTTGATCACTGGGTCAAGAGTCGAGTTGAATTATTTAATTAGATAACATATTGTGAGGTATGCTTATTCGCTTGCTGTCGAGATCAAGCTAAGCAAACGAATTCGGACAGGTTAGCTTCGTCTTGAGTTTGATGGAAAAATGGCGGACGCTGAAAACATGAAGCATATATATTTCGCAGGCTTTTACTGTTTTAACTCTTTTAAAAACAAACCTATCAGGCTCATATTCATAAAACAGTCATAATTTGTGGCTGGTAATAAAATTAGACTTTATTCCTTGCATTTCAGGTTTACAACCACTAACTTGTTGGAATTTGCCTCGGATTCAATTTGCGGGCATGCAAGAGGCTATCAGACAGATTATATTTATATTGACTTTTGTAAAGCGTTCGACAAGTTATCTCACTCCATTACGCTTTAAAATGAAAAAGTATGCGTTTCCTCTAACATTTCTTAAATGGACGAAGTCTTACTTAGATAAAAGAACATATCAAATCTTATTTCGACATTCCATTTCTAGAGTCTTGAAGGCTTCATCCGGCATACCTCCTGGAAGTCACTTGGGCCTGCTGTTTTTTATTCTATCTACGCGTAAAAGGTGACCTTTACAAATTTTTCTTTTTTTGCAAAAATAATAATTTGGCTCTCAATATCAACAATGTAAGGTTATGACTTTCCATAGGAATCAGAAACCAATCACCTATGATAATGTGTTCTCTGATTCCACGATTCGCCGCCGCAAGGGTGCTATTTGTGACTTGGGTGTCAAATGTGACCATAGATTGAATTTTATCTCCCACATAAACTACATAGTATCAAAGAATAATTCTATGCTGGGCTTTATCAAACTTTGGTCTCGAGAGTTCTCGAATCACACCATAACATTGCGTTTGTACACTTGCTTTGTGTGAGACCTATCTTTGAATACACTAGCCAGGTCTGGTCTCCATTTTACTGTACAAATTGATTCTTCCATCTTATGAGGATCGCTTGAAGCTTTTGTATATGCACTCGCTTGAGAAACGTCGCATGATCGCCGATGTAACTTTTGTGTATCAACTCTTAAACGCGAATAATGACTCTCCCCTGCTACTTAGCAAAATCTCTTTCCGTGATAGTGGACACAATTTGAGAAGTTTACCTCTGTTGCATGTTAACTCCGCAAAATCCAACTTTAGTATGTATGAACCCATCAATCGTATGTGCATTGCTGTTAATATTAACGCTGAGCATATTGTCGTTGACGTTTCAAAGCTTGTTTTAAAAAAACGTCTATATAATATTTAATTTTCTGTTTCCATGTCGCATTGCATGCCATTTCATCCGGTGTTTGGTCTATGTTTAGTATAACATCCTAATACTAGCACCGACTAAGTGATGAAACCCATGTATTATCGACGGATTATTTATTAAATGTGTCCATGCAGCGAGCTTCTGTTAAGTTGGTTCTGATAGTCAAGATATAGCTTATTGTAGTAAGTACAATATAATTCATGCTGCCAAAAATTTACAATTTTTTGGTGAATTTGACTGCATTTTGATGGTCAAGAAATATATGACTGCCTTGTAAATATAACCCTAACTAATTTTGCATTTCAAAGGCAAGAGAGCTTGTTTTCAAGTTGATTAATGCACGGGGCGGGAAATACAAACGGATACGGTAGCTTCGTCTTCGTCTAATCACAGCCTATATATGTACATATATATATATATATGTATGTATTATAATAGCTGAGCTTGTTGTGTTTACGTCAATAACTGTAATAACAAGATGAAGACGAAGACTTGGATTCGAACAGGCCCTTAATATAAATACAAATAAAGTAAAATATATAGTGTCCCAACAACAAAACAAGCCTGAGATACAGCTTGACGCAGCAATTGGTAGCTTGCCATTCGAAATGACTGATAATATCAAATACCTTGGACTTATGATTGATAATAAGACAAGACCATACCATTAAAATTAACTCCCAACACACACGTCGAACCTAATTTATGATGTACATACAATGTCGAATTTCAGATATGGAATATTGGCGTGGTCACATACATCGAATAACAACCTGATAAAAATAAAGAGTGAACTATGAGTAAATAAAAAAAAAACGCTATATAAATAACACTAGAGAACACCAATGAAACAAACCCAGTGAACACAAAACGAGAGGTCATACCGCCAACGAAAATTCAGTAAAAAAACTTGAACTGGGGAAATCGAATTAGTTGGAGAATTCTTAAGCGTAAGTATGGAAACTAATATTCTAACGTTTTTTCATCGTTTTCTTATCGCGAAGAAAGGCATTTTATTTAAAAAAAACGTCAATATAAAGTTAACAATTTCTTATCGTTTTCTTGCGGTCTAAGAAAAGGAAAGGAATGCGTTAAGAATAACTTCCAGAAAAGGATGGAAATCTTCATCAGAGAAGTATAACAAATTGTTAACTCATGTCGATAAGAAAATATTAAGAAAACGTTACATCGAGTAGAGAATTATAAAAGAGGCGAAACTTTACGGATCTTGACAACCATTCGAACCACAAATGTATCGTTTGCGGCAAAAAAAAGTTAACACTTTCTGAGAAGTTTAACGAGTTTTTAACGTGGAAGTTGTGTTCACTGGGAAGTATATGAAATAGCAAGGCGTTTTAATATCATGCAAATAATATATATGAAAAAACTGAAATTCATATACAAAATATAATACTAATACTAACATAACATATATCACCACATAATACCAGAGAAAGAAATCATCTAAGAATAACCAGCTCAAGAACTGAACGAGGAAGACAAAGCTTTGTAAATAGTGTTGCTGTCTTATATAATGGACTTAAAAAACATAAACCTTATATTAAAATTTATGTGAGATTGCCGCTCTTATTTCTGCTTCAGAAAATGATAAAATAAATTAATATTTAAATAAAGACATGGAAAGTAAACATAATTAAGCTACATCTCGTATACCTACAACATAGTAGACTGAGGGTAGACAAAGTGGAGATACTAGTAACGAATCAGTGAACATTAAGTGGAAAAAAAGAATTTAAGTGTAGATAGATATTGAAAACCTTTATAACATTTATCTCCAGAGAATTTTCAGTTCCAATAAACAGAGAGAGAGTAGCATCATGGGCGAAATGGATTGGTTTAGTGAACTACAATGAAGGTTCAACGAGTTAGATTGAATTGAATGTCTTGGCCGCTAAAGACATAGACATAGACATAATTATTTTCTGGAGAAATTTAGTAGAAAATTTATTTTTCGTAATTTTAAAGAACTATTGCTATCCCATTTTTGGTAAAGTTAAAAATCTGCGTACATGAACATCTACTAGAATCCACTCGACATAAGGTTTGGTTTCTTCTCAGTGGCCACGCTATATGTCTAAGACTAGTTGGGTAGCAAAACTAGAATCGGTATGAATTTGGAAGAATGTTCGAAAGAATATGGCGATTCAGATACATAATTATAGGATTGAGAAAGTTGTAGTGCCAATGATTCGAGAACCGATTATAGGAAAAAGTGGTTAGAGCCATTAAAAGTTCTTCATATTAAAAACGTTGTTTGATTAAAAAACAAAAAGGAGTTCCGTCGATCTATGGTTACCTCGAAACCTACTCCTTCAGGGTATGCCATTTAAAACAAAAAGCCATTTAATTGCTAGTTACATTTCAAGATTAGTTATTACTCTATTAGGTCAGGACTTATTGAACACACGATTTTGAATTTAGGGTGAAATAAAAAGTACAATTTCGCTTTACCATTTTTAATTATATTTTAAATGAGTTTATATCGAGTTTCTGCTTAATCACTTACCGACTTCATATACATCAAGAACCATTTTACACATTAAAATCACTTTTAAAAATTCTTTATCAATCAGTCTGCGAAATATTTTGAGCTGCACTGATAAGAGTGTCATGAATATCCTTAGCTGAAGAAATATGTGCTCTAACTGTAGCTAAATATTGTGGGTATGGCATAGGATTTGTTTGCGATTCAGATTGCATAAAAGGCTCCATACGTACAGTTGCTACAGCCCCGGGAAGATAATGCTGAGAGGAGGACAATTGTTGAACACATTGAATTGAAGTTTTCTGAAATTATGTTTTTTTTTTATATATTACGAAATAACTAGTTAAATTATCTGCAAACATCTTACCAAATGTAATTCAATTTGGTCACATATTGAATAAAATTCTTCAAGATGCTTATCAAATCTGGCCACTGGATTGTTTGTATCTTTTTTACTGAAATAATTTTGTCAACACGTTCATTTTAATAGTAATAATTTGCAGCCTATCTACTTACTTACAGATTATCAGCTAAATTATTTTGTTGCAATACAAGTGCGGCTGATTTAAAAGTGTGCGATAAAGATTCTCTCAATGGGCCGACAAAACTTTTTATTTTTGAAATATTGTCCATTTTTTCAGCTTGCGGTGGTTGGGATTGCTGCTGCTGTTGTTGCTGTTGTTGCTGCATTTGTTGGGGCCCCATTACATTTTGCATTTGTGGTGGTTGCTGAGGTGAGCTTTGCTGCATCATTCCTGGCGTTACACCAACTACAGGCATTCCAGGACCCATTCCAGGTTGTGGCATTCCGTGCATATTCATGATTATATGTAGTTTTTGATACGAACAAGTTTAATAGTTAATTAATACTCAGACTATTTAATTAAAAAAGAGCAAATTCTGAGAAAAATTAATAAAGTGCGAGGAAAACAATAAAATCTTTAAGTGAGAAACGTCAGAAACAGAAGAAGAAGAATTGTCAAAGATATCTTCTTCTTATAAGACAAAAGTGCATTGCGTCCAATAATCTTACAGCATATAATAAAACTGAAGAACTAAAGCCTGAGCTACAATGTGACACTCAGTACGTTTACATGAATACTGGAAGTATACTTGATCTTGAAGTATGCTTGAAGTAATCAAAATATAATGAAAACGCTTATTCAATACGTAAATTTCATCTTAAGTAATTCAATCAATCGTCCTACCTGAGCTTCAAGTGAATTTCAAGTTAAGTACTCAAGTATTCACGTAAACATACTGATTGGTGCGGATACCAAGGTAGATTGAAGATAAGTTATTCCAATTAAAATGTTGGCACATTGCAACTCATAGTCTGTGACGTAATTCTGTGACTAATGTATATACATTTTTATGCAGAGAGAGGAGAGAGAGTGTTGTGCTCCCTGTACCGTACTTTCCTATACAATTATGATAGTACGTCACCTAGTGGTGGGGAACATGGTTCGTAATGGGGGTAGCTTGTATACCTTGGCGGATACTGTCGCTTGTTATTAGGGATAATGCATGAAGTTACTTAAGTGCAGATACAGTGTGTCGCTAAGGGTGTTGCTGACGCCGGTGGCGTTGTTTAAACCCGGTACAGAATATACTGTGCCGGTACTCTAGAGCCGAGGAATTTTTGTTCCTATAGTGCCTTACAAGACGAGAGGCTTTTAGGGAAGAGAAGAATTTCCCTGATCATTTTAACAGTATATACGAAAAAATCCAAAATTTTTATATGGCAACACAAAGAAGAGGTTGCCCGATTTAGTACATATTTATTACTTAGATGAAATCTAAAGGCTATATTAAGTTCGTCATTCTGTTTGTAACACCTCGAAATAATGATGGTAGAGCAAAATGGATTGAACACCCACGCATAATATTAAAAGTTATTTTGCTTTTTGCATGTCCGTCCGTCTGTCTGTCCGTCCATCCATCCGTCTGTGCACACGATAGCTCGAGAACGCATATACTTAGAGTACTGAAATTTTGTACACGGACTTTAACAAAATAAAGTAAAATTAAGTTCGAAAATGAGACAAATCGGGCAACTCCTTCATGGGGTTGTCATACAAAACTTTCGTTTTCCTCTATATATTTCACACTGCCTGACAACGCATCGATATAGAAGCTGAAATTTGGTACATAGTGTTTTAATTGTACTAGCAAATAAAATTTTAAAAATGGACTAAATCGGGCAACTCCTTCTAGGTGTTGCCTTATAAAAATTTAGGTTTTTTACGTATACTGTGAAAACGATCAGTCCAAGACATTTTTTGATCATAATTATAATGTTTAATTGCATTATGTGAATTACCTACTTTGTATGTAACTCATTGTAAATTGTTAGGATAAATCTCATACCATTAATTACAATTAAAATAATCCGATTTTGTATGATTAATTTACATTGTAAAATTTTTCAAAATAAACTACGGCGGGCTGGATATCGAGCATGTCCGGCCAGCTGCCGAGGGCTTGGTGCTCGCAAGTCGGTGTTGGCCCGCGGGCCGTAGTTTGGAGACCCCTGTCTTAAAGGATAGCAAAGGCAAAAGTATGGGTACTTGGCATACTAAAGATCAAAACGTATATGATTCAAATCAAGATAATGTTGATTAGTATATACTTTTTTTTTTTTTGGGTAGCACCAATAAGGCATCCACCCAGCTCCACTGGATAATTATCGAGTACTAATGCCCACTTAAGTTTACTTTATTGAGGAATGTCCTATTGCGTTGTTGTTAGAGGCATACAGTGGATACCTTTATTTGTGATCAAATATTTTAATGAGAGTTTTACGAAACATCCCGGATCTTCGTTTGTTACAAATAAAAGTCCATCCAGAGTTAAGGAGATATGGTGACCTGATTACAGATTATGTGAATGATTTCGTAGCGCAGTAATCCATAGTGTTACCCACTTCGTAATTAAAAGACCGACTACTGACTTAATGATTTAATTACAAAAGGTTACATAAATTACTAAAATTATATCTTTCTGTGAAACCGACAAGACGCGCGTACAATATGTGAAGTTGGACTCAAACCTGTCAGTGTCCACGTCTTGAATTGGTTGCGTTCAGTCTGAGCTGCCAACATTGGGTGCGTTCAGTCTGAAGATGCCAACACCTCCCCTTTTAGGTTGAATAATCTCGAAGGTAGGCTGGCGGCCTGACTACTCTTCCAGCTTTAGTGCGTACAGGATCTGATAACGTTGATGACAATGATGAGTGCTCTCCTTCTAACTCGTGCTCTGATTGTATTGAAGGCATAGAGTTAGGCTCTTCACTATTTGAATCGCTTCGTGAAATGCTGAATGCATCAAGCAACGTTTCAAAAGATATATCGCTGTTAGCAACGACAGCGTCGCCTTGTTTTCGATCCCGAAGCTGGTTGGTATGTGATCGAATTAGTCTAAATTTGTCCTCATCTGATTGGACTAGGACGTTGTAGTTAACATTTCCAACTCTTTCGATGATTTCGCCAGGATTCCAGTGATATTTGTTTTTTTTAAAAAGTTTAGCATAAACCAAGTCTCCAGGTTTATACTCACGGTATTTAGCTCCATGACGGCGATTGAACTGATTATTCCGCTTTACATTTGTTTTAGGTGAAATTGTTTGTCGAGGCTTAAGCAGGTCTAAGGTTGTTGCAATTTTTCTGCCAATAAACATCTCTGCAGGTGTTACAGAATTTGGTAAGTTCCTAGTAGGTGTCGATCGGTATGTTTGAAGAAATGTCTCCAAGTTATCTATACTCGTTCCTTCCTGCTGAAGTTTCCTCAGAGCACGTTTGAGTGTATCTACGAATCGTTCAGCTTGGCCGTTCGACTGTGGGTGATACGGCGCTGTTTTAAGATGTTCTATCCCTCGAGATACCATGAATTTGCAGAATTGTGCACTAACAAATTGTGTGCCATTATCCGTTACAAGTTGTTGACAATTCCCATATCGAGAGAAAACAGTTTGAAGTTTTTCAATGACGTCAGTCGATGTAATTCTGTCCATTTGGAAAATTTCGGGCCATTTTGAGTAGGCGTCAATTATTACCAAATAAAATTTCCCTCCACAAGGTCCGGCAATGTCCATGTGTAATCTTTCCATTGGTGAATTTGCTATAGGCCATGAATGAAGTGTTGTTTTTACAGGTGACTTTGCTACACTAGCACAGTTTTGACATTCTTTGACATATTTATAAATGTCATCGTCAATATTTTCCCAGTAAGCATGACTCCTTGCTACAGCTTTCATGCGCTCTATACCCGGATGTCCCCGATGCAGTTGTCGAAGAACCCTTTTTCTGAAGATTTCAGGTACAACGATGCGATTGCTGAACATGACACATCCTTGAACCGCTGATAAAGATTCCCTTCGATTGAATTATGAAATCAATTGTGAATGCAATGGATGTTCCTTTGATATTGATGCAGGCCAGCCTTGTACAATGAAATTTAAGACAGTGCGAAGAACTCTATTTCGTTGTGTTTCTCGTTGAATCATGCGAAATGTGACTGGCAATGCTCTGATTGCTGAATATAGATCTTTTTTTCAGAATATCTAGTATTAAATTTGAATTAAATTGAATTACCATACAAAGTTGGTTATTTTTTTAGACCGTGATTAGTTCCTGGGGGCTTTATCTGCGACACAAAACATATATAGGGATATACCACCCCCGGTTTGTTCCTGAGGGTTTCATCGTATTTCACCTATACTATGATATACCATAGATATATTAGAAATGGCGTATATCCCTGATACCTGGAAGACGAAATAGCTTCAAATGTCCAGAGAGTAAAATATGTAGATAACTGCAAGTTAATTGAATTCATCTTAATAGAATAGAAAATTGAATGGATTGAAAATTGTTTAGAATTAAGAAAATTACTTATATTATCAAAATGATGTAAGCGGACAGGGAACTACATGAATTGCGAGCTCTTGGTGGAAAATAAAATGCAGTATCTAATATAATATCAAATTAAGAATAATTAATTGAATATATATTTACCTAATTCAGATTTCTCCTCGATTCATCTAGAAAATAACCTAATCTTAACACCGACGAGAAAACGATTGATTTTTCCTACTGTTCTTCATTTTCCGGAGAACAAAAGCAAATGAATTGGGCTGTCTGTAACCCAAAGCTTAAATTGAAAAAAATATTTAAACCCGTGGGAAGGTCAACAAGAAAATCTAAATAATTTGAGAATTTCGATAAACACCATGGAAAATTTCAATCATAAAGAATATTTTGGAAAAATAAAAATTATTATTAAAGATTTTCAACCGATTGGAAACGGTTGTCCTAATTCGGAAATCTGTTGGAAATAGGGACCTGAAATTCCAAATTGAGGTCATTTTCTTATAAATGAAAGAGCTTTAGTAGGTGAAGCAGACAGTCCCCGCCAAGTTTATGACCTCATGTCTGTGAAAAATTTTGGTTAAGAAAATGATCACAGTTTATTTTCTTCGCTTTAATTTCAATTTTTTTTAATTAATATTATAACGTGGTGAATTTTCGTGCTTTCCTCAAGTTTGTGCACTCAAAAAGGTGATTCGGTCACGCTTTAGTGAAGTTGAAAAAAAAAGAAAAATTAATAATAGTTTTTTTTTGAAATCTTCGGGTACGTTTGATGTAGTTTTTCTATATTTTGGTCTCGCTTAGATGATAGACAAGTCGTCTCCGACACTGCGGGGTATACTCAGAGGCCTACGTCATAGCGTAGATGTCGCCTTGCATACTAGAGCAGAGTATACAGATTGTGAAATGGGTAGTGCTTTCTGGAATGGACCATAATATGTTTTAGAGGATGCCGATAGCTAATTTTTTTTTATAATAGCAGTTTTTTTTTTTATATTATTAAGCCAAGCTCAGGGAATACCCTATGATGCAAAGCACAGCATGGCAGGAAGAAGATAGGGAAAGGATTAGGGGATATGAGGACAGTGGCGTAGGTGCCGATGTATGTCGCCCTTAAACTTCCGCGCCGATTGTATACCGGAGGAAAAACAGAAGATGGTAAACTGTTCCACAATCGCATTGTTCCGGATAAAAAAGCATCACGGAATTTTACTGTACGGCCGAAAGTAATTTGAAGGGTAAAAGGATGTGCGCGGTTTGCAGCGCGAGTATTGCGTGCAGGAATCACTCTACAAGGGATTAGACTAGATATTTCATCCGAACATTGACCATGCACATAGCGATAAAGGAGCGAAAGGAATCCAACATTGCGGCGGTGTTCGAGTGACTCGATATGGTTATTGCCACATCGCCAATGAGCTTGAGGGCTCTCTTTTGGACAATATCCAATGAAGCTAAGGCTGCGCGACCAGACCCGGCCCATATATAGGGGTTATATTCCATTCTAGGTCTAATGTAGGACTTGTAGAGGAATGCTAGATTTGACAGGCTGAAATATTTATTACACCTTTTCAGAAATCCAACACATTTCGATGCTTCTTTGGCAACAGAGAAGATGTGATTTGTCCAGTTTAACTTACTGGAAACATTAATGCCAAGAACGCTTAATGACGGTGAATCAGAAATTAATGCTCCATCAAAAGAAACTGGAGTGATTAAGTTATGGTCTTGTTTTAATGAGATGAGACAGCTTTGGGTCTTAGATTCGCTTTAACCCCAAGCGAGGATATTGTTAAGATCGTTATTCAATGATCTAATCATGCAATCTCGTTTAACACATGCGGCATTCCCCCTGGAGTCCGCAAGAGTGACAAAGGAGTAAGCGAAATCAAGAGTACTGTCATCTGCGAAACTGTGGATGCGATTGAAAGTAAGGGAAAGTAGATCATTAATGAAATTTAAAAAGACAGTTGGCGAGATAACAGAGCCTTGAGGTACACCGGCATTTATGGGATGCAGTTCAGATGTAACGCCATCTAATACAACACGTATTTGGCGACTAGATAGGAAACTTTCAATCCATAATAGAAGAGGAGGAGAGAGACCAAATGCTTTAAGTTTGGCTAAAAGGACTGGATGCCAGACTGTATCAAAGGCCTTTGAAATATCTAGGGCAACGATTTTAGACTCACCAAAATTGTGAAGACTACGGTCCCAACATTCCGTAAAAGTGGTCAGCAATTCTCCAGATGACCGTCCTGCTCGGAAGCCATATTGGCGATCGTTGATGAGATGCTTAGTTTCTAGATACAGATTCAAAAACCTTTGAAAGAATCGAAGTGGTCGCAATTGGTCGATAATTTGAGGGATCGCTACCCTCTCTTTTCTTGGGAATAGGCTGAACGTGAGTTAGTTTCCAAGCAGTTGGGAATTTTCCTGACGAATAAGAAAAGTAGAATAGTTTGCGCAGAGGTTTAGCCAAGGATGAGGCACAGCTTTTAATTAACAGGGACGAAAAACCATCAGGACCTGCGGCTTTGGGACTTTGATCCCCTTAACGACCCTGAACACATCCCTCGTACGAACGTGTGTTGGCTCTTCTACACATTCACACGGGGGATGCAAAACAGGTGTTTGTGAAGTGGGTGGAAGACGAGAACTTGATGCGAATCTAGCAGCCAAAATATTAGCTTTATTCAGGGAGTTAACAATCACTTCACCATTATTAAGTAGTGAAGGTATAGAGGAACTGCTGAAGTTGTTCCTGATGGTTTTGACCAGGGACCAGAAACCTTTGTTACCTTTGCGGCTTGCCAAGATTCTTTGTCTAATATTATGGCCAAAAAGAAATTTTTCTCTCTGGATAATGAACTTGCAGGTGTTCCGTGCAGTCTTGTAGACTTGTTTCATTTCCGGACATTGATGCAATTGATAGGCGCGAAAAGCAGACTCTTTCGCTTTTGATCGACTTCCTCAACACTTCAGATACGAAAAAATATGAATCACTCGACGTATACATCATTTCAAATGTTGTGGTCCATTCCGGAATGGACCACTCAGACATATAAATTTGTATACGCACTATTTGGGTGCGCACACACCTTGAGGTGCATACCCACCCCTTTGTCCATTGCTAGCTGGGAAATTACAACGCACGACAAGGGACGGGTAACAGGTAGTATAAAATTGATAACACTAAACTACAGAAATAGGGAAAAATATAAAGACTTTATAATTCTTTAAGTGAGGGAACAGAACTAAAGAATCACGAAGATTACCAAATTGTTGAAGAAATTCACAAGTTCTGGAGAAAGATATGTGAAAAATATTTGCAGTGACAACACACTAAAAAGATTCCAGAAGTTTGAAAAAGGCATAAAAACTACAAACCTTACAGGCCACAATATTCAATTTCTTTGCAATAAGTTGGAATTTATTTGCGCGGTATGTATTCAAATATAAAACACTTTATATATCTTATCTTTTCTTTATAAAATTAAAGTTAAAATTAAAATTTCCTTTATGAAGTCCTTGCATTGTACATAGAGATTTTTGTAAATCAAGTGAAAATTCATAGAAGAACAAAGCTACCGTCACAAATTTATAATATCGAAACTTAAAATTGTTTTGCTTCCAACACAATCAATCCACTATCATAAATCAGAAAATGTTTTATCTTGACAATAATATTCGTCTTATAAAAATTTCTGAAGTAGGCGTTCATTTGCCTTCCAACAATTTATATCATCTTCTCTAGATAAACACTAAACGTAGCCCGAAGGTAAAGAAACCGTTAAGAAAAACGAGCTACTTGTTTTTTTTTCAAGAAAACTATTTAATTTTCTCCTTTTTCATTTCAGTTTTCATTTAGCCGAGTCAACATTAAATCAACTCAACAGCTACAACACAGAGAAGAAATAGCAGCGATAGCATCAGCATTAGCAACATTGTGGAGCCTATTAGTGCTGATTCTGATATTCTTGATTTAAGCAAATAAGCTAATAGCATCATATCGGCTTTGTACAAGAATTTCCTAATTAAAACCAGATAAAGGGATCTACCCCCAAACCGATAATTAACTGTACACAATTAAAATTTGAGCCGAATCAAAAGCTCTTTATTTTAAGAAAATAATCAAAGAGCTCCTTTAACTCTTCTGTTTTTTTTACTGAATGTGAGTGCGCAAGGATATAGGCTTGGTTGAAGGTGGTGGAGGGGGGGGGGGATGTAGCTGATGTAGCAAGCTAAATTTTCATGTTTCATTAAATCTCTTAATTCCATCCGAGTACTAGCGCTACTTATGATGTTGATTTGACGTCATTCTCTAATTTGGTGAATTCAGGTAAATGATTATGAAAATGATAATAATATTTTTAATATATTTATAATGATAATAATGACACAATTGATAATAATGATATTATTTGTTTTTTATGTAATTATTTAAAATCGTTATAAAACTTAAGATGTAGAAACAGGAAAAAGTTACCCTGACAACAAAGTAAAAACGGGTCTATTTAAAGCTAAAAGGGAGATGCAAAAGGCTCATATAATCCAAAAAACTAGAATTAAACAAAAGGTAAAGGACTAAATAGGACCCAGTAAAAAAAATGTCATAATTTTTCACAATATTTTTGAAATAAATATTAAAGCCAGAACAAAGATTGGTATCTGTTCGAACCAAATCGGTTCGAATATATTTTTGTTTTTACCGATTACTTTTAAAGGGAATACATCCTGAAAACAAAGCATCAAATTGTTAGGAAAATTAAATCTAATTTGATTATTCTTAATCAAAAAACAGGTACACAACCTAACAAAGCCATGTGTTTGTCATCTACATAGCACATTGCACAAATACAATACAACAATATAGCCTCATTGATCAGATCAAATTAAAATTCTTATCATATGATTGAAGCAATTAGATTCGTTCTAAAAACAATTGCTGAAAAAAGCAAAACAAATTCAATCTAATTACAAATTTTCCCAAAAATAGATGCAACATCTAACCAAAGCATGTGTTGTCATGTAGCATATAATGCATGGCACAAATGTAATCAGATCAAGCAGATCAATTTGCAACTCTATCATCATTATAAGTACTATCGAACGGGAACTTCTTCTTTACGTGATAGAGATAACATTTTTTGCAAATATACAGAATTCAATTGAACACAGCAGCATGGGTTGCTTTAAATTTCTTGTTGCTATGCATTTTTGTTCGTTGCTATGCATATTTTATCTCTAGTAGCGTAAAATTACAGATGAACGGCCAATTCTTGTGATCATGCGCCTCTGCTACTCCATCATTGGTGTCGTGTGCAAGCAAGGGCTATATAAACAGCAATTTAACTTGACTCGATCTCTTTTTCAGTTTGGCAGTGGAGTGAGTGACTTGATAATTTTTTCTTAGTGGTATTTTCTAGTGTTGTGAATTTTTATTAGCAGTCTAACACTTTGTTTGGTTGACAATTGAAATAAATTTTTCTTATTCTGGGTTGCGACTAGATTAGGAGATTTATTGTGGGTAGCGACTACAATAAAGATTCTTATTACGGGTAACGACTGTAATAAGAAATTTTACTAATACTATACACTTTATTGTGGCTAGCGACTACAATAAAGATTCTTATTACGGGTAATGACTGCAATAAGAAATTTTACTAATACTATACACTTTATTGTGGGTAGCGACTACAATAAAGATTCTTATTACGGGTAATGACTGTAATAAGAAATTTTACTAATACTATACACTTTATTGTGGCTAGCGACTACAATAAAGATTCTTATTACGGGTAATGACTGCAATAAGAAATTTTACTAATACTATACACTTTATTGTGGGTAGCGACTACAATAAAGATTCTTATTACGGGTAATGACTGTACTAAGACAATTACTAACAAAACAATTTATTGTGGGTAACGACTACAATAAAGATTCTTATTACGGGTAATGACTGTAATAAGAAATTTTACTAATACTATACACTTTATGGTAACGACTACAATAAAGATTCTCATTACGGGTTACGACTGTAATAAGAAATTTTACTAACACTAAACACTTTATTGTGGGTAACGACCACAATAAAGATTCTTATTACGGGTAACGACTGTAATAAGAAAACTACTAACATTAAACAATTTATTGTGGGTAACGACTACAATAAAGATTCTTATTACGCGTAACGACTGTACTAAGACAATTACTAACAAAACAATTTATTGTGGGTAACGACTACAATAAAGATTCTTATTACGGGTAACGACTGTAATAAGAAAATTACTAACAAAACACTTTATTGTGGGTAACGACTACAATAAAGATTCTTATTACGGGTAACGACTGTAATAAGAAAATTACTAACAAAACACTTTATTGTGGGTAACGACTACAATAAAGATTCTTATTACGGGTAACGACTGTAATAAGAAAATTACTAATAAAACGCTTCGTTGTTGGTAATGACTGCAATAAAGATTCTGTTGGTTTCGACTGCAGTAAGAACTACTCACCTCACTTTATTCTGGGTATCGACCAGAATAAAGAATATCCCAATCCCAACCTCAATTAAAGTTATTGAAATCAAGTCAATCAACTGCCAAACATAGATCAGGTGAGTACAAAGTTTATTGCAACAACATTATTATATTTATTATATATCTTATATTTTCCGTTTATTGAAATTTGATAAAGTGAGCTATTAGTATTTCAAATTTATCGAGTATTAAAGCTCTAGTTTAACAGTGAAGTGTATAATTTGTAGACATACAATTAAAACCACTAACTTTATACCAGTGGCATCAATTCTCACCACATTATTCATTTTTTGCATGTACGCTCTGACTACGGGCAGTACAGTATCCATAAAATGTAAGTGTTTTCCTATTTCGTAGGTAAGTGGGGACGTCCATCCAAAAAAGAGCCCTGTGTAGATTTTCGAACGAAGTGACAAGAATTTTGCTAGCGATCGAAAGAGAAATTTGAAAATTTTGAATATTTGCAAGAGTCATTTTTAAGGAGCACTCTAAAAAATTTACAATTTTAATAATAAATTTTACTTACATTTTTTGTAGTTTAATTACATTTCGAATTGATAACTACACGTTTGAAGTGTACATAAAATAATTCCTACAACAAATGTGGTAATTCTTCTAATTTGGTTTAAATTTACCGAAATGAATGCAGTAATACTTCACCGTCATAATTTTACTGCTCTGAAAAGATAAAACTCAACTTGTCTCAGCTTGCATGGTTGCGTCCTCAGTATGTGTCTTACCGTACAGCCGAAAAGGTTATAAATATTTAGTGTACTTATGAATAAATGCGAGTTTTGTCAGTTTAGTGATAATTATACAGGGTGTCCCGTAAGTAGACGTAAAGCCGGAATCGGGTGATAGACCAAATTATAACAGTTACCAGAAAAATATAAAAAAAATCTAAGTCATGTATTTTTCAAATTATAGACATTTCTTTTGTTTTTGAGAAAATCTACACCCTGTGATGACTTTTTAGCTCCTGTTGCTACAAATCTTTACTTTTTTTCAATTTTATTTTTCTTATGTAATCCCGAATAGTGCTTATGTAACATGTTGCTTTAAATTTTAAGCCTACTGATCCAGCTTGGAAGAAAATGTCACATTTTGCCGAACCAAGAATAGAAAATTAATATTTCACCCAACTTTAACTGACTGCAATGCAAGAAAAAAGAAATGTACTACGCCAGTTTGGCAAGTAACTTTAAAAGTTGACGCATTTAATAAGGATTCTAAAATGGTATAACACTTGCTATAATATTTCTTAGATTACGAAAAAAAAAGTTTTTCTTCAAGAAACCCAGTTTCGAAAAATTTCTTTTCACTTAATAAAAATGATTGTAGTGTACCCAAAGCTTGCCGTAAGACCGTAATCTTAAAATTCTAGTTTGAGTGAGACGGAGAGTCATTGCATGAAATGTGAGTGAGCAAAATAGTGACGCTAGCTCGTCAAATGATTGAGTTTTTACAAATGTCCATCGTCTACTCTTCCAGAGGGCTGAATTCCAAACCAAGTACATGGTGATGGAAGAGTTCCTTACCTTACGTTGACGTAGTACTTCAAGAAGTTGAAGAAGACCCAAGTGCTTCGATACGTGAAATCCAGGAGAGAACCGGAGTGCCTAAAAATATAGCTCACCGAATTTTACGAAAACATGAGCTCCAAAATTATGGAAGCAGTTGAATTTGTCAAAAATGGAAGAATTGCCCGTCTGATAACCCGATCATTTTTAAGAAGATGTCGAACTTGTATGCAGCTGAAGGAACGCAGTTTGAACATCTTTTGTGAATAATAAATCTTAGCATCCAAATAATTGGTGTTTAATTTCAAACTTAAGGAAAATTTGTCCTAAATTTAACATAATGTTAGGATATCTAACTTGATAGCGTCACTATCTGCCTCACTCACATTTCATGCAATGACTCTCCGTCTCACTCAAAATAGAATCTTAAAGTTACGGTCTTACAGCAAGCTTTGGGTACACTACAATCATTTTTAGTAGGGGAAAAGAAATTTTTCGAAACTGGGTTTCTTGAAGAAAACATTTTTTTTCCATAATCTAAGAAATATTGTAGCAAGTGTTATAGTTAGTTGGTTTGATTAGAATTTAAAGCAACCAGTTACATAAGCACTATTTGGGATTACATAAGAAAAATAAAATTGATAAAACAGTAAAGATTTTTAGCAACAGGATCTAAAAAACCATCACACAGATGAAATGTAAAAAAAAAAAATTATATAACAGATGAAGCTTTACTTGGGAAACAGATAGCATACATTTTCATGGAAAAAACATTGACTGCAAAATACGAAGATTTTAATTTTGTTGATTTGATATACCAAATAATATGCTATTTTTATGTATTTTATATAATATTTCCAAAAGAGGTATCAAAAACATTCGAATATATGGTACGATATTATTTAAAATATTATCCGGAAACTATGAGGGCTAAGAATAAAAATATTAACACTCTAAGCAAAATAAATAATTTGATAAAAAAAAGTAATATACTGTAAAATTCCATAAAAAATAATCAAATATTAGTACGAAAACGAGGAAATACTTATTTAAAGATAAGAATGTAACATTCAATTTTACACTTTTTTGTTTGCAAAGTTGTTTTTTTCATTAATGCCATATGTGGAGACAAAGCATATTTCATTTTATGTATATATTTGTCATGTAAAACTCGTAATGAATTTTTTTTATAATTATTAAAGTGAATTTTCAAGCACGAAATAAATAAATAAATAAATCCTCCTGAAAATTGAATTAGATTTCGCAGTTTATTTGTAGTGGTGGAATAGTGTAATGGGTGGATTGAATTCATTTTTGAATTCAACTTCACCCACTTTGTTTGTATTCTGAATTTCAGGGCTCCTTAAAAGTTGACTCAAATTCAATCTGACCGCATAATACCTTAACGCTTAAGAACACTAGTTATTCAATGTAGTAAAAGTTACTTACTCAACGTAGTAAAACTTACTAAATTTGTAGAGTAAAATTTTATCAAAATTTTCTTGCTCAATGTAGTGATATTTACTACATTTGTAGAGTAAAATTTTATCAAAATTTACTTACTTAATGTAGTAAAATTTACTACCTCTGTAGAGTAAAAAAAAACTCTATGAATGAGTAATAATTTGCCTTTACTTTTTGATGTAAATTTACTACAATAATACGAGGTAACTAATTTCCTATTATTTTATTAGTAAATTTACACTAACATTTTTTAGAGTGAGCATTTACGGACGATTCACATCGAAGCGATAATCATAGCGATAAACTACCGACACAATTCCTTTCACACCAATGCAATAGATCTCAGCAATAGTAACATGCACATATGCCTGAACCAAATCAAGATATTTGTGAAAAATCTGAACATGGGCCAAATTAGAGTTTCCCAAAATTATTGGCTAGTATCGATGGTGTACAGGCTACGATTATATATCAATTAAATGTGTACTACTTCGACTTATACTGGCTCGACTTATGTTTTCAATTTAAAAAAGTTTGTCTTACTGACCATCGTTGATATCGAATATAAATTTTAATAAATCGACATTGAAAGATATGGAAAAAGTAGTGACGCAGTTGTTTTAAATGTTTCGGCTATGGAGATGAAATTTGAATACGGTTTTTTTCCAAGAATACCATCAAATATTTGCCTAATCAATTTCAAAGAACAGCTCATACCTTGATTGTTAATTAAGGATTGCCTTTAAAATTTTACTTGATGCGTCCTTTCGCAGCTAGGTATGCTCGACAAGAACCTCAGAAAGATCAGTACAATACTTAAACTTACACAGCCTTATAACTAGATAATTGAAAACGCGTTTGGAATATTGGCGGAAAATGGAGAATTCTTGTCAATTCTACTGTAACACAGCCTGAAACAACTACTAAAATTGTTCAAGCCCCATACGCTCTTCATATTTTTTTACAAATCGCTAATTATTACACACCCAAGATTTAGAAACCTTGTAACGAAGTTACATATATTTCAGCTAGACACAAGCGAAAGCGAGTGTCTAGCAGCCGCAACAAAGTAAGCCAGCCGCCGAGAGAAGAGCACACTACTGATCAGCAGCTCAGTAGTGTCCCGTGCTGGTGGCGTGATAGTAGAAGGGAACATTCTACACCCGACGCCATCAGGCACCCTGCCTATAAATAGCCGGCAGCCAGTAGTAAAATCACTCAGTCGATCACCGAGCATCGAAGCAGACACAATTCGAAATTATAGTCACCGATCAGCAAACTATCCGGCCGTGAGAAGACAACTCCAAAGTGAACAGAGTTGACCCCCACCAGTGGATTACCAGAAGACTGGCTATAAAAGTCAGTCAGCACCGAAAGATTGGTCAGTTGCCTCCCAGCAGCTCGATCAGACACATCTCCCGTCCAAGTCCTATCCGCAGGTCGTGTTGACTAGTTCAACGGCAAGCGCACGTTAATCATGCTGGCCCGAGAAGTAGTAAGTGCACGCACAACGTCCTGTACTCCCGTGTAGGCTACTCTGCCGATAAGCACACGTTAATCGTGTTGATCAGTAGAGTAGCGAACGCACGAATATAAACTCCGTCCCCGTACCGTGTTGGCTACTCTGACGACGAAGCGCACGTTCATCGTGTTGGTCAGAAGAGTAGTAAGCGCACACATACAATCCGTCCCGTACCTCCCATGTTGGCTATTCTGACTACAAGCGCACGTCATTGTGTTGGTCAGAAGAATAGTGAGCGCACCCTCCGTCCCGTATCCCCCGTGTTGGCTACTCCTGACGACAAGCGCACGTTAATCGTGTTGGTCTAAGAAGTAGTGAGCGCACGCTTCTACCCCGCACCTACGCCGCGTAGTTATAAGGTATTATAAGTGAGTGAGTGAGTGTAGATTAAGTAGTGTGTATTACGTAGACCGCCCGAACCGCAGAGCTAGAACAGCGCTCTGAACCCAGCAACGTCAGAAAACGGCCCTGGACAATCTCCTACTTACCCGCACACCAACAACCGACGTTACAACCTCTTAATCAAAAATGGGCGGTTTGATAAATTTTGAAGTTAATGGAAGAGACCAACAGAAAAATTTCTACAAATCCAACAACGTTTTTGTACTTGCATTATAACTTCACTTAGTTTAACACTTTCTCCTTGTATTCTAGGCTAGATTTAGTATCTAGGGAAGATTTAGCCTCTGGTAGCAGTGTCCGCTGGGTGGGTCCCAGTGGCCAAGCAACCAATACTCTTAAACCTGTATTCAACTCCTTGGTATTATCAACTCACACTTTGCCCTTGTTTTTTACTACTATTTATATAATGTTTTAAATTCAGATCATATAAAATTGGGTATTCCTTTATATTACTTTACTTAATTTTTTAGCACCCACTTGAATTTCCACTATCCATTTTGATCTCACAGCTCGCAATAAAATTTGTGCTTGCGGCGATAGACATTTGAATCGCTGGTCAAACGCGGCAGATATGTTTTGTATCGCTATGATCTATCGCGTTGGTGAAAGCGCTTACATTGAAAACTATGTGTAGCGATTTATCGCTGTCGCTTCGTTATCGCAATCGCTACGTTATCGTAATCGCTATCGCGGCAGTGTGAATCGGCTTTTACAATGGCAGAGTAGTGTGGGGTCATCAGATTAAAATTTTCCCTTTTTCTTAAGCTTGCACTCTTAATATAAGTTCTTCGCGCTTCCCACCAGAGTGGTTTTCACAGAATAACAATTCCTAATCTCGCGTTGGTAGTTTCGAAAGTTTTCAATATTTGTTTCGAAACTTTTAACTAACGAACATAGATAAATTCTATGATAAAAACAAAACAAATAAATTTGTATAAGAAATTAGAAATGTCTTTAGAATTTTTATAATTCAATTTTAGCAAAATAAAGTCTTTTAGAATTAAAAATTTTTAATGTTCGAATTTGTTTTACAAATGTAAGATATAAAGATATTTGGGCTCTGTAATTATCGTTGCCTTACAATTTATCTGGCGACGGTATTATAGGAGGGTTTGATATATAGTAAAGGATTTATGACCTCTCAACCGTGCGAATAATGCATCAAGAGATTTAGGGATGCATTAAATTAGTTGCAAATTGTTGAATCGTCCATTTATATTTGTATGTACTTATTAAAAATAATAATACTGCAATATTTTTCAATTCACTTTGTTTTATCACATGTAAACACATGATAACCTGTCATATTATTTTCATATAATTTCGAAAAAAAGGCTCACTCCCTATTGTGCATACACGCTACTCTGGTAAAAGCTCACTCTACTCTACTCTGTTATTGTAAATGCTCATTTACCGTCATAGAGTACCGCGAGAGCAGCCTTTAGTATCATAGACCTCTACAAACTGCCCTCATTATCCCTCCACATGAGAATCTCTAACGGAGTCCTTGTCCTTCCCACTTTCAAAGCGAATAGAGTCCCCGCTTGGACTAGTGTTACAAATGATGTGGGCTGTCATCACCAGCTAAAGATATGAACACCATCTTGCACCGACGATAGTGGTTGTCATGTGCAATTGAATGTTCGTTCCCAGATATTCAAGACGTAGACGTCACTTCAATCTGGCAAGAAAGTGCCTTTTAAGTGTTTGAGTGTGATGTTGTGGATCAGTGTTCTTCTGACTCCCATTTTCGACTGTTATGTCAGTGCAAATGAATTGTGGATTTGGCCAAGATTAATACGAAGCTGATCAAACAATTCATCTGACTACAGACTCTCGGTCCTCATAGAAACGATGTTCTAGTAATGCCAAAATTCTGGAGGATCAACTGACACATATCGCGCTCGAGTTCCATTAGATTTTGTAAAGCCGGGCAAGTGAGGAACCTGTGGAACAGGGTGCCTTCATCAGCATAAACTATATGTAGATCCTCTGAGCTCGCTGGTCGATATATGACAATTTATAATGATGCATAAAACTGTGATACAACATATTCACTCCGAGGTATACTCGTCATCTGTTGTATACTGTAAAAATCGGAGGTCTTATGGACAAAAGCACGTAACTGAGCACACGTGTTGTTAGTATTCCGATAGGTGCGTTAGGTGGTCTGTTAAAAAAGAAAGCAAACCAGGTCGTGTAGCAGCGGAGTATTAGTTTGTATTCGGTAGCTTTCGGAGATATAAGTATTATCTCCGAGAACCGTCAGTGGATGTGTGTCAGCTACAAAATCTCGAGCATTACTGAACACACTGCTTGAGGAAGTCCTACAATGCCTTCATCAAACATTTCAGACTTTAGCAGATGAACGATGGATAAAGAAAAAGATAATGGAAATAGTCGACTACGCCATTAGTTTACAGCTCTAGAGAGTTTCTCCAGAGTAATACGGCTATTATTTGACTTACGCTGGTGCGTCCGATCTACACAACTAAATACTTCAGGCAAATATTAGTCAATTGGATGTTCAGTAGAGTATCTGTACAGTCTCCACACCACAAGCCTTGACTCTTACTAAGGTTAATTTTCGCGCTTGCTATATGTTCGCATTGTTCGAAAACAGTACGAGCGACCTAAAAAGTTACATATTTTGTCACAAAAATATAAAGGTCATCCGAACATGCCAACGTGAGAGGGCTCACATTAGTATGTGGCAGGCGAACTGAATATTCCCCGAGCATTTGACGAAGATTCACCAGTATCGGCTGCAGTGAAAGATCGTAAAACATACATAACAATAGACAACCCTGTCTGATACCCAGATGAAACGAGATGGGAGCTAGAACTTGTCCCTGGTGCTTAATCAAAATCGCTGAATCTCAATGCAGTTCCCTGGTGATATCAAGCCACCTGGGCGGATGCCCAAATGCCTCAATAGATGAAATAATCGTGCGAGTCGGTATCAAAAGACTTTTGTTGGTCCAATGAAATCTTAGCCATTTGTGCACCTCTCTGTTCTTGGTAGGTAAATAATTGTTTCGCTACAGCGATGTTGTCGTAGATACTACAACCAGGTATATAAAAGGATTGTTCCGGGCGTATTACCGAAGTAATCACTGAGCGGAGTATCGTCCCTAATGCTTTATAGACGATCACATTGCCCAGAGTTACTGGTCTCCAGTTCCCCATCCTCTGTAAATCTCCTTTCTTTGGAATCAAGCGCATAATGAACCACCTCCAGCTAGAAGGAAAGTCTGATTCTGTCTCAACAGCCGAATTGAAGACCTCTTAAAAGTCAAGAATTAACAAACTCCTGAAACGTATGAAGAATTCTGTAGTCAAGCTGTCATAACCAATTGAAGGTTTTCGCTCGCCTTATTTCCTTTGTCCCAGTGATCATATCATCCGACATGATCACTCTTTAGAGGACATCTCATCAGAAAAAGTCGGAGTATTCTCAAGAAATTCATGAGTGGTCGAGGATGCTATCGACGTGAATATATTCTGCTAGCTGTTGTCCGTTGAGGACTTGGCCATATTCATGAACTATCGATTCGACTTCACAGGAAGCAGTATGTCGACTAGTTGCCTGGAAGAAGTACTCGGTTGAAGATTCACTTTCTCTCAACCATTCTGATTGGCTGCGTAGCACAGACTCTAAGCTGCGCTCATTAGCGTAATTAGGTAGGGGCCAGGGTGGGCCTGGCCCATCTCAGAGTGCGGACTGTTTGCCCCAGGAAATTATAGAAATTTCGAAAAAACATTTGTCGATTCGTACAATCTGGGGCCTAATTAAATTGAATCTGTTCAGTTCGGAATCGAAAAGACTCCAAAAAGTTCTTTCCTTTAAGAAAATCTATTGAAATCTTTTTAAAATTTTTAAAAGTTGCTCTGAGATTGTTCTGATTCCACTGAATTTTGACAAAGGCGTGATCCATATGAGAAATCATGCGGAACTATTTTTGACAGTTTATGTGGGAATTTTAATTGATAAGCTTTGATATCAATGAAATTATGAAAATTTCGTAAACCTTTGTTTAATTTTCCGGGAGAAAGATTTTTTTAAGCTTTTTCGATTCTGATCCCAACAGATTCAATAGGTTGATTATATTTGCTCAATTAAAAAATTCTATTTTTTTTACGTTTCATTATGAAATAAAACTATATTAGCAACTCTAGACAATTGATACTTCGGGAAATCGAGAAAACCGCCGGAAAAATTGAAATTTGTCTAGGTACTTAGTCGAGTCTCGAAAAGAAGAAGGCAACCGGAGAGAGCTAAAAGTCCATTTCAGGTAAAAGTAATTTAGTTGACTTTCCATCAGATACAAGGCTTTCAGAATATTGAGGAAGACACATATTTACAACCAAGTGATAGACAACATTATCACTAATTTCAAAAATTGGTTTGAAAATCTACTTTTGGTACAGCCAATTCACTCAATTATAAAGTTGGACTTCAAATATGGAGACGAATTCGTAGAAATTATAATAATGTTTTCAATACAGACATTTCCACCTTACAGGCTGAAACAAAAGTAATAAATTATTTTTAAGTACAAATACAAGTCTCGGTACTGGTATTTAAAAGTTTGCAAGTACAAGTACCAGGTATTGGTACTGATACTCATAAGTCTCATATATAAGCTTAAGTACCAAAATACGCAGTTACTACAAATACCGCCATAGCGCGAAGTACTTCAGTTCTTGTAAATTATTTTAATGCTCCTTCTAATAATAGAGGTTATGTGGATTTTAACTGTACTACCTAAAGAAAACTTACCGCCTTCAGTAAAATAGAAACAAAACTCGCGGAATATATGAGTGACAGTAGGACATAAATTGACATGTTGAATCGATATCCTTTGTTGAGAAGGTTAGCAATCAAGTGCAATACTAGCTTCCTTCCTCTGCACCTGTCTTGAAAATGCTCCACATAGGCAATCTTTATCTGATATGACATTTGAAACAGCAAAAGGTTATACGATTCTGTTTCATTTCCTATAATTTTGCAACATATGATATTTCATAAATGGAAACCTCATCCACTCATTTAGCTGGCTGCAAATTTTTCAAAATTTCTGATTTGACTTTCCGAATGCTCTTGAACTTCTATTATTAGAAAGCGTACATAATTAATTAACAAGAACTAGAGTATGTACTTGGCGGTACTTAGGTACTTAAATGCTGATATGTGGGACTTTTATTAAGTTCCAATGACTTGTACTAAATCTTTAAGTACCAGTATCACGACTCGTACTTGACAATTTTTAAGTACCAGTACCGGGACTTGTACTTAAAGATTTTAAGTTCAGGTCCTGATACTGGTACTTGCACTTGGATTAAATATTGGGCATTGGCCAGGGCGTCACTATCATATCAGTTTCGTGTATAGAACTTGATGATTCTGATTTATTCACCTTAATATGTTAGAGAAGGAAGGGAAGGAGGGGAATTGGAAAACAAAGGTCTCTTTTAATTAAATGACACCATTTTCCTTTATTTTTCTTTTAAACTTGTGCAAATTTTATATTATTTTTCAAATAAATACTACTTCCAATTATTTAAGAAAAAATTGAAATCGCGTTGGATCCATGATTCTTGTGAGGGGAGGGGGGGGGGGTTGGAATAAACGGTATAAGCTAGAAACAGGTCAAAAGTTCAGAGACTCTCGCCACCACTTGCAAACATCAAATGCACAAAATATATAGTTTTAAAGATTCGGATCGAACAGATAAGCGAGTGCCTATCACTCGCAACGAAGAGAATTGTTCAACGCTCAACTTTTGCCACTCCGAAAGGTCAAACGAGGTGTTACATTATTTATTTTGTTTTGGCTTGTAAATGGCGGTTTAGTTAGTAAAACTAAGGAAATATATATTGCTCGAATTCCTGAATTCATTATAAATTGCAACTTAGCAAAATACAGGAATTAAAGCGTTACGTATATACATTACGTCTATTTAAAATAGCAGTCACATAACAGATGCAATCAGGCGCATATACAGGGGGAGGGTCACGGGGGTCATGACCTCCCCCAAAGTGCCACCTCACCTTTGCGATGAATTGAATGTGGTGCTGAGCTGTAGAGTGAGTTCTAAAAGTTTAACAGGACGATTATCGTATGGTACGGACACAATGTGTAGCTGTCGCCAGCGATTAATGCTGGTGCTATAACGTACTTTTCCAATCTGCAGCGACAGCTAGCGCTGGATTGTGCGTTTGTTTGTCTTCTTTTGAGTAGTAATAGTGGACTTTGGAGTGGGTCATTGTCATTTGGTTATAACTCTTCGTCTTTGAAACGTGTACGATTTTCTATAGAATTTTCTTGTGTTTTATTTAGTGTCGAAAAGTCATTTATCACACCAATCACAGGATGGTAAGAAATTTTGGAATACTACATATTTATTTTAGTATAAGATTGTTTAGAAAAAGGCACGCAGTACTTAGCAGCGCGGTTAATACGATGTTTTTATATTTATGTTGCACCGATTACTCCTATAGATGAAAAGAGCACAATTTCAAAATTTGAAAGTCCTATTGTTTCTTAAAAATTGGTCAGCGATTATATGTGTTTTTTTATCTATCTGATTTTCCAACATAAAATCGATAACTCGATAACTTGGTGGGGAGCTCGCAACAGAAGCATAAAAACTGACTTAACGAATTTTGAATTAGGGTTCTTCCAGTAAAACCCTAGTTCCATGCACTCAAGGTCTAGCCAGCCGTTGATTTTCCGTATTAATTCTACATGGAAGCTTTAACGTGCATATCGAAATTTTGTTTGGCATCTCTTCTGTATTGGGAGACGATCAAATTAACCATTTACGCGTAATTTAAAATTCTTAGCGGGTACCTTGAGACACCAAAATTAATATGTGACATTTGATTCATTTATATTTCTGACATTTAAACGTCGGCATAGTATATAGGTAAATAAAACTGAATTTGTAAAAAAACACAAAAATTTAAAAAAGGATTTATTATAAGTATACAATCAATTTAAACATTAAGGTATAACCAAAAAATACCGCTATAAAATGTGTTGTAGTTCGCTCGAGCTCAATAATAAGGTCCTGCAATGTTCGAATTTCGGTTGTTCAGGAGCTTAGGTTGTATCGGATAGAATCTGTAATTATATATGAATTACTTTTTCACGGTATGACGATGTGTATATATTTAAAAATTCCATACCTATTTTTTTTATGTAAGGTCTCATTTCCGGCATCTTTCCTTCTCCAACGAACAGACAAATTTCCATAGAATCAACATCACGTTATTCTAGAAAATATTGGTCATCAACAGAATTTTGTGACACTTTGTTCATAGTTTTTGTGAAATTTTTGTCAACAAAAAATTGTATGGCAGTACAATATAAATGTTGTGTGACATTTCCTTTTTTTTTGTAAAAAATTTTCGTCATTGTTCTGTGATGACATTATATGGCTACCCGGGAAGTTTTTGTGTTTAGAATTACTTTAACAGAAATTATGTTTTAGAATTTAGATTATGTTTCTTTCGAACCTTAAATGCCGCATTCACAATGCAGAGCTCAGCAGACTGGAGCAGAGTGAGCTTTGAGTCCAGAGCGAAGATGTTCAAAATACAGCGCAGAGTGAAATACGAGCTTTGAAATTAAACATAACAAATCACCATAAAAACGCCAAATCAACAACGAACTTTGAAATTAATATATTAAGTGAATAACTAATAAGGAAACGGCATATCGGGTGAAAACCCAAGCCACTCGGCGAATGGTATTAGTGTGCTGTGTTTGTATTCGTTTCGTTATGGCAGTAGTGAAACCGTGAAATTTTGAAGGGGGGCATTTTTTATAATCCAAATTACTGTGTAGAATAAAGAAATTTTTAGTGCCCCCTTATTTTCAGATAATATTTCTTGGCGTTGCCTATGATAATTTAAAGGACTTGTCACAATAAAATGTCAGAAATCAAGCAGAATTCCCACACCCCCCCCCGCTCTATGGGTTTGACTGTCATTGAATTGCCTATTCACGTACACTCTATTCGCACAAAACCCCGCTTTCTTATTAGTTATTTATTCAATGAATTAATATAACAAAATGCCATAGCAAAGCCAAATAAACATGCTTGTCGTTGTCAAAATAATAAATTCGAAAAAGGCGACACCTGTTGGCACCATCAGATTGCTTCGAAACTAGATAAAAATTAATGTAATTTTTTTGGTTTTTAAATCAAGAAGTTTGCACAAAAAATACCTCTTGTTTTTTATTAGCATTCATAAAACATATTAAATAAGAAAATAACATTAAAACATGTTAGTTATGATAAAAAGAAGTATATAGAGCTTTTTCCACGCCATCTACATGCTAGTAGTTCGAAATGCCAGTTTGAAAGCTTTCGGAAATTCCAGCATGAAATTAGATTTTCATGCAACTCTACTTTGCGCTACTCTGAGCCACATAGAGATAGACATATGCACTACTGCGTGCGTAAAAAATGTTGCCAGTTACCCACTGTACGCTACTCTACTTCACTCTGCATTGTGAATGCGGCAAAAGACTCTAAGAAACTTTACCTGTGCTCTTTTGTATCTGCAGAATAGGGCAGAACAAAAGATACACAAAAGAGAACGCCTCATACATACAGAACAAATAGTTCGCTACAATCGACAGAACAATTTGTTCTCTCCAGTATATGAGAGCTCTGGAACAAGGTACACCACAAAAGAACACAGCTATTATGATTTTTTTAATCTATGCAATTTCATTGGCCTTAGGTATTATTAGCAATGGATAAAAATGTCGGTCAATAGCCCATGTACGGAAATTGGGGACCTGATCCACCCCCCCCCCCCCCCACGCCTCTTCAAAATAAAAATAATGGTTGTGCCTTGTAAGTTCTATCCTGTTAACAGTTCCTTTAGTCTATTAAAATATTGCAGTGAAGCGATTGGAGTTATTGATCCTTATCATAGTGGTAAAACAATACAATTGCAATGTTCTATTTTGCTAATAAAAATTCCAAGTTAACCATGTGTTTACAAATATTCCGATTTCATCAGTGTATAACAATAAACAATGACAAAATACGCCCCCCCCCCTCCATTTAATGTATAGGTTCACGTGTTTCATATTCAATTCTTCCGAGATCCTAAAACAGGAGCACGGAAAAAATATCATCGTTTCAATTATTCCAATTCATTGAATCACAAACTAAAAAATCCTTTTCCAACTGGCTTGAAATGATGAAGCTGGAATCACGGTGTAACAAGTGGAATTATTTTTTGTATACGTGTGTATAGACGCAGAGCTCTGGGTTTATTTTTGCTGCTGCTGCTGCTGCTGCTACTTGCAGGGTTTTTCTGTACATAAATCGATATCCTTTTTCAAGTACTACTGTGGCAGTGAAAAAGGACATTTTGTTCTTTGTTGTGCCACTGTACAATTTCGGGTTCCCATTCTTATCCTGTAGACATGTAGTATACATACTTATATATTTTTCTATCTACCTATAATCTAGTATATAAAATAACTGTATCTGGCCATGTGCCCGAACATAGAAGAATTCATAGCAGAACGGTAAGTACATGTGTACATATATACGCGTATCGTATTCCCAGATTTACGTATATTTAATAGAGCACCTTGCATCAAAACCAACAGCCTGTTGCGCATTATTTTCTCCTAAATATTTTCTCGGGAGAAAATCTTTCTAAAAGTATATATGTGTATGTATATGTATGCATGTGTAACTAAGTTCAAATTGGGGTAGATAGAGCTTTTATTTCAAATTGATTTGAGCACGAGTATCTATATATATATATGGATATCCTTTCTGTTGTTGGTATACTAGTACTAACTAACTGAATTAGATTTCAGTTGCTATCCTGTTGCCCAAGTGTGAAAATGGTAAATTTTATCTTGTCGGTAGCGCAGTTCTTTCCGTCCGTATCTCCTCAATATCTCTAGTCAGTAGTAGAAACTTTCGCAGGTATTAATAGTGAATTTGAGGGGGAGAGATTTTCCTTCATGAAGTAGTGAAGTGTGTAGTATATCTTGTGAAAATTAAGTGGTGGAAAAGTGTAGACAATCTTGACTTAAACGCTGGAACATTACACTCACTCACGTAAGGAATATTTATTTATAAGGGAATAAAAAAAAAGAAAAAATGTTGGCATTGATTTAGAGGCAAACAGTGCTCTAAAGGATAATAATATTCTCCTTCTGGAATATATTTCAATATGATTTTAGAATCAAATATTTCCCGTAGGGATTTCGATTCTGAGAATTATTTATTAATTTCAGAATGTTTCTGATGACTTCTGTCTCGATTTTCTGATTACGGATGTTATCATATGAAGATAGAAGGGGGGGGGGGGGAATATCTTTTGTTTAAAATTTTGAACATTTAAGTTTCTTTGTTTGATGCCAATCTGTAATTGTTACAAAAACAAGTGTGTGGTGTGTATTTGACGAGACTGTTGGTGTATGGAGGGGGGGGGGGGGTGATATAAAATTTGGATTTTCTGTTAGAAATTGTAAATAACGATTTATTTTCGAAAATTTAAGAAATTTGTTTTCTATATTATTGTGTAGGGTAAATGTACCAATTCGCGTTCATTTAAGCATTAAATTTGAAGCAAATGTCACCCCTACAAGAAGGGTTTTGAATAGAATTCACTCAATGTCGGTGTTTAAGCTTTTATATCAATAGTAAAGGTTTATCCACAAAAAAAAACATTGGCGAAAAAACATTTATCAAGCATTTGACAAAGAGCTTATAGGCAATTGACAAATGTTTGATAAATGTTTGACAAATGTTTATTAAATGCTTGCCAAATGTTTGACAAATTTTTGCCAAATGTTCGATAAATGTTTGCCAAACGTTTGTGAAACATTTAAAAAAATCTGATAGGGTATTTGTGGAAAAAATATTTTCAAAATGTTTAGTTTTAATCATGTATTCTCCGATCTTTCGTCGTAATTGCCTCAACGTTTGAAGAAAATTTGCCAAAAACGAGATGGTAGAACAGAAAACTTTTAGACAGAAGATTACAGTACAGTGGTCGTGATTTATAAAATGATTTGATTGATTGGTTGAAATTTGAGGATGAAGCCCTTTGCAGGGGCTCTGGAACGTAAACTATAAAAGGTCCATTGTTCACCCTTCAGACTTATGAGTAATTCCTCATAGGTCCCATCTGGACGCTTTTACGAATTTAAGTATTCGCTCCCAGCCCTCCTTGCCGGCTTCGTGAAGCTCGTCGAGGAGGTGTGAGCCAAGGAATCTGTAACGCTTACGGGAGAGAGAGTTGGACAATGACAACAGAAGTGTGTTATTACTGTCTCGGGTTCTACCTGAAGGATCTTCTAACCAAAGGCAACTGTGTTAGCTGTTGGCCCAAGCCGAGATATTAGAAATAAAGTGTTTTGGTGTGATTTCAATTGTGGAGGAGAATGTCTTCAAGGTTACTCCAAGACGAGCAAGTTCGTCCGCCTTTTAATTTACGCTAATGTCGCTGTGACCTGGCTCCTAAAGTACCAGTACCCTGTTGTTCCGAGAATGGTAATTCAGGGTGGATTTATGTTCCAATACGAATTTGAAGTTTGTAAAGGCTTTTGGCAAGGCCTTGACAGCTGCCTAACTGTTCGAGTAGATCGCAATCTCCTTGTCCTCAGCGTCTCAGTTAAGTAGATGCTTTCCCGTTTCTTCAAGGATAGCCTTGGCTTCCGCCTGGAAAATCTTGACTTGGCTTTCAAGGTGTATGGCAATTTCCATATGAGGTTCCACACAGAAAACGCATGCTCCAATGTTTTCTTCCTATTTGGAGCCGTCTGTATATATGATAGGGTTTGTTAATGGTTGGAGCACAAAAATTGATTCCCATTCTGCTCTATCTGAAATTTTTGTTTTATAATTCCTTTTCAGCATAGTCTCGACGAGGTGATCGCTGTTCATGTTAATGTCAGGTAAGATGGACTGCAGGAATTCAAACATAGATTCATGTGGGATTCTTATACCGATATGAATCCAGTTCTTGACATGTATATGCGTAGGTTCACTGTAAAAATTTTAGGACTATTCCCTAAATTTAAGACACGTTTTTTCCTAAAAATAAATGTAATTTTCTCTGATAGAAAGGGAAAATCAGTTTAATTTCCCCAAATGAATGGAACATTCAATGAATTTAGGCATTCGGCACTAGAAAACCTATAAAGTATGTAAAATTCCCGAAATGTTAGCTCCTTTGGATATGAGGAGGAGAACATTCAATAAATTAGGTATTATGCTGCATTTTTAATGGAAACATATTTTCGTTTATATAATTCACACATTGTTTTTGAAAACAAGTCATATATATTGCTTTTGAGTATTTTGTTTAAGCATGCCCAGTGCACCAATATAACTTCGATACTACTTAGTAGTATGGACCATAAGAAATAAGCTATTCAGCTCATTCTTATGTTTTTAAAAGGGGTGGTCTTCTATCACCTTCACCTATGGTGGAGAGTGGTGCGATGCCATCACCTATTCCCTAAATTTTAGGGAATAGTCCCTACATTTTAGGGGAAAAAACAAAACAGCAATTTAAAATACCCTATATTTTAGGGAATGCTCCCTACATTTTAGGGAATATTCCCTAAAATGTAGCGAGAAACATAAAAAAAATGAAAATTCCCTACATTTTAGGGAATATTCCTTAAATTTTATGGGGAAAAAACCAAAATTCCCTACATTTGATGGAGAAAACCCTACCTACCTACATTTTAGGGATAAAAACCTAATCTTAGTTTTCCAAGGTGGAGCTTTCCCTAATCTTACCGACAAATGCCTAACCTGTGTGGCACAAATTGTTGCAACTCACTTTAGGGAATTATTTTTTACTGTGTTGTATGTTGAGGATAACCTTAAGAGCCCCAGAGCTGGTTGATTTGAGAGCGCCGCTTACACTAAGGAGGCACAAGCTTTGGATCTTCTCCAATATTCATGTATTTACACCATTTATCATATACTCTCAATCCAGCCTGACTAAGAATGTACTAAAAACCAGCTTTCTTACATGGCAATTGACTAAATCTCTTGGTGATCGTAAGTACAGAAAAGAACCGTTTTTTCAAATATGTATCCTGCATTCATCTCCTATACATATATAATTTTGCAGCTCAACAAACCATTTTCGAATAACTTTTTCAGAAACTGTATCTCTAGCTTCAGTTAGGACTTCATGAATTCGATGTGCAACCTCTGGATTGCATTTCGGGAAAAGGTTATACCATTTTCGCTCTGGTCGCTCATTATTGAAGGATATAGTCGTGCAATTGCCTTGCACAATTTTTATACCCCAGATGAAATCTATAGGATACCTATTCTGGTAGAGCAAAATGATTTGGATACCCTCGCATAATATTCAAAGCTATTTTTATTTTAGCATGTCCGTCTGTCTGTCCGTCCTCACGATAACTCCAACGTCTTCACTTAAAGAGCTGATATTTTGAATACTGGCTTTTTAAAAAAAAAAAAAGTAAATTTAAGTTCGAAAATAGGACAAATCGGGTAATTCCTTTGTAGGGCTGCCATACGAAAATCTCGTTTTTTACTATATATTTGGACATTGCCTGAGAACGCGTGCACATAGTAATAGTAAATAAAATTTAAAAAATGGACTAAATCGGGCAACCCCTTCTTGGTATTGCCATATAAAAATTGTGGATTCTTACGTATACTATGAAAACGATCAGTTCTAGACGTTTCTATTGTACGGAAAATTTCTTTGGAATATGAAATCCTATGAAATCGGTTATAATCATTTATACTGTCCGACGAACGGTTCTAGAAATATATGCGAAAAACCACTTCAAAAATCAAACTTGTACCGATGGATCACCATACGAAATTAATTCGGGCATTCATCTGGAGTTCTTAGACCATTTCTAGCTTTTTTCCTCTTTTTAACTGTTTGTTAAAAACTATCATGACTTAATGAAAACCTACATTTTTCTAACAACTCACATAATTTAACTAGATTTTTCTTCGGTTTCCCTTAAAATACTTTGTGGTCCAGATTTTCCTACGCTGTCAGGATGACAGCTAGCTAGCTCTAATAGAAAATTTTCCTTGTCGAATTTCCGACAATGCTTCACTTACTGTTATAGCCGTGTATCCTTTCATATTTCCTTATATGAAATGCATTAAATCAGACTAAAATTATGGGGTTTGGGATTCGTTGTCACTTTTCACGTTTTAAATCAATTTTTATTCGAGAACTTAACTCTTAAACTTGACTTCAACTGGATTTCTTTCATTTAACTTCTTCTATAAATTGATTACAAGTGGTTTTTATATTATTTTCTTATCTTTTGTGAAACTAACTAATTATCTATTCATATTTTTATATAATGGCCAACTAATTATCTTATTTAGTTTGTGATTGTTCACTTAAGGCTAAAAGTGATTACAACTATTATTCATGTGAGTCAAACATGTTATTTGTGGATTTTATCATTTATCTTACATGTTAGTCATCAGACTTACATAAATATTGGGTTGTCTGGTATTTTGTTAGTGGCGACACCGTTCTGTGATAAACTCTAATTATGAAAGTTCTGGTTGTAGACCGGAATTTGAGGCAAAGTAAAAAATTCAACTCTAATTTCCGGCAACCAGAACACGCAAACTGGCTCATGACAGTAATTATTGATCCATTTGGGGGTTCACTAAAATTAATGTAGTTATTCCGAAAATTAACTTAAATTTCACACAATATTATATTTATATGAAATGTAACTACTTAAAAAGAGTTTTCTCATGCAATAAAACTCATAGCGTGGCACTTTTGCATTATTTACATGTCCTAATGTACCTAATGAAATGAACTCTGATGACTGAACCTTAACTCAATGATCCTGTTGCTAACTTTGGGTAGATAGCAGATACATACACGAAAATGAGGATATAAAAATATCTGCATTTTAAGGAAAATACACGACATATTTATGGCAATGAATTGAACGCAAATTGAGTAGTGGACGGGAATTGATGAGCTTACCATAGGTTAGTGCTGGTACAAAGAAGCGAAACATCGATGTTGACATCGCCAATGACAAGCAAAATCGATGGTATTGATTTAAATAGAAATTTCACGTTATCTGTTTTGATAATGAGATTTAAGCTTTTGGTAATTTAGTTTATTTGTTCGTTTGCTTCAAATAAAAAGCACGATATATACGCAATCTAGGAAATATTTAAATATTGCACATATTTTTCTGACTAAATTATTAACAGACTAAATGCCATGCTAATTGCTGAACTCTAGACAACTTTTTAAAATTTTTATTTTGGCTATGTAGGATTTCCAATTTTTCCAATTTTTGGTGATGGGTAGTTTTATAAGGGGTATATAATGGTTACTCAGTTATATAAGAATTTCAGTGGTTGTATAAGAGTTTTATAATATTACCAATTGGTGACGTAGTTATATTAGAGTTTTTTAAGGTTACTATTGGTATGTAGTAGTAGTAAGTTACTTAAGGTTTTATAAGTTGGTGATGAAAATGTTTCCAGCACCGGTCTATATAACTTAGAGTAACCATTACTAGAAGGTATATAAGAAAGTTTTATAACTGTTTTCGTCACCACGTTATATAACTTATTGGTAATATGTGTTTATTGCGGTATCCGTCGTTATCCTTAAATAACTCGAGAATATTCAGTAATTTAGGTGACTTGAATAAAAATTGGGAACTTTCGGTAAGACATATACCCGCTATAAAATATCGTAACATTTTTGGTGGCCCTTTAGTAACTACGGTGATCGTTATAAAAACAAATTACTTTTAGTGTCGAATGGAGCCATTATAAAACTGTTTTTATTTATTTAACATAATATAACCAAAGGGTATATAAGAACACTAACATCTGTTTTTTGTGACTATAAGATATATAACATTACCAAAGGTTATATATTATGACTAAAGGGTATATAACGACCACTTTCGAAGCATGGTAGTGCCTTTAGTTTATATAATATTTCTAGAAGTTTTATAAGGGTCATTCAGTTTATGTATATAAAACTACTTGAAGTTTTATAATGGTAATTTGTTCATTTAAGTACAAGCCGCCAGTTTTACATCTATCCATTGCAGATAAAAAAGAAAATCTCGGTTAAGCCAATTTTTTAAATTGCAGATATATGGCTTCCGTTTTATTTTTATATGAAGAAAATACAACTTTTTAGGTACATAAAATTTCTAACGTGTGTTATGTAATTTTTATGAATTAATATCACCTAAGAGAAATTAATAAATTTTGTCATATTTAATTAAAATTATTAAAAAATGCTTATTTTTGGAGGGGTCTGTATTTTTTAGAAGTATCTATGATGATATTCACAGTAAAATTTTAATTGCAGCTAAATTTCACCACGTATATGCCGAAAAATTGTAATTCTAAATTGTAAAAATGTTAAACCCTATATTATAAAAATGCAATCCAAAAAAATATCGAAATTCTATGCGTAAATATTTGCATAATATTGTTTTATAAAGTCAACGAAAAGTAATTTCCCTAATATTTCAATCACTAAAAGTAATCAGTCTGAGAAAATTTTAAGCGTTGTGGAAACGTTACCATCACCATTATAAACAAAGTTTATAAAGGTAACCGAAACATTACTGCAACCACGGCTATGACCAAATAAATTAATCCAGAGCACCTTGGGTTATATAAGGGTTAAGAAGTTAGGTAACCAGAATATTTTTGTTACTAATTTTATAAAACGTTTAGTTATAAAACGTGACCTAAATCAAGTCACGGTAACCTTTAGATAATCCTCCATTTAAGCTCTATAAGGGGTTTATAGTGGCTACAAAGAGGTTTCGACTACTAGTCTATATAACTCAAGTTATATAAGCCTCACCGTTACTACTATATAAAAAAAATTGTTTTTTGGGGCTCTTAATGTTCGTAGCACCGGTATGGATCCAATTAAGTACCCATATGTAATATTTTGATGAAAACATTAGATGTGTTCATTTGTATCCGCCGAACAGGGCAGAACAAAAGATAAAAAAAAGAACGCCTCATACATTTTCATAGAAGATTTATAAATGAAGCGAACAGTACAAATAGTTCGGTTCAATCGACAGATCAATTTGCTCTCTCCAGTATATGGGAGTTCTAGAACAAGGTACACAAAAAGATCACAGCTAATGTAAACTGCTGCAAATAGCATGTAGACATTCCATAGTGGCCGGAACAGCAAAGTCAAATAATGGGTATTTTTTTTAAAGCTCGATAGAACTTAGAATTGTAAAAAATAACACAAAAAATTAAAATTTAATCAACATTTGTTTTTTAATTCGAAAGATCAATTTATGAGATTACAATTTGAAAGTGATTTTGGGCATATGGGCATCGCAGCTGATCTTGACGAAGCGCATTCTGGACGCCCAATTTTCGGTCAGTTTTTCGAGAACACTGTTGGCCTCCAAGGCGTCAATTTTTGCTGGTTTATTGGTATAAACCAGTGACTTCACATAACCCCACAAGAAATAATCGAGAAGCGTTAAGTCGCACGACATTTGAGGCCAATTGACAGGTCCATTTCTCGAAATCAACTTATCGTCAAATTTTGATTTCAATAAGTCCAATCGGTTAAAGTTTACCACGTAGTGGACGGACATAGCTCCAATTCCTGTGCCCGCCGATGAATCGATAAGTTTGGATCTTCTTCCACACTTTCGTTTATAGCGGCGATATTCTCTTCAGTACGCACAATTCTTCGACCTTTTCGTGTTTTTGCATCATCCAGAGGGTATGTGGTATGAAATCTATGCACAGTTCAACGGATGGCTTGCTCAGATGGACGATTATGCACACCATAAAAATAACGAAGTCGTCTATAAGTTGCGCGAATCCACGACTGATTTTCATAGTAAATTTGAACAACTTGGCAGCGTTGTTCAAGCGTGAGTCTGTTCATGATAACTTGTCAGAGTATACTGATCATAAATATCCGAAAGTGGCAGCAGTATGACAGCTCTCTCGACATTTAAACCTTTGGGAAGTTCTATCTAAGCGAAAAAAAATCCTTTACCACTAAGTACACAAGTAGTGATTTGTTTTCGTATTTTTGTATAGTTCATATACAACTGTCATAACTATTAAGGGTTCACTTTTCCATAGTTTTATTTATTTTTGTTTTGTTTAAATACTGTATTCCGCTGAACTTAAACTTAATTCATAAGGTAAATACGAAATCCGCCATAGTTCAGTGGATTTTCCAAATCAACATATAAAGTAGAAATGGATGGCAATAAAATATCTATAATTTTTTCTCTGTCCCTCATATACCCACTGTTAGGGTTGGGCAAACAAAAATTGCTTAATTTTAAAGCGAGTTTAATTAATATTGATATTATAGGAGATAGCGAGTTTTAGAGAAGCGAAGCTTCCAATAAAAGTAGTAATTTCGAAAATATTTGGAATTTGTTGAGCTTGTAATTTTAATATTAAAGCAGAAAATGAAACTTGAAATTAAGTTATTTGTCACACCCCTACTAAAAAAATTTGAAAATTGATCCCACATGAAATAGAAAATGACGCAGTCTATTACTATGTTTCCTTAAGCCAGACTTGATTTTGAGTTGATTAGGGTTAAGTTATGCTGGCTGAGTTAACTAGATGCTGATTCCATGATCTACTTCTGAGTTGAGTTGACAGCAGAAATATTTCGTAAATAGTTAGTAGCCGGATTTGTATTGACCTTGGTGAAGAAGATTTTTCAGCTCATTTATAGAAAGAAAGGCAGATCCGAGAGTATCCAGCGTGCTCCGGGCGAAGGCCGCACATGCACACAAAAAGTGTTCGGTTGTCTCAGACTCTCCTTCCAGCCAGCACAGAAATTAAGGGCTGTCTATAACTCCCATCCTTGTTAGATGAGCGTGAAGCCGTGGCCGGTAATGATGCCAATCACAGTTCTACATTGTTTTCTTCCAAGCTCATGAGAAAATTGGATATATTCCTATTGGGTCCATCAAGAAACAGTTTTGTGCACCTACAAACACAGCCAAGAAATATACAAATATCGACGATAGTACAGTACTAAAAAAATGATGTATCGAAGAGCTCCGAACGAAGCTCAATAACTCACTGATCTCGGCTAAATATATCATGGGTACGAATCAAATGGTTTTTTTTTTCAATATAGGCAAAAATTCATCTCTTTCTTAGAATTTAAAACGACGATATTTCTTTAGTGGAAAGTGGTAATGAGTTTTTTACTTTTTCGAGACCCGTACAATACACGAGTCTACAAGGGCGGATCAAGACATATGCTGTAGGGGGGGGGGGCGAACGCCCCCATCAAGCCCTATAACCGCACTTGCAATCAGTTATGGACCGCTCTGTATAGCTTTCTCTTTTCGTTTCAGAATGAAAATTTCATTAGCATTCAGATATCACCGGAGGAGTTCTATTATTTATATAATTTAAGTTTTTGATCCCGAAAGCATAGTGAAATTTAGTCTCACATAAAATTGACATTGTACACTTCTTGCTTGTCTTACTGATAGTGTTTTTTTTTATAAAGGTCGCTTGCATTTCGTTCAAACACCATAGTTTCCTGGGCTGGACTGCAATTTCTTGCAAATTAAATGAATAAAGAAATTTTCGGGGAATGCTAATTAGGTAGGGCTAATTTATGTACTGCAAACTGCAAACTGAATCTGAGATTAATTACCACAGCTATGATAATTTTCCCAACATACTACTTTTCATCAAAATACCCGGCTTTTGTGAGCTTTCGATAACAACAAAGTGCAAAAATTTTGCTTGTACTGAAACTTCCTTGTGGTATAATTTTAACTTTTTTGAGAATAATTTATGACTAAAAAAGAAAAAAATAATAAATATAATAAACAACTTTTTAAAAAACTATCTAGAGTTTTCCATTTAATTAAATATTAAAATTATTATTACATTTGTGTATAAATTTTAAAACTATCATCGTACACAAAGAAAGCAAAGTCGAAGCAAAGTAATTTATTTCAGTATTTTGGTAAACATTAGGAGTTCCAAATTTCATTGTTATTCACTGTAGTGTTAAAACTAAAACTGTATTTTTCATTTCATTTGATTAGAATATGAATTTTGATTTATTAGAGCTCTAGGGAGGGGGGGGGGGGCGATCGCCCCGATCCTGTAAATTGGGACTTCAATAAATTAAAACTATAAACAGCAATAATATAATTTTCTTCTTTACATCGATTTTAGTTTTATTCACTTATTTACTTTTAATTTTACATGCTGTTTGACAATTCACACAATCAAACAGGAAAGTGACTATTTTAATAGCAGTTCCCGAGTGCTATCAAGAAAAGTGACTTCAATAGTGAATATATCGTTTGCTCTGAACACATTTTTCTGTCAAAAACGATGGGAAAAAATTACTTTTTGGCTGCTCTGAACGAAAAAAAAAACGACTATAGTCAGTATAGCTTGTTGCTCTGATCAGACTCCCTGAAACAATGGAACATTTTCTGTGCGCTTATCCGACTTTTGTTCGGCGTAGGTTGGATACTTTTGGGTCTACTTTCCTATCTGTGGATAAGATGAAAAGCTTACCCCACCTGGACCTGATGTCTTTTATTAAGAAAACAGGAAGATTTTTGTGCTTGGCCTTCATACTTGAAATTTTTCGCCCCGTGCCTAAAAACAAAAGAAAAGCCGAGGGGTTATTTGGAATTTTTATTTTTCAATTTTGAATAAATATATTTGAAGCGGATGGCCACTGTCATATGATTTCAAATTAGTGTCTGTCTTGTTTACCTATGTATAGTACATAATTTTAAATGAAATGAAGATATTTCGTATAAATGATATTTTCATAAAATAATATCCTACGGTTAGATGCTATTTAATTTAATTCAATTCAACTTACTTACAAGGGTATAAGTAGATATCTCTACCATTTGCTGACCTTTCCAAAAAAAAAAAAAATCTCAATTAAAACTTAACAGTATGTTTCTCATAAAATATCCTGTATATGCGTATGTAGGGACTCCATCGTTGGGTTAAACCGAATATATTATCTACAATGGAATTGTAGAAAATGCACGACCAACAAAAAAGTTAAACCCATTTAAAAGTTGTTGGACAAAAGGTTTCTGCTCGTATGCTCCACATTCCGTAAATATATGTACCTACATATAATTTATTACCTTAAGGCTACCTTTCCTAGCTTTGAAAATAATATTCAGATGATTTTTGGTATCACATATACATATATATACATAAATTTATATATAAGTTTTCAAATATTCTGTACATATCCTAAGGAATAATTTTGATCTACATTAATTTTATTTATTACTTTTCTAATTATTTTTAAAATTAAATTTAAATTCAACAAAACGCTTAACAAGAAAATTATTTTTAAAACCGTAGATGAAATCATAGGGTAGTAGTAGTACTTTATTTCACAGCAATAAATACATGCTTTATAACCATAGCTTATAACCTTACCTAAACTTCTATATAATAGAAACATTTATTTTTATATATTCAATTATATTTTCTTTTTAAATTTTCTTAGTTCATTCTTATTTCCATTGGCATTTCATTATACATTTGCAAACCTTTATAAATTATCATATTTTACGTATTAGTCTTTTTGAATTTACTTAACCTAAACCTATCATTATTTCTTAATGAATATGGTTGCGCTTCATTGACATATCTAATATAATTACACAAATATCCTGGAAGCATATTATTCTTAATTTTAAATATAGTAATTAGCAAACTCAAACACACCCTTTGTCTTACACTTAACCATTTTAGCGCATCCAGCATATGTTGTCTTGGTGTTATTTTATTACATCGAAATATTATAATTCGCATTGCCCTATTTTGTTGCTTTTGTAACCTATTGAGATCTTCTTTAGATACCATAAAAATTATCGCAGCATAATATTCGAAATAAGGTTTGATTATTATATTGTACACCTTTATAGCACTAATTGTCGAAATATTTTTTCTGATTCTCCTGAAGAATGAGATCTTTTTTGCCACTTTTTTACAAATATAATCTATAAATTTATTAAATTTTAATTTACAATCTACAACTAGCCCTAGATACTTTATTTCCTTGACTAGTTCAATATTTTTGTTGTCTATTTCCACACTCTGGAACACTCACTCCCGTTATAAATATTAGCGCATCATCAGCAAATAATTTAAGCTCTGTATACTTTATTACTTTTCCCATATCATTAATATATAATATGAGCAACAGTGTTGCTAGAATTGACCCTTGAGAAATACCAACCGTTACATTTCTACTGTTCGAATATATACTACTAATTTTAGTTGCTTGCGCTCTACCAGTCAAGAACGATGTGAGCCACTGTAGCTCTATACCCCTGATACCATATTGCTCTAGCTTTTGAAGCAAAATTGCTCGCTCAATCGTCTCGAAGGCTCTTCTCATATCCAAAAAAACCAATGTCAAAGCGGTCTCGCATGAATGCTTACCCCGAAAGCCCGATTGATACTCCACCAAGATTTTATTTTTCTCCACATAATCTGCCAATTGCATTTGGACCACCTATTCCATAATTTTTTCGCAGGTATGTAACATATTTACCGGTCTAAAGTTTTCAAGTTTTTTTATTACTTCTAGGAACCTTTTTTACCGGAACTATCACTGATTCCTCCAACGATTCAGGAAATTTTCCTGTTTCTATCGATTTATTTATTACTTTTAGCAGCATAGGACCCAAAACATCAATCTTATCCCGAATCATGCTTGAACTTACTCCGTAGTAATCACGTTTCTTACTAATTCGCATCAATACTTCAATTAAATCCTTCGAATTTATAGGTTTAAATACTAATTGGGTAAAAACAGTGTCTATCAAGTTCACGTATGCAACCATATCTATAGAGCTAATAATTACATTTAAACTATTTATAAAGTAATAATTTAACTTATTAGCCACCATTGCACTATCCTCGTAATGACCATCCGCTAATTCGACTATTTTAACTTCCTCTCCGGTGTCTTTCAGTAGAAAAAATTTTATGGTTTTCCACATTGATTTTTGGTCTCACGAATTTTCGATTTTCGATTTAATGAAATTACTCTTAGCTTTCTTTATTTTGGCCCTGTATATATTGCTTATAGATTTATAAGGCTCCCAATTTTCTTCCTTCCCCAGAAATTTTATTTTTTCAAACAATCTTACTTTATATTTCTTCATTTTACTTAAATCCGACGTAAACCATAAATTTGCTACCCATTTCGCGGGCTTTCTTACTGTCATTGACTGATTGTTTTTTTTTTAATATACTTACTAGGAAATTAGCCTGATTGTTTACATGAACCAGTTTATCAAAACCATTAACATTATTTTGATCAAGGGCTTTGTTAAGCGACTTGTATTATATACTAAAATTTTAGATATTATCACCTTTGTTTTTTATTACATCACTACACACACAGGCACTATAATTTCAATAGTTTGATGATCTGATATTTTTAAATTGTTATTAACTGACGCTTTAATGTTTTTATTATTTGTGATTACATAATCAATAAGTGTTTGCGAATATTGTGTAATTCGAGTCGGGAAATTGATAATTAATTTACAATTATTGTCATTAATTACCTGTTTCAGTTCATCTCTGTATGTTATGTTGTTTTGTTCATATCAATCTATACTAAAATCACCCATTATTATTTTGTCTACTGTAATTCAAATAATTCATCCATTCATGATTTGAATAGCTCACAAAACTGTCTTTTACTCGATGATGGTGACTTATATATTACTGACTGGTTGCGAGTTCAGTTTTCGTTGCGTTGATGAGATTGAAGGCCGCCACAGCTGTCTTATCTATCCAATCCGATGCTATTGGACCCGACGGAATCCCACCGCGATTCGTGAAACTTATCTTACCTTTCATTATTGGTCCTATTGCAAAGATGTTCAATAGCTGCTTAACGTTCAGCGAATTTCCCTCTCTATGGAAGAAAGCGCTAGTGGTTCCAATCGCTAAAAATTCCACTCCTAGCGATGTCAAGGACTTCAGACCTATAGGCTTATTATGTTTTCTAGCGAAGGCACTAGAAAAAATCATGGCAAATCAAATATCCGAGTATCTGGATCGAATGAATTCCCTGAGTCCTTGGCAGTCAGGTTTTCGTCACTATGGACATTAGAATTGCTCTGGATGATGACCGCATTGCGCTCTTAGTCTAACTCGATTTCACGAAAGCTTTCGATAGCATTTATCACAAGAAACTTCTTAACAAGCTGAAGAGCCTTTTTGGATTCAGCTCACCGGCACTGAAATTAATTGGAAGCTTTTTGGAGAAACGCTCACAACGAGTTAAAGTGAATGAAGTTGTTTCCTCTAGGCTCTCTTTGTCTGTCGGAGTCCCACAAGGGTCAATGCTGGGACCTTTGCTCTTCAGTCTTTTTATTAATGATTTGCCAACTGTTATAAGAAATAGCTCTATTCATCTGTACGCTGATGACGTCCAAATATATCTTGATCGTCCCATGGGGCTCTTAGAGGACTGTGTTAGCAGAATTAACGAAGATCTTCATAATATATTGAAATGGTCAATCGACAATAATTTAAAGCTCAACCGCAACAAATCTCAAGCGCTAGCGGTAAGCAAAGGAAGCTGCGATCCCACCAATTCTCCCCCCGATAGAATTCGATCGCACCACTATACCGTATGTACAGAAAGTTAAAAACTTAGGCATTGTGTTAAATTCACAAATGGACTGTTGCGACCATATTAAAATGAAACAAGGTAAGATATATGGGGTACTTCGCCGACTTTGGTGTTGACCAGCTCTCCGCAATCCTGCGTATAAGATTGGTCAGGACACTGATACTCCCGCATCTCTCACATGGTTCCAATATTTTCCCAAGACTCGACTCACGGTTTAGGCATAAGCTCGAAGTTGCCTTCGATGATTCCATTAGGTTCGCATTCGGACTTCGTAGATATGATCACATTTCTCCCTATCGACACCGAATCCTGGATTGCTATTTGGGAACATATTTACAACGCAGAGCATTACTTTTTCTGTACAACTTGCTGAACACACGTAAACCGGCATACCTATACGAATTTATAAATTTTTTGCATAGTGATAGACGTAATGACTTGCTACTGCCTCGCTTCAAATATTTGGTCTTGAAATCGTCTTACTTTGTTTATTCTGTTCGCATTTGGAACGCTCTTCCAGTTTCGATCCAGCGAACGAGCTCGGTCACTTCCTTTAAACGGTTACTCTGGCAGCACACATCATTAGGGCAATGACACCCAGAAAAATTATTATTATTACAGTCGGTCGACTGCACATGCTCTAGGATTTTCTTTATCTTTAGTTCTCTTTAGTCTTAATATTTAGTTTTTATGCATTTGTTTTATATTAGAAATATTATTATATTATTATTATGGATCTTATTAGCTATATAATTATTATTTTCTTTTTCCTCATATTTCCTATTACCATTACTTATATATGCTCAAACGCACGAAATATACTTTTATTATTTTAGTTAGTGTTGAAAAATGTTAGTTTAAGTAGTACTAATGAAAAGACTTTTGTCTTACTGTACTCTTCTTAAATAAATACTTACTTACTTACTTACTTACTATAATCTCTTTTTTACCATTTATTAATATCTTGCAGTTAAGCATCAAAGATCTTTATTTATTGCAACACTATTAAGAACTTCTTATTTCCAATCATTCCTAACATAAATAACAACTCCACCGGCATGACTAGATATACTATCAAATCTAAGAATACAATAACCTTTCAATGCTACTTCATTATCACCCAATTCCTCCAATAGATGCGTCTCCGAAAGAAGCACAAAATCATATTCCGCATTCATCACAATTTGTTCTAATTCATTTATGTATATTATATTAATTAGTCCCTGTATATTAAAATATGCTAGTTTTATATATTTATATTGACAATTAAATATAATTTAATTGCTAGTAATCGGTCTGTAGCTTTTCTACCGCCAATTTTCGTTTATATACATTGCTTATCTCTTGCTTCTCTTGCTTAGTGTCCAATTCCAGTTTTAGCTTATTGTTTGCAGAAATACAATTTATACACTTTGCTTGATTACTTTGGGATTCTTTAGTATTGCAGGTTGCACAATATAATTATTTATTTATTTATTTATTCAAAAGTTAAGACGACAGTATACAGATACAGTTGTTCCATTAATATACTACCGTATAATTATTACAATCTTGTAAAAATTATTTAGAGAAACAAGAAATAAAGAAGAAAGGAAACAAGTTGTATGAAATTATGAACATTTTTTTTTTTTTTTAGATATGCTCACCACACTACTTAGTTAAAAGTTAATAAGAAATTCAGGTTTACAATTTCAATTAACAATAATTCTGGAGGTGAGTTAGGGAGAAATAATATTAAAAATAATACGAAAAGTAAAAGAGGGTGAAGAATGATGAGTTACAAGAATATGAAGGAAAACTCAGGAACGTGAAAATTATTTAGTAACCATTAAGAAAGAGAGGATAGTGGCAACCTTAAATCGCAGACCCGTAATATGGCAGTATGTAAAATTATACCGGAAATAAATTGCTAGAGGATATTTCATTAAGAATTATTTGCTTGAAACTAGCGAGGCTTCTATTATTAAATAAATCGACATTATTAAAGAAATTATTATGACTTTTTTGAATACGGAAGATGGATGATTTATTTCTTAAATTAGTTCTGGCAAATAGAAGATTAAACGTGTTGAAATTACGCGATAGACGAGATGGAACATTAAAGCTTAGGTACGATATTAATTCAGGACAATCCACTATGTTGCTAGAAATCTTATACAAAAAAATTTCATCCAAAATAAGTCTGCGGTTTTGAAGTGTAATCATTGAAAAATTATTTAGTCGTTGAGGATATTCGCATTGAGTACCGGATAGTTTGTACTGGAGATATCTTGTGAAACGCCTTAATGGAAGTTCCAGTTCATTTGGTAATATTAAGGGATAGGAAGTTTTCTTCGCACCAGTTTTTCAATTTATTTAGATCATTTTGTAATATTAGGGAATCATTTACAGTATTTATCACACGAAAATTTTTTCGCATCATCTGCATAAAGAAGGCACTGTGATTCCATACTTTCCGGCAAGTCATTAATATATATTGTAAATATGAATCGACCAAGAACTGTACCTTGCGGGACTCCCGAAAGTTGTTTAAAAGGCATAGATTGAAATCCATTCAAAACTACGACACTATCTCTTTCGCTTAGGTAAGAAAACATCGATTTAATAACATCCTCATGGAATCCCAAGGATCGCATCTTTACTACTATCCTTTTATGTTGAACTTTATCGAAAGCCTTAGTAAAGTCCGTATGTATAGAATCAACTTGTGTACAGTTATCCAATGCAGTTGCAATAACATCCGTGAAAATCGCCAAATTAGTAATGGTCGAATGCCCAGGCATGAAAACATGTTGGCATTGATTAATCAAAGCATTCGTCTGGTGAATTAACTGTCCATGTATAATTTTTTCAAATATCAAAGCCAAGCTGATATGGGTCGGTAATTGATTACTAATTTAGGGTCACCTGCTTTATAAATAGGTGTAGTAAAACATCTCTTTAAAATCTTAGGAAAAATCTTTTTTCTAATTGACATATATAGGCTATAGGGATTGGGAGGGCTGCAGAGCACTTTTTGTAAAACAAATTGGGAATTCCATCAGGGCCAGCTCTTTTATTACCATCCAATTTAAAAATAACCTGTTCCACATCCCATTGAGAAACAATGTTAAAACAAATAGATGCAGTATAGTTATTCGGAGAAATGTTATCGTATACTAAAGCATCAGGCACCGATTGATATACTGAGCCAAAATATTCAGAGAGCATATTACATATAGTATCAGCCATTTTAGACTTTGATTCAGATTCTATTTTTTTTTTAGATGATTCTAAACTATCACATTTAATTTCCACCACCCCATTTTGGCTGTTTTTAACACTATTAATTTTCAATGACATTTCTTTGGGATCGACTGATTTCTTTATTTTTTCCTGTGTTATTTTTATATCTTTCTTTTCTATTTGGTTTCACTATTACCGGTGGAATTTTTTTAAGAACACTCGCAAATGAATCTTTTTCATTCTTTTCCACTTGAATTTTTTTTAATTTCACTCAATACCGCTTTTTCTCCGTCACTCATCTTTTGAACATATTTCCGAATATTTTTAATTTCGTTTTCTTGCCTGTCAAGGCTCTCTTTATTTTCATTTATGACATCTAGTACGTTTTTAATTTTTTCCCCTACCGATTTCAAATAGCATTGACACTCTCCGCACACACACACATGATGCATTCCTTTGTGTTTATTAAATTATGATATCGTATTCCGTAATTCCAATACATTTTGCATGACGTAATCGCGAGGAAAAACCGTTGCATTGAATTTTTAAATCGCCACGATTAAATGTTTTTTCACACTTTCCTCAGTTCAAATTCATTTTGAAATTTTTTTTAACATCACCCACTTTTCACAATAAGTTTATCGGTGACAATTTATTTAATATTTGTAAATTTTTTTTTTAGCAATATTTGGATTTTTTCCTTTACGTATGCTCTCTCTCACGTCGAACAATAATGTATACCTACTAAATTTTTCATTCCGTTTGTAACGCCCAGAAATAATGATGGTAGAACAAAATGGGTGTCCACGGATAATATTAAAAGTTATTTTAATTTTTCTATGTCTGTCTGTCTGTCCATCTTGACAATAGCTCTAGAGCGCGTTCAATTAGAGAGCTGAAATATTACACCCGACCGTTTTTTTTTTAAAAATATATATTTAAGTTCGAAAACAGGACCAATCCGGCAACTAATTTGTAGGCTTGCAATACAAAACTTTAGTTTTTCACTATATATTTGCGTACTAGCTCTTCTTGGTGTTGCCACACAAAACTGTGCATTTTCACTATATATTTAGAAACTGTCTGAGAACGCGTCGATATGCAAAGCTCAAATTTAGTACACGGCATTTTCATAAGAATTGTTAATACAAATTCAAAAATGGAATCGGGTAACCTTTTCATAGTGTTGCCATACAAAATTTTGGATTTTCACTATATATTTAGACACTGCGTGAGAACACGTTGACATAGAGAGCTGAAGTTTTGTCTGCAGCGTTTTCAAAGAATTAAATAGTATTACAAAACTGAAGTAAATCGGGCAACCCTTTCTTGGTGTAGCCATACAAAATTTTTGGTTTTCACTTAACTTAACTTTTATTTTCATCTAGTGTATAATATTATTGCTAAGACCCAATTATAACTTTTTCTTTTGTTTACTCTAAATTTAATTTTAATTTTAAATTATTTTTCTAAAAAAAAAAAAAAAAATCATTCTTACTGCCATTTCGAATTTCATTTAAAATTAAATCAAAATCAAACCCTTGAGTCTCAGATGATAAAAATATAATTCGAGTGCATAATTTCACATAAATCAAACGAAATGAAGGACAAACCTGAACCTAAGTAATTTAATTAAATGAGAAGCGTAAAATGATAAAGTGATGAAATCAAAATCTCTTCTTACACTACATGTGCTGTATGATTAATTCAGGTCAAGCCTTATATACCTGAAAATAGAAAGTATACAAAACGCGCAGAATATGGGGCAAATGAATTGATAATAGACAACATGAGCGTACGTATATTTTATCATTCCATACATACATAAAATATCCCCGGTACATATATGTACATATCTGTGCACTACCTTGTACCTAATGTTCGGAGTAACAGAATTATTTTTAGTTTAAGGGATAAGGTGTAGTATAGAGAATTTTGTGGCATACACTTGGGGAAAATTTAAAATTCATATTATAAATATTTTACTAAAAATCGAGAAATTTACACCTAAGTTTTATCGTTTAACAAGTCTATGAAGTTGAGAGGATGTAAAGATTTATGTTACAACATATTACATAATATGCTGAGGGGTATTTCCATGAAGATAGTTTTTGAGGATATTTATTTTGCAATCATTAAAAAAAAAAACGAAAATTCTTACGACGAGTGATATCTCGGAAAAAAAAGTAAAATATTTAATTATGTATGGCATAAAAATCCTATAGCCAAGGACAATATGAACTCCTCTCTATTGAATGGCTCGTGTGATATTTTCCCGGTAGTTATATCCGAGGCTTTCAGGCCAGTTTTCTCGAAAATACAAAAAAAAAAAATAGAAAAAAAAGCATCCCGTTTTCGGGATTTCAATCCCTATTTAAAATATCAATTCTATAAATTTCGGGAATTTAGGCGTTTAGAAATTTGAAACATATATTTCTATGGAGGTTTAATTTTAAGTAGGATGCGATTTGATCGATACGAAATTTTATTTTCTTGATCATACCATTTCCATGAATTAATGCCACTTTCCACCAGACCAATAATATTTAAAAAAAATTGAGGCTTTGTCAAATTTCGAAAGGAGAAAAAATTTGTAATTTTTGTTTGTTTGCTGTTCCTTAGAAGTTCGTTTAAGATTTCATGGATAGGCATTGTGTTTTTAGTGTAAAGTTGTTGTGTTCACACACTTGTGATACTGTCAGGGCCGGATTGGGACTTCAAAACGGCCCGCGCAAATAATGACAAACCAGCCCCCAAGAGTCTTCAAAACGGACTTTTTTATAATAGGCAAACAACCCAAATTATTAGGCTGATTTCCTACTGAACCGAGCACAAGGAGAGCAAGATAACATTTTTTACATTTTTTATGAATATTGAATTCGATGCTAAATAAGAGGAAAGAGAGGAGAAATTTATATAGGAAAATATGTACGCACAGAATATGTGTAAGAGGGGTTGGCCGTTTAACACATAAAATTAAAATTAAAACAGGGTTTCTCTGTGAAACCAGTATCCGAGAGACCAACAATTTTACTTACACAACTGTAACAAGAGTGAGGCAAGTGAGGCAGACGTTGAACCGGAGGAGCGCCGCCCATTTAAAAAAATCTTATTTTTTCCTCTCGATTTGAATTTACCCGCTTGACAAGGCTGAGGTTGGTTCGTGATCCTGACATGGCAGAAATTTTGGTCAGTGCTACAAAGTTTTCTAAAGATATGGTTATAACAGCAAACATTAAAGTAACAAGAAAAAAGAAGCTACTCGAATTTTTTGAATTACAAAATTATGAGTGATCTCAACAAAAGCTTCGTACACCAATTTTTGAATCGATTGATGTTCCTTTATTCCAACTGACGAGGAGGTACGAAATGTTGGAACAAATCTTCTGAGATTTTGGATTTCTTTCTGGCGATCTTATTAGCAAAATGTACGCAGATAGTATGAGACAACCGGTTATGAATATGCTTCAATCAATTCACGACTATAGCCTACAAGAATCCTACCTAAATGTCAAAATCGCGCTCAGAGTTTTTGTAACACTGCCAATGACGATAGCTGAAAGTTTCAAAAAATTGAATGAATAATTTTAATTTCTCTAAGCCACTCATGTTAGCTCCAAGTAAACAGGAGACTTTTTCTTGACTGTGTTTACCATCAAAACACTTTTTAACCTTTAATGCCAATGTTTGATTTGGTAAACACACATGTAAAGAAAGTTCTGTTTCATTTAAATTGAAAATGTCATTCGGGCTGTAATTCGACAGAAGCGGTAACAGTTGTACATTTTGTCCATTGCTCTCTGATTGATTCATCTACTGCCACAAAGGACTTTTTCGACTAAATCATGCCTCAGTTTCAATCTATAGAACCAGACTTCACTAGCTTTGAAGTCCTGAACAGTTTTTTTCCGTGGAAAATCCAGTGATTTATGTTTGACTTACAGGAAGTTTTTGCACGAATAACAGGAAACCATTGACATACACCCACATAAATGCCATCGTACATCCAAGCTCTATCTTGTTTCATGTGTCCACTAATTGCAACAGATTACAATAAGGCAAATAGAATACAAAATTAAAAGAAAAAAAAAATTAAGGCATAGTTAACTGTCCAAATACGTAGGAAGGGTTTATTTGAATTTATTGGAGTTAGTGGAGGGTGAATAGTAAGAAAAACCCAAAAATATCTGAAAATTAGTTCGACTTAGGGTGGTTTTCCCGATAAGAAAATTTGAGTTGGGAGAAGTTTTTTCTATGAAAAACCCAAGGGAGTTCCGAATTAAGTGCACAAATTTCGACTCAAATCGAGAACTTCGAGTAAGTGGAGGGGTTTGACTGTAGTATGAATCTTTTTAAATCGAAATTAAATGAATTTGTCTTAGTTAATTTTTAATAGGAACCAATATAGATTAGGTTATATGCACCTATCTTCTTGGACTTTTTATATTGTTTTAAACATAGAATTATATTCCGTAGAAAGTTTAATATTAATGAAATAATAAAATCTATGTATATATTATGAGGAAATCACAAAAGATTAAAAAAGAAAGATGTGTGTTCTTATAAAGAAAAGTACACTTTTCATCAACAATTCTATTTTAGGTTAGATTGGGTTAGAGTGGCGGCCATCGTAAGAAGGTGTACGATCAGTCACACTTAGACCATCTATGGTCCATTGTGATGCCACTATATTGGAACCCTGTCTGAAAAAGTTACACAAGGGTGCGATGAAACCAGCCACAAAAGTTAATGAACCTTACTAGGTTCCTCAACTCTTCGTATGCTAATTCTCCCAGTTCGCAGAAAAAATAGCTACCAATCGTATTCGTCTTACGCTTAGCAATGCTAGGGCATTCGTACAGTAGGTGCTTAACGCTCTCAACCTTTTCTTCGGCCATATTGCTTCTGCAGAAGTCATAGTGTGTCATGGAGCTTGCATGCCTTCTGGATGTTTGCCAAAGAGGCAGTGTCCCGTAATAACTGGGTAAGATTACGCACATTGTTATGGTTTCTCTTCAGCAGAGATTCAGTCTACACCGGACAAACCTCGGGCCAAAGCTGTTTTGGAATCGCGCATGAAGTCAGTTCTCCCCCCCCCCCCCTGCGATTTGCCAGTTTGTGGGTGAGTACATTTAGAATCCCCTTCACTGATTCTAGGGGCCGACTTACGCGGTTCTTCTGCTAGATATATATTCATAGCGGAACTTTTTGTGGCCAGGGCATCCGCTATCTCGTTTCCTGATAGTAGTATGTCACTGAGACCGGGCACCCAGTAGAGATTAAATCTATGGCTAGCACCCATTTTCCCGAGCTCAAAGTGACACCGTTGCACTAGGCGCGATCTAATGGTGCTCGAGTCCAAAGCTTTGATAGTCGCTTGGCTGTCAATACAAATTCTACATCATAGATCACAGATGGCCAGGACCTCCGCCTGGAATACACTACAGTGGTCCGGTTGGCGGTATGATTCCTGTAATTGAGGGAGTGCTGAGTATACCGCTGCTCCCACTCCCACATCCATTTTTGAGCCATCCGTACAGACACACATATCAGAGTCAATTGTCACGCGATTATCTTCCCATTCCCCTCTAATGGGAATGCTGGTTGAGAATGCTTTCTGAAAGTCTAGTTTTGGAACAATGTAATCCGTAGCTCCCCGTATACGATCTTTAGGACAGATCCTCAGTACTCTGCTATGACCAATGTCTGCTGTTACCCAGCAGCCTGACTCCTTAAGCCTTAGTGCACTCTTTGCAACTATACATTTCCCGCGGTTCTCGAGAGGCCGTTGGTGTTGTTTGCAGAGCTCTTGTTATACCTAAACAGGCAGCTCTCAGGTGCGTCGCTTTCTTAAGAGCATTCCACCAAACCAGAACCCCATATGTAGAATAGATTATACGATAGCGGTGTATATCCAGTGCACGATACCAAAACGTAATCAACATCTCTGACTAAAAGTTTTCTTGCCGGCATACAGCGTAACGGCCGCCTTATTAACGCGTTGATTCACATTTATCCCCTCCAATTTATTTTGGAGTCTAATACCACTCCTAGGTATTTGGCTTCAGTTTGAACATCAAGAGTAATGTTACCCAGTATTTGGGGGGTTTGAAAGTCGGAAAAAACCCCTCTGTGTAAAAAGGACTAGTTCGGTCTTTCCAGGGTTAAGCCCTAGACCCCAGCTTTATAGCCCAGTTAAGAATCTTTTGCAATGCTCTTTGAATTAGTTAACTAATCGTCGGTAGAAATTTCATCGAGACCAGGATGATTAAGTCATCCCCATATGCTACCGCTATCCTCCCTTTGTAAAGAGATGAGAATGCCATTGACCAGCAATAATCAAGATCGGGGTGAAAGTACTCCTCCTTATAGAGTACCTCTAGACAACCTCCTGCTAACCGTATTGTTACTAAGTTCTGCGTTTATTTGGCGGTCACTGAGCATTAAGTTAATCCATCTACATTTATAGGATTCAACTTCTAGACCAGACAGGGCATCCTGGATGGCCTCTAAGTTAACATTATTAAAGGCTCCCCCGATATCAAGAAATGCACCTATAGTGTATTCTTTTTTCCTGATTGATTTTAAATGGTTCTTGCTACGTTAAATAGCGCATTTTCATCCGATTTACCTTTTAAGTATGCATGCTGTGATCTAGAAATCTTACTTGCCCTAAGCAGGCTAAACATGGATGCCTCCAACAACCTCTCAATAGTCTTGAGAAGAAATGATGTAAGGCTAATGGATCTAAAGTCCGTAGCAGTCACGTGCAATTTCAGGCATAATATTGCACACCTTGCCTTACGAGGCCCGTTCTTACAGAGCTCGACATATATATTCCGATCACGATGCCACGATCTTTTACAACCTCATATTACAAGATGCCGGCTTTACCTCGTCGATGGGCGCCAGGGCGGAGGACCGGTTATTAAATAATCTCGCACTTCCTCTCCATATAAACCGACCGGTACAACACGACACAACACAAGACCAAATACGGCGCTTAACTTCTTGGATTCACTCTATTCCTGCTGTGAAATCACTTCAATGACCGAATCATAATGTACTCTCATGAACAGCTGTTATTAGCGATTTTTTTCGGGTTTTTCCTTTCTCACTAGCGTTGTAACCCTCCATAGGATGCTATGCGTGGTGTCTACTGTTTAATCAATCTACATCACTACAGATTTAAAGTTCACACAAACCCTTCTCTCATCAAAACACTACTATCACAAAGGTTCAATTCACCTTAATCGGATTTACAAAAAAAATCAGCCCCTAATCTAACGCGGGAACCCAAAAATAAAAAAAAATTCTCAATTGTGTACGTAGCCTTATGAGACACCCCCATCTAGCATGGCAGCGGCGTAAAGAAAATTGTCTCTTTACCTTTTAATAAAATGTTAATTATGTTTTTTGTGTTTTTTTTTCTGACTTGACTTCTGTACTCAGGCATTTAACATAATGGCATTTACTCAATTCTAACTAATGCAGGTATGTATAACTATTTATGTGACACTTCCTTAGGATCTTATACCTTCATACCTTAACAATACAAATCGCGCCTAATTTTATACAAATCCACACAAATTAGAAATAGAAATCGCGCCTAATTTTATGCAAATCCACACAAATTAGCAAAATTAATGAAATTATGCATCATAAAAACGGGAATATCTAAAACACGGTAGCATTTAGGTAGAATTAAATCAAAGGTAACATTCAGAGGTCTCGAAATCTTGCAAGAAAATGCTATTCTTATCTTGACTTTTAGCGGGAAGATCGTTAAAATTGAAAAAGAAATTGCAACATTTTCCAATTTTTTGACTTCGATATCCTATAACTGCCGACGGGAAGGGGTTTACTATCACCTTCATAGGGTGTATAACAAGAAAGTTACATGGTATTAGGATAAAAAGCACCCAAAATCACAAAACCCCCCTACCGCCCACACCGTGCATTTCTGGCTGTCCTCCCATACAATTTATTTCTCGAAATTGCGTGAGGAATCGGGGTATAAGGGAAATGCGGTACGTATGGGACACCCTGTATATATATAGTATATATGTACAAAATTAATATTAACTAACTAACTAGTACGGAAGAACGTCATGAGGAGAATTTGCTTGATTTGTATATGGACGGCACTTCATTTAATCTTATCAACAAAAGGGAAAAACGAATAAACTTTCCGGTACCGCAATATAGTAGTTAAAACCAATTAGTCGGTTCGATTTTCATGCCGGACAGAAAAATTATTGTCCAAGTTTATCGTGAAGCTTTGCATTTTTTTTTTGTTTTTAACTAAAAATCCAAACTTGTGGTCCTGGCCGTCTTTTGCCAAGTGGGGTCCTGGGCACTTTAGGGTATGGGGGCCTCCTAACAGAAATTATTTTCTAAAATGTTTTGGGTTATCAACAGAAATTGTTTCGTCACCACCGTCAATTCCATAGGTTCAAATGCAAATGCGCACATGAAGTGACGTGACAACAAGATAACGTTTTGGTTCCTCCGGCTAGCAACTTTTGAGTGACGAAACTATCACCGCACCTTCACGTTTATATGAATATGCACGCACTGGTAACATTTTTGTCGCCGCTTGACCGCCATTATTTTGGGAGACCTTGCAGAGCTTGGATGAATTCTACGCATGTTTTGTTTTTAAAATGACTTAGAGAAAGATATATATAATGAAGTATTAATATAAGAAGTACAAATGAAACTACCCCTATACAACAAAAATTTGAAGGATTCCTCTGATAGCAATTTGAAGATAAAAATGTGGGGAGAAGTATCCATGAAAGTGTTTATATACCTTAAAGTTATAGAAAGTTTCTCTTCGGGCTCAATTGATTATCGCCTATTGAAACTTTGATAAGTTATAGTAGGTCTCAAAAGCTGTAGCAGTAACTCATTAAATCTCTCAACACTCATACGAAAATATCAATGAAATGAATTTTTGGGGTGACAGTGACTAGTCCACGGTGATAGTGACCATATAGTTGAGTGACAAGAAGTCTCCAGTACACATTAGAGCCTAAGATGAACCAAGAGTATATAAATTTTCGCTAATTACCAAAAACATTGATTTTGACTACTGAAAGTATATCAACCAAAAATTCCGGAAATTTAAAAAATACTGGTGCTGAAAACACGATCATTATATGTTATTTTGTATGAAAATTTGCTGCAATGTATAGAAGCTTGAATAAATACAGCACGGTCTACTTTCAGTAGCCAAACTGTAATACCAACACTAACTTATAATAGGTTGTCTTACTGGTTGAAGAATTAGTCATCGGTTGCTCTACTATCCCAGGGGCTGGGGAGCCCCATGTATCTCGGGACCTGCATAAAGATGGCACTGCTTGTGATTAAAGAAAGTGTTGTGTTTAAAATTGTACTGGATTGAAAATGATACAATGAAGTGCATTCGAACAACACCAAAAGGTAGTGGATTCATTTCGGACAATTTAACTGAATGCATGGAAATTCTATATGCTTGTTTTCGAAATTCTACATGGTTGATTTTGATTAATTAAAATGTATGCTCTAAGTATACTTAGTATAAATATACATAAAACAATCTATTATGTGTTAAAATTTAGAAAATTCTTCAGGAAGTTTTAGGGCCGTCCAATTGTCAAGAGGACGTTTTGTACTTAACTTATAAAAATTAAGGTTGACTAACATGTCTACCAAAAATACCAAGGAATTTAGTTCAGTCTAACTTCAGAATTGTAGCATGTAAGCATGTTTTTATATCCTAAATGAAATCTATAGGGTATACTAAGTTTGTCATTCCATTTATAACGTACAGAAATAATGCTGGTAGAAAAAATTGTGGATATTGATATTATTGGGAACCTTTTTCTTTTTGTTGTTTGTTTCTCATATTCGCTCTTATACATTTGTAAAAATAATATTTTACGTTTTTACGTTTGTACAAGATATTTTTGATCCATTAATTCGAGCTATGATGTCTACACACACACACTACACCCATCTACTTGTTTATCCACCACCCACCCACACATAAATATACAATCCTTGAGGGAAAACCAACTTCATCAGAACAACGAAGATATTAATATAAAATAAATCAATGATAAAGATTAGTTTCAGCATGAGTTGTTAATACACATATTGTATTTAAAAACAAGACTAAAAAAGTGCCGCCGCTGCCACCACAAATGATACCGAAGCACTAATTAATTAGCACGCTCATAGAATTGGATCTTTCTATATGAAACTAATAGGATTAAAATATGCTGCAAACCAATTCCAGGTCACAAAGTATACTTACGTACCATTTGTAGAGTCCTTGAGTTACCCCTTACTACAATTGCTCAAATCATAAGGATCAGGTTTCCATGTTCATAAATCCACAAAAAAAAAAAACAAAAAAAATCTCCTCAGCTTTAGAGCTGCAAAACCCTACCCGAGCATCTTATAAGCGCCTCTACATATTTCGTGAGGCATTAATTAATTATTCACTTGTCATAATTACGTGAATCTTACTTTATATATACATATATACAATAGCCTAACGAAAATATGTATATGTATATAACTTTTTGGGCTTTAAGGTGAGTATAGTGAATAGTAAATAATTTGGATACCTGTTGTAACTACTAAAAAAGCTTCCAAATAAATGGCGCGCACTGCTGTTATAGAAGAAAGGAATGGAGAAGAGGAGGAGGGGAATATTAGTAGGAGGGGAGTACGAGGAGGAGTAGTATGATAAGGGGAGGCTTGTCATCATCATGTTAAGCAAGTTCTATGATACTTTTCTGTATTCTACTATATGTGCAACACCAGAGATGTTATGGATTCTGAAGAGATGTCTGTTGTGCCCTAAAGCATCATTTACATCGAATCGGTTTATCTGTGGCAAGGTAAAGGTATAGCAAGAATTTAGTTACCTAGGCCTTCAAACATACATACATATGTACATCCATAAATACATACATACTAAATTCCTACCTGTTGGTTTTCCTTGACCCTGTTGCGCATATTCCTTAAATGTTGTATAGAGTACCCCCGTGCACGAGAAATAGGTACATAATATTTTTTATATGATATTTTCAATTCTGGGACTTTAGCAGAGAGAGAGAAAGCTTGTAACATAGGAAAGTTAACGTTTTCATAATAATTGTAGCCGTGTCATCCTCATCGCTATTCAGTCTTCGGGTTCCTTTCATCGAGAAAATTCGTCTTGTGTTAAAAACAAAAGTGTTTGGTTGTGCAAAAATTTTCAAAAAAAAAAAAAACAGGACATCTTTACTACTGAAAATATATTCAAGTGAGAATTATAAAATATTCTTATTGTGTATGTGTGTGTATGTGTGTGTGCTTTGATGTTTTTTTAATATTTTTTATTTATTTTTTTTTAATTTATTATGCTATAATTAAAAACGATTACCCTAAACAGTGGATCCTTGTTGTGTATTAAAAAAAAACTCCTATTTAATTTTAGAATCTTCTTTTTAGTTATATTTTTATGAAATTTTCCACTACAATTTAATAATTCTGTGTTGCTATTATTTTTAGTGATTTAAGCTTTACAGTAAATTTAATACTTTTATCATTTTATAGATAGAATCGTTATTTTCGAGCTTTTTTTTTGTTTTTGTTTTCGTAACGTATAAATAAGAAAGACTAAAAGTGTGCGATTTAAAAATAATCATTGAAAAAAAAACAGTTATAAAATAAAATGTGAAATTGTGTAAACTTATTATTTTATGGGGAGTAAATTAATATTTTAATATTCTTTAAAATATTATCATAACGTACAACAGAAAGCTTTGCTTTGGAAAGTTTTAGAAAAAAGATTACAAGACGTGTTTTTTTTTGTCTATTGTAAAAGACGACAATATTATTGTATTATCTACGGCAGGCAGAAACTAGCCGTACTGATGAGTATTAGTTTCTGCAGATACGAAACGCCCTATTTATTGTTATCTGCGTCAGCTGTAAGTTTTGCATCAAATTAGCTAATAATTTTTTTTTAAAAAAATTGATAACATTTTTGTAAAACTCTTTCATGAGTTTTACTCTTGAATAATATTATTGTTGTCAAGCCAAAACTTGCTCCGGACTCCGTGCTACATCTGCTCTTGAAGCTTTCTAAAATGATTACTTAGATAAAGTACCTATATAGGTTAACTTTATGCACTTATTCTTAAATTGGATTTAGAGATTTGTGAATTCCAAGCGTAAATATAATGATTACTTCTCCACATTATGTTTTAACAAATTCAAAAGTAATGACCCTGTGACAACTGCCAATCTTTTTGGTGACTTCTTTAGGATTTCATTTTTGGATATTGACTATGATATTAAGTTTAAGGATTTTACCGACTTGACGAGGGTTCCGCTGAGTTCCCTTGTGATTTAAAGATCGCAAAGCATATCTGAAATTTAGCTGATTGCTTCTCGAGTGATTCTGATGGGATTCCTGCTTACTTTATGAGAAAATGTTACCTGTCTGTTGTTTCTATTCTTTGACATCTATCAAATTTACCGTATTTGTTTTGGTGTCTTTTCGAAATTCTGGTAATTAATTCATAAGAAAGGTAGGAAATGCGTTACTCCGAATTATAGACCTGTCAGTCACTAATTAACGTTTATTTGATAAGATTTTCAAAGCCTGGTTTGTAGTGTCCTCTACTTTCATTGAGCCTATTTATATGGGTAAGTATACTTTAGTTGCTGCACGAAACTTGTAGATAGGATGATGATTGGGTGCAGAAATAAGTGCAACTTAAAATTTGAAGATAGCTCAGGCAGATCTTAAGGCGGGATGTATTTTTATTGTCTATTATGAGTCATTACGTGATCATTCCAGTTTCAAGCATTGCGGTTTGTAGTTATTTCTTTAGGTATATAATTTGTTGATGTAATTGTTCCACCGACTGTAAGGCAGCAAGAACAGCAAGTTGACTTATGTAATCATGATGGGCATTTTAAAGAACCTCAAAGCGCACCTTATACTGACCCGTCTAAATCGGGTCATTAATAAACCTTTTTTGGGTTCTTTTCAGAATGTTTTTATTAAGGATAAATCCACCATTGCTAATTACCTGGTATTCTTAAATTTTTTTTGTATATCCATAATTGAAGGTGGTGAGCTGAGCAAGTCAACTGCATTTTTATTGATTTTAGAGAGGCTTTCGACAAAATTAATCTTGGGATTCGTTCTTATTTGTCCTTGAGTTTCCTTCTATTTTTGTTAACTGGATTTGTTTTAATTTATTCAGTTGTACCTTTTTTTTTGTTCGAGCTGCACTTTGCAATAAAATTGATAATAGCTCTGGTGTCCCTCAGGAAAGCCATTTAGCACCATTACTTTTCATCATTTACATCTATGATGTATCTATGATTGTGTCTAACTCTTTTCTCTAATTCTTTGTTCTGCATACGATGACAAAACTGTCCGTATCGTTTCTAGTGAGAATAAATATATTCTTTTAACCTCAGACTTAGACGGCTAGGATAAATGGTGCTCAATAAACTTCATTCCTTTGAATATTAGTAAGTCTACAACTATGTCGTTCTCTCTCATCTGCAATTCAATTTCACTATCGATTGTAGCTTATTAATTCGGCTTGATAAAACAAAAAACTTCAAGTTATGCTCAATACTAGATTTTTATTTAATAATTATATTAATGTAGTTACAAATAAAACTAACTCATCTTTGGCTTGCATTGAAAGCTCGTCGAAGGAGTGTAATGATCCATGTATGACGAGACTTTTATATTGTACATTTCTTCGACCGATTCAAATCAGTAGAATCCCTCATGCCTGCGTCTTGAGGTAAACTGCACATGTACTCACACGCCCGACTAATGACGGAATAGAACGCGAATTTCGGTTACTGGATGAAGTCCTACCCTGCGCCATTTTGTACTAAATTCGAATCGAATAAAACGAATATATATGAGAGGGAGAGAAACAGAGAGAGAGCGAGAGAGAGAGAGCGAGAGAGAGAGAGCGAGAGAGAGAGAAAGAGAGAGAGATAGAGAAAGAGAGAGAGATATAGAAAGAGAGAAAGAAAGAGAGTATGTAAGAGAGACTGTGGGAATGAAAGAGCGAAAAGGAGAGAGCGAGACAGAGGGAGAAGTTGCCAACTCTTGTCTAAACTTTGTGTCTAAGATCTACATAAAAAGTGGCTAGAAGTGGCTAAATTTCAAGAATTTGTGGCTAAAAAGTGGTTAAGAAACGTTCGTACTTATAACCTTAATTAACGACATCTTCTTTCCCCAACAATTTTAAAGAACTTTTAACTCTTATTATTGAATTAGGTGTTTTCAAATTCATTCTATTACGTAGTTTAGATTTCATCGAGTTTATCATCTTCTATATTCGAACCCTATCTTTAGCAATGAATTACAGAAAGTTCGCTAAATTGATTTTTGTCGGCAGCATATTTATATTTAGATACTTCGATCCAAAAGAGCCTTGTATTATTGACGTTTTACCACTTCATAAAATTAATGTTATTCCATTGAGTTAAAATATTGTCAGTAATTTCTTTTTTGGGCCCTATAACTTCCGCAATTTTATTATTTCTTTACTTTTAACAACTTTTAAGACTTCTACGACATTTACTACTGGAATTTTTTTCAATATTTCAATATTTGTAGGTAGATTTAGTTGCATCTCTTCTATTAATTTCAATGTAAAATCGTTGCATCGGGTGCGTACAATTGTTTTCTTCCTCAGCCGTTATACTAGTTTTTCTAAAAGTAGACTCAAAACTATAACCCAGGTACGGTGACGGATCTATATGATATTTAACGGCTGAGGAAAATAAATCAATCCGAAGATGTAAGCGACTTAATTAAAGACGTAAGGCAAGTTATAAGTTTTGAGGGATTGATGTTATCCCCTTCGAATAATTTCACAGCTACTTGAACTTCAGAAAAAACACTTTTTAAGTAAATTAAATAAAGTTGATTTGTTGGGTCCGTGTACAATGATTGTAAAATATATCAATTCTCTTTCTCATTATCAACTGAAAATGTAACGATAATTCATACCACTACTCTAATAGTATGCGAGATATGACAGGTTCAGTTGACAGCCAAAGAGTATCACATACTTTTATAATCAAAAGTGTCTCTTTTCCACTCTTATGCTCCTTGATTTATTTCAACTCAACCCAGCATTTGACCTTCGTGGAAAAAATTGCGGTATACCCAAAATATCCCTTACGATACTGATTTCACACATTTTTTGCTACACACAGTAAGCATGGAATTCTTTCCTCAGTATCGAAATCAAAAAAAGCTTCGTTATAGTTTGAAGCTTACGGTTTCGCTACTTTTTTCCCTATTTAACAACAATAATAATCCCGTCCAACCATAGCATACAAATATTTGAATGTATTACCCGTATATATTTGAATTTTTCTAAAAACTGTAACTGCCCTGGGTAGAAAGTTGGAAAAGTTCTCAAAAATGCCTGCAATGAAAAAACAGCTTTTAAAAGAAAAAGCGGCTCAGAAAGTGGCTAATAGCTAAAAGTAAAAAAAATGTGGCCAAATGTTTAAAAAGTGGCTAAATCTAGCCATAAAGTGGCTAAATTGGCAACAAACAACTGCCTATTTGGCCTTGGTTTTGTGAATTTTTGTTGTCAGATTTCGTGCAATTCTGTTTCATATCTCTCTGGTGGTAAGTACATTTTTCTCAGAAACCATTGGATCGATAAATTTATTGAGTGGGTGTTGGTGACCTTGGATGACCTTGAAAATCAGCTGCTTTTGAGATGCATATAGAGAAAGATTATGTCCATTTTATCTGACCCGAGTTCTATAACAAAATAAGAACCATGATCAAATACATGGAAATGATCGGTGAATCGTACGTATGTAGTACATCAATTATTTTGACAAGGTGTACATGAAAATTTTGTAGATGCGAGGAAAGTTATATTTCATTTTGATCTATTTAGAGTGAGAACTCCCGGCACAAAAAGCCTATGTTGGCAATGAAAAAGAGAAGCTTTCAGCTACACATTTGGTTGACCCAGAGCAGATATATGAGCTGCCTCCGTATGTAGAAATGGGGACCCGTTCGTAAATGCAATTCAGGTGACCAGAGCATGTACTTTAGGAGCATCATGGGACAGAACCATGGCGATTATGACTGCGGAAAGTGCCACGGATATTCTAAGGTACAGTTAGGACGGATATCAAATTCTAGACTAGTCTGATTACTGACCATTGCCAACTAAAGAGGCACCATGTCACTATTAGCGTTGGTCTTGATTCAATCTGCACATTATGTCTGGAGGATGATAAGAATGCTTTACATGTCTTGCGTGAATACCAGGGGATAGCTAGAGCCTTAGGTAAATCACAGCTAGAAATTGATGAGTTAGTTGACACACCACTCTTTGGGCTTTTAAATCTACCCAAAGGGACTGGTATGCTTTAAGGAGAAGAAAGAATGAGCCCAATAGACCCTCGAAGTGGTCGCGGTGCTTTGCAACTTCTCATCTCTCTCTTTACCTAACCAACTATCCAACCAACCAACCAAGAGTAAAAATTTACATGTATAATTTTCCATGGTGTCAAGAATAGTTGTAAACTTGATCATCCAATTTCATTCTTTTGAATATTATTTTTTTAATTCCATTAGTTTTGGTATGCCTATATCACCAGTGGAATTAATATTTCAACTAATTATGTATTGAATTGAAATTTCTCATATACCCCGAGAATCAATTGAATGAAAAGTAATTGAAAATGAATTAACCATGATTTAAAAAAAAAAATTCTTTAAAATTCCTTTTCTATGAAAACATTTTCAAATTAATTTTCAAAACTTTAAATAAACGAATTGCATTTCACGGATTATTTATGTTAAAATCGTGGAAGCGTATAACAGTCGTTTTAAAAGAAATTTCCAGATGTTTTTCTCAAACACAAAATTTGTGAAATTATATTTAAATTATTATTTGGTCCCCCTTCCAATATTAAACGAACTGGTTTTATAACAGTTTCGCTCAGTGAAAGAGAATGTTTTCATAGAGACGGAATTAAAAAGGAATTTCTGAATTACAGTTGGTCATTAATTCACTTTTCAATTCCTTTGCAAATATCGGTGTAATATATGTATATAATTATGAGGAATCTCAATTCAATTAATTTCATTTGTCATATTACTGTATTTGATTGAGATGTAATTAAATTGAAAAATATTTAAGTCAAAGGATGATAACTCTATAGCTCTGGTGTAAAGTGTCCGATAGAAAATCAGAGAATCCACTTAAGTATAAACTACTAAGTCACCTGTGAAGTAGTGCCGACGATTTGGTTTCCATGAATGATTGTGATAAGGAAATCTCTGATTGATTTTTATGCCAAATCAAGCTTGATGATAAACATAGGAATTTCATGTAGAAGCTCCTACCACTTAAGGGGTGGGGGAGAGAGACGATCGACGAAAAGAGTTTTTTATTCTTTTTTTCAATTATACGGGATTAAAACAAATCGATATCCAACACAAAGACATTAAATAAAAACATTCGATTAGGCAGTGGCGGATACAAGGGGGGGGGGGGCTGATCGGAGCGATCACCCCCCTAGAGCAACGATCGCCTCCCGCTATAGCTCTAACAAAATCAAAATTTATACTCTAATCAAATAAAATCAGAAAATATATATAAAAAAAAATCTTTTTAAAAACGACTGCTTCTAAATCCACACTAAAAAATAGAAAGTAATTTCATCCTTCACAAAAATTCTTAGAGTTTCTCTTCATTATACCCTCGATGAAATCTATAGGATATACTAAGTTTGTCATTCCGTTTGTAACACCGCGAAATAATGATGGTAGAGCAAAATAGATTGAACACCCACGCATAATATTAAGAATTATTTTGATTTTTGCATGTCCGTCCGTCTGTCCGTCTGTGCGAACGATAACTCGAGAACGCGTATACTTAGAGAGCTGAAATTTTGTACACAGACTTAAAAAAAAGAAGGTAAGGTTCGTGCCAATACCATACAAAAATTTCGTTTTCCACTATATATTTGGACACTGCCTGAAAACGCGTTGACGTAGAGAGCTGAAATTTGGTACATGGTGTTTTCATAGCAATAGCAAATAAAATTAAGAAAATATACCAAATCGGGCTATCCCTTGTTGGTGTTGCCATATAAAAATTTAGGATTTTAATTTATACTGTGAAAACGATCAGTCCTAAACGATTTTAATTTACTGAAAAGTTCTTCAGAATATGAAATCCTATAAAATTGGTAATAATCATTTTTTCTGTCCGCCAAACGTTTCTAAAAATATTTGCGAAAAACCACTTCAAAAATCAAACTTGCATAGATCGGTGATCACACGAAATTTTATACGAGCATTCATCTAGGGTATCATAAGAATTGGTCTTAGACCACTTCTAGGTTTTTTACTTGTTCTATATTTTAATTAAATTTTGAAATTATAGTAACATTTATTTGTGCATAAAATTTAAAAATTTCAAGGTACAAAGTCTGAGCAATCTGATGTTTTCAAAAAATGTGTGTATTTGTATTTAATGGAATATATCATCTGTATATTGGAAAGTCGTAAGTGCATATTTTATGATTTTAGTAAATCAACTTTTAAATTTTAAGCCTTCAAAAATAAAAACTGTATGATAGAAGTTTTTCGCTTTCCTTTGTTTCATTGATGTTCCAATTAAATGATGAAAAATTCATATTACTAGGAATCATCGTTAACTAATATAAACTTGAAGGAAAAAGGTACATATATACCAAAATAAATTTAGTTAAAATTAATTACTAGCACTACGATTTTCTAAAGGAGTTCCAATAAATAAATATTAATGTTATAATATGGTATCAGATAGATTAGATTAGATTTGCGAAGGGGTGTATAGGCGTTAGCCTCGCAATCACTGCGACCTATTGTGAGTCCCCGTTGAATTTGCTCCATTTATAGGTTTAGACTGTTAATAAAGTCTAGAACCATTCTGGGCTTAAGGTTCCATACGTAACTTGGTGGAGGAAAAGCAGTGGCAGAGCAAGTGCTCCGAGGTTTCGTGAGCATCCTGACAGAAGCGGCAGGATGAAGTCTCAGCCAAACCCAGCTTGTTTAGGTGATACCTCAAGGGAAAATGGCCTGAGAAGAGCTCAGTGATCATTTTGAGCTCTGTTCTTCTAAGGAGTAGGACTTCTTTTGTTTTTCCGCCAGAGGAGTCGATAAACTTGTTTGCTTGACGAAGTCCTTGTAGCCTTTCCCAATACAGGGATTTTTGTTTATTCTCCCAGTTATTTAGGGTAGGTAACACTTTGATGTGCCACAAAATGGCTCTGGTCCGACAAACTGAAAAACTGGCTAGGCCATCTGCAATTTCATTGCCTTTGTGGCCCTCATGTCAAGGTACCCACATGAGGATAACTTTGTTTCTCCTTGATAGATTTTTGAGGGTTTGTAGACATTCCCAGACTATCCCTGACTTGACAGTGTAGGACTTTAATATTAATGGTTGAGCCATTTATGGCTCTTTTATTGCAGGTATTGGCACATTCTTCTATAGCCAATACCTCGGCTTGGAATACGGTAGAGGTAGGAGCCTAGAGCCTTTGATATATGGCATTTGGGGCCGTATACCCTCAATTCGACCCCACTGTTTGTTTTTGAGCCGTCTGTATACCACACCGTCGATCCTTGTTGCAAGGACCGTTTAGTGGAGCGCCATTGTTGTCGGTCTTCAAGAACCACTTGGAATGGTTTTACAAAATCCACTCTGTGTGTGATTATATCAGATATTGTCGTCACTTGCTCGAAGCATATCTGTTTTAAGATACTTAAATGACCAACCAGATCGCCTGGCTTTAGCTGTTTCTCCGTTTGTACTCTAATAGCACTGGAGATCGCTTCCTTTTTCACCTGCAAATGCAGGGGTGCAAGGTTTAATAAGGCTTCCATGGCTGCTGTAGGACAGGTTCTCATGGCACCAGTTATTCCTAGACAGGCAAGCCGCTGGGTTTTTTGAAGCAGAGCCTCAGCCGTCTTTTGATTAGTTTTTGGCCACCATGCGAGAGCCGCATAGGTGACCATGTGTCTAACAACCGTGGTGTACGTCCAGTACATGATTTTTGGCTTCAGACCCCATGTTCTGCGAAAGAAGCGACGACACGTGTAGAGAGATCGCATCGTTCTATCCGTCACTCTGGACAGATGCGAATTCCAGGTAAGTTGCTTATCTAGGGTTATCCCCAGATATTTGACTTCGTCTGAAAATATCAATTCCGTATTACCAAGAAGAGGAGCCGTTAGTGAAAGCTTCGATCTTCTTGTGAATGGAACGATAACCGTTTTGTTGGGGTTTATGCTAAGGCCTTTGTTTAGACACCACGTGCGGACTTTGGAGAGGGCTATTTGCATGAGGTCGAATATGACTTGATCATGCTTGCCCCGTATTGTAACTACTAGGTCATCCGCGTAGCCTTGAACATTAAAACCCGAACTGGTCAGCTTCTCTAGCAGATCATCAATCACGATCGACCATAAGAGTGGAGAGAGAACTCCTCCTTGTGGGCAGCCTTTTGCTGCGGTGATCGTGACTGAGCAGTTCTCTAGAGAAGTGGTTATCCTCCTGCTTCTAAGCATGGAGTCTATCCAGTCTACCGTGGAGGGCTCAAAGCCTTTATCCTCGGCAGCAGATTTAATTGCATCGAAGGAGGTATTATCGAAGGCTCCTTCTATGTCCGCAAATGCACATAAAGCCACCTCTTTTGCTTCGAGCGCTTTTTCGAGGTCTTTGACTAATATGTGAATGGCAGTCTCAGTAGACTTGCCAGCTTGATAAGCGAACTGCTTAGAATGAAGTGGTGATTTAATCAGAATTTCACTTCGAATGTGTAGGTCTAGGATTTTTTCCATGGACTTAAGCAGGAATGAGGAGAGGCTGATTGGTCGGAACGATTTAGCTAGAGAACTAGCTCTTTTTCCTGCTTTAGGTATAAATACCACCCTGACGTCTCTCCAACATTGGGTAACGTACCCTAGAGCGTAACTGGATCGAAAAATTTTTTGTAGTGGAAAGAGTATTTCTTCAACACCTTGCTGTAGTAAGGCGGGAAAAATGCCGTCTTCTCCAGCAGATTTAAAGGGCTTAAATGTGCCAATGGCCCATCTAACCTTGTTAGGAGTGAAGATTGTTCGCGCAAGGCTTTTGCTCCTGTTAGAGACTCCGTACTTGTCCACCTCAATCGGGTCTGGAGCTACTGGTATCAGATAACTCAATGCATTCGAATAGGCTATAGAAATTCTTTATAGAATCATACTGTATACTCTACTACTCTGCTTCAATCAATTATAAATTTTTTTTCAAAAATTTAGTAATTTATTTTAGTCTAAATAAAGCCTGAAAATATGTTTTATCCTGCTTAGATAAAAAAGGCGGCAAATATTTTATGTTCTTTTTTTTTTCTTCGGTGGATAGAAGATAGTATTTTTAGAGTTCGAAGAAAACTTTTTTCTGGTCTCATTAAGAACTTCGCTTTAAAGATACGATCAATCTCCCGGCTAAAAGTTTTATATTTCAGCTTAAAGAGATTAGTTAGATTATACGTTTAATTTTCGTTTATAATAAAACATCGAAGCAAATACCTTTGGTAAATTGAAGACACTCTGCAAATCGTATCATATAACAATAGTATTCGTTCCATCAACTTTTCTTTCATTTCTTAGTAAAATCTTAATGAAGTATATTCATCTTAAACACTACAAATATATCAGTGTTCAAGTACATATTCAACAGACAAAACAATATGAAGTTGGGTTCGATTCTTTATCGTTAACCCATTGTTCAACGCTAAGAGTTATTGATAATGTACTATGGGCACAAGAATAATTATTATCAATTTCTGCGAGGTTATCCTGAATATAAAAAAATTTTCAAAATACATTTCAAAATTTAAAAAAAATACTGAGCAGGTAATCAGTTATATGTATTAGCCTACTGCCATTCCCGTAATTTCTGTTTGAATTTAATTCGAGTCCCAACTTGCAATAACAAATCTAAATGATATGCGTTCATTGACGTTAAAATATCCATGTCTATTTTACATTTTTTACATTGTATATGTCATGATAAATTCTTTTATATGCACTTACGTTATTTTTTATTATAGATACCTACATGCCCTTAAAATATTGGTAATTTTTCTCAAAATTCTATTAATCGAATTAACTCCATTAAGTCGAACAAATCGTTTGTAACTATTTCCACTGATTATACTTTCCACACTCATATTTTACTTTGCACAAATAACTTCATAGTTAAAAGTGCGCGTATTCTTAACTATGAAGTTATGAGCAAATGGGTTCCTCTTTCATCACGATAACGCTCCGTGAGATACCTCGCTCGATACGCGAGTTCTTTGAAAAAAAAAATAAATAAGTCCTGTTTGTCCACATCCGACTTTTGGCTTTACCAAAAATAAAAACTGCATTAGAAGAAAAACGTTTGACACCCCTTTTTCGACACTTAGAGGGTCACGGCAGAGCAGCTGAAGGCCGTTTCGAAAGAACCCTTCCAGAAATGCTTCCAATCAAGGAATCAACGTTGGGATAAGTGCATCGCTAGCCAAGGGGAGTATTTACTTTGAAAGAGAATAATTCGAATTTGATGTAAACTGATTACTTGTTTTGTAATAAAACCATTCACCGTATTTTTTTATCACACCTCGTAATATAAGTAATTAGTTTCTTTCTTATTTCCTCTTCTAATTTTAAAATTTTTAATCCCCCACCACCCTAGAGCAAATGTCTGGATCCGCCCTTGCAATTAGATGCTATTTTGAGTAATAATAACAAATTAATTCAGAGAAAATTATTCTGTTAATGCAATACAAAACAAATTCAACATAATTCTGCTAGATTTAATTTACAAAGTTTCAAACTATAACAAATGACATAGAATCATACAAAGAAAATTTATCTTACTGTAAACACTATTTTCACTATTTTTCAAAATCAATGACGCTCAGAAAATGATAAGAAACTTTTAGCCGAAACATTAGGGTACACAAGATAATATTGATAGTAATAAATATTAAAATATTTATTTTTTCCATCATTAGTAGGTACTTTCTAAGAAACTCATCTTAAAAAAAACAAAAGCAACCCCATATTACCCACTCATATGAAATGTGATTTATTCTTATCATTGTTGTTACAAATTTCCATGTCAATGGTCCATTTCTACGCCACATAACGATCCTAAATTGCTTTAATAATGCTGCTAACAATACTTTTCTTTTTGTTATTTACCTACCTACTCTTGTAAATATAATTGCAGAAATATAAATCTGAGTGTACGACAGGGGAGAGTTCGTTAGGTAATTTTCCAGACTTTTCTCAAAGGGATGTTTTCCAAGTTGGCTCTGATGGCAAAGGGCTCAAGATTGCAGATCCATGGTTACAGTCAATCGAATTCTTATTGACTATTTACAAAAAAAGTTAATTTAAGGGGGTATTCTAGTCTAGAAATTCGAAAAAATCGATTTTTTTTTGTTTTCATATTTTCAAAGTTAAACTATTCAAGAATATGCCTACAAGAGGATTTTTCAAATTTGTATCTTTATATTTAGTGTTCACTTGCATCCAGCTGCTAACAGTTGAATTCTAACTTCCAAACCACGTGGACGTATGGACTTTAAGGGGTAACGCCTCTGTAACGGCTAGAAAAAAGGTTTTTTTTTTAAGAATTTTTTTCTCGCAAAATTAAAGGTGTTTGAAAAAAACCTTTTAAGGGTATTATCGGGCATACATTGAACTTTATTGATAAATGTTTGACAGCGAAAAAAAACAAAATGGCGGCTTCACAGCCATCTTCCCGGGACATGTTTCGGAGCAAGTTTGAAGCGCTTGGTGGCGACCTCCATTTTCAAAGGAAAAAAAAAATTTCTCCCATGGGACCTTTTTTTTCTTCTTATTTTAGAGGGTTTAAACTATTTTTTGAGCCAATAAAAAAAAACAATTTTTCAAAAAATTTACAGTAGTGTTACACCTTAAACGCGTTTTTCTCGAAACTGCCTTTTTCAAGACGATGCCCCCGATTTCTCAAGTTCTACTGGACCGATTTACTTGAAATATTTTTGAGAGTCTTCTTTATGGACTTGTCTATGTCCGGAACTAGCCGCATCCCAAAATTGCAATTTTTACTATTTTAAAAAAATTCGAAAAGTCAAAAAAGTGGTACAAAAATTGCTTTTTCTTTAGGCAGCGGCCATTTTGTGAAAAAAATTTTTTTTCAACTTTTCCCTAGTTCTGGACATAGCGACATTACTCTAGACTATTAATCTTTTTTATTTTTTTTCGGATTGCTAGCCGGGTTGGAATCGTGGGCATGATCACGCGCCAATTTTTTGAGGCCCTCCACTTCATCAGCTGCTAATTTTTTGAATGTTTAACTTTTTTAATTTTTTAATTTTTTTCTGTATTCTTGCAATGTTAATAAATAACTCATAAAAAAATGGATAGAAAAATATTGATTGCCTTTTTTTTACGACACTTCAAAAATCACCTAAAATTCGGGCCTCTCTACTAGAATACCCCCTTAAGCTCGAAAATAGGACAAATCGGGTAACTCCTTCGTGAGGTTGCTATACAAAAATGTCGGTTTTTACTATATATTTGGACAGTGCTTAAGAACACGCTGAAATTTGATACAGGCCGGTTTCATAATAAATACAGGATGTCCGAATTAGTATGGCCTTATGAAATAAGGGTATAGATCTCGGTAAGAAATTAAAACAAAAAAAAATGTATGAGAGTGCGGGTTTATATTCATTCCCTGGAGCTACGGGGATTTGAAGTTTTTAATCCAGTGATATCTTCTAGGTTTTTACAGATATCGGAATGAATCTTTCTATAATCGATGTCTAATTAAATGCCAATTAAAAAAGGTCTAAGTTGATTTTTCCTCTTACTAATGTCTTCGCAGTTATAGGACATCAAAGTAAAAATTTCCAGTTGAAAAATTAAAACTTTTAAATTCAAATGCAATTATATCAACATTTTACCCTATTCGTTTTTAAATTTTGCCAGAGCAAAGCCCAATCGGTGCTCCACAAATCGTTTTTATAGCACTCAAAAATATGATAATGTAAAATGTATAAAGGCTTTACCCATTTTATGAATTTAAGATTTTCAGCAGAACAAAGTGAAGAAAAGTGAAATTCTTTTATGAAATAACTAGAACAAATGTTGAGTAGTCAAAAAAACAGAAATAAAAGCAGTTTAAAACAAGTGAAAAAGCTAGAATTGGTCTAAGACCAATTATTGTGATACCCTAGATGAATGCACGTATGAAATTTCGTATGGCCACCCATTTAAGCAATTTTGATTTTTTACATTGGTTTCTCGCATATATTTATAGAACGGCTGATCGGACAGAAAAAATGATTATAACCAATTTTATAGGATTTCATATTTTGAAGAAGTTGTTAGTACAATAAAAATGTCTAGGAATGATTGTTTTCAAATTATATGTAAAAAACCAAAATTTTTATATGGCAACACTAAGAAGGGGTTGCCTGATTTGGTCCATTTTTGAAATTTTATTTGCTATTACTATGAAAACATAATGTAAAAATGTAGTGTCCAAATATATCGTGGAAAACGAAATTTTTGTATGGCAACCCCACGAAGGAGTTGCCCGATTTGTCTCATTTTCGAACAAAATTTTACTTTTTATTTTAATGTCCGTGTACAAAATTTCAGCTTTCTAAGTGAACGCGTTCTCGAGTTATCGTGCGCAAACTAACTTTTAATTTTATGCTGAGGTGTCCAATCCATTTTGCTCTACCATCATTATTTCTGTGCGTTACAAACGGAATGGCAAACTTAGTATACCCTATAGATTTCATCTAGGGTATAAAAATGCGAGATACAGGCAGACAAGTATACATTTTTACACAGAAAATAAAGAAAAAATGATTTTGATTTGTTAGGTACATTTTATTATTAACTGTTATTATTAAATACATAATAATTCAGATTTGAGCTATTAATACTTAGAAAAATATAAATTGAAATTCAAATTCAAATTTATTCATGAAACATTGCACAATTAAGATTTAAGAATCTTTATAATTTGTACAAGATAGAGTTGGAACATTAAAATAAACAGTAGAAGAATAAGTAGAAGAAGTAAAAACAGAAAAGAAGGATGAAGATGATATGATACTATAAAAAATAGAACGCTAAGACTTATTACTAACTACTTAAAGCAAGAAATTCAAATATGCTACGACTTATAGAGGATAATGTGCCGGTCTGTATAGAGCTTCTGATTTGAGAGGGTAACTGGTTCCATGATTTAATGACATGGCTGAAAAACAGGCGCTTTGTTATTAAGAATTGAGACCTAGGCAAAATTAATTGCAATGTTCTATTTGATCTAGAAAAGTTAAGAAGTTCGAATATATATCTAGGTTTATGATATTTTATAATTCTTACCAAAAGAACTAGCATACGAAAGTTCAAATAGGTTAGCAAATCACACCCCAAGATTGAGCATCTATAGGGTGATACATGATCGTATCTACGAAGGCCAAGTACATACCTGATTATAGAGTTGAAAGCAATGCTAAGTTTCCTTGTATTATTATAGTCTAGTTTGCCAAAAATTTCACAGCCATAGGTTATTACAGGTACTAGTAGAGCACGAACAAGAAGTAATTTGGTGGGCATTGGCGTGAAATACCTGGATGTCCACAGTATACGAAGTCCACCATAAACTTTTCTAATAATAGAATTAATGTGGTCATCGCAGGTGAATGTGCTATTAAATATAACCCCAAGACTCTTAACGGAGTCGACAAAAGGAATAATAGTATTATTAATAGTCACAGGTGAATATTCATCTGTATTTAATTTTACCCTATATATAATCATGCTTTTAGATTTAATTAGATTGAGTTTCAATTTATTCGACATGGACCATAAATGAATTGATTCAAGATCTTCATTAACACGAGATATGTTATCCTCAATCAGACCAATACGATTGGAGATGTACAATTGTACACCATCTGTATAGAGATGTAAATCACAAAACTTAACTTGACGAAATATGTCATTGATAAACATGGAGAACAATAAGGGACCAAGGATCGATTCTTGAGGCAAACCACAGGATATAGGTAAAAAGGAGGAATAGGTTCCGTTCATGTAAACTGCCTGTGATCTGTAACTCAAGTAATTGAAAATCAAATCAGCTGCCTGAGATGAAAATATAAAATATCTACTAAGCTTACGACAGAGAAGCAAATGATCCACCGTATCAAAAGCCTTTGAAAAATCTAAGAATACTAATACAGTCAATTCATCCTTGTCAATAGCCCGCGAAATATCGTTGCTTACCTTAAGTAAAGCAGTTGTGCAACTATGTCCAGAACGAAACCCTGACTGATTGTCATGTAAGAGTTCATTCAAAATCAAAAAATTAGAGATTTGCAGGTACATTATTTTCTCCACTATTTTAGAAATATATGGTAGCAAACTAATTGGGCGATACTCCATACATTGTGTCTTAGTATCCTTAGGAACAGGAACTATCTTTGAAGATTTCCAAGCTCAAGGGAAAATGGAAGTTGTGAAGCATGAGTTGCAAATGTGTGTAAGGGCAGGAAGGATCGCAGGTGAGCACATTTTTACAAATTTAGGACTTAGGCCATCTACACCAGCAGCAGTAGATTTAATGATTTCCATTACCGTAGATACTTCATGAATATTAGTCCTTAGGAAGCTAAACTGGGTTTGATCTAGAGAAACACTTACTGATTCATCATTATCCAAATTAACAGGAGAACTGCTCACATGATTTGAAACAAATTGATGATTGAGTTCGTCAGGATCAATTGAGCATGAGCTCAGTTTAGACGCGACAAGTCCACTTTTTTTGATATTGTTCCACAGGATTTTATTAGGGAGTTTAACATTTAGGATGGAAGAGTAATAGCGCTTTTTAGCTTTGCGGACAGCAGCCACTGCTCTGTTCCGTCATACTCGATATTCCTCATGAAAAGCCGATAATCTATAGCGCTTCCATTTATCATATGCAAGATCTCGTTCCGCAAGTAAATTTCGAATATAAGAAGAAAACCAAGGGTAACGCGAATCTATGATAGTTTTAGTAATGAAAGGAACATGTATTTCATGCAGATAATTTAAAGTAAAGTTGAGAAAGTCTACTTGGTCTTCCATATTGGGAAGATGAAATATGCTATCTCCAATGCACAGTTCTACATCCTTAAGCAACTCTTCCTGGTTAATACCATTATAATCAAAATTGGAATAAGAAAAAATTTCGCCTGCGTTATTAGACTGAATATCATATGTTAACATGATCATGTCGTGATCGGATATTCCTGGGAGAGAAATTTGTTGGAAAAACAAAACCTTTGACAAATTCGAAGTAAGGAAGACGTCTAGCAGAGAGGGTGTTCTACAGAAGAAGTATGTTGGGTAATTATTGACTTTCTGTAGGACCAAAGCATCCAGCAAAACTTGGAAATTGTTCATCAACCCAGAGGGTGATAGAAAATTCAAATTAAAATCACCTCCAATGACCACATTTTGGTATTGGGGTGAAACACTTAATAGATCATTATTAAGGGACTCCAAAGATGAGCAGTTTGGAGGCTTATAGACTGCTCTAACTAGACATTTCACTCCATTTACAGACAGTTCACAAAAAATATACTCACAAGTACCTGCAGCGTTATCAGACGAAAATAAAAACTTGTGCTTAAAGTTGCTTTTAATATATATCATCACACCATCCCGCGCATATTCACACGGTCATTTCTTAAAACTCTATAACCAGGTATCTTAATCGCATTATCATTGATAATAGGTTTCAACCAACTCTCAGAAATGCAAATTACATCCACTGGGGAGTTCCTAAGAATATCACGTAATTCATCAATTTTAGGGAGTATACTACGAGAGTTTATATGGCAAAAGTTAATTCCATTTCGTTGCCTACACAAAATGTTAAGCAAAGTACCTAAATTGCCTGTTACAGACACCTCATCACCGTCAACCAAATTCACAACAACGATCACAACAGGCGAGCACATATCCATGAAATAGAATAGAAAGATTAATATAAGCAATATAAGAAATGTATGAATATTTAGAGAAACATCTAGTAAGAATAATAATTTTAAATATATAATATAAAAACAATTCAATACTAAATAAATCTAAACCAAAGCAGCAACAGATAAATGACCTACTTAGATAACACATTATTCAATTTTATTTACTCTTACTTATCAGCTGCTCCAACTCATCGATGGTAAAAATAGCCATGGGGATGTAACTGATGTTCGAAATATTAAAAATCACCGGCGACAACTTCTCGGACAACGTTTTTTGTAGCGATGTTTCTAGTTCTAGTTTCCATTAACACTGTGAAATTGTGTATCTCCATTTCCATGTCCTTAGCAAACGCCGATATTTTATTTTCAACCTTAGTCATAAAAGTTGACATATCTGGTACATTTGCTGGCAAAGGTTTTGAATTATTTGATTCTGCTTTATTCTTATTTCTTTCACTTGCACGTTTATCCGCCATTTTGCAGCTTGTGTAGTGGAGAAATGAACTACGTAAAATTTATAAATTGCCCGAGACCAATGGACTTGTCTTTATAATATAATCAGCACAGTACTTAGTTCCGCAAGATATTGAGTATATAACAGCCCCAAATCACGAAAAATTACATAAAATGTTGAATGAACCACACTGAAGAAATTTTTTGTTCTACTGACGTAAACACATCTTCTTCTTATAATATAACTAAACCTAACTGATGCTAACTATTCAAAATATTTTCAATATTTCCGGCATTATTTTGAATGCATAGCAAACATCTATATTTGATATATCCTATAAGATCTGTCGTCCTTAATTGCTCCATAACTTTTACGGTAGTTTCTTCGATTCTCCGTTTTAACTGGTCTTCAGTTGATAATCCCAATACCATCTTAGAGATAAAAATCCAAAGGAGTCAAATTCGGCGATCGTGGTGGCCATATTATGAGCGCATAACGTCCAATGAATTTCCTCGGGTAATTTGTTTTAAACTATAATTGAAAATTGGTTGAGCACGATGTGCTGGAGCTTCGTTATGTTGATAAAACATTTGATTCCTTGCTGCTTAGGGTACATCCTCCGATAATTCTGGTAGATCATTTTGGAAAAAGTCCAAATAATTCCTATCTGTTCAGTCTTGGAGCAAGTATATGTGCACAATTTAGAATATTTCTTACAATGCCTGCCCACACCGTTAATTGCAAATCTATGCTGTGTTGATGATCGATGAGACCCACTAGGATTTTTTGCATTCCACAAATGTTGGTTGTGGAAGCTGTCACGCTAGATTTCGTGAACTGGAATTTATGTTTAATCTTCCATATCACGCTCAAGGTTCCAGTTGCAGAGCTACCTTTGCTTCCCAAAATCCATATGTAAGAGCTCTTGAACAGGTGTTAAATGGCATGGGTGCATCCTGGAGTTGGTGTCGTATATGTATAATCCTCAAAACAGATGACGCTGGAACTCCAGTCTGAACAGAAATTCTTCTTATATTTATTGCAGGATCGCTCCTTAAGGCCGTTTGCACATCGAAAAACGAAAACGAACAAATAAACGGTTCCACACCGAAAATTCGTTTATGCTTACATATCAAAAACGAACGAATAAAAGTTGGGTTGGGTTTGTATCAAATGTAAATAAACGGAAATGAGGTTATGTAGGAACGAAAAGATTATTCGTTCGTGTGTGGAACGTATAGTACGGAACGAAAATTTACTTGACAGTTCGGAACGAAAATTTGTTTCTCGTACGAATAAACATAAGAATGTGTTTTAATTGAAATAAAGCTTTAAATATGGATATTTTTTTATCGAAACTATAATTAGAATAAATATCGAATATTTTATTGAATGTATTCCGGCAAATTTCTGTTAGATTAAGACAAAATCTGAGTTTTTCGGTTTAGTGTTTTCGTTTTCGTTTTTCGATGTGCAAACGGCCTAAAAGATCCCGAACTCGTTCTTCCGTTTAAACCATAAATGCTGATCGTCGTCGGGCGTCTTTTCTTCGTCTGCTGACTGCTTCACACTATCGCAATATTTGGTATGTTGCTGCAAACATGGATCTGTGTGATACCCTATGTTTGGGGAAATGCTGCAGAATAACGCCTTTGAGACGTAATAAAATCAGCACATTCTTCGCTATTATACCAAGAAATTTGTAATTCATTATAAAGTTCAAAAGATGCCGACTAATGATTTAGATATTTAGTAAAATTGCTATTTATATCTTAAGCGACACACTTAACTATCCACACCCTAGCATGAATATATCTTTACACTGAGTCGTACTTTTGACCACAAAGCAAGGAGGATAATAAAATTTATGGATCAAAATAACCTGAGAAAAATAGGTTAAGTATGAAAACTATGGTGCATGCCCTAAATACAATCTTTTATATTACCTGCAATTAGTCCAAAAACTGAAATTTGTTCATGGCTTGCTTTAAATTGGAGGATGCGACTAATCAAGTGGACATAATTTAGTGCAGTTGCGGTACAGTAACCCCGATTTTCATCTTTTATTAGATTACTGAAGATTGTTGTAGTTATGGCAGAAAAAGATTTCATTTTATTCCACTTTGTTCTGGTGAAAACCTTTAATTCATAAAATCGGATTCAGGTCAGGCCTGTACAGTGTACGTTATGATTTGAGAACGATAAAATATTTTTGAGTGCTATTAAGACGACTTGTGGAGCACCGATTGAGGTTTCTTCCGGACCGAAAAAACAAAAAACCGAATAGGGTAAAATGTTGATATAATTGCGTTTGAATTCAAACAAATTAATTTTTGACTTTGAAGACTTATAATAACTCCGAAGACATTAACATCAGGAAAAAAATTGAATTAACCATCGATTAGAGATACAGATTCATTCCGATGTCTTTAAAAACCTAGGAGATATTGGGAAATGTGTTGAAACACTTACTCTTCGCTTCCTGATAGCACAAAATTACTGAAAATGTACTTCGGGAGACCTGAACGGAATCCTTCCAGCTCCAGTGAAAAAGGATAGGCAATCGGGAAAAAATTCAGGGGTAAATACTAACACATATAACTACCGTCGCATTTTGAAATGATTTATTTGCGTATGTAAAAGCAGGACAGGTAGCGCTACCAAAACTGAAAAACCCGCACTTCAGGAGGGAAGCATAAGTTTTTCATTACTTTTATGCTGTAGTCCTTGGGGGATGTATTCGGTACTTCTAAACCAATGAAGAGAAAAATTCAGGCATATTTCAGTAGTATTTTAGGAGATAGATTTTTTCCAAAATAAAAGAAATCTCCTTTCTTTTAATATATTTAATATATATAATACTTTACTAATTAAATTTAGTAAGTTAAGAACCCTTTTCACAACAGTACCTCTCCACCTCTCACTGAGTCACTGGCTATAAAATATAAACAGGGTGTCCCGTAAGTCGACGTCAAGCCGGAATGGGGTGATACACCAAAGCATAACAGTTACCAGAAAACTATAAAAAAAAATCTAAGTCATGTATTTTTCAAATTCTAGACATTTCTTTTGTTTTCGAGAAAATGTACACCCTACAAATCTTTACTGTTTTTCAATTTTATTTTTCTTATGTAATCCCGAATAGTGCTTATGTAACTGGTTGCTTTAAATTCTAAGCCAACTGTTCCAGCTTGGAAGAAAATGTCACATTTTGTCGAACCAAGAATAGAAAATTAATATTTCACCCAACTTTAACTGACTGTAATGCAAAAAAAAAATGTACTACGCCAGTTTAGCAAGTAACTTTAAAAGTTGACGCATTTAATAAGGATTCTAAAATGGTATAACACTTGCTACAATATTTCTTAGATTATGGAAAAAGAAATGTTTTCTTCAAGAAACCCAGTTTCGGTAATTTCTCTTCCCCTACTAAAAATGATTCTAGTGTACCCAAAGCTTGCCGTAAGACCGTAAATTTAAGATTCTAGTTTGAGTGAGATGGAAAGCCATTACATGAAGTGTGAGTGAGACAGATAGTGACGCTTTCAAGTTAGAGTTGTTAACTTTTTGTTAAATTTAGGATAAATTTTCCTTAAGTTTAAAATTAAACACCAATTATTTGGACGCTAAGATTTATTATTTACAAAATACATTCAAACGGCCTTTCTTCAGCTACAATACAAGCTCGACATCTTCTTAAAAAGGATCGGGTTATCAGACGGGCAAATCTTCCATTGTTGACAACTTTCACTGCTTCCGTAATTCTGGAGCTCATGTTTTTGTAAAATTCGATGAGCTATACTTTTAGGCACTCCTGTGCTTTCCTGGATTGCACGTACCGAAGTTCTTGGGTCTTCTTCAACTGCTTGAAGTACTACGTCCTCGTAAGGTAAGGAACTCTTCCTTCACCATGTACTTGGCTTGGAAGTCGGCCCTCTATGGAGAGTAGACGATGCACATTTGTAAAAACTCAATGATTTGACGAGCGAGCGTCACTATCTTGCTCACTCAAATTTCATGCAATGACTCTCCGTGTCACTCAAACTAGAATCTTAAAGTTACGGTCTTACGGCAAGCTTTAGGTACACTACAATCATTTTTAGTAGGTGAAAAGAAATTTTTCGAAACTGGGTTTCTTGAGGAAATTTTTTTTTTTCCGTAATCTAAGAAATATTGTAGCAAGTGTTATAGTTAGTTAGTTGGATTAGAATTTAAAGCAACCAGTTACATAAGCACTATTTGGGATTACATAAGAAAAATAAAATTGAAAAAAAGTAAAGATTTGTAGCAACAGGAGCTAAAAAACCATCACAGAGTGTACATTTTCTCGAAAACAAAAGAAATGTCTAGAATTTGAAAAATACATGACTTAGATTTGTTTTTATATTTTTCTGGTAACTGTTATGATTTGGTCTATCACCCCATTCCGGCTTGACATCGACTTACGGGACACTCTGTATATAAGCTTGTCAATTGACTCTGGTGAACCTTTAAAATGACAGATTGTCTGTATTTGTAAAACTTTTTTTTATTATAATTAAAAATCTGTTTCTCAATTCTTACCAATTACTGATATGTGAAATGTGTATCACTCAGATACACTTCTAATGAATTTAACTGGAAACGAATTCTGAATTTCTTCATGCAATGTACTTCAAAACTACTTTACAAGCCCTGAAGAGATGTAAACCAATTAGAATGAGACCAATCTATCAATATACTTTATCTCCCAGAACTAAACCCCTGCTATGGGTACTGAATCAACCCTGAAAAGATGCTAAAATAAAGAGCGAGATTTTCGTTTTGTTCGATTTCATGCACAGAGCTTTCCGTAGTTATTTAGTGCATTTGTACGGGCTAAAGTACATGCAGTTTCACCGATAGAATAAAAGAATAATGATTGTAGTGGTAACCCCTGAAGTCGTGCTATCATTTTTTTTTATTTCTTACGGAGATCTATGAAGGGAGGTCATAAGGCCATCCTAATTTAGGACACCCTGTATAGTTTCAAAACTGGTCTAAATCGGGCAATCCATTTTTGTTGTTGCCATATAAAAATTTAGGTTTTTGTGAAAACGTCCTAGACGTTTTTATGGTACTGAAAAGCTCGTCAGAATATGAAATCCTATGAAATGGGTTATACTCATTTTTACTGGCCGACAAACCATTTAAGAAATATATGCGGAAATCACTTCAAAAATCCAACTTTCACAGATGGCTGACCATATGAAAGTACATACGGGCATATATCAAGAATAGGGTTTCCAATTATCCGACATTAATGATTATCCGGATATCGAATATTGAAAACAAAAAATATCCGGATAATCCGGATAACAAAAAACAAATTAAATAAAATTTTTTTTATTCAAATATTTTAATTATGTACATTAATAATTAATAAATAGTAAAAAAACATTATATGATTTAAATTTATTTCGTTTTTACAAAAGAATATTTTAAAAAGTTATTGCATTGAAAATTTCAAAATTCAGACGAGTTCTAAATTTTGTCTTAGACAGGGCTACGATTGCAACTGTAAATGCTGGCTTTATTGTAAGAAATGCATTGAATAATATGTTTTTTGCGTTGCTCTGCTCATCAACAGAAGAAATTGCCACTTCCAGTTATCCCTGCAGACTGGCAATGTAATGGGAGCACATTTTGAATTATAATCAAAATATTCATGGAATGTGGTATATTGCCTGCTTCTAAGAAGATCGATTCGTTTTTATTCTGTTTCGATAAATTTTAACCTAAGTTCGTTCTAAATTCGTCTAAGCTTTCAAATAGAAATTTATAAGGACATTCAGCGGTCAAAAGTGTCGCTGAAGTTTTATTTAATTCCTTTCCTGCAGTCTCTAGTGGTAATAGGACATCTAACAATTCTTTTAAACTTGATTGCCCTTAAATTGTTATAAATTAAATGTCGCAACGTTGAGTGGCTTACCCGTTGGTTACGTCAACAAGTCGAGGCATCGTCGATTTTATATAGATAAACACGTCATATACGGATAACGCCATACGGGTAACAGGAAACTCCTACACCGGAATCTGGAGACATCTATTTACTCCATAATCAATGTATATACTACCTTTTTGGGCGATTAACTCAATATTTTATTTATAAATATATTTAATTTTTAACCACAATGTTTGCTTAGTAGGTTTTGTTATACCCTAGATGAAATCTATAGGGTATACTAAGTTTGTCGTACCGTTTGTAACGCATAGAAATAATTATGGTAGAGCTAAATGAATTGAACACCCATGTATAACATTAAGAGTTATTTTGATTTTTGCATGTCCGTCTGTCCGTCTGTCTATCTGTCTGTGTGTCCGCACGATAACTCGAGAACGCACGTACCTAGAGAACTGAAATTTTGCACATAGGCTTTTTTTTAAAAAAAAAAAGTAAATTCAAGTTCGAAAATTGGACAAATCGGGTAACTCCTTCAAGGAGTTCCCATCAAAACTTTCGTTTCTCACTACATATTTGGACATTGCTTTAGAGGGCATCAGCGTAGAGCGCTGAAATTTTCTACGCGACGTTTGCATAGAAATAGTAAAAACAATTTCATAAATGAGCTAAATTGGGCCATATAAAAATTTTGATCTTTTACGTAGGTATTCTGTGAAAACAATCAGTCCTAGACGTTTTTTGTGTACTCAAAAGTCAAAAGTTCTTCAGAATATGAAAAATGCTATGAAACTAGTAATAATAATTTTTACTGTCCGACGAACCGTTCTAGAAATATATGCGAAAAAACCACTTAGAAAATCAAGCTTACACAGATGGGTGACCATACGAAATTACATAGACCTAGTTTAGACAGGTCAGTCTCAGTATGCTGCCTCTGCCGCATGAAATCTGTAGGTTGGGTGATGCTTCATTCCTGCCCCCAACCATCATATTACCGTGAAGTTTTCGTGGGGCAGAGTCAGCTTATTGACCCGTCTAAACCGGGTCGTAAGGGCATTCATCTAGGGTACCATAAGAATTACTCTTGGACCAATTCTAGCTTTCTTACTTGTTTTATTTAAAATTTGGATAAAAAATATCCACAAGACAACTTATTTGTTTATTCAAAGAAACTTTAATAAATAAATAATAATAATAAATAAAACTGCCACTTGAGAAAGTAATTGTAAATGTCAAAAAATATCCGGATTATCGGATAATTAAGGAAAAATATCCGGATTACCGAATATTAAAAATGGATCGGATAATCCGAATAATTTGATATCCGGATATCCGGATTGGAAACCCTAATCAAGAGTATCATAAATATTGGTCTTAGATGAACTATAGCTATTTAATTTGTTAAAATAACAATTTTATTTAATGTTTTATAATACCTGTGAGGGTTTGCGTCTAGCGATTTGAGCTAGATTATTGAGAATAAATGGAGATAATAAAATCGGGCAAGTGCGAGTCGGACTCGCGCACCAAAGGTTCTGCACCATTGTACAATACTATATGCTTTTTATTTTTTTTTCAAATGAGAGTAGGAGTCATTTAACAAAATAACGCCTAGTTATGATAATAATAATGAATGAGAATAAAACGAGGAAAAAAACGCCGAAAAAATCACGTTTCTTTTATGGAGGCCCCCCTCTAATTTTTAATATAATTTTATTTTTAATATTTGTTGTTATAGCGGCAATAGAAATACACAGTCTGTGAAAATTTCAACTGTGTACTTTTTACGGTTTATGCGATACAGCCCGGTGATAGACAGACGGAGGGACATCGGAGGCTTAGTAATAGGGTTCCCGTTATTACCCTTTGGGTACGGAACCCTAATAAAAAATCACTTTACATTATGAATTTTATTAAAATTGTCAGTCAAGATCATACTTATACTTATAAGAGGATTTTCACTTTAAGGTAGTTTTTAATGTTAGAATTGAAAATCATATTTGTTGAAATGTTGTTGGTGCATGTTCGGTAAAAATGTTTGTGCTATGACGAAAATACGGAGCAACATTTTAAATGAAATAAAAGGTGATCGACCGGAATGAATTGTATTTTGTACATTTTGTTTGATCGGAGGGTTTGCTCGGCCGGCAATAGTTTCGGTTCGTAGCAAATTGTCGGATTGGTCATTAGGTAAATTCAGTGGTGTAAGGGGGTCCAAGTGACAACAGCTGGTTTGAATTCAATTTTCTGTTAAGTAGTGTAAGTAAGTGTTAGAATGACTAAAACTAGCTGAGAGCTACGATGGGATAGCTTTCCGTTGCACACGTACTAACTAATGGCTTCCGTTGCTCACGTACTACTACCGCTAGTTGTTGGTTTTACATGTTCTGGCGAGAGCAGGATGACTTTCCGTTCTTCACGTACTACTTTTAGTTCTCTATTTTTCACGCACCAGCTATAGAATTGGCGGGGACGGATTTCCTAGGTTCATACAGAAAGAAGACTTTTCGTAGAAAATGGTTGTTGCTAAACTGCAACTGATGAAAGTGCAAAAGGCATTTCGTATCAGCAAGAACTTAATACTCTTCAGTACGGCTGGTTCTTCCTTGCCGTATATGCCTGCAAAAAGCCAAGTTGACCTCACTTATCTGCACTAAGTTAAAATTCTGAGTGTGTGAATTATAAGAGACGAACTACTAAAAGTATTTACTTTGTACCCAGCAGAGCACATTAGCCTTAAGCGGGACTAGACAACTTCATACAGTTGCAGTTGCAGTTTAGCAATTTTTTAAATTGATAACATTTTTCTACGAAAAGTCTTCTTGATTTTTCTGTATCAAGTTGTCTAGTCCCGGTTAGGGCTAATCTGTTGGGTATATAGTAAATAATTTTAGTATTTCGCCTCTGATAATTCCCACTCAAAGTTTTAACTGAGTGCATATAAGTGAGGTTAACTTGACTTTTTCTAGGCATATACGGCAAGCAAGAATCAGCCGTACTGAACAGTATTAAGTTCTTCCTGATACGAAATGCCTTTTGCACTTTTTTATAGGTTTCCCCAACAAGCCAGTGCAACTTTTAGAATATTTGGATCGGACGGTGATGTAGGAGATTGACGGTCTCTAGTTTATTATAATATTGATTCAAAAAGTAACTATGAATTATAAGCGATGGAAAATTTCATATGAAATTTTTTTTTACAAATAGTTCTACAAATGTCTCACAGGTTTGTTCCAATGTGATTAATCTAAATCGTTGAGAAATACTTCTCAAACCATAAAACAGATCTTTCACTACTACACGACAGCCTTAATCAGTCCTAACATTCTAAAATATTTACATTGTTCTTATATAACATTGACAAAAGTTTGATTTGAATAGGTCTCACGCTTTAAACTACTATTCATACAGAAAAATGGTGTTCTGATAATCTTTAGCTTACTTTCTTATTTTCCCAACCGTAATAAAATTTTCATTTTTATGACTACGACAACCCAAGAAAAAAAAAGATACATTGAGCTGAGTAATTGTCCGGTGAATTCGAATGAAGCTGCCTGCAACACCATTGCAATTACTACTCAGCTGAGAGTTATTGACCGTAAAATGGTAAGGTTACTTTTTAATCAAAACTATTTTATTATTTTGTTAAGTAAGGTATATAGTAAGTATAGACATTGGGAATGTAAGGCGCCAAGCTTAAAATTACTGAAAGACTATTTTCTTATATGGATAGTAATTTAGGCTCTATAGCATATATAAAATCAATGCCTATTCACTTTTCCATAAGAATCAATATAAAATATTTTAGAGAATCGGACTATATAGCATGCATACACATGGATTTTTATTTCATTGCTTATTTTTCGAGGGTTTTGAATGAATCCTATAATTAAAACAGTTAATTCTATTAGAATTAAAGGACTAAATCACCATTATTTCATGGATATTTTAAAAGATCTTAATGAGCAATATTCAGATATTCCCTACTATGCTGCAGTGGCGGTAGCTTAGTTGTAGGTCAATACTTAAGTGATTTTTCGAATTGCATAAAAATTTGTTATAGAATTTCCTTTTGTACTTTTGTAAGGTTCTGCTTCAACCAAATTAGCCGCTTTCTCGGGTGATGTGTTACGTCTTGTTCAATAAGTGGAAATAAAACCCAGTCCCAGATCTAGGAAAGTTTTGAAGGGAGGAAAGACGTTAGTTACCGCCCCCTCTAACAACGATCTTTCTTTGGGGCAAATTTTATTACAGTTCCAGGGTATACTAGGCATCATATTATGTATATGACAGATGACTTATTTATACTGCATACCATGAAACTAGAACCAGAATTGTTAAAAACAATTTGAATTTGAAATAAATGATTGTTAAATAAAAGGAAATTGGAAATTCAAATAAAAATCCATTATAGATCTTAAATGTCGTGTGATTCTCACACCGTTTTAAGATAGAATGATAGTAAAAAATCGTATCATTACAAATACAGTTCATTTTATACCAGAGACAGACTTGCAGTTTCAATTGTTATGGATGTATGTAGAGTGAGTGACATCGGACGTGAAGTCCAGACTGCTAGCATGAGCTGACAGATCACTCGGTGGACAGCGTTGACTGCAGGGCGGTACGCTATCTCGACTCGGCTATTGGCGCAGATTGTCGGGAGGTTCCACGAAGATGTGCCGCTACGACCAGCCATATACAAAAAAAAAATCGTGCCTGACAAACAAAATGTCGTCACACACATCCAGTCCTGAAGGGACCTTTACACTACTTACCATTAACCATGTGAAGGCGCAGATGTTCTGCCTTCTGTTGTCGTCGCCCCATCCACCCAATCGACACTGAGGGCAGAGTATTTCCAGTGTCCCTGTATCTATATGGTTTAATTCCCTGGTTTTTGGTAAGATCCGTTTAGGATGTCTTCATTACTGGTATTCTTTTCACTAACAACATAAACTTTTATTTTTCTTTTTACTCTCAGAATTCACCAAAATTGAAAGAATACAAAAACTTGTCATTACTGCTTTACAAAATCACGCCTTTCTTCATTGACCCAGCAAAAAATATGGCCGGCTGTCATTCATCCGGCCTCTCGAATCTTCCTCTTCCTTCGCCCAGCCCTCGAGAAAAATGGCAGCAGGATCGCAATGCGGGTATGCATAGCATACTGCTGCTAGCATCAGTGTAGCATATTGCTGCATGCAGTATGCTACTACCATAACACAATATTGACATATTAATAATGCAATTATTCTAGAGACACACTTGCGGTTTGCGACACTAAAAATTTAATTAGAGAACTTACATTTGATTTGTCATTTGACTTAAGAAAGTTCCGCGCAAGTACAGAACGCGAGCAAATATTGTGAAATTACTTGTCTATATGAAAAACAAAAATGAAATAGACACTTCAGTTTGACAAGTGTCAAATATTAAATGTCAGAAAAGGTTGTAGCCAACAGTGCAGTTCGTGTATTAAATTATTATAGTTTATAACTAGGGTCACATTGCAATAACCTCGCATGGCGCGTACGTTTTTCGCGATTTCAATATTGAGTTCCAATGTACTACATACTGAGTGTACCCCGAGCATATACCGAACTGTTTTCAGTTTATAGAGACAGACTTGCGGTTGAGCGCAAAATACAACATTGAAATTGAAAGTCTGTCTCCGGTATTATTAACACAAGTATAACAAATTAAAAATTAAATTTTGTTAGAGATTAGTTTTTTAGTTTTGCCGCTTTTCAATATAAATCTTCTCGGCTAAAACTACCAAAATTTCAGATGGCTTCAAAAAAATTCTGGGTAGGAATTCTGGCAAACTGCCGTTCAGGTTGAAAGGATTTATCCGATTTTTTACTCGGATTCATAGGCCTTAACTCCGGCTAAAATGGCTAAATTTAGCTGACATAAAAATAATTTTCTGGTAACTCTGTGTTTGTGCCTAACTACTATCTTATATTTTGTCTACATTCAAGGTAGGATTGGTAGATGATGGGGAACATAGGGTTACCAGCCAGATCTGTACAAGTTTTGAATTCATTTCATATGATACAAAAGTACAATTTGAGAATTTTTAGTTTAATTAGCCTACAGAGGCTTACAGAGTTAAATTTAATAGACAGTAAACTGACTGACTCTATAAGTATAAGCACAATTGAAAGTATGATATCAGCAAAGGAGCTTTTAGATTCCGGAAAGATAACTGAAGTATTCAGTATCGTCTGAAAATTTTTTTTAAATTCATGTAATTAGATTTTTTATCGTTTAGTTATGGGTTCAGAAGTCCGTCGTACTGCCGCCCCATTAAAATCAGCGCCCAGGGAAAGTGCCCCTGCGTGCCCCTACCCACCCATAGATCCGGCCCTAGTAAAACCTCGTACCTCAAATTATCGACGGGGCAAAAAAAAAACGGAGCCCGGGTTTCCTGGCGTCTGGCTAGGGAGATATCTGGGCCAATCTTCTTTCGGGTTAGTTTCCCCCTTCCCCGTTTCTTTTTAATTCCTTTTTCTTTTTATTTTTTTTTAAATAAAAAAACTTTAGTTTGCTTGAGTTTTTTACCTTTTTCTTTTTTTTACTTTTTATTTTAAAAGAAAACTATCAGGTAGACAGCACAAGACCTTGGACAGACCATCATATCGCGCTTACAATTTTTACGCGGGCCTACGTCACTAATTCTATTTCAAAAACTTTTCATCACCTTTTACAGAATTGGCTTGGACCGACAACTATCTCTAAACATGTACATAATTATAAAGTTTATTCTTACAGTTTTTCAATTCTTTATAATTTTTTAATTAATTGTTTTAAAAATTCGCTCTAATAATTTAAAATTCATTTTCATCGTTCCTTCAATCAATTTCTTACAGGTTTTAAGCTAATTCATAGTTTTATTTTCCATATTTGTCAACATCTTATTTATGGTTAACTTTATTAAATGTCAGATTATTTATTGACTTTTCTTCTTCACTTTTGGGTTAGCAATATTCATTTTCCTATTGAGAATGTCTAAAAATAGTTCATTTCCATTATTGTGATCATCTGTCTACCCACAAGTCCAGCAAAATTCTCGTGCTTCGTGCTGTTCCGTGTGGATTGGCCCTTTGTAAAATCGGCTCGCGTGGTTTATTTGGGACGAACTAGATGTCATGTTATGTCAGGGTTTCACTATGTTTCAGTGTTTATCTGTGATGGCGGCACAGCTGACTGAAATATCAAGATTGGTTCTGTATTTTGTTTATTGTACTGACTTTCATCCTCGATCAGTGGCACTATTCGTAGAATTTAAGAGAAATATATTGCAAATATACATATAGTTCCAATTTCTCGACTAAGTGACAGAGACTCAGATACTGCGCGCAGTTCTACCGTATTGAGAAGGATTCTGAAAATCATAATTTCTATATTTGGATCTAGTATGGACGCATTTATTGAACCTAAAAGTCTTCCGACTAATAAATGGTTCGAGGCTCATGATAATGAGGCCTTACTACAAGATAGCCTTCAGTCTCCTTATCCTTCTGAGTTAGCCTGTCTAACCGACGGTAGGATTTTAAAATTAATTCCATTAGAAGGGTTAATAGAAAGCTGTACTGACTCTTCACCGCTATCGCCACTTTATGTTGCAAATTTTGAAGATGATTCGGTGAAATTACCAGGAATAGAATTATTGAAATGTTTAATGGGGAAAAGGAACTTGAAGCAGCTGGGGATCAGGTTCAACAATGGTCTGTTGAAGAGTCTAAATTAATAGCAGGGACAAGAGCAATATTGTTACATTTATAGCTAAAAGTGGCAAACCAAGGGGATATCAGCGATGAATGGTGGCTTGATCTTGCGTTTTAAGTAAATATAGCATTCTCAGATTTATTTAAACCGTTAACAAATGAGTTCAAACTTTAACCAAATAAATTTAAACCTTGAAAAAATGATTTTAAACCCTTAACAAATAAAATTAAACCTTGAAAAAATGAATTTAAACCATTAACAAATAAAATTAAACCTTGAACAAATGAAATTAAACCCTTAACAAATATATTTAACCCCTTAACAAATGAGTTTCAACTGTTAACAAAAAGACTTAAACCTTTAACAAATATATTTAAACTCTTAACAAATTTATATTTAAAATATTTTATTTCAACTTAAGTAAGCATTTCATACAATTTTTTTTCTCAATTTTGGGTGCATATATAATCTGCAATACTTCTGACTTTTCAGTGTAACTGTTGACCATCCACTGCCTTAGGAGTAAGTAAACCAAATCCATTATATAGTTGGAACAGTCATTAGGTGTGATTTGTTGCAGGCTATTTTCGATCACTGAAAGAAGATTATGTTCTCTAATCATGTCACCGAAAACTGAACGTGCATGTGCTTTCATTTTAGAAAACGATTTTTCGATAGGGCATAGCATAGGCCAGTAAGAAGGCAAAACACAAATTCGTCTGAGATAACATATCACGAATTTGTTGTATTTTGTGTATTCTTACATTATCCATAATTAATTTGTTGATTTGTTTCCAAGGTTTCAACAAGTTCGCGCAGAAATAGAGAAATCCTATCGGAATTGCAAGTAGATATTGCACTTCCTTGGTTACATATCGCAGCAATAAGTTCGTCGTTTCTGCTACGTTCTGCTGCAATTATAACTGGAGTACGGGTGCCCCTTTTTGAGCGGGCCTGAGATCTTCTAAGATGAAGATTAGAATCACGAATCTAACACTAAACTCTTTACCTCTTTACTCTACTCGCCTGTGCGAAACCCTATCGAAAAATTGTTTAGTTTTAGGTGACATGAGTAGAGAACATAATCTTCTTTCAGTGATCGAAGATAGCCTGTAACAAATCATACTAAATGACTGTTCCAACTATATAAAGGATTTGGTTTACGTACTCCTAAGGCAGTGGATGGTCAACAGTTGTACTGAAAAGTCAGAAGTATTGCAGATTATATATGCATCCAAAATTAAGAAAAAAAATTGTATGAAATGCTTACTTAAGTTGAAATAAAATATTTCAAATATACATAAATTTTGTTACGAGTTTAAATATATTTGCTAATCATTTAATTCTTTTTGTTAACAGTTCAAACTCATTCGGTAAGGGTTTAAATATATTTGTTAAGGGTTTAAAATCATTTGTTTAAAGTTTAAATTTATTTGCTTAAAGTTTAAACTCATTTGTTAATGGTTTACATAAATCTGAGAATGCTATAAAATGGATTATTAAAGTATAATTTTTACATTAAACTTCATGGGAAAATTAAAAATGTAATCATCAAGTTTTCGAAATAAAAGTAAAATTGTAGTAGTCGCAGCTGGCAATTTCCCTAGCATTCGTGTAATTCCTTAGAATTTGGTACGTATAATGAAGATAAATTAGCAGATTTCTCTAACCGTTTACTTAATCTTATTGCGAAATTTGGTACTCGTTTTAAATCTAAACACCGTTCAAGACTTACAGATGAACGCCAATCAATCCAATTTGGACATCAATACAACATCGTTGACACCAAGCATCGAGTAGTCGAGAAGTTTCTGAATGCTCAAAATAATATTTCGATTTAATATGTCTCTGCTTAAGAAAAATTATAACTTTTTCTTTAATAATTTTTTTTTAAATACTTCTTACTTTTATTTAGTATTACATTAGCATTTCATTTCTAATCTGGTCCGCTGTCATACTTGAGAAAAAATATTGGCACTTAATTAGTTTGAGTTTGACACCCCTGCTAGTGAAAGTATTTAGTGTAATTTCTTTTGTTATTATTAATTGTGCAGACCATTTAAATACTGGTGCAATCATTTTGATTTTTTTTTGGACTTAAATAACTCATTTTCAGTTGAAACCTCTATGTACAGAGTAGGAGGTATGATAAACAGTTTTTTTGTTACAAATTGTTCCTTACTATAATTAAATCACCTGTCAAATACACAACACCAACAACTACCCTTCCACCAATTAACGATAATACATTTAATTATTGCTCCAGGCCTTGTATAAATGTGTCTATAATTGGTGCGCTTAGCCACGTGATTAAATATGGGCTTTAATTCAACCAAACATTACATAATATCAGCTAATTTCCTCTATACATATATCCATACACATACATACATATTTTATGTATGTGCTCTTAATTATTATAATTAAAATTTCTGATGTGTACAATATTTATTTTAGTATGTATGTAAATTATTTGAATAAATCTCAGAAAATCAGGCCAATTTCAGTCATTAAACCCTAGAATGTCAACACTAAACGTCACGCATGAAACAATGTTTTTGTTCTATAACTTATCAGTAATTAACATTTATTAATTACTCTACACTCCTCTTCTGGTTGGTAATTATATTATGAATTCATTAAGAAATTGTCTTAAAATGTGCGTAAGATTTATACTGAGTGGAACATAGATGTAGAATGTCTCATTAAAATTATTTATTCCAAGTTGGATGAATATTAATTAACTTTGTATGTGTGTGTGTGCTTATATGAAGACGTCTCCTATTAATATTCAGACATTTTTGTGTAATTATTAAATTAGTATTTTTTACCGAATTAGTAATTTAATGATATGTGAATAGTCTCATAATTATATTGTGTGAAATGAAATTTGATCTGCACAGAAACATAACCTATGAAATAGCTTTTAATTTATTTAACAATTACTATATAGATTTTTATATATATATATATGTTATACCACTTTTGGGAGGTAGAATAGAATACACTAGAATATTTGTGTTTTTGGAAGATATACTACAAAATTTACAATCTTTTTCTTAGTACCAGTTTGATTGGAATACAATAATACAAGGGAAAATTAAGAAAAATAATCTAAATTGAATGTTAAACAAGTAAAAAAGCTAGAATTGGTCTAAGACCAATTCTTATGATACCCTAGATGAATACTCGTATAAAATTTCGTGTGATCACCGATCTATGCAAGTTTGATTTTTGAAGTGGTTTTTCGCATATATCTCTAGAACGGTTTGTCGGACAGAAAAAATGATTATAACCAATTTTATAGGATTTTGTATTCTGAAGAAGTTTTTAGTACATTAAAAATGTCTTGGACTGATCGTTTTCACAGTATACGTTAAAATCCTAAATTTTTATATGGCAACACCAAGAAGGAGTTGCCCGATTTAGTTCATTTTTGAAATTTGATTTGCTAGTACAAAGAAAACACCATGTACCAAATTTCAGCTCTCTATATCGATGCGCTCTCAGGCATTGTCCAAATATATAGTGGACAACGAAAGTTTTGTATGGCAACCCCACGAAGGAGTTGCCCGATTTGTCTCATTTTCGAACTTAATTTTACTTTTTTTTTTAAAGTCCGTGTGCAAAATTTCAGCTCTCTACGTGTACGTGTTCTCGAGTTATCGTGCGCACAGACAGACAGACAGACGGACGGACGGACGGACGGACATGCAAAAATCAAAATAACTTTTAATATTATGAGTGGGTGTCCAATCCATTTTGCTCTACCATCATTATTTCGAGGTGTTACAAACGGAATGACAAACTTAGTATACCCTATAGATTTCATCTAGGGTATAAAAAGATAATAAAAAACGAAAAAATTATAGCAAGTGGGAATGAATAAATACGATAATAGTAAAATAATAATAATAATATTCGCGTACGGGTCATTATAAAAAGAAAAGACAACAAAGCTACTTATGTCAAGAAATTTACAAGAAGACGCCTGAAAGTGCCAATCGAGTTAGCCTTCTGGATGTTGAGTGGTAATGAATTCCACATTCGAGTAATTTTAACGATATAAGATCTGTCAAAAACCGAGGTCTGAAAATGTGGAATTAGTAGTTTGTAACCTCTGGTAGAGTTCAAGGGTTGAAGCATGGTCCTCAAGTAAGCGGGCAGAGAGTTGTGAAGTAAATTGAATAGGAATAGTAATGCTCTGCGTCTTAGATATACTTCAATAGAGTAACCTAGCAGTGCAAAATTCAGGTGAGACACATGATCGAATCTTCGTAACTCGAAAACAAACCTTACACAATCGTTAAATGCAACATGTAATTTTCTGGAGCAGTATGAATCTAGTATTGGGAAAACAAATGCTGTAATATTAGAGATTTAACCAGATGACGCCGTACCTTGGGGGAAAGCATTCTAGCAGGCAACCATAGGCGACGGAGGGTGGCGTAGATCTTTGATAGGTTAGAGTTGACTAGATCACAACATTTCATATTAGAGTTTAAGGTGACTCCGAGGTTACGGACTTTATCCACGTAGGGAATTGAAAAACCATTCAAAAGAATAGGAGGAAGTGATGAAGAGTCAAAAGTGCAAAAAAAAAGCGATACACTCTGAGTTACTTGGATTTAGTTTAAGTTTATTGTCAATCGACCAGGTGTATATGTTATGTACATCGCAATTCATCCGAGCCACACAGTCTTCGATAAGACCTGGAGGACGACTGAAAAAGACCTGAACGTCGTCAGCATAAATATGAATGTTCACATCTTGTATTATTTTAGGCAGATCAGTAATGTATAGGCTAAAGAGTAGATGACCAAGAATGGAACCTTGTGGTACTCCACAAGATAGAGGAAGGAAATTTGAGCAATTATTGTCCCCAAGGGTAACCTTTTGCGATCGGCCGTTTAAGAATTCCTTGATTATATGAACAGCTCGAGACGAAAAATGGAATTTATTAAACAATTTATCTAGCAAATTTACATGGAAAACACTGTCGAAAGCTATGAAGAAGTCTAAAAGCGCCAGAATACAAATCTCCTTCTATCAAGTGCAACGCGTATGTCTGTTGTGACTTTAACGAGAGCAGTGGTACTTATAAATGCTTTTTGTTTGGAGTTTGTGATACTGTTGGATTTTCCTTACTTAAATTCTAGAGATCTCCTAAGTATTACTAATTGGAAGAGGGAAAGGTTTTTATTTCAAGACTGAGCTACAAACCACGTTCCTTCTGATAGAACTGACAAGAACAACCATAGCTCATTTTTCCAAGATAGATCAATAATGCCGTTGACGCATTCGTTGGCCTTTACGTGTGTGCATAATGTTGACAGTCCTTTCAGTAATATTCTCTATTAAATCTACAGGTCTACAGACAGATATTTCCACTTGATTTTGTTGAATCCTTCGCTCCATTCATATTGATTCCATTACATAATATTTATAATTTTTGCCTAATCATACATCTCAATTTTCAACTCAGCGGAAAAAAGCATTTGTAGCAACGATTCCTATAATTCCCTTTCCATCCAATCTCAGTGACTTTAGACTACCTAACATGTTTAATTTCCATGCAAAAGGTTTTGGAAAAAAATATCTCCCAAAAAATTATCGAATTTATTAGTATGCAACGGACTTTGATAATGTGGCAAATTGGTTTTGGCATGGGCATAGTTACGAAAGTGCACTTTTAAGGATATCTAGAGTTATATGGGAAGCTCCTGATAGGGATCACATGATTTTAGCAAGCTATTCGATACCGTAGACCATACAAGGGCCATTTAAAACTACAAAAATCAGCTATAGGCTTTTCATCCTCAGCAATTAAGTTGCTAATCTTGTATATCTTCAATCTGATGTTCCACTAGGATCTATTCTTGGCCCTCTACTTTTCACCTTATATTTAAATAACCTATCGAATATTGTTACTAATTTCTTCAGTCACTTGTACCCGGATAATATTCAAATCTATATGAGTAGACGCATAGGTTTAATTGAGATTTTATTTTTTGTCGAATGCTTAATGCACTTTAAATATAGCTAGGTCACACTGGCTGACTATTTATGGAAGCCGCATTGATAAATCAGAATTCTCTGCTGTTTCATTAAATAATTCCCTTGAGCCAGAGTTGAGTTAGAGTTGAGTTAGAGTTGATTTAGAGTTGAGTTTTGCTGGTTGAGTTAACTTGGGACAATTTCTATAGGCAACTTTGAGTTGAGTTGAAATATTTCGTATAAAGTGATCGGATTTGTTTTGTATAAAACACCCACTCTTAGAAAAACTTACACAAAACTCAACTTAACTCGACTGATTTCGTGGAGTTTAAATAGATTTAACGAACTTCAATTAGCCCTAGTCAGCTCGGGTTCAACTCAAGTTTAATTCCGCATAGAAAACTGCTACAATTTTGCTATTATTTTCGTGATTTTAATTTTTTGAAAATATTATCGTGACTTATGGTGATGGTAATTTTCTTTTAGCATCGAATTATTTGCGAAAAAAGAAGTAGGTAGATAAAAATATTTTTTTTGTTCTTGATATGTAGGTTTCGTGGTCTATCCTACTAGTAGCAAATAATCATTATGAGATGCCCCATATCTTACAAAATAAAATTACAAGAAGCGTAAAGAAGAACAAATAATGGAACCATTTCAATACAATGCCGTTGCCGTAGTACCTCCAGTTAAAAAGTTGAAACTCCGAAAGATTGAAAGGATGTTTTTCTTATTCTCTCGGTGTGATGTATGACTTTGGAAACTTGGAGAGGAATAATAGGAGAAGCAAGAGTTTGGTAAAACTCTCTCTATTCATCTTTTCTGGTCATCTTGAGTCGTTGGGGCCCATGTTTAGCCCTCATTTCGATTTTATATATCCTCTTGTCCTCTTGTTGATATTTGAAACTTTCCGTTTCAATGTCGTCTGTTCCATATCAGCCGTACTATATGCCATACTCCTATTGAATGGCGGTGCAGGGAGATAGAAAGGATAGGATGAGGGTGGAGTAGTGGCAGTAGTTTTAGCTATCACGACGATGTTAAAATTTCCGGAAAGTTGAGTTTGCCGAAATTTGGAAGTAGCCCAGTGGTTGGTAATATGCAATAATATTTTTGTTTATATGAGTTAACAAAAGTTACTATCAAATGACACAGGTGCAGTTTTTTAGAGTTGACGGTTGGCGAAAAACCTCTGCTGTATTTTAAAGAAAACATTTAAATTGGTTTTAAAAAATGTTAAATTTCCATTTTAATCAATAATATTATGTGCATTATTTGCAACCACTCACTGTCATTTTTCAGGTAACTTGTCGATACCCCTAGTGTAGTAAACTTTTTCTCTCTATACATTCTTGTAAAAGACTCACTTTCATCTCCTGTAATGATCTTGTCTAAAAACGGCTCCACATTGCGTCTAATAAGCAGAGATGAACAGATTCTCACACTATCCAATAAATTTATTTCAGTCAAATTGTGCGGAACACAAATACTTCGCTTCAAGACAAATTCAAGATGTTTGATGTATTCCTCAGTAGTCGAATGGTGGATGCCTAATTCTTTTGATATTGCTCTAGAGGTAAGATGTGGGTTACTCTCCAACATGGACCGCAAAATGTCAGTATCAACCTTGGATGACCGCCCAGATCGACGATCTTTTTTGAGACTAAAATCTCTTTAATGAAATTTGGCAAATCATCTTTGCCAGATCCGAACATTTACAACTTCATTTCCCAACGCAAAATGTCATTATCGACCTTGGATAGCCGCCCAGATCGACGATCTTCTTTGAGACTGAAATCTTTTCAACGAAATTTGGCAAATCATCTTTGTCAGATCCGAACATTTAAAACTTCATTTCCCAACGCAAAATGTCATTATCGACCTTGAATGGCACAACAGATCGACGATCCTCTTTGAGACTGAAATCTCTTTAATGAAATTTGGCAAATCATCTTTGGCAGGTCCGAACATTTACAACTTCATTTCCCAGCGTGTCACATCGCAAAATGTCATTATCGACCAGATCGACGATCTTCCTTGAGACTGAAATCTCTTTAACGAAATTTGGCAAATTATCTTTGGCAGGTCTGAACATTTACAACTTCATTTCCCAACGTGTCTCATCGCAAAATGTCATTATCGACCTTCGATGGCCGCCCAGATCGACGATCTTCTTTGAGACTGAAATCTCTTTAACGAAATTTGGCAAATCATGTTTGGTCGGTCCGAACAATTACAACTTCATTTCCCAACGTGTCACATTGCAAAATGTAATTATCGACCTTAGATGGCCGCCCAGATCGACGATCCTCTTTGAGACTGAAATCTCTTTAATGAAATTTGGCAAATCATCTTTGGCAGATCCGAAAATTTACAACTACATTTCCCAACGTGTCACATAATTTTTTATAACCAACCTATGCTTCAGTTCCTTTCTGGAATTTATACCAAATGCAATGTCTTAAACGCACTTTATCCATTGCCATATTATTCACTTTGTACTTTGCAACTATTAGATAAAGGACATTGAAAGTAGTTGTTTTATATCCCACGAGAGCTACGATAAATAAAAAGACCCCACACGACGCATTCTACCTACTTGCTTTCACCTGCAGGTAAAATAACTTGGAGGCAGTAAAATCCCTGGTGTATATGTATGTATAAAGACATTTTCAGTCCTTTTCGTGCACGTTTTGGCTGTTTATCATTTCACCATTTTTTACTCTGGTCATTGCTTCTTCACCTACATATAAAATATATGACGAGCTCTAATGGCATGTCTTAATTCGTAGAGGCCCTTCATTTAATGCGAAAATAAATAGAACCTCTTGAACAAACTGAATGACCTTTTCAGGCAAGAACGGCGGAGCACGCTAGCGCTGCATAGAAAGAAGACAAAAAATTGACATTAATAGGCATTCAAAAACACTAGATTTCGATGTTATAAATAACAAAGGCCCTATTTAAACAACCTTTGTCTTCTTATTTTGAAATTTTGGAAATTTACTTTCCTATTTTGATTTCATTTCATGAGCATGAATTTTGCCAAATTTTAAGTGAGGAATTGAAAAGAGCACAGTTTGAAATTTTGTAATCTCTATAGATATGATACATAGTAAAAATAATTTTGATTTTCACATGTCCTCCCAAAATAATAATAGATATGAAGAGAAAATAAGCAAAGATTAAGAGCACACAGTTGCCAGTAAATAGTAAGTACACTAGTATTTACGGTAGTTTTTGGAATACAGTGAAGGATCACGCACCGTAAGCCAACCCAGAAAGTGTACTCCATGCATTAGTAAAAAATGCAATAAATTACAAAGTAAGAATTTTCCATTAGAAAGTTCGAAAAAATGAGAATAGATATTTTTTTGTGGAATCGCAAGAAGTTTAATAGTTATATGTCATATGCAAAGTAAGATGTAGGCTTATAACCAGCATTAACCGAATCGATAATATCAGCAGATAACTACAGTGTGTGAAATCCAGTATGCACTCCTCAAAGCTGAATTTCAGTTTTGATTCAAGCACTCTTTCTAAATTGGGAACTGTATGTAGAATACAGCCATTTAGTAACACGGATGAATCTCAGAATAAGAGTTATGCTTATACTGATCTCCTAGGAGTAATATCTATGGAAGAGTTAAAGACTTTTGCTAAGTTCAAAGCAATCATCCGGTAATGCCATACGCGTACATACATCTGTATAATATTAGCATATAAATAAATATTTGCATCCTCCCTCAATGGAGCACGGTAATTCATTAATGTATATACTAAACAATAATGGATCGAATACCGAACCTTGAGGCACCCTACGATACTAGAAGAAATGTGTCACAAAGTACATTGTCGACCTTCACGGTAAATTTCGAAAGTTTTCAAACACTATCAAAATGTTATTATGAATTTTTGAAAAAGAAAAGAAACTATAATTTAGGTACACCATTCTAATCAGCTGTGATTTTTATTGCAGGCATGTACTAATTGCTGTCGTCATTATTATGGAAATAGTTATACAAATATTTTGTGTGTATCATTTTAAATTGTAGCCACCCTCCAAAGTTTGATGATCTAGGATTTAACCTAATCAGCCTATTCCTAAATACGCTTCTGCCATCGTGGGGTTTTGATATTAAAATGCAGTTGTTTGTTTTAGTTTGTTTGGTCTATCTAATTAAGAGTTTTTACTAAATCGCTTTCCGGTAGATTATCCTGGAAGGCTCAAGTATCCTATGCTATTTCAAGTTCATGAACTGGGCGGGAACATCTGTTGATATCCGTAGATTTCGTACGTTATCGCTATACACTTCTTCCTGAAAGTACAAAATCGTAATCTAAACGTTGAAGAAATGGTCTTTCCACCTAACCGATTTGTTCCTCATTGTTGTGCAGCAGTTTTTTGTCATAGATTTTTTATAAGTTATTTTTTCCTATGCATTCATACTTGTTTCAATATTTGGTGCAGCATTCTGATATTCGCATTAGTTTCCTAATTTACGCTTTATCTGTAAGGTCAGAATTTTACCTATGAAATTCTCTGCATTCATGTTGCAGTTAACGGTGTTCTTGCAAGCTCCTTTATTTTCAAATTTTTCCAGTTTTTGTCTAATATCATTTGCTTTTGGACACTTAAGACATAATTTAGGCCTTATCAGGCAGCTGATATACTTGCAAACTTTTATATTCCACTCTTCTTTTATATTGATATTTTAGAGGACACTTGATTTTCATTTTGGCATAACTTACACCCGTATACATATGTATGTACCTATTATTTGTTACTTCCTTGCAAGTCGTCTACGTTAAGTAGAAATTCTGAATGTGGTTGATTGTAAGTAATTAACCTAATCAAATCTAGTCTGTAATGAATATATTTTTCGTCATCAATTTATATTATTTCAATTCCTTAAACGCTTTCACAAAGTTAATTTTTTTATATCGGTTATAATCCCACTTCTGACACCAATTTATTGTTGATGAAAAAAAAATAAAAAATAAATGTCTTGTGCGATTGCAGTTTAAATTAATAAAATTGAATTAAAAATTGAAATTTGAAAATAAACGCAATTTTTCAGTCAGTTACCACTGAGTTCCTTGGAATGTGTTAAGAATTTACTGAAATCTACTGCAGCTTTCCTTGAAAATGTTTCAAATTTCAAGTGAGGAATCTAGGAACCTTCATAAATGGTGAAGTTTCTATTATCAACACAACAGCAAGATTTTCAACTTGTTTGCATTTCACCTTTAAGAAAAATTAATAATTATAAAAATTTCTTCATTTTTAGAACACAAAATTTTTTTTATTTTTTTTTCATTCTATTATCTAGATTTGTTGAGATCTTAGACATTTTGATTAGGTTGCTCTGTACTTAGGAAAAGAATCCTTTGTTGTTCTAAACAGATTCCCTTCTAGGCGGCAGTAAGAATCTAAGGCCACGTTTTATGCTTTTAGAAACTCTTCACGTCATTGAAATCCATCCAATGCTGTGCAAGTACTTTTCGGTTGGGAACAATGTAAAATGCTGGAAATATTCCCGCTATATATGTACCTTCAAGCTGAGAAAAAGCAGAAAAAAAAAGACAACAACGAATTCACTCGACTAGAAGGAGCTACAAGTGTGTGTACGATGAATCCAGTGACAACGTAAAGCGACGTCTCTGAAGGGCTCTATATAAATATGGCTCTTGTTGCGCATCCATTTTGACTACATCCCGCCCCCTCAAACACGAAATAGTATGCTTTCCATCAGCTTTCGAGTAAATAGAAAATGCGATGGTGGTTTGGATGTAAAGTGGTCTGGGGAGCTTTCAGCCCCAATCTACAACTGAATGTAGTATGGAGACCTCGGTGATATTATGGAACAGTGCAAAAGGGAAATTGAGTGGAATTATTTTTAGTTCGTCAAGGAATACTATGGTATGCTATGTCAAGGGTACTATAGATTTGCTCAGTCCCAAGTTCCCCGGAGTTGTTCTTGGGTTGAAAACAGTACGAACAAGGAGTGTTGGTTTCTTTGTTTTTGCTGAGAAAAAGTGAGTTTAAATTTATGAAAAAAAAACAAAATTAATAATAAAAAATTATCGAGCTATGTTTTTGAGCAATAGAGTGGTGCCATCTGTGTTTTGGTTATTTATGCTTACTCCTTCCATTCTATATCTATCAGATTTGATACGACTTTATGGGAATCTCTGCACCCTTGGAGAGTCTAGACAACACTGCCATAGTAGCGATTTCGTGAAGGCATGAGTTTTAGTATTTAATATAGCTCCTACTAGATATTTATTCTCCTCCTACTTCTCCTCTTTGAACTCCTCCCTCTCGTCCTTCTCGTCCTCCTCCTACTCCTCTGATAAGCTTTCTACGATATCCTGTTGCTGTTTTCAGTAGAACAGAGCTATGTACAAAATATAAACAGTTGAAAATTGTTTTTTTTCCCCAACCCCGTCGTCATTTTGCTGGGCCAGTTACTAACTTGTTGTCTCTCGTTCATATGGAGGGAAAATCATATCACTTTTAATTTCCTCGAAAATTATTTTCTATCTTTCGTTTTTCGCTTGTTTATTAGAAAACTCATTGATGCTGCAGGATCATATATAAAACGTGATTTGATTAATATTAAATGAACAATTCCAGACAGAAAGTGCGCTATAAATCCTTAAAGAAGGGGCAAACTTATCTGAGTTTTTCGTTTTATGGAAAAAAGTGTACGAAACGAATAAAAGTGTTCTACATATACACAAGGGCTCCTGTGCTGTGTAAATTTTTAATGATACGAATGTGTTCTAATCTTGTGGCTTTTTTTTTTATCACCCTTCTTACTGTAACTTTTCTATACATCCATATATGGATATACGCCTGTGTGTGTGTGTATACGAGTTTCTTCTATATAAGATGCGTTATAAGGAGAAAATGTTTCTTTAGAGAAACTTTGAATCTAATTAATTAGTCGCTTTTAAGATTAACAAGTAGGATGTAGGTGTACAGACGCATTAATGTGACGTGTGTGTATGAAAGAGTATGAGAGCTTTGTACAACCTTGAGACCTGGTTTAAAGTACCTACCTACCTATAAAGTAAAAATTAAGGAAGAAAACAGCCTTATGGCTTTATGTATGTGGGAATGTGTGTAGGAATGTGTGAATGGATGTATGCTTGTAGGTATGTGAAGCTCAAATTACGTAGAACAGATGTGAGGTCAGCTGACGGATTTCACGTTCCGTGATATCTTACATCTTTCAAGTCTTCATGAAAATTTCATGTCCTGAGAGTATAAAGAGCTTCTTTTTTCCTTTTCCTTTTTTTTGTATACATTTTTACGGGAAGTTGAATTCCTTTGAGCAATGATATTTATAGAAATGGGATATTTTTGAAGAAAAATTCTAGAATTTTGGATAATATCTAGGGAAATTTAAAACGTTTTTTTTTTATTTGTAAAAAATTTAATTAAAATTATAAAACAGAAATAAATTTTATTGATTATTTTTTACTATTATTATTTAAAAGCCACCATTGCTGCAGCCTGTAGGTAGATAATAATACGAAGAGATAGTGGAGAATACATAGAAATATTAGCATCAATTATGTCTTGGCCAATGCTTCGTCAGAGGATATACCCTTAGATATACGCTCAGCGTTAAGTCTTTTACACACAGGTTTTTACATTAGTACCCCCCTATTACGTGAAGCTACAGAGAGTTGCTTGACCAGTTTTTCTGAGACCCTCATCTCCATTTTGCGAAGTATAGCTAACTAAATGAAGCTATACTTATTTCTTTAGGGCTTGACGAAGCCAAAAAAAGGTGCATCCACACATAACAAACTTTGGAATAAACATTTTTCACACATTTGACAACAATTTATAGGCAGTTGACAAATGTTTGACAAATTTTAGCCAAATGTTTGACAAACGTTTTCCGAATGTTTGCCAATTGTTTGCCAAATGTGTGTTTGTCAAACATCTGATAGGTAGTTTGTGTGAAAAATGTTTTTTAAATGTTTAGTTTTAATCATGAACTCAATTTCATCTAGATCTATTTTTTTAATGTGATCGCAGATGTTTGTATATTTCAAGGAACTTAATGCAACCAGATTAGTATTTTAAAATTTTTAATAATTTTAATATATAATATTTTAAAATATTTACCCTCTCTGTAAACGTTTTTTTTTTATAGTAGCATTACCTCTATTTACTGAAATTCCAAGTAATTAAAAATTAGTCTGACGACATCTTTTTATGAGAACACTTTTCCCACTCTGCGAAGGTACTAGAAACAAGTAAATTTTTTCAAAACTTTAAATTTTAAAACTAATTTTTCTGTATAAATTTAACTGTGAAAATAATAAAAATCTGTTATATTTTTGAATATTTAGCAGGGATTTTCTCTTATTTCCATATTCCGTGGGTAGGTACCTACAATCAGCGATTCCTACGAGAAGATGATTAATGTAAAATTATTTAAGTTTTTCCACAATATAATCCCAGAATTGGTCATCTCTGTGTGTGGTTGCCATTTTCATATCTTTGCAAATAAGCAATATTTTCATATGTAGGTACAAATATCTACATATATACAAAAAAGAACACAGAGATATGAATTTTTAAAGTCACAATATATTCAAAGTAACCTGTATGGGAGCACTGCACTGAGAGAATGTACTGTTTTTTTTTTACTGGGGCCTCAAGATTTTTTTTTGTATTTTTTGTTTTTTGGGAAGCTAGAAGCCTTATTCACCTTCACCTTATTTTCATCTTTGTGTTTTCCGAAATGGGAATGACCGACACCTACAGTCATGAAAGATTCCTTAAACGATGCATTATGATACTCTGAACATTTTTTATTAACAATGTTTATTTCTAAGCTGGGGGGGAGAGGGGTCGAAGTTTAATCTAGTACATCTAGGTTCTGAGAAAACGTTTGAGTACCCACACTCCTATACTCGGACGATTAAATAACTATTTATAGCCATCCCAGTACTCACTTTTTCTGTACCTATTCCCTTTTTTTTATTCGAATTGAGGTACTAGATTTTTCGCATCTTAGATCGGCTCTAAATCAGTAGGGTTATGCCCGATCGGAAAACGGCGGGGGGGGGGGGGTGTTCAAATACCGATGTTGCATATCGAATGAAAAGTCTCGCCGAGTTCTATCGGGTAGTGTGTATATTTGTCCCGATTCAGAAAACTTTTTCGGGACGTTTTTTCCGCCGGAAAACCCATTTTCATGCACCTGGGTCACATACACTCCAGATACAACATTTCGCACATATTTTTGCAGTTATTTATTCTGTGGCATACGTGCTCTGTTGTGAACATTTTTCTAATAGGAAGTCATTTACCATGATGCGCCGATTCCGCATAATCACGAGATGTACTAAAGTCGACTTTTTCACCGAAGAATGTCGGTCAAGCTACATTCGATCGCCAAAGCTTTCCCGCGCTAGATAGAAATAAACACTGTTAATAAAATATATTCAGAGTATCATAATGCATCGTTTAAGTCATCTCTCATGTCTGGAGGTGTCGGGCCTAAAGTTGTAGAAAAGTGGCATTCACCTTTATAGATTTATATACGTAGTTTATCTATAAACCTTCTTACCAAGCTGTAAGTTATATTTTATGCTTTCCTGCGTCTTCCAAACGCTACATTGTACATATGTTTTAAGACACGTTCTTTTGGGCTTGGACTATGTTTTCGATTCAAAGATCAGAAAGGAATACATTTCCTATATTTCTCCCTTGAATGTTAAAGTAAAAATAAATGGATTTTCAAAAATCTTAGTGACAGATCAAGTAAACGTACTTAGCCTATAGTCCGATACATGGGATTTGTGGTTTGCGTGCACATTTTATTATTGAGTAATCGAACAATTAAGTATTTCGAAGCTTACATGATTTGCCCAAACAAGTAAGATCATTGCAAGCTGTGAAATAAATAAGAAAAGTGATCGAAGTATTTATTCGTAACAATTTAAAAGAAGCTATTTGTAAAATCTATGGTTCTATTCACACAGCCAATTCTCCAGAAAGTTGCAGGACCATCCAACCGTCAATAAGGTGCTTTGAACATATCTGGCTTTCAAGTTGATTGGCTTTGCTCACATAAGCTAAGCTCTACAACCACATCCCATCCGAATTTCCGAAGATTTTGTTCAGCCTGACTGAATAGAACCTTACTTCCAGTGGGAGCTTTCCTGTGGCTAGAAAGAGACTTAAGAAAGGAAGCTACGCTACATCAAAAAGAACTGATGTATGCAATTAAATAAAGGAGAGGACATTCAAAGTTTCTGAAAATATAACTAAAGAAGTTGAAGCAGACAAAGACGCTGAAGAAATTATTCAGCAATTGAACGAAAAATTCTCATATTTTGTACTTATAGCCTCAAATTAAAATATATACATAACAAAAAAATCTAGTGGTAGCTAGTAGAAAAAAATACTGCATTCCTCTCAGCGTACTGTTCCCATATTACATTACCTTGGGTACACTATCCCAATTGCAATTTTTTACACAACGATACCTTTTTGATCGGTTGCACAATTTATAGTAATGGCTACCAATGTTCAGATTTTTCTTCTTTATTCCATAATTATTGGACCAAATTTTACTAACACGTCCCATGATTAAATAATAGTTACACCTATAACCAAGATAGAACTGCCAAAAGAACTTTTAACCCCCCACCAGGCAAAAATAAGGTATTACCAATGATTAAAATTAAAATATTCCGCGAAATCTATAAAAATATATTTAATTCAGAAAATGGATGGCATACACTGTCTGCGAATGCAGGCTACCACCAGCAGAACTTTCAAAACAAGTGAAAGCTTTGCAAAATCACATCAATCCATCTGACGGTGATCAAACGAATTAAGAACGCCAAATTGTATGCAAAATATATAATAAAACGAGAAATTTTTATCATTAAGGCGGGTTACCACCAAAAAAAGCTCACGATTCCTGTTCTCAAAAGTACAGGGGAACATAAATGCATAAAAGAATGCAATTTTAAAATTGAAACAAATCTCTATATGTACATGCAAAGCTATATGATGTTATGGGATTGTTCTCCAAAGCATTTCGGACATCTGCTCAGCAGTAGGATTGTATAAGCATTTCGAGATTTTAGATTTGCTGTCGGATTTTTTATAGATTTTTTTTTGAATTTACAAAACGAAATATGTGCGCTCTGTGCTGTTGGTCATACACTTTTCGTTGTAATTTGTCTGGCTTCATATATTACTTGGGCAGATTTTATTTTACTGAAGCCGCTCATCAAATAAAACTCTTCCGAGAACTCTGAGTTGAAATCTTTCATATAATTTTAACAATGTTCACACTATGTCAGTTTTACCATTTATTAACTAGATAACCAAAGAACTACTGTAAACAGTTAGATTTGATTTTACTAAAAACCATTTTGTCCTTCCTCTAGCTTCAATAAAGCCCATTAGGGATTAAGATCCATACAATGAAATAAAAAATATCGGGAGTGCACATTTTGAATTCAAGGATAACCGAAATATCCATTTTCTTGAAAGCAAATTTTTAGAAAAATGACTTTGATTAAATTTTCTCGGAAACTTCAAAGCTTCTCAAAATAAATAACGTTTATTTCATGGAGATACGATGATAACGTTACATCTACTAAGCATAATTTCCCACATTTTTTGAAATTTCAAAAGACCGAATCTCGGTCAGATATGGATAGCAAATTTCATAAAAAAAAAAAAAATTACACAAAATTGGTCGATTTTCTGTGTAACGGCTTATAGGATTACATGTTTCATATACACAAATGTACATACGTAGTAAAATTCAGTTTTCTCTTCTTTATTCCATAATTATTGAACTGAATTTTACTAACACGTCCAATGATTAAATAATAGTTACTCACAATTAGAAACAAATGAATTATAAATAGAACTGCCAAAATAATTTCTCGCCTCCCAAGCAAAAATAAGGAATTACCAATGATAAAACTTAAAATACTCCGCGAAATCAACACTCATTTACCTAATGCAGAAAACGGTGGCATACACTTTCCGAGCCTGCACAATGTAGCGCGCCGCAGAGCTTTCAAGACAACTGAATGCTTTCCGAAAGCACACCATTCCATCTGACGGTGATGAAATGAATTACAAACGCCAAATTGTATGCAAAATTTATAAAAACAAGAAATTTTTGTTTTTGTATTGACTTTATTTCCTTTATCATTGCACTAAACAATTTGAGTTTTTCAAAATAAACAGAAAAAGGTTCGATCTTTGTTACAAATTGAACTTTCTTTCCAATAATATCATAATTTTGGTAGTTATTCGTCTCTGAAAATAGCAGCGTTCAAGCGAAAATATATTAGTAACCAAAATTTGTTTTACTGGTTTTCTTTCCATCACTGCCTCTTCCAGCCCAAGATCTTCCATACTCAAGTACAAATTTATCTGCTTGACGTACCATTATTACCTTCTTATATACCTAACTTTGTAAATTTCATGATTTCGACAGTTTTTTCTAATCCTAATTGCATACACATAAAATCCCAAAATATTTATTTTTTACACGTCATTACCTAAGTTTATGCTTTTTCTCAAACTATGTGGAATTCTGATCATGATAATACGCACAGATTTGACGCAAAGTCGTATTAACTTTTCGTGTTTTTTAACCCTTAACAGGGTTAACATTATTGACTATATTTCCCTTATCATTACATTGGACAATTTGAGTTCTTCAAAATAAACAGAAAAAGATTTGATCTTTGCTACAAATTGAACTTTCTTTGCATAGTAGTTATTCTAGCAACATTCAAAAGTTTATATATTATTAGCAACCAAAACTTTTCTATTGGTTTTGTTTTCGTCACTTCATCTTCCAGCTAAAGATCTTCTAATAAATTTATCTACTTTATTATGTACCAAACTCTGCAAATTTCATGACTTGTAAGCTCTCTAATGAAAATTATGTAAATACATAAAAAACCCAGATATTTTTCTTTGTGATACGTTATTACCCCTAAGTTTATCCCTTTTCTCAAATTATGTGCAGTTTTGATCATGATAATACGCACAGATTTGACGAAAAGTTGTATTAACTTTTCAGGTTTTTAAGATTTCAGTGGTAACTCCATGAAACACAAAAACTGAATTGTGATTTTTTGAATTTATATTGTTACGTGCAATAGAAAGAGACAACTGGTGACATCTACTGGCAATGGAGAGTAAACGACTTCAGGTTCGGAGAATCGATTATGGAATCGACAGGAAGGTTCAGGAATAAGAATGAATAGAACAGTCAAGAAGCTTTTGGAATAGAACACTCCAGAATGATCCGGAGAGTTTCTAGGGTATAAATATAACAGTTGTCACCGCCAAAAAAAAGAGTCTTGTCTTAGACGTTGCAGTGTTAACAAGTGAAAGTAATAAAGAAGCGAAAGAGTGTAATTAGATTGCGAATTGCGATAATTGAAAGTACAGTGTTAGCGATAATTAGAGTTGAGTTGATTAAATGAATGTTTGTGAACTTTATATGATTTAAGTGTAATAAAGACCTTATATATTAATTATTTAATATTGTGTTTTAAATAACGAACCAAAGGCCACGCTCGCAACAACTGGTGTCAGAAGTGGGATATATTTGAGAAATAAAGTGGTGGAAACTGACTGACAAATTAAAAGTGTGATTAATTTTGTGGAATTGTGTTAAATTTTAAAAGTTCTGGAAAATAATTTATATTCAACTGTGAGTAATGGGGCGCAAAGTGGAGGGGCTTCGAATACAGGATTTGAAAGTGGAGCTAGGGAACCGCTCATTACATACGACAGGTACAAAGAAAGTTCTAGTCGAGCGACTTAGAAAGCTTTGATAGCGGAAGGAAAGAATCCTGAGACATTTGCTTTCGAAGAGAACTTGGAAGGAACCGAATTTGAAGAAGAGCCTGAGGTGAAAATGGAACAGCTTTTGAGTACTTTAATGAGCAAAATGGAAGCCCGTTTTGAGAAACAAAAGAATTCTCTCGAGGAACAAAAGAATTCTCTCGAGGAACAAAAGAATTCTCTCGAGGAACAAAAGAATTCTCTCGAGGAACAAAAGAATTCTCTCGAGGAACAAAAGAATTCTCTGGAATCACGTTTAGATGAACAGAAGAAATCTATGGACGAACAAAAGAATTCTCTCGACGAACAAAAGAATTCTCTCGAGGAACAAAAGAAATCTATGGAAGCCCGTTTTGATGAACAAAAGATTGATTTCGATGAACAAAAGAAATCTCTGGAAACCCGTTTGGACGAACAAAAGATCTCTCTGGAGAATTGTCTAGAAACTCGTTTGGAGGAACAGAAGACTATCCTGAAAAACTCATTAGACGAACAAAATTTGAAAATTAAAGGAATCGAGCAGGAAATGGCGGAACCTCAACAAAAAGTCACCGAGCAGCTTGACAGTTTTAAATCAGATCTGGAAAGAATAAAGCATCGTCAGCCTCTAAGCGTAGCAACTGAAATATTCGGAGCAGGTAGAATGAAAGCTCCAATATTTGATGGACAAAATTCGTGGCATATCTTCAAGAGACAATTCGAGGCAGCTTCAGAGGTAAATGGATGGAATGATGAAGACAAAGCTATAGCTCTGGTGTTAGCACTTCGATGTCCTGCGTCAGAACTCTTACCAACTGTACCGATTGAAAATCAACGTAATTACTCTTCATTAGTACAGGCGATAGAATTACATTACGGAGATGAACACATGCAGCAAGTATATCGCCTACAATTGCGCAACAGGATTCAAAAACATGGAGAATCACTACAGCAACTGCAGGCAGATGTAGAAAGATTAGCGCATCTTTCATACTCCAGTGTGAATGCGGATTTTCTCAACGAAGTGGCGACGGAGGCATTTGTGAACGCTATTGCAGATCAAAGTTTACAACAAGCGGTAAGGCTGGCAGGAAGGAAATCAACAGCAGAAGCACTAGCCTATGCATTAGTGTATGAATCCGCTAGACAAGCTTCGCGGAGTGCAGTACGAATGGAAGACATTTCGGTGGACGAATGTACTTGCAGTCATCCCAGAGCTCACTTTGCGTGGTATCCTTCGATGCTGGAATTGTAATAGACCAGGACACCTACAAAGAGACTGCAGAAAACGCCGACGTGTGGAATCTCCAGATGAAGAGAGGAAAGTGGAATTGCAAAGATATCGAGCTGAGCAGCAGACTTGCAATAGATTGCAGTTATCACTGAGTACCCCTTCACGTAGTGTTCTTCGATGTTGGGATTGTAATAAATTGGGACACCTTCAAAGCGACTGCAGGAAACGCCGTCGAAAGGAATCAACAGAAAAGAAAGGGACAGAAGAATGTACAAGTTGGTGAGCTAGAGAGCAAACCATTCTTAGGGAGACTAGAATCCAGGGATGCTCTCCAAAATCACAACAACAGTGGGAGGGACCGTATTCAGTAGTAACTAGAATAAATGACGTAGTATACAGGATTCAACGTGGCACAGCAGGCAAACGAAAAATCGTCCATCTGGATCGCTTGTGTCAATACTACAAGCATCAAGACGGTGGACCGCCTGTTGTTCGGGACGAACAAATTTAAGAAGGGGGCAGTGTTACGTGCAATAGAAAGAGACAACTGGTGACATCTACTGGGAATGGAGAGTAAACGATTTCAGGTTCGGAGAATCGATTATGGAATCGACAGGAAGGAAGGTTCAGGAATAAGAATGAATAGAACAGTCAAGAAGCTTTTGGAATAGAACACTCCAGAATGATCCGGAGAGTTTCTAGGGTATAAATATAACAGTTGTCACCGCCAAAAAAAAGAGTCTTGTCTTAGACGTTGCAGTGTTAACAAGTGAAAGTAATAAAGAAGCGAAAGAGTGTAATTAGATTGCGAATTGCGATAATTGAAAGTACAGTGTTAGCGATAATTAGAGTTGAGTTGATTAAATGAAAGTTTGTGGACTTTGTATGATTTAAGTGTAATAAAGAACTTATATATTAATTATTTAATATTGTGTTTTAAATAACGAACTAAAGGCCACGCTCGCAACAATATCTTTAATTTTCAAAGATTTTCCTTTTATGATTACAAAATTTTACATAGAAAATCGAAAACTTCCTTAAATATTCATCAAAACTTTCACACACTGGTTCTCTCTCTCTCTCTCGAATAGAAACAAAGTTTTAATAAAATTATTTTAACCTTATGAACAACCCAAGTATCTTTCCTTTTGTACTTTTATAATAGAAATAGACGTTGATTATGTATAACAGCTATAATTGAATTTGGTTATGATTTTTGACTAAGATTATATACATACATTATTTGCTCTCCATTTTCAAGAGCCCTGCAGATATTAATTTTAATATTTCAAGTAAACATCCACAAACTAATAATAAATTCAACTTGCAATTAATCCAGAGGCTTAGCCAGGAATTGTATATAAATACTTACTTTCAGAATAATCCTTTGGTCGTTAATGATTTTCCTTCGTTTATTTGGAAGAAAGCTCATTATATTTATATGTAGGTATGAATGTATGTATATGTTTATGTTTTTGTAGCTATAGCTTAGGTCTTGTCTTATACGAAGGGATCTTAGAAAGTTTTAGAAAATAACAGCAAGTGCCTATTGGAAATTGGAAAAATTCATTATTCAGTTCATATCGATTGCCCTCCAATTATATCTCTTAAATATCTCTGCGGTATAATAAATCGATAATGTAGGCTTTGAATGTATTTTACGTTATTAATTTGGTTGTTTATATATATCGAAAACGTGCTGTTAGTACACGAGTATGTATTATCGATGATTAAGTGATTGCTGCTTCGAAATTAGATAGACTATGTAAAAAATACCAAAATGGCGAGAGAGTATTACCTTAAATAATGTAAAAATATTTTTTCGCTAAACTAAAGCTCTATTTTGGTATTTGTATGCCTAATTTAGCCTGTATAGGATATTTTTATTAGGACCTTGGAGGGAGATTTTTTGAGTGGTTTTGGGAGATGTTAATTCAATTTCAATTCAATTCAATTCAATTTATTAATCTTAGGCCGTAGTACAATAAGATATAATAATCTTTTGCCTTTACCGAACACCATTGCGGAGAGAGACTAACCAATACTAATACTAATACTAATACTCTAATACTAATACTAATACCAATACTAATACTAATATATAATTATAATAGAACACAAAAAAAGGAAACATTTGTTAGCTAATTCAAAATTAAATGTTAATGATAAAAGAAAGAGAAAAGAAAAAAAGAGAAAAAAAGAAAAAAAGAAGAAAATACATTATAAATTGGTAGAAAGTTGTTAAAAGAGAATTGTTGTAGAGTCGAGATCGGCGATTTATGAAGATAGATTGTCGAGAGGGATATATTGGGTAATAAGCCTCCGAAAGACACCCATCGAGCGTGTTCCCTGCAAATCAGCAGGAAGTGAGTTCCACACACGAACTGTTCGAACGAAGAAGGAGCTCTCCAGAATGGAGTGTCTGTGTCGAGGTATCAAAATGTTCATATTTCTAGAAGATTGCATGAATACAAGCTCACTATACAAGTAGGTGGGATGTTTTGAATAAATAAGTTTATGGAGGAATATTAAAGCCTTGCGAACCAAATGAACATTTAAAGAGCAGCCAAGTAGAGCGTGCCGATGTGGAGAAACATGGTCAAAGCGTTGCAGCCCGAAAACAAATCGCGTACAGTCGTTGAAAGCAACATTCAACTTTCTTCGACAGACTGCGTCTAAATGAGGAAAAATTACGCTGCCACTGGTAAAATAAGGCATGAGTAGTGTTTTGACGAGCTTCAAGCGTAACGGCCTTGAGAGAATACTAGCCGATAGCCATAGTCTGCGGAGACCAGCATAAATACGACGAAGGACATTATTGATATGGCTACAGCACGTCATCGAGGCATTGAAATGAACTCCCAGGTTCCTCACAGAATCAGTATATCGCAAAATCTTCGAATCCAAAAAGGACTGGAGGAAGGTCATTAGCATCCACAGTCCCTCTCAATATCGCGATCGATTGGGATTTATCAGGATTAAGTACCAAATGATTCTCCACGGCCCAATTCGAAACCCTAACTAAATCTGAATTGACGCGGTCTGCACAATCGTCCATGAGGCCTATAGGGCGTGCCAAATATAGATGAACATCATCCGCTTACAAGTGAATACTGCAATCCTCGATAACATCAGGGAGGTCATTAATGTAAGTAGAGAACAATACTGGACCAAGTATGGATCCCTGGGGACGCCACATGTTAACGACAGCGCATTAGATATAGAGCCGCCGAATTTGACATGTTGGGATCTATCAGACAGGAAAGAATAAATTAAGCCAAGGGCAGACGAAGAAAAACTAAACTTATCTGACAACTTAGACAGCAATTTAGCATGGCTAACACTATCAAAAGCCTTGGAGAAGTCCAGCAAGGTCAACAGGCACAATTTATTATCGTCCAAAGCCCTGCGAATATCAGTCGATACTTTTAGGAGAGCAGTTTCACAACTATGAGGAGCGCGAAAACCTGATTGACAGCTGGTTAAGTAATTATTACTCTGAAGATATTCGATTATCTGAAGGGACATGATTCTTTCAAAAACCTTAGAAAGGAAGCATAACAGACTAACCGGCCTGAAGTCATTTAAATCGGCGGGGGAACTTTTCTTAGCTTTCGGAATCACAGTAGCGATTTTCCAGAGAGAGGGAAACTCAGAGGTGGTAAGACAAGTGTTAAATAGATGTAAGAGCGGAGTGAGAATCCAGGGCAGAATATATTTTATGAATTTGGGGGGGATTTCATCTGGGCCGATAGCATGCGATTTAATGGAAAGAAAAGCCTTCATAATCTCGTCAGCACCAACACAGTTAAAGCTGAAGCCATCTGACCTTGTCTGAAAACTGCCAGGTGTATCATAGACTGATGTAATCTGAGCGTTAGAGGACTGCGAGGAAGTGAAATGAGTATTTAATGCATCTGGATTAAGATCGCAATCAGCATATTCTTTCCCAAAAACAGCAGCCTTTTTCAAATTATTCCATAGTTTTTTGGCTGGGAGATCCACATTAAACTTTGAACGGAAGTAATGACGTTTAGCAGCTCGAATCCTAGAGTTCACTTTATTTCGCATAGATTTATAGCGTCTGTGATTATCATCAGTTCTGAGACGTAAGTATTTATTATAAAGGAAATTTCGCTCATTTATCATTATGTTGATTTCGTGAGAGAACCATGGGCAGCCAAGATGTTTAGTTGTACGAATGCGCTCTGGCACATATTTGTCAAGTAAATCGACGACGACTGAATTAAAAGAGCATAATTTATCATTAATCGTAGGCTGGACGAAAATCTCATCCCAAGATAAAAATGAGCATTCCTGTTGCAAAGCATCCACATTAATGTTATCGAGGTCACGATAGGCAAAAGTCTTGGCAGCTCTCCTTGCGGAATGCGAATATTCGTAACTGATAAAAAGCATATCGTGATCGAGTATTGATGGAGGGGTAATTTGTTGATGCAAAAGAACCGAATTATTATCCGAAACAAGGAACAAGTCAAGTAAAGAAGGGTTAGAAGTATTAAAGTAGGTGGGTAAACAATTAACAGTGCTCAGAAGTAATGATTGCATCAAGTTCTTGAAAATCACCGCCCGCGGATTAGTTAAAAGGAAATTGACATTGAAGTCACCACCTGTAATTACATTTGCGTAAGTGCTTGTTAGGTGCGAAATGATTTCTTCAAACTCTGAGGCGGGTTCAATACTAAAACAATCGGGTGGACAGTATACAGCTGACAAAATACACTTATCATTTAAACTACTCACTTGAACACAAATGAACTCCAAATTGCAAGTGTGAGATCTATAAACAACTCTCGATTTTAGTTCCTCACTAACATATATAACAACGCCGCCTCCCATCCTCAAATCTCTATCGTTACGATAAGACCTATATCCGAGTGAAACCAAGATTCACTGACTAAAATTGCATGAATGTCGGAACCTACAAAAATCTCACGAAACTCGTCAATTTTGGGCTTAAGGCTTCTGGCATTAATATGAACAACATTCAGGCCTCGAGCACGTTGGCATAGAACATTCAGAAGCACTCCGACCCCGTTCGACGGTAACAAACCACTATTCGCTGGCATTGCACAGTGAATGGCTGATGGGATCTCTCAGACAGCTGACCACAAAAATAATCAAATGGCCAATGAATAAGCAATTATTATAAGCCTGCATATATGACAATGGCACCAATCTCAACTCTTTACAAAACTAATTAATTTTAAAGTAAGTACAAAAGAGTAATCTTAGAATAAGAGATAGAACTAGACAAGAAGTGAAAATAAAACAATATCCATTTACATCAAAAGAAAAATAAAGAGAAAAAAACTCTACGCCACAGGAATTGAGTCGTATCATACATAGTATAAATTGCATGAGTACATATTTAATTACAGTGCCTAGCATCATAGATGTATATCCAATTTATCAAGTTTAGGCTCCCGAATTGGTATTCTCGATCGCACAAACATCAGCCAGTTGCGTTAAGTCAGTTATTCGTAGCGCTGGACCATCTTTTGCTCTCTTCACAAATATTACGCCATTTCTGGAAAATGCAGAGTGCAGGAGGTTGTTGTAGCGCAGGCGTAGTGCTTCACGAAGTATAGCATGGTCTTGGGGTATGAGACTTTCATGAATGAGGGTACCATGCTTATTAAGCGCTTTAAAGAATGAGCTCCTTTCGGCGTGACAAGAAAATTTAGCAATGATAGGAATGTCATGTTTATTAGCACTACCAGAGCTTTGGGCGTGTGACGGTCGACGCTTGTTGTTAATACGAAAAGCATCAGCATATGCCGATACGTCATGCTTAATGACATTGCAGATACCTCTGAGAATTTTAAGAGGGTCTTCACTTTCACATTTAGGTATACCTCTGATAACGATATCGCAGAAGCGCTGGGATCGATGATCACAAAGAGCTCCAGATTTATGGACTAGCGAAATATCTTGCTGCATTTTACTTACAGATTCTTCCAAATCAGATAGCCGAGAATTATATGGTTTCAACATGTTATCGAGCTGGGAAAAAATGCGTGTTTCGCATTTTTTTATAAGTGTATCAATTTTGGAGAGAATCTTTGCCTCCAGGCTGGCCATCAGCTCCTCTATATTGGTGTCGATTGAACTCGTGCTGCCATGAGTAATCTTCGCTGTTCCTCTGGTGTTACGATTTGTAGGACCAGCTTGGGTGGGGGCATCAGCATTTCCCCTAACTTTGCTCTCTTTTGTGGTTTTAGTTATCTCTGTAGAATTTTCTGGCATGATTGAACACCGCTTTTAAATACGGGAACTTTGCAAATTATAAGAAAACACACTAATTCAACGCTTCCGAATATAGTACACAAAATGATAATAAATAGCGCAATCAAAATAGCACAGTCAGAAGTTTCGCGGATAAAGAAACAACTTGGAAACAGATTAATATCGGAAAAAATCAGGAGCCACGAACTTAGACGTCTACTCCGAGTCAAGCATACTTTACTACTAAGATATGCAAGTTGAAATTTAAGTCTAACGGGGTGCTGTTGTGGTCCACCACACCACAGTATATTCATACAGTAGCCGAGCTCTGTCAAAACTGTCAAGCTAGTAGGATGCTTCTATAAAGAGACTATACTTTCTCTTTCAACAGTTTTAAATAACACACTAGTCAATTTCTAATACAAAGGTTCCTATGTAAATATAAAGTGGAAGAAACAGAACTTACAGCATGCACAAACTTGTACCAGAGGAAGAGGGACAAAATAAAAGAAAGAAGAAGAAGTTCCCATCTGTCATTGCAAGTGTCTGTTTTCATGCTTGTTTTTTTGTTAATTTAGTGATTTTATCGTTAATTATTTGATGTTCGTGAGTGATATTGTAATTTAGCCATTAGTGTGCCATAGTGCTGTTTGTTATCATCTGCTTGTTTTGCACTCGGCTTGGTTTTTAATGCAGATTAGTGACTGCAGCTGCGCTGCCCTTTTTGTATGCCGGTTGAGGCTCATCGCTCGTGCTCATCTGTATTGTTTATTGTGTTTTTCTTTTTTTTTGAATTGGGAACTTCTTCTTAAACGCTGGTATTTCTTTTTAATTTATTTTTTATCTATTATGAATATGTATATTCATTTTTCATTTGTTATTGTTTTCGATTTTATTTCCGCCCTCTATTTGTGAATATTCTCGCTTTGCGAAGATAATTGTGCATTTTCGTTATTCCCTCCGCGGGCTTAAACCATTCAACGGGCAAGGTACATTGCGACTCAACATTTTTCTGTATTTTTTTATTTATTTTTTTTTTCTGTACATCTTCAATTTTTTTATTCAATCGCCGTCACTGAGAATGGCAACTTGTAAAGTCTGCTCTTTAGAGAAATCAGAGGACGTGGTGGCTTGTGACGGTATATGTGGTAAATGTTTCCACGCTTCTTGCTTGAAGCGGAGCTCCGGAGCTCCTACTCCTGGACTTACAACCTGCAGCGAATGCTGAGATATAAAGCCCTGCCACACATTAAGGTTTTTAAAAAGCTTTACCGAACGTCTTGACTCTTTCTCTACCGTTCAGTCTCTCATTGCGGATTGCTTATCTATGAACTGGACTGGTCTCGAAGTATTTTGCGATGACATTAATGTTTTAAATGGTAAAATTGATAAGCTGTTGAAACTTGTGGATGTATTGAGCACGAATTCAGACACACTCCTTGAAAAGTCTCATAACCTAGCTTTAAAGGTTCAAAATTTGTCTGACTCACTGGTTGATGTTAATGCAGTATTTGCCAAAGACCCTCCATCTGTGTCTCAGAATTCCAACAGCACGTTACTTATCCCAGTAATCGACGACGTTCAGAGTAGTTTAAAGCGTGTTGAAGGCGATATCGGGTCTTGGGTATCTGCCGTTTCCGAAAACTCGAGACTTATGAGCTCCATGGCGACTGATGTCAAGAAATTATCTCCAGTGGATAAGGAATTGTCTGATTCTCAACCATCACCTCTCGTGCAGCAAGGAGTAGACTCTAACCGTCCGGTACCTAATGCACATAGTAGTGAACCAGCCAAAAAGCAGAGGAACCGCCGAAGACGCCAACATAGCCCCAATGAGACGATTCTTTCAACTCAGGACTCTGTTCAATCTACAGCAAGCGGTGATCTGGCTCTCGTTACATCTGCTTCTGTAGCTGAAGTGAGGGAGCGTTCCACAGTATCGAATGATACTTTATCTGTGTCCCCTCTAGGAAATAGCATTGGTGCCTCTTTGAGAACGGTACCAAAACCTTCGAGTGTATTTGTCACCCGTTTCTCTCCAGAAACGATGTGTGAGGACATATTGAAGTATTTGAAGTCCAAGAATATTGCAACAGATGGCATTTCTTGTCGAAAAATTAGTAAATCCTCTAAACCTGTTGCATCTTTTGTTCTAACTGTGTCCGCGGATGAGCAAGATAAGTTATTGGATCCCACTTTTTGGCCCTCTGGTGCTTTTACTAAATTGTTCGTACCTTCTGGGCACCAACATAGAAGTACAGCTAAAATAAGCAGCGATATGTCAAAAAACTCAAATCGCTTTCCCTTTAATATCAAAACGTAAGGGGGATTCGGACAAAAACTGCACAAATCTTCAAATCCTCTGTTGCAAATTGTTTTGATATAGTTTTACTGAAACTTGGCTGCATCATTGTTTTCGCGATGCTGAAATCTTTTACAATTCGTATCAAATTTATAGAGGAGATAGGTTTACTGATTCTGAAGCTCGTGGCGGTGGCGTACACCTCGCGTGTAAAGACCACTTAAATTGCAGCCAAGTTGAACTTCCTAGTTTCTTCAATACTCTCGACATTGAACTTATAGTTCTTAAGATGTCGCTCTTAAAATATGACTTTTACATACTTTGTTGCTATATTCCTCCAGACTCCATAAATATCGTCGACGACAAAGGTCAGAATATTTATGACCTACTCATTTTAACATCTAATTTTATCCATGGTAAGATGGAACCTCTTGCCGAATTACTACTTATTGGTGATTTTAACCTACCCAATATACAATGGGTACAATGATGATGACGATGACTATCATCCACTTAATAACTTGACAACAAGGGAATCACTTTTCCTTGACACTATTTCATCTCTTGGTCTCAGCCAAATCAGTAACGTTATGAACGACATGGATAGGCAGTTAGACCTGGTATTTTTTACTGACGCGGGTAGCTTATTAGTTGAACCTAGCCCAGTTATAATGTCTACTTTTGACAAATACCACCCCCCTCTACTAATTACATATTGCTATGAAACCGAAAACTTAACAAACTGTGAGGAAACACAATTCTTCTTCAATTTTAGAAAAGCTGACTTCTCGGAACTTTCTAGTAGACTTGCCTCTATTGATTTCAACACACTGCTGTTTTGTAATAGTGTTGATGAAGACGTTTCTATGTTTTACATAATTCTTTTCGATTTATTTTCTTCTTGTATTCCCCGCGAGCGTCAGCGGTTGAATAAAACATCACCTCCATGGTTCAATAAAGAACTGAAACGTCTTAAAAATAGGAATAATAAACTGTGGAAAAGTTATATGAGGGACAAAGACACTATAAGTCACAGCAATTTCCTCACATCATATAATGAGTTCAGAGAACTTTCTTCTGCACGTTATGATGAGTATGTTTAAAGGATGCGTACGAAATTATTTAGTGACCCACGCATGTTTTTCAAGTTTATTAATATGAAGAAAAAAAACGGACCACTACCCCAATACCATGCGGTACATGGGTTCTGCTAGTGATGATTCGTCTGAAATTTGCGATATGTTTGCTTCATTTTTTGACAATGCCTTTGCCTCGTCAAATTTTCAACCTCAAAATAGCAACTTCAGTCATTTGAACTATTCCCATAACGTTTAATTCACTATCTCATCAACTTCAGAACAGGATATACTCGATCATATTAATGGGCTTCCAAATGACTTCACAACTGGTCCTGATGGGATCCCTCCAGCCTTTTTTAAGTCATGCTGCCTCGCCGTGGTAGCTCCGCTAAGAATTATCTTCCAAAAATCGCTCGATAGTGGTTGTTTCCCGCAGCTATGTTAAAACTCCTTTATCATACCTATCCACAAAAAAGGTAGTAAAAATGAAATTTCTAAATATAGACCTATTGCAAAATTATCTTGCATGTCCAAATTATTCGAATCTATCATTTACTCTCAACTATCAACCTCCTGCTCCTGTAAGAATTTGCTCTCTTGAAACCAGCATGGGTTTATTTCGGGCAGGTCTACAACCACTAATTTGTTGCAATTTGTCTCGGATACCATTTGCGGGTTTGCAAAAGGTCTTGATTTATGCTGACGATATTAATCTTTCGCTCAGATTAAATCTGTTAACTATTGTGAACAGGTACAGGGTGACCTTCAAAAATTTTACAATTGGTGCAAGAGCAATAATTTGGTACTCAATATCAACAAATGTGAGGTTATGACTTTCCACAGGAATCAGAAACCAATCAATTATGATTATGAGTTCTCGGATTCCTCGATTCACCGTGTGGACTCTGTCTGTGACTTGGGTGTCAAATGTGACCACAGATTGAATTTTATCTCCCATATAAATTACATAGTTTCAAAGTTTCTATGCTGGATTTTATAAAACGTTGGTTCCGAGGGTTCTTGAATCTCACTATAACATTGCGTTTGTACACTTGCTTTGTGAGACCACTTCTTGAGTATGCTAGCCAGGTCTGGTCTCCATTTTACGGTACACACATCGACCGTATCGAGTCTGTTTAGCGAAACTTCCTACGATTTGCTCTCAGGCATCTACCCTGGAATAATTCTTTAATTCTTCCACCCTACGAGGATCGCTTGAAGCTTTTGAATATGCACTCGCTTGAGAAACGTCGCTTGGTTGCCGATGTAACATTTGTGCATCAACTCTTAAACGCGAATATTGATTCTCTATTGTTACGTAACAAAATCTCTTTTCGTGATAGTAGCCACAATTTGAGAAGGCTACCTCTGTTGAATGTTAACTCCTCAAGGTCTAACTTTAGGATGTATGAACCTATTAATCGCATGTGTATTACTGTCAATAATATGGCTGAGAATTTCGTTGTTGACGTCCCTAAGCATGTTTGAAAAAAACGCCTATTTAATATTTAATTTTGTTTTAATTAACTTTTTTAAATTGTCTTGTTCTATGTTGCATGTCATTTTATCCGGTGTTCGGTCTATGTTTAGTGTGTGTAACATACTAGTACTAACGCCGACTAAATGATGAAACGCATGTATTGTTGACCGTTTATTTATTAAACGTGTCCATGTAGCGAGCTTGTGTTAAGCTGGTTCTGATAGTCAATATAACAATCAAAACTATTTCTGCAAGAGACAAAATAGTTAAAAACAATTTGTTCCGCATCCCATGCTATTCGGCTTGGTAGAACTATCAAACTGTCACAAACATTATATCAGCCATTTTGCCTGTTACACTGTCCATGGAACGAAAACCACTTTGCAATCAAACAGCTGTTTCGTAATGGAACAATACGTTTGCAGACTCGTACTGAGATGTGTACTTACATAAAACTAATACTTCTCCCAACCATTGTGTAACTATAGCTACTGTTCGTTCATTTACATCCGTGTCATACTTAATAGTTCCCTCTTATGGGAGAAATTTTGAGCTTTTTTTTGTAATTAAAATTGTAAAATTCTCTTTTCAGTAGTTTTTTCTAAGCTGGGCTACTGTATAAATATACTGTGACCATACTCTGAAATTTTTCGTATTGACTTCTGACATTTTTCAAATAAATTTTCGTATATTTGTCTGTTTCTGTTATATATATACACCGTGGTGTTCACGAATTATTTTCGGCATTAAATTATATTCAAATGAAAACTAATTGTGAATAAATTTTAATTTCAGTTAAATCTGTATCCACTACATAAAAATGTTTTATATTTATTTAATATAGTTCAAATCTTTCACCTTTAGCTTGAACAACGGTCTTTAAACGTTTGGTGAAAACTCCGCAGTGCCTCCTCATCAGAAATTTCATTCCATATTTTAATTAACAGTTTGTTGAAATTTTCCAAACTCATTTTTCTAACATTCGTAAGTTTACTGAGCATGTATCTCCATATGCAGAAATCAAGAGGGTTTAGGTCTGGTGATGATGAAGGCCAGTCTTCCTTAGATGTGAAATTCGGCAAGTTATGTCTCATCCACTCCTGAACATTGTTGGCGGCATGCGATGGTGCTGAATCTTGTTGAAAACAAAAATAATCATCTCCAAATATTTCAGTAGCATTAGGAATCAAATGATTTTTCAAATTTTTTTCCAAGTTGTATTCCTTTTATTATTTTTACCCCTTTATCGACAAAAATGAGGGGTAACTTCTCACGTTTTGAAACAGCACCCCACACCATAACAGAGGAGGCGTTCTGATATCTTTCAATTGTTCTTACGTTGGTAGCAGTGTTGCAAACTCAAAAATTGGTTAAGAAGTAGATATGTGGTAAAAAAAGAAGGAGATAGAAGGAGAATTTGAAAGATTCGATAAACTGCATAAATATGCTTTATTCCACAAACTACATTTACAATGTTACTTATTAATATCACATTAACACAGTTCTCCATATAAATCAACACAATAATATGAAAAAATAAACATAATAATTTCAAACAAATCCTGCGCTTGTCTTCTCCTTATATAGTAATTGTATTATGTACTCCTTAATCGTTGTACATATTTACATTGAATTTGTTTCTCATTTCTTTGGTTGGCTTAAAGTTCATACAATTTGAACCCTGCATTTTTAATAAACCTTTTGTTTGTAAACACCCTCTAATCTTGAAGTATCAAATGTATTTCTCTGTGCCGTTTTTATTAACTTTACTTGAGAAAATATTCTTTCCACATTCGCAGAAGAATGAGGTAATGAGAGTAATGCATGTACAAAATTTATCAACTCAGGAAAAGCTTGATCGTTGTTGATTTTATATAAAGCCACCTTTTGCCAAAATGCTTCAATTTCAAGTGGTTTCTCTTCTTCCAAAATAAAGTTGCTCAACGTTCGATATTGATTATCAATTAGCTGAATTTTATCAGGAGGAACTAAATGTGGCATTTCATTTACAAGGCAAGAAATCGAGTTGAACATTTTTTTAATAATTTTTTCTGGATTTATAACTTCTAAATTTTGGAAAAATGTTGACTCAAAATTAAATCTTAAACAGATCTGTTTAATTAATTCTGTATAGAATTCACGGCAATTCAGTTTAAAAGTAGGGATCCTGTGTTCATCTACTTGGTTAAATAATAAGAATAAATTTACTTTTGCTCCCAAATACAAGTTTTTAAATCTAAAAAATTCTCACTATTTAAATAGTCGATATTAGACAAATCTTTCTGAAATCTTTTTATGTAATCCTTTTTAATAAAGCATTCCAGTATACTTATGGCAATATTTTTTATTTGATAGTACAAGCTATATAACTTAGGACTTTCTGGTTGAAACAGTTTATTCAAGTTATTGAAAAAAGGCAGTGCGAATTCTAAAAACATCAAATACAGTTTAATGATGGGATCATTCAACACGTTAAAAATTGACAAGGCTGAAGCAAATTTGTCTTCTTTTGTTGCAATGGAAAAACAAGCCTTAAGTACTTCGTATATACTAAGCAATCTAGGAACAACGCTGAGCAATGATAACCATCGAGTTTGCGACGGGTGCATTATTTTATGAGGCTTTATTTCGAAAAAAACTTGCAAATCTTCAAAATCGCGAAGTCTCTTTGAGCTTTTTAAATAATTATAAATATTTCGCGCTAATTCCTCCGCTGAATTCGGTAATTTTTCGCACGCATATGACGCACATATATGAAATGAGTCACAGACATACTTTAATAGGAAAATGTTCTTAATATCTTTCTTTAACAAAGAGGCAACGGAGTGATGCCTGGCAGTCATCACATTTGCACCATCAGCAGCAAAGCCAATAAGATTATTTACATAATTAATACTGTTTTTGGAAAAACAATTAATAATGGATGCATATAATGAGTCGGCATTAGCTTTTTCAATAGGTATCAGGTCCAAAAAAAAAAAATCTTTAATACTAAAACCTGTACGAACTCTTACTACTAAACATAAAGTTTTACATAATGATATGTCTGTAGCTTTATCCGCTATTAATGAAAATTTGTTTCTATTTAATAGGCACGTTACATCTTCCATATAGGTCAATCCTAAGACATTTTTTAAAATAGCAACTACCTTAGTTCGAGAGCACTTTATTTGCTTACATAATTCCGAATCGTGCGATACTGATGTAAGGAAGCCTGGAAAATGATCCATCAGATTAAAAGACAAGTTGTGTTCCGCAATAAATACTGCAAACTTAATACTGGCATCGGTTTTTCTATTTTGCAGAGAGCAAAACCACTCTGACTCTAAGGTAGTTTGAACGAGTTTACATGGTGATATATTTTTCAGATGATGTTGATTATTCAAATGCCTGGTTAAATGGATTTTCCCATACTACCGATGTATAAATCGGAAAAACATAAATTGCAATACACGTAGCACTTGCCCTTTTTGCTTTTCTGTGCCCATTTATACTCGGTTTGCCATAAGGACAAATATTTTTGTTTGTATTTTGTAAGCCTTTTTTGAGTATTATTGTTAGCTGATGACGATGAGTAGCTCTTGCATACCAAGTTGGTAATTTCTTTGTTTCCACCTTTATAAAATTAATTATGAACAAAAACTTCAAGATTGTCAATTTATGAATTATCTTATCGAATTTACCAAAGTCGTTTTCATCGGTTTTTTCAATTTGTTGGGTTTGTTGCACTTGCAATCCATCTGTCGCACTAGGACTAGGTATAACCACAATTGCCTTTCATGCTACGGCCGTACATTCGGAGCTTTTCTGTAAGGGCTTAAAGTATCGCTTCATTTTTTATGGCAAAACCGAAAGCAGCGAATTTTCTAAAATTGTTAAATAAACAAAATTAAATAATTGCCTTAGGTAAAGCAAAAAATTCTGTAGCTATGTACAGGTAGTCAATGTGCAATTTACTACTGCTGTCAGTACATGCAATGACAGTTCAACACAGTATAGGAGCTATCTATAAGAACGATGCAAAATTAAATCAACTGCGAGCCGCGCCTCTTTCATCTTCTTCTCACGGCAAGAAATCAGAAGGAAGCTGTCTTGTTTTCCAGGGTAGGGTAGGTAGTAGATTGTGTTAATTTAAAAGGAATGAAAAAAAAAAAAATTTGTGAACTGTGCCTTCTGCTTCTTCTTCACACAGCAAGAAATCAAAAGGTAAGCTGTTTTCCGCAGAGTAGGTTGCGTTAATTTTTTTGTTTTTGACTATTATTATTATTTGACATCTTTATTTATCAAGAAAGTATTTAGTAAGGTCGAAATGAAGGAGATTCGGTCTAAAAGAAGGATAGAAGAAGATCAGTACGAAATGAAGGAGATCTCCTTCTAAAGAAGGAGAGTTTGCAACACTGGTTGGTTGGGATATCATTCATACTAACTGCATATAAACGACAATTCTGCACGTTGTGTTGTTGTTGTAGAACAAACAACTTTTCATCAGAAAAAATTACCTCAGAATCTGCGTGCCATTGAAGGAGGTACAGACAGTTTTTAACTATGGCAACTCTCTGCTTTTCCGTAAGCCCATGAATTTTCTTTTTCTTGTAGGCATTCATATTTAAATCCTTATGACTTAGAAATTGTTAGGTCTGCAGCAAGTGTTCTCATTGATTAATGTTGATTTCTTCGTAATCCTTTCCGTATTGTTTCTTGTTAATCGCAGTCCTATGGGATCTTTTTCTACCAGGATTTTTTATTTTTTCTATAGTACCCGACTCCTTGAATTTTGCAACTACTCGCTCCACCAATCTTTTGTACACTCCTATACTTTTTAAAGCCCGAAATATCTCACAGTTTATTTTACCATTTTTATGTAGCTGTAAAAGTAATTGACGTTTAGCTTCCATGATGATTTATCAATGACTGTCTAATTTAAATAAGGCAACAACTTTACAGTATTATATCAATGAGTAAAGGTGAATTTCCAAAAAATCAAAAAAAAAAAAGTTTTTTAGAGAAGTATCCACAATCATTTCTTCCTTGCCGACAACAATTTCTTCCTTGCCGACAACAATTTGTGGACACGGTGTATATATTGAAAATATTTATTGCGCAATAATTATAAAACAAGAAGATATTTCTTTTTAAATATAATATTTACTTGCCTAAAAAACGTTTTTTCGTCTGAATTTCGGCGATTGTTTCTGTAAAATTGCATCAAACAAATTCATCACTCTAAATAAGTAGCTTAAAAGCTTTAATTTCACAAAATACTGAACTAAATCAAAATATACACTTCACGCTTCCGAAATAACCCAATTTCGAATATTTAAAAATTTATTACAATCAATATATTTAAAAAAGTTTAACTGAATTACCGGAACTCTGAAATAAATACTTTCAAAAACGTCAAAGCAAGTGAAACCAAGGCCAATCTGATTGTCATTGAACGGCTTGCACTGTATTCGCGTGATATCCCGCTGTCTTATTAATTCTTTATTCAATGGTTGAACCCCAAATTCGTAACTAACTGATTTTTTTTTGTTACTTATCTAATTATACAAAAGTATCACATTTCCATTTAAATTTTAATAGATGTAAGAGTCACACACACACACTGCTCAACGAACCGTCCATCGCGCCCTCTATACTGAGACACTACCGGAGCATCTTTTCGTTGCGTCTTCCGTGTCTCCTCATCCCCAGACTTTTCAGACGACTCTAGTTAACTTTTTTTTTTTTTAAAAACGACAACAATTCTGATGTCAAATTCAACTCTTCCTCTTATTCAAAACTAATCAGAGATGGCAGCAGTTACTTTTAAATACACAGTGCTTTTGTATTTCTGTAAAATTTTACTACGCTTACATGGGCGTTGGTACAATTTAGTTGTGCTTTTATGTACTCTTTCAGCTATGATTTCGTAACTATGATCATCGCTTTCAGCCTACATCTTATCAAGTATCACTGAACAATATTGTTACGTGTTAATTTATATAAGTACATGCGTGGGTACCTAAACAGTACTAACAGTAAAAAAGTAATAACATTATCAATTCAACTCTACTTTAGTTATCGCTAGTACAGTACTTCTAATTATCGCAATCCAAAAAGTTTACTTCGTTCACTTCACTGCTGTCTGAAATAAGACTCGCCTCCTGGCGGTGAGAATCGATAATACTCTATCAATTATCCCAAAACCTTCCCGAATATTCCGTTCTCGAAACATCGATACTCCGAACATAAAAATGCCGTTGGCTCTTCCTATGATACGTTTCTACGAAAGCTGTTTATGTCCGTACTTAAGTACGAAGTATGTAGAAGTCGCTTGTCTGTCCCTTTACTATTGGCACGTAACAATACGTTTTCAGTAATCAGTTGACTTCCATTATGCCAAGTAATCTGTACAAACTATAAGTCTACGTATTTGTAATTTGGACGTTCCGAATTTTTCTATTTTGTTGGTGTTTTAAAAATTCTTTTCTAATTTTTGGAAATAAAATAAATCGAAACTGAAAATATTGCTTCCATTTTCCTTCCCGGTTTGTCGAAAACTGAGAAATCATTATCCTCGAAATGTATATAAAAACTATTTTAAATATAGTCTCACTTTCTAAATAGACTATATATGGGATCTTAACAACTCACAAGTACCAGTTTGAGACGAGCAGTATGAGCTGCACAACAAACAATCAAACCTACATGAAACAGTACAGTAAAATGTGCAGCTTTTCTGCAAAACGTATTTAAAAAGTGAAAAAAAAATTATTTGAAGGTCTCTTTTCGTCATCTTCATATAATGGCTAGTAAAAACTGACTCTCATCTTCATACATACAACACATTTCATTTCCATTGCTATAAACCCTTGCAGGAAATGGATTTATAAAAATAACGTATACGATCGGATTGGTTCTTTGTGATCGCGATCGCATTAGCTAACATTGACGTTACAAATGCTTTGATTAGAAGCGTTTAAAAAAAAATTATCCACAGTAGAGTTATGTAAAAAGGTCCTATAATAAACTAAATATTATTTTTTACTTTTTTCATTAATTTTGGGGGCATTCACAATGTAGAGTGGCAGCTGACGTACTTTTTTTCGCACGCAATAGTGCATATGGCTATCTCTGTTGGCTCAGAGTAGCGCAAAGTCATTGATTATTTATAAATAGTTGTGCACAGATTCATTGACGTCTTAGAAACGAGATGTCGCTACTTGCCAAAAATTTGATTGAAACTTTTATTTAATGGTAAAAATACAATTTTTCCACCATATAATATAAAAATGTTTCACAACAAAGTCAAAACTCCTTACTAGTCATTAATAATTCTTTTATTAGAAGTTTTAAAGCTGAAAATAACAAACGAAAGACACGTAGCGACATCTCCTTTCTAAGACGTCAATGATTCTGGGCACATCTATTTATAAATAATCAATGGCAAAGTTAAGCTGCATGAAAATAGCTTACAAACTGGAATTTCGATCTAGTGGCATGTAGATGGCGTGTTTTAATGTTATTTTCTGATTTATTATTTTTTATGAATGCTAATAAAAAACAAGAGGTATTTTTTTGCAAACTTCATGATTTAAAAACGAAAATATTACGTTAATTTTTATCTAGTTTCGAAGAAATCTCATGGCGCCAACAGGTGTCTCTTTTTTCGAATTTATTGTTTTTACAACGAGAATTGTTGGCTGGTCTCTCAATTAGGCGTTGCTGTGGTCTTTTGTTATGCTTATTTCAAAGTTCGAATTTCAATCTGCGCTGCATTGTGAACACCTTCGCTCTGGATTCAAAGCTCACTCTTCTCCACTCTGCATTGTGAATGCGGCACTCTTCCACTTAACCTCTCTGCTTCACTCTGTTCTACGATGATCTGCTTCTGTTTCTTAAAAAAGTTTTTATTCTCCAGGTGACGTGAGAAAAGTGGCTATGTAACGATGGCAGTGCCATCTTGTAGTTATTAGAAATAGCGCACAGCGCTCAGCAAAGCTTTTGTTGTTGTTATATCATACATAGATGTTCTTTTTGGGTTGACTCACGGTGAAGGCTTTACAAACGATTTAAATACCCGCAAATGTTTCTCCGCTACCTTGCTGCTGAAATAAAGGGTTGAGAAATTTTTCTATAGGTATGGTAGGGTAGTCGATAGAATATGGAAGAGGAGAAGCTATAAAAGTCGAAAAGAAACTAAGTAGGAGGAAAAATGCAGGACTGTATCGCGTTGTTTATCAACTCGTGACCTCTGGAACGGTAGTCAGCGCGCTTACCAACTGAACCAACAGAGACAACTGTTGAATTTCACTACACTTGAAAATTGAGCAGCAAAGGATATCCCGATCTCTCTTTATATACATGAAGCGATAGCGTATTGCATAAAATGTACAAAGAAATAAACGGCAAAAAGAGTTTGAAACCAGTGTCACTTGAAAAGTATAAGACAGACTTTAAAAAATGTAACGTGTGTTTTTGGTATTTTAAACCGGACGATGTTGTTCACCGTGTCAGTTTAGTTGAACTACAAAAATGTGTAGACAGGCAAATGGAACCGCGAACTGCATCGACTGTTCGAAGAGCATGACGTAACCTCCAAAAATATTATATGCGAGTGTCCCGCGGTTGTAGCTTTAAGGTTTCAAATCACCAATCCAAATAAGGTTTGCAAGCTAGCCCCAAAGGCAATAATCGAGCACGTAAAAAGCCCAGATTTAGCTTAACTTCTCTTGGAGAGAACACAATATATCGACTCTGGACGCGGTCTTAGCCTAACCTAACTTAATCTTGCTTTTATAAATTCTTTTATTAAATTTTTCCTTCACCGAAAGTAGAAAAGCAAATATCGTCCTAGCAAATCCCTACAGTCAGTGGTTCTTTAGAGAAATTTGGAAGGCAAAGTAAACCACAAATGAAATAATTAGGTCTTGTGAAGATGAATATTGAGATTGGTTTAAAAGCTTAATAGAAGCATGTAACCATTAGCGACAATAATTATACATAAAAAAAAAAGATTTCACAAAGTCAAACGTGTTTCCCAACGATATTTTTTTTTTGTAGAGAAATTACATTTGACAAAATGTAAAAGAAAAACTCGGCTAAAAATTCACAAAGTGAAAAACTAGTTACTTAGATCACAAGGTATAATCATAGCACCCTTAGTCACATTTTTTTCTTAAAGATTTTTCTCAGTTCATGGTATTTAGGATCAAGAAGTCGCTTATGAAAGCCAACTTTTGCACAAGTACACGCACACATACAAACACACTTAAAAACTTCTTTACTAATGTTATTACAAAATTTTCTCTAAGAATCTTTCCTTGTACATTTACTCCACCTGTTTCAGACAAATTTCTTGTTAATTTCTTTATGCACAAGCCAAGATAAGAAGTTTCTTTTGATCATTCAACCCATCACCCATGAATAATGTTTCTTCTGAAAATTTTTCTCAGCTTGATGACTACTTTAGGGGGGGGGACGTCCAAATAATATGAAGTGATTTTTGATTTCCAAAATTAGATTTAGGTATCCCATGTAACGTGCATATAGTAAGTAGATAGTAGTGTAAAATGGGAATAGAATTAAAACCAAGTTAAGCCAAAAGATTGAATTTATATATGTATGGATGTACCAAGGTGATATATGTATGTATGTTGGAGCAAATACCGGGGAAATGATGTTGCTTTTATGATATGATCAGTAAAAGAACTGTAAATATTACATATATCTGCCTTATCGAGCAAGAGACTATTGAACAACTAATGTGGATGTGTGCGATTCTACAAAATATAGGATAACTAATAAGCTGTTCAGTATTTCAACGCTCTAACGAGGCAGACCTTCCAGTAAGTATCAGTAACGTACCCAGGATTTTGTTTGGATGGGGGGGGGGGGGGGATAGGTATCCCAAGTACAAAGAAGTCGGAAAAATAGGGCTCTAAGGTCGCTTTTTGCGTCCTTCTGCGCACATAAGAACTGCTGTTGTATATTTAAAGCTTATTTTATCGGACTTTATAATAATATACAGATTATATTCTATACGTAATTCGTAAATTATGTTAAAAAAACTGACCTACAGAGAGCGGAAGGGGGGCGGGGGCGGGCACCGCCCTCCCTCGGTACACCCCTGATAAGAATGACCTCTGTTGCTCAGCTGGTGAGTGTGCTAACTATCTTCTAAGGGGTCCTGGGTTTGAATCATACTTCAACAGGTCATGCCCTTTTCCTCTTACCTAGTTTTCTTCTTGTATAACTTCATAGCTTCCATGAACATGATCTTACGTCCCCTGACCCGAAACAAAATAAAAGTTTTCTTCACCTGAGTGTATTTCTTCAACGTAAACTGTTCGTAAATAACCAAATTACAGAATTTGCTTATCATACTCTTCCTCTGTTGCAACATTTCATTTAAATTTCTCACTGATGAGCGCTTGAAGGAAACTTTACATCTTCCATTTTATACAGGTTTATTAGAAAAATTGTATTCGATAAGAATCTGCAGAATGATAGAAGTGCAAGAAATTTTTTCTCAATTATAAGAGAAAGAATTTCAGTGAATCTGTTTAAAAATTAGCTAACAGAGCGAAAAAAAAGTGAACTAAGCCTCATATAAACCGTAAAATTTGTTAGATTGATAGCTAATTGTTGGAACTTTCCAATGGTGTGCAAATTTCTCCCCTCCTCCCGTTCGTTTAGAAGTTATCGCTCAACAAAATTAGAATTTCGGAATTTTAGCTTATTTTTTATTAGGGTTCCGTACCCAAAGGGTAACAACGGGAACCCTATTACTAAGACTTCGCTGCCCGTCCGTCACCAGGTTGTATATCATGAACCGTAATAGGTAGACAGTTGGAATTTTCACAGACTGTGTATTTCTATTGCCGCTACATAACAACAAATAATAAAAATAAAATAAAATTGAAGGGGGCCCCATACAAGAAACGTGATTTTTCGGCATTCTTTTCCTCGTTTTAATTCTCATTCATTATTATTATCATAAGTAGGCAATTTTTTTTCAAATGACAGCATTATTAATATTTTTTCAAATGACAGCATTATTTTTCCACTCTCTTCCACTCTCATTTGAAAAAAATTAATAAAAAGTACGTGTAGTGTTAAATTGTGTACGATGGTACGGAACCAATCGTGCGCGAGTCAGACTCGCACTTTGCTGGGTATTTTTATTTAACTACTATTTTTATCAAAAGATATGTCATCAACGCTAATTTTTCATATTGGAGTTTAGAGGTCCAAAAACTTGGCTTTAAAATGACTAATCACACTTTGTACCCAAAATGTAACGCTTTCTGTGTTTTTGGCATTTTTTCTTAAGAAAATCCAGCGAAAAAGTTCAATTAATGCCAGAAAGTAGGCAATTATTTTTTGAAAGAGAAAGGGGAAGGGAGTGTGATAGGTCATTTTAAAAGGAAGTTTTTCTGCTTTTTAAACCAAATAAGAACAATTTGTATTGATGATGAGTTTTTTTAGATATAAATGCCATGATTTTTCATCATGCAAGTTCACTGAGAGCTGAGCTGCCTACATGGCAGTAGAGACTACACGTACAAGAAGTATGGCAGTGCAAGTTGCATGGAAGCTCTACTATCTCGTATAACCCCCGGATTAGACCGAATCTCTTTTAAGCTGAAATATTCGGCACGATTTTAAATTCACTCAACAGATGAGAATTTATATACTAAATGTATACTGAAAGCCTTGGTTAATATTTTTTTCATACTTTTTTCAGAGTAACTATCCTCAGGAACATATGAATTCATTCAACAATTTTTATTGCAGGATTTTGTTAGCTAGCATAATGCAATAAACTACTACCCGGTGATTTATCGTGGATCGCTGACAATTAAAATCTTTTCATTAATTTAAAAGAGATGTAATCTTTCACTAATTGGTCAGATCCCGCTGTTGCGCCCCATGTCGAGATTTTTCCTGAAGCCTTAGATCACTTCTTCCTATTCTCGCTTCATCAATCACTATATTCACCAGCGTTACTGATTCAGTCGAGCAACTTTAAATTTAGACTGTACTACAGTTAAACTCGCTCAACTGCTTATACTAACGGTTCAAAACACTCTCGGCCACAATGACGGGTTACCGACCGCATCAACATAAGGATTTTTCTTATAAAACTAACATTTACATAATGTTTATTAGTGTAAATTAAGCATGAATTAATTTGTTAGGAATTTATTCGACCATTTTCCTTCAGAATTTGAATACTATCGTGAAAGCTGACAATGGTATAAAAGAATATGAATTGATTTCGGGTACCTATGGGCAGCTACAAATTCTTAAAGAACGCAAATATGCATTCAATTTTGTCCTAAGAATTTTTCCCATAATTGTTTTTTATAAGGAACTGCAGTCGTATATTTGTTCAGTTCTTAATAATTAATTTGCATTTGAATCTTGTAATTCATTTCCGTTCTAGTTCCCTACATTTTGGGTTATCAAAATATTTTCGAGGTGAATATCTTCAAAAGGTCACGCCAAGTTGTTAAAAAAAAATTTCAGTGTGTGCGAGTTTATGTATATTAGAATGGTACCACCAATGTATTATTAGTTTTAAGAATTGATAACAAATTATTAGCTATAAATAGTTAATAGACTTAACCGTTTCAACCTTGATTGATTTTATGTCATTTAATGAAATATTTGTTTTCATTCATTTCAGTGGCAATAAATTTGCGCCGTAATCAATTTAAAATTTTATTGTAACATTTTTGCTATAACTTTTAATTGAATATAGAAATGGTAGTATTATAGGAAAAATTTGATATTCACTACTTTGATATCCAAATAGATTTGTACATTTCTATCTATGATGATAGCCTACATTCTAAAATTTCTTTAATGTAAGTAGAGCTACATAGTTATTTACATGCATACCATGTAAAGCCCTCTATTTGCCATAATTAATGTTAGTTAAATTTGTGAATTGCGATGCATTACGTGTATCTATCACCATAATTCCTCCAAAATTGTAGGATGGTTAGAAATTTTGGAAAAAAACAAACAAATGTTAAATGTGCGACCAGAATTTAAAATAAAGTAAAGGAAACGATTTTTTGATTTTCAGAGCATACGGTTAGAGGCATTTTCGATAATAGCAGGTGAAGTAATTTTTCGATTTCTGTCATGAAAACAGCTAAGTAAGGCTACAAAGCTCTCCAGACCAAATATTTGGGTTGAAGTTTCAACTGCCAATGTAAATTCATAGCATAGGTTTGGAGATTTTTCGACCAGTAGGATACGAAATTTATTAGGGTACGTGCACAACGAGGCGGGGTGAGACGGGACAAGGTGAGGCGAGACTATATCAAGGGTTTAAGAAATAACGTGATTGCACATTGTACTATGAGAGTGTTCATAACAACGCTCTGGCAACGTGCGATGTGGCGAGACACCTCAAGGCGCTAATTTTGATAGCTGGCGTATTCTTATGTGTTTTTTCTTTGATATAATATGAATAAATCAAATCATAATCGTATCGCCAATTAAGGGATAAATTTCCTGCAATAGTTGAGGAGTTCGAGAAAATGAATCAATCGAATAAACGTGCGCTAGAACACAATGATTTGATCAGTTGCATTCGCCAATGGGGATTTCACCAATACTAATACATTATTTAGTTATTCTGTTATTCATTACATCACCAACAGGATTCTCTCATCATAATTTGTATGGAATTGTTACATCCTAGATGATGAGAACATGAGGTATACTAAGTTTGTCATTCCGTTTGTAATGCATAGAAATAATGATGGTAGAGCAGGATGGATTGGACACCCACGCATGATACTATTTTGATTTTTGTCTGTTCGTCTGTTCACCTATCCGTCCATCTTTCTGTCTGTTTGTCTGCTTGTTTGTCCGTCCGCACGATAACTCGAGAACGCGTTCACTTAGAGTACTGAAATTTTGCAGACGGGCTAATATTCGTGCTATATCGATTGTAGTCAAATGATTCTGTGGTACCGTTGTCCACTAATTTTTTCTTCTTCTTCTCTTGAATTTTCTTCTATTTTAGAACTTATCTAATATCCCACTGTTGCCACCAAAATTTAATTTAATTGTAGATTTTAATGGTTTTTTTTTAATTTAATTTATTTTCTTTTATTGCAACACAACAAATCAAATGCGTTTTTTTTTATTATATCTACATACATATTATAAGTGCGAGAAATGTTCTTAGTTTGGAAACTTTGGTAAGGTGGTTGCAGTTCAGTATAGATTTGATTTGAGAATCTTTCTCGGCATGGGTTTTTTCCAATTTGATTAATATGTTATTCTAAGTAGGCAATCCTTTCAAGAAGAAAAATTTGTTTTTATTTAGGAGAAGTGCGGCCCCTGTTGTAAGGTCAACTTGAAACAGTGCGATTTTAACTCCATGGAAACAATTTCAACCAAAAGTCGAACGCTCATGTCAAGGATATCTATTACATGGTTCATTCAATGTGCTTATTCAGTCTCTCACAGACCGTGGTACAGTACGGAAAGACTTGTTTTTGGAATTATTTTGTAAAAATTGTCTAATGAAGGTTCAAAACGGTGCTGTTTAACGGGATAAGCGTAATTAAGTAAGAAATACTTGACTAAAACTGTACGACACTATAAAATTCATTACATTTCACAACTGTGACTGTAAAATTAATCACTCTGTTGAAAAAATGCAATGAAATTTCGATTTTTATTCCTTTCATTTGAAAGAAGTTTCATTTCCGTTGAAAAAAGTTTCATTTAATTTATAAATACCTTCATATAATTCAAAAATGGTTTCAATAAATCCAAAAATGCTATATACCTATAAAATTAATCAATCTCTAGATAAAATAAAATAGACAATTAACTTGATTGCGATTTTTATACCCTAAGGTCTCATTTCAAGTGAAAAAAGATTCATTTCATTTGATAAAAGTTTCAGTCCATACGAAAAAGGTTTCATTCCATGCAAAAAAGTTTAAATTCAATTTAAAAATAGTTTGGTTCAATTCGAACATGGTTTCATTTATTTAGTAGAATAAAAACGTCCAGGGCTAATCGTTTTCACAGTATACGTAAAAAACCTAAATTTCTATATGAAATACCAAGAAGGGGTTGCCCGATTTAAATCGTTTTTGAAATTGTATTTACTATTGCTATGAAAATGGCATGTACCGAGATTCAGCTATCTACGTTGACGCGTTCTCATGCAGTGACCAAATATACGAGTATAGTGAAAAGCGAAATTTTTGCATAGAAACCCCACGAAGGAGTTACTTGATTTGTCCCATCTTTGAACTTATATTTCCTCTTTTTTCTTAAAGCCAGTTTGCAAAATTTCAGCTCTCTAAGTACGTGTGAGGAAAAGCAATGGATTTCGCCAATCATCGTAAGATTTTGGAGATGATTCAAAGATTGTGCCTCCTCAGTACATGTGGCACTCTTAAGTCAACTAGTACATGTCGTCAAGCAGGGGGCGTCAATTGCAGCGCTAGAACTGAATTTTAATCAGTGCTGGATTCACACTGGAGCAAGAGTTCCACATGAATCCATCTTTAAATTTGTGTAGTCTATCGTTGCTGGCATCGACAGGGACAGCGACTATCTCCTCGAGACTATGCTGAAAAGCCCTTTTCAATCTAGAACTCCATCCATGGAATGGGAATCACATTCTGTACTTTAACCATGACCAACCCTATTCTATCTACACCGACTCCAAATCCGAAGAAAACACTGGAGCAGGCGTTTTCTGCGAAAAGCGTCACCTGGAAATTGCCATACACCTTCCTTCGAGCGGAAAGGCATCTCCTTAACTCACACACTGAGAACAAGGAGAACGCTATTTGCTCAGATAACCAATCCGCTGTCAAGGCTTTAGCTAATCCTTTACAACTTCCAAAGTCGTACTGGAGTGTAAAACCACCCTCTCGCGGAATAACAGGGTACATGTTCAGTGGGTGCCAGGGCATAGCAACATACATCAGCGAGAACGAAAGGGTGGACGAGATTGCTCGTCTTGGTGAAGCCTATCTCAATTACTTCTATTTGGGCCAACCGCCAACACTGTCGCCTTTGATTATATGATCCTTCGGGTAGAACTACAAACAGTGGCGAATCCAGGATTCTTGTGAGAGGCTTAAAAATGATATATGCTGAAAACTGAACAAAACTTTGAAGACACTCACCACCACTCGCAAATGTTAAATGCACCAAATCTATCATTTAAAAGATACGAGTCAAATAGATTAGGAAGTGGCTACCAATCGCAACAAAAAAAGTTGCTGAAGGTTCTTTGCCACTCCGAAAAGGCAAAGGCGATGTTAGATTATCCATTTTGTTTTGGTTTGCAAAAGGTGAAAGTGTACAATTTCCCAATCATTCAATTTTAGTTAGTAATACTAGGGAAATGTATTTTATTTGTACGTATATAACTTCGTTAAGAAAGTGTGACTTCTTTTGTTTTTATATTATTAAGCGAAGCTCCTTTGAATTATGATACATTGACCATGCATGTAGAAATATAAGAGCGAAAGGCAACCAACATTGCGTCGGAGCTCGAGTGAGTCCATATGACAAGATTTTGCCACATCGCCAATGAGCTGAAGGCTCTCTTTTGCACAATATCCAATGAAGCTGCGACTCTGCGACCAGCCCAGCCCCGGCCTACATATGGCAATTGTATTCCATTCTAGGTCTAATGAAGGACTTGTAGAGGAGTGCTACATTTGACGGGCTGAAATATTTCTTACACCTTTTCAGAAATCCAAGACATTTCGAATGCTTCTTTGGTAACAGAGGGGATGTGATCTGTCCAGTTTAACTTACTGGAAATGTTAATGCCAAGAATGCTTAATGACGCTGAATCAGAAATTAATGCTCCATCAAAAGAAACGGGTGTGATTAAGTTATGATCTTGTTTTAAAGAGATGGGACAGCTCTGGGTCTTAATTGGATTGAATTCGATGCGATTTGGTTTGCTCCATACGAGGATATTAATAAGGTGGTTATTCAAGGATCTAAATAGGCAATTGTCAGATGTGACATTTCCTCGTTAGTCCGCAAGAGTGTCAAAGCAGTAAGCGAAACCAAGGGTACTGTCATCGGAAAAACAATGGGTGGGATTGAAAGTAAGGGAAAGCAGATCATTAATGAAAATTGAAAAGAGAGATGAAGAGAAAACAGAGCGATGAGGCACCCCGGAATTAATTGGATGAGATTAAGATGTAACGCCATCTATTATCATTCGTGTTAAGTGCCCAGATAAAACACTTTACATTCATAATAGAAGAGGACGAGAGAGGCCAAGTGCTTTGAGTTTGGCTAAAAGGGCTGAATTCCAGACACTATGATAAGCCTTTGAAATATCTAGGGCAACAATTTTGGACTCACCAAAATTGAGAAGACTACGGCTTCAACGTTCCATAAGAAAAGTAAAAAAAAAAGAAAAAGCCATATTGGCGACCGTTGTGGGTTTGATTAGTTTCTAGATACTTTTCATTAATTTGGAGCTAATGATAGATTCAAAAACCTTTTAAAGAATCGAAGTGATTGTAATTGGTCGATAATTTTAGGGATCGCTACCCTTTCCTTTCTTGGGAATTGGCTGAATGTGAGCTAGTTTCCAAGCAGTTGGAAATTTTCCTGTCGAATGAGACAAGTAAAATAGTTTGCGCAGAGGTTTAGCCAAGGATGAGGCGCATCTTTTAATTAACGGAGGCTTGAAACTATCAGGACATGCAGCTAGCTAGGATCTTGAACATATCTCTCGTATAGATGTGTATTGGCTCTTGTATACATCTAGAAGGGAGATGCAAAGTGGATGGAAAAGGAGAATTTGAAGCGAATCTAACAGTCTAAATATTAGTTTTATTCAGGGAATCAAGAATCACTTCATTGCAAAGTAGTGAAGGAATAGAAGAACTGCTGAAGTTGCTCCTGATGGTTTTGACCTGGGACCAGAAACTCTTGTTGCCTTTGCGTCTTGACAAGATTCTAACATTTTGGTTGAAAAGAAATTTTTCTCTTTGAATAGTGTTTCAGTTTCTGCACATGTATGCAATTGATAGGTGTGGGGTCACCTGTACAGGATGAGACGTGTTGATGATCCTAAAAGCAGGGGTTGCGGAGAGGAGTCCGAAACGGTGATACACTTTCATTGTTACTGTCCGGCACTCTCAGGAAAACGATACAGAATCTTTGGTTCACACTTTCTGGACGAACTGCATGAAGCCGGCAAGGAGGCCAATACTTAGCTTTATAAGAGCATCCGGTTGGGACCTATGAGCGATTGATCATGGGTCCAGAGGGTGAAGAACCTCTTTTCAAACTAACTAATTTACTAAGTACACGCGTTCTCGACTTATCGAGAGGACGGACGGTCAGAGGAGCATGCAAAAATCAAAATAACTTTAAATATTATACTTGGCTGTCCAATCCATTTTGCTCTACCATCATTATTTCTAGGTGTTACAAATGGAATGACAAACTTAGTATAGGCACCCTATGATTTCAGCATTTAGAGAATATAAAAATGAAATTATTTCAAAACCAACAATTTAAAATAGTTTACCATGTGCAAACAAAGAAAGTAGTGGGCGGTCAGCAAAAATAGATACGAGAAAGCAGGTTGAAATCGTGAAAGCGTTCGAAAATACCCTTGGCAGTTCAGCACAATGTTTGGGACGAAAATTTAATGTATTTAATGCAACAATCTATGGACAAATGAAGAAAAATTTCCCTTTGATATGAACGCTTTGAACTTATCTCACACAAGCACCAATTTTTACTGACGCTAATTAGACTTTAAATAGCATGCACTTTCAATCTCCATTACACAAAACTTTTAACAAGAAAATGAGGCCACATATGTGGGGGTATATTTTGCGCTTTATATCACGTCAATTGCTTTTGTTATTGTTGTCATTGCAACGAGGAATTCCCTTTGAAAAATCATGTCTCTGTGAGCTGCTTTATTCCATGGGATGCCCTCTAATTGAGTGTGTTTACCGGATGGAGGGGATACATCAATAAATGTCTTTATAGATAAATGTCACCATATGCATGGCTTTCGACAGGAAAAATATTGTTGGTAATAATATTATCTCTCGATGATGGAAAAAAGAGATGAAAAATTTCACAAAAAAAAAAGCATATTATCACTGCATGATTACATAGATTGATGAATAGCTGTTTTTGTTTTTTTTTTATATATATATGAATGTAAATGTACATTATGTACAACTAATTTACTAAATTTACTAAACATGTTTTTTTCTATTCTTTTTCAGGATTGTATGTAGAACACCAAAGTTAAGGTGGTAACAGTGATTCATGAACAATTATTTTTGAAAGAAGTGTAAAGTAATTAAAAATTTTTAATTTATTATATAAAAATTTTAAATAGAAAAAATAAACGGGATCGAATCTTCTAATAATGTTTATCTAAGGGGTTGATTCCCGAAGGGGATGAAACCCAAACAATGATGTTAATAAAATTAACAAGAAAAAACTTTGAAGTGAATTAATTATGACGTTAATAATATCGAAAAAATTAATTAGTTTAAAAGTGTAAAATATTTAATAATAAGAAAGATAGAGAAAAGTTTAAGTTTTAAATGATAGTTAAATTTTTATTAAATGCTGAGTCCAAAAATGCAGCGATCTGTTCGTGTAAACGAAAGTCAACTTCTGATGCTTTCAGAAAGGGCACAATTCGATCATGCCATGGTAAGTTGAGAATTTATATGAGTACTTTTTTTTTTGTTATATGTTTTTTTTTGTTATATGTTTTTTTTTACTTTATTAATTTAATTTAGTCGAAATTAATTAATTTTTTTAAGTATACAGTTGTCGAAGTCATATATAACGATCAATATGGGATCAGAAAAAATCGTCGATATATCTGAATGTAAACAAAAATTACAATGAAATATTTTTCTCTACGAAATAATGTTTTTTGACTCGAAAAAAGAAAACTACTAACGAAACATAAGCACAATTTCTTTTTATTAATAATATTCATTCAAAACATACATAATTAAAATTTATTGAAATAATCAGTTATTGTGGTCTGTGTCTTACAATTTAGATATGATTTTGAAAAACAAGGATTCCAATGTAGTTGCTACTTTTAAACAATTTGCCTTCAATATTATTAAATTTTTTCAAATAACTCGTTATCTGCAAAATTTAGAATTTTAAACTAAATATACCATTCGAAATAAAATTTTAAATTTTCTAATCCTGCGTACTTTGGTATAGCAATTACACTATTATTAACAAAAGAATAACCACTTAAGTACCCAAAAATCTTAAATTATTTTTTCGAGAAACAGCACAAGTAGACATGCTACCGAGAAGTTAAAAAAATTGATCAAATATCAATGCAAGTGCAGATAAGTTGTTATTTTAAAATGAAATTCCGACTTTTTTTAATTTTCATTGTTTTGTGTGATTTTTCTTCAATTTTTGTTTGTGTATGTATTAACAACAATAATAAAAGATGGCGTTTATCAATACCAGTATTAACAACATTCATATTCATTTCCAGTCATTTTGCCTGTTAAGATTTCATGGCTTTCCCGATTTTTCTTGTTTTTCAATAAACCGCATAAGTGAACTCCTGTACCGATTACTGATTTCAAATAAATATTCATCTTCAATTGAGTCGTTAATTCGAACACAGTATATCGAAAAAAGTGTTATAATTGAGAGCGAAAAACATTGTATGTATGTGCAACTTTTTCGTCATATTTAACATTTTTTGAAAATAGTATCAGTATACTGTTAATAAAATTTATTTCAAAGCGTCCTGTGAGAAAAAGAAAAATAAATTCCACAAATTGGTGATTTCCCAAAACTTTTTCTCACTTTTTTCGACTTTTCCCTCGTTTTCTCAAAACCACAGAAATAATATGAAGCTTCGAATTATTGTTATAGCATTGAAAGCTTCAGAAACAGAAAGTGATTGGTAAACTATCTACCTCTTCTTAGGCGCCTATCCAGACCTGTTTCCTGGGGGTGGTCACAACTAAAATATTCGAGGTGAAGTCGGAAGAAGTCACTTTTAAAACTTTGTAAAATGTATGGTTGACAACGCTCATAAATATCTTCAGCGACCCAAACCAGCCAAGGCACCTGAATACATATAACCATAGGTTCTATAATACAAAGGTATTGCAGGCATATTGTGTAGTTTGACCTGAGTGAAAAATAATGTGGGATATCCGAGATTCCACCTACGTTGAGAAATTTTTAAAACTTCGCATTGTACATGGCTTCCACTAATCATGGAGCACCACAGCCTGGACCTGATGTAGAAAAGCCCTCAATTTTTTCTTAGCAAATTACTGGAAATATTTTCTTTAGAATTTGTATGCCATATTGGAGAACGACAGCAATTCCTCGCTCAAATATAAAATCAACAATGTCTCGATCTCGACCTGGGGCCGGATTCACTAACTCATAGAGTTGTGGAGTTGTGGAGATGACAGTTCTTTAGACACTTAACTCTCCACTCGGAATTCTGTATCTCGCTGAATTTGTATTGAGAAGTACCAAACTCTCTTTTCCACTCGACAAAACTCTCTTTTCCACTCGACAAAACTCTCCGCTGTGTTAGTTATGGAAAAGTAAGAAGATTATTTCTCAACTGACAGTATTGGCTGCTTTTATTGTCGTTTGTGATGATATCTAGGTACTTAGGAATTTTCATGTGAAATTATGGGCTCACCACATATCCTGGCTAAGTTTACGAAAACAAATTATGGAAATTCTTGTAATACTTACAGAGGAATACGGATTTTGGTGTCTCAAGGTACACGCTAAAAATGGTCAATTTGGTCGTCTTCCAGTCCAGAAGAGATGCTATAAAATTTTTAAATGTGCACGTTAAAGCTTGTATGTATGATTAAATCGCATCCCCTTATTAGATATGTAATTAGTTTTTGAGTCCAGTTAATAGTTTTGGAGAAAATTGCAAAACAAGTGAATCAGTCCTTCTTAAGATGAAAAAATGTCCTTTTTTTGGTACAAAAATGGACATATTGTCAATTCATCTTTATGAAGAACTGGCAAGTCGTGGAAATTCACTTTCCATGAGAAAAATGTTCACAACAGAATACTAATGGATGTGAATCAAAGAACGGAAGAAATATATGCAAAATATAGGAACTGGGGTGTATATGACCCCAGTGCAAAAAATCCGCCTTTCGGCGGTAAAAAGTCAGTTATGAAGTTAAAATGATTATAAAAAAAATACCACCATCGATTACCCACTTCTCACTCTTTAATTTGATACCAAACATGACGTATTTTGGATAACCTCCAATAAGGGGCGGTATGACATCCCATACCCAATAGTCCCTGTCCCAAAAGTTGTTCATCTATATTTTTATACTCTAGACCCTAAATCCGAAGGATAAAACCCGAATGCTCTACGACCCTCACACAAAGAGTTAGCCGTCCTTCAATATTGCGACACTTCTCACGTTTTCTAGATAACTCCCAAGTATGTTTGAGAATAGCGAATGGAGAGTTAGGGAGTTTTAATCAAGGAAAATGAAAATTCTCATCTCCCAAACTCGCCGAGTTACAAAATCCGGCCGCTGGATGTAAAGAAGGCCTCAATTTTTTCCTTGAAATTTATTGGATATTTTTTCTTCAGAATTTGTATGCATTTGACCGACAACAGGCGTCTGGCTAGTTAAGCAATAAGCATTCATTTCTTCTTAGAAATTTACTGAAAATGTTTCGGCAGAATGGAGTTATTTTCAGACACAACACTTTCATGTGTGCCGTTGTCGGCAGCCAAAATTGCATACAAATTCTAACGAAAAAAGATTTTTTAGGTGTGAGACACTGTGGAGTTTCAGATATTCAATTCTATTTTAGAAAATTGAGTTCTATAGACAGGCTCCCTGCAAACATTCCCGTTTAAAATCGAATCGAACTCAACGCAAATCAAGTTGACTGGATGAAGTTAAGCCAGAAACATAATACGATGCAGTACAGTGTTGGAGCATTGTACTGCACTGTAAGGCACATTGAAAGCAGTGCAGTGCTTTGACAATCAACTTTTGAAGATTTCATATATAAATTTTTTGTATTGTGGATTCATTATTTTGAGAAAAACTCTACCCATTTTTCTTCTAATATCATTTTAAAATTAATTAGTCAATTTAAAACTGAGCACTTCCTCTATTTTGTAGTATTTAACAAATGTCAACTGATGCAGTGTGTAGTGTTTTAGAAATTAGCCTAAACGATGCAATGCAGTGTATGTGAATTGCAACATGATATTACATGAGCTCTAAATTTCAGTGCAGTGAAATGCACTGCACTGCATCGTATTGTGCTTCAGCCTTTACGTCTCGTAATCGAATTCGCTTGAGACGTGTTGCGAATTGTAGGAGAAAAGAACGGAACACGATATCGAATCATATTAACGTCCCGACAGTGGTTCGCTAGATCGACTTTCTTTCGAAGGTCTTGTATGTGCTGGTCTGGTAGTTAGTTTTGGATTTGATTTTTTTTTTAAACAGTACGGTCTGGTATAGCTTTCTCTTGTAAAACGTTTTCAAATCTCAAGTAAATACGATATCGAATAAATAAATAATAATTACGAACCGTAGTAAAATTTCACTTTGCACTTCACTCAATAAAATCTCAATTTAAGATGACGGTGATGAACAATTTCATGAATACAAAATATTTGCTTTAACGAATTCCTCGGAAATTGACATGAGTCGTATCGAGTAATTTCGTATATGTATATGTAGCAAACAAATCGAAAAAATTTCGAGCTACGAGCGATTCATCTATTTAGAATTCTCGGAAATTATGACATGCTGCTGAAACTTCGTTTATGTTAAAAAAAAATCGAAGAGATTTCGAGCTACGAGCGATTCATCTATTTCGAATTCATTTCGCTACGGCTGAATATCGTCCAATTGTTTTCAGGGCTTCTTTGTATTATAGTCTTTGATATACACTAAGACCTCGGTTTGCGTCGTAGATATGTTCCAAAAAAATCGCGACTCAAATCGAAACGACGCAAAGTGAATTGCTATTTTCTATTGGAAATCATATAAACAGCAAAGATAGGTTACCGTAATTTTCTTTCAGTCCTTAAATGTTAAAAAAAGAAGAATATTTAAATAACAAAACAAAAGTAAAACTTTATTAATTCATTTAAAAACATAAAAAAGACTAGTAATTCAATTAAAAATTAAAAATATGTACACAAAATAAAGAAATAAATTATGAAATTATTCAGACTCTGTAGACGAGCTTATGGCCATAGTCTCTTTTCAAAAAATTTGTCCAAAGTTTGCTGAACAGCTTTTTTTCTGATATTAAGGTAAAGTTCCTTGTAACAATTAATACCATTTGCTACCGCCCGAGAAACTTTTACACTTCGTTCGTTGTCAGGATCATTTTTTGAAGAAATCTCAATTGCTTCGTCTATTACACTCATTGCTTTAGAAATTTGTTGTGAAGTTAAATTTCGACGGTCACTTATATCTATCGAGCTGTCTTCTTCGTTAGCGGTTTCCAAATCCAGTTGCATCAATACCTCGTTAGACATTTCTTGGTTATGAGAAGCTAGTAAATCATCTATGTCAGTCTCATCCATCCCTTCAAAATTAGATTCTCTTGTTAAGTTAGCGATTTCATGACAAACAGTATGTCATCAACTTCTAAAGAGGAACTGTCACTTTTTTTCTTGTGCGCACATTCTGGCCATATTTTGCGCCAAACACCGTTCATACAAGATGGTTTTACCTCCTCCCAAGACAGAGAAATAATGTCGATTGCCTTCAAAATATTAAATTTTTTCTAAAATTGCTACATTGTAGTCTTATCGGGTCCATCAGTTTCACTCAAAAGCAGCTTAAATGTTCAGCGGAGATAATAGCTTTTAAAATTCGGGATTACACCCTGATCCATCGGCTGTATCAATGATGTGGTGGTCGGTGGTAAAAACACAAATTTAACATTTTCTGATAAATCATCAATATAAACCGGGTGACCAGGGGCATTATCTACTAAAACTAAAGCTTTGAAGTCCAAGTTCTCTGTATTGCAATAAGCTTTAATTTCAGGAATAGCACACGTGGAAATCCAGACTTTAAATAATAATGCCGTCATCCATGCTTTTTTATTCGCTCGCCTGTGTGCAGAAAGTCGATCTTTTGAACAGCCCTTCAAAGATCTAGGATTTTCTGAGTGGTAAACAAGTAACGGCTTAAACTTAAAATCACCATTTGCATTGCCTCCTAGAAGTAGAGTCAGTCTATCTTTACTAGCTTTAAATCCTGGTGCAGATTTTTCAGTTTTTGATATAAAAGTTTTTTTTGGTAGACGTTTCCAAAATAAACCAGTCTCGTCAATATTGAAAACTTGTTTTGGGACATAACCAGCCTCGTGAACTATTGCTTTTAACTCTGTAGGGAAACGGTCCACAACGACGGTGTCTGCATTAGCTGATTAGCCTTTGAGAGCAATGCTGTGTAGATTTGCGCGAGTTTTGAATCTCTCAAACCAGCCGTGACTAGCCTCAAAATGTTCTTCTTTTTCAGTGGCACTACCGCTTGCACCGTCGTTACACATAGATTTGCCTTTAATATCTTCAAATAAGCTTTTTGTTTTTGCCTGGATTACCATTTTGCTTAATGGAATTTTCTGTGCAATCTGATTTTGAATCCAAATAGAAAGCAAAGACTCCGTTTTAATCATAAAACCACTCCTTGTACGAGTCATAGTTTTGGCGTCTAAAGATGTTACAGATTTAGCAGCCTCTTTTATTCAAGTTCTATCTCGAGCTGGAATAGTTCTGAGAGTTTTTGCAGCCAGATCAAGAGCTTTTGCTATGTCTACAGCCTTTTCTCCATTATCAAAGCGTCGTAATATGTCCAATTTAATTTCCAAAGTTATAGTTATATTTTTTTTTGTAACTGTACCAACACTGCTTTTTCCACTCATGATTATTATGGTCTAAAAAGTTGAGATATAAATTTAAAAAAACAGGGTTACAGCCTTTTAATATTTAAATATATTTTACTTACCTTAAAATTTATAATCAAAAGCAAACCCTCCACTGCAACTATGATTTTTACAATGATTAACAAAAAACCTTCCACTGCAACCAACAACCAACTAACAATTGAATGTAAACTTTAATTTTGTGATTCTCCGAAAATCCAAAAAAAATTAATTTTACAAAACACGAATCTACGTTTCAGAAAATTAAAAAAAAACATGTATGTATTTCAAAATGATTCTCCGAATAATGAAAAAAAAGCAACGCAATACGAAAAAACAACGACTCATAGCGAAAATGCGTCTTACTTCAGTAACGACGCAACTTCGGAAAAACGCAAAACGAAACGACGCAAAGCGTGTATAGTTCTTTAGAACCATGGTCGGTAACCAATAGCGCATGAAAAATCTAAAAAAAAAAATAAAATTTCAATTCTTTGTAAGAAAACTGAATGTTTTTGTCTTGTGGCCGAAAGAGTGAACCACAAGAATCAATTCACCAATTCGTTTGAACCGTTGTCGGTGATTACATAGTTACTCATTCAAATTCTTAACAACAATTTGTAAGTAAATTTCTAACACAAATTTAATGCTTCCCAACAATCCTGAAATTTTTGAAGAACTCAACCTTGAATAAATATCGCTGTGAAAAATCAACGGGTGGCTATTGGTTGATTGCATGGAACTAAGGTTCTACTCCCTACCCCTAGAGCAAAATTTGCCAGTTTGTTTGTTCCTGTTGCGAGATTCCCACCGCGCTGTCCTGCCATCGATTTTATGTCGGGCAATTAGATTTGTAAAAAAAATTTATGATCGCTGACCAATTTCTTAGAAAAACTAGCTGTGTTAGCAGTAATTTCCGCATTAACTTAGCGCTATGATTTAAAATATTTTTGGACAAAATTCTAATTTTCGTTCACATTGAATTGGAATAATGAAAAATGTACATAGATAAAAAAGTGTTAATTTTCTGAACTTAGAACCCATATGGATCAATGTTTGACATTAGAATTATTAAAAAAAAAAAAAAAATTGCCAAAAATATTTTAAATCATACCGCTCTATCGAAATAAGGTAATGCGGAAATTACTGCTTATCCTGACTCAGACCCATATGCGAAAAAAATACAGCTAATAAAATAAATTTACTTGCATAAAATAATTTTTTTTCCACTATACGTGCTCTTTACCCGTATTGAATAATCGTAACTACAGAATGTTTTTGATATGAAACAAGTTGTTATATGTCGAACCTGGAATCGCTATGGCCTGGAAATGAAGGAAACACTTAAATATAATTACTACAATATATTTCAAGGGGACTACTATTGCATATGGGTTCCGTTTTATCTTGTCTGTCTTAAACTGCAAAGATTTTCACATTACTTTCAGATCGTGAGCAGTATAGTGTAATTACTTACCCTCCCTAAATCTGGATTCCGAGATCGTTTTGAAACAATGCTTTTTTGTCCTGGAGTTACCAAGGCTACTGCCGCATCGCTGTGAGTTCCTGTAAGACATATATGTATACATGTAAGGAAAGTGAGCTTTCCGAATTCCAATTAATACCTAGTATATCCACTAATATAGAGAATTCTTTGAACCAGAGGATCGACCCGCCTATAAGTTATTTTACACGGTGTCATTTCAACTCTCTGCTGTATTTCATCACAAAGAGTATTGAAAAACCTAACTTATTCCTGATTATTAGACTAGTAGAATTTAGTTTAATACATTTAATGAATTTAAAATTTATTTATATTTGTAAAGATGATGTAAAGCAGGCAGAGCGTCGCCTTAGTTTTTTTTTTTTAAACACAATCTTTTAAATATTATTCACAAGTTCCTCCTTTATTTAACTGTAGGTACTATTTACTCTTATAACATTCAAAAACCATTATCAAATCAACTCTACTATCCAAATAGATTACTTCGTTTACTTGACTGTCTGAAATAGGACTGCCTCGTGACGGTGATAATAAGTGCCATATTTATACCCTTGTGTATAGAACTACCTAGTGGTTGCGAAACGAAGATTGTTGTTTGTTGTATTGTAGAGGCGCTATTACTGCAAACGTAATCAAAGGGCAAGCCAGCAATGCCTCGCTCCAATATAAAATCAACGATGGCTCGACCTGATGTCGGGAAAAGTGTTGCCACAAGAGGTAGGAATAAAAGTAGCAAGACTAAAGGGAAAAAGTAGCAAAGTAGCAAAATTTTGTCAACAAAAAAGTAGTAAAAAGTAGAAATCTTAAAGAAAAAAAGTATAAATTAATAGTAACATTTTATTTAAAAAAAATATAAAATATCTTTCTGTTAACAATAAAAAACAATAAAGACATTTCATACAAGTCAAATTAAAACTGGATAAGTCGCAGAATTAGAAAGTATATGCTTAGTTGAACAAAAAATATTGATTTTTTTCCTTAAATAAATTCATTCCATTTTACAGCACATAATAAATAAGGTAGTACATATATATATGTATATTAAAGATTTTGTCTCGATATTTAACCCATTAAAACCGAAAGTGATCCAATAGGTGAAGAGATCTGAAATTTTGTGTGGTGAATTTTTGGAGGAACTTGAAGATTTAAAAAATACTGCTTTTTGATTTCTTCCATCCGTTTGGGTTTGGGCGCCCGTAGCGTATACGCTACACTCGGCCATTCTCAGCACTAATTTGTCCAAATAAAATATACAAAAATAGAGGAAGACTAGTTATTTATTGAAAAACAATGAATGTAACGAAAAACTAATAACTTAAAAATAACATAATTAAAAAAAAACAGTATTCTTACTATGAAAAAACAATAATATTACAAGTAAAAAAAAATATATTCCAGATAATAAAACATTCAAGGTAAACAGATATAAAAAATTTACGCAGGCGAAATCCTATTTTTTGTCTGAGAACACGAAATGGTACCACTGGAAGCAGGGCACACATAGCCCAACATCGCATTTCACACATCCAGTAACACATTGAGTTTTGCAACCGTAGCCAGTGCGACCTCCCCCTTCACCACTCATCTCCCTCTCCTGATATTTGGTTATATCGGGTGGTATTACACTATCGGCGTAAAGACTTTTAGCATTTCACGAATTGACTAAAAATTTCGGACACATTATATAAAAAGTGGCTAAGTCGAAACCGGTGCACTAACTGCTTACTTTTCATGAAGTGTCTAGACTAAACGTGAAGTGCTGAGTTACGTCAAATATCTACGACATATAAATATATAGCAAAAAAGCCATATGTGAATATTACCTATAAATACTTTTTTTTTTGCGTGTGATATTTGGGTTTGGCTCACCGCAAAAAAACGCATTAATATTACTCTGTTCACATAACAAGTCAAGCAATTCATCATCAAAAAATAAGGAGAATATTTCGAATGGCTCTAGGTCAGCTAAGTCTGAAAATCGGATGACGGGAATAATCCTTTCGAACCGGAATTAGTATCAGGAATCCATTTCATTGTATCAGTAGTTGCTTTAGATTTTTTTCTTTTTTGAGGTTGTTTAGCTGGCTGTGCGGATGCTCGTTTAGCTCGTGTTCTTCGTGGACGTGGTGGTGGTTTTTCTATTGGCCTTGATATACTTGGTTCTGATGAACGGCATGGTGTTTTTTTTCGAATAACCTTGATGTGCTCGGTTGTGGTAAGAGAAGTGGCTCAGTGCAATCTTCTGAATGAATTTCCTGATCGGAAATATCAAATAATGGAGGTGTCGCTGCTACTGAATTAATCAAGTCTACTTCCAAATTAGTAAAAGAGTTTTCTAAAATATCAGTCGCTTTTGATCGACTCCATATAGGTTCTAATTCATCATCAGGTGTTGGTGTCTCAGCTCGTACGCGTCTCACAATCATCTCACAAGGTTCTTCCAGCTGTTGCTTTGACAAATTAAGAAATGTGCCTCCACCTTAATCATGACATGAATCTTCTGCCGATTGAAAACCAGATCCCGATGGTGGCTCAATATACACAGCCTCAACAACTTCTGCGTCATCATCATCGCCATCCAACCACGAATCTATCTCCTCTTACATCTCCTTGGCCGTCAAATATTTTCTGTATTGAACAATCCGTCAAGAAAAACAATCGAAATTGAGAAAAGCGGTTGAAATTCCATAAAAAACGAACAACAGAAGAGAATATGGCAAATGGCCGAGTGAAGCGTATACGCTTCACAGAACTTTCGAGCGTCAAGAACCAGGCAAGATTCACCACAGCAAAAAAAAAATATTTTTTGTAATTATTCTTTACAAATATTTAACAATACTGCATAACACGTCCTTTTAGTTCTCTTAAACGAATAACGAAATAAGTTAACTTACACACGACGGGTCATCATTTTGCCTTTTTTCATACACAGAGAAAATTACTTGAAACAAATGTAGGTCCTCACACTTCGGAATATGGAGCGAGAATTATGTGGCGATTATTTTTAGTGTATATTATACCTCTATCTTCGTTATAAAACTTCTGACGCACCACTTCATTATTGTAGTATTTATTTCACCAACTTTTGTACTCAAAGGAAAATTGTGCGTATACGCTGCAGTAGGAGTTAATGGGTTAAGACTATTAAACGCAATTTTAAATTGCTTTATGTAATTACGGTGTCGACTTCTACTTGCCCTTTTGCAAACATTATGCATTAGGCCAAATCTATTTGACTTATTTGTTTTAGTTACTTGGAGATCTGAGAATACTCGTTCAGCGGCAGCAGAACTGTGTGGTAGACACATTAAATTCATTACGAAATCACACAGTTCTTTAAATAAATATTGCCCCAATCAGTTTTTTAAAGTCGAAAGATAAGTCCAAAAACTTTCAGGATCAGTCAACTGACTGAAATTCGATTGCACCTTTAAGATTTGCTATTGTGTACTAATTTTTTCTACATCAGAATGTTTATAAAGATTTGAAAATGCTTTTAATAATGGCAAAATAGAATCGTTACATTTGCATGCACTATCGGGATCTAGAAGACAACACAAGTGTTTTAAAATGTCGCTTTTGAAATCGAAGCGTTTTGGTATTTGACTACATAATTTCAACATAAAACGAAAGGGTATGTGACCTTACAGTAGTCAAAACTGAATCCACTAAACCCCTTTTTTTCTGCAATAAATAAATAAGCACTTGCACTGATGTAGGTATATCTCACTAAGTGGCAAATAATTCGCAAGCTGAGTTATTTATGAAGTCAGGTTAAACGAAAAACGACAAAATTAACTTGAAGTTTGTCTCAATTGTTTTACATAATGTACGTAACCTAAATTTTTCTGCTTGAAAAGTTATTAGTAGTTACAACTTGAAGGATTTCTGACAAAAAGTAAAAATATATTTTACTAAAGGATTTCCCATTTATTCAAAAATTTTTCTTGCAATTATTAAATCGTCTTCTAACGAAGATGATAGAAAAAATAATTGAAGAGCTTCCCATTGCTCCAAAATTCTGTCAACAGCTTTCTTTAAAGATAGCCACCTCGTTGGAGCTATGCTAAGGATTGTTTTCTGCTTTACGCCAACATAATCCTGAAATTCTCCAAACGCCGATATTCTTTTAGAAAATTTATTTCGAACTTCCTCTATTTTGAGTATCTAATAAGCTCGATTGTCTGAGTTTATGTAAAAGTAGCATTTTAGACAGAATAATAGAAAAAAGTATCTAAGTAGCATTTTTGGAATAACATGAAAGGGAAGGCAGACATTTTTTCGTAGAAATTTACTGGAAATTTTTTCCTTAGAATTGTTTGCATTATATTGAAGGCCGACAACGCCACACATTGTATCTGAAAATAACTCCAGTCGGACACCAGACTGAATAAAAATTCTGCCGAAACAGTTTCTTTAAATTTATAAGGAAAAAATTTTCAGTAAATTTCTAAGAAAAAATTGCGGCTTTTCCCCACTGACTTATAGGAAAGAATGGCACAAGTTGGCAGAGTTAGAGCTACCAACACCAAGTATTTCTACCCGGGGAATACACGAGTCAGTAGAACTGACTCTGACAGCGATTGACACTTACACAGGCTCGTGTAAACCCCTACTGAGTAGTCGTTTTTACTGACCAGTCTGTACTGACAAGATTTCCTACGAGTCAGTACGGACTAGTCAATAAACTGTCAAACGTACAATTAAGATGGCGGAAATTGAAAATAAAGGGTAGATGCTAGTGGATATTTGTGTTTATATTCCTAATCTGATCTCTTTTAAGTGGGAAATGACTGAAAAGTGTTTAACATACATTTTATTGTTTGTTTTGTAGAGAATAAATACGGATTAATGAAGAAATTGTTTGATATGCATATAGAAGAGGAATGTCTGCACCGCTTGACGACATTTTATTATGAACAGACTGGTGAATTGATAGAACGCAAATCGTTTTTTATCAGTAAATTTGACAGACGAAATCAGGACTGTCCGTCAGCTTTATTGACTCGTGTAATCGTGATGCCATTTGATTTTTTTATGTTGGCTGCAGATGCAATCACCAGAAAGACTAAGGTAAAGATAGTGTTTACCATGTTCTTTCTCTCTTGCCCATACGCATGATTCCGGTAAAAACAACCTTTTGAAAATTAACGTCGGAATGATATGAATTTCTTATAGAAGTGCTTATAAGCGATTAAAAAATATCACTTGGGCACAAGAAAATATATTTTTTTTTAATTTAATTCGATTTTCGGGTGAAATTCTTTATCTGTTTTATGTTTTTTATGTAGTAAACGTTTTCAAGGGTGCTCTAACGGTGATATACAGAAACACAATATTTGTGCCACATGAAATACCAATGCTTTCCCCGCATCAGCTGCCTTTGAATATACATTGGAGCGAAGAATTGCTGGTTTGTTACACAAGATATAAAAGGCAGGCGGAGGGAGGATTGTTCTTATTAAATTTTGTTTCACTGTACTGCCGCTGACTTTTATTTTACAGAGAGTTTTGCTATGAAAATTCATAGCGAAATAAGTCAATCTGAAATTGACTCATTGTCAGTTTGCTGCTAAGGCTGCAGCTCGAGAATTGAGTGGAAAAAACACATTATGCAAACGAAAAATCTGAAAAAAGAAATTTCATAGCAAAAAGAGGGCATTTCATATAAGCAGGAATTGTATAACCAAGCCATACTGACGATTACACGGTTCCTGCTTATCTAAGAGGGGCAGAAAATCAGTTTGTCGGACCGGAGCCATTTTGTGGCACCTCCCTCAGAGCCAGGATCGGACTGGGTTTTCCAACCGGCCGGGGCAAACCGGCCGCATTAGATGTTCAGATTATCCCAGATTGTCATGCTGATTTTCCACTGAGCCCAGCACAAGCAGAGGAAGATAAATCTTTCTATTCGCACGTCATTTTTACACTCAGTATACATACGTATGACCCGAATGGAATCTTTCCTTTTAAACTGGTTAGTAGATATTCGTTCTGTCGCAACTTTCATTATGGAAGTATCAGTAGTAAGTGCAATTTTTAATTAATATTTCTGTTTAGCTTTTATTTTTGGCGCTAGATAGAACAAATTTCTGTCATTTTGTCTGATGTTGCCTGAGTGATTCTGATCTTTTTTCGTACTTTAATGTCAAAATATACGCCTAAATGAAATAAATTTTTCTAGTGATCTTTTCGTGCTTTAATGCAGATCAGCAAGCCTTGCATTACGTACAATAAACTGAAAATATTATTTTGAATTTAAGCACTTGTATTGCTCTAATTAGGTGTAGAATATCCATATACCACAGTATAAAACTTTTGTCACAACCTGTGAACTGTGAAGCAGTTGACTAATTTGTCGTGACATTATAATTCATTGCAAGTTTATTTTAGTTTATTATGTG